>OX596176.1:2500-2915000 GCA_951394245.1 Cyclophora punctaria
CCTAACCTAACCTAACCTAACCTAACCTAACCTAACCTAACCTAACCTAACCTAACCTAACCTAACCTAACCTAACCTAACCTAACCTAACCTAACCTAACCTAACCTAACCTAACCTAACCTAACCTAACCTAACCTAACCTAACCTAACCTAACCTAACCTAACCTAACCTAACCTAACCTAACCTAACCTAACCTAACCTAACCTAACCTAACCTAACCTAACCTAACCTAACCTAACCTAACCTAACCTAACCTAACCTAACCTAACCTAACCTAACCTAACCTAACCTAACCTAACCTAACCTAACCTAACCTAACCTAACCTAACCTAACCTAACCTAACCTAACCTAACCTAACCTAACCTAACCTAACCTAACCTAACCTAACCTAACCTAACCTAACCTAACCTAACCTAACCTAACCTAACCTAACCTAACCTAACCTAACCTAACCTAACCTAACCTAACCTAACCTAACCTAACCTAACCTAACCTAACCTAACCTAACCTAACCTAACCTAACCTAACCTAACCTAACCTAACCTAACCTAACCTAACCTAACCTAACCTAACCTAACCTAACCTAACCTAACCTAACCTAACCTAACCTAACCTAACCTAACCTAACCTAACCTAACCTAACCTAACCTAACCTAACCTAACCTAACCTAACCTAACCTAACCTAACCTAACCTAACCTAACCTAACCTAACCTAACCTAACCTAACCTAACCTAACCTAACCTAACCTAACCTAACCTAACCTAACCTAACCTAACCTAACCTAACCTAACCTAACCTAACCTAACCTAACCTAACCTAACCTAACCTAACCTAACCTAACCTAACCTAACCTAACCTAACCTAACCTAACCTAACCTAACCTAACCTAACCTAACCTAACCTAACCTAACCTAACCTAACCTAACCTAACCTAACCTAACCTAACCTAACCTAACCTAACCTAACCTAACCTAACCTAACCTAACCTAACCTAACCTAACCTAACCTAACCTAACCTAACCTAACCTAACCTAACCTAACCTAACCTAACCTAACCTAACCTAACCTAACCTAACCTAACCTAACCTAACCTAACCTAACCTAACCTAACCTAACCTAACCTAACCTAACCTAACCTAACCTAACCTAACCTAACCTAACCTAACCTAACCTAACCTAACCTAACCTAACCTAACCTAACCTAACCTAACCTAACCTAACCTAACCTAACCTAACCTAACCTAACCTAACCTAACCTAACCTAACCTAACCTAACCTAACCTAACCTAACCTAACCTAACCTAACCTAACCTAACCTAACCTAACCTAACCTAACCTAACCTAACCTAACCTAACCTAACCTAACCTAACCTAACCTAACCTAACCTAACCTAACCTAACCTAACCTAACCTAACCTAACCTAACCTAACCTAACCTAACCTAACCTAACCTAACCTAACCTAACCTAACCTAACCTAACCTAACCTAACCTAACCTAACCTAACCTAACCTAACCTAACCTAACCTAACCTAACCTAACCTAACCTAACCTAACCTAACCTAACCTAACCTAACCTAACCTAACCTAACCTAACCTAACCTAACCTAACCTAACCTAACCTAACCTAACCTAACCTAACCTAACCTAACCTAACCTAACCTAACCTAACCTAACCTAACCTAACCTAACCTAACCTAACCTAACCTAACCTAACCTAACCTAACCTAACCTAACCTAACCTAACCACCATAGAAAAACACCAAATGATTGGCCCACACATATACACAGATGGCAGTAAGATCGAAGGCAAAGTCGGTGCAGCGCTAACATGGTGGAACGAGGGCCGGGAGACAAAGTACTCCACCTTCCGGATGGAGCCACACAACACCGTCTTTCAATCGGAGATGTACGCTCTCTTCAGGGCAGTGAAGATGGTGAGAGACTCCAGGGTAAGTTCAGCAAATATTCTTAGCGACTCTAGATCTTCGCTTGACCTGCTGAGCTGCCCTGTTGCCACCCACCCACTAGCTGTCGAAATAAAGAGCCTCATCCAGCAGATCCGAGAGGAAGACCGTGATGTGAAGCTCTTCTGGTTGAGAGCTCACGTTGGCACACCTGGCAATGAGAGGGCAGACCACCTAGCCAAACAGGCAGCCCTCAAAAAGAAAACGGCACCCGACTACGACCGCGTCCCAATCTCGTTTGTGCGGCGGCAGATAAGGGAGGAAACCGTCGCGAAGTGGCAAGAGCGCTACGAAGCCTCCGGCACAGGATCGGTTACAAAAGCCTTCCTGCCCGACGTGAGGACGGCTAGGAAAGTGCTAAAAGAGACTGCCCTAACACCTGAGCATGTCCAAATACTGACCGGCCACGGGGGAATAGCGGCGTACTTGCACAGGTTCCATCTCAAGGACAGCCCTTTCTGCATCTGCGACCCCACGACCGAGGAGACGATATGGCACATACTGCTCGAATGTCCAAGATTTGCCATGGACAGACTGAATCTGGAGATACAAATACAGACCACTCTGGACATGTCCTCCCTTCCGAACATCATGAAGGAAACGGCAAAAAGATCGCCATTCTTGACATTTGCGAGTAAGTGTATGAAGATCGCTGCCATAGCAAACGGGTCCACCGCCTACACCACCACCACTGCCACCGCCACGACTCTCACAACCACCGCAATCATCTCTCACACAACTACCAACACACTAGATACAACCACAACACCCAACACGAACACGTTGCAAATGGGGTCCGCAATGGACCAACTCCTAGCACACGCCACACCAACAACATCACCAGGATTAAGGATAAGAGGCATCGCACTCTTCATGGACCAGGACGAAGAGACTCTTGGAATCTGTTTCTGTGGCGCTGCCGACTTTGCTCGTATCGAACTATCGCCGGGGTTGTCGACACTACTGGGAAAAAACACCATTAAGCGCACTACCATCGAAGCGCTACCCAGGGCGGAAGTGGCCGGGGAGCCCTATCGAATGTTGAGACTGGGAATCAAAACAGTCGCGGTATTCGAGTGGGAGTCCGGGCCCCCTTTCGCTAGAGTAAATAAGGTGCTATCAACACTGCGAGAGAACGCCCTGTCAACGGGAGCCTCGCCCAGCATCATCAGTGTCGACGCCATGGCGGTGGGACTCGAGAAAGGTAGTGTGGCAGACAGGTATGGCTGCATAACATCAGCAGAAAGCCATTTAATTGTCGTTTATGAGAACCGGGGCGAAAACCTCGAGTTCCTCAAAACACATACCAAAAACGACAAACCTGTCGCCGCCCTACTAGGAAGCGAGCAAAGTGACGCGGAGCGCCTGCAGGGGAGAATTCATGCGTCTCAGCAAAAGGTATCGAAACCGAGGGGAGAAACAGGAGAGTCACTACCACTGCTTGTTAGCGTGCTGGCAAGGCACGCGTTGCCGAGAAGTACAAGCAGCCCACTCGACATCTTGGGCAAAGCAGTGAAAAACCTCCTCCGCACCTCTCCAAGGGAGAAGCCAGCCCCCGCCAAACACCGAACAAAAGCCGACCGAGGGATAGTCGACTCACCGGACCTGGAACAGGCCATAACCGAACAACAACACGCGCAAAACGCCCTTATCGAGTTCATTTCCATCACACGAGAGACTCTCAAAATCTGCCAAAGAACCTGCAGCAGGATATTAGAGTACTACGCCAGAGCGAAAGCAGGTAGTACCCTCTCAGAGTCTCTCCTTCAGACAGAACTTGAACAGGCAAAGGCAGCCATTTTTGACAACAGTGTCCCCCAAGTCATCGTAGGGAGCATTATGTCAACCACTCACCAAATGGCATACAGCGCAAAATATGGCTTTGTACCACTGGACCGGAAGGAGACAGAACGGATTGGTAGGCCGAAATATCGGGCGCCCCCTGATGATCCGATATTGGTTATCGCCAAGTGCACGAAGGTAATGCTGGAAGAACCGATCTTATCCAGATCGGAGTCTATACTGGCGCCCGAGCACTGGGCGGTACCCAAGTTCACCTGGATCGACGGGGTACCCGGAATGGGTAAGACCACGTGGGTGGCGTCAAATCTGGAACCTGAGAGCGAGGTAGTAATAACATCGACAATCGAAGCGGCTGAGGACTTAAGGGAGAAGCTCGCCCGTCGCATAGGCGCAGACGCCAAGCACAAGGTGCGGACCATGGCGTCGGTCCTCGTCAACGGATTCTGGGGGCAGCCTCGTATAAACCGTTTATTGGTGGATGAGGCCCTCATGAATCACTTCGGCGCCATCATCATGGCCGCGAGATTGTCACAGGCTAAGGAGGTCCTTCTCATAGGGGACACCAATCAACTGCCCTACATCGATAGGAACGACCTATTCGTCATGTACTACCGTCGTCCAGATTCCATCGCCACCATCAACCGAGTCTTCCACGCTACCCACAGGAGCCCCATGGACGTAGCATTGGCGCTTAAAGAGGTATACCCACATATGTACACGACCAGATCGACCATCAGATCGCTCGCGCTTAAGGGATACCGTGACGCCAACATCCAGAAATCCGCCCCGCGTACCCTCTACTTGGCTTACACCCAGGAGGAGAAGGAATCCCTCATAAAACAGGGATACGGGACAGGCTCTGGATCAAAAGTCCTGACCATCCACGAGGCTCAGGGGAAGCAGGCAGACTCGGTCGTCATCATCCGTGAAAACCCAACTAAGTCCTCCATCCATGACAGAGTGCAACACGCGGTGGTTGCGCTGTCGAGGCACACCGTTAGCTGCGTGTATCACACCGACGTCATCGATGACGCTGTCGCTAGGTTTTTGTTGGGGGCGATGTCGGCGTCAGAAGTGGAAATTGTGGAGCACAACATGAGATCTGCACTTAAGAGCCGAGACCATCAAGTCGTCAAATCCTTGATTGATATTTACAACGGCCTTGTGCCTGTGCGAACACCATCACCACCACAAAGTCCCTTCCATTCCCAATCCACAAACCGGTAGTTTTAGTAAAGCCTCAATAATTGTAACGTCTTTGTAATAGTTTAAAATATAGTTTAAGAAATATTTGTCATCTTATTTGTAAAAAAAAAATAAAAAAAAAGAAGTGGTTAAAAAAAAGAAAAAAAAAAAAAAAAAAAAAAAAAAAATGTGGTAAAAATAGAGCACAGGAAAGCAAAAAAAAAAAGTATATGTATAATAAATGTAAGCGTAAGTTTAAGTATGTATTGAAATTTGTATAAAATATCTAAATAATAAGTATATATTATATAGGATGGACTATTGAAAAAAAAATGAAGATAATTATGAGCGAATGTATGTATAAAAATGAATTGAAAATGAAAAATGTAAATTAAAAAGAGTACGGACTCAAGTCTGTAGACACTAACAAAACAAAAAAAAAAAAAAAAAAAAAAAAACCTAACCTAACCTAACCTAACCTAACCTAACCTAACCTAACCTAACCTAACCTAACCTAACCTAACCTAACCTAACCTAACCTAACCTAACCTAACCTAACCTAACCTAACCTAACCTAACCTAACCTAACCTAACCTAACCTAACCTAACCTAACCTAACCTAACCTAACCTAACCTAACCTAACCTAACCTAACCTAACCTAACCTAACCTAACCTAACCTAACCTAACCTAACCTAACCTAACCTAACCTAACCTAACCTAACCTAACCTAACCTAACCTAACCTAACCTAACCTAACCTAACCTAACCTAACCTAACCTAACCTAACCTAACCTAACCTAACCTAACCTAACCTAACCTAACCTAACCTAACCTAACCTAACCTAACCTAACCTAACCTAACCTAACCTAACCTAACCTAACCTAACCTAACCTAACCTAACCTAACCTAACCTAACCTAACCTAACCTAACCTAACCTAACCTAACCTAACCTAACCTAACCTAACCTAACCTAACCTAACCTAACCTAACCTAACCTAACCTAACCTAACCTAACCTAACCTAACCTAACCTAACCTAACCTAACCTAACCTAACCTAACCTAACCTAACCTAACCTAACCTAACCTAACCTAACCTAACCTAACCTAACCTAACCTAACCTAACCTAACCTAACCTAACCTAACCTAACCTAACCTAACCTAACCTAACCTAACCTAACCTAACCTAACCTAACCTAACCTAACCTAACCTAACCTCGGCGAAGCCGTGCGGCGTAAGTGCGACATCCTACTTTTACAAGAACCCTACATAGGGAACAGCGGAGAGGTGTCGCACCGGCACGGAGCCAGAATCATCCAACTAACTGGCACCAGGGGAAAGCCAATCAAGGCGGCAATAGCTGTCCTTAACGACTCCCTCGCCATACACATAGACTCCAATTTGATGTCCGAAAACATAGCCACGAATCAACAGTCCTGAGGGAAAAATCGTAGTGGTATCAGTGTACTTCGAGGGAACTGAACCCCTCGACCCATACCTGAACCTTCTCTCGCAAATCGCAGGAACGACGGACAGGATAGTGATAGGAGGCGACGTCAACGCAAAGAGTATATGGTGGGGTGAGAGCGAGGATGACAGCAGAGGACAAGAAGTCTTAGAGTTTATGGCAGCATCCAATCTGCATGTGGCAAATGCGGGCAACACTGCAACATTCGAGGTTTTTAGGGAAGGACGCGCTTATCAGAGCATTGTCGATGTGACCCTCACATCAGATGCGCTGATCAACAAAATCTCCAACTGGAAAGTTGATCAGGGCATGGTCCAACTGTCAGACCACAGGGCCATCACCTACAGCCTCGACACTGGGAAAGAAGTAGTGCCAAAACCCGCATCTGCCACACGCAGATACAACACCAGGAAGGCCAGATGGTCAACCTTCCGGGAGACACTGCGAGGGAAACTGGACGTACTAGCGATAACCGCTGAAAAGGTCGCTACCTACAATGAGCATGAGCTCGAAGCGTACATCGAGAACCTCACGAAATGTCTCACAGAGGTTTGTGAGCAAACGCTCCCACCAATTGGCCTCCGCCCTAAAAAGACAAACCCCTGGTGGGTCCAAGAACTGACAGAGATGAAGAGAGACGTCACAAGGAAGAGGCGAAGAATCAAAAGTGCCAGACTCGAACGCAAACAGCTGGTGATCAACGAGTACCTGGAGGCTCTGGAAGCCTACAAAGTCGCGATCAACCAGGCTCGCATCACCAGCTGGAAACAGCTCTGCACTGAAATGCGCCTCTTCAACGTCTGGGATGGTGCATGGAGGGTGATACGGCGGTCAGCTGCAGCGAAGGTGTCCGACATAGGGCTCGTGGACAGTAATGGACACACCCTATCTGCAACGGACTCCGCCCAGCTCCTAGCCGATACACTCTTCCCCAACGACCCGGTCGAGGAAGACACACCGGAACAAGCGACACTCCGAGCCAACACCAACGCCCCCGCTCCCCCTGAATGTCTCTCCCAACCGGGTCCACCCTTCAACGAAACAGAACTCTCCGCAGTCCTCAAAGGCCTAAACCCTAAGAAGGCTCCTGGCCCAGATGGCTTCACAGCAGATATCTGCAAAGAGGCCATCGCAACCGACCCACCTCTCTTCCTCGCGACCTACAACAGGTGTCTACAGCTCGGAGTTTTCCCCAAGATCTGGAAAGCGGCCAGGGTCTGCATAATCCCCAAGAACGGGAGGGATGACTACGCTAGCCCCAAATCGTATAGACCCATCGGCCTGCTTCCGGTTTTGGGGAAAATCTTCGAGAAGCTGATTACCAACAGGCTTCAATGGCACCTAGAGTCTCGAGGACACATGAGTACGAGACAGTACGGCTTCATGCCACAAAGAGGCACAGAGGACGCCCTCTTTGAACTGGTGGGACACATAAAGCATGAAGCTCACACAATGCGCAAAATAGTGGTAGTTGTCTCACTGGATATAGAGGGCGCCTTTGATCACGCATGGTGGCCGTCCATAAAGGAACAACTTCGGAGAAAACATTGTCCCTCCGACATCTACAACGTGATGGATGATGGACTCAACGACAACACCATCACAATAGTCTACGGAGACGCCGAGGTCACCAAAGCCACCGAACGAGGATGCATTCAAGGCAGCGTTGCTGGGCCAGTCAAATGGAACCTCGTAGCGGACTCCCTCCTAGAAGAGTTAGAAGAAAGCCCAGTACACGCCCAAGCCTTCGCCGATGACGTGACTCTGGTGGCCTGCGGCGACACAATAGAGGAAATCGAAGCACAGCTGAACCCCGTCTTAAGCAGAGTCGCAGAATGGGGACGTGAGCACAAGCTCAATTTCTCACCCCAAAAGACATCGATGATGGTGATCACGCGCAAGCAGAATGTTTCAACCCCGAACATTATTATGGACAATGTTCGGATTGTACCTGTGACCAGCACCAAAATACTGGGGCTGGTTATAGATAACAATCTGACATTCAAGGAACACGTCGATAAAGCTTGCGCGAAAGCAACAGCAGCTTACAAGGGCCTAGCTCGCGCCGCCAAGCCTTCATGGGGACTTAGCCCCGAAATTGTGAGGCAAATGTACGTCGGAGCTATAGAACCTATAATTCTATATGCAGCAAACGTTTGGGGAGACAGCTGCTCAAAAGACTACATAGTCCGGAAGCTAAGGTCGACCCAGCGACTCTTCGCTCTTAAAATCGCCAAAGCTTACCGGACCACCTCCTTCGAGTCGGCAATAACACTGGCGGGAATCCTTCCCCTCGACTACAGGGCGCAAGAAGTTGCAGAGCTCTACAGAGTGAAACGGGGCAAACTCCTAACGGAAGCCCGGGGCAGAAGATTGGAAACTAGAGTTCCATTCTTCCAACTCCCGCACCCGGCCCACCGTAAGGAAGTCCCGTTCTCCACCGCAGCCACAACGGATGACTCTACAGAAGATCCGCCAATCTCTACCGTCTCCATCTACACAGACGGTAGTAAGATAGACGGAAAAGTCGGATGCGCCCTGTCAGTATGGAGGAACGGATCAGAGATCCGACGCAAGAAGCTCCGCCTCGAGTCTTTCTGCTCGGTGTACCAATCAGAGCTTCTTGCACTGAAACACGCCGTGCAACTCGTCCTTCAGACACCTAGTTATTCCCCGTGTCACATCATCAGTGACTCCCGCTCATCGCTCGAGGCGCTCAAGAACTCAGCCTCCACTCACCCTTTGGTTCATGACATTAAAGAAGATCTCCGCAATGCCGAAGAACTAGGAAGAGAAATCCATCTACTCTGGACCAAAGCACACGCCGGAACTGAAGGAAATGAGCGCGCAGACGAATTGGCCAAGGAAGCGGCCCTTCTGATGAAAACAGCTCCTCAATATGACAGATTCCCTGTCTCTTTTGCAAAGAAGTCTATTAGGGAACGAACTCTACAGAAATGGCAAAAAGAGTACAGGGAATCAAAGAAAGGGAGAGTCACGAAGACTTTCTTTCCAGATGTGACAAAGGCGTTCAAATCGGTGAGGAAACTGGGACCATCCTACTGGAAGTCTCAAATCTTATCAGGACACGGAGCGAGCGCCCATTACCTCCACCGGTTCAAACGCAAAGAAAGCCCCAACTGCCAATGCTCAGACACAATCCAAGATATAGAGCACATTCTGAATGACTGCCCCATTTTCGGATACAAAAGGATGACTCTTGAAGTCGAACTTAACACTCGGGTCAGAACCGAAAATTGGAGCACCCTCATAGGAAGCAGTCATTCACAAGACAAATTCGCAGGGTTTTGCGAAGACCTGATGAAAGCAGTGGCAGAAATGAACAAGGCCACAGTAAGGCCTCAGTAAATACAAGTGAAAAGTGTGAATTAAAACCAGGAGATCCAAGGTCCCTGAAAAATAAATATCAGGGGAAACACGAGGAAAGAAAAAAAAAAAAAAAAAAAAAAAAAAAAAAAAAAACCTAACCTAACCTAACCTAACCTAACCTAACCTAACCTAACCTAACCTAACCTAACCTAACCTAACCTAACCTAACCTAACCTAACCTAACCTAACCTAACCTAACCTAACCTAACCTAACCTAACCTAACCTAACCTAACCTAACCTAACCTAACCTAACCTAACCTAACCTAACCTAACCTAACCTAACCTAACCTAACCTAACCTAACCTAACCTAACCTAACCTAACCTAACCTAACCTAACCTAACCTAACCTAACCTAACCTAACCTAACCTAACCTAACCTAACCTAACCTAACCTAACCTAACCTAACCTAACCTAACCTAACCTAACCTAACCTAACCTAACCTAACCTAACCTAACCTAACCTAACCTAACCTAACCTAACCTAACCTAACCTAACCTAACCTAACCTAACCTAACCTAACCTAACCTAACCTAACCTAACCTAACCTAACCTAACCTAACCTAACCTAACCTAACCTAACCTAACCTAACCTAACCTAACCTTTTTTTTTTTTTTTTTTTTTTTTTTTTTGTTATAGCAGTGGAATGCCTTTTATGCATCCCCAACTATTGGGTGGAGCCAATAGTCGGGGTATGTGGGACTCAATGCCAACAACTTCGGCCTTGGCCATTTCCAAGTCTATCCAGGACTGAAGCCTGGATAGACTTAGAAGCGACTAGGCTTCAGTTGAAGACCAACCCGGTGGACAAGCTCCCCCCGCTGCCGGGGCTCATTGCATCCACCGCGGTAATACCCACTAAACCACAGCTGTGTCTCCTTCCTCGGCGCTTGTGTCGGGGAACATGGGAATTCCGAAGAAGCGTCCACCGAACCCCAACAGCGCTGGAACCCTCTGGAACCCTCTAAAGGAGGGATCCACTCCCTCGGTGCTTAGCACCGGACTTGCTGAGAGGCGCGCGGAAGACACCGCGCGCGCCGCCTCGAGGCCTATGTGCGACGGTTATCCCGCTCCCCGGGAGAACCGCCGCGGCCCCAGTTATGGAGGGCGCAGGGCGTCCGGAAACGCCCTTCGCCGTCGGCCAGCTCTGCGGCGGCGCATGGGGCAGTCGGTGACCGCCTCACGCTCGCGCTCTGCCGCTTCCTTCTGTGCGAGCACGCTCTCACAGAAGTTGGCCACCGCCGTCCAGGACTCCTCCCCTTGGACCATAGCGCGAACTACGGCCCGCAGAGAGAAGTCGAAACCGATGACGGCAGCCATAGCCGACCTCTGGTCCGACCACGCCGGACACTCCTCCAACGTATGTTGCGCCGAGTCCTCCTCGGCTCCGCAGTGGTGGCACACCGGCGTCGGCTCCCTCAAGGCTACGCGACACAGGTACCCGCCGAAGCAACCATGCCCCGACAGGACCTGCGTCAGCCGGAAAGTGAGTCTGCCATGCCGCCGGTAGAGCCACTCGTCGAGGACATCACGGATGGCCTCGACCGTGCGTGTGCCGAAACTCGGCCGCTCCATACGAGCCCTCCACTCATCGACAGCATCGAGTCGGGCGAGCTCCCTGCGATGCTGGATTTCGCGGAGGGCAGGGTTGATTCCGCCATCTCGACGGCGCTGGCGCCAGTCGTAGACCAACGCCAGCACTCCAGCCTCTAAGTCCCAGGGCAGGGACCCAGCGAGTAGTAAGGCCGCTTCGCCGGATATGGTGCGGTATCCCCTGGCCACCCCTATCGCGATTGCGCGCTGAGGCGCTCGCAGGAGGGGGACGGCGCTCGCTGAGTGGGCGCGGGCCCAAACAGGAGCGCCGTACAGGGCCATGGACCGCACGACTCCCATATAGAGGCGGCGACTCGCTTCTTGAGGCCCATTCAAGTTGGGCATAATTCGACGGAGAGCCGACGAAACCTTCAACAACCGCGGCGCAAGGGCTGCGAAGTGCGGTTTGAAGTTCCACCGGCTGTCCAACACCAATCCCAAGTATTTGAGGGTCGGCTGGAGGTCGATCCGCACGCCACCGACTATGATGTGAGCCCCAGGTGGGGGTCCTCTACGAGGGCCGTGGAACAACATAGCCTGGGTCTTGTGCAGAGCCACCTCCAGGCCGAGCCTCCGAATCCTAGACACAACGTGCGCAACTGCAGCCGTCGCTAGAATGCTCGCCGAACGGTAATCTTTCCCGAGCACAACTACTATCACGTCGTCGGCGAAACATATATAGTATACTCCGGGAAGAGTGGACCCCCGGAGTACCCATCCAAATCCGAAGTTCCACAGGATTGGCCCTAGGACCGAACCCTGTGGAACTCCTCGCGACATCGGATGGCATCGCGTGCCGTTCCGGGAACCTAACCTAACCTAACCTAACCTAACCTAACCTAACCTAACCTAACCTAACCTAACCTAACCTAACCTAACCTAACCTAACCTAACCTAACCTAACCTAACCTAACCTAACCTAACCTAACCTAACCTAACCTAACCTAACCTAACCTAACCTAACCTAACCTAACCTAACCTAACCTAACCTAACCTAACCTAACCTAACCTAACCTAACCTAACCTAACCTAACCTAACCTAACCTAACCTAACCTAACCTAACCTAACCTAACCTAACCTAACCTAACCTAACCTAACCTAACCTAACCTAACCTAACCTAACCTAACCTAACCTAACCTAACCTAACCTAACCTAACCTAACCTAACCTAACCTAACCTAACCTAACCCAAGTATTCAATCAATATCGGCACGGTAAACATTCGCTCTGTAAATAAAAATTATTTAAAAATATTTCCAAATTAATTTCAGTCAGTTCAAGTGGTTAAAGTGCTTGCTAATAGTGTTGTGTAGCTGTGGAAGTGTTCGTGAACATCCAAAACATCGGGATTGCAAAACGGGAACATTCGGGACTTTAAAGGGATTCTAACTTGCCAAAGGTCAGTGGGAACATCCTGGAAACTATTCCATTGTGAAGGACAGGTTGCGCCGAACTCAAGGACACATCGATCGTCCAAATCCTGCAAAGGACTGCGAAGTTATAGGCTTCGGGAACGAGTCTCTATACTAACATATCGCACAAAGTTCGGCGCGTGTAACCTAGATAGAGCATTGGTAATTTTCCACTGGCTTACGGCGAGAACAACAACTATCGTCACCGAGACGTCACGAGTCGTCACTGCAAGGCGTCACAGCGAGACGTCACACCAGTCGGAGGATCCACGAGCTGACGCAGACCAGGTCAGCCCCACTTCAAAGAGGATAAGAGGAACTCCAGCATCGTACGTCACAGGACACTCGTGCTTGGGCTCGTTGGAACCGGGACACCAGGACCTTTCTAGCCCCCGCACCCCCAACCCGGAAAAACCACCCCCGGGAACAAGCAACCCCCTCCACCCCTCCACTCACTGTTACATACCCGAGTGAGGTATCAGCTTGCTCGGAATTTCACCACCGACTCAGCGACTACCCTCTCACCCCCCCCCCCCTCTCTCACATCCCTCCCCCGAACAACCCCTATACCCGAGTTGGGTATCAAAGTAACCGGGACAGCAGCGCCTTTCATCTGGTGGCAACCCCCCCCCCCCACCCTTTCGAAAAACCACCCCCTCCCCCAGAAACAACCCCTATACCCGAGTTGGGTATCAAACTAACCGGGACAGCAGCGCCTATCATCTGGTGGCATCCCCCCCCTCCCATTCGAAAACCACCCCCCCCCCCCGCACTTTACCTGAAAAACTCAAAAAACCGGCAGCTCCTCGACCAACGAAGCTACAGCAACGTGCGACGGCTCGTTGGAATCAGCGCGAAGAGGACTTTCCATCAACCTACCGGAGAATACTCATTAGAATAAATAGTAAGTCCATCCTATATATAAAAATCTGTTTTACATATATTTTAATAGTAGTTAACCTATTGATAAGTAGTATTATAATAACTCAAAATGTCGAGCAAATCTGACACCGCTAAGCCTTCCACCTCCACCTCCACCTCCACCTCACACGCTCCCCTTCTCCCTGTGTCGCGCAGGCTTGAGCACGGAGTTAGAAAGGCCAAGTCTCTGCGTGAGAAAGTCATCACCAAATCGGCCACGGCGCTTCACAACCTCCGCACTCTCACAACGACATCGCCGACCAAGACAATTGTCCCGGCGGCAGAGAGCAAACAAGTCGCCGCACAAAACACCACAAAAACCACCTCACACACCACCGCACACACACACACCACCCCCGATCGGTTAGAGCTTCAGTCTTACCAAACTACAGCCACCACAACACCAAATACACTGTCAGTTGACATTGTGTATGGCTCGGACGACAGCTCGACCGCCAGCGAAGTTTCGGACGTCTCGTCAGTAGCGTTAAGCCCGCGCAAAACCAAGACGCGTAAAAGCATGCTGTGGACGTCACCACGTAAGGGAAACGGCGTGGAAATGGACCTGGCGACCCGCGAGGCCAACAGTCTCTTACAACGAGGCAAAGAGGCTCTGGAGCAAGCAGGCAATATGAAGAGAGAGTGTAAGACCACCGCGCACGAATGCTTGCAGGGCCTCTACGAGATCTGCCTGTCGCTCTCAGATTCCCGCGCTCGACACATCTCCAACTTGGAGAGGGAAAAGGCGAGCCACGCCAGGGAGATAGTGAGAATAGAGAGGGCGCACGCGAAGGAACTGGCTGAGTCGAGGAGGACCGTGGCAGAAGAGCTGAGCCAAGCGAGGGAAGAATTACGAGAGACCCTCAAGGAAGCGAAAGGAGTTCGCAGCTGGCTCGGCTACGAGACACAAGACCCGTTCCGTGAGGTGTCGGAGATTAAGAAAGCCATCGAAGAGCTATCCAGGACAGTCAGAGAGCAGGCTGAGTTTGCACCAACAATGAACACAACCGCGGAGCCATCACACATCCACCCGGCAGCGCCTGAAAGGGACCTGAAGAGACTGGAACTGACCGCAAACAGGATCGCCAACCGGCTTGAAGATTTGCACGTCACAGCCGACGGAATAAAAAAGGAGGTAGCGCGAACACAGGCTACCAAGGCTACAAAGCAGGTCCACTCTCAGGATATGGAGAAAATAACACACATGGTGCAGACAGTCCAGGCCACCATAGAACATCTGCCGACCAAAATAAAATTGCCCACACCACCACCACAGAAAGCAGACGACTCGGCGTTTATCAGGAGCATCGCCCCAATCTCAGAGAGACTTAATATCGTCTCCGAGGACATCCGAGAGCTGAAAAGGAGGAAAGTCCAAACTCCCAGCCCTCAAAAGCCGAACCTCGAGTCGGAAATAGCGATGGTGGAAGTGACCAAAAAACTCGATACACTTGGTAAAGGGGTCCATAACATCTCGAAGATACTTACAGATAAGACCCCCCGGCCCATGACGTACTCTGAGGCCCTCGCAAAGCCGCCCCCGAAACGACCCAACCACACTCTCATCATTTCGTCGACCAACCCCACGGACACAAGTGAAAAGGTCATTGACAGCGTCTCCACCACCCTTGACTTCAAAAACACCGGAGTGAAGATAGACCGTGTCCGAAAGGCGAAAAACCAAAAAATCATCGTGTGCTGTCCCACCCAAGAGGACATGAGGTTGGTGAAAGGAAGGGTCCAACAAAAACAAGGGCTCAGAGTCGAAGAGGCCAAAGCGGGCAATCCATTGGTCGTCATCAGGGACATTTTGGCCAGTAGAAAAGACACGGAGATAGTAGAGTGTATCCTGGCTCAAAATAAAAAATGCTTTGAAGGCCTGGACATGCGAAAGAATGTGCTCCGAGTCAAGTACAGGAAGAAAGCGCGCAACAACCTGGAGTGCCACGTAGTTCTAGAAGCATCCCCGGCGGTGTACAAGGGTCTCACAGAAGCGAAAGCCATATACATCGGCCTACAGCACAGACCCGCAAAAGACCAGTCACCACTGATGCAATGTGCCAAGTGCCTCGAGTTCGGTCATACCCGAGCGGTGTGCAAGGAAACCGAAGAAAGGTGCAGCCACTGCGGAGAAAACCATACTTGGGAAAACTGCAAGGCACGGAAAAGAGGAGAACTACCAAAATGCAGGAATTGCATGATCGCGCATGGTCCAGAAACAGCAGACCACAACGCCCACAGCACGGAGTGCAAAGAAAGAGAAAAGTGGGATGCAATAGCGCGATCCAAAATAGCATACTGCTAAAGGCACCTCCCAGGAAAATAACATCATCCCCCCCCCAACAGACGAAACATCAGGTGTAAAGGTCATCCAGGTGAACCTGCAGCGCTCCAAGCTCGCAACAACTGAGCTCACAAAGGTGGCCCATGACCTGGGTATCTCAGTCGCCATTATCCAAGAGCCCTACGTGGGAAAGGAAGGCGTCATGAAACAACCACCAGGCACCAGGGTCATTCAGTGTACCTTGAACCGGCAAAAGCCAGTGAAGGCGGCGGTAGTAGTATTCGGCAACACCTTGCAGGTCGTACATGACCCACAGATTGTAACCGAGACCGAGGCTGCCGTATTACTGATTGCCGGCGATACAAAAATTGGAGTGATATCGGTTTACTTGGAGGGGGATAAAGAAATGGCACCCTACCTTCGCAGGATCAACAGAGCGTGCACAAAACTCAACACCACGAATCTACTAGTGGCGGGCGACGTAAATGCCTGGAGCCACTGGTGGGGTAGCAACGCGGAGGATCATAGGGGAGCAGAATACAGCGCATTCCTAAATGACATGGACCTGCAGATCCTAAATACCGGACACGTTCCCACATTTGAGACGTACAGGAGAGGCGTCGCTTGCACAAGCATCGTAGACGTGACTGCATGCAGCCTGCCGCTCCTCGACAAAATCGAGGACTGGAGAGTGGCTAGAGACCTAATAACATCTGACCATAACGCGATCACCTTCACAACGCGTGTAAGAGGACGGCTATCGCCCATCAAGCCGATCACAACGCGCGTGTACAACACCAAGAAGGCAAAATGGTCAGAGTTCTCGTTAAAATTTAGGAGCAGTCTCGCCGAAGAAAACATCACGCCGGAAACCGTCTCAGGTGTGACAACGCACGAAGGTCTCGATAACATCATAGAGAGATACACGGGCCAAGTCCACAAGGCCTGTGAGGACACCATCCCAAAGATAGGCTCTCAGAATGTCAGCTCGGTACCTGTGTGGTGGACACGAGAGCTGCAAGAGGCAAAAGACCGTTCAAAAAGGCTGAAACGGAGGATCAGAAATGCGGCGCGAGCCAGAAGGAAAAGAGTCATCCGAGAGTACCTGGCCGCTAAAGAAGAATATCAACGCCTGACCTCCGAAGCATCAACATCAAGCTGGAAGGAATTTTGCTCAACACAGACAGGAGAGAGCATGTGGGACGGTGTGTACAGGGTGATCAGGAAGACCGCCAGGCGACAGGAAGACGCACTGCTGAAGGATGCAACCTCAGGGGAAACGCTTACCCCGGAACAGTCAGCGACATTGTTAGCCCAAACTTTCTATCCTGATGATTCTGTAGACACCGACCAAGAATGCCATCGATCGGTGAGGCGACTCACGGAGGGGAAGTCACCCGCAAATATCGACCATCTGTCTGACGACGACCCGCCCTTCACAGCCGCGGAGCTGGAGACGGTCCTTAAGGACTTAAATCCGAAAAAAGCTCCGGGCCCCGACGGGCTGACGTCAGATATATGCGATGCGGCTATCCGCAGCGATGGAGAAGTGTTCATGGCCATTACCAACAAGTGCCTAGAACTCTCTTACTTCCCTAAAATGTGGAAAGTCGCCCATGTCTGCATTCTCAGAAAGCCGGGAAAAGATGACTACACCCACCCTAAGTCGTATCGCCCGATCGGCCTTCTCCCTGTGTTCGGTAAAATTTTAGAAAAAATGATGATGCGAAGAATCCAGTGGAGAATTCTGCCTACACTTCATCCAGCTCAATATGGGTTCATGCCGCAACGCGGAACAGAAGACGCCCTCTACGATCTGCTCAACCACATCCGAGCAGAGAGGAAAAAGAAAAAGATGGTCCTGGTGGTATCCCTGGACATCGAGGGGGCTTTTGACAACGCGTGGTGGCCGGCAATAAAAAAGGCCCTAATACGGAGAAAGTGCCCGCGGAACATCTACGGCATGGGGGATTCGTATTTCAGCCATCGTAAGGTTCGAGTACACTACGCCGGGGCGACCAGCGAAAAGGAAACGACAAAGGGGTGCGTCCAAGGATCGATAGGCGGCCCAACCTTTTGGAACATGTTGCTGGAATCGCTCCTCGAAAAGCTAGGTACCCTCGATGTTTACTTCCAGGCCTTTGCAGACGACGTCGTTTTGGTGTTCTCGGGTGACAATGCCGAGGCCCTGCAACTAAAAGCCAATAACACCCTGGCAGCCGTGCACGATTGGGGAATTCGTAACAAGCTTCACTTTGCCGCACACAAGACCAACGCGATGCTCATTACTAGGAAGCTCAAGTACGACTCCCCAAACGTTCAAATGGCAGGTACCCCCATAAACCTTGTTACCGAAATTAAGTTGCTCGGCCTCATCATAGACCACAAGCTGACTTTCAACGCGCACGTAACCGCCACCGTAAAAAAAGCCGCGGATATCTACAAACAGCTCGCATGCGCGGCGAAGGTCTACTGGGGTCTCAATCGGGAGGTTATTAGAACCATGTACGTGTCAGTGATAGAACCGATCGTGCTTTACGCAGCGAGTGCGTGGTCCCCGGCGGCGGAGAAAATCACCATCCGCAACCAGTTGGAAACTCTGCAAAGGGGATTCGCGCAGAAGATCTGTAAGGCGTATCGCACGGTGTCACTGACGTCGGCGCTGGTGCTGGCAGGCCTGCTGCCGCTTGACCTCAGAGTTCACGAGGCGGCGGCACTCTTTAAGGCCAAGAGAGGATACTCATGCCATTACTTACCACCGGGAAGAGAGTTGGAAGGCAGAGTGGGGTATCTTCAAAACCCCCACCCAGCAGAGCTAAAACCAACCCACTATGAACGCCTACAAGACCTGACGCCCGAAACCATAGAGAAACACCAAATGATTGGCCCACACATATACACAGATGGCAGTAAGATCGAAGGCAAAGTCGGTGCAGCGCTAACATGGTGGAACGAGGGCCGGGAGACAAAGTACTCCACCTTCCGGATGGAGCCACACAACACCGTCTTTCAATCGGAGATGTACGCTCTCTTCAGGGCAGTGAAGATGGTGAGAGACTCCAGGGTAAGTTCAGCAAATATTCTTAGCGACTCTAGATCTTCGCTTGACCTGCTGAGCTGCCCTGTTGCCACCCACCCACTAGCTGTCGAAATAAAGAGCCTCATCCAGCAGATCCGAGAGGAAGACCGTGATGTGAAGCTCTTCTGGTTGAGAGCTCACGTTGGCACACCTGGCAATGAGAGGGCAGACCACCTAGCCAAACAGGCAGCCCTCAAAAAGAAAACGGCACCCGACTACGACCGCGTCCCAATCTCGTTTGTGCGGCGGCAGATAAGGGAGGAAACCGTCGCGAAGTGGCAAGAGCGCTACGAAGCCTCCGGCACAGGATCGGTTACAAAAGCCTTCCTGCCCGACGTGAGGACGGCTAGGAAAGTGCTAAAAGAGACTGCCCTAACACCTGAGCATGTCCAAATACTGACCGGCCACGGAGGAATAGCGGCGTACTTGCACAGGTTCCATCTCAAGGACAGCCCTTTCTGCATCTGCGACCCCACGACCGAGGAGACGATATGGCACATACTGCTCGAATGTCCAAGATTTGCCATGGACAGACTGAATCTGGAGATACAAATACAGACCACTCTGGACATGTCCTCCCTTCCGAACATCATGAAGGAAACGGCAAAAAGATCGCCATTCTTGACATTTGCGAGTAAGTGTATGAAGATCGCTGCCATAGCAAACGGGTCCACCGCCTACACCACCACCACTGCCACCGCCACGACTCTCACAACCACCGCAATCATCTCTCACACAACTACCAACACACTAGATACAACCACAACACCCAACACGAACACGTTGCAAATGGGGTCCGCAATGGACCAACTCCTAGCACACGCCACACCAACAACATCACCAGGATTAAGGATAAGAGGCATCGCACTCTTCATGGACCAGGACGAAGAGACTCTTGGAATCTGTTTCTGTGGCGCTGCCGACTTTGCTCGTATCGAACTATCGCCGGGGTTGTCGACACTACTGGGAAAAAACACCATTAAGCGCACTACCATCGAAGCGCTACCCAGGGCGGAAGTGGCCGGGGAGCCCTATCGAATGTTGAGACTGGGAATCAAAACAGTCGCGGTATTCGAGTGGGAGTCCGGGCCCCCTTTCGCTAGAGTAAATAAGGTGCTATCAACACTGCGAGAGAACGCCCTGTCAACGGGAGCCTCGCCCAGCATCATCAGTGTCGACGCCATGGCGGTGGGACTCGAGAAAGGTAGTGTGGCAGACAGGTATGGCTGCATAACATCAGCAGAAAGCCATTTAATTGTCGTTTATGAGAACCGGGGCGAAAACCTCGAGTTCCTCAAAACACATACCAAAAACGACAAACCTGTCGCCGCCCTACTAGGAAGCGAGCAAAGTGACGCGGAGCGCCTGCAGGGGAGAATTCATGCGTCTCAGCAAAAGGTATCGAAACCGAGGGGAGAAACAGGAGAGTCACTACCACTGCTTGTTAGCGTGCTGGCAAGGCACGCGTTGCCGAGAAGTACAAGCAGCCCACTTGACATCTTGGGCAAAGCAGTGAAAAACCTCCTCCGCACCTCTCCAAGGGAGAAGCCAGCCCCCGCCAAACACCGAACAAAAGCCGACCGAGGGATAGTCGACTCACCGGACCTGGAACAGGCCATAACCGAACAACAACACGCGCAAAACGCCCTTATCGAGTTCATTTCCATCACAAGAGAGACTCTCAAAATCTGCCAAAGAACCTGCAGCAGGATATTAGAGTACTACGCCAGAGCGAAAGCAGGTAGTACCCTCTCAGAGTCTCTCCTTCAGACAGAACTTGAACAGGCAAAGGCAGCCATTTTTGACAACAGTGTCCCCCAAGTCATCGTAGGGAGCATTATGTCAACCACTTACCAAATGGCATACAGCGCAAAATATGGCTTTGTACCACTGGACCGGAAGGAGACAGAACGGATTGGTAGGCCGAAATATCGGGCGCCCCCTGATGATCCGATATTGGTTATCGCCAAGTGCACGAAGGTAATGCTGGAAGAACCGATCTTATCCAGATCGGAGTCTATACTGGCGCCCGAGCACTGGGTGGTACCTAAGTTCACCTGGATCGACGGGGTACCCGGAATGGGTAAGACCACGTGGGTGGCGTCAAATCTGGAACCCGAGAGCGAGGTAGTAATAACATCGACAATCGAAGCGGCTGAGGACTTAAGAGAGAAGCTCGCCCGTCGCATAGGCGCAGACGCCAAGCACAAGGTGCGGACCATGGCGTCGGTCCTCGTCAACGGATTCTGGGGGCAGCCTCGCATAAACCGTTTATTGGTGGATGAGGCCCTCATGAATCACTTCGGCGCCATCATCATGGCCGCTAGATTGTCACAGGCTAGGGAGGTCCTCCTCATAGGGGACACCAATCAACTGCCCTACATCGATAGGAATGACCTGTTCGTCATGTACTACCGTCGTCCAGATTCCATCGCCACCATCAACCGAGTCTTCCACGCTACCCACAGGAGCCCCATGGACGTAGCATTGGCGCTTAAAGAGGTATACCCACATATGTACACGACCAGATCGACCATCAGATCGCTCGCGCTTAAGGGATACCGTGACGCCAACATCCAGAAATCCGCCCCGTGTACCCTCTACTTGGCTTACACCCAGGAGGAGAAGGAATCCCTCATAAAACAGGGATACGGGACAGGCTCTGGATCAAAAGTCCTGACCATCCACGAGGCTCAGGGGAAGCAGGCAGACTCGGTCGTCATCATCCGTGAAAACCCAACTAAGTCCTCCATCCATGACAGAGTGCAACACGCGGTGGTTGCGCTGTCGAGGCACACCGTTAGCTGCGTGTATCACACCGACGTCATCGATGACGCTGTCGCTAGGTTTTTGTTGGGGGCGATGTCAGCGTCAGAAGTGGAAATTGTGGAGCACAACATGAGATCTGCACTTAAGAGCCGAGACCATCAAGTCGTCAAATCCTTGATTGATATTTACAACGGCCTTGTGCCTGTGCGAACACCATCACCACCACAAAGTCCCTTCCATTCCCAATCCACAAACCGGTAGTTTTGTAATACCTCAATAATTGTAACGTCTTTGTAATAGTTTAAAATATAGTTTAAGAAATATTTGTCATCATATTTGTAAAAAAAAAAAAAAAAAAAAGAAGTGGTTAAAAAAAAAAAAAAAAAAAAAAAAAAAAAAAAAAAAAAAAATGATGTGGTAAAAAAGAGCACAGAAAACAAAGAAAAAAAAAAAAAAAAAAAAAAAAAAAAAAAAAAAGTATATGTATAATAAATGTAAGCGAAATTTTAAGTATGTATTGAAATTTGTAGAAAATATCTAAATAATAAGTATATATTATATAGGATGGACTATTGTAAAATGAAGATAAAATGAGCGAATGTATGTATAAAAATGAATTGAAAATGAAAAATGTAAATTAACAAAAGTACGGACTCAAGTCTGTAGACACTAACAAAACACAAAAAAAAAAAAAAAAAAAAAACCTAACCTAACCTAACCTAACCTAACCTAACCTAACCTAACCTAACCTAACCTAACCTAACCTAACCTAACCTAACCTAACCTAACCTAACCTAACCTAACCTAACCTAACCTAACCTAACCTAACCTAACCTAACCTAACCTAACCTAACCTAACCTAACCTAACCTAACCTAACCTAACCTAACCTAACCTAACCTAACCTAACCTAACCTAACCTAACCTAACCTAACCTAACCTAACCTAACCTAACCTAACCTAACCTAACCTAACCTAACCTAACCTAACCTAACCTAACCTAACCTAACCTAACCTAACCTAACCTAACCTAACCTAACCTAACCTAACCTAACCTAACCTAACCTAACCTAACCTAACCTAACCTAACCTAACCTAACCTAACCTAACCTGGGCACCTGCAGCTACAAAACTGAGCGTACGTAAAAAACTAAACGCAATGCAAAGGGGGTTTGCTCAAAAAATAACAAGAGCGTACAGGACAGTCTCCCTTAACTCGGCCCTGATACTGGCTGGTATACTCCCCTTGGACCTCCGCATTAAAGAAGCAGCCGCACTATACGAGGCCAAGAGGGGGGTGTCACAGCCAGGACCAGACGACCGGGAAGTGGAGGAGCGAGCACCGACGTTGGAGGCACCACACCCGGAGCAGAATATGAGCCTGGAGTTCATAAACTTGGAAGACGAACAACAAGTGCAAGAGAATAGCACCCAGACAGTGAAGATATTCACTGACGGCAGCAAAATTGGGGGTCAAGTCGGAGCGGCGATATCCATTTGGAGCGGCAACGCAGAGACAAAGACCCTCAAACAAAAACTAGCCGCACACTGCACCGTCTACCAAGCGGAACTCTTGGCCATATCCAGTGCAACGGATGAGGTGATTAAAAGATCCGAAAAAACGTACGGAGTGTACAGTGACTCGCGATCAGCCCTGGAATCAATTAAAAACTTTAGGTCAACCCACCCGCTGGCGGTTAAAATTCGTAAAAACCTACGTACCATAAAGCAACAAAATAAGGAACTATCCCTGTTCTGGATAAAAGCTCACGCTGGACTGGAGGGTAATGAGAGAGCGGATGTTTTGGCTAAGGAAGCAGCCCTCAAATTAAAAAAGAAACCGGACTACGATAAGTGCCCCATTTCATTCATCAAGCGACAACTCCGGGAGCAGTCGATTGAAGAATGGAATGAGAGGTACAAAACAGAAACCACAGCTGAAACGACAAAAATATTTTTACCAGACGCCAAAGAGGCATATAGGATAGTGCGAAGGATAACTATCACCAACTTTGTCACCCAAACACTAACAGGACATGGTGGATTGGCGGGGTATCTGTTTCGCTTTAGGTGTGCAGAGAGCCCAGCATGTCCCTGTGACCCAAACATACACGAGACGGTAGAACACGTAGTCTTCGATTGTCCTATATTCGGCATTGAACGTTTTGAAACAGAGCAGGCACTAGACGAAAACATAACAAAACAAAAAGCACCAACATTAATAAAATCCAACGCAAAAAGAGACAAATTCTTAAAATTCTGCACTATAGTTATAGAAAAAGTAAACAAAAGAAATAAAACCAACTAAACTAACCAGATAATATATAAGGTAAAAATTCAAATAAAGGTAACAAAGGTCTCTGATAACGTCAGAGGGAGTATGGCAATCCTGTTTTACCCCAAGAAATGTTATTGTAATGAACATAATTAGATGAAATAAGAAAACTGTAATACTAATGTAATACTAGAATAAGAACAATATTGTATAGAGAAACTTATGATATGAAATAAAGATAAATTTGTTTAAAACTTAATTAGCTCGCGGGCCGGGCCAGAAAGCGCCCGGACAGGAATATTAAAAAAAAAAAAAAAAAACCTAACCTAACCTAACCTAACCTAACCTAACCTAACCTAACCTAACCTTTTTTTTTTTTTTTTTTTTTTTTTTTTTTTTTTTTTTTTTTTTTTTTTTTTTTTTTAGGTGGGGGAATGCATTTTACGCATACCCGGCCCGCCCGGGGGTGGGCAGACCGGGGTATGTGGGGCTCCGTGCAACCAGAGTCAGTCTCGACCAGACCCAAGTCAAGGCGGGATTGAAACCCGGGATGACTTGGGTTCGGCCAGACCATCTCCGATCACATACCCGGTGGACAAGCTCCCCCCGATGCCAGGGCTCATTGCATCCACCGCAGCAATACCCACTAAACCCTGAACCCGAAGGCCACCGTGTCTCTCCTCAGCGGTCAGGCATCGAGGGCTACGGGAGTGTGCACAAGCATGACACCGCGGCCCCCGACTAACGCCGGCCCCGAAGGGCCTCTACTCACCTTTAATACTTACATGGAGCTGGCGCGCGGTGACACCGCGCGCGCCACCTCGAGGCAGGTTAGTGGTGGCGAGCCCCCCCGACCCCACCGCCACCGGCCTCAGTTATGGAAGCTGGAGGGTTGCGAAAACCCGACGCCGCCTCCCCGGTCTCCTCCGGCGCAAGGGGCAGTCCGACACCGCCTCTCTCTCACGCTCCGCTGACTCCTTGGCAGATAGGACCTCCTCGCAGAAGTCGCTGACAGCTGCCCACTTCTCCTCACTGAAGACCATCGCCGCGACCACCGCGGGTAGCGACAAGTCTCTACCTACCCTTTGAGTCAGCACAGCACGCTGATCAGCCCACGCAGGGCACTCCTCAAGAGTGTGCTGCGCCGTATCCTCTTCCGCGTTGCAGTGGTGGCAGACAGCAGTCGGCTCACGCCGGGCAACACGGCAAAGGTACCGGCCGAAGCACCCATGCCCCGACAGTATCTGCGTCAACCTGTAGGTCAACCTCCCGTGTCTCCTGTTGAGCCAGTCCTCGAAGACCGGTTCGATGGCCCAGAGTGTTCGTGTGCCGAACACCGCCTGAGATAAGCTCTCCTTCCAAGCACTTACCATAGTGGAACGCTCCGTCTCCCTCCTGTGCTCTACCTCCCGTAAGGCAGGGTTGCCGCCCCGAAGGCGAAGGTCCCTGCGCCAGCGATACACTGACGCAAGGACCCCCGCCTCCAGGTCCCATGGTGGAGTGCCCGCCATGACGCAGGCCGCCCCGGCAGAGATCGTGCGGTAGCCCCGGATCACTCCAATCGTCAGTGCTCGTTGAGACGAGCGGAGCGTGGCGATGGATTCGCGACTCAGGGCCCCCGCCCAGACCGGGGCGCCGTAGAGGGCCATGGATTTTAAGACTCCCAAGTAAAGTCGCCGACAGGCGTCCAACGGCCCGTGGAGATTAGGCAGTAATCTACGGAGGGCCGATGAAGTCCCCATCAGCTTTGGCGCCAAAGCATCAATGTGCTGGCGAAAACTCCACCGACTATCCAGCAGCAGGCCAAGGTACCTAAGAGTCTGCCTTACCTCGATCCTTTGTCCTCCTACTATTATGTGGGCGTCTTCCGGTGGGGCGTTACGGGGACCATGGAATACGATAGCCTCCATCTTATTCAGAGCCACCTCCAGTCCCAGCTGCCTGATCCGCGCGATGATGTGGGCAACCGCAGCAGTTGCTCGGATACATACCTCCCGGTAGCAGGCCCCGAGCACGATGAGAAGGGTGTCGTCCGCATAGCAGGTGAGTAGGCACCGGGGAAGCAGCACGGCCCGTAGCACCCAGTCGTAGGCGATGTTCCACAGGATCGGCCCAAGGACTGAGCCCTGTGGGACACCGCACGACATAGGATAACGCACCCTTTCCCCGTACAACTGCGTAAACTCTACCCACCTCCCTGAGAAGTAAGCGTCGATGCTGCGAATAATATAGCTGGGAACACCGAAGTACCGGAGCGCTGCCAGCACGCACTCCCAGGGGAGACTGTTGAAGGCGTTGGCGATATCAATAGACACCGCCATCGCGACCTCACCCCGGTTAACTGCATCTCCCGTTACATCCTTTACCTCTATTATGGCGTCCACTGTTGACCGGCCGCGCCGAAAACCGAACTGCCGCTGGGATAGTCCGGGTCCTTCGTCCAGATGTTTGCTAAGGCGGTCAGCAATGACCCTCTCAAAAATTTTACCCACCTCGTTGAGTAGGACTATAGGCCGGTACGCTGACGGGGAGTCAGCTGGTCGTCCCTCCTTCCTCAGCAGCACCAACTTCCCAGACTTCCACTGCGAAGGAAACTGCCCACGATCCAGGCACGCGGAGTACAGCCCCCTCAAACGCGACTCGAAGTCTTCGTTCTTGAGGGCCATAGCCCACGCGCGGCCCGGCACTCCGTCTAGGCCTGGGGCCGTGTTCTTCGACCGAAGTCTAGACACGGCCGCCTTTAGTTCCTCGCGTGTTACCTCTGGGGCGGGGGCCGAGGTGTCAGCAGTTCTTGTGCCAGGCGCTGCCATGACTGGTGGCGTGAAGGCTGACCTGTTCGGAAACAGCGCCGACAACACCCCTTCCAATAACTGCGGCTGGAGACTCTGGGTCAAGGGAGGCGCCCAAGGGCGCAACTTCCCCCGGACAGTGCGGTACGGGCGCCCCCAGGGGTCGGCGTCCAGCGCCTCCAGCATTTCCTTTTTCCCCTGTGCTTTCCCTACCTCAATTGCCGACCGAAGTTCAGTCTTCGCCTCGTCGTGGGCCGCCTTCAGCGCATCCTCGATGCGACGGGTCTCGCCTTCCGCCTCACGTCCACGGCGCCGGCGACGTTGCCGAGTGTAGGCACGCTTAGCGGCGTCACACTTCGCGCGCAGTTCGGCGATCTCATCCGACCACCAGTAGACCTTAGTGGGCCCGGAACCTACCTTCTGCTTAGGCATAGCAGCGTCGCACACAGATGTCATGGCGTCCGTGAACCATGCAGCTTCCTGCTCAATACCTACCTGACTGGCAGGAGCCGCAGACCACGTCGCAACGATGACAGCCTCCTCCAGCAGCGCCTTGTTGAGACGCTTTAACGCCCACCGCTTCTCGTGAGCTCTGCCTCTCCTCCGGATCGGGGGGCGGGGGGTCACTGAGGGGGCGGGATCTATGTCGAACCGAATGTACTGATGGTCCGACAGAGACTCCACCCCGTCCAGGACTCGCCAGCCACGGACACGGCGCGCCAGGGCGGAGGACGCGAACGTTACGTCCACAATCGACCCGCCCTGTTGTCGCACGCACGTGTCGACCGCCCCCTGGTTGAGCACGCAGACGCCCGTAGCTGCCGCCCACTCCACCAGCACGCTCCCCCGCGCATCAGTCCTCGGGGACCCCCACGCCGAGCTCTTGGCATTGAGGTCCCCCAGGACGAGCACCTGGAGAGACCGCCGATGGGCTTCCATAAGCCTCGACAAGTCGGCGAGGTAGGCCTCGAACTCCGCGAGAGACCTATTGGGCGAGAAGTACGTACCGACCACTAATATATCACCCAGACGCACCAACACAAACCCAACACCCGCAGCCACCTTTTCAGGGGGAGAGGATCCAGCACAGGGGCGAGCAATTACTGAGACTAAGCCACCAAGGTCTTCAAAGCAGCCGTCGCCGTCCGGTAAGTAATATGGCTCAGCAACTACCGCCACATGTATGGACCACTCTCTCAGATGCTGGACAAGCAGGTCCTGTGCTCTGGCGGCGTGGTTGACATTGCACTGCAGACAACGGATAGTGGTGCGCGTCATTGTGCATTTTCCTGCCTGCTCCCACGCCTCGCTGATCCCAGGGACGAAGCAGCGTCTGGCCTCCTTGTTCGAGTCTTCCGAACGGTGTCTTCACACGTCTTGCTGCCCGCACGATGACCCGCAGATTCACACAGCACGCAGTATGGATCCGCCGAGCAGGTGGCTGCCTTGTGCCCCTCCGCGCCACATCGGTAGCACAGAGCACTCCGGTCCACCTCCGACGTGCACTTGGCGCTAGTGTGACCCGGCTCAAGGCATCGGTAACACCTTAGGGGCCTCTTCTCCAGAAGGGACGTCTTCACTGCTGTCCACTGCTGTAACCTAACCTTTTTTTTTTTTTTTTTTTTTTGTTTAGCAGAGGAAATGCATTTACGCATCCCCCGCCGTCCGGGTGGTGCCAGACGGCAGGGGTATGTGGGGCTCAACCCGGTAGGCAAGCTCCCCCCGCTGCCGGGGCTCATCGCACCTACCGCAGTGACTACCCACTAAAACCACTGCTGTGCCTTCAGTGCGCTTAGTGTCGGGAACGTGGGAAACGGAGATTCATCCACCGAACCCGACAGCGCCGGGCCCCCTGGGGTGGGGGCCCCCTCCTCGGGGGGTGTTGGGGGTTAACACCCCCCGGTCTTTCGCCAAGTGGCGCGCGGAAGACACCGCGCGCGCGCCACCTCGAGGCCTTTTCGCAGTGGCACACCCGCACCCCGGGGGCCACCGCAGCCTCAACTAAGGAGGTAGAAGGGCGTCCGCGTACGCCCTTCTACGCCGGCCTCCTCGGCGGCGGCGCATGGGGCAGTCGGAGACCGCCTCACGCTCGCGCTCTGCCGCCTCCTTCTGCATGAGCACGCTCTCGCAGAAGGTGGCCACCGCGGTCCAGGACTCCTCACTTTGGACCATAGAGTGAACTACGGCCCGCAGCGAGAAGTCAAAACCGACTGCGGCGGCCATGGCCATGCGTTGGTCCGACCAAGCCGGACACACCTCCAGCGTATGTTGCGCCGAGTCTTCTTCGGCGCCGCAATGGTGGCAGATCGGCGTCGGCTCCCTCAAAGCTATGCGACACAGGTATTTGCCGAAACAACCATGTCCCGACAAAACCTGCGTCAAGCGAAAGCTGAGTCTGCCGCTGTAACCTAACCTTTTTTTTTTTTTTTTTTTTTTTTTTTTTTATAGAGGGGAATGCGTTTAGGCATTCAACCGTCCACCCGGGGGGAGTGGACGGGATATGTGGGACTCCACCTGGCGCGTACACCCGACTGGGATATGGGCGCCAGGTAATACCCACTAAACCCCTCTGTGCCACCAACTGCACATTCAGTGGTTGAGCCACGGGAATCCATTGTGGCGTCCGCGACTCTGCCCTGTGCCAACCCTGTTGGGTTTCGTCATTGTCCTATGGTCATTGACCTATGGACAGAGGGTTTAAACCCCTATCTGGAGAGGCGCACACAGTGGCACTGCGTGCGCGCCGTCTCGAGGCCTTGAGGCGGCTAGTGAGCTCCCCCGAGCTCACAGCCGCAGCCTATTTAGGGCGGTTGTACGGGGACGTCCCGCCTTCTCCTGCCCGTTCTCCGCCTTCTAATTGGGTCAAGAGAAGTTGCTTCTCTCTCCCGCTCAGCAGACTCCTTATGTGTGAGAACTTCCTCACAAAAGGATTCCACTGCCTTCCATTTATCCTCTCCTTCCAGTATAGACTGGATGAGTGCTGGAAGGGAGAGGTTATTGCCAATTATACCGACAAGGGCATTTCTTTGTGCTGACCAGGCTGAGCATTCAGCCATGGTATGATGCGCATTGTCGGTATTTCCGCCACAATGGTGACACGAGGGATCCGCTTCGCGTCCTATACGGTGCAGGTACCCCCCAAAACACCCGTGTCCTGTGAGGATCTGCACAAGACGGAACGTTAGTCCTCCATGTCGCCTTGCCAACCAATCACCAAAGTGAGGACGGATGGCCTCTATGAGGGTGACACCAGCCTTGGGGTCAGCCAGCCGCATGCTCCAAGTTTGCACCATTTGAGCCTGAGCTAGCTCTCTTCTCGCCTCTATCTCTCGGTGCGCAGGACGTTCCCCCCGGAGACGCTGTTCTCTGACCCAGCAGTGGACAGACGCCAGAACTTCGGCTTCCAGGTCCCACGGGGGGGTTCCTGCTAGCACACAAGCTGCCTCAAAGGACACCGTTCTGTACCCTCGGATCGCCCTTATAGTGATTGTTCTCTGGGGACGCTTCAGCAGGGTAGCTGTTTTCCCCGCTAGAGCTCCTGCCCAGACAGGGGCCCCGTATAGGGCCATGGACTTAACCACACCCACGTAGAGACGGCAGCTGCTGTTTCGTAGCCCTCCAATGTTGGGCAACAACTGGTTGAGAGCAGCAGCAGTCCCCGTTAATCGGGGAGCTAGTTGTGTGAAGTGCTCCCTAAACGTCCACCTGCTGTCGAGGATCAGCCCTAAGTATTTTATGGTGGGCTTAATCTCGATCCTCTGACCTCCGACTACGATATGAGTTCCTGGGGGTGGCGCTCTTCTAGGACCATGGAAGCAGATTGCTTCGGTCTTATTGAGCGCCACCTCCAGGCCTAACTTTCTTATCCGGTCCACTATTTGGGACACACTGGCTGTGGCGAGTATACACGCCTCCCGAACAGTTTTCCCTTTGGCGAGAACAAACGTGTCATCCGCGAAGCACACTGCTTCTGCGCCGTAGAGCAGCACTGCCAGCAGGACCCAGTTGTATGCGAAATTCCACAGAATCGGTCCGAGGACCGATCCCTGTGGGACCCCGCAGAACATGGGCCAAGCTCCGACTCCGTACCTTGTCAGGAACTCCACTATGCGCTCCCATAAATAGGCCTTCAGCGCTCTGCGGATGTACCGGGGCACCTTGAAATACTTCAAAGCCGCGTTGATGCACTCCCAGGGCAGGGAGTTGAACGCGTTGGCAATGTCAATAGACACGCCGACGACCACCCCACCCTGGCTCACCTCACTCTGTATGAAGCCCTTCACTTTCATTACAGCGTCTATCGTAGAACGCTCACGTCTGAACCCAAACTGATTTTGGGCAAAGTTTGGCCCAACTGTCTCCAAGTGATGTTGGAGGCGGGCAGCGATAATGCGTTCGAACGTCTTGCCTACTTCGTCTAGTAAAACGATCGGCCGGTAGGCAGACGGTGACTCCGCTGGTCTGCCCTCCTTTTTTATGAGGACCAATTTGCCTCGTTTCCACGAAGTGGGGAAATGCCCTTGTTCCAGGCAAGCACTATATAGGGACCGCAGGCGATCAGCTAGGTCGTCTATTTTAAGGGCCAATTTGAGCACTTGGCCTGGAACTCCGTCTGGTCCAGGGGCAGTATTGGTGCGGATTTTATTTACTGCCGCTTTAAGCTCCGCTTCCGTGACAGGCGGCACTTCTTCGGCTTCCGGTGCTGTATCTGGTGGCACTGCAAATGGTGGAGTGTGACTGCCTCTATTCGGAAATAGGGCTGTCAGCACTCCTTCCAGCGCCTGGGGCTGGAGACTTACGGTGATCGGGGGCGCCCAGGGACGGAGCAGTTTCCGCACCATCCGATAGGGGCGTCCCCACGGGTCGTTGTTCAACGTCTCCAGCATCTCAGAACGTGATTGCGATCTAGCCGTCTCGATCGCATAGAAAAGTGTCTCCTTGGCGGCCGTATACTCGGCATAGAGGGCCCTCTCCCGGTCGCTGTGATCGGGGAGTCTTATGCGCCGTCTTCTATGTCGTTGGTATGCACGACGCGCTGCAACACAGGTCGAGCGAAGCAAGCCTATTTCGGGCCGCCACCAATAGACCGCATTTCTGGGTTGGAGGTTACGCACGCGAGGCATTGCGTAATCGCATATGCTCGTCAGTGCCTCCCCAAACCAGGAAGCTTCCTCTTCTGGGTTGATGACACCTTCCGGAGCCGGCAGCCATGACTGAAAGATGGCAGCCTCTTCGACTAGGCTACGATCAAGCCTTTTAAGGGCCCACCGCGGTCCTGTCGTTCCGGAGGCCGACGCTTGACCAGGGCTCTGGGCGGAGGTCGATACGCTGAAACGGATATATAGGTGATCCGACAACGTCTCAACCCCCTCCTCGACCCTCCAGCCTCGAATACGGCGAGCGACACTAGGGCTGGCAAAGGTGAGATCAACGATTGATCCACCCATTTGTCGCACACACGTATTTGCCGACCCTCGATTGGCAATACAGAGACCCTCCGTAATCAGCCATTCCTCCAAAACCGCTCCCCTTGCATCAGTTCTCGGTGACCCCCACGCGGAAGACTTCGCGTTGAAGTCACCGAGGACTATCGTGTGGTGGGGGTGACCTCGGTTTTTGAGCGCCGTCACATCCTCTAAAAATTGCTCGAACTGAGCGAGAGTTTTATTCGGGGAGAAGTAAACGGCGACCACGTAAATATCTCCCAGAAGGGCCGCGACGCATCCCATACCCTTTGCTACTCGTTCAAAGGGCGGGGAGCCCGCAGCTGTCCGGGTGACAATACCCACGTCCCCGGCCTCATCCTCGACCCAGTTGTCTCGCGGATATGTGACACGGTTAGGCTCCGCTACAACCGCTATATGCACTGACCACTCCGCCAGGCTCTGATACAAGAGATCGAGAGCTCTGGCAGAGCGGTTTATGTTGGTCTGCAGAAATTGTATGTCCATTATTGTTGGGACGGATCTCTCACCTCTTCCATTGCTTCTGGAGCTGGCTGCTCGGGAGTTGGTGGAGTTCTACTCCACTGGCTGCTCAGCATCCTCTTCTTGGGGTTATGGGGGGTGCAAGATTTGCTCCCAACTCGATGGCTATTTGGTCTACCAGCTGCCGTGCATAAGCTGCAACACGGGGCAGCAGTGCAAGTGGCTGCTTTATGGCCATCAACACCACATCTGTAGCATTGGTCGTAGCGGTCGACCTGCGAACAGCACTTCCGTCTCACATGTCCTCGTTCGAGGCATTTGTAGCACCTCATGGGTCTTGGTTCGAGCAGCTTTACTGTTGCTGAGACGCACCCAACGAGGAGCTTGCGACCATCTGTTAGTTTTTTGGCCTCTGCCACAGGACATTTGGCCAGCACCGTTCCCATGCCGTTTGGAGCTTGGCGCACTTCCCCTACCCTGATCACTGAGGTTGGACAGCCAGTTGCCTCGGCAATGGCTTTCGCAACTTCAGTGGGAACGATGGAGTCGTCAAGGTCGGAGACTCGTATGTCACAAGTCTTTACAGGCCGTGAGACCTTGACGTCTTCCTCGTTGAACGCCTGTCGGATTTTATCCGCCATCGTGTCGGCTTGACTTGCACTGCTGGCTCCGGGGATCTCGAAGATTGTGGCTCCTGTAGCCGCTTTGCGCATGCGGACTCCTCCAGTCAGTCCGAGGCTCTGGATGTCAATCCGTGCCTTGGCTTGGGCGATCACTTGAGCATACGTGAGCCCCCGCTGTTCCGCGTCTGGCTGGATGGTCAGCACCACTGCAGAAGAGCGAGGGGGACGCAGCTTTGGTTGCTTCCGGGTAGGTTTGGGGTTGTATCTGCCACTTTGTGCAGATCTGCCCACATTCCTATTCCTCCCCTGCTTACCAACCGTTTGCCATTCACCTTCCGGGTTTTGGGTGTTTGGCGGTTGACGTGTCTTCCTTGTTCCCTCCTGGGGAGGACGAGGTGCCTCTCGTGGCCCACTAGGTGGGACTGGTGGCGGAAGAGCCGTCGGCGGTGGTGGTGGCTGAGCACTTCTCTTCGCCTTTTCCTTCTTCTTTGACTCCACCTTTTTTCCCTGTCTCTTCTTCTCTTGAGTTCCAGGCCCTTTGGAAGTCCCAGGAGTTGGCTGCACCTCTCGCATTTGACTCTTGGTTGAGTCATGTGCTAGTGGTGGTCTTAGGCGTGGCGCTGGAGGAAGGCGATCCTCAATCTCCGACAGCCTGGCACTCACCATCGTCCCAACGGAAACCATGACCCGACGCAACAACTCTTCCGAGATGTCCGGTGTGGCGGGTTTTGCCTTTGCTGCCTGACGAGGACCGTCCACTTTACTACTGAGCCGAGAGAGTTCGGCTCGGACTCCTTCGAATTCCTTTCGGAGACCGTCCATTTCGGACCGGAGCCGGGCATTCTCGGCCCGTAGTCGTCTCTCTTCTTCGGAGGAGTTTTTCATGACCGCCCTCTCAAATTTGTTGGTGATGGAGGCTGCAGCAGTTTTTAGGGCGCGGACATATCCACCCTTTAAGTTGCCCGATTTCGTGGCGATCTTGTGTATCATTGCCACCTCCTCCTCCACCCGCAGATCCGCGTCACCCTCGGACAAGTCCATCTCTGATCCTGAGACAGAGAAGAGCCGGGAGCTCCGAGCATTTTCTTGGGTCCACGCTGCTACCTGCTTCTCCAACTCAAGATCTTTGGCGATTTTCTGAGCGGCGCGGTCAGCCGCCTCAGCAGTCCGCTGGGCCTCCCCCGAGTCTTGCTTCGCCTTGGCGAGGCCGACATGCTTCCCGTGGGACGAGGTTCGGCCGCGGCCACGGTGGGACGTGGGCATTTTGCGCGGGGCGCGGGTCATCTCTTCGGTGTCCGTGGACTCCGGGGTGTGCACATCTTCGTCTCGTCTTCTTTTGCGGCCAACCTCACCGTCAGCGTCGCTAAGGCGGCCAAAAGACATAGGAGTCGGCATCCTTTCTAACACCACCCTGAGACTCCGTTCCGAGTCAGAGGACAGCGTTGTCACACTTCCGTCTCTTATCTTCTTCCCTCTCTCTTTGCCAGGACCCTTTGCCTGTTCTTGGTTGGCCCATGGTGGTAGAGGCCAATCCTCCTTTGTTTTCTTTTTCTGGGAATCGCTCATGCGTCCCTTCTCTTCCGCACTTTTGCCTTCTCGGCCACTTCCTCCACTTCTACCTCCCTTTCTATCTTCTTTCTCACTTCCGCTTCCTCTCTTACTCTCATCACTCCCAAAACGGCAATTGCCCCCCACGTATACAACGGGGCAGCAGGGCGCCGGAGCACCCTGGTGGGATTCCCCGCCTGAGGCGGGACCCACCCGTGGACTATCTTTAATTGGCGTTTTATTCATGATGTTTTTTACTTCTCCCCTCGTAACATCGGTGTGTATGTGACTATGTGTGTATCTGTGTGTATGAATTAATGTAGTGCTTGAGTGTGGTGTGTAATGTTGTATGTGTGGTGTGTATGAATGTGTGTGTGAATGTGTAAACTCCCTGTCCCTCCCAAAATCCAACTGTTACCCCCGCTGTTCCCCCAGCTATCACTTTCCCAACACTTTCATTTTTCCCTCCCACCCCTGTCAGACTATTAGCCGTCAACTCTCGAGTCTCCGCTAAAATCGCAGAGACTCGAGGGTTCACGTTGCCCAGGGCGCACCACGAGGAGGTTGTCTGACCAGCGCCCCAACCTTTTTTTTTTTTTTTTTTTTGTTTAGCAGTGGAAATGCATTTACGCATCCCCCGCCGTCCGGGTGGTGCCAGACGGCAGGGGTATGTGGGGCTCAACCCGGTAGGCAAGCTCCCCCCGCTGCCGGGGCTCATCGCACCTACCGCAGTGACTACCCACTAAAACCACTGCTGTGCCTTCAGTGCGCTTAGTGTCGGGAACGTGGGAAACGGAGATTCATCCACCGAACCCGACAGCGCCGGGCCCCCTGGGGTGGGGGCCCCCTCCTCGGGGGGTGTTAGGGGTTAACACCCCCCGGTCTTTCGTCAAGTGGCGCGCGGAAGACACCGCGCGCGCGCCACCTCGAGGCCTTTTCGCAGTGGCACACCCGCACCCCGGGGGCCACCGCAGCCTCAACTAAGGAGGTAGAAGGGCGTCCGCGTACGCCCTTCTACGCCGGCCTCCTCGGCGGCGGCGCATGGGGCAGTCGGAGACCGCCTCACGCTCGCGCTCTGCCGCCTCCTTCTGCATGAGCACGCTCTCGCAGAAGGTGGCCACCGCGGTCCAGGACTCCTCACTTTGGACCATAGAGTGAACTACGGCCCGCAGCGAGAAGTCAAAACCGACCGCGGCGGCCATGGCCATGCGTTGGTCCGACCAAGCCGGACACACCTCCAGCGTATGTTGCGCCGAGTCTTCTTCGGCGCCGCAATGGTGGCAGATCGGCGTCGGCTCCCTCAAAGCTATGCGACACAGGTATTTGCCGAAACAACCATGTCCCGACAAAACCTGCGTCAAGCGAAAGCTGAGTCTGCCATGCTGCCGATTGAGCCACCCGTCGAGGACATCTCTGATGGCCTCGACTGTGCGGGTGCCGTAACTCGGGCGCTCCAAACGCGCCCTCCATGCGTCAATAGCATTGTCGCGAACGAGGTCCCGAAAGACTTGGACCTCGCGGAGGGCTGGATCATCTCCTTGGGAGCGGAGGTTCATGCGCCAGTGGTACACCTGCGCAAGAACCTGCGCCTCCAAGTCCCAGGGGATGGAACCTGCAAGTAGGCAGGCCGCCTCTGCGGATATGGTGCGGTACCCTCTAACTACCCCCGTCGCGATGGCGCGTTGCGCACGCAGGAGGGGTAGGGTGCTCGCTGGATGGGCGTAAGCCCAAACAGGTGCACCGTAGAGTGCCATGGACCGCACGACTCCAAGATAGAGGCGGCGGCTTGCATCCTGGGGCCCGTTGACATTGGGCATGATCCTTCTCAGGGCAGATGAGGCTTTCAAGAGCCGCGGCGCGAGGTTCGCGAAGTGCTGTCGAAAGCTCCATCTGCCGTCCAGGAGAAGACCGAGGTACTTCAGGGTGGGCGTCACTGGGATGCGCACCCCGCCAACTGTTAAATGGGCCTCACGGGGGGGTCCCCGGCGGGGCCCATGAAACAGCGTCGCCTGGGTCTTCTCAAGGGCGACGTCTAAGCCGAGTCTACGGATACGTGACACTACGTGGGCGACCGCAGCCGTGGCTACCATGCTCGCGAGCCTGTACGTCTTGCCAATGGCAATGACCAGGACGTCGTCGGCGAAGCATAGGTAGTACACCCCAGGTAGTGTCGATGCCAGCGCCCCAACCTAACCTAACCTAACCTAACCTAACCTAACCTAACCTAACCCAGTCGCACTCGAACCGCGCCCGAGAACGCCAAGTTTTTAAGTCGCTCCGCACTAAAAAATTCACCAAAATTACATTTGTGAACCGAAAAATCAAAGTGATACCTCAAAACACGCGTAACCGCGAGGCGCACCCGCCGCACGCATCCGCGCGAAAATCGGTTAAAAATTGAGAAAAATATCAGAGAAAAAGTGATTTTCAAAAATAAAAAGTGTTAAATCTCAGGATTTACAGTGACGACCCCCTGATATTTCACAAGGGTCAGGAAGCTCTGGACTGCCCCAACATCCCTGCACACCACGTTTGTGCAAATCACCCATAGTTTCGTGGCTCAGGCCAAAAAAACAAAAACCACGTGGCCTTTGAGCCACGCAACTACGACACCTAGGCAAAAACGGACAACGGCATCAGACAGCGGCAGCTACGTAGATCCTGGAGGCAGTTTTTCCGGACCGAAAAGATAAGTGCACGACGAGATACGCGACTTTGAAAATTTCGGAACTTTGACAGATCGATAACTTTCTGAGACGATCTATGACATATGGTTTTTATTTGACTAAAAGGAAGACCAAAAGGACCTTTAGCCCCCTACCAATTTTCAAAATTTTCCGCTGACGGCGCTCAGAATTAGAGACTTTTTAAAATTTGAGGGTAGTCAAAACCCCCTTTTCAGACTAGAGTGAAAATTTTTAACTGTGATATTAGATTTAAGACCCCGATTAAGATAACTGACCAAAGTTTTAGACCTAAGTTAGCTTTATAAATTGAATTATTGCAGTTTTACTGAATTTATTTGTGTTTTTTTTCTGTTTTAAAAATCGGGGGTAGTTGCGAAGGGCTCAACACGTACACCATTAGATAGGATTTCTCATTCCGCTTATTTAGAGCCCAAACTTGACCAGTTTACGTTAAAAAATAAGAAAGTAGGTCAAATTTTTGACCATTTTGGACCCCATTTTGAAATTTTGTCCTGTAAATATCTTTGGCCCCATTGGTCTTGGCGAGTCGGGGTTTTCAGGGTTGGCGTAGTCGTGCTTGGAGCTAGCAGATCCCGTGGCGGGCTGAAATTTTTTTCAGGCCTGAAAAAATTTTCGGTTACATTGCGGGGCCAAAGGTCCCGGTGCTGCTGCGTCTCCCAAAAGAAATCCGGACTCAATAGGACCAAAACCACCGGAATTACCGAACTTCAAACTTTACAGGCCGTACAGGACGAGATTTTGAAATCGTCATAACTACGGCAATTCTTGACCTACAAAGACGCGGTTTTCATATTAGTAACCAGCGCAACGAGCCCTTCACAACGACTCATCAAAAATCATAATAGTCAGGGAGCCTAGAGCAAAAAATTTTTGCTACTTTAATTTATTTTGTTTTTGTTTAGTAATAAGGACAGTCCCTACCTTTACATAGGGACATCAAATTAGACTTAATATTTGACATTTGACATTTATTTAAAATTTTATTCTCTCATTGTTATTCGACTATTATTAATTGTTATTAATTATTAATTGATTTACCATTGAACTATTGAATTTTGACACATTTATATAACTGACGGTCACTTGCCGGAGTCGACCCGTATTTTACAATACTAGCGACGAGGCAAAACCCAAATATTTTGTAACCAAACTGCGAGTTTGTAAATAACTACCCTCTGACGTGATTAGACTCATTTTCTAAATTATTATTTAATAATATAACTTACCCACACATACACCATGTTCCACACACCCACGAGGAAATCTGGCACCAGCCCCGCCACTTCTCCAGCACCACCATCCGCACACAAGGACAGGACCAGCCCCTCTACAGCCCCTGTCCAACCCTCAAAAGTGAGGCGCAGCATTGGAGAGTGGGAGGCTGGCAAACAGCTACCGCCAACAACTGCAACAAACCTGAAACAAAAAGCAGTGATTAAAACAAAGAAAACCTCGGACCCCGTCACGCAAACCCGGGGGGCTGCTCCCGCTGAGACGACTTTCACCAAGAGTCCATCCAAGTATCCCAACAGGGTTGCCGAGGCGAAAGCTTGCCTGATGAAGGCAAAGTTTCACCTCGGCAACTCGAGGAATACAAAGACGGAAATCAAGGAGGGTGTCGTCGCAGCGGTAGAGCGGCTGTACCGACTCGTGATGGAGTCCGAGGAGGAAAGAAAAAGGAAAGGGAAGGAAGAGGACACGGAAAAGGAACAATTTGAAGAGCCCAAAGCTCCCCAGCCCCCCCAGATTGCCCCCGTCGACAAGCAAGAGATCTCTCATCTGCTCTCCACACTAGCCGAACATAGTCGGCTAGTGAAGGACAGCAATGAGAGAATTGACAGACTAAAATTGGCATTAGAAGGCCAAGAAGAAGTGCTATCCAGGACATCCTACGCGAGTGTGGCAGCGGGTCCTTCGCCGCCGTTACCTGCAGCCCCGAAGGCGCTGCACTCCGTAGTGGTATCATCAAAGGATGAGCTAGACACGGGAGAGCAGGTACTGGACAAAATCCGAGAAGCCGTCGACGCCAAGGAGGGCTGGGTCAAGGTGGAGAGGGTCAGGAAGGCGAAAGACCAAAAGGTAATCATTGCGTGCGGCTCTACAGATGAAAGGGAAAAGCTGAAAAAGAGGCTACAGGGGACGGATACCCTTAATGTCGAAGACATTAAGAACAAACGTCCCCTTGTGACACTCAAGGATGTATTTTCGTTTAACACCAATGAAGACATCATAAAAGCCCTTAAAAACCAGAACCCTGACATCTGTAGAGACGTAAAGCTCGAAGAGGAATTCGAAATTCGATATAGAAAAACCGCAAGAAACCCCCACCAATGCCATATTTCGGCCAAAGTCTCCCCCCGACTATGGAGCCGCCTCACACAAGCCGCACAGCTGCGAATCGATCTGCAGCCCAATGTCAGCGTGGTCGACCAAACGCCGCTGGTCCAATGCTCGCTCTGCCTTGGGTACGGACACAGCAGGCGTTTCTGCACAGAGACCACGCTGAAGTGCTGTCACTGCGGCGGACCACATATGCGGACCGAGTGCGCCGACTGGAGAGCTGGAGCGTCCCCAACCTGTACAAACTGCACCACCGCCAAACTGGACAGGGCCGACCATAATGCGTTCAGCCGAGACTGTCCGGTGAGGCGGAAATGGGACGCGTTAGCCCGGCAGACAGTGGCGTACTGCTGAGATGGTCCCAGGCGACACCACAAGAACAATTGCACCCGGAAAAGCATTACACAAAGGGATAGAGTCAATCGGAATCATCAGCAAGCACTACACAAATTCAGCAAATTGGGGCCACTTTCATGAGAAAGCGACCCAATTACCCACACAGCAAACAACAAACTGTAACACAACACACACCACAGATAGTAAACAATCAGACATAAACACTACACACGCAGAACACACAACACTGAATGACTCTATCCCCCACACGAATTGGCAACACTTTCATGCGAAATGGTACCAATTGCCAATAACCGCAACAAACCAGAAAACAGTAAAAACAGCAAAACCAACCTCACTACGTACAGGATCACAGGTAGCAAAGAATATAAACGCGCAGAAACATACTGTAAGTCATGACTCGCCGTTTTATATGTATAACGTAAGCCTTCGTCCGTAGTGGAAGAAGACCAATACATTCTAGAAGAAATACCCAATAGGGAGACAAATAAACGGCTACCAAAAAATTTGCTAGTAAATCACGATTAAAATAAACCAAAAACAAACTATACAAAATTAACACACGTACCCAAAATTACCTGAAAAACACGGTCTCTGATCAAGTCAGAGGGATCCGGGAAATCCTGTTACCCCGTACTATTATGAAAACATACACAAATGTCAACAAACTAGTACATAACTAAAATCTGTCTAAGAACAAAATATTATAACATATGATATAAATAATGTAAAAAACCAGTAGAAATGTAAGCATTGTAAAACCTTAACATAAGATCAAATATGTAAAACTTATAAACAGAATAAATATTTTTGTAAAACCTTAGCTCGCGGGCCGGGCCAGAAAGCGCCCGGACAGGTTTATTTAAAAAAAAAAAAAAAACCTAACCTAACCTAACCTAAGCCTAGCCTAACCTAAGCCTAGCCTAACCTAAGCCTAGCCTAACCTAAGCCTTTTTTTTTTTTTTTTAGCAGTGGAAATGCATTTACGCATCCCCCGCCGTCCGGGTGGTGCCAGACGGCAGGGGTATGTGGGGCTCAACCCGGTAGGCAAGCTCCCCCCGCTGCCGGGGCTCATCGCACCTACCGCAGTGACTACCCACTAAAACCACTGCTGTGCCTTCAGTGCGCTTAGTGTCGGGAACATGGGAAACGGAGATTCGACCACCGAACCCGACAGCGCCGGGCCCCCTGGGGTGGGGGCCCCCTCCTCGGGGGGTGTTAGGGGTTAACACCCCCCGGTCTTTCGTCAAGTGGCGCGCGGAAGACACCGCGCGCGCGCCACCTCGAGGCCTTTTCGCAGCGGCACACCCGCACCCCGGGGGCCACCGCAGCCTCAACTAAGGAGGTAGAAGGGCGTCCGCGTACGCCCTTCTACGCCGGCCTCCTCGGCGGCGGCGCATGGGGCAGTCGGAGACCGCCTCACGCTCGCGCTCTGCCGCCTCCTTCTGCATGAGCACACTCTCGCAGAAGGTGGCCACCGCGGTCCAGGACTCCTCACTTTGGACCATAGAGTGAACTACGGCCCGCAACGAGAAGTCAAAACCGACCGCGAAGGCCATGGCCATGCGTTGGTCCGACCAAGCCGGACCACCTCCAGCGTATGTTGCGCCGAGTCTTCTTCGGCGCCGCAATGGTGGCAGATCGGCGTCGGCTCCCTCAAAGCTATGCGACACAGGTATTTGCCGAAACAACCATGTCCCGACAAAACCTGCGTCAAGCGAAAGCTGAGTCTGCCATGCTGCCGATTAAGCCACCCGTCGAGGACATCTCTGATGGCCTCGACTGTGCGGGTGCCGTAACTCGGGCGCTTCAAACGCGCCCTCCATGCGTCAATAGCATTGTCGCGAACGAGGTCCCGAAAGACTTGGACCTCGCGGAGGGCTGGATCATCTCCTTGGGAGCGGAGGTTCATGCGCCAGTGGTACACCTGCGCAAGAACCTGCGCCTCCAAGTCCCAGGGGATGGAACCTGCAAGTAGGCAGGCCGCCTCTGCGGATATGGTGCGGTACCCTCTAACTACCCCCGTCGCGATGGCGCGTTGCGCACGCAGGAGGGGTAGGGTGCTCGCTGAATGGGCGTATGCCCAAACAGGTGCACCGTAGAGTGCCATGGACCGCACGACTCCAAGATAGAGGCGGCGGCTTGCATCCTGGGGCCCGTTGACGTTGGGCATGATCCTTCTCAGGGCAGATGAGGCTTTCAAGAGCCGCGGCGCGAGGTTCGCGAAGTGCTGTCGAAAGCTCCATCTGCCGTCCAGGAGAAGACCGAGGTACTTCAGGGTGGGCGTCACTGGGATGCGCACCCCGCCAACTGTTAAATGGGCCTCACGGGGGGGTCCCCGGCGGGGCCCATGAAACAGCGTCGCCTGGGTCTTCTCAAGGGCGACGTCTAAGCCGAGTCTACAGATACGTGACACTACCTGGGCGACCGCAGCCGTGGCTACCATGCTCGCGAGCCTGTACGTCTTGCCAATGGCAATGACCAGGACGTCGTCGGCGAAGCATAGGTAGTACACCCCAGGCAGTGTCGATCCCCTCAGCACCCAGTTGAAGCCGAGGTTCCACAGGATTGGTCCTAAGACAGAACCCTGCGGAACCCCGCAGAACATGGGTCGACGCCGCCTGTCACGTCCGGTGGTGTAGGACACGAAGCGCCCGTGGAAATACTGCCTCAGGGCCTGACAGATGTACTCGGGCACTCCGTGGTAACGGAGCGCCGCGTGTATGCACTCCCAGGGCAAGGTTCCGAAGGCATTGGAGATGTCGATAGACACCGCCAATGCAACCTCGCCCCGGTCTACAGCGCCTTCCGTCAGGTCCCTGGCCCTCAGTATCGCCTCCAAGGTGGAGCGCCCCTGCCTAAAGCCGAACTGGCAGTCTGCCAAGTCCGGCCCGACGTCGCGAAGGTGGCTCTTGAGACGAGTGGCTAATATACGCTCGTAGAGCTTAGCCACCTCGTCTAGGAGGACGATAGGGCGGAAAGAGGATGGTAAATCCGCCGGTCGTCCCTCCTTCTTGAGCAGAACGAGCTTCCCGTTTCTCCACTTGCGAGGAAGCCTAACCTAAGCCTAGCCTAACCTAAGCCTAGCCTAACCTAAGCCTAGCCTAACCTAAGCCTAGCCTAACCTAAGCCTAGCCTAACCTAAGCCTAGCCTAACCTAGCCTAAGCCTAGCCTAACCTAACCTAAGCCTAGCCTAACCTAAGCCTAGCCTAACCTAAGCCTAGCCTAACCTTTTGGGTGGTTAAATTGGCAAAAGTAAGGTCTGCGTCTGTTGGGTTGGCAAAAGGTGATAATGGACGTTAACCGTTGGTGTAGCTACGACTAAACGTGATAATTTGACAATGGCATTAACAATGCCGTTTGGCGTAGGCAATAGCTCGAGTCGCGGTACATCAGAGATTAACGCGAGAATTAATGCGATGAAGCGGCCACACTACGTATTGTCAGTGTACGTCGAGAGCGCAACGGGTTCGGACGTATATTTTGTTTATTACGACGGATTTGCCTCAAAATTGCACGTTTTTGTCTATACGTAGGTACTATGGCGACAGAGTGGAGTAACGACAAAGTAATTACTTTTCTTGAGATTCTGCAAACATAGTCTCTTTATTCGATAATGATTCAATAAAGTCAAATATATAAATTTACACTCATGAAATATAGAGCTCTGTCGACGTCCATCTTGCCTGAATTGAAGTAAATTCAATATTATAATGATATTGGGCAATATTAATGATATTGGGCAATATAATGATATTGGGCATTGACGTTAAACGTAAGTGTGGCCCCAGCATAACGGTATTCAGCAAAGATTCAAAATGAATGACTGGATATTTTTTGTAATGAATCTCTAAAGTTTTTTTTATTGCTATGATGTTTTTATCAGGCGTTTTATTTTGGTCTACTCTACATCTTAAATCATCGAGTCTCTACATGCAGTCTGTACCCTCTGGCGTGTGGAATGTGTAGGTATTACAACGCTCATACTTACCTACATGTCATGCAATATTTTGATATCGAGAAGTATTGCATGCACATGGTAATAAGATTCTAGACTTCAGCATTTATTGAGCTCGAAATATCAATAAACATAAGTGGATAAATAAAAAATATTATAGGGTTGAGGTGCGGACATCGGTGAAATAGTGTGAGTTGAATCGAAACTACCCTTACACGGGTAATGTTATAATTTGACAATGCTTTGTATATATTACACTGACACGACGCTTTGAATGTTTTATGCATCAGTTTAGTTATTCATTTTACTTAATTTAGTTTCTTGTGAAAATATTACTTTTATGACGGTTCGCTGGTAGTTTTACCCGCGTACCTTGCCTTCCTGGCGAATTTCGGGATAATTATGTGTTTGTATTATTACTTTTTTCAGCATTTACCAGTGAAATTCCCGTATCAGTGCAGCTGTTTCGAATAAATCTAAGCGATTGATAGATAAAATTGTTGCAAGCAACTAGTTCAAAATCCCTGTTTCAGTGATGACACGTAATCTGATGAATGAAGGACTTGGTAGCTATAACAGGGTAATAAAAGGCGCTTAGTAAAGAAGGATCATTTACTTTTATTAATAATTATTTTGTATTAGGGGCATAACTTAAATATCTTACAACAATATTTACAACAATGGTACAGTTGATGATACAATTATATATGCATTGATTTATAGAGGACACTCGCGACAGACGGACGGACTCTGTGTTTGGCCCTGTGGTCGGGCGGGCCCCGGCGGGGCCCGGGCGGGGCCTAAACCAGTGCCCCGGGCCCCGAGCCCGGCGCGTCGGGGCCGCTTGCTCACACGGATGACTCACTACGATAATCATTATTCATGTGTATGCCAACTCTTTCAAAGTGTTGTTAGCTCTATGATTTAAGTAATACAATATTGTATCTATATCTACTTGTATCTACATCAGTTACTTAATAATTTACATGATAATTGTAGTATAATATTAAGATAACATTTGACCAAAATCATAAATACATATTATACATACATAGATACAACCATAACCCGCGACATGCGGCGCTTGAGATCCTGGCGCGTGTCGCTTCTCGAGTACATCACTATCATATTATGGGGCCGGGCTCTAGCGATTAGCTGACAAACAATGTTCTGAATTTATTAATACTATGTCAGTATGTACATTAAAATAATACATCTTCACTACTCACATACACTAACGGAGGCTTGTTTAACATCAACAATCGTTACCTACCTATTCTTAGCTACATGATAAATTGAGAGCGGGAATTAATGTATTAAGTTATTATTTATTTGTAATGCAATAACAATGTGGTGACATTGGATGATACGATTATGATCGAAAACTAAATTCATGGAACAATATTCAAGTATTAGAAGCATACATAATAATTATGTACTTTAAAAACTCACATGATTTGTAGCTCATTTTACTATTTAACATTTCTTGCCTGGTGTGGAGTTTTAATAAAGTATGCGTATCACATTGAAAATAAAACGTCTGAATGGCAGATATGAGATTACAGTTAAGTGAAAGAGCTGCAAGCCGCGGGGCAGAGTGGGGAGTGACGTCACGCGCGGCGCGGAGCGGGGAGTGACGTCACGTCACAGCGGCAGGTCGTTGTCCACGTCCAGCTTGCGGCGCACCCACTGCATCATCGCCTCCTGCGAACACAACACCCTCACATTACGGTTCGACACGTCTCCATCAGACAAGTCGGACGTTGTCGATACTTTATTATATGATCAAGGTGGTGAACAGCTGACACGCCACCGAGGCGCCCCGCGGTAGCGCCTTCTCATATAATGTTTATTAAAGGACATTTTACATTATAAAACCCAGCATGCAGTTAAACCCTGCGCTCATGCACCCGCTGCCCTTCCCCTCACCTACCAGTAGCGCCCCGCACCCGCCCCCGTTCCCACATCCTCACCACTCCGGCGCCGCTCCACAACACTCAACTACATTATAGTAACTGAACTTTCTATTTAACTGACCAATTCCGGATTATTAGTAAAAGTAATAGTAACATTTTTATTAAAAAAACTACCTACATCTACATTACTTATTAAAGGCATGATAATCCCTGTATAACTTAATGGATAAAATATGTTATACAAATAAAGTCTGAGGATTGGACATATGTACAAAATGTCGAGTTCCATGATTGGAACTAGATAACAAAGCATGTGAACGGCGAGAAGTGAGACTGGTGTGACGAGTGCGAGCGGTTGACTAGCGCGCGGAGCGGCGCGGTGGTGGCGCGGTGGTAGCGCGGTGGTGGCGCGGTGCGGCGCGGTGCGGCGCGGCTCTAGTCGTGGTGGAGCGCGAGGTGCGCGTTGTCGGTGTAGTCGTCGTAGTCGCGCTGCGCGTCCAGCTCGTCCTCGCGCGCGTCGTACTCCTCGGCGCCGCCGTCGTCCGCGTCCTCCTCGCTCTCGGCGCCCGCCCCGCCCCCGACCGCGCCCCCGCCCCCACCCCCCATCGCTCCCATGTCCTCGCGCCGCGGCATCAGCGGCACCGACTCCTGCACCACACCCGACACCACACACAAACAGTTCTAGTTAGACCACACACAACATGCACCTTAATTTATTATTATACTAAGGAACTACTCGTGTCTATTTTTTGTTATCTTCTGTTTAGATATCTAATACCATGCGGTGTTAGGGCGTTACATCAAATAGTTTTAGTTCTTTAGCAGCTAACTTTGGTTATGTGTAATGTACACAATGTTATCGATCGGAAGCAACTGTACCGACGGTGCAGCGGTATAAATAGTAAAGTGAGTGAGTGTGGTCACCTTGTTGGGTCTCCAGCCGCAGCCGGGCAGCGGCAGGCCGTCGGGCCCGAGCGGGCAGGGCGCGTCGAGGCCGGGCACGCCCTGGTCCCCCTTGTCCCCCTTGTCGCCCTTGCGGCCGCGCTTGCCCACGGGGCCCTGCACAGACACGCGCGTCAGCAGGCGCCCGACACCCCGCGCCGCGGGGCCCCGGCCGCCATGCTCGTGTTAGTGCGGCATGCGTGATGCGTTGTTACGTGGTTATATGCAGGAGGTTAGTGTCCGACAGAGGAAGCGCTCCGCATGCATCACTTACGGCTTCTCCTTTGTATCCCTTGTCGCCCTTCGGACCCTGCCCGGTAAAATATTTTATTCATATATATTACACATCACAAAATGAATCTCCAACCTGGCAATTTAGTATAGTTACATTTTTTCAGGTAAAATTGTAATTTATTATTTCAAGCTCATTTGTACTGACCTCTTGACCTGGTATGCCATCAGTACCCTGAAAATCGAGTGACAAGTAATCAGTGTATGTAGAAAGGAATCAAGTGGACAGAGTAGTAAATAAATAGTGATGAGGTTTAACATTATAACATAGGTAGTACAAGTGTGTGACATACTGGCAGGCCGGGGTCGCCGCGCTCGCCCTTGGAGCCGGGCTCTCCTTGCGCGCCCTGCGGGAGCGGAGCGGCGTTAGTACGGCGACGGGTGAGGGGGCGGGGCACGGGGGAGCGGGAGGGGGAGAGGGCGAGTGATAGTTACCTTCATGCCGTCGAGTCCGGGCGGGCCCTGCGGAACAACAAACCGGTGAGGAGCGGGGCGGGGGCGGCGCGCGCGCCCGCCGCTCCCTGCATGCGCATGCCGCGCCACATGCTTCGCCGGCGTGCTCGTCCAAGTGATAGGAGTACATCAAGAAAAAGACCAGGTATGCACCGCATGCAGTATTTATTTTTCTTGAAAATAATTTTGTAAACAACAATGTATGCTCTCGTGATGTATGGTACAAATGGCAACTTTCATTTCTCATAAAAAAACTAAATTCTTACAATTATCTTAATAAGACAAGATTCCGATAGATAAACGGGCGGGCGCGCTCGCGGCCCGCGCCGCGCCGGCCGCGACCGCGCCAGCCTCTGACATCTAGATTAGTATCAAATTTACAAAGAAATAAGTAATTATACAACTCTTAAAAATAACATTAGCAGGTAGAATACATAACACAAGAAAGTGCTAAACAATTTGTACATTCGACGGAGCGACGTCCCCGGACGAGCTCTCACTCTCAACATTAAGACGAACAACACCGTAGAACAAGACAGGAATGATACATTAGCCTACGTCATACCGAAGAAGGATACACGCGAAGATAAGAAGGAAACAGCTAGTATAGTGAGGCGGACGACGCGGCGCGACGGCACGAACGTCGCCCCCTCGGGACGGCAACACCCGGGAGTGGTCGCACGCGGCGGCCACCGATATTATACACAATGATCGCTTACATTACGAGTAGCTACTACATCTCTTACACAAGGTACACCGTGGTATCAATAACTTATATTCACAGTCGGCACATACATACAATATGATTCATAACGTGACACGTACCTCACTAGTACAGTCGCATCTGTACTTATCAAAGTGCCTCGCTCTTGTTACGCCTGAACCCCGATCGATGCTATGGCACACCGGTTCAGTACAGTCGTCTCCGGAGCGACTCGCGCGGCGGGTAGGGGCGCGGCACATGGCGGCGGGACACCATCAATACACAATATTTACAACGTTGGATCGCTTACACCCGAAGCGTCACAAGTAACATATTTTTATAAATACGGCCTTAATCAATAGGGTACATACATTATATACAGAGAGCGCATTCATCTCGATCACTTCCATTCAGAGGAATAGTATTTGTTTGAAATTTTAATTCCATAATGAATTTGCACTTGCTCTTTTGTAATATTTATGAATAATATTATGATTTTTAAAACGAAGTACACCTTTTACTCTGGACATCGTAGACTAAATTCGTTTGGTCATTGAAACATATAAATCGGAGCAGGAAGGAATGCCGTGAGATGACAAGAATCGTTGTGAAGAGCATCTATACAGTTAATTCAACTAATGATATGATGATCTTACCTTTTAGTACTAACGTTATGAAACACTTATAATAGGTATAATCAAAGTACACAAGTTATAGTTTTATGAAGTATTTTGAAAATAAACAAAATGCAGTAGACGGGTTCAGTTAGTAGAACGTGAAAGAAGTTAAGATAGTTAAAAATACACAATAATATTATATCAAAATACAATTTGTTTTATACACAGTGGACAGGAAGTGCGGCGCGGCTTCGTGACTGCGCGGCGCCGGAACGGGACCGAGCCGGGCCGGGGCCGAGGCGGGCCGGGGCCGGGCCGAGGCCGAGCCAGGCCGGGGCCGAGTCAGGCCGGGGCCGGGCCGGGCGGGACGGGTGACGCACTACGTGAAGGCGAAGTCCGGCGGCCAGCGGTTCTCCTGCGCCCACACCACACCGCGTTAGTACTCACACCACACGCTACTCTACGCACTCGGGTTACATCACAAGCATGCAGTGACTACACTCGCTGTTAGTCGACACATTCAGCCACCTCTCCGTGTTACGTGGTCAGTCAGTAGTGTTACTAGCGCATCGCCCTCCGCGAGGTCCGTACTCACCCGCGGCCCGATGTCCCCCATCCGCCCCGACTCCCCCGGGAGCCCCACCGGACCCTGCCGAATAGAATTGTACTCTTTACATACTTTACTTATTGATTACTTCAGTTATTTTTGCAAAGATGTACTCACGGGTAGTCCCATCGGCCCCGCGTCCCCCTTCTCCCCTCGTTCGCCCTGTAACAGAGAGCAGCCCGGTGTGTGGGTAGGGTATGGTATCAGTAGTGTGTGGTGTCGGTAGTGTATGGTGTCGGTAGTGTATGGTGTCGGTAGTGCGTGGTGTCGGTAGTGTGTGGTGTCGGTAGTGTGTGGTGTCGGTAGTGTATGGTGTCGGTAGTGTATGCTGCTAGTGTATGGTGTCGGTAGTGTGTGGTATCGGTAGTGTATGGTGTCGGTAGTTTATGTGTGGTGAGTGGTAGTTACCGCCTTGCCGCGCACTCCCGGCTCGCCCTTGTCCCCCTTGATGCCGGGGGGGCCTGCCACGCCCTGTGGCCCCACGGGCCCCGGCGCTCCCGGGGGACCCATCATCTGTTACATACGGCCAAGTGTTAACTGACTGTTCATTAAAGCTAAAATCACGATATTATGGTGATATTATGAAATAAGGTACATAAAAAGCATATTGTTGGACAATTACCCAAAACGCTGAAAAATAACTACAACAGATTACAATAACTTAATAACGTGGTAGGTATATATTGATGGAGTGTTCGCGTCGGCTCTCAAGTGATGCTCAAGTTGGTGGACGTTGATTGTTATATTTAAGAAATAATATTGTTTGAGTACAGAAAAAGTACAGAGCGATTGTTAGTCAGCCTCCTCATGTACGCTAGTTTATGAGTTGTTTGTTGCCAAGAAGTCACATACTTTGAATTAAATGAGTTCGACCTGGTCATTATCCTTAAGTTGTTGATGGCAAATGGATGGATTCGTCAATTAAATTGTTTACTAAGTATGTGGAGATTCCGGTTTTATTTAATTTAATTTTTGAATGTAAATCTGGTTCAGCTAAACTTTAAAGAAAGGATTTGATTGAAAAAATATATTTTAACTGTGGGAAGTGAAATGTTTGATTATAATTTTAAGTTTGTTACTTTATATTTAGATTGTTTAAGGTTCAGAACATGATGGTAATACGGCTTTAAAAAGCATATTTTATTATAAACCAGTAAAGTGTCGGGTCATAATACTTACAATTTCGTGTCCGTAGAGCTCGTAGCCGGTGCCATCTCCCTGTAAGTTCAACAGTGGGCATAAAGATTACCAGTTCCAGAATAACAGGCTATTATCACAGGCCACGCGCTATTCATACCTAGTCAGGACTCGTGGAAAAAAGAGAATTAGTCTGTAATCTCCCAGTGTTGGGCCAATTCAAACCCGAGCCATGTAAGAAAAAGTAGAAAACATGTATTTGCTTGATCCGGGAATTGAACCCGAGACCTCAGTCTTGACAGGCTAGTGTGTGTACCACTAGCCACCGAGGTGTGAAAGGACGTAGAAAATTGATTATATAAGATTAATTCTCTTCGCAGTCCCGCTCTTGTTAACTAGGTATAATTATTCGTGAAATTATATGACATGTTTATAAAAGTGTGCTATTTGAATATAGTGAAGAGTAGATAGATACCTGTCTCCGTCTTAATTTTCTGTACTTCTGTTGATGGAATGCCACCGCCGCATTGGAAAAATAAATAAACAGTTCATTTAATGTTAGTTATTGTAAAAATAAAGCAAGCATTGATGCGAATAGTGTACGTACCGAGTCCCCCTTGTCGCCCTTCTCGCCCTTGAGCCCCGGGTAGCCGGGCGGGCCGGGCAGCCCCGGCGCGCCCAGCATCCCCGGCGAGCCCATGTCGCCGTACTCGCCCTTCACGCCTTTTGGACCCATCTCACCCTGCAAATATTATCACATAAATTTCAACTTTTAAAACCGGTATTCGGTATTTATAGTAGAGTCTAATCTAAAATAACAGTGAGGTTTGGCCCTTGGCCCTAGTGTTATGAAACTAAAAGAATATAATATTGAATCGGTAATTGGGTACTGACCGGTTTCCCAGGTGGTCCGTGTATGCCGGGCGAGCCCGGGGAGCCGTCGGTGCCGGGCGGGCCGCGGGGCCCCGTCTCGCCGGGAACACCTGAAACACATGGCGAACAATTCATGACCTAGAAGTACAACATCAAACCAAATATTTCATTCATGGATCAACATCAATAAATACAACATTTACCTTGTTACGGGACGAGGCGAGTCGTCCGTCTCCCAGCCAATTCTTCGCTAGCTCCAAACGATGCTAAGCTTAGTTGTCATTTGTACCACATTAAGAAGAGAGCGTGAGAAAGCATCGTAAGAGGAAGCAGTGAATGGATGCGTTGCGCGCATGCGTGCGTGGTGTGTGTTGTGTGTGTGAGTGCGTGCGGGTAGTTACCCGCTTGCCGCGCTTGCCGCGCGCGCCGCGCTCGCCGGGCGCGCCGGGCGGGCCCGTGGCGCCCGCCTCGCCCCGCTCGCCGCGCGCGCCGCTCGCTCCTTCAACCACACACCACCGTCACCCACTACTCTACCGTCACCAATACTCACTACCCACTACTCGCTACTCTACTACATTTACTAATACTACTGGACAATGCCCACGACACCACCTCACCTTAAGCTGTTAACATTTATCGTTACCAAGTGAGCAGCTGATGCAAAGTGGTATTAGTTAAATCACTAAAACACAACAAAAATATTAGTAATACCAACTGATTACATTTATTAACCGTGTTGTTCAAAATTAGTTTGTTTAAGAAGCCTGCACGGCCTTGACCGAACATTTTGCCAAAACGGTGAACAAATAAGCGTGCTGTGTCTACGCCACAATGAGATATAGAATGCGTACGCACCGGGCGGTCCGGGCGGGCCGGGCGGGCCCTCGATGATGCCGGTCGGGAACGCGTCGCCCTTCAGCGTGGTCGTGAAGCCGCGCTCGCCCTTGTCGCCCTTGTCGCCCTGGAACCGGTGCACAGATAATATTACAACCACAACGACAAATAAGTAGATTAGCGGCCAGCCGTGTTATACTCGTAATATACCCAGATAGTATAAACTGACCTTATGTCCAGCTGGTCCGATAGATCCTGGCGGCCCGATAGGCCCTACAGGTCCTGGGGCCCCCGCAGGGCCCGGCGCGCCTGCAGGCCCCGCGGGCCCCGCTCGTCCGTCGTGTCCCGGCAGCCCCTCCGGGCCCTGCGGCCCCGGCGCCCCGGGCGGCCCCGGTTCACCCGGCTCTCCCTGCCCACACACATCATGTCAAGGACTCGTCCACACTCCGCGCGCAACACATCGAATACTGACCAGCTCCGTTGGAACCATCTCATCAATGTCAACACTGTACGAATATTGCCGCACGCAGTATAAACGAGATTTAGCTGATACACAAATTAGTCTCGTAAGAAAAAAAATAGCTTGATTATTTATACATTTAAGCTTTAGTTAAATTTAATAGTTACACTTTATTAAATACTAGCAGCGCCCGGCGGTTTTATCTGCGATGTACCCGTTCCCATGGCAATTTCGGGATGAAAAATAGCCTATAATCTTCCCGTTGAATGTGGCTATCTATTACAAAAAGAATTATTTAAATAGGACTGATAATTTCCGAGATGAGCTTGAACATGAACATGAACACAACAAACAAACAAACAAATTTTACCTCTTTATAATATTAGTATAGACTAGTAGCGTCCCGCGGTTTTACCCAAGTCGCACCCTTTCCCATGAGAATTTCGGGATTAAAAATAGCTTATTACGTCCCCGTTAAATGTGGCTATCTACAAAAATAATTATTCAAATCGGACTGGTAATTCCTGCGATTAGCACGAACATACATACAAACATACAAACAAACAAACCTCCAAATTTTACCTTTTATAATACCGTTTATATGAATATTCAAAAAACATGCATGCTACAATTACAAAGCAAATCGGCATATAAAATTGTTATCAACATACGAGTATATTATATATATATATAGTCCTCCAGCCGATTTCGGCCACGGCGACCGCTTCTACTCCTAGCTTCCTCGTCTTGCATGTGCTCTAACATGACTCGCGCATATTATATTATATATCAATATACGAGTATATATCAACATATTATTATATTGTAAAAAATTAAGAAGCAAATATATTATAATATTAGTTAAGGTTAAGGTAAGGTCGGTTACCATCTTTACATCAAGAGCAGGTATTATGAAGATTGGGTAAGAGGCTAGACTTAGAGAGAGAGAGATAGATAGAAAGAGATACTGACCTTCAGTTGGATGATGGTTTGCGCGGAGATGTTGTGCCCCGCCGCCTGCAGGCCCTACGTAACGACACTAGTGAGTACACACACAGACACACATGCAGCTACGCCACCTCGCGTCACACGGACCAATACGAGTATAATACACAACAACGACTACTCATTACAACACCACGGCCGCAAATCAAATAATGTAGCCAAAACAATAATTGAAAGTAAAGAGACTGAATAAAGCGCCCCGGGCGGGAGTACCTTCACGGCTATGATCTCGGCTGAGGTGTACGGACTTATTTTAAAGTTGTCCACAGATCGTTTCACTCCCTGAAATTCCATTAATTTTAAATTTCAATAGTTGTAACCTCAACTTTAACTATTTGCAAGTAAATCTTATATCCAGAAAGATGCTTTGAATCGAGAGTTGAACTCGATGTGCAATGTATTGTGAGTGTGCGGTCGTATCGCGGTACCTTGACGGCGGAGAAGACGTCGAAGCCGGGGCTGCCGTGCTCTCCCTTCTGGCCCTTGTCCCCGGCGCGACCCTGCAACAACAACCCATTACTTAGGGATAGTTTGGGAACCGGGGTTATATACACTTCCTTCAGTGAATATTTAAAGATCTTGACTTAATTTGAGAAGACCTCAGTCCTCACTACTGAAGAGATACGCACCGGGTCGCCTTTGGGTCCATCCAGTCCGATCGGGCCCTGGAAACGAAACAGTAGTGAGTATTATGTGGGTTACTGCTAAATAGGTATCAATCGATTTACAATAAATAAAACATTTGAAGTCAAAGGAAGTATGATATGAGAGACACACGAAATAGAGAACAGTAAGCATTTCGCTCTTCCGTGGTGACACATGACATTCAAGGAATAAAGAATCTGGAAACTGTATTTTTATTCCTTAAAATACAGTGTGTTTTAAATCGGTAAATTCAAAACTCAGACAGATATTTTACGTGTTATCAAAAATTACTTGGTATATTGTATAAAGTTCACATGCACCAACCACACCACACAACAAAGTCAACTAGGTAGCAATTCAGAAGCGGGAAATATTCGCAACTCAAAATGGAGTTTAATGGAGATAACGACAGACAAATATGAACGCACGCAGCGCGGGGTGATCCTGCTAACAAAAGACATCAACGCAATTCCGCAAACGGCTGTTGACGATTATTAACATTAAATCGATGGAGCTTATTTTATTACAGCAGAAGTTGAAGAGAATACTGTGACAGTAGTAGTTTTTAATAAAACTAAACCAATAGTTATTGTGCACATGAAAGTAACTTCAACTGTTAGTCATTTACGTATTAGTAAAAGTTGTGTTATACAGGTCAACCAATTGTTACCAACTAGACAAAGAACACCGACACAGGTTAGTGCGATCAGTACGACACCAATACAGTAGGAGCGGGAAGCACTACAGCACTAGAGGGGGCACGAGGGTTAGGTCGGACGGTTGTACACATCACTAGCACGTGATACACCCAGACGCCAACAACTCGGCGCGCGCTACCCCAGTTTCTAAATGTGTCAAAGTAATGCCAGTGAGATTTGGAACGACACTAATATAAGCACGAATATTTATGTGTGCAATTGTTTTCGTAGCTATTGGATTTCTGGATATATTTTTGTGCAACTAGCGGGGACAAGCGAGTGAGGAGCGGGGGGGGGGTACTACTCTCTCACCATGAAACCTCGCTCGCCCTTCTCGCCCTTGCTGCCCTGAAAAGTGACAGCGTGTACACAGACTGCGAAACCTTCCACACCACACACTACACAACGGTTCATTTTCAATGACAATATCATTCAAGAGGTCTTAAGAATCAGAATAGATCGAACTGTAGTTTAGATAGACAGAGAGAAGGGAAGAGAGCTGTGTGTTATAAATAGGAACAATATGTACCGGGAATCCGTTCTTCCCGGCGGCGCCCGTCAACCCCTGCAAATAAAAGGACACCTCGGTAAGCTCTCTACTCGGTCAAGCGTGTTAGCTGTCGCCACAAGCACTACGCGGCGACCCACACGGTATGAGCCCTTCACACATTATTTCATTAACTTATGGTTGTCGTAGGCGATATTTTGTGTTCCAGTTTGTAGTGCAGAAAGAGTTATAAAACTAACGCTTTAATATAATTTCATGTAGTTTGTGCGCTGCAGACTAGAACGCACGCTCAGTCTGTCGTCTCCGCTGCCGATAAAGGATATCGTGTGGGTCGCCCAGACTAATAAAACAATGAGTTTATAATGTGTAAATTATCATGTAGCGTAGTGTGTATGTGTGTGTACCGGTGGTCCCGGCTCGCCCATGTCACCCTTCTTGCCCTTCTTGCCGCGCTTGCCGGGTGGCCCGGGCGGACCTGCAACAACAGAAACACCTCGTCAGAATAATGCACGGCCACAAACATTACTAACAAGTAAACTATTTTAAAAAACAAAAGCATGTCAGTTCATGCAAAATATAGGTAATTGGTGAGACATGCAAGACCGAAATTTTAGATCATGGTGGTTCCTTAATGCGGTGCTACGAGTCTGCTACGACTGTACTACGAACCTGCTACGAATCGCTGCGGATATTTCAATGGACCAATACATTTAAGTTTTTCGGTGAATATTACCAAAATAAACTTTTATTTATTATAAAGAATTTATTATTTTGATCAAGATAGATGTGTCCATCGAAGCGGAGAATAAGGACGGGATTATTGAAACAATATTTTTCTTGAAACAGCGCGCTCAATTTTCGATTGGTTCCAATATAATTTAATTGCTCTGAGGACGGTATTGACCGCTGAGGGAGAGTTCACAGAGGAAACCAGAGGGAGGGGGATGGGAGGGGAGGAGGTCGAGAGCATCGACAAAAATGTTTAATTAAATATCAAACATTTGAGCCGACCTCGGAGCCTCGATACCAGCGATTACGGCATTGTTTTGCACATTATGCGATGCCCACTGACCATTCATTATACAAAATTCAACAAAATTATGATTTTCTTCAAGTAAATAAAATAATTGCATAATCGATATAATATAAAGTTCAAGTTAGGGTTATTTGAAAACAGTATGAATTAGATTCAACAAGTGTTCGCGAGTATAATGAGTAGAAAGCTAGTGCGGGGTGTCGACAAGTGTCGGGGGCGGGGGCGGCGGGACGGGTTTCTTCTGTATTCGGGGAGCAGCGGCCGCGGGGCGCCGCCGCGCCGGGCCCTCACTATGTATTAGGTTTCCAGAGTCAGCGGGCATCGACAGTCAATCACGTTACTAATCACATTATCCTTACTATCCATTTTTTATGAATGAAAGACTATTACCCCACATTTTATAATAAATTCAAATCCGAAATGTATTCCGTGAAATGTGCCAGCAAGCACCTACAATCAGTTTATCTTGTTAAAATAAAAGAATTTAGATTCGGTTGGCTGATGACACTCGTGTTAATTTGAGTGGCGCGGAGACTGCGGCAGAGTGTCGCCGTGTGTCGAGCACTCTCACGACACTCCTCTCTGCTATGTTTAGACTTCGTTTAGGCTAGTGGCGACGACATAGCACGACGTCGCCACAAGCCGGTGTTAAAGAGAAGTGTATTCAAGCAATTTGAATTATAATTTTATTGGGTTTAAATATCAACAGGTGTCCTTTACAACACCGGTGAAAGTCTTTTGAAAAAGGTTGTGTTATGTCAAAAACACCGGGATTTCCTTCACATTCAAGCAAAACAAAATCCAGAAAATAAAAACTTTCAAAAAATATATAAAAGATATAGAAATTTCCTTTTTACATTATTAAGCAGACTAAAAACACAATATGAAAATGTACAATTAACTGCAAATGTAAATAACCCCAAAAAACTGTGGCAAACTATAAAAGAAATTTGTAACTTCCCAAAGCGTCTAAATGATAGTGAACAATTAATAAAAACTACAGACCCTATAACATCGCTCAACGAATGTAATGCCTATTTTTCAAATATTGGAGCTGAACTGGCTTCAAAAACTCTACATAAATTAATTACAACGGAAAACATATTAGCCGCAAACTCAAAATCTACAAATAGTCCCGCTCATTCCATATTCCTTATGCCAACAAACGTGGTGGAGGTCAAGGAACTAATTAAACAGCTAAAACCTGGTAGCGCTCCAGGTTTTGACAGTTGCACTCCTTTTCTTATTAAATTAATAGAGCCATCAATAGCTGAACCACTTACGCACATATTCAATTTAAGTATAACTTCTGGTAAATTCCCTGACAAATGGAAATTAGGTGTTGTTTCTCCAATACATAAACAAGACAGTAAGACGCTAGCCAAAAACTATCGACCTATCTCACTTTTAAGCATTTTCTCAAAACTTTTAGAAAAAATTATTAATCGCCGTCTGGTAAATTTTCTTGAATCTAATAACCTCATTTCAAACAATCAATATGGTTTCAGACGAAACAAATCTACTGAAGATGCTGTAGTTCATTTAATAAATTTAATTTCAACTTCTTTAGACAAGAACAAATGCTGTTTAGGTGTATTTTTAGATCTTGCACGAGCATTTGACACAGTTTCCATACCTATACTACTTCAAAAATTATGGAATATGGGAATTAGAGGTACTGCTCATAGCTGGTTTAGTAGCTATCTTTCAAATCGTCGCCAATGTGTGAAAGTTGGCTCTTTATGTAGCGATCAGCTACCGATAAAATTTGGTGTTCCACAAGGAAGCATACTAGGACCTACATTGTTTATAATCTATCTAAATGACATCATCAATATTTCCCTTCAGTCGGCTGACATAATCTGTTACGCAGATGACACGGTAGTTCTCTTCCATGGGCCCTCCTGGGATTCTGTAATAAATTTAGCAGAACGCGGTTTAAATAAACTTCTACATTACCTTAACACTAACCTTCTTACCCTAAACCTGAACAAAACGAAATACATAACCTTTCACAAGACTCGTGCTTCTCGTCCTCAAACTGACAAAACTCTCACCATACATTCTTGCACTCTATTTCATGATAATCTCACCACACCCATCTCATGTAATTGTTCTCACATAGATCACGTCACTTCCATTAAATACTTAGGCATACAACTCGATGAAAATCTTTCTTTTAAAAAACACATATCAATCCTATCAGGTAAAGTTAGAAAATCTATATACATAATGAAATCACTTCGTAACTCAGCACCAAAAAGTATGTTAACTCAAGTCTACAAATCTATCTGCCAATCAAGTTTGTTATACTGTATATCTGCATGGGGCGGTGTGGCTAAAACCACACTACTGGAACTGGAAAGAGCTCAACGCGCTGTTATCAAGGTGATGTTACGGAAACCTTTTAGATTCCCAACAAACGATCTGTACCTGGAAAGTGACTTACTCAGGGTCCGGCAACTTTATATTACCAAGGTTGGCACCGTAGTACACAAACACATAATTAACTCCGATAGTTTTGAACTGATCTCCACTCGTCGCACATATAAAATCCCATTGCCGGCCATAAATTCTACCTTCGCTAGGCGGCTTCCCCCTTTCATGCATCATTTCATCTATAACAAAATATCGCGAGCTATCAATGACCTCAAATCACTATCCGTTTCTAAAACCAAGTCCTGTATAACAAAGTGGCTAAAAACTTTGGACTATCATGAAACGGAGCAAATCCTTGAACATGGTTTTTAACACACACACACACACACCCACACCCACCCACCCACACACACACACACACACACACACACACACACACACACACACACACACACACACACACACACACACACACACACACACACACACACACACACACAGAGAGAGTTTTTCGTATTACTTTATATTCATCGGAGCCAATTTTTAAGTTTTTTATTTTTTATCTTAATTTTTGTTATTTTACTAGATTAGCGGTGTTTGAACCGCCGTTGTCGCCAATATCTTTTTGTTTATACTTCGCCATTGGTCTCTGCGATACAGACTTAGAGCCTAGTGCAGAGACCGCCATAAAATTATTATACAATTTAAAATTGTTTATTTTTAAGAAATGTAATAATTTTAAGAAAGTAATGCTTTTTAGAAAATAAAGATTTATTATTATTATAGTGTTTCTCCTTGGAGTCACGGGACAAGCCCGGTCTTTTTGAGAGGCATGCGAGGGGATACAGATCCAACTCGTAGAGGCCCTTTGGAGATGTTTAATGTAATGGATTACTACTGCAGGGACACACTCCCGACCACATCAGTACAACATGTCCGGGAATGTGTACCTGCAGAAGTAGGGACTATTGTAAGTAAAAATGAAATAAAAAGACTGGGCTATGGAAATGAAGGTTGGATGGACTGGAAATGGGATATTGCAAAGAGGTCGGCACCTGCCATAACAAGTGGTGAACAAGTTATCGGCGGCAGGCCGTGGCTCGCCGCCCGCTGGATGGGCCCCCCGAAACAGCCGACGTATAGACGGCAAGGGGGCAACATCGGTGCGGGCGACTCGGGGGTGTAGAGAGGTGTGCTGCGCTTTCTCTAAACGTTACTCGCGGCGTTATGCCCTTTAACACTTCCACCCCTGGATCACACAGCCGAGATCGACTGTGCCTCTAACGACCCCCCTCTGGCCGGCCGGTGAAGGCAAGCCAGAGCCGAGAGTCCTGCGGGCCCCCTTGGGGTCCACTCCGACCGGTGAAGGCTCGCCGGAGACGAGGGCCCTGACCGACTCTCTGGGGCACTCGGGAATCGCCCGTGGTGTCGCTACTCACCAACAGCTCGCCACAAGCTGCCCTGCGGGTTATTATTATTATTATTATGTTTTATACATGCATTTAGGTGGGTAACACAGGCGACGTGACGCAGCGGGCGGGCTTCCCGCCTGATTCACGCGGTCACATCACGCGGTAATGACTGTAATGAGTGTTCCCAGAACAATGCGCCGCCGGGAGCTGCCGGGGAGCGCTACCGACACGCAGCGATGGATGGCCGTCGCATGAATCACAACTGTTTTGGTTATTGTAACGACTTTCAGAAAAAATACATAATTTACCTATGGATATAAACACGCATATCATCAAGAATCTCCAACAGCCACCGTGGTCTTGTGGTTTGAACGCCCGGCTCACGATCCGGAAGTTCCGGGATCGATTCCCGGCGGGGACAACAATATTTCACAAAAATATCTTTGCGAGACTGTCCTCAGTTTGGCTAAGCATTGCAGGCTAAATCACCTGATTGCCCGAAAAGTAAGATGATTCCGTGCTTCGGAGGGCACGTTAAGCCGTCGGTCCCGGTTACTTTCTACGGATAGTAGTCGTTACTTGAGCCATGTCGGAGGCCTTTGGCGGCTCAATAACTCTGACACCAGGTCAGTCAGGTTGACCATCCACTCGATGAAGAAGATCAAGAATCTATGCCAAATGCAATAAAAAAATAATTGAAGAGCCTTTTCTTTCGGGTTTTTAAGTCGCTTAAAAGAGTTTTTTTTTTATATTTCATTTTGTTTAGTTAAAGTTTATTGTAAGTAAAAGAAGCGCGGCACACACGCAGTGAGTCCACCCGTTCTTAACTGCGTTGTAAGTAGTAACTTGTTGAGTGGGTCGTACCGTGCACCGTGCATCGTGCACTGTGTAGTGTGTAGTCATCTCTACGTCACGCAAGTGCTCTGAGAGGAGCACACTCGTGACACACAGTGAACACTATCTGCACACTTTCTGTAAACTTATTATTTCTTATTGTCCACGCAACATAATATACCAAAGCCTCATTCGCAAGACTGGTTATAGACACTTAAACATTATGTATCGATATTCTTATCATGGTGTTATTTTTGTATTCCCAACGTCTTAGTCCAACATACTAAACAACACTGCTCGATAAAAAAAAATCAATTTAAATTCGAATCTGATCTTGTGCAACGCTTAACAGCTCGCAGGCGGTGTGATAAGGCCAAAGGTAAGTTTATAGATACAAACGATCTGTAAACTTTGCCATGCCCTAGATAAAACATATATACATCGGCAGAATTACTTAAAAGTTAGTTAAAAGTATATTATGAAAAGTGCCGAGAATCAGAGCGTATTGTTTGCCCGTAAGGAGGCTGCGTTTGTTTGCCGGACGGGCGCGGGGACTCCTAATGGCCCGCATGCTGACGAGAACACTCGCGATTTCAATATGTACCGATCATTACGATATCTACACTAAAGGAACGTTATTTGAATAAGAAAACGAGATGAACATTCAGAGACCGATATTTCTCGGGTAAGTCATATTATAACGCTGACCATGGTCATAATACAGACAAAGAGTCCTCGATTCTGCATGCCGGTTCGTCACTCGGCTCTCATCTCACACAGCCCGTGTCACGTGACTCGGCTCGCCGACACCGCTCCTATTCAAATCGTTCAATTATCTAACGGAGGCGGTGTGGCGCGTGTGACGTCACGCCGCCGCTCGCAGGTGTCACTGATGCCTCATTGTCATGGTAATCGCTCTCGAATGATCCTCGCGTCGCATGTCACGTCACACCACACCGCTGAATATCTATGTATTCTACTCGTAAACTAAGGCGCAGCATTCTAGCATAAAGCTTTTTGACGTATGTACGAACATTGTTGTAAGACATTTGCGTCGCAGTGCGACAAGATGCGCGGCGCGGAGTGCCGGGATTAAAGTTTTAATTTATTGGGTTCGCGGCCGCGACTTGTGTTTAAAGTGTATTTTTGTCGCAGTCGACGCTCGACACGTTGGCGACCGCAACACCCATCCGCATTTACGTATTGCCTTAAGTGTTACGTTTAATACTAGAATTTAGATGAAAAAAGTATAACAGTACACTTGAAATATCTTCTTCAATCAAACAACATCATCTTCTTTACATTCAATATTACTTTGTTTATGTACGAATTTCGGGTATTTTTTTTTACCGAAATTGTGTTTTAATAAAACATCTCCGGTAATTAGATTGGCTCTCGAGAAACGCTCGCGGATATTATGTTGTTACACGGAGGAGAGATGAAAATGTTTTATTCACGTTTCATGTCGATATTATTTAAATAAACCGTTTAAGATGTTTATAAAACTTCTTTGAACAATATAACCTCTCGATGCGAGTTATTGTGATACTGAGGAGTCACACGACAAAGCCGCCGGCGCGGCCGGTCGGTGGCAGCTGGCAGTCCTCCGGCGCTGCCTGAGGGAACTCATTATTCAGACTTGGCGGCTCCTGCAGTTGAAATTTGGATAAAGCTGCGCTCGCATAATTAAGACGAATGCATAAGATTTGATTTGCAAACGAAAAGTTGAACCGCTGCATACATGTATGGTTAACATACATCTGGTTCAGTGATACTGCGGGCACCGGGACCGCTGTGACGTCACGCGGAGCGCCGGTCAGCGGAGCGGGCAGTGGACCGCCGTGTTTACACGCCATTTACATATTTATTTCAAACCTCATAAATGTTAATGTCAAGAAAACACACGCCTGTTATTACAGGAGTGGCTTGTTCAAATTAAGATCTGTACCGACACCACTCTCGATTATTTACACAAGAGAAACCTGAAGTGCTTTCAGACAGAAATACACATGCAAAAATTGTATTATGATATCTGCAGAAGTAATCAAATCTGGTTTGAAACAAACAATAGTCTCGGAAGGTCGTTTTCTTATTGGTGAAATGTATTAGACGGCGAGTCCGTCCTGGTTTCCACGACGTGTCAATGTTGCTTGACTTTGATTTAAGTCAGGTGCGAATACATCAGCCACACCGCGGCCTACATACATTATACATGTTCCCCGAGCGAGGTCCGGTGTATTTTGAATACTGCTTAAATTATAAGTAAACAATATAAGCATGCGTTTACACTGGTAATACTATAAATTCGACGAGATTAAATGTGAGATTCGGTGTTGATACGTGACGTGAAGTGCGGTCACGCGCGGGCCGCGGCACCGCGACCGGCCAGGGGGGGCGATATGGATTTGGGCTTGTAACCGGATTATCTCACGACGTTTTCAATTATACGTTACATTCATTTATTTCACTACGACTCAAACTAATCCCTCAGTGAGATGTGACGATCTCGCTAAAAATAGCGAATCTAGATTAGTGACTCACGGAGGGATATCAAGGAAACTAACGGGTGTTACGTCCAGCGAGCGCCAGAATAAACAAATGTGCAGTTTGCGCAGTGATTTGTGAGAACGTGAAATGGATGTAGAATCGTAGGATTAGACGAGAGACTTCTGTCTGCGTGAGTACGGCTCGTGTAAACGATGCGGCTCTGAACAGAACATATTCCACGGTGGGTTACAGATCTCCATTATAGATAGAACTCAGAGAGAGATTCAATTGAGACAGATAACACCGACGTGAAAAGAAGAAGACTTTTGGCAGTGGGAATGTAAGATTGTTTATGTTTATCTGTTGTGGTGCGAACCGGTCACTGGCACTAACAGATCGACCGTCACACATGACTCTCCCAACACCCTACTACGGTCCCTACACTGGAACCCATTTGACATGGTAACTGGAAGCGTCCCCTGAGAGAACTGCGGCTTCCAATTAAGTGCAGGCGCCGGGAGTCTCGCCCCAGATGACAAAAACCGGCGGCGCGTCGTTTCCTCTACACAACTCGACACTAGACAGCATTTTGTGCAACTCCGCAGCAACCAGTCGGCGACCCAGAGGTGGCGATTCAATGAGGTTGCGAGTGAGACTCTTTTTATTTGGATTAATCGCCTCTTATTGGATTTCAATTCAGTGCCAACTACAGAGAATACATTGAATAATTTCGGTCCTTTATGTTATCACTATTCAATCTTACGAAATAGTAACGTTACAATTTAAAAAATAAGTTCTACAAAATAAACAACCGCCCCTGCAGCTCAATTGTTAAATGCAGTCACAATCACTTTTGTATTTCGTCAACTCTTTTACCGTTTTTACCGAAACTGTTTAGATAACTGTGTATGGAGTTGTTGTTGAACCGATCTGAAGAAGTGAATATTTATTTCAGTTTATTTAAGGTAGTTTAATAAGCGACTGTAGCTAACGGTAGCGATTCATAACACATTATCGTGTGAGATTATTACAATACATAATAGAGCGAACAGTTTCTCCAGGTCCCAGAAGTATTAGTGCGTCGGGTGGCGCGCGGCCGCGTCTCGACACGTCATAGGGCGGCGGCATTCGTTCCGCCGACGAATACCATCAGTTTCAGGAAGTTCATGAAAACATGAAGTTTAAACAAGGTATCATTTGGAAGTCAAAGTAGGTTGAAGTTGTGGGAGTAAGTTTAAACGGTTTAGAGTGCAGCGAGTATCAAAGTGTCGAGTGTCGAGTGTCGAGTGTCGAGTGTCGAGTGTCGAGGTGACCCAGAGAGGTGAGTCCGCGGGACGATGAAACTTTGGTAATAAGGGGAGCGGCGGAGGGGCGCCGACACAACAACCCGACACCGGGCTAAACGAAGGAATGGGAAAACTTTACAATTGGACTTCCAAGCTGAGAACGAAGATATGACCGGAGCTTTTCAAAATTATGCTACCTGTACTGACTCTATGATGTTTGTTTTCGATTGTATACCAATCGTAAAGTAGTAAGTACCGAATGTGATCCAACACCCTTCGGTTCGTACGCACGCCCCACACCGACACCCGGCGACTCGCTCCGCGCGCACGCGACATCGCTTTGATCCGCGCGGCTCGTCAACACGCTCTACACGTAAACAAATTACAACATTCATGATGCTATCTCCGCAAGATATTTCTCTTCGGTGGTAATGATATAATCTATTATTTGAATGTTTAGAATGTTTTATGAGTAAGTGAATTATTAAATTTAATGAGTGGTCGCGGGTCAGCGTGCCCAGGGCTCGGCGGGCGGTGGGCGCGGGCTGCCCTGGGCGCGGACGCACACAATGCCGCTCTCGATCGCGTATTATTTTATGCAAATGTTGAGGACCCTCAAACTTCGCAAATTTGTCCAAACAGATTGTTTTCAGCGCGAAATTCAATTCGAATTTATCGCTTGCGTCTCCCGCGTAATGAAAGGGGCTTAATACGGTATCGGTAAACATTAGCATAAAGTATTCGCAAAAATTGCGTTCCGAGGTTGTGGGAGCGCGAGGAATCTTAATATCCCCCCCTCGCCCGCGCTCCCGCCCCCGTGCCCCGCGCTCCGCCGTACTCGCGGTACTGACAGCGGCTGCGATTATGTGCAATTTCGTCAACGGGTTTTGAATGTCGAGACGTGACATTTATTATGAATGTGCTGCCATAATACGAGTTCATTGCTTTTAACTTGCATGCGTGCTCGCGGGGAATCGCTAATGCCGAAACAGAGACTAGAGGCGCGGCCACTCCGCACTCGCACATCGCTTCCACGATGCTCTCTTTGAGACGCTGCCGAATGAAAATAAGACACTAAACGGCAATGATATTAAAATGTTTGCCCCATAAATCGGTTAAGAACCGCGTTTATGTTGCGTACAGACACGCTCAATAAAATGTTTGTGACGTCATAACTTGTGCCGCGAGGAGGCCCCGCACCCTGCGACGTCACTTAATATTCCAACTGGTTGTTTGTGATTCTGTGCAGTATCTACCAGTCGTAAATAAGGGTGTGCGCACAATAACGTCGAGTGCAATTATCTGCGGCACGGGGCGCGACCGTGTCACCGCGACATCTCGCGAGGGACTCGGCAGTTTAAGAAAATGCTAATGTATGGTAATCGCGGGTTGGATCTGTTTGCCGCGCCGCCTCGCCTCCGCCAGACACAATAAACGTTAAGTAGTTTAACTTTGTTTGTAACGGACAGAACTCCAATGTTTTAGTATGGGGGACTGAGCAGTTTCCATTCTACTTTTATGGAATAAATGGAGGCTATTATTATGTAAGGTTATACGAATTTCATCGCTTTTCCTTACCACTTTGATCAACATTTGGGTCCCTGGAAATGTAGACGTTTTAAGGAGGCGGCGTCACTCTCCCAAAGTGTGTCAAGTAACAAAGATGTCCGCGAGCCATGACGAGGATGCGATCTGGCTGATCTGTTGTGTTCCTTTGTAAAGTGGCGTTGTGTAAATATAAGGGTTACAGAGGCAAGAGGCAAGTGTCGGGGAGGGAAGGGCAGGGGGAGGCGATCCGACGAGAGCCCTCGACTCGCCACACCGGCACTTGACATTATTCAACGTCTTACAAACAATATCTTGACTCCTGGAAATGTAACCCTACATTAAATGGAGGCTCGCCCGGGATCGCCCGAGGATGTTCGACTCCTTGCATGCCCATCACCAGCCGCCGTCAATTCTTGTGAAGGCGCTTGCAGTAGTCGTTGCTGTCATTTTATGAGATCACCACTTGATGTGTCTCATGAAGTTTATTCGGTACTAAACCGCAAATGGCTTACTAGTGACTAATACGGTATACTCATAGTAGGTTTAAGTCGCTATTTCATCAGCTGTATCAACAACATTATATTTGAGTTTGTTACAATAACGCGTGACTGCAACACGACGACTCGTCGGCCTCGGCTGGTCGACGATGAAAGATTGTAGGCAAAACGATTAAAATACACATTACTTAACAGAGAAATAGAACCTTACAACTATACATCAACTTATTCGTGTATGTTTTGTTAACACAATATTATGACACGCGACGTGTGCGAGCCGTAAGGTAAATATTATCGTATGGCCGCGCGCACGGACTGAAGTGTGAATAAACTATGAAATTGATTGTTGGAGCGAGTCCACGCGACGCTGCAGATGCGTTGCCATCAAAACACTACGCCGGATGTTTTACTGATACATCTACTTCTTTAATGATTACTTGTTATTTCCTCGTGTGTGCTCCCATTGATCAGCGAGGGCTCGAGTGCTCCCTAATGGCCGCCGCGGCCCTCGCCCTCGCGCTGTAATGAGCAAATTGTTGTCCGTCAGGAATTTAATATAGTTCGCGGACAACTTGTCGGGATAAGAAAAGAAAACTATTGTCGAGATGCTTTGTCTGCCCCGCCCCGCGGCCCCGCGGAGTGATTGCGTTATTATATCGAGAGGTAACGCCGCACATTACACGCTCCCCGGAGAAATTAGTTTCGGAGCCGTTCGCTGAATGTAACCAGCGAAACTATTTATATATTATACGTGAACTGAGTTAACATTTGGCAACGAGACTGGAGCTGCCCCCGGGCGAGCTGCGCACTCGCGAGGCATACTCGTAGTTACATCGCGTGACACCGTTCATTTGATATCGAGGTACTGTAATATTTTCGACCAGTGGGGTACGTTCACTCATCACGTAAGTTTTTCAATTAGTCTTGGCCGCCCCCTGCGGTCCGCTCCGGCTCTACCTTCTTGATTCAGACGCCGAATTAAATTAGTTTCCAAACATGGGGGCAGGAGCTACTTACTTCACTTGTTCATTAGCTACTGTTTGATCTACTAAGAAAACTTTTATGCTAATAGCATTTACTTAACAAATGCATAATAATTACATTAATCCATTATGTTTAATTTCAATAATTACTTGATAATAACAGTTAATATTTAATTCAAACCCAAATATTAAAATAGCATATTATGATGAATCGATATGTAGGTATTGTATTAGCATGTATTAATTCCCGATACAGTTTCCTCTCGGCGCTACTGAGATCGTGATCGCGGCCCCCGTCTCCCATGCGTCAAGTGTATGCGCGCGCGTGATCTCCTCACAGATAGCGCGCCCGCACTCGGACTGTACCGCATTCCATTGTGCGTGCGTTTCAGTTTCATATACAATTTAACAAACTTTAATGAAAGGTGAAAGTTTAACCCTTTCCATCGCTACTCGGCCGACGCGCGACGCGACGGGACCCGCTTTGATATAACACTATTATAGCTTGTATAATGGTTAACTTTGATGCAGGAAGAACGCTATTTCCCATATTTTACAAATGTCTACTAAATATAATCATAAGTTCGGACATGATGCGAGTTTGAATGTTCGATCGAGATCCCGGAACTAATTCTGTAATTCCGTACTAATTCTCACAGGATGTAATCTGAGTTCCTGTTTCACTGTTACTAATTGTGGCTTGTTGTTGATGAACAATCAATGAGTAACAGTCACAACATGTCGGCACTGCAGGCTATTCTCTTGTTGATCTAATCCACTGACACTCGGCTCGGAGATGTGATCGCTCTACTAATATGATCCATGACCTCATTGTATGTGTATCAAATTATAGTAAAACTCAAAGTTCCGTGTTGTTACTTATAGTTCCTAGTATGGTTACTTTTGATAGATATTACCGATTCCATGGACAATTTTTTTATTTTAACGATGGAAATAATTTATTTACATTGATTGTTATTAAATTACTATACGAAAAATTATTTTACGGTTTAAACATTACAAGACGCATTACTGCACTGAATGTTGGGTTGAGTTATACGCACAGTGCTATGTCGGAACTCGTACTCGCGATCCTTATTGTTCGTGACTCGCCGCTAGACTAAACACTCGTCGCCGTCGGCCGCGCCACTATACTTAGCACAGCCACCGACACGTTCTATGAACTGCATTTTGTTTACAACATATTGCCTGTTTTTAGAATAAATAGAAATAAATAATAATAAATAAAGTTCATTAGGAGCAATGTAACACTTATACTAAAACAGTCACAGCTGTTATAAAAACTGTGTTGCAGTGAGAGCGCCCGCCTCAAAAATTTACATAAGTTAATTTCAAGTGTTGATATAAAATATTTTTAAATCTATACTTCTATACTAATATTATAAAGAGGTAAAATTTGTAAGTTTGTTTGTTTGTTTGTTTGTTTGTTTGCTTGCATGTTCGAGGTAATCTCAACAGTTATCTGTCCGATTTGAATAATTCTTTTTGTAATAGATAGCCACATTCAACGGGAAGGTTATAGGCTATTTTTCATCCCAAAATTCCCACGGGAACATGCACAACGCGGGTAAAACCGCGGGGCGCTGCTAGTATACTATATAAACAAACAGCTTTACATTATCCCCAAGTACATATTTTTGTAGTTGGTAACAAGATGTAGGCAGCATTGCATTCACCGAACATTGTGAACATTTGAATAGCCATTATTGGGAATCGTTTGGTGCTTCTTTCGTCAAAAGTCGAGAAATGTCCACAAACAATGATAGATCTACTTTTAGAATTTCTAGCGAACACGGATTCTGGATTACAAATAGTTTGACGTAAAAGTCCATTCTGCGGATTCACGTGAAATGGGTACTGTAATGAATATGTGTGGTTTTATGGGATGGGCGTCTGGAGTTTCTTATAAAACCTATGTTAGCAGTCAGAAACAGTACCTATTAGTATAAAACGCTTATAACTCTTTATCCAAAAAAATCCTACTGATACAAAAAATAAACAGGTGGCAATTATACTATTCCAAGAAATAAAAAATGTCAAGTTTTAAGGTGAGACTAATACTCGTAAATGGTATTCAGACATAATGTTCAGTTGCGGTCAGTACAGTCACTTACTATGAGCACCGCCCATGGAGGGTCACGGCGCGGAGACCGTATTTATGAACATTCAGACGTATTCGACACCCGATACTTTTGGGTGATCCTCTGGCCACGAGACGTCATGCCGCCAGTGACCCGCCGGTGACGTATAACTGCGGAGCGAGGTGCGAGTACATAGCAGGACACTGTAAACACTACAGTCAATCTCAAAGTAGGTACCGCGCAATAATTTGAAGTTTCCAGTGTTTTTTTGAGAATTAAATTGACAGTAACGTGAAAATGTTATTAATGAAAACAATGATTCTACGATTGAAAGGTTCTTTAAAAGGTATATTTACTTTCTTCAGTATAGATTTTTTTAAGTTAGTAAGGTAATTGATTATTGGAAGCTTAGAGCTTAGTTTGGGTTTCGACAGCAATAACCGTGTGTGAATTGTCCAGGTACTTATATTTATTAATTGATTTACGATATATTATTAATAGTATTACTTTAAGATCTGATATAAAATAGGACATGTCACTGATCCCTAACCTGACCTGATTCAATGACCTGCCCTCACGCACTCACTATCTGACTACAATGAAATTTAACATGAAGCATAGTGTGACGTGATCATATTACGTAGGATGCGACGAGTCGCGCGGCGCTGTCGCCGTCGCAGGTCGTCCGTGAGGTGATTGGAATGGATGCCTCCTGACTTACCTCATTTACCAACAATGCATGTACAAACGTATTGCATGTTACGGGGAACTGACAGAGTTGCTATTTAGATATTACTAATTGAGAAAATATAGGTTCATTATATGTATGTACAATGTTACGGCCGGTTCACACATGTCTCCGTTTTACTGTTCCGTTTTATCGTGTATGTAGTTTTATATTATTTACTGTATACGGAATACTGTGCCATGTGTGAAGTCGCTCATACAACTACATACGTCATCGACGAAAAAAAACGTACACGATAAAACGGAACAGTAAAACGAAGACATGTGTGAACCGGCCGTTAGTGAAAGGTATGTAATATATATCTCAGTATCTCATCGGAGTGAATTAAGTCTCTATTTCGTGCTCAGTACTTGCTCACATCAAATTATTATTTAAATACACTTCAATCACCTCTATTCCAGTGGCAAAAGCTTAAAATCAAGTATCGCTAATTTTTTTTCAACCGTTTCGTTTTTGAACTGTGTAAGTCCCGCCGATGGACTAATAGCTGAGTATAGTCGCGGCGGGCGGCTGTAAGCGGAGCCTTACATTATTGGGTTGTCAAGTGGACGTAGGGGTCACTGCACACTCGCCGTCGCACGGTTAGTCTGGTACAGTGCAGGAACAACATGTTTAGCGATTTTATTCAGTGTATCTCCTAAGGGCCGAGCCTGTGCTAGCTCCGGCGGCAGCGCCCGCCCGTCGCGCCCCGCCCGCGGGCACGTCTCGGTCCTCCTTAATGACGTAATTGTCGCGGCAGGACGCTCGGAGCCTCTAATAACTGTATCATAAACCTAATAGCGTTTAATTAGCCAACAAACAAAACTCACCCAAACCTTGTAATTTCATCAGATACGTCAATTATATTGACTTGATTTTTAACCATAATTGTGTGAAATTAAGTATACACCGGACCAAATTAGTAGCCTAATAACGTATCATTAATGTTAACGTATAATTTCTTTCGAGTTTTATTTAATGGCGGCCCACAAGTCGGGTTATAAATTGTTTTAAGATTGTAATGAAACAACAAAACATTAAGCGACTAGTTACAAGAACATTAAGCTCGTTAATCATCGAGTTCCATAAAGTTCCACTCAGAGTTGAGTTCCATTCATAAATCATAAACAAAGCGCGCGCTCGCCGTGCGCCGTGAGCCGCGGGCCGCCGCGCGCCGCCGTCCGCCGCGGCACCGCGACACCGTGCTCAGCTTCTAATTGTTGTCGTGATGTATCGATTGTGCTCTGAGCTCCACCAGCGCGCCGGAGAGCCGCCGCGCGCCGCGGACGTGCCGGCTCAGCGCGCCGTTACCCTAAACCGGGTAAAATACTGTTTAAAGCCACCAAACAACGAGAATTATAATGTAAATGTATGCAAATGTCGGAGGGTGCGACTAAGGACAATATTTGCGACGCACGTTGAGCTGGAAAAGTGTCGACTGCGGGTGTCAGCCGGAGAGGCGCGGCGCCGCGAGTCGCGCGGGACAGATAACCGCGGCTTACGCTCCGACGTGAGGGTTTAGCCCAATCTGTTGAGGCATGACTTGTTTCGCCAATTTCTGGGACCTCAGTCGCGATGTAAGTACATGTGATAGCAGGCAGAACACTGCAGCCGCGTCGGGCCGCCGCGCTCGGCCGCTCCGGGTGCTCCCGGCCGTGCGCTGGCGGCCGCCCGCGGCTCCCCTCTGTTATTGTTATTCTTGGCAGAAGTTGCGCAGTAATCTTTCGCTTGTCATCGTTCAGAAAATGGTTTTTTAAGCGCAAATTTACATTTTTAATGTTCCCTTTCCGTAAAGTTTTATGGCAGCATTAGTATTATTAAGACTTAACATTTGTTTGGAGAGGTCGCATCGCGGGAGATAAGCGTACCGTTTGTTGACATTGCCGAATATACGAGTAATGCTGATTGAGCGAGCACTCGGTGACGTACAAACAAACACTCCGCGGGACCGTCTGAGTCACAAACAGTGCTAATGGTGATCATGCACGACCTCACGCCGCTCATCCGGAGAACTAATCAGAGCCTCGCTAGAGTCAGTCAATACACACGACACGCAGCTCTGACAACACAAATTAACTGTTCGCCGAACACGCGATAGAAGTAGTCTACGAGGTGAGATACTGACTACCGTTCTGGTAAAACATCTCCTTTTGTTGTCGTTATCGAGTAGAATGCGCATTCAGTGGTTGTTGTTTGTATCGGTAGGTCGGTAGTAGAAGCGGGAGCGATGTGTCGAGAGGAACGCATTGCGGCATCTCCGGCGGTGCACCGGCGCGTCACGCGCGCCACACACGCTGCTTATTTTATTGTATCTTCTGTACAACGTTCTTTGTACTCCCGAATGCGTTGGGCGGTTCTTTCATGAATATAACCACTTAAATAAGTAAGTGTTCCCTCTAAATGTAAGCGATACTTCAAATTGTTCGTCTTTCGACACAAGAAAGTTGTTACTTTTAGCTTAATGTTCAATTTTAACTAATCTCCCCTCACCTTTTATTTTAATTGTTCTCTAAATCATCAAGTTCAGCAGTCACAGATAAATCTCGTTCTCCACAACACTGCACTGCATGCAGTCATCAGGAGCTAGTGCGAGGTGATCTCGACTGTATATAGTTGTTATACGGGTTCATTTCCCTTGTAGAGGGTTCTTAAAAAGTATATTCCGTAATTAGCTCGTATGTGGGGAGTTCATTTGTTTTGGTTGTCCTTCCGAGAAAGTGCATTGTTGACGCGTTCACGATTTGTTTATATTGTAACTAACGCACGCGATCGCTAGCGAATGCTTTATTTAGATATCTCACGTGCTTACATTATTTACTACAAGGACATATAATCTATCTGTCGGTCTGTACTGTTGCGACAATAATGTTGTGTGCTTGCAGTCACTGAGTATACTTAACTAATAAAAAAATGTGAATTATTTCAATTCATTTATAACATTTGTGGAGTCAATTATGTACCTATTTATTCACTAATATATAAATTAGTTTAGGCTGGAAAAACATTTACCGGCATATATTTTGAGTAAAGTCGATCGCTTTAGTGAGTGTTATCAGTGGGCGGGCGCCGCCCCGCGCGGTGTAAATAATGCAAAGTAAACCGAGCGCGCGCCTCCGTTAACACTCGATATTAAATTAACTAGTCAAACAATGGCGATTAATTAATACCACTTATATTGTCTGGGATTGAATTTCACTTAAGGTTAAAAGCGTATTTCTGTACTGATAACGTTTGTCAGAGAGGCTTTGTTTTTACTTAGGCTAAATGAAGTGGCACTTAATTATAAGAAGTTATCTCAGCTATGAATGACCTTGTGCATTATACCTACATATGTATATTGTTTCATGAAGTATGAAATGTATATACTTAAAATTAAATATTGCATAGATTAGTGCAGTGAGGTCGTGCGGTGACCCGGCGCGTGACCCCGCGACCCCGCGCCCGTGACCGCGCCTTGGCCCACTTCCCGCGGGAGGTGCATCGACCCCCCCGCCCCCTCCCCGCACTGCTCGCAACCGTTCAATACATTACATTGAATTTCACTTTCTATACTATTACATCACAAACTTACAAGCTCCCTGCGATCCACATTACAATACAGAAACGGAACTATTCATCGATACTTTATTTGAAGCTTAGCGCTATGTATTACAATATTACAAATCGGAAAGTTTATGTATTAGGCACAGGAATTATTATACTAAGATATTGAACAGATATGAGGTGTTTCCTGAGGTAGTGCTAATCTACGGAGTATCGGATATAACGGGAGTTGTTATTATGTAAATCGTAATTGCATCGGAATTAAGCCGCATTCAGCGAGACAAGTGAGATGGATACAATAGTGCGGTGCGTGGGAGTGGCCGGAGTGGTCGAGTGGTCGAGTGGCCGGCGGCAGCGCGCGACAGCCTAGCTACCTGTCTTGTATAATCCGCTCACAGAGCTCAGTACACTTTACAAATGTAAATCGTATCATTTGTCTGGAAATATACCACCGAAGTGACGCCATATTGTTGCTGAATGAAATATTATTGCAATTACCAAGATTTATATTATGGCTTTACGTTAGCATTTAAGAAGGATTGTGTGCGGTTGTAGTGCCCACGGATACTGTCTGTTGAGTTTAAAAACCTATGTTCAATAAGGTAAAACCACATAAGTATGCCAGTGTCATCATGCCCTAGTGGAGTAAAGTACTGGGCAGTAATGTCCCAATGGGCAAAGGGCAAAGGCCCCTCATCTTACTGATACAAAGCTCTAAGCTTGTTTAAAAGGACGGTTTGATCTGTATTGTACAATGTGCAGTGATAGTGTGACTGTGAGTGCACGCAATTACACGTGTGCGAGGACACCAGTAGTGCAGTCAATCAGAGCGAGTGGCTTCCCCCCTGATCCCCGCGCTCCGCCCCCGTCCTGAGTGCACTCCCGAGCGACGCGCCTCATGAATCTGAAATGCAGTCAATAATGACCGCGCTGCTTACTATTTATTTCCACTTTTCAGCTGATACGAAATGGAGGAAGGCGCTATGATATGATTTATACAACTTGCACTGATAGAAGTATTAGAATTTTTATTGGGTGTAGATATTTAAGTTTACTTCTATGAAGTTTCAAAAGTGTAAATAATAAGTATTCACAGTTATACGTGGTCATACCGTGAACTATTATTTGCTTCCGTTAATCTCCTAATCGCAACATGTACCAGGAGAACTGTATTTTAAAAGTGTTACTTAGGTTTGAATACAAAGATCTCAAAAAGGATTGTTTGATTAGAAAACTTTGAGAACAAGCGATATCGTGAGTGGGGATATCGCCCAGAGCAATTCATAAATAATTACTAAATTAAACATGTATTTATGGATAACAACAGGTACGAGTAGCTTGCATAATGTGTTTTAATGATTTGTTATTAATAACATGTTAACATTAGTGTTCACGTAAAAAGGTAGGGAATGTTTGGAAAATATAATAAATAATGCGGCACATAGCTTTTAATGTCGAATAAGCACAAATTAATTGAAGTAGACAAACAGTCTTGTCCAAAAACGCAGACTATTTGAAGAGAACAGAGACGCACTCGCGATCAAACAACAGTCTGTGAGACAGCCCGCCAGGGACGGACCGAGGATACGGGTCTGTACACATATAGTGAGTCATCAGAAGCAGCAACGAGTCTTCCTGGAGTGACAGTGTACCGATGCTAAGGTTTATATCTTGGTATCAGTATTTTCTATTCTAATGATTATAAATCACTACATAATATAAAAAAGTCGCTTTCCACTGTCTGTCTGTCCCTATGTATGTTTCGAACTTTATAACTACGCAACAGATTTTGATGCAGTTATTTTAAATAGAGTGATTCAAGAGTTATTATAAGTTAATTCCCGAAATTCCCACGGGAACGGGCAGAACGCGGGTAAAACCGCAGGGAGCTGCTAGTGTAAAATAAATTACAGTATAATGTGTTGTAACGAAGCTTAGTCATTAAATGCTCCGAGCAAACGATCAAACTCAATTACTAGAAATTACACCAAAATGTTTGAAATATTCAAAGAAGTGTCTGCGTATGTTTGAACATCAGAGGGTAGCGGCGCGGGCGGGCGGGGGCGGGGGCGCACGTGACCGGGGTCCCGAGCAGACCCCAAATGAAGACGCGTTATTTACTCGACTGACCCCCCATAAAAGAATCGTTCCTTCAGGATTGCGTTTCATCTTTGAATTTTAAACACGACACGTCTCGTTGCTGATTTTTGAGCTGACATATCGCGTGGGCGCTTGCGGTACAGCGACGTGACGCTCGCCCTCCACTACGCTCCCAGCTAGTTTATTCTGACATTTTTCAAATCCTTTCAAATGTAACCCGGTTTTCTTTACATCATTTTTCACCGAACACATTCCTTCATGCATTAGAAATAAGGTTTAGGGAAATTACTGTTAGATGACATCGTCGGGATCAAAAATTCATGCGATGATCCGACAGCCGGCGGCGTGATGCGAGACGCGCCGCGCCGTCAGTGACGTAAAGGGCATCGCAGAGCAGTGATTAGCGCAGCCTTTTTTTTTTTTTTTTTTTTTTTTTTTTTTTTTTTTTTTTTTAGTAGGAGAAATGCATTTATGCATCCCCGGCAGTTCGGGGAAACGACCGGGGTATGTGGGACTCGTCCCGACGCGATCGACGGGCCGGGAAATACCCACTAAAACTCCTACTGTGTTCCGTCGTCAGCGGCTCACTGACAAGAGTCGCGGGGCTACCTTGCGGCATTCCTCCGCTTCTCCAGTCGCGCCGACAGCTCGCGTTGACGAGCACGCCTCGGAGGAAAGGGAGTGCAACAGCACCTACCCCCATCTCTCGCAGGCGGGCGTGCTTGGAACACTTAGCACGCCGTCTACCTTCGTAGGGCCTCGCTCACAGTAAGTGACATCCATCTCTTACTGCGAGGAAGGAGTCAGACTTCCCACATCTTACTCCCGAGGCCCTGGCGTTGAATACATCGGGGTCGAGAGGCGACCCCGGTGCCTTCTTCGTGCTTGGCGGAGCGGGAGAGCAAGAGGATTTGTCTCCCTAGCCCGTTCTGCGACTTCTCTTTCAAGGATGGCCTGTTCCGCAAAGGAAGAGACCGCCTCCCAGGACTGCTCGTCGCCAACCATCTTGGCTAAGACGGCCGGCAAGGAGAGGTCCTCTCCTACCACCGCGACCAGCTCGGCTCGCAGCCCAGCTGCCCCAGAGCACACCTGGAGTAGGTGCTGCGCCGTGTCCTCGGCGCAGTCACAGTGGTGGCACTGAGGGGTGGGCTCCCTTCTGGCTACTCGATGCAGGTACCTCCCGAAACAACCGTGTCCTGAGAGGACCTGCGTCAGCCTATACGATAGGAGCCCATGTCTCCGTTCTACCCATTCTTTCAGAATGGGCTGGACTGCTTCTAGGAAGCGCAAGCGGGATCCCGGCTCGCCTCCGGCTACGCTTGTCTCCAGTCGTGTGCTCCAAGTTAGGAGTGCGGCTTCGCGGGCCTCCGTTCGCCAATGCGCGATTTCGAGGAGGGCTGGGCGGTTGCCCTGGGCCTTTTCGTCTGCTCGACGCCAGTACACTGAGCGTAGAATCTCGGCTTCTAAGTCCCACGGGAGGGACCTGGCGAGGACGCTAGCAACCTCGAATGATATGGTGCGGTAGCCTCGGCTGATACGAATCGCCATCATTCGCTGAGGTTTCCGCAGCAGTGCGAGGTGGCGGACTGGCGCGGTCTCAGCCCATATCGGTGCACCGTACAGGGCCATAGCCTTCACTATCCCCGTGTATAGTTTACGGCAAGTGTCGTCTCCACCTCCGAGGTTCGGCAGTAAGCGGCTAAGAGAAGCCGCCGTACCCACTAGTTTCGGAGTTAGCCCACGAAGGTGGTCTCCGAAAGACCATTTGCTGTCGATCACTAGCCCAAGGTACTTGAGTTTACGACCAACAGCAATTGGTGTTCCACTCACCACAATCTGTGCTCTAGCGGGCGGTGCTTGACGAGGTCCGTAAAAGCAAATGGCCTCAGATTTGTGGAGAGCTACCTTGAGTCCTAGCCTCCGTATTCTTTCGATGACTGCTGCCACCGCCGCTGTAGCTAGCAAGGCGGCGCTTCTGTAGTCCCGCCCCTTGACTAGCACTAGCGTGTCATCGGCATAGCATATGATGATTATGCCCAGAAGAATCTCCACTATTCTGAGCACCCAGTTATACCCAAGGTTCCATAGCAAGGGTCCTAGGACGGACCCCTGAGGAACCCCGCAGGTCATATTGCGCAACTGCCAGCCATCACGTCCTAGAAAAAGGATCTCTCTCTCAGAGAGATAATCTTTGATGAGGGCGCAGAGGTACGGTGGGACACGGTGGTAAATTAGCGCCTCAAGGATAGTTGCCCACGGCAGGGTGTTAAATGCATTTAATATGTCTAGAGACACTGCAATTAAAACTTCTCCGCTGGCAATCGCTTCCCTCCAGAGACCACGGAGGTAAGCTATGGCATCCACCGTAGAACGTCCTTTCCGGAATCCGAACTGGCAGTTGGCTAAATCGGGGCCTTCCGTCTCTAAGTGGTTGACGAGGCGAGCAGCTATGATACGCTCTAATAGCTTTCCCGCTTCGTCCAGTAAAACAATGGGCCGGTAACCTGCTGGCTCGTCTTCTGGGCGCCCTTCTTTGCGGATCAGTACTAATCGACCTCTTTTCCATTGACGCGGGAAGCGACCTTCTCTTAGACACCGGTCAAATAAGCGTCTCACACGGCGCTCGAGGATCTTCATAGCCAGAACCCACACTTTTCCCGGGATTCCGTCTGGACCGGGAGCTGTGTTTTTGCCTTTCAGTTTTTGTACTGCGTCCGATAGCTCTCCTGCGGTGATTTCTGGCACTTCCTGGTCTGTTGGCTGCGAAGGCGGTGGCATCGCCGGAGGAACAAAGGTATCCCCTGTCACGTCGGGGAACAGACCGTCTACGACCCTTGATAGGATGTGCGGCTGCAAGGTGCTAGTCAAAGGTGGCGCCCATGGGCGCAGTTTTTGCCTTGCCATCAGATATGGTCTACCCCACGGGTCTCTTTCAATGGAGTCTAACAGTTCCTGCCAGGCTGCTGCCTTGGCGTTAGAGATAGCCATCCGCAGGACTTTTACCGCTTCTCTGTAAGAGCTGTACAAGGCGTCTCCAGTGTCGGATTCCCGGTGTGCTCTTCTTCTCCATCTCTGAAACATGCGACGTCGTCGGTGGCAGGTGCGTCTGAGCTCTGCAATTTCCGTCGACCACCAGTAAACCTGCCGACGAGGTGGTTGGGCTTTCGCTCTTGGCATGGCGGCGTCGCATATTTGGGACATAATACTGCATAATAGCTCTGCGTCCGTGTCTACGCTATCGTGCACTGTTGGCTCTGGATTCCATGCGGCTATTAGCGCCGCTACCTTGAGGGCCTCTTTATCCAGTCGCTTGATAATCCAGCGAGGTAAAACATTTTGAAGGCCTTGCGTGGTACTGCTGGTGGGCGGCTCTGCAGAGGGTAAGACGTTGAACCTAATATATCTGTGGTCCGATAGTGTCTCGACATCCGTCAAGACCTCCCAGCCACTGACTCTGCGTGCCAGAGAGGGGGTGGCGAATGACACGTCGACCACCGACCCCCCGTTGTGCCGGACACAAGTGTGAGCCGTTCCGCGATTTAGAATTATTAAGCCGTACTCTACCACCCACTCGAGCAGAGCCCTACCTTTGGCGTCTGTTCTTGCTGACCCCCATGCTGGATTCTTGGCGTTAAGGTCGCCCATGATAATCACCTGTCGAGGGTGGCTACGGACGATAACCTCCCCTACTTCCACGATATATCGCTCAAAGTCACGGAGGGGCCTGTTCGGGGAGAAGTAAACCCCTATGACGACAGTTTCGTCCACAGTTGCTGCAACCCAGCCATGGCCCTTTTTGATCTCCCTGAGAGGGTAAGTAGCGGAGGGTGACTGCGTCGTTATGGCAACTATTCCATCAATGTCGCCGGCCCAGTCACTTCGTGGTGGAATCCTATACGGTTCCGCCACTACTGACACATTAATTAACCTTTCTGCCAGGCTTTGGAGTAGCAGATCCTGCGCCCGGGCGCAGTGGTTAATGTTTGCCTGCAGAAACCGATATTGGTTACTATCCATTATTGGTTTCTGCAGATTCCTCCAATGGTCGGTTTTGGCGGGGCTTGTGATTCTGTGACTCTGCTCCTGCGTTTGTCGTTGCCGCGCTGCGTTGTTTGTAGCCTTGCGACTTGGCACATGCCGTGCTCCCGGACAGGTGGTTTGCTCGTTTCCCTGCTTCTGCACAAGCAGGACAATGCGGTGGGGCCGAGCACTCCTTGGCTTTGTGCCCTGCCCTACCACATCGGAAGCAGTTTTGGCTCCTATCAATTTCGGCCTTACACTTAGCACCTATGTGTCCCGGCATCAAGCATCGGAAGCATTTTTTGGGCCTCTCTTTAAGAACCTTTACTTGGACCTCGCCCCAACCTATACGAAGAGGTATTTTTGCCGTCTCTGCTACTACCTTTTTAGCTACAGCGATGGGACATTTGACAAATGCTGTGCCCGCGCCTCTGGGGCCTGGTCGGATTTCCCCAACCCTTACGGACTCTGTTAGACATCCGCCCCTGCACGCGATCTCCTTTGCTACGTCATATGGTTTCATTGAGGGTCCAAGACCAGACACTTTTAGATCAACTGTTAGGGTGGGTCTTACAATGCTAACCCCTTGGTGGGCCCCAAGCACCTCCATGAGCTGTCTAGCGAGATTGTCTGCCTTTTCTTCTCGCCCTTCGCCAATAACCTCGACCATGGTGGCACCGGTAGCGGCCTTACGGTATCGTACCGATGCGATGTCGAGTTCGGCCAGACTAATCTTGGCCTCCGCCTCCTCTATCACTTGTGAGTATGAAAGCCCTCTTTCTATGGCCTCTGGGCGGAGTGTGATAGTGACCGCAGCAGTTTTTGGTGGACGCAGCTTCTTAGCCTTGTTTTTCTTCGTCGGATTTTTTGTTGGCAGTGAAGCTTGACCAGTGGTTGTACCGAGTCTGCCGTTTTTCCCTTTTACTACTGTGGACCAAGTAATCGGAGCGAGAGTTGCATTATCTAAGTTGGGGCCAGGTGCAGGGACTGGCTGCAGGTCAACCACTGGGGGACAAGTTGGTTTTTTGCCCTTTCCTCTGTTTTTTGCCTTCTTAGCGGCCTTTTCCGCACTAGTGCCCGCCGTTGCCACTGATACCTTTGACGTTGGCTTTGGAGTCTGTGAAGGCCGCTCCTTAGCGGTCAAGACTGCTTTGTCCCCTGTTATTGGTGGTCGATGCGACCGCTCTTCTAAAGCTCGCAATCGTGACTGGACAATGGAGTCCACCTCGCTCATTAGGTTACGCGCCACTGCAGTAATATCTATGGCAGGATCTATGAGGCTCGATGTAGAAGCGTCGCCTTTTGCAGTGGGTGCGTTCCTCATTTCTGAGCGGAGTTCCTGAAATTCTTTACGAATTTCGAAGATCTCCGCTTGGAGGCGAGTGTTTCTTTTTTCCTCCGTAGACGATCTATGCACAAGGATTTCCGTAGCGTGTGCCATTGCTCGTGCCGCCTCTTTTACGGCTCGTTTTAGTGGGCCTTCGAGCTCGGTCAAACCTTCTACAACATTTTCGATAACTCCAATACTTTTTACCATTAGGTTTTGTATTGAATCTATGGGCTCTTCTTCCAGCCTTGTTGACTCTGATTTTTTCTCAGCTCGGGGCACCTCTTTCTCTTTTTGGTGAGACTCTTTCTCTGAGTCAGAAGTTTGCTTTGGTTTCGCTCTTACCTTAGCTCCGTTGTATTTGCCGTAGGTAGTAGGTCTGCCTCGGCCCCTTTTTGAGTCCCTTTTAATGTTTCGGAGAACTTCCGAACCGCTGTCAGAGCTGTCTTCCCCTCTGTATCGCTTACGCGCGGGTGTTCGTCTTGCAGCTGGGCGGCTAGAGCAGACCGACGTCGTCGAGTCCGACTCCAGCGCGCTGTTGCTCGCGCTAGCCTCCTTGTACACCGCCGACGAAGCCCCATCATTGCGCGTATGCCTTATTTCAGAGCCACGTCTACTGCGCGTATTCTTACTTGGGGCGCTATTCAGCTCCATCGACTTTTCTATCTCCAATCCACCGGTCGGAACCGACGCCGCGTGAAAATCTCCGCCCGTCGCGGGCACCTTAAACAATACACCGTCCTTCTCGGACTCTTTCTCCATCCCCCCCTCCCCAGACTTAGGCGATTGTTGCCCCCCACGTATTACGATGGGGCAGACGGTAGCCGAAGCCACCGTGTGGGATTCCCCGCTGTGCGCGGGACCCACCCGTGGAAAAGTATCACAATTCGCTTCCATCATTATTTTTGGGGCTGATCCACAGCTTTGGCTGATCCACAGCTTCGTGTGTGTGAGTTAAAGTGTTACTGTGTGTGTATACTGTAGTGCTTTGAATGTGGTGTGTATTGTGAAGGTGTGTAAAGTGAATGTAGTATTTCCCTGTCCCACCCTGTCTGATTATTGGCCGTCAACCCGCGAGTCACCACAAAGGCGCTGACTCGCGGGTTCACGTTGCCCAGGACGCACCGCGTGGGCTTGTCCCGACGCGTCAGAGACCTCACTCATCTGATTACCCGCACTACACGGTGCGCGCCTCTATTCATATCTCGTCGTTACATATTCCCGGACACGTGTCTGAGCTCACCGAGCCCTCGAACTGCGTGTGAAGTTCTCACCGCAATCCTAGAGGTGTAAATTAAACGAAACGCGGATCGAGTCACCGACTTCAATTAATTGTGGCTTACTGCGATTACCGAGCGCTTCCGGGCTGTATGCAAATTATTACACGAAGCTCTCGTTTGCAATTATAAACCGAGATGTACGTTACAATGACAAGTTCTGAAAGGAAATATCTATATGATGCAACAAATTCGTAACTTGTGTCATGTCTGAGTGAAATGTCAAATTCATTTTGTGAAAAGCTAACGAAAAAGAAACAATTAGGTAGATGAGTCAGGTCGGGGCTGGACGTAAAGTGCTTAAAATCCATTTGAAATTGATAGTCGTCGGCGTGAAGTCAGGTGTCGAGACAGACGGTAAAACAATTAGCGCGGGGTCCACGGGCGGGACGCGCGCTCCGCGGTAACTCGGTTAGAGACGCGGCGGCGCGGCGGCAGTGCGGCCCGGTGCCGTGCGGTGCGGCGCGGTGCGGTGTGTCGCGGCACTTGGGCTTCTATTAAATTTGTTTCTTTCTATTGGATCAGATGAATCATTTCGAAAAACAATACTTGGACGGTTACGAGATGCTACTGCAAACCTCGTTGCAGACAGTTTGTTACTGACTGTGCTTTATCATGTTAAACGTTGGATTCCATTATTACATCCAATTGCATCTAAATTTAGGTAATCTGATATCTTATGTACCATCAGAGGCCATCAATGATCACTAACAATCGTGGTCACATATTGGTGCATTAATCCACATCACAATTAACTAATTGAGTTCACCTCAGAGTTACAGTAATATTACCTTGTAATCTGAACTATTGTTGTAACATCTCGAGAACAACAATATTAGTCATCTGTTATTCATGTAGGATCAAGTTAAGTACCTTTACCTAATGAATATTAATTAATATAGAGACTAGGTTTCATAATGTTCTCTATATGTTTTAAAAATATCTAACTTTGCTATTTGAAACATTTAATTACTCGATGCGTGTGTTTGCGTGTGTTTGTTACGAACAATCGCAATGGGATGAAAGCAAGTAAGAGCAAGAGAGCGCCGACGCAGCATCCGACCGCCGACGTAACTTTACTCAGTCAGAGTGGCCGGAGTTAGATGACACTCATTTATAAATTGTATTATAGTTCGCTTCCATTCAAAGTTCTGTAATATACAACAGTTAAATCAAGTTGCAGTTGAAAAGTATAAAATAGTTAGTTCTAAAGTATGTTCATCTAGTCGGTGTTCGTAGTAACTCTAACGTCCATCATTCCGATGAACCCGCCGACGCCTCGAATGTGTTATTCTGTAACTAATGTCATCTCCAATAAGTAGTAATCAAATATGAATTAAGGCGCGTACACACGCGGCGACGCGACGCGCGACTAACGAGCTCGCATTAGCGCGACCTCTCTTGAATTATTGAAATATTACGGCTGCTTGCGACACGCCGCGCGTCCACGGCCCTTATTAATGTATAAACGAGCATTACCCTCGAACGCTGGTTTTACATCAAAACATTGGGTTATTACAAACAGTTTTGGCAACATTGCGTGTCATTTTATTTTGCTCACACGAGTGTAATATTAGTGTCGTTACAATTCGTCGGGTGCAGGCTGCGTGATGTCGCTCGTGTAATCACCCCGTAAATCAGCACCTCGCGGCGAATTCAAATATGTCTCGGAGATAAGTTGCTCCTTACATGCACACACGTCCTTACATCACGCCGCGCCCGCGACAGACGACACGCGGCACACGCACATAAATAATAATTATGTAATTTGTTATACTCCACTGGCGTTCTGCTGAGCGACTCTTTAATGTGATGTACGAATTGTTATATATATTACTATTATGACACTTTGGATAGTTAATGTACTTAGTAAACATAATACATAATATAATGTACAAATTGAAAACAATATTCTATCTATCCTAATTCACTCCAATTAAATACAGATAGCAAGTAAATCATGAGTAATAGAGAATCGCGTCGCAGATAATAAAGTGAGGTGATCGTGTACTATAAATTAATAGCAGCCGCGAGGAATGTCTGCGGGTAGTGAGTCACTGGTTGATTGTCGCGACGCGTCGCTTTGTGTGGCGCGGAGTAGCGACGTGTCGCATCGCGTGACGCGGGTCGCTGCCTCCGTCAAGACGCCGCGCCGGTTACATCTCTATTAGTGACACGAACATTCTTTTACAAGCACACTCGAATACCTGTTGTGCATTCATAACCATGTTGTATTAATATAGTTTGTAATATTTTTTGTACCAGTTAAGTTAATAAGGTTATTCAAAGTTTAATTGTGTTAAACCCTAGAGTTTAGTAAATGCATGTTGTTGTCAGGCGGCGGGCAGAGTGCCCTCCACTACAAGTCTATTAGGGCACACCTGGCGGACCGGCCCGCTATCTTGACTCCGCTTTATTAGCTAAATTGTCTCGCGCCTCCAGCCTCCCACCCCGCGCCCCGCGCCCCCGTCCCGCGGCCCGGCGCAGAACAACTTTAACTAGATTAGTATTCAGCGCGCGACCACTACACTACACTCTATAATGCAGACTCTTAACAGGTATGCTCCGATCTAGCCAATCGTGTAATTAAATAACAAACTTACTCATTTTATAATTAGGTATACTCGAGTTATTTCATATTTGCTCGCTTTTTATCTAGATTGAATAATTATTTTAGATCGAACTCCGTCACATTTGCGGTGTACTTTTCAATTTACAAAGTGAATGGAAGGATATTACGCAATAAAGTTACAACAATAGCCGCGTACCCACCTAGCGCACAGGCTCGCGAGCCGTGGCTCGCGAGCCATGGCTCGCGAGCCAGCCTCAGTAGTTTTGTTCAATTTTCACGAGGCCGCCTCGCGAGGCAGGCTGAGCCATCATAAGTCGTGTATATTCAGCTGCAGCTATTTTCCTAGCTTCGCGCGCGAGCCAAAACATAACCGTACCCACCTAGCGCAAATGCTCGGCTGGTGTGGACGTGCCTCGGGCTGCCTCGGGCGCGCGTTTGCTCGGCTGAGCACGGCTCGGCCCCGAGCGACAACAGATGGCTCGGGGTAACGGTAAACTTGACGCGCTCAAAGGTGCCTCGGTGAGCGCTGTGTGTTAGGTGGGTACGGTTATGTTTTGGCTCGCGCGCGAAGCTGCAGCTGAATATACACGACTTATGATGGCGGCTCGCGAGCCATGGCTCGCGAGCCTGTGCGCTAGGTGGGTACGCGGCTAATGACAAGTGGCGGCACGGAGTGAGTGTTGTTCATTTGGTGAAGTTTCAAGCAATCCGCGCGACGGGTAACGACCCAGAGCCGGGGCGGGCGCGGGACGAGCACGGGACGGGCGGCGAGGGCGCTCCGAGTCAAACAAACTGTTGCCATTACAGAAAACACAACAACACAGTTGAAGGAACATAACACTTTGGCCAAGTTTTCGAACAAACTTTAAGGTTTCATAACGCCCAAATTCGTCGGAACCAAGTTACTGTAAGTGTGAAAGTTGCGCGAAGTGCGAAGCCCGCCAACTGGCTAATACACAAATTAACAGTGTTCCATTAAAAGTTGAGACCAGCTGAGTGAATTATATCAGCGCCGAGTTGTTCTTCATAACCTTTGATGTTCGCCTCCTGCCGGGGCGTCCAAACATCCATATAGAAACTACTTCTTAAACACTTTACTTGCGTAGTTTACGTTAGGAATTATCACTTATTTAAAATTTCATAAAATTGTTAAATCTCAAAATACTGCTGTATATACGAAACCCGGTAAACTTATATATTTCTATATAATCCAGTCCCTTTAATCGAACCAAATCTTGGGAGCAACCTAATTACAGCGTCTTTTCTTTTGTAAGATTGTATTATGGTATCGTTCACACAACAATGCACCTTTACATGCGTGCATTAGAGGCGGGAGTAGAATGGAGTGTGTGATGGGGAGCGTTGTGTCCAAATTAGAAATCAGTGGAGGAGCCGCGCGCGTCCTGGGGGAGCATCTTGTGCTCGGGTGCCGGTCGGTGTCTACGTGCCGTGAGCCGCGGAGAGCGCCGTAGACTCGCAATCAATGAGGATATCGCGGACAACACGTCGATTCATTTAGTTTATTAACGGAAGCACGTTAGCGTCGAGATATAAATGACTCCATCGTGCATCCGTCATCCGAGTAGTGCATACACATTTTAATCAAACTAAGTCAAAAAATACAAGCATAGTAGTAATTCAAATCGTGAGGTGTTCGCTTTCTCTATACGTTCAAAATAACATGTGAACGCAGTACAACTTTAAATCTTCTCTTCCAGAATTGGTTTCATTCACACATTGCGCCCTAATGAATACTTTGCGTGTCTAAGACAATGTATAAACAACAATACTGGTGAGTGTGTGAGCAGGAAGTGAGCAGAGATCAGGATAAGTGCGTGAGAGCCGACGGAGGCGCGCGGAGGCAAGTGGGGCGCGAAATTGAAAATAAGCGCATACGAGTGTCGGAGATGCAGGGCTGGGCTAACGGAACGATATACAGGAGGGAGAATGTGGTGGTAATTAAATATTATTTTAAAACAACGGTTGGTTTTTAGGCCTTTAAGTCGTGTCAAAAACTTCAGAACCACATTAACTTCGAAACAGTGGCAAATTGTCAATACGGAATAGATAAGCTTAAATTAGATAGATAAGCTTAACTAAAAACCTACCTACAGATTATGGTTTGATTTCATCGTACATTACAATAATAATCCTACGTAAATATGTATTAATATGAAATATTTTATAATTATTACAATTGATTAGAAATGAATTAATTTTTAAAACCCAATTTTGATCAACGAGTTAGAATGTTGTGAAAGCCTCCTCCTCCTCCTCCTCCTCCAAACGCGTGCCAACCCTGCGGGCTGCGCCGTGATGGATCGCCGCTGGAACACTGCACCGAGGGGGATTGATATTGAAAAAGTTAATGTATCGACTGAATCATTACACTCCTGATTATCCTCTTTGACCCACATATGTTTAAGACATATACTATATCTTCAGGACTGTACTGTGTACTGTACTGAATTTCAAATGTCAGACTAAACTTATAAATAGAGTGAACTACGAGTATCTATCTGTCATCCCGCGGGAGTCAAGCTTCTATTACGTTAATGTTATTTCTGTGCGAATTCATTAATCGCCTTCGTAATTCTATAGAAGTAATAAATAGTGCAGGTCCCGATGTGGACAGGTGGTGCCATCAATAATAGTCCGCGCTATCTCCGAGGACGGTGTCGTTTGTCTTGCCGCCCTCACCCCGCCCCGCCCCGCCCCGCCCCGCACCCTCGCCATTCCTCCGGACATATGTGCACTTTTAAACAACACCTCGCACACTACTTACACTACATTCTCGCACACACGGAGCTCCGGGAAACACTCGTAACTTACCTGAAACAAAAGTAAATAGTTTAATTAAAATCCTCCCTTTCTCCTGGCCCCCTCAATATACTAATACCAATTACGGTTCCGAATTACTATACTTTTCATTTAATTTAAGTGGTATGTATGGGTTGAGTTGCACACCGTGTTATGAGTCGGCTCGATGTTTAATAGCTGGTGAAATGTGTAGTGTGGTGATGACGTGTTTGACGTGTTAATTCGGTTGGCGCGGCAACAAGTGCAGACGCCCACCGCCGCGCCGCGCCGCGTCGGTCGTTACCTTTCCTTTACATCGCACTACCCTACACCGCCGTTATGACCCTCGTTTGGAATACTACACCGAAAAGCTACGAAAACCCGTAGCAATGCTACGCGGCTACGAACACCGCTACGAAAATATGTAGTCGAGTTTATGTTTAGGAGCTCACCGCGCACCGGTCGGAATAAAAAGTATACTCGAACAAAAAATCTGCGTAATAAGACGAGTGTAATTTCACAAATTATTCTCATTTTCGTAGTAATATTTCCGTCTGCCAAAAATCCCGTGTAATGGAAACATTTAATCCTTTGGAATCTCTTTTGGCGCTTTGTCGTGGGAGCCCTAATTGCGCCAGCAAAAACTACCTTCAAAGTCTAGATTAAAACGTGCATTCCCTCGCAAATCGCAAATATCACGTCGGAATATATACCTAAATTGCCTAACATTAGAGTTCTTTTTGTACCGACAGTGGCACTGGCGGCGGCGACCGCTTCTTAATGCAAGAGCCACTAGGAGCAATTAAACGGAGAGGTCATATTCCACGACGATATTAAAAAATCCATTCTGAAGGAAGAACGCTTTGTATTTTAAAATAATTAATATGGCCACTTCTTTGCGAGACTTGCAGATAGAAAAATTATTTTGAACTTTATAAGAGATTTGTTGTAATGATATGAAATCTTATAAGAAACTAGACAGTCACTACTGATATTTTTAGTAATTTCACACAATACATCTTTAGAATTACAATATGCTATTCATTGTAATTGTGATGTAAACAAATACATATTATTATACATCAGGTGCAGTGAGTGACTCGTTTTCGACGCCGCCGCGTCGCGTCGCGTCGCTCCGGCGTCTTAAACGGGTCGCCTTTACGAGCCATGCTCCTGCGGTGAACTCCGGCGCGGAGACTGCGGATATTGGTTTATTTACCAAATAAGGTTTAAAGTATGTCATATTGTAATGTCCACCCTTTGTTTAACCGTCTTTCGTATTTCCATCAAGTTGGTTGTTACACATATAACACAATAGACAATGATATTGTGATGTTCTACCTCACTTCTAGATTTGACCAAGAATTCTATTAAAATTACTAACTTTTTGGGCCTTTCCAATATTTTTACTATAAAAAATCTCTCGTTATAAATCAAATATCATCTTGTATCAGCGAAGATATAAATGAAGGTCCATAAAGTGCGGGTCACTAGACGGCTGCCTCTTTGTCGACGCCTGGACAAAACCTTTCCGATGACAATAAATTACCACTTATGACCGCGCTCACTCTCATCAAATGAATTACGAAGACCATAGAACAAAACCGTCCGTCTATACGATAACTAACTAACTAATAAAGGATGGGCGAGTGTCCGAATTGTTTGGCGCGCACTGTGTATTTACATAGGTAGTCAATTGTCCCGTCCGTAGTAATCCGGGGAGATTACTCTCTATTTATACGAGTTGTCCGCTAGTTAGTTGTGCACGTCCTCTCGGACAGCACCGAGAGGGGATTACGGCGGCTTCTGAGAAAATAATCACATTAATTACGTCGGATCTCGACCTGACGGAATAACGTCATCGTTACCCACATTCGCTTGCGTTCACTCGCCGCATTCACATTCACGAGTAATTTAATGCACCATAATTATTTACATCACACAAGAAACGCTTTCAATTCCAGGTTAAGATATTATCAAGACTCGACCATTAATATTATGAATAAACATAATGTAAAGATGAGAAAATACAAAAAATATTTACGTCCGTTACCGTTGTGGTTCGTAGAGTTAGTTCATTATCTGAACGTAGATACGTCGATAGTTGACAAATGCTTTAAGTGTCTGAGTCGGAGGCGTAAAGTCAACCGTAAAGTTAGCGAGCGGTCCGCTGAGGACCGCTATAGAAGGGTCCAGACGGGGCGTTCGGCTCCGGACAAATAGCGGAGTCGGAGTCACGTGAACTGTCCGCGCGGCGAGCACTTGTGCTTAGCTGTAGCTTACCGAACAATTAATGATTTAATTTTAGTTTTTATCCATCTTGGTAATGCTGGGGCCACACTTACGCTCAATGTCAATGCCCATTGAATGCAATAATTTTCAATGCAATATAGTGGGTGGCTACACTTAAACTGTCAATGTCAATGTTCATTTATTGGAAAAAATTTACATTGACAACGGCATTGAATTTACTTCAATTCAGGCAAGATGGACGTCGACAGAGCTCTATATTTCATGAGATTTAATTTATATTATTTGACTTTATTAAATCATTATCGAATAAAGAGACCATGTTTGCAGAATCTCAAGAAAAGTAATAATTTTGTTGTTACTCCACTCTGTCGCCATAGTACGTATAGACAAAAACGTGCGATTTTGAGGCAAATCCGTCGTAATAAGCAAATACGTCCGAACCCGTTGCGCTCTCGACGCACACTGACAATACGTAGTGTGGCCGCTTCATGCATTTAACTCTCGCATTAATCTCTTTGATGTACCGCCACTCGAGCTATCGCATACGCCAAATGGCATTGTCAATGCTATTGTCAAATTATGACGCATAGTCGTGGCTTCACCTACGGTTAATGTCATATTCTATGGCATATGGCATAGGTGTGGCCCCAGCATAACGAATGGTGATTCAACTTGATATCAAGCTACGTGTATCGTATAATCTGATACAAGCCAGAGCTCGCGGCTCCGCTTTATTAATCGAGGAGTCACTCATGACGCGCGGACTGTAAACACTCGCCTCGCGCCGCGGGCCCTCTTGTTGTGGAATAATACTCAACAACCATTTTAATTTATTACATTTCTTCTGTTCACCACACAGGTGAACCTTATCACGTCGTGTTAAAGTCTAAAGTCATATAACTTTCAGTCATTGAGGCAGATACTTGCGAAATTATCTCTTGATTGAGATAAAGGAGCTCTGACGTCCAAATTATGTATGAACCGATGAAAAGCCATAACCGCTAAATATAGGCGCCGCGGAACATCTCCATTGAAATTAAAACGACGGGATGTGAATAAGATAATTATACACTCGACAGACCGCGGCATTGTTCTTGTTCAGCCGCAGCGGGTTCTAGGAGCACTAACGACAATTAATCTTACCACTTTGTCTGTACAATGTACATATAGTGTGCCTTCAGTCTTTTATATGTAATGTATTTTCTCGCACAGCCGAGATATAAAGCAAATCGATTTTGGAAATACAAGGAATCCATTCTATGGAGCAAGGAAAAGCAATTTGCCTCTAAAGTACTTGAACATAAATAAATGTGTCGCGCGTCGCGAGCGGGCGGGGCCTTCACATCTCGCGTCATAAGTTACGGCGAACCGCGAGCCGGGCCGGGCGAAACAAGCGGCACGCGCGTGACGTCACCGATACCGGCCTCCACACGTTTTATTGCGGTGTATGAATACGAAAAATACGCAATATACGAATATTTTATTTCTCATTTTATTGTATTAATGTTTTCGTATCCCAGGATAATGTACCTATTTTACTACTTATAGAAGATCGATAATATGTCGACATTTATCAAAAATGTACTCGTTAATTGAGTATTTTGCCTTTAACAAAGTACTGAAACAGATTTATCTGGTTTTCCTCTATAAAGTAATTCATAGTAGACATTTCACGGGTCCGCAATGAAGTAAAAGTTTGGTCGTGTACGCGGTCCACTGAATTATTGAGGAGCGGGCGCCCGGTGCTACGCGGCTACGTGGCTACGCGTTACGCGGCTACACCACTACGTAGGGAGCGGATTTGAATTCGTTATGACGCCAGGGTTCACGTGACAACTGATTTATTGATAAGTTTCATAATGCATGTGACACTGGATCGGTGTCCATTGTATTACTAATCTGGCGCGGCCGCGTGGCGACGCGTCGCGGCGTCGCTTCGTCGGGCGGTCTCGGTCGCGGCTCTCCATTTGTCACAGGTTCCCAACGAGCGCAAATTTAAATATTTCCAGGCGCACATATTTCACAGCCGTTTTTATTTCCGTAACCAACGATTGAATTACGAATTCGTATTTCATTTAAATTCAATCCGATGATTGATATCAATATATTTCGTTACTTTCTTTCATTTTTTATGACACATTTTTCGATTTGTATGAAGGGAAATTAATGGTTCTGCGTGTTGAATTATGCCAATGATTTGTATTCTATTTACCGCGGCGCGCGGCGGTTTCATTTCGTTTGTTTTTTATTGTCAACTGATTTACTAACTTTAAATTTTAGGTATAAATATGAGATATAATGCGATACTGTTTTTAATGTCATAAGGAAGACGAACACCTTGTCGTCGCGCGGTGTCGGCGTGTCGGGCGTCATGTGTGCTGCGCGGTGTCGTCAGCGCCTCTTATAAAGACGAATCTTCAACGACTTTTTCACGTATCCATGAACCTCTAAATGTCACTCACTTTTTCTCATATAATGTGAGTTATCTACTGGTTATTACAAACCCTTCGAGACTACTTGTGGAACATTTAAATTATTAAAACAATTTTAATAAAAGTACATAAAGCAGGCCCGAGACCTCCTACTCTACCCAAATCTCGGGTTTAATAAAACGTCTCCAGTTCTCAGACTACGAGTATATCCATAATTAAATTCATAAAAATAAAATATTCCGTCCGAAATTTCCGCAGAAATGAAACAGACAATTCCAAAAAGAATTTTCCATTTGAAGGCGAGACTTATTACGTTAAATAGTAAATTCTTGTGATTAATTTCGGCGAGGGCTCTGCGGGTCGGAGGGTCGGATTAATCGCGGGACGTGACCCGAATCCGATGCGCCGCCGCACTGACTGCGCGGTAATCTGTGGCGCGATGAGTCGCCGACACAAGACCGAGACAGTCAGCGATACACAAGACGCGACGCATTCGACAATACGCGCGGGACAGGCACCAACTAGACACCTGCAGGACACCACATGCTGGAACTTGAAGCAACACTGCATTTTGCATAACTAAGTGTTCAATAGCAACTATTCAATTTCCGATAAACAAGGCCCAAACAAACTTTTACCCAAAAAAAGTAGTACGAGGAAGTAAACTGTTTTAGGATCCACTGCATAACTCAGACGGACTTAGTGACGCGAATGAAATCGACTTTCTTATATACTTTCTTATAATTATAAGTACGAGTAAATAAATATATTGTTATATTCTTCCATCAATATAATTTTATTGGCACTAAAATGAGGGAGTAAAAGTCGAATGAAAATTTTATTACCGAGAGATATATGAGAGTGGAGCGGTAACAAGTTGCAAATGCAGCGGTCGCGGCGACACTCCGCCGAATCAAGATTTAACGTCAATAAAGTTTATACGTCCACTCGCATTCATTTATATGCGACCGGAGCCGCGGCGCACCGCGCCTCTCACCGCCGCCCATAACACGAATAATAATATAATAACAGTTTAACATTACACGGACGCGCGCCATTACCGGACCGCTAACTGCTTTTGTTTAACAAACCAATAAAATTAAGTAAGTTTCATAAAGTAACAATTGACACTCAATAATGATATAGTTGTAAAATATGGACAATAACAATATAATAATATAAAATTAACAATAGCAATTGTGTTGTAATTCGGTTTTAGTAGGCAAAATGTAGGGAAGTCCTCGGGAGATGGGAGGGGGATAAGATCGGGAGATGCAGTTATCTGTTGGTTATCTGTGTCGGAATGAGTAGTTGGCGGCAGAGCGGGGCGAAAGTGGTGCTCATACACCGGCAGCTGGCGAGGGTGGGATATAACTCGACAAACTTACAGCTACATTAGTAAGCAACATTGCCTTATTATTTTCATTGGCAACGACGATTTTTTTGGCGTTTTGGACATCAAGTAGCACGTATGTACGAGTATTTGGCATCAAGTCTTTACCTATGTTCTCATTGAATTTGTAATACAATGAAATAAATTTGAAAAAATAATAATAAAAAAAAGCATCATTGAACTTCTGGCTCCACAGTTACAATAAAGGTGTTACGAGTAATTTAAGATTAAGTTCTTGCATTAAAACCACAACTCAATATTGCAAAGGTTATTTTATTATTTTAACTTCATAAATGTAGCAATACAACGACTATGAATGTAAGTTTGCATTAATATTTGTTTTTAAAATAATATACACTGAATTAATAATTAACCATGGTTCAGACCTAATGTATAATTACATTGTAAGTACAAATAAACGTACTAGATGTAGTGCCTACAATTTAATTACACTCTGTGTCGACACATACTTATTAGTACAACTTCCAACATATCCAGAGAGATGTTGCACGAGATATTGATATGATAGTGACTCCGCGAACCGCTCCAGCCGGCCGCTCGCCGTTCGCTCCGTGGCGGCACGCGGCGCGACGTATCGCGCCATCACCGGCCCGGCCGGGGCCCACTTACACGATAATTTATACGACAAATGTATTGATTTATATCGCTCAATTTATGTCGCTCTCTATCTACCGACATCTGTGCCAACTAATTCTAAGCCGAAGTAAATGTAGGTACTCTAGAGCGCATTAATACTGACAAATAATTGTTATTTATATCTCAAATTGTGGAATGATTTTATCTAAATTACCGTCGTGTCGTGCCTGATAGATGGTGGCTAACAATCGGTTCAGAGAATTAGATGTGTCATTACAAATCGTGTACTGATAATCGGGTCGATTTATTCATAGCATTGTCTTTTGTCTCTTTATAATATTGTTAAATATGAATACCAGTATTTTATAGCTTCCCTTTTTAATTTGCACGAATCGATCTGGGTCGCCGCCGATATCTCCGATAACGCATGAATGCGTGATGTTGGCGCGGCGTAGCGCGGCGATGCCGTCACGTAGCGCCTAGCCCGCGTAGTACGGGCTCCGTAGCCCGTAGCACTCTGATACGCGACTTGTAATTAATAAACACGAGTATATGAGCAGCGATGCCGCTACGTGCGAACGTCCGTCACACCTCTATGAATGTAATGCAATACCAAGCTATATCGGTATACAATATACATACTAATAATAATAACGGTACATATAATGTTCTGTATAAATATTGTATAAATCTTCTCCCGGCGAGGAATAACTTTGAATGTGATTAATGAATTTGATCAGTTAATACAATTACTCGGAGTGAACGAGGTTGATCCTGTGATTTGTATAATAATAACGTTATCAGTGTAAGATGGTTGAGCGGCGCGGCGGGCGGCGGGCTGGTGTAATGCGATTACAAGGATCTATTCAGGAATGCCTCCGAATGTCTTGAAACAGACGATATTTACAAAAGAGTACAATACAAGATAAGAAAATTAGTAACTATAAAATGATTACAAGTTATTTTATTAGTTTTGGTTCCTACATGGTTCGTCAACGTAAAACTGATTTTTTCTGGAAGTAAAAACACAGGAACTCTCGTCTCACGTCATATTTAAATGACTTGACTATTTAAATAGCATGAAAATATATTATTGTATCCATCAATATGTGCCTGAGTGTGGGCGACTAAACTAATTGCATCCCGGGGCCGGCGCGCGGTGGGTGCAGCTCGCGAGAGAAGTAAAAGTTAATGTTCGGCGCTAATACAATAAATAATACAAGCTGGTAATCAATTCACAACGCGTCGGGACGCAGCCACTACCGACAACCGTATTACTGATATTTCAATTCGGAAACCTTTACAATGTTAAAATGCTCAATAAAGAAAATGTGTAATCTACATATTTATGGCCGCAGAAATTTATTGCAATATAGCCTCTATTAGGTGGGGTTAAAGGTCACGCTTTTGATATGGGGGCACGAGTGTTTGGCAGACAATTCAATTAGGAGTGTACATAATACATAATGTAGCGAGGTTTGTGCAAAACAAGCAGCGGCCACTTCGACGATTGTTTGTTCCCAGTCGTCTGCACAAACAGACACACGCGGGTGCACCTCCTTCGCGTTACACAACACATTTTCGGATTATCTCTATGACTCATTTGTTTAAAAGAGGTAACATTTAAAATGTTAAGATGAATTATCTCAACAAAGACAACTCTTTCAATTCATGAGTGAAGTTTAATGGTAAGGGAGAATAGAATGAAATAACTAAACAGTTTTCCTGTACTTTGTTTTCGTCTTTGGTTGGAAAATCTGCTTTATTAGTTGAAATTTTAACGGTCTTAAAAATAAAGTTATTAGTCATACGTATAATTAGAGAGACTCGACTCAACTTGTTGTTTGTCGGGCAATATAACAAATCGCGACAGTAATTCTTAAGGGATGGTCCGACGGACAGTTACAATAAATCATCAATCTGCATAACTCCGTGACCGAGTCGAGTTCCTCTGCCACTGGACTCGCTCGTAATTCCCTTACTAATTACTAGCACTCTCTAACACCCGCAATTTACCAGTTTAAGCTACGTGGACTGCATTCGCTCGCACTCGTAATTAAAACTTGCGTCTGAAGTTATTTCATTAAATCAAAGTGATAATTATTATTTATAAAATAGATAAACTAATGGCTAAGGGCTTCTTCCTACAAGTGTATAAACTATTAGCTGGTTGTTAAGTCATTCAATCGTGTATTCCGAGTGAGAACTCTGGTTCAGACCGAACAAAACATCACAGAGCTGTCACGGAACTATGTCTAGTGAGAGAGGGATGATATCAGTGAGGTGTATGGAGGTCTGAGATGTGCTTAGGTCTGAGGTGTTACTCACCCTGAGTTACTAAAGGATTAAGCGAGGGAGTAATAGAGTGGGTGAGGGAGTGAGTGAGTGAGCGAGTATGTGTGGGGCGGGGGCGGGGGCGGGGGCGGTCGCGAGTGGTGCGTGTAATGAGCGCGGGCGACAACGTCTCAATTAAGTTTTATTACCGGCCAGGGCTGACACCTCCGACTTGTATACAACCTTCGCTCATTTAACCCTCTCTACTAGCTCCCACTTTGATTTTCAATAAATTTAATTTACGATCGCATTTTTTGCAGCTGTTAGTACTCATAACTTCCATTAATTACTTTCTCTCCTTTTACTTAGTGTAGATGCTTAACTTAGATTTTTTTTCTGGTTTTAAGGGATAGATTTATTGATATGTAATTTTTCTGACATTTCCGATTCTTACTATATTTATATTAAATGCAAAAATTACAAATAACAAATTAAAAATATGAAGGTAGATAAGTAATAACTTCGCATTTAAATGTAAACATCGTCACGTGGCAGCCCTGGATGAGAGAAGAATGATTTATGAGACAGCCCTGCGGCACGGGGGCCAATCTACTGCGATTACAGTGTATCGGGTTCCGCGTCCGCACGCACGCGATAATTGTTATATCTGCTTACAATGCACCGTCCTTAGAAGTCACACTCGCCTGCCGAGCTCTCCGCAGCGCCAAGATTAGTTTATTTGGAAATTCGAGAAGTAAATTGCTTGTTTTAATGCGTACCGATTGAGAAGGATTAAGTTTATTAAGTGACAACGATGATAATGCGAGTGTGCTACGGAGATACACACTTTATTACCCAAATAATTGATCAACTCATGTAAATTTTCCGAGTAGACACTACTAATGTTTGTAGTGAGATATGTTAACCAGTTCAATTTGTGAAATAACACGCTAAAGAAAAATGTCCATTATATATTTAATCGAAACTTAATTTTGTAATAAATTTAATAATTTACAGTTAGCAAGTTATCTCTCTCGCTGCTATATAATTAGTGGCTGGTATATTAATAGTTTAAGTTGACTTTATTCTCTGAATACATTACCGAAGCGGGTCGCAGCGCAGCCGGCTATCAGTTAGTCAAGTAGTACAAGTTAGTTCGCGGTCGGTAATAAAACGGAGAGGTCGAAGAAATGTGTTAATAGAGACAGTGACATTACTGTTCGACTATTACCACACGAGTAGTTGATGTGCTATTACTATTGAACTTCTGATTGTCAGTTACGTTTCTGATACAGTACAAATTATAATGCTACTCTCTTTGGTAATTTGTTAAATTATACATTCGTGAATGGTCATTGAAATGTTAGTTGTCTCGGTCATAGAATCACACTTGCCTAAAACCACATACAATATTGCTATATCAGAACGTCTACAATAACTACTTACAAGTCAATACGAATGTTTATAATTCGACAAAGTACTAAAGTGCGTCTGTATTTATTTGCCGACTTCACTGTATTAAAGTACCGTACGTAGTGATTACTCGCGAGTGGGCCCGCCGCCGCCCGCGGCCGCGGGTAAATAATTTTCACTTTCCATCACGAGGCCTGCGAGTAAACGATCTGCCCTTTAAAACTTAAACCACCCGCATAATTGATTTGAAGCAGAGAAGATTTAGTACTTATAAAAATAAATTTATTTCGTTTTAAAATAAATATTTGTGTTATTATTAATCTTGTTAAAACTAATTAAAACAAGCCGTAAAACGCTCTGTAAGCTCTGTTAAGTCGTAAAAACCTCACACGTTATAAAATATGTCAATCCAAACCAGCATTCCGATGCGACACCGCACTACGAGTATGGCTAAAAAGTAAAAACCAATTCAAGCCAGTAGCATGGCGGCTGCCCCCTGCGTGTGAAACATTTATCAATTTCCCCGCGCGGGTGTGATTACGATCCCCGCGGCTCCGAGGAGCTTTCTAATAATTATATACACGGCTCCGAGAAAAATAAATAATAATGAGTGTCCGCTAAACTAGGCCTCACGACGATGTAATTGCAACTGATAATGCATTGAATGAATCTCGACGTGATAACAACACTCGCCTTTTTTCATCTCAATCATCATCTCATCTTGAGAATGGAACCCGAATGCGAGTATGATTATTTGAATAAAGTCCTCAAGTGACGGGTCTGTCTCGTGGTTCTCTCCGGAGGGTATAATGATCGAGACTCTTTCCTTGCACCCTCCCTCCGGTACATCCACACTCGTCTCCTAATTAACTGAGCTCCTCATAACATATCTTATTCGAGCCACATTATATAACGCTCGCTGCTCTAATATTACGCGGAAATTATAATATTCTGCTCAATTTTATTTATGTTTTATTAGACAACACGGTTGGAGCGCTCGAGCGCCGTCGACTTGTAATTAAAATATTAACTTGTAATACGCTGAACATACGTCTTCTGGATAATACATTATATTAATAATAAATAGCAATATCATCTTGTACATTATTAAAATGAAACATTCTACCCAAGCTCGTGGAGAAAAGATGATGTACCTTAAGGTGAACCCGTCACGACTAAACGTGGCCTACAGGGCACATACGATACGTTATGAGGTCAGTGGAAGCGCGGCTCTACATCATAGTGATGGACGCACAATGGCGGAGGGCTGCAGATCAGGGCAGCGGCATCGAGCGGGCAATCAGTTTACCTTCGTGGCGAGACGGGCCGCTAGGGTCAAGCACTACGCAGCGTTAATGTTGATACAGTGTGACGTATTAAAGAACTAGGTAAATGTTAATGTTTTGTTGATGTTCTACAAAAGCAGCACAGGTACCTTAAGGTGTTGCATTCGATGTTTAATTGTTCGATATGTTCGTTACGATCAAGAAGATCAAGATCACCCAAGCAAAAATCCATACTAATATTATAAATGCGAAAGTAACTCTGTCTGTCTGTCTGTCTGTTACGCTTTCACGCCAAAACTACTGAACCGATTTTGCTGAAATTTGGTATAGACATAGATATGACCTTGAGAAAGGACATAGGATACTTTTTATCCCGAATTTCCCTCCGGATAAGATACTGTTACGCTTTCACGCCAAAACTACTAAACCGATTTTGCTGAAATTTTTATTGTTGATAGCTATTTTGTGTATTTATTGATTGTCCTTAGTGGGCGGTATGTTTAAGTATGAATGTTTATCACTAGATGGCGTTAGTGTGCTGAATGTCTGCATCGCGCTAACGTTGTGTTCTGGGCTTATACGTAGCCAATGTTTGTAATTCGATTTAGGCGAACAATTTAATCACTGATAATATAAGTTTATTATGTCGAAAAGGATTTGTCAATCCCGCGGCGTCATTTGAATGCATAGCCATTTATGCTGTATTTCTATGAAGCTACGTTCGAATTTTCACAAGCAAAAATGATAAATCCCGAGACGTTCCGTCCCGGTGAGTGTGCAGCTTGAGTCATACTTTGGTAAGATCCTAAAGGTTAAAAATAAAACTACTGTCCAAAGTAACAATCTAATGCGGACGAAGTCGCGGGTAAAAGCTAGTACTATATAAAATTTTCCTGCGAAAATGTTGGCAGATAAAATACACCTCTGGTACTTGTGAGAAGTTGAGTAAAGATATTATGAGTAAGTATCACAGAAGACATTAAAGAACAGAAGGATCAACGGATTTAGTAAAGTGGCAGATGAAAGCTCAGCTATTACTTATGTAGATTTATTCTAAGAAACATTAACAGAATGATTTTTAAATTATTTCAAACTAATTATTTTCAGTGGATGGTAATAATTTGATTTCTATAAAGAGTCAAAAGTTTTTAACTAATAAGCTTAAAATATTTATCCTGCTAATTGCTAATTCTTGATATTTTATCTATTTACAGCATTTTGTCTATTTTATCGCTACAATTTCAGCCACAGCCATGCATACCCGTTACGGAGTGCACAAGTGAACAATACCCGCCGCCCGCTCCGCGCGCCGCTCCACGCGCCGCGCCGCGGGTTAATTGACAACAATGAGGGAACTCTCGCTCGCCTCTTCCCGCCATTGTCTTCGAGGGCCGCGACCGAGCTCCGAGGGCTCAAGATTTAGACGACGTTATATAGTGTTAATACTTTAATAATGTCTCCGAGACACTCCCTCACTCCGTAATGAAAGCGTTACACTGTTATTGTCACTCCAATAATATTGTATTATGAGGTTTTGTGTCTTATTCTAATAATGGTTATCGTTATATTCAATCAGAAAACTGTGAAATGAAAATCAATGTGGTTTGTCGGCATGTTGTGTACGAGTGTAGTGTACTGAGTCTAGTTGCAATAGGATCGTCGTGGCTGGCGCTGTAACTAAAAAGTCTATACTTTTGTGGAGAACTCCGCTCAGAGTCCCCGCGCGTCTCCCGCTCATATGAATATCATATCTCGAGTTTATTAAAACATATAAATATTCGTTACCCGCGCGGAAGACACTTCACGTCCCGTCTTATGAGATTCAATGCATACCTGAAACAATGGAACGGGGCTTGTTAGCTTTATACTCGTATTAGTTTTAAAAACATGCGGTTCAACAAGTATTTATGATGAGCGGTCGTGTGCGGTACAGGTTCTTGGGATCTATTCAGAGGAAACAATTTAACTAAGAGCACGTTCAATTCGAAGCGATTGTGATGCAGAGAAAATTTAATTCAAGAAACAGATAAATCAATTTGATGTTAACTTAAATCCAAGAATTGTTTTTAATCTGTGTTGCCTCAGATTACATAACCCAATGCGTGCAGTAATTAAACTTGAGTGTAAGAAGAGTAGTAAACTTTCATTGAAACAAGACCAGGGCCACAGAAACTGTACAGAAAGATTTTAATCACATTCTAGTCACCGTTTCACTCGCTTCTTTGGAGCCACGCGATAGATTCAAGGCATTTCGGCTGTTTGTTTTTGTACAATACATTGTTTAAGACTTAGAAAAACCTTAATATGTAGTAATGGACTGAATCAAAGTGAGGAAGGTCGCAGGTCGGGTAGTACCTATAGATTGTGATAAAAAACAGTAGAATGTCTACGAAGTTTTTTATCTCTCATGCAAGTAAAACATCCATTGTATGAATAATAACGTTAAGTACGTAATCCATCAAGAGTGGTGCGTAAAGTTTATATCACTTGATGAGGTGATATGCGAGTGAAGTATCGGCAGTCCCGAGCGGGAGCGTGTGGGCCATCGGACAAGGCGGCTGCAAACAGTTTCATTTAATAACATTCCGAGGAAAGCTAATATGATCCTCCTTAAGGAGCGGCATCATTGTGTAGTGGAGATAAAGGCGGCTCACCGGCCGGGGCCTGGGCCCGGGGCCCGCCGCGCCGTGTGTAGGGCCCGACCCCTCGCACCCCCGAATTGTCTACGTCATTGAATTTATAATGGGTTAGTTGATGGTATTTAGTATTTAGGTTGGGCTCTATGGATTACTGCCGAGGTACCCAGTATTACACACATTCCCTGACTCCGATAACTTTCTGCGGAATTAATGGATACACACGGAGCCGCTCCCGGGTCTCCGCTGAACGGCTCACCACAATTTATGTTACGCGGAGATAACTTACTCCGCTTCAACTATTTTGATATAGTTTACTTAATAATACACACGACATTTATTTCATGTAATGGATGAAAGTAATGACTCTTTAAATTAATTAACTATTATCCCCGAGTAAGTACAGAAGCAATAATTATAATACAGTTCCATTAAGAGAGTTAAGTTATTCGTCTCGTAGCCGATAAATCAGTAGGAGGAGATTGCGGCGGCGCTCCGGTCGCTATCGCTGCACCGAAGCCATTTCCTATTAAATTCAAGCCAAGATTGTTCCGAAACGAAGATAAATCAAATAGTAAGGAACAAAGTCCGTTAATTGAAGTACACACAGATCCGTGCGGGCGGCGGATAACTCCATAACTGCATTACCGAGTTGCAATATGCTAAGATATTCAGGCGGCGGCTGGGGCGTAATAACATTACGGAGTGGAGCCATTACGTTTATTAGGAGTGAGAAGACTGGAAACGCCACTACGACAACTAGTAGCCGGTGGACCGTGGAGGCGCTCTCAAGGTCGCCACTTGACTCCTCAATACGGCGCTCTGTCGGCCTCCACTACACGGTGCAACCACGAGATGGTGGAGCCAATACAATACTTTACTCAATATAATACCCGTACCCACAGGCGGTGTGTTGTCACAGCGCTCCCTTTCATTCGACTAAGCCCGCCTCGGCCGACTGGCTGCGTCGCGTAATTGATTCGCATTACGAAAATAAATATAAGCGCTACAAAAACGCTGGGCATCCATCGTCCGTGTTTGTTGTACAATTTAATTTGTTTCCCATTGAATCGCCGGATCGGTTGCGCACCGCGATTCCTCATTGTAATCACGTAATGGAGTGTAAACCTGCCTGGCCTTATTGAGGACACTCCGCCGACCCAGCCACGCGTTCTGTGGAACTTATATACTATAATCGATTAATTGAACGTATTAATAAGTCAGAAAGCTTATTCCTTATCTAACTTCAACAAAATGTGTAATAAGTTATGAAGTGTAAATCAAAGTATCCACTTGAACAACGGCTGTAGAACAAGAGTAAACATAAGGACTGAGATGAGAAGTGACAAAGTGTGAGCGTGACCCGCGGGACGCGGCCGGCGCGAGACGCGACGTGACGGCTGCTCCGGCGGATAAATGCAAATGTTATTCCCGTCTCTGGAGTTGGAACGATGGAATTAAACGATATTAAATTGGCAGCGCCTAAAAACTGGACCGTTCCCGGCGGCTCCGGCGGGACGCTCCACTAACAACCTAAATTCCTAATGGAAGCCGATCTATAAATAATGAGCGCCTCCGCACTGAACAGACACGACCAGCGTAGTACGTTTCATTAATTAAGGCCCAGCGTCTTGTAAACCTAAGTCATCATAAACGAATAACTTTCTAAACTAAAGGTAGATGGAAAAGTGTTGACTAGTGGAATCATTAGGTATGAAAGTTGAAAATGTCTTGCACTGTATATGATGCGGGGGAGGGGGAGGGGGCGGTATCTCAGTGATCCAGTGAATAATTAATTAGAGTTAAACGGCATTAACGCAGGAGCCAGCGCCCTCGCGAGCCTTGTTTATAGACCGGGATCCGCCGCTCACTCCGCGACTCCTCACTTACTGAATTATAAAACGATTACACTCTCATAATTAAGTCGTTCTGAATATTTATCAAAGTGTATCGTAAACATCAACGACGGAATATCTGAAGAATATTTTATATTCGCAGTTGAGACGCTAATGTTCAACGGACCACTTTGTAACATTCGTCAAAGTCATTCACTAAGTTTTAACTTATCATGTTCAAAGAAAAGTTTAGGTACAACAGATTGTATTAAAGCAACAATCTTCAAACAGAATAGCGCGCGGCAAGTTTGTAGTGAATGTTTGTAATTCAGTCCGAAACCGGGATGAGTTCAGTGTGAAATAAAACTCTTGAAGAGTTGAATGGAGGCAAGTCTGTGGGAATCTGAGAGATGAAACCCCCGGTAGTAGGAGGGGGAGGGGGGGGGGGGGTGACGGGCACTCGGCCGGGTCATCGACAAGCGACGCTGACGTTATCGCATTTTCGGACTCGGAATGACGCGCACTGTCTACATAAAACCAAATGTTTGATCTATTTGACTTGGACAAGGAATATTCTTGTTGTAAGAATTTCATGAACCGATTATAAAATCAGTACAAGGAAACAGCTTTACGCGCCCGTTTAAAAGATATAGCCGGCTCGTGCACGCAGAACCTAACAATAAAAAGTGTGAACCGCAGAGTAAATAGCAGCATAGAATGTCAATACCGGGAAGGAAGTAGGAAAATGAAGCTCCGACGTTTTTACTTTATATTGTTGTTAAAAGTTCCCGGGAACTTGTTATAGACAGACACTTTATAAAGTTCTTCTTTCTTTTGTATAATATGAATGTTGACTTTAACTTTGTTGTTTTTGTATAAAAATTATACCTCAATGTTTACCAAAGAAATAAAAGTATTTTCGTTACAATTTCACCGAACAAAGATATTCACGAAACGTTTAGAAATTCACCCCGCGAAGTTGTGTTTTGATACTTCCGGTTTTTACTTCAAACGCACAGGATCTGTTCCCAATAAGGATTACTGACAGACGATATTGTAAACAGAACGAGTATCGTTGTGGACAGAATAATACTGCCATATTACTACAACAGCAATAACATCAATAACATCACTTACAATATACTCGTTAATTCAAGATATTGAATTGACATTCAATAAAGTCAGTGTTATCTTTTAATCCGTTTGGTATTTATAAATAAGAGAGAAGTGGTGTTGTAATAAGCTTGGTTTACGACCGTAATAACTGCATACAGACAGACAGACACCCGCGGCTAGTGGCTAGCGGCTAGCCGGTGTGGACTGGTGCAACAAAAAAGAAAAGTTGAAATATTAGGAATCGTTGAGTTAGCTCATGCTTCAATAGTTTTCCTTATTTATGTGTGTTGATATGAAAAGCATGGCATGTGATATCAAGACTTATAAACATCTCTCCTTAAACGTGAGTTTTTTCTCAATTTAAAAAGTAGACAGCAATAATAAATACAATTTTGATGGAACCCAACAGTTGTTCTGTAGATGCACCTCGTGCTGCAGTTATTATAAGTTATTTATAAAGACACCGGCGCGAGCTGTCTGTTTGTCTGTCCCGGCGCGGCTCTCCGCGGAATTTTTATTGAACCTTGTGTACATTCACCAACAAAAGATGTTGACTTTATTTGACAGATAAAGGATGCGTTACAACGGCGGCCCTCAGTGCAAATATCACTTGTTTACCGAATACCTCGTCACTCGTTTAGTGCGGTTACTCGAGCGGGATGGCTTCTTCACAATAACCTCCACTAACATTATAATATTCAATATTTGCTTTCCATAACGGATACTGTTTGATACAAATAGAGATACAAGTTTACATTCCTCAAAGTTTAGTTTAGTGAAATAGTAAATGTTTGGTAGTTTAATAGACATAATATATACAGATATCTCGCTATGTTACATTATGACATTAAACTGGTTTCCACTGCACGTGCGTAAACTAAACATATTCTCATAATATGTTGTGTGTGAAAAGCCCTTGTTGATGGTCTAGAATTGTTTACTGAAACCATAGAGTTATTGAAGACAATAGCGAGTAGTAACCAGTGAGCCACGCGGGCCGCGCGTGTGACCGCGGCCGCTGCGGGTAACGATCGGCGCAGATGTGTGGAGAGCCGCGATAAAACTTAACGACGCGCCGCGGGCTGGCTCCGGAAATCACCGCTTCTCGCACCCCGTGTGGATATGGCCTTACAATTACTATTCTATTTTATTGCTGCCTTTTCAAGGTTTTATTTCCGAATTTGATTTTACTTTCATGTGCCAAAGATATTTGACATGTATTTATGAAAGTAATGAAATCAAAGCGTTGAAATGACGGTTGACGGCTTTGGCATGTTAGGTAGGGAGTTATTTCTTTAACATAAGTTGTATGAATGTACATACGAAGACTACTCATTATATGTATTGTATATTATACATATAATATATTCACAATATATCGAGATATATCGTGTTTATACGTCTATGGTGGTATCCCAGGTACTGCTAGTGGTGGCCCGGGTATGCGCCCGTCAGTCGCACCTCGCCCCGTGTCGCCTCACAAATCTGTCGCCGCGACCATCGCCGCGACTCGTCGCCTCATCCGACACCACATTATCCGCTCTTATTAATCACCCACTCCTGACACCACGCCGGGTTAATACCATGTGTTTACTTTAACTTTTATTGGTATTGCTTTTCGATGATGGAGATTTTAATTAAATATTTCGTGCCCCGTGTAATCAATTCAATAATATTTGAAAATTGAAGATCAGGCAAAATCTTTGCAAAAGACAGAATCTTTGAATCACATGAAGAGTCAAGTGATATTATTAATAATAAAAACTAAGTTATGGAAATGCAAGTCACGTAAGTCATACTTATTAAGACGTTGTGCATAGCTCCACCCAATAGGTACCTCTAGTGCCGAAGTTATAAAGTTGTTCTGGTCCAAGTTTACGACGCTGATATTGGCCGGAGACCATGAATATTGGCGGTTGCAAGCGTTTGGAGCAAAAACACCGAGAGCCTGCTGGCGAGGGAGACTTTTTGTCCCTCGCCAGAAAATTGTTTATGGAGATTCCATTGTTGAGATCCCGCTTTGAGACAATGCAAATGGCGCGGTCGTAACCTCGCGGACTTTGTATTTCCTAAACAATGTTTGGAGTTCGGTGAACAAGTGTAATTAACACTTTCGTCTGGTACAACTACGTCAACTTTCTTCCAGTATGTTTTAGATCTAGCGCTGACTCGTTTGCTTCTCAGAGACAAATTTTATTCAGTGCTAAAAGAGGTTCAATTTTCTTGTGCGGATTTGTTTGTTCGTAATCAGGCAGGTGTGTGTCGAACATGATCCGCGCTGAGTGAAGTGAGGCGCTCCCTCGTCCGTTGAGCAACTAGTTTCACGGAATATACTGAACTCTTTGCTCAAAGTGTTCGCAAGCGGCGAGTTATTCCGCGCCTTCGGTATCGGGAGTTATCCCGATCCGATAAACATTTTCAAAGTAACGCTAACTTTCCAACGTGTTCCTACAACTGGCCCACGTTTTGAAAGAGATATTTTATAACATTTTCGCATATTATAAACGAGAAACTTTATCAATAATGTAGTTCGTGTTCCACAGTAAACTCACAAAATATACGAGTACGAGTACTCATAGAAGAGAACGTATTAAACATGGTGTTCAATAATAAATCATGTTTAACAAGCTCTCGTTTGGTAGAAATCTCATGGAAATGTTGAGGAATTCACTTACGACGTGACAAGTTGACAACACAAGCCTGTGAATGAAGTGTGTCACGAAAATATTCCGAAAAAGACTTTTACACAAAATAGGAAAGCACCGCGTAAACGAGGTGACTAACAATAGCATCATGTGCCGATATACGAGGGATCGCATTGGCTCGGCGCGCGTCGCTGCGGCCGCCCGTAAATTAAGGCGACAGATTGACGCGCGACACCGCGACACCGCGCGCCGCGACTCCTGACTAACTTTATTTTCGTCCGAACATAAACGTTACGTCGCACTATAATTGCGTTTTATTCGGAACAGTGCGTTATGGAAGTCAGGTTCGTGTCTTCTGTTGTTACGACTTTATTAAATTAACGTGTCACACCAGGAGACACTTGCCACGTAATATACGGCCAACATGAAATGCAAATGTCCATAATAGGGAATATAATATTATTTAATGCATAATAAATGTCGTATAGTGAATAAAATAAAATTTGAACGTAAATTACAGAATGACCGTTAAGTTGAAACTGCCGTTTACTTTTTGGTGTTTTAATTTTGAACTTCCCTAAGTACAAAATTAAACAAGACCGTTTAGCACGAAGTCCCGCGCCCCGCGCCTTCCCGGCGCGGGGGCTCTAATCATTCACACCATCTTCCGACTGTTAATAATCTCTTTCAACTTTTTCTACTCGGAGGGCTCGGATTAGTCCGGGAGACAGCCGTCTTACATTTTTTGCATAAAACTAAGCTTAAAGCTTAAAGGTACTTAAAGCCCCTTGCCATTCGGAAAGGAAAGGTGTAATAATAAACGTTGTAAAGTGAGCTCTCGGAGCACGTCACAAGGTTGTCACGATATATTTTTTAGTAAGGTAAGTAGGGTTTGCACAGAAATAGTTAGACGTTGGCTTTGCCGGCACATGGGGCGCTGCAGGAATGCTTTTAAACGACTCATTGAATGTGTTGACGTATGTAATTTCAGATTCTATACAAAAAACAGCTCGGGGAGGCATTCAGTTTCGTTCTGCCGACTCACAGTTTCTTAAAAGAGCATATTTCTAAGCTTTGAGGGGAGATTTTTATCGCAGTGCTGTTTCCCGTACGGACACGATGATGTGATACAGTTCATATCGATCAGAGAAGCTGCGCGATATGTCGATGTTGAGGAAATTATTTACAGGATAATTACGTGTTTGTAGTGATTACTGGATAAACGCTGAGTGATGTGCAAAGCGCAATGATTGCGACCGCAAACAGGCGCTAAACCGACCACTCCACAACGTAACGAGTGCGCATAGAACAAGCGTTACCGATTCTCCCATTATTGACGTTTATTTACTCGCCACATTTCCTCGCCTAATAACACAAAAGTTGTTCTTCGCCAACATCTTTATTTTAAACGCGTAAGGACGATAATTGTATACTTTATAGCTCAAGTTTTGTTATGGAGTTTACGTTTATTGCCTCGCGCGGCGGTGATTTGCGGTTGCGTTTATATCTCGGGTATTACTGTATCCATTTACATAAAATGTACATACTCGTACCTATATACGCAATGGTGTCTGTCTAAATCATAATATTAATTTATATACAACATTTTTATATATTCAAGTCATTTCCACGGTTATTTACATAAATGATTGGGTTACGGTGAATATACATTTTAATTTCCTGTATTAATGGCCACGTTCAACAAATAAAACACCCACATCAGCCGAAGGAAGGTGGGTCAGCGGTGTTTATCAAATCGAGAGAAAACATTCAATGCGCCTCTCGAGATGTTGTGAAACGTTTAGTGGGAGGCTTCTGTACAAAACTTTATGCTGTAATATTTTAAGTTTTGGAATTGCCCTTTTACGGAGCAATAAATATAAAGGTTGGAGTTGTCAATTTGGTTTTATTGTCTACTAAAACGAACATCAGCGCTCTCGGGGCAGGCTCATGTGGGAGATGTGATTTAATGAGCCGGAGTAAACAATGATTTATAATAATACAAGTCGCGGAGCCGCCGCGCGACGCCGCGCTCCCGTCCCGTGTCTCGCCGCGCTCGCCGCTACGCCGCCGCGCCGCGCCGTGAGAACACCGAACACGTAATAATTCACTAATTAGTGATTTCCATAGAGATGGGTGCGCTCTGTCAACGTGTAGTTTCCATTCGCTCGTTGTCAACTCAATATAGATGTAAATGTGATTTTCATTAGACGTTATCATGTCGTTTGAGCCGCGGTGCACGTTTCTTTTATAACTGTGTTTGCATGTTGATCACATTACTTGTAATTGGTTTGTGGGTTCGGCTCTCTTTACGACTAGCTCACTACGAGTAACACGCTATCACAGAGTTGAATAGTAATAAAATAAAATATAAACTAAGGGTTCATTCAGCATCTAAATCTGTATGTAATAAAAACTTACTGTTAGGTGTGTGGAGTTCAAATATAAAACTAATAGTATCTATACGCAGCTAAGTGGCGTCCTCAGTACCCGTATGTATGGGTTACACTACATAATAATAAGTATTATATGGAGTCTTCAAGTATAGTGCAAACATAAACAAGCACGGATAGTTAATGTAATGATCCGTTGTAAGACGAGCCCCGAGTGTCCGTCACAGTATAAGGTCTCGGGTTTCAGACATCACCAGACAGGTGACACCGGCTCTTGGACTATAGTACAGGCATCATTATTATTATCTGTGAGCGCAGTTCTGTGGTAACTGTAGTTATTAAACAATGAACTTTCCAATAAAATCATATCACTAAGCATTCTTTCATTTGTATACATACAGATCTTTTTTTTTCATCTCGGGTATTCTGTTGAAGGTAAATGTACTTTGAAATATAACTTATCTATCGAGAATCTCTTCAAATCTTTCATCACAATACTCTAATGAGAGGATAAACAAGGCAACAATATAGTATAGCCTATTGTTAGCGGTTGACATTATTAAACAATGAAACACCTTAATGGTTAGTTTATTGCCCGGAGTGCGCCAGGCGGCCTTACGCGGTGAATGTAGGTCCAACATGGACAACATGGACGGTAATGTCTGTATAAGGATTAATATTATTTTTATGGTATTGAATTTATCACCAAGTCATGAGCAAAGAATGTGGTTAACATAATATTACGTTTTGTTGTTTTTATAATTCTTAGTAACACCGTGGTAAAGACTGCGCAGCGCTGAGCGATGTTATCTCAGCAAATCTAAATTCACAGAAGTTTTTTTTATGGAATGGGCAGACATCAGGTGGAGTTGGACCGAACGTGCGACGTTTTTTACTTACTAAATTACAACCTAATTCTATTTGTATCAGCGGCCGCGCCTCTTCCAATTATAGGTTGGAGCTAGACTTTTACTTAGAAATTATACCAATTCCTAACTCTACACTGTAATCATTATAGAATGCAGCTAACTAAACTAGGGTGAAAGTGAAAGACAATATGCTATCTTATTCATAGAAGTTATAGGTTCCAACTCTAATAAGGTAGTAAGGTAGGTTCAATACAACGCCATGGGTTCTGGAGCAACAACATTATAGCGATATTGAATAATGTATTATTTCACGTTTCCCTGAAAAAGCGCTAACTTCTGAAGAACTTTAATAATAAGTAGGTAATATGCCGAAAACAGATTGGTAACGGTCCATGTGTCCATGTGTGGACGTTTCTTATTTGGTTAGAAGAAAACTAATTCGTCACAGCTGATTTTGTTTCTCCGTTCTACTGAACAGTTTAGCAGTAATTTAGAAATGTTTCTATCAACGTATGTTTTAGCAAGGAGGGACGCTGTTAATATTAAAACAAAAGTACAAGTATCCACAGTATGGGGATCAGTGGTCGCTGGCTCGTAGGTGAGCTGCGAGGTTCTGTTATGAGAAGGTGTCGCACAGTCGCAGGGTCGAGCCGATGAAATATTCATCAGTTGCGCTGCCTCTTACAATTACAAGGCTGGCTGAGTCGGTCACAGTAATGTTTCATGTGGATCACAATCGTTTCATATCGATATTACTTTTCAATCAGTTTTGGGACCATCGCATGCTATATACAGTGTTTAAACTAATTTGTTTAATGCCGCCAAATCTATCTAAATACAACTCTACTTTATTAAATGTAATAGCTTCAGTGTGCCAAAAATAGTGTGTTACAGACAGAAATATCTGTCAGCCGATTCGATCAACGACGACGACTTGTCTGATGTGCACTCCTACAAATGTTTCCATACGTTAAAAAAATAACTAACTATAGTTTTAACTCCGTAATACATAGGCATAAAGTTAAATGTATTCGTAGTGCCATTTTAAATTGCATATTTTCATTGAATATCATTATTGTCGTGTGGTTCATATTCCCATAAATCACTCGGTGCATTGTGCCGGTGTTGTTCGCGTCGAGTCTAAATAACGCAGACACATCGCGCCGCACACAATGCCACGGGAATGCAAAGAGATGTCATAGACTTAGAGCATAGAGTACACTACAACGTATTAACAGGGCCGCAGCCGTTCGATTGTTTTCTATATAATCAGTAGGCCTAGACAAGTGGCAAACGCTCCATATCGATTCTATTTCTATAAACGCAAGCGCCTCAGCGAAAACGATACCAATTTGGTAGCCAAGTGTACAAAGACTTGTCGAACGCTCAGTCGATTCGTTCGTTCGATAAAAATCAGACGTTGTCTATGGTTTCGCTGGAAAACGTCATTAAATGACGTCTTTATTATTGTTTATTGTTTATTATTGTTTATTATTGTGTTACATACGGCTATACGTAGAACGCCAACTCCGCCCGAAAACTAGAACAAGCCTTCCACGAGTAAGAACACCGACGCTGCACACGAATCTAGGACAAGTCTTCTACGTGGAAGAAGACTGACGCTGCACACGAGGCATCGTCAGACTACGCAACCGAAGGAGGGGCAATCTTGATCCAACCTCGATCACTATTACATCTCTTAGGCAATAATTAATTATAGTTTAATTGTAATTTTTCATTTTTTAAATAAATTAATTTAAATCAATTGGTTTTTTTTGAGCGCCTTCGCGTGTGAGATCATATTTGGCGCAGTCGGTAGGATTTCCTGGGTTGGATCGCGATACGCATATCGCCAAAATCGCGTCGCGTCGCGCTCCGATCGACCTTCAACGTCTCACCGGGAAAACTCTGGACCTCAACGGACTCCGCGCGTTACTATCCGAACATAGATACCGCTCAACGGGAACCAATGTGGAAAATACTGTAAGTACACTGAATTTTCTAGTGATCGCTTGCTTTCCTTAATCCTGTAATCATTAATTATCTAATTGTATTTCCCAACCCTTTCGTGGGTCAATTTTGGTGTCATTGTAAGTGTAATATTCCAAGATTTTTCAAAAAAGGAAATCTAGTTATTCTAAAATAAGTAATAGACAAATAGCTTTAGATAGTACACGTAGATTAGTGAGCGAACAAGACAAAATGAGTGAACTAGATAACATTTGTAAGGCCCTCCGCCTAGTCCCCGACTTTGACGGGAACTGTAATGTGTTACCACGATTTATTCGTTTATGTGACGAGTTAGTTTCACAATATGCACAAGAGGGAAACGACCTCGTTAACTTAGGGCTACTAAACGGGATTTTGAATAAGGTCACGGGACCCGCTGCTCGCCTTATCAATGCGAACGGCATCCCTAACGATTGGATAGGCATTCGTAATGCTCTTATTAATAACTTTGCCGACCAGAGAAACGAGACCGCTCTGTATAACGATCTGGCTCTACTCACCCAGGGCCCAGGCACGCCCCAAGAATTTTACGAGCGTTGTCAAAATTTATTCAGCACCATCATGACATACGTCGCACTACACGAAAGCTTACAGACCACCATAGACGCTAAGCGGGACCTTTATAAAAAACTAACACTCCAAGCTTATCTGCGCGGGCTAAAAGATCCCTTGGGATCACGTATTCGATGCATGCGCCCCGAGACTATCGAAAAGGCATTAGAGTTTGTTCATGAAGAAATGAATACTCTGTATCTGCAAGGACGCAACGACAATGTTAGACCTCAACTACCGGACCGACTTCCTCAAGGGTTTAAAATGCAGGTACCAGCCTTTAAGCCGTTTACTATGCCCAGCACGCCGGGCCCCGCCCGACAACAGGTACTGTATCGGCCGCCGCCGACACAATTTAGGCCACCACTAGCTTTCAACCACCCCCGCACGCCGTCACGCACCCAGCAGATGTTCTCTGCACCCCCGCCGGGTTACGCTCAACGCGATGGACCATTCCGGAAGCCACCCGGGGAACAACCAGCTCACCAAGGCCCAAAGCCTATGAGCGGGGTAAGTAACTTTGTTGCGAAACCATTAATGGGTACTAACACATGGAATTGGGCTAAACAAGGCAATCCTCCACCCTCGAACTACTTTAGGCAACGCGATGTTAACGTAAACGAGTGTGCGCCTTACGATTACTATTACCAACCTGACTTTACTTATGACTATGAGTATTACGACCCTTATCAGTGTCTAGAGTACATCAATGACTCTGTAGCTTACAATGAACCTGTAGGTTACTACGACTGTCCGGTCCCCGACGGAACGGACACCGAAATTATCCCAGATGTAAGGACCTCGACTGACAACGACCAAATGCCTTCCACCAGTCAGGATTTTCCCCCGGGATCGAAGTTAAACAGATCAAAATAGAAGTTAACCTTCAAACTCAACGCCAATTGCCGTACATTAGAATTTCAAATCCTCCTTTAAATTTACTTGTAGATACTGGCGCGAATCAGTCGTTTATTAGTCCGGAAGCAATAAGTAAATTCTTTCCCGACATACCCCTCAATTATGACCCCTTTGAGGTCACTAATGTCCACGCTACAAGCAGAAATGACTATTCGGTTAATTTACCCTGCTTTGAGGAGTTTAACGATCCAGAACATTTGAAACTTTTCGTATATAAATTTCATGATAGATTTGATGGTTTGATTGGCATGGACTTGCTTACTAGATGGGAGGCTAAATTAGACCTCAAGAATTTAAAACTTATAACTAAACATTCAATTAACGACATCCTTATGTACAACTCTAGAAACCTAAACTTTTACGAAGACGTCCTGCCTGCGAAAAGCTCTAAATTAATTAATATTCCAATTAACGCCCCGGATGGCGAGGTCATAGTAGAAGAACAAATCCTTTGCAATTGCTCTATTGTCGAATGTTTAACCACTGTCAGAAATGGTCGAGGTATAGTCGAAGTTGTTAACCCCTCTGAGAATGACGTAATATTTTCTTTAGATCAAACTACCCAAGCTATTATGTTTAACGCGGAATGCAGGCACGATGATTACTTGTCCCCGCGTACTGCAGATGTTATCTCCCGTTTACGCACAGACCATCTTAACGAAGAGGAAAAAGGTAACTTAGTTACACTTTGTTCTAAATATTCTGACGTTTTTTATATAGAGGGCGAACCATTAACTTTTACGAATAGAATAAAACACCGAATCAGAACAACCGATACCATACCAATTTACACCAAAAGTTATCGGTATCCTTTCATCCATCGGGAGGAAGTTAGTAGCCAAATTGATAAGATGTTGGAACAGGGTATAATCAGACCTTCGGAGTCTGCATGGAGCTCTCCTATTTGGGTCGTCCCAAAGAAGGTAGACGCATCCGGAAAGCAAAAATGGCGTCTAGTCGTTGACTTTAGGAAACTTAATGAAAAGACTATCAACGACAAATACCCCATACCTAACATAACAGACGTTCTCGACAAATTAGGCAAGTGTCAATACTTCACGACTTTAGACCTTGCATCTGGATTTTACCAGGTAGAGATGGACCCTGAAGACATCCCAAAAACAGCTTTTAATGTGGAACATGGACACTTTGAATTTTTGAGAATGCCGATGGGACTCAAAAACTCACCATCAACCTTTCAAAGAGTGATGGATAACGTGCTGAAAGGGCTCCAAAATGTCATCTGTCTTGTCTATTTGGATGATATTATCATATTCTCAACATCTCTACAAGAACATATGATTAATTTAGAGAAAGTGTTCCAAAGACTTCGCGAATCTAACTTCAAAATCCAGTTAGATAAGTCAGAGTTCCTCAAACTCGAGACAGCATACTTAGGTCACATTATCAGCACTGAAGGTATCAAACCTAATCCAGATAAAATAGTTGCCATACAAAAATACCCTTTACCAAAGACTCCAAAAGAGATAAAACAATTTTTAGGCCTTCTTGGCTATTACCGGAAATTCATACCCGATTTTGCTCGAATAACAAAGCCCTTGACACAATGCCTAAAGAAAGGAAAACGTATTAACTTTGACTCGACTTATATAGACTGCTTTGAAAAATGTAAGACTCTGTTAACTAATGACCCGATATTAAAATACCCAGACTTTACCAAGGAATTTGTCCTAACCACTGACGCATCCAACTTTGCAATAGGAGCAGTTCTTTCTCAGGGTATAATTGGTGCGGATAAACCTATAGCGTTCGCTTCTCGTACACTTAATGAGAGCGAGGTTAATTACAGCACTATCGAGAAAGAGCTACTGGCTATCGTATGGGCGACTAAGTACTTCCGCCCTTACCTTTTTGGAAGGAAATTCAAAATCGTAACTGACCATAAACCACTCCAATGGGTTATGAGTCTCAAAGAACCCAGTTCAAGGTTAACCAGATGGAGATTAAAACTCAGCGAGTATGATTTTGAAGTTCTTTATAAAAAAGGGAAAATTAATACAAACGCTGATGCCCTCTCCCGTATCGAGATCAACAATGAGGAAGCTGACTCTATGATTGTTAATTTAGACAGTGAAAAACCGGACACCCCTGACAATTCAGACACTCAGACTGCACATACTGCGACCGAACACCCAATACTTGAAATTCCTATAACAGATGACCCTCTCAACAAGTTCCACAGACAATTAGTTTTGACAGTAGTTGGTGAATTAAAGAAACGACCCACAGTCAGTAAACCGTTTGAAACTCACACTCGAACATCCATTCAGTTGTCAAGTACAGATTTAAAAAAGGAAGTAGTTAATGCTATAAAAGAATATGTGAACCCTAAAATTAAAACTGCTATTCTCATTCATCCACCCCTTGCTTTCTATAAGATCATTCCCATCATTCAAAATAAGTTTGTAAGTTCATCTATGAATCTGGTAATGTGTAAAAAGGAACTAGAGAATGTTAAAGAATACCTTAAACAACAGGACATTATCCGCCATTATCACGAGGGAAGAACCAACCATCGTGGTATTAACGAATGCCATCTGTCCTTATCTCAGAAGTACTATTGGCCTAAGATGAAGGAGCAGATCACAAAGTTCATCAATGAATGTACTATCTGCGGCCAAGCCAAATACGACAGACACCCTATACGGCCTAAATTCAACATTGTACCGCCTGCTACAAGACCCTTTGAGATAGTGCATATGGACAGCTTCACTGTCAACAGCGAGAAATATGTCACCATCATTGACGTTTTCTCAAAATACGGTCAAGCATATCTGCTACGAGATGGAACTGCCATAAGCATAGTACAATCATTATTAACTTTTAGTACACATCATGGGTTGCCCTTAACCATAATAACCGACCAGGGCACCGAATTTACTAATCAAATCTTTTTGGAATTTTGTAAAACTCATAAAATAATTCATCACCAAACACTAGCCCACTCACCCAATGCTAACGGTAATATAGAACGCTTTCACTCCACCATCTTGGAACATCTCCGTATTTTAAGACTAACCCAAAAAGGCGAACCTGTCTCTAACTTAATGCCTTATGCTATTATCGCATATAACAGTTCAGTCCATTCATTCACAAAGTGCAGACCTTACGACCTTATAATAGGACATACCGACCCACGCGATTCCACCGACATTGACCTTACGAAACATTTGTTACAACAATACGCAGATACACACAGAGATCGCATGAAAAGGGTATACGAACTTATCAATGAGACCTCGCTTGCTAATAGAACCTCTATAATTGAAAACCGCAATAAATCCCGCGAACCGGAAGTGGAATACCAACCCCAACAGCAGGTTTTTATTAAAAACCCTTGCGCTAGCAGATCTAAGCTCGCTCCCCGATACACACATGACACCGTTTTAGCTGACCTACCAATACATATCTACACTTCCAAAAAGAAAGGTCCTGTAGCTAAATCCAGACTTAAACGGACTCCCAAATTGTTACAGGGGAATATGGACTCTGACGATCAGCCTGGCACAAGCTCAAGAGATAAAACTTGAAGGACTACAAGATGGACCGGGACTTTTACCTTTTAAACTAGGACCTATGCGACTTACTACCCAATACCATTCCTTCCTACAATACATTGAACTAAAACCAATCAATGACAATATTAATTCCGTGAGAACTCAACTAACTGAGTTGGAGACTAGATTAGACAATAACACCTTTGCACTTTACGAATTACAGATTTATCAACTAAATAACCATCTAACCGAAGCTTCATCTATGTTAAGGAGTTTAGAGCCTAATCGTTTCAAAAGAGGTCTGGTTAACGGACTCGGATCTGTTATTAAAGGCATTACAGGTAACTTAGATTATAACGATGCACTTAGATATAATAAAGCCCTTAGTATATTAAAAACTAATCAAGAACAAATTATTTCAGAACAAAATCATCATATTAGCCTTAGTAAAGAGCTAAATAATGAGCATACAAAAATTATTGCACAAATAGTAGATAATCAAATAAAATTTAATAAAACTTTAAATATATTACTTAATGCAAATGCATACGCTGAAACAGCACTTTTGAAATATGCTAAATTCGCTCAGATATTAGCCATAATTAATAATAACGTAAATGACATATTAGGCGAATTAACCAGGTTAGAAAACGCAATAACATTTTGTAACGACATGCGCACCCATCACTCTATGATAGGTACTAAAGTATTAGCCAATATGTTAAATAAACTGACAACACTTTATGGTAAAGAACATATTATCGATTTAGAACTCAGAGAATATTATAATATTATAAAACCAGCGTCATACTTTAATGATAACCAGTTAGTATTTGTCTTTCGTTTTCCTGTGGTGTCCCCACTCACTTTCTCCTTGTATAGATTAACAGTAGTACCTAATAGGAATGACCAAACTATCCTACCCCCTTCACCCTTCCTAGCAATCACTGAGAATTTTCATTTGTACATTGCGGCTGAATGCCCGAAGTTTGACACGCGGTACATCTGTGAAGAAAGGTACAACAACCACCTGCGTGAACAAACAGACTGCATATGCGACATCATCGAAGGCAAGCCGGAGTCGACATCCTGCGAGAGAACCAGCATCCATCTGACGCGACCAGCCATGGAGAAACTAGATGACCGCCACTACGCCATCGTCCTGCCGAAGCCGACTCAAATAAGACTCACATGCGAACGAGATGAAGCCATTACTCTCACCGGTAGCTACCTCGTCACCATACCACATAACTGCAAATTAAAAACCAGCCAATTCACTATAATCAACGCGAACGACCGCATAGAGGGACAGCCTATGAAGATAACCAATATAACGGACACCATTATCCAGACTTCACCTACTCCGCATCTGCAGATAGATACTATAGACCTGCGGAAGCTGCACAACATCCAGGACAGGATTATACAACCCTCTATAAAGGATCACTCTACTATATACCATACCACCATCCCATTTTATAGTATATTAATCGGTGCACTCATACTTTGCAGCCTCATACTATGGCGCAAGTTCGTGCAATCCAGACAACCAGAGGAAGTAACCGAGGGTCAGCATGTCTACGCTGTGACCTCTGCACCACAAGAGGCTAAATCAAGAACTCCCCGAGATAACAAGAACCTGACAGCGACATTTTCTCACAATCTTCAAAAATAGTCGCTGATTTGATGGGGGAGGTGTTACATACGGCTATACGTAGAACGCCAACTCCGCCCGAAAACTAGAACAAGCCTTCCACGAGTAAGAACACCGACGCTGCACACGAATCTAGGACAAGTCTTCTACGTGGAAGAAGACTGACGCTGCACACGAGGCATCGTCAGACTACGCAACCGAAGGAGGGGCAATCTTGATCCAACCTCGATCACTATTACATCTCTTAGGCAATAATTAATTATAGTTTAATTGTAATTTTTCATTTTTTAAATAAATTAATTTAAATCAATTGGTTTTTTTTGAGCGCCTTCGCGTGTGAGATCATATTTATTGCGTTCGAAAGGTTATTTTATCGAGTCTAAATCTTTCCCGAAATAAAAAAGACGTGTAGCACTCGGGGACTGCCGCGGTAAAGCTATTGCATAGTTATTTTTTGTATCACTAGATGGCGCTAGTGGGGAGCGTGAGGTTTTTTCGTTACGGAATTTCTGGATTCGGTCCCCGCGCTCAAGGCCCGCGATAGAAGCTATGCAATAGCTTAAAAGTCCGGCATTTCACTTATTTGCTCCAAACATTGTCGATGTAAATTCCTTTCGTGGCGCCTGAGCCACACTTCTTCATTATGCGCAGCCCACAATAGTCTTAGTTGATGCATTTTACAATAAAACAAAATCACAGAAACACAATAACAATTAACAACACGTCCGTATAATAAGCCAGCTGATTAAACATTCGCCATTTTGTAGCGATATCTACAAGGTCCTAGCGTTCGCTAGGTGTCGAACGCTAGCAGTAGAATTCGTGTGTCAAAAATGCCACTTGGCTACCATTTCTATGACCCAAATGTGTTATTCTGGCGTTTCATTTCAACGAATAGATTAATTGAACATTTGGCTACCAATTTCAAAGTCTATACGTCGAATCAAATTACACATCGAAAGCGAATGTCAATCTCATACATTGAGCATTCTATTCTATTCTATCTTACTAATAGAAAAGCCACTTGTCTAAACCTGCAGGTATTCTACATATTTCTTTCTCTTACTGTGGAAATTCTTGCAGCTTGTTTCGTCTAAATAATAATATTGCTTTGGCAACAGTCCTCCGGTTTGAAAATGATTACTGTGCGGTCTCTATTGACAAGTTGCACTGGAGGGCGTTCGTGTCGGTTCCCGGAAGTGTTTACAATAGACTATTACACGCGAAATTGACCATACTCTAGCGGCTGGCTGTTGCGTCAGAGAGTCGCGACAACGTGTCTATACACATGTTATACAAAGCATTATTTAATAGTCTACCAATACTCGCATAGCTTCAAAAAGGTACACCAATATGAGTGACAAGATTAATGTTAAAATGTATTTATCTGATAAAACGTCTCTCTACAGAATATAGACACAAAAGACCCAGATTCTATACACAGAAAAATGAAGGTTAATATTAGAAAGAGGGTGAGAGGAGATAATGAAACCATTGTGCGGCTTCATCCAGGTGACTGGATGATAACGGAGCGGGCTGGCGGTCACGTGACCGGCGCCGACCGGACCGACAACATACTCATGTCAGATACCCCTGTGCTCGTGCAGCAAAACAAAAGTGTTCCCAGTCATCATATGCGTTTCCATGAGTATTGCTTGCAATCCCTTTTCATATATAAAACAACATTCGAATTTAAAACAACAGTTAACGACTTAAAGTTCCACGCAGATAAGTCCCGATTCCTCCCACACTGGCGCAACATATAACTCCATATTCAATTATACCGGTAAAATAAGACATGGAGCGAGTTGTGTGCGCGAGTGTATCGTCCGGGTAACGGCGATTGCGAATGTTGTAAAAAGTTTTCTTTGTTTTATTCTCGTCGGGGGCTCGCAGCGGCTCTTCGGGATTCCGTCTGAGGCGAAATCGTTTTCCGATAGTATTTTTTATGTAATGGACAATAACACACGACACCGGCCGCGAGGGCCGCCGCGCCGCGCCCCCTCGCCCCGCGCCGCGCCGGCGGCAAATTTAACGGACATTACCTTTTATTGTTAGGAAAAACCAACATAAACGTCACCTTGGATTCAGAGAGAAAAATCTCATACATTAGTGATCCGAGACCGCTCCCGGTTAATGTAACGATCCAATCCTCTTTGAAATGGAAAGCGATAAAACTCTTTATTTTACTAACCATAAAAGTATTATTTATTGGGGAATCAAAATATTTATTCCCCGCGCCCGGCTCGTCTCCGCGTCGTGTGTCATCTCTTCATAAATTACTCCGCGGAGCTTTCATTTCTAAACTATCGTAAAATATTCTGAAACACTTATATTTCCCTTTCATTCAAAATCCTTCCGGAGATCGTTATGAGTGTTATATGTCTGTCTGTCTGTCCGTCTGACCGGCGCCGTAACTTTTATGGAATTATCTTTAACATTAAATCAAATTAGTTTCTTGAAATGATGTTCATATTTTTATGTGCTATTTAAATGTAACATGGGAGCGAGAATACATTACGAATTACACGTTTAATACTCCAAATAGCAGTGATATGAGATGACTGCTGCTGTTTTACGACGTTTATTGAATTAGTAATACAAAGTATACCATTAATATCATCAAGCAGTGTTAAATCTGGGAACAAATTTAAAAGGAGTCGTCCCAGCTATATACGCATCATAAAACAAAAGTAGCGAGATATTAACAAATCTCACTCAGAATTAATCGCTCAACTATCTTCCGCCTAATAAGTCCAAGTCCGAGAGATCAACTCGTAACGTACCCTCTAAGATAACGGACATTGTTTATGATCATACTCCTTGACTGGTGGTTTCCGAGGATTAGTTTATTCATGTCCTGGTATTATAGAGTATAGATGGTTATGGTCATCGAGCATTGATTCGTTTGCTTGTTTTATTCGACTGATCTGAAATTCTCTTAAATCACTCGGTTGCAATAACGAAGCGAAGAGGTTTCTATATCTAAGTTTGCAAAGCGTTAAATTGAAATACGTAAATTACTGTTCGTTTACTTTATTAGTAGGTAATTCCTAGAAAACGATTTCTATTTACTAGGTATGTCAATGTATCTTATTTATGTAGAAGTACCAGCAATTAAATTGTGGTATTTGCTTAATTGAAATTTAAAGTTTCCTTTCAGTAATGAATGGATTTTTAAAATTTTTGTATTTTTGGTTTTAATGTTTTTATTCATACATTCAGTTCGAATAGTTCAGTGGACAACCCAGTTTTTAGACCGCCTATAGGCCTCCGATATGGTCTTACTATTGAAACAACTGGGACCGACTGTTTAACGTGCCCTCTGAAGCAAGGTATCGCCCAGATAGAAATGCTACTATAGGTCACCGATCCGAGTTATGGCCAAGGTGCACGTTGTTTAATATTTGCGATGAGCTAATAGTCGCTCAGTCGAACATGACTTAAGCACTACGCCAGTGAAGGTATAATAAAGTACTATTTGTCTGTAAACGTAGGTCTCGCAGTCAGTTCAGCGCACAGTTAGTATCTCCCAGTTTATGCAGCCTCAGAGCTATCATCAATTTTGTACCCAAACGGCGACTTCCCCCGCCCACAGCTTACACGACAGTCACTACTGTGCCCGTGCATGATCATTAATATTAAAACTACTGATGATCATTAAAATTTACTCTCCTTTCTATATAAGTAATTATTGAGTTTGAAAGTTGGAGTGTAGAGGAAGTTTGTGTCGACGCTGAAATAAAAATAATAATATATAAAAGATTGTCGATCCGTAAATCGCTCGTCGAATATGAACTGTAATAGATGTAATGGGGCTCTTAAATCACGGAAACGCTCATGTTTGTCGATTTTCAGTAATGTGAGGGGCTGGTCGTCGTGTTGTTGACGATATTCTCACGGACCCTCACGCAGCTAATGGGCGGATATTGTAACGGCTTCCGGCCGAAGCGGCCCTAATCAGCGCCCTCCAGCGAGGGCTAATCAGCGCCCTTGCAGCGACGCGTGCAGCGCATGCAACAATAGATGTGTCAGCTTTAGCAACATTTACTGAGGACTAGCTACGCACTCATTGATCGATTTTAGCCACGCAACTTTGGTAGATTCTCCCAGAGAAAAAACCCAATACCCGTATTTTCCTTGTAATAGGACGTAAATAAGAACACATTAAGGCAATAACCGTCCAGAGCCGCCTCGTGCGGTATCCTTATAAAAGGCCCTATATAAAAATGATTGGTCAACCGTATTCCAGGGTTAGCTGTTCAAACGTATGCGGCCCGGGTAGCGACTTAGGAGACGCGCGCTGAATGCCGTCGCGTAAATCCCAGTAATAGGTCATCTTCGAGTTGAGAACAAGATGTGTATTGTGATCACGTGCGCCGATGTAGGGAGAGTACCGGACCCTCGGGACCCGCGGGGCCCGACGACCGGCGCCCGGGACCCCAACACAAACTGCGGGGACAACGTCTGCACACCAATCGGTACCTTTTATTTTTCTTTACACTCACTATTTTGCTGATGAATATCTTAGTTCCGTATTAGCTCCACATGACATCTGCTAGTCTGCAGACATAATTCATCTTGAAGCAGCGACTCGGTTAAACATTATAGTAATGTCGCAGTCGGTGCGCGAATGTCAACTCAATTAATATTTATTAAAGTTTAATCAGCGTTTTGATCAAATACTTATCTCAATATTTAGGTACATTCACATGTTGTGAAACTCGGATCGAATCTCTTGCAATCAAAATGTAATGCGCGGTAATATCGTTGTTATTAATTTACTGCCCAATGAGGGTAGATTCACATCTCATCTATTTATATGTGCAACTCTGTCTGTGTGTACACTGCACGAGGCCTCTGATTGGCCGCCGCGACTACTAAGTGCTTAAATATCACCCGCAAGAGCAATAAAATAAAACTATGCGCCGACTTTCCAGTAACTCAGTCTAATTATACATTCACTACGATACGATCTATGTCAATGATATTCAAAGCTGTCAAATAAAGTCAATTACAGGAGACAGGAAAAATTATTTATTTCGGGTTCTCTCGTAAACTGGCATCTCTCATAGAAACTAAAGAGGAAATAAGAGTTGGAGAAAGTTCTTCAAGTAATATTATGGGTGTGTAATGTGTCCCATATAATGGGGAATGTATTCCGAGGTGTGACATTAACACTTGTTTTAATTTCAGAGAAGTAGAGGCGGCGCCGCCACAGAGCGTTCGTTAACATGAGATTGGACACGCAGTTAATACGAATAGTATCGTTCAATTACATACATTTCAAATAAATGTCATAGCATCATTTATTTCTGATAATTTGTTATTTCAAAGTACAACACAAGCAGAGCTTTGTTAATCAGTTGTAGACAGTACTTTAATTTTATTCAACGTTTTGAAAAAATATTTAAATGCTTTCACAAGTTATCTTTATTATGGAAACCATTACAGGCATTTCTTTTAATGGCCATCTTAAGGATGCAACCTCAACCGCGAAACGAACTCTATAACAAGAATTATAAGAGTGAAAAACAGACGTAACACCACCGAGAGCTGTCGTTGGTAACAAAAGATTGCAGCAAAATAATGCTTCATTATTTATGCAAATGATTTTAATAAGTAATGGAGGACAAGTACAAGTGCGAGTTTAATGAAGTTTCAGAGAAAAATACTCGTTTATAGACGAAGTTGAAGCGAGGCGAGCGCGCCCCGGGGAGGGCGCTAGTCGGGTATTAGTGCTCCGGGAGTTAACTCCGCGACAGATTGTTTAAGTTTATTGCAGTGTTATATTATTCAAGTTGTGGCTCGTGGTTTATGAATGGAGCCGGTGACTGTTCATTTGTGGACTACTTCCTCGCGATATTATTTCGGATCTCCTGACATCCCGTTCCGTACACCACCGCTCTATGTATCGTGAGAACTGGTTCCCTCGACGTGTAGTTCTCTCTTCGTATAGTTCGTCGCTCGCGTGTTCGCACCTCTTTACCAGCCTTCCTGTAATTGAATTTTTTTGCCAACTCCGACAATGTATTACACTTCAGCCGTGTTCTTTGTTAATTGCCTGCCAACTAGATACCGCAGCCTCAAATTGCCAAGATAATTTTGGCTGAATTGTTGTTGAATAAAACTAGTTGAGGAAACATTTTATAAGAGAAGTTATTAAAATGATAGATGACATAGATTGAGATGCATTTAAAACATTGTTGCAACTTTGTAAGAAACATTCATATATTACGAAATGTACTTTTTTGTTGACAGTATCATGGTGACGCGTAAAGTAATTGTCTTTGTTATTTTTGTGTAAACATTCCGGAAATTAATGTGTTTAATCTCGTTGGTCCCGGTTGTATTTGCGTAGGGGCGCGCGTCCATATTATGACCTTAAGCCTTTTCATTGTTCACTGTACTTTTTGTCGACATTTTAAAAGATATTCCGCAGGGAAAACACATCCCAATAATCTGAAAACGCCAAAATTGAACAACAGATACAAGAAAAAGGAAAACTCGAACAGTTTTCCCTGTCGAATACGATAAGACAATGCAAATAAATAATGTAAAGGCACCAGAAGGTATGGCTCTGATATCTGAGGGCGCGCGCGACGTAAGCTCGTTGCAACAAAGACTCGCCGCGGAAGGGTTGAGAACTTTGTAAGCTACTTTTCCTTTCTCGTTGATATAACCCTGTAAACGTTCCTCGAATCAAATTGACCCCAGTTTGATCTAAAACAAAAATACCTGTTTATATCAAAGTAACCAAACATTTACATAAGTGGTGCGTCTTGGATTTAACGTTTTGTTATCCCCAACACGTAACGTTAATGCCTGTTAATTGACCGAAGCTAACAAAACATGTGAATGTAAACAGACGTTCGGACCGTACAATTCGTGTGTCACTGCGTTAGGTAAAACGTTTCCTTTGAAGCGAGCTGCACTGTAAACACCAATCAGGGCGCTCACTCGTACATTAACTGGTAGCTTCGTATTAATATTTCTCGGTTCACAAGCCGTTACTTTCCGAACGCCCCTTCAAACAAAGCCAAGTACAACTAACTTATTCATTGTCATACAATCATCGATATACGAGTACGATTCCCGGAAAGTTTGCTCGAGGATTCCAAACTCTACTTCTCTAGCATTAGGGTTATCGTGTGATTTGTAGGACGTGAGTGAATCGCCACCTGTGACCTCATACATTGACGTAAAAATAGGAAGGCTTAAAAAGGTGCGTGATATAGGAAGGGAGCCGTACTTAGTCGGCGATACACCGCTCCGTCCAGAGCACCTTGCGCCGGTTGGAGGAAATATAAACATATTGCTTTTGAATGTAAAGGGATGTAATAGCCTTTTGAATTGGACTTTTAAAAGGTTTCACTTGTATCTTAAAAAATATTTTCTGATATTTATGGCATATCATATTGAGTGACATGTTCTTAGCTCTTATTAAAGAAACACATCGTACACACCGTTAAGAATTGTAAAGTGGAGGCAGAGTTTGTATTTATGTTAAATCTTCAAGAGTAATCAATCACTCATCTCGGCGAGTTTGATTGATAACTCTTATTATAATTTAACTAAGAGTATCACCCACATATTAACATAGGGTGTGATTAATAAACCCGTTGTTTGTGAGGTAACGCGAGGTCCACAGGCGGAGAGATAAACTGATAGACAATTAGTTGGTATCTACGCCGCGTGGGCGACTTTTTGTTGCTCAAGTCGCTGGCACTCGCACTGGCGGCCGCCGGGACTCTCTGTAATTAGCCTGCAGGCTTTGTACAACTTTACTCCGTTTTGTACGAAAACTCAGGAACCTTAGGGAGGATCGAGACTGGGCGACGTCAAATTATTATAATTACACTGTGAAAACAAGGCTGCACAATTTTGTCAGGCAATTTTTGACTACAAAGATGTTTAATCACGAGAGGTAATGTTTGATGTTAGAGTTGTATTTTTGTACAAGTGTACGTGCATTCCTTTTCATCGTATAATGCAATAAATACAATATCGTCTCCGTAAGGCAGACAAAGCGTTCCGTGGATCGTAACAACTCGGCTTCGTGAGTATAACACAAACAGCGTTCTATTTACTGACCCTTCCGAAGGAACTCACAAAGTTTCACCTTTTATTTACAAAAATGTACACAAAACTGTATTTGAGAGCATCTCAAATAGTTTCTGGGTGTTCTTCTACTTAAATACTTAGCGTTCAGTGTTCTGTTGTCTGCGCTGGTGACTCAATACCAAGAGGAGGAGACGTGGAATGTACTTGAAGCACTAATAAAGACGTCGTGTTCTAAGTACCTACTTGATAAGAATGTGGTCGCTGCGAGTGACTCCCCGTGTATTACCGTGATCGGCGATACGCGGGACCCATCAGTCAGTGCAGTGTGTTCTCGGCCGCCGCGACTTTAAATCAACATTGTGTTCCACGTACGCAATTGACACGTTTATAAAAGACAACTAAGATAGAAGCCTCTAATCAAAAGTGTATATTTTGGCTAAGAGATAAGATTCAAATTAGGTATCGCGGCTCCGGAGCGGACGCACTCCGGTGGATATAAAAGTTTTACGGCAGGTTGGCTTAATGCCGGTTGCGACGGTCTCACTCGTAACGAAGACGCGTAAAACCACAATTTATCAGGCCTGGATAAGACAATGGGGACAGGACTTCGACAAGATCGTAAAATTACTTTATTTCAAAGTACTTTTTTGAAATTGTCGAGAATCCAACGATTCTGCTCAAAGTTGAGGAGCTTCGGATAGGTTTTATGGGCAATATTAAAATTCTTATCAGCATTACATTTTTCAAAGATCCTTTGGGTATTTTATGAGCCCGTTCAAGATTTTGTGTCAGAAATTATTATTTTAAGGAATTTTTAGGATGTTATCCACATTTTAGTGCGGCGTCGTCCAACCGGGGACATATTTTCATCTTTTGATTTCATCGTAAAGTCTCCTTATCCAAATAATGTTTAATTAATGAAGCGACATAATCTGATGAGTGGGGAAGATTATTTTGATGGCTGATGATTATAAACAAACACGCTCCGTTTTTGTTTTTCTCAGGCCCATGGGTCGGGAAGCCGCGTGTCATGTCGCGCGTCTCGTTTTATCGAAATCAATTTAATTACTTTTCATTTGGAGGATTATCAAGGCGGCGGGCAGTCCCGACTCCCGACTTATCGCGGGATCGCGCGCGCTCCTCGCTCCACAAGGTCGCACGTCGCCACCACAGCCACGAGCCGTTCACCTCCCTCCTATTATACCTACACTTACTTAAAGTATTACGAAGGAACACTATTTCGTACTTCGGCTTGTAGCAATTTCATTGCTGGCATATCTTCCTTGGCTCACAAACACCATATTTCAGTGAAATTCTTTATAATTTGTATTTCAAAACATACAATAATGTATGTTGTATAAACAATTTGTAAAAATTGTAAACATGTTTGACAATTAACAGCTGACAAGTAATATAATTATGACTTTGACGTTCCCTTCTTAGTTTGTCAGTCATTGATCGATCAATCGATAATTATTTAGTCGATATTAACACAATCTGTTTCAGTTATAAAAACGTCAGTTACTTGACAGTTGTAATGTCAGTTTGTTATTGATTGCTAATTAAGTTGGTTGAAGCAAAAATCTATATAAAAGGGCACGCAAGCTCAGATTTCTCTCTTTTTTGGAACCCAGCCTTTACTGGTAAGAGTTGTCGTCTTTGCCCCCTTTAGATTCCATTTAAAACTAATCAGTGTTAACTATTTTACTAGACTAGTGTTTTATTGCCATTTTATCAATCCATTATGTGCTTATTCTGGATGTGAGGTGAATTGCGGGACCACGCCGGGTAACCACATGTGTGTGTGCCGCGTGTGCGTATCATGGTTCCTTTACAGGACGCTTAGGCCTTTAATATTCACTTCATCCATCACCTGCTAGCCTTTGCACAATGCACTAAACCTAAGCCCTTGCACTAAATCTAATTATTTGCATTTTTTATATTTTAATAGCCTCGTGTCTTTTTGGTGTTCTCGCTTAGGTGATCACGTCTCCATTTTTACCCCATGCCTTTTATTTTGCAACCTATTTAGCTTGGCTTAATCTCATTCCAGGGTTCCACCGGTGGGTTTCCACCGGCGGGCTTCCTCCGGCGGGCTGCGCCAAGTGAGCGTTCCGCTTGGGGTCATCGGTATTAACCGCATGTGCGGTTAGCCTAGTTGACCCAAGTCGGCCTCACATTGCCCGGCGCAGCCACGACGGACCGCCAGCGAGTTGCACATTGTTCATCCGACGGGCTGCGCTAGTGGAGTTCCTGTTTGGGGTCATCGGTATAACCGCATGTGCGGTTAACCTTGTTGGCCCAAGCCGGACTCCCACTGCTGGGCGCAGCGACGGCGGATCGCCAGCGAGCCACCACACCACGCTTTTCCGAATAACCTAAAAAGCTAAGTCTCCCCTTTATTTCCCGGGAGACTGCCTGTGCCTTTTGTTCGCGACCCTGAGTTCCTTTTTTTTTCAAAAGTTTCATTCATACATTTCTTTCTATTAACGTGTTTAACTTTAAATTCCCTTTTTAATTAAATTGTTCAAGATTAACCTTATTTTTATTTTTACCCTACTGAACCTGTAGGTAGGCTTTAGTCAATTTTAAAATACGTTATAGGCTCTCATTTTATTAAACGCTCCCAATATTACAAGGGAGAAAATGTAACTCTATTTTGAGCTCGATACATGCGAGGTTTAATAAAGGTAGGGTTATTCCACAAGATTTATAAGCTTTACTATAGGAATAGTAAAAGTTCAATTTGAAAATGAAATGTCAGTGGCGTGATCTTTCTGTCTCCGAGTTAAAATGTTCCGCAAATAGTTTCTCTCATTTAGAATCCGCTGTAGGGTACCTTTCTCGTTAGAGAACAGACAGGAGTAGCAGGTAGCCGGTATTTCAGGCAGTACGGTGAGGGCACTAGATCCTCGCTGTGAAACTTTATGAGTCGGAAACCGTAACGGCTCACAGTCCTCTTTGTTCGGCGCCGCCCGCCCGCGAGGCGCTGCGCGGCGTTCGGTTGGTCGCTATCTACTCGAATGTTTGTGCTACTTCTCTAAATTGTTTGTTGTTGTTCACAAAACCACATAAACTTGATTTTATAACATTTGCAATGACATCCCTGCGTATAAGGACTACATAGCGAATACTTTACAAAACAAATACAATTTCTCCCACACTTCTCCGTATTATGTAAATAGTTAAATATTTTTAAACTTGCATTGAAACATAACAAACTAGTAGCAGTAATGGACGCCGATGAGATAATAATTTCTACTCAAAGTTAATGAAACTGTACTGTTACTAACACAATTAAAATAGCTTTAGAGTAGATAAGCATCTTAATGAAAGAGCTCACTTTATTCTGCTAGTTATAGAGCTGAGCGGAGTGATCTTATTAGAATCTAGTTTACTTAGAGGTTATAATAAAGTCTTAATAGGTACGTAGTCGTAAATAAAGGTATTAATAATCATCGTAAACTTGAAAGTGATAAGAGGTTTCCTGGATACATTCATAACATAAATTATAATTACTAAAGAAAGAGCTATATCATGAGCCATTAGGTACTAAAAAGTCCATCAAATGGTGTTATCGTTACAGTACGTTATAAATTATCTAGGTAGTCAGTTATCAAAGTAATTTTCTAGTAATAGCAAACGAGGCTAAGATAGAAGCGACAGGTTACGAGAGCAATAAATAGAAATAAAGATTGAAACTCTGAGATAGCATCCGTACGCGGTGCTCGCGCGGTGGCTCCTACACGGCTCACATCCACAATAAACCGACGATCCCAATAAATAGTAAATGAAACAATGTCGCCGTCACCTCGCCGACGTGCACACTAATAAACATGTCCAAGACATCTCGGACACAGTCTAACGACGGCCCATCCGAGCGTCTTTTTGTTAAACACGATGGCAATCAACCGCGTTGTCACGGACGATACATGTCCAAAATATTCTAACACCTTTTACTAAAAGTCCCTTATCAATAGAGTTGGGACAACAATCTTATTACGCAGCCAATAAAGTTGAGAATCAGATACTAAATGAACGCACTAAACAATGAACGACATGTTTGTGTAGAATTCATATACATAATAGTTCTGATAATGTTGTTGACTATTTGGAGACAACATTATTAGCCCGAATGGAGACTCACGCGAAGGGCGCCATTCACTGGACGGTGTTAATTTGAACGTACCTGTAATAAAGGAAACCATTCATGAGGCACCATATAAACTGTTCCATACAAAAATCAATGAAACAAGGCATTTATTAGAGTTATAAAATAAACATAAAGTAACGAATCATTCAAACGTAACGACGATATTAAATATACGGTAATAACAATAAATACAAGCCGAAATATTATGGAGCCGATCCGATATTAATACGTAATGTAATCATTTTGGACGTCGCGATATGATGCGCATTCAATGAAAATGTATTCTTACTTTAGAACTTGCTTTATGAGGTTTAAGTAAGTACACTCGGTATCGGATGTGTGGTGAATACAGATAAGACCACACAACGGACACGTATTGATGACACATAAAAATGAAATAAAAAATGACAATCGAGTGTAAAATCACAAAAATGCCTATAAAATTGAATGAATAAAATAATATTGTCATTCGGAATGATAAACATCAACAAAATGTCACCATATTTAAAGATTAGCTTCAAAATGTGTCATAAATTATACAATGTTAAACAGAATAGCGCTACAACGATACGATATTTGATAGAGAATTCTTAAAAACTACTCGACGTCATAAAATCAAGTTCCAAAAAGAGACGAGAATAGAAATTGACACCGGCTTCCTTCCTAATGCCCGACGAATAAAATTTATTGGCCGCGATAGAGGCGGCTGGATGTCGTCGCATGAATAATTCCGGTGCACAGAGATACATCAATCTTGGCTCACTGGAGGCTTTTAAAAATCTCTTTCAAGATTAGCCCGAGACGACTCGTACGCGAAGCGGACTCTCATTACTTATGATGCTTTCCAATTTAAATATCACGTTTGAGAGGAGAAATATTTATCAATTTGAATATTTTTAACTCAAAGGCTTCTTGCGTTTCACGTTCCTTACGTCCAAATGAAATGGTGTATCAAAAGAGTTCCTTTACGAATGTGACTAATAATGTCCATTAGGTTGCGTTAGATAGCGCGTCGATTTGTTGAGGCTTTGGGACAATGTGCATTACTGGAGACGGGAGTTATCTGTTGGTGTTAATGAAGTGCGAGTGGTCACTTTCTCCAGGTGGTTCGGTTCCATTACCCCCATTAGAGGGGGGTGGGGTGCGGGAGGCGGGCGCGTGAATAATTCACTAGACAACGCTGATATGGCGCGACGATCTGCGAACTGTCACGTGGACTCAGCGTCCAGCCCATGTTAATGCTATTGTCCTCCTCTCGCTGTAAGTACACGTATTCAGTGGAATACATTGAACACCGACTTCACATATTTTAGATATCTTTAGTGTAAATACTCGTAAACCACAGAATTGCTAACATTGCAGGTCGATTTAAAATGTCAAGTCAAAGTTTCTACTTTCACAATTACCTTTCCTGTCAGAAGGAACTCGAACATATCCAACAAGATTGACGCAAAGTGAAGCAAAAACGTGAATGATTGAAATCTGATACCGAATCAGTTACGAACGGTGCGGCTCTCCTACATGGGGCACTGCTCCAGTTGGTATATTAATAAACCTATTCAATATTTATCCTATTATTTGACAGAAATATGTATAGAAGGAAGACATCTATCATAATTGAATCAAATTGCCTCCGAAATATATTATTAAAACATTCTGATGATAATACATTTACATTCCTAAATAGAATACAAAACATTTTTCGCATAACAGACCTGCCACGTCTACCGACAATAACATAAATCAATATAATTAATGGTATTACAAAAAGATACAGATCTCAAAAATATAACTATTATTTATATCTACAAAAAGTCTAAAATATTCTTAAACGTGGTCGTGTGTGGGCTGCGCTTGCGACTCTCGAGATCCGAATTTGGTTCAAACAATACAATCTAACTTAACCTCTGACAAACGAGTACAAAAGACAATCTCGAGTAGAAAACGGGTCGAGAACACAATGGTAGGGCCTATTTATAGGAGTGAGATATTGAGTGTAAGCAAGAGCCTCGAGTCGTTCGCTCGGTGCTCGGTAATACATTCGGTAGTGTTACCTAGTGCTTGGAGTGTGCGGCGTTCAGTTACGGAACTAATATGAAATTACACACTGAATCAAAGATACACTCAGATATTGAGTTTGTTATGTGTACTTACTGCCTTATGTCCTCAGCGTATCGACCCACATACAGCTCCAACTGCTAACTTGTGCAATGTCTGCGGAGTACTACTATACATCATAATATGATTGTGGGTTCATATTTTTCAGTTCTTCAGAAGCGCTAGAGCGAAGTCTCTATCGATGTGAGAGCAATATTTTATATCGGGGATTAACTTTCCAACATTTTATTGGACGTGCTCTATATGAAGAAATTAATAGAAATGGACGCGACTCATAAGAGCCCTCTTCTATGTTTGCTCGATTCCGCCCGGGCGGGACTCGCGGTCAAACTCTCCGCCACCAACACTAACACGTATAATAACTCTTACATTTGTGTCACCGACTTTAACTTTGGTTATTACATTTTGATAACTTGCTACCAAACTTTAATAACGTTTATATGATTACTGAGTTAAAGTTTTATTGAATTCTATGTTACTTTATATATAGAACAAAGGACAATGAAACTTATCTACTTATACGACAGACGTGACTAGTCCAACTGAAAGTTAATAATGTCACTAGATCGAGTGCCCGAGTATCAATAATGGCCCAATTAACTAATTGTGAACATTTGTGACAAAGTAACGGCTCCTAATTGCACTTGACATGTTGATAACCCTCATTCGAGGGACATAATTGGCGGACATTTGTGGACATTGGTCGAATGTCACTTTACACTTGATTTATGCGAACACTACTCATGATTTACACGCCCGGATAAGATTAAACGAAATGGATTTGCAAATGTTGTAATGACGCATGCTCGTGGATTACTTAGTATGCTTGATAGATGTAAACAAGCGCCGAAGCCTTAAATAGATAGAACAAGAACCGAGAACTGTAAATAAATATATTTCCTACGGTTGCAGTAGGCGTACACTGTAGGTACAGTTATGACAAAGTTCCGAGTAGTATGCTACTGAGCCAAGTACTTAGTTATGTATGAAACTCTTGAAAGCCTCAACCAAATTAATAATTAGTATTTGTACCACATTCAATCTATCTGTAACACACATGTTATGTTCTAACATACATACATATGTATGCACCTACCTCGCTCCCACCTCACACAACACCTACGCAGATACCCGCGGAATGCGTGTCTGATGACGTAACTATCCCGCTAATTAACTTGTCCCTTGTCGGAACTCATAATACCTCCTTGTGTCCCTCCACGTCGGGTAATAACAACCAATGATTATTGGCTTGTATTGACACGCGCTCGCGACCCGATCACTCGTTGGTGATAATGTGATAAATACTTCTTTATAAGATCGGTTAATTAATTAACTATGTTCTAACAGTGTATTACACTGTTAAAAGGATTATTTATGTCTTTATTCAGTAACAACACTTACTCTTCTACATAGACACTTAAAGTGGATACTGTTATTGTATTCGTTATTGACATTACATATTTATTGTAACAATAGTGCCGTTTCTTTAATTTTATGAATGTAGAAAATATTCTAAACACACAATCAGATTCTACATATACGACATAATATATTTATCAAGTAGAAATTAAGAAAGCAGATTAAAAAAATAAGATATTAATCAATAATCTGGCTTCTTAAAAAACCCAGGTCAAAACAAAAACAAACGCCTCGGCTGTGCACTTTTTTGTTGGTTGTGTCGGCGGGCCCCGTGACCCGGGCCCCCGGGGCCTCCCGGGGCGCGGACCACCGGCGGGGCCCCGTGCTGCGACCACATCCACATCACGGCTGATGGATGGAATATTATGAAGGCCCATACTTACACCGACTCGTGTAGCATTTTTTCTTCATTTTTTGTTTGTAGTAACGTAATAGCTTCTGTAACTTATGCCCGTAGACGTAGTAACTATTTAGTAATCTATGCCCGTAGAGTAGTTTATTATTATTGGTTTTGTTTTGTGAAACTTGTCTGATCAAATATCATCGTTTAACTACGGTAGTTAAGGTTGTTTAGTGATAATAAGCATCGATAAAATTCTGATTCTTCTAAATGTACTACGGAAACCATAGTAACAGTTGATTCCCTACTTTATACCTACAATACAAAAGTAACTTAATCTCAAACCCACGATCGAAATAGGGACTGGACTATTGATGAATTTTGGCAACGATTTGCCTAAATTCCCACAGAAACGGTTTCCTGTGGTGAAGCCGCTTTAAATAGAACTCTCGACTCAAAATACGAGTTGGTACAAAAGAGGTAAGGAATTCCATCACGCCAAAAATAACTGCGGCATTGAAACATGAAAATTAATAAACCTTTTATCGAAATCCATTTTCAGCAATACTCATAATTTGAAATGCCATATTTACGAGTATCGACGCGCATCGATACGACTCGGAGTGGAGAGATACATCACCAGGGCCGGGCGACACCCCGCGGCGCGCGCGCCGTTCGCTGAGACGAATCAATTTATAATGGACAATCGATACGTACTCCATTACTCGCGGTACTCCTCTAAATATAAATGATCAGGTGTATTATAATCAAGCTTCGTTTGTCCACATCCCTGGGACACCGGCATCAATATTATACTCCTTTACAGTTTTATTATTCATGAAATTAATGAGATCAATTGATTTCCGAAATTATTGTGCGTAATAAAATTTTTATACTTGTTTAATTTTCCAATTGAATTTATATTGGGTATTTATTTTTAATTACGATATTGGAGCAATCCGATTGTATATTATATTAACAAGGCGTTGACCTCGAGAACTTGAAAAATTTAGTAAAAGATAAACAGAGGAAGTTAGTGATAATACACATGAGATGGTATGAGTGAAGTTCGGCAACTCGTCGGGTAGCATCTGGCGCGGTGGGGCCCGCACGGGGTCCGCGACCTCTGCAACTTGGTACAATAGGCGCGAGTGCGCCCGCGGGCACACGCCGCTGCACCACTTTCACAAACAGATACAAGGCAAAAGAGTTCAGTATACTTTATTTGAGACCATCTGAGAAGCAGAAAAATAAATAAGATCCTAAAGCTGAAAACATTCTAGTTCATTAAATGCCTGTTCGGTAATCAAGATAAAAGAAACAATGACCGTCTCATTGTGATAGTGTAGAATTCTTTATTTACACTATAAAATGTAATACGGCGTGAAAAACTGGTGTTTTGAAGTAGAACTGCTAAATGTCATTCAACCAACTAGAGTCGCGAGTGAAATCTGAAAGAGTGTTTCTTTTGATCATCTCCGCACTCTGAATCACTAGCATTTCAACACCGCTTATAAACTGCCTCCATCGCAAATAATCGACTCTCTGCTGATCCCTAATTTCAAAAGTACTTATTTCCCTTTGAAACTTAGTTCGTAGTGATTTATAATGTTTTTTGTGACAAAGTTCCGGGAGTCAATGGTGTTTTTATTAGCTACGACACTATTATGACAGGGCGGACAAAAAATAAGCATTGTGCGTTGTAGAATACGGGTATAAAAAGAGTTTCATAGATATATTCAATAATTATGATGCATAATGTATCCAACGGATTTTTTAACCATTTCACTATGGCTATTTTTAAAATGTCTTGAATTTTAATTTGGAACATTTGATTGTATCCTCCTCGGAGTGCGGGCGGGCTGTTTATTTATATTGTGTAATATATTTTATTAATAATAATTAAGATAAGTGAGTTAATTGGTATCCCATGCTCGTATAGCTCGTGCGTCGTTGGAAGCCGCGGCGAGGAGACACGGAAACGTTTTATAAATAACATCGAGTGATCCCAAACGCGCCGTTAAACTTAAATCAGCATTCTTATCGAACTCGAATGCAGTTAAACCTACACCTTTCATTGAAATGAAGCAAAACCTTCGATAATCTCAGTTTATCTTCGGTTTATGAGCGGCGGGCCGTGTGTGCGCGCCATTATCATCGATGTCTATCGAAAATAAAGAGCTAAGCTGTGTTTACACCGGCCGATAACAAAAACTAAGTGATTTGTTGCCTCGATGAAGACCTTACGTTTTTGTCCCAACTTGTTATTTTTTGTTTATCCTTATTGTTTTAGGAAACATATTTTATTTATGTTCTGTTGTGACGGAACGAAAACAATTCGTGAGAATCGTTTCATGTAAAAAACGTTTGTGGGCTTGTTGTGTTTAACGTGTGCTTTGTTTTTTTTGGATCACTATTTATGGGTGACAGTCGATTAACTTACAATGAACTATTGTATGACTTCATTATGATTGTATTGAAGGAAACGACTATTTTATTACAACTTTGGTGAATTTTATGACCACTTCATTAAATCGATTAAATTCATTTGTTGTCGTTGCGGTTTGCCAATAAATATGGCAGCAGCATCAACAATACGAAAACATTAAGAGCTCATTCTGACGATGAAGCGCGCTGGGTTGCGTCGTGTGAACCTTTAAATAATCGACACTTATAAATTCAATTAGTCTGAGTCGCCAAAGCGCCAAGAGTAACGTAGAGTGTACACTTGAGGACAGTCGCCGACAAATAAAGATTAATAACAGGCCCATATCGGGCCGATCCAATTAGCTAATATACTTCGACACCAGGTCTGGGCGAGTGTACACCGCGATAACGCCGAGTGGACTGCGCCACGGTAATTGGATAATCAATGGATTGGAACTTCATAAACGCTGAGTTTTATCTTTACGATGTGCGTTGCCCGAAAAATGCGACATGTCGGTAATGTGACCGGTGGAGCCGTAACGGGCTAGATTCAGGAGGGACTTAGTGCCTCTGATTTATAGAAAGGGCTGACTAGAGACAGCAGGCGAAGTCAGATATATAATGCATGATTCTAGGTTTAAATATCAGTAATCAGTAGATTTGAAAAAGGTCAGAAATAGAAAGTACCTGAATATTGTTAGTAATATGAGTCCAAATGTATGCGACACGCGGCGAGTTCACAATAAACTGGAACTGCTAAAACCATACCTCTACTGAAACTCATTACTTGCCGCCGCCGAGAGACAACAGCTTTGTACAAATTAAACTTACATTTTATAACTAAATTTGAAAATTCGCAACTTTACTCAACACATACATTCCAAGTTTTAAGTAAGCGCTATTCGCATGAGATAAGGTTTATGGTGTTTGGTGCAAAGGTGGGCAAAATATTTGTTATTGGAGTTTAGACGTTATGTGTATAGGTGTAAGGTGCTCGGTACGCGCAGTGTGTGTGGTCTGCGGGCTCGGGCCTACATTCGTCCGAGAGAGCCGCGGGAAGGCGGAGATATTTTGCAGACAGGTTGATTGGAACGAGTATTATGAAATCGCTTTTTATTGTACAACTTTATGATTTATGACCACCAATAAAGGGTTATTTGTAAAACATATCCGTGATAAATAATTGAAAAACCATATTTTACAAAGTATAAAACTGGAATGAGAACCTGATAAAAATTCTTTAAATATTTTCTCCTGTTACAAGAAATTAAGTTTGACGTCTGATTTCCTAAACATTCCTAATAATAGGTCACCGAGTGGAGTTTACTACAAGTTCTAGTTTTTCGGTACAAGGGAATTCGTTTATTTAAAGGTCAAGGAGTTGATTTATTGAAGTGGCATCATTATTGTGATGGAAGTTGATTGCGACCGCGAGGTTCGGACTAATATAAGACGCCTTCAGGACTCAGGACCGCGGCGGGCTCAAGTACAACGGTACGACGCACAACGGTTGTATAAGTGATATTTACAGCTAATATTCATTAATGTATTGTCATCATCCTGTGCCTTGTTTAGTAGCGCAGGACAAGTAATGAGGGCCGGCCGTTCTTAAACCAATTGACTTGTAGCAGATAGTGTAATAACAGCCGGTGACAGTAATTGGTCGCTAACATTTATTGATGTCGATAAGCCTCGGACGCCAACTACTACGGCATTAACATCTGACTTATGTTAAGCATTACATACGGCCAATATACAACATCGTTACATCCGATATAAAATCTAGAGGCTCTATTTTAAGATAAGAAGTACGGTTAGACAGGTCGTAGAGACACGTAATGATAGTAATCCATTTACTGCATGTCTCTGATAACCAGTAAGTGATGTTTGTGCTAACCGTCCTGTAAGTATAGTAATCAATAATTGCCTCGGTATCGGTACATCAAGTACAATGCGACGCACAATGCGCTTGACTCACATAAGTGTAATATCTGCGCGCCGCCAACAATAGGCCGGCATGGGACATTATTTATAGTTCGGATACTTCTCACTCATTCAGAATTCAATAGAATTTGATGCCTCGTTCAGATCGGGACACTACTTGAAAAAGATAAGGGGGCGCTGTTCAACATACAGTTTATCTTGATAAAGTCTGCTTTTGTATTTATTAACAGTCAAACGCCCGGTGCTGTTTAAAGATGCGAGTATCTTTCGTTAGAAGGGAATATGAATAAGTGGTATTCTATTCTCAAAACTTACTACTTATTATACCGACTCCAGTCAGTTTGTCAGACAACTTATATGAATGTTCACTGAACTATTCTGTACGCAGTTATGGTGTTAGTTCAAAGGCAGCATAGTCCAAGTGCGGGCGGGTGGTCGTCTGCGGCGCGTCTGGTGGCCGGTCACCTCGCTGCACGCTGGCGCGGAGCCAACTCACTCTTCACTCCTCAACACGGAAAAACGTAAAACCTCACCAGCCCCGTGCGCCAAGGATTAAGGAAATACACAATTTTGCAAACTGCGCCATTCGGTGCAGATGATATCTGTCGCTAGCGTACAATTGGGGACGAAAGTGACTTCCACTCTACTTATATTGTTGATACTTTTATTACAAACTTTTAGTATTAGAGTGCTGATGGTGTTGTTACTGAAAAACTTTGCAGACTATTTTAGTCCCGGTTGATGAAATTTACATGACTTGACTACGGTTAATTTGAATGACAAATATAAATATAGATATGTTTTCCTATTATAGAGATATCTTCAGTAGTGACAGTAGCACGCCAGTGAACACTTCACATGGAGGCTCCACCATACAACGCACATAATAATAAGACGGGCCGCGCGACACATCCCTTCGAGCCATAAAAATGTGATTTATTAAACGGTGCCATTAAAAGGGACGTTTCTCGCGACAAATAAACATCTACTTTAGTTTATTGGTGCTTCATATTTTATAGCGCTTGTCGACTTAATCATTCAGTCAACGAGCAGTGTGTGTATTTATGGCGGCCATTCTCACTGCATGCTGTTTATTACAATTATCATTAAGGACAATGAAAACCCTTTCAGTAAACCTCTCACAACATAATGTTATCTTCTTAAACTCGGAGTCAGGCTTGCATTCATAGAGTTTCCCCAATTTTCTCTATTTTCTGCTTTCCTCTCTATCTGTTCAAGCGACACGATTGCTCGTTCTTAATAATACGTATTTGTTAAACACCTTTAAATTGTGAAAGCATTAAAAAATTGGTATATTATATTAGTTTAATGAAGAGCTAAGGTTAATTGAGTGAAGTGAACACAACACGTCAAGTGCAGAGTCGCACTCCGGCCGGGCGAATTAGATGCACTAAGTGAAAACACGGTCGCGAGCGACGCACTCATTTGCATGCACCTGCATCGCGATACGGCGGGCGGGCTAGCTCCAACTAGATTTGGGAATTGCACACTTTAAGTTATTATATTTTAATTTAATCCACAACTTAAACTAACCAGAACTTTGCGGAAATGTACAAAGGTTTATCTATTTGCAAATGCCGCAGCAGCGTTAGTAATTCATACCAAACCAAATTGACGCAAATGTAATCCATCAAATACGGTGTTGTTCTGTTGTCGATAAATCCAGATTTGTAAATGGGTCCAATATGCCGGTCGGTGACTAATTCACTAAAAGCTCGGCGCGTCCTGTCATGCGGCGGAGGTCGTCGAGAGCTCGCAGCGAGCTGATTGCAAAATAAATGTCAGAGGCATCGGCGAGTGCTCGCCCCGCGTACGACACCTCTTCAATAACTAATTAATTACCCCTCCCCGCTTCCTATGGAAGTGGTTAATTTAGGGGTTTGCGATAGGGGCTCGTTAATTTCCGTTACAAGCCACTTGTCACGGCACAAGGGTGGATATTTATCATAACCCATTTCCGGTTAAAAATACACCCCATTGGGTTCTTAATAAGTTTGCGAGGTGTATTAATAGGGTTGAGTTTTATTTGTTAAAGTGATTGTTATTATAAAAAGTTGTTAAATTGAAATGACCTCAAAGATACCTTAGCATTTGAACACTTGAGAATTTGAACTTTAATAAATAGCTTTCACTTGTAATGCTTCTATAAAATAAAGCTCGCGCCTTCTAATATCCTCACTAGAATATTATCTACGGGCTCCTGCTTAATTCTGCATCCATCTTATCAGAAGATAAATAATCTTATCTAGAAGTCATCAATGGAGATTAGCCTGCTCAGTCACGACTTTCATAATAATATGTGAAACATTTGAATACCATTATATTGTATGTTATAAGCAGTAATATGTAAATATGAGATAAGTGTCATACATAACCTCCCACGCGCGCCCTAGGCTGTAGGTCCATGCCTAGGTATCCTAGGACTCAAAGCTACTACAGAGCGTACATACACATCAAACAATAAATAATTCTCGCGCCCGCTCATTGCGATATAAACGAAAGTTCAGCGTCGCTTCGTATTAGCTATTTCAATTAACGCATAGATTTATAACAGAATTTGAATGAATAATTACAGGTGTATTTAATTAACGGTAAATATTTTGTGACTTAAATATTAATTAGCATAATGACGGACGCGGAACGTGATCGTGTTAAAATATGGGCGATACTGCGACGGCAATTACATCATGTTAATTAAAATTTAGTGTACACATAGGTACTGATAAAAATGGAATCCTATTACAAAGCAAATCCCATGGCAAAGCAAAGATCTCTCGCCATCTGGATAGGCGCAATCACCGCGCAAGACAAATGATAGCCAATAGGCTTGCACTGCGGTACACAGTACGATAATTCCGCTATTCCCTTCGTATGTAAACAGCTCCTAAGTGCCCACGCTACCCGTACCGTTGAATCATAACGAACTCCTCGCCACATAACTCAGCAGATGTTGGCCAACTTGTCACGATGTTAGTTATTATATTACTTACTTATCTATTCGTTATTCAATTGTTGAACATTACTATTCAGTATTCACTTTTGGATAAACTAATGGTGAAAGGTTTAAGCAGCTTGCTTTATGCTTGCTTTACGAGCCGCATTGTTTTACGAGCTATAAATTGAAACAGCATAAATGGAAATCTAATTAAATCTAACAACTTTAGTACTGTAAGGTACTAATATTACAACTTTATTACTATTTTATGTAAACTAAGATATATTATTTTCTAGATTAGAAGCCTGCGCAAACCTAAGTCTCAGCGACAAGACACCTAGATACAAGAAGTTTAACAATCTTTTTTTCTCAATGTCGATACCTATCCGCTATACTAACATGGCTTGATGCGTCAAACGAGTATGAGTTAGTCTTAATCGAATAATAAATAGTGTACTAGTTTCATATCGCACCCATCTACTGATTATTTCATCAGATAGTGAATATCCACATTCCACGTTACCCGTTCAAACCTATGACTTCCGTACTCAGGCAGCATTTAAATCAATAATTCACTTATTTTCCTAATTTGTTAAAACATATCTAAAATAATTGATAACTCATCATTTACCATCATTTGACATCTTGTGAGTGCAGCGATACGTTATTGTTGTTATTTTGTCACGTACAACCATCCTGTTTTCATGTCTGTTTACCTACCACCACAACTGCTACATACTATAAGACAGGACATGCACTGAGTCGGAACTACGGATATTGTCAGTTTACGATCATTTCACGTCTATTTCTGTCTATAGCCGCCTTTGTGCGAGGTGACAGCACTCGACAGGCCGCCACGGGAGCGTTTGAAGTATTGGACGAGATGAGACACTGTATATAGATTGAGTGTAGTACAATGAGTACGCGTCCTTATGCTGGGGCCACACCTATGCCATATGCCATAGAATATGACATTAACCGTAGGTGCAGCCACGACTATGCGTCATAATTTGACAATAGCATTGACAATGCCATTTGGCGTATGCGATAGCTCGAGTGGCGGTACATCAAAGAGATTAATGCGAGAGTTAAATGCATGAAGCGGCCACACTACGTATTGTCAGTGTGCGTCGAGAGCGCAACGGGTTCGGACGTATTTGATTATTACGACGGATTTGCCTCAAAATCGCACGTTTTTGTCTATACGTACTATGGCGACAGAGTGGAGTAACAACAAAATTATTACTTTTCTTGAGATTCTGCAAACATGGTCTCTTTATTCGATAATGATTTAATATAGTCAAATAATATAAATTTACACTCATGAAATATAGAGCTCATAGAGCTCTGTCGACGTCCATCTTGCCTGAATTGAAGTAAATTCAATGCCGTTGTCAATGTCAAATTTTTCCAATAAATGAACATTGACATTGACAGTTTAAGTGTAGCCACCCACTATATTGCATTGAAAATTATTGCATTCAATGGGCATTGACATTGAGCGTAAGTGTGGCCCCAGCATTAGAGATGCGTTGTTCATTTTAACGTTACCATCACCGACTCGCATATATTAGTGGAGTTCCTTTCCTTCGACGAAGATTTAAAGTTATTAGGAGTAGCAATAGCAAAAATTATCTCTTTATGTCAATGTGGAAAGAGTTGTGGCTAAAGTGTGTAGTGGCTAAAGAAAATCTGAGAATATAAAATATTTCAGATACAGTGATAGGATCTGTAAACCACATGGGCTTTTTGATATCAAATAACAGAATCCTATGTTTTATTTTATCCTCCAGAGATTCATTTCAGTTCGTCCCCGCTAGCCCGGCTGCGGGGCAGGAGCGCTGTCCTGATAATTCGTCACAGAATGACAGCTCGCACCCTTCGCGCGCTAAACTAAGTTATACTTTAAAGGGGAGTCAAATGGGAAGTGTATTTCATTCAGATTCAATGTTGATCACGTTTTAATGTTAAAACGGGTAACAAGGGTCATAACGAAAGGCAAAGGGCATTCGATCAGGAGTTATGAACTGCAAATCTTGAGGGAGGGAAATAACTGTATAGATCAATTTTATGTAAAATCATTCGATTAATGAGATTAGTAAACTATCAGACTTAGACTGACAAATAAATGACCGCCAATCGACCGCTTATCCGATAGAGGGTCTAAGTTTTGCCATAAATTGTTTTCAATGAACGTAATGTCGTCGATTAATGAATCAAGTGACGTATTTTAACTAAACAGTAGCAATTGAGTTCATTTATTGCTACTGTTTCGGTACAAATAATCAACATATTTCCGACTACACGAAACATTATAAAAACACGAACCGGTATAAAACACTATCCGAAGGAATAGCAACAAAAACGTGTCCATAACACAAACACACTCATTCAAAACATTCCACAAACAACTTCAACAAAAAACTGTCCTCAAGCGCGATATTCCACAAACATAGTTCATTGAATTTGCCAACACTATTGTGCGTCGTCATTCATTCTCCGAGTAACGCACGACTCGCGGCGAGCTTGGCCGAACGTTCGGAGACAAAAACCGCGAACAATTGCGTAAGGGTACGAAAAACCCGAGGACATACAGAACAGAAACATTAACTCGCTATAGTGTGGACATGAATAGGGTCTATTTAAAGACGGATTCACACTGGGTTCCATATGTTTATTTTGAATGGTGGTATGATCGTGAATTATCGCGGTTATTTATTGTACTACTGAAGAAAGAATTTAAACACATCAACTGAACCTACTAACAGGCGCTTAAGCTTAAGGTGAGACTTAATAATCTTAACACCCGGACCAATTACACCACAATTACATTGATACAATTAGATCACTAAGTGGCATTACAACCGCCAGCAATATAATTAAGTACATAGTAATTAATTCGGGCATCACTGACACCGACTTCGCTGTTACAATTGACATGACAGGCGTTAACTCTGTATGACGTAACGTCTCGGTGTGACAGTGTCTTTACAAGATGAGATCACAAAAAGCAGCTGCATTGTGTGCCGACAATGAGCGTAACGTATGGCCGCGTCACTCGACAGTCGACTGTATGGCCGGGACGTGGCGTGGGTATACATCGACTTATCTCAAAGTATTCGCTTTACAACTGTGTAGTGCCATCTTAACAGTTCGTAAATCTTTTACGTTGCAATGTTTTGTTGTGGTTTAGAGTTCAGGTAAACTAATATTTTTTACAGTCGTCTACAATAAAACGTAAATATTAAAATGTGATCTATTCAAGAGCTCATATAAAAATAATGGTTAAAACTTCAACTTATTGTGATGTAATAGTGGCGTCATAGTTTACATACCTATGTCATATTTATAAAAACTATTAAACTAAACATCTTAGTAACCTTTCCATAACGTACATATCATCTATCCAGGTGCTACTTACAAATATTTTCCGGTTATTAATTTTTTAATCATATAAATGGACCATTAACATTCTTAAGGGTTCCGAATCGTGGACAGATGTGTGAAGTGAGTGACAAGTTTTTTGTATGCAGCTGTAGATCGGGATTAAGATACAAAATGCACTCTTAAGGCAAAACTTACGGTTACAATACAAACTATTGTAGGTATAAGTAATGGTATTTTTTTTTGTTAGAATTATTATCTAATAAATTTGTGGAAATATTTATAGATAAAGTTACGTCGAATCATGTTACCACAGATATGTAAATTCATAGATGGGTCACGCTCGTCGCTCGCAACGCGACGTGAAGTGCCCGTGCCGCGCGGCGGCCGCGAGCCGGCTCATTGGGTCCACGCGCGAAACCAATCCGTTCGGTCACACATTCATTCAATACCAACCTCATTACGTATTCGACGTCTGCGACGAATATTTTTCGAAACTATTTATAACGTAAACATGTTGTTTTTGTTGTCATGTCTAGATATTCCATGCCCACTTAATTTTCGTTTTTGTATTATTGTTACTTCCACGCAAAAAGTGAAGGCTTACAGAATTACACCCACAGTCGCGTTGGAGTGAAATGAGCGATCAGTTTTTATTTATAAAGTGTTGAAAATAACGAAACAACAGAAATTGGCGAGATAATCCGGTCCATTAGTAACCGGACCCCGGACAGCGCGGTAACATAGGTAGGTACTTCGTGGCTCCTCGTTACTCACCGCCACCGACAACTGAAACTAAATACCTTTAATTCAGATACTGTGTCCATTACTTAACGTGTTATTATACTATTACTTGTGACAGGTAACATGGGAACACGGCTACTGCAAATTGCAGAGCTAAGTTTTCCGCTATCTAGTATTATCTGCCTCTCGTCGGAGCAAGGCATCGGTAATTTGGTACTTGGGCAAAACGTGTTCAACAAAATAAGCTTTCAATAGTAGATTGACTTCAGTTAACAATGGCAACCCATTAATCATTACCGCGTCTCATGACAATGGTAACGTATCTAGCAAACCATTGTCCAAGAAATCTGTTCAATAACTAAGTTGTTATCGAAACCAACAAGAAGTTAATCAAAATTGCAAACATTAGAATAGAATTATTATAGGTTTAACAAGTGGTGTGGTAAGCCGTGTCGCGGCGTGTCGCAAGTGATCCGCGCCCCGCCGCCGGTGGGTGTATTAGTTTCGGTAAGCGGCTCGATATAATTTATTGACAACTATTTACATGGCGCGTGTTATTGGATTACAACTGTTTAATATTAATGTTTCTCGCTAAATGTCCCTTTATGGATAATTGGCCGTTCATTATTAATGTTGACTGGCTTAACTGAATTACAGCGTCGCGATGACGGCTGGGATCCGTGGTTTTCACGTCACACGATGTTGTACTCAAATCAATTATACTCTTTAAACTATTTACACCCATTACAAACGAAATCAGCCGGGACTCGCATGTTACATACACCTCATACAGTTCCGGTTGATTTCGTTTATCCTCAATCAGTTTATTAAAATGCAATCTTGTAGGTACAAAACGAATGCAAGCACTTGGCAACCCCTTGCTCTGTGTATAAACACATACCTACAACAATAACACAATAATTACATGCCCCAATACATTTAAAAGGGCACAGTAACAAGAGCAGTGTATTGATCGAATGAGGGTAGTTTCATGCAAATCGGTTCAGCGACAAACAGCTGTGCAATCGGAGTCCGACCGACTGGAACTAGCGGACACCTTGCAGCGAAATGAAGGGTCACCTATGATTACAATACGCAAAGGATACAGGATTCAAGCAAATCATGGGTTGAATACACTCATACATATGGAAATTACGTTATAAATAAATTATTTTATTGAGGAGAACAACATTTTGCAATTTTGGTAAAAATAAAATGTACCTATGTTATTTAACCTAAAATATTAACATCGTAAACATATCACAATCTACTGAAAACACTGATAATGAAATCTAAACAGTCATCCAGATTGGACATCAAATAAAGGCGTGTCCACACTGAACAAACTGACACAAATATCTAATCAAATCCAAACACGGTACAAAAAGGGTTGTTCCACCCTCGAGCCGCAGCGAGGTCATTGTCTCGTCAAAGAGCCCATGCGGCCATTACAGAGCTTAGGGCCATTACCTATCAGTCGGCACTGGGCCGGCGGCACGCGAGCGATGCCTAAACGGATTATGTTGATTGCAAATCACTGATTTGTGTGAGAATCTATTTGTTTACAAAAGAAGGGTGTCACTGTGTGTGCCCGCGGTATATTTTTGAAAGTAATTATTTGTATCCAAGTTCTGAGAGGAGCGCGATCGGCCGGGCGGCCCGTTGTTATTGGACGCAGTATTTCAAATGTTTTATTTACTGCTGCGGTTGCGGGCGGAACGGTATGTTGTCAGAAACAAAACACTGCACCGATATTGATGTTCTTTTTGATCGCACCCGAGTATCGATTGTTTGTACAATTGGCATTTATGAAAACACAAAAACAAATATTTGGCAGCTTCTAAAATTGAATATATGTAATAAGGGTTGTTTTCGACGGGTTGGAAATAGGTTTCACGCAGTTGATATCAAATAGGAGTACTTAGCACATCTGTCATGATTCAGAAAGAAACCGACAAACTGAAAAATGAAACAAACTAAATGACGAAAATTTAAACATCCCCAAAGGCTAACATTCTCATTCATCTTATTATCAAAATGAAATTTACCTAAAATTGAATTAATAATGTTAAATGATGAAATTAGCTACAAAAAGATTGTAATGAGGATCAAAGAGCGTTAGTTATCTCAGTCCCCCCTCGCTGACCGGCGGGAGCGGGGTGCGGGGAGCGGGGTGCGGGGTGCGGGGAGCCCTCAATTAGAGATCACCCATCAAGTGATCTGTCAAGACATTTCTAGTCGACAAGGCTCTTTATATCTGTTATGTACTTAGAATTTGTCTGACAAATATATTCCGATAGTAAAACTTCAAGCTAAAGACGTTATCCCATGTAACACAGTCGTCAGAAGAAAGTGTGCTTTAAAAAAACATTATTAGGATGACTGAATTTATGCAAGTACGAGTAGTATTTTATTATGTACCTACTAGGTTAGGTGGTCTTCACTGCTTTAGCCAGAAACAGTATAAGATATAGTCTATTTAAAATAGAACCCTAAAACCTTTGTACACAAACATTCCGTCTTATTAATAAACACGATTTAACTGTTATTTTGTTTTGTTTGTAATTCTTGTTTTATTCTATTAAACATGTCATATTTTTACTTGTAGTGTTAAGTAGTGTGTAAGTTACGCATGATGTAGCACCTACAGAGTGCATTTAAGTGTTTAATTTAGTGCTAAGTTTTATTTAACAGAGTGCATTTAAGTGTTTAATTTAGTGCTAAGTTTTATTTATAGTTTAAATGTATCTTTCACTGTTAGTCCTTAAATAAACTAAACCACTGTTATAATGTCTTTTGTCTTTATTGCTCTTCAGAAAATTGCGTATGTCAGAATGTGACAAACCGCTTGATAGTTCCTAAAATACGCGTTTATTAATATGGCCCTCAAGGTTTTCATTTCAGACTCCAATCTCTATTTCGTTAAAACTTAACTAGACTTAAGTATTTAGTAAACTCTACATTTACTCGGATAAGAAAAATGATAAAATTTAACACCAAAGCTTAAAAAGTGCAAGAAAATTTAAAAGCTTTATTTACCCTAACATTAAGTAAGGTGTGAAATTAAAAGTACAATTACTTTATAAACAAGAATGTAGTATAATATACTCTACCTTAAGTATACTAGTAGTAAGAGTATACTCTACCTTGGCTCTAGATGGAGGCACATGTCTATTAAGATAAGTATATAATGAGGCGCTCGGGGCGCCTAACTAACTATATAACGCGCTAACAAGTAACAAGTTAGTCACGTACGGCAGTGGCTCCCAACCTTTGTCTAAGAATCCCAGTTGCTACTGGGGGGTCTGCTACTGCCGATGTCGCCTGCGGCCCCATTCAATCAGTTTGCAACATTTTTAAACATATTTGTATATTTTCATTCACAACATTATTTCACACACGGTCACAATATGAATAAAATAATAAACGCTTAAAAGCAGGTACAATAGGAATATATAAGTGCTTATTTGATCAATGTACAAACATTTTAAGACCGACCCCAAAACTATACTGCCCAATATCGTGTTTCTTTTAAAACTTGAGCCAATTACCTGTTTTTCCATAGGCCAATGCTAAGTTAGCAGCATAGCCCTGCTATTTAAAAGTAGAAATGTCGACTGAGTAGGAAAAGATTGAACAATTTTCTATACAATTCAATATCCATTTTGCTTTAGGACTTGCTGGGGCCCCCTCGGGGTCCGCAGACCCAAGGTTGGAGAACCCTGACGTACAGCATTCAGTAATGTCTGCATCGAGTGGAATGCGCCTTATTAACTACTTGATTACACATTGTAAACTCACATACTTACCTACTAATTAGAGTTACTAGTTATCTTGTAGCGTTAATAACGGAATCTCAAAACAAACACATTCAATAACAATACTCAAAAGCTCATAAAAACATTGCTCCTGTAAGCATAAACTGGATTCCATAATAATTCTATCAACATTTGTAAATACGACGATTGAATGTGTGTGAATGAATTCAGAATTTCACAGAAAAATCATAAAAGTTGACCACTGAAGTAAATCTACTCAATAATAACTCATCTTTTAGCCACTTTTCCATTTATAAAGTATAGAATAAGCTAACACTAATAAGCAGCAAATAGTGACAAACAAATAAATTACATTTAAAAGCTTGTATTCATAAGTTACACCTAAAAGCTCACGGTAACTCGCAGTCCAATTGGAAACATGTTGTAGTGTTAAGTGGCCGTAATCGGCGCGGACTCGGCCCTCTGTGTGTCTGTTTGTTTTGGATGTACTACGATCTCGTGATCAACGCCATGATAACTTGATTAGCGTCCTCACCCGACCCCACTCACTCACAGTCAACAAACTGACTACTTCATACAGATAGCTGTTTAAACTTCAAATATACTCGATGTAGATGTTGGTTTAATCAACACTAATATTTTTAAGAACATAGTCAAGTTTGTTTCGGATTAATGAGAGATTATTGATTAGTTACATAGAAAGTTAGTACGGTACTGTGTGGGTGAAAGGTTTTTCGCTGAGGTACATTGTGCTACAATCTTTATAGAATGTACCCGTGTTTATATGCTCATGAAAATATTTAAACATTTTGTTATTTATAGAAATTGAAAGGCGTCAAAAGTTGTAATTTTATCAAGTTCGGAGGATGCTTAAGATTTTTCTGAGCTGAGAACTTTACATACTTTATAATGAAGCCAAATTGCCTAAATATTGTATTTATAGGATAATTTATTGGCTACAGTTCAATAAAGGAACTCCATCTCAACTTTAACACAAATATTGTGATACACATCCCCACGCGTCGTCCCATCGAGATCCAATTGTGAACCACAAACGAATAATGATTTATTTAAATTCCGTCGGTTCCGGCTCTATTTCCATCGGTGTATTGGAATTAGTTTATTTTAGTGCGCAGCAGAAGCGAAGTGAGAGATAGTTCCACTGCAGGGAAGAATCAATTAGTTCGACACCGCGACGCTATTAGTCCAAGTGCCGTCTCAGACGCCATCTCAGCCACTGCACCTAATTACCGCAGACTCCTCACGGTGCAGCGCGCGGATTATTGAAAAATGGAAATATATATTTAAAGTGATGCTTCAATTAAGCGCTGCATTATCTGTTGACAGCCCTACAGACGCCGGCGATTATGCGAGTAGTTGCAGCATTCCAAACACTTTGGAATCAGAAGCACACAAAGGAATCGCGGAACACTATTTACCGACTATTTTTCTGGTGTTTATTAATGGTTGAAAGAACCTCGGTAATCGCGTCGCTTGTGCCGGGCCGTGTTCTTATCCCGTGTGAGGCATAACTTAGCTCTAGGATCCTGCGGGACTTGGGAGCTGCGGTCGGCTCCCCGCTCCCCTCTCCCTGATTCCCGCCGTCTTCTATTATTTGTACTCGGATACCATCCTCGGCTCCACCTAGTGTGGGAAACTTAATTAATTCACTCACTTTCAACGTTCCCTCTTAAATTAAGCAAAGTTTTGTTCTCGTGTTAGTTTTTATATTGTAATTCTTGACGGAGGAGCGTTGAATTGTAGTTCTGTAAGTTAAATAAAGGAATGTTTGGTTAAAGTGGAGTTATTCTCCAAGATTAGATTAAAATGTGCATATTAATGACGGTATATTTCAATGAAAATGCTATTTTGAGTAACTTAATTTATATTAACAATAGTTCAAAATAATAAGATATACACCAAATAAGATTACTTAATTATTCCCTGATAGTTATGGAGTTAAAATTCAATGTTCAGAAACATTACACGAAGCGAGTACCTAAGCGCTATACAATTAGTATTCCCAATGTTTAATCACTATGTAAACTTGCTAAAACAATTTGGAAACAGTTATTAGCTGTAATAATATTTAATAAAACATTGAGTCATAAACCTTTTATCTAATTAACTTTCCATTATCAAAGTGAAAATATTTTGATTTGACGAAAACTTGAAAGCTTTCGTTTTGAGAGCTTTCGCTGAAAGTAATTAATTCTTTGTTATAGTTACCTGAAGCAAAGATTCGAGAGTTATGACTTTGATTATAAAGTTATAATTTAAAAGTGTTACTCAGTAACCTTTTCTCAGACTTATTATATCTTGATTACTTTTATGAACACTTAGGAACTAGAGATTTCAAGTAAGTAACTTCACGTTTAGTCTTGACATGAGTAAGCTACTTCAATGATATTTTAAAAATAACTTTAGTTAAGTACGAGCAACCGAATAATTAATAAAAACATTTGGAAATTATGTATATTTTAATTACTTATTGTAAGAAACACTCAAGGAACGTTGACCTAAACGTACAATTGACGTCACATTACAAAAATATCTCAACTCATAATGCAGGAACACTAAAAATAACTCCGAATAAGACGTGAAACAACCACGAAACAACGCATCGCTAACATTTGCATCAAAAGAAAAGAAATGTCAAAACGTAAGTAACAAAACAAAGTTCCAGGCCAATTTTCAATTCAACCCAAAAAGGAAAACAAGCATTCTCTCACCTTTGATTTAGCTCAGAAGCAATTAGAGACATAACAAATGATTTACAGTGTAATGGGTAATATGTTAAGGTTGAAAATCAATGTTGTGTGTGTTATGCAAATAGTGTGCCTCGGGGCAAACATCAATTAGGCGCGACCCGGCCGCGCGCCGCGCCGGGCCGCCGGCACGCCGGCACGCCGCGGTGGCTAACAGGTATCGATGTGCAGATTACGAGCCTTCTACACCTAATGAGAGAAACCGAACTCACACTAAATAAAACAACTCCATAACACTAGACTCCACTACACACTTTATGTGCACATTCAATTCACGGACATTTACTCTTACACTAATGAAGCGAGCTTTGCGTACATTATCCACGATAATTATATTGAGTAAAGCACAAATAAATCAATGATAAACTTAAATTACGAATAACTAACAACACTAGACGATAATAATATTGAATTATAGTAATATACTACAATAACATTACAAGTTATACAGTGAGCCAGCGAAATTCATTATCATTGTCTGATCAAAACTTGATTACTCAACCGAGCGGCGCAGTGTTATTGAGGCGTCACGAGTTATTTACATGAACTTGTTGGTTTAAGAATTTACGATGTAGCTTCAGCTCAAAATACTCAAGAAACATTGTGAGCTATTCTGAAATAAAATGGAACAATAAAGAAAATAGTAACATTATGCACTGTCAGATTTTGTAAGTGTAACTAAAATCAGTCCATATTGATCGATCAACATCATCAATCCACAACGATCAATAAAATTGGTGTGATGAAAGTATTGAAGCTCGCTAATTAGTTTGCGATCGATCCCGACGATCTGCGATCGAGCGATAGATGTAGTAACCCTAACACACGCCTCGAGGGTTGTATAGTTCTAATAGTTGTGTCGTCGCGCGTACTGAGTGAAATGAATAGTAAGGAGTGACGACGTAAAGCTTAACTTAGTAAATGAAACATTATTTACGCAGCTCGGCAGTCCCTCACGGGTCGTTAGCTCCACTACAAACTGAACTCAATCAATTGTTTACGTATTGAAATAGTTCCCATAAGACGAGCCTTGAACACTCAACTTACTTCAAATATTTTAATTTCTTCACTTCAAAAGGGTTCTCATCTCAATTCCTTTGAACCATTTTTCGAGTATTACTTCTTCTGCCGTCTAATTACCGTCCCGAATGTGATAAACAAGTGAATTGGTCTCAGTTATTAGATACAATTAAGCAATTTGCTAGTAATTGGTATGTCCTATCGAGTGAGTGGTCGCGGCACGTGGGCTGGATGAGATGACCGGTAGCGAGGCTAATTAGAACTACGAACGACGTGGACAGTGGACATCGGCCACGTGGGTGGGGTTGTGGAGGAGTAGACGAAGTCGTGTAACATTAAATCATAGTTACATTTTAATTTTTAAGGTTTTATAAGCGCTTTGATTTAAATATGAGGGTAAGCTTAGATTATGTAATACGTTGTCAGACAGACCCTTCTTAAAATGTATAATCAATTGAAAAACCGATGTCAAACCAAGTTTTTGTGAGAACCACCTTTTCGAAGTCGGTTTAAAACAGGACCATTCGTTATGCATACCCCCCCTTCATATACCGAAAGAGTTTTAAAATCGGTTCGAAAACGACGGAGTTATAAGGTTACACACATACTCGTAAATATATGTACAAAAAAAAATTAAACACTTGAATAGGTAGATAACCTCCTGCTTCGGTTTTGAAGTCGGTTAAAATGATGCGTTCCGTAAAAAATTTAGTATCTAAATTCTTTCTAGACTCTCTAAATTCTAGATTCTTTAAAATTCTCTCTAAACTCTTTAATTTCTAGATTCTTTAAAATTCTCGCATCAATATTGAACACACCATATTATTATGCATTTATCTTATTAACTTTCTGACTACCGTAAAACATCCCACAACTCTAACAAGGTGCATTAAAAACCAGAAGTTCAACTAATTAGCGCCGTGACGTCCATCAATCGAATCAAACACCATAATTATCGGAGGCTCTCGTCCTAAACCGGATTACGAGCGGAGGGCCCTCGCCGGATGACATGTTCATTTGATTGGAAGCTCCTTGATTGGGAACTTAATGGGGATCCACCTCCATCACCAGCCAAAGGATTATTCGGACAAGAGAAAAATTATGCATTATCAAATCAAGCTTGTTAAAGAGTGATTGTCCCGTCTCGCAAACCATAAAACTTAATTATTTATCATTCAATAACATTACTTTCGAAATTCGAATGTGATTGTAAAAACGTTTCCGGTGAGAATAAATCAATACCATTGTTGGCTACTTTTCCATAAATTAACATGTCATAAGGATGATCTCTAAATCTCATTAAAGCGAATTGTGCATTTTCATTGCGGTTAATTACGCATAATGAGTCCGCAAACAAAAGTTTGTTCATAAAATGTTATTTTCCTTTACTGCCCAACACTATTCTCAATTAAATATATACGGGGACAAAAGTTTAATAAAGCCATTATTAACTTAAATATCACTTACATGCTGTCAATCTATAATGTAATACAGGAATAGCCTGCTGTCCCACCCGGCTCTATAATTTAAAGTCAGTATTTGGTTGTATCTAATAGAAACATTAATCCTTTCCGCGGTAATGACCGGGTCAGGCCGCTCTCTAATAACTAGTTACATTCATAAAGTTGCCTTTGAAATATGTTAGGTCTCTATTAAAACTTAAATTAAGAAACTTACTTTCAATTGATAAGTGGTGAAGTGAGGGTATATTTCAACGTCTTGAAAGCGGTACGAGAAGCAATGTCTTGAAAGCTTTTACTTCAAAGTACACTATTTATTATATACATTTTAAGTACTTATTATAAATGTAATTTTCTCAATCTTCTAATTGCGATTTAATGTTTTGTGTTATTGCTGAGATAGTGCCTAATTGAAAACGAGGAACAGAAGTTAATTTAGTATAAATCGTACGTGTAAGTGTATTACAATTGTATAGTGTTTTGATACAGTCCAGAAAATAGAGTACAAGACATTTGCAATTCTCAGATGTGTATCCACATTTAATGCTGTTAAGCTATAGGCATAATAAGTCTTTTCAAGTAATGACAGAATATTTATCTCATCTTTTTCATAAAACAACTCGCTATTGTTCCCTAACCTAGAGTCAATGATGCCAAGAGAGTGTAGTATAACAATAATAGTCCACAGCGAGGCTCGCCCCGGCGTCGGGTGTCAATCGGAGCATCCGCAGACATCTCGGACGAGCGGCCGACCCACTTCGATGGATCACTTCCACATTTCACAATATCCTGTGATCGATACGCAAATCCCTTACACTAGGCTTTCTCTGCAAATACGCTTAATCAAAATAATCAAAATGTTGTCAAAACATTCGTCTAATGAACTGTTAAATAGTTGGGATTCGATCAAACCGAAACAAATTGCAAATTCAATAAATGTCGTTGTTAAACGACCGGTGATTGGTCACCGGACCCGATGGATGCCGCGCCGCGCCCGCCGTCATCTAATGAGCAGCTCCATTCACTCTGGTCAATGGACTGACAAACATCCACCTTTTATACGTGACCACCGGACCGAGCCACCGATACAAATTGTCCAAAAACTTGCTTTACCTAATCTTTAATATTTTTCCCTGAAATAAATCATATATTCAGGGGAAAATGTTAAGCCTAATAAAAAACATTAGTCTATTTTGATATCGGTTTTCCAATTTGGGATGGTCCATTTATAGACGCATATAATTAGAGTAGACAAAGCCAGTTTAGCTATGAGAAATTCTTTGAACTCGGGCTGAAAATACATGTTCCTTTATAAAATACTGTTCGATACCAACACGCGTATTGGTGAGGTGTACGTTTTTATGTCCACACATATAGTTCACGGTGGTAAATTATCAGCGGCACGTCACGCTCGATGAACCGCGACGCTCTTACGCGTGTTATATTACTCCAAACAATAAATTTATGTTAATAACGCCGCAGCAAACATAAAGGAGACCCTAAAGTTTGCTCAAAGCAGATCGTGTAGCAACACAAATAAAGGTTGTAATTGGACAAGCATTAGCGGAAGCAAACGCACCGATGTCAAAGGCACGTGGCGGCGCCGGGCCCCGTTTGTTTTTATATTGATTGCCCTCGCACTCGCTAACTCACTGCTATTTTTATTTGATTTGGTCTACTAACTCGGCATTTTTGTTGTTTTCATTTGGACTCTATAACAACATTCAAAAACGGGAACTAATCCAACTACGCATGGAGCCCAACGGTCCGTACGCTAATTCGCAAAATACATTTCCATTCTTGGACAGTATGTTTTATTCCTAAATCAACCAACGTGGGACTGTGATAACGTTTTCGTGTAAAAATTAAAGTTGGAACCGAAGTTGTTAATAAAGGAGGTAGCAGGAGACCACAGCCGCCCCGAGCGACACCTCGGCGAACCCTCGGCACAAGTTGTCACCCCGGTCTCTCCCAGCTCTCCCGGCTCTCCCGTCTCAAACGTTTATCATTTTTTCGATCGGCCTGCGGATAACCGGGGGGCGCCTGACAGCTTTGCAACGGGGATTAACTTTGTATTGCTCAGAAAAAATATTATAGCACGAAAAAGATTGGCCAAGGACCCCTCCAGATACATAGTTAGAGCTCAAAATTAATAGACTTTAGAGATGGGCGCCTGTCGCGACCCTTTTAAATGGCACTTACATTTTTGATAGCATTTTCTCAATTTGATTACGTTTGAATCATTCTCAAATTGATGTTCTGATTTAAATTTCAACGGACTTTAATTGAAATTTTCGAGTTTTTAGTATAAATAAAATTACATTTCTAATGTACGAAGGGTCAGAAAACTTTTGCCATGAAACTAACTACAAAGTGAATTGGTGAAAAAATTATTTCTTCCAGAAGTCAGTATTAAATGTCCGTTTGCGAGCGCAGTGCCACATGACAGGTTCAAGAAATCCTCTATAATTATTGTGAGGATATAATTACGAGGCTATGGAGCCTTTCAGTTCACAATGCATCGTGTTGTTGCAACGAATGTCCCATGAATTATTACCGTGTAATTTGGTTTGTGAATGACCCGTACCAATTTGAACCGATCATTAATAAATCGAACCATTATAAATAATGTACGAACAGCCGATGAATGTAAACGTCAACACTTGATAAAACATTAAATTATTGTTGGGAAAGTGTAACGCCGATATTAATGACTACGTTAAACTTAATTTATTTACCGACGTTTAATCACGTTTACAGTAGGCAATTTTAGTGCTGATGTTAACATAACGATTACGTTGGAAATTATTCTGATTTAATTGAAATTCGGGAAAGAGAGAAAATTTTACTTGTGTCAACATCTTTCCACGCCTTTTTAAAAACTATTGTTCGTTTGTGTTCGCTGTGAGTGATGTTCGAGTCGTGTTGTGTTCTACTGACCTGGCGGACAGGAGCAGTGGCCGAGGTCGCGCGGCAGGCTGCGCGCGCGGCGCGGCGGCGGCGCGGCGCGGCGCAGGCGCGCGGCCGGTGGCTCAAGCGGCTCCAGCACGGCGGAGCGCAGCGCCGCGTGCTGCTCCTCCAGCAGCGCCAGGCGCGCGCCCAGCGCCTGCTGCCGGTACACGCTGAACCCGCTCGACACCAGGCTCATGGCGCACGCACACCACAACACCGCACAGTACGCCCACGGGTCACCCGCGCACCGATCCTCGCATCGCTCCCACTTCTTCTTCTTCTCCTCTCTCTTCGTCTCCTTGCTGCTCTCCTTGACCTCCGGCTTCACCCCCGGGGCCAGCTTACCTCCTATCTTCAGAATCATTTTCACCTTTTCACTTGCATTTGCCGGCGTTATCAATTTCATTTAGGTTAAATTATCATCTAATCTGCCGCATTTTAAAATAAAAGTTGGCTAAATTTCTGTGGTAAATTACTCGCGATGCCTCGGAATCATTGCTAGCTACACCGTATGGAATGTATGTTCGCAGGTTGTTATAATTCGGTATAGTTGTAATGCGGTGTATGGTGGAGTCGTGTTTGAATTCGTGGGTAGCACGCGCGCGTCGCGTAGAGGCGTACTCTCGGTCTGGCAGGCGGGACGCCACTGAGTCCCGAGCCGCGTGTCGGCACTCCGTCTCGGCCCGCTCAGACCACGAGGCTGCGCGCTCCACGCCACACTCCGCAGGATTACTCCTTTTTTGATGCTTTGTTAACAGCTACGTGTTAACGTGCCGTGTCTAGATCCTATTACGTATGTATTGTTTCAATATAACTACCTCGTAATATGCCAACCGGGTTGATACATTACTGTTATGTGTTTACTTTGAGATACATGTGTAAAGTAGGTACGTGATAAGGATACAAATATTCTAAATTGTCAATTTAAAAATTGAATAGGCCCAAATAGAATTGTATTCACGAATTCACTTCAGATGAGGGGCTTTTGGTCGATGCCACTTGAACACCTTAATCACCAATACAGGTGGTTGATTAAGTTTTATAACGAAAAATTAAACCGCAAGTTCTCGATACCAATTAAGTGTATCATAATCATGGCTTTTAATGTCTTGGATCGATCGAACAATAACCTCATTCCTTAAACCATATACGGGAACTGGTCCTGTTATTGGCAATGAGTTTTTCTCTATCACTTTATTCCGTTTAGTTGAGCTCATCGTAAAGTATTCCTTCTTACGCCGCTACAATCGGATGTAAACCCACCGACGAGTGCATATAGTTGAATTTCATTCGACATTTTCGAGCAACACCAAGTAGCGTTAAGCATACGAGAAAGTACGCCATGTGTGTAAAGGCGCCAAGGCAATGTGGGCTCTATTCCATCAGCACAGAGCTTATTGGGAAGAAGGGGATATAAAATACTAGCAGGAAAGTTGGTATTAAAGGGGATGCGTACAAAAACGTGCAGGTTGCGAAGCGAGCGCCAAATTGGGCAGCAACTCGCGTGGAAGTATTGAGGGGTATGTAGTGATGTTAAGTGTCCCGTTTTTTACGGAATTTCCCGGTATTCGCGTTCCCGGACGAATGATCCAATATATTTGATGGTAATACATGTTCCAAAGCTTCAGTGAATAGCTATTTTATGTGTATTTACCGGGAAAAAGTGTTAACCGATATTGATGAAAAATATTAAAATAAGAATGGGAAATTATCTCGGAGTACCCCAATAAAATTCGAAAACGATGTTCAAATAACAAACAAAACATCACACATTAGTTAATAACAAAGTTGGATTCTATGTGCAAATCACAAATGTGATTAACATGTACAATGCGAACTAGTGGTGGTTCAAGAAATATCGGATCCTGATTCAAGTTAGAAAAGTACGTTCCCGGAATTTAAAGTGAGGCGAGTAACAACACTGTTCCAGCAATCCAGTTAGCTGCTCCCTCGGTGCAGGCGCCGGAATTTCAACATCGGTTAGTGTTGAATAGCGCCGTCGCAGCCGCCCCCGCCCCCGCCCTACACACGACACAGATGAACACATAATTCAATTCGAATCTCACGTACAACTTTCGATTACACCGAAAGGGTCTTTAGTAGTCGTTAACTTGCGTGATTCAAATTATATGTAAATAAATTCAATACCAACAATAAATTATTGGATGAAACCGTTTGTACACACGCTTCTGATATAATGTTGATAATTTGGTCTTGCCTTTATAATACGAGTGAGCTTTAACGTTATATTTAGTGTAAATAGCATTTATTACAATCGAGATCGATCGCCCGATAGATTTCTATGTAATTATGGTATTAAAGGATGTTTGAAAGAAAAAATAAAAGATCAAGTTTAATGGGCGGTCGGAGCGCCGCCAGAAAGATCTGTATCGACATTAATTAAATTTGTTAAGAATGAAAAAAGGGGACGTGTTTTTTGAACGATAGAGTCTATCAATCTTTTTAATTGAGTCATTAATACGAGCGGTGGCCAGCGGCGGAGGACCGGAGCGGGGAGCGGAGCGGTGCGGAGCGCGCGGCGTCCTGGTGAAGTCCCTCACAGCGCTCGGGATTACAATTATAAAGATGCATATCCGACAAGCGAGCATCGCACATACCGATCTGCCGCCTCTAAGCCGCGTTATCAATACTAGAAACATCTAAATGGACACTTTACATTTTTATTGTTGTTATTTACGATACAGATTATGATTCTCTTTAATATCACGATGTTTTAATTGGAGTTCTTATGAACTACTGTTTTGATGGTTATGGTTTAAGTAGCGCTATCACAGCGTAATGGATGTGCATTCATTAAGGGAGGGGTTATTTATAACTTCTACGACTTGAACTTAATATGCTGTGCCACTAACAGTAATTTATAACCACGAAAAACTGTTTACAAATTATATTAGCATAAAAATGCTAACCAATATCGTGATAAGAATAACAACATTGGCTTAAAAGTAATTGAGACGTTGAAGGAGGCGTCAGAAAGAAGTCGCAGTATGAAGTAGTCGACAAATGGTTGCAATTAAAACTAGATGTTGTCATTTAGCGGAGCCTCGCGGAGATCCATCTCCTCGACGGCTTTGTAAATTTAATTTAAACTTTTGTACTTCGTCAACTGAATTCAACAGACCTCTCCACTTGACAGTTTATTTTTTAATCTAATCCGCTGCACCCTTAATTAAAGAGATAATAGCTTTACTTTGTTTTGGACATAGTTTGTTTGGATATCGCCATTAATATACTTTTGTTGCTTTGAATAGTAAATCAAACTAGCCGTGCCCCGCGGCGTTACCCGCGTTGTACCCGTTCCCACGGAAATTTCGGGATAAAATGTATATCATGTGTTACACTGATGTTACCTACATTACTGTTTTAAGTTTCATTGAAATCCGTCCAGTAGATTTTTCTTGAAAGAGTAACTAAAATACATACATACATATATTATTAGTAGGATAGGATAAGTATGGTATATTCTTTCAGTAACCTTGTACACCAGTGTATATCGAACGTTATAGAAAACACTACAAGTTCCACGAGCACCGACGTTGAAAAAACTCGAATCAAGGCGAGATGGAACGCAGTAAAATAAATGTCTCGGTCGTGTTCTCCAATAAAACGATCATCACGGGACTTCTTTCCAAGTTTCTTTATAAACTTTGTTACTTTCCTCAAGTACTTACACATTTACCGAATCACCATTACCGACATGCGGCTACTATGTAGCTCAACTGTACTATTTGTATGTGTTCTTCGGGAGATACTTGCACGAGGATCGTTTGTTTTGTTCTGTAGAGCTGGAGTGTAGAGTGTAGGGGGCATCAGGATGCTTCAGATAATCACATGGAAGTTGCGTCGCCGGGGGAAATCTGCGAGGTTCACGAATTTGTTCCCGCTCCAGACTCATGATGCGCGGCATGCCGCTGGGACGCGCCGTGTTTTAAACCTCCGCAACATTTTGTTTTGAATAATTTAGTAACTCCGCTACTGAGCCTAATCGTTCCGGTAATCGCCGCTTTTGAACAATTTTAATCTGACTGTGAAACGACGCCTGCTGAGATCTCAAATAAATTTAGTCCACACTTTAGTCTTCCCCAGCGTATTAATTGTAGGTCACCGGTCCTCAGTCCATTACGTATTCCTAGCACAGCAAAAATACCACTTAGTTTATTAAAATAATGTCGAACCAAACTTTGTCCATTAATAAAGATTTATTTTTAGGCGAGTACCAAATCGTGTTTAATTTCATCAATCACAGTAAAGTAAATTTTCAATAGGCAATCACGGTCACCCCTATTAAGTCCTTACCCAATTTCGGCGGCGACGTAAATATTCCCCACGAAAAGTGGCGCGGAACCGAAGTGAAATATCTCCGATTTGAGGGGAATTGGGCCAGCCACGCCATCCACGTATTTACCTCCTTTCGGCGAAGGCTGCTGCTCGTGTAAATTGAGCCACTTTGCTATGAATTGTATGGTCAAGTTGCACCGAACCAATATTGGAGTTTCAAGTGTTTAGGACGCTCGTAAACTTAACACTTGGCTTGCGTTTTTAAGTCCGCACTGCGGTTTAGATATTTACAGTTATCGCTTTATTGGTTTTTCGGTATTTCGTCCCTTCCGACGGTTTCCCGGGTTAAAGTTGATTTTATTGTGCTATTTATATATGGTCGCGCTTAAAGGATTCAATTCTGAATTCTATCGGCTCTACTTTTAAGTTACGATTATTGCCATGTTAAGCCTTTTGCGTCGGGTTCACTGAACGAAAAAGTCCATTCCGAAAATCTATTATGGAATCATAAAATATGCCTTTTGCATAGTCGTAAAACTGAGCGACTATGAATTAAATAACAATACGATATTAGAAATTCCTAAACTTCAATTAAAATTCCACGTGCAAAACTACCAATAAAAAGCTATTAAAATTAACGCGAGCCGTTCGAGTCGAGTAATAGGCGTTCATTGAAGGGCCACAGCCGAGGACAAGCCGGCGATCAGTATGCGAAGCGGCGGCCGGAGCAATTAGACATCTCGATTGGATCGGAATACGGAATGACGCGGGATGGATACTCGACCCTACGCCACCACACACTGGCCCTACGCTACACTCATTATCTTCACAGTCACACTACATACTACACTATATTTCATTATGAAATTTATTTATAATTTATTATTACTACACTATATTTCATTATGAAATATTTAATTCGATAAAAAAGTGTTTAAGGTTTTGCACTTAGGAAATAGTATACAGTGTGTTACAGGCTCATTCATATTTGTACGAATGTCTTTTATTTTCAAGTAGTTATAAGTGTAAGTGCTGTAATTTTGGTCACGGTTAAAGGAAATAGACTTTGGTTACAGCAGGCAGTGGGGAATGTATGGGGTTACATACATACAGGACAATCGACCCGATTGATTGCCACCATTACTCATTTGATTTAACTTTTGTTTTCAACATTAATTAGTTCGGGTCGGCATTGGGCTTAGAAACACACATCTACCAAATGAAGATTAAATTGCTGCCCAAGGACGAATACAGAATACAACTGCGGTAACTTTTGGTAATTTGCATATTTCTATTTATGTTACGACAAACATTTCACATGCAAATGATACTGTGTTGGGTTTATAAGATAAATCATTTTAATGAAAGACGCGATAGTTTTGAATATTAAAGGAGCGATAAATAAAACACCTAGCGTATAATTACTTCCTTCTCTGATACTCCGCCGCTGTAGTGGTTACCTGATCCCGATTGGTTATAACAAAGGCATTATCTGGTGGAAGCGGTAATTAACTATAATCTGTAGAGCCGCCGGCCATTACCAGCGTCTTCATTATTATACACAATTTAGAGTTCAAACAATACCCGACTATCGAGGGGAAATTGTAAGGATCAATACACGACAATACTCGAAATTGAGGCATTTCACCCACCTGAAAAACATAATGGTGTTTCTCAATTCAGTATTTCGTAAGATTTTAATGGTGTTAAAACTGTAGCAGGAAGAATACATTTCATAACTCTCCTTGACTATTATTGAGAGTCCACTAGTAGCCACTTTCTATCAAGTGACATTTCTCTTTGTATTTCTCCTGAGTTATATTGAGGCCTAAATTAGTCAGTCATCCAAATATCTAGTCCAATATCACCTGAATATATTGTACAAAACAATTTTTATACCTAAACCTTACCTGAACCCTAGTTTCTCAAGAAAAATGTTCCATTATATTATCTTTTATTAAAATGTATTTTTAGTCTTTTCGTAAACCTTCAGACTTTTCCGAGCAATTTTTTCATAAACCGAATACCTAGCGGCAAGATGGAAACTAAATATAAAATTAATATCGTTCCGGGCGGGGGCACGTAGGGCGGGATATGAAATGCTCAAGATGTTGCAAGTGCGTGACCTCACCGTGTCTATTGGGTGTTTATTGTGACCCGAGCGAGCGAGCGCCTGGACGCATCAATATCTGATATTACATCACGCACTCAACCACAACATAATTGTATTAAACACGTAGACAAATGCCGTGGTTACATTCAAGAATGCTGTATGAAATTAATAATCCTATTTTATAATTGCTAGAAGAGTTTCAAGGTAGTAATATTAAAAAGGCGTTTCATTTGAATACTTCCATTCATAGAGCGCAGCGTAGGTGATTGTCTCTTATCAGCGATCATAGAGCCAAACTAGGAGCACGCCAGGTTGTAAGTATTATGACTTTATTAACGTTGTTCTGCGTGAGAACTGATGGCATGAACAGATTTACTGATCATATTTACGATTCAGATGAGAATCGCGTTTCAACATTTATTTAAAGGTGTACGAGCCACCTCGTACATTGATGAGTAATCATTTATATAATTGTTTCATTGGCCTTTTACATGAAATATTAAATTTGTACAATTGCAATATTTCATCGTTAATCAATAAAATCAGTTCGTTTATAGTCATCAAGCGCGCTATACGTTCTCATCTTCATCAGTATTTAAGCTAATAGTTCATAGTTCAATATATCAGTTTATTATCAGTTATCAGTGACTTTCATTTAAATTCATATCAGTTTATCAGACAATCTGTTACGGGAAACCGTACATGGTCCTTCGAGCAACCCCTACGCGCGGAAATACTTGGGTTCGGGACCACGCGGTGCAGTGACCTAGTTGCGTGGACACGTGTCGCCTGGACTTGCCGTGTGTCGGACTAAAAAACAACCAGTGACTATTTGAAATAAACTATCTCCGCGAAGTGCCTTGTGTCCGTGGGCGAGTGAAATTAATCAAGCACTCTCGCGGTTGGAGCAAGGTAGTATTGAAGCCTTCGTGAGTCGCAGCAGTATCAAGGTATTTTATCAGTTTATCAGTTAACAATATCAGCACATCCAACATGGAGGATCTAGTGGCTACACAAATCCAAATTATCAAGGAGTTGGAGAAAAGTAATATCAATTTTGGAAAGGATGGACCGGAGAGAAAGACTCAGCAGTATGCAAAAAAGAAGATGGAGGTATTTAAAGCCCTCTATACTGAATTTGAGCAGAATCATAACTTACTGTGTGAGTATGGCTCCGATAATGCTTACTTTAGGGAAAATTATCAGGAAGCTTTTAAAAGCATAGCTAGGGAGTACCAAGGGAAACTCCAAACGCTACTAGCATCAGAGGACAAGCCGTTTTTGAAGCCCGCGAGCCCTGGGTTAGCTCGCTCCTTTGATTGGCCTACGTCTAACATAGCAGGGGGATCCGCGGCGGGGACACCGCCGGTAACACAGCGCAGCAATAACAACCATCAGGATAATTCTGGATCGTCGGTGTCGCGCGGAACCAGCAGCGCTTTGGACGAAATGTTACGTAAGCAGGCAAGTAACTTTCGTGCCTTTCAGCGGACAGCCTCAGAGATTAAGGTAGATAACATTAATCGCAGGTGGGAGTTTCGTGACGTTTTAGACAGACTTCAGTCACGGTGGGCAGCCATTGATAATCTGCACTGGGAGATAGATAGTGTACTGAACGGTATGGAAAATAAGGAATACGAGCATACTTTTTCAAAGCAGGAAGCAATGTACATGGAGTTAAAAGCCAAAATTAATAACAAAATGGAATCCAATGTGCACAGGGAGCATTCCACGCCGCAGATAGAAATACCACATTTTAACGGTTCGTATAATCAATTCACATCATTTCGCGACCTGTTCTACGAATCTATCCACCACAACCCGGCACTGTCGCCAGCGCAGAAAATGCAGTTCTTAAAGGGGAAGGTCAAGGGAGAAGCAGAGAGGCTTATCCAACATCTTAAGATAAGCACAGAGAACTATGAAACCTGCTGGGACATCCTTAACCACAGGTTCGATAACAAACGGCTAATATTTCTCTCCCTTACAAAGCTCATACATAGCTTACCTAACACTCTACCGAGATCGTATGTCCACATCAAGAGGATGCATGACACAACAGTAGAATGCATGCACTCCATCAAAAATCTAGGTGTCGACACAGTAAACTGGGGTCCGATAGTTGTGTCTATTTTATCAGAAAAATTAGACTCGGAAACCTATAACGACTATGTCGCATCATTGAAAGACCCTAGGGAGGTACCTAATTTAGATGAATTATTAGCATTTTTAGAAACCAAGTTTACACTATTTGAATCGTACCGGAGAAAGCCGGACAATCATAATATTCAGCAAAATCAGAACAAGTATCAGAATCAGATCAGATCACAGGGTTCCTATTTTAAACCCTCATTATCAAATCATCAAACAAATACTTCGCGTAACAAAATTAGCGCCGTATCCGCAAAATACAATTGCGTATTGTGCAACAGTACAGAACATGGCATTTATTATTGCAAGCAGTTCCTAGAAATGTCGCCGAGTATTAGACTACAAACTACAAAAAACCTACATTTATGTCAAAATTGTTTATTCGACCATCATGGAAAGGAATGTATATCAGAAAAGGTTTGTGTTGAATGCAAAAAGAGTCATAATCGCTTGCTACATGATGCATTTACACAGTCATTGACCCGTAACCCGATGCAAGGCAATCGCAGCGGAGGGAGCGGAGGTGCGCGCAGGGGCAACGCTGTCGACGCGATTACTAACGTCATCAGCTCGGGTAAGCAAAACCAGACCAGCCCGCACGTGCCAGGTAAAGAAGATGTTTTTGAAGTTTTGTTACCAACCGCATTAATCAAGGTACAAGCAGCAGATGGCACCTATTACACATTGCGCGCTCTTTTAGACCAAGGGTCCCAGACATCTTTAATTTCCGAACACGCCGCACAACTTTTAAGAATACCGAGAAAGTGGTGTAAGGGAGTTGTGACCGGGATCGGGGATAAATCCAACAACAGTAAAGGAATTATTACTATCAAATGCTCATCAATACTAAATGACTACAATTTCGAAGTTGATACTTTAATAATGAAACAATTAATCAGAAATTTGCCGAGTCAAACGTTTGCGTGTCACAATTGGCCGCACATACACAATATCAATTTAGCAGATCCTGAGTTTTATTTATGTAAACCGGTAGATATACTACTAGGAGCGGATATCTACTCAATGATTATAATGAATGGAATATGTAGGGAAAACTCCACTCTGCCCGTCGCACAACAAACGCGACTTGGGTGGATACTGAGTGGTAACACTAAGATTTTCCATTGTAACGTCGTTTTAAATAACTTTGAGCAGATACACAAATTCTGGGAGATCGAGGATGTACCCGAAACAGCAGATACGAGTATATCAGCAGAAGATCAGCTATGCATAGAATATTATCAGTCAACAACAAAAAGGCGTGATGACGGACGTTATGAGGTTCGCATCCCCTTAAAAGCAGGTTTAGAAACAAAATTGGGCATCTCAAAATCAAAGGCCGTTGCTCAATTTTATAAGTTAGAACAAAAGCTAAACAAAAATGAATCAGTTTCAAATAATTATAAGGAATTTATGAATGAATATATTTCACTCGGACACATGACACCTGTATCGCATGACAACAACGCTAAAATTACGTGTTATTTACCGCACCATTGTGTGACACGTGAGGAGTCCACTACGACAAAATTGCGTGTTGTTTTTAATGCCTCAGATAAAACATCATCAGGTCTAAGCCTAAATGATATAATGTGCCGTGGACCAAATCTACAACAAAACCTTTTTGATCTTCTTATCAAGTGGAGACAGTACAGATATGCATATACTGCGGACGTGGAGAAGATGTTTAGATTCATATGGATAAACCCAGCAGATCAACACATGCAACGTGTCCTGTGGCGAGATAATCAAAAACAACCCTTAAAGGAGTACCAACTGACTACCATCACCTATGGGATGAAAGCGTCTCCTTTCTTAGCAATGATGACTTTAAGGCAACTAGCAAAAGATGAAAAGCCCAACTATCAAGACAGTTTGGCGCCTAGTGTCCTTGAGGAATCATTTTACATGGATGACTGTATTCATGGCTCTCATTCAATACAATTAGCAAAGAAAACACAATCAGAACTTATTAACCTATTAAAGGCGGGTGGGTTTAATTTACGAAAATGGAAAGCAAACTCACTACAGCTAATTATCAGTAATAAACAAGAACAAGACAGCTTTGACTTCAAACAGACGGAGTCGACAAAAACGTTAGGATTAAGTTGGAACCCCCAGCAAGATTGTTTCACATTCCAATCGAAACTACTTCCAATTTCAAATCCAAGCAAGCGTGAATTGCTGTCTGAAATATCAAAAATATACGACCCGCTCGGTTGGCTCTCGCCGCTAACAGTCAAACTCAAAATATTATTCCAAGATATATGGAGAGCTAACATTCAGTGGGACAACCCTATCCCGCAGGATATTAACAAGGAGTGGATCAGCATTCAGCAAGATATTCATGTCATAAGTGAGCTACGTGTTCCAAGATGGCTACACACTCGAGAAAACGATCAAATACAACTACACGGATTCTGCGACGCCAGCACTAAAGCTTACGGCTGCGTTATATACTGTAAGATAACTAACGGAGATCATAACCACATAACGCTCGTAGCTGCAAAAACAAAGTTAGTGCCCCTGGCCAAGATTTGCTCATTACCGCGTCTAGAACTATGTGGTGCAGTTTTATTATCAAAATTAATGCAACAAATCAAGAGTTGCCTTGAAGGTCACAATATCTCTACATTTGGATGGGTAGACTCCATGGTTGTCCTAGGATGGCTCAACGGGGACGCAAACAAATGGAAACCCTTTGTCGCCAATCGAGTGAGACAAGTCACGTCGTCGATGGCGGCTAGCTGTTGGAGATATGTGGCTTCAAAGGAGAACCCAGCGGACTGTGCGAGTCGCGGGCTTAAAGCCTCTCAGCTCAAAGCACATGCTTTGTGGTGGGAAGGGCCTGAATGGCTACGTACCTGCCCCCCGCAAACGGAAAATCAAGAAAAGTTCTCTACAAATATTGACCTAAAGAAAATTAAACAAGTAAATATTACATTAACAAGTGAAAATAACATTATCAAGAAGTTATTAGAACAGCAAAGCAGTCTGAGGAAAGTAATACGAATCCTAGCATGGATTACGAGATTTATATCAAAAACATACAAACAGGAATATTTATCAGTTCAAGAATTAAAAGAAGCAGAAACTAGAATAATTAGATATATTCAGCAAGAACACTTTTCAGACGAAATAGAATCGTTGAAAATGAGAAAAAGTGTTAGCAACAAGAGCAACATATACAATTTATATCCGATGCTGGATGAAAGGGGCATTTTAAGAGTCGGTGGCCGACTCAGACATGCCAACATGGACCCAGAAATGAAACATCCCGTCATCATTCCGAACAAAACAAGACTAGCAGATCTTATCATCGATAACGCACATGAGCTTTCACATCACGCAGGAGCTCGATTAACCACCGCATGCATCCGTCGCAAGTACTGGTTGGTTGGTGGAAACAATGCCACAAAAAATCGCCTCCGTCGTTGCGTAAGATGTAGAAAACAAAATCCACAGCTCCTAGAACAATTAATGGGTGATTTACCCGCCGCACGAACCAACGCATCACGCCCATTCTATCACTGTGGTGTTGACTACACCGGCCACGTTACTGTAAAAGCCAGCAAGGGCCGTGGCATTAAGACCACAAAGGGATACGTGGCTGTGTTTGTTTGTATGGCCACCAAGGCCGTACATTTGGAACTGGTCTCTGATTTAACATCTTCAGCGTTCCTTGCCGCACTGCGTAGAATGGCCGCCAGAAGGGGCGTGCCGGGGCATATATACAGTGATCAAGGCAAAAACTTTATAGGAGCTAACAAAATATTAACTCATGAGCTAGCAGAAATAACATCAACATTTGATAAGAAACTTATGACCGAAATAGCCGAGATGAACATTCAGTGGCACTTCAACGCACCCTCTTGGCCATCAGCAGGTGGTCTATGGGAGGCGTCGGTCAAAAGTTTAAAATTTCACCTGAAGAGAGTACTGGGAGAACAAAATCTAACGTTCGAAGAGTTCACAACCCTTCTCAGCCAACTAGAGGGATGTTTGAACTCGCGCCCACTTTGCCCGATGACCGAAGACCCAGACGATCTAAACTTTTTAACTCCGTCACACTTCCTTACTAGCGGCCCTTTGTTAACTTTATACGATACCGAAAGGGATCTCCGAACAAGGTGGCATCTAACGCAAAATATATTTAAAACCATATGGAAACGCTGGCGTGATGAATTTCTAACCCAGCTAACAGCAAGAAGCAAATGGAGAAAACCTCAACAGAATATAAAAATAGATGACGTTGTCATAATCAAGGATGACAACTTACCGCCGGGAAAATGGTCTCTCGGTCGCGTAAAACAGTTGCACCCCGGTAGCGATGGTTACGTTAGAGTCGTGACCTTAAAAACCAAGAATGGGGAAATGCAACGGCCCGTGGTAAAATTATCAATTTTACCAGTGCATCAAGATCAGGAAAAGGAAATAATTCAAGAAAATAATACTGAAAAAATAAGATCAAAGCAACCTCAATCTAACAGCAGCCATAGCAGTAAAGCAAAATCATCTAAACCTAGCAGTTTTGTGGGACTATTGATGTTTATAATCATGATTTTATTATCGCCTGTTTATTGTTCCCACATTACAACAAGTATTACCACTAATCAAAGTATCTATTTTGACAAATTGTCTACGATTCGATTAATCCGAGATGAATGGAAACTTATAGTTTACTATGACATGGATCCCTATTGGCAAGGCATTACTTTATTGAATAAATACATCCATCAACTAGAAAATATGTGCCCGCCAACAGCTACACAAACACAGTGTGGCGCAGTACTACTACAGATACGCCACGAGTTCAATGAATTGGAGTACTACAACAGTATAATGTTACATAAACAAACAGGACTTCCCGACACTACTAAGAGTCGCCGACGACGTGGCCTTATCAATGGAATCGGATACCTGGCCAATAGTCTGTTCGGTGTACTAGACGAACATTTCGCACTACAATATGAGCAAGAAATAAACACAATCAAGGGAAATCAAAATCATCTATCATTATTATGGAAAAATCAAACATCAGTACTTGAAGCTGAATATAACGTCTTGAAAAGAGTTGAACAGTCAATGAATAACCATTACAAATTATTTAAACAGCAACTGCAAACAATACAGAAAAATGAGAACACTTTATCAAAAAGAATCGATGACGTAGCTAATAGTAACGGTTTCGTATTAGCTTCAATAATAGCTAATAACATACTCACGAACTTGAAACACATACAAGAAACATTATTGGATACCATAACAGACATACATTACGGAAAGTTCAACATACACCTTTTAACACCACAGCAACTTCGATACGAGCTCAGCATTATATCAGGCCAACTATCAAAGGACCTGACAATTCCTATTACTCATATTCAAACTGATCTATCAAGCATTTATCATTTATTAAATGTCAGAGCCAGACTGACTAAGCTATATTTAATATTTGAAATAAAAATCCCGCTGGTCGCCAGAGAAAACTACGACGCCTACAAACTCACATCGATCCTGGTCAAACCCATTGCAAAATATGTGGCAATAAATCTACGAAAGGATTCCTATATTACCTTATCACAAAATGAAATGCAAAGTTGCCTACAATATGACTCATCGACACATCTATGTCCATTACGCAAAGCGATACGTCATATGTCGCCAGACGACCATTTTTGTGAACAGGATCAAATATCAAATCAGTGCAAGATGTATAAACAACGGTGTGAAGTTATCTGGTCAGAAATGCATCAATTCAACACTTATTTATATTCTTGCTGTAACGCACATTCTATCAGAATCATATGTGAGGATCAAGTTACCGTCGAGCGTATCAACAAGGCCGGTATAATGACCCTGGGAGACGGCTGTATTATCAAGGGAGAAGGCTATGAAATATTTGCGCACAAAACACAGATCAATGAATTAACGACTAAGCCAGATATTTCGCAAATATACATACCTCCAATTAACAATATAATCAACATATCAATGCCTATCAGTACCTCCTACTGGCATATTAATGTCAGCGATAACTATCAGAAAGATCTACATGACATTGGTAAACAAATAGCAGATATGAAAGCAGAAGATACCAGCACCATAGAGTCAAATCTATCAAGTCACGATTTGCATCAGTACGTAGTGCTGTATCTCGTGGTGGGAACAGGTGTGCTCGCTCTCGCAATATTCGCGTGTCAGCAGCGAGCGCGACACCGCTATGCAGCGTGCTGGGTGCCCGCGCGGGCCGCGCACCCGCCTGCCAACGCGCCCGCGCCCGCGCCTGCCCCCTCGCCTGCCCCGTCCTGCGTGCCCGTGGCGGCGCCCCGTCCGCGCTCCGTCCCGACCAACGTCAGCGTCCACTTCACGGCAGCGGCGGCTGCCTCGCAGCCTACCGCCGACCACATCATTAGCGCCGTAAACAATATTGACAATCAAGTTGTAAAAAGTGCGCGAGTGCTTACTAAAGAAAAGGGGTTCTCCCCTATTGTGTTTTCGCCGGAGTTCAAAATACCGGACGATTAATTTCAGATATCATACAGTGTCAATCAGTTATTATTTTTATTATTAATTAAGTACTTACTAATCATTGGGGGAACATTAGTTTAGAATTTTATTTGTTATCAGTATCACCCTGTCTCATCAACCACAAAGGCGCGTTCATCCACTAACCCCAACTTTCCCGCTCGGGAATATGTACGAGCCACCTCGTACATTGATGAGTAATCATTTATATAATTGTTTCATTGGCCTTTTACATGAAATATTAAATTTGTACAATTGCAATATTTCATCGTTAATCAATAAAATCAGTTCGTTTATAGTCATCAAGCGCGCTATACGTTCTCATCTTCATCAGTATTTAAGCTAATAGTTCATAGTTCAATATATCAGTTTATTATCAGTTATCAGTGACTTTCATTTAAATTCATATCAGTTTATCAGACAATCTGTTACGGGAAACCGTACAAAAGGATTTATCCATGACTTAGGTTGAACCCCTTTAAGTAAGAGCTTCACAATAGCTTTGACTTGAAACACGTTGTATAAACGCTGGCTTGCTAATGGTTCAAAGTTGTGGCCTTTAGATTAGAAATGAAATGTTAATGAATGCAAACCCATACCGCCCTTCTCGAATAGTTTAGAACAAAGAATAAAGTCTTCAAGTTAGCGAATGATAAAACTATCCTAGTGGAACTTAGTGGTGAACTTTAGACAAATTGTCTGTCCCAAAACCGAGGGTGTGTGTTTAGGACCACTTTGAAACAACAACAAGGCTGTTAAGAAAATTTACAGAAACCACAATAACGAGACCTGTGGTTATTCATTAACATGGCCGCGTTCGATACGAGGAATGTGAAAGCGAGGGGTCGATCGTAAGTGGTCGTCTCACCACTTGCGTGCGACGTTTTGGTTCGCAGTTAGTTCTGGACACTTGTTGTATTTCTCCCTAGATATATATTACATCTCAACGTTTAGGGAAATTGTCTACGTATCTCGACTCAAGATTATATTTATTGCCGGCAGCTGCTTTTGTTTCATTAGATGAAAACCTTATGTTTATTTCATCTGTTCTTCTAAACAAAACTTGTTACGGTTTTATGATTAGATCAATATCAAATGTAGTCGGCAAACATTTCCAAAATGGGTACAATACACTCAACTTTTACCTAATAGCAATTAATTGAAATATAGATTACAAGATTACTGTAAATTATTACGCTTTTGTTTGAAGCGGCTATTAAATAAATGTTGATACTTAAAGTGTTTAACCATCGTTCACGCGCCGCGCGCTACCCACGCACTACAATTTATCGTAATAATTCATACAAATTGATTTGTTGTGTTGTGATGTAAACCATTGTTTTCCTCTTAAAGCCATATTAATATAAATTGACCATGAAATATTAAACCAATTGAATGGGAAAATGTGAACGAAGCGCAGCGGTGATGTGCCAGCGCGAGGTGTTCATGTCGAGTTTAAATTTCTACAGCAAAAAAATGTTAGTTACTCGTAATAAGCTAACCGTGTTATGTGTGCCCCTTTGTTCCCACTATGTGTGCCCCTTGTTCCCACACTTGAACTTTACTTAAACGTCTTATTCAGCAGTATATAAACTAAACAAATATTAATTCAACTAACGCCGACTAGCTTAAGTTACGGGAACTATAAATTATATAAATTATGTAAATATTAATTTAACTAATGCTGACTAGGTTAAGTTGTTCAATATAAATACATACTCAGAATATTCAGGAGGGACACTTGTATTCCTAACTTCGGAACGAGTACACCATTAGATTAGACTAGATTGTAAAACCATTTTAATTATTAATTAAATAATTTCTTAAGTAAATTTGGTTTTCTTTGAGATCCTCGGCGCGACCATATATTTTTGGCGCAGTCGGTAGGATCGCTTAGGGAATTAGGAGTGCTAATTATCCAGCGATCACGAATCTACTTGTGGTGGCGCCTGAGGAGAATCCAGACCTCGATTCATCATCAAGGAAATCAAATTATGTAAGTGCTTTGAATCTCTTTAAAGTATTTGCCATCCTAATTTTTAATCCTTTGTGTCCTTTTAACTTTTATAACTAGATACCTAATTAGATAGTTAAATAATTAGATAGTGATATAGTAGGTAGTGAGATAGTGAGATAGTAGATAGTGTACTAGTAGATAGTGAGATAGTTGAGGCGATAAGTAAAGTAGTTTATTTTAGTGAATAGTTAATTAGTGTACAAGATTTTCCATCCGCGAGAATCTCGTTCTAGGGTTAGTGATAGAAATAGTCGTAGGTTTAATACAATAGACGAGTGTAGAGAATTAGACTCGAATACCATGTCAGACCAAGTTGACATTATTTTCAAGTCACTTAGACTACTGCCCGAATTTGACGGCAACCAACACGTATTGACGCGATTCATCAATTTGTGCGATCAATTGGTAATAACGCATTTTAGGTCAGAGCCTGGGCACGAGTTAGCTAACTTGGCATTATTCAACGGCATCCTTAACAAGGTTACGGGGCCGGCTGCTAGGCTCATAAACTCCAACGGTGTCCCGGACAACTGGCAAGGGATCCGTAGCGCGCTTATCAACAACTTCGCAGACCACCGCGATGAGACCGCGCTCTATAATGACCTGTCGCTACAGAGTCAAGGGAATAGTACTCCCCAGGAGTTCTATGAACGGTGTCAGAACCTGTTCAGCACGATCATGACTTACATAAGTCTACACGATTCATTACATACAACTATTGAGGCAAAACGCGTGCTTTATTCTAAGTTAACTTTGCAAGCGTACTTACGAGGCCTTAAAGACCCTCTGGGTTCAAGGATCCGTTGTATGCGTCCCGAATCGATAGAGAAAGCTCTCCAGTATGTACAAGAGGAAATGAACACCCTGTACATTCAACAGCGCAACGAAGGCGGTTCAAATAGAAAGGACGGGACAGACAGACAATTACAACCCCCTATTGTTAATTATAAGATTCCACTTAACCATTTTAATTATGTGCCACCTGTAAGGTCAATGCCGATGTATAACGCCTTTGGACCACCACGTCCACAGGGTTTCACTAACCATGGTGCGCCAGGGTTTAGGGTTAGTCCGAGTCCAGTACAACCATCAAGGGGTATATCGCGCACGCAACAAATGTTCCGCGCGCCGCCGCCTAATTACAACCCCCAAAGTCAGGTGTTCAGAATGCCCCCTCGACCTCAGAGTTTTAACACTCCGCGCCCTATGAGCGGTGTTACGCCCTTTGTCCCGCGACAATTGCCAATGACGGGACACGATTGGAGAAAGCATGGCAACCCGCCGCCATCCAACTATTTCAAATCGCGCGAAGTTAACTTTAATGAGTTTGGTGAATACGAATATTGTGACATCTATCCGGACTACGAACCGTATTATTCGTATGATCCGAATCCAAATAACTCGGAATACGTTTACGATCCGACGTATGAGTGTCAGGAAAGCGCGACAGTTGAGGAAATGGGAAGTCCTGAAACTGAAAAGGAGGATTTTCAGATAGCCCACAGTTCAGACAAGCTAAAATAGAGGTAAATTTGCAAACGCAGCGTCAGCTTATGTACGTACAAATAAATGATCCACCTCTTAAGTTTTTAGTGGATACTGGTGCAAATCAATCCTTTATAAGCCCGCATGCTGTGCAAAATTATTTCTATAATGTGCCACTAAACTATGAGCCTTTCGAAGTTACGAACTCTAACATCACGAGTTCACATAAATATTCCATCACCTTACCTTGTTTTAAGGAGTACAAAGAAGAAGGTGACATGACTTTGTTCGTGTATGACTTTCACAAGTACTTCGATGGGTTACTAGGCTTAGATTTACTAACCGCTTGGGGTTCTAACATAGATCTTAAGAACAAAGTATTAACAACGAGAAACGCAAAGATCCCGTTGGCAATTTACGATTCTCGTAATGTCAACCTGTACGAAGACATCATTCCCGCTCATTCATCTAAGCTGGTTCAATTGCCCATTAATACAAAAGATGGAGATGTCTTTGTTCAAGATGAAATAATTTGTAACTGTACTATTACTGATTGTGTAACTATGGTAAAGAATAATCGTGGTTGGGTCGAAGTACATAATAACTCGGATAATGACGTTATCTTTTCTATGGATAGGCCAGTCGAAGGTGAACTTTTTAACATCGAGAGTAATAACTTATGTCACTCTCCAGATCGCGTTTCTGAAGTTTTATCTCGACTTAGGACAGATCATCTAAATCCCGAAGAGATTGCTAACCTTCGAGCATTGTGTTCACGTTACGCGGACGTTTTCCATCTAGACGGTGAACCATTATCATTCACTAATAAGATCAAACACCGTATCAAGACCACAGATGAAGTTCCTGTATACACTAAAAGTTACCGTTACCCTTATGTTCATCGACAGGAAGTTAAAGATCAAATAGCCAAAATGCTCGAACAGAACATCATTCAACCATCTGATTCAGCATGGAGCTCGCCAATTTGGGTAGTCCCTAAAAAGGCTGATGCATCCGGTAAAACTAAATGGCGAATAGTAGTAGATTTCCGTAAGGTTAATGAGAAAACCATTAATGATAAGTATCCTATTCCAAATATCACGGATATTTTAGATAAACTGGGTAAATGTCTATATTTTACCACATTAGATTTGGCAAGCGGATTCTATGAAGTTGAAATGGATCCTTCAGACATTCCGAAAACCGCATTTAATGTGGAAAATGGACATTATGAGTTTCTCAGAATGCCCATGGGTCTAAAGAACTCACCATCGACCTTCCAACGAGTCATGGAAAATGTGCTAAGAGATCTAATTAATAAAATTTGCCTAGTTTATGTAGATGATATAATCGTTTTTGGAACATCTTTACAAGAAATGATGGCTAATCTAGAGAAAGTCTTTAATAGACTACGTGAGTCAAACTTCAAAATTCAAATGGACAAGTCCGAATTTTTAAAATTAGAGACCGATTTCTTAGGGCATGTCATTAGTAAGGACGGGGTTAAGCCAAATCCAAATAAAATCAAGGCTGTTAAGGAATACCCTATTCCAAAAACCCCTACACAAATTAAACAATTTCTAGGATTAATAGGGTATTATAGAAAATTCATCCCGGACTTTGCTCGTATAACAAAACCGTTAACACAGTGTCTCAAAAAGGGTTCTAAAATAACGTTAGATTCAACTTACGTTAAGTGTTTTGAACATTGTAAAACACTTCTGACCAACGACCCGATTCTTCAGTACCCGGATTTTGATAGGGAATTTAATTTAACAACCGACGCATCCAATGTAGCCATTGGAGCCGTGTTATCCCAGGGTACTATTGGTTCTGATAAACCCATCGCTTATGCCTCGAGGACTCTAAATTCTAGCGAACTGAACTATAGCACGATAGAAAAGGAACTTCTTGCTATCGTTTGGGCTACTAAATATTTTAGACCTTATTTATTTGGCCGTAAATTCAAAATTGTAACTGATCATAAGCCTTTACAATGGGTAATGAGTTTAAAGGAACCTAATTCGAGACTGACAAGATGGCGTCTGAAACTATCTGAATACGATTTTGAAGTTTTGTATAAACAGGGTAAATATAATACAAACGCTGATGCCCTATCTCGCATTCAGTTAAATAATGAAGAACTTAGTTCAATCATTGTGAACCCTTCCGTAAGATCTGATAATTCAGACGATTCTAGAACCCTCACAGCTAGTGAAGGTGCTGATGATTCTAGAACCGTTACTGTTCACACTGATGCAGAAAATCCCATCTTAGATGTGCCGATATCAGAGGAGCCACTAAATAGGTACACGAAGCAGATCGTTTTCAACATCGTAGGCGACATCAAAGGTAGGTCTGTAGTCACTGAGCCATTTGATACACACACCAAAACGTCAGTTCAGTTATCCGAATCTAGTTTAGAGCAGGACATTGTAAATGCAATTCGAGAGTACGTACATCCTAAAATTAAGACAGGGTTACTTATTAATCCTTCTGATGCTATGAGTAGAGTAATACCGATTATCCAGAAATACTTTAAAAGCTCAGCTATGAATTTGGTTCTTGTAAAGAATGAGTTAGAAAACGTGCGTGACTATTTAAAACAACAAGAGATCATTAGTCACTACCATGATGGTAAAACCAACCATCGGGGTATTAATGAGTGCTTCCTTGCTTTATCACGTAGGTACTATTGGCCGAAAATGAGAGAGCATATTACTAAATTTATCAATAACTGTACCATCTGCGGTCAGGCGAAATACGATCGAAATCCAATCAAACAACAATTTCGAGTCGTACCACCACCCAGTAAACCATTTGAGCTAGTTCATATGGATTTACTTACTATACAGGGTGAAAAGTTTTTGACTATAGTAGACGCATTCTCAAAGTATGCTCAGGCATATTATTTACGTGATGGAACTGCTATCAGCGTTGTTCAGGCCTTTCTAACATATTGCACACATCATGGTATACCTTTCACCATAGTAACAGACAATGGTCCCGAATTCATCAATCAGCTTGTAACAGAATTTGTAAAATTGCATAAGATTCAACACCACAGGGTCGCACCGCACACCCCTAACGAAAACGGTATCGTGGAGCGATTTCATTCGACAATACTTGAACACTTGCGTATTTTAAAGCTCCAACACAAGGGTGAAACTACTACCAATCTAATGCCTTATGCCCTTCTGGGATATAACAATTCCATTCACAGCTTCACTAAATGCAAGCCGATAGAGATCATTACTGGTCACTTTGACCCGCGCGATCCATTTGACGTTGACCTTTCATCCCATCTTTTACAGCAGTATATAGTAGATCATAAAAATAGAATGTCTAAAGTTTATAGTTTATTGCACGAATCATGTACATCTCATCGCACAGAATTAACTAATCATCTTAATACTAACCGTAGTCCTGAAATAGAGTACCCCCCTGAGCAACAGATATATATTAAAAACCCTCTTGCCTCTAGACAAAAATTGGCTCCACGCTATATGCGTGATGAGATCATTGCCAATTTGCCTATTCACATCTATACTAAGAAAAAACGTGGACCAGTTGCAAAATCCCGCCTTAAGCGAGTACCTAAAAGTAGTCAATTGTTACCGGAATCTTCTCATAATCATACTCCTCCTGCCGGCAATAGTACGGATGTAGGAGATAAAACTTGACAGTATTGACGAAGGCCCTGGTATTTTGCCCTTCAGATTAGGTCCTACTAGAATTATCTCCCACTATCATTCATCCAATCCATTAACTTACAAGACCTAGAATCTAAAGTAAATTCAGTGGTTAATTAATTAAATACCATAGAACCTTTGCTTTAAATAATATAACTAACTCATTATTAACCCCTCATATTCATTTCTTAACTAATAAAGCTTATATAGTGTGCTTGAGTAGTTACAGAGCTTTGAAGTAAGCCGTTCTAAACGCGAATTAATAGACGGACTTGGTAATATAGTTAAAAGTATGTATAACGGGTAATTTAGATCAAACCGATGCATTGCGTTATGATCAAGCTATTAGGAACCTTAAGGATACGGATAACTAGTTAGTAACATAGTATAATTAGCATTTCTAAGAATGGATGTCTCAATATTCTAAAATAACCAATAACATAGTTATAAAAAAACAGGTAAAAATTGAGGAACTAGTTGATAAAATTAATCAAGCCGAAACTACTCGTGACTATGACTAGTTAAAATGCACATTTAGCACAAACACTTCTAATAATCGACGTAAAAATTGCGAAATTTATACAGTAATGACAACTTAGTTGAAATTGATATTCGAGAATAATAAGACATTATTCAAGTAGGTTATTATTATAAAGGTAATGAAATTATTTTAGTTTTCAAATTTCCTATAGTTTTATCTCGTGTTTACACTATGTATAGATTGTCCATGGTCCCTAATAAGCATAATGAAATCCTTTACCTCCTTCCCATTCCTGGCAATATACGGCAAAGAATTCAGGTACATGGAGGCTGAATGCCTGAAAACCACCAAGTGGTACATCTGCAATGGCAACCAGACAACACACCGAGATGAAGAGGACTGCATGCACCGACTTATCACCGAGCAACAGAGGACCGCCAACTGCAAGTCAGTACGAGTAACTCTACAGAGGTCAGCCTACGATCAACTCGACGAGAAGCACTACACAATTAACTTTCCCGTACGATCGAAGATTCATCTCTCGTGCGCACAGAATCTCTACAAGGAGCTTCGAGGAAGTTATCTCGCAGTCATCCCACAAGGCTGCCCCATCATTACACCCGATTTTGTCGTCTCAAACATGAACGACCACATCAAAGGCCAAGCACTCAGAATCATGGATATATACTCAAATGAATCACCGCAGCTTCCAGCATCTCTCATGGTTGAACTAACCTCAATCAACCTTGACCATTTGTACGAGATTAACACTAAGTCTCCGCACAGCATCCAATTGTAAAATCTGGAGCAATTGAGAGCAGCATCTACCATACGACCATACCGCTTTATCCCATAATAGTGGTGATTGGTCTATCCTGCGCTGCCATCGTGACGTACCGGAGATCCTGGCGACTTCAAGGACCTGATGAAATAACCGAACGAGCATCAATGGGGGTCTACGCCGTTCCTGAAACAAGGACAAGGGTTGACCTGGATCAACCCCCAGCTGCCTTCACATCCAAGGTGTTCAGTCGCTGTTCTACGGGGGGAGATGTTATGTGTGCCCCTTTGTTCCCACTATGTGTGCCCCTTGTTCCCACACTTGAACTTTACTTAAACGTCTTATTCAGCAGTATATAAACTAAACAAATATTAATTCAACTAACGCCGACTAGCTTAAGTTACGGGAACTATAAATTATATAAATTATGTAAATATTAATTTAACTAATGCTGACTAGGTTAAGTTGTTCAATATAAATACATACTCAGAATATTCAGGAGGGACACTTGTATTCCTAACTTCGGAACGAGTACACCATTAGATTAGACTAGATTGTAAAACCATTTTAATTATTAATTAAATAATTTCTTAAGTAAATTTGGTTTTCTTTGAGATCCTCGGCGCGACCATATATTTTTACCGTCCGCTTGTGGAGTGGACTTGTACTCACGTTAGTTGTGTGTGTGTAGTATATTTGTATATTGTCCTGCGCTCGTTTAGATGATAGATACGCGGTTTAATAACAATAAATTGGAGAAGGCTTCCAAAACAGGAGTTTTGTGGGGAGAGCGCACGCGGTAATGTATGTCGTCTAGACGAAGGGATCGCATTGTAACCTGTACAATGCACTTCAAACAGGACGTATGACTATGATGCTAATCTGGAAAGAGCAATGGAGAAAGAACGTACTTCCAACCTCTTTATCTGTTGATAGACAACTAATAATTTCCTTTTCAAATTAGCAGTATTTTGAAAAATATTAAAAAAATAGAGGCATTTTAATATTATTTTGTAGTTATAAAAACTTCATAAGGATTTCTCCATAGTTTTTTGATATTGATTGGTGGATACCAAATAGCATAGCTCTGGCACGCTTAGGCATGAATTCTAGATGGAATTAAACTATACAGCAACACAACTATGTGGCAAACCGTAACGTACAATTAATAATAGCTAACGAAGCACTCCCAAAATTAAAAATTCATCAAGACGAGAAAAAATGCCAAATTGCGATTCATTAATAAAACATCACAAGATGCAGACTCCCTAAAACGTTCCAAATCGAACGATCAAAGTGAATGTTGTTGCATCGCAAACGAAACCAATTTGAAGCGAGTATTTAGTGTGCCAGTATTTACAGAATACCACCGCCTGTGATCGAGGGGAGATAAAGTATTTACGTTTTATATACACGTTTATATGACATTCAATAAATAAATTGTCCGTATCACATGTATTGTCCAAATGAAAGTACATTTTTAAAATAGTTTACTTTATATTCTAAAACGTATTTCAGAGCACCGACAGTTGCAAAAAACTATGAAAATCAATAATCAAAGCTTTTGTAAAACTCAACCGAATAAAGAAAAACATTACATTTTGTTAAATATAAAAGTGGATGAAATAATAATATCAATCTAATCCTGGCATCCTTTTGTTTTGAATTGTAAAGTTTTCATGAACGAAAACAGCGTTATTTATTTCATAAGAAATGAAAGTTTTTAAAAAACAGATTCAAAATGTTAATCCACTTCATTCTAAAGTTCTGTTATGTTTCACAAATACGTGCTTTAAACATTTTCTTTTTTACTTCCAGTTATTTCATAAAACTTGAATAAGTTCTAAATTACTTAACGAAAGTATGTCAAGAAAGTTTTTTTAATTGTAGGTCAGAGTCGTTATAGAAATAAGTGAGGACGGATTTATATTTGAATAGTGAAGGGCGGGCGGTGGGTGACCATGTTATAGTAAAGTACCAAATATTAAACAAATTCGGTGTATGTATTTAGTTCTCTGAAACCTACACTGGGTCATGTAGGTCTACTGCATTCTCCCATGTCTCATAGTTTAAGGAATTGAAATTGAAATTGAAAATCATAATATACCGGATAGATGAAAATAAATAGTAACAGTTAATTACTACAAATGTTCCTTATGGATATTATAACGTTAACGTTAACCTCCGTTGCACGTACATAAGTTTCCGTTCAAACTAATAATAACAAACAAAACTGTGAAACTAGCCTGTAACTCCTCTTTGATTCATTCATCTGGAGTAGGTGAGTGCCAACCTGGTGTCGGAGTTCTTAGACCGCTGAAAGGGCTCCGATATGGTCTGACGATTGAAACAAGCGGGACCGACTGCGACGTGACTCTCCAAAGCACGGTAGCGCTTAGATATAAATGCCACTATCGGCCACCCATCCGAAAAGGGGACGAGCTGCACGTCGCTTAACAATCACAATGAACTAACATCGCTTAGTCAAACTACGCCACGAGCGCTACACTGAGAAGTTATCAACCAATTTTATAGCTGTTTCGATCGCACTATATGACTAAAATAACCGAAAATTATTAAAAAAAATTCAATCTACCGCTTCTGTATCAATCTATACATCTTTCGTAATAAAATCCGGAAACGTATATAAAATAGATTCCTATTAATTGGGAATCTTCCCTTTTTTAAGTCGGTTAGAAATACTTTTATCTTCTAAACCGTTTAATTCCCTAAGAAACAAATCCACAAAAATATGAAACCAAACAACTTGTCAAATAAATCCAGTTACAATCGTGCGGTATTCAACAAAAAGCCGCGACAGTGACAAACCGCCCGCTGTCATGGCGGCTCGGTCATGACTACAGAGATGAAGCCACTCCTGGGACCAGCTCCATTTGTATTCCTCATATCGAGGCATTGGGTTCGGATGATCTTACCGGATTGGATCCGGGGCGGACCTTTTTGCAGATCTCTGAAGAATTGAGTGACCACTACTTTATTTGTCTTTTTTGGAAGGATGTTCTTTTTCTAAAATGTTTATGATTTGCAATGCTTGTTTTACTAAATTCATCCGATAAACTTAACCAAAAATTGTAATAACCTAGTTAGTAGACTTCGTTTGATCAAGTATAAACGTAGAAATTTGAAGACATTGTAAATCTCAGAACCCAAGAAAGCTTTAAAAAGTATCGGGAATATATACAACTTTAACTAAACAAAATACAGTAGGGTTAAAGTTGCGAGAATACCCTGTATTTCCCTTTCTCCGTCTCAATTTTCACAAAAGATCAACAGAATCGCGAGTAAATCTCGATGGAAAACGCTTACAAAAAGCTTTAAAATGTAAAAGCAATTTATAACAGTTTTTCAAGTGAATGCGGCAAAAAGATGACACGGCAATATTGATGAATGGCACAATCGAGCTCTTTATACGATTGTTGCGGTGTAAGATTACCGGCAGCGTTTTAATATTACATTTTTATCCGATTCACAAAAGAATGAGCTTTTCTGAGTTTGGTGCGATGTTTGGTACGAATGATTTGATTAATGTGTTTAGAACTTCGTACTCGGTTGAAAAACCTTTTGAAGTGGTTATCCACTCCACTGGATACTTATGGATCTTACTGAAAGAAATAATATCATAATTCCGTCGCCGCACACATTATGGCTCATGACGTCGGAGTTGGTACCAAATGTACAGTTGATTTACGAGCGCGAGGAGACTCGCATCAACGTATGGCTTCGAGGAGCAGCTTCATGGAATAATGCCTGAGATCTACATTATGTACTCCTATATTATTATAATTATTTCATGAAATGTTTTCATAATACACAATATGGCCACTAAAACTGGTTATTAACCTGCAACAATTTCGTGCTGAACTTAACGTTCATAAATTAATTTTACAGCTATTACAGCCAGTGCGATCCGGCCTAATGTTTGGGCAAACATTTGCTTACCCCATCCCCACTTGTCTACCCTCCTATAGTCAAGACTCCGCAGAGTAAACTTAACATTACTGAAAACAGTAAGATAATTTCTAGAATGTAAAGGCGTAGTAAGATGTGTATCTGCTCTGTGAGCGTGCTTGACGGGCAAATGTAATAGAGGGGGTTAGAGAAGCGGACTTAACTTCTTTCAACATATCGTTCCCTCTGTTGATATTGGATTGCACGGTCGAGGAGGCGCAGTAAATTGTAGGCTCAGGGCGCTGCGCGAGCACTTTGTCACGCGCTCTCTCAGATATGGATTAAGGTCCTTTTTTCCAGTTATGAGAACGTTTTGTCCGCTCAGAAGGGTGTTGATGGGTGTTATAAATTTTAATTCTGATGCATGGTGTTTTATGGTTTTGACACTTCTGTATGATATTTTAGAGATTAAGATTTTATTCATTGACCGTGAACTTAATGAGTAATGAGTGTGAGTGTTGATGTGAGCTTAAAGTAATGGATTTCAAAATATTGTTACCACGTAAAGCTTTTAAAAATTATATTACTACTATCTTACACACCTGTTTTTACTTCTTCTATAGCGGTAAAACTCGCAACCTAACTATCTCATAAAAATATGAGCAACCAAGAACTATCGTTTGAATTATGTGTTTAAAGTAATCGCCACGTTTCCAGCAGTAATTTGAGAGACCCCAGTCTCGGGGGACGAGAGCTAACCAAAGCGCTTATTCTGAACCGGAGCCAATTTGGTTGTCTCACAAAATTCTTAAAACAAATACGGAAAAATCCTATTTAAATATGAATTGTGTGTAAAATATGGAGGAAAGTTATTCTTGTGGTTATTCGGTGCAACACGCCCGGCGGAACAATACATTATTGATGTCGGGACGGCATGTATAACAACTAGCGGCGAATAACATCACACTGTGTTATGGAATATAGTGGCGCTGGCACTCGGTTTTATACGTGCTGAGTCAGTTCCCGGGGGAATTTCGGAAAAAGAAGCCTTTTAGAAAAGTATAATAATATGTTCGACCTTAGAGATTTTTGCTTTTATACATATTTTTATAGGGTTTTTAATAACACTATGTTGGTGAAAGGTTGATTACTTAATATCTATTATAATTTGTGCCTCGGGCTTGTTTCCTGTATTAGTGTTAACATCGTAAGTATTCAACTATCAAGTTCCGCCAAGTCCATATTATGGTACGTAACATTGCCCATCATTCGCCGGTAAACACAACATAATGTAAAGCCAACAACAATATAAACTTGTGTACTGTATCGGATCTGTTTGTATGAAGTAAGGCAAACGTCTCAATTTCCCGCCGAATCAAAGGTGTTTGGATAAGGGCGCCGTGGGCTCTATGCATACTGGTTACTTTTGTATGTGCGACTTTGATGTAAAATTTAAACTTAAGCATTACTTTATTTCATAGATTTATAATATGGTGCTCTCATTTTAATTGAGGGAGGTTAGACGTTGGGTGCCGGAAATTTGAATGGATTGCGAGAGAGTGATTGAGTAACGTAAAATGTGTATCTCAGAATGTTTTGTTTAGTAGTGATTCAAAGAAATCGAAGTAACAACTTCACTTACTAAATATGACCTTTATTTTGTAACTGAAAATTTCACAGAAATATTTAGCAGTTCCTTGTTCTTAATGTTAAAGGATACAGAAGAAAACTAATTAGGTAAGTGCGTTTTCATAGTAATTTCCCGTAGTTCCGTTTGTCGCGACATTCTTCCCGTGTATGTGAGCGCACCCTACGCGGCATTGTTTTGACTTGTTTGACGAAGGAAGGGAGCCCTCGAGCGTTCGGTTATCGTTTATTATGTTAAGATAATGATCGTCAACCGGAGCCGATGCGGACACACTCATCATAGTATTTACCTCCAGTTGTCCAATAGGTACTCGCTGAATTTAAATTGCTGTTGAATAGCGTTAGGAACGTAAAGGGATCATAGTTTACGTTTATTTTTGAACGGTTACATATTTATAAGCTGGCGTAGAACAGTTAGTATTGATTATTCTATGTTGTGTTGGAGAACGTTACAGTACAGTGTAACTGCTGACCACACTAGATACATTTTCATCGAAATAGGTCTGAAAAGTCCGAGCTAGAAAATGTAGTGAACTGTGCACCGCAGTAACACAGTATCTAAAGCTATATAATTGTCGAACGCCCCATGCAACATACAGTGACCGCAAAATAGTAAAGAATACGGAAGTTAGCTGCATTCCGCGAACGACTGCAGGTGTCAACTAATTACATGTTGGCAGTCGGCGGATGATCTAGTGTGAAGCCCAATCTTCGGTGGTCGAAGTAGATTGAAGTGAACCCGGTGATCGCATTAGGCGAACGATCTGATTACAATGGGAATATTGATACCATCGATAAAGAAAAGCACTTCTCATAAAGTACTCGAAATACAATTGAAGGATTTATAACAGTGGTATGATTCACGGGGTGGTATAATTCGAGTCACACGGAACATTACAAATATTTCAATACCGAACGACCCCCCCCCGCGCCGCACCCCCGCGCCTCCCACATCGTACAATCAACAAACAATAAATAAATTCCTGTATTTATTATCCGTCCCCGAGACACCCGCATCCAATCGTATCACAGATGTTTATCTGTCTGTCCGTCTGTCTGTCACACAACACACAATAACAATACTATTGTAATTCCATCGACACAGTATTGAATACATAATTGGCTTACAAGGAGATAACGCGATGACATTTGTATTTGAAAATTATAATTTTTGTTCAGAGAATTAGGATTAATATATTGGTATTTGGTAATCTAATCGTGTGGGTACGTGTGTGGATATAACTCAATTGAAAGCTGTCAAGTGATATTACCATACAAAAGATATGAGCGAGCAATCATGGTAATAACTTCTCCTGCTAAAATAACATTGATTTTACGTCTCATTCGAGAAACAAAATGTTGAATAAATTGTCTACTCGGTAGAGTCTTTATATTGAAACACCTGTACCACGAATTATTTGATCAAATTGGTTTACTTAGAGAAAATAAACAACTTTGCAACGATCTAATATCAGATTCCAAGTTCTATATAAAAATAAATTTCAATATAAACGAAGCAATAAATTGGGTATGACAATACGACATACTGACAGTCACGTGAATGTAACAAATGTGCCAGTGACCACACGAGTATGTTAGTGACAAGCATTTCATGAATTACACGCAAAAAGCAAAGGTAATAATGTGCTAGTAGATGGAATAAAAAAATCATATGTTCCAAGGAATACCAGTTTCATTCGTCCCCCAATACTGACTGTAAACCATCCAAATTCTGAATATGAGCCATTAAAGAACCTAATGCGTGTGCACCCGCACACTACTTCAGAACCACCTAAATTTACTATTAATTGACATTCCGAATTATCACCGCGGAGTTTAAACTCTATGTCTCTGAGATAAGGTGCATGCGGCGTTCAATATTGCGGGTAGTTTGGCACGCGTGGCCTCGGGGCAGTTTGTCAAATGCGCCACTACTGGCGCTTTGTCTTTATTTACGCTATAAACTTGAGTTATACGCTTTATGGAGCGCTCGAGAGGTTAGGATTAAGTGCAGGAGAGGCCCATTTTTTACGCAATAGTGTTTTAAAACTGGGTTAATTACGGAAACTTCAGCCTCCACAATGGAAAAGATAAATGCGTGGAATAAGAAACACACTCGGTTCAGATATTCAAATATAATGCAAAGTGTATCGCTCGGTGTTGGTAACTGAATGCTGTCTTATTAGAATAGCTATCAAGATAAGTAACTTCGGCAAAAACAACTCCTCGTAACTGATTAAAGCAGAGTGTATGTTTACCGAGACCGAGGCCATGAAATGTAATTTAACGCACGAATATCCGAACTTCTCGCAGACAAAGTGTTGTGTTTCCGAAATCGCAGAGTAAGCGGTAACTTAACCAATAACACCAGTACAAAGCCGACTATTAACTTAATGCTCATATAAATAGTCCGAGTCCCGCAGGCTGCTCCTTAAGCCTCGCATTCGGGATCCTCCGTTGATGGGATCAATTTGTATGGCTCCCGTCTAAACCCTCAACAACAATCGGGGAAATTACGACCTTAATGGACGTATTTAAAGTTAAATTTCCATCGTAAAAGTTTTGAAGGCACAATAAACCGGTAAACTATAAACGACCAGCATTATATGAGCCACGTTTCAGTATAAAACTTGGTCGGAGGTGTATGAAGTTGTATGGGTGGGAGGAGGGCGGGCGGTGCAACTTGTAATGGTTTTGATAATTGCTTGTAATTTGTGCGCATGAGGTGTGCGGCGAGAGGTTCGTTACTCGTGTGAGGAATGCAGGAACGAGGACGTGAGGTAATGGACAGCCGTCTAATGACCAGCAAGGTCAGGGACCAGGAGTCAGGAGCGACCGCTTGATGAGCCATCGTAGTTACTACAATCGTGGCTATCAGTTCCAAATCAATTTGAATTTATCGCGGCCATTTTGTCAGAGTACCCAACTAATCTCCACAATAAACAAATTAATTAATTATGAAAATGACTCGATATAATTATTATCCCATTAATATCGTCGGCAAAGTTCCGAAAGTAAATGTCTTTGATGAACTTGTATTGGGTTCGGTAAAGTTGGGCAAATTAAGCTCATTACTAGCCGTTGTCAAGTTGCCGCATTCTTTAGCTTACAACTTGGAAGCTCGAAGCTCTTCGCTAAAGTTTGCAAATGCGATTTGAAACCGGCGAAGTCTAATAAGCATTATGTTTGTGAACTATTCTCTTTAAACCTTTTGAGTTGCTTTTTCTTCGAAACGCTTTTAATATCTTTGAGACGTTTGCATAATAGAGTTTCTGGAGGACGCAATTACTTTATGAATAGACCTTTGATTGACTATTCAGTGAAAACTCCATGTTACTCGAAAAAGCTACAAAACTAGACGTGAATAAATACGGGTTTGTTTGGTATTTATTTACTTGACTTGATTCAATTGAGAACAGAATTGCCTGAAAATATTATTTAATCTTCTCTAATATGTACTGAATCTTTAATTATGTTATTATATGTAAAGAGCTTAATGTTTGGAACCGTTACGTTATAAGTTACGTCAATTTCGAAGATATACTCTTCGATTATAAAATATACGCATAACTATAAGCAAAATCATAAATAAAACACATCACAATGAATCGGAATAAAATGCGAAAACAGAAAACAGCGTAATAAAATGGCGGAGCGCTCCGTATTAGGAGGCGAGTGAATTATTTATGCGGTGACCGCGGATACATTTCATTCCTTTCAGCGTCTTCAGAATGTCTCGGATTTACGCCGCGAATACGGCTTCTTTTAATTTATTCCTATTAACTTGTATACTCTTAATAAGCAACGGCTTTTATCTTAAAACCGACTTAAATTAAACTTCGAATAATACTGTCAAGTAGACGTTCTAAATACGTTTATTTCGTATTTATAAACTATTCTTATTTATAATAAAGCAAAATTATAGAAAAAGGAAGCAATCTGAACCACTTGTCTGGGATTTTACATTAAGAATGAGATCTGTTAGGGTTTTAGGTTGTTTGTGAATATGGTTACTTGATACAAAGTGTTACGTGTTCTCAGATATCGGTATGCAATGATTATGGTGACTATACAATTTAATATGAACTACAAAAATGATAAGGAAATATCAATAACCAAACTATCTTGAAATTGTTAACTAGTTCAAATCATTTATTTTAATTAATTTTAATCACTCAAACAAAACAGCACATCACACATTATACCCGGAGCTAGTGAGTTTAATTAAGTACGCCTCCTATACAGAGCAATAAAACAGTTAATGAGAATAAATTTAAATATAACACAATGCCTTTATTAAAAACATTATCATCATACGAGAGTCGTAAAAGAACCATATTATATGAAGAATACGAAGAAATATTAAATGTAATACATATTTTATAACAACATAAAATATACAGTCGTGGGTGAGGTTTATAGTTTTCATTTAATACCGTACTTCGGTGAAATTAAAATATGCTGCACTACATAAAGATATTTTTCATTTGATTGGTTTCGTTTCACAATATTTTTGATTTTTGCTACAATTCCGTATACGTAGATAGTTACATGATATACAAAAAATGTCAGTGATTTATTGATAGTAAATGTTTGCGCAGATGACCGACTTTGTGGAATGTGGAGGAAAACCCTCCTGGATTTGTTTTTCTACTTTTCTGACGTCTCAGCGCCTATTTGATATTATCCATACAGTGTTATTTGTTTAAGGACAAACAATTTTCTTTGGACAGACGGACTTCATTCACTTGTCAACTAAAGCCCTAAAAGTAGACATAATACGAAACAAAATTAATAATCCAATAACTCTATTCAAGTGAATGAATAAAACATCATCGGAATAAGAACCAAAAGTTCACAAATTAGCCATTAACATAATAATTAATATTGAAATATAACTCAAGTTATTACTAGTACTTGTATTAGATTCAGTCTCAGTACGGAGAATTAAGTCCCATTTCAATGATTAATAGCTGGGTGTGAATAATAGCTGTCAGTTATAGGAATAAATATGACATGTTCAATTACACGAACCGTTGCCCAGCAGTGCGATAATAATAAATACTAAAGTGTTATTACAAGCTTATACATATTAGTAACTTTGTGTATTTTTTTTGGAGATCGACACAAAATAAGACCGGAGTAGGAAGCATTTTCCCACGATTGGGCAAAAGCTTTTCGCCTTTCGTTGCCAACAACTAAGTTTGTCTGCATATATTATTGCATCAGTGCGGGAATTAAATCCGCAACCCCCGACACAGTAAGCACTCTCACACGCCACTGTGCCAGAGGGCCTGTCACAGTGGCATGTATTAGCTGAGATTGGTGCATAATCATATTGGATTGTTTTAATTTAAGTTTTGTTTAAAATATTATCACATGATATTATTCGCCAAACATGTAAATAAAACATTATTTATATCCCCCATGACAGAAGATAGTCCGGGATCCGATCCCCCCGAAGCGTTATTAATTCCAAGTCTCGCGAGAACTGCGTGGGAACGCAACTAGCGACATCTATTAGGACAGCACAAACACTCGCGACGTACCGCCTTTGAATAACATTTAATAATAGAACAGCCTTTGTTACATCAATAGAAGTATAGACTTAATAATTCTAAAGACAAAACTTTTATATATTCATGAATATTTATTCAGTCTTATAATAAAATATAATTTATACAAATAATAATTTAAATAATAAAAGGAAATTCATATTGAAACTTGGCCCGACATACCTGTCTCGTAGTTTAGCTAGATGGAGTCAGTATGCAAATTGTAGCTCATCTCATTTCTCTCGTAGTATTTAAAACGATGGTTAGACATTCCACCGTTTTGTACGAGATACGAAATCATTTACGACGATATTAGAAGCTGTAATCTTTAATAAGTTCCCATAATACGGAGAGTGCAATTAAATTCTCCCCTCAGTTGCTTAATCTAAATGAAACATCGAGACCAGATTTTCCGTGAGAGTAGCGCGGGCGGATCATACATCAGCTATGGGTTCGATAAGAGCGCTCCCAGGGGATGAGCAGGGAATAAATCTCCGCCCAGCGACCGTCGCCCATCGCCCATCGCCCAGGGCAAAAAGACCTAATGCGAAAGTAATTTGGTATATTTCAAGTATGGGTGGACAGACTATTAGGAGTAAGCAGTTTAGTTTACGAGATGGACGTTGCCCGGTGAGCCTCATAAAACGGCTCGTGAATTCTTATAATTTATTAGTTTGCACAACTTTTATGATTTGAGATAAATTAAACCAAGAAAGAGAGGTGAAGCTATATAGCTTTGGCCACCAAAAGTATTTTAAAAAGCAACACCATTTTAGACAATAGCATGTGCATCAAACACAGTACTCATAAAATATATTTTAATATTATAAAACATATATTACCTCCTTGCCTTCCTTGGCTCTAGTCATGTTAATATAACACATATTTTACTAAATAAACATTAATATTCGTATGTTATCATACGTATGATATCACGTTGTTTGATAGTATCAAACTTGCGGTAATGGAATGTAGAGAAATTGATAATCGCGAAAGATTTCTTGCCCAGCAGACCACAAAACAGAAGAACTATAAAACTGGATGGAACAATGAACCGGTAGTTAAGTGAACAAAAACCTTGGAACTACAAGTTGGTAACAAGCAGGTAACGTCTCCCCTTAACGTGCTCTATATTATACTCTATCTTGTTACTCCGTCGGAAACTTTGCTCATAGTTAGTTTATATTTAAAAGTTTACGTCTTTTCATTGTTGAATGTTCGGTATTTAAAAGTTATTACCTTGTTCGGAATATTCCAGGAGCTTATACTTTATTTTCAGAAGCACGTTTCCATTTAAACGTTCCTGTATTGTGTTCCGAATTTCGTAGAGTAATAGAAACAGTTATTTGTACTTACATACCTTATTGCCATTGTCTGGTTCTGAACTCTCTTACATCTTACATTCTTACCTGAAACAATAAAGAAATTGTCATTTTATCTACGTTTCCTTTCACCAAATTAAGTAATTTCCTCAAAGGCTTTTAACTAGGAGTGTCAATGGATAAGGATAGTCCAAAAAGTTCGAGTGTTTTTCCTCTGCACCAATTTTATAAACGATCTGCTAAGAGTATAGCTTAAGCCGAGTTGCGCAGCCTACGACACGAGTCCATTTGCAAATTAGACACTTGCTAACTCGAGCAATACACTCGTAACAAGGGAAATTAACTTTTATTGCCTAGAATATATGACACACCCGGAGAACAGAATGAGAATAATAATATTTGGTGCTCTAGTAAAAGATATTAACGAACTCTTAAGTTTTCATTTTGAAATCGAAAAGAAGTTAAGTAATTGAAACATTTTCGAATTTCCTTTTTTTGTTTCCCTAATTGAGAAACGTATTAGAACTCGATGCAAGGGAATCGCCTCATTATCGGTTCAATTCGTTTTTATGTGCGCTTTAAGGAAACGTAAATTACTGTTTGCGAAGGATCAACTCAGAAATGTTTTACTACTGGATCCATTATCCACCGTCCTTATCACAACCACATCAATTAATAATCATGATAAACATCAAACAAAACCAATTTAAATATATTTAATATCATTGGATAACAGCACAATGGATTGTAATCGATCATAATAATCGATAGTAACGAATTAGTGGCGGCGCAATGATCTCTGACCCGAGAGACGCCAATCAATCAACTTGATCCAACTAAATGCCACATTCAGATCTATGCGTAAGCCCCATTCACACCAAAATGGCCTTTAATTAAATACTGATAAGGTTTACCGCTGACATAGAACCAAATGCACGTACAATTATATGTCTGAATGATTTTGATCCTTATGTGAAATGAATTAAAGTTTATGATAGAAAATCAGTTGAAAATGCAACTATTTGTGACAATGATGTGATTAATGATGCGCTGTTCTCGATACATGAGGCATTGTCTGAAGGTAACGCGGCGGATACACACCAGTAATAAGTTTCGTTCGTATAGACGTTTTAATCTGTTGATAGACTATAAATCCGTCGAGACCTCAAGTGGGGAAAAGATGGATGAGAAATAAAGCTGTTTCCTTATATACAGGAGATGTATAAATCATTTGCCAAAGAATTTCAGACGTTGTGAATGGAATATAGTAGACCAGATAAAAATAATAAATTATGTTCTAAGAATTTATTTGTATTGTAAATGCTGGGATATCCTATTGTTGTAAAAGCTGTTAAAGAATATCTAAATATAAGAACAGGATCAATATTAATCGTATGAAGGATGCAAATTGTTATGTTTTGATCATTGTGTTGGTGTTATGTGTTGATTTTAGTGCAGAAGTGGTCGTTTGTTGTGACACAAACTAACGTTGTTATTAAACTCAACACGAGTGTTGCTGTTAGCACTGCAAGTATGTTATAGAATTATATTTGCGTTAAATTGGCATTGTTATTGCAATTTCTAGGGTCTCAATGGAATATTATTATGAATATAAACATAAGCTTTAAGTTTTTATTTTTTGATTATTCCTTGGTCCTGATTATTTTCCCATCAAGTTTTGCACGCATGGCTTCACAGACAATGACGAACTTGTGGAGCTAACGCAGCGTTTATTACTCTTCAGTATAAACCATAGGTCTTTGTTAAGTGCAAAATGCAGTACCATGATCTTTCTTATTATCGGAAAGGCTCGCAAACAAAAACATTCCGATTTGTAGAGAAGCTAACAAGCAGAGGTATTTACATAAATTTGCGTTAAGTAAATGGGGTCCCATGACAAGTTTAATCTTGTCTTCGCAATTTATTGCCGCCTCCTTGCAATGCTTCTGCAACAGTTACAATTACAAATATTTATCTTGGGATGTTCCGCGATATTCGCTGTTAAATAGAACACTAATCACATACATATAAGTAGCCTTTCAGGTTCATTATTATCTTACCCGATATTGGTACTTACTTTGTAGTAAAAAAGTATTAGCCTGTAATGTCCCACTTGTTGGGCAAAGGCCTCTCGTCTCACTGAAGATATCAGTACAGTGTGGAGGTTTCAGGCGTAATCACCACGCTTGCCTAATGCGGGTTGGTGATCTCAAACCCGAGCCATGTTTGAAAAGTAGGAAACATGTTTTCGCTCGACCTGGGAATTGAACCCGGGACCTCAGTCTTGGCAGGCGAGTGCACATACCACTAGACCACCGAGGCGTTAAAAGTTTGTATTTTGATAAACACAAATTTACCATCGACTTTTTTTAATCAAAGATCGCCTGATACTTCCTGAACTCTCACAAACACCTGAACTCTCTCTAACATTCATTATTGAATATATCTTGACATTTAACAACCAACGCAAACCCATTTGGATAATTCTACAAATTTATCACCAAAATGATCTTTCATAAGATAAATCCTTTAAAACCGAGGTATGAGGGTCTAATTCTTAGATTCAATTCAAATTATTTGCATATCTATATCGAAAGGGTAAACTCAAAGATTTCGCTGATAATAATTATGTTCATGAATCAAATGGAACGTTATCTGTAGAACAAAACCAGTTCTATAAACAAGAAACAGCGTCGGAACAAACAGTAACTCAGCGAGTCTCAAAATGTGGAAACTTTACCAAAACACGGTTTGTTTTTAAATCTCCTAGCTTTTGTTTTGGCGGAAGCTTTTGAATGAAGCGAGCGTTGTTCAGTGAATCAATATTGATGGTTTCATTTGAGAGGTTCCGAGTAATGATGCGAATATGTAGATCATATTTGTGTGATTTTAGACGTTCTAATAATATCGTATAAATCCTACTCAACCTACAAATTTTCAAAACATTGTAGGCGATGTGGAATCTTTTCCGTTGTTTGTCAGTCGTCCCCCAGTTTTTAAGGGCGATTCCCCAGTTGGCCACATATCTTTTTTAATTAATTAGAAGTGTCTGACACTCGCTGCGGCACCAAGAAGCCGCGAGTGAAATGACCCACCAAACTTTACAACTTCAGATAACGAATGCAAACCGAGCGGAGAAGTCGGGCTGTGCCACAGCGCAAGTGAAACAATAGGACACTTATTTCTGTTAGTATGTAAATATCTGAGCCATAATTATATTGTTTTATTTTATTGATTTTACAAGTTTAGGTATTCTGCTGAAACACTGAAACACAATAGAAAACTGAACATCGTCTAATTTTTATTTTAAGAAAAAACAATTGCTTCCAAAACATTTACTTGCAGTAATTCGTAGCTTCATATGCGATGGATAGGTAATATGAAAGAAACATTCATATCTGCAATCCTCCAACCTTTTCCCTTTTCTCTTCACCCTGTGTCGTCAAGGTTAGTCCATACTCTCGATAAGATCGCGACGTCACCGCGCTACAAACGAATTAATATTATTTTAATGGTGCTTCCTTCGCCATAATTTATTCTTATCTCAACTTTTTTTCTCTCTAACCATTCTCCGGAAGGAAGTAAAATGGCTTTTATGAATTTTTAAGTCATGTTCAGGGGAGGGTGATTTTGACGGTTTAAAAGTAATTTGAATTTAACTTTTGTTTCTTTTTTGGAATGGCATTTTTTATTATTGTTCTTAAAGTTGCGGAAATATGAGATGCATTTTTACTGTTATCAGTTTAAGTGCCACTTGAATGATATTACCTTGATGTATCATGCTGCAATTTTAAGGTACCTACCTAATTAATATCAGTTTTGAAACTATCCAATGCATAGACGTCGATCGTTTAGATTTACTATTGGTAATATAATTAGTACCAATATGGTGTCATTGACTTGCTACTTGCTGCTTGCCAGTAATTTGACAAGAGTGACTTTCGTAAATGACCGCACCAACTCAATGACCACTAAATATGAACTCTCCCTAACCATCCCGTGTTAATTTTCCCCGCTCCTGATTTCCTCCACAACTCGATCCCACATGAACTCGCTCGCATTCGGTTCCCGCTCCAAACACTTCCGCTGCTCGCTGGAAGTACCGAATTATACAGCTTCCGTGCTGCTAATGTTCTACACTTAGCTTTACATTACCTATCATAATTTTATGAATATTTTACTTTTTCCTGAATGTTCTCAGAGTAGCATTTGTCTGGTGTTTTTCAAATGGAACTGTTGGTATTTTATTATATTTACTTTAGTAAAATCATTACACTGGAGAGCTAGGCTCTTGTTAGGGAATCGATACAGTCTTCGATATTTGTTTAAATCTACTTTTCCCACAGCTGGGCAAAGTCTCGAACTCGAAAACGATTCCAACCCTCACTGTTCTTCTCGGTTTCCCAATATCTATCCCTATTAAGTAAAAAAATACTTTATGTTGCTTATATTATTTAAAAATAATATTTCCTTTTGAAATTGTAACATCAACTTTTGTATTTCTAAATTAACACCTGTTCTAAAGGCACACTTACTTCACTTGACATACCGCCGAGTTTCCGTCTAACAAGTTCCTAAATGAATTATAAGCATGTTATCATAAGTAGGAGAGCATTGCCCCAATTCCGGCACATTAATTAGAGCACATGCACTCGGGAACTCGTTCAAAGTGCTCGAACGGGGACTTTTCTTGCGGGATCATTAGCGATCGTTTTAACAAGCATGAATGTACGCGGCTTAATGCCATTAAATATTTCACTTATGGGCTTATGTTGTGTATGGGTTGAATCGAAATGGGGAGAAAATATTGAGCGGCAATTTCAAGTTGGCGTTCAAGAAGTTTGCACCAAGAGTTTGCTTCAGATTGAAATACATAGTGCACTAATATTTGCGCGCTATTAGCACATTTGTTGTCATTATACAACTTTCATGCATTTGGCTGAAGCTTATTTTTATTCCTATTGTTGGATGAAAAGTAGCCTAAAATATTTCCCGTACCCGCACGCAAATCTGTAAAGTAGTTTTTCAATTTATCGCTAACAAATAAACGCGGCGAGTGACTTAATTTCATGACATATAAAGATGGTAATGATAACACGATTATGAAATAACTACATTAATGCAGATCGTTTTCGAAGCGAGAAACCGACATTTTGGTAATAATTAGCATAACTGAGGGTCGCATCGATCGGGGGCGAGCCGAGGCGGTCTCCGCGAATACTTGTGGTAAACTGTACATATTCGATGATTACTAGCTAATAATATAACCTTTATACTAGTATAATAGACTAGTAGCGCCTCGCGATCTTATCCACGTTGCACCCATTTAGTCATAAAATGTATAACCGTGCTATTCTGTTATTAGTCAGCTCGCTCTAAAGTTTCATCCAAATCCGTTAGGGATAGTATACCTAATTAATAAAAGTATAATCAGTATACAGGGTGAGAAAAACAAATGCCCACCGGAAGGTAACAGGTTGTTTCAATTGTTAATATTTACAGGTAAAATTTTCTTTGTTTTCAGAGAGAACGAAAACTAATTTAGACTTAACTAAGACGCCACCAAGTATAAGATATATAAGTAAATCACTAATTCAACATTAAAATATACCTATTGAATATTTGTACCATCATTAAATATCGGCACAATCAGACAATGTATTTTTTGTGAAATGAAAGTTAAATAGTTGTATTATAAATTGCAGGCGCGTAGTTTGTTTGTCAGTCCCCCGGGCGGAGATCAAACTCGAGACTCCCTTGAAGGGTAAATATTTTCCCACTTTACTCAACCACCTGGTTAACCATTGAGTGTATCTTACAGAAAATGATACTAGCTATATTCTTGTTTTCAATGTTTAAAGAAATGTCGATCCTCAAAGATGGAAGTGTTTTATTTAAAAAAAAATATCTATCAACCTACAGCTATCTACAATATTCAGCAAAAGGAAATTTTCTTTTATTTACATAACTCTAGCATCTGTGTATGTTTACTAGTTAAAGCAGTAACAGTAACAAAAATCAGCTTTGATTTATAAGAACAACAAAGTAATTGAAACAAAATTACAACTCCACGAAACATTATGTTTACATTAAACTGCCTGAAAAGACAGAATCAAAAACTGAAATAATCAAAGCAGTAAATCATCGCGTGTTTACCTTCCCCACATACGTATATCTATATAATTGTAACATGTACGTACAAACAACCGTTTCTCATTACCCATAGCGCGTATAGAAATGAAAATATTTGCTCAGTTGATGACAGAGCCTCCAACTGAACCCTTGAGAGCCTTTCTAACAAGCAAATAACAAACGTTAATGATTTTTGAACTGTTTGCTTTACAGAACGAGCTGTTTGGATCACGTGGATGAGGTTTGAGTGTGGAATATTTTAGGCTACAGTGTAAGTATCCGGTAGAAAATAATAATACAATTCAACCCGTCAAAGATGGTCCTACAGTTTTTGACTAATTACAAATGTGATATTTGTCGCATTGACACAACGATCGTCGGACTAGCTAAAAACTAAATATCGGCGGTTTGACAGCGGTCAAGAGGTAATGCTATTTTTTTCCAAGCATTTTTACACAGAAACTCTTCGTCGCGTAGGTTTTCTTACATATGACCTCACTCAAAACACGTAAAAAATCAAACTTTTAACTATAACAATTATTTAAAAGCTCTCTATTTCCTCCATATTAAACGGATATCAACTCCTGTAATAACAATACCGGGATACGTCAAAGAGATAATAAATCCCACACTTAACATGGCGGCTTAACCGACTCGCGTCGCTTTTAACCAGTATCAACCGGATAAATCCGGTTCACTCATACTCAAACCAAACATCATACATCAACGTGTCTCTTTTTAACACGCCACAGATATTTTATACTCTCCCTTATAAAAATAAAGTTATTTTTCTTTAGGAATTAAGTAAAAAAGTCAAAGATTAAATGCGTCCGTAAACAATGCGATCTATCTTGTTAATCCGACGACGTATGAAAGTGTGACAAAAATAGATAAATATCGATTTAAAACGGTTGACACTTTTAGTCTGATGTGTGTATATAAGAATACGTTGAATATGCGTTTACGAAAAGATTTTCAGCTGGAACTCATCATTAAAATAAAATGTGTATTTATTGTATGACTTAAAAATATATGTCAATTATAGAACATCATCTTATATTAAATTGGATAACATGTTAACCGACGTAATATAAGATATATATTATCTTGAAGCACACTGCAACACTCTGCTCCTTGTCGTAAAATAACTTCTACATCTGTAATCTTCTCAGCGTCTGATTGTTTGCGAGCGGTTCACGAATGATTGTGGCTTTATGTCCTCCGCCACCCGCGAGGATCCTATTTATAGACAGCACGAGCGTAAAGTGTTTAATTTGTGCGTGTAATTGTTAACTATTGCGGACATCTTCCATTACACGGTTTCGTGTAGTCGGCCATTAGGGCTGTGGACTTGTAGGGCCTCGCGGTTACAACCGCGTTGTTATAGAAATTATAGGATAAAGAAGCCTTTACACTATTATCATGTGTAAGCTACTCGTATAATCTTTTACTGAAAAAATTTACATTCTTTTTTACTATTGAGTATTGAAGGACACTCAACAGTAACCTCCGTCGTACGTAAGTTCCCGGTTTAACAAATAATAATAAAATTGACATTCGTTACATTGTATAAGCTTATCCTCAAAGCCAAGTTTTGTAAGGCATACGCGCCTTCACGCATTTTCAAAACGAGCTTATACATTTATTTTTTACAGACGTAGCTACACTATACTACAGCGCTGGTCTGACCGCCCTAACTACATAAAAGAGCCTTGAAATTAGATATAGTAGCAAGTATTTATTGTTAAATAGCGGTATTCTGTGTTAGGTGAGCAGATCGGAAGCGTCGCTCGCCGGACGAGTGCGCGCCGGAATTGAACCCCGGATGCGAGCCCGCACCCGGCGCTACCACCACTGAACATGTGGAGTGCTGGATGGAGTGGAATTTTAGGAATTGTGAGAAATAGTAGATTGTAATACTCAAAACTTTTTTTATATAGTATTTTTACTTTGTCGTGGAAATCATTCAAGACGAATACACGTTAACGTCAAGATGGTCTAAAGGTGTACCGTATTCAATTCCCGGGATAAGAGAAGCATAATTCTAATTTTCTTTTCAAACATGCTAGCTATGGTTTGATTGCGATCACTTACTACCAAACCGCATTAGGCCAGCGAGGTGATTATGCCTAATTTTCCTCACCTGAGATGAAAGGCCCTACAGTGCGACAATGCAGCCTTAATACCTTTTTAGTTATTTTAAAGAGCATAAAAAACCAATGGAAAAACTACAAACCACATGTTATCCACATCCACAGATCTCTCCCGTAACTTTCAGTTGTTCAATGTAGTGTACAAGGGTGCGAGCGAACTGTTTACTTATTTATTATTTAATTAAGTGCAATAGACCGGAGTGGCGCATCCAGTATCGTATTAGATCCGTAGCTGGACCAAGGATACGAATTACTACCGGATTAAATTATCCTGAAAGGGTGACACTCGTATATGTATATACATGTCAGGACGATATACTTGGACTTGACTAGGCGGTGTATGTACAATGTATATTGTGCATACATATTTATACATATCTATCTACAAGGGAAATAGTTTCCTCATCTACTCACGTATAGTATGAACTCATGTGAAGCGTCGTTTGCTAGTACTTAAATTGTGTAAGTTGCTGCGAGCGGTGAGACGGCGCGGCGAGGCGAGTTTAAGGCGACGATTACACGTAAAGTATTTACTGTGATCCAACAGTAAATATCACGTATCGTGGTATTTACTGAACGTGTAACCTAATGTATTGATGGATGACAGTATTTATTGATGGATTTCTAGATTTCTTGATTCTGTAATGATGATCCGTCAGATTATGATCGTGTAGCCTATTATGACGTGTAAACAGCAGGAGACCGGACACAATACTAACGTAATAAATACTGTACGTGTAGGCTGGTGTATTAATCCATCAGGAAATACTGTAATCCATCAATAAATACTGTATTGACGGATCACAGTAAATACTTTACGTGTAATCGTCGCCTAATAGAACGCCAGTTATGTCCCACCTCCTGTGTCGTTAGTATTCGATTCGCAACTCATAAATTCAATCAATGAAAACGACGATTAACTACAAGGGTTAATGTCAGTTATGTAGATAATGACTTACGATACTTAAGCTGTATTTTAACTCATTTGTCAGATAACTGAACCCCTTATAGTACGTGATCTTTTGAAAAATTAACTCAATTGCTATCTTCTCCGAGTAGGAATCGAAACTCACATTCCCTCGGAACTAATTAACATTCCAAACAATTCTAATAAATATTGAAAACAACACAAATGAAATAAAGTTTGTTCTAATAAACCGGCGTTATCCGGCGCGTATCCGACTGAATTACCGGCACCATTTGTTTACGGGTGTTAATATACAAGGGTTGGGCCGATCCGTCATTTAGGATAGTGTTCCGTATAATATGGAGGGTAATGTGCGAGTTATGCAATCTCCTAAATTGAAGGCACCTATTTAAATTGAATTAATAATGTAGACTCCCTGCGCTGCCGCCGTAATCATCAGTTAGGCTTGTTCTTGGTAAATCTAAATACAGAGGATGTTTTGCTTGAGACGATAATATTATTAGTTAGGAGGAGGAGCAAATAAGTGGATTGCGTGATTTCTTACGTTTGGATTGAGTGAGTTTACAGACTACGAACCTGCGAGTTCAATTAAACGTGAGCATCACATCAAAACTAACTCGTTCGTTTGGAGAAACATCGCGCTTTATTCAATTACACATCTATACTAATATTATAAAGCTGCAGAGTTTGTTTGTTTGTTTGAACGCGCTAATCTTAGGAACTACTGGTCCGATTTGAAAAATTCTTTTTAGTGATGAATGATGAATTATCTTTGTAGTGGATAGCCAAATTCAACGGGAAGGTATGGGCACAACGCGGGTAAAACCACGGGGCGCTGCTAGTCTATTATACACCTACATTAACCCACAATATCTGAAAACAAATTGAAAATGATAACCTTAAATGACACTGATTCACAAAGTCTTTTCGAATGCCTATTGAACAATGTTTTTGGCAATCGATCCCTTTACTTTTTTGTGCTGTCTAAAATAAGTAAGAATCTTCCAACGAAAACACTATAAATTAATCTTTTTTTAAGCTATTGCATAGCTTCTATCGCGGGCCTTGAGCGCGGGGACCGAATCCAAAATTTCCGTAACGAAAAAACCTGACGCTTACCCGATCCGACGGGAAGGAGGTGTGGCTTGAAGGCCGTGCATCGTCTAACGTCGTTTCAGTTCGGCAGTCTTCGACACGGCGTTGTGTGCGATTGTGCGTTGGGAGTGAGAAAGGGGGTGAGAGAGGGTGGTGAGAGAGGGTGGTGAGAGAGGGGGGTGAGAGAGGGTGGTGAGAGAGGGTGGTGAGAGAGGGGGTGAGAGAGGGGGGTGAGAGAGGTTGGTTAGAGAGGGGGGTGAGAGAGGGGGTGAGAGAGGGGGGTGAGAGAGGTTGGTGAGAGAGGGGGTGAGAGAGTGGGGTGAGAGAGGGGGTGAGAGAGGGTGTGAGTGAGGGGGGTGAGAGAGGGGGGTGAGAGAGGGGGTGAAAGAGGGGGGTGAAAGAGGGGGGCGAGAGAGGGGGGCGAGAGAGGGGGCGAGAGAGGGGGGCGAGAGAGGGGGGCGAGAGAGGGGGCGAGAGAGGGGGGCGAGAGAGGGGGGCGAGAGAGGGGGGCGAGAGAGGGGGGCGAGAGAGGGGGCGTGAGAGGGGGGCGAGAGAGGGGGGCGAGAGAGGGGGGCGAGAGAGGGGGGCGAGAGAGGGGGGCGAGAGAGGGGGCGTGAGAGGGGGCGAGAGAGGCGGGCGAGAGAGGGGGCGAGAGAGGCGGGCGAGAGAGGGGGCGAGAGAGGGGGGCGAGAGAGGGGGCGAGAGAGGGGGGCGAGAGAGGGGGGCGAGAGAAGGGGGCGAGAGAGGGGGCGTGAGAGGGGCGCTAGAGATGGGTGCGAGAGAGGGGGCGAGAGAGGGGGGCGAGAGAGGGGGGCGAGAGAGGGGGGCGAGAGAGGGTGGCGAGAGATGGGGGCGAGAGAGGGGGGCGAGAGTGGGGGGCGAGAGAGGGGGGTGACAGAGGGGGGCGAGAGAGGGGGGCGACAGAGGGGGTGAGAGAGGGGGGTGAGAGAGGGGGTGAGAGAGAGAGGAGGCGGAGGGGTGAGTGAGAGAGAGAGGAGTCGGGAGGGGTGAGAGAGAGAGGAGGCGGGAGGGGTGAGAGAGAGGAGGCGGGAGGGGTGAGAGAGAGGAGGCGGGAGGGGTGAGAGAGAGGAGGCGGGTAGGGTGAGAGAGGAGATATCAAATATATCAAATATAATTGCATAAGTTGATACAAAATGCTATGCAATAGCTTCACCGCGGCAGTCCTCGAGTGCCACACGTCTTTTTTTTTAAATTTAATTTCTCAAAACCGAGTGCTTCAAGACGTAGCGCGACGCAGCTAGTTAGAAAAACAGTAATTGTTGGAAGTGGGTCCGTTCCGGGAAGTGTCCTAGACGTTACTCCGTTGTTTATTAGTTCCAATTGAAGCTTCTACGAGTAGGTCTCTCAATTAACAACGGTTACAGCGAGACGTTACCGAAACGGTACCGGCGAATGTATCGTTGTAACACGTTCCTCTGAAATACGCCTTGTCTATTGTTTGAACAAAACTTTACTCGGCAATATTGAGTGTTGTTATTGTGAAAACGTTTTTGAAGTACCTTCATTAATATTCTCGGATAGAGGCAAACCTCAATAGCAAAATGTAAAGTATTTTTTACAAAATGTTGTTTGTTGAAAATATATGTATAGTATTGGTAGCGTAAAACAAATGAGTGTAAAAACTGCTGTTTGTATAGTTTTCTCGAGCTCAAATTACTTAAACCACAGTAAGTACTTATCTATTACCTCACATTAGATTACACGTAACCTCTATGAAATGGTAAATCCGTAATGCCACTGATGGTACGTGTCCATGTCCATTGCACTACCGAGGCGTGTTGTAAGCAAATTGCTGAATAGATAAGTGTAGAAAATGATCGAGGAGCGAGTGTGAGTGAATTAAACCACAGGTATGATGCGTGGTAATGGCGGCGGCGTGATGTGATGTGGCGGAGAGCAGTGCAGGTAGATGTTGCGACGCGATGCTCGATGCAACTTTAGCTAATGGTGGGTAATATGAATTGTAATCTGTATGTCTGTTTTATGTTCTTTGACAGATTCATGATTTTTTTAATGGATTCAGGTGGAATAGTGAAAATAGTTAAATAATTAAGCTCAATCAAAAAGTAATTTATGTTCCATCGAGACACAAAACGTACGCAGTAATAAGACTTAGGTAATTGATAATTAAGAAATAATTGTTTTTTATATTCCCAAATGTTCTTCGTATAGCTCAGTTATGCCACAAGTCTGTATTTAGCTGTAGTATATTCTTATGAGCTGATACTTAAGTTTATACTTGTTTCATAAAACCCAAGCCTTCTCGGATATAGTCGTTTCATCAAAATAAACCTGTGAGCTTTACTATCAATAACTTGCAAGCCACCCATTGATGTATAGCTGAGAACAACATGTAATGCTCGTTGGCTTCTCGTCGGTCTCTTTCTTCTTCTTTAAACTTGAGAGCTGGGCTCTTGTCGACGGAGTTCTTTCCAATTTTCTCTATCATCTGCCATCCTCTTCGGTCTCTAGATGGTAATAATCGGCTACTTTAGGTTTCGTAGAGCGAGGACTCTGTCATACTACCGGAGTGAAGTTTTTCGCTAGTTTGATCGTGGTCAAACGACAATCTTCATATGATTAGTGTTAGAATTAACAAAATTATAAAATTAACGCTCGAGACATAAATGACTACAAAACATTTATTTTGTAGTCGTATGATATTTATCATATATGACTTTTTTGATCTGCATAGCCGTCAATCATCACATGAACTGAGAATCGGATCCCTGGAGGGATTCAGGGATCCGATTCGCAGTTCATGTGATAAAATACTATTTTCGGCTCCATTCGATAAAAATCCAATAAGAAAAATAAATAAATATAAGCCTTAGCAAGACATGTCACCCTCTGCAGTATTACGTAATTAATTCAAACCACAAGAAGGTGAATCAAAATAACGTCGGTTCCAAGTTCCAAGTTCGATTCACAAATACAACCAACAATTACAGCTGCATTATTGAGTGAGGGGTGTTGTCTGTTTGTCTGTCATAGGAACGAGTGCGTGTTTGGAAAGTTTCATAGTTTTACATCGAGGTTCGATGGGGAAGGTGAAGTACAGCTGAAGTAGTTTAGTGTTCGTGGGAACATGATGATTGTTTTAAAGGAAACGTACTTGGTAATTATTAAAAATTTAAAGTTTTATCTTTATTAACAACAAAATGTTTTCATCCACTTTTTAACTAGTGGTGTACCCGAAAAAAATCTGTTGACGTCTTCCCAAGTACCCGTCCCCGTAGTGTTAACGAGATATTAATATACCAGGAAAATTCCTTTTGTGTCTTTCATTGCATCCATGCCACCAAAACTTTCTGAAAGCAAGATACATATACTTTCGAATTTGATATAGTATGATGCTCAAAAGGGTAACTCTCACCATATCGTTACAACTTACAACTTTTATGCCGAAGTATGCCATGTTTCTAATTACAATATTTATACGTTGATTACAAAATAAACACAGAGAAACACGGCCCACCGCACGGTTTCCGTGGCTAATCACAATTCAACTGGTTGCCATAACTGGTGTTAACTATTTGTTTGATTTACATCGGCGCGCACGCACGGGCCAGAGGGCGCGGATCAGCGCGAGCGGCGATGTATTAAATAACTTCCAAAATGACACCTGATTGGCACCTCGGACGTATTACAATCCGCTTACACTCAATGTTAGTTATTTAAGATTACTTTCACATCGACTTGTTTATTTACATGCCACTGCCTCTAATACTATGAATAGTGGGTTTCTGATTAAAATGATTCTATTAAAACTCATAAGATTACTTCTTAAATAAAAGTTACGCCTAAACAGGCCTACATAAACTTCATTTGGCATATTGTTCAAAACAAACCAAAAAAAGTTATTCAAAGGAGATAAAGCTTAACATTTAAATCCGAGAACATAAATAAAAGTCCCACATACTTACATTTGCATACAGATTCCATACATTTTCTTTATACAATGGCACCCACGCGGCCTTAATTGGCTATGATTTTAATTTGACTACTGCTGCTATTAAATTAAAGTTTATTATCCTGTGATGCGTTTATATAAGTAACCGCTCTTTAGATTTAGTTTATGCGGTTGATGGGAGGCGGGTGATTGAATATTGTATCTTATTGGGTCGACATAAGGGCGGTGGTCGTCAGGTCGCTTTGTTTGTCCGTGTGAATGATACAGTGTAGCTTGTCAAGTGCAGTGTATATTTGCCGAAATGCTTACGCGGCGCTCTTCCATATATTTTCAATGAAAAGTATGCTTTTGTGATTTTTTTGTAAGTAAAAGGGTTCTTTGTGGAGGCTCCGTTTGTACAGTGATTGTTAGCTTTACAGTTGAAACATTGGGTTGAAGCCTTCCAGTTAAAACTGTTTGGATTAAAAAAATGGCTCCTTCACTATATTTTTATCTCAATTTCATTTTCTGTGTCAATTTCCTTAGGCCATTGACTGAATTGGATTCCTCAAACATGTTTGTTGTCATGACAGAGGTTTGACTATGACAAGGTTCTATGATGGGAATGAGAATTTTCAAATTTATAATTTGAGAGTATGTTTTGATTTGACTATTTCTAGGTTGCATATTGTTTTCGCAACCAACCCACAACACGGTACCTATGTAGGTATGAACTTATTGTTTTCACAACCGGCCCGGTCACAGTGCAACAAATCAGGGCGCAGTATAATTACAGAGGCACGTAAATAACAATAATTCTGACGCTACGGACAATGCGTGCGTACACTGTGACACTGTGTGGGCTCGGAACGGTATAGTTTATAGCGCGGCAGAGATGAACGCGAAATAACGCGTTATGAAGAATATTAATATAAGGAACTGACTGTTTGACTCGCGGCTTTACCCGCTCCCGTAGGAATGTTTTGTTTTAGTTTTAAGCTCTTCAGTTTCAACTATTTAGAGGAGCCGGAGAAACGTGGAAACAAGAAAGAAATACCTTTGTCCTGCAGTGAGATGGTAAACGTTTTTTTTTAATAAGTATAATTGAAGTAGGTACTTTACATTTTGTTTGATGTGTTCTCTCTAACTTCATGATTTATCTTTAAGCTTTTCATCGGTTTGGCATTTGAAACGTAACAGACAGACATACTCGCACTTTTACAATATTAGTGGGGGTAACTGACTGGACTGGTTTTTATGAAGGATGGCTCATGTCGAGTCTCAGGACATAAAACACTTTACCCGTGATATTACTCAGTCACACCAGTCTTCTTTTCATTTCAATGAGTTAAGCCACGAATATATTAACTTTTAAATTATGGACCAGGCAGCAGCCACGTTCATGGTGGCATCAGTTGTATAAACTAAACTAAATGGTAATTTTAAGCACTGTACATACATTATACTATCTACACAATGCCTGGCTGAGATAGTATCCAATATCCACCCCTATTTATTTAGACGGGGTTGATAGACTAGCCGTGTGAATTATTATACAATTTCTGATATTAAGGTGGTTTAATGTCGATGGCAGAAAACTACTGCAAACTGCAAAACGAAGAGGAGATGCGTGTCGGAGATATGTGGAAATTGCTATTCAAAAAACATCTCATCTCGTCGCCTCTTCTCTCCGCTTTGGTAGAGCTGGGTTACCGCAGGTCCGAGCGTAGGTACTGTTGTGAAATTACAGGTAGTAGGTGTTACATGAGCTATGTCAGAGGCCTTTGGCGGTTCAATAACTCTGACACCAGGATTGGTCAGGTTGACCATCCACTCGATGAAGAAGAAGAAGAAGAAGACGGTAGTAAAGTATAGTTGAAGAAGAAATAGAAGCTTTACCAAGACTTTCCTAAGTAGTTAACCACGTTAAGATAAGTACTGTTACAATAGTTACAGCGTAATAATAGTTACTTTTTACGATATCAATCGATTTACGTAGGTATTCATCTTATTTTGAATCAACTTCATTCAGGTTCTTAGTTAGTTGTAAATTCTTCCGGTATGTACGAGTTGGCCATTACATTACGTTTAAATAGTTTTATTGAATCTCTAATTGATTGTAATTCCCCGCATTTTGGGGAAATTTTCACACATTGGCAACGTTGATTATGTTATGTGCAGTCGGCAGTGAATTAGCAACCGCAGACTGCACTGCGGACGACTGCAACGCCCTGCTGCCTGCTGTCTGCAGTCGACGGCAGCAGTCGATTATCCAACTCATAGCTTTAGTTTGTAAAATTCCTTATTTTCACATTGGTTATTACCGCCCTGCAAATGGAAAACTAGCCGATTATCGAAATATATGACAACTGTTCATATACGTAAAAGTATATTACTTCATAAGTATATAAAATAATGTATCATTAAAGTAATTTATATATCTGTGAAGTGAAGCCGCGGTCCTTTACTGAGCTCCATCTACTGACGTAACGAGACGACTTAAGAATCACTTGATAACGTGGCCACGACACGCGCGATTGTAAGTAATATCACGAAATATAATTATAAGTATTTTGTGATAAATATAGAGTTCATAAGAAATTCGACCAAAGGCAATTTAAAAATATTAATACGTATAGAAAGCCTACATTTTCAGAATTGTAGGTCTCGAGCCAACATTTGCCTAAGGGCCAACACTGCGTTAAGCGTGCGGGCGCTCGCGGCGGTTCACTTTTGTTAGATACCGCACGCGACGGTTTACTTTTGTATGAAGGCACAAGCGGCGGGCGCACGCGGCGTATGGACGCCGCGGGCGCCGCGACCGATTGTTCACTTTTGTATGAAACCGCGGCGTGCGCACGCTTAACGCAGTGTCGGCCCTAAAAAGTCTCCTCCTAATCGCCAACCATCAACAACATTAGGGTTATTTGTAATATTTGAAGATACACTTGTCTTGGCACAAGCTTTATTTACTATTTACCTAATTAAACGCAAACTCAAAAAACCCAATGAAGATTTACAAACCCAAAAAGCCATTCACTACCCACTGAAAAAATTACAAAGCACTTTCTAATGGAAAACCCATAAGCTGTCATTAAACAAGTTCACATAATTGTATCGCCCACACCGTATTTCGTGGGCACACATAAACAGGGCGGTTTCTCGAGGCAAGTAAATATTTGAGCAGCACACATACGAGTACCCGTCTATACGCCGTATTGATTAGACTCGATGATACAACGCCATTTTAACATTACTTATTGAACCCCGTTTAATTACACTGGCTCATGAGCAGAGTTGTCTTTGGGATTGTCACCATGCATTACAGTGAATGGCACAAAATGGGTTATAGGCAATGTCATATTTATATGTCGGAGCGTGGCATCAGTGGCGCCACACCAGATAGCGGTTTATAACGTCACTACATTATTTTAGTCTGTAGAAGTTTAAGAGTAGTTTGTAAATTCAGTTGACTGATGGAATCGGTAGTGTTGTTATTCCGTGACGTGAGTTCTATCTTCGTGGTGTAGTCTGTGGTATGAGAATAGACTATGTTAAGTCTGTGGTGTTACGCACTATGACAGATGACAGTTGTTCGATAGAGGGATGTGAGCTTGTTTGGTAGTCTGTGGCAGTGAGTGAGTGAGTCTATGATATGAAAAGATGAGACATTAGAGTTTTGGAGGGAAATGGAGACGGTTGTATTGGGATCAGATGGGAAACGTAGATTGGAAGGATGAGGTGTTGACGACATCACGATCGTATTGCGAATCGAGTATAGAATAGGGAAAAGATATTCTATGGCGTGGACAGGACGACTAATGGGGTGAAGGGAGGTCGTTTAGGTTCCATCAATTAATTGAATCTAGACGTATCCTAACTGTAATCTGTAATCCATGATGATCGTGTGTAAAATACAAGCAATGTCAATGTAATGAAGTCCTGTGAGTTATTATTTCAAGATCAAGACCTAGGAATCCTAAGATATCTGATGTTGTATTGGCGGTATAATGCTCGTGCTTATCCTGATGTGACATGTCCCCGATATGGGATAAATATCGCTGTTTCCCCGACATCAGAAGTGGGATAAAGATCGCTATTGCCCACCGAGCGTTCAGCAGAGAATGATAAAGGTCGCTATTGCCCACCGAGCGTCCAACAGAGAAGGATAAAGATCGCTATTGCCCACTGAGCTTCCAGCAGAGAATGATAAATTTCACCATAGCAACTGAGAGATTGGTGCTGAATATCATCGCCATGTTCAACCACGGAGCTAGGTTTATAAGATGAAAGAATATTGAGAGCTGCAAGCTGAGCTCGTTAGTGCATATTATCGACGACGACGGCGACGACGACGACGGGATTGAAATTCATGTACCTTCCCATGGATTATGAAGCTCGTAGTATTCGGAGATATGTTTGAATCATCATCCCGCCATAAGGGCCACTGTCATGTGCTTTACGTAATGTTTATTTTGCAATTGGTTATAAAACTTGGAATGTTCTGTGAGTATAGTTAGTTAGTTTTCTACTCTATTGTGGAGTTAAGAAGGTAATTATGAGCTTCCGAAAGAGTCAAGTTTAATCTTGTACGTAATGTGATATGTTCTAATATGTTTTCTTATTTTCATGTTGGATCAATGCTGGTAATTATTGCGAGCGTTGATGAACCTCGTCTAGGGAGGAGCGTGGTTCTCTTCTCGGTCCTGTTACCTGAGGAATATGAGGGATTGCGGTATTCCAAATTATTCAAGAATCTATCACGACAAATTCACATTGGATGTTAAATTGGTGATGTATTGCGGTAATGATTGGTTTGTTGGGAAATATCCGGTGAGCTATTTTGTGATATTTGAGTCAGTTAACATTGAGAGTTTTGTAGTGAATCTTCGTACCACTTGATAAAGTAGAAAGCTTATTGAAAGTATTTTGGATGTTTATTCCGATGTAAAATATGAGAGTATGAGTAAGGGTTTCATGTGACTATGTGACTTATTGAGTTCAATGTTCGAACTCGGCGATGGTCGTGGTCTGGATTGACCGTACTGTGGAGTGGTCTGCTGAGACCGTGTGTTGTTGAGCAATGTGATTGCTCGTCGGCTGGTTGCCGTGACTAGACAAGCTTAATGTTACTTACTCATGGCTCATATTGTAATGTGCATTTGAGATTAATAGTCTATTGAAGTTAAAGTTGAAAATGACGTGGTACCTAGTATTCATGTGTTACATAGCATTGAAGATTCCCGATTGATAATAATTGAAATTAACTTTTGATTGAAATCAAGAATTTAAGGAAGAATAGTCAGGTTGACCGAGCGAGTGCAAATTACTGTGGCCGCGACGTTTAGAGGAGAACGAGTACACAATATAGTGTCATTGACTGGTATAGGAAAATGCCTGAAGGGCAAGTACCCATTGGTAGTAATTCTGAGCCTTGTGATGATGAACTGTAGTCACTTTTGACTGTGTGGTAACTAGTTGTGCGTGTCCTCTTGAGTCTGGGTGGTCACGGGGATGATCACGGGTGGTCACTGGGATGATCACGAGAGTGGCTGATCACAGGGATGATCAGGGTTATGGGTGATCACTGGGATGATCACAGCCAGTCACAGGGATGACTGCGTATTAGGGCTACGGGGATAGCCGGACAATAGAGACACACACACTTGACCTTTACTTTGATTTGAGATTAATTTGATTTTTAATGGGTACTTGTGCCTGACGATGTTCTAGTATTATGTTGAGATAAGCAATGTGAAAGTCTTTTGTTGAAGTAGAGTTATTTAGGTCAGGAGTGAGCGAACGATGGTGATCGTTACACGTTGAAAAGCTTTGAACTCTAAACGTACTTACAAGTATGCACATGATCGTGTTAGGAAGATGCCTGTGGGGCGGGTAACAGCTGACTCAGACGAAGGTGGAGACAGTGAGGTTGATTAAGTTATTGATTGTTACTGGGTTTTTATGTCGGTGGGTCAGTCTGAGACCGCACCAGGGTGCCGTAGCTGTAGCCCGTTAGAAATCGGTGTCTACTACTTGTAGTAGTCCGTGGGTAGGCAGTAGGCGGTAGCCCTGGGTAGTGTGGTCGGGTCTTGCCTGGTAGCGAAGACCGTAGAGTCATGGGACGACTCGGCATTCCGAAATGGAAGTGCATAAAGGGCAAATGCGTTTGCTAAATCTTGTGTTGTGACCACGAACAAAGACTCAGTAGTAAATCAATTGTGATTAAATTGTTAATTGTGTGTGAATAATGAACCAGAGTCTGTCACTGTTACTGGCCTCAGGGTTTTGGTAGATGAAACTTTATCATAATTTACTTCGTGATTTCTTACGCAAGATGCCAGTAGGTCATGTACCAGTCGAAGTTGATGTTAATAGTGATTCTGATGAGAATGAGTAAACTTGTTTTGGTGAAAACTCGAGTAAGTACTCTATCGGCCGTATTGTGTTCGACCGTACCAGTAGCTATTACGTAGTCGTAGCCCGGTAGAAATCGGTGTCTCTTGGGGTAACTCAAGTAGTCCGTGGGTGCGCGGTGCGCGTTTAGCTCTGGCGGAGGTCGGGTCTGGTAGAGACCATAGATTCCGAGGGAATCGGCATTCGTGGAATGCAAGGAAACGAACATGAGGTTCGATGGAGGGGCTTAGTGAAAAGCCACAGGCCACGAATAAGATTCCTGCTGTATGCTCAAGGATCACTGGGTTGCTTTAATGATTGTAAATAGTGGATGAAAGTGGTACTTTGCTGCTCTAGCATTTTTTTCGGTTAGTGTAACTCCTTTCAAGTGTAAGTCTTTCAAGTCAAAATAAAACAATAGTTTTGCCGAGAAGTTTATTTCAATTTACTTTCTCAAGGTTGAGTTAGTACTAAAGTTGGGTGTCAGGAGTAGCCGAACGGTATGTACTGTGCTATGTTTTTATCTGTTACAGAATAACACACGAGGACGTGTGCTAGCAGGATGGCCGTGTCGGAGCGTGGCATCAGTGGCGCCACACCAGATAGCGGTTTATAACGTCACTACATTATTTTAGTCTGTAGAAGTTTAAGAGTAGTTTGTAAATTCAGTTGACTGATGGAATCGGTAGTGTTGTTATTCCGTGACGTGAGTTCTATCTTCGTGGTGTAGTCTGTGGTATGAGAATAGACTATGTTAAGTCTGTGGTGTTACGCACTATGACAGATGACAGTTGTTCGATAGAGGGATGTGAGCTTGTTTGGTAGTCTGTGGCAGTGAGTGAGTGAGTCTATGATATGAAAAGATGAGACATTAGAGTTTTGGAGGGAAATGGAGACGGTTGTATTGGGATCAGATGGGAAACGTAGATTGGAAGGATGAGGTGTTGACGACATCACGATCGTATTGCGAATCGAGTATAGAATAGGGAAAAGATATTCTATGGCGTGGACAGGACGACTAATGGGGTGAAGGGAGGTCGTTTAGGTTCCATCAATTAATTGAATCTAGACGTATCCTAACTGTAATCTGTAATCCATGATGATCGTGTGTAAAATACAAGCAATGTCAATGTAATGAAGTCCTGTGAGTTATTATTTCAAGATCAAGACCTAGGAATCCTAAGATATCTGATGTTGTATTGGCGGTATAATGCTCGTGCTTATCCTGATGTGACATGTCCCCGATATGGGATAAATATCGCTGTTTCCCCGACATATATATGAGGAGTGTTGGATTCAATTCCATTATCATACTTTGACAAACAAAACAAACTAAGTTAACGATGCAAGAGCATCTTAAAGATTCCTTACAAAGAAGACGCTAAATCATCATATCGGTAACAGTTACATCTACTGCTTACTGGTTCTACATAAAGTATCACATCGAACAAATAAGAGAATTGCAATGAAAAACACATTTCTTTCAAATAGTCAATTTAAATTCAGGGCCGCGCCCACGCACAACGTTATTGAAATTAGTTAACGAACCAAACAAAGGTATTGGTCGACGTACATTGATTGGTCACCGCAGAGCGGCCGATACCGCGTCCATATAGAGCCAGCAATGGGCGAGATAACGTGTAATTGCATTGTGATTTGTACACGTGTGTTGTTAATATTACATTGTTATGTTTAGTGGTGCGAGGTATAGGAATAACAGGTACATACGAATAATAATAGTTAAGTATCACTTAATGAAAACTTTACTCGACTTAGTTAAATTGTTATAAAAAATCTAACACATTTTCAGTGCTGCAGGCAATCGTAGCTTTTTGTAACGCTCTTTTTAACTTATCCTGTCCCACTGTTGGGTAAAGGTCCTCCCTAGTCCAAAAAAATAAACTAACAAAGCTAACGTTTAAATTATATCTAAGCTGTAGCAAATAATTTCCATATATTTGAAATACAAAACAACTTACGCATCCACCTCATTTTCACACAATAAATATTAGTCGCTGCGAAGCCTTTTGTTGATCAAACAATACGCAATGAAGCCTGAACCCGCCTCAGCTCATGGCACGACACACACCTGATTAATGTCCTTCAAACAATTAGATGCAACACTGAAATAAGGGGCACTTGCGTATTCCCTTCACCCCCACATTACTGAAGATAAAACAAAACACGCAATGTATACCGTACATTACGTTAAATTACAAATAATTGCGATTATGAATGGAGGCCCGCTCAGTTTCCTTTGTGTATTTAAATGTTGAATTAACATCGAGAGCGCTCTGCAAATCATGTTGTTACTGCTTAATTTACAGACGAGGTTCGGCACAAGCGGGGAATTTGGTTATTTAATAGAAATTAGCATGTTTTGTATTTAAATATTTTAACTGAATGTCGATTTTAAAGTGGTTCTATATTTATTGTACAACTGCAGTTGTAGTTCATGAATACGAGGACTTGTATCGTGGAGATTTCGAGTACAGATTAAAAGTGAGTTTTCTTTCTTAAGAAAACCTAGCATGTTTGCATGTTAGCATAAGAGCCTCCGTCGACCTTGGTTCAGACAATTTATGACCGCCTTTTCGTCTAGAAATAAGTGTACACAAGACATAAGACGTCTCACACATCTTTGACGTCTGTCAGTCACATTATTCATCTATTACAGATAACCTTAATAAATTGTTGCGACAACTATTGCTATACTGACGAAGGAGTCTAACTAGTCATTCTAATGTCTAACTAACTGGTCTAAAAACTGCCTTGAGTCCAGACTATTTAGTCTGCGATAGTTTACTAATACGCGGCCTTATATTATAGATATATAAGGTAATCGAGTAAGAAAATCAACAAAAGGATTCTTCCTGAGAAACTGGAGGTATAACTAATGTGTGTGTCGTGTGGGACTGGGAACACTATCCCGGCATCGACTCGTAAATCGGAACACCTCCGCATTAACTACTGATCCGAGATTACGTATCTGACTCCGATAGAACAGAGTTATGGATTATAAATATTGTATTTATTGGGAAATACAATTTTATCATATGATTGTTAAGGAAATTTAGATCCGATAAATATTTGATCATGATCAAATATATTTTTCCCTAGAAAAACAGAAAATTCAGGAAAAAATCTTTCCAATAAACTTAACCAATGATTAAAAGCAGTTCCAATGGTAACGCCATCAATGTCCGCTGTCTCGAGAAGTCCATGCATCATAGCGCGCGGGCGGAAGCGATATCGCGCCTCATAAATATCTGCCCGCCGCGCCGCGCGCCGCCCGCCCCAATGAATAAATTCGAGCCAGCGTTCGAATTTCGAACCAATGACTTCGAAAAATGTATGATTTTTGCTAACTTTTGTGGTTTCATGGAATTTTAAACATTTTTTTAAAATTAACTGTGGTATGGTAGTGAAGTGGCATGGGTCGTAAAGGCGAATCTACTGTAGAAGATACATAGACAAATAATTACAGTCCTTATTAATAGTTTTCAAATTTATTTAAGATGGATAATTAGAATCTGCAAGACACAATCTAAAATTAAATATTAATTAGATAAATACTTTGAAGATGTTTTAATTTTAACCAACTTCAAAAAAGGAGGAGGTTTCTCAATGCGACCGTATATGCTTTTTTACAAATGCGTTAACCAACCGCTAACAGTATCACGTCCGAAGCAGCGCTTGCGAGCACGCCGCGCCGCGGCCGCGCGGGCGCGAGGTCTCAATTTGTATAATATATTTTAGTGAGCAGTACTTTATCGCTGCGTTGTTCACGAGCACAGAGCCATTGTCGAGATTTATCTCCGAAATGTATAAATAAATATTTCTTTATTGTCTCCAGACAAAAGGGTTAAGGAAATATGACTATTATGCAGGGGAAGTCATAATTTCAATGGGTTTTCTTTATAATGTCATTTGAAACTTTATATTATTGTCAGTGAGTACAGCTGACCCATGAAAATGTTGACTATACTTCATTGAGTTGGGATAACTCTATACTTATCACTTTATTAATTTGTATAATACCTAATGATGTCCATGGGAATTTCGAAATGTTATAAGCCTACAAAGTAGGTAGGTGCTTAATATTGGCAACGGACTGTGCGCAGTGTTTTACATTCTAAGCTGTATTACCACGATTTGAGTCTTAACAGGCAAAAACCTCTCACCTCACTGAAGATTAAAATATTGAATTACCTAGTACAATAATAACATAAGAAAAGCAGCCAGCCAACAGCCTCCGTGGTCTTGTGGTTTGTGCGCTTGGCTCACGATCCGGAGGTTCCGGGTTCGATTCCCGAGACAATAGCTCACAAAAATTTATTTGTGAGACTGTCCTTTGTTTGGTTAGGGCATTGCAGGCTGAATCACCTGATTGTCCGAAAAGTAAGATAATTCCGTGCTTCGGAGGCCACGTTAAGCCGTCGGTCCCGGTTACTTTCTACGGATAGTAGTCGTTATATGAGCCATGTCAGAGGCTTTTGGCGGCTCAATAACTCTGACACCAGGATTGGTCACGTTGAGCATCCACTTGATGAAGAGGATAAGAAAAGTTGGTGATCACAAACCTGACCCATTAAAAAAGTTAGCCTATAATGTCCCACAGCTGGTCAAAGGCCTCTCATCTTACTGAAAATAACAGTGCGTATATCCTTCAAACCGGGTATCAAATCCGTGGCCCCTTGTTCTTGATGGGCAAATGCAACTGCCCCTAGACTACCGAGGACAGTGATAGTTAAATTGTCGGTCACAGTTGATTCAATCGTCAGACCATGTCGGACATCTTTAGGCGGTCTAGAAACCCCGCAACCAGGGTTGCCACTCGTTTTTCGTTGCTCACCAGGGTAGCTACTCTCATTTACGTACTTACTGATAGTGCCAACACGACTTTAAAAAGGTTGTGGTCAAAGTGTTAATTCGTCAAGTAGCTCCACTGGTAATATCTAGAAGAAACACAACAATAAACGAAATCCCCCCGAAATCTGGTCACAAATCATATTTCCACTCAACTTTTTGCCACAACAAACATAAATCTCCCTAAAAATACGGACAAGTGCGAGAAACATCCGCCGCGAGGGTTCCGTCGTAATATGTTTATAATTCAGTCATTACAAATACCAAAATACAATTTGATTGCAAGTCGTTATCCATACTATGACTTATATATGGAGAGTCAACCTATAAAAATGTACTTCGGAGCACCCTTAGAATCTTATCATATACAAACTTCTATATAATACCTTACCAACTTGTCAATGGGAATCTAATTTTATACTGTGGTAAAGTACTATGAGTTCAACATTTTCATCTTCTTCTTATCGAGTGGATGGTCAACTTGACCAATCCTGGTGTCAGAGTTATTGAGCCGCCAAAGGCCTCTGACATGGCTCATGTAACGACTACCATCCGTAGAAAGTAACCGGGACCGACAGCTTAACGTGCCCTCCGAAGCACGGAATCATCTTACTTTTCGGGCAATCAGGTGATTCAGCCTGCAATGCCCTAACCAAACTGAGGACAGTCTCTCAAAGTGATTTTTTGTGAGATATCCCCACCGGGAATCGAACCCGGAACCTCCGGATCGTGAGCCGAGCGCTCAAACCACTAGACCACGGAGGCTGTTAACATTTTCATAGGATACATAGATACATCTATAGAAGATGTAGCCAGTATATTTAAGTGTTACTGTTCATCACCTAATTTGACTCCTTCACTACAGTGCTGCACAGAAAACCATTAGAAATTCCAGTCGCATAACGTATTAATCTACTATCTAGTACGTGCGAGTAAATTAACCAACCCCAGCACTCGATAAGGGACCCCTAAAAGCTAGCAACACTAGATACAGAGATTTCACGAGATAATTTAGATTCCGTGTTGGTTGTAAATCATAGGCGCATTCATAGCGTATGAATGGAGTGAGCGGACAATGGACGGCAATAGTATCGTGATTTATGTGCTTCGGAGATACAAGATTACGGTTTAATGGAGAGACGCGAGTGGCGACTTCTGGCCAATTGTGAGGCGCTGGCTGCGAGAGGCAGGGTACCAGGATCCAGGATGTGGAGCACTAGTTACACTAGTAGTACCTAATGTCAGTACTCCTCAAGTGAACTTCGAAATAGAGTTATAGTGATAACAGAACGAAACGTGTCTTAAAACATAGTAGTATAGTATGACTATTGCCCTATTTTTTCTGTCTATAATAATACCATGAATGAAAATATTTCGAGAAAATAACGTTAGCGCGATCTGAACGATTTTTATCCAAAAAATCCAACTATGAGTGTGCGAACCGCCGCGGATTAAAGTTATAGTAGGTATAATGGTAGGTATACGTCAATGTTAAGTAATGTTAACATGTTTTACACTATATGGGGGTGGTGCGTTCTAAAGAACCAATTTGGGCCAAAACTGAATAAAAATATATGACTTCGACTTTGACTTAAATGCTATATATGTACTTATTTTACTTATTTTCGACTGACCCAAGACGTCAAAACTTATTACGAAACTACTGTCTACAATTCAAAATTAACGCGTTAATATTTTATTAAATTGTAATCAAATTTCAAGTGTTCGTTAATAACACTTCAAAGCGATAGAAGAGGCTCTTCAAGTAAATTAATTTATATTGTTGAGCGAAGGCTACAGAGAGTCAATTATGTGAAAAATCGAGTTGTCCCTTAGAACACTTAAGCCGTTATTGACAGTGCGAGCGTAATAAGACTTATTTTTTACTATCAGGCGGTGACATAACTAGGGATGATAACTGGAGGGACCCTGAAAACTCTGAGTGGGGCATGACTCTTGGGGAATTAAAACATGCCGCCGGGATGTGTGTTAGGAAAGTAGCATTATTTTAAATAAAGAACATAAAATCTTCCACTTCTCTTCTATTTTTTAAAGAAATCCGTCTTCGGCATTCGCTTTTGCTACACTGTGGAACCCTCTAAGTGCTGACGATTTAAACAAATGTCGTTTCTTGATTCCACAGTGTAATGCTCTTCATTCGAATGTAATACCATAACTCGCTCAGCGCATTGTCTATCTAAAGCCCCTCAGCCCGAGCAGCTCCTCCATTTCAAAATATTATTTTTCCAAACAATATTTATTATTCCCTCTCCCCTCAAAGTACCGGATATTACACAGTTCCGACGCGAACTGCTAAAAATAAATTAAAGAACATTGCCCAAAGTGATTCCCAAAAGATATAAGACGATAATATAGAGATCAAAATGTCTTCAATAAAAGAGAAATAACAAAATTGTTTTTGCGCAATTTCCTTTGGAGTTTTGTAAAAATAAAGGTGGTTGTTGTTTGACAGTCATAGCGTAATATTGTATTTAGAAAGTTTTGGTAAATCACTTGGCTCCGGGCCGCGGCTGCGGTGCGTTCACCGAATGTTGTAACAAGTCGTTTGTGTGTTAAATTGATCGTGTTTTATTTAAATTACTTTCTTTTCTTTTGAAGTTTTGTCTGAAGGTATACATTTTTCGTTTATTTATCTCGACTGTTTTAGAAATATTTAATAAAAGTTTCTAAAATATATTTTAAACAGAAGACAGAAAGCTAATTTACGAGAAAAATGTGTTTGTGAAATATTAAGAAAATATTTTCAGAGAACTCCACTGTGTTTCTGTTATCTCGACCGCTTGGAATTATTTATATTACTATTAAGATTTTGTAGAAAAGAATTACAGTCACTAAATACATTAATGAATCACTCGTACAAGTATTACGTAAAACTTTTTCAAATAAAATAATTGTTTAACAAAAAATACTTGTTCATCAGTAAAATACTCGTATCTTCTGATTACAATACGCTGCTTAAGAACCATACCTAGTATCTATCTAGTAGACAACTCGTTATATTTATTAGTTCTCGCATCATTTGTCATCCCTCGCGGCGCGCGGGGCGAACTCGTAAGTATCGAAACTACGAGTGTTCACTTCACGAACAATTTCACTTGTTCTTGATGCGATATCAAAACGTCCGCTTGATGGAGCGCAAAATAACAGAAATATTGGATTCCGATATATTTATGTGTTACATCTTGATCTGAAACTGTTTCTATGAATAACTTTAGTGCAATCTATTTGATGCTCTCGCTGCATTTGATTTTGAATATGTATTATGTACTGCATACTTTTATAGCGGATTTATGCAACTTATATTTGTTTTGATGTGGTTTCGGTCGTAGCGGTGGTTGAATAAGAAAAACAATAATACCGGTGTAATAATATTCTAACCAGGATTTTATACAACCTTATTTTTGGAATCTATGAAATCTGAAATAATTTGTTTAGTATCTTGAACTGAATTGATACAAGGGAGAAGTTTAGTACTGTTAATTACAAGGAATCCCAACTGTGATTAGCATAATTTCTTCACCCTTTCCAAACAAGACTAACGATTTGATGAGTTCAAAACCCACTGCTCCCCCAGTTCCGGTGTGAGCCCCACTATTTATCGATAACCATCGATGGATGAATGGCGAACAATAAACCAATTCGTTTGTAAACTCTATTGTCTGGGCGCATCGCTAATTCTACAACAATACCGATCAGGGATGAAGAGTAATCCGCTCCCAACGGGTGTCGGCTTCATTGGTACATATTTTATTTGTATGCACAGTGCTGCTAACTAGATCGTGCTAAAAATTCGTTGAGTCAACACTTTCAAACTTTAAGTTTTTTTCGTATGCTAAGCTTTTTAATGTTCGGCGACGTAATACGAGGAGTGTTAAATAATAACGTACCTAAATGTCAGATTCATCCTACTAATATTATAAATGCGAAAGTTTGTATGTATGGATGTATGGATGTATGGATGTTTGTTACTCTTTCACGCAAAAACTACTGAACGGATTTGGATGAAACTCTACAGTAATGTAGGTTATACATCAGAATAACACATGGGATATATTTTATCCCGAAATTCCCGCGGGAACGGGAACAAAGCGGGTAACACCGCGGGGCGCGGCTATAGACTATATAATACTAGCTGCGCCCCGCGGTTTAACCCGCTTTGTACCCGTTCCCGCGGGAATTTCGGGATAAAAATAGATGTTGGCCGATTCTCAGGCCTAACCGATATGTACACAAAATTTCATAAGAATCGGTCGAGCCGTTTCAGATGAGTTCAATTACGCACCCCGTGACACGAGAATAATAATATCCTACTAATATTATAAATGCGAAAGTTTGTATGTATGGATGTATGGATGTATGGATGTATGGATGTATGGATGTATGGATGTTTGTTACTCTTTCACGCAAAAACTACTGAACGGATTTGGATGAAACTCTACAGTAATGTAGGTTATACATCAGAATAACACATGGGATATATTTTATCCCGAAATTCCCGCGGGAACGGGAACAAAGCGGGTAACACCGCGGGGCGCGGCTATAGACTATATAATACTAGCTGCGCCCAGCGGTTTAATCCGCTTTGTACCCGTTCCTGCGGGAATTTCGGGATAAAAATAGATGTTGGCCGATTCTCAGGCCTAACCGATATGTACACAAAATTTCATAAGAATCGGTCGAGCCGTTTCAGATGAGTTCAATTACGCACCCCGTGACACGAGAATAATAATATCCTACTAATATTATAAATGCGAAAGTTTGTATGTATGGATGTATGGATGTATGGATGTATGGATGTATGGATGTTTGTTACTCTTTCACGCAAAAACTACTGAACGGATTTGGATGAAACTCTACAGTAATGTAGGTTATACATCAGAATAACACATGGGATATATTTTATCCTGAAATTCCCGCGGGAACGGGAACAAATCCTACTAATATTATAAATGCGAAAGTTTGTATGTATGGATGTATGGATGTATGGATGTATGGATGTATGGATGTTTGTTACTCTTTCACGCAAAAACTACTGAACGGATTTGGATGAAACTCTACAGTAATGTAGGTTATACATCAGAATAACACATGGGATATATTTTATCCTGAAATTCCCGCGGGAACGGGAACAAAGCGGGTAACACCGCGGGGCGCGGCTATAGACTATATAATACTAGCTGCGCCCAGCGGTTTAATCCGCTTTGTACCCGTTCCTGCGGGAATTTCGGGATAAAAATAGATGTTGGCCGATTCTCAGGCCTAACCGATATGTACACAAAATTTCATAAGAATCGGTCGAGCCGTTTCAGATGAGTTCAATTACGCACCCCGTGACACGAGAATAATATTAGATCCTACTACTATTATAAAGGCGAAAGTTTGTAAGTATGGATGTATGGATGTTTGTTACTCTTTCACGTAAAAACTACTGAATGGATTTGAATGAAACTTTACCACAATATAGCTTATACATCAGAATAACACATAGGCTTATAGCTTATACATCAGAATAACACATAGGCTATCTATACTATATATATAATCCTACTAATATTATAAATGCGAAAGTTTGTATGTATGGATGTATGGATGTATGGATGTATGGATGTATGGATGTATGGATGTATGGATGTATGGATGTATGGATGTTTGTTACTCTTTCACGCAAAAACTACTGAACGGATTTGGATGAAACTCTACAGTAATGTAGGTTATACATCAGAATAACACATGGGATATATTTTATCCCGAAATTCCCGCGGGAACGGGAACAAAGCGGGTAACACTGCGGGGCGCGGCTATAGACTATATAATACTAGCTGCGCCCAGCGGTTTAATCCGCTTTGTACCCGTTCCTGCGGGAATTTCGGGATAAAAATAGATGTTGGCCGATTCTCAGGCCTAACCGATATGTACACAAAATTTCATAAGAATCGGTCGAGCCGTTTCAGATGAGTTCAATTACGCACCCCGTGACACGAGAATAATATTAGATCTTACTACTATTATAAAGGCGAAAGTTTGTAAGTATGGATGTATGGATGTTTGTTACTCTTTCACGTAAAAACTACTGAATGGATTTGAATGAAACTTTACCACAATATAGCTTATACATCAGAATAACACATAGGCTTATAGCTTATACATCAGAATAACACATAGGCTATCTATACTATATATATAATATAACTAGCGACCCGCCCTCGCTTCGCTTCGGGTAATCAAGATTTCATGTAGGAAAATCGGGATAAAACATTGCGTGTCTCCCGCAGGAATATACACAATCAAAATTTCAAGTGGGAAATTGGATAAGGAAATTATAATGCTGTAGTGCTTAAAATCGCTTCGAAAATTAGCTATTATTTGCCGTAAAAAGTAAATGACAAAAAAATGGTTTTGTGGGATATCGATAAGAGATAGACATATACCATCGCGGACTTTTCTGTATGTAGAGAATACTTAGTACATTATTTTTATAAAATCCTGTAAGGTTAAGCCTGCGTACGCAATGTACGCGGCAAGAAATGTAAAAATTTACGACACCACATTAGAAACCCTGAAAATAACAGTATTTCTCCATTATTTAATAGATGTTATTATACTTAAAAACCTTCCTCTTGAATCACTCTACCTATTACAAAAAACCGCATTAAAATCTGTTGCGTAATTTTAAAGATTTAAGCATACAGACAAACAAACACGAAACAGAGACGACTTTATTTTATACTATGTAGTGATATTTCTCATCATAACTCTGAAACTAACTGTCCGATTTTAATAATTTAAAGAGGTATACAAAGAAACATAATAAACCTTGATTGTAGAGCCATTTATTTTGATGTAGATTCATCCTACTAATATTATAAATGCGAAAGTTTGTATGTATGGATGTATGGATGTATGGATGTATGGATGTATGGATGTATGGATGTTTGTTACTCTTTCACGCAAAAACTACTGAACGGATTTGGATGAAACTCTACAGTAATGTAGGTTATACATCAGAATAACACATGGGATATATTTTATCCCGAAATTCCCGCGGGAACGGGTACAAAGCGGGTTAAACCGCGGGGCGCAGTCTATAGCCGCGCCCCTCGGTGTTACCCGCTTTGTTCCCGTTCCCGCGGGAATTTCGGGATAAAAATAGATGTTGGCCGATTCTCAGGCCTAACCGATATGTACACAAAATTTCATAAGAATCGGTCGAGCCGTTTCAGATGAGTTCAATTACGCACCCCGTGACACGAGAATAATATTAGATCCTACTACTATTATAAAGGCGAAAGTTTGTAAGTATGGATGTATGGATGTTTGTTACTCTTTCACGTAAAAACTACTGAATGGATTTGAATGAAACTTTACCACAATATAGCTTATACATCAGAATAACACATAGGCTATAGCTTATACATCAGAATAACACATAGGCTATCTATCCTAATCTATACTAATATTATAAAGAGGAAAGGTTTGATTTTTTGTTTGTTTGTTTGTTTGTTTGTTTGTTTCGAATAGGCTCTGAAACTACTGCACCGAATTAAAAAAATCTTTCACCATTCGAAAGCTACACTATCCCTGAGTGACATAGGCTATATTTATTCCCGAAATTCCCACGGGAACGGGCACAACGCGGGTATATGTAACCCAAGGTATGAAAAACATGCCTAAAAAAATTGGTTATTGGCGTGCGCTACTAAATCTATTGATGATACACAAAAACAATGTTCTACACAATCAAAGTACATATCATTGCGAACAAATAAGTTCGCGAGGGCATATGTCTAACTATTATAGTTAAGACACAATAACCGTTTTAAGTTAAAATTAATTAGTTAAAAAAGGAGTGTAATTTTAAGTTGATGATATTCATATGATGATATGAATCTACATCAAAATAAATGGCTCTACAATCAAGGTTAATTATGTTTCTTTGTGTACCCTTTTAAATTATTAAAATCGGACAGTTAGTTTCAGAGTTATGATGAGAAATATCACTACATAGTATAAAATAAAGTCGTCTCTGTTTCGTGTCTGTTTGTCTGTATGTTTAAATCTTTAAAATTACGCAACGGATTTTGATGCGGTTTTTTTGTAATAGGTAGAGTGATTCAAGAGGAAGGTATTTATGTAAAAAAATTCCCAAAATTCCCACGGGAACGGCCACAACGCGGGTAAAACCGCGGGGCGCTGCTTACAAAATAGTAATGCTCGATGGCGGGTCTCTTATGGCTACTTACTGTTTCGTGCGGTCAAAGCGCGCGGGGATATAGGTACCTACCTACGAACTACGAACGACGAAGACGTGCTATGTAGGTATTATCCCGAATTCTTCCTCACATGAAATCTTGATTGTGTATACATATATACTCGCGCGAGACATGTAATATTTTATCCCCAATTTCCCACTTGAAATTTTGATTGTGTATATTCCTGCGGGAGACACGCAATGTTTTATCCCGATTTTCCTACATGAAATCTTGATTACCCGAAGCGAAGCGAGGGCGGGTCGCTAGTATCATCATAATATTATTACCGGCTTCATCATGTAGCATCAAGTGAGTAACACTGGTATTCAAGTTTTTGCCTAAAATTGATTATGATATAGCGATGAAAATAATTAGGACTGACTATGCTCACAAAAGGTAGTACTAAATATTCCAATACTGAGTCACCTTCTTAATAGTACACGTTGCATTAAATTGCATAACAAATTACATACTTTTTATTTAATTAAACACAGACATATCTAAATCTATATCTATCTACATACGGTTCTTGTTTCTAATTCCTTACCTGAAACAAAAACACAGTTATTAGTTGAGATTTCATCAATATCGTATTACACACAGAAGGACAGCACTAAGTTCATATAAATTGACGTAAGATACGTCGGGACCTCTCATATCAGATGGGCCCAAAAGGCAAGTTCAATTTCCGGCCCATCTATAATACCGACCCATTTCAGCTTATGACGAAAACATTTTTTACTTTGAAAGAATGGATTCGAGAATACACATAGTTTGTTAAGAAAAGCTTCTTATTAGATAAACAAATATAATACCTTTCAAATGGTTTACCAAACTTACATCACAGTATTATCTTCAAAAATGACCAACTCAAGCCAAATGCAAAGTAAACACTATGATTGATAATGTAGTATCAAGTATCTGTATGATGGCGTCTGGACTGGACAAAGAACAATAATAAAATGCATCCATCATCCGACGTGTCCGTTCGGTTCTGAATTGTTTATTCAAAGGTCGTCGACACTAGAACGACTGAACACTGCTCCGTGTGAAAACTTCAACAGATATGTTCCTTCAGATATCGATAACAGTTTAGCTGAATCAGGAATTTTGTCTCATCTTAGATTTTAAAGAAATACGTGTATAGATACGCGTCTCGGAGGATGGAATAAAATGTAAAGTTTGCTAAATATTCTTTCAAATATTTTGCGCTTCGATCAAGATGCTATTTGCAGTCACTCATTCATGGACTGAACGCTTTATTGGTCACCCATGCTTGGTCCAAAGTGCTTTGAAGCATATTATTTATATGGTTGCAGAATATCTTGGACCAAACTTTTAAAGACAATTTTTACACACACAGCTCATAAAACTTGAATGGAACTCTGAAACTGCTGCCATTAGTAACGAGTTTGAGACGCGATTATTTTTCGAAATCATTGAACTTGATCCAAAGCTGCACTACGCGTACGTTATCTCGTTTCACGGTTGATCGGAACCTACTTTTTACACGTATCGAGTTTGTTCGGATAGAAAATATTGCTCCATTACCGGATCAATGTCGTACGTCGTGTCTTGTAAACGTATATTGTGTAATATTTAGATTATACGCGTAGCATAAAAACGAGACACAAAAATGTTATCGTCTAGAAAGAATATGTAAAGCGCTGATAAGGAGATATTATGTTCCCGAGCAACAAGCAGCTGACGCGACACCTTGGGATGTATCGCCTGCTCGCGGCGTTGGCACAAGCCCGATGTTTCCACACATCCAACTATTCGCAATTTAATAAAAATCCTAGGAACTAACCGAGCAGTGAAATTTTCGCTGAATCGGAGCCCTTTCAAGGGAAGCGCGGTATTTTCCGGTACTAAGCCCGGTCTTCGAGGGGAGACGCGAATTCAATTTGGATCATTCTTCTACGGCATTATCCCGATTGGAGGTCTTTCACTTCGTCCCTCTGCCCCCTTTACGACGAAATTGGATCTTTTGCATAAAATAAAAATCAAATAAGAACTAACGAAATATTCGAAGGATCTAGAAAGAGTGGCAAATTCATTCGATTATAATTCACATGGCTTTGCTTTGATAAATTCACTTCCATTACGTTTCAAACCCTTTTCCCAATTATTTTCGAGGTCTTTACTATGAATCATATTTTACATAAAATTTTCGTTTTGAATTTACAAAATCCTAATTTAATCAGGAATCAGTTCCGAATATAAAACTCCCAAACAAAATAATACGGGTTGTAAACGAAATACTTGGAGAAAGCACATCACAGCAGACAAAGTGTCGGCAAATAGTGGGGCCTGCAGACTGTAACCCGCGACCCCATTTTGTCATCTGATTATTACATTACAAGGGAGCCTCGTTTGAATATTGTACGTGTTGTGTAAAATATTTTATTATCACGATTGCGCGTGAAAAGTGTTTGTTATTTGAAGAGGAATGAGACAAACGGTGATATAGAATGAGTTTTACAATGGCTTTCTGAGACGTTTTGATTATTTACTTATTTTGTTAATAATAATCTGCATGTTTTGTATTCACGATCTAACTACTGATGACTTATTCCTAAGTGAGTAAATCGCGGGGAACGGTTATAAAGAGTCACTAGATTTGACGAGTTGGCTAGTTCAATGGACCACGAGCTTAAGATTGGTCAAACTAATATCTTCCTCGCTCTTAAACAAACATCAAAGTTTCTTCTGTTCCAAACTGTACATTGAAGCAGCGTTTACTTGAAAAATACCTTATTACAAAATAATGTAAAAGTTATACAACATTAGCTGTGAGCTGTAAGAAACATCCCCGACTTTGTTTCTTACGCGGCTCTAAAATTATAGTTAAACTTCTCTACTGTAGTTTAATAATTAATTCTTTAAGTAGTCCTCAAACTTGGAATATTGAGAACACTAGCAGCATTAGCTATTCATTACAATGTGATAGTGTTGTTTACAATGTTGTATTGTTATCATCTACATAATATTATACTAATTTTGGAAGACGAGTTCGGTTCTGTGATCGCATAGTTATATAAAAGGTAAGGTACGTTCATTTGTTTGTAGGGGTTATAATTGGAAGTCTATCACATTTAAGAACATTTATCTATAGTTTATAATATGGTAGCTACAATCATGAGACTGTTTATCTCGAAATTCTCACAAGGCTACACCGCGATTGAATTCGCGAGTCGCTGCTGTGTGTTCGCAGTGGTGTCGGAGTAGTAGGAACACAGTTAGAAGAGGAATGTTGAACTTTTATTTTTATGATTGTTTTTTATATTATATCTTGGAGAGCGTAATCTAATCATTGTCTTTTTAAACTAGTACAATTATACAATGACCGTGATTTTTACAAGTACAATAATGATTTTTCGAAGACATGTTTCTTAATAAGAACTTGACGGGCGGACTATAGTTAATCGGCTTGCTCCAGAGGTATCGGAGGCTTCAATTATAACGACAGAGCAGCGGTGCCGCGGTCGCGGGGATCGATTCGGTCCAGGACGGATTAGAGGTGTGCCAATATCTTTCATCATACACTCAAATGAACTTGAAATAGGGACTCATATGGACTGTAGTTGCCCAGTTTTAATCAAAGCAGTGAAATTATATTTACATACAAAATAAATGCTAAGAGTGCGTTTTACTGAGGCAGAGTTATACGGAGAGATACTTGATTGACCAAAATATGAATTTCACGCGGCAGTTTGGCGGTTATGTCTTCCTCACAAGAAACGCACTAAATCCGAGTGCAATGCTGGGTTATATAGCAACAAACTCAGTATTCACTTCACTTTTTGTTTTTCTATAAAGCGGAATATCTCTTTGGGCTTTTCAGCCCTTGAACTTATAGCGTTATCCAGCAGAAAACCCTTTGTGTAGAACAATGTAAAGACATTAAAAATAAAAATAAACGAACAAAATGTGCGCCATTAATCCCAATAAAGCATCACTAGTGAAGTGGAGCGAGAGGCCTCGAAATAAAAATGTTTATTGCATTGTCCTTAATTTACGGAGGTCTTTAACGACATCCCATTCAAAAGGACTACTCTCTCATTTTCCATTGCTTCAAGCAAAATCAACTTTAGAGACGGGAAAAGTATACATCGATATTTAAAATAAATACAAAAAATTTAAACTGTTGTAACGGCCGGCAGATTTCTTCAATAAGAATTGAAAGTAAACACTTAAATAAAATAGGTTTAGTATTAATTTTAGGAACTAAAATGCTAGACACAAGTTTAAGCTAATAAAGCGTCTTATTTTGCGTCGAGATTTAAAATAAGTTGACCAACATTTTACAAACATACATAGTGAACAGTAAATATTCAAAATGAATCCTAATAATCTCCCTAATTATGATGGCAACATTATTGCTAATCTATTGTTCTAGTTTTCCCTGAATCCATAATAACAATTTGTAAATATTTACCAACAGTTATTGGTAACCAACGCAAAGCTCCACCAATATTCAATACATTACCTAAATTCCTCGGGGATCTAATCAATTCTGTCCTTGTTTGTATTTACTAAGAGTACGGGGAAAATCTGTACTTAATTTAATTTGGCCATTTTTATGAGGAATTTATTTTCGGATAAATATTTTTGAAAAAATAACAAATGTGGCTTCGAAGAATTGCCAGTCGTTCGCTGCATGTGGTATTCGGTGAGCAAAACAGTGTAAAAAAAATTCGGTGACCGCATAAAGCGAAGGACATATTATAACATAGTTGACTCAAGAGTCTATTTAACAGACGTATGGTCTGATTTGAAAACATCGTTATTGTGACACACGCTCATCAAGATATGATGTTTATCACTATAACAAGACATAATATGCAAATCTGAGTTAAAACCAGATGAGTTGCAAAAATATATACCCCCATCCCCATTCGAATGAAAAATTAAGTAGCGAATAAAGTGTCTCCTTACTCCAGATCTACGAATGATGGATTACATAATAAAGAGCTCTCGAGTGATATATTCGGACGTGTGGGACAAAAAGTGACGTCTCCATGGGAGCCGGGACATTAGTCCTCGCTCCCGATCAACTGTCATCGGAAGTGATACATTCATATATTCTATTATACTTATTCTGTAATAGAGTGGATCATTTCTGTTAGGGACGTTCGTTAAGCCTTTGAGCGATGTATGTTTTTATGAATTGGAAGACTGATGGAACTAGTATTTTAGATTAAAGTACTTTATGGATATATTTATTTTTATTTCATGTTATAAAATTTTAGTTTCAGTTGCTTCTCTGTACGTCGTACTCACAGAAATAAGTAAAGTCTGTAAAATATGGATGGAAATATGAGTATACAGGTCTCGTATAGGTATAGTAACAGTATGAGTAAAGGTATTACGAGAAGTTACGAAAAACAAAAACATTCTCACCTAAGGTGTCGTTTCGATTGGTGACTCAATAATTAAACAGCGAGTTAAGGGCTACGTTACCATACCATACCGACAGATCACCACAGATCATCTTTTAATGTCAAACTTTCATTTTAGAAATCAACTACTTGAAAGTAATCTAGACTAACTGATCTACCTATAAGATCCCTAAAATGATAGTAAACAAATTAACTACTTGTAAACAATAGTATCGACATGCCACTTGGCATCTCTAGCGAAGGCAGAGCGCATCTCTATAATGACAATGTGTTACGGTATTCTTCTCATTTCCGCGGCGTTGCGAGGCAGCGCGGCGGTTCAGTCTATACATTGTATTCAAGAAAATATCGCACTTTTATTACACAATATTATACAAAACTTTAACTTAAGATCCGTGCACAAGTTATTTAAGACTGTTTTTATATCATAATTTCCTCTCACAAAAGGTACAATTACAATTAAGTATACAAGACGATTATAATTCTGAAAAAAAAAAACTGGACGACATAAGAAGTAGTTTTGTTCACAAATCAATTGAGTAGAAATGTAAGCACATTAGTAAACTTTAGAGAAATAGAATCTCTGTCTAAAAAAACTAAGATTGACTGCAAACACAAGACGTCTTTCAACAGACATTTTCCACTTGCACAGACTATTTTGTCTCTTAAACTATTAAATTATTTCTCCGAAAACTGTTTTTAAACCGACTAATGACAGGTCAAGTCAGTCTAAAGACAGATTAGAATACGAGCACAGTCTGCGATGGTCTTTATGCATGAAAAACTTAACGTAACGTAACTTATTATCATATAAAAAGCTCGCGTATATCTTGTAAGCAACATAACCTTAGAATTCACGAGAAAACCTAATGACCCGTAAACTCCGCGATACAACAACGTTACTTATACCGTTCCCTGTGTTATTCTAGTATAACAAAAATATCAAGAGTGCTTGCACCAATAAAAGGAATACTTTAACAATCATTGTTTATTTTGTATTTTATTTTATAAGTATAAGGAAATAAATCAATTATATATTTTATAAAGTAAATGTGTATGTATATGTAGTAGTATCAGTTAGTAAGATGTCATATTACAAGCTTGGAGCTTAGTTGGGGTCTAAATAACCGTGTGTGAATTTGTCCCGGTTTATTATATTATATTATTATATAAAGATTTTAAAACAAAAATCTCAGGTAGAAGATCCCGACAGTCTTACAAATGAAACTGTTATCGTAATAAAATAAAATAAAAATGTATAACTACCTTTTAAGAGGTTGATACAGATATTACATTTTGTTTGTAATCTTATTTAAATATTGTTAAATGTTTGAAGGAGTAAAATGTGAAAATAATTCTAAGAAAAACTTATACCTATTCCGAATAATTTTATTGGTAGAGAATAAAAACACAAAACACGAAAAAAAGATGATTCCATTAAATTAGGCAAAAATGACATAAAAATTTAATATAACGTAAAAATGAGACACAAAACAGAGACGCCACTGTTTCCTGCTAAATGACCCATCTGCATAGGTTACTAACGATAATTGTACTTAACACTAACTTAACGAAGCACAAGTTATTGCAATATAAACCTTATTTTGTGTTAGATAGAGTGTAGGATGAATGTTAAGAATAAGATTGTAATACTGTGTGCCTTATCAGCCGGTGTAAGGCCAAGCTTTCTTGCTAATTATCAAGAAGAAATGGTGGAAAATAAAATATTAAGGTTGATGTTATATTTAGATCTTATTCACAAAATATTTTACAATGTAATGGTTTTATAATGTAATTTGCAATGATTTATAATTATGGATAGCTGTATGTAGTAACATAAATGTGATTATTTTATTTATTTACATACACATACAACCAGTGACAGTTACAATGAAATAATTACTATTTTAATAAAATACATTACAATCAAATTATCTTATGTTCCCCAGGCCCTGTGGATGATACTTATTTTTTATAAAGGAACTTATTATTAATGTCTTGAGAAAATAAAATTCTAGAATTCAAAATATTTTGAAACCAAAAAGTGAAACTCAACTTGGTACAAAAGACTTTCTGCACCATTCTTGTTCTATGGCCACCTGTAATGCAATCTGCGTTATCCGCTAACTAAGCATCGCGGGTCCAGGGCGTGCCAGGGGTCTTAGGGGTGTCGGGGGTGCCGGGGGGTGTCGGGGGGGTGTCGGGGGGTACCGGTAATTAAACGCGTTTATCTGCTTCAGGTGTGGCTAATGGCCGAGATATGAAACTGAAAAACAATTCGCGAGAGTTTTGTGTATACTTGAGATAATCAGCTGAGAACTTGCGACTTAGAGGGGAAGTTTCTTCCACCCGACCCAAATTAGAAGTTGTTTCATTTGGAAGTATTCTGAGAGGTGCATCTAACGTTTACGTATTATGTTTGTTGTTTCTATTTCTAACTTCAGGAATTAAATAGGCTCCTGATCAGATAGTCTAAGTAGCAAAACGTCCAACAAAGCAAAAAGTCCAATGAGCATTATGTCTATTGAGCAAAATGCCCATGTAGCAAAACGTCCAACTATCAACAGGTCTATATATCAAAACGTCTATTATTGTATATTAATGCCATCAAGTTTGTTAAATAATTTCAAGTAAAGTTTTTGTACGTTTTCATCTATTTTTTTGGTTATACTACTGGGCACTTTGTACAAACTCCTGTTTATTAAATGCAGTTCAGTCAAATCTTATGCCTTTAAATTACATTTACAGTGAACTAAAAACAAAACGTTCACAAAAACTAGAATATAACGAGTACACACATACTAAAAGCATCCATAATTTAATTAAACAAATACTTTACTTTAACGTATCCAACAAAACTAAACAAAACCTGTGGGTATTTGAGTCCAACTCTCCAGGAACGTAATTGCACACTTATCGTACAGGTGCTGGTAATACTCGCTGTGATATCGCACCGTACACTCACTGGTACTGTGGTACATCGTGTACCTTGTAGCAGTGTTGGAGAGCTTTTGTTTGGGGCTTTAATTAAATAGTGGTACCGATTGGTGTGAAAGTGCTGTGGTCAAAGGAAATAAAAGCGAATTACTGAGATGATGAAATTTTTGAGATTTTGGAGGTTGTGTAAGAGGATCAAGCTACATAGATTACGAACATATTATGCTCGGCATTATACTAAATCTATATTCTATATTTTCAAAGCTATCTATATTCAAAACGAACATATTATTAAGACAGATTACAGTAAAGAACATCCAAGACATTCAACACTCTACCTCAATGCGCCGACGCGACGTTTCAAAATTAAAATGCAGTAAATTATGAAAAGAAAAATCGGTGGAAACTTGGAGGAATGTGAAAATGTCTCGAAAATAAATTTCTTTGCTCACAGATGCTGGTAATCGGTCTGGGGAGAGCCTATTTATCTCAACATGGTCGCGTTTAGTGAAACAAGTTCCTATTTACATAGCTGTGTTTACAAATATTGGCATTGTAAAACAAGTCTGATGCAAAAACTGACTTTATTAATATTTTTAACCTACACTAACTAACAGATTTCTAGATTAAACAATTTGACAAAAAACTTGATTAAAATAAGATGATACCCTTGTTAAACCAAAATGTTATTTAAAATCCATTATAAACAATTAGGTAACAAACTTAGGATAATAAACACGAATCTCAATAATCACCTCCTAGTTTTTGAAATTTGTTTGAACGGTAAAAAATATATTTAAACTGTTAACTGAATGAAATAAACATAAAATCTAATTGCATTTAACGACACAATCTAAGTTGCACTAAGTACACAATACAAAGTGACGTTAACTGGAACACTCGGGCCACTAAAAGCTCATTGAAGGGTCCTCAGCGAACTGAAAGCAATAATTCCAATATGGCGTCGTATAAAAACAAAGAATCCTCCTTAATATGTGCCGTTAAGGCAGCGTATCCCCTGAATACATAATCAGGAACATTTCGTATTCATATAATAACATTAGCTTTCATCTCGCACACTGCGCGCTTACTGCAACCTCTTTGATTATAATTATTTTTGTATTATATATTTATGAGGTTTTTAAGGAAAACACTTCCGAGGGTCTTGCGAAATGAGTGTGTTTTTATTAAGTACCGTGGACTTTCAGCGAAATTGGTGCGAGACCAAATTGGGAGTAGGTATTCGCTTATTCACTGGAGAGGCGTTTATTAAAAGTATTATTTAAGCAGTATCCCAAATAAGTGGTGAGCCGCTAACTTATCCATTAGTACGTCACCACTAAAGTTATGAACAGTTGACTTTGGATCACAATGTAATATTAAACACACGTTAAAGTTTATCATCATTGGTCCTCACTAATACTTACTACCATGTCAAACAGAAATTTCTCATTTTATCTCTTAACAAAGTACAAAAGTACTCAATGGTTTGGACTGACTGTACATACATTATACAGCAAAATAAAGTAATTACTATTACCTTCAATATAAATGGTATTTCACAAACCAGTATAGCAATTACACACAAAAACTGCAGTGCAAATATAAAATCAACTTGTCAACAATTAATCAAACGTTTCATTTGAAAGGTTTTAGCATTCCGTTGAATATGTATCGAGACAAGCGATGTAATAACGCGCTAATAACACGGTGGGGAAGTTATCTAGGACTAAGTGGTGAGATTGTGGCTATCGGGGATTTATGTAGCTTCTGCGAGTGCGTGGCGTAACAACTGGACAGATTACATGGATAGAACATTTTAATGTTGGACTCGATATGAGATATGAGATGCTGTACTACTATTCTGTTGCTTGCAAGTTTGTCTGGAAGATTAATATTGTGAGGTCTAATGTTTCTATAGTGGAACATAACTAGTTAACACAGTTAAAATCAAGTTATATCCATAGAATAATTGTAGGATTCATCTAGGAGTTGGTAGTAGAATAGTAGGTCTGCATGTCCAGGTTTTCATGAAAGTTTTAAGATCTTGAAGGTGTGTAGGCCACTTACAACAAATATGATAATATAGCTTACGTTTCCATTCCTTTCCTTCCCAAAAGGTTAAATACAAAAAAAAAACAAATGTAAACTTTGGGCCTAAAAAACTGCTACGCAAGTTATTTTTCGATTAAAAATAGAACCAACCTTTTCGGTTTAAGAAAGTTATACCAAAAAGGTCTCGCTACGTTTTGATACACCTTTCGATTAAACGAGCGGGTCTCATTTCAACGCAGTCATTATGTTTCGTCCGTTTAAATCCGGTATCCGTTATTGTCCGGGCCGGTTAATTCGCATCCGTTCACGGGCGACCGGGTAGCCGGTATGTTACAGGTCGACTCTGGAGAGAAATTGTAAGCTTTTCAATTTCACGTATTACCGTTAAGTGAGGCCTCACTAGCCGTGAAAATGTATGGAACTCTCAGGGGATGAGTCGGGTGGGGGGCCACTGACGGCGGGATCGCGATTACGTATTACTTTGATTAGGTATTTGGTTAAGGTGGGTTGTTGGTTATTACTACTAAATCGGTGTTGGCAAGTTTTAACAGTAATCCGTAATTAATTAAATTTCCTTTGCCAGCTGGATAAGGGTTTTGGCATGTGCAGGCATCGGCATCACTTAATATAGCGGCACAAAAATAAGAACATCCTCAGCCAATTCAGTTATACACCCAACAACATTAATTGACATGAGGTTGGTCATTTGGAAATATTACTCATACTCAGTGAGATGCCTTTGCCTTGCGGTGCCATATTACAGACTAATACTTCATTTAACAACAGTTTTTTATCAAGAAAAAACTGCTGACGTCGATAACAGTACTGCAATAGGTACGGCCACACCACAAACGAAATCAGAGCGGTCATTACAGCCAATCGAATAAAGTGGTCTCAATCCCGGTGCGCCTTACCCCGCATTACCCTTACCTTACCCGTTACCCCCAGGTAAACTTACCCGCGGACACTGCTACCTATTACCTACAAAGTTACCCAATCGCCTCGGGGGTAACTGTTCAATATTTGTTAGTTATAAATTATCGATCAGTTGTTCTAGATCCTGTAACTTGATAGTTGATGTAGTAAGACTGAAATGGAGTGGAGTCTGATTTATGAAGGTAAACTTAATATATGTTTGTAAGAAAGACGAATAATAAAAGAGCAATATCTCTTCATGAAAAGGTAATATTTTAATTTATGATTTTCTACAAATATTTTATTCTCCTTAAGTCTTTGAGATGAGAGGCTTTTGTCTAGCTGTGGGAAATTACAGGCTAATCTTATTTACTTACGTGCAAACCATTAGAAATCCATTTGCATTTGCATCTCCATAAAAGTTTAACAAATCTTCAAACTACGCCGTCAGTAGTCGCCTTCCTTCAGCGACCGTTGTCTAACAACAAACACAAGCCGTTGATTTCAATCTACATTTTCCTCATACGGTTAATGATGGGAGTTCCCGAGGGACACAAAATGTCGTCCAACTATAAATCCTTCAGCGGCGTAAGGGAATATCCAATTTGTTACATTAAATTAGGGCGGAAAGCCTCCGGGAGCGCGCGGGTTCATTTTCATAAATGCTACATCTTGTAACTTAAGTTGATGAGTGAACCGTAGCCGAGCTGCGAGGCTTCGACAAGTTCGTGTGCGCCGATTATGATCATCTTGAATATTGAATATCAATTAATCTACTTTCATAAATTTATTCCATATTCAAACAGTTAACAATAAGTAACAAAATACTTTGCATATTATACAACAGAACCCTGTACCACATCTGTCTATCTGTAAGACCTATATGCCGTGTTTTGGTAAATATTAGAGTTAAAATGTACTTTGAATTGTTTGTGTTGTTTCAATCGTTAGACTTTGACGGAGCCTTTTCGGTTGCCCTAAAGCTCCGAAATCAGAAATGGCAGCTAATCTATTAGAACTTTCTAACTTACTGCTCAATTAAATATTCGTCTCCAACTCGGTACCATCCAATTCTCCACAACCACTAAAACAACTAAAATATTCTGTCAACGTCCTCACGTGAAATACATTCATAAAAGTTTGCATTGTTATACAAAAAGGAATCTACGTTGAGATCTAGCGGCAGACTAATAAAGTCACAAGTAGAGACATGTCATAAACAGGCTACGGTCCCGACAATGGGGTGAATTTAAAACGACCACAACATAGTACCGACCGAGGACGGTTATCGCTCGTATGAACTGAGAGCGCCCTTGGGACTCGCACACGGTGTGATACTACTCACACTCTTTGTAACTACATTATTGTTTTGTTTATCATTTTAATGGACTTTACTTTGTAGTGGCTATTTGCGAAACTGTTTTGGCGCAGTGTTGCCATTTTCAAAAATAAAAGTCAATACAGGAGCCTTAAGTCAAGAAAGTATAAAATTGACTTTCTTTCGGTCTTTGAAAACCAAAAAGCGCGCACAAGAGACACAATTCTTGTCTGGCACAGACGTTTTGTCTGTTAGACTAGCTATATAAAAACTTACTCTGAATACTCGATCGAAAAATCCGTACCATTTGATGAAACCATTACTTTTCCCTATTTATTGGCGATCGTCCGCAGGTTCGATATTGGATCACAAATAATTAGAGGAAGTGAAGCAAAAACAACGCCCCTAGCTTGTTTGCGTGAAATACCCACAATTTACCGTTTTTAACGACGCGCCGCGCCGCGACGCATGTTTAGCATTTGAGCTTTTGATTCGGGAACTGCGGGACGGCGTAACTGGTATTTTAATTTTACAAAATTTATCGATTATTTTGTGTTTTATGACACTGCATTGGGGACTCTGCATTTACTTACCCATTTTCTGGCGATATTATGGCAAAGGTTAACAAGAATTAAATTTAGTAAAAGTCACCAACGCAGCCGCGAGAGTTGGGGTTCAATTAAATCCTAAATAGATGTTTATATTACTGTACATGCTGTCCTAGTGGTAATCATTCGTCCCATACCCACATTAGAGACGAGTTAGGTCGCCGTATACCGCTTCCTCCCGGAGTGCAGTCGTCCGCAGACACATCCCGTTGTTTTATAAATCACGGGCATCGGCGCAGGTCGCACGTGTCGCGTTATTTATGGCGACAAATATTGTACAGTTTAATACGCATTAATTCCGATATAAATGGCCGCCACTGGACAATATACGACACGTACTTGTCGCATTTCAAACGGGAGGGGCTGTTGATTTTATAACTTTATTATTATTTGGTTTTCGGATTTGGGTGGCTGAAATTAAATGTTTGTATCGATTTCGCATTGTTTTTGTGTTTCAATGGGTTGAGCAGCACATTGTTTTTACCCTCATATTCCACGTATTTCTTTTCACACAAAACAACGTAAGGTTTGTCAATGTTCTCGGTTACCAAAACTCCTAAAGCCAGTTTCGTAGGGTTTTATCACCAATTATAACATCGATCAGTTACAAACAACAATCAAGCGGGTACAGTCGCGAGTTCATTTATGCGAGCTAGTACAGCTATTGATGAAAAAGTGAAGTTGAGTCCTCTCTATAAATCTCTATAAATCCATGGATTGCTAATTTACCCATTAAACTTATCATGTTAGAATATTCAAACGTATTGAGCGGAATGCATCTTCTCATAATACACCCGACCTTACACCCATGATATCACACTGAACCACAATTTATTGATATGACTCTGTATGGCACATCGACAGTTATTGCACACTATTGACATCAAAAACAGCCATTTAAAATTAACATGGAAAAGCGTTTAGTATGAAAATCACTGGAATATAATTAGTGTATTTACTTTATGGACCAAGAGCCCGCGAACCCCAGACCTTCGTTATTTTATAAAAGCTGAAAGTTTGTCAGCGCATGCTCCCACACACAGGTAAGAACGATGGACTATTATGAAGTTTGGGTTATGGTGGCTTTGGCAGGTATACGGTACTAAATGTCAATGGTCGAAAACACCAAGTTGGCCATCGATTTCGATATCACCGTCAAAGGGTGACTTGTACAACTCCTCAAGAGCTTTCAAATGACATAGGTCATGTCACTGTTGAGCATTAGGATCAGCGTCCATGGCATAGGCCAACTCCAATCTTCGGTGGTCGAAAACACCAAGTTGGCCGTCGATTTCGATGTCACCGTCAAAGGGTGACTTGTACAACTTGTCAAGAGCTTTCAAATGACATAGGTCATGTCACTTAGGATCAGCGTCCATAGCATAGGTCAACTCCAATCTTCAATGGTCGAAAACACCAAGTTGGCCGTCGATTTCGATATCACCGTCAAAGGGTGACTTATACAACCTGTCAAGAGCTTTCAAATGATATAGGTCATGTCACTGTTGAGCATTAGGATCAGCGTCCATAGCATAGGTCAACTCCAATCTTCAATGGTCGAAAACACCAAGTTGGCCGTCGATTTCGATATCACCGTCAAAGGGTGACTTGTACAACTCTTCAAGAGCTTTCAAATGACATATGTCATGTCACAAATGACACTTAATTATTTGATGAATTTAGATCGGTATTTTACACACCTTTAGTACCGTATACCTGCCAAAGCCACCATAACCCAAACTTCATAATAGTCCATCGTTCTTACCTGTGTGTGGGAGCATGCGCTGACAAACTTTCAGCTTTTATAAAATGACGAAAGTCTGGGGTTCACGGGCTCTAGGTCTATTAGTGTAAAGTCTTCGCTTCTTTTGCATAATACTGTATTTTACTGGATATTAGTTATTCTAAATGTGACTTCATAATGTGATACTAAGTAATCCCGTTTCATCTGCAGCATAACCATTTCCAAAGGAATTTTCAGTACTCTATGTTTTTTCTCTTTTACTTTTTAAACATAACTTGGGTCTGAGATCACCAATACTATGCCTAATCCTCGGCACTGTTCTGATATCTTCGGTGAGATGAGGGGCCTTTTACGAGCTAAAATTATTTATTTTTTACTTTAATTTTTCAACTAAAGTTTTATGCTAAAACACATCAAAATCCCTAAAAGATTGAACTAAAATGATTTAACCGTGAAAGAGCAAATCCGACTTAATTTCTTATTTATAATATTAGTTAGAGTTGTACGTGTAATTGTCTCTAGGTCTGTATTCTGCTTGTGACACTTTCACGGCAGACTCACTGAACTGAACTCCTTAACATTTTGCACGCACGCAGTGACAACACAGTTGATTATTAATTTTAACCGTAATTTTCTTGGTAATAGAAAAAATGTTGGTTCCCTTCCACTTGGAAATGATCACCTGAAAACAATTCCTGACCTTCAGACAGTATTAGTTGAGCCGACGCCTACTGCTTGATAGGTTAATTTAGTTTCAAAGTCGTTCAGTGAAATTGAAAATGTTTTTTTACTTGTGACAACGTTTTGTCCGTTGATGATATACCTACAGTGTTTCTCTATTAAACAATGTTTTAATTCAAACTATAAACTTATAGTTTTGTTAACACACACAATAAGCTTAGGTTAATATTCACTATTCTAGTTATATATTATTACAAACGTACAAGAGCTTATTATAACATTTATTATACCCTCATATTATTATAACCTCACCGCATTACTCGACCACAAAAACATAAACTAAACTTTACCGTATCATTTGAATAACTTACACGTACGTTTATTTCTTAATTTTCACTAAATAATTCTGAGGTTACAACACTTACGACGTCAAGTAATGTAATAAAGATAAACTTCAATTTGTAAATGTAATCCGCTCTGATAATACATAAAATTATAATAAAACATAATATTTATAGGAACAGTTTAGAATCTTTAGAACTATCCAATGTTTACGTGTTTATAAAGCGTTTACCACACCGGGGCACGCCCGATCATAATGTTATTATTGTTTAAATTGTTAGCTTTATATGTTTGTTTAAAATCAATATTTAACCAATAATTTGGTAATTTATTATTATATGTAGTGTAAAATGATAAGTCATTTCAAAACCTACAAAAAACTATATCATGTTAAAACAATCCATTAAAAACTACATAGTATCTCACATCGGTACGCTGTACTCCCCGTAGAGACTTGTCCATTATTTCACCAGTCACGAATTCGCCAAGATACGTGTCACCTAAACGTAACATAATCAAACCGTAATAACACTAATTGAATAGCCCTCCAACGTCTCAGATTATGCCATAAAGAAGATAACAAACACCAATAGCCCGTAACCGACTCCGATCGAGTAATAAAACTTATTTTATGTTCCATAGCTGTTAAAATTCAACTGATTAGATCCTTGTACGTTCGATTGTGAGCGAGTACGTGGGATCGATGTGGTATCGGAAGTACATTACTACGGTAATGCGATTGTTTTTATCGTTTGCGAGAATGTTCCGAATGGTTTTGTTGGAAAGCTTTTATTTTAAAGTTAGTAAGGGAACGCTAATGGTGGCGATTCGGTGTCCTTCGAACTAAACTAAAATAAGTTTGGTCCTGTCAAACTAGGTTTTGGTATTCGGACGGCCACACGATTAAACTAATTTGAAGTATGTCGACTAAATTGGTTTAAGTTATTCAATTTAGTTAAAACGCAATTCGGCTGCACACTTTTAGTGTCATTTTTAGTGCAAAATTATGACGTCAAACGTCAGTTTAGTTGTTATTTGGTCGGCACGTAAAAGATCACGATTAATTTTAGTTGAAGGAGACTTGTATGTGTTTTATTTGTTATATCTTCATTTAATCGTCAAGTGTGGACGAATTTGTGGTGGCGGCGACCGTTAATTCATTGGAAAGGTATGTAAAAAGCAAAACACCTATTTTTCTTGATTTACAGAACAAGTTGTGAGTTTGTGTGTTGTTCAACTACTTCGGTGATAACATTCGAATCTAATTATTTTTGCCAATAGAGACTTTGATTATGGAATATTAGGGAAGCTTCAAATCCTTTTAAAAATGAAGAGGAATTTAGGAAGCTATTTCGAGTTTCAAAGTTTGGAGCTCAACAGTAGATTGGTTCTCTCAGATTGAGGTTGTATATCGTGGCCTCCTAATCAGCATGTCATAGTATAAAGAAGCTACATTTATATCTGTATAATAAAAATGTATATCACTTTGCAGATGAGGATGACACTGGAGACCAGTTACAGCAAATTGAACCAGCTCTTGATGCAATAGCAGAGACAGAGGAAGATCATGATCATGATTTTCTGTTATAAGCCAGATTAATACAATAATATTTAATTGCTTGTTTTTAATAAAACAAATTGTAATAAAAACATCATTATATACTAATAATTTTTTATTATTGTAAAATTATTTCATAATTATTAGGGTTCAGGGTTAAAGAAGTAGGGTTGGGTGTTTAATGAGCTTATTGCTGCGGCTATAACATATGCAGCCTGCAGCACAATCTCTCCAAGCTTGTCCGTTTTCGTTGAGAGCCATAACTAAGGCCTCACTTGTTGTTGGGCGTCTGGATCTGCCACGACGTGACCGAGGCTTCCTTCCGCCTGGATTGGGGAAGAGTGGCACGTTGTGAGTGTGGGCTGAATCGGTGCAGGTTGACTTGGTTGAATGGGTGTCTGTATATTATCATATATCACTGGGAATTCATCCTTGAAAGCACTCGATGTACATGGTACATCGTACGCAGACAATCCCTGCACTTGTACTTGGTACATGAAGTGATTGTCGCTTAGTTGATGACTGTATACCCTGAAAACAAAATAGTCTTAAAAAATGAAATTAAAAAATAAGTGGACATGTTTCTTTTGTTAAAGATTAATAAAGTAACTTTATTTTGGGACTGTAGATAAGTAAAATCCACTGTATAAGGAAAGGAAGTACTTACTGCGTAAGTCTCTATTTTGAAAAGCTTGCGAGAAAAAGAGCGACTTCTAGTAGTTGCATATGGATTGCTTACCTCTCACAACCTCGATGTTGGCGTGGAGTCGCTCCAACATCACCTCTTTTTGCCTTTTGTTGGCTTTTTTATGTATTTTACTATTTGTAAACATCCAATTTAGTTATTTAACATATTTGAAGTTTGAACCATAGATAAATATAATAATACCTATATGGTTCAAACCTCAAGCTGAAACCAGAGTAAAATATGTGATTATATTCTCTTTGTTACAAACTTTTTGACGTTAATATTGCTACTCGCCACCAGACGGCGTAAGTGGCTCTACTCAATTTAGTTCATCTTAGTCGTCGACCAAATTTAGTTCGAAGGAAACACCGAATAGCTTTTCCACTAAACTAAACTAAACTAAAAATTATAGTTTGACATATTTTAGTTTAGTGCGAAGGACGCCGAATCGCCACCAATGTTAAAATGCTCAATAAAGAAAATGTGTAATCTACATATTTATGGCCGCAGAAATTTATTGCAATATAGCCTCTATTAGGTGGGGTTAAAGGTCACGCTTTTGATATGGGGGCACGAGTGTTTGGCAGACAATTCAATTAGGAGTGTACATAATACATAATGGTGGCGATTCGAGGTCATTCGCACTAAACTAAAATATGTCAAACTATAATTTTTAGTTTAGTTTAGTTTAGTTAAGTTTAGTGCAAAAGCTATTCGGTGTTTCCTTCGAACTAAATTTGGTCGACGACTAAATTGAGTAGAGCCACTTACGCCGTCTGGTGGCGAGTAGCAATATTAACGTCAAAAAGTTTGTAACAAAGAGAATATAATCACATATTTTACTCTGGTTTCAGCTTGAGGTTTGAACCATACAGGTATTATTATATTTATCTATGGTTCAAACTTCAAATATTTTAATTAACTAAATTGGATGTTTACAAATAGTCAAATACATAAAAAAGCATTATAATTAATATAAACAAGAAACGGGCCAACAAAAGGCAAAAAGAGGTGATGTTGGAGCGACTCCACGCCAACATCGAGGTTGTGAGAGGTAAGCAATCCATATGCAACTACTAGAAGTCTCTCTTTTTCTCGCAAGCTTTTCAAAATAGAGACTTATGCAGTAAGTACTTCGCTATACCGTGGATTTTACTTATCTACAGTCCCAAAATAAAGTTACTTTATTAATCTTTAACAAAAGAAACATGTCCACTTATTTTTTAATTTCATTTTTTAAGACTATTTTGTTTTCAGGGTATACAGTCATCAACTAAGCGACAATCACTTCATGTACCAAGTACATCAAATGCAGGGATTGTCTGCGTACGATGTACCATGTACATCGAGTGCTTTCAAAGATGAATTCCCAGTGATATATGATAATAAACAGACACCCATTCAACCAAGTCAACCTGCACCGATTCAGCCCACACTCACAACGTGCCACACTTCCCCAATCCAGGCGTCAGCATCCCGCAGTTCTGATCTGCCACGACTATTCGGAAGGAAGCCTCGGTCACGTCGTGGCAGATCCAGACGCCCAACAACAAGTGAGGCCTTAGTTATGGCTCTCAAGGAAAACGGACAAGCTTGGAAAGAGACTGAGCTGCAGGCTGCATATATTATAGCCGCAGCAATAAGCTCATTAAACACCCAACCCTACTCTTCTAACCCTGAACCCTAATAATTATGAAATAATTTTACAATAATAAACAATTATTAGTATTGATGTTTTTATTACAATTTGTTTTATTAAAAACGAGCAATTAAATATTATTGTATTAATCTGGCTTATGACAGAAAATCATGATCATGATCTTCCTCTGTCTCTTCTATTGCATCAAAAGCTGGTTCAATTTGCTGTAACTGGTCTCCAGTGTCATCCTCATCTGCAAAGTGATATACATTTTTATTATACAGATATAAATGTAGCTTCTTTATACTATGACATGCTGATTAGGAGGCCACGATATACAACCTCAATCTGAGAGAACCAATCTACTGTTGAGCTCCAAACTTTGAAACTCGAAATAGCTTCCTAAATTCCTCTTCATTTTTAAAAGGATTTGAAGCTTCCCTAATATTCCATAATCAAAGTCTCTATTGGCAAAAATAATTAGATTCGAATGTTATCACCGAAGTAGTTGAACAACACACAAACTAACAACTTGTTCTGTAAATCAAGAAAAATAGGTGTTTTGCTTTTTACATACCTTTCCAATGAATTAACGGTCGCCGCCACCACAAATTCGTCCACACTTGACGATTAAATGAAGATATAACAAATAAAACACATACAAGTCTCCTTCAACTAATTTTAATCGTGATCTTTTACGTGCCGACCAAATAACAACTAAAATGACGTTTGGCATCATAATTTTGGACTAAAAATGACACTAAAAGTGTGCAGCCGAATTGCGTTTTAACTAAATTGAGTAACTAAAACCGATTAAGTCGACATACTTCAAATTAGTTTAATCGTGTGGCCGTCCGAATACCAAAACCTAGTTTGACAGGACTAAACTTATTTTAGTTTAGTTCGAAGGACACCGAATCGCCACCATTGTCTCATAAATCTACTCTTGTTTTTTACGATGTGTACCTAATTTTTCAGTACTTTTACGATTTTTTTGTATGAATCCTTGCCTCTCATTGGGCTTATAAAACCTATTCCAACATTACATTAAGGCCTCAACGATTCAAATAAATATTTAAATTAAAGAAGACGTGTCCCTTCTACAATTATCAAAATCCACAACTATCAACCAAAACTTAACATTCACATCCCAACAGATAGAAAATCAAAGCACTCACACATAAAGCAGTAAAACCGATCCCAACAATTACGTACACACACAAACACAGATCATAAACGAGCCCCGACAAACGTTCTCTACGGAACACTTGAAGTAATCTCGGCTATTTACTTGCGAACCAAGAAAAGGCGGGCCCAAAACAAATTTCCGCGGCACCTAACTACCTCCAAAGGTCGTTTAATCAAACCCAAGTGTTGATGCAATGCAACCCATACGATTGTAGCGGGAAGGGATCGACTTTTCTTCAATGTTTATGCATTTACGTGTAACATGTCTGCTGTTTATAGGGCCTGTGAAGAGTTTGAGGGAAATGTACCTTGCATTTTAGATCTTTATTATATACTGGAGAAAAGACATCGTATTTGTTTATAATGTATTTGTTTATAAATAGTTAAGTATCTTATATTATGACTATGTTATTTTGCCCTGAATATAATATTATTTCGTAGTAAATATCTTATTAAACAAACTCAGCTTAAGCGTGAATACGAGGGTACGCCATCTTAATCTAAAGACAGGAAATAACCGGCTCTGAGCGGCCCCAAACCGGACATATCCGGATTTTTCTTGACTCAGCCGGTTTAGTGCGGACCAGAGATAATGTGGAGAGGCGTTATATTTTCTTTGATATTGACTTTCCTTCTATTGTCGATTGTCAGGCTACAATTTGAATAAGATTTTACCGATATTAAATAAAACTACTATGCTACTTTAATAAAAACTAAGTATCGAGCTTGCTTACTCACTTGTCAACACAATTTTGTTGTGGATAAATAATATCAAACAATGAATTAAATCTAAACACCGAATATCTCACACAGACCGAGTTAATCAAGCGAGTTATGACTAATCGAGTGAATATATTGTCCCATTAATAACTGTACTATTTGGTCCCTAATTAAGCTCCTTGATTAATGAGCTATAAAAAAAGTTAAATGACACATTTGTAATATTAACCTATCTTACAACAATCTGTACAGAATAGAGACAAAGAAGTTCCCGTTTAAATAAATAATAATGACATTAACGTACGTTTCAATTAATAGTAAAATAGAGACAGTTCATTTCTTTTATTAACGTGGATTATAATCAACAGAAATAGATTTAAATTAAGACGTCTTTCAGCGTCATTAACTGTGACATATATCCTAAGACTACGCAACAACAGACAGATATAATCAAACAGCGTCGAATGCACATTAAATCAATCGTCTCATCGAAGTAACCTACTTAAATCAAGCTGCAGACGTATTCAGAGGCATCAAAGAACGCAATTTAATTCACTCGCGAGACTTCAATTAAATATTGAAATGAGTGCACTGGATGAGTTTTAATTAGACACTCTTGCACCGCCGGCTCTAAGGAATGAGACTTAACGAGAGAAGTTTAGATTTCAATACTTCAGTGGATGCTGTTAATTATTTACTTTTTAGACGTTTGCTAACTGTTTATTTATGTTGCAGCTACACCGCACTTTACGGGGTTATTTTTTATATTAATGATGCTTCGAAATATTAGATTTTTTATTTAAATTGTTTCAACCGTTTAGACGAATTAAAAAACTACACATGCAAACATAAAATTAAAGCCAAAGATAATGTCATTCATCTTTTATTTTTCTTCCTCTCATGTGGACATAGAAAGCGAGAGACGTCTTTTCGTCGAGAGCAATGCAGGATTCTAAACTTCAGACACCAGACGGAGATGAAGAATCCGAGCCTTTATTCAACGAACTTTACCGCCTTCACTTTTATGAGGTCGGTCATGTTTGGCGTCATAAAAGGCTCTATTTTACGATATATTGTGCTAAATTAATCAAGACAAACTTCCCAGATAAACTTATCAAAGCCAAAGAACGATTACACCAAATAACTGTTTTATACCCTCTACCAAAGAACAACGTCATCATTCAAGATTCCTTGGCTTTTGGAATAAAACAGAACAAAGGAACAAATAGAGACATCAAATGGTGCAGATAAGAGCAAGTATCGAGATAATTGGGTCATAAAATATTCCTCCTAATTCAGTAATAGGGATGTGGTAATGAGAGATTAGGGGCCGGTTCAGAGGTTGCTGATAAAGTTGACAAAGAATTAGTTTTTTGCTATTAAGTAGTAATCTGATAGTAAACCCACCTAACTTGTAGAGGTGGCTGATATAATGTTTCCATTCCACCAGCACACTCCTTTATGTATAGTAGCTTTGCCCCGCCAACCCGTTCCCGCGGGATATCATAAAACATCGTCCTGTCTTTTACCGTAACCTAACCGATTATACCAAAAAAAATGTACCAAATTATTAAAATCAGATCAGTATAGTACTATAGTAAAAGCGAAAGAGACAGACAGACAGAGTAAATAGGGCATTTATTATATTAGTAGGGATGGTAATTTATAAACGGCTTCTTAAAATAAGTAATTCGGCAGAAAAATTCAAGTAATGAGAGATTTTTTCAGGTAGATGGCACTAATCAAGACAGTTGTAATAGAAAGTTGTTTAGCGGGCAGATAAGTTCTGAATATAGTATCAGGAACTTCTGAAAGTAGCCTTTAGTATTGTCGCCCAGTGTGTGAGGGGCTCGTTAGCGGTCGGCCCCGGTGCAGCGGTCACTCGATTAATTACCAACAACTTTCAGTTTTTCTGCCTCACAAGAACGCTCGGATTTTATTTGGCGCAGACACTTTTGTAGCTTTTGTTCGGTTTTTGTTGTTTGAGTGTGTTCTGTGGCTCAAGTGAGGTCATTAGCAAGTTCGGAAGATAGTTGCTTTTCTTGTCGCTTTAATGTGTACTTACTTACTGTGTGTGTTCATTATTGATCCAGAGTTAAAGATTATTTTCTTTCTTTAAATGATGTTATTTGAAAGCTAGACAGAGATAGAAAATAGAAGAGAGACAGGATACATTCGGGGATGAATTCCCGTCGTGTTGGAGCAAATATTAGCAAAGGCCGCAAATATTTGGCGGTAAGAACGAACCACAAATATTTATACAAAGTCAGGGTTTCAGGACGGCGGCGGCCATCTTCCACACTCACACCTTACCCACGTTAATGAAAAGAGGTGTAACATTGTTGACACAACTAATACTGATTAATGTGGTGGGTTAATGAATCGTGCTATTGGAAATAGAATGGAAGCAAAGGAAAGCAAAGAAAACCCAAAGCCTAGGAAAATTAATACGGAAATAACAAGAATATTCGTAAATCGCTTTACTCGTATACATACCTCTTCTTTTTGTCTCTAAAGTGGATTCGAGTAGTTTAGTAGCCAACCCTGGTGATTTTAGTTTTAAGACCCTACTGTTGACGTGGTCTACCAAGACCGATAATTAAACGTACTTTAACAGGGTCTATCATGTCTGGATAGATATACCACGCTAAAACTTCAGGGCTTTTAAAAAAAATAAGGTATTGAGATCTACCTTTTTTGAAATAGATTAATGGGTAGGAAATGTGTCAACCTAGTACCGCAGTAAAACTAATTAAAACGTCCTATATTCCTTTGCCTCCGCCTTAAGACCAAGAATTTAATTATAAATGGTAATCGTAACGGAAACCGCGGGAATTGAATGCATTACCTTCCGAACTAATTGATGTTGATTAGATAAGAGCTTAGTAGTCCTTTAATCCTAATTATTTTTATAATTAAACATAGAAGTTTGATTTTATATAACCCTCGAAATCTTTTAGTATTGTTATGCTTTATTTCGTTGAGTTATAATATGAAGTAGCAGAGTGAATTTTCCCAGCGGTTTAGGAACAGTTTTTAATTACATAAAATATAAATGGTATCCCACGGTTATGTAAATTAAAAAGACAGTTGGTACTTTAAATATAAAACATCATATACGATCCTGAACACGCTATAGCGAAGTATATCTGGTCTGTGAAATCATTCTGAAGGAGCTGACACATACATAGATGGGACTACACAAGACGTACGTATATTCCTTGTATATGGATGAAAGGTACACTGGCCTGTTTTACACCTATCCGCACTGTGTGTGTCCCCACTTCAAGAATTTGTCTTTACTATTGTTGTTACACTGATAAAGTACGCGTCGAACGAGCCAGTCTAAATACTGTTCAATAGAAAACCTTTTTGCGGACTGTACCTACTAGATAGAAACATGTATTATTCAAAATCCCATAGTTAATGACTACTAGATAACTATCAGGGTCCTGATAAAGTCAAATCTACGCACTATTTAGTTTAGTAACATTCCTCTCACGATCGTACCTACTTGTTTAGTTTATTTGTTTGTGTTCCACATGTTGCAAGCGTGTGTGTGTGTGCGGAGATAGGGGGTAGACGTTTGTTTTCATTCATTAATTATTTTAATTAGTCATTTAAATGTTTGGTAAAAAAGATACAAAGATAAAATAAAAATAAAAAAACTGCACGGAACCCTCATAACTCAGTGGGATCATTACACGGTTTTGTTCCAAAATTATCCTAATTCGATCGTACGGAGCCATGATGTTGAAACAATAACATTTTTGTCTTAAAACTACATATATGTATTTGTTCAAACAACCTTTGCACCTGTCGATATACGGTAGTGTAGTTTGCAGCTACCAGTTTTGACACTAAGGTGATGATAATTAGATGTCAATTAAGATGCCGTTCATATTAAATCGTGTAAATGGTAACCCTACAGTTTCGCCGCGAAGTGACTTGCCAGTATATATTGCCTTTGTTACACGAACCGACTCCGTTTATGATTGTGGTGGCAAGAACTTGATACAACATAGCTGTACAATTTGCCCAAAATATCAAATATCTCATACATTTAAAAGCCCATTCCGGTGTCTTTTGTGAACATAATAAAACGAACATTAAACCGTTCTCTACAGACAACAAAAGTAATAAGATACTTAACTGTTAAATACATAACCTCGTTTGGTACAATCGGTTTTATGTTACTCACAGTTACAATAACGACTGTCTGGATGAAATGGAAAAAAAGTTAATCATATTGTAGAGGAATCTTTGCTATTGTTTAATGTTATTTACGCTATTAAAGTGTATTGTTCCGACTATTAATACTTATTCCGATGCTGTATCAAAAGTTTCATTTAACGCCTAAATAATTTGTTGCTCTTTTATAATCACTTACTTTGTTTAATTGCTTATACGCTTCAGTTTACCTGTACAGTTCTACTGTGCAGCTCAAATTCGCCTTGTACATTACAAATATTTAAGCTAAAAACATAGGTATGTATCGAATTTTATAAGGTAAATTCACAAACAATAATTCTTGAAGAAACCTCAAGACCGCATCAGTTACTCGATCTCTAATGTGGGCGGGGCTCGTGCAGCCACGGCACTCATTGTGTTCGCAATAAAATCCGATACTTCAACAGACGAGGACATTAAAACAACTATTTTCATCTCATTTGCATTTAAAGTTCACAAAGCATCACCCGAGTTCGTTGCTATTGCTATCTTGCAGTTATTACAAATGCTGAGTTACAAAGTAAAACAAAATACTGGTTTATGGTTTAGGGTTCCGTAAGAAGGAACCGTAATAGTTTAGCTATGCCCATCCTTCGTCCGCACTTGTTAACAAACAAAATATTTCATTAATATGGCGTCTATGGACTTGAACCGAAATTCATTATTTACGATGTATTTTGTAAAATAATGAAATGTATCTGCAGCAATCTGTTTTCTCAACTTATGCGTAAGCAGCTATAAATAAATGAATTCAAAACACATTATCCAGTGAAGGCGGGTGTATTAGACACTTATTGCTCCAAACAAAAAACTCGGTTCAAAAATCCATCAAAGTGTCATCAACAAACTCCGAGACACGTGTAAGAAGGGCAAACTTATTCAGAAAAAAAACTTAAATAAGCGACGGATTTGCTTAAAGATTGAGCCAAACTTCGATAAAATAATAATGGGTTTATTTCTTGGAACTGTTTGAGTTTACAGCTCGATTTTATTTGGTTTCCGACCAATATTAAATTTTGTACAACCAATAATAAACAAACACGTAAAACATAGGCGCTAACCATCACGTACACAGATAAAGCGGAAAATTTCATAATTTTCAAACAAATTTTTAAGTGTGAAACTTTTATGAAGACGCAATGCAGTGTGGAAAGTTTAGAGGAGTTTCAAGACTTCTAGACGTCCGGCCAATATTCATGAGACGTGCGCCGCGAGGAAAAAATCGCGGTCTCGTCTCGCCCATAAAATGCACCTGCCGCGGGATTTGGCAACTTAACGCCAACTTTTATATAACGCAACTTTTTTCCCAAATCTTTGCTTCGGCTTGCGATGCGGTATTCGCGTTAACGACACGGCATTTAGCTGCAGCGTTAATAGGAATGCGACGACGCTGTTGGATACAATTAAATGTTTTTTGTTTGGACTCTTTTATTTACACTTTATATTAAGGGGAGGGTTGGCCTCTATCCTACTCGAATCCTTACAAAATTGGTTCATCATCAGGTTTTAACACTCTTTGATTTCAAGTTAACAGTACCTACACAATCTTATTGCTTGTATAGGTACTGTTAACTTGACGCTTTTAGGTTTAAAGATATATTTATTTTACTCAAAAAGAACATTTACAGTGTTCGCTTATATTGAGCTTACAATCTAATTTAAATAAAGTAAAAAAAAAAAATTCCAGTGATCTGGTGGACTTACAAACTATATGATCTATACTTCTATACATTGCTATGGATATACTGTGTTAGTTTATTTTTAAATAAAGGTAGCGTTTTACAGGCCTTCACTTCGTTTGGTATGTTATTAAATACTTTTATCATCATCATCGCTAATGGAATGGCCAACCGTTTTATTTTATTTTTATTAAGTAACATAAACTATTATGTAGCCCTAAATATTTAAACATCATATACGGCAACCTTCACAAGAGCATACATACAACAGGAGGCGTTGCCCGGCATCTGTTGTGACAATTTGTCAAGAGTACAATATAACTGAGTGGTGGAGGTTGTTCCGCCCCTTCCGAGTGTGGTGACGACATCGTGTCACTGTGATGTGGACTGGGGGATGCAGGTCGCAGGGACTTGATGAGGTCAACTGGTGACTGATGATAGTTATAGAAGCAGTTGCAAAAGAGATACTTTATACCTAAGGATGCGTTTCCATAGAAGCGGGCAGGAACGGCGCAAAGTTCAATTAAGAAGAATGTAAATTGTTTAAATCTTCGCAAATTGTCAAAATATCTTCAGTGATTGGCTTATTAAGTGAAGCACTGTTCCGCTCCGATTCCATGGAAACGAACATTTAGAAAAAGGTTTTTTAAGAGTCGAGGTGTTTTTCGTAGCCGAATTGTAAAACCCCACTTTATATTGTATAATGCATTTATCAATTTCCTACATCACTCTATTATACACTCTATTATCTATTCATATAATGAGAAACTCAAAAGTTCCTTTGTAGCTTCACACATAAAGAATGTATCAGCGCGAATTATTGTAATCCAACGCTTGTCCTGTCCACATCTTTCAGAATCCAATTACGTTTTTAAACATTGAAAAGCATTTTGGAACGCGGCCACAGTATATAATAAGTAGGGAGTAGGACAACAGCGGGCAGCTCTAACTGGATGTTCGGCTGACGCGGCTCCGGTTTGCTGACTCCAATGTTTGACTTCGACTCAAGCATTTATCGGACCAATGGGTTTCGATATCTTGGGATTATGTCTGCGAAGCATTTTAGCGTTATATTTGGTAGTAATTACTTTTTCTACTGACATTTAAGAAATGTGATTGCATTGATGTCTACCTTATTTTCAAACTTAGCGATGTGAAGTCTTGTAACTTAGCCTTTTTCAAAGCAATACCTACCAACTAGTTCCTATAAGTAACGGATTACGTAGGCAGATTTATTGAACAACCTTTGATAGTGGAATTAAAGACCAAAAAGTAACCGTACGACCGCCGGGTGATATTTCATATTAATCCTGTCAAATGTGACAATATCAGGGAGGGCAGTAGGCACGCCCGAACGTTGTTGACCGCGGGTGGTCGCGAGTGTGTCTTATATGCGATGTACGAGTACCAGCCTTTGTGGTTGAACAAAAAAACTGAATAACCCTTCTTAATATTCCTCTTTTGTATTTAGAAGTAACATTTAGCTGGAGGAATGTTAAATTCATATTTGTTAGCAGAAAAGTAGCTAAGTATTGTGTTAATATTATGCACTATGTTAATACACATTCAAGTAACTAATAAACTTCTACTATGAATTTTGTGAGATGGTTCTAAGAAATTGTATACTTAGCGATAAATCTATGTCGACCTATAGATTAAAATGTTATATGAAGTTAGTTTATACGTAAGTAACGGGCGCCGTGCGACGCACCGCGCGGCGGGGGGTTAAGTGAATTAAATTACGAAAACGAACGAATCAATGTCCACAGTTTATCGACGACGGAATCCCATCCGTTTCCCTTTATTTGAACGAATGAACGAGTGATCGAATGAACGAACTGTTTGTCTGATACGAGACTGTTTGGCTTTAAATGATTGAGTTGTGTTAATTTGTTTCGATTCCGATTTATTTTTGAAATACGAACTACGTATTTCGGAGAGGATTTTTTAACTTGTTTGATGAACGATGCTGTGACATCAACACAGACAACTTTCTGGCTGAAAACTATTGGTCATTATTATTCCAACGCCAATTTATTTTCAAACTTATTATTTTTTTAGTCAAATATTCATGAATCTGAATAATGCATAATAAAGCGTAGCGTTAACTATCACGCAACGCATCAACTCCACTTTGCGGACGAATAAAACAGAAAAAATATAAAATATTCATAAAAAGCAAAATAATGTTAGAACAACGTTCATCCCCTACTACTTCCGATGATTTAGTGTAGACGGGGTTGCATCCCCGTCAGTGGGAAATAACAGAGAAAATGCGGGGAAAATGTCTGATAAAGGGCCCGATATCGACAGAGGCTGTCGAGCGGCTTCCGAAACGAGATGGTTTGAGAGATTACAAGGCGCTGTTATTAATTTCAGTATTGATAAGCTTTCGGTGTCGTGTTGGTAAAGGCATTACTATTATTGGGCGAGTATAAGAGGACGTAGAACAAAAAGACTTAAACTGAAAGAATAATTTAAGACATATTTTACCGCACTCGTCACAAAAATATGATTATAAATAGGCTCCGCACACCATTTGTTTCCCGCGGTGTCACCGGCAGTTATTACTTAAAATGTGTTCGACAGTTTAACTTTCAACCACAGACAACATTTCAGACTTCGGTTAAGCTCCGGAAGAGTGAAGTACTTACTGCACATGTCTTTATTTCGTAGTTAAACTATATAATATATAATAAAACAGAGACACTTTCATATTTCTAACATTAATATCGACAACATCCCGATATATAATAATACGTATTTCATTAAAATCTAAACGTGATTCTAGTGAAATGCATCTCTTTATTCTAAAATCTTAACCCCATTTGGCTGGCGGCCTAGCGCCGTATATTCATTCCTATATGAACAAGTTTGTTCCGAACAAGCCCCAAGATATATGGCCGCCCCCGGCTTGGCCCATTTATTCCATTAAGATACAATAATTTCTTTTGTCTCCTTTCTTTGGTGCAATGCGTTCCGTTGCGCAAACTTGTATTGCTTTTGTTTGTGAAAAAATATTAATGTGATTACGTTTCAGTGGAATGGAGCGGTTTGTGGGTTTATTGCTTTCTGGGGAATTATCTGCAGGAATCTGTGCGTGTTGGAGGGAGGCGTTGGGGTATATTTGTTTTATTCACAGCGTAATGGTGGTGAGAACTGTCTGTGAGGTAACATTTACAACGTAAATATATATATCTTATACGCAGGAAGTCAGATAGAAACAAGTAAGTTCGCGTAGGTTGATACATAGCCCTGGTGACAGAGCTTTTAGATAGCCTTAAGGCTTCTGATATGGCTTAACGATTCAAATAACTGGGACTGACAATTTAACATGCTCCCCGAACTCAGAAGCATCATGAAGCATGGTAGCGCTCGGATACAGATGAAACTAGCGGTGACTAAAGGCCGTCGCTTGACAATTATGACAAAAATATATTAATTACGATGAGGTAATAATCGAATTACAATGGAATCTATGATATTATAATATAACAGAGAGAAAATTACAAAATTCGGATAAAAATAACATAAAACAAAATTACAAAACACTGGCACCAAGGCAATGTTTCATATTATGAAAATGAATCAAAACCAAAAGCTCCAAAAATTTAAAGCATGTATGTAACTAAATTGACCAAAACCCGGTGTCCCTAAATGTTATCAAAACAAGGGTAGACCTTAAATAGCGAACCAATCTTTTCTGGCCGCAAAAAATCAGAAATCACCCCCGAGCGATACAGCGAGCAACCCCGGGCGGACGTTTATAGCCCGGTTTATTGGACAATATATCCCGGGCGGGCGTGCCCACCAAGTTGGCACATTTCAAACGTGTAAAGTTCCACGGACACGGACACGGACTTTGAGCAACAATATCAAGTTGTAGCTGCAAATGTAGATGATGCTCAAATAAATATCTAATTTTCAAACTTCGAATCATTATCAGTTAATGAACAAGATTTTTAGTCAATGAAAAACTCATAAAACATGTGAGTAAGTTCGAAAAGGTTAGTAGCCAACTTTATTGATGAAGTTTTTAGACCACCTAAAGGCCTCCGAAATGGTCACCACAGCATGTTAACGATTTGGCCACCTATCTAAGTAAAATAACACCATTCAAATAAAAGTACCACCTATCCAAACTGCACGTTGCTTAACAATTGCAATAAGTTGGCATCGCTTAGTAAAACTACGCCACGCCAAATGTAAAAGAATATTAAAAATTGTCCGATACATCCACAAACCGAGTTGTTGTCAGCGCTCTACGTCAGTATTACAAGCGGAGTATAATTTTTACTTTGGTTCATTCACATGTGTGGGTATTGCTTATGAAAACTCTGTTATTGGGGAGTTATCACTCCGCATTTCATAAAAATGTCCATTTCAGATCTCAGATACGACAATCACTGTATATTGAAGTAGAGCCATACGATAACAGACAATACGTCTAACAGACTATTTCGTCTGGGTCACATTTTTTGTATATTGCTCAAAAAAATTGTTTGACTGAATAAAAGGATTCTTGTGAGAAAGTCTAAAAATTGTCTGGACTATTACTCTACGATAGTTACTACGTCAGTGTCAAAATCGAAATAAAATGGAATCCCTGTTACGAGTAATACTCTGATATTTTGATATCAGTATCTGTTATTTATAGCTCTTTGTGTAAAATGGTTTGTCCCTGTACCTACGTGTGTTGAGCTTAGGGTCTTGTCAGCCCTTGTTCTTATCGCTACTTTGAATCGCTGAAGCTTTTATTTAAGAAGTCCTAAAGTTCAATCGCTAATATTTTTGAATGGGGTATAGTAATGGGATGTTAGATGATACTGCAGATCATAAATATCTTTTAGATATAGAAATAGCGTCTTTACTATTTTTACAAGAATAAAAAGTTTTAATACTGCTGGGAAAAGCCATCCATATTACCTTTGATTTTTGGCTAACTCATAATCACCAAGCTTGCATAACGCCGGTTGAATCTCGGGCACTAGCTGTTAAAGTAATTTAAAAACATGCATTTTCTCAAACAGGAAACGGACCCGTGAACAAATATGGTAAAAAGAACAATTTAAAGATACATAGACTTTTTCATAGACAATAACGATCGAAATATTTTTACGTTTGAAAACTCCACACAATCACGTAGCACCCGTCCAAACTATAACTTTCCATTTCCCTTAATATAATTCACGATAACAACGAACAAAAACACATGTATCTCCGATATTCGTGTCTATATTGTAGAACAAGTGTGTGAGCGTTGCGGCGAATCGAATATAACCGTATAAAAATTCTAGAAAGGTCCATACGAGACACAAAACGGTATCGACCGAAACGACACATGTACACGCCGTGACGGAAATTTTAACTGATACCGCTTTTATACCACAGCTTACGGTTAACCGTAGGTGAAGTTGCGTCTGAGAATATAGAGACATATCCCAAGCATATAATGCTTCCGAACAAATTACTATTATCTCAAAAGCCACATGCATCATTTTTGGAAATTGTACTGTATTAACATTAGGTCGATCTAAACTAATTCTTATTATAAGCAATTTTATTATTTTACTCTAGGCCCTAGATATTAAGGTCTAGGATTTTCAAAAACGCCTTTGTTTACAGTAAACCTTAGGCTATTTAAGATTAATTATTTGTTAAATGAGAGTAAGTTAGTAGTTAGGGTACTACATCATCAGCACTGTGACAAAAGCTAAACCATAATCGTTAGTGTTGGCGCGTCCGGAGCATTTGCGTCCTCTCGAACCCAATGGACGGAAGAAACCTTTTAATTACTTCATCCGAGCGGTCCTACTACGACTCACTCTTTACGATAATCACCGCTATTTACATTTCAAATTATATTAAACATGCGAAATTGTATAGTAGGACCGCTCCTTATTGTGGCTGACTTTAGTAGATTGCGCTCGAATAGCTCTGTTGTTTCAACTCTCTGTTTATTTTATGAATTAAGTTGAGGTCCAAATATAGCTTAGGTCTGTTTTTGCGAGTCTGGTGGGGAATAATTAAAATTGTTTTGGGAAATTAATATTTTAGGGTAAATGTGTAAAATCATTTGGGTCACATTTTCTTTATTTTTGTGTCGCCCGCTCGGTATTAGTTCACCGATGAAGTTATTACCTCGCACTCTATGGTAACATTGACCTCTAATATGTTCGCAAAACTTCTCGTTAATCACTCATAAGACTTCTGAAAGACGCTTAGTGCTCAAACTATAATACAGTCTTCATGAGTTAAGGAAAGTTGTCGCTAAGTTGTCTTCAAGTTTATCATTAATACGAAAGCTAAAAAGTTTGTTTATTTGAAGGTTATTCTCTGAAACTTTAGTCCAAATCGACGCATTATTGTTCTATATGATAATACTAGCAGCGCCCCGCGGTTTTACCCGCGTTGTGCCCGTTCCCGTGGGAATTTCGGGATAAAATGTAGCCTATAGCCTTCCTCGATAAATAGACTATCTAACAGTGAAAGAATTATTCAAATCGGTTTAGTAGTTTCTGAGATTAGCGCGTTTAAACAAACAAACAAACAAACAAACAAAACAAACTCTTCAGCTTTATAATATTAGTATAGATAAAGAAGCATATATTGATCCCGAAACTCCTACGCAAACGAGCACATCACAAGTAACACAGCGCCACCCTTCTTGTCTTTGAAATATTGAAACAAACAAAACACTATTTTGTAATTTAAAGTTAACATAGAATAGTTTAAAATGTGTATAAGATGGTTAGGCTCTATGCTTAATCAAAAACTTAATACTTTCCAAATCCAAAACAAACCTCTACCACAACATTTACGTAAACGAAACAAAGAGCTAACAACGTAGCGCGTAACAACGCAGTATAACTTGCGTAGCAGTTTTACTGTGCTATCACACAGTCGAGTTAAACGGTCGGTCAGATTGGGCAAATAGCGCCTCGGCTACACGCGCGCGCTCGCATTTGGCATTTGGCATCAACCTTGATTTGTATGTCGCTCGGTTTGGCCTGAACTTTGGCCAAATATTAATGCTCCTTTCTAGTTCATAAACATTTATTGCTCTGTTACATGAAATACGTAATATCTTTAACAAAATTGTTATAATGGTAAAATGGTTTCAGTATTTGGAGTCTAGATTCATTTAGGAATTACTGCAAAATAGCTTGAAGTATTATGAAAAGATTAAAAGGAAAAAAACAGTTTACTATATCACTTTCATACGATGCCAAAGTTATAATAAATCCCCGTTTCATATGAAAACATTTCTAAAACTCAAATCACAAAGCCATTAGAGTACCATTTGACATAACAGCCGTTGTAGCTTCGCAATAATTTCGTTGAAAATTCCTAGTTTATACATTTGTACGGGATATGGTCGTAATGACTATTGTTGGGCCAACTGTACATAGAGCTTCTAATAAGATGCTTAAATACAATGTTCCCTTTATTTTCATAATATGGTTTAATTAGTTTTAGCTCTCGCAGGACGTATATATACGAGCTGTGGCTCCATTGTATTCGACTTGTACAGGTATGTAGATAGGATATTACAGGTTATTTAAGTTTCGTCTGCAAAGGAGTGGCGTGCTCTTTATCCAAGGGATCACAGCACATATTTTACTTAAATAATTCCATATTCGTGCATTATGCACAAGGGTATTCTCTCCATACAAGTTGTAGGTGAAGTCGGAAGCAAGCACATAACTTTAGTGAATTAGTATGCGCTGTGTGTGTCCCCGACCTATCTACCTCTCTTGTATTCAACATTTCTACACTATTGTGTTTTCGGCTTTATCTAATGTGCTAAAATTTTGGAGAGATTTTAGTTTAAATGCGACTTAGAACTGTTGCAGTATCTTCCTTGTTTTGTAGCAGCGCGCCAGATATCTTTTAGAAATTCACATTTATAGATAGATAAGAGTTTGTTATCGCTTTTTCCCGTAGATCCTGTTTATGAAAGTAATACGTTTTGATATTGCTTCTAGAATTCCAATGATTTTCTTTGTAAAAAGTATTGAAAAAGTTAAACAATGTAGCGCACACTTCACAGCACAACTTTGCAAAATAAACAGAATTCAACTAGAGCGCGATTTCGTCTAATTTCAACTGATTGATTTTTACAATTTACATTTTCTTACTTATTTTAAAAGCATTTATCTCAATTTGAACCCAAGCGCGACGCAACAGGGTATATTTTTGTTGAATTTTGTTTAAATTTAATTTCAAATTGCGGTACCAAGCTCTTATATCTCAAGGGATTTACCGTCAAATTGGATTGCTTTTCTACAAGTTGTGCATTTGCATGAGCACAATAGACGCTAACGCCGGCGACTTCTCTCGCCCCGCCCATATATTAAGAGATAGCACTAAGTGAACGAACAATGGAATGAAAACATTTGCTCTCTAAATGCAAGTCCGCTCCGCTCAGACTCTTCTTTGTTTGTTTGATATCATACTTCTGTTGTTTACATAACAAATAACTAGCTTTTCACTTTATAGAAAAAATACTACCACGTATTTTAAAATATCTTTTAGGTGATCCAAAAACTGACTCAAGGACTGCAACTCGAACTTACTTTTTATTAAAAATCTAATATAACATGAGTTTATCAAGTTACATGATGTGAAAGATATTTCGTTCATTATTGCTATTGATGGATGTTCATTGTTGCTTTATACTATTTTCCTAAATCCAATTTCCATACAAATATCTACAGCAAGTAAAGGATGCATGTAACTGGGGTTGAAATATTGAAATTTCACGGCATGCGTGGATTCCGCGGCCAACATATCTTGTTCCTCTGTATAACCTTTATGTTTGTAGGCGTAAGGTTGTTTTTGAATTTAACAAGGTTATAGATAAAGTGGTAGCGATGTGTTAGTGGGACTGCTTCTGACATTTGTCAGGATGTTATTCCAATGTGTTAAGATGAAAATGTGCGCGAAAATATTGGTATGTTTGACAAATACTCTCGCGGTATATCGCAGTGGTTAAGTGTTTTGGTATAGTGTTTTTATTAAATTCTTTGTGAGGTTTGAACTTTTGTCGAGACACCTAATCCAAAACAATTAGGTTTTATATTTTCCTCTTAAAGGGATATGTAAAGTATAATATAAAGTATCTATAAAATAGTTGTGATATTTATGTTTATAGTTAACTAGCAGCGCCCCGCGGTTTTACCCGCGTTGTACCCGTTTCCGTGGGAATTTCGGGATGATACCTCTTTATATAATATTATTAGTAAAGATTTGAAAATATTGAAACATAGTCAATTCTTATTTTAACGAAAATGTATTTGTATAATTATAGCGAGATGGACTGTAAAAGTGAAATTAACATTAAAGTACATACAAAGTCTTCAAATTATTTATACTTTTCAGCATGGTATAACAAGATCCACACATCGTAACTGGACTACTCAATATCAATGAAACATAATGCAGAGTGTAGCCGGGTCATTATTTATCCGCTGGGGCCGTTACCACTTTGCCACTTAGCTCCTAAGCTATGAAAGTAGATCCCACATCGGAAGTCGAGGCTAATCTAGTATCAACTAGTCTGAGTTAGGCGTTCGTTTAGAATGAGCGAGTTTATGAGCTGCTAGCCTGCTAGTGCAAATATGTATACAATTATCTATTGGACCAAGAGCCCGCGAACCCCAGACCTTCGTTATTTTATAAAAGCTGAAAGTTTGTCAGCGCATGCTCCCAACACCAGGTAAGAACGATGGACTATTATGAAGTTTGGGTTATCGTGGCTTTGGCAGGTATACGGTACTAAAGGTCAATGGTCGAAAACACCAAGTTGGCCATCGATTTCGATATCACCGTCAAAGGGTGACTTGTACAACTCCTCAAGAGCTTTCAAATGACATAGGTCATGTCACTGTTGAGCATTAGGATCAGCGTCCATGGCATAGGCCAACTCCAATCTTCGGTGGTCGAAAACACCAAGTTGGCCGTCGATTTCGATGTCACCGTCAAAGGGTGACTTGTACAACTTGTCAAGAGCTTTCAAATGACATAGGTCATGTCACTTAGGATCAGCGTCCATAGCATAGGTCAACTCCAATCTTCAATGGTCGAAAACACCAAGTTGGCCGTCGATTTCGATATCACCGTCAAAGGGTGACTTGTACAACTCTTCAAGAGCTTTCAAATGACATATGTCATGTCACTGTTGAGCATTAGGATCAGCGTCCATAGCATAGGTCAACTCCAATCTTCAATGGTCGAAAACACCAAGTTGGCCGTCGATTTCGATATCACCGTCAAAGGGTGACTTGTACAACTTTTCAAGAGCTTTCAAATGACATATGTCATGTCACAAATCACACTTTATTATTTGATGAATTTAGATCGGTATTTTACACACCTTTAGTACCGTTTATCTGCCAAAGCCACGATAACCCAAACTTCATAATAGTCCATCGTTCTTACCTGTGTGTGGGAGCATGCGCTGACAAACTTTCAGCTTTTATAAAATAACGAAGGTCTGGGGTTCACGGGCTCTAGGTCTATATAATAATATCACCAGCGTCCCGTCCAGGATCGACGTCATATACCTACTTAGAAAATGTTTAAAACTTTTCAAATTATACAATGACAAAACCCATGGGTTATATGTTATCATATACAGGGTGAGCAATCCAAATGGGTCAGTATGGAGGTTTTGGAAACCATAACAGATAGCGAAATCTTGGCTTAGGAACCATGACGTTGATTTTAGTAAAAAGAAAAACTGCATTCATATACTTACAAAAATACGTGTGCTCGGCCCAGGAATCGAACCTGGACTTTTTGAAAAATTAAATTTCGTTACTTTCCTTTGAAAATCGGTTATGTAGCTCTTAAATAGTAAATGTTACTAAGAAACATGATATCTAAAACTAATAAAATGCATTGTTTTTAAACAACGAAGTTTTTTTTTCAATACTTCAGTGCCGCCGCCGGCCCTTTGACTTTGTATGGGGAAGTTTTTATATTGCTTAAGTAATTAGCTACATAACCGATATTCAAAGGAAAATAACGAAATTTAATTTTTCAAAAAGTCCAGGTTCGATTCCTGGGCCGAGTACACGTATTTTTGTAAGTATATGAATGCAGTTTTACTTTTTACTAAAATCAACGTCATGGTTCCTCAGCCAAGATTTCGCTATCTGTTATGGTTTCCAAAACCTCCATACTGACCCATTTGGATTGCTCACCCTGTATATGTAAGGATAAAATAGCCTAGAATGTTCCTCGTAGCTATTCAATAAAAACAATATTAATAATATTAAAAACTGAATTAATAAATAATATTTACACGTTCAAAGTATCAGCTTAAAGTATAGATAAAGTAAACACGTATTTGTCATCGACTTCATTCTTATAACAAATATTAAAACAAAATAATATATCTTTAAAACATTCGTCACTCGTTTATAGACATTCGTTGAAACACATTTATTTACTGAAATATTCGATAGTGTACAATAAATCTCGCATCGCAAGTAAAGTTTGAAGTGGAAAATCCCCGCAGTTGATTTTCAAAGGCATTCCTTTGCGGGACTGGCGGAGTCAATTTATTTCTTTAAATAAAACTTTCCGAATATCAGTACACATGGGGAGTTTAACTCAATTGTGGATAAGTATTTGTAGCTATGGAACCGACACGCACTGCGGCCGGTTCACGCGGCGCTACCGATTGAGTACTAAAATAAAGACAACTTTAACTTAACATGATATTGAACAATCTTATAAATTCTACTGCTATTATACTCGCATATTCGCTAAATTGTGACAGCCGACTGTACAAAATCTATTTTAAGAGAAGAAAACTCTTGATGATGAAATCTATTTTGATTGACAATAGCATAACAAATAAATTCTGACTAACAAAATTAATATCTTTAATCCTAATATTCCATGTGTGTATGAATGCCAACCGGCTGGTAAATTCGCGGAGCGAAGAGTTTATCTGAAAAGGTGTACAAGCTACACCGTAGGTCAATTAATATACAATCTCTGTAATTAAAAAAACGCACGTTTCGAACCACGGTGCGTACACTAAAATAGTTAGAGCGAGCGGAGCGGGCTGCATGGAAATTGTCTGTACCTCCCTCCCCCTACCCCCTTCTTACACGCCTTTGTACTGTCCTCTTGATAAACGATCGAACATATGGGATGTGTGAATAAACAGTGACGTCTTATATTATAACAATATCGGAGGGATGATAATATTGTAATAGTTTAATATCTATTCATCTGACTATGACTTCTTGTTGGACTAAGCGATGTTAGCTCATCGCGATTGTTAAGTAAGGTGTAAGCTGGGTTTCAACCTGAATGTATGATGTCTGCAGCATTTCTAACTGGTTGTTACCGTCCTTTTAAATCCACGGCGACATTTTGTAGCACCGCTGTCGCGCGTTCGCATTGATACAGTCGCGTCAGGGAGACAGCAAAGTTACAAAAAGTCGCCGTAGTCGAATTGGTTACTATGTCGGTCCAAAAAATTCGACACTTCTTTCGATACTCCACTACGTTCTACGTTCATTTCTGCCTTGTCCTTTTAAAACGCATAAAATCTTAAAGATCTACTTCTACCCAAAAGGGCGCGGTATAAAACGTACACCCTGTGAAGTATACAATATTATGGACATACTAAATGGTCCGCGTGAAAAACTGGGCCTCGCCGCATCTGGCGGTCGGTCCATGAAATATGTATCACATTACAATAATTGATCTCATCAACGAATGTATGAGCGTTATGAAGGTTGTTTGTCTGTATTCAACGGTTATTATTGTATTAATGAATTGTTGAGTTGAGGTAGTTTCGTCTAATAATATGTATTATTGTCTATATTATGTGTGTATTGTCTGGGTAAATACAGAATTTTTTTAACAAGGCATAATTTGCTCTCAAACCTAATAGAAGCTGGAAATGAACATCTTAGTTTTATCGCATTATTCGTTAGAGCCACTTAAACGTTAATTCACACTTAAAAACTAAGGTAAATTGAAAGACCATAAAAAAAATCATAAGAAATGAATTAATTTTAAAAAACATAGCCATACAATAAACATAAAAATAACTATTGACGCAAACTCAAACCAACACGTCCCGAATTTAATCATTTATGTTATCTTTGAAACCGCCACACGGTTTTGGAAATAACAACACAATCGAAAAAGATCAAAGAAAGAATCACAAAAACTGAACATCTCCAAATATAAATCTCAATAAATTATCAAGGAGGTGACTAAAGTTTTAAATCAAGACGTTTGTACTAAAAGCCGTCACACTACATTTCAGCGACAATTCCTCGGGCTACATCACGCACAGACTGTTTCCAGCTGTTCCTGACTCACACCGAATCATTCACTACCTCATTATATCAACGTTGACGTACAGATTTATAATATTGTCGTTAATATTTATGGTGTAAATGCGGACCGCCCGTCATTTGTTATTAATACGCCCGATCGTGTATTAGTGGGTGTTTCAATTGTTCATATCAATTAGTTGGCTTGACTTGATTTGTTCTGGAGGATCATGTTTATTATGTATGTACTGATATGAAACTAGCGAACCCATTCGCTTCGATTTGGATAAACAGCATTTCACCGGGATCCCGTAAGAATTCTGGTGTAAAAACCCAAAATATCCTGTCATTTTATTTACTCTGCCTGTACCCGTTCAGTAGTTGAATTTACTATGGACCTTACGTACTCACTCAATACGGCAGGTGACTTTGTGATATACAATGTAAAGATACATTACCTATATAGTATATTGGTTATTCATAAAGCCTTCGATCAAAAAATAGAGTATTTTTGATCGCAGCATAAAGCAAAAACCATAATCTAATATGTGATACAAGTTCTCTTCTAATGAACGAAGATATATTACGACACGTGAATACTCTGTTAGTTACAAATACAATATTTTCACGTAGAACATTAATATTTCAAAACAATAGCAATTTATTCCAACAATCAGCATTCCATATCTGAGGCGGTCTCATTTGTCAGCCAGACTCGCACTAAACCGTAAATCTATCTCAAATATTGCGACGCTAACTCGGCACTCAGCCAATGGACGTTTTTCTCGTTTTAAAGCATGAAACAAGAGGAAATTGGAGTATGAATATCAAAAGTTTGGTCCGATTGATGAAATCGATTGCCGCATTGTTTGTGTACGGTCATTTAAAATTCATCATGGGTTTTATCGTTTTTTGGTCCGACTATTGACTATTATCGAGCGTCTCGGAGAGACTATATGTGTTTCAGCCCACTACTCACAACAGTCTTTAGACCGACATGTTCAATACGAAAACAACTGCCTTGTCAGTGTAATAGTTACACTCGTTCTTTAGTCTATCAGACAATAAAGGTTTATAGACGTCTTGTCTCTAGAGTGCGCCCTTTCATATATATTCGTAGTTCAGAAGACTAGAATAATTGTGAATACGTGCGCTTAGCTTTAGAACCTGTCCAGTTAATGTATTAACTATAATGGCCTATAATGACCCACAGTTGGGCTAAGGCTTATCTTCTCACAAAGATAATAATTAGTTAAGCAGAGAGGATTACATTTATTTATTCACCATGCTTGCATGCTGCGGATGGTGATAATGTATGAGTGCTGAAAATCGGAGATTAATTGAGGTAAGACAAATGTCACCAAGCTGTTAACTTTGAAAAGATTAAATTAATTTAAAGCGTGTCATAAGAAATGTCTCAGTTGGCGCCAACTTATTTTATTTTCGTGCAGTTTTATTCCAAGTAACTGACTCAGACTACATTGTCATGTCTGACATTAAATCGTAATGCCCGTTTCTTTTAGGATTAAATTGTTTGTAATTTTGATTTAATACTCCATATTTTATCAAAATTTTCAAGAATATTAACCCTTATTACAAATTGAATACAAAATTATCCATAATTCATGTTCACATAATAAAAAGTCCTATTCCCATAATTTTGGAACGCCCGCACCGAATCTGGTCATATCCGGGCATGCCCAGTTACCCGGTCATCCGGTCCGCCGGATAATTTCTTTACATTGAATAATGTGCCGCATAATTTTAAGGCAATGTGTTTATCCGGCATAATTACCGGGTGTTCATAGAGTCCGGTTATGTTTGCTTTATTGTTTATTTTAACGTGACTGGTGAACTCTTGGTTTGATAACTGAAGCGTCACTCCAAACATATTTTTTCAGGACTGAAGTATATTTGTAATAACTGAAATATTATTTAACTAGCTAAATGTTCTTTTATATAAATTGATTAAAGTATTAACAATTTAAGTAAATTCAGAATTACGCAGAATTACGTGTAAACATAATATTATGTGCATTTATAATATGCGTAATACGTTTTTTAATTAACAAAATAAGAGGATAATTGCGACGATGTTAAACGAAAAGCAATAATAATGATTTATAGCGTAATTTTCATATTAAGTCCTCATTAATTATTATGCAGTTTTAACTGCCTGTCGAGATTGATTAATGCATAATATTTATTTACTGTCTGATGTACTGAGTGAGCATAGAGACCTTTGGGTGGGACATTATCACATTACATGGTCACATACTTACTGCAACATTTATTTGGAACTAGCTGTGTCCCGCGGTTTCAGCTGAGTCCCCTTAGAACTATTAGGATAAAAAAAACCGTCCAAATCTTCCCTAGTCACTTTGTCTTGTGATGGAAACCATCGAGAATATTAGTTTATCAGTTTTTGGATTATTCTGTGCAGACATATATAAAGGACTTTGTATATAACAAGTATGTGGATGAAATTACTAGTTTTATCACGTATTTTGTACTGCAATATAATGTCCATGTCCAAAGATATCTTGAAGACAACACAACAATAAAGAGTATTGCGAAACAAGTAAACTAATTCAAAACTTGTTCAATAACGGAGATGGATAATAGCCATTACAGCAATTATATGTCCCCGTATTACACCCGAGAGGCGAGTTAACTGGGGCTGTAGCCACGCGGAGGTTCTATCAATTTGTACTTTTTAAGTGTTTTCGGTATATTTGATGTGGCTGGGGAATTGGAAGTGTTTACTGAGACATCTATTGAAAAGGTCACCTAACTTTCGAAAATTTTCCACTTTGCTGAAAGGTTTAAAAGTTGTGATTCGTTATCATGAATGGCCGGCGGTGTTTGATCCCTGGCCCTCTGTCGAGGTGCTGATAACTCGGTAACTTCCTCTCTGTAAACTTCAAACAATTAAGCCTTTATTTCCTTGAACAATGAGATGTAATTACCGACTGACAGAATCCCTCCGCATTTTTCAAACAAAACTTTCAAAACCCTTTTCTTTGTTTTAAATTGAATTTTTACAAACTTTCTCAAATTGAGATGATACCGCGCCGGTCATTTCATTAATATCTGTCTGGAGTTTGTTTGATAATGGCTCTTCAGATCTTCAAATGGTGGAACAATTTGAATAGATAGTTTCAAATTAATCAGACTTATGGTAGAAATAAACCGGATAACAAATATGTTAACCATTTTGTAGAAAGTACTATTATACAGAATCCTTTATTGTTCAGCATTCATTTATGTTTATTTCCTTCCGAAAATGGTAAATTGTGGTGTGCCAATAAAAACATTCGCTTCGTAGGTAAAAGCAAAACATTCTCGTTACACATTTGTCGAAAACAAACGAAAATCAAGTGAATATTGAACAAAATAGATAGAGACATCAGTAACACAATACACATTGGAAAAGGAAACAACCAATAAAGCCAATAGGGAACAGATAACGCATCTTTGGAGCAATTTAGAGGGACACATTTCCATATCCGGCGGGGGTCAACACTCTGCCTTCTACATAACACATCAAATGGAACATAACTTGATTTGTAGCCCTGAAAGAACGTTTTCAATACTCCTCATTGAACCATTATATCTAATGGCTGTGACAATAGGGCATTACAAATTTGTCTCATGGAACACCTCCATAGAAACAGAACAGCGTACCGATGACTTCCCGTCTCGTCACAGAACAGATCTTATATTTAAAACAGGAAGGTCGGTTTTGGATCGAACCTTGTTGTCCCAATTGAGTTTATACAGGATATTGTAAAATGGTCGTAGTTACAGCACAATGCGATGGTTAGGCATTGATGATCAGATACTTGGCTTCGATTGTACTCAACACTGAAGAGAAATTAATTTAAACTGTAGCACTTAAAGAGATTTTAACCAAAGATTAAATTTCCAAGAAGAGATTTACCGATCCTATCAGTAACAGCGGTGAAGCATCTAGCTCACGCAATCGTTTATATTTGGTTCCGCGGAATTTCCCAAACTGATTTTATCAAAAGTAATTGATGAGATCCTATCATGTTTCAAAGGGTAGTCAAATTTCAATTATAGACGTTGTTTATTCGGAATAATCATTTTTATTTCAAGAAAAAGGTAAAGTTATCTTTAGGAAAATGATTGATCCTTTCCGTGAATACCAGATATAAATGTATCGGCGGCACTAACCTGGTGGACAGACGCAGTCGCTGGCCTCCCTCTTTTCCCTGGCGCTGGTCTGCTGCGCCGGCGCTGTCACCTCTCCAGGGCCCTTCATCAGCTCCTGCACGCGGACCTCGAGCGCCACCACCCGCTGCTCCAGACAGTGCTGCCGGTACAGCCCATACCCGCAAATGATGAAGAAGAATCCACAACAACACCACAGCACCACAGTATTCAATATATTCTTGTCACTAGGCTTGGCCATCGTGCTACACTTCCATCATCAAGTTCAAAGGTCAATGGGGTACCGTGTGTGTCCCCTACCGGCGGTCTGGTGCCACTGAGGCCGCGCCGAGCGTCGGTCCCTCGGGAAAGGAAGCTGCTTAACCAACGCTAAATGCCCTTCTAGTTGTGTCGATTATGTTTGAGTACCAAACTTTGATGGACGTGTTACATTGTCGTCGGACGGATGCGATCGCTTCAAGAATGTCAGACTGCTAGGTACTCTTGTACTTTTGAGTGCGGGTGAGTTCGAAGAAAGACACTATTATTTCACAATTGGACACCTAATAAAATGTTACGTATGTGTCTATACGAGTACATGTATATAATCTTTACTACCTTTTTATTATACACCATTTTTATGCTATTGTCGTAAAAAACTATTATGTAAATGAAACTAGTGTTAATCGAATAATCGAACCGAATCAAGAGATCGACACTAAAACTCATTGCAACCGCGACAATGGCCGACAATGGGCAGTAAAATAAAAATTTGCATTTATATTGCACATAAATTGTTCGTTGATTCAGCACTAACAATTAAGGGTATACGGGGTGTCTTGTTTTACAATCAAGACTAACGTCAGGGGTGGTTTAGATAAAAATGTAAATGCGAGTTAACCTCCCAAACTGGCGCTGTCAGGGGACTTCTCATCTCCCCTTTTTAAGAATAAATCTTTAAGATTTAGTCGCGAGGATTTTTGTTGTCTGCTCCCAGTGCGTGACAAATGGAAAGGTAAGTCCTCGGAAGGATATGCTTTGAAACAGGAGATAACTTATTGAGAATTCGAATATATTAGGGGCAAATTGTTGGGGTGACACTGTGACCATGACGTCATTGTGTTTATTGGCTTACGAAATGTGCTTGTATATGGGTAAATAATATTCTTTCCAAACCAATATATGTAATCAATTTCCAAAGCTTATGTGGCTATTAATTCACTCAAGAAAAAAATAAAAGTAGTTTTATGAACAATATCTTAGCTACAGCCCGCCGCAACTTGAGTTTCAGTTTGGAACAACATTAAATAAAACAGTATCAACCATTCCTTGAATACCAACGTCCGGAACGGTTGACATTTAACCGGTGCCGAGTAGGTAACGCGAGGATGTCTACAAACATACACTAACGAGGGTAAATTAAAATTCCTTCCCCGTTTTATACGAAGCACGGTCACCCTCGTCTATCCTAAATATCGTTACAGTACAAGTGACTCCGGAATTTTGCAATTATACTGACATTGCATTTTAATTGACTTATTCTGTTTTGTTTGAAAAATACATGAAATGAAGATTAAGATTAATTATTTGTATTTACTCAGATACAACCAAGAAACTGCGAAACTACTTTTAAATATGTATATATGGAACCTAACTATCTAACACTATTACATACACACACGTACACACTATAATACTAGAACGTTCCGAACGATTACACCGCTCGTGGGCACGGGAAGACTGGTCGGAGCGGCCAGTGTAATCTGCATTCACACACTTCACAAACTACCCTCACATAAAACTCAAAAAGAATTTAAGGTCACCACATAATATTCTAATCATTACGTTTCATATTTGCGACGCGACTTCAATTTTTTTGTACAACAAACTGATCAATTTTAAAAGCAAAAACTACTGTAGCTTATTCTTGTATTTACTTTTATCGAGCTTCTTCAAATAGATGGCAAGCATAATTGTAAAGCAGTTTTAAACATTAACATACATCTATCTCTTCATTACCAACAGTAAGCATCGTTAAATCAATTAAAATAATAATTATTAACTAATGCCTCCATTTTACTTTTCCATATCACACCTCTGCCATAGATTATTATAAACGTGTCTAGTAGACGTCAATGCGTGTGTCTTATCTCCATGTTACCTATACTTTTTACCCCATACATCCGGCGCTTAAAGAAGCTCTTGTTTTTAACCGATTTGAAAAAAGAAGTAGTTGTTAGTTTCAAGTTGGTCTTAAACGAAAGTTATCTAGCTATTCCCGAGATTCCAGACCTGAAATCGACAAGAGACCCGAGCCCCGAGTCCCTAAACCCGAGACCCGACACTGGATATAAGAGACTGACAAACCGTTACCCGTAGCCCGTGAAGCATCTCCTCTCTGCTTTGGTGGAAAACAGACCTAACCGAAGTAAAGCGCGGGCATTAAAAAAATAAATTATGTATGTTATCTCTACTAATACGTTAGGTACTTTTCCTTCATGTTGTAAGTACTGGCAGGACACGATAACGAAACATTTCAATTGAAAATGTTGAAAATGCGTTGTCAAAGTGTGAAGGTGTTCGGAAATAGGATTCATATCCGCGTGGAGACACTCGCATCCGAAACTGTTCCGCTGGAGCTGCAGTCTCTTGTGACACGCGCTGCAGGGAGCACTAGATACAATCCTTCCATTTTCTAAATTTTCTAATGTAACATGAAAAGTTTATACCCAGAATCATGGATACTAATATTGTAAGAAATCACTAGCCCGTAATGCTGGGCAAAGGCTTCTCTTCGAATTAGGTTTTAAAGTAAATATGGTAAAAATCTAATTCAAAAAATCATGACAACATACAATCATTGAAAAGTAATCCAGAATGAGTAAATGAGAGTAACTTCTGTAAACTTCGTTTGGATCCAACTCTGTCAATCAGCGAAGGACAGTGAAGCAAGCGCCCAATAAAAAAGTTTCTAATCAACAAACTTGCAGCAAATCGATAGGGCTAATTACCGCCACCCCTTTCGGAGGAATAATACTTTTAATTAAAATTCCATCAGCCGAATACCAATCGTATCACCTCCCGTCTCTGGCCCTTGGAATCCAATAAAGTGCCCTTAAAAAATTCAATTAGATGTTACAAAAGCGAGCCCTGAGAGACATGGGTAAATGAGTAGCAAACATCCAAGAGCACAGCTCAAACGGGTAATCCGATTTTTAAAACAAGAAAAATTAACCCGGGAAGAGGGAGTCAGATTTGTGCGAGCGGGTTCCGTCGGGAAGATAATAATTATTGAGATTGAGGCATTACGTTTTATTCCAGCCGTGTCAGTATTATAATTATTATTTGATAAGAAAGAGGTTTGTCTATTAACAAATAAAACATCATGAAACTACGAATATAAAGATAACATAATAATAGATTTTAACAAACTTTATTATTAAGTTAAATTCTAAAATTAAGTCTTAGCATCTTAACGTTAAAACTTAATAAAGTAGCAGATTTAAATTTTCTCTTACGTATATTGATATGTAGATATTACTGAGAATTATTAACCGATTTTGAATATAATATATTGTGTGGATATAGCTTTACTGATCAGGTGATGTCTATATCTGAAAGTGTTATTAGTATACACCTGCTAGGACATTTTAAAATCTACTTTTTATATTGCCACAGAGATTAACACTCACGGAACCCTAAAAAGATCGGGAGCTTAATCGGTATTACTCGGTCTGGTGAGCATGGCAGCGTAACTAGACACCTAGCTCTGTGGAGACACGGATTGGGCGGCGAATATCATGCCATGGTAACACACTACGAAATACAGTAAGCATAGAAAAAAATATGCCCACTCTATTTGGAAATATGTTTCTTACACTGTAATAATACACATTTGGGAAGGTCTATTCGAAAAAAGTATTTCAGATATATAGAGAAATATAGAAAAATATTTTATTTTCATATTTTTTTTTTCTTTAACATTGATAAAGTAATAGCATCTAAGATAATATACAGGGTGGCATCGGGGTGGTGTAGCAACAAAGTAACATAAGATTTGCCTATTAATTAGGAATCTAACGCTGTGGATTAGAGTTCGTTAAATAAAAAAAATTGGTCGCTATAAAAAAATCTCTTTTAGGTCGTATGGTCACCTTACACACTCGACCGGATTACTGTCTAGTGAAGTATGTAATGATAACATACAATTGCAAACTTTTTTTAATCATCCTTTTATTTAGACACTGATATTGTCATAATAATGACTAATAACCTTTATTACTCATCTAATCAGTTTGTTTTCAAATAGGTTTTAGCATGAATTGTAGGTTGAACATAAATGAAGCGTTTATCAGTTTATTTAATTTATTCAATTACTAAACACATAGGTGCAATTAATAAAAATCAGGTTTTATAACTGAAATCGCAATAATTAACTGAGTTTGAAGCAACAAGTTAGAGTCCCTGTACATAGATTATACATATACTTAGAAAAATAAGTGTAGCCATAATTATTCTTCATATAGATACTCGTGTTTTATGTGTAGTTTATTTTTTTAATAAGACTAGCTGTTCTTTAATTCGTCCATTTATTTCAGAAAAGTTTATAGCAAACTCTGGTGTCGGAATTTTAACGATTTAAGCAGTTAGGACTGACTGTTTAATGTGCCCTTCAAGCACGGTAGTGCTACATAGAAATGCCACTATCGGCCACCTATGCAAGTAGGGACCAAAATACACGTTGCTTAACAATTGCAATGAACTAACATCGCTCACTCAAACTACGACAGGAACGCTACAACTTATTTTGACACCTTGTAATAAGGTGAACTTACATAAAAGTAGGTCATTTACATAACACTCCTTTGCACATTCGCAACAAATAACAGTAAACACAAATCAGTACACCTTCATTGTTCACGGGGGTAACGTAGTCAGCATAACAATAATAATTCCCACTTATGAGCTAAAGCAATGCTCACTAAATCACTTAGGTCCGAGCGCAGTTTTAATGTAAATTTATGCGATGTAAATGGGCGCTACACGTGTTGCGATGCGTTCGGTAATCTCTAGTGTTGTGACTTGTTGTGCTCTTTCGTACTTGTGTTGTAATTGGTGACTTAAAAGAGGTTATTGTAGATTTATGTTAGAAAAGTGGGGATAACTATATCACACTTTTAAAATAATAAGGCGTGGGGGTGGAGTATTTAGTGATTTTTAAATTCTAGATATCTCTACTTGATATCTCTTACTAGTCTCAATCTGTGAGATTGTAGGTGCAGATTAACACATTTTTATGAGACTTCAAAACGGGATACTCAATACGTTTGGATCTATTTTTCGTTCGAAAAGGGACTTGACAAAATGCCAATGAAATTGTTATTTGTGCTATGAAAATGGCTTTTTAATTACATTTATAAATATTTCAATCTCAATAACTTAACTAAATTACTTCATCTCGTAATTGAAGTCATACGTAAAGACAGAATGATGGAACGCTCTCGATAGAATTAAGATAATGCGATGTTCGTAACGTTATTAAGTCCCGTCTACACTCTCAATCGCACAATTAGCTGCTTAATGGCTTCTACGTACGGTGTGTAGGTACTCACGTTTACGAAGTGCTGTAGATCAAGCCGGGCTCCGAATACGGACCAACTTGATATCAGATAAGTAACTTTGTTTCAGTAATGTATTTAAGAATGCTTGCTTTTTGAATTTATATTGACTTAATTTTTATGGATATTTTAAAATATATTCGAGAAATTACGGAGATATAGTCGAATTACATGTGTACTCATATAATAAGGCAGAAAGGTTTGTTTGCATGCACTAATCTCAGTAACTACCATTGATTTTTTGAAATGGTTAACCACCTTTAACGGAAAGGTAGGCTATTTCTCATCCCAAAATACACAACGCGGGTAAAACCGCTGGTGGTTGCTAGTTTATTTACAAAGATAACTTATATTATTATGTGATGGGCTATGTGCTTTGTGATAAGTTTATGCCATAAAGCTTGTTTACTGTTCTATAATAGAGCCTTGTTGAAAGCGTATTCAATAAAACATGTTTTACTACCGACAGCCGCAACTCCCCCAAGCCAACTTAACCGCAACTTGTTTTAAAGCTCCAATAAAATTCGTTCCACCACAAATTCAAATCAGTTTCAAACGTCAATCAAACCCAATAAATCCGATTACAAACAATAAAATTTTATAGTAACAATAAAGTTTAATAATTTGACTGTTACAAATTATCGAATGGTTCGCGCCTGGAGGCGGGCGAGATACGGCGGGCGACGTGTCATATTGCGTTGACAGCGCGCCGATAACTCATATTGTCTGCACTCGGCCTAAGGCTCGGATTGTGTCCGTGAAACATCGGTGATTTAAACTCGCCTGTATATAGATCAGTGATTTAAATACGACTCGAACCGAACCTAAACAATCCTAAACAACACGATCGTGATCTATGGAACTAGATTACATCTAACAAGTCAATCTGTCCATTAGGAACAAGATCAACATTCAAACGACAGTAACGATAAGTAAATCAGACATCTTGATTTACTCCCAAGTGACTGAAATGACTCAAAATGTGTATTCGTAAACAAAATACGTTATTTTCACGCAGAAATGAACAAGAAAAGCGAAATAAAAATATTATTATCGTAAAATTAGAATTTTATGAGTGAATTTCCTGACGGATGGAAGTCTCGGCTCCCTCCCCCTACTTCCGCCCTTTAAATAATAATGGCGGCTAATGACACAAAAATGCTGGATTTTTATTAAAATCTCATGAATATTCATAAAGGAATATCTTGAATTGGGCCTTATGAGAATTAATTTATGATAATTTCAGATAATGGATAGAAAATTATTACGTAAAGAAAATGGAGGCATGTTCGGTACGAGACTGATTAATGGCTAATTAAGAAGTTGGAGTTCAGATTTGACCGAGTTTACAAGAAGATGTATGATGAGTTACCAGAAAAACTGCGAGGCAGAAATACTTCAAGTTAATTTTTTGTCATACTGGCGACCTTGCTTTGGCTCGTTTAATCAAGAATTCTGGGGCAAAAAGTATCCAAAAACCATTGCCTTTCGACACTTTGTCTGTTGTTGAATAACCCTTTAAAGAATCAGTGAGATTTTATTGTTTTTGAATGTATCGTGTACCTACGGACAGATAGACGTGGCGTGGAATTTGTTTTATACTTTGTAAAGAAGATTAAAATGTGTATTAAAAAAGTTTAATCACATACGCCAATCCTGGTGTCAAAGTTTTTATTTTGTTTAAGAGCTCCAAAGTCTGTTTCAATCGATAGTTGAAACAATCAGAACCTATATAATAAAACCAAAGATAATTTAAAGAACTTCATTTATCGTATTTCTTACAAAAAATCAATACACTTATACAATACAGTTTACTCTCTTGTGTTGAGTAAACAAGTGTTGTGTGTAGTGACTACACTGAGCGTGTGAGCAGTAACGTTAAGTATGAACCATTCATCTCGCTCATTAAACTCGGCAAACCAACTCCGCCGCAACTAAAAGAAGGAAATCTCAAGTTTTCACATCGACAGAGCCGATGAGTTTCTTGGAGTGGTACAAGTTAGGGGTTTTTGCGGAATTGTAGGACAAAGAAAATCAAAAATTGGTTGAATTATTTTCGTATTAGGAAGCGATTACAGTAAAACTTATAAAACTGTAGCTATCAACGAATGTTGCTTGCGGCGAAAGTTTTGTGTGTTTTGTTCACTACAAGAATATCTGGTTTGTTGTCACATTAAATTATTATCAGTTATTTAAGATGCTAAATCAATCAGTATGACTTCTGAGTAACAAAATAATTTAACTGCCTTCATTAGGAATTAGAATTTAGGCAGGTGATTAATGAATTATATTAACTAAAATTAGGCAGTTAATATAATTCACAGGCTTAATTTAGGCAAGTTGAATACCCCAATTACTAAATTAGACAGAATAACTTTTGTTACTTGTACCAAACAGTAAAAGAGAAACAAAGTGATTGGGGTAAGTGTATCTAGCTTCATCAAATCGTGTGTTCGGATTGCAAGCGGAAGCTAAAGTAAATGAAACCGCGGTCTGGATTACTGGGAGGAAACGGCCCTAGCTTTTATTTGATTGGTCGATGTAAATTATTAAAATAAGAAGAATTACGAGTAAATACTGATTTGTATTTGCAGTTTGACCAAATACGGCTGAAAAGAAGAGTTAAGAACATACTTTATTTTTAATGTATTTTTGTGCAGTCGTTGTCATATAATTATGTCCACTAGTAGGTATAAACTTTATATAAAACTTTTAACTATATATGTTCACCTTATCGTATAAGACACAATGAATGAAATAGTACATGTATGGTGAGCTAGAAGTCTTTTTGTGGAATTTTACAGTTTATTTACTTTTATTTTTAAGTACAGTAGTAAAGCTTCCAATTAGGAACAGAGAGCGAAAGAAGTTGTGTTTTAAATTCAGTTTGTTGTTTCTTCCATTTTACTTCTACCGTCTTATGTCATGTAATTTTATTTCTCCGTTCGCTCGAAGCTTATGTCTGAAGTTACGAGAATGGCTCGAATGTGGCACAGTTTTGAACAGTTTTGCACAGTTCTGCGATGCTCATTGAACCTTCTGTCGTAACCGCAATACTAATGAATAAACTCGACTACGCTCCACATTTCAACGCAAATATTTCTGGATTTTTGTACCCAAATAAAACTTCCCGTGTGGTGAGTTTATTTGAATGAATTTTTGAATAGTGTTATAGTCTTCGTTCTGTGTTCCATTAATAATTGGTTTTATATTATTGAATGTTTATAATAATGATTAACTTTTACCTACCTAAGAAAATATATGTAGGGTTATTTATTTATTAAAAGATTAACTCTCTTACTTAATTCGCTTGAATTAACATAGCCCCCATCGTAATAAAACCCTATAATTCCTTTAAATCACCTACCATATTTCATCAACAACGTCACCCCACTTTTACTATTACTACTAGGAAATGAAACTCATTTCCCTCCTTTACCCCGACCATGTCGGCTGAAACACTAAAGATATTCCGCCTAAACATCGGGCGGGCGGACATGCGAATGTTCAATCAGGGCGGACACACAGACACACTCGTACCGAGCTTTAACGTCACGAATAAAACGACAAACATATGGATTTAATTAAATCTGGAATACTTTATATAGAATCCGATTGGTGTCGGTGGTGGACTACTGGTATTGTGAGAGACAAGCGAATGTCATTTGTTTCGTGTTCAACTGGCCGGCGCGGTCGATAACACGGGTTTCATTCTTATTTGTATTGGATATTTTTTTTATTTGTTGAAAGTTTGTTTGCTTATACATTATTTCACAGAGATAGTTTTATTCATCGGAAAACCAAAATATGTTAGCAAAAAAATAGGGGATTTAAAATTGTTGAAAATAAACTCCAAAAAAGCTGCGTAACTACCTCACACCAAATATTCAAAACTACAAAACGGGGACAGTAATTATGCAAGATTTTATTTTTTTTATGACACAATGCTGGTTTTGTTCGAGCGGGACCAGTGAGTTAAGTAATTAAGCCGGCAATGGATGCATCTGTTTACGGTTTTATTCACATAACTTGGGGTTTCGTCCAAAAATGTAACAAGAATTATTTAGTTAAAGTTATTGCGAATACGTGAGTAGATATTCTTTTATGATACATAGCGCTGTTAACATTATATTCTTGTTGATGGCAATATTATTTAGTGAAGTGTTTAGCGTAGGTAGAACTCTTAGATAGGTAAGTCTATAATAAGTACTAACCTACTCTACTTTTAAACTTACTTAGGTACAGTCTAGGCAACAAGAAATAATGTATTAGGTAACTAGAATCTAGTCTAATGTACTCGTTATTGAAGATAAGTAACTAAGTAATGATCCCAGTACAAGACTTTAACAACTGTTGAACAGTGATCTTTGTTATACCAACAACCTGATCAGTGGTAAGGTAAGTTCAAGACCCAGGTTTAAAACAATCTTACACAGTATGATAAGGTTGCAAACAACTGTTTCCTTATCAAGTTATACACAGCGGTAAGTTATATCACAATGGTAACCTTAATCCCATTCCGATATATCTCGCCACTGTTAATACTGCACTATGTGCACTGTCCACGGGCCAGCCATCGCCACTGGAACACGTCCAAGACAATAAACTGAGGCACGGCGTTTGGCACGCCCGGGGCGACCGCGCATGGGTTTGAATTAACGGCTAACACATATATGATGAATGGACTGGGCTTCGTTTGTTGGTATACCAAGTTTGTAGACAAGCGGCTTTAAAACCTCCAACACGGTCTAAGAATCTGTGCCTGAAGAGTTGATAAGGTCTAACGATGAAACAATCGGAATAAACAATTTTAACGTGCTCAAAGCACGGTAGCGCTCAGCTAGAAAAGCCAGTAGTCTAAATAGCCGTCGGGTTAAGACCGTTAATTATTTGTCGTATAATTTAATTATTTGTTATTGTTTAAGATATTAAACAGTGAAAGAACAAAAAAAGACCGAGAAACCGTCCGGAGTAATGCAGTCTTCGTGACGATAGTCTTGTAAAGTTGGATTATTAATCTAATCGTATTGTTTGTAATTATACGTTTTTGACAAGGTAATAACTTAAGTAATTTTATTTATATAAAAAAACAAACAATGTATAGCATACTTTGTTAAGTTGTCAAAGTATGTCGAAAAAGATATCATGTTGCTGAAAATGTCTGGGTAGTGACATTTCCCACCGTAACAACCGCGTGCAGATAACATTTTCAGTCACACACCTCTTTCACAGCTTTTAAAAAGTAGCATCCTCCGAATATTGCAGGTCCGTGCGATCAAAAAGAACCAGTAAAGTCTGGTCTCAACTATTCGGGCTACTTTTCACGACCTATGGAGCTGTCACATTGTGGTAACTTGGACTGGCTCCAATGGAACTAACAGCTCACCAGTATCGAAACTCAACGGAAAATCAACTCAGACACTCACAAACAAGGTCCAAGCCGCGAACACACAGAAAAAGCATTATTTTATGAAACAGGGAAAACGTGTCTTCAGATTTTTTACGAAACCCATAAACACTGCTAAAGTCTTTGAAAATTTCGTGGTCGGTACAAAGGCCAACTTAAAAGGAATTAATTTCGTGTAATTTTTATACCTTTGATATTTTTTCTTTAAGTTCAAAGGTTAACGATTGGAAATGTTCGGGTAATGTAAACATTTTTTCTCCTCAATAAAATAAGGAATAAACAAACCAAAAATAAGATTTATTATAAATACAATTCCTAATTAGAAGAATCCGTATCGGAGAACAGTTTGTACAAGCCGAACGGTTTGTTGTTGTGGATGTTGTTTGAAGCCGAGTAGCCGTAGAGGTTATTGTAATTGTTCTGTATCCCATACCGGCCTTGCAGGTAATAACCATAATTCGATAGGAACACGGCCAACAATGGATCGACAGGCAGGTGGTTCAAACTGTTGGACTTGTAGGGCACTTCTACTTGTAATGGTTTCCCGTGGTCTGGTTTCATATAAGTTTGTGCTTTGTTCCTCCTTGATAAGGCGTAGTGTGGTAATTCGTCGTTGATCCTGATATTGTACTTTAGAAGAACGCTTACTAGTTGATTTATGAAGTTATTGTTTGGAGGTTCGTAATAGTACCCAGATTGTTTATCTTGGACCGCTGGTTGCGGTACATCGTCATCAATTTCCTCGACAACTTCATAAGTACTGAGTTTTTGGTTCAACTCTACTTGATTGTTCAAGTCAATGATTTTATTATTTACTCTGAACACATCAGGTAGTTTTTTGGATCGACGTCTTGGTTTGTTTGACTCAATAGACTCATTTATTTCTTGAATATCAAAAGCGTTTGGAATGAAGTTGGTTTCAATTATTTTTGTATCTTCTTTGTTGTTTTCGCAGTAGTCCGATCCTGAAAATGAAATTAAAATATGTTTTACATCATGCTAGTAGTATCTTACAATTTCAACCGCAATGAACCCTTTCTCTCTAAGTTATGGAATAAATTGTGCTTTATCTGATAGTCCAGATAAGGATATCGACTGTTATCTTAACTAGGAATTGAGTTTATTCATTGATGTTTTATGTAAACAATCAAGACAGCTGTTTTAGCTTGAAAGTGTAACTTATAACCGTAACAAACAGATACATTTTAATTACTAGCATCACTTCGCGGTTTTTTCCGCATTGTATCTGGTTTCGTGAAAATTTAGGGATGAAAAATATATCGATGACATCTATCTATGTATCTATCTATATTTATTTAAATCCGTTCAGTAGTTTTGGAGTTGATGTCCAACATACAGATGCGACAGGGCATTTGGTTTCGTAATATGTAGGGATAATATGTAGGAGTAATATGTTGGGATTAGTCTTAGTTATATACAAAATTAGTATTATATATTTATATTCAACTTACCGCCATCACATTTGACTTCAAAGTCATGGTCTGAATCATCTTCAAACACTATTTCTTTTTCAACAACTGCTTCCGGTTTCTTTAAAACATTGAGATTTATTATTCCCATATTTTCATCACTATTCGTCTTTTGTATTGTCTGCGTATTATAAATTATCGGTCCAGGTTTAACGTTGAACACTTTATCAACAGAAATAGGAACCCATCCATCACTGTATAAAATTTCATAATTCGAAGGTGCGCTGTCGGTGGAATATGCCTAAAAGATAAAGAAAAAACCGGTAGTTAACTCAAGAAGCATTTCATTTGATCCTTTCCTCAAAGGCTGGCTTAAACTGACAGTCTCTTTGATAACATAGGAGGTAAGAGGAAATACTTTGAATTCGTTTGAGCCTGGGGGTCTTGGGATATGACTGACAATGAAATTTTGCTTCTGACACTTAAGTTGTAGGTAAAATAAACATTTTTTTAAATTTAATTGCGTAATTTTTGATTGGTCTTTATTCATTCCGTAAATTATATTTCCTTAAATTATTAAGCTCCAAAAATTAAAGTAGGATGACGAGATTGACGAGCTATCTAAATAATCGAAATCGTATCGCCAAATTACGGGCCCCTGAAAAACGAATTACATGACATTTATTTACTTAGAAACTGTGTCAACACTGCTATCTTAAATTGCCGAGAGTTTGATCTGTAACACTAGTCATATAAGTCAACTAAAAGACCACTGCAGAGCAAAACCCATGTCCACTTGAACAAAGTTAAATAAAATTTAATTACTTACGTTTATCACCAAAAGACAAAGGACGATCATGTCTGCAGTGATGTGTGTTTAGAGTAACCACCAGTCGAGTAATGACCGCACGGCCACCCACCAGCACCGCCGTGACAACTAGCGAAAGTGCAACTTAAGTGACCACTTAATGACTATTGTTACTCTGTCTTTAATAGGTGCTTGTAAATTAACTTTTACATTCACTTAAAAACGTTGGGTTAACTTATTTATGCCTCTTAGGAAATATGCATAAGGTCAAAGTGAAGTTATGAAAGTCTTTGTTAGCAGTATATTATAACACTAACTAAGCAAATGCGATGTAAATTTTCATTGATATTGAGCGAATTAACTTACCTGCGAGCCCACGCATTCTTTAGGCACTGTGATGCTCGCTTAAATTAGAGTTGTATACTTGACATAATGGCACCTTAAATATGGTCTGTCAGCCAAGGACTTCATAGTCAAACCTACCAACACAATTCAAAAATTGTCATCAAACAAACTTAAATCACTCAAGCACAAACACATTCAGTATCTTGAAGAGAACTAGCTAATTATTAGGAAATAGCTTAAAAGGTATAGATTTGAAACCGTTTCCGCGCTATGTTCTGTGTAATTGGTTCTTAGCAGCCACTCCTCGAACAAGGAATTGCTCTCAACTATACAACATAACGCTTATTGCATTGTTTACTGGCCACCACTTTGTTATTTTTAGTTGGAAACTTTTCGCCGTTTAAATATTGACTAAGGAGTACGTCTTAGATCTATACATCTAACTAAATGATTATAGTATATAGAGTTAGTTTTGTTGGATGAACATCTCTTAAACTAAATATTGGATTTAAGAAATATTTATCCTTAAGTGTAGATAAATATTTATTATAAAGAGGTAAAATTTGTAAGTTTGTTTGTTTGTATGTTTTAGCTAAATTAGGGAATTACCTGTCCGATTTGTAGATAGCCACATTCAAGGGGAAGGTTATAGGCTTTTTTTATATTTTTCATCCCATGAGAATGGGCACAACGCGGGTAAAACCGTGGGGCACTGCTAGTGTTAATATAAGCACATTCAAGGGGAAGACGCATAATATTTTGAATTTACAACGAGAATGACCACTTTGTACTGGCATCGCTCAAAAGTATTATATTACATGGAATTGAAGGCTGTTTCCATCAATATGCTGCCAACTAATATTTAGCACTAATTTTATGAGCTCGTTTACTTTTTTACGAAGTATTTGCAGCTCTCGCGGCGTACTTTGGCTTAGCGATGTTAACTTACTGTTGCGATAGCAATTATTAAACAAAGAGCAGTTTGGCCACTACTTCGATGAGGACCGATAGTGGTAAGTATTTCTTCCTGAACGCTGCCGTGCTACGTATGGCACGTTAAATTATCGGTCCCGTAGTTTCAATCTTGGCCCATGTTGGGGAAGGCGGTCTAAAAGTAAGGGCGGTTCACTGGTTACGAAATATCGGTAACTGTTCGTTCGTCTATAGGTGCGCGTAATTTGCACCTAGGTGGAGTTATAGTTGTCCTAAATTTTCATTAGACTGTCCTAGCCAGGTCTATACTAAACAGTGTCACGATCTAGCGTACACTGGTTGGGTTAATTGTGAAAGTAATTTCATTTTGAATTTGCAGCTGCACTATTTGAGATATTTCCTTCAATAATTCTGTTTCTGAATCTGATAAGATCTATTGACATCGATACAGAAAATAGGGTTAAATTAAGCAATATCTGCCGTGTATCGTAAAGGAGTTCGTGTTTTTATTTGTTTATTGGTTTGGTCTCTCGCTAACCTTAGAGTTTCCCAGTAGGATTCGAATAATTCTTGGATAGATACATGTGATAAGAGGCTCCTGCTTATTTTATAGTTACGTAAAGTTCTTACGGGGACTAGGATAAAACCACTGGGTACTGCAGCTAGTATCAATATAATAAAGCTAAAGGGTTAGTAAATGGTTGAACAAGCTAAAGTCGATACATAACCACCGCTGCTACTTCACTAAATAAATTTAAAGATATTGAACTTTCCAAAAAAACTTCCTTAGCCGTTCCTAAAACTAACGAAAACATAATTAGCAATTTGTTTGAAAACTGAAGAGAAGAGTGACTTAAAAGGCTGCCTTATTGCAAATCATGGTAGAATTCTCCCTGTGGATAGTAATTGAAGTTGGTCCGCGTTTTAACTACGGGTAATTGGACAAATCGTCGCTCGGCACGGCCCGCACGCTAAATGTATGGAATAAGTTTTTTGAATGCCAAAAAAGTTTGGTTAATAATTTGTTTACTGGCGCAATTCACGTTGGCTTGTAGCTTTGCGGTTTGAAACGATGTGCTGTTTGAACTAATTTTAAGTTTTCTGTGTACAGGCAGGAAATGCAAAGAAACAACGATGAAAAAATAAAGGTAACACAAATTGGAATCCAAAATAATACCTACAGGTCTATAAAAAAGTAATTAAAAAGATTTTTCTGTTTTGCTCTTCCTTTTAATTCTTACATGTTTTGAATTTAGAAAAATCTTGTAGGAGGTAAAATAATCAATTAAAAATACTTATGCATACATTACTTTATATGCATTAAGTACTTATGATATTTATTCGTACAAAATGCTAATGGCAAAACCCAAGACAAATGATAAAGATCAGGTTTCCTGTTTCAACTATAACGACCAAAAATGTTTCAAAGGGTGTCACAGTATTATCAAAGGTATCACAAATATATTTTGGTGCGATCCGCTGCGTCACCGCCGCCGTAATCACTGCGTATCACCTGAGAGGTCGTCATTATCATTTATCTTACTCAAACGGAGATTGATGTCTCAAATATGTTTTTCACCCACATTTAATGTCGGTAGGTTATTTGTTAAGGTGATAAACATTTTTTGATAAAAATATTAAAAGTTCCTTACATTCCATAAATATGGAAAAATATACATCTGTAAAAGCTATATATATAAAAATCAAAGTCCTGACTGACTGACTGATAATCAACGCACAGCCTCAACCGCTACACCTAGAAACATGAAATTTGGCAGGAAGGTTCTTCAAGTGAAAGGAAGAAAGGATTTTCGAAAATTCTATCTCTAAAGGGATAAAATAGGGGTCCAAAAGTTTGTTTGTTGTGTGTAAAGAAATTTTTACGGTTTATAATTTAGACACGTGAAATTTTAGATTTAGGCTTTTGGTTTATAAAATAAAACTACGTTTTTAGTAGATTTTTAAAAAACTACCCCTAATGTGATAACCTACGGGAACGAGATCAATGCGGGTAAAGCCGCGGGCCGCTGCTAGTATTTCCATAACGAGGAGGTTTAGCGCTGCGTTGCTACGGCGTTACTTAAAAATATAATTCAATTTATATAATGTTTCAAAGTAATAGACTACTTTGAAAGACTATTCGATATAAAACGTATACTACAATAAGGCTGCTAGGCCCTCCGCAGGGCAAAATTCTCTCTTTCAGTGTCTTCACTGAAAAATGGGAGCATAATGCGAGTTACTCATTTCTGAGTTCCCACAGGATATGGTACGCTACGGGTAAATCCGTGGGGAACAGATACTATGGTAAAAATAACTAATAAGTAATTAAGTAAATACTATAAATTCATATTTTCTTTTATTGGTCTGAATTTATATAATTAAGGTTTTAGTCGCCTGTCAGATCAATGGTTACAATATTGTCTCCAATGGGAGTATTGGGAGTACAAGTATTGCTTTTCTTCATATTTTCCAATGTTACGAAAGTTCTAGTTTTTTCCCTATTATTTTCATTAGTTCTATTGGTTACCTCTGTATTATTTTGACTTCCATTTCCAGCATCATATTTTAAGTTATTATGTTTGTTTCTGTAATATAAGTTATGATTAATATCTAGGGCTGTCTTGTTTTTATTTTCCTATTTTTAATTAACAAATTAATTTCATTTTACCTGTTCAGCACTTTGTTCAAGCTATTGAAATCGATTCGATTACTCATATTAAAATTTTGGTTCAGTATATTTCATGTATTAAGCATTACAATTTATGACTCAACTACAATACACTGAGTGGTCCTAGCAGAACCGCAGAACACAACGTTAGCGTGTTCTAAAAGATTTGAGTTAGCGCCATCTGTTGGATCAATGCTGAACTAAGTCATCGCTTTAATGCTGTCGCTCTGCAAAATAATAGAACGCGTTTTGTCCAGTACGCGATAACATTAGTTCAGCTTAAATTTTTAGATGGCGCTATAATTTAAGCCATTGATGGAAGTTAATCTCTCTACTCATAATCCGGTCAAATTAAACCAAAAAATGAGGGTGAGTTTGCATAAAGTCCCAACAAGCTGAAAATCAGGAAAATTGTTGAAAACATAATTATAAACAATGTGTAAAAGTTCCCCATCATTCCCGTGTATGGAATTTTTTTTATTCAAGGTCAAATGTCAAAAATAAGTGTTTTTCGCGAATATCTGAAAAACGGTGCAATGTAGCAAAAAAAAGTGTATGATGAAATGAAAGCTTATAAAATTCTCTATAACTTTAATTCTATCCACTTTTTCCATATTCCAAACCGTTATTGAACTACACGCTCCAGAAATGTCAAAATTAAGGACCTCGGGCAGGTAACTATGGAGCCTGCCCCAATGCTCAACAGTGACATGACCCATGTCATTTGAAAGGTCTTGAAGAGTTGTACAAGTTACTCCTAGACAGTTATATCGAATTCGATGGCCAACTCGGTGTTTTCGACCACCGAAGAATTACCACTGGAGGTGCTGTGGAGCCTGGACGGAATGCTCAACAGTGACATGACTTACGCATTTGAAAGCTCTTACAAGTCACTTTTTGATAGTTATGTCGAAATCGACGCCAAACTCGGTGTTTTCGACCACCGAAGAAAAAACACTAGGTGTATGTGCAATAATGTGCAGTTGACCCTGATCGTGTTGCTCAACAGTGACATGACTAATGTCATTTGAAAGCTCTTACAAGTCACTCCTTGACAGTTATATCGAAATCGACGACCAACTCGGTGTTTTCGACCACCGAAGTATCGACACTGATCGTATTGCTCAACAGTGACATGACACATATCATTTGAAAGCTCATAAAGAGTTTTATAAGTCACTCTTTGATAGTTATATCGAAATCGCCGTCCAACTTAGTGTTTTCGACCACCGAAGAATGGAGTTGGGCTATGCCATACCGAAGTATCGACGCTGATCCTAATGCTCAAAAGTGACATGACCTATGTCATTTGAAAGCTCTTGAAGAGTTGTACAAGTCACTCTTTGACACTTATATCGAAATCGACCGCCAACGCGGTGTTTTCGACCATCGAAATATCGACACTGGGTGTATGTGCAGTTGACCCTGATGGTATTGCTCAACAGTGACATAACTTATGTCATTTGAAAGCCCTTGAAGAGATATCCAAGTCACTCCTTGACATTTATATCGAAATCGACGGCTAACTCGGTGTTTTTTAACCAAAAATAAAAAAATATATGTACACATTAGTTAATAAAGGACCTTGAGAAAATTCCATTCTTCGGTGGTCGAAAACACCAAGTTGGCGGTCGATTTCGATAGACATGTCAAGGAGTGACTTGGACATCTCTTCAAGGGCTTTCAAATGACATAAATTATGTCACTGTTGAGCAATACCATCAGGGTCAACTGCACATACACCCAGTGTCGATATTTCGATGGTCGAAAACACCGCGTTGGCGGTCGATTTCGATATAAGTGTCAAAGAGTGACTTGTACAACTCTTCAAGAGCTTTCAAATGACATAGGTCATGTCACTTTTGAGCATTAGGATCAGCGTCGATACTTCGGTATGGCATAGCCCAACTCCATTCTTCGGTGGTCGAAAACACTAAGTTGGACGGCGATTTCGATATAACTATCAAAGAGTGACTTATAAAACTCTTTATGAGCTTTCAAATGATATGTGTCATGTCACTGTTGAGCAATACGATCAGTGTCGATACTTCGGTGGTCGAAAACACCGAGTTGGTCGTCGATTTCGATATAACTGTCAAGGAGTGACTTGTAAGAGCTTTCAAATGACATTAGTCATGTCACTGTTGAGCAACACGATCAGGGTCAACTGCACATTATTGCACATACACCTAGTGTTTTTTCTTCGGTGGTCGAAAACACCGAGTTTGGCGTCGATTTCGACATAACTATCAAAAAGTGACTTGTAAGAGCTTTCAAATGCGTAAGTCATGTCACTGTTGAGCATTCCGTCCAGGCTCCACAGCACCTCCAGTGGTAATTCTTCGGTGGTCGAAAACACCGAGTTGGCCATCGAATTCGATATAACTGTCTAGGAGTAACTTGTACAACTCTTCAAGACCTTTCAAATGACATGGGTCATGTCACTGTTGAGCATTGGGGCAGGCTCCATAGTTACCTGCCCGAGGTCCTTAATTTTGACATTTCTGGAGCGTGTAGTTCAATAACGGTTTGGAATATGGAAAAAGTGGATAGAATTAAAGTTATAGAGAATTTTATAAGCTTTCATTTCATCATACACTTTTTTTTGCTACATTGCACCGTTTTTCAGATATTCGCGAAAAACACTTATTTTTGACATTTGACCTTGAATAAAAAAAATTCCATACACGGGAATGATGGGGAACTTTTACACATTGTTTATAATTATGTTTCGAACAATTTTCCTGATTTTCAGCTTGTTGGGACTTTATGCAAACTCGAATGTCTAAATTTACCGGGGTATCAATTAGAGTAAGCGGCTGAACGGTAAGTTGTTTTTGTGTAAACATATACAAATATATTCCTTTGAGTCGTGAGCTAGATTATGTGACATAAACTCTATGCAGTGTGAAGTCAATGATCTAAAGATAGCATATTTTATAATAGCGTTTTTTAAAAATTAATTATGTTGGTAAAGTGTCTGATTGAGTAAGTAAGTAAAACTAGTGCACACAGACAATAGTGTGTGACCGAGACATCATTCCACAAAAAAGTCGAGACAAGTCACTGTCTATATTTTCTCCCCAAAAGTTTATTCAAAAATTGTTCTAGCCCTCTCTATTTTTAAGTACCCGTATTGTATCTGCAACTTCATTATATGTCATAACCACTTGCATTTATGGTCATAACCTGGTCCTAGTGTCGACCTTTTGACCTAGGAGGTTTTATATTTAACTTCCTACTCAATATTTAGAATTAATAATGCATTAGATAAGTAGTTAAAAGGTAAAAGCTCGTAAAACGTAGACTGTTAATAGAAGATATAATAATGTTGTCTTGTTAGAAATTCGGTATTACCATAAATGGGTGTAACTTAGGAATTATGTTTCAAATAAAAAAAATATCATAGGATCGGAGAATGTCTGTTTGATAGCGAAAGCGATGCGTTAGGTAGTCTGTAGAAAATGTCTATGGATCATTGTTGTTTTATTGGGTGTTGCCATCCATGGAGGTTTAGAGCGTTATCAGTTATCACAAGTTTTTTTTTTTTCAAACCTGGTAAAGTGGGGCTACTCCACTAAGTCGGAGTGTGACTGCGGTGCCCCAGACCAGGACATGGTTCACCTCTTGTCCTGTCCTCTGTGCCCTACCACCTGCACTAAAGAGGACTTACTGGACGTCTCAGACGCTGCCCTCTCTCTTGGGAATTACTGGTCCGGGAAAATATAAATACTGAAAATTATTTTGCGCCATTGACTCGAAAGAAGAAGAAGAAGACAAGTTTTGTTTTTTGAGATTTTAAGATCGTTCTTTCAGACAAAAAAGGTTAAACAAAAGGACTTTATTATAAGTAAGGTCTTAAGTTTTGAGAGTAACAAACAATAATATTTAATAATTCATGAAATAATAATAATTTCATTAGTAATCACTTTTCATCAATCACTACTTCAATAATACCTATGGGAATATTTCGGAGTTAATCTCATCCGAACTTACTTAAAATTTAATAAATGTGCTAATGAGGTCATGATTTATGCCCAAAAATTTCCTTCAAGTCTTTGCTTGAAAATCGGTCAAACGGAATCATTTTAAATGTTAAAACCCGTAAGAAAAATAAGATTGCAGTGAGTTCGATGATCGATCACACGACGCCGGGGGAAACAACTAGTGGATAATAAATTGCTAATTGTATAAAATTACAGTTAAAAAGTTGTTTTGCATATATTAGGTACTAACCGGAGGCGCACACCGATCTACGAATCAGTGAATACGTTAGTTTTCAATATTTATTTGCTTTAGAGAAGATCTATTTTATGATAAAGATTACGTCACATCACACCACTAATATTAGATACTCTTTATTCTCGCAACCATACTTCGAAGGACACGTTAAATTATGGGTCCGGTCGTTCCAATCGTTAGACCATTGGAAGCTTTTAATGATCTTAAAAAAATTGAAAAAGACAACAGAATTAAATCAGTTGTTTTGTTTTATTTACCTACATTACGTTATTGAAGTCCTCTCACACACGACAATTATAGAAACTTATTACGTTTTAATACAAGAAAAAATCTCACGGCTGGTATTATCATCAAGCACGAGGTCTTTACCGTACCTAAACCCTGCACTATCTTACCTACAGTTCTAATGCAAAATAAAACTATAAAACCTACATACCACATCCATCCCACCTATAAGTTTTCTACATCCACCTAGTGAAAGTAAATCGTGATTGCATTAGAACTGTAGGTAAGATAGTGCAGGGTTTAGGTACGGTAAAGACCTCGTGCTTGATGATAATACCAGCCGTGAGATTTTTTCTTGTATTAAAACGTAATAAGTTTCTATAATTGTCGTGTGTGAGAGGACTTCAATAACGTAATGTAGGTAAATAAAACAAAACAACTGATTTAATTCTGTTGTCTTTTTCATGTTCCGATCGCGCCCACGAGGCAGGTACCTACCTACATTAGATCCACATTATTGTGTAACTATGATCGATGGGCAGGTCCATTGGCGGTGATTCTTATGACGATTACCAGTCAAAATATTGAAAATTAAACGTTAATTAGACGTATTAGAGTTAAACGTCCCATAAATCAATGGTAGAGACAAATGGGTGGAACTTTAGTCAGTTATTTAGTTATGATAACATTTTGTAGTTAGGTAATTACGTTTTAGTGCAATAGTATTTTGTACGTTCTGCGTATTTAGGTTCTTACGTGTTGTTCAGTATGCACTGCAGTGTGTTTTGTAGCGCTAAGCGTAATCCCGGAATTCCTACAGTAACTTAGTTAAAGGGCGAGTAAATCTACGCGTTTAATAGATAGATGCTTGGCACAAGATACCTATTATAATTCAGCAAGAGTTTATAAGACTCTAGCCAGGTGATTCAATAGTAAAGTAAAGTAAGTTTGTTATGTGTATTTATAGATGTGGGAATAAGCATGTCTTGTAAATTTGCTCTATGTAAACAAAGAATTACTGCACTGCTGATTATGTCATACTACTTTGCTATCAAATTATTTGACACGGTCAAAAAAGTTATCTCAAAAAACTCCCACGATTACACTTTTATAACGATTAATGAAGTTAATGATCTAGCAATCCATTAGTAGAGACATCTCGTTTTCAAAATACTTCCTACATTTTACAACTGGTCGACTTGTAATTGGTATCTTGATGGACCACTTTCGCTTTGTTTGCTCGTCACAGGTGCCCACACCTGTTTAGGGATTCTAGTATTGAAGAATACTGGTAGAGATTATCCTGTTCTTGTTTAAATGACCATTAAATGATAGCATCATCTTCTAGATATGTTACTTAGGTTTTCATAAACAAGAGATACCTACAGGGAAGCGTGGTGATTACGCTCCCAACATTGTATTGTTATCTAAATTTTACTTCGCATTACTTTACCTATAAGTTTTGGTCCGGAAAGAAAGCGATGTTCTCTGATGTTTATCAAATATAGCTAAGAACCACTGCAAAAAATCTGGCTTTCGAATGAATAATCCTCAGATCCTCTAGGTCCTCACACACATACCACACATCGACGTCAAACTTATAACACCCTTTTTGCGTGGAGAGTTGTTGCCTAAAGTACTCGGGAGGATTCAGACATTTTTTTTATTTTTTCCGATAGTTACCACTTTGGCTTTTTGGTCCAAAACAAGCTGTTTCCTTTCCCTTACACCATAAGTCAATTGATAATAGCATAAAAAACCTCATTACAATGTTTCCAAGGAACTTCATTCGGAAAGCAATTACTTTAACCAAACACTCTCAAACAGTTAATGAGCTAATATCGTGAGGTTTTAAAACCTAGGTTTTAGACGCGGAACAGATAAAGCCTCAGTCTAAATACTGAGTATATCGTATCAGTTGGTAATAAAAGGGAAATTACAAGACCGGATTTGTTAGGAAATGTTGGATATTGGCGTCCGGGAAATAACGGCGAATATGTAATTTCATATAAATTGTAATTGTGTACCAGATATTGTTTTATTAATGTTGTATTGGAATTGGGTATTGTGACATTGTCACGGTTGAAGAGTTTCCTTGATTCATGTGATGGTTCAAACATTTAGAGAGGTGTGCTATGTACACAGTAACATGTTAGTTACGACTTTACTAATAAAGTATTAATTATTAGTAATGGTGATCGCGAAGCGCTCGTGGCGTAGTTTGACTAAGCGATGTTAGTTCATTGCGATTATTAAGCAACGTGCAGCTCGGCCCCTATTTGGATGGGTAGTCGATAGTGGCATTTCCAACAGAACGCTACCGTGCTTCGGAGTGCACGTTAACCAGTTGGTCCCGGTTGTTTCAATCGTCAGACCATGTCGGAGGTCTTTAGGCGGTCTAAAATCTCTAACAGCAGGGTTGGCCAAATGATCACTAACCTAGTCGGAATGAATGCATAAGTAATGGTTTTAGTTATTATCTGTAGCTAAATTGACTTAGTAATAAAAGTTTGACTGTCGTACTCAGAAACAGCTTATTAAACTAGCATCTTTATCTAGTTCTCCTTATCAACTCGTGTAATGTAATTGAAAGTAAAAGTTTACAATCACAGTCGCAAGCATAGTTAACAAACACTCCAAATTAAAATTCTGTCTTTCCATATTATCTAACTCCCATATTTAATTGAATTTAACAAAACCGAATTGAAAGAGGTTTTAATCCGTGAAGATTAATATTATTATTCTGTTACACGACGGTGACCCACATTACACTAATCAATCGTTAGGTAATATCAGTTGTATGGTTTGGATATCAATTCGTTTGTTGACGCTTCAACAGCGTGAAAATTGTACCTGTTTGTGTGAGAAACAGTGTGGAAGAAAACGAGACTGCATAATGTGAATTAGCGGTACTGTTTTGTTAATTTGAATCAAATAATTGTTATGTAAAATTACAATCTAAAGCAAAATCATGATATTATTATGTAGTAGTTTACTACTTTTGAGAAAGCTTTTGGGCCTCAAAGTACTAACGATGAATAATTATTACATTTTCACCAGATGAAAATATGCACAGTTTGAAACTTAATCATTTTCTCCTAGATCAAGTCTGTCATTTTCATCTGGATCCGATGTGGAACAGAAAGTATACTTTTTAACGGGTACGCGGCGGGTAGACTTTGACAAAAGATTGTAGCAATGGAAAAAATGGGTGAAGCAAGCTATAGCTCCAAAGCATCACCCTCTTGCATCACCCTCGCGGAAGCCGCAAACACAATCACGTCGATTTCTCGCGTCACCTGTCGGCGCATCTTCTTGCGCTAATGTCGTTACTTACAACATAATCATTCCTATTTCGTCCACCAATCATTCTTTATAACGTTTCCAGGATGTTGCAGAGTTGGATGTAACCACTAAATAATATCAGCAAGTTTTTCGCTCTACCGTGGAAGGACGTAGAAGTAACAGCTCGATTTTATATAGCTTAAATCAAACTTGGAAAGGATATTTTGTAGTTAGGTTTAGGTTTTTCTTACTAATTATGTTTTTTTAAACAAATTATGCTACAACCTGGTAGATTACTAGTAAACGAAAGTCACTGATCGCAGATCTAATGACAATATATGTATGTATTTTTTCAATTTCAACAAATATTTATGTATAAGATTGACAACCGACAAAATTTATTTTACGTTTCTTTTACGATTTGCTAACCCAGATACTCGCAGGTAATTATATTATTAACCAGCTGTTGTCGAGAGCAGCTATTTATATGATAACTTTTAACAAACCAATAATTTCGATATAATATTCAGTCATCTGACTTAATTTTAACGAGACCATGACGTAACTGACAGATAATAAAATCATTTAAATTCCTTCAGTTGCATAACGAATGGCACAAAAACACATTTTGTCGGTTACACCCAAAGCACAGATTAACTTTCTATCAAGTGGACAGCACGTATGATGATCTGTATATCAATGAGATGTCAATATTCATTTGAATATTGGTTTTGAATGATTCTTCTAAATCGATTTAATTTTGGTCAATCAATGTTAATTAAAACATTTTATAGTAGGCGTATGCAAAGGTTTAATAGATTCAAGCAAGATTAGCGAGTGAGTTTCACTTTGAATTTACTTACTTTATTATTAAACATAGTTGGACTCTACGTTTGACTGTAAATATCGTCGAACTTAGTCGTTTTTCTTGTAATGTAAACCGTTTCGTCCAAAACAATATATTTGTTTACAAAATAAGCCAGAAACTACAGCATCTATTTAATTGTTTGAATAGTTACATTTTTATTTTTATTTCTTTGACTTCATTAATAACGATCCTTTTTAAATAACTCTATAGTGAAATAGAGAATACACATCCGAAGACAAGTGAAATAAAAGTTGGCCTTTCATACTTTGAAATGTTATACATGTAACGGCTAACTTTCGGCTGAATTACTCAATCAAGCAATAGGTGATATCCTCTCCATACAGATGCTATATTTGTATTGACAAAGTGCATGAAGGCACACAGATAGCGTTGCGCATGCATTGTTGTTATAAAGATTGCATCAACACCGCTCCGTCTTCCCGTTTCCTATATTTTGAACCTATTGTCGCAGTGTGGCCACTTTCTAATGTTCTGTGTTTTGGTAAATTAACTTTTGCTATCTGATTTACTTTTAATTTGTATCCTACTTGAGGGGTTTTTCCTACAGGCGCATTACATACAGGCTATAGGTGCTTTTCGGAAAGAGTTGGTGTGCTATTCAGCTATACTTAATTTGATATGATAGAGGATACTAAACGAATTAATACAGGTCAAAACTTAGATTGTGTTGACACAAAAAGCTAAAATTTTAAGTTCTCCGGCTCACAAAATATTTATTTATTTATTTTTTTAAATCAAGTTAAGCATTGATACCTAAATGTAAATACATTTCCCTTGATATTAACATAATTACTCGGCCCATTCAACAACTATGTTTATAAATAAAAAGAAACTACTACCGGTCAACACAGAGATAAAAACACTAATCTTTAATGGAGAGTAAATAAATATCAAATAGTAATATCGGTCCCGTTGTCCGTCTGTTTGTGGCGGCGAAACCGCAAGTGTAAAGTATGGACGTGACCTGACACCTGGCATAACGGAAAAATGTGGAAATTGCGTTGTCGTCGTAATTCGTTAAGGTTAGGATTCACTGAAGTATATTAATCTTGTACAGACGTTCAAAGCTGTGTCATCAATCTATTTTATTTAAACAGTGGGTATAAGTTCTCATATTAAATAATTATAATATGTTAAGTTATTTTTAAATTCATTGTTATTTTGTTTTATACAAACACTTATAAAAATCATAAACTAAAATTAATAAAAATATATTTCCCTTCGGACCTAAAAACCTCTTTTGTACAACACGGTGCTATGCAAATACAAAAAATATATTAAGTTCTGAATTGAGAATTTCTTTCATTTTCAAAGTTGATTAATAATTGTAGTTAATTTGCAGACGTGACAGCATTCCGTGTAGGTAATAAGGGGCCATACACGCCCTTAGTTTCCACTCATAGCTTTATAAACCTCATTTAGAATCAAAATATGTAGTTACAACACGCAGTAAAACATAAAAGTTATTTTGCTACGTACATTCGTATGCTTTTAACCTGTCATTGTCATTAGTTCTCCATATGAATGAATATCTAATAGTGATGATATGTTAATAATATAAAATGACCGAATTGATAGTTGTGAAAACGGCCTATTCGACAGGTTGCTACAAATATTGATACTCGATACCTAGTTTTATAAAACATAATAATAAAGTCCATTTTTCCAACATAGATTTGCTATGCACTTATTTTTATTTTATTTAGTTGTAAGTCTCACCACACCTTAAAGACATCTCTAGTATACAAAATTGTTTATTTATTCGAGTGGAAAATAGTTCCGTGATCCATATTTATGTTACTGTTCCTGTATTTTAATCAAATAACAATTTAATGGGATATAAAAAAGAGTATTGCTAAGTGACTGTACACAGAGACGTCAAATGAATTCTACATCCACGGTTATTTAGACCCAAACTAAGCTTTAAGTTTGTATTATGGAATCTAACTAACTGATACTAATACTAAAGAAATATACAAATACTTTATATGAATATATAATTGACACCCAGACGTCGTCGTCAACAAATATGTCTATGAATCGAACCCGCTACCCCCGACATAGTAAGCGCTTTCACATGCCACTGTGCCAACGTGCTTGTAAATTAAATCAATTATTGATACTATTACATTTGTACATTTACACAATCTCACACAAATACTTTATATGAATATATAATCAACACCCTGATAGCTTTTCTAAAATACATATGGAGATACCATCAGCAAAGACAAATAGTCTAGAAAACAATTTTATATTTATTGGTCTGTAGATGTAAATAGAAATCGCTTTTATTTAACAGACAAGCTTTATAACAATAGCAATCTAATCTTAATCTCATAAATTAGGTAGATAAAAAAATATTTTGTATGAATTAAACTTTCTTCTACTATGCATAATAAAATGCACCCAAAAGTCTATAAAAATATTAAGTTCTAAGCAAATAATAGCAATAAATAAGTAAGTAGTTTAAGTTTCCACGGCCCAACAATATGTTCACCCATTTACTTAGAGCCGGAGCACAGTTTAGTATACTACTGACTGTAGCTAGACGGTCTTCCAGTCTATGAAACACATGAAGGCGCGCACACAAGAGATAAGTTGTCTAACAGACTTTTTTCATATCAGTAGTATCCCATCGCTAGGTATTGGCATTTTCATTTAGCTGAGGATGGGGGAGAAGAGAAGACGTGGAAAGTGACAGTTAAGAGACTTAGAAATAATTAGACTTGCCTCTTAAGCAAAATAATATAAGCATTTGAACTTTCTGTCCGACCACAGTCTTGGCATGCAAATGTTAGACCAACAAGACCTTCAACACGTTAACAGCGTTGATTTTAAATGAGATAATGCATTATGCTAATAACTAGGCTCTAATTCGATTCCAAAACATTTTTATGGCCATTTTACGCGAAAATTATTCAGAGAGCCGCCTTATTAGGTACTTGTCAAAAAATTATCATAACATTCTAATATCGAATGCGAGAGAAAGTTAAAATCAACCAATGTCATATTATATGTACATATTACAGCATCAATAAAAACGCACATTTTGGGTTAAGTTTTTGAATTCGTACTCGTAAAAAAAGTTAGGTAATTTTGAAATATTTTTATTTTATGTAAGATTTGTTTAAAGCGGATAAAAATTACATAAATATACACTTGTACATTTATAAGTTCGCATTTATAATAATATACTTAGCGGTATTAACTATACATTGATTAATGTATCGCCTCTAATCCTACCTAATACTTTCCTATTATGGATTATATCAGTTCCGAAAAAGTAAAACGTACTCATAGATCAAACTAGTGAGTACATAATTCTCCGGATTAATTCACACACCACCACTGTAGACTCCACAGAGCATAGAAGGCGAGCGCGGTGCTTCTATGCTCTGTGGTAGACTCAAATTAATCTTTAGTCTTGTAGTATAAAATGGTATTTGAAGACTCAACCACCAATACCCAACGTCAACATAGGGAAGATAATATGGTATATGGTACCTTAAATGAATGATTTACTCATAAAGCGGTTTATGTTTACTTATTAAAAGCTATCTAATGATAAGGAAGTCCTATGATTGGATATGGGTACCGCGAAGCTCCCTCTCATTTAGTTAAAAGGTAGTTACTTTACTAAGTAATCTGACATTCTGATACAGAGTCTACTACCACTTTATGAAATGTAACAATAACCGTAACATGGTGTTCCTTAAAACAAGTTTATCATTCAAAACGGGACAAAGTATCACAACCACTTTATGGAGATTTCAAGATAAACTATAACTAGAACTAGTTGCATTATACCTGGAACTAAAGTCATCCGTTATATTGAGAGATATCAGAAGAGGTTCCGCGAACTTTAAACGCTTATATGTGTGTAAAATGTAAGCTAATATTTGTTTATAATGTCCCACTGCTAGGAAAAACCTCTCATCTCGAAGATGTGCCGCGAATTCTCTTCCGTCTCTAATAACTTTAATAAAATTAGTTGTTCCGCGAGGTGGTTCCACCATGGTACTATTGTTAAAATGTCCTAGATCAAGCTTACGTCATTTTCTAAGATTAAGTGGGGCCAATTCATTTGTAGAGTAGGAAAATATCTTACTTTAAAAAGAAATACTATAGGTTATAGTATCTATCTTTTATCTATGAACAATAAAGTTTTCTATAATGTTTCTAAGATCCCACAGCAGGGCAAAGGCCTCTCATCTTACTGAATATTAAAGTAACTAGGCTAGAGTAAACCAACAAATTATATCCTCACCCAATCAGTAACATTTATCACAATGCGAGTCTTGTTAACACGTCCAGTCCCTCATTATTACGCAACGACCGAATTATTTTTAATCGATGCTATCGTTACCGAATGTGACTTGACATTATTGAAACAATCTAGTGAAACGGAGTGTTAAATCGTGATGTTAACACAGCACTCACTCTCTTTTAAAGTATGTTCAATACTCAATAGGTCATTTTGGAGTAGGTTTAGTAATAATGATATTCATTGAAATGATTCCTTTTGTACGCGTTACGATGTACATTTATTTAATTTTAATTTTAGAACAAGTAACATTTCTTAGTTAGTTGCACTGAAACTGAAAGACTTATTAGACTACTCAATATTTAGTGTGACTAAGTCTTACTGACTAACTGACTAATTAGACTAGCTTGCTATTACACCGCACTGAATATCGTACGCTAACTCATTCGCAAACAGCCTCCGTGGTTTTGTGGTTTGAAGGCCCGGCTCACGACCCGGAGGTTCCGGGTTCGATTCCCGGTGGGGACAAAATCTCTTAATTGCCCGAAAAGTAAGATGATTCCGTGCTTCAGAGGGCACGTTAAACCGTCGGTCCCGGTTACTTTCTACAAATAGTAGTCGTTACATGAGCCATGTCAGAGGCCTTTGGCGGCTCAATAACTCTAACACCAGGATTGGTCAGTTTGACCATCCACTCGATGAAGAAGAGAAGACTCATTCGCATGCCGAACGTAGTGGTTGACGCTCGTAAGCTTCAAAAAAATTCCGTAGCTCTTGCCGCAATATCTATTGATATAAGTATAAAGGAAAAAAGAGAAATATTTATTAGCTAGCCGCGCCCCGCGGTTTCACCCACGTTGATACCATTATTATTTGTTGAAACGGGAACTTACGTACGCGGAGGTTACTGTTGAGTTGTCCCTCAACACGTTTCGGTCACATACGGCGACCTTCATCAGGAGGTGGGTGAAGCGCTCGCGACAGCGTCTCACCGTTGCGACAGCGTTACACGTTGATACCGTTCCCACGGGAATTTCGGGATAAAATGTATCCCATGTGTTATTCTGATGTATAACCTATATTATTGTAAAGTTTAATCCAAATCCGTTCAGTATTTTTTGCGTGAAAGAGCAACAAACATCCATACATCCATACATCTACACATACATCCATCCTACCACATTTTATTTGGGTGTTTTGTACGAATTACGCAATTAAATGAATTACGCAATAAGCATGAAAGTCGTAGGTATAAAATAAAAAACATCGATAAATAATTTTGACTAGGATGACAAATACTCTGTAGTCTGTATTCAGTGGCTGCCACGCGCTGACTGAACGGTCTTAATCTTACACCACACGATATTCAGTCAGTAAGACAGTTAGCGCGGCCGAGCCCAGGCTTACAGACTAATTAGAGTGACTATCTGGGTAACTCTTATTACACCGCGCTGAATCTTAGTAAATCAGACTAAATATTGTGTGGTCTAAGAAGCGCTTGACTGACTCACTGACGTATACGAGTATATCAACGCACAGCCGAAACTACTGTACCTAGATACTTGTGTAATAAGGGTTTCCTTTTGTGATGTAAGTGAGCACTAAGAAAGGATTTGCGAAATTCAACTCCTAACAGAGGGTGATTTCTCACCCGAAGCGAAGCGCGTACCTAACCCTCTAACCCCTACACGTCAAATACCCATGCCTCTTTTAAGTGATACAACTCATGAAGCCCTTTTACATATATTTATATAATTATTATAAATTACCGAGACAAATAAATACACGATTACATCAGTATATAAATGATTACCTGCTCGTAGATAAATTCCATATTTTTATGATTACGATATTATTATTGTTACACAGGTAGATGCACTCACTAATAAACATTAAATTATTTTTAAATAATACTGGTAATATTGGAAACAATAGATTACTAATTTTATTATTCTCGTTATGTATTTTTTTAATTCTATAAAGGAATAACAAAAATATACGCAATAATGTCGCGTATTTTGTCTCAAACAAGTACCTACCTTTAAAACATAATTAGTTATTTACGTCATCGTCGAATTGGTGATGTGACATTGACAATAAATTAATTTAATCAGATTATTAATTATGAATCAGATTACTAATTATGAATACATAAATTAATTAATTTATAAGTCAGTTATAATCTAATGAACAAAAGCCTTCAGTCTTCTATTCGATTCGCACTGATGCGCTTTACGGTATATAGGTAGGAATATAGAACATGATATTTAGCCCCAAACCAACCAGTAACTCCTGCATACATGTGTTATCACTTTGCTTTCAACACCTGTAAGATACAGCAGGGCAAAGGCACATAAAGTGAGTACTCAAAATACTATGATTTGACAGAGATAATTATATAGCTACATTTAACGAGAGTCATTAATTACTCACAGCTTTTCCTTATATTTAAGTAATAGTATCAGCCTGTACCACTGCCACTACCTACTGCAAGACTAGGAAAGGCAGATATTAAATACAGTGAAAGGATTAGGCAAAATAAACATTCAAAATGCTCTAAATTAGGCATTATAAACCAAATTGTATAAAAAATCCATTGATTAAAATGAAGCGGAAGTCAAAATTCAAAAAACCACTTTCATAGAAATCGAAGTATTGGTATTTTATTAGATGCATTACGTAAGTGAGTACTCGTAGTAGCGGAGTCATTCGTCGAATGTGTTACATCAATGAGTGATCATCGGCGGGACCCTCCGGGGCGACTGCGGCCAGTCTGACTCCGCCGCATGCGCCAACCACACGCGCGCCATAGACAATATTATCGTACTTTTATAAACAGATTTGACGTTTCCTTAGCGGGAAAAGTTTATGTCAAATATTGTGGACTTTAGTGCTGTGATTTGTTTTTTAATTGTTTTCTTGGATTTTATTTTCTTTGTAAATTGGTGAGTAGTTTTTGTTTATTTTTAACAGTAATAAGGTAAACAATTATAGAAGGAAATAATAAGAAGTATGCTTATATATTTGTAGGATTACTAATCTTAGATCGAGAATATTTATGTGGTTATTACTTTATGCACCTAGCAATCAATCAATTAACTTTAAGTGATAACTTTCAAAAGCTTTCATATTTCTATTAAGTTTATATTTATTATACCAATTAGAAGATCCTTGTTATTTGCATATAAATTTGCATTTAATATGATATGTATTACAGCTGATCTTGTTGCAATTTTTGTTTAGAAAGCATGAACTTGGGTTTGAAAGTGGTGTGTCAAGTTTCGTTCGCGTAATATCTGTTTACTAAAATGCATTTCCATTTCTATAATTTATTGAAATTATACAATAAGGATTCCACAAATAGTTGTAAAATACTATTCCTGTTTTGTATCTTCACTAAATATTCATAGAATGTAGCGAAAGTGATAATAACTTAATAACAAAAAGTCAACGTGGTATAATAGGTATATGAAAACATGTTCTAAATAAACAATAGAAGCGAAAGTATTCAATAAAACTTGTGATTCCTAACTATGGGTGAATTTTCTTTGAATTTTCTTATTATTTTTATTTCAGCCGATATATTGCATAATAAAAAACGTACTCAAACTAAAAGTAATAGCGCACTATCATCTTCATACACTTAACCTTTTTTGTCGGTCGTTGAAGAGTCGCAAATTACTACACTCGACTCATAATGACTTTAAAATTGTATGTATTATTTTATTTGTTGGTAAAATTGATGCATTTTTCTTGCGTCCGGCGTGATTTACAATTTCATTACCCGTTTTATACCGCTGTTTAACGATATTATTATGTTGTTAAAACTACTTAGAAATGGAAGAAAAGAAACAAAAAGATTTTGATATGTTTTTAAGACAACATATGCGAATGCCCAACAATTGGTGGGCATTCTCCTCTAATAATACTGTTAATAAGTTGTCTTGAAAAGTAATATTAAGCTTTGGCTTTGTTGTTACGGAAAACGAATATCAGGCCAGTCTAACACTAAAACATTGAATCTACGTGAAAAATGCAATTTTTGGTAACAAAATGCATTACTTTATTTATCATCATATATCAAAGGTCAATCATAAATGACCTTTAAATTAATTTTAACGCTATAAGTTACAGTTACGAATGATACAGCAAGGTTAGCAGAGTACGGCTCGGCTCCCGTCATGTTCTTTCAGATTGTAAACTTACTAACCATGTTGGACATATCTCATAGAGCATACAGACATACTTTTGAAATTTCTACATAATTACATACAACCAGAGACCAACCCATGTCGCATGTGAGGAGAGTTATTGGTAAAGACATTCATTAAGCGTTTAACGGCAGTATTGCTAACGACACTTATTTAGAAAAACTCAATGCTCTGTTATTAATTCAGTACACGCCTTCAGAGAACAGAAACCACGCTTTTACTAACTTCCAGATAAAAAAGAACCTTGTGTAAACGAAAGAGGTGTGGACGTTGTCCAACATCTAGTGTCTGAGTTTTTAGATCCCAGCACAACGACCGCGACAAAATGCGACAAGCCACTGTCTATTAATTGATAAAATGTTACCAGTTTTCCACCAATGTAAGGGTGGCGATCCCTGACTTATTCTCAACATGGCGGTCGGCTCTGGTGTTTTACACCGTTTAAAAGTCTAACACCAAAAACTGCTGGAATTGACAATTCAAAGTGCTTTTCATTAAAAATTACGTAATACAATCCCTAATCTAACTAAAAGGAAAAGGATATCCTCTCACTAAAGTTGTCAGTACAGATAAAACATATCAGTACAGTTCAGGTAAGGTACAATATACATTATGGTATAAATCACTTGATATTCTAACGAACGCCCTGCGGTCAGAGAAAGTATGTAATTATCATTATATTCGCAGATAGGAAGCTCATAACGCCATAATAACGCTATAATGTTTTGCTCCATGGGGGATTTAAAGATTGACGCGGAAATTCAATCGTTGAACATTAGAGCTTCTGTGATGAGAAGTGAACTTCCTGGGTGTTCGCGACTTCCAGACGTTTCTGAGAACTTATTGCAATTATTTGCATAAGGAAGCTGTTCGTTTTCTTCCGATGATATTTTTGTTATGTATTGTTGAATTATTAAGTAGCGGGGATCTAACCGTGAAACTTGTTCATCTAATTTAATTTAGTTAAAGGTTAAGTAACATTTACATTAGGTTTATGTTACCTATGTAAACATTTGATAAACAGTTTTAAAATAAAGGGAAATTTTGTAATTTTCGGAATCGCCATGATGGTTTTGCGCCATTTACGTTGGTCTAATAATTATTAGTTACAACACAATTAAAATCGAAATTTCAAGCCATTTTTAAAAAGCTTGCTCGCCAATTTGTGAGCCAAGTTTCCAAATGTTAAGACACCTTGTTTCAATTAATATTAAGTTAAAACAATTTCTTATAATGTTAAGACAAGTTTTCACTATGAAATAGACCTTGAACATTGAATGACTATATTTTCCAATCTGAACACAAATCTTAGTACTTCGAGAGAGCGAGTGGTTTCACCATAATTATTGATTTTAAAATCGAAAGCAGATAAAAACTATTTTTTTGAAATAATTTTAATAATAAATATCGACCGCAAAATTCTTTAATGTATTGGTTTTCACGTTATTTAAGTAGTGTTAAAGTAAAAATACTACACAAACTATTTTCTACTAAATTAAGACCATATTCTTTATTTTCCACATTCCACGAGATTGAATATTTCTCATGAGGGTTTGTTTAAAACCATAAAAATATTTGCGCTGCTTATGTATCTTTGAGGTAGAGCAAAGAAATTATCATCAATGTAATTTAATTGGGAGAAAAATTGGATACTCGTTACAATTTTTCTAGGCCTATTTTTCAATGCACTATTAGATATACCAGCAGCTTCTTCACTTGTGTACGTAATTTAAAATTGTTTAATATTAGGCTATTACCTACCATACATACTGATTTCGATCTGAATCTTATATCAAGTGGCAAAAAGAGAAGAAAAGACATTAAAAGTACAAAGTCCTACGAAGTTCATATAAAATTACACATAAATCATACATACACATAGACACACGCTCACAAGACAGATGTACGATACAGATGCAGTCATCAAGCCCGCCGGTGATCCGTGCGAGTAACGGACGCCCGTTACTTCGCTCCTCTGGCAACAACCACTCACAATGTATAGGTATTATATCACTGTGACCTGAAATAGTGACATTCAAGTTCATTACAGGAATTTTTAAAGTACTTTTGAACTTTACAAAATATAGTGGAAAGCTACTTAATGAGTTTGTATGCGTTTTGTGTTTCGAAGTAAAAAATAAAGGTAAAAAAATGTATCCTTGACTAATTCTTTAATTCAATAACTCTTTAAATTATTTCCTATATAAACCTTTCAAACAACAAAAACGAATTTGAAATTATTCCATAAGAGTAAAAAATTATGTAAGCCCGAAAAAATAACATACTTAGAAACTCTTGCTATTCACTTGTATATGTATTAAAGAACTAACTGTCTGTCAATGAAAATTATAAGATCTTTTCATGAAAGTATTACAGCGGTTGACGTTATTATGTGCTGGCTGACTGTACATACACGACACGTGTTCACTTATTTTAAGGCATGCAAGTTGTACGGTAGGATGTTTATGTCGAAATGGTTACAAAGAACAAAATGTCTTAATAGTCATTTCAAACGTATATTTAAAAAGTGCAATTTTCTCCATTTCTATGTTTGTAGCGTAAAAGATTACTGCACTTACGCTAGCAAAGAGTTACAATTCATTCTTTAGGTGAATAAAATTGTATATGGTAATAGTTACATGAATTATTCAAGTTTATTGTAACTGTAATCACGTGTAATGGATTAATTGAACTTACAATGGTACTTTTATGTTCGAGAGTTACATCGGAGAAAAGTTGAAGTGTTCATATAAAAGACATCAACGCGCTCCGGTACTTTCTGGGCTTTATCTCTGAGTATTATACTCAAAGTCAGTCTAATAACAGGTTTCGGTACTAATTCTTTAGTAAAACTTCATATCTCTAGTGCGCACTTCTTCATATATTTTCATAGACAAGAAAATAAAATTTGAACCTTAGCGATTACGGCAATATAATGCAGGTTAAACAGTAATTTAATTAATATGAATCTTCGTTTATATATTAGGAATAAAACCGCGATTTCATAATGTGCCACTATTTAACACAAATTATATTAATTTGATACGCGTTTGAATGAATTGCGGAAATTAATTAATGCATTAATGTATTATTGTACGGTTTACACGTAATTAAAAATATAAATGTCTGGATTCTCGATATTGACTTATTGAACTATTATGATATAAAGTTAGTACATACTAAAATAAGTAAATAGGTAAATGTGAGTTGTTCAATTAAATGAATAGGTACGTTTATAGCCCCATTTGTATTCTTGTTAACAAATTATTGATTATAACGTATAAAAATATAACGTATTTTTTTTTCCAGATTGAATCAAGCCATATCAAGAGAATGTTACATAAATTTGTGCGCGATAAAGTGTCAAGATGCAACTAGAATGTTCTGTGCTAACTGACTGACTGCGAGTTTCATCAAAATGTGTCGAGTCAGGATTGTGTTCGTGTTGTTAGCGCTCTGTGTCACCAAGGACGTTTTATGTAAGTATTTTGTAATTAAAACTTTTTGTATGTGTACATTACTCTACCTTAAACTATTTATATTTTTACGTTGCTGTTTTAATTGCCAAGTTTTCACATGTGAAAATATCTCTAAAGTCACTCAATACATTAGTATAAACTGGCCATAAAACATACTAATTTGTACTTCGCAGTTGAAACTATTAAGCCACATTTACTCAGTCATTATTCTTAAACGAGCGTTAAATATTCCAGTTAACTCTTACTGCAGAGCAACTTGTATAATATTACATATTTTGAGGTAAAATGACATTAAAATTCACGGTAGATACCTATTACTTGTGACAACATAACGCACGGTCATTTAACTTAAACATACAAAACAGTTTTTATTACACTTTTATTAATGTAATTATTTGTGTAATTGAGATAGTTCAAAGATCAGAACGTTTGCCGCTTTCTAGAACTTTCCCTCGAGTAATTTGTATAAAAATATGATTTGTTATGATAATGTTGGTGGAATCTCTTGTTTCGTTGTTTATAGCGATGTCTGACGTCGTAATAGTTTGATAATAGTCTTGGATATGAATGATGCATACAGTTGGTCGTTGCGCTATTTGGGCATATTGTTGTGATTGTAACGATAACTTACGTTTTTGGTTGTTATTCTGTAATGTTACAACAACAAGAATTACTTTCCAAATTGTCTCATTACACCTATGAACTACGTACTTATATAAAAGTGAATCAGCTAAACTTCTTATTACAATTAAGTTCGTCGTTTATATAAGTTATAACCTCGTTTTAAAAACGATTAATATCGGTTTTTGTATCTCATTAGTAGCGGTAGTTAGATAAAGAGAAAACTGTGTTACACGTAGGCCATAAAATCTGTATAAATATAATAATTTCTTCCTATTGAATGGTAGTACCTTGTAGTAATAACTACGTTTAAATTGTAAATTGAGCTCTGATCAGTATATAAATTAGATGACCAAACTTCATTATAACTTTATTAGCGTCAACCAAACACACGGGTTCATAACACCAAAGCTCGACTGCGCTTCGAAATAGCCAGTTATATAAAGCATCTTCTACATTTATTTAATACACTTACAAATATCAATAGCTGTAAACTGTGTACAGGAGCTCTATCAACGCAATTGTTTCAGTAAGCAACACCCAGCGTGGACACTACACGAACAGTTAACTATCTATTTATCTATTATATTTTACTACTTCTTAAGTCCAACGTGTGTGGGCATTAAATTGTGTTATTTCAATTAAAAAGGCCGTGGCTTTGATCAACTTAAAAACTTTAAAACTAAGGTTGGCCACTAACTTACTTGATTTGGTTTTTCTTAATTACTTAACTTAATTTTTCGGGGGAATTTTTTATCGCCAAGTTTATTTAACTTTCATTCAAGAAATAAGCGCATTGTCTTGGATACTTTTTTACAAAGACAGTTTTATATTAACTATAAAAATATGAATAGTATATCTAGTTCAAGTTTACAATGTAGTGGTTCGTGTGATTGCTGATCGCGTGTCGTCCACTAATTATGGAAGTGAACCGCGACTGTTCAGATTGACCTGCTCGTAAGAATGGGTAGTAATTGTCTTAGAAAGGTGCGGCAACACTGGTTAGAAAAGACCCTTAGGAATGAATGACAAAAAAATAATTATTGTATGTCATGTATATAAAAAGTTTGTAAAAAAATAGGTTTACTTTTTATATGCCACAAAGGACTAGGCCAAACATACACACTTGTTCCATGTAAGTATATATTGATAAACATATTATCCAAAAACGCGTTGCGCATTCACCTTAATAACAGTTAGAACATTAAAACAAATTGTATATTAAACAAACAGATATAACAACAGTTAAAATGAGCAGCGCCTCGCGGTTTACCCACGCAGCGCCTATAGTTAGTCTATCCAACACAAAAATATTTAACCATATCAGAGTGATAGTTTCTGAGATAAACAAAAATCAAATCTTTATTATATTAGTATAGATACTATAAATACTATAAAGATAATTTAACCTACACTATATTAAAACATTATTTCAGGTTATTGCACGGTTCTAATGTTCTCATAATCAGTCTGATAAAGCCATTTACAAACACATGTCTAAATATTTAATGTCTAATTACGAAATAAGTGGATTCATATAGAATGGAAGCATTTTAACAAGTTATGAATAATAAAATAAAATACCCGAATAATATAAAATATGCCATCGGAAAAGATTAAAATCAGCCGACTTGTTGGTTTTTAAACGTTACTTAGCTAAGAACACACGGGCTGTCGCGGCAAATCTAACGATATTCATTCGTTTTAGAGATAATTAGTAATCAAAAAATGCGAGAAAAGCCTTTCTGCCCCCTTTCAGCACGCTTCTTGCAGTAGGGTACTAAAAACGTAAGGCTATTGCCTCGTTTATGGTGAGCAAGTTCCCGAGCTATGACTCCGACGAGCTCAATACGAGTAGGATGAGAGCAAGTGCGAGTGAACGACTGGTCGACGACAGTCGGCACGAGCTGTTTCTTTACTCGTTCAATTTAAGTGAGTTTTTATAAAGACAATATTTTGAAATAAATAGTTTATTTGTTATTTACTGATAAAACAGATCTCTGGTACAGATCGAATGGTATGATTCGTTTCGTCCGATGGTTTTCTATGATTGTGGTTCCGCCCTAAAAAACAACAATTTTCGTTGATCTACTTAATGTGTTGTTACGTTCAATAACTTTACTACGAATCTCGAGACGTTTTATATGTTATTATGAAATAAAATAATATTATTCGTATGGATTACCCAATAATTATGATAATTTTCATATAAATATTCAAGTTTATAATTAAATGCACATTCAGTGTACGGAGATGAATATTAAGGTACCGTTTATTTAATTAGTCACTTGTTATATTTTTACCATAAACAATAGTTCAAACATGTCACATCGTCACAACCTAAAATATTATGAATTCTAACCATTGTCCTTTGTGAATCTTAAGTAGATTGACTAAATTAATTGTGGTAAACATTTAAATACCTTTACAACTCATTATATTGAACTATATTTACCTTATCACCGAGAATCTGATTATAGGCTCTCAGTTCAACAAATCAGTTTGTCAGTTTTAACACTAAACATTTGGAAAAAAATAAATGTAAACGGTCAAAACATTGTGGAATTGACACTTACCTGCTTCAGCTGCGCGCCTCTATGGCTACAGTACCTGTAACGAAAAATCAAAAAGTTCATTCAAAAGCATAGAAATATATATAATCTAAAATCAGAGAAACCTAACTCAGTCCAATCAGCAAATTAACATGTGAACATCAGCTCAGAGCCGTCGCCACACCGAGTCGTGGCCCACGCGTCACGACTTGGTTCCTCGAGGCCTACTAATCCGTTTCTCAAGTCTTTACCTTGTTGATACCATATCTAATAACCTGAGCCCACCGTAGTCACAACACTCTTCAGACTAACTGGTTTGACGCAAATTGTCTTTTGTCAGTCTAATGACAGTTTTTGGTACTATTTTTTCATGTCTCTAGTTGTTAATTTGATTTCTTAGGTCAGAAGACGGTCTAACTACAATCGTGACTATAGTGTGCTCAGCCTCTAAGCAAGCTTATAACTAATACTTTACCTTATATGAAGGGATATGTTCGTTTTATTCTTTTGTTTTATGTAATCTTAACAAAGATGGTGAGATGTGAAGGGAGGTCAAGGTGGTTGGTTGTGTGATGTGGATTTAGATGTATTATCCAAAACTTATATTTTTTTTATATGTAAAAAATTAGTACAAGAGATTTTACAAAGAAGACCTTATTTTAGTAAACTTAGGATTAACTCTACTATCACATAAATTGGTACCACATGAGTCAAACATATTTTTAATACACTCATGTTTTATATTTACTTATTAACCATAAACAAGTTAAAACATTAGAGATAACAATTATAATTGTTTTAGCATTTATTTCAAAATACATATTCTTGCGCATCAGTCAATAAGTACAGTAACTAAATTAAGTCAAGCATTTGACCAGTCAACTACTGTTCATTTAGTTATCACAACGAGTAGCTAATATAATATAATGGTAGTTCCCTACTTGTGTCACGAAGATAAATAACGGTAGGTAATGATGCCTGCGGGAACGTCGCAGGCAAAAAGTAGTTCAGCTTTGACAAGTACTCATCAAGGAAAAATTGAATTAGTTTTATCCTGACTACCTCTTTAAATAGAAGCTTTAGGCTAAGTTACTGTTTGCTGGTGATTTTATTGAACGTAATATCTTTAACATTAAAACGAAGGTTTTTGTACCTAATTTTCATTTATTTTCGTTGTTAATATTAACTAGGGTAAAAAGTACCGCAGCATTTTAACGGCGTTGTACAACATTATGTCAGTTTTTTATTATACGTTTATATATCAAAAATCGTTTAACATATAAATGAACACACCTTTTTAGAAATTTACAGAAACATTAAGAACTTTCGCTATCACGAAATAAAAACTACATGTTAATTACTAATCGACATAATCTACTTAGAAGATCATTTTTGAAACGAAAATCATCAATACATAATAATAATAATATTAGCAATAATCGGGACAACATCTATTTGTTTCTACCGCCAATATTAAAATACCAACAGACGGACATTCTCACTTTCGCTTCAGAATATAATTACAAATTCAAATTATTTTTATAATAGTGACATTGAAACATTCAAGTATTGTTTTACATGCGAGAAAAAGTGTTCCACATACGAAATAAAATACTTCCAGTAGGAAATGACAAACATACAATGAAAGAAAACTACAATGGTATATACTTTTCTGTATTGTCGGTTAAGTAAGTCGCGTCTCACGCTATGATGACTTACTTTGCATCATTATTCGCCTTATTACGGTGGGTTAGAGTTCAAATTATTGTTATTAATAGTGGTTAAAAGGTTGTTATACCATAGCCCACTTGTAAGGCGATGACACGCCAGTTTCTTCTCCAACTAATTAATTCGCTCGGCTTAGTGAAATCTATGGGAGTTTATCTTGTAATTTGATTGGTGACATTCGTTTCAAAGTTTAAAAGGTCATTCACCATTGTTTTTGAACACACCTAATGACGCTATGGTACTAATTATGCAATTAAATATAATAATTATGAAAGATAGAATAAACAAAAAAATTAAGTTGTTCTTGAATATAATTAGCTGGCTGAAAAAGGATTTTATCTAAATCACGTTTTACTTTGTTTACACTGAATAATTGTGACCCTTAAACAACTAGGGTATATTTTGATATCCTGGGATAAGAATCTTTTTGAGTTTTGACCATTATTTCTTCTAGCTATAGCTACTATCGGTATCCCATAAAGGTCAATACTGTCTAGCAATTCTTGCAAGTGTATATTCGCTGTCTATCTCGACTGACAAGTTGTTTCAGCATTATGTATATAAAAACCGATTGTGCAAAACAAAAATGTTAACTGCAATATTTATTAGAACAGGTCACGTATGTATTCATTACAAAAACTATTTCTTTGTTCGTTCATACTTTTTACTAGGGAACCAAAATAAATTCTTTAAAAACTGTCAGAATAGTATTACCAAGCCTGTTCAGACGATAGACTTTATTCCACCGGAACTTTTTTATCGGTTAAAGAGTATACATATACAAACTATTAGCTCAATCTAAAATCAAAATGAAAATAACCTCAAAAACAGAATCAAAGACATAATCAGAACACTTTTTCACTTATTTCGGGCTTTCCCTCCCGTAGTCTAACGCCTCTGCATCTGTGCTCTACGTCTGTGCATGCTACAATACTCGTACTAACATGATTATTGGTTGCAGTTCTTTTGATATTTCGTCAGCGATATCCTTTACACGATTGGACATTGAGCTCGGGTTTGGTAATACTGTATTAATAACAAGTAAACGGTATTTAAACAATCATTCAAGAGTTGCTTCATTCACGTTGCACTAGATTACGCATTAAAACGCAATGTGCTAAGTTTACAACGTAACACTAAATATCAACTGAACAGTAGTATATGTATGTTTTTTATGTTTGTTACCAAATATCTCCATATTTTATGAACAGATTTTGAAAGGTCTTTCGGTATATTATGACAGATTGATCCAGCTTTTAACCGACCGAAAAAAAGGGTAGTTTTCATCAGAATTTGGTTTAAAGTCGTTTTAAATTGAAAAAGTTAATATTTCTTATTGTTTGCTTGCTTGTAACACAGATTAGTTTTTGTCGAGGACACATGTTAATAATGATAAATGTGCACGAACGCTTATTGGTATAAGTGCAAGTTCGAATCTCGGTGTGGTTTGATTGTTTGATTTGTATCATAATATTGCATTTTTTCACGTATGTATCTCGCGTGTCTGGTTTCACTCACGTCTTTACGTGTGAGGTTAGTGGGCAACTCTGTTTTTGTAGTTAAAGGCCTTTCAACATGCAACATTAAAAACAAATGACATTTTAACAGACTAGATACAATATGCAAGTTATGCAATCATTGACCGGTGATGGTTCACATGTGGCGTGATAGTTTGTAGTTAAGAATTCGATTCATAATGTTTACGACATAAGAGTTATTGTATATTGTTACAAGTTTGAGGCAACTTTTCCTCAATACTTTCAATACAAAGCTTTACTCGTAGCTATTACTTTCGTGGTAAAGCTATCATTTTGCCTAGATCGGATCAACAGTGAAATTGAGAAACAGACGAAAGTCTATAATGTCTATGATTTATAGGTTATTTGTGCCATCAGCGCCGTAAATATTATTTACTGGCAGTCCATGAAAAGGTTAAGCTTGAGTACTTTATATTTAGGTTTTAAAGCTGTCTGTCACACACTGTGGATATTAAGTAACAGTCAAGTCTCAAACTTGAAGTAAAGATCAAAAACCGACCATTACTCAAATTGTAATTACTGAATGGTTTAAATTACTTAAGTACTAAAATACAATTTCCTGCTCGACCTAAGGTATAATTAAAGTCTAGACTTTAAGTAAGAAATGATAAAATATGAAACTTGATGTTTATTTCAACATTTAGTACTAAGTAAGAGTTGGACGCAAAATATTCAGAAGTAACATGTCAACATGTTAGTTTATATAAGATGGTTATAAAATATCCAATGTGTTTGGAGTTAGAGTTCTGTACTTAAGTATGTATCAATAAGTATAGTAACTTAGAACAGTTTCTTGAAAACATAGCACAAGTCTTTAGTTAAAAAGTCGACCCCATTAGTTTGTCTTGAATATTTTAAGACGTAAAAGAGATTATATTTCATACTACATCTTTTTAAACAGTGTAGTGTAATGAACTGTGTAAATGAAACTTTGCTTCTACTTATTGTACTAACTATTTACACTATGACCAGCGACAATCCACTAGAGATTACAAATCTTTCACTTGGTAACATTGAACCAATGTCTATTTTTAGTTAATAGGGAACTACAGCTGAGCTACGCAAGCGCAACAGTAATCCATTGAGGTGAGACGATGCATCACATGAGAGCATCGTAACATTTAAATAAAAAGAGCTTTATTGTACACTTATAGTGCAACTAAAAGTTCCGTGCTTAAGAGATTTCAGTGTAGCCTCTCGTCTCACTGAAGATGTCAGTGCAGTGAAGAGGATTAAAATATATATTGGTCCGAAAATTTTAAGAATGAAAATAGTGACAAATGAGACAAATAGACAAAATGAGATATATATGGGAAGAAAATTATCTATTGCTATTTCCCGAAATTCAGATCTTAATGGATTCCACCGCAAAACAAATATCTGAAGCAAATATTTTTTATTTTAGACTTAGGAACCGGCTTTCACCAACGGATTTTTATAATTAAAATGTTGTATTAAGAAAGTTTATAAAATATATTACATGCGTTCATTTTTAAAAGATACCGACATGTTACATGCTTAATTAATTGGCGGAAAGGTAACCTAAACCAAGTCTTAATTGCTTTATATAATATTCTAGTTTTGTTGATTAATGCTAAAAACTACTGCGACGAATTGTCGGCTAAAATTTCTTCAATCTTCAATTGGTCGCACACGAATAATTTCGAGATTTCGACGGAATCTCTCGATTGATTAACTTTTGTTTTACTTAATGGCGATTTATTTGTGAAACTGATGACTTCATCTAAAACCATCATTTACCATGATTGCAATATAAAAAAAAAACAACAAACGTACAAGCTTAGCGTGTAGAGTCTCGAAGCCCATATTCGCGAGCGAAGGTTCTTAACCTCTGCAAAAACATAGGAAGCATTGCAATGCGTAGATTATGATGTGCACTAACGATCGCGCACACACTGTGATGTATTCTGCGTTAACTAGTGAAGGGCGCGTTACGTCACCACAATAACGATAGTGCCGTATCGATCCATGAGTTTATGTTCTCGATATTTTAAGTGCGTTACGTGATATTTTAGTAATTACGGACATTATTTTTCTATTTCACTAATGGTGATGATTAAAATTAATTTTCTAGGGAAAGTTAACTTTGATGTTAATGTTATTATGAGAGCTACACCAATGAATTATTATAATAATAAAAAATGAAATCGTAGAAAACAAATAAAACCCTGAAAAGATAAGAAATTGAATACTTTACAAAAGGATGTAATCTCACTTTCGTTTCTAAACATCTGTTTGTGTGAACTATGCTTTCTTTTGCAAACCACAAAATTTCAGTTTTGTGAATTATAATATAATACAATTCCCAGGCTCCAGTTTAAACTTTAAGTCAAATGTTAGAAATCATAGATAAACAGTGAGAGTTGGAAACTTAATGCTCTTGAAATGTGAAATAAACATTTTACGCTTCAAACAATATGCAATGAATTGCTTTACGCGTTATCCAGTTTTATGGTGCAAAATATGAAGCGACATTTGTTAAAGTAGGTAACTATCTCAGTTATGAGCGAAAGACATAGATTTCTTAAATCAGTTTCAATGATAGACACGATTCATTGGTTTGGTTTAATAATGTTGAAGTTGACACATTTTAATCCCAAAAAAACAAATTCCTAATGAATATTTCATTCTATGCCACCTATGGGAATAAATAACAATTAGTTCCCTTTATATTCAAATTGCTATTTGTTTATTCAAATCATTTAACTTTAACGAAAAATCCATTTTCCTATTAAACAACAATATCTATAGACGATAAAAACAAACGGAAACTGTTACAATTCGTAACACAATTATCGACAAATCGTTTCCTATTTCCCATCTCTACGCGCTCTGAGAACCGAGTGAAGTGGAAAAAATTGAGAATTCTCTAGTGATGTGTCCGCATTCCCCATAGATGGAAGTAGGGATGGCTGCAGTATTGTTGAGGTGATAATAAGTCTTGGTGTGTGAGCGGCATCATTAGCCTTTGTAGTTGTCAGTTAAAAAAACATTGGTATTAATAATATGCGTATGAGACATACTCATACGTCTTGAAGGTATAATAAGTCTTGAAGCTTTCTTTCTTGAGAAAAAATGTCATTAAACTTCTTAAGTAAATATCTTTGTAAAAATAATAATTTTAATAGCATAAACAAATAATTTTCAGAAGGCCAAAACTATGATAGCTTCTTTAGTTTAATAACCAAATAGCTATATGACTTCACTGACCAGAAAGTCAGTTTTGTATAATCAAACAACAGTTTTCCGGCATTTCAATGGACAGTCATTAACTGTTATCACAGAAATAATTGTGCCGTAAATAAACTTATAGTAAGAAGTGATAGTATCTTTATTGAAAATCAATTATGAACACAATACCCGAACCTAATTCTTTATAATCAACTTAAAAAAATCAAAATAGAGTTGAATCCACACCAAGCGATATTAAGATAATGGTGAGAAAATAAACGCAGATATTAAATGGTGTAAAACCAAGCGAGCTCGATAGAGACCAATAAATAAGAGAGGTACTATCCACTTTTAATTTTTTATTATTTGTATAATATGCAGATTTATTCACACACACTGTGAGCCACAGCTAAACGGTAGTTTTATAATATGTTAGTACTGTTTCTATACAATATAAATACATACCCTGTAGATATTTTTGAACATATAGTTTACCCTGACCTGGAATCGAACCTACTTAAATGAGAGGTGAAAACTTAATCTACCTATTACTAAACCATTTTACATTAATAAACCAACGATCAAGAAAACAACGTAATCACTGAGTCGACAAAATGTAGACCAAGCAATATATTAAACGTCGTGAGAAAATGACAGTCAACTGTGATAATAACATAACTTCGATGACCGACTTATCGCCCAGTGTGGGTCCAGCCTAAACTGAGGATTACGTAAAGCGCGGAACACGGTATTGAAAAAGCGGATGAGCCCGTTTCTCGTGTAATTACAGAACCAGTTAAAAAAAAACGAAAGTGGTCACACAACACTCCATCTTTATCGGAATGTTTATTTATAAGGACACGGTAGGTCAACAAGTTGCAAGGGAAAATGACGAGTCCATATATTTATAGGAGCAGCACGTCTACAGCTGTAATGGACATGGCGCTTTCTGATTTATTACCTGAGCTAAGATACTGAGATAGATGAACACTATCTATCGCGAAAACTTTTACCTAGGTCAAGTAGCTGATACCTAGGTCTAAGTGTTTATGACTGTTCATGAAATTGATTAGGAGCGTTTTTAGGGTTTTTACGGCATTGTACCAGTTCCTATGGAAATTGATATTATGATAAAAATTTGAACAACGTCTTATTAAAATACTCTTGAATTGTTATCATACACATATAAAAATCACCGAACGAACAAACGAACACTCTCGTATGGACAGTCTTCAGCTTTATTAGAAAACATTAAAAAACAAACAAATAACATCAGATTAAACACCAAAGCCGACACATACATAAACCGGTATTTCCAAACACAAATAATAATCGTTATTAAAAGTAACATTAATCTGAGATAACGGTAACGGTGCTTTGAAAACGAAATCCGCAGGCGTAGGTCAGGCACCGGCGTGACCTTGGACGAACCATTACATTATGTGCTGATGAGTGTGTTTGACTTGCACTAATGTGTGCGAGACTTTTTATATTGTCAGATAGATTGATCTTATTTTAAGAAATATTTCTATGTATACTAATATTATAAAGAATAATTTTAGCTAATATGTTGGCCTTCTAAAAATAATTAACTTCTAACATTTTAAAATCTATTTTGGATATTTTAACCACATTGACGAAATAGAGGCCAGTCTTCGCAAAATCCTTACGGGAAAACGAACAACGAGTGTGAAACCGCGGTTTCTCTTCTAGTTTTGTATTTAATTTGGAATCTTTGTTACTGTTTCTTAGGTTTTATTTTGAATACTCTCTATATCTTGTTTTTAAGTTCAGCTTAATAACTTACACCAGTAAGTAACCTTTTAAAGTTGTGATTACCAAATCGCAACTTTAAAATGCTATGTAGCCTATATTAAGATGAAACTCTAGTATATTAGTGGCCACTCCTGGTGTCTAGAGTTTTTAGACCGCCGAAAGACCTTATATGGTCATTCTTCCTTCATATGGTCTGACGATTGAAACAACTAAGATGATATTGCGCGCTCACTGAAGCACGATAGCACTCAGACAAAAACAACCATCCAATATAATGTAATAAAACATCATGACATTTGACTTAATAGAGCCTTTAAAACATAGCCTACAGTAATAATTAACAAGTCATTTAAAGCAACATTCATCAATTGTAATATATCAATTAATACCCTGTATATACCAATTGACATACTAATAAATAACACCAAATGTCAATCGTTATGATATCTCTATAATTTGATGATTTGATTGCGATAGGAAATGCCAAGTGAAGGAAGACCCAGTAGTTCTATAGCAAGTCCAAGGTTGACCATATAATGACCATAAATCTCCCTCGAGGAAGATTACAAATTGGCACCTTAATACCTTGTTTCTGATGCAGTTTAATACCACTTTGATTGAATAATTTTACGCTTAATAAAAATGTATTATGGATTTAATTAAACCTATTCTATAATGTTCGTTTTATCCGCGTTCAAATACGTTTTCGTATAATAAAAGCATGTTTAAGGTTAATCTAATTTATTTATAGCTTTAAAATATATCAGTTATTCTATAAGTGAACTACGTTGGTACTACAATCGGACATAGCAACTATTACCTAGTCTGTGGGCGCGGCGTGGAAAAAGCACATAAATCACGATCAAACCAACAGAGGCGTTACAACCATCTTAATAGAAGTAATAATTATAATAATTTATAGTGATGTTACGTAACGACTCGATTCAACAGAGATCACTTTCGGAACGCTTTCTAAGGAAATCGGTATTGGAATTTTATTTTAGAAAAGTTTATAATTTGCATTTTTGTTTATGTAATACGTAGGCTTGTCTGATATATTCGATTAGGACGGCAAAACTAGTATTGAGATTGATAAATATATTCCAAATGTTAAAAGCAAGTCTTTTTACATTATGAAATACTAGCAGCGCCCCGCGGTTTTACCCGCGTTGTGCCCGTTCCCGTGGGAATTTCGGGATTTTTATGGATAATGATTGAAAATTAATTAGATAAAATTAAGAGATATGAAGTCGTAAGCTTTCTAATGTACAAAATAGGAAATTACCAATCATTAATACCGTTAACACTTGAAAAAGTTATTTCCTCGAATCAAAGAGTTTTATCACCTGTTATAATAAAGCCGTGATCCCTACACAGAACCCACAAGCCCCGCAGCGTCAGAAAGTGTTGTGTTCCGTTAGGATCGACCCAAATTACACCTCCGCCCTACCCTTCAGTTAAACTGATTATAGACAAGTAAATAGTGATGGGCTTATTCGGTCAGGGCCGAAAATTATTAAGATATTTCATAGAAGTATTCATCGGAATTTAACCTATTAGCAAAATTATGTTTCGTCTTATTAAAATGGATTAAAAATATATTTTAGCAATTTATTTAAAAAAAATGGCTATATTTTACTGTTTAGTATGATTATTAATTAATTAATTCAGGTTATTGCAAAAAAAATTAAATATATAATCACAATCTGTTAATTTCATATAATTTATTTAATAAAATTTACATATATTATAGAAACGCCTTATAATTCAATATTTTATGAAACATTATTTTTCAAATAATATAAATATTAAATATGATTTAAAAAATATGATAAATGTTAATAAGTTCGTGTAACCCAACTTAATAAATACTGACGAATTTATTTCCTTATTTCGAAATATTCGATCCATTTTAGGCCCCGCATGTCCCATCACTTCGGGCCAATTCGGGCCGTAATGCTCTGATACGCCCTCGGTACAGATCGGCCTAGAGATGTTATCAACATCGCTACAACCGGTTATCATCGCAAATATAACAATAATGTAATACCATTTATTTTGAAGATTGATTTGATGCATTGTCTTAAAGGAAATATGTATCTTCTTTGATCTTTTTAATGGTATATGTATTTATATATTTACATGTAAATATATATTTATCTAGGTATTCTATTTAGAACCCTTGGAAAGTCACCTTGTCACGTAATGTGTACGTTGCAACGCAAAGTTGCTTTAAATATCCTACTTGGCTCATTTACGATTGATAACATAAGGGGATGCTACTGTCGTTATATTAAGTTACTACCATATTAACTGTAGAATAGCACATCTCTGGTAAAAAAGCTCCTTTAGTGTACTACGTAAATACGGAAGTTTAAGTAAAACATGTATCCTGAAATTCCCACATGATCCAAAGTAAACTCATAGCGCCGTACAATTAACTACAATATCCGATAAGGCTGCAATGTGTGTGCACTTTACTTAATAATAAGTTCCCGCTATCGACCCACTGCTACACAATGGCAGCACCAGCCTTGAGACCCATTGAGCGCTGTTCACACCGCACCTACTGATTAGGGGAGTGATTTCGTATCGATAACTCAAAACGGGATCTTGAAAAGAATGCGTTGGTTTATGTGAGCTTTTGAGCTATTATGTATTAGTTGTTCCCCGTGGTTCTGTCCGGATCGTACCTGAAATTTCAGGAAATTTAAAATGAAAAGTAACTTCGTCCTTTTTCAAGATCAACTCTATCTCTATGCCAATATTCATCGATAAACTCTTTTTATTTTTTAGTGGTGCATCTAAGTGCTGACGTACTCTAGATAGCACGTTAAATTATCGGTCCTGATACTTTCTACCACTGCAACACCATGTTTACCCTAGTCAATTAACATACTTTCCTATCCGAAGTATTTTACCCAACAAGTCAAACAGTAAGCCTGGTAACGGTGAAGGAACCTTTACGTGTAAATGACATACCATTGAGAGGTGAACAAAGAGCCATTCAAGTTGCAGACAAAATGCATCCTGGCTTGAACACGCCGCGCCGCCTGTTATACAAGTGTTAGACAATATTTGTAACGAAATGGATAAAATGATTTTCTTAAAGGAAACTTTGAAATCTTAAAATAAATGAACATTTGAAGAGTCTATAGGTTATAACCAAGCGAACGGAAAAGCACTTGAGGTTTATGGTGAAGAAAACCTGATAGACAGACTAATTACTTTTAAATAATAAGTATACCTATACCTAAAATATACCTGGACAAATTCACACACGGTTAATTAGACCCAAAGTAAGCTCTAAGCTTGTGTTATGGAATCTAATTAACTGGTACTACTACATATACATACACAAATATTTTAAAAGAATATATAATTGACACCCAGACGTCGTCGCCAACAACTATGTCTGCACATATTGTTGACTCCGGGCGGGAATCGAACCCGCAACCCCCGACACAGTAAGCGCTCTCACTGCCACTGTGCCAACGGGCTTGTCAATACATAATGTGTAACTAATATTTTATATTTCGTATACAAATTACCACAACGCGTAGTATCGTATTGCATGCCTAAAATAAATAGAACAAAAACGCGCATCAGTCGCCACGTTTCGGGTTTCTTACAAAGTGTGTTTCCCGTAAGAGCTCGCGCAAACACGCAGTTATGTATTGAATACGGTACTTTATTGCGGGCCATGACTTATTGTTGATATCATTTTATAATCACTCTTTAGACCGATTAATAATTATTATCGATTAATAATAAATAATTATTACCATTTAGATCGATTAACGATAAATTTTCTTATATTCGATTCCGATTATATATTGCCTTAAATTTTATATGAAAAAATAGTTGATGGATTGTAACATGTTTATTAATTGTTCTCTTAAGATTTTCGGAATAACAATTAGCTTATAATTTTCCACATGAATGGGGCAGTTAGAAAAACATTGATAGTGGTAGACAGTCGTAAATCGAAAGTAGAGAAGTGAAGATCGTAAAGTGTATATAACTAATTTAAGATCTTTGCTTCTAAAATTTAATATCTACTCTATATTCGTAGTTAAACAATTTTACCTGTTGCAAATACCATACATTCTACACGGATTATAAAATGTTACATATTACCATCTAATCGTAAACTGCAATACATTTTACTCACGTTTCGATCTCGAAATCAAAGTAATAATTTTCAATAGATGTCCAATAATCATGTATTTCTCTCACTACAAGTTAACTAACAACGTTAATACTACTAATAGATCGTAATTCAGAGTAACTTACGATATTCTGTAATGGCCGCCAATCTCGGTTAGATTAGTCGAATTATCGTGAAAGGTAACATGAATAAAATAAGTAAAACGAACCTCGATTATGACGTAACTTACTCGTAAGTAACACGTGGTTTTACAATATTTGATACTTTTAATGTTTCATGACTTAGAGTCAGTCCCAAAAGCCTAGACGGGAAGAAATCTGATGTTTGTATTTAGTGTGCTCTGGCTCTAAATTGGTATCTGAATTGAAACTAAGATTATGTTCTTTTATTATCTACTTATCTGGATTTGATCATTAACTCCACTTAAACGATTACAGTGTTACATATTAAATTGAGAAAATAATTACCTATTATGGGGCTTGTTCGTAACTATGGTTAATGTGAGTCTTTAAGGCTAAGTCGATGTAACAGTTGTGGTTATGACCGCGTGGTTATCGCTGTATTCAGGACAATAGGGCATGCCCTCGTAACTTAATGTGCTTTGAAATTACCAAACGTTAATGTGTCTTCATTGACACGTTTAGACTTAAGCTCGGAGATCGTGTTTTACCGTCTTTGGGTTTAGTTTAAGTTGGTGTGATAAATAGCTGTGTGTAACGATACTTATGACTGATTTATTATTGCACTTTCAAAAGTTAAAAGGACAGCCAATTTTACAGTGAAAAAAAATTTAAGTCGGTTTTTGGTAGAAAGAAAGTTTAAGCTGAGCACAATCAAATCAATGTCTTACTTATTTAGGCATTAATTCCTTTAGTGACCGGACCGTCATAGGTTGTTTTCTATACAGTCTATTGATGATCTATAATATCATATCTATAGGTGCATTGGTGACTAGAGAAAGGGTTTACAGGGTTTTGAATTGTTTACCGGAATAAGTTGTAAAAGCATTCAATTGATATAAAAGTTCAATATGATGTATAACGTAAAATCCAAACTAGTAATTAAAAGTACACAGCGCAGCAACAATATTCGTGATGTAAAGCAGAAAATTTCCATTTTCCCATCTCGCTCCGACGTTATTGTGAAACCTCAATGGGAAAATTTGCCACAGCCGTTATTTGCCACCGATTTGTATCGGTTCGGGCCAATCTGATATTATAATGAAGCCGATAGTGTTGCCTAACCGCTAATGAGTAATGAAATGTTCAAATTGAGCAAATATTACTAAACGATCACCAACTTTTTGTACAGTAAACTATGACGGACATCATTTCAGACATTGACAAGTACTTAATGAGTCAATTACTACAATTATGTTATTAGTGTACATTATTTTAAATGGCTGGAAGATAATCTTTTTATTCTACTTCTGAATCGAATAATAACATTGATAGATATTTCTTGCAGTGATACATAGAATTACGAAACAAGTTATTATGAATTGCGAAAAACATTCGAATGAAAAAGACTTTACCAAACATAGTCAACGGTTCGGAATCTTATAAAAGCGTTATCCTAATGCCATATCTCGTAAAGACTTATTCTTCATTTTTAAATTGCATTGTAATTTATAAGGTCACAACTGCATACGGCTATCGATATCGACTTTGACCTTTTTGTATTTTCAGGTAAATTACAAAACAGTATTAATTCAGCTTGTCCTTTTTTCCCTATACCGTATCTCTGCTGTCAAAGGTCTCAACCCTCCCTGTCCTGGTCTCCCGCCTCCCGCTGTCGTAGCAGACAAGTTCGTCCCTCCAGCGATTCCTCGGCCACCCGCGGCGCCGCACTTATCCCGGGGCCCGGTGGTGATGTAGGCCCACCTTTCCATTCACGCTTGCCTATTATAATATTGTTTTCTGATTTAATGATGATACGGTATCATGCTCTCACCTTAAAAATAAAACGCATGCCAACTCCATTCATTCGTGGGTAAAATCTGTGAGAGTTCAAAACAATACCAACACAATTTTTTAATAGTTCTCCAAACACTAGTAGACTGTTTATACTTTATCAATTTGATTGTAAACCTTTCGTATAATTCGGTAGTGCCCGTGAGATTTATACGGTCGCGCCTAACAATACAATAATGTGACTTGTTTCATAACAACTCCGTACTACGAACACTCGATTGTGTTTTGACAATATGTCGGTTTACAATAACATATAATAGATATTGTTTAATCACCTACAATAATTGAATAAATCGATTTAATAATGTACTCGATTACTTGTTACGCCGGTAGTTGAGTAATATTAGTTGGGATAGTATTCAATGGGGCAAAATAAACAAGAATAGTAATTAAACTGAAAGTAAGCTCAAAGATTGTATCTTGATTCCGGTAAAAATATTTATGAAACCTACTTTGTTACTCTACTTTAGAAGGCATTTCATAATGTGTAAGTATGTTAGCGCTAAGTTAATATTAAGCGATAAGTAATTATCGTATATGTTTAAGTATGTTTAGCCCCGACTTCTTTGTCGGGTGACTAATTGAAGCATTCTTGTACAATGTGAATGTTCTTAAAAACTTAAAAGACATGTTTCCTTTTTCAAGATTCTTTAAATCTTCAGACCATGTTAGAAAATCATGTAAGGCTCAGGTGACTTCGACGCTGTTAAGACTAAAAAGCGTGCCCCAGAGTAAGCGACCGATACAATCAGAACTAACTATGCCAGATTTTTTTTCAATGACTTGCACGGTCCTATTGTCTAGGCTAGTCGTTGTCGCTTTTTTACTTAAAAAGTAATAACTAGTAAAGTCACAAATATCAAAAAATATTCAATGAATGTTTGGTTTAAAGCCTCCATTTTTAAAGTCCAATTACTTGTTGTTATCAGGTTGCAACTTCTACCCAGTGGGGGAGTACCTCAAGTTCGTGAGGATACCGGAGAACCTGCGCGTCGGAGATGAGGTGCTACGGGTGGAGGTGTACCCCAGGTGAGGATCACTCTGTGATTAGCTGTACTTGATATTCTTCACAAGTTTGAGTAGGTTAGTGGCCGACCCTGGTGGCAGTTTTTAGACCGTTTAAAGGTCTCCGATATGGTTTGACGATTGCAGCGACCGGGACCGACCATTTTGCCTTAGCATTTCATGCTTTCGGAATCACGGTAGCGCTCAGATTTCTGTAATATATGCCATACCACTATCGGCCGACAATTTCATTAGCCGATAGTGACAGAGCTGAATTAACACAATGAGCTAACTTTGCCGCTACAATTAAAACCAAAAAAATAAAATTCAATTTTAGTTTGAAGTAACGCTCGTGACGTTTTTAATAGTTAATTAGTCTGTATACCTAGAATAACCATTAAAACTCGTGGCAGTTGTCTAGCAACTTGCAGCTCTATCTACAACTAGATTGGTAGTCGTTCCCGTCATTTCTGCCACGCACCTCACGCACGCAAACAGTACTCAAGTTAGTACTACCGTACTTCAGAGAACGTACTAAATCGCCGCCCCCGTAATTCAACTTTAAGGCCTTCTCAAGGGTTTTAATCGTAACTGTAATTAACGTACAATGTTTTTAATCCTTTAAACTTTTTACAATATTTAAGTTGAAAAAGGTTAATCACAAAACTCATATGTAAAGGAAATACTTTCATGAAATAAATGCCTGTACTTATAGTAAGCATGTAAACAATATTTCCCTCTTTCAACCAAGTCAATCAAATTAACTGAAGCAGATAATTATGTAGCAGTTAATAATATGCTAATTGTATACTACCCACTGAAACAAAGTAAATACTTGTAGTTTCCGACTTGCTCATTTGGTATTAGGTAATATAATCGGTTGTAATAGGTACATCTGATTGAAATGATAAGCGTTACTCAATACACCGGTTCTAACACTGATTTAGCATATTATATGGACTTTCTAATTTCACTTCTTTTTGATAAGGTATGACGTTATACGAGTATTCTGCATTTGGATTATTCATAATAGTATATTTTATGTCTTTAATTTTTTTTATTTATAACGCCTCGTTGGTATAGTGGTACACTCTCTGTGCGCTCGCCAAAACCACCGGGTTCTAGTGAATTATCCCGTATTTGTGGTTATCATAGTAACCCTTGGCTCCCCGCCTCGTAGCCCCGTTTATAAAGACACAGCTGAATACGACCTTAGTTTTTGTTTTCAATATTTCTAAACATTTACCAACAAATTACCTACGCTTAACCAGTCGATACGTCGGGAAATCTAGTCTTTTTTACTGCCTTAAATGCTCTTGTGGAGGGAAAAAAGTCCGTAAGCCATACTTTAGTTATTATCGTTACGTACCACAGTTAGTATACTACTATTTTTGTTTCCTTTTGTAGTGATTTATGAACTTAGTAATGACGAAATATAAAATCTGTGGAAATCTTTTCAACCAGGATGTCTTACTAGGTCGCAATATCTGTCGAAATAAATTAATAAATCTAAATTAAAACAAAAAAACAAGTTGGTAAACGCAAGATGATCTCCCGAGCGGATTTTCAATCTAATTTGTAAACTTAATCTAGTATTTGAATGTAAAATTATGCAAATATGAGTCGATTTGATGAATAGTGATAACAAGGACGTCTTCTTTTAAATATCAACATGTGAAACACTCGCATTCGCAATCATTCTGTAACTGACGATGTTATCTACTGATTTAAATTAGCTTACAGTATAATTAAGCTCAAAGGCCTTTTATACCACGAGATAAAGTACAGCATATCCATACAACTTACCAACAATAGTAATATCAAGTGTTTTCTTTATTTATTTCTTTAGTAGGTAACATGCAGTGGCGAGTGGTGAATATTTTCTATAAAATAGTTATGAGGATTGGGAAATATTTTCTGTTTAAGCAATTTACACTGTCAATGAAAATGTATTTCGTCTTTTTGTAGTTTAATATGATATGAAGCTAGAAATATTACATTACACCAACCAAAAAAATTAATTAATAAAACGCACGCAAGTACGTGTTTACATAAACTATTGGGGAGTAAGTACTTGTTTCAAAAATGTTATCCAAGCGAGCAAAATGCAACCCAATTCAGTACTAAAATAGATACCATGGATTTATGTGAAACAATCTTCTAACATTGAAACGTTCATGGTTTATTCTTAAAATAATCCTTTACCACGATTGATATCTAAGGCCTTAGTCGTATTCAGATTATCATAATTGCCGATAAAAATACCAACCAACTTAATAACCAATCTTCCATTGATTCCATCTAAAGTAACCTCAACATAATGGATACTAAGATGCCACTCAACAGATTAAAAAACAATAGTCAATGTTTACATAAGGCAATGAACACACTAGCGTCACCTTCGGCAGCTTCCGGAACACCCCGCGTGTGAACTCGGACTTATCTCGTAATGTTCAGTTTGAAGTACTTAATAATTAATTTTGAAGTTATTATTATGTCATTGTAACTGGCGTTAGTTAAGGCTTAATTTGCGGTACGTGAGAGTTTAAGTGCAGGTGCATTTTCAGAGAGTTACGTGTTATGTGTACTTACTTTTTTACTGACTTCATTCAAATGAAGGAGGTTCTCTGTTCTCGGGTTCTTTTTTAACGTACCAACACTATTTGTACATATTATATGAATAATTGATTAAGAGTTACTTTGTTTTATATGACAAATAGTTGTCAGTTGTTACTTTTATTATAGATGTAGTAAATGAGAAAGTGGCTACCGATTGGCTGCCCAGTGTTATAACTTTTTAGGACTTTTGTTCTTTTAAGAGTTATCTGTAAGAAAACTTCACCGTATATAATACCAATTGACGGTAACATAATATTCAAAGTTTTTGAAATATTTGTCGTATTACAGTACAGAATTATACCATAGCGATTCGACTTGTAGTTGTGCAAGCCTGTTAGCGCCATCTATCATTCATTGTAGGAACCGCCTAGTAGTAAAGATGTCAAATAACCTTAGAACTTTACCAACTCTATTGACGAAACAAATCTGTAAAAAGTTCATGAAACTTTCGATAGGTGGCGTTAAAATTTAACATGTTTTTACAGACCAACTTATAGAAAAACTTGTACTAAGACTAATAGACTGCAAATAAATATTCGAGAATATGTTGTTTTAAAGTGCTCGGGCATGAGTCCCTGCAGTTGCTTGTAAGTATTTGATTACATGAATATCTCCAAAGAGTCGTCAAGTCAAGCGCGGGGTCTTCCACTACAAAACAACCAACTCATCTAATGCAAAAATCCATAAATTCCAGAAAGAACCTAAGCCTGCAGCCGGTAGACCGGGAGGAAGACGCGCGCCTGTTCACGTACCGCGACCTGAACCGCACCCACGTGTCGGTGATGCTGGCGCAGAGCATCGACCACCTGGTGGACTCGGACACGCCGCAGAACGTCGTCAAGTTCCGCCTGGGCTGCGACTTCGATGCAGGGGATGATTTGGTCAGTATACACTAGCCGCCTTATTAATAAACTAAAACAATGTTATACTCAGAAAATTGCGTATGTCAGAAAGTGACAAACCATTCGATAGCTAAACTCTTAATACGTTGTCATTAATAAGGCCCTAGTAGTAACTGCTGTTTTATCCACGTTATGCCCTTAACCATGGGAATTCCAGGATAAAAGAAGGCAATAATAATCGTCGTTAACTAACTGGTAGCTCCAAAGATAAGTAAGGTAGTAGGAACCGAATATCAATATCTTCAGCTTTATAGCTTATAGCTTATAGCTTAAGTATAGATTGATATAGTTAGTTGTAAAGATAAGTAAGTGTATGGACTAGTAAGTATCATGATTATGGCCTAAATACGGAGGCACGTTGAACCGACAGGATCTTTTGTGCCCAATTAAGTTAGTTCGCAAGGGTTTGTATCCGGTGACGGAATTATAGACCAACTTATGGCCTCCGACGTGGTCCGACGACGAATGTGAGGGTTCCCGTTTGTCCCAACAAAGGCATGAATGGAAATAACACTTCCACCAATACTAAAAAAATCATTTAAAGTTCAATTCTCCTAGCTAACTCTTGTTTGTAAGATGTTTTTCAATAGGCAAGTACAAGTACAGGTATGGGCGAAATTTCTTTCTCTTCAGCTTCTGGAGGGAGACGTTGAGGTGTGGTTAGGGTTTTGATACATGTTACTACGAGTAGTATAAAGTTTGACATTATTAATATCTACAACCATTTGCCAGCGACACAATACTAATAAAATTGACAGTTAAGTAATTAACGTAATTTTCATACATTACATGTCAAAATGGCTCCATAAGGAATCATTTGACATCTCTGAGTACGGCGGTTAGGTTAGTGCTCCCACACAAAACTGCGATGCGATGCGATGCGAATTCGCATCGCAGAAACTTGCGATGCGAATTTCTGCGATGCGATTTAGTGCGGCGAACCGTTTGGTAGGGTGACCATACCTTCAATATTGTCTGAATTGGGCTTTTGAAAAAATTTTAATATTTTTTTTTTTTATGTATTTTAAAACTTTATTATTTATAAATACTAATATTATAAAGCTGAAGAGTTTGTTTTGTTTGTTTGTTTGTTTAAACGCGCTAATCTCAGAAACTACTGAACCGATTTGAATAATTCTTTTTGTAATAGATAGCCACATTCAACGGGAAGGTTATAGGCTATTTTTCATCCCGAAATTCCTACGGGAACGGGTACAACGCGGGTAAAACCGCGGGGCGCTGATAGTTATTTATAATAGGTATTGATATTTAATGCAAAAAACTTAAAAAAAATGTTTTTCAATTAATTATAAACAATTAAAAATTGATAAAATTTAAATAAAAATCACGTGATTATAAACGCGCCATGATTGGTCACCATAGTTGTGACGTCATAATGTTATAGCTATTTAATAACAGTCCAGCGTTTACGGCTGAAATGGCGGAGTGAAAACTAACATTATGACGTCACACGCGCTCGGGTTTGTTCGGGAGCTGTCGGCGTGTCTTCGGTACTGGATTCAAAAATTAATTTTTATTTTGAAATAACTTTTGAATTATTGCGAAAAAAATAAAATAAAAATAGTTTTGTTATAAAACTAATATATAATCTTTCCATTTATCACAAAAAAAAATTTTTTCAAATGCCCAATTCCTGTCCTGAAATGTCCTGAAATGGTGTCACCAAGGATGACGTAATATGACAGGAATATGCGATGCGAAGCAGATCGGAAATTCTTACGATGCATCGTGCGAATTCGCAGATTTTTGCGATGCGATGCGAATTCGCAGTTTTGTGTGGGAGCCCTAGTGCGGCGAACCGTTTGGTAGGGTGACCATTCCTTCAAGTGTAGGCCGTACTGGACGTGTTTTTAGGAAGCGTAAGATGGATCGCAAAAAGATTATTGCACTGCTGTTATTGTTCAATAGATAGAAGCTATGCAATAGCTTAATAGTTTTGTTATAAAACTAATACACTATCTTTCCATTTATGACAAAAAAAATTTTTTTCTAAAGCCCAATTCCTGTCCTGAAATGTCCTGAAATGGTGTCACCAAAGATGACGTAATATGACAGGAATGTGCGATGCGAAGCAGATCGGAAATTCTTACGATGCGTCGTGCGAATTCGCAGATTTTTGCGATGCGATGCGAATTCGCAGTTTTGTGTGGGAGCCCATAGTTTCGAATAACCGACTGTCTTTCTTCAAACGCCGGCGAGTTAGATATTTCGTCCTTACTTAAAGTTGCTTATAAATGTTTTCCAATGTGACCAAAGCGTAAAATCAAAAGAAGCTTAACAATAAGTCGTATATAAAATTGACTTTGAAATCATTTCATAAGGATTCCCAAAATACGACGTTTGATATTTTGTAAGAAATAAATACAAAATAATATAACATTGGTTAAGTTGAACAAGTAATTTGGAGAATAATAAAACCAATGTTATTAAGGGTTTAAAATACGACCCCGGTATGTGGGGCCAGATTAAATCAATGTCCTTAAGTACGAGTTACAAAGGTGACCTACCTTATAAATTAGGACCAAAGCTTTGATTTGATTTATTCGACCAAGTCAAATCTAATAAAAAACTCTATATTATTATTATGTATATCAGTTAGAAGTCTCAAAATAAGGAGTTTCGTTTAGAGCTGCTACAAAATGTTTTAACACGTTCATATGCGAAGATTTGTATAATTCTGAAAAATTAGAAAATCTATAGAAAATTGCTTCTTTTATTCATCACTTTTTGTAGTATTTGTCGTGATATAGTTTTTTTGTGTTAACAAAGTTAGTTACCATTACTGTATTCCAGATATCAGCCTATTTGTCTGTGACCGTCTACATCGAGGATGTGAACGACAATGTGCCTGAGTTCCAGAACACGCCCTACGAAGTCACCGTCGATGAATTGACTCCTACAGGTAACGAAACAAGAACAAGAATAAACTTAGAAAAAACGAGTTGCCCTTGTTTCATCAAAGAACGTTTGAACACAGATTACATTGCTGAAATATATTCACCTAAGGATCCGAGGGCTGATGCCAACAATGACCTAAGTTGAATACTTACTTACCTAATTATTATATTTTGGTCGTGGTTCATTATGTTAGGCTAATAGAGAGCATAGACTTCAGTCAACTCAGTTTTACGACAGACTTTTGCTCTATGAAATCCTGAGAAAAATCTACGCATTTTGCCTCCTGCACGAGCGTTTATAATAGTCCGTCTGCCCCCATTCTGATTGAGAACACAGCACAGTATTTATAAGAGAACGAGAGTAAAGAGAGTACGGGAATTTAATAATGAAGTAAAAGAATCGTATTCCTTACGAAAATAATTCAGTTGTTTATCAGTTATGTTAAATTCAAAAGTAGTTTCGAGCTCCTAATAATATTGTTTTCGCTCAAACATCAAACGGTACAAATTAATAAATCTCGAGGGCGTTTTGCCGCGCAATCTCATTGTGGCTTCTTTACAAACAATGTGCAGAATTTCCTTGTTAACTAAAAGCTGTGCAACGCGTTGGAAAGATTCAAAACATCAGGAGTCGTAAACCTATTTATACGGTAAAATATTATTAAGAATGTATATTTAGTCCTAAGCTGGCTGTAATAATAGTCGTTTCCGCGTTGCTATGTACCTTTTGAACAAGCTTCCGGAATGTTTAGGATGTGCAAATATTCGTTCACGTGTACGTGGCCTCATTTTTTGTTATTATTAAAATACTTTGACTTTCTACTCGGCCTGCGTTTGCAAAATTACCAATATTTTTTATAACAATGAATCGTAGCTTATTTGTGTTAAAACCTGTTTTACCCAGCGTTATTATTACCTTACGATATTCAAGTTAAAATGTAGTTTATGTTTGATTGCGATATTGCACTACTAAGTAGCTTCATGCTCAATATCAGACAGACAGACACATCAAAATCATAACGTCCGTCGTTATCTGTTTCCGTCCGTGTCCGTCTGTATATTATTGGAAGGGCGATAGCCTTACCACATTTAATACACTGAACCGATTTTGATAAACTTGGGTATAGAAATAGTCTAAATCAAAATCAGGAGGGAAAGCAAATTCTTCATAAGTGCCAAATTAACGGAATAGTCTCTACCTTCCTTTCCAGGGCTAACAATATTCAAAGGCATCCACGCGTTCGACCGGGACAAGCCCAACACGCCCAACTCGGACGTGCAGTACTCTATCGTCTCCGGGGACCCTCATGGCCACTTCGTGCTGGAGAGCTCGCACAAGCCGGCGCTTATTCTGATGAGGCCTTTGGACTACGATGCAGGGGATAAGGAGTTTTTGCTTGTAGTATCCGCCTCGGTATGAGAGCATTATAGTTATTTATCCTTGTTAATCATATATTTGTGGTGCATAATCTTATTTTGTCCCGGGTTGAATTACCGTATCAAACCTTATGGTTCAGTGTTCAATTTAACGTCTTGGTGGTAAAATGACAGTGCTGGCAAGACTGGGGTCCTGAGTTAAATTCCTGGGTTAAGCATAACGAAACAGCGAAGCCTGTTTACAATTAAATCTTTAATAGGTATTTACTTGAATCTTTGATCAGTTACCCGGAGTCGGCGAACGTGGTGATTACAATCGTCTTAACATTAATTGATCAAAAGTAGCTTTTGATCACTGAATAATGCCCTACTGTTGATTCACACTTTTAATTATTTTATTAATAACTAGCAGCGCCCCGCGGCTTTGCCCGCGTTGAGCCCGTCCCCGTAGGAATTTTCGAAAATCCTTTCTTAGTGTGCACTTACGTCACTTGAAGAACCTTCCTGCCAAATTTCATGTTTCTAGGGGTAGCGGTTGAGGCTGTGCGTTGATTATCAGTCAGTCAGGACTTAGAATTTTATACATATAGATCAAGGCCAAAGGGTACTTATTACTTATTACAGTAAATCTATATTATAAAAATGATTCGCTGAATGTGTTGCTAACCGCTAATCTCAGAAACTACCAATCCGATTCGATTGTTTTTTTGTAATGGAGAGCCACATTCGACTGGAAGGTTATAGGCTATTTTTCTTCCCGAAGTACCGACGGAAACGGGCACAACGCGGGTGAAATCGCGGGTCTCTGCTAGTTATTGATAAAATATACTTTCAGGACCGAGGCTCGCCTCCAAGAAGTTCAAATGAGACTGTACACATCGTAGTCCAGGACAACGACGACTTGCCTCCCAAGTTCACCAAGGACGTGTATAGGACGCAGATACCAGAGTTCTATCCCATACTGGTTTGTATTACGTTTTTCTATTTGAAAAGATACCATTCCTTACTCAACCAGGAACAGCAACCGCAGGTGGTCCAACACACGGTCTTCTACCTTAATAGTCGTATAAAAAATCATCACATTAAATTATTACAAAATAGTTAAAGGAAAAATGCATGGGAAAGGTTTTGGTTATTACACCTTACTTATCCCCGACAAGAAAGGTATAAAATGTGACAAAACGGATATAACTACAGGATTCAACGGACAACGATTCTTACAATTACTCATTTTGACTCAACATTACTGAGCACTTATTTTTTAAATTTCTATGTTACAGGGTAAAAGAATCCATAAGGAGCTCCTATTCCCCTCTGCAATCTGGGCCATGGACCAGGACACGGGGGTGAAGGCAACCCTCCGCTACGAGCTGCTCTCTGGAGACAATCAAAGGCTATTCTCATTGGACCCTTACAACGCCACGTTGTACCTGGAGAAGGAAATCGATTTGGATGCTGAAACTGGACTTTCAGGTAATACATACTCAATAATAATATACTAAATCAGCAGAGTTTCTTGCCCATATGTACTTGTTGTGTGTTAATGTTCTTCCGAAAGGGTGCTACGATTTAAAAAGCCTCTTTGGCGGCAAACTGAATAAAATATTTAAGTGACTTTGAAATCCATCTTAAACTTCTGTTATACTGAACCGATTGACATGGAGATGCGGTATGTGGTACGGTAGGTCTAAATGGGTTAATATTCTTATAGGAATAAGTATGCCACAAGACTACTATAATGGAATGAAATACTAATAGTTCTGTATAATTACTAATTTCTTGTAAAAGCATTCGCCTCGTTTAACTGATATTTTCAGGTCTTTGCAGTCAGACAGCAATTACTTACAAATGTTTACAAAACGTGATTCTTGCATTGTTGAGTGCACGTTTAATAAACGTGGTTTCACCTCACGCGTAACCTATATTAACAGCCTTGTTCTGATTTAATAAGATCCATTGATATTTCATTGCCTTCGGCGAATTGTAGTTACATTGAATGCCCGTAATTGTCACGTTGGGAGAAGTGTGAGGAAGCTTTACAAGAATTTATATTTATCACAAAATTCTTCGAATTGCGTATGTTAGGTTAGTTATATCAATGGTAATTCCAATATACAATACTAATATCTCCTTAGTCCAGCAGTGGGACAGAGCAGGCTATTTTTTTACAATACTACAACAATCAATTTGTATAATCGAAGAAAAATTACATAAATACCAACAATTAGATTAAAAGTAGCAAGTTTTCTATGTGATAAATAATAAATTTAGCCAAGCTTTAAAACGATATCATGCAAAAATAAAAGTTACATAATATTATCGGTTAGAAAAAGGGTCATTACTTATTACTATTACTCATATTTGGTTTATATTATTATCATAATATTGATCTATCTATATATTATATTTGTATTCACAGCCAACACATTCGTGCTGCAAGTGCAAGCTTCTCAACTAGACAACCCGCTGAAGACCGCGCAGGCGAGAGTTGAAGTAGAAGTTTTGGATCTGAACGACAACCTGCCCGAATTCGAAGTGGACTTCTACAACATTAGTATTGTGGAAAACTTACCTAATGGTGAGTTATTTTACTTGAAGACTATATTTGCTAATCTACAAGCATTTTACTATAAGACTATTTAGTAAGTTCACTGTCAACTGTAGTACTTTTTTTTTCGAGTATTAAAATGTTTTTTTAATATGGAGGATGTTCCTTTTACTCCACAAGCGGAATTATCTGATTGGAAAATTGGCCATATTCATTTAAATACAGTAAATAGATTGTCAGCATGTCATAACTAATGAGTTTTTATTAATAATAGGGTTCAGTGTACTGCAAGTTATGGCAACAGACAAAGACCAAGGCGATAATGGTGAATTTACCTACCAACTGCATGATCCTGAGAACGCATTCTCTATCGACCCACGAACTGGTTGGCTCACCGTTAGGAATCAGGTAAGTGGAAACAATACATCGAATATCATATGAAATCGTGATTTTACTTAATTCTGCACCTTTCACTTACAGACTGTACTTGACAGAGAAGCTCATTCATCGCTCAAAATGAAAGTATACGCCAAAGAAAAGAACCCAAGCGTTGTAGAAACATTCCTAGAGAAACAAAGAACACCTAAATGGCGAAGAACGGCTACTACCTCCCGACCTTTATCTATAAAAGATAAAACCACATACGTATTTCCTGATAAATCTGGAACCAAATCTGAAAACATCGAATTTTTTGACGATCAACTTATGTCCTATGTAAACGTTGAAGTTACTCTTTTGGACGCCAACGACAACAATCCTACATTTGTACCAAGCAACTTGTACGAATTTACTGTGAAATCGAATGCTAAGTCAGGCAGTTTTATTGGGAAAGTAAAAGCAGTGGATCCAGATTTAGGAAGGAATGGAATGGTTTTTTACGATTTACAAAGAACAAGCAACTTAACCATTACTTCACCGTTCCAAGTTGATGCCAAAAGTGGAGTTGTTAGTGTAGCAGAGACTCCTATAGTAGAGGGAAGACATGCTTTGTTTATCGAAGCTTCCGATCAGCCAGCTAATCCCAGTGAGAGAAGATATTCACTTTCTGTTGTTACCATTGATGTAGTGAGAGCTTCTAAAGGTAAAGCGGATATACCAGGGTTCATAGGATCTCCTTACGAATTCTGGGTTGGATCAAATGTTGGAATTGGTGCAAGTGTTGGACAAATAAGGATCAATGATGCCATGGATAAGAATGAAGTAACTTACGATCTGCTTCATGGTTATGAGGAAGGAGGTTTGTAGACCAATAAAATTGTTTATTGATGATTTTTGATGGCCATTTCATGTACTATTTTTAATCTTTGAATTCTTTTCTAGTGCCATTTGCCGTAGAAGAAAAATCTGGAGTCATAACAGTCATTGATGATTTGTCAAACTTCAATAGACCAATGTACGATTTTGAAGCGCTAGCGATTCAAGAGAACATTAATTTAACCATTATTACAAATGCAACTGTCCACGTTGTGGATGTTAATGATGAAAGAGGAGTCTTAGTCAAGTAAGAAATTTACTTTTTTACGGATATGATGTATGTTATACAAAGATAAAAATTAACAATCAATAAAATTCTTTCAGAGGTACGCACTCTCCACTAGTGTTCCATATAAAAGAGAATGTCGCTGGAGCTACTATTGGTCAAATTCTTCATGTCAACACTAGTTCATCATATAACAACAGTGGAAACATCCGCTTCCTAATTGCAAACCAACAAGATGTTACTGATGATATTGCTATAGGTAAATAAATTCATTCATATCCATATTCGTTTATTTTGCGAATAAAGGTACAATAAAGGTGTAACATTTGAAGTGGAGTTTCTCTTTATCCTGCCTCATATGTGAGGCGTGTGAATTTATTTAAATTGGATGGCTTAATTAAACAAAAACACTCAAAACTTTAGAAATCCCTGTTTTAACCGCAGACATTTGTTTATTACAGGTGAGGATGGTACAATTTACGCTCAAAAACCTTTAGACAGAGAAAAGAAAGATACCTATCAGATGACAGTAATTGCTGAATATAGTAAAGGACTAATATCAGGCGCAGGTATCTATCAAGTCACAATTCATGTTGATGATGAAAATGATAATCCGCCAGTATTCGAACACCAAACTTATGAAGGTTCTATAATGGAAAATTCAAAGAAAGGTACAGAAGTAAAACTGACCAATAAAATAAAAGCTAAGGATGCTGATGTTGGCACAAACGCTGTTTTTATGTACACTTTCTTTGGGGAGGGACGTGAAATGTTTGTAATCGACGATCATACAGGAACTGTTACTTTTATTGGCAGTAAATTAGACAAAGAAGAGAAAAGTGTATACACTTTAAGAATAGTTGCTAGAGATAAAGGAGGTCTTAGTTCTGAGGCCAAATTGATTATTACTGTCGGCGATGAAAATGACAACTTACCAAAGTTCAACCAAATACTCATTCCAATTGGAGAAAATATAGAATTACTAGAATCAGATGAAAAATCGATGATTAAGATATTCCAAGAAAAGAAAAATAATGGATCAAGTGGTATTATCAATGTGCAAGCGAAACCCAAGAACAAGTTTTCTCTGAAAGCTGACATTTTAGGACCACTGTTTGTAGTTCCTGAGAATTTTGCCATTGGATCAACCATCTTGAAACTACACGCTATAGATAGAGATAGTGGTGTTAATGGACAAGTTAGATATGAAATAATAACTGAATTATATATACCACCATTTGCCATGCCATCTAAAACAACTGAAACAAAAAGATATTTTGTGATCAATGAGAGACAAGGACAGATACAAGTTACCAGAACATTACCACCAGAGTCTGAATTTAGATTAATTATATCTGCTATTGATGGTGGAGAACTAAGTGATCAATTAGCAATCAGAGTAATGGTTAAAGACATTAACGATCATTTTCCAATGTTCAAAAAGTCGTGGTACAACTTCAATGTAGAAGAAGCTAAATATACAAGACGCGTACTGGGTAAAATAGATGCCACAGATGCTGATTTCGGTCAAAATGCTAATTTAACATACTTTATCCAACCATCTAGCGCTGAAATACCTTTTGAAATTTCACCGCACAGTGGTGTGTTTAGCGTAAATGGAGAATTAGACAGGGAGAAAGAAGATAAATATATCTTGACAGTTATAGCAAGAGACAATGGTCATGAGAAGAAACTGTCATCATCAGTAAGTGTTGAAGTACAAGTTTTAGATGTAAATGATAACGCTCCTAAATTCTTTGCTTACGATGAACTCCTTGAATGGCGTCATCCTGAAGCTGATGAACTATCAAACCACAACTTTGAATCAGTATTGATGATTCCAGTTTACAAAGTAAAGATAGCTGAAAACGCACCAATAGGAACTGTCGTAACCAAAATTTACGCTAATGACACAGATTTTATTGGAAATGGAAATGGTTTGATATTGTACAGTCTTCCTCAAAAGAAAAACCAAATGAATCTGTTTTCAATCGACTCAAAAGAAGGCATTATAACCACTGTAGGAAAACTTGACTATGAGATGCAATCAGTCCATAACATTACTATTGTAGCTTCTGATTTGGGTTCACCCAGTTTAAGTTCCACAGCGGTGTTAATATTGACTGTGACTGATGTTCCCGATGACGTGGAAATGTCAGATAAACCTGTCTTCATATCAAGATATTACGAGCTAGAAATAGAAGAAAATGTTCCAACTCCCGTAGAACTCATAACTCTGAACTTGACCGAATACTATGAAAGTATGAAAATGAAATATTACATATTCAATGACAATGATACTGATATTAAACGAACCTTTGTTATTGACCCCAGAAATGGTACTTTGTATTTGGTGAAGAGTCCTGATAGAGAGCAGAGAGAATTTTATGAGATAATCGTAAGAGGAGAAAGACAGAAGGTTGGAAGAGAGTTACCTCACATGATTTATCCTGTATCTGAAGATGTTTTGGAGGGCATGACTAAGTTTGACGTCAAAGTTATAGTAAGAATAAGGGACGTAAATGATAATGCGCCTAAGTTCGTAAACGGTGGTCGACCAATAGTAACTGCTATTCCTGCTACGGCACCGTTCGGTTACCAAGTTATACAACTTAAGGTAGATGATTTTTTAATATTTGTCTTTGACATCTAAAAACCAAACCTTAATTTCCTACATAAAGGAAACACTAAAATTAGCTAGAGAAGAATTTGGTCGTCAAAGTGATATGTAATTTCCGAAAATTAATATTTTTTATGAATATTTATCAAGAAAGACAGCGTTTTAGGAGATCAACTGTACTGATTGCTTTGTCTGATATATTCTTGTCTATAAATATCTATAACGTTTTAATAAAGAATGTTAAGGCTCTTTCTTCTCAAGCCGTTTTGCTACGCGTTACAGTTGTGCACAGTCTTTCGCACGCATAGTTAGTTGTCTTTTGTTTTTCATATACTTTACGTTCACTTATTCACACCTCCAAAATGCGCAAAGCAGAATTACTTCAAACTCACATCTAACAAAAGCCTTTCCTAATCACATTTGTATTGACAGGCTACAGACGCCGACAAAGGTATCAACGCCGACATTCGCTACTCAGTGCTCGGCTCGGGCGCTCCACTGTTCGCAGTGGACCCGGCGGGCGGAGCCCTGCGGGTCGTGGGGGCGGTGGCGCGCGCCGCCGGGAGGGTGTTCGGGGTGGACGTGAAGGCCACGGACAAGAGGGGAGCCGATGATGGCAAGTCGGCGATTGCTAACGTTTTTGTAAGTGCTCGTTACTCCTTTCTAAAAGACTCGACACTAGAAGGAGGTAGAATCTCCGTACATGTAAATATTTTTATCTACACTAATGTTGTAACATTCTACTTATGTTTCCAATACTTGAGTTATAATTACTACTGTTATAGCGCAGACAACTAAAACACTCAATTTAAGCAATTGCACATGATGTTATAATATCCACATCGATATCGTAAAACCTCATTATAACATCGCGCCCTGCGCGGCGCGCGCAGCTGCGCTCTCATTGGTTAGATTTTAATGGCGGCAAGTTCACTGTGACAATACACGTACGCGTGAATTTAATGTTTCGCAAAGTGTATTGTTTTTAAAATTTTGTTTGATTAATTGCATTAGTGAAGATAAAGTAGTGTATGCAACTGCATATAACACGGGTATTAAAACACTCGTTACTATTATGAAACTCGCTGCGCTCGTTTCATAAACTCACACTCGTGTTTTAATACCCTTCATTATATGACAGTTGCATAAACTACTATTATGTCAATTTGCTGTGTCATATTTTCGGTATATGGAAGGGTTTGTACACACATAATAGTTTCAATTGCTAACCAGTTATTGATGTGGTAGTTCTCATAAAAATCAAGTTAAAAATTGATTTTCACTTAAGAGCGAGGCTACCACCGTAACTTTATATATACATACTACCAGACCCAAAAGACGTTATCTTGCATGACTGCAGTGCCATCTGCCGGGCTGATTTGTGAATGTGGCCCATGCAGGGTGTCATCTAAACGCATACAAAAAATTCAAATCGGTCCAGCCGTTTAGGAGGAGTTCAGTGACGTACATACGTACAGTACACACGAATTATAAAGATAAAATATACGTATATACCAATACTGCTCATAGAACAACAAAAGTTAATTTTTGTGCCATCGACACGAAGAAGAAGATAGAACATGAAATTGACCCCGCGAATACTCATCAATACCTCACTCAATTCTATTCTATATAACATGTTTCAGGTGTACGTTCTAGACGACAGCAAACAACTGGTCCTTGTAGTAGGAGGAAAGCCGATGGAAGTGGAAAAACGATTGGAGAACATAACCAACACGCTGACGAGCATAACGGGCTTCGATATCAGAGTGAGGCGACTCGAACCCAACATGAAGGCTTCTATGGACGGGCTGGCGTAAGTGCACCATGTTTTAACAGTAAAATAAAAAATGGAGAGTTTAATAAGACATCTTGATAACTTCATTGAGTAACGAAGCATTTGCCCTGCAGTGGGGCATTACGTTGCCCAACAGTGGGACATTGGTCTTTGACACTACCTGTTGTATCTTTTTAGAGTAAAACCGCGTTACTCATAACCTATAATATTAACTAAAACGGTGTATTAAAGTGTTTTGTCCCTTTCGGTCTTTGGCAAATAGCGCAATATGTCGGACAAACAATTTGATAGCTAAAGTGCTGTTAATAAGCGTTCATAAATAAGGCCCTTAGGAGCTCTATATCAACTAAATTATATGCTATGTTCATTTCGAAATACAATCCTAATGACTCAATTAGTAAATGAAGGCATGAATTTATTTACTTTTATTAATATTTTCCAGGACTGACATGTACATTTATGGAGTAGATCCGTCATCAAATGCAATCATTGACATGGATGTGTTACAAAAGTAAGTACTTAGACAATAAGGCGGAGGACACGGTTAAGACGGACTTATGCGCTGAAAAACATAAGCGCAAATGTTTTACGTTAAAAAACTTCACTGTCACCGTCACTTGCACCGTGGCATCCCTGTTTTTGGTATTCGGTTCCATTTTACCATTATTTAACTCCGTGAATGTATTTTTAGATCTCTAATGAAACGAGACTCAGAACTACGTCACAGTCTAGCTGGATTCAAAGTATTAGAAGTAGGAGAGAACACAGTAACTCAAGCTATGAGTGGCAGATTATTGAGCACTATGGAAATAAGTGTAGTCGCTCTTGGATGTATCGTATTTGTCGGAGCTTGTACTGCTGCAGTGTGTATACTGTGTGTTAGACGGAGCCGAAGGTAAGAAATTTACTTATAGATATATACTTTTTGAACCTGACCACACAATAGTTACGACTGGAGTTAGACGGTCTGTTGGTAAATGAAAAACATATGAAGGAGCGCAGTCTATTAGTTGTCTTGTCACTAGTATGCGCTAAGGCGACGATTACACGTAAAGTATTTACTGTGATCCGTCAATACAGTATTTATTGATGGATTACAGTATTTTCTGATGGATTAATACACCAGCCTACACGTACAGTATTTATTAATAGAAATATAACACGTCTGACAATAGTAAAACACCTTTTTTTATCATAATCCGACGGATCATCATTACAGAATCAAGAAATCTAGAAATCCATCAATAAATATCCATCAATACATTAGGTTACACGTTCAGTAAATACCACGATACGTGATATTTACTGTTGTATCACAGTAAATACTTTACGTGTAATCGTGGCCTAAAGGATTTGCCAATACAACTGTTGTTGACTGAGTAAAGACCATTTTGTTCGCCTCGAACAAGCCAGTCTAAAGACTGTTATAGTTACGGTGTGCGCAGGTCTAGTCTTAATCATGAGTTATGTTCCTTGAAACCAAGTATTTGAAAGTGAATGATTTTAAAACTATCAAAACTATACTCAGACAATATTTATTACCAAGAATTTACCCATCTTTTCAAAGCGATAAAATACCTTTATTTGTCATTGCCAGGTTTCTAATAAGGTTATAATTTCTCTTGATTTAGTTAGGTTTTTATAACTTATAATTTCTCTTGATTTAGTTAGATTTTTGTAACTTAATTTCAGACTCCGACCTCAAGACAAACGAATACATATGGCCCATTACTTCAATTGATTTCTGACTATCTCTTTACTTTTAGATAACCTAAAACTGTTTTTAATTTTAATAAATTGATAGTGTTATTACTCTAGTTGTTTTCTAAGTAGATGTTGTAAATTGTAGAAATCTTGTATAAATGTTTTAACTCTCTTTTGTTCCTCTTAGTGTATGAATTTAGTGTATGTTTTGTATATGAATTACTCTTTATTAACAACTATTCACCACACACATCACTTACAAATAAAGTCAGTCAAATTCAGTCAATGAGTCACTGCACTTTTATTAAGCTATTGCATAGCTTCTATCGCGGGCCTTGAGCGCGGGGACCAAATCCAAAAATACCGTAACGAAAAAAACCTCACGCTTACCCGATCCGACGGGAAGGAGGTGTGGCTTTAAGGCCGTGCATCGTCTAACGTCGTTTCAGTTCGGCAGTCTTCGACACGGCATTGTGTGCGATTGTGCGTTGGGGGTGAGAGAGGGGGTGAGAGAGGGTGGTGAGAGAGGGTGGTGAGTGAGGGGGGTGAGAGAGGGTGGTGAGAGAGGGGTGAGAGAGGGGTGAGAGGGGGGTGAGGGAGGGGGGTGAGAGAGGGGGGTTAGAGAGGGTGGTGAGAGAGGGTGGTGAGAGAGGGGGTGAGAGAGGGGGTGAGAGAGGGGGGTGAGAGAGGGGGGTGAGAGAGGGGGTTGAGAGAGGTGGTGAGAGAGGGTGGTGAGAGAGGGTGGTGAGAGAGGGGGGTGAGAGAGGGTGGTGAGAGAGGGGGTGAGAGAGGGGTGAGAGAGGTGGGTGAGAGAGGGGGGTGAGAGAGGGGGGTGAGAGAGGGTGGTGAGAGAGGGGGTGAGAGAGGGGGCTGAGAGAGGGTGTGAGAGAGGGGGTGAGAGAGGGGTGAGAGAGGGGGGTGAGAGAGGGTGGTGAGATAGGGGGGTGAGGGAGGGGGGTGAGAGAGGGCGTGAGAGAGGGGGGTGAGAGAGGGGGGTGAGAGAGGGTGGTGAGAGAGGGTGGTGAGAGAGGGGGTGAGAGAGGGGGGTGAGAGAGGTGGGTGAGAGAGGGGGGTTAGAGAGGGGGGTGAGAGAGGGGGGTGAGAGAGGGGGGTGAGAGAGGGGGTGAGAGTGGGGGGTGAGAGGGGGGTGAGAGTGTGAGGTGAGAGAGTGGTGAGAGAGGGGGTGAGAGAGGGTGGTGAGAGAGGGTGGTGAGGAGTGAGAGAGAGGAGTCGGGAGGGATGAGAGAGAGAGGAGGCGGGAGGGGTGAGAGAGAGGAGGCGGGAGGGGTGAGAGAGAGGAGGCGGGAGGGGTGAGAGAGAGGAGGCGGGTGGGGTGAGAGAGAAGAGATATCAAATATATCAAATATAATTGCATAAGTTGATACAAAATGCTATGCAATAGCTTCACCGCGGCAGTTCCCGAGTGCCACACGTCTTTTTATATTAGTCACTGTCTTGAGGTCAAATAACAATGTAATCATAAAACCCTATCACACATGATTAGAAAATCCTTAAAAATTAGTGAATACAATATGTGTTTGAAAATGTCACGGCTTCTATCAAAATGTAGTAAAGATAGCGCAGGCTTTAATCCATCCATACAATTTTGTTGCTGGACTGCCTGACGACAAACTTGACTGCGTCGAACAAGAAGGTTAAGTAAATAATTTCTAGACTAGGTATACTCTTCACAATGATCGTTAGTTAACAAATAGAAACCTTATAATACCCACAATGTACAAAAAGATACACACACAAACTAAACCTTTCCTCTTTGCTTAACAGAAAGCAACACAAACCATATTCCCAGCAACGGCTTAACGCTTTCTCTACTGAGCACCTAACAAAGTTTGGAGGTCTCTTTCCTTCCGGAGGTAACCAATGTCAGGAACTCAACCAGTCGTATAGCGAAGCTGACTCGTACATCGACGTCATCAACCACAATGGGACCAAGAAGATCTGTCCGCACGGCAATACGGTCGAGGAGTTCGGGAAGGCTCACCAGAAATGTGTCAAGAACCAGTTTGGGGAAAGTGACATCTATGGGCAAAAGCACGAGAGAATGTGCATCAAGTTCAATCAGAGGCCTTTACAGAAGAGGTAACTACTCCTTTTAATTAAGCACTTATTTTCTGATTATCCTATCATAATATGTAGTATCCTATCATAAGACCTAGTACGTTTTGAAGCGCGAGCTTTGGTATGTGAATATGTGACAAAAAGCCCTTTGGCGCAGAATTTTGAGCTTCTATCGAGTTTAATGCGTAAACGTTACCAAATCTCTCTTTAAAACTTCTAATGTGTTCTGCTTTATATTCAAACATCTATAAAAACAAAAAACTAACATGAGAACATTGAGATGAGCATCACAATGATAATGAGTATTTTAAAATTTTGTAATTATAAAAGTACTAAATGTGCTTAACACATTTATGGGCAGCCTGTACTTTAGTCTGTATACTCCGAGTATTTGCTAAATCAACTTTCGTCTTACTTTATTTCAAGTCGCATATCGAAAATATATAAAAATGGACCATTTATATTTAGAAACAGTAACAAAATATAATTGTATTTCCGGGTCAACACACTTTATGTGTTACTTTCTCGGTTGTTACGTTATTTCAGGTTACGATTGTCAAAGATATCATAACAACGAGTTGTGACTTCAATGATATTTTGTCCTGCGTTGGAGTTCCTAGTTTTTGTGAACTTGTATCAAATTTGACATACTAGCTAGGAGCAAGACCCAAATTTCGTTAACACGGTCATTTAAATGTCAAGTGACTTAACAGAACAAAACAAAAATGAGGTAAAATTATGTAAAATTTACCTTGTTACTAAAAGTTTATTAGGCCCCAAGAGGAACTTAAAATTAGATTAAAAGTTTGATTCAGGCTACGTCCTAATTGTGTCTAAACCCACTTTGGGCATGATTGAGAGCTAAACACATAGGGCTTGGAACATACATATTTGCTAATTCGCATTTCAAATCCGAATTGTTGAAGCATTCAACAGATACCTGGAATCAGAAATTTAAAGTATATTATTTTTATACCTAAATATTTTTCATTTTATATTACGAGTACAAAAGTAAGTGTGAAAGGCTCACTTTTGTAAGACTTTTATTTTAATTTGGTGCCAGAAAAATTCATTAAAATAAGTGAATTTAATCAATGTTTGAATATAATAAAGATGTCGTCCCTAGATAAGTTGGGGGACGAACGGCCTGATGGCCGTTAATCACCCAAAACACCAAATTGGGTTCGATTGGTATTGGGCTATTTTAATTAATTACTTCTCTTTAATTAGTCCATTTACATCTTACTGACTCATATTTTTATTAGCCAGCTCGTTTCGTGTTGTAAAACATAGTTAACGACCGCTGCTTTATCTGCCAAATATGTGAAAATATTTGATGACCTTTTATTTTAGTCATCAATACGTTTTATTGTTAGTACCCGTATTGAATCCATTACGTGTATACTCATAAAACTTTTGAATTTATTTAATGCGACAGACAAAATTACTTTGGTACATTACTTTTTTTCTGTGTTTACCTATTGTTATTATTATAATAATTTTGATGACATCTACCACCGTATTGTGTCGGGTTCGATTCTTAAAACATACAACTTTCATTATTGTTACTATGATTTGTTCATTAATATTAATATGTTTTGTAACAAATTACTAATCTTTATCATTCTCCTTCGCCACTCAAATACTTACTTCACTAACTTAACACATTCTCAAAACTCCAATATTCCAACTATACTAACCTCTAACAAACCATATAATGCTTTTTCTAACCACCCCCAACCTGACCACTACCACAATAACCACATTTTTCGTAACCACTAACCAGCCACATAATATCAAGGTCATACATCAGATATAACACGTCGACTATGCCAATACTTAGGAAGGGGCAGGACACGTCGATCACGTCGGTGAACTCGAGCGGCCAGGACTCGGGCATCGCCGAGGTGACGCGGTGTCCGTGCGGCCAGTCCAGTGTGCACACCTCGGAAGCCAGCAGCGGGTAAATATGTTATTTGACATAGTATGTTAATTTAAGAAGACAAAGTACGCCAGAGTATCTAGTCTAGGTGTTAAAAAACTTACCAACGTTACTGAAGATGGTACTCCAGTAAGTAGATGTAGTAAATTAAAGTAGTAGTAAAGTTTTGTTTTTGCTAAGAAAAATTGAAAATTGAAGCCTACCTTTAAGTACTGTACATTTTACAATAATGATTTAGTATAGTTTTCAGGTACCTATAAAATTACAAATCCCACTGTTACAGGTGCAGTTACGAAGACTCATTAAAGTCGGGTCGTAACCAAGAAGTCAGGAAATCGTATCGTCGCGAGGAGCTTCGCTTCCGCCGCGCTTCCTTCAACCACCAGCCTCAACCCTTAGACCGCCACTTCTTGAGGCGACAATCTTTCTCGGAAAATACGAGACACTTCCCCAACTTCGACCGCCGCATAACAAGACACATATCGACACCGAACGTCACTGATTTAAGTCAGTCGTACTTTATGAACAATAAGCGAAAGGATGTGAAAAGGAAGGATATGATAAGCGAGCCTATGGTCGATTACGATAATAGTGAAGGGGAAGACCTTTTTGATACTAGACTCGAGAGAAAAGCTAGTAAGAAGAATAAGAGAAGTAAGTTCATAGAGATGGGACATCAAGCGGTGTTCGTGACGCCCGCCGCCGCCGAGATGATGAGGCGACAGGGCAGCGATCGATTCATGTTCGCCAGACCATTGCCATTGTGATTACTTAGATAATTTATTCAGAATATTTATTGTATGAGTGAAACTATAGATATTGTTATGTATAGTTTGAATATAAACACGATGTACCAAATACAATACTCAAAATAGATATCAGTTATTAGTTTATTTATAAAAAATACTCATTTTAATAGTAAACCTCACTAGGGATCGAATTTTGTTGGAAATAAAAAAAAACTTAAATTAGTAATATGACTATGAGATTATGTGTTTGTAAATATATTATGGAGTATATGAGTTTGTGAATGAATTGTTTTTTATAATTGTAGATAGTGTTGGACGAAACCTATTCCTTGGATGCTTTACTTAGGGTCTCGTCCGACGATATGTTAATGTTCTTTTTAAGTGCCATTCGGTAAACGTCTTCTAATTCGAGGGCTTCGATATACCTACCGTTAGATTTTTTAATCTTGTATAAAACCCTATTATATTTTGTATTTTTGTAAATATTTAATCATGTAAATTTTGTTTAAGATTGGTATAATTATAATGTTTTCAATTACTTGTTGTATTTAATTTATTACAATCTTAAATATTAAGTCACTTCCAACATACCGAGCAAAAACTGTGAAAAGTGTATATTTAAATATGTAAGTAAATATTGCGTTAAAGACATTCCGAATTAAGCTTTGAGTTTGAATTTCGTTCTAGGAATAATAAAATTTTTGTACTGAAGACGCTTCTAGATTAGAACGATAAAATAGTGAGCTCATAAATAACTAGCCTCGACGCAAATACAAACCCGAAAACCGCCGAATCTAAAAATAAACCGCTAACTCACATTTTATCATTGAAAATCGAAATCCATTTTGTATAAAACAGGCGACCGTTTAAATTGGTAAATAGACAGATATAAATCACTGTCCGAGATTTAATCCAGACACTTTACAAGCTAGGACGTGTCCCATTCCGCACACATAGTGAGGTCACCCTACCCGCGGCCGTTCACCCCGCACGATATTAAGGAAGGTTTAAAAGTCGAAAAATTAATTAAGATAAAACCTAATTTATTGCGTATTACGACTTAATTTTAACTGTGATTATTAAGTGCTGTTATGCAACTTTTTTGTTTGAACTTTGCGGATCCCCTTTTAAGAGTAAGTCCGAGTTGGTTAATTAAAGGATGATTTATTTTTTGGTATTTGGGGCAAGTCAAGGTCTTTGAATGAATTTATTCTTTAAAGTTTTTAATGAAGGAAGATTTCCTTGAAATAAAATATAACTGTGGCCTAAATACTAAATTAAATTGCTAATATTACAAAGTCAGGTCCAAACTAGCACGAGTGCCTATTTTTTCTAACACTCGAATTGTAATATAATAAAGTCATACTCTCAAAAACATAGTATACCAAACATTTGACATTGTCATCCGATTCAAATTAACATAAAATTACATGAATCTTATTGATAAAGGATAAGAGTTTAGATTGTCTCTATCGTTGATAAAGTGAAGTGATTTTGTCATCGAAGCATTAAGTTTACGAACGCCTATAAAGGGTGGTGGTAAAACGTAATGGGGGGCGAAGAGCCTGGACGTTAATTTATGACAGGTTTTGGGGTTTATAGCATATTTCAACTTACATTTTTTAGGGTTCGAAGGAGCTAAACATAGGCCGGAAATGATCTTGATCTACTGTCACTCACTGACCATCATCACTACATAGTATAAAACAAAGTCGCGTCTGTTTGTCTTCTGTTTTCTGTTTGTCTGTATGCTTAAATCTTTAAAATTACGCAACGGATTTAGATGCGGTTTTTTGTAATAGGTAGAGTGATTCAGGAGGAAGGTTTTTATGTAAAAAAATTCTCGAAATTCCCACGGGAACGGGCACAACGCGGGTAAAACCGCGGGGCACTGCTAGTATTGTATAAGGTTGCCTTTCCATCATACGCTACGTATCTGTTCTGTAAAAGGCCTCCGTAGAGCACTTCCATACCTCATATAAATACCTAGTTTAGATAAGTTGGTTTCCAATAGTACATCTCTCTCATTTTGTCCAATAGCTCTAATTGGTGAACACGGCACACTTTTATACCATTCGTACCGTACCATGGCCCTTGTGAAAACATACTGTTATACTTGTGACAAATATATACGTACCTATACTACATATAGAACACAGATTTAAATTTCACTAGAGCACACATGAACAGGTAGAACACAGGCATGTCAATGGTGCTATAATGTTTTGTGTCTTTATTTTCCTTTTTTTGAACCTTCGAGTTATGTGTTTTGCGGTCCACACACTAAGTAAAACTAAGTACTCGATCAAGTAGCACCAGTTGAAAAGAAACACTAACAGCCAAACTCACAAATAAATCAGTACGTACACTAAATTAAAAAATAACAACATAATCTACAAACTTTGATCCAAATAGATATCTGCCTTAATTAAATTGATTCGCGAAATCCGAGAGGAAATCAAAGTAATTGCTTTTCATCGGAAATGAAATACATTTGTATGTCGGATGATATTACATTCGTATATATTCGAAACAAGCATACAAGTCTAGGCTTTCGGATTTAATATCAAAGATTGTATTTGTATTGTATACCTAGGTTCAAATGCCTAGGCATTCAATTAACTACCACAAATTCCATTGTACTGTCTACTCGAAACCTTAAATTGCATTATACTATCATTGAACTATGCACAGTATGTCCATGCAAACATTAACCATTTTAGAAACATCATAATATACAAACATATATAAATACCTTTCAGGGGCAATTTCCAATATTAATAATCCGACAGAGTAGTAGTGCTTATCATTTTTGTAGACTGACTGTACCTTTTGTGTAAATCAGTTGAAATATTTATCATAATAATATCATGCCAACTGAAAGTTTCATTCTCTTGACCAATAATTCTTCTATAACCCAAATACCATTTAAGGTATGATGACCCACAGTCCAGGAATAGAACCCGCGCCCTCTGATCGTAGATACATAGATCAATCAACCTTCTGTTATTGGTAGTCCATCGCAGTTCATCGGCATTCATTAGCATATCCATTATCTTTTAACACTTACATTTCATTGTTTCTTGCACAAGGTCACTGACCGGAAAAGCTTCGTAAGCTCAAAAGTAAATACAAGAAAAACGATAAAAAATTGTTGGTCTTGAAATAGCCTACCAAAGCTTTGTCAATAAATGGAGTATTATCGTTTTTTGTTTTATGAATATTTTGTTGTGCCTCGACAGCAAGCACTTTATCACGACAATATTATAGTGAAAGTTAATAATCTTCTTATCTCTTTTTTTTATTCTTCTTAAGTCGCTGTCGCCGTTTCCGCATCCCCCTTAACCTGTTATTACAAATGATCATTATTCCACTAAGTTTTTTAAAATTTTATTTTCCAAGTTTGAGTAAAAAATTAAATGTCCGCCGACTTGGGACACCTAATTGGGTACATTTGCCATAGCTCGCCGCATGCGAACGCGTACCGTGTGCGAAACCGTTGCGGTCGCAGCATTTTGCATGCGATATAATACGAGTTTAAAACTTATTAGTAATGAAGTAATTACATCATCAAACGATTATCATGAAAGGTGATTTTCAATGAACTCTCGAGAATACAAATCTAATACGTGTATTATGTACGACATTCGACAAGCTACCTATAGGTATTCTAGAAAATATCGCTAGACGTCCTGTAGGCAGATGGTAGGCGTTTCATTATAAACGAGCTGAGCTACTATGTATCACTACCGAATTAATAAACAATTCAAAATCGAGAAATTGTTTTGTGTTAAACTGTCTTTTAAAAATTACATCAGTGCAGGATGGTTTTTGGAAATAAATGTTGTATGAATGAACAAAAGAATATGGATTATGGTTAGATTGGTTAGTCGTGTGGTGCTACCGTGTGAAACAATAAGAGTCGTGGTACCATATCTACTTAGAATTTTAGTGATTTTCAATAATTAAGAACATACATGAAACCGGACGATCGTGGTATATTATGGAATTAGTGACGTTTCGAATTCGTACAGACAGTAACCCCGCTGTACGCCTGTGATCTACGTTATTGGATTGTGTAGGAAGCTTTAACGAGAAACATGATATCAATTTCGAATATCACAGATCATTAAACCTTAGAACTTCACTTATATTATCTCAATAAATATGTGTGTGTGAAACGGTTTTTTAGACCTAAACAAACCTCTAAGAATCTAACTGACTGATACTACTATATAAACATACTAAAATACTTAATCTTCTACTATATAAAAATAAGTCGGGTTTTCCTTCCTGACGCTATAACTCCAGAACGCACGAACCGATATCCACGGTTTTCCATTCGTTGGAAAGGTCTCGGGCTCCGTGAGGTTTATAGGGAATAAAAATCTCAAAATTCCCATGGGATCGGGGGTGCTGCGGGTGAAACCGCGGGGCACAAGCTAGTAACAATATATAATTGACACTCAGACTGCGTCGCCAACAACTACATTATATTCACACATAGTACACCTAAGCGGCCTCACAAACACAAACCACTGCGTCAGCGGGTTTATATATAGGTATTTATAGTTATTAAACTGAACGGAACCTTCGTCTTTCAAATATAATTTCCTAGAACAAATTATTGGTAATATTAATATTGACATCGGACGAGTCTAAGATGTAACGATTTTTTTTTATCAGAAGGTCCATAATTATAATAAAATCATTTTGAAGGAGACACAATTACTTTAGGGTATTAATACAGTTTTAAAGCTCTGGTATTTATTAATTGAAAAAAAGAAGCTTGAGAACTAGTATTATATAAAGTAAGTTTGAGTAAGTTAGTGGCCAACCTAGGTCACTGAGTATTTAGACCGCCTAATAAATGGCCTCTATAGTATGGCCTCATGGTGTTATGATTGCAATTTTACGATTTTACGTACCCTTCAAAGTACGATAGTTGTAATGAAAAATCCCCGAATACTAAAACGCCGCTATGTTTAAACGGGACTTGACAAGTAGTAGTCAAAAATTTATGAAAATATGTCCCGCAATGTGCCCTCAGAGTATTCCAGTATAAGGGTGCCTGTCCATTGACGCGGAGCGAGCTGGCGGAGCGAAGAAACGGACAAATATTAACCAATAGGATTACGTAAAATATCTGACCGCAGATTTCATGCAATCCTATTGGTTTGCATGAAATCTACACCCTTAGACAAGAATTTTCCTTTAAAGATTGTTATAGTTGGCACAAAAATCACTTCAAGATTTCCGAAGCGCGCGGTCGCTCAAATCCACTTCGTAGAACAGAATCCAGAAGGAAACACTGTTTCCGACTTCTAAGGTAAACAAATTGCACAAGATACCTACTTTTTGAAAATATTTTGAATCCTTTAAGTGAAGACACTCAACAGTATTAATTGAAACGTACGTTAATGTTATTATTATTTATTTAAACGGGAACTTACGTACGACGGAGGCTACTGTTGAGAGTTCCTCAACACGTCTCATACGGTGACCTTCATCAGGAGGTGGGTGAAGTGCTCGCGGCAGCGTCTGTAGCCTCCGTCGTACGTAAGTTCGCGTTTAAATAAATAATAATGACACTCAACAGGGACTGACAAATTCAGTTTTTTTTTATATTACTAACCTATTGTGTCCCACTCCTGGGCAAAGGACTCCCCTGACATCTTCCAAGCATCCCAAATCTGGACTAGATTAGACCACTTTTTAGACAAATTCAGATTAACTGTACTAATATTTTCAGTACTCTGAGTGTGATCTGCCACTGCAAGGGCAAAGGACACTCAGCTAACTGAAAATGGTATAGGCATAAAAGTCATCTTTTGGGTTGAAGGACACAAATATTTATACAATACGCCACAGAAAGTAGATAAAGGTCAGAAGTAGATTTTCAATTTAATTTCCGCCTGTTAACAGGCCTTTTAAGGAAGAATTCAAAATTAAACATCTTTTTCTGTCCCGTTTTATTTTTTCTATCAATGGCAATCAGAATTGTCTTATGATGCGATGAATAGTAGTTTACTGGAAATAATGCGCCCAATTTAGATAGAAACACATTTTGGCATTATAATACCAAAATATTAAACAATGCTAAGTAATACAATAGCCAACTAAAAATATGGGACTTAATATTTGAAGTCTGCAATATTATGCTAATGTTAAAGAAAATTACAGTTTAAACTATCATAATCTGTAAATAAAAACACAATATCAGGTTTAATACCGCGGCGTCCACCCGCACTAAAGAGGGTATTCCTGTGACGTCACAGACGACGTGGGGTCGTTTACCCGGCACTTGACACAGTGTAGTAACTATTGAATCAACTGTAGCGGCGTCCGAGAGACAGGTATGAGTTTTAGGATGAACATTATTATTATTTTGTAGCTCTACTTACTAAACTCGTTGATACTGACGAGTTTACCAGTTACGTACATTTGGTATCCACTAATCATAATGAACGTAGAATAGCAAAGTACAATAACACATCTCTAATGGAAAGGCCCCAACTCCACCACGTTTGACTTCAAACTATTAAGAGTACTTAATAAAAGTGATAACTAGATAAGCCACTGCTTGGGTTTCAGAATTATTCGATTGTTTTGACTAGGAGCTAATCTAAAGTTGTATAATGTGTTTGTTTGGGTCTTTGATCGGAGAATTAATAAGCTTAGGAGAAAACTTTGGAAGTATGTACTCGTAAATTGATAAAATCAATCGATGTCGATTTGCAGGCTTGCTTGGTGCCGGTTTGGGATTTGATAGTGTGGGAATGACTCAAGAATTGTATCGAAAACTATAAATAGACGGACAGGGCTGAGTCGAACAAGTGAGTGTTTAGTCAGTATCAAATTCTGCGATGGTTCTAATCGTAATGGTATTGTGATATTGTATTAAAAGACACATATCTTTTCCTAAAATTAAAAACGTCTTAAACAGTTTTTAACTGCCACATGCCGCATGTCGTACGCGACACCCACGTAAACTTTAATGACGAAGTTCTCTAGATGTAAGATCCACAACCCCTCTCTCCCTCATGATAAGGTCCGTTAACTTGCCTTTTATAGTTGAACCCGCACTTACTGTCTGCACCAACATCCGACAAGATACCTTGTAGAGAAACCTCTGTACAAAACTACTTAGATACATAGTCTTTTGTTTTTCTCATAAGTCATAAAAGGAAAAACGTAATTTACGTATGTTCTTACTTGTTTCCTTTTTTATGACGTACAAGATTATTCTCTCTCTTTAGTGACAAAAAACCAAAAATAACTTCAGTCTTGTAATAAATCTGTCTAACGACTTTAGGTTAAAGTAGACAAAATACATAAATAATAGCGTCTCGTCCCGCCTTGTGAATTAATTTCTATTTTACCTGTCACTGTGGTGTTTGATGATATGTGAAATAAATTATAAGTTATGGGGATTATACTCCTCAATCTGTAATAATACAAAGAATCAGTATTGAAGATTACCACAAAACACGAATGATTGCTCCTTGATGTCACTAAAGCCATAATGACATTACTCAAATTAGAAAAAGAAACCTATGGGCTAAACCGATACATTTATAAAACAACTATATATAATTTTCCGTCAATGCCAATTAGCTAGTTTAGCTAGCTCTAGCTTTGAGGAAGTTAATTCTAAGACAATTTAAATTAGATATATAGATTAGGCGACGATTACACGTAAAGTATTTACTGTGATCCAACAGTAAATATCACGTATCGTGGTATTTACTGAACGTGTAACCTAATGTATTGATGATGATGGAGGATGACAGTATTTATTGATGGATTTCTAGATTTCTTGATTCTGTAATGATGATCCGTCAGATTATGATCGTGTAGCCTATTATGACGTGTAAACAGCAGGAGACCGGACACAATACTAACGTAATACCTAAATACTGTACGTGTAGGCTGGTGTATTAATCCATCAGTAAATACTGAAATCCATCAATAAACACTGTATTGACGGATCACAGTAAATACTTTACGTGTAATCGTCGCCTTAGAGTTTGATGCCAAAGGAGCCAAAACGATAACGTCGAGTGTATTAGTAACTGCAGATTAAATTTAAAGGCTTTATGAGGATTTGTAATACAATAGGTTACAGAAATAGACTCAAAACATGCGAATTGCAAAATACATAAAGCTAGTAGGGGTCATTGCTCTACGATATTAACAATAAATATAAAAGTGGGCCGAGCGGAGTGTTGCTCCTGTGGGGCCCTGTAACTGGGGCTTCGACCGGGGCCCGAGATTGATGGGCTGCAGCTGGGATACGGAATATCGCACGCACAAATACCAGGTGTATTTTTATAAATACATTTGACTTTAATACATGATGGAAGATATTGGTGTTTACATTTGACGTGTCTGTGCGTGTGTCTGACATCGTAGTTTCTTAATGGATGGACTGATTTTGAATTTGATTTCGGTGCTAGAATTAAGGTTTTTCTTAAAATTGAAACTGAATAGTCGGGGCTATCAGACTTTTTTCTTTTAACTATTAAGTATTGACGAGGGAGGCCTTTGCCCAGCAGTGGGACAATACGGGCTAACAATAACCGTAAGTATTGATGAATTATTTACAAGATGTTAGTTAGATGATGATGTTGTGTTAACATTCATGTGGCATTATTAAACATTTGGGATTTGCATTCTCGAAAGATGTTTTTGGAATATAAAGCTTCATTTACTCTAAAACTATTTGCAGTGTAATTTCCTTTACAATGTTTATCTAAATGATGTAAGTGGGAAGTGCGTCAACCTACTTCCGTTGAATTGGAAATAGGAAATAAATAGCGCCTGCATCGAATGCAAAGCAATGAGCTTTACGTTAAAATATATCATGAACTACTTTATAAGTCAGGAAAGCTTAAGCTCTGGAGAGGTAGCTTGTTTCCATTGATCGAGTTTACAAACTGTAAGCGGGCAAGTATATTTTTTTGGTGTCAGAATTCTCCGTCTATTAAAAACGGTTAAACTCCCCAAAACCCAGAATAAACTAGATAAAGTTAAAAAAGGTATGTTCGTGAAGGTGGCCAACGCTGATGTCGGAGATAAGAACACCTATAGACCTCCGACATGGTCTAATGAATGAAACAACCGACACTTTTACGACAGTTTGACGTACCCACAGTATCGCTCAGATAAAAATGCCACAATCGGTCATCCAAGAATTAAGTCTCCTGACTGTGACTGTGAATTAGGAAAATCACAATACTTTACCAAACCCCAAACCAAAAAGCCCTCACACCAAGACTCGATTCCCCAACCACTGCAACAGTTTACAAATATCTGTTAACAATGAACTGTAGAATTTCAGCGAGTCGATAACCCTTCGATCAGAGGCGACAACTGGGTCTGTCCGGAATTCGGTCAGGGAGAGCAACGAACTGGGCATTATTGTGCTTGTATCTATTTGATTTGAACTTGAAGTGTTGATTATTAGCTCTTCAGTGAAGGGGTACAGTAATATTGGTTAGGAATACATTTTCGAAGACAGGTTGACAAACTGTTGTGGGGTACTAAGAAGAATATTTGAATGTTTGTAGAACAATGCCTTTGAAAAACTTTAAAAGTAGAATTACTTGTTTAATTGGTAAAATTGTTACGAAATGCAGATTACATCACATTTTTTTATTTTGATGTTTCATTTGGATGGCTTAGGTTTTGACCCTCCCACCTACCTTAGTTTGTCATTATAATGATAATTGCTCTTGTTATCGATCGTAACTAACTCAAAAGCACATAAAAACACAATGTTTGACTTTGAACTATATAGCATCGGTAAACGCGCTTTTGTGAGACGCGTAAAAGAAAACGTGGAGATCACGAATAGGTAATCTCCTCAAGAACTCTTTGTTCAGCAGTGTGACATTACAGCCTAACATTACCACGAGAAAAAACTCAAATAACTATTTAAAAACTCCTCAATGTTTTTGAGCTCGTTAATGAAACCCTGACAACTACAATTAATCAGGAACTTAACGGAGTGAAGTTTGAAGTTTAAATTGCCACTGGTTGAAAAGGTTAACGGTCGGATTATTAGAATCGCCGATGGTCAGACCAGGAGGGGATTTAGAAAATAAACAGAATAACACGTTTGCAATAGATGAGCTTTAAATTAAATGTTGGATTTGGGGCGTCGAAATGAGAAGTTAGCTATTTTGATGAGCAGGCACTTGATGGGTATTTTTTACAATAATGTATTTATAATACTGGAAAAGGGCATATTTAAAAATATAGCTTATGAAACTTATTAATTAAATTATAAATTCTGACGTCAGTTATTGTAACTAACTAATAAGATATAAATATTAGAATTAATACATTTCCACGGGAGTCAAATTACAAATTATATTTATTTAATTAAAATTAAAACGCTAAATCAATTTCTGGCATCAAAATTTAATTAGCCAAAAATTCAAAATGGCCCCAGTGTCTCCCTAGAGCTAATTTGCAAATAGGTGTGAGGGCGTCAACCCCTTCCTGGGTGTCCTCCAGTGTTTGATAGATTACTTCCACATTCCCCGCGTTTTTGCCGACAATACCCGTTGTCCTATGCGGGCGGTAAGACATGCAAATCCAGTCAAATCACGAGGGTCATTGAACTCTTCAACCCGTTCAATCCGTTCAGCAATCCTTCGAAAATTTTCATCAAATTCAACACTGATTTTTATTTCAATAGGTGTCAAAATATGTAAATAGTCGTATTACCGAGAGCAAGAGCAAAACCATTCCCCAAATACACTCGTATCGACACCTGAAACAATTTGTGTGAGACACGACGCGAATATTTTCGTAAATAGTTATCGAAAAGGTCAGAGGGCTATAAAATCAGAGACAATATTGTAGGTTTTCATAATGTCAACGAAATTATTGTACTAACAGTACGCAGTAGACAGCTTTACCACTCGATCTATGTTCGGCTAGTTTTAGTTTTGCAGAGCGTTACAAACAGATGTCAGTTTATCTAACAGTACAACGTATGTTCTGAATAAATTTACTATTATGGCTGATTGTACGAGTATATCCTTAGATAATTTCTTCTGCAAATGAAAAAAGTAAAGTGATTTCTTGCCATGCCCATTACATCATCTCTTTTTTTTTCTCTATAGTGTTAAGTGTATAATTGGCATAGGTAAGTCTGGGTGGGTGAGTCTGGCTGGGTGAGTCTGGCTGCCACCACTTTTATCTGAACGCTGCCATGCTTCGGAGGACACGTTCAATTGTCGATCCCGGTCACGGTTGTTCGAACTAAAAGCCCATGTCGGAGACTTTTATGCGGCTTATTAAAACTCCGACATCGGTTGGCCTTCTCGAACTTACTTTACCATGCATATTGTAACTGATTTACGGCAACAGACAAGATATATTACCATGAATTGAGGAGGTGTACGATTGTTTATGTATCTCGACCTCCTGACATTCGCAGCCACTCCTCTTCAGAATAATGTTATCGCTTGTGTAGGAAGAATTCCAAGTTTTACGAACTTTCCTCTGCGGATTTTATTGAAATTTTCCCTAAATATTAAACGTTACAATAATATTTATAGGTTGATTTTCACCTGTTTGTAACCCCATAGTTGATCTTTTGCACAACTTAAAACAGAAGATTTTCTTTTAAACCAATTTAGACTATGACTATGTAATGTTCGAGATTGAGTAACTTAAATGTTTTTTATTACTTTCTTATTACTCCGAGGCGAATCACAAACGTTTAAAACTTTGATGAACAAGTAGCTATTGATGCTACTGGGTGCTACTAGGTGATTGGTGCTACTAGGAAAATAATATATTTTTTAAATTATAATGGCATGACATCTAACAACTCATAAGCAATATACAGTCACTAAAATAAATTTGGGTAATATTTTAAGTGGCAATTGCTCAGAGTTCGCGTCACTAATCCCCATCCTGCTTCCCCCACGCTCCTCATTAGTGCAAATTCACTTAAATAATATGAGCTTACGGAAATAAACGACCGCTTTAACTTATGTGTACGAGTATATGTGCAAGTCCCGAGTCATAAGATATACTGATACTGAGGCTTGTATAGACAGTATTTAGGCGACAAAAAGTTTTTGAAAAAGATGTTCTCATTTAACTGTATTATTTGTGTTAGATCTACGCTTTTCTTTACCGCTAACTCCATAGGTATAGTCCACTAGGTTTGGTCTTGCATAGCATTTACTCTGTCCAACTACTGATCTGTAGTTTGTTTTATTATTTAGTTGTAGTTTTCTTGTAACCAGAATCACCTTACTATTTGGCCAGTAAAAGGAAATTCGAAGAGTGTATAAAGTCACATAAATGGTTGAAAAGGACAAGTAAATCATCTAACGAGGAATTAAAACGCATTTTAGCAACGAAAAACGAACCTTATAAAGGCATGATACGAGTATATGTATTAAAAGTAATATTACGAAAATATTTTTATATACCAATATTGCTTTTGTATTTGTGTTCTCGTTTTGTAAAAAAAAATGGAAAATTTGCTTGTGCCGTTTATTTTTTGGATATTATGAAGAAAATGACGTCAAGTGAATCAAGTGCTTACAAGATGTTGATTTTGGATGGTGTTACAGTTTTTGGGATGTATGTAGGGACGTGGTTGTCGCATTACCTTAAAAGGAGAACTTTAGCTTTATCTGCATCTCCTATAGGCATAGTCACATTATTTGTATTATAGTTACATTTTTATCTTTGTATATATCCTCGCCTTAAATTAAAATTGACAATTATTAACCGTATGTCATGTGAATAATCATTTATTAACCACTCCTGATAAATAATTTCACGTCACTGTGTACGGCGGTATACTTGTATAATATACGACAAACATTTTCTCTTTAATCTGAATCACAAAAAAAGTCTCACAGTAAAATATATTTCATTATTAGTTTTTCGTTTATTGTAGTAAACAAATCCAGTAAGTATCTCTATTACACTCACTAAATATTACGTACGGCCTTCATAATTAGGTCATGTACCCAAATACTGGTACAAAGGTGTTGGAAGTGTATTCGGTTCGGAAATAGCCGCAGCCACGATATCTTGTGAATGTAGGCTGACCCAGCGGATGCGGAGGAAACCAACCCTGAACAAGATTGATGGAGAGCATACAAATTACTTGTATATGACTTGGATTTCTCGCGTTCGTACATTTGAAGTGAATGTGTTGAAGGACTTCTGATTATATTTGGTAGTGTTTGCAAAAATGAATATGTCATGTTTAGATATTTGATTATGTTTATAAAGTTTTGGCAAAACAAAGAGGGTGTGAGAGAGATAGAATGTAAGTTTTGAAACATTTTAGGAAGACATGAATCAACTTCAGTGTTTACTACCATAGACTGTTTCGGAATAAACCTTGATCAAAACTTTCCCTTTCCTACCCTTTTTTAAGTCGAAAAAAACATGGTTTTACAAGTGTATTTTTAACTATTTTAATTACATACTAGCAAAATCAATTATTTATAATTACATACTTTTTTTACTCTATCAACAGGAGCATATTAAGTTAAAAAGAACGGACCTACAGTGTTGTATCTAGTTCATGGAAGCAGTTTGTAAGGTTTCATTACAGCAATCAAGGCCTCAGATACAGGAAAGTACAGGGAGTATTGGCAAAACTAAATTTATTGCAGGTTTAGCCTAACTACGACCTATGAACCATTACAGGGGTGTAGGGTTGTCACGAAGGTAAACATACGTTCGAAATTTAAAGTTCTTTGACGAAGATTTTTTTTAATTGTGAATGAAACCTTATTTATTCATGTTTAAAGTCATAGTTATTTTTTGTGTATGGAAAATTAATTGAATATAAAATTGAATACAAAGTGATACTCATAAAGGCCTTATCAAATACTATACTTTTGCATCAACAAGTCGTTGACAATTATAACCGTGGCGTTAATAATGAGAATTCTTACTCACTTTCTTAAACAATAGTTGTCCAGAGAAAAAAGTATCCTTAGCAAAATTTTGTCATTATACCAAAGATAACTGTTTTGTTAGTTATATCCATTTTCAACTGGCCAGTCATACTTAATCCTATTGCTACGCGAAGCCCCTAGGCACTAGGACCCGCTGTGACCCGCTTACCCAGTTCCACCGACCCTGACCTTCAAAGTCCTGTATTTGTTTCCCTGAATGCACTTATTGATCTGCATCCATGGCATCCAGGCGATGTGAGGATCATTTGTCATGCCCACCTTATACGGCATGTCATTAAGACCAAGTTGATTGCATAATGATGAAAGATGCTTGCGGTATGTGGATGGAACTTAATTAATTTTCTGCATCATTAAGGTACTATATGAGGATGCTGTATGTATTTATATGAGCGTATAGAATTACTGATAATGTAAAGCTGTTACTTTCTTTGATTGCTATGTTTGTATAACTAAAATTGTTGTTGAATTGTATTCTAAGAAATAAGATCCAATTTTATTTGTGACATCTCACCACCCTTTTAAAAACACTTTGCTGAACATGAATCATAAAACCTTGAAAGTGGATATCGGAAACCAACCTAAAAAAGAAGAATACCTTTAAAATCTCATTATGGAAATGATAAATTCTTTGACCCTCGAAATTGGGTCAAGTTCGAGTCTGGAACACACAGATATTTGAGTATCATTTAGGTGATTTTCATACGGCATCGCGTACCGCCGCGACGCGTGCATTTGGTAACGACTCCCGCTCGGTCCGGCGGTGTACGTATGTTTAGCACCAGCGGATTACTTAGAGGCTGATACTAGGCGAAACCCGCTCCACCGCTTGCCGCGGCAGAGCGCGGTTCCGTAGGCCACCGCATCATTACAATAACTCACCTCTAACAATCTGTAGCGACATTATCTTCGGTTGGTGAATGAACGTTTAACTAAACTCCAGTCCTATTTAAAAGTCTTTGCTCTTTTTAAAAATATAAAGACTTGAAGAAGTTTTCTTTGGTTTAAGCCCTTATTTAATTTAATTTTTATTAAATAGTTTTACGTATGAGCACAATTTTCTCAAAATAGTGAAATAATCAAATGTAGCCAGAGATCGGGATCAAAATTCTTACTAAGCGAATGGTTGAGCTTAGCTTATAGTGTAAATCTAATTCTGATGTTTCAATTTAAAAGAAACGAAATGTTTATTTAGTCTATCTCATGTTCTATATAAAACAGAACATTATAATACCCGTTGTTATAATGCGTTAAGTTAACAAACTGACGCTTATTCGACGCAACCAAAACTGTGTTTTATCTATCTAAAATTTTTATTTTTTAACAAATTCGTTATTCTAACAAATAAAAATAATGACTGTGATTGTCTCTACTATGCCCTCTTTCATATGTGTACTCGTATAGTCAGTGTAACTACAGTCTTGCCTATATGTGCTCAGGCTTTCAGTGATCCCTCTAGAGCGGAACATTAATCTAATATAATATAGAACAGTTTTAGGTGAGGGATGTCCTAAACCGCACGAGCGGGCGCCGCGCTGTGTCAATAAAGAGCTCAGCGGAATAATGCGAGAGCTGGTTCGGGGCGTGAGCGGCAGCGCTTAAGAAACGATATTAAGGTTTTTGATGAATACAGTCAAACTAAAAATTGAAGAGATTAGACGAGGAATGCAAAAAGTCGATGTGCGGGCGCCTCACGTTCTTTATTTTTGCTTTCAGCTAATTCCGAAATATTTTCATCTTCTTTGGACTTCCGAGGTCTGCGCAGGCTTTAAGTGAAAAATAAATATATAATACTTAAACAAAGATAAATAAATAAACTCTTGCAACTTCTTCCACACAACCAGATATCAGTCGGGGACAATCTCTGCTCGCCGCTTTTCAATTACTGTTTGATTTTCAACCAATTTATTGGAGAACATTTTAATTATTTGTTTTCAATGAATATGCGATTTTATGCAGCGACGTTATTCAAGATTTGATTTGAGATAGTGCAAATTATTCTTTGTATCCTAATATTATTTGGGGTTTTTTACCTACGTACTAAGATGTCTCTTCCAAAGACAATGGCTTCGCAATCATTTTAAAATCACTTTGCATTTGCGCCTCTCTGCGACTATATCGTAGTGTTTTTATCTGAATGCTACCGTGGTCCGAAAAGCACGTTACATTGTCGATCCCGATGGTGTCAATGTTAGGACCCTGTCGGAGGCCTTGAGGCGGTCTAAAACTTTCGACAATAGGGTTAGCTAAGCTACTAACCTACTGAAACTGGCTTAGTTTACGCGATAGTCGTGATACTTTTCTACTAATATACGATATTGATTGCATTAAACGAATGCGAAACGATTATCTAGTCTTTAGATCGTCGGTGGGAGTTTTCGAACGTCATAATGTTATCAATATATCCTCAAAAAGACTGTATATCATAAGCAAAGTTATTGAGGTAATAGATCAGTCTAGACAAGTGAACTTAAATATTTAATCTGTATCTTATTCATAAAATTGTCTATAATAGTGATGAATTTCTAAAATAATTCATTTTGTAGAGTGGTTTCCATTGAGAAAGCTTCTGAGAAGCGATGGTCTCCGACTCTTCGAGAACTTGATCCATTTATAGACGTTTTATAAATGCCTGTAGCAATATATAAATATAAATACTTAAAATTTACAATTTTACATTTTATTATTATTTAAAACTTCAATAAAACACTACAATGGAATCGTTAATTTATGTTTTGGATTTATGTTGTTCTATTTTTAGCTTAAATTGGTTAGTTTAATTAATCATAGAGAGAAAGTCAGTGAGCAAGTAATTTGACGTCGTGGGACGGTTGTGTTGTTATTGAACTCACCAACTTGCATCTAGCCAAGTATCCCTCTGACGAACGCCTTGGCCTTAGGCCCTAACCTGACGGTCTGCGTGAATGACAACCGCATACGATGTGAAGCAAACTGATATGTAACAATGCATTGTCTCATAAGAGGCGAGTGCGGAGATTATCTATTTCAAATTTACGAATTAGTCCCGTTGCTACATCCGTCACTCACGTATGACACTGGGTTAAGTACATCTTCCTACATCCCTCCACGAGACACCGCCAACGTTAATTAACTAAATTCTTCCATCAAACACTCAGTTTCATCCGTATCTTCTCTATACCTCGTAGTTAAGTTGTGACGCGCAAACAGTTCGATGGTTCAACGGCCGATAACACAAACAGAATTCAAGAGAAGAAAACTTTGAGGAAAATTATTTTTCCAAGTTGAAATTACCTCTCTTATTATTAGAATATTATCTTAATATTCAATAAGCACGGGATGCAAGTGATACTTTGTTTACAAAATAACTTAATGGATTTGAAATTTGCTTTGAATAATTTAATTTTTTGTATTGTATTAGAAATAATAAACACATTAGTAAGGATTACTTAATTTCCCACAGTGGGGCAAAAGCATACACCCTCGATGAAATCATCTGTACAGTGAGGTGGATTAAGCATAATCATTAAGCGACTACTGTTTGATGATCTTTATCACGATACAAATGAACAGCAATATTTAATCTACATCATTTTACTTCCTTTTAATTCTTTTACAATATCTTTTCTAGCAAAAAATAAGAATCCGCCTTGAATTTGTATTATCATAATATACAGATTTGCAGTGTATTTACTCTAATAATAAAATCTTTAAAAAATACTTAATATTTTATATACAAAAATAATTTTAATTAAACAAAAAGCAACATAATTACTTATAATCCTATCCAGTTTTACATGATCACAATCACATCAAATGATTAAAGTACAGATAAAATAAGTAATGATAAAAATCCGTCACAACATGATTAAGCGTTGATGACCCAGTTTCGAAGAGTTCAAGGACGGCCCCGGGATCGATACACCTGCACTACTTACGAGATGTGCCTGGTTCACGGCCATATGCAACTATCGGTATAATCTACAATGGGAAGGTTGGTGACGATGGATGGATGGATGGATGTTAATTCGCATCGAACTGGAAGAACGTTGGTAAACCCTCTGGTTAGAGTAAGTATTTTTGAACAAAGACATGGTTAACTATAATGTAAGGGGTGCTAAGGTGCAGACGACGTTGCAATGCACTGATAACTGATGATGTTATCACTTGACCCGGGAATTGAATCTTAGACCTAAGTCTTGGCAAGCGAGTGCCCATAGGTACCACAAGACCACCGAGGCGTTTAGAAAAAAGGAAAAGCCATGTTTTTTTCAAACATTACTTGGGTTTGGTATCACCAACCCGCATAGGCAAGCGTGGTGATAATCTTTTAACCCTAATCTTTTCCAGCCCAGCGATAAGACATTATAGGCTAATACTTTTACTTTTTAATTGACGATATTTAAAAAAAATACGAATTAATATAATATAAGAGAAAATTAAACATTAATGTAGTAAAGTTACAAGGAGGTTTATTAAAATAAGGTATATTATGAACCACTTCCACGAAAAAAATGTATGTAAAGTAAAGATCAAAAATATATTGTTATTTTCTTACTCGTTATTATGAAGAGGCCATTATTTATCTGATCCGGAAAGCCACAATGCAGCGATGATGACGGCTACGGGCGCCTAGGTAACGTTAACACTATGATTTTGTGGCTTTAAAAAACTTGCTCGCGTGCAACACCTTTTAAATATCTGTTTAAAATCCCGAACATTGATTAAATTTCATCCACCGAAAGACCACGAAAAAAACCTTGTATCCATTTTCCTTCCACACCAGCACACAATGTAAAACAATGAAGCAAAACAATATCAGAAATACATTTCCTGACATCAATTTGTATTTTCATTACACTAAACGGTATTCAAATATCGCCAAAATGTCAACAGTTCTGATTTAAAGCCTTATCTCGTAGAGTCAGAGTTGAGTTTCATGTGTGACCCAATCTGGCTGGGATGGTGGCCCGATCCTGACCTAAAATCGTTAGTTCATGGTCAGTGCCCGGATGCAACCTTCAATGCAGTACCCAGTGGCTCTTATTGCGTACGTTTAAGGCTTAGTTTTGTGTATCACTACGTCTGTTATTGATTTTCAGAGCATTTTATTTGACCAGCCGTTACAAACGCTAAAGCAATTAAGTCTGAACTTGGCAAGATGCACGGAGAGCATATTCGATGCAGTGATTAAAACTTTTGACTAACGATTATAGGGCGATGTTTGAATAGAACAATTTTTTTTGAGTAATAAAATATTATATGGTTCAACATTGACAGTGGCAATGTTTCTAAGTAAAGATTTTTGTATCTTTTGTGGTTTATGACTTGCCCATATTAATTGGTTTAAAAGTCACCCTGTATACATTTTCTTAAAAGTAAGAGATCAGCAAGAAAACTACCAGGTATGACCAGGTACCCGAAATTATTCTAGAAGGTATCAAATCACGATTATGCTACGAAGTAAGATTTGAAGTGGTCTATCAAATTATGGTCATGGTACGGAGTAAGCTCAGGACCAAGATTTTGCTGCGCACTACGATCATCACTATCAAATTACAGTCATGCATATCATGCATACCATTCTTAAGAAGTTGACTACGGAGCTATGATTTCTCATCCTCGCTCACAAGTCCGCTGCAACGCATAGTTAACATCGTACATTAGTGTCCATCCATGGAAACTATTGGGCACGTTTCAGTATTCTATTTGTGGGAGCCCAAGAAACACTTATTTGTGGATATACTACGGTATATATTTATCATCTTTAAAATTAATATTCCAATAACCAGATCTGATACCCGCTTAAGAATATTCAAAATATTGGTAACTTGCAACCTTTGACTGCAATATCAACAAATACCAACCGACCCAATTACAGATATCGGGGGGTAACCACGATCGTGAAGTTGATCGCTCGCAAGTTGCTTCTAAGGAATCGAAAATTTGGTACCATGACGCCTTCTAATTAGTGTCAAATTAAAAGCGCAGCCATGTTTTAAAAAATACAATGCCACGCAATTATAAACCCTATTACAATGAAAAAAAAATGTAAACAAAGCACATAGTACCTTTTCGAATACAACGAGTTGTCAAATTGCAATAAGTCATTAGAGTGTCTATGATGCCGTCAGTAGTTAGGATACGTTCCAAATAAATAGTAAATTAATGTCAGGGCTTTATATTTATTATTTCCTCAAAACAGTTGAGAGTTATAATTTGAAAAAATACACTTAAAGTACTAAATTAATCATTGTTTATATTATTTCTTGATTATATCAATTACTTGATGCTTTAAATGATTCACGTCTGCGGTCATGGACGCATAAAAAAGGTCTTTGCGTGAAAATATATTTTTGAACGCATCTGTTACAACCGATGAGTTGCTAAGAGACGGACTGACAATACAAATAAATAAATATTCATTACAGGGATTCACACATGGTTTAAAATACTTAGTTTAAATATCTTAGTTAGGAAATTAAAATGTAACGACTTCTATATCATTACGGATAAACTACGCTTGTGCTCAAGAAAACCTGCCTAATTGGTGAAAAAACACAATGAATGGTTGTCTAAATGATAGCCACAAATACCGACCTGTGTGAAACTTCCCGAAATATATAGAATACCTAAAATACATAAGTACGTACTCTAAACCAAATCTATTCTCCAACTAATAGATTGGCGCAACATGTGGCAAGAAACTTTTGTCATTTTCTGTGTAAACCAACATAGAGAAATTCTTGAATAACTTGACTTTTCATCACCATCCAAGTCAGCTACGTGGGCCACAGGGTGGGTCGATTTTTTCAAATATCGAAAAATAGGTACGGGTAGGTCTCAAAAGTTGCATTGGGTGATAATTATTAAAAAACAATTAAGAAAAAAACAATTGCATATAACTTTTAGCCCTCTACAGATGTCTAAAAAAAAAAAAAAAAGCTAATTTTCGACTCCACTTCTCATTTGATTTTATTGTGCGTAATGCCACTTTCATTGCTTAAATTGTTATTTTTCGTGACAAGGTATGATGTATTTAGGTATTTGCAAGGTTGCCGCTTCGTGCACTCATTAGAGAGAGCGAGATAGATACACTTGCATAAGTTGAAAATCACTAAAATTCCTATATTTTCGCAGTGCACTCGTGACCTTGACTCAAGCAAGCCACTGTTATTTTTGGTTGGTTTTGATAGAGTTTGCAAAGTTAATATTGTCTCGCGTTAAAAAAAGGCTCATTCGAACTATATTGCCGGTTAATTAAAAGTGAAATTGGCCTTACGTGTGTGTCAAATAAGTACTTTCTCAGAATGAGTTCAAAAGTGTTAAAAACTCGAAGTGACGTAAATTGTCCTATCTTTGGAACACCCATTGTATTGTGTGCGAATATATTACCTACTGTAAGTGACGTAATAAAGTCTATTTTGTATGTGCGACATGATTTGCAAGAAAAAAACAAAGGAAAACAGCCATCTGTTACCGAGGTCCTCGCCTCTGTCTGCCGCGAGATCGAAAAGATCTGGACTTCTGCTTCGATTCCCACTGTGAGCACTAAACGCATTAAAGACTTGCTCAAGAGGTATTATGATGACTACCTAAAGCTTATTCGCTATCCTAAACAAAAAAGAACAGATTTTTATGAGGAAAAAGTCCAAAGTTTTCGACAAACAGCTATAACAAGTCTTTTTGATATCGCGGCTTGTAAATGCAGTACTTTTGATTCCTGCCCCTGTTCTAAGGATAAGAAGGTTCCTATTATTGAACGGACATTCCTGTTAGACCAAAGGACCAACAGGAAAATGATGATAGGTAGCGTCGACCATCACGAAACCCAAAAAATGCAGCGAGCATTCGAAAGGCGCATGAAAGTTCGCAAGATGGAAAATGTCCAAAATAAAGTAGAGTCAAGTGCAACGCAGAAAACTCATACTGCGAGTGGAAACATTAGAGACTCTATTGGCAACAAAGAACCGGTACCATCGACATCAGCTGTGCAAAACTCCATTGTAAAATACAACACCGTTAGTCTGCCAAAGTTGGCGAGCGTATGTGACCGATACGGAGTTTCTAATCGATCAGCGGCGGCTATCGCAAGTGCCGTGCTCCAGGACGTAGGGTTAGTCTCTGCTGAAAAAACCCGGTTGGTGATAGATAAAAGTAAGTTACGTCGGGCTCGAAATAAAGTAAGACAGAATCTTCAGGATGACCTTCATCAAGATGTGTTAGAGAGCATCTACTTCGACGGACGCAAAGATAAAACCCTACTGATCGAAAAGAAAAACGGCCGTTCGTATCGACGAGTAGTAGCGAAAGAGCATATTTCACTAATACGCGAACCTAAATCCCTCTATTTAGGACATACAACACCACGCATTGGAACTGGAAAAGGATTATGTGATTCAATCCTAGACTTTCTTAACTGTAACAATATAACCTTGGATGATCTCAAATGCGTTGGATGTGATGGTACTAATACTAATACTGGATGGAAGTCTGGAGCTATACGTCATATGGAGTTACGTTTGAAAAGACCTCTACAATGGTTCATTTGTCAACTTCACGCTAATGAATTACCATTGAGACATTTATTTAGCTACCTAGATGGACGGACAAGTGGACCTAGTGCTTTCTCAGGTCCAATCGGCAAAGCACTGGAAACTTGTGAAAATCTCTCTGTAAAGAGTTTTGTACCTGTGACTGGAAACCTGATTATCCAGGATGGAGAAGCCACGAAAAGTTTAAGCACAGACCAAAAATATCTGTTCGAAATATGTCATGCAGTGGCATCTGGTGTTTGTAGTGAAGAACTCGCTAACAGACAGCCGGGTAATATGTCTCATTCTCGTTGGCTTACCACTGCGAACCGCGTATTACGCCTTTACGTAGGAACCAATGAGCCATCTCAACAATTACGAGTATTGGTTGATTACATAATGAAAGTATACGCTCCCATATGGTTTCAGATTAAACGTCATTCTTCTTGTGAAATGGGGCCCAAACATCTGTTCAACTTGATACAGTACTCAAGATGCTTATCAGAGAAAGATAGGTCAGTCCTAGATCCCGTGATCCAACGAAATGCATTCTTTGCTCACCCTGAAAATCTTTTGTTAGCTATGATAACAGATGACAGGGAATTAGTGAGGGAATTGGCCCTGAGGCGCATAATTAAAGCTCGAAAAGAATCGCCACGTAAGAATATAAGAATATTCAAAATACCGCAATTAAACTTCAGTGCGGGCGATTACACTGAAATGATTTATTGGAATGAGTTGTTAGTGACCTCACCTCCTATGTTTGACAAAGTTTCAGATACGACTTTACTGCAAATGTTGCGCAATAAAAATACGATCACTTTAGAATTTTCCAAATTTCCCTGCCACACCCAAGCTGTTGAGCGATGTGTGAAGCTAGTCACGGAAGCTTCTATCACAGTGGCAGGAGTAAAGGCACGCGACGGTCTTATTCGTACGAAAATTCAGTCTAGATCTCTAATGCCATCCTTTGACTGTAAGGCCGAATTTAGATGCTAAAATCATAAACGTTCATGACTAAAATGGGAGATTTTCCTCTGATTGACTTACATTTTTTACCATAATATGTGAGTAAAATGTTACTGTCTGTTCTAAATATTGATGAACAATGTTTGATTAATAATATAACATATTTTATTTGTAATTAACTTGTTTTATTTTTATATTTCATTCACCTAACTTAGGTTAGAAATTATACAGATTTCCGAAATTTCAAACGCAGGTAGAGGGCTATAAGTTATATTAATAAAAACAACGTATTACTACATTTCGTTCTTCTTGTCTTTCTGCAACTTTTGATACCTACCCATCGAAAAAAAAAACAAAAAAAAAAAAAAACATCGAAATCGACCCACCCCCAGTCACTGTTTTAGAGAGCACAATATCAAGTGCAATATTCCTTTGGATTATACTGGTATCTTTGAGATTGGCTGTGATTGAGAACTCTCCTCTATTGGTCAAACGAAGCGGAGTCCAGGGACCAGTGCGATGAGGAACACAAACCATAGCTGATGTCAAACAGCGACGTAATTTGAAAACGTTAGTCCATACTTTGGATAAGCACAGTCATCACCTCAGATTTGATGAATCCCAAATGAATTAATTTAAAATATAACAAAAGTGTATCCGTAATCTGGTAGTTTTAATTTCTAATAGCTTATTTAATAGCTTTTATCAATATAGATGTTAAACATTTAAAACTACATCTCCACTTAGTGTTTTCCAATTTTAACCAGTATTTCTTAACCCTGTATTTGCTTTAATAGAAAACACAAGTTTCCATTAAATGGATAAAGAACCAGCCTATCATTAATGAACGAACATGCGTTATGATTTATTTCATTAACCAGCGATTTGTAATCTTAACTATTCAAAAAATTAAGGAGAATGATGAATAAGGATGTTTGTATGTGAAGTTTCACACCTGAAATGTCCCACTGCTGGGCAAAGACCTCTCATCTCACTGAAAATATCAGTTCAGTGAAGAGGATCAATCACCAGGTGATTACGCCAAATCCTCAACCCCGATCTGTGATGTCAAACCTGAGACATGTTTTTAAAGAAGGAAACATGTTTTCGCCCGACCTGGGAATTGAACCCGGAATCTCAGTCTTATTAGGCGAGTGCACATACCACTAGACCACCGAGGCGTTAAGGGAATGAATGAAATGAAAAAACCTCTATAATGTGAAAAATATTTATTAAGTTTTATGGCACTGAGGTCCATTATTTAGTTCACTTTTAATCATTTAATTACAGAAGTGTGTAAGGGACTTTGTTGTCCATGGCTTGATTACCACAAACCCATGTTTTTCAGACTGTTGGTACCTATACCAACAGTCTGCACTGTCAAGATAGGATTAAAGTTATTATTAAGAAACATTTCTTTCTTTCGAATTATCTATCTATTATTGCGTTACAAATGATGCACTATTACGTTTCTGTTCCATTTATGTACATCCTGCATTATATATAATGTGCTAGAATATAAAAATTAAGGTGCTGTAGGATCACTGAAATATATATTTTTTCTTCAACCTGTATCATCCCACTGCTGGGCAAAGGTCTGCTCCAAACGCTTCCAACCTTCTCTATCCTTTGAGGTTTCCCACCACTCGCTGTCGAAGGAGTTAAGGTCATCCCGCCAGCGTTTCCTCGGCCGTCCTCGGCGCTGCGCTCCGCTCGGGGCCCACTGGGTGTTGATGTGGGCCCATCTCTCGGGGGCCATCCGCGACACGTGCCCCGCCCACTCCCACTTCAGCCGGGCGGTTTTGTTACCAACATCGGTGATGCCGGTAAGTGAACGCAGCGTGGTGTTCGCACTCGGTCGACTCGTTTGAGTCCAAGGATGCTGCGTTCCATCGCCCTCTGGCAGATCTTGAGCTTGGACTTCTGGAGCTCTGTTAAGGACCATGTCTGTGCACCGTAGGTTAGGACGGGCAGGATACACATATATATAAAGGTTGAAAAGTCCTGAGATATTAATCATGCATACCAATATAGGTAACTCATCGATCTTCATCTGATATCAACAATTCAGAGTCTGATTTTTGCACATGCCTCCATGTGGAGGAAACCCGCCGGTGGAACCCTGGAATGAGATTAAGCCAAGCTAAATAGGTTGCAAAATAAAATAAACAAGGCATGGGGTAAAAATGGAGACGTGATCACCTAAGCGGGAACATCAAGACACGAAGCTATAAAAATATTAAAACTGCAAATAATTAGGTTTAATGCAAGGCTTAGGTTTAGTGCATTGTGCAAAGGCTAGCCGGTGATGGATGAAGTGAATATTAAAGGCCTAAGCGTCCCGTAAAGGAACCATGATACGCACACGCGGCACACACACATGTGGTTACCCGGCGTGGTTCCGCAATTCACTTCCCATCCAGAATAAGCACAAGATGGATTGATAAATGGCACTGAAATACTAGTAAATTCACAACACCGATTAGTTTTAAAGGGAATCTAAACGGGGCGAAAGTGACACAACTCTTACCAGTAAGACTGGGTTCCAAAAAGGCGAGCGAGTAAAAAAAGAGATGATATTGATGATGATATCTATAAGTATGTATGTAGTGCTTCTATTAATTGTTGATCGAACGAAGATTCAATTCAATTACATTCTATTCTACCAAACTACCAACTTCATTAGCAATCAATAACAAACTGACATTACAACTGTCAAGTAACTTTGACGTTTTTATAAATAGTGAAACAGATTATATTTTTAAATGAAAGCTGTGTCGACGGTTGCTATGGTAGGTACTACAAATAATGTCCGCGCACTACAAAATGAATACCTTCATACATTTTGGCGGGAAACAAAAAACATGGCGGCCACCTGATTTGAGTGACAGATCCCGCAAGTTCCTTAAAAGTTACTCCCTATTGCTAATAACACGATAGGTACGTGACGTCAGCATAATGCGACCAAGTTTGAAGGTTGATATTGTGTTATAGATCTAATTGTGGTTTTTTAATTTAGGCGTATTATAAAATTGATGAAAGTATCTGTCAAACAATGTCCGCGCAACAGTGTGCAGTACAAAATTTCACGTTTTGGCGGTGGATCTGTAAGGGAATGACAGGCCGGTGAATCGACCGGTCAACGATTTCGATCGTGCTTGTAGTAAGGCCCCAGTAGTGACCTATAATCGCATAGAATATGATACAAATCAATTGTCCACAGCCGAAGGTCGGACCGAAGCTAAAGATCATAGCAGACCGGACAGTTTAAACTGACTTGTTTGACGCAAGTCTGCCTTAAGTGATTGTAACAATTCTTTAGTCTAAACTAGTCGACCATAGTTTACATTTAGGTAGTTTACTGGCTGCGACTTTGTGAGTTCTATACGAGTAGAACGTGAGCGTCAAACAAGTCAAACACGTCGTGTCACTTACACTGACTGCAGCACAGTCTTTATACTGTATAAATGCTGTATTGCATGCAGTCTTACATGTATTACATACAGTATTTTATTGCGTAGGCTTTAATGAATTGTCCTTGACCCCCGACTCCTGCAGCGCTGTCAATCGCTGCAAGCGATTAATTGCCAAGCTCACCTCGAATGGAACTCATCAGTCAGGCTTCAAGTGCAGTAGATTTAAAATTATTCCGTCCATTTTAAGGTACATTATTGCTTGAATAATATGCATGTATTTTAATTTCGCGACTGGTTTGTTCGAACAACATTTTGGATTATAATGACCGTTTTGATGAACGCTTTATTTACCCTCCATATAAAATGTGTTTTTTCACTATCAAAGCCTCGCGGTTTTAGATGCTTCCGTACCTTACCGTACCTTATGTTGTTTTTTGGAAAGTTGAATAATACATTAAACACATAAAACACAATCATTTACCATGAATACATTGGTAGTTAAAGAGTATCAAAGATAAATGTGTTTATGAAATATAATGAAGTTCACATAATTAAATAACGTAAAAGACTCAAACATAGGCACAGAATAAATTGCATGTGAAAATTATAATGTAATCAAAGTTAACGTGAACAGAAGTCAACCGCTCCCACTCGCATTCTCAAACAATGCAATGCTGCTAATGAAGTGTTCACCCTCGACTGCAAGTCGAATCAAAGTCGCTGCCGCGCCTCGCTATTGGTTAATTGGATCTCTCACCTTGCTGGATTGGATCTCTCACTGGTTACTTATTTTATGTCATATGCAAACCATGTACGTAGTTTCGATGAACTATGTTCAACTATGAATTTCTGAGAAGACACGCCTTTGGTAATGTGCTAGGCACAAGTGTCTAGAATTTCAAAATTAAAAATGACATTGATGACATGACGAGACCGATGCGATCAATCTGAACTTTTACAGGTTGACCTGATCGGTTTACGTGAAAATATTGCCCGCATTATTGCATACATACCTACGATACGGAATTACCATCCAATCGAGTAGGACTGAAGGCAATTCAGTCCTTACATTGGGTCTTTTTACTGAGTTGTTACGCAATCATTTTTATGTTTATTATTAACGTAAAAAGAGATATGTTGTTGCAGAAAAAAGTAAAAAGAGAAAAAAGTAAAGTAACTTAATAACCTCGATTCAAATAAGCTTAGGAACAGGTATCGAATCACAGTGCCATCCATTACCAGTTATCCTCGAGTTGGAAAACAAAATAGTGCGATGCCTAGCGGTGCACCGACCTTGCACTACTAACCCAAATACCTGGGTTCAAGACCAGAGGATCTGAACTAGTTTGCTGCTCGCACTGCCACTCTATAAACCACGGTGCATACAATTTATGAACCTTCTATTTAGTCTGACTGTTTTATAATGTTAGTTTTCGGATAGCTTGGAAAATGTATTTGAGAATTGCTTTTAAAGTGATAATAAATAAAGTTGGTTGTATAAAGTAAGAAACATGATTGAAGAACTGTATTAAACGAACTGTTTTCAAAGGTACAACGATTTATCTTAGCTAACACTCTTTTGATAAGTCAAAGATTTTTTACGTTTTATTATTTTTACGGTTTAATAAAATACATTTTAAATGAAAACCATTAACAAAACAATCCATAAATAGATACACAACTTGCTCAATGGACCCATTAAAGATTTCGGTGTTTCATAAAGATTCGACGAAGATAACGGAACTCAAAAAGCTTTTGTAGCGCCTGATTATTTTCAGAGGGCAATGATTTTGGAACACGGTTTGCGTCACTAGAGATCTGCGAGCGTCTATTTTAGAAATAATTGGCAGAGAATAATCACGTTCACTGTAGTTAGGGGCAAGTTTGTCGCTAATTGTTTGATTTGTGGAAATGATAGCAATTAAGATAATTATTAAGCGCAAATTGTTTTGTCAAATATTTTTTATTTCAGTATAAAGGCTCGTAATTAACAGAAATTTAGAGTTGCTGTATTATGTTATGATAGAGATAACAGTTATTTTACGAATAAAATCAAAATAAACAAGTACTAATTGGAAGCGTCACAGGGCATGATGTTAAATAGTCGGTCCCGTTTGTTTCATTCAATAGCCCAAGCCCGTTGGCACAGTGTCAGTGAGAGCCCTTACTGTGTCGGGGGTTGCGGGTTCGATTCCCGCCCGGAGTCAACAATATGTGCAAACATAGTTGCTGGCGACGACGCCTGGTTGTCAATTATATATTCTTAGAAAGTATTTGTGTATGTATAAGTAGTAGTATCAGTTAATTAGATTCCATAACACAAGCTTAGAGCTTACTTTGGGTCTAATTAACCGTGTGTGAATTTGTCCGGGTTTATTTATTTATTAATGTATTTATTTATTTAATTATTAAACCATGTTTGAGGGGTCTCATATCTCCGGCAATCTCTGGCTTAGCCACTAACATACTGGATCTTATACTATCACTGTCATTTCCGTGAAATAGGTAATAGGTAAATTTTACTAGGTATTTTCAATTTTTATAAACCGTTTGCTGCCAACATTAATTGTTTTAATTACCCCTTGATTTTAAAGCTATAACTTCATTGTGTTTTTCTCTAGTATTCTGCATACAGTGTGAAGTTAGCCATAAAATACAGCCCACATAAATCTCGTTTGGAATCCTAGAAACACGGGCTTACATTCAATTTTACACGACCTTGACGTGATCCAGGCAAAGACAGGAAATAGTTGTATTCACACACTATACTCGTAATGAGTTCCGTGATGAGTTCTTGAATCGAAATTTTCTTTTTATGTTTGTTACTTCATATCTTCGGCGTTTAGTAACCGATTTCAGAATAATGAGACTCGCATTTGGTTTTTCACTTTAAAAAGTAATTCATTAAATATACCTTTAAAAACTGACATAACTGAATAACCTTTATTTGATTTTTATATTATTATGCTTTTATAAAGCAACGGAGATGAAAACATATAAGAAACGAACATAAATAATCCTATGCTTTTGAAGTTGTTTGAACATAAAGCAACAGACACATTTAAAGAGAGATATATTTCGTAAGAGGGTCAACCCTAATTATAGAACACGTGAGTAGATTTTCAGAAAAAAATTAATGTATTGTAAGAACCTAAAGTTAGAAGCACTCTCAAGTTGAGGAGCCATTCAGTAAGTATTTATGTGGAAGCTTTTCAAAACCTACGCCGAAACAGATGAAAAGAAGAAATGGAATAAATTGTTATGAAAAAATTGTCTCGACAAAGAAGCTGAGTGTTTGCGCCTATACCTTAAGAATAAAACGGTGTCTATTTATAATGTTTATTTGATATTGACCAATTTGAATGCCTCTTGGAAACCAAACTGATATACTTCGTTCACAAGGATGCGCGGCAGCACGTGCCGAGAATCCTCTCTCGCCTCTATGTTTTTTATCGTTATCAATAACATAAGTGTAGTAGATTCTTTTACTCTATCTACGCGCTCTACCACTACTACTAATAGGCTCCCCTAATACATACGGCGTCGATTTTAAGTGACTTTCCAAGCTGCATACTGGTGACTTCAATAGAACGACAGTTTCAGTCTTGAATTTAAAAAAAACAAACTTGATTCGACAACAAGCAGTGGTTTAACTCGCTCGATGTCAACGATGCTCAAGTTTCCGATATTTCAGAACAGTCTTCTAATCAGAATAACTTTTCTTATTTCTGTTGATGTCAACACATTTATAAGCCGTCCAAAGTAATAAATAACTACATACTACATATCATTGCATTCGCCTTCGCTACGTTTCACGATGCGAGGGCGTGTGAGTTTATACCTTTTTTATGATTATTCAAATACAATGTTTGTCTCAGTGTTTTACTGTTTATAAATACGTGGCCACACAGTGCGGGTTCGATGCCCGTCTGTCCATTGCTGTGATTGCCCCTTGATTTATAGCTTTCCTTACCTTACGTCAATCTCGCGCCTATCCGTATAATGGTACAGCTTCGAACTATTTTTAGGTGAAACGGTTCCAAGAAAATGATCACATTGATAATTCGTAGATAGATTATAAGCTTTTCGGATTCGGGACTGGTTCTGAAGTAGTTCTGCATTTTGTAACATTTTTCATATTTTTCAAGATATTTTTTATGTGCCCGCCCTATTCTTCTTAATAATACTAACTACGTTACGCTATTATACTTTAATTTCCTTCCAGTTAAAATATCTTCACACAAAAAACGTTATGAACGTTTCGAATATGTATATTGGAATCGAAATATCAGTACTGATTGACTGACTGCTTTCTTTCAATACGTAAGGCTTTGTAATCTACGTACCGAAAGGCACGTGAAATACAAAGCCCTACAGTGTCGTTTACAATGGCATTTTCACGTCAACGACCTTAGAAGCGAGGTACAGTTACTTTTATAGCTTTAAATATTTGTTTTTTATGACATAATATGCGAATACATAGGTATTTGTTGCATCCTAGAACATACAGGTTCATCTGTAGATCTGTTATTATTACTTTTAATATTCTTATTCATTATTCCTTTATTTTCTTTTCCCATTATAGTTACCTAATCATTATTATAAATATTATGTATACCTTTAATTGGCGTTCATGTAAGAACTGTTATTTTATAAGTATTGATATTTAATTAAATTTACATGTATCCCTGTTGGTGTACCTTAATAAATAAATAAATACATTTATAACTAGCAGTGCCGCGTGGCTTTACCTGCAGTGTACTCGTTCTCAAGATAATTTTTAAATGAAAAGTTACCCATACGATTTACCTTGAATGTAAAAATTGGACTAATAGTAATCCCTAAAAGATTAGTGCTTTAAAAATAACAAACGTGAAAATCCAACTATTTTCAGCTTGATTATAATAAGTATTATAGAAAGCCAGTTTATTTCTGCCGGTTTATAAGTATTTCATCAAGAATCAGGATAGGTGAAATGAAAAACTAATTTTATATTTTTATATTTTATTTCATAAATACATACAACGCAGATGTAATATATATATATATATGTATATATTAACAAAATTATTTTTATTATTTTACAAAAACATTTTATATGAATAAAAATAACTTTCCTAACATACAATTGTATTAATGTGGTAGAGTGTGTGTTGTGTGTTGTTACTAAGCTGACTGCATATTGTAACTATGATGTCCTAAGGTCACACGTATTGCTCTTCTACTATTGATAATTCTGATACAAAAATGTGAAAATACTATCTTTTAATACCGTAGACAATCGTTTATATATATTTATTTATGAGGGTGCCATGGGGTAAGTGACAGCGACGACGATTAGCAAATTTCTTTGGAAAAAAAGGACACTGAATGTTAGCTCTCACACATTCATCAGATCACACATAATTAATTTTTTCTTCTTTTTTGTAATCGCTAGTTGTCGCTCACTTGCACCGTGGCACCTTGTTATTTTGAAACAGTAACATGTTTATTTGTATAATATAATAATATGTTAATACAAAATGGTGTTAAATTAGCCAAAACAAATATATTTTCTAATTCCATAGTACAGCTACATTAGGAATATATATTAGGAAAATTGTCCACGACCACATAATAGGTATCATTATCAACCAAAAAATGTTTAATAAAAGTAAATTCAAATGTTAAATAATTTAATTTGTCATTTAATAAATAATTATTCTAAAATTAAATTGACTAATATTTAATTGAAATATATTCATAAATAACTATATGTTGAAATCTCAAAACTTTTTGTCAACAAGGCAAATTTCCGCAGCATTCAAAATTAATTTATTGGATAGGAAAAAACTCTGTTCTAAATGCGTTGAAATTGAACAAAAATACACTCTGTGTGTTTTACTATTGAGGCCAGTTTCCCACGCGCCATATAGAAATGACTCCGACATCGATTTGGATACAAATAGGGTTTGAAACGAATCTAACTTTAGTAATGGACAGCTCCACTGAAACAAAGCGAATGGAAATGAACAAAATTATGATTTCTCTTGGTAGTTTAGAAATGTAAATGAAATCATCTAACTTATCTCCGCGTCGGTGGTATACGGTCAAAAAGTGCTTCTCAACTGAGGCAAAGCAGAGCGTAATTCAATCAATCTATCACAGTGCATTGAATTTGTCAAAATCTCGCCATATTCAACTGAACGAATTGAGCGCCACACTGGTCCGCTCCGCATCGAAGGAAATGCACCTTTAATAATTACTATTTAGTGGACACGCATCCTAGTGCAAACTGACGCTTGAACCTTCTGATAATGTTAGATAAGTAACAAAACGACAAAAATCTTGAAATACTTAATAATTTGTAAACAGTTTAGTCGGCGTACAAAAAATAAACTACCTTTTTGGTGAAACTACAATTAACGTATAAAGGCTTTGCATTTAGTGAACGCTTAATTAGTTAACTTATCGTTTATCTTTGAAGGAAACTATTTGCCTTATATTGCTTGTATTTTAAAGTGGGTTATAATAACCCCAATTAACAAGATTGCATATGTTTTTATAATTCAAGGAGTTTAGAAGTTTAAATATACACTATATTTTTATGAAAAAAGAAGAACACTTGATACTTTCGCCTGCGCCTGCATCCACTATAGTAATAACAGTCTTAGACTGACTTGTTATACACGAATAAAACTGTCTTTTATCAGTCTAACGCCCACATATGCTATAGTTTTACAGGCAAAAATGTTACAATATGTTTTAGTTGGAAAATAATCATGAATCCTTCAAAATTAGTGATAAAAATATAGTGTATGAATAATACAATGATGAACAATATAAATTCTAATAAAATTTAAAATTCATTTATAATATTCGTTCAACTGACATCATAAATGGAGGTAATATCAATTGATATGTCAAGGAATTACAAGGGATAATTTGATTTGTATAATAATTATATTTCGAAATTGCTTCATTTAGGTAGATATATTTATATTTATTATTTCATAAATCGTGAAACATCCTTAGAGGATTAATTAATGATATATTTGGTTGTTTTGATTATGACAAAACATTTTTGTTTTCACTTTCGACGTCATGCAGAGGAACTATACGAGTATAATAGGCTCTAAAGTTCAGAGTCTACCCAACATATGTTTCAGTTGGAATGTAACTCGCAGAAATGATTTATAACAAAAGTATTATAACACATTTTGTCATAATCAAAATGTATAAAATCTATAAAGCTTACTAAAAGTCTAAAAAATCATCTAACATTGCTTTATAACATCGATCTACTTAACTGATGTACATAATATAATGTAATATGTGTACAATTATTATTTAATACAAAACTTTCTATCGATAACGACTATTCTACAAGCCCCTGATGTCGAAGTGTGTCAGTATAATATATATTTAATATTTTAGTATAATATCTAACAGGAAATATAACTGTTATTATAACATCGATCAATTGTAACAGATGTTTACTGTAGTATAATTACGATTATATGAAGTACAATTATTATAATATCTTTATGAAACCACTTTAATTTATAAAACTTTAATGTCTAATATCAGGTCTCATATTTTACTATAATTTATTCTAGTTTCTAACACCAAACACCGCAACCAAATAATATTCTGTATAATACAGATGCGAATGTTAGAAAAAAGAAACAAACCTTTTATTTATTGTTCTATTCGTTACATACAATATTTACAAGAGATCCAATATTAAAAAGATCTTAATTATGTTATATAAAATAGATTAATTATTTTTATACAAACAACGATGTCAATGTTATATAACAATTAGAACTAATGAAGTCATTAATTTTAGTTGGAATATATATTTTACGAGGTGTTCGTTGCACTATTTATAAATATAAATACAATAAACTTATAACGGTATTATAAGCAAAGTGAAAAACATCTAAAAACTTTTAATATGACTAAAAATAAAATGTAGAGAATAAAACATGTACTTAAAATTGTATCCTTGTGTACTCAGCATGGACTAAGCGTTTGTACTGAAAATAATTTCTGTTCGACTTACCCTACTGGACCAATAAAAATGTTATACCAACTTTAAGCTGCCAGCAGCATCGCAACGTGTTGGTAAAGCTTATTATGTGTTTATTCAGAATGTTACACACCTAACGTTATACTAAGAGATACATGCCCGGCATGATAACTACCATTCTATAAGTATTGCCATAACATTCCCACTAAATCGACTGAAATAACTAAACGATTATCTTAAACACCAATAAGAAGATACGAGTAGCTAAGAAAGCTTGAGAAATGTACAATCACCATCAGAAATAAAATAGTTGAAAGTGCACTTTAAGCTAGGGTCGAGCAATACTACAAAAATATTGAAATTCATCATTTCATATCTATCACAATCCCCGTCCTTTTGAAGGAATCTGAAGCATCACGTCAGTCTTGCAAGCTTCGACTTTGTCTATGATATAGGTGGGTAGCTACTTATGAGACCAAATTGCCTACAAATACAAATTATAATATTTCCCGAAGAAACAACAATGTGTTACAAACTTTACAAGATATTAAATATCTTATTTTGATAGACGAGTAACTTGAAATAATAAATAAATCTAGGTCACGACTATATTAAAAAAAATGAATTAATCAGAATGATTTTTGCCAAAATCCCATTACAACATACGCAACCTAACAGTGAATTGATTAAAGAACAATAAGAGTACAAATGGCCTTTCTTTCAACAACGCTCAAGTCATTTTTAATTATTTCAGTAGAAAAATAGTTTTTATATTCTAATACTAACATTATAATATCTAGTATGTGCGATGTTGTGAGTTACTTTTTATTATATAATTAAATCTAATGTTATAAACATAAAAAAAAATCACTAAACATATAGCATGTGTACTTTGGAATGTTACATAGTATAGTGAAAAATAAATTCATAATATCTAGGAAATTATATCATCAATTTATGACACAATTATTCAGAAATAACTTTTTTTACGAATTCGATAACTGTATGATTAAATATTTTAAATGATTGGTTAAGTCATCGTTAAAGATGTTATTAATACTTATATATAAAGACAATTCATAATCGTATTTATACTATTATAATTATACTTATCAATAGTTATACAAAGGCTTGATCCTTCATTTAATATTAACTACTTACAATTGTTTGTGCTTATAAGCGGCTAAACCTGTTTGAAAACAGGCAAAAATTTCGTCAGATTTCATCAAAATTGATATGGGATACACCTGTCATTCCATAAAAGTGAGTTCAGACTATATTACAAAACATATCGTCAAACAAATATATATACATAACTTGTTCTTTAAAGTTGTTTTATATACTTAATGTGTACTAGCCGTCATAATATATATGTATTTTTTAAATTAACGCTTTATTTGATATTTTTAATAATTTTAAAAATAATGTTGATTTGATATTCCTCATATCCATTTTAATGAAATCTCTTTCTTAAAACTACAACTTTGTAAGTACAAAAATACATAATATTGAAATTGGTTAAAATTGCGAAAAATGAAACTAAACTTAGGAAACGTAGAAACGTAGGAAATACATGTTATATATATATAATATTATATAGGTAATAGGTAGGAATGCATATTCTTTATAGTTAGGTAATATCATATTATGTTTGATAAGTGTTAAATATGGTTACTATGTACTACAAATGTGAGAAATTATCTATACAAATATTAAGTAGGTATATAATATCATATTCAAAATTGATAGAACCATATTTTAAAAGCTTATAATTTCTACTATTCATAGTTATTTATTTTGTACTGTAGTATTATCCCATGTATATATTATCTGTATTTTTGTAATTTTTATTATATTTTTTTTTGTAAAACACCATCATTAAAATGTATAAAAAGTAAATAAATGTGTAAACAAATTGTACTAAATAGAATAATTATATTATAGAAAACAATTGGATACTTAATTTAAATGATAGAATATTGCCAATAAATAATTTAAATAAAATACACGAGTAAAAATGAAACGCCGCCTCGTCAAACTTTGTGCTCAATGTGCGTCTTCAGACAGCGTCTACAAATGTCAATCAGTGTAAAAATAAAAAATATATTTTACAACACTTTAAACAACTTACGTATAAAAGTTACAGTTTTATTAAAACACTGACAATTCACGATTATTATCTAAAGTTTCGAAAACTCGCACAAGACAACATCAAACTGGAACGAAAAACGTACGAATACGAGTCGTGTGCCGATATGGTGAGTCGGGTCGCCGGCGCGAGCCGCTGCGGCCGAACGCCGTCCAGCCGTCGGCTTCGAGAAAGTTCCACCAGGAAACCTGCGGCGGGCCTACACGCCAGTGTGGTTGAATATAAACGACACCGCGTTCTTGTCCACGGGTGGCGACCGCCGCGTGATCGAAGGATGATTATTGTTATTGTAATGCCACGACTTTCTCGTCGACGTACTGGACGACTGCAACGCAATAGTCTCGTAGTACCTCAGCCTGCCGCAACATTTTCTACTCTTAATAATTGCAACGAAGCCCTTCCGGTATTTCTTATTGAAAAACGCGTACAAAATGGGATTGATGCAGGAATTTGATGAGCCTAGCCATTGGGCAAGGGGTGTTACCACGGGGAACATTTCTTCCTCCCATTTCTGGACTGGACCGCCGAGCTTTATTCTCGCAAAGATGAGGTATAGGGGGAACCAGGAGAGGACAAACAAGATGACTACAGCGACGAGCATCTTGACGACTTTGACCTTGGATTTTTGTTGCATTCGCTCCATTTGGGCGTCTTGGGTGTCTGTGGGGATAGAGCGCCTCCAGACTTTAATCCAGATGAGGATGTAGCACATAGTTATTAGGACCATAGGTAATATGTAGCAGAAGATGAGGTTTCCGATTACGAAGTATAAGACCTCGCTCAAGGGGTTGGGCCATACATCCAAACAGAGGCGGACGTGGGGGCTCTCTTCGAACACAACGACCAAGTCGAAGAAGAAGACCCAGGGGGTGGTGACCACGATGGCGAAGATCCAGATGAAGACGATCATCAAGCGAGCGCGACGCTTCGTGATTTGACATTTGAGAGGCCACCAGATGGCCAGGAATCTGGAACAAAAAAAATCATGTTATCGTCAATCAAAACATTAGAAGTACATAAAAACGATAAATTAATTAACAGAAAATAAACAAAAAATCGTATATACCTTCTTAAGCTTTTCTTTCTTACTCTGAAATACCTTCAATATTCATGAGAATCAGCAAAATAATGAAATCGTCCACAAAATATCGAAAATTTACAAAAAAGCAAACAAAAAAGGAATGGCCATCAAATTGAGCGCATTTAAATAATGAGCCCGATTTCGCAGTTAATGGCTCCAAGATATCTGTCGGTTATAAATCCGCTGAGGGATGAACCAGTTACACAGTCTGGTGAGTTAATTGCTTCTTTTCTATTAAAAGTTGCCGAGTCCAGACGAAAACAGTCATTGTTTACTACGCTAAGGAGCTCCACATTGAAAATGAGCATATTATGCATAATGACTGCATTTGTCTAACTGCAAATATGTTTTGAAGCGATTGGAATTTTAAGCATCTATTACAAGCACTATTAATTCTTAGTAGCTGTAGTGTACTATGATAGTTACGTTGTCAGAAGATCATAATGAAACAATTAAAAATAACTTAGAAATCTCTTAGAAAAACAACATTTTCAGGTTGACTCTCCATTACTTTATTTAACAACCCTAGCAAGTGCATTAAATTAATCCTAAACTTAAAATGCCTGCTGTACAAAATGAAGAATAGATCACATTTTAATACCTATCAGTTTTAGTTACGTATTTATGTCATTTAAGTTCTTTTTATGAATTTCCAAGAAGTAGGTAAAATAAAGTTGGATCATTATCTTATTCATATAGGTACTGGATTGGTACCATACCAACTTCACAATGGTTGGTATGCTATCTACTGTTGGGTATCTTATACTTTTCGAGTTTTCGGTGCCTAGGTGTATTTGTATCAGCTTGTAGGTACGGCCAGTAATATCGCGCCAGTTGGTACCTAGGTAGACATGCGGTCGCTGCGTACTGATGCTGATGATTTTTGCTTTATGTTATGGGTATTAATTGTACCTTTACGAAAGTGCGCTACTGTCGATTATGCGGAGTGTACCCAAGTCGGCACCGAGGTAGATTAAACCTCTCTAGATTTTTATGAAACATTTCATGTGGTCGGCATCTATGTATGTATGACGTCATCGGTGTCGGTGTCGTTGTTCGTCGGTTGTGTACTAGTGGTCCAAGAGCTGGCTGCAAAAATCCTGGCCGATCAGTTAACAGAATGAAATGTTTTTTAAAAGTTAGTACTTATATCTAGAATGACAAATATCAATGTGTGCCTGGGCGGAACTTGTGCATAAGTTTTATATGTGTTGTCTTTGGAGCTTTTTTCGTACAATAACTGTACCAATGGAGTAACACTTTCAAATTATTTTCAAAAGTTAGTTTTCAACAAGTAAAATAAAATTGTTTTTGTGTGCCTCATTAAATCCTGTGCCCATGCCTTGGCACACCATATTTAAAATTTTTTTTTTTGTTCGTTTATGTACCCATCGTGTAACAACTTCAAATTAGTACGAAATTAAAGTTTAAACATTCCTTTATTAAAAAAAAAAGGTGTGCCACGCCTATGCCTGTTACTAATACATGGCACACACCATTTCATGTTGAAAGTCTTATACTATCACTAATATAATCTATTGAGGAAGTATTGAGGAATGAGGAATCAAAATGATTAAAAACAAAACTTTTCATTTATTTAGGTAATTAAAAACAAAACTTTTCATTTATTTTGATGTAAACAAAGTCGGAATTTATAATATAAAAAAATTAGTCTTACATATATTCATAAAAGTGATAAAAAATACATATCTAAAAACATACGTTAGAATATTCATACCTTTCTGTTCTTATCAAACATCGTCATAACTATCATCATGATCATCATCAGCATTATCATCATTATCGTTATTATAATCGTCATTATCATTATCACTTTCATCGTATTCTAATTCTACTGACACAATGTCTTCAATTAAAAGCGGTGTTGGATCACCTTCGAACCAAAACAGTTCAGTTTTATTATGATAAAATATATTATTATAGTGTTTCTCCTCGGAGTCACGGGACAAGCCCGGTCTTTTTGAGAGGCATGCGAGGGGATACAGATCCAACTCGTAGAGGCCCTTTGGAGATGTTTAATGTAATGGATTACAACTGCAGGGACACACTCCCGACCACATCAGTACAACATGTCCGGGAATGTGTACCTGCAGAAGTAGGGACTATTGTAAGTAAAAATGAAAGAAAAAGACTGGGCTATGGAAATGAAGGTTGGATGGACTGGAAATGGGATATTGCAAAGAGGTCGGCACCTGCCATAACAAGTGGTGAACAAGTTATCGGCGGCAGGCCGTGGCTCGCCGCCCACTGGATGGGCCCCCCGAAACAGCCGACGTAGAGACGGCAAGGGGGCAACATCGGTGTGGGCGACTCGGGGGTGTAGAGAGGTGTGCTGCGCTTTCTCTAAACGTTACTCGCGGCGTTATGCCCTTTAACACTTCCACCCCTGGATCACACAGCCGAAATCGACTGTGCCTCTAACGACCCCCCTCTGGCCGGCCGGTGAAGGCAAGCCAGAGCCGAGAGTCCTGCGGGCCCCCTTGGGGTCCACTCCGACCGGTGAAGGCTCGCCAGAGACGAGGGCCCTGACCGACTCTCTGGGGCACTCGGGAATCGCCCGTGGTGTCGCTACTCACCAACAGCTCGCCACAAGCTGCCCTGCGGGCTTTATTATTATTATTATTATGATGACAATACAATTTCAAGGGCTTAACGGTCATTTCCGAAACTTACCTGCGTGTAGAATACCTGTGAAGAATATCAGTGAAAGTAGGCATAGTATAAGACTTTCAACATGAAATGGTGTGTGCCATGTATTAGTAACAGGCATAGGCGTGGCACACCTTTTTATTTTAATAAAGGAATGTTTAAACTTTAATTTGGTACTAATTTGAAGTTGTTACACGATGGGTACACAAACGAACAAAAAAAAAAATTTTTAAATATGGTGTGCCAAGGCATGGGCACAGGATTTAATGAGGCACACAAAAACAATTTTATTTTACTTGTTGAAAACTAACTTTTGAAAATAATTTGAAAGTGTTACTCCATTGGTACAGTTATTGTACGAAAAAAGCTCCAAAGACAACACATATAAAACTTATGCACAAGTTCCGCCCAGGCACACATTGATATTTGTCATTCTAGATATAAGTACTAACTTTTAAAAAACATTTCATTCTGTTAACTGATCGGCCAGGATTTTTGCAGCCAGCTCTCGCTCTATAGTGAGTGCCAGGAGTCGGGCAAGCGCGCCGTGGCTGGTTAGTTGGTGAGGCCGCGCCTTAGGTAGCGCGCGCGCTCAACTGGCCGCACCGCGAATCAGCAGCTGATCACAACATTTTGACTCCACGCAGGCGCGTGTAAAACATTGAACTTTTAATTCAATATGTAATTTAATTAAATAATCACACAGATGCATTTCTGGTGTTCTTCTAATCGTATCCTACCTGAAAAGTTGAAAATACCGAGATATTTATCGACAAAAATTGTTTGCATAAAATATCTAGCCAGATGTGTTCTGAAGCATGATCTGAGTAACCCGTCTTTCAGTTTTCGGAAGTAGTCTGATTCCATCCAGTATAACATCATTATGTAATTTGCTATAAATATCGGAACTTTGGTACTCAGGAAAACATTCTTTGATTTTGTGTTCGACCTTTGATAAAAATAATATAATCAAAATATTTCTTCCGGTTATTGGTTGGTAACTTCCTACGTTATTATTTTAATTGGCGAAGTTCAACCGAAGTTCATTCTTTGAGTATGATATTTACTTAAATGAAATGAAATGAAATGAAATGAAATTATTTATTGCATGAAATAGGTAACATACATTGGTCTTATGATATAAACAGGTTTCTCTATTTCGCCGATATATTAGAAGGCATGCAACAGGTAGGTCTTACATATAAGTGTACAAAAACTAATAATTATTACTCAAGAATTCACTCACACTATACGGACATTTAGCTATTAGCCATTGCTTTAATTTCTTCATCATACTTGTAGTGGGGCCCTTTTTAAAGAAATCGGGTATTTTATTATATATTTTGATACACATACAGTAAGGACCCCTTTGGCACAGTGACAAAGTGGGGTTAAAGTCTATAATAAGTCTATCGGGATGTCTTTGATTTCTTGAATGTATTTCTTTAGAAGTCTTAAATAGATGGGAATGTTTTTTAACGAATTTGAAAATCTCTAAGATATACATGCCTGTGAGTGTCAGAATTCCCAGTTTAGTAAAGAGAGGCTTACATGATTCATATGGTCCTTTAGAACATATAGCCCTTAGGCATTTTTTTTGAGCTATAAAGGCTCTTTTGGCTGTTACACTATTTCCCCACAGTAAAACTCCGTAATTTAGTCTAGATGCAACATAACCGTAGTACGCATTGAGTGTAACCTTTTGTGAAGTAATTTTAGTAAGTCTTCTAAGAACGTAAACAAATCTATTTATCTTGTTACAAACCGCCTCAACATGATCATTGAAGTTCAGTTTGTTGTCAATTGACACACCTAAAAATTTTGAATTATATGTCCTCTGTAATTGCACATTATTACAATTTAAATTCATGTCAATTAGTTTGCGTCCTTTTACATCAAATTGTATATATTCAGTTTTTTGCAAATTTACATGTAAATTATTGTTACGGATCCAATCTGTTACATTTATTATTGTTTTATTAATGTCGTTCTCATATTGTTTAATGTCAGCTGTGTTAGTGTTAGAATTAATTATTACAGAAATGTCATCGGCAAATAATACGCATTCATTATTTGTAGCCTGAGGCAGGTCATTAATATAAAGTAAAAACAATAGGGGTCCCAGTACGCTTCCTTGGGGAACACCACTGTTATTCACCCTGAAGTCCGATAGGTAAGAATTAATCGTGTTGTTTTTGTCAATTCTGTTTATGCTGACACACTGTTGTCTATTTTCTAGGAACGATTTAATCCAGGTAAGTGCTAGTCCTCGGATGCCGTATTTTTCTAGTTTGTCAATCAGGAGTTTATGCAAGACAAAATCAAATGCCCTGGACATGTCAAAAAAGAGAACTGTAGCAAGTTTTTTATCATTAAGACCGAGCAAAACTTTATTGATTAGATTAAAACAAGCTAGAGTCGTTGATTTACCCTCCTGAAACCCATTTTGTTCACATCTAATTATATTATGTTTCAAGCAGAAAGACATTAGTCGTTTATACATACATTTTTCAAAAATCTTAGATAGTACAGGTACTAGGGTTATAGGTCTATAGTTCTCAACATCCTTTTTATCGCCCTTTTTAAAAATAGGTTTAACTATAGATTTCTTAAGGGCAGATGGGAATTGGCCAGTCTCGAAAGATAAATTTATTAGGTAGGTCAAAAACGGGGCGATTTCTGCTTTGCTTGATTTTAAAACTTTTGTGCAAATTTCATCATAACCGCATGAGTTGGAGTTGTTTAACGACTCAATGATTTTTATTATTTCTTGTTCACTGAACGGTTGAAGAAATATGGAGTTGGAAATAGGCTTAATGTGGGAAGTATTTTTTTGTATCTTTGAAGATTGTGTTCCATTTGTTAGATTTATGTAGTAATCATTGAATGTCGTAGCTATTTTAGAGGGGTCAGTTATGTTTACGTCATTTATACAAATGTCTGGGATTGTGATGGGCGGGGTGTAACTTTCGACATTATCACTAATAATTTTCCAAGAAGCTTTGGCAATATTTTCACTTTTTGTAATATATTCGTCATTACCCTTCCTCTGAGCATAACACATACATTTCCTTAATATTTTAGAGTATTTTAGATAATAATTTTTTTTTTTTTCAGTTTTATACGACTCAAAGCGTAACTTTCTATTTACTCTGCAGCTTATTCTGATACCTTTTGTTATCCACTTAGGTCGAAAAGGTCCATTGTTTACTTTGATTTTAAATTTTGGAAAGCATAGATTATATAGCAAGCACAAAGTATCATGAAATTTGTTAAACGCACAGTCTAAGTTATTTTCTACAAATATGTCGGACAAATCTATGCTGCTTAAGTGCTTTTTGAATTTAAGTTGGTTCTCTACGTTTAGGTCTCTTTTATAGATGTACCAAGACTTTAAAGTTGACTTAGTTTGAATAGGAAATGTGAGCAATTGGGCCGTGTTATGGTCTGACAGTTGCAGTGGTAAAAGTGAACCTGTACCTTTATGAACATTGCTCAAAATATGGTCGATGCAATTTTCTCCTCTGGTTGGTTCATTAATATGAAGGGTTAAATTAAAATATTTCGCTATGTCCTTTAAATACGTTCCGGCTGTTGTTTCTACCAGCGTGTTAATATTAAAGTCTCCAGCCAAAACAATTTTTTTATTTTTATATTTAGTTAGAATATTATGTAGGAGAGCTTCAAGCCTAGTTAAAAACATAAAAGATAGTTTGTTTGACGAAGTATATAGGCATATAATAATTAGTTTTTGTTCAGGGATGTCTATTCCACAGCATTCGAATATGTTTGGGCAAAGATAGGTGTCAAAAATATTAATTTCATTACATATGATATCTTTCTTTACCAATATACAAGTCCCCCCGCGCTTAGTATTTCTACAATATATTGCTGCTAATTTATAATTATGGAATATAATATTATTTTCCTCTCCTTTCTTAATGAAAGTCTCTGAGAAGCACAATACTTGCGGGATTGTTCCATTTTGAGAAAGATCGTACAAAGTAACTTCAAGTAGATCTTTTTTTGATAATAGACCAGCAATATTTTGGTGTAGCAGAGTAAAATTTTGATTAGGTACGAAAAAAGTCAGTTTGACCTAAGCTAGAGTTACATGTTGTTGGTATCTTAAAGTGATCTGTGTGAGTGAAATAGTTAGTGATTAATGTTTGTTTAGTAGTCGTACATCTGTTAACCTCAATTTCATTAATATGTGAACAATTTTTACGGATTACTTTTTTACTATTATGGGCCCTGATGGTATTAAAATTTAAATAACACTGATTGTAATCTAAGGAGTCTATTAACATATTAACACTATAACAAGTATCGTACAGACAGTTCGGATAGTAGCCCTTATTTTCCAAAAAATAACAATTTGCAAATTTATTACACACTAATTTTAATTGTTGATTAAGTAGTTCAGTATTCATATATAGACTATTATTCACTTTTAGTACAATTACTGTGCACTTATTTAAACTTTTAAGTGTAGAATACAGTTCGGAGGTTGTTGTAACAGGGTCATAGTCATTTTCTCCAATTGATATTATTACTTTGTCGTATTTACTGAGTCTTAAATTGCAACATGACTTTAGAGTCTCTACGGTTGGTGCGTGAGGCTTCGTGAACCCGGTTATCTGGTAGTTATTGTAATTGTTCTTGGTTCTGGATTTCGCAAGAGCAACCGCCAATCCAGAGCATTGTTGAGTTCCTATAATTGTGATTCGCCTTTGAGTATCATTCGTTGACCCCGGAGTAGCACATTCGGGAGTAGAGACAGGGTTGTTTGTTTGTAGGGTGGCTTTTAAGTTTTCGATGGCGTTGTTAAGTATAGATATTTCTTGCTTTGCGCATTGTAGTTGACTCGTTAATGTCACTATTTCTGTGTCCATGGTAGCTATGGCTGTCTTTGTAGTGTCGATAGGACTCTGTTGGGGGTTCGTAGGGGTTGATGTTGTCAGCTTTGCGGGTTTAATTTTCGGTGACATGGTGGTACTACATAAGTCGTATGCATTGATGCAAGAGCTTTGATGTTTTTTCTGCTTAATTGAAGACGATGGCGAGTGACATATGTTTTTAAGGAGTTGTATTTCTTTGACGTATTTACTTATTTGCCGCTTTAGGTCGTTATTTTCAATAATCATATTTTCCAATTCATTCTGTGTGCTTAAAAGGTTATTATTGAGCTCTGTCAGTTGTTCCTTATATTGTTGAGTATTATTATCAAAGTCCTGAGTGGGAAAATCCGCGCTCTTTGACAATCTTTCCATTGACTCGTCGCTCAGTGAGTCGTAAGACCGTTGCGAGTAATTGCATATTTGGTCGTCAATTTTGGTTGTTGATGATAGTGGTGTTGGTTCTTTGGATTTAATAGCCTTCCTTTTCCGAGTTGTTATAATGCTCTCTAACTTGGTATCCATAATGGGAACTCTTTGTCCGGTGTCACGAGATTCATTCGGCTTTGATTTAATATTACACGTCTTACATGTCCATTTCTTTTTTACTTCGGTACTCTTTAAGCCGTGCAGTTTTTCTGAGTAGCCAATACAGTCAAATTCATAGTGATGTTTGCATATGGAACATTTCACTGTGGTTTTTCCTTCGACTTTCTTTTTGCACTTATTGCATGTGACCTGTGGTGCCATCTTGCGGGATTTTTTGTTATTGAGCTGATTAGTTAAATGCCATCTAGTGGAATATGGTTCTTATCGGTGACAATATTAGTGATACTGTTGGTTCTCATGGCCAAGTAATTATGCGATTACTTGGAATGTAAGAACTGCCGGGGTCATTCACCAAGTAGCGAGATCTTTTATTTATCCACAATAGTGTCAAGCTTTAATGTCCTAATGCTTGGGCAAAGGCCTTTCACCTCAATGAAGATACAAGTACAGAAGGGTTAAGCGTAATCATCGTGCTGGCCTTCTTCTTCGGGTAGGTAATTTCAAACCAGAGCCACATTTGTAAAGTAAATTGTATAAAAATTATCTGTTTTACTCAGAATTGAACTTGGGAAATCGGTTATGGCAGACTACTTCACCATTGAGTCCTATAACCTTAAACGCTGAGTAAATTAATCAAGCTAATATCTGGATATGAAGATGAACAATAAACTCCACCTCTTTTGAATGACATTCAACTTGTGTAAACATCAAAAAAATTGAATACATTTTTATTCCATTGTAATAATGTACCTTGACCTGTGAAACTTTGAAAACCAGTTATCAGTACTAAGGAATACAAGTTATACGAACCGATTATAATAACCATAGTAGTACCTAAGAATATTTAAGAGGAACCAAAGAGAAATTATATTCAAAATATTTGCTAGCGACATAGGAAAGCCATTTGGATTGAAACCCGATGCGTCAAACAAGAGGAATTGATTTACCGACAGTACTTTCTGTGTCGACGCTTTTACCAACGCACTAACCATGTTTAGTTCACTGTTCGTTCAATTCGTTCATTGTTCATTCTATTAGCAGTTCGCTGCACGTGGGAAGACGTGCAGTCACATCTATTGAGACTTGAAATAACTTTTTAGTCTGTTCAATGATAGTAACTTACGCTTTTATGGATAAGTGACTTGAATTCCAATATTAAAGTTACAGAAAAGGTTATGAAAGAAGACATAGGATATTAATTTATAATATTTATCAGAAGAGTCCTGATAATTTACCCGCGCCTCATTTTTCTAAAATGCGCTCATTCTTCCAAACCGCATTCAAACAAAATAACACACTCCAGTTCATATTACGAGTAGAGTACAACCAAAATACCTACTGTTGCAACTTAACAAAAACAGCTGCACAAATAGCAAAAATTATTGTATTTCTCAACAACACAAATAAAATGCCATTCATAAAATGAACTACTTACTTTGGACAACTTTTATTTAAATAAACTTGTCAATAATTCCCACCATACAAATAAGTACAAATACAAACGAGAGATATGTTAATTTATTGGCCTTGCAGTGTCAATAAATTGGTGCAAGTTTATCTATACATTATAATGTGATCATAAAGCAGGTAATGTTTGTTTATGTGCTGCTTAACTTGACAAGGTCTTTGGGCGAATTATCTCATAGCTTGTAAACTCGCTCTACTAAGCACTTTAATTAATTAGCTACGGTTCAACGAAAGATAATCAGTATAAATATACTGACAGTATTTAAAAATACTGATAGTATTTTTCGACACATTTTGTTAGAAATTAATTACAGATTCAAAAATCTTGCCATATTACATTTAAATACTATCCATCCACCCAAACCCACCAAATGATAATCATCAATGATTGTCATTGTTATTATACCACAGATTATTTTAACAAAAGACTGTCCATTTTTACAAAAGCTTTTATCTCACCGAATACAGATGGTTCGAAGAATGATTGTGACGAAATCCTGAATTATCATAATTATTATTAAGTGCGTACATTTATCATTGAAAAGGGCAATGTGGAAATGTCCATTACAGTAATTTATACTTGGAAGTCACGTGGTTAATAAGAATCAACTTATCTAAGTATTTTTAATTAGACTTTTTACGCATCTAAATTAAGCCTAAACATCAAACCTAATCCACCTCGCCGATATTTTGCCTTTCAGTGCAATATTATCTCTAAGGAATTAAGTTAAGCAAGTTTACAAGCCGCAACCCAGGAAGCGGGCGAGAAATTAGGTATGTGTACCGCTATTAAAGCTCAATCTGAACGATCGCCTTGTGAAGAGCCAATAACTTGCATTATAACTCCACTCTCTGTTTCGAGCAGATAATTTTGGGAGTGAACTCTCTCCGACAAATTTCGGACTCCAGCAAAATATTTCTATCAGCCGTAATCCCGCGAATCCGGACTTGTATCCTCCGGTAATCTCTCACTGGACTTGTATTTCTTGGTTACAGTGTAGTGTTATGCAGTAGGGCAATTTACAAATTATTAGCCGTTTAATTATTTATTTAAGGAAAACCAGTGAAAATTAAAATAAAACTTATGTATAAAACTTAGCACTAAAACCGTTGGTTCAGTTTTCACGTTTTAAAAGTTTTCGTGGGAAATATTGCCTGGACACAGCTAAGTAGAAACTGTAGTAGACCATAGATCACCTGAGCACACCTTAGTCAAGGCCGTAATTAGACATAGACAGCCTTCCGATCCATGAAAATATAATAAGAAGGAGCACGCAGAGAGAAGAAAGAGCACGTGAAAAGTCTATTATTATATCTTTTAGGTTTGTCGCTGACGTTTTTGTATTCAAAGCTAAAATAATGCCGAAAACTATAAATAAACTAACTAAAGACACAGTAGTTATTCTGCATTCTAAAGAGAAAACAGAGTTTTCCTACGGACAGGAAACTATTTCAACTGTAACACAGTGGCAAAGCTTCAATAAATCGCGTCTTTTATTACACATCATTCGTTTTCTTATTGAAAACAGTGTTGCAAATAAAATACTTGAAAATCGATTTAGTTTTACACTTACTTAGATTTATTTAATTGAACCGGTCCCAATGAGAAGTATTGAAGCCTTATTTTACGTAACGGTACATTACTCACACACTATTTACTTAAATCGAGTGTTGAAAACACTTAAAAGGAGCCTTTAAATTCCTCGTGATACGTTGATCAATTTATGCATCTAGATTGATCCATCGCTCCACTTGGCGCCAACACTCGATGTAGGTACTCGTAAATTGCTTAATTTTTAAACCCCTATTACCTTTCATTGCCAATCACGTTTCCTTATAAAACGGACATAATGGTATTTTACCTAAAATGTTTAATAAAATTATCGATTCTACATGATCGCGATATTTATCAAGATAATTGTGAGGTAACCTGTAATTTTGACTTCAAAATGCTTATTTTTTGGTTCGTTAATCTGTCTTTGGCCGCTACTTTCCAACTGTTGACATTGACATCGTAACGAACACGTTACGTCGCGATGTTTGACTAACAGTAATACATTAATTGGTTATTAGTTATGTAATTGTTATTCTTGAAAGTTGAATATACTTATCAATAATACAAACGTCTTCTTTTTTTTTTCAAAACTTGCAAACAATTTGCAACCATTTCTGAATATCCGATTATGAAAACAACACATGTTTAGTTTATATAACAACGATACTAACATCACGATAAAAGCTATCCGAAAAAGCTCTTCATACATTACGTCTGTAAGTTCAGCAACATTGTTTTGCGGTAATTTCAATCATAACTATTTCTGTTTATTATATTATTTACAAGGAATATCACAAAAAGGCATGTTTGCGTAAATAAAGTTATTTACATCAATATTTATGTATCTGTGCAATGAATGAAGCTGTTTCTGTTTTTGTAACTTCGTTTTAATTTGGTGAGATAATTGTTCACAGAAAGATAAAATTCATTTTAATTGAAATATTTTAGAAGAGCTTTTACAGCCGTATCGGTGTTTTCACCAGAGTTTTGTCATTAAAAGTTATGTTTTAAAATTAAAAGAGTTTATCATTACAAATAAAAATACTGATGTGTACTAACTGTAACCGATGGATCGTTAAAATATCATCATGAAACAGTAGCCACATAAAAATGATTTAAAAATAATAAAGAATCATAAAAAGCGAGTAACACTTAAAATACGACCTTTTTACTAAACACAACACGAAACCAACCATTTTTTCCAACGTATGACATTTCGATATAGGCCCATTTATCAGATTTAACATTTTAAAATTAATAATTCCTTATCTTTACGATTATATTTAATTATATGAGTGTCAATTTAATTATATGCTTGTAAAATTGGTAATTTAGCACTTTGTATTGGTCTTTAACGCCTTGTGTTAAGAGCTATGTTTTGTAGAGAGAACAATTAATGTGAAACTGTTGCAGTGGCGTTGCTGTAGGTACCTAACCTACATATTGTGTCATTTCGATAAAATATTGTTTATTTGTCTGTTTATTACAATGTATCGATTACTTGCTGATTCTTATCTGGTATTGTAGCTACAAATTGCCTGTCAACAAAGTACTGGCGAAAGGACATATGTCTTCAAATGGGGCAGTAACTAGCGTGCTTCCCTGCAATGTACCCTACATTACCACACTATTTAAAGTATAGCGACATAAACACATTTTAAACTCTTATATTAATAGGCAGAACCGAAACGTTGAGGTAATTAAATGTTTATTTCGTTATTAAGCCCTAATAAATAATTATATGAGTGCTTACCAATGTTAACGCTAGTTTAATACCCCGCAGCAGGGGTTCCCATGACGATTACGTCATACGTTTTGTTAATTACATACATCCTCCTCATTGTACTAATATATTAGATAAAGAAGAAGAGGAGTTGGATTTCCATTTTATTGGTACCCATAATGAATGTTAATCTTAGCTTCATTGTAACTGGTGATTACTAAAGTTCACATCTACACGGCTGCAGGCTGTAGCCCTCAACGAGATTTATAGCACTTATTAAAGACACGCGCCCTTATTGAGAAATCATTTAATTATCGCTTGCACTCTTGTAGTGTTTAATTTATAAATTGTTAACCTTTGTTGGGTTTCAGTAATGCAACTTCTGTTGAGATTAAAATGTGAATTGAATTGTTAATACAGATGAAAATGTTTAGTAAATCTGTTTTGTGGTTGGTATACCAAAAAGTCCGGAGTAAATAAAATTATTTTGTTTAAGAAAGAAATAGGATGATATTTTACTGCCAAACAAAGGCCACTAACTCGCTGAAGACATCAGTACAGTGAAGACGAAAAGGGTGTCATGGTGCCAGGGAGCGACGCGGCGACGGACATTTTTTAATTACGAAGAGATGTAGACGTTGACTTTAAAATTACACGGAACACATACTCACACAGAAAAAACGCGAAGAAAACCCGCATCAGTATTTTTACCATGTAAAAAGATAGAGAGTACGAAATAATTCGATGTTCTATTTTTTTTTAAACGCTTGTCGCCATCTTATCCCTATTGCGAAAAAAAATATCAACTTAATTGATAACCTAAAACCATGTTTAGGAACTCCGTCACAATAATTTATTCGCATCATTAAACCTCCGTGAGATATAATTTTTCAAACGGTTCCTATGACACAGTCCTTGAGTTGTGAAATTTTTGAAGTAAATATAAAACGTAGCACAATTTGTCATAATAACTGGATCATTAGAGCTACTCGCACAATAATTATCATATTTTGATCATAAAAATGGTAAGTAATTTATTGAAATTATTTTATGAATATAATTCTCGTAGAATATTTTTTCCAACCAACCCCTACACGAGATCTAATATACTGCCTCCGTGGTCCTCAAACATCAAATACTCGAACACTTTTACTGTAATCCCTACAGATTGCCTCCTCGATGTATATAATAATATAATATCTAAAAACGTTAGGGTAACATAGAGAGCTCGAAAACGTTTACGAGACCTAACAATCATGAGCTACACAGTATGACAAATTAGCTTCAAGATTTTAACTTAAAACTGTTCGCGTGCGACTAATAGTTGTAATAGAAATAAGGGTTACGTTTTTCCCAATGTATTAGTATGGTGAAGAGGGTTAAATCCACGCCAAGTTTAAAATCAAAAGTATAGTAATAATAAATACACTCGGGTCGTTTCGTTGGGGTAGATTAGAAGACAAATAAAACAATTTGCCCACACATGTACTCAACATTTTTACATCATTCAACTTTAACTTGCTGTGCTGAGCTGTAAAAAAATGTACAAAGTGTTGATTTTCAGCGTTTTTCAGCGTCCTGAGAGCTTTTTTTTATAATTTTTTGAGTGCATTTTTTTTCATATTTTTTAAGAACCACCATCCCTTGGCCCCTCATCCGTTTTCGGCTTGACATTGATTTCTAGGACACTCTGTATATATGTCCGGGTATATACTATTATTAAAATAATCTGGAGAAATAATACCAAAAACACAAAAACATCTCAAAACCCGTATCTTGTGGAACTTCATAACGTAATCAAAAGTCAACTCTATCAAGAGTTCCAATCTAATCGACGATCATTAAACGGTTAATTGAAGTCAAATTACTCTTATCGCTTAACTATTACTGACACCCGACTTGCCGCGACAATATCTTTGATGAAATGTGTCGATAGCACGTGACATAAGATTTCGTAACATCTTTGGCAAAAAAATGGCGATTTATTAACAGCAGGGTGATACAAATACGGTTTATATATAAAGACAACCGACAATTACTGACCATCAGTTGGGGTTGAGCCGCGAAAATATTCACAATGGAAAAAACTGTAAGTGTACAACATAAATCAGGGGATTATGTATTGTGAAAGTTGATAAATTGTCTGATTCGTCGAGGGCCGGTCGGAATAATTGACATACTGACATACAACTGTGAATCTTCGATGTTTTCAAATTGGATTTTTGGTTTTTGATGTTAAAGTTTGTTTGTTGTTAAACGATTTTCTTGGATAGACTTTCAGTAAATGAAACAATAAAATTCATGGGTATAAATTGTAATAGATACATCTTTAACAATTTAACTTGGATACAACGCTTATACTTTCATCACCTACCCGCATTAAGGCGCTTATAGAGCTATAGCATGCGTCAGCTAAGCTATATTCGTCAATCCGTCAATCATGTCAAATTTATCGAAGCAACATAGCATAGCTTTTAAAGAAAGGAAATTATGGGCAAGTTTGGTGATTAAGCGTAATCATCACACCTTCAGTGAATCAAAAGCATTCATCCAACAATGATTAAATCCAACTAACCCTCTTTACAACAAAAATAAATTAGATAACCATCACCTCCATTTTCAGATCATCATCGCCGCTATCTTGGCAGTTGCCGCTGCATCACCAGCTCTCGTTCTCCACGAGAAACATGATGTCATCTACCATGCTCCAATAGTTCCTGTGGTTCATCAACTGTCGTCTGCCAAATCAACCCTCACGAAGAGTCATCAAGTGGTCAACCATGGGGGGACCGCAGTCCTTCACGCGCCGGTGGTGTCCACTCATCATATCGCGTATCATGATTTCCCAAAGACGTATAACGTAATTCCTAGTTATTCGTCATCTGTTTTGCTCCATTCGCCGGTGGTGGGGTTGAAGAGTGACTCAGCGATTTCTCATCACAGTTCTACTGTTCATGAGACTGTGCCTGTTGTGAATCATCTTCCTTTATACACCCTGCATCATTGAGTTTTCATCATCTCTGAATTTTTGATATAATTGATCATTGCTTGTAATCTGTTTTGTTATTAGTTGTTTTGTAACGTACTGTTACGGTGAATTGTTTTGAGATAGGTATATGTTTTTATTTATTTTCTTCAAGTGTTTGTTATATCCAATTATTAGTTAACCCTGTATAAATCTATTCCTTTTATATAAACTAGGGTCGATCAAACGAAAATCTATTGAATAAATGTAAGATAAAATGAAGAAACTTTGATTTTAATCATTTCTGGCTAATCCTCATAACCTATAAATTTTCCAGGAATCTTCCATTGAATGAATTTGTCAACAACTTCAAATAACGAGACCCTTAAATATATTCAGAGCGATTAGTTCAATATCAACGAAATCGGTGATCGTGATTGATCAGTGGAGTTTCTACGTGGGACAGATTTATTAATTATTTGAATCAACAAAAGTAGTAACTAAGGACCGTGGCAGATTTCATAGTCTCGTTATTGTTATGAGACGGTATTAAAACTACTTTTATTTACCGGTTTCTTAAGTTTAAGCAAACACTTCTCATTTTGAAATGAAACTACGTTTACGGATACACTTCGCTTTTATTTTACATGTTTATCTGACGTGTCGGCCCTGTAAAGGTTCATGTAAAATACTATTTAGTCTAAATACTGCTGTTGTCAGTAAAATTAAATACAGGTCTAACAGACAAAAAAGTCCGTGACAAACAAAACAGTTTTTCGGACGTCATGTTTGTAGTGAGCGCTTTTATTGATAGACCAGATACACTGTCTATACTAAGGCCTGCGCAATCTCTTATTGTTATATCATGTCACTAAAGCAGCACACTAATAGGGCAAAATTATGCTATTCCATATTTCGCAAAAAATGTATAATTAATTTTGGTTGACGTGCCTCTTACTAAGAGTTGTTGTTGCATTTTAGGAGGATATTAGGCAAATAGAATAGCTGTATTATTGTTTTGATTTCAGTTTGTCTAGTCTTAGATATGAGCTTGTCTATGTGTCGTATAGATTGCACATTTAACTGTTTATAGTCGTAACATCTAAAAACAAATGAAGAACTTTCTCTAAAATTCACTAGAGACAGAAATGTAAAAAAATAAGCCATAACTGTGGCGTAGTTGAAATTGTCAAATAAGTATTAGCACAAAATATAAGAACATCATATTTTGTGGAATTAGTCTGTAAGTGTAGAGCAAAAGATTCTATACTCGCTAAATCTACAAGCAGTACAAGCAGTACAGTGAAGAAGATTTAACAAGTATTTTATTAAAAAGATATATTTTTAATAAGTTTTGGTATTGGTAACAGCATTTGGTCCGCAATTTAAATTACGCATCACATTACCAACATGAAAATCGTAACGCATATTGCATACCTATTTCATTGATTGTCGCCCTTTAGTTGAGATTATAAAGATAAGCCAAGTAGACTAGATAAGGCATCTCAAGAGCCTCGTAGGACGAGTCGACTTATGAGACAATATCGGACAAGGCACCAAATTGCTCGACCAAAATGGCCCTTTAAACTAAGTTTATTTCTATTGTTTTGTGTAAACCACCAGCTGCAATTTTGACTATTTATTACGGGTAAATAAGTTTGGTCTTAATATGAACCGAATTGTACATATAGGCTTAACAAAGGAACATACTGACTGGGATTGGCAATTGTTTTGAAAAAAGAATACAAAAATCGAATGTGGGCTGTTAATGTTCAATGGTCTTATTTTATATTCGCACGACGCCGTCGCTGCAGCAATGCTCATTCAAAGATAAAAATACAAAAGACTATTTTTTATTCACTTTCAATTACAGACCGACGAATAAATGCATGCATTCTCATACACTCCAAACACAATTATTAGAAAAACAGTTCTAATATAATGTAACAATTTCTCTCAGACAGCGTAAAGGTGCGAACTCACATGAACTTGCAAATTCAATCAAGGTTACATCTCGAAGTAATTACACCGCTTTTAGTAGAGTTAACACCTGCCCTAATATCACCTGATATAATTCACATTTTAGCCAAATTGCTTCAATAAACTTATATCTAAGAACATGAATATACCTAGAAATGAGAGTGCATTAAGTTTATCCAAGTCAAGTGACCTTGACTTCAACTAACTCAAGGTCTAGGTATAGATATTAAAAAAAACAATTAGGTCGAAAATAACCTATTAGGTAGAAAAATATCTTCAAAGGACTTCAGGACTTCAATCATTTCAAGTATTTTAAAGGTTGTCTTAAAATTGAGACGATGATAATGAATCATTTCATAAAAAACATTCTTCAAATTAAACTTAAATTATGATTTTACATTTTATTTCTATTTACTTAACTTTTTTATGTTACAGTCTTGTCATAATATAATGATACTAGCATTTGACGAATACCTAAGTATATCTACTTAGGATCTAATGTTTTTGATGCTTCTATAAGAATTACTTTTATGAGCAGATAAAATAAAATTAAAGTCAGAGAAACATAAAAAAATGCTAAGAAAGCAGATCTAAAGCTAATCCGACGGAGGGTCGAACTAATGGCCTCTTTCAAGATTAGATGCACAGTTAGGACTACTGTGTGAACTCGTATGAAATTATAATTACATTTTGTAAGAAATAACCTAGAATAAAATAAAATAAAATAAAATTTCTGATCCCAAGCAAAGAAATTAGGCATTCTTCTTACTTAACTTTACAGACGCCATGAAAATAAATAAGGAAGAAGAAAAATCAATTGTTTCATTGATTTTAAATTGAAATTTTGTTTGCATTTGTTTGTTTAATTTCGAGCACCGACTGCAATGAAAAATATCGTTACAATGTATATAGGTTTTTGCAATGTTTTCTAAATCGCCTAAAGGTTTTTTTTACGCATATACGTACTGTTTACCACTGTGTTTACTTACTGCATACACGCCGGGCATACGCGGGCGGCGCGTCATCATATTTGTTTTTTAAATTTGGTTCTTCACATTTGAGACCATTGAAACATACATAAATATTTTTTGCTAGTGAATCTATCCGATTGAATTAAACGTCTCTCTGTTACAATGTAGAAGTAATGTAGGTACTTAAATGTAAAATAGGCATTTTGATTTGTTCAGTATCGCAACTTTACCACTCCAGATTATTCATTTCGGAATAAAGAAAAATAAAAACACTACGAGTAATATTTTTTTTAAATGACGAAGTTGACGGATCAAACCGCTGGTTGCAACTATGTACATAGTTCGGACCCCTAACTCAATCCGTCCCTATATTATATTTCGGGATGAAAAATAGCACCTTCCCGTTAAATGGCTATCTATTACAAAAATAATTATTCAAATCGGACTAATAATTCCTGAGATTACCTCGAACATACAAACAAACAAACTTACAAATTTGACCTCTTTAAAATATTAGTATAGATATATAGTAATATTATATATTATAGAATAAATAATAATAACTGAATCCATCTTGTGTTCAAATTGTATTTGTTTCATAACATAATCTAATTATCTCGTCAAAGATCAGCCAAGGGTGGTCTAGCTCGGATAATGTTGCAAACGAAAATTTAGTTTACATAATACTGTTATATTTTTTTATTAACTAGGTACATCTGATTAACGTCAAGACAAATCAATACTAATATTATGTATGTTTTTTGTTTCTTTGAAAGCTGTAATCTCTGAAAGAACTACACATTAGATTCAAATATATATATTTTTAATGTGTAATATAATTATATCAAGACGGTAAAGGTTTCTTCAGAAATTAACTGTAGAACGGGAACAACGCAAGAAAAAATACGAGATATTACTAGTGATACTACATGAATATAATAATAAACTACCTGTGCCCCGTGGTTTCATCCACAGCGCACCCGTTCCTGTAGGAAATACGGGATAAATAGTATCCTATATCCGTCTCCTGGTTCTAAGCTACCTTCACACCAATTTTCGGCCAAATCGGTTCAGCCGTTCTCGAGTTATAAATAGTGTTACTAACACGACTTTCTTTTATATATATATAGGTACGTAGGTTTATATATAGGTGAGCGACTGAGTAATTAGGCAAACTGTGACGCCATAGAGAATAAAATACCACAGATAACTACGACTATTAAGACTATCGCTTCTCTTCAACTATAAGAATATAAACTTTTTGGCTTCATTCTGAGTTGCAACGCTCGCGTTCTATAGAAACGCCACCTCTTGCACCCACTAAATCTTGCCATAGATACCATCTCAAAATTCAATATTCAGTTTCTTAACCACACCATAGTTGTTAAACAATATCTTGCTGTGTCCATGAACTTGGCATTATTATAACACAATGGCCGCCGCGGGCGGGTTGCGCGCACGCACCTCTGTCGATTATAATGTTTGAACATCGTAACCTCTTTTGATTTATGGCCTACTTATTGTTGTATTGTATAATTCAATATAAATAGCAAAAAAAATTACATGTATGCAATCAACAATAACATTAATTAATACTATGTCACACAAATAGGATAATTTCATTGTACTTAGTAAGTGTTATATTATATGTTTGAATATGATAAGATTCTACTGTACCGAGGCGGACTGTACCTACTCATCCTATGATTTTAAACATGATTAATTATAATGTCCTTAGGTATACCTTATTTAACATACGAAATGTGAGCTCTACAAAGAGTAAAACACCTTGAATCATAAATTACAATGATTCAAAGATATTTCTCGGCAGAGCCTTTGCCCACCAATGATTTTTGATTATAAACTTGGAACTTCGCCTTATTATGGATAAAAATTATTTTATCTAAACTTTGCGCCTTTTTAAAGGTCAAAATACAAAACTATAAAGAGCTGATTTTCTTTAAGAAAAATATCTTCAGTAAACATTCACATCTATTAAGCACACCCGTATTTTATGAATACAAACTACTCTCTTAAATCACCGAAAATCGGCTATAATTTTATAATGAGGACCATTTTGGCCCATCATTCGTTCCCAACAAATAATTGCCAACAACTTGAAAAGCTGGTCATTATGTAAGTGAACTTGACTTCAGCCTAAATACATTATGTACTGTAATAATCTCTTATTTATATGTATGTTATATCATTATGTATAATGTATGTTGTACGAGTATATGTTTATTTTAATCAAGTACTTGGGTACGTAATGATGTACGAAGCATGTGAAAGCTTTGGTGGATGCGGCAATTTTGGTTAGTGTTCTATTTTGGAATGCTTTTGCTAAGTTGTTGTTTAGGTTTGTTTATTGCACTGTTACTACAAGTTGTGTCTAATATTGATAATTAGGAAATGAAGATGAACAAAATGAATGATATGAATGATATTATTGGACATAATAATAATTAAGGCGTTACAAATATAAATAGTTCGTCTCATTATTAACCGACTTGATTTTTGCGTATTTTTTCAAAACTAGCATAATATTTCTCATCATAGTAATATATATGACGAAATTTAATATTAAAAATTATTCCCGAGTATTTATCCGAGTAGCTCCAATGCCACATCCACTAAAGCTTACGAATGTACTTAATGTTATGAATAAGATATTCAAGTACGCATTGCGTGCATTCATTGTCGAATTTCGGGTGGTGTCGGTATAAAAGGTGAGCCAATGACCGTACCTCGATAGATACCTCAGTACTCTTGTGTCGATCACAACAAACAAACAAACAAAACAATCATGCAGGCTTTCGTAAGTTAATATTTTAATATTTAAATTAAGTTTTCGTATTTGTAATATTATATTTGTAGTAATATTTCTCGTAATCATTATGACTTAGCAACCCAATATGGTTAATACAGTCGTGGTATTTGAACAAGTATTAAGCTGAGTACACACTCATTTGTAAATAATATTACTACACACCTAACTCTATATCAGATTCTTCGAATTGATATTTCTTTTTAGATTGTTTTCCATAACATGAGCTTAGCTTTAGTTTGCATGATATTGATGAACATTTAACTTGCAATAGATTGCAATAGAGTGTGGTGATAACTACTAATCCTCCTCTCAGCACCCATAACAATCCTACGTGGAGAGATCAGTGCGCTCCATAGAGATGATCTCTTTCAAGTTACATTGATTGTCCAACATAGGGGCAATACAGTGTAAACTTTTGATTATACTCGTATAATAACTTTATCTTCTAACATCAAAATTCTTCCTACAGATCGCTTTCACCACCCTCCTGGCTTGCGCCGCCGCTGCCCCCGGCCTGCTGTTGGCTCACGAGACCCCCGTGGTGCACGCCGTGCATACCCCCGTGGTCCACGCCGCCGTCCCAGTGGTCGGCTCCAAGACCACCATCACTAAGAGCAGCCAGGTGGTCAACCACGGCTCTCCTGTAGTCCACGCTGCGGTCGTCCACTCCGCCCCGGTGGTCCATGCTGTGCATACCGCCCCGGTTGTCGTTAAGCACACTCCTATCGTTCATGCTGCGCCTGTTGTCCACGCTGCCCCGGTTGTCCACGCTGCCCCCGTCGCCGTGGTGCACTCTGCCCCCGTAGTACACGCTGCCCCAGTGATCGTGAAGACCGCCCCGGCTGCCATCGCTCACAGCAGCTCGGTCGTACACCACACCCCCGTCGTTAAGGCTCTCCCAGTTATCGCCGTCCACCATTAAATAATACTTTAGTTATATTTTAATAAATCAGTACCTGATATTTGATATGAGATTTTTCTTGGCACTTTTACCTTTTACTGCCTTCTTCCTCTTCATCGTGTGAGTGGTCAACCTGACCAATCCTGGTGTCAGAGTTATTGAGCCGCCAAAGCCCTCTGACATGGCTCATGTAACGACTATTATCCGTAGAAAGTAACCGGGACCGACGGCTTAACTTTCCCTCCGAAGCACGGAATCATCTTACTGCCTCAAACTATCCTAAGTTAAGCTAATTTATTGTAACTGAATAATGATTTGTTCGCCAATGAAGACATGGCCCTATATCTAACAATTTATAATAAATTTCATACTCGCGAGTTCTAGATTTATCTAGACCAATTATACCTATACATGGAAGGAAGGAAGCATATACATACATACACAAACATTTACTAATGATACCTTATAGCACTTTTTCTGTACTTTTGGCTAAAACATGTTGTCCGTTGACTTATTAACCGTTTCTCACGCATAATATTTAGGTCTTGTTCTACTACGGCATGGATTTAGTACTCGAATTGTGTTCTAAGAAACAGTAATATAGCCTCATACTGAATGAATGTATTTACATATAATATGTTTTCTTGAGGAAAACTATGTGCCTTAACAGTTTATTGCAATGTTAGTATTTAAATCATCAATTCTTCTAGTACGCTATGGCCTTTTTTGGTGGCGAGTAAAAAGACAAGTACGATTTACAACTTAAGTTGAAACGAAATGCATAGATAGCGAAGATGTACAGCATTCATCTTAATTTAATTCACCATATGATTTCAATCACTGTCCGATCGGGTCAAGGCACTTATTTTAATGTTGGTATTTAATCAAAGTCTTCAAGAAGACCGGTCTAAAAGCCACTGCTTTTTTATATTTCAATGAGGTTATAAGATTGTCTGGATGTTGTAATTTCTTTATCATAGCGATAAACAATTTTGAAATTTGTTTATAATTTTTAAACATTGTACGTAAGGATACTTTTAGTGTTCCGTAGCCGAATAATAAAATGTTTTTTACGAACATGGCTCTAGTTTGAGATCACCAATCGGCAATAATAATCCTTATCCTAGCTGTATTAATATCTCAAACAATGACTTGAGAGACTTTCCTGCATTGAAACTCTAAACGCTATGACTTAATATTTGTAAGTACCTATGACTTTACCTGTTACTTTATATTCTATATAACATGCTTTTAAAAATACTGTTATTTTACCTACTGCTCAGCCTCAGCCATGAATTTCAAATTCAATGTATAAACGTCCAACAAGTAAGGTAATCGCATCTATATTTGGTTTCTTTTTGGTTTCTCTGGCCTCTTTGGTTTACGTTGTGATAAAAACTTTTTTATTGTACGGCTTTGGTTTAGTCATTGTTAAGGCTTTTCGGGAAGAAAAAAGTATTGTGTTACTTGTAAAATAAGAAATTACTTGAATTTTGTATTCTAATTGCAAGAAACGTTGATTACTGTTAGGTATTTATTTTTACACTTAAGAGCATTCGTTTATTGAATGGATCAACAAGTCATAAGTCGAAGAGCGAGCGAAATTCAACATAACTGACTCTCGCGTTGTATTGAACTCGTCGGCTCGCAGCTTTTAAACTCTCTCTGTGTAACAACACCTTCAAAACATGTAATAAATCACACAAATCATGACATCAAGTTGACCGGCATTCGTTGCATTTAACTCACACACGCCACGGACACACAACATAGGAATCTGGATGTATTAAACGAATTCCTGTCCATGTATGTCAACAACCACATAGTTAGTGACCGAGGGAAAACCACCAAAACTGCAAACTGATATAAATAGAGACCCTTCGCCAAATGTGTCAGTTTGACTTGGACCATCAAATCAAATATCGGAGGAAACATGATTGGTGTGGTAAGTTTATAGATTAATCTTTTAGTACCTGAATCTAGACAAGCATACTCTTGAAGCTGGGCCGGGCCTAGTTTAATAAACATTCATTCTTAAACTTTATAAAAAAGTGAAAAAAGATTTTGTTTCGTCATGGATGAAATTCCAAGTATTTCGTTATATTATATTAATATATGTAGACAGACCCCGGGTCTCCTTACTTACAATTTCACTGCTGCAATTTATTTTTATCATAAAAAAATAATCTGTTAATTCATTGTGTATCATACGGGCGACAACTAGTTCAATTTAACAAGAGAAAGGAAAAAAATTTTGCCCTTAACATTATTATTGACGTATTATCGGTTTTAAGGACACGATCAATATTTAGTCAAGCCTCATTAATTTGTGAGAAAAGTTCATGGCAACAATAAATGAATTAAATTCACAGTTAATGTTATTTTAAATTCGCTCACGCAATTATTTTAACAGTAAACCATTTATTTTTGGGAATAATTAGCGGCTATTTTTATTTAAATGTAAAATTGACTGCGATTAAATGAAGAAAAAAATAGTAAGTGAAAACTATCAAAAATCAGAATCATCAGAATCACACAGATAATAACAAGGTTAAATTCAAATTAAACAGCCTCACTAAATTATTCAGTACCTATTCAGATTACAACTAAAAATACAAATTTTGACAGTACAGACAGTAATTAAGGTTGTCGTTGATCTTCTAAATGGCTGAGTTTCGAAGATCAACTTATTAATCAATTTCGTGTCTTAGACAATTTTGTGAATATTTATTCAATACGTATTTTTTGTTATAAATTTCAACTGAAAATATTTTACCTTCATTAATAACTTTTTAAAAGATTGCCTACATTTAAAAAGAGCCTCTCTACGCAAAATACATCTGTAGCATTTAAAATTAACTAAACTAATTGTTAATAGTATTACTTTTTATCATAATAATATACGTATATTTGTTCGACAGGTAGTGTTTGCAACCCTGCTAGTGGCGGCGTCCGCGGCACCCGCCCCGAAGCCGATCGTGGTGTACCCCCCGGTGGTGCACCAGCCCCTGATCCACGCGCCGGTGGTGCACCACGCCCCACTGACCGTGTCCCACGTCAGCACCCTGTATCACCCCCCACTGTACCGCGCACCACTCTTACATCCTTCACCCTACTTCTTTTAAGCATGTTATTTGAAAATAGTACCATGTTTTTAAGTCGTCATGTTCTGTGGCCAAAATTGGGTTTTGTGTAACACTTTAAAATTGTTTTCTTATGCACGAATTATGTTTTTGTATTGACTTTATTATTTATAACGTGAAATAAATTGTAATTAATTTACACTATCTTGCATTTCTTAATTCTGAGCACTAATATGAATAATAAACTTCGTTTTTTATTAATTTGTTTTGTTTTCTACTTTAGTGTAAGTTAATTCTAGAAAGAAAACATGTTTGCCTCCATCCCATCTCCTTTTAAACTGAAAGAGAATTATGATAATAAATCCTACTTATATTATACACGCGAAAGTGTGTGAGGACGTACATATGTATATTTACAATTACACAGGTTAGATCAGAACAACACATGGGAAAAATTAATATAAAAATCCCATGGGTACAGATACGTTGTTACGTATGCGTATATTCTGTCAAATCAATAATCAGGTTTCTGCGATTTAAGGTACTTGATTGAAAAAGAACGAATACCACACGAGTGAAACCGAGGACACTTCTAGTATGTGATAGATTCGTGCATTGCGTGATAGATAGGAATATATTTTACATATATTTAAAATAATATTAATTGTTGGTTGCAGAACTATAATTTATCATTACTGTCTATTATAAAACTTTAAATTCAGTATTTACTGTAAGTACTTACATCAAAATGCAGATTAAATAAAGTTATTGTTAAGCAAAGACTTTAATGTGTTGATAACAAACACTAAGTATGTGTTTAATCTTGTATCGTAACCTCGGTTCTTCTATTAGTAATGTGACATTGAATGTATGTATATAGTTGTTATCCGATGGGAATAGTGATGGGAAAGGCTGTCAAGATCGAGACTGCAAGTTACTTGAATGGACCTACTTACTAATAATAAAAAAGTAAGGAGCCGACGGAAATAATTGAAAAATATTTTCGAACAAAAATATATGTTTTATCTGTAAGCTTAAGCAAATGAAGTTCTTAGTAGTGAAACACAGAATTATAATTTACCATGATTTAAATTTTAATTTAGTAAAAATTCCAGGTACCGAAATAGTATGCTACTAGAACTGGGTTAAGTATTATTTTAATCAAGCTCTGCATCAAATTTTAGAAATCGTTGACGTTGATCATTTCAGTTAAAACATATTTGCATAAATTGAGAACTATTTTGTAATTTTACTCCTTTTGCCTTTTGTTGACGGAGTTTAATCAGTTGGAAAAATATGTACCTACTTAAAAGTTCAAGATCACATTTAATTCAAAACTTCAAGACCGTTCTATTGTGTCCCAACTCTAGACGGCAAGCTTAAAGTAGGTTCTTAATGTAGCCTTCACATGAACCTCATTATCGATACTTCAATTCTAATTTGATATGGTTCTAACAAATATGTATTAATCGTTATACAATTAAGTATGATATCGATAAATAAGTGTCTGGGTGATATTTTTCGTTTATTTGAAGTTTGACCAGGCAAATAATCTCTGTAATGACTAGTTAATTTAATATGGTAATCACACTTATGAATACTTTTTAAGATATCTATTCTAATATAACACAATCCATTCAGTATACTAATATAATAAAGCTGAAAAATTTGCTATTTTGTTTGTATGAGCAAACTAATATTAGGAACTACTTATCCTATTAAATAATTATTTTTGGAATAAACAGCCACATTTGACGAAAGGTTCCAGACTATATTTTATCCCGACATTCTCACAGGGGTAAATACGTGGGGCGCTGCATTACGTTTTAAGACTTCTTTTCTCTCTTTCTCCTACGAGAACAAACCTTTGGTAAAGATCTTGAACCTTTCCGTGGGTCACTACTATTTTGAAATGTGCTTTTGGTTTATAAAATAAAGTTATATTTATTAAAATTTTTTTTACTAAAGTAATAACAAATTTTCATATTTTATTAATCGTTAAGAGCCAACCCTGCCAGCCTACTTACTATTACATATAGTTAATGTCCATATAATTATGAATTATTATTATTAAACAATACAATATTTGCCAAATGAATCAATAATGTCACCAAATTTTATTTTAATAACTGCGAAGTTGTATATAAATAACAATTAGACACCTTTGAAGTCATTTATTCACCTTTCATTACGAGATACCTACTTCAGTTCTTTACTAAAACATAATGGAGCGTTATTGCGTTGTGGTAAGATAACTTTCTTTTATTATTTAAACATATAAGATTAGTATACTAACTAAATGAAAGAAATAATTAGGGATTGTATTTCTTATTTTTTTAAACGTGAGTATATTTTCTAAATGCTACAGGGAAAGTCTCAGCCTACAATAGAAATATTGCCGATAAATGACCACAGTGCATCATGTTCAGATTTAGGCTATGTTCACATGTAACGCGCGTTAACGCGCGTCAACGCGCGATCAAATTTGAAGAGAGTTCAGATGATGAGCGCTAACGCGCGTTGCGAGAGTACTCGTCAGTCTAGTTCGGTAGAACGTAGAAAATGGACGTGGATATTTTTCTTTTTATCTTGAGTGTCATTTCCATCGCAAAAAATTATACCAATTCTTCCCAAGCACGTCGTTTCAAAATTTTGTTTTTATAGGATTCCGAACCTATATTCCAAATTGCTGGCCTTTTCTCTACTTCATCGATTAGTAAGTCGATGTCAATATCTTCAATTTCACTCATTTTAAATGCGAAAACAAAATATAATTACGAAAATTAACAAAATTACATGCGGTCGCGATGAAAGCGCGCGCTCAATTGAACAGCAAACGGACATTACATTAATATCAAAGCGCGAGTCAACGCGCGATTGTCTGCGTCTAGAAACTTTTTCTCTGAGCGCCGCGTTGACGCTCGCTGACGCGCGTTAACGCGCGCGCATGTGAACGGTTGATTAGGATGTCTAAGCGCGCGATTTGAAAACGCGCGTCACAATTCAGCCATCTGAACATAGCCTTAATGAGATGACAACTGCAAGTTGGTGAACTACGTATTGACGAGTTCAGTTAGTAGAGCAAGCGAACGAGGAATTTTACAAGTAGAAAATTTCTGATTCTGTTTGGCGACTAGACTGCGAGTTTTTGTAGTGAATTTTCAATTGACTCGATTGGTGAATAGATTTATACCACCATCGCTTTGAACGTGGTACAGAAATACTAAGTTTGGTGTGATTGGGATACATAACATAGCTCTGATGAAAAAACACTCTTAACTCATTGACCAATTTTATGATATCCGATTAATCATCAACTAATCGTAATTTTCTCCCATTCCAGTTCGTCCTCCTCGCTCTGGTAGCCACATCTTCATGCCAGACCATGCCATTTATTGGTAGCAATGAATGGCAATTTACTCTTGGCAATTTTTCAGCAAAGCTCTTGATGACGATGGGGAACATACCGACGTTGGGCATGCCGGGCATGTTCCGCGACGGGGTGAGGCCGACATAAGCGCCCGCTGCTTAGGCGATGGAGATTTCTTGACTCCAGAAATAATGTGATTATAGAGTTTGGTGGTGCAGCTACGTATGGTATTCCAAAATACCGCTCACCGAAAGGACAGTTCTCCGAAAACACTCTACTCCGACGGTTAGTTGAATGAAAAAATCATTGTTCGAAACAACGTTTCGCCAAAAGCCCGACAACCGTAGGTTAGGTTAGGTTAAGTTTATATCAGGCCCGAAGGGCCAAAATAAGGCGCAAATAGGAGTTCCGCTCAGCGGAGCTCCGTCGACACTATTATGACACAAACTGGAACTTCAAAAGAGTAATTTAATAGAAAAAAATAAATAATACTTTCGGCAAAACGTTGTTTCGGCCAGTGATTTTTTCGTTCAACTTACCGTCGGAGTGGATTGTTTTCGGAGAACCGTCCTTTCGGTGAGCGGTATTTCGGAATACCATATAGTGATCTTGGTGGTGGACATTAAAGTTAATAAAATATTTTGGGTAATTGAAATTTGGCAGTTTTATATAAATACGTAATACAAAGGCAACTTCTATTCTGAATTTCCCACGGGAACGGGCACAATGCGGGTTAAATGCAAGTATTTAACAATCTCATGCATTGCATTATAGATAACAATATATTTTATATACAATAATGGTTCAAACTTATATTAATTATTGGTTTCAGAATTAAAATATATCATTAACAATTAACAATAACTTAAATTATAAAAATCTAAATAGAGAATGTAAAAAGTTATCGTTAGAAGCAATACTATACTTTAATGTGTTCGTAATAAGCACTAAGTAGGTTTTAATTTTATATCATCAGTTCTTGTATCGGTAATGCGACATTGAATATACTTATAATCCGATGGGAATAGTGGTGGGAAAAACCAGTTAGTTTAGCGAGGTTAGACTGCAAGTGACTTGAATGTACTTACTAACATTGTTAAGAGCAACAAATACATTATATACCTATATATTAAAAGAAGTAAATTTCAAGAGTCAATGTGAAAAGTAGTTAGTGATTAAATAATTCCAATCCAATGTTAGCTTTAAAAATTGAATTAATTTATAATTCAATTCAAGGTACTGAAATAGAAACGAGTACATTATATATGTATATTCAAGAAACAAGAGCCAACAGAAATAAAAGTCTCATGTTTCCGACAAAACAATGAAAACCTAAAGAATTGTTGGTTATTTTGTTTAAACATTTCAATCAATTATAACTTTAAGTATGTAATAAGGTAAAATTACTGGTACCAAAATAGAATTTCCCTACAACTTCAATACATAGTATAAAATAAAGTCGTCTCTGTTTCGTGTCTGTCTGTCTGTATGCTTATATCTTTAAAATTACGCAACGGATTTTGATGCGGTTTTTTGTAATAGGTAGAGTGATTCAAGAGGAAGGTTTTTATGTAAAAAAATTCCCAAAATTCCCACGGGAACGGGCACAACGCGGGTATATGTAACCTAAGGTATGAAAAACATGCCTAAAAAAATTGGTTATTGGCGTGCGGTACTAAATCTATTGATGATACACAAAAACAATGTTCTACACAATCAAAGTACATATCATTGCGAACAAATAAGTTCGCGAGGGCATATGTCTAACTTAATAGTTAGACATATGCCACGGATTTTGATGCGGTTTTTTGTAATAGATAGAGTGATTCAAGAGGAAGGTTTTTATGTAAAAAAATTCTCGAAATTCCCACGGGAACGGGCACAACGCGGGCAAAACTGCGGGGCGCTACTTACAAAATAATAATGCTCGATGGCGGGTCTCTTGTGGCTACTTACTGTTTCGTGCGGTCAAAGCGCGCTGGGATATACCTACCTACAAACTACGAACGACGAAGACGTGCTATGTAGGTATTATCCCGAATTCTTCCTCACATGAAATCTTGATTGTGTATACATATATACTCGCGTGAGTCATGTAATATTTTATCCCCAATTTCCCACTTGAAATTTTGATTGTGTATATTCCTGCGGGAGACACGCAATGTTTTATCCCGATTTTCCTACATGAAATCTTGATTACCCGAAGCGAAGCGAGGGCGGGTCGCTAGTGTTTGAATATTACTTTAATGAAGATTTGCGTCTAATTTTAGAAATTGCTGACGTTCTTCATTTAAGTTGAAAAAGATTTGCATAAATTTAAGAAACATTTTCTCATTATTCATTATTCCTTTTGCTTTTTGTTGACAGTTTAATCATTTAAAAAAATATCTGCTTAAAGGTCCAAGACCACATTTTACACGAAACCTCCAGACCGTTCACTTGGGTGACCCAAGTTTAAACCTGTTGGCCAGTGTTGGGACCCAAGTTGGGTCCCAACACTGGCCAACAGGTTTAAAGTAATATATAGCCTTCACATGAACCTCATTATTGATAACTCAATTCTAATTGGATATGCTTTATGATTTTTATTTTATCAAAAATATAAAAAATATGTTTTTGAAGCATGCTCTTCCTATACGATAAGTAACTATCTTTCATCGCGTTCGAATAATATCTGGAATTACCACTGATGTAAAAAATACGGTTGTTGTGACCTCAGTCATGACCAAACGTTATGTAATAATAAGTTTAAAACATTTAAGATAATTTGATTTTAGTTTGACTCGCTCGCGTTCTATTGAACTCGCCAGCTCGCCAAATGTAAATGATGTATAATGTCTAATGTTATGCTTTTAAATTGAGATGTAATTTTAGTTGTATAGTCGTAACATATGCTACTAATGTCGTGAATATTTATGAGTATATTGTATAGTTTCTCAGAGCATAATGAAGTCAGACCGTGCAAACACATTCCTGTTTCTTGTAGGTCTGTGCTTAATAAAATAAGTCTAGGTCAAATGGGAAGGTACCTAGGTAGAGTCTAGGTCATGTCACGAGTTTATTTGCACCGATTACTTATTTAACTTATACTCGTAATATAATTTATCCAATATTTTTGTAACTGTGTTATATGATATCCTTTTTAACTTTGTAATCAAGATTTAAACATAAAATTTGTTTAAAATTAATTTTTAAGACGAAAATACATAAAGATTAAGAAAGGCAACTGTTTTAAATCAAAAGCTCTCTTTAATTAAATTCAATCAAATAGGGTCATTTCGCCAGTTCGCGTCCATTTAGTGCAGTTGGCAAGTTTGAAGGAGAAAATAAAAATGTTCCAGCACGAGTTTCAATGAAAAATTTATGTAATGTGTTCGTTATATAGTCTACTATAGGGTTCGCTTACAATTTTGTTCGAAACTACTTGTGTTTTTTTTATAAATAGAAAAACTTCAAAAATAGGCGTTTTACCCACTTTGCGTCCAAAAATTCTAAATTGCGTCCACCCTTAGACCATTTTGCGTCCACCAGCTAAGAAAAGGAATTTAGGGGTGATATTTTTCAGATAATGTAAAGAAAAATTGTATTTTAACAGTATTCCGTTGGCTCCACGGCTGGTACATGTTCTTTCTCAGATTCCACATCTGGTATCCACCAAGGTTTTGGTGTAGAGTGTATTTCGGCTGTTACTGTTTGAACCTGCACAGTCGAACCGGAGCTTCATCATTTATGTTTTCATCTTCTACGTATAATGAAGAGATGGTGATTTCTTTAGACGTCTTTAGTTGCATCCAATTCTAAAATAGTACTATTTCGTTCTATTGGGCGTTTTTCCATTACCCACCGGCACCGGCGCCGGCGCCGGCGCCGTGCCGGTGCCGGGGAAGCAAAAATGTATGAAAATGTATGGCTCGCTTTTTGACTTACCGGCGCCGGCGCCGGCCCGGCATTGAGTCCTGCCGGCGCCGTCGCCGGCGCCGGGGTAACAAGCTTCCCACCGGTGCCGGCCCGGCAAAATTGCATGTGTATTGCATATTTATATGAATTGTAGCCGTGTGAGTGTGTAAGTCCGTGTCAGTACTGTACCACTCACCGGGCGTAAACCGGCATCGACACCGGCGCAGTGGAAAAACGAAACCCCGGCGCCGGTGCCGGTGCTCGGCCATGCCGGAGCCGTGCCGGTGCCGGGCCGAGTAATGGAAAAACGACCATTGATAGTTCCATAAGAGACCTCACAGATTCAGTTTCGATAGAAATTTCTGCAAAGAAAACTTCAGCAGGGAGAGTGTTTTTAGTTTTAACTCTTAGTTTTGGTTTAAAAAAATAATGCATATTAAATTATAAGTTAAAAAATATATTTATGCTATTATTTGAATTTAATGAAAAAATGGACGCAATTTGGTACAATACTATTTCCTTGTAGGTATAGTTTGCGTCCACATATGATATACGATATTATCTTTTTCTACAACCATAATAACGTGGACGCAAATTGCTCATTACAATTGCATGATAATAATACATAAATAAAAAGTAAAAACAAATCCCCTTTTTTAATTTTATCACATAAAAATAAAAACTAACTAAATCATAAATAGACGAGTTCGCGTCCATTGTGGTCGCAAAGTGGAAGTTTTATAAATTCGGTGTAGTAATTCGCGTCCACCTTATTTTAACTGTTAACTTTTTAAAAAACAAGCAAGTACATAATTAATATTACTCCTTTTTTCATGCTTTATGTCTAGAAACAGCTTTGTATTCTAAAATACGCATAAAACAATAAAATCTTACCGTCGAACGCGCCCCTGCTCACTATTTTTTTGCCAACATTTCGCGCGTTTGCGCTTCTTTGTTGAAGAACGGAAACTAACTATTTTTCTAGACATGATTGGTTAGGCTCACAGAACTTTTATCTATGTCTATGTGCCTCTTACACGATTAGGTATTAGCGGTAACGACTTTTCGGTGATTTAGTGTGTTAATACACCTATTTTCGAGAATTTTTATAGGGAGGTCCGAAAAATGGACGCGAATAGGGCGCTGGACGCGAACAGGCGCAATGACCCTATTTATACTTAAGCGTTTAACGCCTGATTGAATTCTTATGTCAAAAATTGTTTAAGTAGTTATTTTATATCAAATCATTTGAGTAAGTTCTAGTTTGTTAGTGAACTCGAATTTAAATGGATTTTTTCCAAGTTTGATTTCTTGAGCTGTGAATCATTTACCTGTTTAAATTAACTTCCTTCAATAACTACAATGTAAGTTTTCTCATTCTAGAATATAAAATGTTATATATTTATAAACATAGTTCCTTAAACAAATACGAACATATTGGTTTATGAATATATTAAAAACTCGGAAAGTAACTGAAAGAAACATTATTAACAATATATTCGAAATATATTCAGTAAGGATTACCGAAACCTTTCATGAGCTTAACGGCTTATTAATGTACGAGCTAACTGAAGCATATCTCACAAGTACGAACGTTACTTTTAATAATATGATAAATGTATGTACTCAGATTCAGGAAAAGGCGCTTAAACTAACAAATGTTTAAGAAACCTAATGAAAATCTCTTTTATAAGGTTTTGTAAGTATTATTTTTACAAATTCGTTCATCCAATCGTTCAATTAACTCGTTTTCCCAATGAACTACTCAAGTACATGTGTAATAAACAGGGATTAAGTGGGTCCTTGAGCGTTGTCATTCATCCATTAATGTTTGCGCGCGTAATCCCGGCTTGAGGAGGCGACGAACTCCGAACTGTCGGGACGATGAACTACCGGAAGATTAAAACGTTTACGACACTTTAACATGAGTTATTACTTACTATTAAAGTATGCACTTGTTTACTGTTTAATGTTTTGTTTGCCGGTACAACAAAAAAGGGGAAAAGCTTTTAACGATAAAAGATAAAATTGGTTAACTGATTATGTTTGACGATGTTACTTTGATTTAGACTTATAGTTAGCCCCGTGTGTGATCTGCGATTTCTAAATTGCAGTTGTTGTGTTTCAATTGACTTGTCTTTTCCCGTTTGCGTATAAAGGCTGTTTCACTAGAGTAAGGCTATGCTACATTGATATACTTCGTTGAATCAGATTGTCGAACTGTGCTAGCTACTGCTATCACAGCTAAAGCAACAGGTAGCAATAATGGTACACTAAATGCTAAGTAATCCTACTTATTTATTCATCAAATGATGTCAGGTATAAAAGACGATTCCGTGCTTCGGAGGGCACGTTAAGCCGGTCCTGGTTACTTTCTACGGATAGTAGTAATTACATGAGCGATGTCAGAGGCCTTTGGCAGCTCAATAAATCTGACACCAGGATTGGTCAGGTTAACCGTCCACTCGATGAAGAAGAAGGTATTCTTATTGCCATAAACGAATACAAATTCTCTGTCAATTTCTTGGTTGTCCTCCTCGCTCTAGTAGCCTCATCTTCATACCAGACTATCCTATCGAGTGTCGATGACGGATGAAGTTAAATAAAGTATTTTGGGTTATTGATTTAAGCAGTTACCTTTCTAATAGCTAAATTGCCAAAAGCCTTTTAACTTGCTTACAAATCCGCTGCTTGTAAACTTATTCAATCTAAAGGAACGCCTTAGGATTACTATCTAAGAGAGTTTCCCTTTGGTGTTTAATTTCATTGCCGTGTTCCTGACAGGTTCCACGTAAAATATCACTGTTTGAATAGGTACTCTCTAATTGTTAACTTTGTGTTAATCGATTTATATTCCAAGTAATTGATTTACAAAAGGGATTTGAAGAAAACAAAACTAATGGGATCTATCTGATCTGGCTTGTTCTTACTGTGAATTGATGGTTCCTAAAACCAAAGACAGTCTAAAGGCTGGAAAATGTGTGCAGTTTCATAGTGTTTGTTACTTCAATTTAGTTTTCTTACAACAATAGTATTCATGAAAACTCAAACACAAAACAAACATTTAATGAATCTCAACAAACAGCAGAGCCGCCTAGCGTTTTTATACTATTATAACAATTATGAATGTGTAAACTCTCATAACAAGAAAGTTGAATACTTTTATACAAATAACGAGTCCAGCTGCGGGTTTGTAACAATAACCAGAGAACGGATGTCCAATCAATTGAGAACGAAATAAAACCTGAGCAATGTCCTGAACAATTCAGATGGTTTGAAAAACCTCTAACAATTTCTGAAAGCTCAAACAGCTTTTAAAAGCTTTTATCCGAATGTGGTATATTGAATTGAAGCTTGGGTAAACGAAGGATTTTGGTCCGCGGAGAAGAATACACTGAAATATTAGTATCTATTGTATGAAAAATATGATGGCGTTAGTGAAAAGAGCCAGTTAAGTTAACAGCCTCCGTGGTCTTGTGGTTTGAGCGCCCGGCTCACGATCCGGAGTTCGATACCCGGTGGGGACAATTTCTCACAAAAAATCTCTTTGTGTGACTGTCCTCAGTTTGGTTAGGGCATTGCAGGCTGATTCACCTGATTGCCCGAAAAGTAAGATGATTCCGTGCTTCGGAGGGCACGTTAAGCCGTCGGTCCCGGTTACTTTCTACGGATAGAGTCGTTACATGAGCCATGTCAGAGGCCTTTGGCGGCTCTATAACTCTGAGACCAGGATTGGTCAGGTTGACCATCCACTCGATGAAGAAGAAGAGTAAAAAGAGAGGTCTTTGTCTTGCATTGAAACATTGCAGGCTTATCTTGGACTCTTTCTCAACTTTCTTTTTTGCTTACAAAGCGGGGTGGTTTCCCATATGCGTTAGAATATCACAGTAAGTATCGCAGTGCTCTTTTCAATCTACTTCGGGTTCTCTTCAGACTCTAGCTAGACCACATAGACTGTCCGCCGATTGCAAATACCTAATTAGGTGACAGCTGCTCACCGCATGCAACCACCACATACTGAGTGCAGCGAACGACATAACGTAGGATATTAAGACGTAAATTATGGCATCATCCGAAACAGTTTTCTAACTTCGATTACGACGGACAAACGTCCTACTTCAGACAGCAATCGCTCGTCTATCCAGGCCTTTGTTGTTTAAACAACTCATGTAGCAGAGTTCAATAACTCGTCCAAAATAATTTCAACGGTAATCAAACCACGAATACTATATTTACATAATAATAAAACGAATTAACGCCGTTAAAATCTCTTCTCTGAATTTTGTCGGCAATTATAAATTCAAATTTGTAAATCGTTATCGTCGACACCCACATACCGATACAATTTAATGATTTACTGGAATCAAACCTCCGATGAGATCAGAATGAATTTTATTAATTAAATGAACAGAGTAACCTTTAAGCGACAAGTCAATGGTTATCAGATAAGGCGGTGGTTACAGTTAACTACTAGTAAGTAATGTCAGCTGACCAAGAGATTATTTAGCGTAATACATAGAGCAAATATGGTAACATTAAACGGTTTCTTTATTTTTTTAAGGGTGTCGTTTCATAAGTAAGTCTCCTTTTTAAAGTTACAGTTGATGAACCTAACAATTATCTACCTAGTAAGTAACACAAGTTAACAGCCGCACTCAGAGTCAATATAATAATTCCTTATGAGCGGTTATTGAGTGATTTTTAACATTTACGAAAAATTACGTCAATATGTTAATTGATTATTAAAATGACGTCTCTGAGTACGGTAATAGGTGAGAAAGAGAAATCTGTTCTTCAATATGCATTTGTGAATAAAAACACGATAAACAATATCTGTAAGCATAGCCTTATCCTCAGTGCAACATCGTCGCGGGATCAAGTACCACTGTTCTCATACCGCCACGAGGCTTGGTACCTACCATAGTATTGATAAATAGGATTGGCCTGTTGTACTAATATTTAGTCTGTTTAGGTGACAAATATGGCTGTGGAAAACAGGGTTGCCTCTGGGTACGTGATACACTGGGAAACACTTAATATTAATAAAAGGCTGTTTGTATTAATATTAAACTGATTTCCATGTAATTTTAAGCAAAAGTTGGAGAATGGTATATGAGTATTTCCACCCCGAATTTATTCTGTACAAGCAGCGCCCCGCGGATTTACCCGTGTTGTGCCCGTTCCCGTAGGAATTTCGAGAATTTTTATACTTATCAACCTTCCTCTTGAATCAACTCTATCTATTAAAAAAACGGCATCAAAATTCGTTGCGTAGTTTTAAAGATCTAAGCATACATAGGGACAGACAGACAGCGGAAAGCGACTTTGTTTTATATTCGTTTGTGATGTTTGTGAACAAACTAGTGCGGGTCGCTAGTAATTTATATAAATAGTACCAAGTACCAAGTACCAACGTGATAAATACAGCTTATTATACGCGATTTAAGGTTAAACGGCTCTCTTAGCTGTTAACTTGAATAGCTTAGAATACTTAGGTCGTACTTAAGATAATAATTATAAAATAGCATATGAGGTGAAGTGGTGTAATGTAATGAGAAAGAGGGCCAAGGTTCGATGACAAACGAGCGGGACTTATTTATTTACTCATTTGACATTTAAATATTAAAATAAAAAAAGTATAATATTAATCTCAACGTGAGACGCTATTAATTTTTTTTAAATAATGTAATCTACTATATAAAAATAAGTCGGGTTTTCCTCCCTGACGCTATAACTCCAGAACGCACGAACCGATTTCCACGGTTTTGCATTCGTTGGAAAGGTCTCGGGCTCCGTGAGGTTTATAGGGAATAAAATTCCCACGGGAACGGGGGCGCTGCGGGTGGAACCGCGGGGCACAGCTAGTGTAATAATAATAAAAAAAGACCGAGCTTGTCCCGTGACTCCGAGGAGAAACACTATAATAAAAATATTATCATTATAATGTGTTCGTTTGATAATGAATCGTAGATAGTGAATCTCCGAATCAACAGAATTACGTTTAAAATATTGATCTCTTTCAGCCTAACAATAAACTTAAAATGCAACTTGGTAATTATAGCGAGGATACCAATCTTACTAGTTCGTCTGACTACAAGAGAGTATATATAGTTGGTGATAAAGTATGCCAATTAGTACCAAATTAGATTACAATGCTCCTGGACCATTCTGTCTGTTCCGTTCCACGTTTTTGCGACACTGTGCAGGCGTTTGAGACTCGGTCGAGGACGCCGGCCCTAACATGATTTATTATATTTTTGTGCCAATTAGAGACAAACAATTGGACTGTTTTGATTTAGGTTTGTGAGGTACTGTGTTTGGAGGATATTCAAAATAGTTACTGAATTGTTTAATTAAAGTAAGTCTTTGGTTTTATCTCAATGGTCAGCCATGTAACAGATCTATAAGTCACCATTAAATCAAGATCTAGTGGCATTTTATATTGCCAGTTACATATAACAATTATTTTATCCGATATTGACTTTGTCGAAATTCAACAGCATTTGTGATTAGGTACCCTACATCAATATTGAACGAAACCAAATTAATTAAAATAACCAACGTAATTATGATGAACCTTACTATAAATAGATCACACTTACAATCTAGAGTTACAGGAGCAAATATTTCAAACTTCAATACGAATCAGCTTTCAAGTAAAATGAAATTGACATTCCACAGAGGCGGGTAATGTCCCCGAACCCGGCCAATTCGGGTACTTAATATACTAATTCCATCATCAAACAGTGCCTGATATTGTAATGTTCCCCTAAAACACGAAAGTGAAAATATATTGAATTTTAACAATTTTGTCAGAAGGTTTTTGCCATTCTCTTGATCATGTACTTAAGAGATTTTTTTTAAGGTTATGTGTCTATTCTGATCATTGCACTAAGTCATGGTAATTGAAACTAAGTATAGATGACTATATTCAAAGAGAGACGATCTAATATATAAACTCTCCGGCTCGCAGCTAGTAAACTCGCTCAATATAAACGATGTTATTCCAATTTAATATAACAAGACTACCGACCAATCCTCCGGACGGAGGCTACACAACCGTTTTCTCATGTTGCATATTACCAAACGCATAGATTTATTAGTCTCGGTTAGATAGCCTAGGCCATAAAGGACTATAAAAGGACTAACCCTAGGTGATCTACGTACAGTCGACTTGAAACGACACTAATACACAATTACACCTTTGAAGCAATTAAATAAATACAACACGATGTTCAAAGCGGTAAGATTATTTTATTTAAAAAATGTTTTATTAAATTCGTATTAAAATAATATGACTAATAATTTTAACTTTGGGATGGATTATAAATCATTATAGTAGGTATCTAAATCAAATGGAGTCCGTTATAAACTATGTTCGATTTGGTACCTACATATTAAAATACAATTCGAGAAGTTTTTGTCTTTGAAGATCCTAATGATCTGAGATCCTGGGTTCAATTTTAAGGGTGAGATAATCATGTTGCCCATTTGCTTTTTACATATTGCTCGGGTTTCAAACTACAAATCTGCGTAAGGCAAGCGTGGTGATTATGCCTAATTCTTCTCACTGAACTAATAATACCTTTAGTAAGATAAATAGAGGTCTTTGCCCAGCCGTGGGTCATTACAGGTTAATACTAATACTTATATACAATCCATCATAAAGAACACTAATATATTCATTACAAATTTGTAAATGCGAAATTAACTAATGTCCATTTATGCGAAAAGCTTATTTTACTTTCTAACGCATCCTAAACTTATGTATAATTTTGTACTTATCAACAATATTAAAACAATATGCTTAGGCATCTTCCATTTTCTTTTCACAACAAACTAGCATAAGTAATTAAGTCTAAACTAAATTATGTTTTAAAATAAAGTTAAATGAGCTTGTGCAAAGTTTCTCAAACTCCATTTGTTTTTATGTTTCAAAATAACATTTTCAAAATATATATTTATAAAGCGGCTGATCTGGGTTAATTAATTTTTTATGACAAATTGAATCGAAATTACTCGAGTAGGTACATTTTTTAAAATATTAGCAAACTTACCGATATGATTGACACTGAAGTAAATAAAAGAGTAATTAAATATTAATTCCATTTTATTATATTATTTTGGGTTTGCGATCACAAACCCGCAAGAAGCAAGTGGTAAGGATTAGGTACGCCTAATCCAGACTGTACTGATATCATCAGTGAGCGAGAAATATTTGACCTGCCTAATAAAACATAAAAAACTAATAAAACATATAGGTGACGATACAAACTTATAGGTAGGTGACTGTATCGACTAATAGATCGCAGTGTAAACTGTCTTATAAGTGTGTTGTTTACATTTCAGGTGGTCTTATTCTCCCTTATCGCCGTAGCCTTCGCGGGCATCATAGCCCCAGTGGTGCCAGTGGCCCACGTCGCGGTGGCCCGTCCTGCAGTGGCTACTGTATCCCACACTGCGGTGGTCCACCCCGCCCCGCTGGTCCACCACGCCCCGATTGTCCACGCCGCCCCACTCATCCACCATGCCCCAGTGATCCCGGTGGTCCGCCATGCCCCGATCGTACCAGTGGTCCGACATGCCCCCATCATTGCTGTCCACCATTAATTGGGATTAATTTCGATTGAAAGTAGATTTGATTGATTTGATGTTTGGATTCAATTGTATTATTATTGAAATAAATCTGTAGTGTTATGAAATTGTATTTAGTTTAATTTTATGCTTAACAAAAAAAAAAACACATATGGTCCAAAAATGACCTTAGTTGTTCGGAAACTACGTCATTGAGTAAACCAACATTATGTTATCGGGTAATTTTGGGTACACAGATATATAAAATAAACGTTTCTAAGAGACGTATATTCTATTATACTCTCATAGAGATCAAAAGAATATGTTCAAGAGACACTCGTCATTCATACCATTACAATACGTAAACAAAAATTTGTTCAGCGTCTCAAATATAACAAAGAACAATTATTTCGAGAGATAATGTTGAAAACAGTTTTAAATGAAGACAAATACGTTTTACGGGAACTATTTGTAACTGTAATGGCTGTGTCGAATTTAATTATTTAGTTATTTTCAATTGCTTGAACCCTGGAATAATTAACAAAAGGCTAAATGGCAAATTCAAATGTTAACTATACTCAAAAAGTTTATCGGGTTGGTCTGAGGGCCGACACTGCGTTAAGCGTGCGCACGCCGCGGTTCCATACAAAATTGAACCGTCGCGTGCGGTGTCATACAAAAGTGAACCGACGCGTGCGCACGCGGCGTGCGCGCGCGACGGGTGCACGCTTAACGCAGTGTTCAACTTGAGAATCGGACATCTATTTTTCACCCCTCTAAATGTTATGGGTAGTCCATCCGTTAATTTTTACATGGCTAAACACCGTTTGCCGGGACAGCTAGTATTTCTATATTTTTATATCTAGCTCGTATACCCTGATAAAATTAATTATAAATTCATCGTAGGTATAATTGCAAAACCAATACTAAGTCAACTGTATTTTCCATGAAATTAAAATAATATTTCAAAATATACACAATACGTAGCCTAAAATATAGAGTTGAAGACTATATGAAAGAACGTACAATATCAATAGCAGCATGATAAAATTAACCAGTATGTCATTAAATAAGTTTTGGTCCGAAATGTGCAACAGCTGGGTCTCTCACTGAAGTGTGAACAGTGGGCCAGTGTGAATTAGGGCTTAGTCATCAATCTTAAAGTATTTTAGAAAATATAAACTTTATACACAGAATCATTACATAGTATAAAGCTAAGTCGCTTTCCGCTGTCTGTCTGTCTGTCTGTCTGACATTCCAAAAAAAATTGGTTATTGGCGTGCGCTGCTAAATCTATTGATGATACACAAAAACAATGTTCTACACAATCAAAGTAGGTACATATTATTGCAAAAAATTAAGTTAGCGACGGCATAATTATGTTTAACTATTATAGTTAAGCCACAATAACCGTTTTTAGTTAAAATTAATTAGTTAAAAAAGGAGTGTAATTTTGAGTTGATATTCATATGAATATCTATATCAAAATAAATGTTAATTATGTTACTTTATATACCTCTATAAATTATTAAAATCTGACAGTTAGTTTCATAGTTTATTTATTTATTTAAATTACTAACTGTACTTACAGCATAGCCAAAACGTATAGAAAGCCAGCACAAACTAGTTATAAGTTATTTCTCAAAATACACAAAATAATAATGCTCGATGGTGGGTCTCTTATGGCTACTGTTTGGTGCGGTCAAAGCGCGCGGGGATACGAGTATACCCACGAACGACGAAAAAGACGCACTATGAATTATTGTTCCGAATTCTTCCCCACATGAAATCTTGATTGAGTAAATATACTCGCGTGAGACATGCAATATTTAACCCGAATTTCCCACTTGAAATTTCGATTGTGTATATTCTCGCGGCAGACACGCAATGTTTTATCCCGATTTTCCTGAATAAAATCTTGATTACCCGCAGCGAAGCGAGGGCGGTTCGCTAGTAGTTAATAAAACATAAAAAATAAAAGACGTGAGAATGAAAATTACAAAAATACAAATCAATAATAAAATAGAAATACCAAAACTATGACACCAGACCACGTCTAACAAGTGTGGTGAAGCCAAACGTGTAGGCATTTGCACCTTACCCCATTATAGTCTAAAAGGAAATTTATCCGTAGATATTATGGTAATTCTGTCTCGTATCGTATATCAAAAGATTTATGTGTATCCTGCACCTATGTGAACCCGAGATGTCAACGACACAAGATGAACGCGCCCGAGTCTAATGCACAGCTTTTTATTATGTTAAGACCATCGCAGACGGTATTTCAGCGCTTTGAGTGACTTGCTTGGCGCAGTCAAGTCTGTTTAGGTCATTCTGACTTTTTAGATTCAGTAAAACTTGCCTTAAGTTGGCGGTACAATTCTTTAGTCTGAGAGACAAAAAATCCTGTGGCGATAAAGTCTATTCGATGTGGGCATTCTTCATAGATTTTCATAGAATAAAACGCAGTCTAAAGATTAGTCAGCGCAGCCGCTTAGTTTGCGAGCGAGTGTACAATAACTGAGGTTTAACTTTTTCCTTAAAGACAGTTTGAGGATAATTGTTAGCGAATAAAGCGTGTCTTATAAAGTAATATGGTGGTTTTCATAGTAATATTAAAATGTATTGTCTGTATGTCTAGTACAGAGACATAATAAAAACGCAGGAAAAACTAGAAGCACCGCTAGTGACATTGTAACGCTTTTCGATATCTTTTGACTGTCGTTAACGCCCAAAATCCACGAACAAAAACTTTGCACTCAAGGTTCTTAATAAAGAAATCCTTTGAAAAGTAGAAATTCTAAATGATTTTAATCAGAAACATGAACTCCTACAGTAAAACTTCGAGAATTAATTGCCAAAGAAACTTTGCTATTATACTCCTCCTTGTTTTGATATTTTGCTCAATGACTTATAAAATCCGTGCTGATAAAGCAAAATATTTGAAAAATTATCCCTAAAAATTAAAAAATACCCTTAAATATTTATTAAAAAAAACATAAAATTCACTTTCACATTCATTACACACCGCTCTCTCAAACATGAACAACAAAAATTAAATTAACACCAACATTAAAATCAAAAGGCAAACAATTAAACCCTTTGGTACGCGTCCGTTTTCATTAAATATTCTTTTTTAACCCTTCGAAATTAGCATTTCCGGTTCATTCGCGGCCGAGGGCATTACGCGGTGAAACCTTGGAGGAGGAATTTACGGTGAACCCAAGAATGCCCTTGAAGAGATGCATCGTCTGAAGCAGGATCTTAATAAAGTTATCTCAAGGATAATTGCTGAGTGCGCATTAATACAGAGCACCTCTAATCCGGTTTTTGTCAAAGGTTCCTTTTAGTAGCTAAGGACTTTCTCATTAATGAGAGAGACAAATTGCTTTCGATTTTGGTTAGTGTTGTGGGAGTATTAAAGGTTGACACTGGTTTTGTATAATAATTTTTTGCTAAAGGACTTGACTGTAGGTGGCATATAAACTATGCGGTGGGAAGATATATTGACGTAATTAAAGACCTCCTTTCTTATTAGATCCTTAATGTAGTACTTTTATGAATAGACCGTTTACCGTTTCTAGGGGTAGAATGAACATTTTTCAAAAACTACTATTCGACGTCGTAGTCACTGCACTATGAAACCTCCTTAATTTTGTAAGTCAGATTGTTGACAATCAAGGGTCATAGTGAAATAACTAGCATTAATCCTACCCTCTAAAATATTTATGCAAATATTTAAAACGGCCAGCCAACTGCGACCTTCCCAGACCCTATAAGACCCTTTTCTGCAAAATTTAACTTGCAGCCTTGAGTCCGACACAACTTGGGGCAAAACTGACTCCCGCCAGTGTGTACGAGATAAACCGGAATTTGTGCATTCGCCTTGAAAAGCGCTATAAACTTTTGTAGCTTTTGTTTTTTCTTGATTTTGTTTTTTTGTGGTACGTACGAGTTCCTTTTTGGGACCAAAATTGAATAAAAAATTGTATATTTTTACAAACTTATATTTGGACGGTTAGTATGGCGTTTCATTTGTTCAATTCACACAAGATCAACTATGTCATCAAAACTATTTCCTAGTGTACGAGTATGGCCGCATACAGAAAGGCGTGAGTCAACGGTGTAATCGGCGTTGGTAACTAGTGTCGAATCTCTAAACAATGTGCCAAACCAGCATAGACAATCAGAGTCAAAGTCAAAGTCTTTGACTCAACTTTTTCAACTTTTTTTAATGCCAGTTCCGTTATTTATATTTGTACGGTCTATAATTACAGATAGATAAAGTACATAAAGTTGTTCTAATATACTTACTTCGTACTATAATTGATATTCTTTCCCTTTTTTATATTTCATGTTAGTCCATAACATTTACTAATAGAAAACACAAAAACATCTCTAACGTTAAGCGCACACAACAAATGGTTTGATTTATACCCGTAAGAAACAAACGTTCCCGTAGTATAACAATGATAAATCAATACGAATACATCCATCCTCAAGGACTATTACAGTCAATAAACTTGAGGCCTTCGGTGAAGTGTACAGCATATTGTATGGGATATTTATGTTGGGGTCTTTGGATGTCAATTGAACATTGTGTCTCAGATGTCGTTTTTATATTGTATGTGCTAAAGTACACCGTGTTGGCGAGGGCACTACCGATTTTTTTGTAAAAAAGAAGATTTAAAATGATCTCTTACGCTATAAACTATAATACGAAGCGAAGAAGTTTCTAAATTTATGCTTACATTACAATTCAGTTATCTTTTAAAAAAACATGTTGCCGTGCCGTCAGCTTGGACCTCCTATTTCATTGTAAATTATTTTCATTGATTTGATCAGGAGTATAATATAAAATAATAGAAATAATAGCTAAGTAGTTCCATGTAATCGATAAATTAATCTTTCATCTTGCTATAAATACAAAGATGTTACTGCGAATTTCAAAGGTTAACATTGAAATTAAAATAAAATGCACAAATGTAAATAAAACTAAATAAAAGTTTCTATTTGAAGTGTTCAATATTCACGAAAGTTAAACTTTTAAATTAATTTCTGTAAAAACATTTTGTTAGAACATCAGCTAGTAATTAGATTTGTCGTCGGAATCCAATCATCGAACAACTTATTGGTTTTATTTCGATTGTATCTGAACGAACACAATCAGACAACTTTCTATTGTCAATCAAATCATTTTAAATAAAGATTGAGATACAGTGAGTGAGTTGGCGCACAAACTCAACCGTCTCCGGACAGGAGTAGGTTGCTGCAGGTCAAACCTGATAAAGTGGGGCTACTCCACTAAGTCGGAGTGTGATATGATTGCAAGACAAAATCCGAAGTCATCCTTTTTAAGTATATTCTGCAGTTCATTAAATTATATCAAGAGATTGGTTTTTACCGCGTCACCTATGTGCATAGCTTCAATAACAGAAATCAGTTTGACTAAAGTTCACAAACCACCTGAATGGGTGGCCTTTAGGCGGTCTAAAACTCCCGACACCACCGACAGCGTGACCACTAACCTACACAAACTTACTATATCAACCAAAATTTCTTCATCTTCACACAAAACTTTTACCTTGAAATACACAAACCATAGACAATATATCAGTGTATTACAATCCTATCGTTTAACAACCGAGGTCTTTGGTCTCGATTAGGTACTGCTGTTATTGCAAATGGCGGCCGATACGGGTCGGGTTCATTCTTGCAAATTAATTAACAGCACTTACTGAGTAGACTCGCACATTTGAGCCATTTGCTACCGAACTATACGGCGCATTTGAGAGATATAGCTGTCTTCGAGTTGGTTTATTAATATTCGCCAATAACCTTTTCGATAAACGAATGTTGAATCATTTTTGTATTTTAGAATATGGGTGTTTCATTTTCGTTTTTATAATAAATACAAAAAATTGTATGTGTGTGAGCGGAGCAAGAGTTTTTAAATGGTACACAAAATTATATTGTCAGAGCTAATTCGATGTTCTGATTAAATCGCTAGTCTATCTGTTGAATAAGCACATACTTTTATCACTACTTTTCCTTTTTTTCGAAAGGTTTTATTCAAACAGATTCTTTCATAAATCAACGGCTATTTCCTAAGATAACAAGTGCTTGAGTGCAAGCAATAAACTTTTCGGTCAATATTTGCTGATAGAGTTTTAATTAAAAAAAGTTGCAGACGTATTTCGGTACTCAAGATGCCCATTCATAAAGTATCAAATATTTCGCATTCTCCGGTGAAAGTTTCGCATTCTTCACGAAAGAAGAAACTATCAAAAAATTCTGAAACTTATTAAATTTTCTTTTCAAGTGAGGTTGTTTACCCTTAATGTATATTTTGCAACGTGTGTCCTACCTGAGTTATTGTATTGAAGGCAAAGAGACGTCCACATAAGTTTTGGTATAATAATGAAAGTTAAGAATATGTTTACATATTGAAAAATAAATACGAGTAGAAACTGTAAGTTTAGGAGCATATAAGTAGGTAGTGTATTTTCCTTGATATTACATCTTTTATTAAGTATATGTATTATAAGTAACTAGCTGTGCCCCGCGGTTTCACCCGCAGCGCCCCCGTTCCCGTGGGATTTTGAGATTTTTATTCCTTATTTTTCTTATATAAAAACTTTGTCCTGACAATAAGGAACACATTAAAGAAAGAATCATCCAATTTGGTGCAGTCGTTCTGAAGTTATGCGCTTAGCAACAGATTCAGCGATTCATTTTTATATTATAGATAATCAAAGGTCCTTGAACTGAAAATAAGACTACAATAGACATCTTTTTAAAAATAATATGATGTCAATAACTATTGAAAATATTGATATAGCAAAAGTATAGTAAGGATCCTTTAATTTGTTATTCGAAAATTTAACCAAACCAGTCTGATGTGCTGAAAACCAACACAATGAGTGCTACTACAGAGTGAATCAGAGCACTTCTTATTTCAGTTTAAAATTAACTTAATGAGATACGAACAATACTTTATTTACTTTCACATTTTTACAACTTTGTCAAACTTTGAGAGTAACAAAAGCCACAAAAGTAAGTACCTAATATAATAAAAACTTTATAATTTTATCTGTTAAAACGGTCACGTTATGACTATAAAATTTTACAATACGAAGTTAAAATTGCAGTAAGATATGTGATCTTATCAAATCTGAATCAGGTGCAAGTAAAGTTGATAGATTTAAAATAACTCTTGAATCCCGATCGGAGTTATCTAAGTTATTATATTGGAGTTGGACAAGTTCATAATTTATTTGACTTTCATAACTTACGGTCTGGGTCAATAGTTATAGTTTTATGATTGAACTAACGCGTGTCTTTTAAGGAGTTCATTAATTAACTATGCGTCGTTAACATTATTTTATAGTATAAGTGTTGTACCTACAAGTAGTTAATTTTCAATAACTTTTCTTAAGATTTATTAATTTACTAGCAGTGCGCCGTGGTGTTACCCTCGTTGTGCCCATTTCCGTGGGAATTTCGGGATGAAAAATAGCTTATAACGTTCTCAATGTGGCTATCTATTATGAAAAGATGTATTCAAATCGCATTAGTAGTTTTATTTATATTATAGGTACCTTATTGTTTCCCGGTAAATCATAAAAAAGTCAATTATAATGTAGCAGGAAGAAAGGCAGGATAACATAGACACTAATCAAGTATACGTCAATAAGAGCCTGTATAAAAAGCCGTCGATAACAACCGCGGCGTCCCTGAATGTCCCATAACCGTCCTGCTCCCTGCTCCACGGATGGGTCATTATTATGATTGAGCTGCGCGCTCACGGCAAGGCCTTGCGTGCCAAAAATACTTCAAACTATAACAAATACTCTGATTTATATGAGGCTCTTTATTTCGAGGACATTGTTTTTATGTTGTAATGATTTCGATTCATTAGTATTTTTCGATGATGCTTTATTTGTGAAGTTTGTCGGACTATTGTTCATATGACACACCTACAAACAAAACTGATTGACAAAATATCATTTATAGAAAAAATCTAGTTTAGACTATGTAGACCGTTAACCCTGTCATACGCTACCTTTGTATATTTGTTGCACTGAAACAACGACTTACAAATCTTGTAAATGCTTTAATGATTTTGTGTAACACTGTAGCTCTCTGCTATACAGTGTTACACAAAATCTCTACAAACCTTTTGGTCATTTGGTTATAACTATATCGCCTAGTTTTCTAGGCGATATAGTCGACTACTTTTTTCCAGACAAAGAGAATGTAACCATATTATATCGCCCGCTTACCAATCTATATGTGAAGGTATCTTAATTGTACGACAATTTTAGTTAACTAATTTCTAATAACTCACCTGTCGAGTGACACAGCAACCAAGCTGTACACGGAAGCAGCGACCGAAAGCCCCTGGACGTAAGGCACAGTTTTGCACATCCACCATCCCAGGACCCACGCTGTAACAATACAAAGAACAGTTTAATTTTACTACAAGCCAAAGTAGTTTTTCAATCAGTTTTTCGCCACCACAGGCAAAACAAAGAAACTTGAGTAGGTTAGTGAACAACCCTGAAATTTCCTTCGATGAGCTCATAATTGTTATAATACATGGGGCGTAGATAACTTACTCACATGTCGTATCTGTCTTTTCCGTAAATCTGTATAAAAGCATAAAAAAAGTTCAAGTAAGTTAGTGGCTCTGGTATCAGTATTTAGATCGCCTAGAGTTAGTACATCTTGGTCTATCTAGTGACCTATCTCAAGTGCCTCTATGATCTACACCTCATCAACACTCTGTTTGGTTACCCGCCCCGGCGCCCCACCTGTAAGCAACAAGTGTGATTCCACTAAATCAATATTTACCGCCGCTCTGCAGCCAAAACTAGGTCAGGTCACTGTACTACCCGCGACCCTTTAGCCTTGCATTCCATATCCACCGTCCTTTTCCCTCCCTCGACCCACCCTGTACCTCCATCCTTCTCTAGTGGCCTTGCCCCGTGAAACGCATTACAATACAAAAGTCGGAAATGACAAAAACCCCGGTAAATGAAATTTATATCTTAAGTTATGTGTATTAGACGGCAATATCGTCTGTAGGATATCGAGTTGCATTTGAATTAGGGTGTATTGATTGTGAATTGTCTGGTAATATCTGATTTATATAATGATGGAGGTACTTCTTAACCTATATCGTAGAACCTTGGCCCGGTCGACTCCACTTCACATTCAGACAGAACATTTGATTAAGCGCTCTTCCGCGGTTGGATTTACATTTTAAAAGTTACAAATAATTTAAAATCAAATCACTAATTAAAGACTACTATTTTTCATACCATTTACATTTATCTGTATCAAATATCTAATATATGAAATTTTAATGTATATTAAGTTTAACATTAGGTAATTTTGTAAGAAGAAGTTTTTTGTGAACTAAAAAGTCACAAAATCATAATATGCCGAGTCCCACAATATAAATCATGAAACTATTGAGGATATTTTTCCATGATGCAATGCGTACAATATATATGTATCTGGGACTCCATGCGGCGGGTTGCATGATCATTGAGTTAAGGGTTTGAGGTTATGAATTGCTGATATTGCTTACTTATCATAACAGTATTCGTAAGGTCCCCATTATACGACCGCTTCCACAGTATTGCTTTTTAGAATAAAAACCAGTATGAAAGTGTACCCTAGAAGTGCCTATCGGTTTAAAATATAGAGAACTTACGAGTCTGAGAAAAACCTTTCAACAAAGGTACTAAACTTATACGAGCACTATTTTATATATATATAGAACTATGCTATACTACGCTTAGTCCAATAGAAATCACCAATTTATTATAGCATTAGCAACCTGATGGTGGTATCCAATCCATCGATTATATCAAATGTAGTGCATCAACTTAATAGCATTGCGATATACCCTTTGATCATATCATACTAGCAGCGCCCCGCGGTTTTCCCCGCATTGTGCGTGTTTTCGTGGGAATTTCGAGATAAAAAATGAATGTGATCTCTCCATTACATGAATGAATGTGATCTATTCATTAAAAATATAATTGCTGAACTGGAGTGGTAGTTCCTGAGATTAGCGCGTTCAAACACGCATAAAATAAAACTCTGTGTATTAGTAATAGTAAGTATTGATTTTATTATGATACAAAAATATAAATACAAAAGTTTTACATTCCTGATACTATTTTCACTCAACTCTCTTCTAAAGGTCAGACCTTAACAAAAGAAACTGCTTTATTTATTCTTGCTTTCCATTTACACATTATTTTTCCGGTATTGTAGCAGGCACAAACAAATAGACAGTAAACAAGTCGATTCAATATTGTGTTGAATTAGGTTCAATTCAGTGGGTACGGTCCCTGAGGCACGTTTATGAGTGGGTTTCCCGGGCGAGACCTTGAGAGTGGACCCCGGGCCCCGGGCCCTACTGCCGAAAGAAAGTTATGGACTCCGTGCCACCAGTCTAAGCCGGGTGGCAAGTACACTGTTTCAGAACGAAAGGTACGAAATAAGGAAGCAAGTTCCAGTAGGTTAGTGGCCAATTTTAGATCGCCCTAAGACCTCTGCCATGGTCTTACGATTGAAACAACCGCAACCGACAAGTGAAGTGTTCTCCAAAGCGAGGTAGCATTCAGATTATTAAATAGTATGAAATATTATCTACTAGAAGTTCTCTGTGGGTTGACTCGCAAATCGCATTACCGTGTGGAGGCTCGTGTAAAAACTAGTTTTACTTTTAAATATTGCTATCTTACACAAAAATAATTTTCGAATGTTGAAGTTGCTGGAAACAGCGCTGTCGCGAATGCGAAGTTATAGGCAGGTTTGTAGCACTAGCAACCCTAGCTATAGCGACACGGGGGAGGGGAGAGGGCGGCCGACTGGCGTGCTCGCTCGCCCGACGCCCGCGCGGAGGGATTGCGAGACCAGACTGCGTCGGAGCTGGACATGCGCACGCCCGCTTGCCCGACCATCACGTGTTTGGCGATACAGGTCGAGACCGGTGCAGCACCGGTGAGTTAGTTTCATAATTCAGTGCATGCGCTACCAGAAACATTATTATCAGGCTGTGTATTGTATATAAATAATCAGTTTACCAGTAACCGATGCGTTCGGACTGTCTGCGGACAGAGTGTACCAGTATCAGTCTCAGTTTAACCAGCAACCGATGCGTTCGGACTGTCTGCGGACAGTGTACCAGATTCATACCAGATTCAGAGTTCAGGCTTTCAGTTGCGAGGCTTGGGGTGGCTATAAGGGGAGGTTGGAGGCCACTTGGGGGGCAACCCCCCAGAAATCCTATAATCAGTATGGGTACATTACCAGGTATTTAGCAGAAATTAGTAAACAGTTATGTGTAATGTGTCATGTAATCAGCTTCCTTATCAGTGTAATAATCGGTCAGGTATTAACCAATTCAGATATTCGTCATTGTTCTATATGTAATTGACGACATGGTGGAGATGCTGGGATGCTATAAATAGAATTCAATAGAAAATTATTTTGTTCGAATTTTTTTTTTTTGTTTGTTATTATGTGGGTAGTTTGAGGTGGCGTTCGCAAACGTTGTTCGTTGTTAATGAACAGTATATTCTAGCGATTTAAATAGCGGTATTATCATGTTACAAGTGGATAATTGATTCTGTGTCATATTTACTTAGTGTTTACGACAATTGTTGAGCCGTAGTCACTGTTCGGTGCCACAAACAATAAATGCGAACAAGTATCGCGTTTGAACATGTTCGAAGGTATAATCTGTTGCTATTTTCGTGTGATGTAAGTTCATTATGTGATATTGTGCAAAATTATAATAATGTTCGAAGAATTCAGTTCCCTAGCAATACCAACCGTACTTCCTTATTATAAAATCGTGCAAGAAGTAGGTACCGTAATTATTATGAAGGAAATAGAACCTTTTAACACCATTTTCACTTGTTACTGCTTGGTCTTGTGGAGGTAAAACAAAGATTAAGGCCCAGTTTCACACTCTTTAGATAAATTTATCTGGCAGATAAAAATAGCTATCAAGTTTAGCGGAGGTTCAATGTTAGTACAGTTTCATTATAAAGTGAGCATCACGTTTATACTATTGAAACGGGTTTATCTATAAAGAACTTCCATAGACTGTGTACTAAATTAGGTAATTTGTTCTAGATATTAATATACGAAGAAACTATTTACGATATTGCTCTTGGGTCATTTTTGAATTGTGTTTATAATGGAAGACGCCATTCGAACTCGTTTACATTTAGTTTACGAATCTGTTCAGTCGTACATAAACTCTGCTCAGTGTGCTCTCAAGGAATTAACAGAAAGTGAAGCTAGTTACAATGCATTGGAATTGACAGGGTCTAAGCTTAAGGCTGCTAATCAGAGGTTTATTGAGGAAATTCATAACTACTGTACACAAATAACAGAACCTAACGTTGATGAAATCAGTCAGTATACGTCCATTCAAATTCAGGCCGAGGATTTACTCTCAGAAATAGATGTTAGTATCAGACGAAAGGAACGGAACCGCGCTACTCTTTTAACTAGTAGCGAAAACATTAACATTACAAGCAAGTTACCACGAATGGAGTTGACCAAATTTGATGGCGATGTTCTCAAATGGTACCAATTTTGGGATCAGTTTTCTTCAAATGTTGACAATAGGAATATTAGTGATGTCGATAAGTTATTATACCTTCAATCAGTTCTTGAAGGTGACGCAAAGCTGGCAATCGAAGGATTAGACACAACAAACAAGAATTACGGTATAGCGGTTAATACCTTAAAGGAGAGGTACGGGAAACCTAGTGCTATTATTGATGCGCATTATGTAGCACTTTATAGGATTAAAACGGCAGCCACAAATCAAGTCAAAGATTGTAGACAGATTCTTAACGAAATCGAAAGGCATCTTAGAGTATTGAGTTCTTTAGGTGAAGATGTGAATCACAATCATCTCAGGGTTATGATTATGGAAAAGTTTCCTGAAGACTTAATTTATGAATTGAGGATGAAGATAACCGGTGAAGACGAGTCCATAGATAACATTCGGAAATATTTAGAGTACATAATATCGGCTAGGGAAACATCTAATAGATTGAAGAAAGCGACAGTAAATGTGAACGATTCAGACAAAGCAATAGGCGATAATAAGCAGGTTTCGGACAATTTCACACTAGGTTCTTTACATGTTAGATCAGAAGAGAAGAAAGATAGTGAGCAACGTAGGTTTATAACATTTCGAAAGGATAGGCCCAAATTTGATACCAGTATTAAGACAAATTCTACCCCTCGTAAAAGACCACATGCAATCTCGGACAAAACCGATGAGCCACCTAAAAAGAGGTTTAGTAGATGTGTATTTTGTAGGCAGGATCATTTTAATGATCAGTGCACTGTGTATAAATCCATGCAGGATAGAAAATCTCGATTAGGCAACCGTTGTTACAACTGTTTCAGTGAGGGTCACAGGGCTGAAAATTGCCGTTCTAAACGAAAATGCCGACATTGTAACAAATTTGGTTTGCATAATCGAGCTTTATGTCCCACTAAGTTATTGCAACCAATAAAGTCGATACAAACGGATAACTTGCATGTTAAAACAGAAGTAAGCACCACATTATTACAAACTTGTCTAGTTAGTGTAGGTGATTCAGAGTCGGATTCCAAACAGCGACCATGTAGGGTTTTACTTGACTGTGGGAGCCAGCGTTCATATGTAACAGAGTCGACCGCGAAGTCATTGAATTTGCCCGTTATTGAAAAAATTAATCTATCGATATTTACTTTCGGCGCAAAATCTCCCCATCAGATGGAAAGTCCAGTAGTGAATTTCAAAATGATAACGCGAACAGGTGTTAAGCGGCTTATTCATGCAAATGTAGTAGCTCATATCACAGACAGTATACGGGCACCGACTTTTAATGACTCAGTCAAAATAGTGATCGATAGTAGGTTAAAGGGTCTTATATTGGCAGATGATGGTTCTTCCGGCGATAAGATAGACATTTTAATAGGAAATGATTATTATCACTCTTTTATGTTGCCTGAGAAGATATCTGTCACCAAGGATCTTTTCTTAGTCAATTCCGATTTTGGCTGGGTATGGTCAGGAAAACTCTGTGAGCGTTTCGACCATTCAGATCAGTTAAGCGTTTTGACTTACTTTCAATCAGATGGAGTATTGAATAACCAATTAAATGAACCTGACCTTCCATTGAAGTACGATGATGTTAAGCGACTATGGGACCTCGAATCATTAGGTATCACAGATTCTCCTAAATCTACACGGGAAGAAGATGCTATAAAACAATTCAATCAGACAGTTGAATTTAGGGACAACCGATATCATGTTCAATGGCCGTGGGCGGAAACACCGCCAAATCTTCCGAATAATTTGGGCTTAGCTTGGGGTCGTTTAAACAGTTTAATTAAACGATTAGATAGTTCAGATATTCAAGCCTACGATCAGGTTATCCGCGAACAATTACAGAACGGGATGATAGAAGTAGTGCCTAATCCTACCGCGCCTCAGTCACATCCGGTTCATTATCTTCCACACCATTGCGTACGTAGTCGGGATAAGCCAAATAAACTTCGTATTGTTTACGACGCTTCAGCTAAAACCGCAAATAATCGAAGTTTGAATGAATGCTTACATAGGGGACCGTTGATGTTAGAAGATCTTACAGGACTTCTTATAAAATTTAGGGAACATCCTATAGGCATAGTAGCAGACGTTGAGAAGGCTTTTTTACAGTTAGGTCTTCAAAACCCGGACAAAGACGTAACGCGATTCCTTTGGCTCAAAGATGTTAAACGCGAAGCTCACTCAGATAATGTCGTACACTATCGTTTTTGCCGTGTCCCATTCGGAGTTATATCAAGTCCATTTCTCCTTAACGCAGCGATTAAGTTTCATTTATCAAAATCGAACATTGATCTTATGAAGAAATTAGCAGAAGATATATACGTAGACAACATAGTTACAGGTGCGCAAACTATTAGGGAAGCTCAAAATTTATATCAGGCATCTAAACAGGCATTTGACAGTTTGTCCATGAACTTACGGGCATGGAATTCAAATTCAAAGAAATTCATCACTTCTGTACCAGATCAATATAGGGCTGAGGATCAGAAGCAAGTTAAGGTGCTAGGCTTAATTTGGGACATGGATGATGATAAGTTGTATTTGAAACCTAATTTCAGCAGTAATGATTTAAATGCAGTTAAATCGAAACGAGACTTGCTTAAGACTATTGCTTCAGTCTATGACCCGTGTGGGTTCGCGGTACCAATTATGCTCCCAGCAAAACTATTATTTCAAAAATTATGGGCAGAGAAGGCTAAGTGGGATGCCAAATTGAGTGACAACTTACTTACAGAATGGAAACAGATAGCTTCAAAGTTGGTAGCATATTTAAAGGATATTCACATTGATCGATACTACGCGCAAGGTCTTGATAGGAATGAAATAGGGGCACCCATTGAATATGAACTGCACTGTTTCACAGACTCGTCCATGGATGCCTATGCAGCAGTCATATATTTACGCAGTTCTTTAGGCGCTAATAATATTGTTAATTTTGTTATTGGCAAGTCTAGATTAGTGCCCTTAAAGGACAAAAATAATCTACATATTCCAAGATTAGAATTGCTGGGTGCATTAATTGGATGTAGACTGCAAAATTACGTAACGAAGTTCTTGCGGTTAAAAATCAGTAGACAGTTTCTATGGACGGATAGTCAAATAGTCTTGAGCTGGCATAAATCAGACAAACTTCTTCCGCCATTCGTTTCGCGTAGAATTAGTGAGATAAAATCGAACAAGAGCTTACAAGTCAGATATGTGCCAACGAAACTAAACCCATCCGATGTAGGTACTAGAAGTGAGAGAGTAGACTCTTATCGTAGGTGGCTCATAGGTCCTGATTTTTTGATGAGAAACTCAGAACACTGGCCTTCAGACAACTTAGACGTAGTTAAGACTCAAACTTCTGTGGCCGGGGAAGGTCTTCCGAAAGAGTTATCGACTAGTAGTGTAGAAAGATCAGATGCAGATAGGGTTGAACCGATTGACACAGATAGTACTGAAACATCCAGTAATGACGATATAAAACGGATATTAGATATTCAGAAGGATTTTTTTCCTAAAGAATGTGCAGGTATAACAACTGACTTATCAAGGTCACTTCAGTTGTTCAAGGACGATAATGGCTTAATAAGATGCAGAGGTAGATTCAAAAACACAGATTTGACATATGATCAGAAGGAGCCGATTCTACTACCAAAGAAGTCAGAGTTCACACACGAGATCATCACCCAACTACATCAGAAAAACTACCATGTAGGGGTATCTCACACCTTAGCCCTACTAAGACAGAAGTTTTGGGTCCCACATGGCAGATCCGTTGTGCAAAAGGTACTTAGAAAGTGTTCACAATGTAACAAGTATGGTGGTGGTCCTTTTAAACTTCCACCCATGCCTGATTTACCAGTAGAGAGAGTGAAGCTTAGTCTGCCTTTCGCATTCACGGGTCTCGATTATTTTGGGCCACTTTTTGTTGATGAATTGACTAAAGAGAAACGCTGGGTGTGTCTCTTTACATGCTTAACAATCAGAGCTATTCATATGGAAGTGGTTAAAGATCTATCGGCCAAAGAGTGTTTACTAGCTATAAGGAGATTTGTTGCAGTAAGAGGCTTACCACAGCTGATTATATCAGATAATGCGACTCAGTTCAAACTCACAGCAGATGTACTAACTTCGGATTACTGTATTCAGAACAACTTGCGTTGGAAATTTATCCCGGAGTTGGCTCCCTGGAGGTTTTTACGAGCGTCTGATAGGACTAGTGAAACACAGTATGAAGCGGACATTAGATAAACATCTTATTAATCACAACCAGTTATGTACAGTTATTAAAGAGATAGAGGCCGTAATTAATACCAGACCTTTGACTACAGTAGGTGCAGAGCTAGAACATGTTTTATCTCCTATCGATTTCCTTCGTATAGGTGGACCAGTGACTACTCAAATTTCGGATCGTTATCATCTAGAATCAGCGACCGCAACCAAGACTAATCTAATTGACAGCTGGAAACGCGGTCAAATAGCTCTCTCAGAGTTTGCGAAGATGTTCACTAACCAGTATTTGACCAGCCTTCGCGAGCGAAGTGACAGACATCGACAGCCAAGAGTTGTAGTTAATAGGATACCCAAGATAGCAGAGACAGTTCAGATGAAGTCAGATGTTGGCAGAGCACACTGGAAAGTTGGAAGAATAACAGAGTTGATAAAGGGTTCGGATGGACAGGTGAGAGTAGCGAAAGTAAGATTAGCATCAGGAGAAACTTTTACGCGATCAATAAGTCATCTTTTCCCGCTTGAAATTGACGATCAGAGCACAGAACCTTTACTAGACCAAAATGACCCAGAGATCAGAAGTAATCAGGAGTCTACAGAGATGGAAGTTAGCCAGCCAGACATCAGTAATGAGCTGGAAATTCCGATAGAAGCAGTAACCGACACCAGGCGTCGAGCACCTAGAGCATCAGCAGTTAGAGCTAGGGAGAAGGTTAAGGAGTGGACGTCTCAGTTAATGATCAGATTGTTTGAACAGTAGAATCAGTAGTTAATCAGTTGTAAGCGATTTATAATATCAGTAATTAGTAGTGTTCTTGATTAAACAGTAATTAGTAGCATTTGCACTTGTATTTCTTTCCTTTCCCTGGGGGGAGTGTCGCGAATGCGAAGTTATAGGCAGGTTTGTAGCACTAGCAACCCTAGCTATAGCGACACGGGGGAGGGGAGAGGGCGGCCGACTGGCGTGCTCGCTCGCCCGACGCCCGCGCGGAGGGATTGCGAGACCAGACTGCGTCGGAGCTGGACATGCGCACGCCCGCTTGCCCGACCATCACGTGTTTGGCGATACAGGTCGAGACCGGTGCAGCACCGGTGAGTTAGTTTCATAATTCAGTGCATGCGCTACCAGAAACATTATTATCAGGCTGTGTATTGTATATAAATAATCAGTTTACCAGTAACCGATGCGTTCGGACTGTCTGCGGACAGAGTGTACCAGTATCAGTCTCAGTTTAACCAGCAACCGATGCGTTCGGACTGTCTGCGGACAGTGTACCAGATTCATACCAGATTCAGAGTTCAGGCTTTCAGTTGCGAGGCTTGGGGTGGCTATAAGGGGAGGTTGGAGGCCACTTGGGGGGCAACCCCCCAGAAATCCTATAATCAGTATGGGTACATTACCAGGTATTTAGCAGAAATTAGTAAACAGTTATGTGTAATGTGTCATGTAATCAGCTTCCTTATCAGTGTAATAATCGGTCAGGTATTAACCAATTCAGATATTCGTCATTGTTCTATATGTAATTGACGACAAGCGCGATCAAACAAACAACAAACATTTCAGTCATAACTATTATAGTTAATGATAAAGAAAGTCTGAAACGTATTATTGCTTTTATGTTTTGTTTTGACAGCAATAAAATGCTTAACTCATTTTGAATTGAAACTACGTTTACGGATACACTTTGCTTTAATTTTACATTTTCATCTGATGTTTGGGCCCCTTTAAAGAAAATGGAGGTGTTGTGCGTCTATACAAGAAAAGGTGAAAATATTGCAGCTACCGCCAAATATATTTTGTTAGTTAAGGAACATTACGATTTACGCAAAAAGAGCTTCTCGTAACAATGTATTGAAGATCTTGCCGTGTTGGGACTGGGGACTAAAGGGGCCGAAACGTCAGATAAAAATGTAAAACAAAAGCGAAGTGTATCCGTAAACTCATTCTCAATTCAAAATGAGTAGTGTTCGCTTAAACTTAAGAAACCAGTATGTTTAACTCATTTTTAAAAACAACCCTTTCACCGCCAATTTTATACAAACCGCGCACCTGTTCACCCCTACCCGACGGGACCCATCCACTCCATTGCAGTACCATAAAGAGTCCAATAAAAAAATTCATTCCTTCATCCTCATTATCTTCGGAGACAGGAGGGTTGCACCGAAACTGGGTCAGGCCAATGAACTAGGCCACCAGGCCACTCTTTCGAAAACCAACCTTATAGTCGTACAAACAGAGACTAAACCAAAATAACTGTGGTGTATATACCATCTCGTATTGATACAATCTGAAATGCATCCTATCATTAAGAGTTAAAGGTTAATTTTGTTTGGGATTGACCACTTGTTGGCCGTCCGGGGAGTTGTATGGTAGGTATATTTTGTTGTTGGAATTGTTGGTTATGTTCAGAAGTGTTCAATTAATTGAGGGTCATCCGGTGGGCCCTTTGCAGCCATTGTATGCGGTCTGTTATAACTTTATTGTCCGCTACAGGTCCTGTATTTCAATTTCATTTTCAACAGTGTTTAGCTTTATTCTTTCATGTTATCAAATCCGCTGCACTGTATCTGTTGTCTTTGCGGAAAAACTCAAAAACGGTTAATGAATTTCCACACAGTTTTACCGACATATCTGTCGGCAAAGAGGAAACATTTAGCTTACTTTTTTTGTATTTCACAACAAACCGGGCAACAAAACCAAAAAGCCGCGAAGCACATTTAATAACAGATCATTTTATGAGTCACTAAATCTCATACTTTTACTTTTATTCCGTTTTGATATCCATTTGGCTCTTTCTGGTCCTGAATAACCGATCTGAAAGAAATAAGCCTTGAAATCATAAATGACCTACTATGTATTACTATTCTCGATACAATAAATTGGCCTCATGCAGAGAACAACTTACTCCCAACTGTTTGACTTATGACCCTGCTGGTAATATATGTAAACGTTTATCATAGAGACTAATAATAAGTATATAATAACTACTATGTAATATACCTTGAGGTTACATTAGGTTAATAACTTGTACACGGAATAGTTTATATTATTACCTGAATCCACGGAGACGAGGTAATATTTGATATATTTGAAGAATGTAGGTTTGGCAACATGCTGATCTAGGTATAATAAAACTGAAGAGTTTGTTTGAACTACCAGTCGGATTTTGAAAAATGTTTATAGCCAAGTAAAGCGATCGACCTCTTACTTCTCAATCAGAGATATGAAGAAAAAAAACAAACTATATAAGATTAATAGTCCGTTTTGATATACGAGTATATCAAATATATTTTTTCAATAGCTATATGAGTATTAATTAATCCCTTCATTTTTTCACACATACGTAAGACGTGACAGAACCTATTTATCTAGCTCATATAACTGATCCTAGACCCAAAGCATAATCAACAAAAACAAACATCCCATAAACCTAATAAATCAAAAGACCTTCACATTGAAGGAAATAGAACACAATCTCAAAAATATGGAGCGAAAAATTCAATATGTGCCCAAATGCAACCTTGTCTAAGTCACAAGATTAATTTCTGTAAAGCCTTGAAGTGAGGTAGGGTGTGGCGCGAGTATTGGAGATTGAAGACAGCGGTCCTTGATCAGGATGAGTGCATCATTTCGGGGTTGAAGCTCTATTGAGAGTGTTTATTGCCCTTGCTCCTTTGATAGTTTCATGGTGTATTGGGATCTTCCATTGACAAATAGCCTCGCATTTAATAGAGTACAAACGACCTTCAATTGAGGCGGCCTTCTTTATTAATAACGGGTATAATTTACGCTATCTACTCAATAGCATACTCAAACTATTTTGAGATCATCTTATCTATATATAAGTCATATGATAGAATCAGATTTTGGAATTGATGGTGTTTCATTAGAAAAGTTCTAGACTCTAGCGCGTGCATAAAGTGTATCGTCGGGCCGAACCCCCCAAGCGCCGTCTGATGGCATAATATGACATTTCCATAACAATCAGATACGATGGAACTCATCGCTGTTTGAAACTAGACGACCGTACACATACCGCTAACTTTATAGCTACAGAATTATGTTATGTGGAAGTTGTGTCTTTGAACCTGTACGCTTAGATCGATCACTTCTATGCTGAGATATTAAATTTCCAGTTACCAGTGGAAAATATTTCTAAGTTGGAATTTTGTGCCTATTTATTAGTTACTAACGTAATGAACGTAGGATATCAATTATTAGAAATCATTCATAATGTATGAAACATGTCAATTAAATAGCGTTTCCATTGGGCGTGTTTACAAGTTGCGAACTTGCGAGTTCAATAATACATGTTTATACACTAACTGATTTTTAATAAAATAAAATGTTAGAACTGTCTCTCAAATGAAATGAGATCTCAGAACGTTTCCACTTCAAAGTAACTCCCTTTCAGAGAGTTAAAGCGATCGCTCCACGGCCTCCCGACCGGAGATCGAATCTATTACATCCGAGGCGGTATGATTGCTTCACTTTAGACGCTCCGTATATTTTGCTATTGTTATGCTGCTCGCTTGAATTAAGTGTATGCTATTTAGGTATGTGTGGTATTGAAAATCAGCAAATTCAGTAGGCAAGTGTGACACATGTCACAAACGTTATCTTTAGAATTCCAAAACAAATGCTATGAATTCGCCAGCTCACATCTTGTAAACTCATTCTAATTGGTTTTACCGCAAACAGCTCAATTCAATAAAACATAAAATCATATCCTATCAAAAGAATGGTAAAAATATTTGTATTTGTTCGTCTACCGCGAATAACATTTCAATATTGACGAGGATCTGTTTTCAATTTGTTATTAATTCGAATTGTTTTCATTTATAGGTTTTCAAAGAGCAGTGTTATTCGTTCAACTTTATTTCAGAGCATTTTAAAGCTCTCAATATAATTTGAATTGGACAATTGAAAAAATATTTATTTGAAACGGGTTTCTATAAAAAACAGTCTTTATTATGACTGCTTTAAGTACTGGGTGTTGAAATTAAAGATTAAAACGAGAAAAAAGTACGAATTCAAGGACAGAAGTAACTAAGCAAGTTTAATTGGGTTAGTGGCAACTCGTGTTTGAGGATTTTTAGACCGCTTAAACTGCTATAGGGATCTAATATAATACAATGATTGAAACAACGTGGATGATTTAGAGACTCGAGGGATTTAACGAAGGATGATTTACGTCGATTTAACTCTGAAGTTCCACCCGTCCATGTAGTGTCAAAATTTAATGTCGATCTATATATTATGTATCTCAGACATCAGACACATACCAGAGTAACTGAAGGGCAATCTAAACACGTAATTTACGACTCCTTGAAAGCCATAGATAAATGTGCCGTTAATAATACCTAATTCCACTTCCGAATGGTACTTTTATCTTTATTCCGATACATAAAGTTCGGCGATAAGTGACATAGCATAAACTGTATGCCCTTGATCTAAATGCAAGCTTACAAATATTAGATGAAGTTAATCTCTTAGAGCAGTAATATCTATGTTCACTTTAACCTCACAAATATATAAAATACTAGCAGCGCCCCGCGGTTTTACCCACGTTGTACCCGTTCCCGTGGGAATTTCGGGATGAAAAATAGCCTATATCCTTCCCCTTGAATGTGGCTATCTATTAAAAAAAGAATTATTCAAATCGGACCGATAATTCCTGAGATAACCTCGAACATACAAACAAACAAAAAACTTACAAATTTTACCTCTTTATAATATTAGTATAGATGTACTTGTTTTACTAGGTAAAAATTAACAACTCCCATATTATGTCCGAGAATACTAATCGTGTATTTTTATAAGACGGAAACGATAGTAAGAAATGCCAACTTTGTTCCTTTATTTAATAGTGGTTGTTTCTCGGGGTTTTACTCGTACCCGCAGTGTTCCCGTGGCATTTTTGACATAAAAGTATACAAAGGTGCCTATATCCGTATTCAAGGTCTAATCTATAAGTATTAATAAAATCGGGTTAATTTGTGATTACAGCGTGAAAGCGTTACAGACAGACAGACGTTCCTTTCGTAATCGTAAAGAATAATGAACAGTTGAAAAGTAAGGCTCTACGTGTCCATTAAAATTATCAATACGCGTCTGTACTCTGATGAAATTAAAAGCTAATTTATTAAGTCCAAAGTGAGATATCGAATTTTGTACTTACAGTGTCTGAAAATGAGTTAAATTGAGAAGTTAATTGAGTAGCCCGCGGCCCAGTAGATAAAACGAGTTAACTGAAGTTTAATATAACTTATCTTTAGTTATTTGAAAACAATACTTGGAAGATCCATCTTCTATACTGGTTATAATAAACCTGAAGAGTTTGTTTCAGTTTGTTGATTTGAATGCGCTAATCTCTGGTACTAGCCGTCTAATATTTATAATGTTCATTACTTATAAGATTCATATTACCAGTACATATATCTGATTTTTGTTTATTTATTCGTATACAACTCTTATCTTTAAAACTGTCCAGTCGGATCTTGTATGACAACCATATTAAGAGAAAGGTTATTGGATCAAAAGTATTCGTCAATAAATACGAGTACATCGCGAGTAAGACCGCGAGGAAGGCTACTTATATTTCGTTAGATTCTAATTACTAACTTTCATTAAAAAAATATTAGAAATATGAAACTTTACCCATGTTCAAAGAGAAAGTTAATTAAGTATTGAGCAACCTTTCAAATTAAACCTCGTAGAAGGATTGAATTCTTGGCTCAAACCAAACATTAAAGAAATATTTGTTCTTTTAAAAATTTATAACTTTTGGCTAAATACTAAGGAGTGATTTTTTTTCAATTATGAATCTATAAGATATAATATATTTTCAGGACAAAAGCCTCTCAATGAAAATGTCAGTACAGTGCGCAGAATTAGACTTATCACCACGCTTGCTATGGGTTCTTTGGTAAACACCAAAACGAGAGCAGACCAAGTTTAGACACTCACTTACTTATTATTATCTGAGATGCTTACGGAAAATACTAAACATCCACTGGTCCGACAGGGTGCGAAACACCGAAGTGCTGCGGAAAGCTAGGGTTAGCGGCATTGAAGCTTACCTGATGCGAAGGCAGCTGCGGTGGTGCGGCCACGTTTCACGCATGAATGAGAACAGAGTCAGTAAGCGCATCTTCTACTCGGAACTTGAGGAGGGCAAGCGTAAGCATGGTGGACAACTTCTCAGGTTCAAAGATGTGCTGAAACGGCACTTTAAGAAGTGCTCAATTGAGCCTTCGCAGTGGGAGACAAAGGCAGAGGACAGAGCTGCGTGGAGAACGTTGGTTTATTCCAACGTCTCTAATTACGAAACGCAGCGTCGTGCTGATTTAGATCGAAGGCGCGACGAGTTGAAAGCCCGACCACCTGCGGCGATCAACTACAACTACATCAACGGAGTGCTCACATGCCCGTCATGCACGAGGGTCTTCACCAAGAAGATAGGCTACATCAGCCACATGCGAGCACATGCACGTCAACAGGAGTGAAGCAGTCGCCATGGCCGAAATCGGTCGGATCAATATATATATATATATAAATATATATATATATATATATATATCTATATTATTATTATTTATATAGTGTTTCTCCTCGGAGTCACGGGACAAGCCCGTTCTTTTTGAGAGGCATGCGAGGGGATACAGATCCAACTCGTAGAGGCCCTTTGGAGATGTTTAATGTAATGGATTACAACTGCAGACACACTCCCGACCACTTCAGTACAACATGTCCGGGAATGTGTACCTGCAGAAGTAGGGACTATTGTAAGTAAAAATGAAAGAAAAAGACTGAGCTATGGAAATGAAGGTTAGATGGACTGGAAATGGGATATTGCATAGAGGTCGGCACCTGCCATAACAAGTGGTGAACAAGTTATCGGCGGCAGGCCGTGGCTCGCCGCCCGCTTATTATTATCAGCCATTTTACTTATATCTTAGTAATATATTTGAACTAAATTAGTATCTTTAGTTGGAACCGGTTGTCAAACTCTTGTTTAATAAAAACAAGTGTGTTAAAGGAAATATGAAGTGCAATCTAGATTCATACATTTGTAGTAGCCACTAGTCGAAGGTCGTATCTGGACAAATGAGGGCCTCGTTCAAATATTCTGACCATCAAGGTTACTCCTCAAATATGAGCAATGGATGTGCCGTGATTTGAACCATTTTGCCACATTTCAACCTCGGTCACAGCGTACTATTTGGCGCAGATGCTTTTCAATTAGGTACATTTATTGAATGATTAGTTTAATTACAAGGGATTTTGAAAGAACTAATATATTATATTTCAAGTGCAAGTTGTGGTGTTACTGTGCCGATAAATTTTGAAAGATAAGAGGGTCTTTGCTCAGCATTGGGAAATGGCAAGCTAATACTTAACTTTGTTTTAATAATATAAAACAAAAGGAAGTGAAGTGATAGTTTGTAAGTGTCGTTATAGTAATAATTGAACTGCTAAATAAATAACTTTAAAAGCACGGCTAAACTTCTGTTGGAGTATTTAGGAGAAAATATCATGAATTTGAAGAATGCTAGTTAGTGTGACCGTGGTCCAACGCGATCTGATGGATAGTCTCCCAAGATTACGTGGAAATGGTTTTATTACAGTACTTTTTGAATTCGTCCGTGAATTGTGTAAAATTGGATTTTCTTTTACGAATCCACAATAAAGGATAGTGCTTTAGTTTGTAGGGTTAAGAAATATTTGTTTCTAAGCCTTAGATATTTTTTGCGCCAGGATATATTTTTAGAAATTGTCTTTATCATCAGACATAGAACGCTCGTTTACAGTCGATAGTATTCACCATAAATAAGTGGCACTAATGTAAGATAAAATGTGGCATGAAGACTACCACGTCATAATGTACATAAAGGCAAATATACAGGTTATTTTAATATTAGTCTACCAAATAGAATGCAAACTTTGGCCATATCTCCAGAAAAATGCAATGATATCACTGAAGATTTGGTTTGAGACCTAACTTATCCAAATCATAAAAAAGGCGAGTCTCCTGACCCTAATATGCCATCGTCCAAACAAATGCCTCATCTTCACAACATTTAAGTGAAGATTAGCCGACTTACAGCTTATTTGGGATAAACCTTAAGTAAACTCCGAATACATCAATTCCCACATAAGTTTCATAACAAGTTATATCAACAACTGGGCTCAGGAAGGCAAGAGTAAACTAACAGAGTTGACCGAGTTGTGAGGTTTTTTCGTTGACAAGAAACTGTTGAACCCGGTCAGCGATTCCCAAACTTTTATTGGACCAGATACCGCACGATAACATACCCATTGTAGATTATTGGGGAACTAGGTTCAGTACGGACATATTTGTACAGTGTACACATGTGTGAATCATGTAACGAGTAAGTAACATTTGTAACAAGTATGTTAACGTGTTATTATTGAAATATAAATAAATAAGGAGGTGTTTATTTCTCCTTTTAGATTAGCTCCGATACTATCTTCTTTTTAAAAAAAAATGTCTAGTCACCATCGCCTCGCCGTCGATGCACCATACCAGCCTTATTTTATACCTAATATCCTTATTTTACATATATAAAAACAAGCCTCACAATTACGCAACAATCCCACACCACCATTGACTACAAACGTCCAACACGAATCGTCAAAACATTCTCTTCAAATGAATATGTAATTTAATAAAACGTGTTCACAGAGTCGAAATAACAATTTTATGTAAATCTCTTCGAGAGAACAAAGTTTATACGAGCTTGTTCCAAACAATGTGGCACTGATAGGTATTCGACGAACTCCTTAATTGTTTGTTTATAGTTTAATAGGTGCGGGAATACTTGTGTTCGATGATCGGAGAACTTAGCTCGTTACGGGTTCCCTGATTGAAGATATTTAACACCCTGTATTATCATTTAATAGAACAAATACTTAAATATGATAGATGACTCGTTTGTTCTGCCCTCGTATCACAAGAAATGTGAAGGTTTCGACTAGTCTTGACATTATTAAATTTATCGTCAAGTTTTTACCAAGACAGATTTTTGTAAACTACGACTTAGAAGTTTTTAAGGCATACGGTATGACTATTACAAATTGAATAGGCGTCGTAAACAAAACAGTTTGGGCGAGCTTACTAGCTAGTAAGCTCACCCTCCCTTTCGAGTACTCCCTCGTAGCTACGAGGGAGTTCAAAAGAATTAAAACAAGTGAGGTTACACCTCATTTAGATTGAGCGAGTTAACTATCTGAGAGCCGACGAGTCCAATAGGATGCGAGCGAGCGAGTAATTAGACATAAAACAACTCAATATCTCACAACTAGAGCAATATCATTAAAGTAGAACCATAAAATGCAATACCATAAAATCGAAATAGAGCAACACATTCCAATTACTCCACAAATTACCGCGAAATGTCTTATTTCCTAACAGAAGTAATCCTATCCCATTACGTAGTGCGTACGATACGCGTCTCTACAATGCCAAGGGCAAGTCACACATAACAGTAATCTGTAATTAAGAACTACTCCTACTAACCAACTAACCTAATCGAGAGCCTGCTATAATTACGAGGAACCTTTGTTTATGTAATCGGGTAAAGCTTCATTATACGTCTATGGACTTAGAATAAGTTAAGAGATACAGAGGAATCTACACAAATATTTTCAGTTGGAGAGTTTGATTTTTCGTTCGTTTGGACGCGCTAATTTCAGGAACCGCTTTTCAAATTAATTTGATTCAAATAATTGTTTTTGTATAAAATAGTCACATAAAAGAGCTGCTGGTTAGTTTTTATCCCGCAATCCTCACGAGGTCCGGTAACGCCGGTAAATCGCGGGGCGTGACTAATATTAATATTTATAACGCAAAATAAAAAATTGATCATTGTGAATGGGCGACTCTGATCTAAAGACGGTACCATGTTCTAATTTGTATCATTACACCATCTATTGAGAGCGGGTAAACTGCAAGGAACACCTAGTATGATGTAAAATCAATCTGTCATTTGCACTCGTTGTACTCATTCCCATGAATTGAAGATGCAACTATAATTTGTGTTACTAACCAATTATTTTATATTCAAGTCCTTCTAACTAGGCGACCTTGGCCTGATTTAGTTTCATAGCAACATAGCTGCTATATGATTTACATAAATCATGACATGACATATGCAACAATTCTCATGCTACACTTGTTGCAATGTAATTTTGTTCAAGAACCAATCTTTTATTCATTTTGAACAATCTTTAAACTCTCCTTATCGATCCGACAATATGAATTTTATGGTGTTATTGCATTAATTTTTTCGCCGCATACCATAATTATGCGATGACGGCAAACGCTACACAAAATCCGAATAGAATCCGAATCCGAAAGCCAAACGCGAAAATCCAACTTAACCATTATATAATATGTTTAATATACCTAATATATTACCGTACATTTTGCACATATGATGTGCAACATTGTTGTTTTTTATAGCACCTGTAATTAAATACATTCTGAATACTAAGTAGTCCGCGACAAGTTATCAAACAAGTTACTCTTTGTCTCCGTCTACGAAGTTTCTCCTATTCTACAAGTTCAGATAAGACAATTGACCATTTCCCTACCGCTGACTTCGATTGTTAATGGTTGAGATTGTTTCCTTATTCAGGAGATAAGTTAAAATGGCTGTTTGGTTCATTGTTACATCCTTTAGTTAACTGTTTGACTGTTACTTTAACGGTGGAGCTCATAGCGGGGCTTTAAAAGCTGCTTTTGTAGGGTTAATCATTGTTTAGTTAAACTCTGAACTTGAAAAGAGAGGTTGCTAATTTAAGTTGTGTTTTACAACCGTGAAATCAAAAGATAAGCAATTTTGTTTTTGACAAACTGTAAAAATACGCGCAGGATTTGCGAGAAAAATGGAATTGTATTGATTTATTACACGAAATTTATAAATTATTGACACGATATAGAACAAGGCTTTCAATATGAGAGTCACAATATATCATGGTTTTAATCTATGCGTTTGACCTACTTACTTTTCATAAGGATATCATAAATCTCTGCCTGGGACTTTAGTACATGTTTAGGTCACTCACCTTTGAACACAAAGGTGTAGAGATAAGACCACATCCCCTTTAATACCTATTATAAAAAGGAAAGTACCTTTGTTTGTGGAACTATTTTTTGACAAATTGCTCAAGATTTTTGTAAAAGGTAAGTAAGTTAAACATTTCAATCGGTTAGTGGCCAACCCTGGTGTCTTTGTAGACCGCCTAAAGACCTCCAACATGAACTATAGACCGACACAACAACAAAGACCGACAATAATATAAGTTATAGGAGTAACTCAGGAACTAAGAGAAAAATAAGAAAACATTTGTTTATTTTTTAGCGTATACTTAAATTGTTCGACCATTTCAAACGTTTTCAAGCACAAGCGGTCTAAAAGCTCATACAAAATAATGACCACAAAGCTATCGGTATCAGAATTATTTTGCATCCTGCTATCAAGTATTAGAAAATTATCTGCGCAAGTAAAGTCACTTGTAAAAACTAGTATTACTGATGTGTAATAAAAAATCTTCCTGATATAAGCCTTTAATATTGGAAATTTATGTATTAAAGCTACCACAGTTCGCTACGCCTACAACAAACAGGTTGCTCGCCCAAGACTTAAAAGGAAATTGCTTCAGAGAAAACATTATCGACGTGCTGAATAAAAAGCCTTGGCTTTAAGTGGAATCGGCAACAAAAACCGGATTGAAATTATATTTGTGAATTTGCTCTTTATTTTGGAAGTCAGCAATAAAAGAAAACAAATGAAAAAAGGCTCGCTAAAATAAATGTTTATAAGAAACTAGCAACGCCCCGCGGTTTTACCCGCGTTGTGCCCGTTCCCGTGGGAATTTCGGGATAAAATGTAGCCTATAGCCTTCCTCGATAAATAGACTATCTAACAGTGAAAGAATTATTCAAATCGGTTCAGTAGTTTCTGAGATTAGCGCGTTTAAACAAACAAACAAACAAAACAAACTCTTCAGCTTTATAATATTAGTATAGATAGCATTAGCATTAAACGACACGGTGATATCATAACTTCTACTCTTTACCTCGTTAAGGTGATTATGTTACATTATGCGCGTTGCATTATCACTACAAGTACATTTGATTGTAGGCTCAACCAACTAATAAATAACTAATCGAGGTTGTATGATATCAGCTTTGTTTCCCTTGTAATAATTCAATACAACTGTTTGTTTTCTTCGTTTGTTCATCGATCCGTAGAAACTTCTAGACTGCAGTGTATCATAAAATAAATTGCATTGTTTTATAACTAAGCGGTGTACTTATTTTTCACTAACTTTTGTGTTTGTCGTATTGTTTACGTGGAGATATGTACAATCTGTGCGTCGATGATTTCTAAAGCAAAGATTTTTTACTACTAGTAAATTTAGAAAAAGCTTTGTGTTCGATTACCACACTAAAGAGGAAAGTTATAAGCCCCTTTTTACACCAAAATTCTCACGAAAACGCGAACAAGCCGGATCAAACCGAGTAGCGGGTATTCGTATAAAGTACGAATTCCACCCATAAAACAATTAATCTTCGCCGGTCAGTCACAATACGTGAACTGGCTGTACATACGAACCAAAATACGAAAGTAAGATAGTCAATCATCCCGCTTATATATCATGCTTAATGAGAACTCCAGAATGTTTGCTCACGAGAGTGTTGGATATGAATACCATTATCGGATCCAGACGCGCTTGGAACCAAATATTGAGTTAGGGAGTGACTGTACTTGTTTACCTATAATATATTATTTGGTTTATGTTGTTAAACATTGGTTATAAATTCTGTTTCACGAAATGATAAATAAGAAATAATGATACTAGAAACTGAGTTAATTACACTTATTTTAACTTAAACTATGAAGAAGAACTTAAACTATGATGTCCCATTGCTGGGCAAAGATCTCCTTCAAACATCGCCAACGATCCTTATTTTTGACTTCAATTTGTAAAATGACGAAATTGAGATGAAAAAAACTATTACAAGAATAATATTTATTAGTCATCCATCTATAATCCCTCCCAAGTAATAGACGTATGAAATCATTTGTAATTTTCTTGCGTAGCTTCCTTAAGGTCATGCATACACAAGGAAAATAGAAAAAGCCCTAACTTAAAGACCCCTAAAAGAGGTCTACTCACGAAAGAGCAGTAGCCTTTTAATCAAGCTACTGGGTTCAATTGACCTAATAAGAGCTTAATTCTTCATTATTTTGTAGATACCTACATAAAACATAAACTAAACGTGAATATAAATTACGACTATCAGATTGTCTTGACGCCATAAATACGAATTAGTTAGAACTAATCTCACTTAGCGCTCTGTACATAGTATACAGTGAACTAATTAATAAATGGCCAATTTGTCATAAGTAGCAGCCAGTGCAATGACCTTTGTGTTTTGCTTTAAAGCTTTTAACAGCAATTACATCCGGTTATTCATTCCGGTGTTTTAGCACTACGAGTATGTATATTGATCCCATCAAAATTAAGCACAATGTTCAACCGTTAAAATTCGCCATAAGGCATACACCATAAATTCTTAATACGCCAAGCATTTTCAAAGTGCATCAAAACGCATCTGCTGCACGGGATAATCGACCTAATTTTATTCGTAGCAACAAGCACTCAAGGGCCAATATCCCGCACTCGACCTGGTAACCGGGGCGGCCATCGCTTCGTCTGGAGTGTCCGCAACTGGGTTAGCCCTGGTTTATTACTCATGAGATTAGCATACGATGCCGTTTTGTTTAAGATTGTTGTTGTTAACCGCCCCCCAAGAGGGATATTCAGACGTAATACGATTCCTTTTTATTTGTTTAGTATTGATCGGTGTGACAACTGAAAATAGAGTGGGATGGTACCAAATGAGACTTTTGAACAATAATGGGATGCCTACAGTTATTATAAAAGCATCAATAAACTAAAAATACCATAATTGTTAAGCTAAAGTTTCAATAAGTCTCTGCCGTAGGCACAAAGTTACGTAAATACTTTAAAAGATTAAAAAGTTCCTTCGATAAACTCGAGGACATTACGTAAAGTTGGTGTCATCCATCCGATTGCGCTTGCATAAAAAACGAGAATATCGAAGAAAATAACAACCTGCACTGTATCGCAACCTTGTAACTAGCCGTATTAAGGAAAGTATAATTTTTAATATTAAATGAGAGTCACAAAGACATCGCTTTGGTTACGGAGCCTAAACAAATGGTAACCTAGATAAATCACGTTGTGGCATTCGAATGAGGGGTGTGTGCATCGCGGATCGATGTCTGGGGTGCAGGCGCAATCGATGGGGAACTAGGGCAGTCGGCCGCCGCGGTCGTTCAACTGTTCGTAATGCATTCGTAAAACCAACATTTACCTGCAAATAGTTGTAGGCAAAGGAAGAGATTATGTTTCTTGGATAAGAAGCAAGCCATTCAAAACAAAGTATTTTAGTGTAAGTACATACATCTCCTTAATTTAAGCTAATATATCTTGTCCGTTGCCATAAATCAGTTAGGTTATGCTATGCATATTAGAGTAAGTTGGAGTAAGTTAGCTGTAGCTAACCCTAGTGTGATGAGTTCTATGATTGGGTAAAGATTTTTAATATGGTCTAAATTGAAATAACCGAGACCGACAATTTAACGTACCTTTCAAATGACTCAGACACAAATGCCTCAAACGTCCACCCATTAAAGTAGATGTTGAACTGCTTGTTGCTTAACAACAGTAACGAGTTAACATTACTCAGTGAAACTGCTACCTGTGTAAACTGTGTATAAGACCTACAAAAACCTTCAAAGTGTTATAAGCCAAAATCAAAAACGTTATACTTCGTCGAGTAACAACACAATTCCCAGAGTTGTATAATAACGCCTACCTAGCAAACCCCTCCCGACACTCTATTATTCGATAAATATGGAGATAAAACCATTGTCCACCTTGAAAGCTAATTCGAGATTTGGGTGAAAATATTTTTTATATCGGATCGGAATATAATTATTATCTGTCCGATATCAAAAATATTTTATCTGTAACATTATTTTTCACGAGTAAATCAAGTTGCCTTTAGACAGACAATACTTTGAACGTATTAGAGACATAATGTCTACATTTTGCTTAAAATTTTCAGTCCAAATTCTGAAAAAGGGTCAGGTGTAATGGGGCATTTTTCAGCTATGTCAGAACTTTTCCTAAAGTTTGTATAAAGTTAAACTACGTACATGTAAATTAACTTTCTACCCAAACATACATTGCGGTGACGGTTCAAGATAAAGTTATTGACAAAGGGAACCGATGTTAGCTCAACCTATATTACTTAACCCGAAAACAAAAAAGTTAAAAGTAATATTACAGACTGTTTGCTCAAGCGATCAAATTAAAGCTTATGTGTTTATTTTATTTTATTTTATTTTATTACAGCACAAAACACATTACAACCACATAAAAATCTTACTTACTAAAACTCGAATTTGATCTTGATTGTAACATAAACACATGTGCTACATCTAGTTAAAGTATAAATTATGCTAAACTTACTACAAATAAATACTTAGGTTAAATATAAAAAAGTTAGAAAGAAAATATAAAAATAATAAGGTTATAAATAAAGAATTTTCCTTACTTGGTGGATAAACTTACAAATTTTTTGCTCGAAAATATCTAGCTCACAGTTAATTTTAGCTAATTCATTATATTGACGGGCCATTCTAATTAGGGGATTGTAATACGAAATATTATTTCTGTAGGTCTGTAATATGAAGATATTGCATTTATTTTGATCTCGTGTTCTAAATCTAGTGTTAAAAGATATTTGAGATAATAAATCCGGTGAATCGACAACAGAATGAATGATTTTATAAAATTGAATGAAATCAAAATAACGTCGCCGGATTTTTAAGGATTGAACCTTAAATTTACTGAGCCTCTCCTCATAACTCATGCTTGAACGTCCAGGTAAGAGCCGGTAGCACAGCAACCTAAGACATTTACGTTGCACCCTTTCAATATTGTTGCTGTGAACCTCGTAATAAGGAGACCATATGACACTGCCGTATTCAAGAACACTTCTGACAAGCGAGTTAAACAAGTACAACAGGCATTTTGATTTTTTAAAACCTTTTGTCGATCTTAGAATAAATCCTAAAAGTCGACTTGCTTTGGCAGTGATATTTAGGTAATGGTCACGAAATGAAAGTTTCTCATCAAAAAGAATGCCTAGATCCTTAACGACCGTACGCCGGTTGAGTGTTTTGCCTTCAATGGTATAATCGTAGGAAATCTTGTGAAACTTATTAGTGAAGGAGATTGTACAGCATTTGTCAATATTTAAAGACATACGGTTATCTTTACACCAGACAGCCAACGTATTTAGGTCCTTCTGTATTAAGTCACAGTCGGCGGTCGTTAACACTTCCTTAAAAATTTTCAAGTCATCAGCATACAATAAACAGGGACAAGACAATCGCTGGACCAGGTCGTTAATGAAGATAACGAAGAGGAGAGGGCCCAATTTAGAGCCCTGCGGCACCCCAGAGGTAATGAATACAGGGCTTGAGATGAAGCCTTTTAACCCGGCGAGGATGTGGTGAAAATAGTTACGTGGAGGTTGTCGAGGGTCTATTTGACCCTGTATGTTATTGGGTTCAAAATAGCTAGATTTTTAATTTTAAACCAAAGCTTTAATAGGTATTATGTAAATTACATATTATTTTTATGAATTGATAAATAAAACAGGCATATAATGATACAAAATATTATAATTAAATCAGTTTTGGCAAAGTACTACACAATTAAACTTTTTCATAAAACTACTTAAGTAACACTAAAATAACAAAAAATAGATAACTTCTTTTTATCAATTAGCTCGTAATTAGGTACCTACAATTGTAGAGATCAATCAGTTTCCCCTACAGTCTTATAATTGCTTATAAACTACATGTCATTATTGTCTGTGGTTGCAGCACAATTCTGGCAGAACGAAATAGTGTGTTCGGGACAAATTTATTTATGGCATTCGTCACAAACATTTGCTCAAGCTCCGGGTTATTAATTTTGTATAAAAAACACCTGAAAATATAATAATATTCGGTAAAAAACATTTTCGAAGCTTCACAAAAAATGTTACGCCGCGGTTGTGGCGGGGTCATATTTACCCTTCTCGACTTCGCGCACGTGTTACTCCCGTCGCAGGCGCCGGCCGACGGAATATCGGTGCGTGGCGCACTCGCCGGTTCCTTAGCAACAGCTACTAAGACGCCCAATACCCTACGGTCGCGGGAAAAAATACCACAGACGCTTAAAAATTGTCAGGGTCAAAATGACCCTACAACATCCTCGCCGGGTTAAGGTTACTAATTGAGACCTATTGTCAAGATAAGAACAAATCCAACGGTAGAGACTACCATGAATTCCATAAGACTGTAATTTGGCACATAGGATACGGTGACACAATCTATCAAACGCTTTGGCGAAGTCTGTGTAAACCGAATCAACTTGGCTACGTTTGGCAAAGGCTTGGCAAAGATAGTTTTTATATGCTAATAGATTTGTTATTGTTGATCTGTTTTTTACGAATCCGTGTTGCATCTCAGAAAGCATTGGCTTTATAAAAGAGTATAAGTAGTTGTAAACTATCGATTCAAGTAATTTTGAAAAACAACACAATATACTAATGGGCCGATAATTTTCACATCGTGATTTGTCTCCTGCTTTGTAAATTGGAACAATGTGAGCACATTTCCACCGGTTCGGGAAAACACCTCGACTAAGCGACAAATTAAACAAAATACAAAGTGGGATGGAGAGTTCATCGCCACAAGATTTGACAAAGAACGCGGGAAGCTCATCCGGACCGGGGCCTTTATTTTTGTCTAACTTGTCTATGTTACATTTTATTTCCTTTTCCGTGATACTAATATGTGACAAAGAGTTTGACATGTTGGTTTCTGTGGGTTCTGTGGAGTCCTCATTATCACGGCCACTATTGCTATTTAGGTCTTTATCTATTGCAAAAACGGAGCCGAAGTATTCTGAAAACAATTCACAAATACCTTGGCCATTAGAAGAAGACTTACTACCGAAGGACATGTTATTCGGCACAGATACCTTACCCTTTTTGTTATTAACAAACCTCCAGAAATATTTTATGTCTTGCTCTACAGAGTCCTCGACTATAGACTGATACTGTGAGTAACATTCGTCATGTAGAATCTTACACCTGTCACGCAACAATGAGAATGTGTCATAGTCTCTTTTATTTCCATACGTTTTAAAAAGTATGTGGTATTTATTTTTCTCCATAATGCACTTGATTAAAGGCTTGTTATACCATATGGGATACGATGAATATTTCAAGGACTTAAAAGGTGTGTACTTGTTAATAGTTTTAAATAATAAATCATAGAAAATATCAACACAGGTGTCGACGTCTGGGGATGTCAGAGTATTAAACCAATCAATGGACTTTAACTCAGATTTTATTAGGTTTATGTTACATTTAGAGAAATCTAAAACCTTTGTGGTATTACGCTTAAGACTCTTAGAAAACTTTAATGCGTTTATATCTATCAATAAGGCAGGATGATGCTTATCCAAACGACTGAGAGAATGTGCCTCACTCACCATTATATTATCTCGATTAGATAATACTAGATCAAGAAGACGTCCGTTTTTGTTATGAATTGTGTTATATTGAGTTAAATTGCAAAGGGAAAGAAGTTCTGATAACATTTGAGATATTTTACTAGGTGCTTGAGTTATTGCATCATTAGTCGGTAGAGAAGTAGGACAGTAGTCCGGGGTATTAAAGTCACCAATAATTAAAAAGTAATCGTCAGGAAAATCGTGCAAAATCAAACGTTGACAATACGTGTAGAATATTTTTCTCTTATCAATTGTGATATCTGGAGGTAAATAACAGACGCAAATGTGTAAGCGTGGCTGATCACGAGAAAACGGTATAACTGTGAGCCAAATATCCTCTATAGAGCTATCCCACGACACTTGTCTAATCACTTCATATTTTTTAAGGATTGCAATTAACACCCCTCCACCTTCTGTCTTCGTGGAGCTAGATTCGATTCTATCTCGCCTAAACAAGTTATAACGGTCATCTACAACTTCCCCATCATATACACTTTTATTTAGGTTTGTTTCAGTAAGGCATATAATATCATAATTAGTATTTAGAATATTCAAGTAAAATTCAGATAGTTTGCTACGGAATCTATTGACGTTTTGATAAAATAGGTTAACCATTTAAAGTACAAATTAAGACAAAAATAAAACAAATATTAATTAAACTGTAAACAATAAAGGTATGTAACTATAGTATATAATAAACAAAAGTGGACAGTAACAATGATATTACTCGCGTTTTAGATTATGTAATATTTCATGAGATTTAATAAGAACGGCCGGACTTTTTTCGTCCTTACGCACGTACACTTGGCCGAAACGGACCCACACATATTTAAAATTATTGTCTTTACAAAATTTTCTCGACAAATTATGAATCACCTTCACTTCAGGAGACAAATGTTCGGACAAATAAATCCTAGTTTTGCCTTCACCGAGTCCAATATGAGAAGAGTTAAGCCTGTCATTAGCATGTACCTTATTGAAACGGGTAACCGCGGATAGTACGTCATCACGCAGGCGCTGTGAGGAGAGTGTTACTAATATGTTCCTGGGTCTTTTCGAACTTTGGTTCATTTTAGCTACACGTCGACACGCCTTGACATCGCTCTCTGACACCACAACACGCAGACAGTCACATAGCTTGTGAAACATTGCCATAAGATCCTCAGTTTTGTTCTCAGGTACCTCATGAATCTCTATGTTTAGATCACGCGAGATTTTTTCGACTGTAGAAAGGCGATTATGAAGTTTGGATAAAGTCTCTTGTGATTTAACTAATTTTGTTTCAAGGTCCTTAATCTTATTGTCCTTCGCAGTTATATCCGAACGCAGATCGTTTTGTTCCGCAATTATGTAATCTGTGGTAGCTGTGAATTCCCCAGTCACCTTCTCAATAGCGCGGCCGACCTCCGCTTTTACCATCTCCTGTAAATCCTTTTTAATAGTTGAGCACAAGTTGGTCATAAACGTGGAGTCTGGTGAAAGCTTTGAGTCTAACAATTCGCTTATACTCTGGATATTAAGGGCATTATCGCTTTTTATAGTGCCTGTTGTATTACTCATAGCAATTTCCGAGTCATTCAATACCTGACTGAAAGAGATATTCATTGTTGAATTTGGCGATAGTTCTTGCCGCTTTAATGGAGTATTGTCGTTTATCCTGCGTTTAGTTATATTTTGGCAATGTGGACAACTCAACGCTTCTAGTTGTTTACGACTTAGGAGGTCCGATGAACTTGCGCTAATATTTAAACATAAGCGACAAAACAGTGTATTGCAAGTATTGCACCTTAATGAGTCCTTTACAGTTATTTTCGATTCACAACCGTGGCAAAGCATAGTGCAAGCAAATTATACTAAGTATTGAATATTGCACGAGAGCCTGGCAACTGGAATATCTTCTTAAAATTCGACGCGCCGCAGCATGCTCTCGTGTCCCAACGGCTCAAGCGGCCGGCCGAAGCGACCGCGGCACCGTGTTCAAATCCAAGCTCCGGCACCACAAAAATTATATTTTCGATGGCTTGACAGTTTGATGATGATGACTGACAGCTAGACGACTCCACTCCCGGTCCCGAGGACAAGCCGACGCAACACGAAGGCAGAAACAGGTGAGAGGTCCGACCCAAACAATGATGGCGGCGAGGGTCTATGACACCTTGCACAGGCAGGAACGAGAGGAGCCGATCCACTCAGCAGCCAGCGAGCGAGAAGTCCGACACTCACCAATATGGCCGACAACCCATACGGGCCTAGCCCCAGGATAAAACGAGAGGCACCGATACACAGCCAGTCCCAGATTCTCCAATACACAAAAACGAATATTAAAACAAATAAAAATTAAATAAAGAGCACAACACACACGTCCACTCGCAGTTTTTTGTTTGCAGTTTGCATGTTTGCAGAAGCAAACTTGGGTCGGCAATTATTGAAATGAGCCAAGGCCTGTCTCAATAATTAGTGAACATAAATCCCTAATTAGGAACATAATTTACTCAATTATAACCGAGTTGTATAGTTATTAGGTAACAGGTATTACTAATTTGACAAGCCCGTTGGCACAGTGGCAGTGAGAGCGCTTACTGTGTCGGGGGTTGCAGGTTCGATTCCCGCCCGGAGTCAACAATATGTGCAGACAGAGTTGTTGGCGACGAAGTCTGGGTGTCAATTATATATTCTTATAAAGTATTTGTCTATGTATATGAAGTAGTATTAGTTAATTAGGTTCCATATTACAAACTTAGAGCTTACTTTGGAACTAATTAACCGTGTGTGAATAAAAAAAATAAAAAAATTGTGATTGAATGAAATAACCACTATTGTCATACTATAAAACGTTAACTCTAAACTATGCAGAGTAATGTTAGTACTTCTAGTATGTGAATGCTAAAGAGATTTCAAAGCTATTAAAATTCGCTGTTGGTATCACAGAATTAATAAATAAAAAGTAATCGTTGTAGTTTTCTGTAATACTTGGAACGAGAACAAAAGAAGACATTTCAATAAAAACAAGAGTTATGTAGATCAGCGATCGCCCACTCTAATTAAGTCATATTCAACTTAGTAATTAGGGCGCGATTACACTAAGTTGTTAACCCCTGACAACATTCGGTGACCACTTCAGTTTAAATACAGTAGACAGCCAACGACTGACGTTAGACAGTCAATGGAAAGTATTGTCTCAAAACGACAAAATAAAATTGAAGCAAGATCGGTAACCGCATTAGGTGAACGAAATAGTGTAATTGTGCCATTAATCTCGCTTTGCCTCGTGCCGTTGTTGGATCTATCAATATATTGAAAACTTTGTTTACTTTATATAACTTGTGGGTTAGACTTGTACCTACCTCTTCTTTCGTAATGTTTATGTAATGTAAAATTAGGTTGCAAGTACCTAACTTCATCAGTATTTTACGTATCACCTATCAACTTTATGTAATGTAGAGCAGTGGGCGACATAGTGTTGGTTTCAACTTCTAGCTAGAGGGAGATAATCGTGTCGTTTGTGTCTGAGAGAAACCCTGTAAACACTTTTGAGTATTTATTCGTATAAGTATGCCAACATTAAATTAAAATATTTGAAATGCAGATAACACACATTTTTCAGATTCACATAAGCTTTCTGACAAACAAGCAAGAAAATTTTACGGTTTTTCATTAAAATTAATAATAAATAATATATTAAATCTTTCCAAAATAATCCTTACACAATGTCTGTCAAGCAAAAGAGTTTTCTACGCCAACAAGGTAGGAAAGAGATAAAGTTTTCATAATTATCCTGGAAAATGTAGTACCTAGGGATGGGTTTCGAGGCCAAAGTATCTTGTTCCTCGAAGATTTAATATATGAGACAGGAATATTAGGCATTATCACTACACTTGTCTTAAGCTGATAGGTGATCTCAAACCCAAGTTCTTCGAATAAACTCTACTAAGTACCTATGTATTACCATTCATAGCAACTTAGTTATGATAAAATGAATAATACTTCGATCTTGAGATACATTTCCAAGAACGAAAATATGATTTAAGAGTACCTATCGGGTAATCAAATATTTACTTTGGACTTAATTTCATTTTATTTAGTACCTACGTTTGTTAATTTTCAATACTCAAATGTCCTAGATACGTCTTTACATAAACAATTAATTTATCAAAGGGTCTTCGAAGTATAAGCTTTTAAATGTAACCTATTTCGAATAAAACTATTTCCTTCACTCCTTTCAAAGCTTCGTTAAATAAAACTTAGCAGTTTAGGTATCTTATGCGCATAATTTTAAATGCTAAGATTTTATTTTAACTGGAAGATCTTTATGCAGAAATTGTAATTCGATCGCAGGTAACTTTTACCTTGTAAGAGTTGATATATAAAACTGTTATTTTATCTCTTTGCATTACGATTAACAAGCGAATTTCAATAGATAAACCTCAAAAAATAAGTCCGTTTGAACAAACACCACCTCAACAATCTCATATAGAAAATAAAAGAGTTCCAAGTTTAAAAATACATTCTTTTCCAGTCTTTATTTTCGTTTGAATTCACAATAAGAACGTTTCAGTTACATGCACATAACTTGCATATCTAAAGCGTCACAAAACGTCTAAAGGCTCTATCTTCTGTGTGAAACCGACTGTGTGTGAAGTGATATATGTTTTATAAAGGCAGGTACACAACAGCGGCTCGAGTGACCTTCAACTTGCGACCTGGTTTCCGTCTGCAGAGCGTCTGAAAGGAACTCAAAGCTTGTGAAGGTGGAAACTATAGGCAAGGCGTGTGACGCTCATGTGTACTTTGAACATTTAGAAAAGAGAACTGGATTTGTCGATGGTCTGCTTTCTAGAAGATATTGATATCGCACTATTGAAACTGTTATCGTCCTTTAGAATGAAGAAAAGAAATTTAATGATGCCTTAACCTAGGATTATCTATATATATAAAATTCAAAGTCCTGACTGACTGCCTCAACCGCTACACCTACAAACATGAAATGTGGCAGGAAGGTTCTTCAAGTGACGTAAGTGCACACTAAGAAAGGATTTTCGAAAATTCCTACGGGAACGGGCACAACGCGGGCAAAGCCGCGGGGCGCTGCTAGTACTGCATATAACATACGGTGACAGCAAAAGTGTAAAGAATTAGGTAGTCGGTCGGATCATTGAAATGAACATACTCTATTTCAATAATTTATGTGGTTACTGACCTGTACCTCTCTTAACCCTAGCCACGATTACCGTAAACTGTAAAGCCGCGTTATATTATATTTTCTATCTGACTAAACATCGACACCGAGCAAACGTTTAGAGCAAATGCTCAGAGCCGATATCGCCCAAAATGGAACCATATTCTTTTCGATCATCACTGAACGAACATTTGCTTTCAGTGTTAACATTGCGTACGAGCATACGAATGTTTGCTCCGAATACAAAGTGAAAATGCACCGTAACGTGATTGTAAAACGCATCATAATACGTAGTGTTCAATGCTTTTCAACTTCTAGAGTATGTATATATTTCCTCCACTTGATGTCACTTCCATCAGTTGATAGCTCTACGTGCGCTCGTGTTGCATATTCAAGAGCGTTGCATCACATTTCATAATACAGTTTACTTTGCTAATGAAAATGAGATTGAAACCAAAATATTATTTTATCTTGTGCAAGCCCTTCAGTTATTTTCATATCTTATAATTATTATTTTTATTTCATATTTATTATTCACTAGTAGCGCCCTGCGTATTTACTTGCCTTTTGACTGTTCCCGAATATTGGGATAGAATATGCCTTCTTGAATGTGTCCATTCAATATAAAAAAAAGATATTCGAATCCGACTGAGATTAGCGCGTCAACTCTTGAGATTTATTATATTAGTGAATATATCTAAATAAAATTGAATAATAATATAAAGTAAACCTATGAAAAGGCTAGACTCGTAAACCAGTACGAATTGATCTTAATTAGTAAGGATTTCTTATGATTATGAGCACCATCTCAATCTGCAGTACTTTGACGGTACTAAAAGATTTTCTTTTTATAAACCAACAAAAATAGACACTTAATAAGTATATTCTTTAAAGGAAAATTTAATAACACTTTTTATTTTCTGAGAAAAACGTAAAAATAGTACAAAGACTTGCAAACTGTGAGCTTTCAAAATAACCGATAAGCTTTGATACTTTCAAACTTAATAAATAACTTCAATTACTTCCAATTCATTGAATTTTCAAAATATATAAAATGTAGTCAATAAATTTATGTATCGAGATAAATAACAGTGGAAGAGCTTGGCTCACTCGATAATAATTCATCGAGAGTGGTTAAGCAACGGTCGCCGACCTGTGACCACTTGTACATAGAAGTACATAGAGTTGCTATACTTTTAATGGTTATTCTGAAAATACCGCCTATTCTAGTAAAATTTAATAAACTATTTGCCGCTACATAATTCACAACTTTGAAGAAACTATTAGAAAAGTGTAATTGAATTTAAATATATAAAATGTATCAAAAATCTACTTTATTTATTATCATTTTTGAGTAGATTTTTTAGTTGAACATTTGAGTGATTCTCAGTAATTGACACACTCAGTCTGCACTTGACAATTAAATTCAACCCAAGATAGGAGCTTCAGCAATAAAGACAAAGAAATGCTTAATTTAAAGAACACACAAAAAGTATATTGAAGTGAATCGCAGATTTATTTGCTAAGTAAAAGATTAGAAGTATAAAGTCCTTCAAATCTCTTCTGTCTCAACAATAATAAGCTTTTAAGAATAGAAAAATAACGGAGCATTTCTTTACTCCGAGTAGTTTAGACGTTTCAGAGTTTCTTTTTTGTAATTGACTGATGGAAATAGTACGAAAGTATAGCGGTAATGTAATCGAGTAACCGGGAATAATGAGATACGTCTATTAAAATGTGTACCTAAAATGTTGATGATATTGAACGAGTTTACAAGCTGTAGTTTTTTCTTTAGTAGTAGTTGTATTAACATTTGTATTGTTCCACTGCTGGGCATAGGCCTCTCATTTCTTTCTCATTCACTCGGTAGATATCAGTACAGTGGAGTGAGATAATGGATGAAAAATGTACCTCTGCCTTGCCTTGGTGGTGTAGTAACGTTTTTTAAACATATTTAGCTTAGGTAAGACAAAATCGCCCATTGTCTAAATGAGAATGACAAAAATATTTTTTAGAATTCGCGAATTCTTAGATATTGTAAGCTGGTTCAATGTAAACGAGACGCCTAAGTATTGCACAACAATACTTACACAAACATTGGGAAACGTCATAAACGGGTCATTGTACCAAAACAGAACATATTTGAAAAACGAAGAAAACTGGTAGGAAATATATGACTCAGCCCACGTCAGCTCGCAAAGCTTACGGTTATTGTCTCTACAATAAATATCACATTCTGTCACTTTTACGGCAGTTCACGGATGACTTCCTATCGACGCGACGAGTTGACGGGCACTTTGATTATATGTAGACTATTGGAAACGGAAAACTTGTGTCAAACATCTATTGAACACAATAAATCATAAGAAGCACAACAAAAACTTTGCACAAATAGGTAATAAACTATAAAATAATGAAGTTGTTGACATTTAAACACTTTCAGAACAAAAAACTTTATTCCATTGTTATGAGGGTAACAAAAAAGGGTATCAGAGATCGCGTGACACCTCTAATTGTTTGACAAAGACGGAAGGGTTCTCCGTCGAGACTCAAAAAATCCCGAACAAATGAACAGTTCATTGCCCTTGCATGGGGGAAATGATGAGTAAACGCGGCGCAAGGTTCCTTTGACTATAATTTGGTACCGAGTATTAATGAATGCGGAGCTGATTACATCAGATTCAAACGGAATTTACATTTGAATTAAAGCTTTTGCTTATCTTGATAAATATAGTTAGGTTCCGTCAAACTTTTTACTTTACTTTCGCCTCCACCAGTCTAGACTCTCTTGTTTTATTTGTTATGTTAAAACGCTGTTAAACGATGAATTTGGTCGTCAAAATATCAACATGTTAATATTTATAAGAGTCGTAAACCATATGAATATATTGGAATAAAAATACCATAGCTGAGCGAACATTTATCACATGTTATATTAAAACACAAATGTTGTTATTTGCCAACAGATTTATATTAAACTACCTTATGTTAATATCTATCTCTGAGGTTATGTGACATGTATTATTATTTTTTTAATTTATATTACAAAACTAGTAAGCTCTAAACATTAAAGATACAACATTACTATTTGCAAGAGTAACATTTTGTGCTCACTCAATTAACTAGTTGTCGCTAAAATATTACAGAAGGAACCTAAAGTAAAAAACACAGTTGTTTTTTCAGTGAAATAATTAGCATAAGACTGTTTTAGTGCTCTAATAATTAACATTCTGACAAGAGTTTATCATCAAGATCTATTCAGGAGGCGTGTTTACGTTTTACGTAGAGTTCGTTATAGGTCAGGTACCTTTCCAAACAAAATTAGTTCATTTTACAGTTTATTCATCGAATCGGTAAAAAAACATTGAAGAGAAAGATGCCAGCCAATTAATTGTATAATTGACCTTTGCTTGTTCTAAGAAACTAAGATTATTGCTAGAAAGTCGAGGTAACGCCTACACTAACAGACGTTTACTTATTACAGAAACATAGCAACCCAGCGGTTAGATAATATTATTCAATATCCAAAGAAACATTAAAAATGAGGGTAGGACGTGATAAATAATTTGCAATACAATGTTACTTTTAAATACTAAAGCTCGATGTAACCGGGTCACCCAAAAAGCGAACGCGGGTCGAATGAAATATGCGAATCACTCACTTACTTACTTTGGTCTTTCAGGGAACAGACTTTGAGGTAAAGGTAAAATTGTGGGTAAATATTTACTTACCCGAATTTATATAAGTGACAGACTCATTTGTCAGTATGGAGTCGCGGGCTTAAGTTACATTGAAAGCACGAAGGCGCTCCTTTTAGTTATGTATATTATTACTGATAAGGGTGGTCCAGACCAGCGCGGCGGATAAACTCGCGGATAAACTCGTTCTTAAAAGCTTGACTAAGCTCCTATGTCAAAAAACACATGAGCCCAGAAAAAACGCTAGTTTGAAAGCGCCCTAAGTTTTGAAATTGTTATGACTTAAAACTAGGTAGAGTTTGTAATTTTATATGTGAAAAATATTTTGCAAATATTTAGAACGGCCTCTCAGAATTAAAATTAGGGTAAAATATTACCTAAGCGATAATTTCCTTACCTGGAAGAAAAACGGAGCTCTACCAACTAGTTCAGTTTACAAATTACCACGCCTGTCTCACTTAACCTCATTGTGATAATAAGTATCACAGGTACTTGTTTCTAAATAAAAGTAGAATATCGGAACAAGGCATCACAATAGCTTTAAACTAGATCGAGTCCAAAAATGTAACAGTGTATTAACTACGACGGCGATTATCGTGAAATAATAATCATATTTCAGTGATAGATGTGGCCTGTTGTGGACGAGGTGAATGCACCTGGCTCAGACTGGCCTACTTAGAATGTGTTGTGGAAGGTGATTTGTCGTATAATAGTATCCAACAGTATCGAATAAGTTATTATTTATAATGGTTAAGATTAAAGGTTTACTACTGTAATAATGTTCCTTATTTTACATACTAATAGACATGGAAGTTTATCCTCAAGATTCGTTTACAAATACTTATATTTTTATCATAATAATATTTAATATAATATATTGTGTAGTTGCGTAGCAAATTATTGGTTGTTATTGTTGAAACATGTTGAAAGACTTTCGAGGAAAACACAACACAAAAGAAAAGAAAATAATATCTTATTTAGTATCCAATTATAGGCAAAATATGACGAAAACTTGAACAAATAATTTATGGTAAGGGTTATCGAGCTATGACAGCGCTTCCTAAAGAAACTATAACTCATAGACAAACGCATTCCTCGGTATTCGTACTTTCATTACTTTCCTTGTTTTTTTCCGGTTGGGTAAAATAACAAGTTATCAGTCAGTTGTGAATAAATGTTTATGGGACAAAAATAAAACTGTTTTGGACGTAAACTGGTTACAATACACTTTATCTCTCGTGTTGGGACGTTTTATGAACATTGAAATGTTTACGGATCTTCAACGCACTCGAGATATTTGAAGACCTAGTTCCGACTTCCTCGAGTTATGGCCCTACTCTAAAGTTATGGAATTGACCTACTTAGTAAAATATACCACAGAAACTGAAAAGTTGTTTTTCAAGCTTCTTTGGCATTGAAGAAGTATGTAAGTTAGTTAGTTCGAGTATGTTAGTAAAGGTTTCGGACATGGTCTAACGATTACAACAACCGGGGCCGACAATTTAACATGCCCTCCGAAGCACGGTAGCTCTCAGATAGAAATCCCACTATCAACCACCCATCTAAGAGTAGAGCTACACGTTGCTTAACAATCATAATGAGCTAACATCGATTAGGCAAACGAACGCTACGAAGAAGTTGGAAATAGTAACTTTTGGTTTATATCGAACTCGATGCCTTACAGCTGGTAAACGAGTGCAATGGCTCATCAAAGATAATTCGCATGTAATTGTCGCGTGATACTTGTACCATGATCGCGACGATTACAGACGATGAGAAATCATCGATCAAAAACCAAAGATCACCAGCGATAGTATAGACAACTTAACTACGGCTAACATTTTACATGATATCGTAGCCCTGAAATTCAAGTTGTCAACAGTGCAGTCGTTTAATGTGGACTATCCACATAATAACTTCTCTGCGCGTACCACTGTGCAAACAAAACCTTGAGCAAAATCTAATATTAGTTAATATTCTGTTAAAATTTTCGCATCAAATATATCTAACACATTCCCAACCGAGGTCGTGATACCAAACACTTGAAACATTTCTCCATATTTTGAATGTCGTTCGAAGTTCTCTTGATTAATTTCGTACATGTATTGGAACGCAGTCGATACGGTCACTAATCGATTTCTGGTAAAACATAATCTTAGTGCGAAGTTACAAAAACTGTATTATAATTATAATACCTACATACTATGGATCATTTTCCTCCAAACATTTGAATCAGCCGCGTATTATATTATTATATTTATAAAGGTTATATAAGTGAAGTAGGGTAAACCTGCATGTTAGCTGTAACCTCCTAATATCTTAGTACGTAAACAAAATTCTAAAATCACACCACTGTTATAGAGTTTAGTATATGTACCGTTAAAAATAATTAATTAAAAAGCTCATAAAAGGAAACTTTAACGATTCAATCTCAGTCATATAATTTAAGTATCAACCGTATACGGCGTGATTAGCAAAAGTTGGCACTTTCTTGACAGCTAGTTACCTAATTCTTGTGTAAATAATATATATTAATATCAGATGAAATTGACAAATAAAAATAAGACATTGTGATTACCAACCAGCAGTTATAGGAAAGCGTAGTGATCATGCCTAATCTCTCACTATAAAAAATATCTTTAGTGAGATGATAGGCCTTTGCCCCGCAGTGAAACATTATAGGCCAATAATACTAAACTACTACTACGACTGCTACTGAATGTTACAATAATGATATTATTACGTTACGTATATACTTTGATACTGTACACAAGAGCAACATCAACTCTCTGTGTTCATGCGCCAGGTTTGGGTAATCAAGCTACAAGTCATAACAAAGATATTTAGATGTGTACTAATATCTGTTTTATAGAGGCATCGTTTGGATGACGTCACACGCCGCGAATGCTGCGTGTCGTCACCAGCAATGTGAGACTTTATGAGTTCAGTAACAGGCGTTGGACAAGTATTTTTGGCAAATGAAGAGCTTTTGAGAACACGTTTAGATGTAACTTTGTATTGCATAGTAATTTATAAACAGAATTCAAAAAACGAAGGAGGTTTTCAATATTTAGTTTTTTAGTGTTACTAAAAATCCTCAAAAGGCTTAGTCCGTTGACCGGCCAGTGGTATTACGAGTAGAATACAATGTCACTCTACCTCGTTTACTTCAAAATAGATAAATATATTATCATTTAGGTATTGCTTTAAGTTCCCGGAACCTGTTAATATTAAACCCATTTTACCCACAACATATAAAAACGAAACAGACGAGTTCCGTGAAACCTGAATATTCCGTTCTCAATTCTAGGCCTTGTGTCTGGTTTCTAGAAACCGATTTATATTTATGTATTTTATTGGCATTTTGAACTGTGCTACATTTTCATCGATTTTTGTGATAGGAAGATCTTTTTGATACTTTGTGCCAGTGAAGTGAGCTATAAAATGTAATGGCGTTTTGACGTAGAGACGGCACCAACTTTAGTTACAACAGTCTGTAGACTGACTTGTTCGACGCGGATAAAACTGCCTTTGTAGAAATAACAGTTGTCAGAACTTTATAAATAAATAAATTTCCCTTAAGAAATCATGAAGAATCGTCATGATTTCTTGATCAGGAATCATCATATGAAATCATGACGGTACGGTGAATTTTGTTGTTTATCAAAATAAAAAATTTAACGTAATTTAATAATATCAAGTGTCAAAGACAGATTAAATTAGTTTAGAAAGCCAATACGTTCGGGTACTCGTATTCTGTTAATGATACTTAATAAAGCTCTAGTATATTTTTATAAGCAAATATACAAATTAGCCATGAAAATAGATTTTCGAATAATTTAAATATGGCATAGTATGTATAAACACAATTTGTTTTAATTTATACTAAAAATATTCACGTTAAAAATGTGTTCATTAAGGCCCAACTTTATTACGACCGTGTTGACTCCAAAAGCAACAAACATAACTAGCACTGATTAAAAAACTCAATAAAAATATTATTTTATTAATTAATTTAAGTTACAAATTTATGCATTGCTGTTAGCACATTGCTTGTGAAAATATTTGTGGTTGGGCTATATAAAAGCTCGTGATTTTATTTCAGTCACGATCGATATGTAGCTTCACAAACGTTGATTGAGAGCATCTCTTCGTGCAAAAACAGTTTCAAATAACATTATTTACACTATTTTAATAAAAGATTGAGAGCTTGCTTTATTCATTTTTGGAATTTCAGAAAAGAGTATTTGGAATATATAAGTTGACAGAAACACAGCATAATTTTATGTTACCTACCTACGAACAATGAAATAAGTACCTACACAATAAAGCTTTCAAAGGCATGGTTTTAATTGCGCGTTTTTTATCTGTACGTGTATGCAAAATTTCCTACCAATTAAACAAAGGAAATCAGGTCAAAAGCTTGCCAAATTCGCTAACAAATAGACACTGGGACAAGTGATGCTAAATAAAAATATGTAAATAGAACCAAGAGGTCACTTAAATCCTGTACTTCTACTGTAAACTCAATTAAACCCACGCAATTTTTACGATATTCTCGTCTCAATCTCATCTTCCAAACACAGTGTCAAAATCAAAGATAAACAGCAAAAATAAACAACAGCACTCATTTAATGAGACAGACATTTCCAAAAAAGGAAAACAAAGGAGGATTGCTTTAAATCACACAATCTCTACGAAAAGATTCACTAATACTTCAATTTGACAAACTTTGTTCAGGACTTATCGTTAAAACACATTTCAAATTAAAGTGTGAGCTTGCGGTTATTGACCTCGCGTTATTTTTTTAAGTTAAATAGAAACAGACGGAAAACAGTATACTTTTGTAAAACAAACCTAAGCTACTTACTTATTGATAAATCTTCTTGATAGTGGCAACATAATTGAAATCAAGCTTAAGTTCTTACTTACACATATTCGTAGGTACTCCAGTACTTCTTTCATACAATTTTGACCCAAAATTGTCAAAAAATGTATCAATTACGTAATATGTATTGCTTTTTGCTCACTCCTGTTCCTCTGTTTTAAATGTCTGATAAGAAAGCTTACACAAATGGCGTTTGATTCAGTGGTTATTTGCTTATTGTTTTATTTTGCTGGTTATCATTACGAACATAATTTCTTACTACCATTTCACGCCTATCTTAATGTTTCTCCGCTCGCTCATTAAAGGTTATTGCACTGTCGGTGTTTGTATCACCAATAAAACAATATACCGAAACGTCAAATGGCAAAACGGCTTCTTTATTAAGTCGGGCGTTAAGTACAAGACAATCCACTTGAGGAAAGCTATCTATCTCCTAAGATTGTTTGTAAAAACGGGAAGAGATGGCAGTTTGCGTCTGACAAAATGGTTGGATTTTATAGGTCTTTATATTCACTGTTGTTGGATTATTTTCGTCTTCTATAAAGATGTTGAGGAGGTACCTACATTTTGAAAGTGTTATTGTTGTTGATGTATTTTTGGTATATACATTTTAATCTTAGTTATTCTTGTAGTTTATTTAGAAATTTAAAAAAGAATTCAATAATATAGTGTAAGAGCGTCATGTCATTTCTTTTTTCTCAAAATAAAAGTGTCAATTGTCACCCTTGCTTGCACCATGACACCACCATTGCCCACGTTTTACCTACTTACACCTACTTACTTAACAGCCTCCGTGGTCTAGTGGTTTGAGCGCTCGTCTCACGATCCGGAGGTTCCGGGTTCGATTCCCGGTGGGGATATCTCACAAAAATCACTTTGTGAGACTGTCCTCAGTTTGGTTAGGGCATTGCAGGCTGGATCACCTGATTGTCCGAAAAGTAAGATGATTCCGTGCTTCGGAGGGCACGTTAAGCCGTCGGTCCCGGTTACTTTCTACGGATAGTAGTCGTTACATGAGCCAAGTCAGAGGCCTTTGGCGGCTCTATAACTCTGACACCAGGATTGGTCAAGTTGACCATCCACTCGATAAGAAGACCTACTTACATTTTTCTAAGTCAACATTTCTTAATTTTCACTCTTAACCTTTCCGGATGTACGAATATAATAAGTTCTAATTAAGCAACACACCAACGCTTAATTACTAATACAATTTGTAAATGTAACAAGCTTTCAAGTTGATAAGCATACGTTAATGTAGAGGAACATCATATAATTATGTTCAATCTCAGCGATCCGCCTTTTCCGTATGAAGCTTAGAACAGTTATTTCAAAGGAAGGCTTTGCTTTGTGTAACTTCTTAAGTTAAAAGGTAGCCATCAGTCATCCGTCAGTTATGCAGGGCTATACATACTTGCCTGATGACTTTACCTGCACAATTGATCACACTGCGGTTTACCCCTAGAATGCAACTGTGCAGGTTATTGAGGACTTGATAGGTTCCTTATAGTATGTATTATTTAGAAATACATAATATGTACATACGCTTCTGTATAATATATATATCTATACAATATACTGTTTTAAGTACCATACCCAAAATCATATAAGTATTTTATGTACTGATTTGAATCAGATTGTGCCTATATCTATACTAATATTATAAAGCTGAAGAGTTTGTTTTGTTTGTTTGTTTGTTTGTTTGTTTGTTTGTTTGTTTAAACGCGCTAATCTCAGAAACTACTGAACCGATTTGAATAATTCTTTTTGTAATAGAAAGCCACATTCAACGGGAAGGTTATAGGCTATTTTTCATCCCGAAATTCCTACAGGATCGGGTACAGCGCGGGTAAAACCGCGGGGCACTGCTAGTACTGAAATAACCTTGAGAAATTGCCAAATTAATATGGGATTAGTATAAATGAAATAAGGCGTCTAGAACATCTGATCCCATTTACATTTGAATCCGAGGTATTTAATTGGTAGTGGGTGCGTACATGACATATTAGAATATCACTCGAATATTTGTGCTAACGAACTACGTCTATTATAACCTATTTCTAGGTCTAGTTTTTTTACAAGGTACAAATATGAATATTTTATGAAGTTGCCTCTCAAATGCACCAATTCATGGGTGTTTATGGCGTAGCACTGTTTATGGCGTATCACGGTTCGGAACAGCGGTGACGGCGGCTACTGAATTGGTTGAAAAAACACTGAATATTAGTTCACTATAATTTTGTGTTTTCTTATCCAAAAATAACCACTTTCCTATGCTGTTGCTAAATGGTAGCACCGCAATCAAAATATAGAGAGATCAGTAATTGTAATGAAGAAAAATAACTTATAATATGGTAACGTAAACGTAATCTCGACCAACGACCACAATCCATAAAATAATACCACAGCATAAATACGACACTCAAAATACGCATACGTTTTTATGTTGCCATCACAATATTTACAAGTTCAATAACTTCGATATTTCCATTCTTGTTTTCCTTATTCTCTCTTAAAATAAGTCAATAGTAAAACGGTTTGATTGTTTTCTTAACGAAATTGTCGTTTCAAGTCGAGACCTAACACAAACGGAGACATTGAGTAGTCAACAGCTGAATTGTAAATGTTAAATGAAATATAACTCTTATTTATCGTTTGATTTATGAATATTCATCTTTCTTGTCTATTATTATCAGTGTTTTTAATGGTCTCTGAAGTATATTTTCGTTCTCTGTTATGATTACTTAAAGCTTCGTTGATATTATACGCTAGGAACCGGCCGACAACTAAATACAATAGAAATACGAGTGAACGTGTCAAATCGCTGGAAAGCTTGCTTTCATAATAACTCGCCAACCAGCAGCTATTAAAAGCAAAAGTCAAAAGAAGCGCGGCGGCCTGCTTCCCCGACGAACCTGCCGGTTTGGTGTGTAAGGCCTTTAGTTTTCAAATACCAAAGAAACTGTCAAAAGTGAAGTTGGAGTCCATTCCAATGCACAATATTTCGGCCTCTTACATGATTTTCGACACACTATATAATAAATAAATACAAATTACTTATGATGCGAACATCTTTCTGTCATCCGCAGATTATACTTATTATTGATTACTTTGTACGTGAGGCGTGTGGGACGGCGTGCGAGTCAAAGAATTTACTGGAATAAATTGTCTTTTATCACCGTTCGGAGTTTATAAATAGTAAGTATACTTCAATTAAAACATTTGATATCTCTGACATACAAGAACTGTTTTTTTTTATACTCGTTGTGTTTGTTGAATGTTTTTACGAGTATATAATATGTTGTTTTCTGGTTGGTGTGTCATTTGGTAGAGTTGTCAGTAAATTTACTGTTGAAAATACATCAATGAAACACAGAACACTGAATGCCATCTAGTGCATAATATGCATACTATACAATTGTATTAATTAGTTAAATCATTCTGAACGAATGAACATTTGATTGATTTGTATTAGCTTCCTTTTTACCTTATTAAATAAATTAGTTCCCCTTCCGCCTTCATAGAAGTAACGTGTTTTATTTACTTACCTGCTAAATATTATTTACCTATAAAGAAAGAAAGTTCGTACCCCTACACGAACTTAGTAACCTAAACTAATGTGACCAACCTTTATATGTATAACTAAAAATATTTTGTGAAAATGAAATCTTTACTCCATTTGAAAGTCATCCATTCATAAAGTTAAATTGAACGTTGCACACATGTTCTCGCCTAGTGTTTATCAAATAGACGCACTCTGTTATAAAACAAACTCGATTAACAGCGAGGTGTTAATATTATAATTTATGCGATCGTGTCGTCATCGCGTTGTGTCAATGAACTAATATTTACATTTCAAAATCCACACTTGCGGCGCTTAAGCAGAGTATGTTATATTATGATATAATATGTAGAATATACATTTACGGATTTAATTACTTTATAATTTGCACTCGCAGCGCTCTGCAGATTTACAGGCGCTATACCCATTTTCGTGGAAATTTCGGGATAAAACAATGCTAAATCAACAAAAAGAAAGAGAAATTATTCCGCTTATTTCGAAAAGAGTATTTTCTAACCGGGTATAATTATTTAAAACTCGTAGCGCGCTGTGGCGCCGTAGCGCAGAGCTTGTAGCTAGCTACTGTCTGCGTAGTTCGTAGCCGTGCTACGAATGTCTTAGTAGCAAGTGTAGCGCGTAGCATGGATCCCTAGCAACTGGCATTGTGCCACAATATCAATCAATTTTAGTATGTTAAGTATGTCACTAATAACGAAATACGTAAGTCAAACTAAGATTGTTAAAGTCCAACTTTTATATTAAGTATTGTTTGTGTCACAGGCAAACAGTCTGACGAGTTCAATATTTCTAATCAATTAAAAACTTTAGCGAATTTTACCAGTTTATTTTGAATATGTATTTGAGAATATTTTATAACCATTAAACGAACTACTTCAGACTGTTTCAATTGAGATCCCAACAATTAATATAATCGTTTGAAAACCGATTCAGTAATAGTCAATTAAAGCTGGATGTTCATTAGGGATCATTGACAACTTGTAGTGTAAGAGGCCCTTATTCCGAAAGCGATTAGGGACAAAATAGCAGTTAGGACCTACCCTTCGAAACAATAAAGGAATAGTGTCAACGACTCGGGGACATCGTGAGGATTGTTTCAATTAGAAGATTCTTTATCATTTACACCATCTGCCGCAATGAAAATAAATCAGATATCATTTTTGTTAAGAAAGCAAAAATAATCAAACAAATTATTATTTTAATCTCAGTAATACGTTAGGTTACGAATTCAATCTGTCTTCAATATTGTACAATATTACCATTTTGAATATTTCACGCAACAAAATTGTACAATATTGGGAGCCAAGTGTTAACGGCGAGGTCATTCACCTCCGCCTAAAACTGTAACTCATCTTAAAGAAAAACCAAAGTTATAATGTACATCAATTTCTTAATATAAAACTGTTTGATAATAACTTTTATTGTTTACTTTTTCCCATCGTTTTAACTGATTACAGAAATAATAAAGTTCTCGGTGGGCGATCTGGTAACCGTATTTTTCGAGTAGGTACGTTAAACAATAATGAATATACTTGATGGTTTAATATTATTATTGTATCTTCTGTGATTTAGTTTATTCAGCACAACATAATGAATGATATAAGAACTTAAACCAACCACCTCGTTCTAATAAAATGAAATACGTAGTTCATCTCAGCGTCAACGTTTCAAAAATGCAGTATAATGTATGCAAATCCGATATTTTACCCCAAAATATATTCAAAGGAAGATTATCCTGGAATTCTGAAACTGAGAGATTTATTTTACACTATTTTTATGAAAGAACTTTTTACAATATTCAATTCTTTTATATTTGAGTGGGTGTGATGGAGTCCTCTTTGTTAGAGGCGGATCATCAAAGTCTAGCGTCGGGCGTCTTCCACGTGACATGTCAAAAACCAAATAAAACCTCAAGACTCAGCGCCTGCGAACAATATACTGAAACAATTGCACCGAGGGCTCTATAAATGTTAAGTATATGTATTGTCATTTACACACCATTTGCAACAACAACACACCTAACTGATTAAACACTACTTTACAATTACTCCTGTTGATAACGCTCTATTTTAATTCTAATGTGAAATGAATCGTACTCTTGTATTTTTGAGTTCAATATACTCTTATCGATAATATTGTGTAATATATATTGACATTAATAAACATACTTGCATCATTCTTTGTATGGCGAATGTGACATTCATAAAATTGGCCTTTTCCACATTCTCACTATCCATCATTTCCTATATACAGATATTATGGGACATTTCTACGACGCAAGATTACACCTGTTAATGCATCAATTAAGGAAAGGTAGATTTTAATTTATTTTACTTACTGGTTTTGTAACTGTGTATCCGTAAGCGTAGTTTAAATTCAAAATTATATTTACTAATAATTATCATCTTATACGCATAGGTTTTGGATTTTTAGACAAAACAATCGAAAGTTATTGTCACTATCGACCACAAGTCCAAGTAAGTGTGCGACCATACTGCGGGCCTAGCGCGGTTGCGACGGCGGGCGCGAAATATCAAACGTATGAAACGCGTGTAAGTGTCCATACTGAAGTGACTAGGCGGATACCTAGCGCGACAAGACCGAGCGACTCCGCGCGCGGTGATTTCAATCAAACGCACCGATCCGCGCGTTGTGGCCACAGTACGGGCCTAGGCGGCGAGCGACTTAACAAGCGGGTGGCAGGTGTATCAAACCAGTGGTCTTACCGCTCGGCGTTTTGACGTAAAATGGCTTCGATCAACAATACACACTAGATTTCGGGTCAGCGCAAATAATACGTCTGGGTGCTTAGGGTCTCATTTGAAAAGTGAGCCACTCTTTTATTTAGTTCCCTCGAACCACAGCCAAAAAAGTTGCAAAAATAATGGCCGGAAAAACAATTTAACGGCCGGAGTGTCTTACTTTCTGTGAGTACATGTAGAATAAGTTATATTTTAAGCTTTTAACTAAATAATATCAAATTTTGAAAAAAAATACTGATTTGAAGTCACCGCTACAAATGTTTGGCCAACGTTGGTGCAAATTATGTGAAACAGAACAGCAGAAGCATGGAGTAGATTTGTTTTGTAGTAATAATTTATTTATCCGGGGGGAGATTTATTTTTTTATGTCGTGGGGGGGTGGTACTTATACTTATAAATTTCGATTTTGTAACTAATCCCCGTAGAGTATTCGCCGCCATCTTGTTTTAAGTTCATTTTTTTTAGTTTTTCTGAAATAACTCGTTAATTTTCAACTTTAGAGCAAAAATGACAAAATTGTTTGCAACCCCTGATATACGTCTGATCGCTACTAGAGATCGCGCCTCAGTGTGGCCACCTCCGCCACCGCCGCCGCGTAAGACACCGCGTAAGCCACCGCGTAAGCCACCGCGCATTCAGTGTGGACGCACACTAATGTTAAGCTGCTAGTTGCTCAACATGGACAATGTGTTAACATCGCTCAGTGAAAATACAAAAGCGCTACTAATAAATATTTTTCGATTAATCCTATACCTATAAATAAACTACTTAAATAAACTACAAAGTTTTTTTTAATGAGTTCGTACGATCATGTCTACTCATAAATTAGTTTTGCATGTCTGTTTCGGGAGTTATTGAGAGTGCTTTTGACGTTTCTTTCCATATTTGATGATCTTTGAATAAGATAGTGCTTTGATTTTAATACTACCAATTTATTAAATTGCAGTAGACAAACAAGTTAATTATGCGTAATCCTCACCGTACTGAGGTCTTTGCCCTGCAGTGGTTCTTCGTACTATTGCTTATTTATCATTACAATTCCTTAAGAACTCGTATATTTAACTAACTGCTCTATCCGCTGTTTTATCCACTTCCTGTTATGTATCATTTTCCGAGGGGATTCCAGCCTAAAAGTAGGATATGTTTTTTTCGTGTATGTACATATTATACATATATGACAACTAAGCTTCAACAAAATCTGTTCAGTACTCTTTGCTTGCTTACATCAACCCGTCCATCCATCATCGCAAACTCTCGCCGTTATAACAGGAGTTGGAGTTATTATTTAAATGACGTCGCTTCGTAAACATCCCCTATCTCCCTATAATTTAACTCTTACGCAACCCTGGGACTTGTGTAACAAGACATTATAATATTACGCAACCCAAAGTCACGTTCCAAACGCATTTTTCAATTCCCAAAGGATTATCGGGAAATCAGGCGTAAATTCAAATGATTTTCATTTTGTTTGCTGATTCATAACTTTAATTACGTAAGATGAGTTAAGGCTTTGAGAACAATTGTTAAAGTAAGTTAGAGGTTTGTTAGAATATAAAAGTAATGTACTTATAATAAAGACTTGATGTAATAAATAAAAATACTGCATGTAACTTGGGTTGATGGCAATATTTAGTAAAGTATTAGCCTGTCATGTCCCACAGCTGGGCAAAGGCTTTTTATCTCACTGAAGATTTTAGTACACTAAGGAGGATTAGGCATAATCACCAGTCTTGCCAAATGCGGGTTGGTGATCTCAAACCCGAGCCATGTTTAAAAAGTAAGAAACATGTTTACGCTCAGCCCAGGAATTGAACCCGAGATCTCAGCCAGGCGAGTGGACATACCACTAGACTACCGAGGGAATATCAAAGAAAAATATCAAAATTTTATGACAATTATAGACACTTTAAACTTCAAACTTTCTTTACTTTTTGGATGGTTAATCTAATAAACAAAAACAGAATCATACGTGTATTAAATGATGGACGTTGATTTTGCAGTCAAATACAAACAATCATAACTTAATTCACCACTGAAGACAAACACCGACAGATAAAGCAAGTATACAACAACACCAATTTGTCCGACATGACAAACAAGACAACTGCAACTTGCTTCCAAGTTTGTTTGTGATGCTGTTCGTACAACTGTTCAAAGGTGAGGATCGATTATTCTCGTAGTAAGTACTCAAACGTTTCACCGATCATCTCTTGTGTTGATTCATCTCCAAGTTGATCGATATGAACGTAAAATAAATAAATATGTTTGTGCTTACTAGAATGAAAATATTATCACATATTGAAGAGAAGAAGTTAGTGAAAGTGTTTCCATTTAAAGTATTAATATAAAATTGTTAGTTTGGACTTATAAATCTCTGAAGCTCCTTGTCGGATGTAAGAAGTACTCACTGGATATAACAGTACAGTGAGAGGGATTAGGCATAGTCACCAAGCTTGCCAAATTCTGGTCGGATGTAAAAAAAAGAAACTACAGTCTTATTACGATTACTACGCGCGGGCATTCTTACGGGCGCATCGTGAGTAACGCCGCAGGACGCTGTGTACACATTAGATAAATAGTTTCCTTTGCTTTCAAAGTTATTTTATCATACTTCAAAGGAGTCTCATTGTGTATCGTTCACATCCTATTCAACCCCACGAACGGTCAATTTTATCTGTGGGGTGTAAATCCCAGCATTTAGTGATTGATAAGATAAATGATACACGTCTGCTTTTCATGAATGATTTAATGCTACTGCTCTACATGTACTGTAACTCGCACACATGGCTACTACTATACATGTACGGTGACCCGTACATCTTGGCCACCAAAAGAAAAAGAAAAATGATCTTAACTTAAGCAATTAATTAAAAAATGATAAATGTAAAGATAAAAACGATATAAAAAGATAAAAAAAATAAAATTTCAAATATTAAAGTAAGTAAGTAAATGCTTAAAAAAACATTTCAAAAATATAAGCTTATGCTAGGGGCTGTTCATTATTGTCAAATTCATCGCGCACTTTAAAACGCACCGATACCATGGGCGACGTGCCCTTATCAACACTGTTTAGACTCGACCGCGGCACATTCACAGCACTAATATCACTGTCGGTGGGGCGCGGGGGCGCAGGCGGGGCGGCGCGCGGCTGCCGGCGCAGGCTCCGCATCCTGGTGTACGCGAACACTCCTCCCGCCGCGACGAGGACGCCGACGATCACGTACAGCATGGTGTAATGATGTACATCGTGTATTGTCACCATGCTCTGTTGCGACTGTTCCTTCAGGAGATCGAGTTGACCTCTGATCTCATCGTATTGATGCTTATGATTTGGTTGCGGGGCAATCGGGTCCGTAAATGTGCTCGTATTTAGTAATCTGTTCAACGTAGAAATTTCGGGAGAATCGATAGTTTCAGTGATAGTGATTTGATTAGCGAAGTTATTGTGGGCGTTTATATTAAGTGTCCCGCTCTTTAGGGTACAACCTGGACCTATTGTTATGAGGCCATTATCAGTTAATGTAACCATGCTTACTTCTGTTGACGCGCATAAAATCCTGACGGTGCATTCCTCGCAACAGCTGTAGAGCCAAGTATTCGGTCGGTGTAACCTGATCCACTGGTCGCGGCACCGACTCTGCACCGACTCACATGTTCTGTCTATGACGTCACTGCTAGTGTTTATCTCACAGTAGGACCGCTTTAGCGAGAAATCGTAAATTATATTATTTAATGGACAGAGTACCTTATAAACAGTATGAAAACATGATCTGATGTCGTTGTCATTGAGTAATATACCCAAATCCTTTCGGAAGTTGTAGGCGATAAATGGTAGTTTTGGGATATTCTGACTTGAGCTTTGCGTATTTAATTTTTGAGGGATGCTAATGACCTTGTTTAACTCGTAGATATCTCTGCTTACTAACGGGATCCTTACTTCAATGATAAGGTAATTATTTCTAACTCTACCGCATACCTTGATCAGCTGATACAAATCCAAAATGTTATCCTTGTTCACGGGTACAGTAAGGTCAGTATGCACAATATAATGTGATATTAGGTCGATCTGAGATTCCAGTCTCTCTGGTGATAATAAATTCATGTTGATATGTCCGTAACTAATGTCTGTTATGGTGTCTATCAGGCTCTCCTGGATACGCCTCAGGTTCGATATGATCATGCTGGCGGTGAAGGCTGATGATGTGATGTACAGCCCATTTTGATTGCTAAACGTAACTTCATGTAATTCCCGCGATATGTTAACTAACCTCTCCTTAATTAACTTGAACTGCTTATTCATATTGTCTTCATTTCGCTTCAATATTTCATATTCCGTATCTATTATCATAGTTTGATTTTTCAGTAGACTTTGTAAGTGATTTTCATTCAGTGCTATCTTATTGATATCCTTCTCGTACTGCTCCGCAAAACGTTCATCTAAAACTCCAAAAAGCGAGTTTGCTAAATATCCAACCCCGTTGATCAATCCACGTTTAGTTCTTTTCGGAGATTGCTTCATAATAACGTTAGTATAATGCTCTATTTCATTTATTTCGTGTTCCAATTGTGATATCATATTGCTATATTCATTATAGTTCTTAGATGCGTCCTTTAGGTGTTGTACATAGTATTTGATATCTGATATTCCCTGCCAATATGTCGTGATATTATAGTACATGATAAGCTTCCATTCATCTCTGATGATTTGGAGGTCTGTTATTTTATCGAAAAATAGTCCTTGTTGATTATTTTGGAATGTAGACACGTTGTAAAATGCGCTATGTGTATCTTGTTGTACGGTTAACATAAACATAGATAACAAGGTGAATAGAAATGTAGTAAAGTAATTATAATAAGTCCGCTTGATTTTGGTGCGGCTGCGTTTTATGTTTTCCGGAGGACTCTCTGATGATGGAGGTGGTGATTGATTTTGCTCTGGTCCGTTGACAGGTAGTAGGCATAACTTGACAATGGGGCGCTTCGTGATCCCTGATGCTGTCTTAATAGAGACCACGCGCACGTGGCCGTCCTTTCCCGGGTGGACCTCGATTACTCTCGCCATTGCCCAACGACTCGGCGTTTGTTTGATAAAAGCGTTATTCAGCCGACCACCAACTCGTAACAATCCACACTTGTCTAGGTACGGATTCAAACTTGACAACTTGCTGTGTAGTGTGACCTTACCCCTTTCCTTTAAATGCATAATATCTAATTCAAAATCATTTGCTTGTACCTGTCTAATTATTATGTTGTATGCATTGTTTATTTCAATCGCCGATAAGGTACATAAGTGTGCGCCTCGAGAAGTACACCTGGTACGGGCTATGAAACGTGATATCCAAGCTATTGTTTTTACAACTCGCGATATGGAACTGTTGTTAATTAATAAGTCGTTTATAACAGATGGTTGATTATCATATAAAGCTGCATGCACATTGATATTCTTTGCTTCTAGTGTGGGAGTTTCAAATCTAGTTTTAGTAAGTTTATCTGTACTAAAGGTTTTTAACCATTTAGGCCCTTCCCACCAGATAGTATGATTGATCAACTGCTCCCTAGTCATTCCACGTGTAGCACAGTCAGCTGCGTTTTCCTCGGACGAGACATGATGCCAGCTGGTTGATGGTAGTTCACTGGTGATCTTCTCAACACGGTTGGCCACGAACGGCTTCCATCTTTTCACATCTCCTTGAAGCCAGCCTAAAACGATCATTGAATCGGTCCAAGCGAAAACTTCCATGTCCTGATCCTTCAAGGACGTTCGCACCTTCTTCAGAAGCTGTGTTAATAACAGTGCACCGCAGAGTTCCAGACGGGGTAAAGTGACCGCTTTATTCAATGGAGCTAACTTTGTTTTTGCTGTTACCAGGCGCGATGTATACTCGCCCTTATGATCTTGTGTTACTATGTATATTGCGCTTGCATATACTCTCTCGCTCGCATCACAAAAACAATGTAACTGATATTTATTAATTGTGTTACCTAAATGCCTTTTGATTGAAAATTGCTCTATGTTTCCTAAATCATCCTTCAAAATTATCAATTCTTGTTGAATTTCTAAGGGTAGTTCTTCATCCCATGATAAATTTGTTTCCCATGCTTTTTGAAACAGTAATTTTGCTCTTATAGTGAGAGGTGCCAACCATCCAATTGGGTCAAATACCTTTGATATATCTGATAATAAACGCCTTTTTGTGTATACGCCCTTATATTCTTGATAACAAACATTTTTAAAACTAAACGTATCCGATGATGCATTCCACTGTAGACCTAATGTTTTCGTGGGTTCAGTGACCTTGAAGTCTCTGGCACCCGGGTTCAATTGCTCTTCAGATAGGTCTTGAAGTAGGTAAGGATGATTGCTCGACCATTCACGTAGGTTAAGACCTGCCCCCTTTAATATAGCAATAAGTTGATCTCGTACCTCTTTTACTATTTCCAGTGAGTCATTTCCATAGTACAGATTGTCCATGTAGAAGTTTTCGTTAAGTACATCGACGGCTAAGGGATGTTTGTGACCGTCGTCAATCGCTACTTGCCGTAAGGTACGCATTGCGAGATAAGGTGCGGCCTTGGTGCCGTAGGTAACAGTGGTAAGATGATATTCGGTCAGCGGCTCACTCTGATCATTCCTCCAGATGATCATTTGTAGGTTTTGGTCGGATTCCCTTATCAAGGTCATCCGAAACATCTTCTCAATGTCGGCGCTTATAACATACCGATGTATCCTCCAATTCAAAATTAGTTGATAAATGTCTTTCTGTAGATTTGGTCCGCGTAGCATAAGGTCGTTTAGGCTTTTACCGGAGGTAGTAGTGCTTGATGCGTTGAACACTACTCGTAATTTGGTGGTTGTTGAATCCATTTTCAACACGCCATGATGTGGTAAGTAGCATGATATGTTGCTTGATGTATTTGCCTTACGCATATGACCCATTTCTAGATATTCATTCATAAATTCGGAGTATTTTTCCGAAAACTCTGGATGCTTTGCTAGTCTTTGTTCTAACTGCCGAAATTGTGCCAATGATCTTGACCTTGATTCGCCAAGCTCTTCCTCAAAGTTATTTTTCATCGGCAGTGCAACTTCATACTTGCCGCAGCTCAATCGCTTAGTAGTATCTTGATAAAACTCCTCACAATATTGATCCTCCTCACTTTGAGTTAAAGGTTCCGTAGTGATGTCTTCCAACTCCCAAAACTTTGATATTTCTGATAAATCATTGATAACAACATTACAACTAAACGATTTTCTTACACTCCCTGATAAAATCCACCCTAGTTTTGTCTGCTGGGCTATAGGCGCCTGCGGTGGGCCTTTGATAAGACCGCTCATAATGATATTTGAGTAGACATTTGCGTCTAATAACATGTCGATTGCTCTTGATACGTTATACTCAGGATCTGCTAATTTGATATTGCTCAAATGTGGCCATGCTTGCTTGCTAATGCTCGAGTTTGGTAAATTTTTGATTAATTTTAATATGACTAATGCTTGTGTCTCGAATACGTAGTCATTATAAATTGAATGACATTCCATTGATATGATACCTCTACTTTGTTTCGGCCCGGCCCCTATTCCAGAGATAGATGCGCTATACTTTCTTTTAGGTAAGCCTAACCTTTGTGCGGCGGCTTCCGAAATTAAAGAGATTTGCGAACCTTGATCTAATAATGCTCTAAGGGTGATAAAGTTCCCATCAAATGTTCTCACGTTGATAAGTATGGTAGTCAGTAATATTTCCTCATCACTACTTGCTACGTGATTTACATTGAGTGTCATGTTGTCAGTATATGGTTTCGCTGACTTGCCGGTTGCTACCGAGAATGGCTGAGAAACCGATCGCGAAGCTTCGCCGGTGGCCTGTGTGGGACCAAAGGCTTCGTGCAACAAGGTGTTATGTTCGCTGTTGCATATTTTGCACTTCTTCGGCGAAATGCAAACTTTTCCATGGTGATCAAATAGACAGTTGAAACAAAGGTTTAATCTTTTAGCTGTTTGCAACTTGATATTCACTGGCATATTCATAAATTGATTGCAATGAAATAGATCATGATTCTTAAGGCATAGAGTGCATTTTGCGATTTTGTTAGTAGTTGCTATGGCTTGATATGACCGTTGGTGATAGTTATTGTTTCCTTGATAGTTAGCGTGAGAATAAGATTTGAAGTTATTAGTAGGTTGGAAATTAGGCTTGAAATTGCTGACGAGTGGAGGCCGATTTTGCTGATAAAATCCCCTTTGATTGTTAGCTCTGAATTGATTGATGTTTGATGTTTTCGGTTTTCCGAAATTATCCTTAGTGATAGGTTCACGCGCAATAAACTTATTTTCTAGGAAGCCCATAAACTCGTCGAGTGATGCGAGTTCACGCGGCTCCTTACGCGATTCCATGAAATTGGTGTATGAGGCGGAATCTAACTTCTTAGCCATGAGGTGAACGATGATAGGGTCCCACGAGGTGGTGTCAATGCCGAGGTTGTGCACCGCGTGGAGCGTCTCCAGGCTGACATCATGAAGGCGCTTCAGTTGAAATGATGTAGGCTCGGTCACGTTTGGCTGATTGAGGAATGTTTCAATTTGCTGCGTGAATAATACATGTCGGTTGTTGTACCGATGCGTGAGGATATCCCAGGCGGTGTCGTAGTTTTCCGCTGCAATACTGAGGTGCTGTATGAGGCGCTCCGCTTCTCCCCTAACTTTTCCTTTAAGATGCTGCATCTTTTGAGCCTTACTGAGTACCTTGCTTTTGTGAATGGCATCCGTGAATAAGTCATAAAACGTTCTCCATTGAAGGTAGCTACCGGTAAAAGTAGGTATGTCCAAGGATGGTGTAGACTTCTCGGTGTAAGATGATGCCTGAAGTTTTTGGTTAATCGCTCGCTTGGTGCGCTTGTAAGATGCTTCGTACGTGTTAAATTCCTCTTCATATCTCATATCCCCTCCTCTCAGAATGTTGTCAATCTTAATATGCAATTTGTTGATATCATCCCAATGCGATTGGAGGTTGCGAAGCTCGTCCTCTAAGTCCCATTTGTCCGTCAAGGTCTCCACATCGATCCCCTTAATAATTCTACGCAAAGCCCTAAAATATGTTCTCTGCAATGATAAGTACTCGTCTAACGGTCCGCTAGGTTCAGTTTCCTTTTCAAATTTTGATTGATTCGATTTTGATGTTCCGGACGCAGAAGTAGACGGGTTCACCACGGTTTTAAATGATATAATCATATGGCGCGTATCATGGTACATTTTTAATGCCTTTTCGTAAATGTTTTCCGAAAAATATTGTTCCGCTTTGGCGGTGAACTTAAAATCGTCCAAAGCCTCATTATTTTTACTGAACTCTGCCCAATGCTTTTCTAAGCTTGCTAACTTATTTTCTAAATACTCAGGAGTTTTCCTGGTATCACTGTCTTTCCCGAAATTTATTTTGATTTTGTTGATAATGTCGAAGATCTCCGCTTGGCGAGCTATAAGGCCCTCCATTTTCGGGAAAAATAGTGATGCTGATAATAAGGAACAGTCTTACTTGTTTTTCTCCTTACTCACTGCAATCCCTGAATGATGATATGCTTTCACAAAGTTATTAGTCACTATATAACTTTCACAAAGTTTTTAATCACAAAGTTCAATTTGATGCGCTGATAATGCACTGATAAATTGATAAATTGATAAATTGATATGATATTTTAATGATCCGGCTCGAAGAAAATGTGGGGTGTAAATCCCAGCATTTAGTGATTGATAAGATAAATGATACACGTCTGCTTTTCATGAATGATTTAATGCTACTGCTCTACATGTACTGTAACTCGCACACATGGCTACTACTATACATGTACGGTGACCCGTACATTATCTACTTTTGAATGTAGGTCGGTCAAAAGCAACAACCGAAATTGTCAAGCTGTATTAAGTTTGACAATTCTCCATTTGTACTTCTAATTGGGCCTTATATTTATAACAGAGTGAGAGGGTACTCGTAGAAAGATTATTTGACCCAAATCACGAAGAAACGGCGAAGGGTCATTGGGGAAAATGAAAAGCAAATTGTGAGAATTCTTATGTAAAGAAAATATATGTATTATTCATTACTTTTATGACCAAGGTCACATATATGATATTGCAACATCATGCACAAAGAAAAATCTCAAGTATTGAAATATATTTTGCAGAAATGACGAATGTATTTGTAAATAAATAGATGTCTCAAATTTGGTTTTATTAAGTTATTTTTGTTGCTGACTCTCAAAGCAGTTGTTTGCATATACGATGCGTAAAAGGTTTTTGGTTGACTAAAAACTATGAAACTACATACATAGTTTACATGTCTATTTTACGTGTTCTCGTGTTCGCAATAAATCTCCTCCAGTTCTTATTTACATATTTTTGTATTGCTATACTTTATATTATTCTCCATGTAGATAAAATAGTTAAAAATCTTATACTTATAAGTATCATGTTCAAAGAAGTGTCTTAAACAAGTTTTTCTTAAAAGTATATTCCCTCAGTTTGGAGTCACTCAAAAAGAAAATTTAAATTTTCGTGGCAGGTTATTTGCACCGGATGTGCCTGTGTAATTTTGTTATTTAGTTGGCAACGTTGGCTTGATGGCAATTAATTTACTAACAGGAAATTAGAGTGGGTTTCATCGGATATTTCCAATTACGACAAAAATGGTGACTTTAAAAAGCCTGTTAAAACCTCGTTTGCTGCATTGCACTTTTTAGTAGATTTCATATACAGAAGAAAACATGTATCTCTATAAATAAATTTCACACATATTATTTAAAAGAGATACGTATGAAGATATTTAAATCAAATACTTAAATCGGAGAATCAGAATTGATTTATATGTTCCTAAATGACATGTTTCAGGGTCACTTTGCATCAGTAATATTAAATCCGATATATTTCTTAGAACGTCAATCAAAATCCGTTCCATAATCACATATATTTACATGAAGCTCATCCAGTTTGTGTGTCAGTGAGTTCTTAGGAACCTCTGTAGTATTAGGGACACAGCGTTCCTACGGGACGAAATTAAGGTTATATCGGCAATCGGGACACCTCCATTTTATCCTTATTTTAGTACACAGCCTCAATTACTTATATGATTATGGCGTTAAATAAATTGGGGTGTTCGCTTTTATAACTTAGTTAGCTCAAGTTTACATGATCCGTTTGAAGGGTTATTGAAGTAAACCAATGAGGAATATAACTTAACATCCGTCTAGTTAGTGTACTATTTGAACCTATTGTAATACAGTACTGTAAGCTGACTACATACTCAGACCCGCTAGGATATAATTGGTAGTTAATTGGATACGTAAATCCTGAACCTATAACTATCGTGTATTAAATGCTTACAAGAATATTTTGTGATCAAAGCAAATGCCAGGTACAAAACCTTTGTCTAGCTTTTGCTGATCATACACGTCGATATAAAAGGTGAGATTGTAAAGAGTTTTGAAACATAAGTTCATTACTGAAAATTTTCTATGAAACTTGCTGAGTGTTCTCCACGTCCACTTGAGGCAAAAAACGCATCATTCCGAATTGAAAATGTGACTTTCGATATTGATAGGATAAGCGACGGCATATTCATAAGAGATGAGATAGAATCTCATTACGATCAATCGCTTCACTCAATTGCAGAATAGGTACTTTATTTTTACTTAAACTAAGTCGACGTTACTAATTCACTTCGTCTCTATCAGTCTTTGAGTGCGGTTGTGTTGCGGAGCTCTGTGTGATAATTCTGTGCCGGTGCTAATGTTGTCAGGGTGTTGTATACTCGGTGCCTCCTGCTCTAACTAGTGGTTCTCGTCATTGATCACCGCGGCCATATTTGTTTGTGTCGGACCTCTCTGTCTGATCGCCGATCACTTCGAGTAGGTTGGGTTGCGGAAGGTGTGCACCAGAGGGCGCTGTCACCATTCACCTCTGGAGTCGGAGTTGCGGAAGAGTGTGCTCACCAGAGGGCGCTGAAACACCTAGGAAGGGGCTAAATTGAGAAGAAACTTTGCAGTGGAAAATAATACTGAGGTGCATAGCTGGGATTTGAAACCAGTACCGCCGGGACGTGGGTCTGTCATAGAACTAATAGGCCATTGGTAAGCTACGTCATACGTCGAAATTAAGCAACGTATACTACAATATACAAATATGTCATCGACTTTGAAATGTGCGGCTTGTAATAAGCATATTGCTAATTCAAAAGATACAATTAAATGTATGACTTGCCACATGACATACGACTTGGATTGCGTGGGCTTGAACCCAAAGCGTGTAAATACTATGATAAAAGACAAATCGATTTGGAAATGCCCGACGTGCCGTAGTATGGAACCAAAAACTGGCAATTCAAACACGCCTATTAGACCAGCAGCCCTGAATGTACAAGAGATATCAAACATTACCACCAGAAATGCGAAGGTTCAGAGGCGCGCATCATCGGATGACGTACACGACACTAAAACAAACAATAGCGTTACACCTGATGAGCTTCGTATTGTTATCCGGGAGGAACTAAAACATACACTAAAATCTACAATAAAAGAACTTGTATCCGATCATTTAAAAGTGATAAATGAAAAAATGACGTCATTTGATGAAGCTTTCACCTTTTTTAACGCAGCATATGAAGATTTGAAAAATAATATTGAGGAAAAAGTTAAAATTATCGAATCTTTAAAGAAAACAAACGATACGTTAACAGTGACTGTCAATGAACTTGGAAGTAGACTTATTCAGGTGGAGCAATATTTAAGAGATAAAATATCGAGATAACGGGGGTGCCGGAGGACAGAGAAGAAAACATCTCTAAAACGGTGATGCAATGGGCTAATATTGTCAAATGTCCGTTGACTGCAGACGACATCATACACTGTAGCCGCGTGGCCAAACACGATAAACAGAACAAACGCCCTAGAAACATAATTGTTAAATTAAGAAACCGTTCTATACGAGATAATCTTTTAGCTGCTACAATTAAATTCAATAAAAACGCAAATCCAAAACTAAACTCTCAACATCTCGGTTATGGCAACACCCCAACGCCTGTCTACGTAGCTGAACATCTGTGTCCTGCTAACAAATATCTATATGCAGCAGTGAGAAGAAAGGTAAAGGAAGAAAACTTTAGATTTGCATGGATAAAGGATGGACGCATTTACGTTAGAAAAGAGGAAAAATCTCAAGCTTTATATATACGGAACCTGGAAGGTCTTGAACTAATAAAGTAACTCGTATTCATGTTTGTTAGTCATATTATCGGTTTATTGTATATTTTTCAATGTCTTCCACATATACGGTTTTAAAAGATATTGATCATACCAACTTTAGTCTTAGTAAAGCAATATATATAGATGAACCGGAGCAATGTAATACAATTGTTAACAATACAGACAAAAAAATAAATATTGTCATGCAAAACATCCGCAGTATAAAGCATAACTTTGACGATTTCAATGTTTATCTATCAAGACTAAATATTAATTTTGATGTCATAGCTTTGACCGAATGTTGGCTATCTAAAACTACAGACATCCCTATACTAGAAAATTTTAATAGTTATACTTCTAATAAGTTATTCAACCAAAATGACGGAATTGTAATGTATGTCAATAAATTTTTAAATGTTAATGTTTATGAGCCGTTGAATGCAAAGGAATGCAACTGTATGGTTATGACACAAAACAAAGAATTAGCGATTATATGTATTTATAGACCACCATCATTCAAGAAAACTGACACATTTTTAGAATCTATCAACAATATATTATCAGATCTCAAAGATTTCAATCAAATTATACTTCTCGGTGACATGAACATTGATATCAAGCAAAATTCGGTAGAAAAGACTACATCTAAATACTTAGACCTCCTTGCAATGCATAGTTTGATAGCTTCACACAATCTACCAACGCGAGGAAACAACTGCTTGGACCACACTTTTGTAAGGCAAAATTCCGCTGTAGATACGGTAATATGTCATTCAACCATAACTGATCACAGCTGTGTGATGCTTTTTATCCCCAAAAAATGTAACAGCAAACCCGTCAAACAAACACTTGGTACTAAAATAGATATAGTTGCTGTAATTAATGAACTTGATAATATTGACTGGTATTCTGAATTAAATAACAAAGACACCACAACTGCAATCGAATTGTTTACATCAAAACTTCAATACTTAATAAATAAACACAGTATCACCAAAAAAGTAAAGGGTGAATGCACAATCATAAAACCATGGGTAACCCCAGGACTTGTTAGATGCCTAAAAAATAGGGATAGACTCCATGCAAAACTTCGTAAAGATCCTGAAAACGTTATTCTTAAGATATCATATTTAAGATACCGTAATACTTGTAACAGAACGCTTAAACATGTTAAAAGCTTATATTATAGACAACTAATGTTAAAATACAGAAATAATTTAAAAAAACAATGGAACATCATAAAAGAAGTTTGCCACATTAACAAAAAAAGAGATGAGATACCGGAATTAATGACACTAAAAGAAAATCCAATTAAATCACTTAACTATATTAATAAATATTTTTCGAGCATAGGGTCCCAACTAGCCAATAAAATTTTAAATAGGCTAAATTTAAATGAAACTGAATTGAGCAAAAAAGTTAAAATTACAAAAAACAATGTAAACTCATTTGTCCTATTTCCTACTGATGAAAATGAGGTTAAAGATATAGTACGAGCTTTAAAAAATAGCAAAAGTACGGGTGTTGATAATATTCCGGTGGAGGTATTTAAAAGAGGTATAAGTAAACTCTCGCTACCTCTCACTATTATAATTAACAAGTGTTTCGAAACGGGAGATTTTCCAGAGAGTCTTAAAACTGCTAAAATTATCCCCATATTTAAAAGTGGTAATAAAAATAATGTTTCCAACTATCGTCCAATTTCACTCCTCACTATACTTTCCAAAATAATAGAAAAAGTAATAAATAAAAGATTAATATTTTACTTAGAAAACAACAACCTCATTTCTAAAAATCAGTATGGATTTCGTAAAAAGCTATCTACAAAAAACGCAGTGCACAATCTTATCTCGTACATCTCTACCAGTTTGGATTCCAATGAAAAGTGTATTGCAATATTTCTAGACCTTACGAAAGCGTTTGATACGGTTTCTATCTCCCTACTATTGGACAAATTAGAAAAAATAGGTTGTCGTGACAAACAATTAAAACTTTTTAAGAATTATCTCTCAGGACGTAAACACGTAGTGTATTCGGGGAGCCTACAGAGCACTAAACTGAAACAAGAGGGATTTGGAGTACCACAGGGAAGCGTGCTAGGCCCAACTCTATTTAACGCATACCTCAACGATATGTGTGATTTGAATTTGGAAAATGGAGCCATACTTGCCTATGCCGATGATACTGTTCTACTTTTTAAAGGTAAATCTTGGGATCAGGTGAACAAGTTTGCAAATAAGGGGTTTAATACAGTGTTAAACTGGCTAGACACAAACCTTCTAACTCTAAATATGGAAAAAACAAAATATATATGTTTTAGTAAGACGAAAGTAGGTCAACCACCTACAAAAACTATAAATATAAAAGCACATCACTGTGATAACCGAGCACCTGTATCCTGTAATTGCCCCGTGGTCTCCGAAACAACATGCATAAAATATTTAGGAATATTCATTGATAACAACCTTAATTTCAAGACTCACATATCCAATGTAACCGGTAGAGTTCGCAAACTTATATATATATTTAAAACGCTCAGGTATGTATGCGACAATGATCAGCTCCTTATGACTTACAAAGCTCTTTGTGAATCAATAATAACTTATTGTATTAGCTGCTGGGGGGGATGTGCCAAGACACATTTATTAACATTAGAAAGAGCACAACGTGCCATACTAAAGGTGTTATTTTTCAAACCGTTCTTGTACCCTACTCTAAAACTATACTCCGAGACTTCTATTCTTTCAGTAAGAAAGCTCTTTATTGTGTCCATTCTAATTGACCAACATAGATATCCGGTAAACTCCCATATTAAGAGACGTAAGTATAAAATATATAATGTACCAACCTTCAAATCAAAGTATGCTCATAAATTTACTAACTTTTTAGGTCCCTATATTTACAACAATATTGCTAAATCTATCCCGAAATTATCATCTTTAACTAAATTTAAATTCAAAAAAGCTGTCACCAAGCATTTGTTAAATATGACCTATGAAGACACTGAAAAATTGGTATCAGTTAATACTTAAATTATGTTTTTATTCAAGTTCATATATTAAACTTAAGTACTGTACTAGATATTTAAATTTTGTTAACACTCATTTTTATTTTTATTTTAAAAATTTCATGTTTATTTTTGTTTCTAGTTTTGTTTTTATTTCTATTAATCTCTAGGCATAATTTAAATTAAATTCTGAGACGTAGGACTACCCTCTAAGATACAGTGCAAACTAGTTTAGAGGGTAGGGAATATGTTATTAAAATAGTGCCTAACTTAAGAACTACTAAAATAATGTAAGGTATAAATATAAGCATTAGTTATTATGTATTAGGCTGTTTTTTGGCAATAAAAGTTTTTGTATTTTTTTTTGTATTTTTGTAATAAAATACATACTAAAAGGAGCAACGAGTCGAAGTGATTTTCTTAGGCTATAGATTTCTATTCGACCTCAGCCCAGCAGTGGGATAATTGGTTAATCAAAGAAATAAAACGCATAATTGATGGACTAAACTGTGACATATTCTACTTTGTATCCCAAAATTTCTAAACAAACCCCACGCGGAACATGAATAAACTTCGTTTAAAAGTGCATAGATTCAAAATGCTTGTAACTCAATAACAGCCCGGCACATTACCAAAACCAATCACAGTGGATACCGGCAATCAATACATTCACAAAAAGCATACACATGAATTGAGAACCTCTTTCGATTTTAAACTTCGGTTGAACAAAATGAATCAACATTGTTTCATCAATTTCATTCACAAGAAACGTAGAAGAGACAGTTGAACGACCTTTAGAACATCAAAAGGTAAAGATGACCGTAAGGTAACGAGTGAAACAATCAGTTGTTCGAAACAATCAAATCAGCTTGTTTGAAACAAGCTTGATTTGCTTGATGAACGCGACAAGAGCTCGATTCACTGCGTACAAATTGACAATTTACGCTTTTCTACGTTTCAAAGGCAGCGTTAGTATCAGTGTAAGCAACTTTAAACAGAGATAATAAGGGTTCGACTTAATGAAACCTTTTTCTAATGAGAATTGGATAGTTCTATATATTGTGTTTTACAACATTATCAGGATCACGTAATGTTTTACAACATTTGGATCACGTGATATGATAATTCATTAATTTTAAATAAAATTATAATAACACAGTAAAAAGTATTGGGTTGTTACGTCCCACAACTGGGTAAAGACCTCCTCATCAAATAGAACAGGAAGAACATAGAACCATATTAATTTAAAACCAAATATTGTATGCTTCAGAGCAAGTACCTACACTCTAAAGTTACTCATTATGATACCTCTTGGCCACTTGAAGTTCTCATTGCAAGAAACAAACGTAAAACTAGAAAAATCAAAGAAGTCCAAACTTAATTTAAAACTAATTAAGTATTCATCTAAAAAAATTGCAAAGTTATAGTTCAAAGAAATCCACCGACGAGACAAACTTGAAATCAATGCATTTATAAAAATATTTTTTGTTTTGAATTTTCTTCAACACATTTTATTGGTGTAATTAATTTACAAGATAAACCTGAAAAACCTCTTGAAAAAAAAAGTGTTTCGTTACTTAAATAGCGTATTAAGTTGCTCAATATTTGCCTGACATATTGATTGATATTTATTTTCTACTGTTGTTTCAAGTAAATATCCGCTAAAACGCATACAACGATCCAGTCGATTAACTCGTGAAATTACTATTTATCACACTATATTTCGAAATGAACTTTGCCCTCTGCTCAACGATATGATGTAGGCTTACGTGCTAAGTTATAATTTTCAAAACCTGCGTAAGTAAACCTGAGTATGGTAGGCGAGGTTAACGGTGTGTTTGGGTTTACCCACTATTTAGTTCTATAATAAATCAACACATGTTGCGATTACATGCTAATTCAAGATACGTGAAATGTAAACAATGTAACAAACTTCATATAATAAATAAGTCTTACTTTGTTTGTATGTATTCACAGTGCGAGCATGAAGCACTGTGTTATAGTAGAACTTAGTATACACTATACATACATATTTGTTCGACGTACGTTGTTTGCATAAATTACCAATTTAGATTTGATTAAAGGCAAACTTCTGATGCTGTACATCACTATTTATATTATAAGATCATGGTTACTGAATCTAAGCTGTTACTGTATCCCAGTTTACTCGGGCTGAATGCATTCTTTACACGACTTTTTAGGACACACGAGGCTTTTAGACTTTACCGGTAGCAGCCTCAGACCCAATAAATAACACGCAATAGCAGTGACGAATATTTGCGATAATAATATGCTGAAACTGCAAGCGTACTAAAAAACTGTCCGACGCGAGACTCGGCCAAGTCGTGTCGGTTTGACGGTCCAAATGCTACACCATACGAATTAGACCCAAGTTGACATTCGAGTACACTCAGTTCGAGTATGGGTAATCCCGTAAATATTTTATCATAAATAGTTATCATACATAAATGTCTATGTTTATTTATTGGACATTTAGCTATTTCATTAGGTTGTTAATATTATGTTATAAATAATACAATTTCATTTGTTAAGAAAGAAATTGCCTTAGTGAGGTAAACTACGGTTTTTCTGGGAACTTCTTTATTGATATACCTATTTCACAAATAGCCCTAGATTATTTGTTGAGAACTTTACCAGATAACAAGATTGTAGGTAAAAAGACATAAAAGAGCTAACGGTTATTAAAAAAGTAATATTTCTAATAAGTATAATTGTGTCAGTTGTATCTGTAACTGTTTCAAGACTAGACTAAGTTACTTTCAAATAAATATTAAAATTGAAGTCGTAAAACAATAGTTAGAAGAGAAGTTAGAGTTAGAAGTAAACACATACAAGTAATACAGTAAAACAAACAGACTCACAGTAAAACAAATAGGGATTCCACGGTGCAGCCCACAGGCAGCTAAATAACTGCGACTACCAATCTTTTCGAAAAGAACACCACACCATTATAGCGTAAAACATCGCAAGAGATGATGTTCTTTTTCAAGCAAAACCCCAGTCGCCTTCGCCATTGCTTGCTCCGTGCCCGAAGGACAGACAAACAAAACAAACACATCATAACTACGTAAGTAGTACTTACCTTAAGCCCCGAAGCTGGTCCCAAGCACACAACATAAAAACTAAACTTAAACGCTAATATTAAAGCTAGATCTGCAAGCTAACAGGCCAAGTTTAGCCCAGTTTCAAAATGTACATTAAATTACTACCTAGTTCAGTTTAGTTTTGCGAATTTGGGAGCCAAAATTAATGACACTGCAGTTGAAACTTATTCCCAGTTTTAATTAGCGTTTCCGCTGCGTAGAAAGTTGTTCCATTTCAAAGAGAACTCGAAATGTTGAGATGGAACTTAACATTTCAGACATAACATAAATGTTCCATACATAATGAGAAACTAAAGTATTACATAGGTTTTCTTAATTGTATTGTTAGGGTGCCATGAACATCGAAGGAGACATTTTCATTGAAATTAAAGAAGAGATCAAAGCTAAAATTCTATGTACTTTTAAAAAAAGCAATCGATGCACCGGTTTACCCTTGTTATATATTAATTACTAGCAGCGCCCCGTGGATTTACCCGCGTTGTGCCCGTTCCCGTGGGAATTTCGGGAATTTTTACATATAAACCTTCCGGAAGAATCATTCTATCGATTGGTGAAAACTATTTGAGTTTATCGCGAACAGACAGAGAGACAGACGCGGCTAGGTTTTTTGTTTTAGACTATGTAGTGATTAGATCAATAAATTAATTTCTAAAGAATCTATTACCAGCTTTTTAACTCTGTTTAAATATTTTGATATTATACCTAGTTTTGGCATTTTCAAAACGAACTATATATAAGCAAAGGGACTAAATATTAATTTTAGCTTTCTAAACCACATTCATCATTCATTCATTTCGAATAGGTTAGTGGTCAACTTTCAAACCAACGAGTATTAATAATTTTGCGGGGATTGACGTGTGATGATTACCCCAAAAATATTATATTTGTAACCCCGAATTTCGCACGAACACGTATTATCAACATAGACAACATTTGTGAATGAAACCATCGTGTACAATTAAAAATAATAACATAATAATTCAAAATAAAAAAATCTAAAATTGTAAATAAATACTCACGAACAAATATGTTGGACATGAGCGTGGCAGGTAAACAGAAGACGATCACTAAAATGTCAGCGACCGCAAGATTGACAATGAAGAAGTTGGTAACAGTTCTCATGCGAGGGGAGCGGTACACCACGGCGATCACGAAGCAGTTCCCCACTAAACCGACCACGAATACAAGGAGGTAAGCCACGCAATACACCGCCGTCATCGCACCTCCGTGACGGTACATATACTCATCAGCCACGCCGCCGAAATCCGACCGATTGTACGTAATGTTCATCTTATGCTGCCGCTCCAACGAGTCTATATGCGTCGACAACGGCTCCAAGTCCGGAAGCACGCTGTTCTCCGGTATGAACTTACTGTTCATCACCTCCATTATAGAGTTGGACAACACTTCAACCACATTGTTATGCCTGTGACTCTCGCGGAGGTGCGAGTGGTTGTGATGCCTCCAATGGTGCCGCGGCTCGTGCGGGTTATGTGTCGAAAAGCTCGAATTATCCATTTCTTCCGTATATATTTCTCTATACGGTAAACGAAGAGGTGCCATTATTGAACACTTAAATCTAATCCATTAGCACATGCACTAAAAGGAAATACATAGCGAAGTTGGAAAGTTTCGTAGTGTTTGGGGCGGCGGGAGGCGCGGAGTGGGCGCGGTACTGGCGGCGGTCGGGCGCCGTCTGCCGCGAGACGCGGCCGCCTGCCCGAGCTCCTCTTCGACGCATGTGCATGTCACCCACTCAACAACCTCCAACTTCCCCGACCCTTAACCCCCAAGGAATAGAAGCTACATTCCCTCAAAAAGAGAACACTAGCAAATTGTCATGGAAATTGGTAGGTCGTTCGGAATGCAACTCGAAACCGAAAAGGTTAACAATTCATACATTTTAATCGACTTCCAATTGGATCGCGCTGGACGGACGATAATCATGTTATGGTACTGTATATTTTGGAAAGTATTTTTTTTACTATAAATATAAAATAACGTATTGAGTATTCATTAAACTTTAAAATTCGTAATTACGATTTTACTACGTTTAACCGTTTTATGTGAATCTAAACTTATGATTATACAGTTTTAATCTAATATTAAAATGTATGAAAGCGCTATTAAAGTATATGCTTGACATTGAGATTAGATTACGATTTAATTGTGTCTGAATACTTTACTTTAGAAAGCCAATATTGGTCTTTTAGGCTGACAGATTTAAATAACAATACCGCTCTTACATTTTATAGACTTGATGAAAAGTTTTAAGAGGTATTGAAATAATAATATAGGTTTATTGATGGCTTTATTATAATGGCGAGGTTATTGATAAGAGAAGCGGGAAATATATTTAGGGTGCGGATTACCATTACAATCGACTTGAGCCGACCAACAAATATGATGATATTCGTCCGAATCGACCAGTCACTGGATACTTCCGACACCTTTGAATAAAGATTGCTATTTATAAGACTGGATTAAAGGAATTGGAGGCGGTCGGCACAAGATTAAGAGTCATAATAGGAATTAGGTCTTACGGGAAATAACCTTTGCCCAGCATTGGGCAAAGCAGTGAAGTCACATAAAAAAGACTATTTGAGTCATTGAATTATATTTAACATAACAGCTACTTTCTAAAATCCATTAAACGTAAGAACAGAATGAGTTGATATCATTTTCCTCGTACAACATACGACAAACGAATAAAATATGTAAATCTGTAATAATATTCAGCGCGACACAGCTACTAAGCAAGCCTCCATGAATAACGCCCCGTTTGAGTAGTCAACGTACGTGTTAGGTCATAACTCCGCGCCTTTTACTTCAAATAAATGAGAGTAATTCAATAGCGGGATCTGGGAACTGTTTCAAACTTCCTTGTGATTTTCCTCCCAATTGAATTCCGCTGTGTGCGTGTCTGTCTTTACATTCAGTAGTGTGACACGCTAACTCACTCTGTATATTTGATGTTTATGTGTCTATTTTCATTGACCATGAGTAAAGGAGAAAAGTATTAAAACACAATTGTTAGAAACTTTGGAGGTAATCGACCTATGATTATCCTTAGAGATATGAAACTTTGAGATACTTAACCGTATTTTTATCTCAAATTACTCATTAAATGGACTAAGGTGTATTTTTAATGGTATTTATAGCATCGATCTTTCGGCAATAAATAATGTAAGTTCTTTGAAACTAAGTTAGTATTTATAGAAAACAATAAAAGCAGACATGGGAATTTTATTAGTTCATTCCCTTCCCTGGCGATACATCTGCGTATCAAATAAAACGCACAGCGTGATATCTATTGAAAATACTCAACATATACCTTAATGGATCATTTCGTTGCGAAAATATTAAAGTTAAGTCGTTTACGTCGTAAAATGCCTTTGTAATGATTTAATGAATTATTCAATTCATTTTACTATTTGATAACTAAGATATAAGAGACTTATGAATGAATAAAAAATAAAATTAATATAACTTAGGTATCGTCTCGATCTGAAAAAAATATTTATCTCGAAGATGTAAACATTTTTAGAATATACATCTTTGTTTGTTTTAAGGACTAATGGTTTCCAGAATACGTAATACTTCTTAGAAAAATAAGTTAGTTGGGTACCAAAAAGACCTATTCTTAAAAGACTATTCAAAGGGTGAACGAACCTTAATCACAAGCTCAGTACTGGTTTTATCTGTTCGGAGATTTGCTCTCTGATTGATTTCTTAGTTTAGTGACCGACTCTGATGTTCAACGAACTAGCTTTGGAAGTTTAGGGCGGATGGTATCTGAGAACACAGCATCGGAATGATTTAATAGGCCTAAAACAATGGCTGTGAACAAAGGTGTACAAATAGTATAATTATAAAATATGGTGTTCATTTCAAAAATCATTAGCAAATGAATCATTTGACGTCTCTGGGTACAACGGTTAGTTGTTTAACTATATCAGAACTTAAGGTATATATTATTTTTTTAAATTAACTGTTTCGTTCTGTCTTCGAATGCTAGTCAGTTATTTTCTCTTTTTAAGGTATGCCTAGGGATACTCCTTATTATTCCTAAGCTACTGCGACTTGACATCTCGGTTTGACCGAATAAACTTAAGAAACAATGATTATTAAATTACTTTCATACTCCAAAGAAGATTCGTAATGTTATCAAACACAACTTTACTAATTAAAGTAAAGTTGCTCTTTAATTGACTTGTGGAGTGAGCTCAAGCCGAGGGTCACATGGCCCAGTGACAGTCTGTAGTCTACACCACATAGAGTGCAAGCAACTTGCAAAGTATCCAAAACTAGTGTCACTATATATGTAAGTAAGTAGCAACATGCTATCATGTACAAAAAATAAATATTCGAATGCGATTGGTAAAAGTTAATGTCTACATACAAACAAAATTACAATGTTTATAATACTCGTATTAAGTAGATTAAAAATGATGTTATAAAATAATAACATAATTTTAAATATAGTAATCGAATACTTCGATATCCATCCAACTCACTACTTGACAAAAACCTTAACATTATCCCGTATCTATTTGTTGACAGTAACATAAACTTTGCTACAAACAATATGCTCTATACTCGCAGCTAAAGTTAGCTCCACGAGTGGCCACGCCTGTGACATTCACGCCTATTAATCAGCTCATTAGGTGCAATAATAACCGGTCAGTTAGCATGCCAAGTGCTTACACGAGTTTGAAACCTAGTTCAATTATGGTTCTAGTACATAGGCAATTCATAAAAATAAAATACTTATATTACTATTGGCACTATCGTACCACGGTCTTATTTGTTTATGTGAATTCCGGGATCATAATTATGTGTTATTCTAGACATCTCTATCTATCTTGGTGCCAAACATCTAGATGCGTTAGGTTAGGCAATTTGGGCGTGATTGAGTCACAAACACCCATACATAAAATCTTTCACTTTATAATAATGATAAAACAATAATCAATATATTTATTAGCAAAAAACAAAACCTAAATAAAAAAAATATAGAACTTATAAGTGCAACCAGTGATTAATAACACAATAACAAAATTCATTGATATTCCGAAATCGCAATGAAATTATTTTATTAAACAAGTTAGTCAAACATATTACGAGTATAATATGGCTATTATAATAAATAGTTTCATGTTCCAATTCCAGAGATAAGTTCACGTACATTGCGTTCTGACTCAGCTACAAAAGAAAATAGTTTCTCAGAAAACAACTCGAAAATACTTATTTTGTTTTCAATCTGGTTCCAATAGAAAACTCAAAATAAATATGTATAAAATATTGTAATTACCAACTGTTCATATTGTTGTTAAAGAAACAACGTTGCGTACCAAACGAGCGAGTTAAGACAATCAGACAGTCTGCCGCGGCTATATCTATTCTTTACTATTTTATAGTGCAGGGGCAGAAACTATCGAAAAATATCTATTTTGTATCTTGTATTTTGTATCAATATTTTTGTAATCAAATAATTAAACCGTGTCGATGAAATCATTTAGTACTCAATATAACACGATATTTATTAAATGTTAGTATTACATTAATTTTATATATGTATTCTCGTGTCTCGTGTTTGTAGTTGAACTCCTCCGAAAGGGCTTGACCGCTTCCGATTCCGAAATTTTTGATGCATATCGTGTAGGTCTGAGAATCGGACATCTATTTTTCATCCCCCTAAATGTAAGAGTAGTCCACCACAAATTTTTTATATGGCAAAACAACGTTTGCCGAGTCAGCTAATAAGCTGATGTAATGTTAGTTAATGAAATAAAATTGTAGGTACTAGGTACTATCTCTAACATCTATACTGATAAAGGCTGAAGGAATAGATTTTTTGTTTGTTTATCTCTTGAGCTACTAATCAGATTTGGACAATTATTTTTTTGTATTGGATGGTCAAGGTTTTAAGCTCCCCAAATTTCTACAAGGTCGGGTACAATGAGAGTAAACCCGCGGGGCGCTTGCTGCTCAATGTATTAAGTTTTAAAATTCCACCCGACAAAATAACTAAATATTATTAAGAATATCGATGCTTCTTTTCCCAACCTTCCAGAGGTCGTAGCACTGCTACAAATACACAGAGAATAGTGTCCGAACTTAGATTGAGACTCAGGATTTACTTATCAAACTGCAATTTATCAAGAGTTGCTCTTAAAACAGAGCTACTCAAACAACGCGCTCCAATCTTAATATTCCATTACGGGTGTTTCGGGGAAGCTGATACAGCACTTTTATTACACCTCGATATAAAAATTCAATGTTTATCTCAGAGCTTCCAATATTATATTTATTACGAAAAACTAAATAATGTAAGGAAAAGTTTGTTTGTGGATACCCTTTGACGCATCAAAGGGTATCCACATACGCGTTGGTAAATACGGGTGTTTTATTGGGGTCTGGGTTGATCTGACTATCGATATACATATTAAGAACTATTTTAGGCTAGTCGTGTTGCTATGGACTTTTTAAGAAACTTAAAAAACACGGTTTCTAAAGTCACCTGATTTTATTTGTATTTTATTTTAAGTTATTAGTTATTACTGATACAGAAGGGTTCCCATGTTTTCATTGAGACTGTTTTTAAAGCGCGTATTTTATTGCGCTGTATAGTCAGATCGGTTCGCTTAATAACCTTTAAGAACCAGGTATCAGGAGATATACTTAAAAATCAAGGACAACCAGTCTCTAGTCAACACTCAGGTGGTAAATCAGTTAACTACAAAACTAGAAAAACCACTTATAATATATGACGTGTCGCCGACTGCAGACAATTTCATAAAACCTGATTAGTATTCTGTCGCTCACAAAACTGCATCTTCGAAGACACAAAGCAACCGCTTTAAAAAATCTATTCTCATTAATTTAACCCGCGAGAAAGATTTATAAGATTGAAATGACAAATACTATTACTTCAACCGTGAAATTTTCATTTTACCCACAGAAATAGAAGTTCAATCGGGGACTTTCCAACAAAACTTGTACTTTCTTATGCTATTTAGGGGTCCGTAATAAAACTTATCGTATCGAATATTCGGGACCAATGCTTCTGAAAGGTGAGAAAATCATTTCTCAAAGTAATAAAAGGACAATAGGTAGGTTCAGTGACCTCAGTGTATCTGTATAGTATTAGAAGGTGTACTTGACACAATATGATAGTATCTGCCGTTAATGGTCATAAACAGTAATAAAATGAATAGGGTCCGATCATTAAATTTTTTCGATAAAATGCGAGCAGAAAGGAATTTTGTAATATTATGATTGTTGAATTCTTTGAGGTAAGAAACTTGTCTTTATCGGTTTGGTTCGTCTAAAAATAAATTAAATCACCTTCGAAAATTGAGAAAATTATTAAACTAGTTATCTCTGAAAGGCGTGCGGAGTACACGTCGCTTGTTATGAATTTACTCGTCAATAAAATTGCAAAAAGTTTCACGTCTTTGTGAAAAACAAATGAGTGATGTATCGTAGAGGTTCATAAACTATCTACGCTACGGCGTAGTACATGTAATGTGCCTACGAGAGCTACGAGCTGGGAATTTTCGTAGACAATCACTTGAAACTTAATAATAAAGTTTAATATAGTTTTAGAGAGAGCTTAATAAATCAACATGTTTATTTTTAGGTTCGAACAAAAGAAATTGTATCCCTGTACGAAAGTTTTTCAATTAGCACGTCTGAATAGTGAAGTTTGTATTAAATTGGTAAAGTTGTCCTTCGCTAATGGGCCGGTTAATTAGGCAATTTACAGTTATTTCAGACGATCAAGATAATACGATGGACAACGCTGTTTAAGGGATACGAGAAATGCATATAAATGGAGTTACATCTAATTGTTTTCATGGTTGAGGTTAATTTGAATTTCTATTAAACATATTGTTTACAAAATAATGTAAAAAATCCTATTTCAATAGAAATTAAAGAATGATGGATTTCAATAGATTACTGAACATACTTAACGTTACTTGAAAACAAAGTCATCATTAAATATGTGTTAAATAAATAAATAAATATTTAAAATAAAAATGTTCATCAAATAAATAAGAGTTAGGGATCTGCGCCTCAAAAAGAAAAAAACTAAACGCTTATCCTCTATTTGTGTCTCTAAAATCACTCTGTTGTCCGTCTGTCAGTCTGTCTATTTACATTTTATTCCACCTATTTTCTAATTAAGTGATGCGAATGTCGACGTACATTCGAAATACTCGTACGTACATAAGTACGTAATTTCCTGTTTTTTAAATAAGTAATTATTAATTCACCTGCATCCAAAACACAAATAAGTTATAAGTAAATATTGAGTAATAAACCGATCTGTAAATATTCCTAGTATAATTATATAACCCATAGCCAAGATGGCGACCAACAGACGCCTCGACGAAACGAGTGCATCTTTATAACTAAAATCGTAAACATTTGATTTTACAACCACTTGTGGTTAGAACGCGTTATCTAGGGTTTTACTTGTTCGTAATTATTGTTTTATTTATTTATGGTCGCTTTTTCGTATCATTCCTTTATTTATATGGTTGTTATATTACCCCGGGTTTCGACTTCTAATTACAAATACGACAAATATTTGTTTGTTTTTGTAGTGTCAATGAAAGACGTGAGTAGCAATGGACTGATTTATTGTGTTTTTGTGTCTACCCTACAACATCGTTATTATACTTAAGACTACCTACTTATTACGATCTTACTTAATATGTTACACTTCTCCCCGTTAAGCTTTGTTTACTTCGGGGTCAGTATTTCACTTCAGTGATTTAACAGCTTGCTTAGCTCGCTTATAAGCACGCAGTGCTCGAGCAGAAACTTCCGGCGGTGGTGAGGATGAGGACTCCTCGGGCGCCGCCGGTGACGGGCCGGCCCGCGCGCCGCCTGGTGATGCCAGGCCACTAGTGGGCTTCACCGCGGGTGATGTCCGGATTTCCTCCCCACCGCTGGACGCATCTTCAAACATCTCGTCTTCGGCTCCCGTGTTACTACCCTCGGGTGTTTCCGCGTTTTCTTTGGCTTCCCTCATTCTCGATAGTGAATACCTACTTTTCGAACAGGTCGGAATTATTTGATCGGAATGTCTACGCCATTCTAAACCTTTCCCTACATCAACTTTGTATGACACTGGGCCCGTTTTCTTTGTAATCGTTGCTTCCGTCCACTTTTCCCCCTTCGCCGTATAATCGCGAGCTAGTACCGCGTCACCCACGTGGAACTCGCGGGGCGCGGCGGGCGCCGGGCGCGCCGCCTGGCGCTCCTGGCGCGCGCGCACGGCGGCGGCGCGGTCCGGCCGCAGCGCGTCCAGGCGCCCGCGCAGCCGCCGCCCCTGCAGCGCTACCGATGGTGACACCCCTGTAGTTGCGTGTTCGCAGTTCCGGTATTGAAATAAAAATTTGCATAGGGCCGCGTCCACGTCTTCCCCTTCGTATAAAGCCCGCTTTATCGCCTTTTTTATTGTTTTCACCGCGTTTTCTGCCGCGCCATTCCCTTGAGGTCTATACGGGGCCGAAGTCGTATGTCTTATACAATTATGATTACAGTACGTTTGGAACTCATGAGACAGGAATGGAGGACCATTGTCTGTAACGAGCTGTGAAGGTAAGCCGAAACGAGCAAAGATGCTTCTCAATACTTTAATGGTGGATTCCGCGTTCGTGTTGCGCATCGGAATCGATTCAATCCATTTGGAGTGTGCATCGACTATAATAAAATATCGTTTCCCCGCACAGTCCGCGAAATCCGCGTGTACCCGTTGCCACGGGTGCAGCGGGAACTCCCACGGGTGCAGCGGCGCCGCCGGCGGGGCGTCGCGCACGCTGCGGCACGCCGCGCATCCCGCACATAGTCCCTCGATATCTTTGTCTAACGTGCCCCAATAAACATAACTACGAGATAAACACTTCATTTTATTAATGCCCAAATGACCTTCATGGAGTTCTTTTAAAATTGTCTTTTGTAAGCTAAGTGGTACCACGATTCTATAGTTATATAAAATGCACTCCTGATCTACCGATAACTCGTTTTTTCTAGAAAAGTACGGTTTTTCCTCTTCACAGCTCGGAGACGCCGGCCAGCCGAACAGTACATAACCCTTGATTTTACACAATACCTTGTCTCGTTCCGTCTCCTTTGCGACATCTTTACAACAAATAGGTAACGATTCTTCAATCAGGTTTAAATAATTAAATGGTTCCCCAGAGCGACCCTCCTGAGGGAGCGGTAGTCGCGATAATGCATCGGCCGGACCGTTGTCCGCCGACCGTACGAATTCGATCGTAAAGTCGTACGCGGCCAGTCTAGCCGCCCACCTTTGCAACCGACTCGCGGCGGTCTGTGGGATTCCCCCTTTATCCCCAAATATATACGTTAGGGGTTGGTGATCGGTACGCAAAGTGAACCGCCTACCGAACAAATACTGATGGTGCTTAGTGACTCCGAACACGATAGCGAGCGCCTCCTTATCTAGCTGGCTGTAATTAGTCTCAGCGGCGTTGAGCGTGCGCGACACGCAGCTGATGGGCCGTTCGCCGGCTGCGCCGCGATGCGCGAGCACGGCGCCCAGTCCGTACGCGCTGCTGTCCACCGACAACACCAACTCCCTCCCCTCCTCATAGTGGGCTAACACCCGCTCGCTCAGGAGAGATTGCTTTGCGTTTTTGAAAGCCCTGTCGCAGTCTGAGTTCCATTTCCAACAAGTATCCTTTTTTAACAAACTGTGTAAAGGTTTTAGCATTGAACTTAAATTAGGTATGAATCTACCATAATAATTTAACATTCCTAAAAAGCTTTTTAGTTGACTCACGTTTTGAGGGCTAGGCGCGTTGGTAATGGCTTCCAGCTTACGAGGGTCCGGTCGCAGACCGTCCTTATTAATAATAAAACCCAGGTATCTAACACTATCTTGTAAGAAATTACATTTACTAAGTTTGACAGTTAGCCCCATATCTCGCAACCTTTCGAGTACAGCCCGAAGATTCCGTTCATGTTCGGCCCTATTGGCCCCCGTGACACAGATATCATCTAAAAAAACCACGCACCCCGGCACTCCTCGCAGAGTCTCCTCCATCCATTTCTGGAACGCCTCCGGTATAGAAGATAGGCCGTACGGCGTACGGCGGTAAACATACGTCCCCAAATGAGTTGTGATGGCGGTATACGGTTGAGACTCCATTGTTAGTAAACATTGTTCATACGCGTGACGTAAATCAATTTTGCTGAATTTCTGCCCCCCACTCAGATTAGCAAATAGTTCATCAATGCGTGGTAACGGGTAATAATTCCGTTTTAATTTAGGGTTAATTGTGATTTTATAGTCCCCGCATATCCGTATTTCCCCGTTCTGTTTAATCACGGGTACTATTGGGGTCCCGTAATCAGAATAATCCACCCGATATATCGTACCGTCCGCTTCAAGTCGCGCTAACTCCTGCTCGACTCGCGCGCGGAGTGCCAGGGGCACCGGTCTCGCTCGCACATAAACCGGTTCGTTATCAATCAGCTGTAATCGAATAGGTCGCTTACAAGTTCCTAATTTCTCAGAAAAAACTTCGGGGAATTCATTACATAGTTGACTTACGAAATTGTTATCGTCTGTGATTTCATTCAAGTTAATTTGTGTTATTTTTAAAGCACGCATCCACTCACGTCCTAATAAGGGACGCGAGCCACTCTTAATAATATATAACGGCAATGATTTCGCACATTCCTGCCCTAGTTGTACATCAACTTTAATAAAACCCTCAGACTCAATTTGTGTTCCAGAATAACTACGTAAAACTAAATTATCTTTAATAATCTTTCTATTCGCAAACAACCTTCTATATAAGTCGTCACTAACCGCCGAGATCCGACTGCCCGTGTCCAACTCACAACTCACGCGATGGTTGTCTATCGATAACGTAATAAAATATGGTTTGTTACCTTGTGCTGACACTTCAATGTTGTACAAACCATCGTCCGATTCCTCACCCACATAATTATGACGATCGCGCCCTTTGCACATCACCTTTAGATGTCCTCGCTGTCCACACTCATCACAATTATAGTTCTTGAACCGGCACTTATCCTGTGCGTGGCCCTTGCCACACCGCCAGCAAGCCCGCGCAGCACCCGATGTCGTAGCGCCCGCGCCTCCGCTGCGGCCAGCAGCCCTGTCGTAGGCACCGCGCCGCGCCGGCACCCGCTCCGGCTGGGCCCCGCGCGAGCCCGCCTGCCCGCCGCGCGCGTAATGCAGGCCTTCACCTGCCTCGCCGCTGCCCGCCGTCGCCGCCCGTGCCGCGTCCGTCGCCGTCGTGGCCGTCGTGCCACTCACCTCGGCATGCTTTTCCGCCGCTTCCAGAGCCAAAGCTAACTCGACCGCCTCTCTGTACTGAATTTTCTTTTCGGCAAAAATTCTAGATCTCATCGCGTCATTCGTGAGGCCCGATACGAATTGATCTCGTAAGTTCTCTTCGAGGGTCGAACATGATTTACATTTGCCGAAATTACACGTAGCCGCTAAGTGCTTGAGAGCCTGCAAGTATTCGGTGAGGGACTCGCCGGGGCGCTGCCTGCGCAGTCTGAACACGTGGCGCTCGGCGATCTCCGACCGTTGTGGCTCCAAGTGGTCCGTCAATAACTTCACCAAATCGTCGTAACCTTTGTCTTCAGGGAAACTGGGCGAACACAAATCGCACATTAACGCATAGGTTTCTTCCCCCACGACCGTAATTAACAACGGAACTTTCACTTCATCCTTAACCTCATTTAGCGTGATGTACTGATTTACACGACGGATGTACGCTGGCCACTGTTTTGAGCTCAAATTGAACGGTTCTATCTTTCCGATTGGCATTTTCACAAGACAATACTTTATTACGTGGTTTTAGACCCGAAAATATAATTATTTTTTATCCTCGTCGCCAGTGTAGTGTCAATGAAAGACGTGAGTAGCAATGGACTGATTTATTGTGTTTTTGTGTCTACCCTACAACATCGTTATTATACTTAAGACTACCTACTTATTACGATCTTACTTAATATGTTACAGTTTTTTTTGAGTCTGATATATTTTGTGGTGGGTGCAATCGCATTTACTCATGTGTGCTGAAAAAGTAAAAGAGTGTTGGTTTTATTGTTACCCACAACTGGTAGTGTGTGTAGAAGCTATGAAACCGTTAGTAATATAGTGTTATATATTAATAAGACAAAAGCCTCCCAAAATAAATCTGCTGGCTGGTCCTCTCAAACCTGTACTACAAACATTCGTCATTCAACCTGGGAATTGAACCCGGGAACTTTCTTGGCAGGCGAGAACATGCCACTACAGCACCGAGACGTTATTATAAAGAAAAAACTTAACTATTACAAAGAAAAAACCGAAACCGTTATAAAGTTAACAGAAATAACTACATTTCGATGACAATACATTGACTATAACAAAGGTACACAAAAAACCTTTGCAGTAAAAAGCGTCTAATTTCCTTTGAAAGTGAAAGTAAAACATAAAAATTGCTGAAACAGGTCTCAAAAGATCTCAAAATGAAATCTAGATCCTGCAATATCTGATGCTGAGTATTGAAACAAAGCGTTACTAACAGAACTTCAAAAGTTCTTTGGCATGTGCCTTTATTGGTTCCAAACGATTTGTACTTGTATTTTAGATATTAATATGATATTTTTGTTCCAAACAATGCGAAGGTTGCGTTGAATGTTGTTAAATAAAGATTTCGGATAAAATGCTGTTGTTCTTTCAAATAAATGGCTCTGTTTTTTAACGTTGTATTTTTCGGTTTTATTATTTTACATTCCCATGAGTGTGACAAAGTTTATACCATGAGTTAGAAACCGAGAAGTAGCCATTATTTTTTCAGTTATATATCTTCAGCTTAAATCGCGCAACTATCTTTACAAGCCTTTTCCGAATATGTGAGGCTTAATATCAAGAATTCTGAAATGGTCGGGCGATAGATCTCCCGACACATAATCTGACAAAAGCAACATGTTCTGTTGTACGAGTATCTATTACAAATACTTTTTTCATCTGAAACGAATGGCTGACTCGAGTTACGTGTCGTCAACATTTCGAATTTAACAGATAAAAGGTAGTTTACAACTATATTTGTAACTAGCATCGCCCCGCGGTTTTACCCGCATTGTGCTCGGTCCCGTGGGAATTTCATGATTTTATAAATATAAGCCATCCTCTTGAATCACTCTACGATACTATTTCAAAAGCCGCGTCAGAATCTGTTGCGTAGTTCAAAGATCTAAGCATACATAGGGACAGACAGACAGCGGAAAGCGACTTTATTTTATATTATGTAACGATATATTGAAAATATTTCATTGAAATAATCATCATATTTTCAGATCCAAGTTTTCTAGATATGAAGTGTGTGTACTTTATTTTTTTGTCTGGTATATATTAACCCACTGCTGGGCAAAGGTCCCCCAAACATGGGCAACCCATGACTGCGTGTAATCAAGTGAGAGCTTTTCGTTTCGACCCTGTATTTATTTATTTACGTAAGTAAACTCTACAAGTAGTATTAACCCAAGTAGGTAAGACAGGCGACTAATTAGTGCCCATGGTTCAAGCCTACAGTATAATTCGGGTTTGACAAAAGTTAATAAGTTCGTAAAACGCCCTGCCGCACTACTATTATAGAGCAATCTCGTGGGATTTTTCTTTCTACACTATCAGTATACTTCAGTAGAAAAAATACCCCTGGCACTACCGGTACGTTGGGACTATTTATTAATTTCATACAAACAAGCACCAAAGTGTTTTTTAAAGTTAGTTGCATTGATTTCAGAAACAACATTGAAATTCAAATGTGGTTTCATCCAATACTAATGATTCAATACAGCGATCATTATATTGAACAAACTAATATAACTGCGATTAAACCGTAACTGTTTGTTGACTGAACTGATAAAAGGTAGTAATGCGTTTCAGAGGGATCAACGCACTCTCTAGTGATTTATTATTATACACCCTCATACTCGTACATGTAACGAGTTTAGTACGAGAGACATCAACAACATTTCAAAGCTTATTCCAATTGACATTTTTTTCTAAATGTAAGAGCGTTGAAATTAAATATTTTCCTTTTAATTTCCATATTTAACAATCAGGTACTCATTGTATTCGTACTATTTGTAAGATCCATTAATAAATCAAATATAGCATTGACATTCTGTGTAGCGTACCTTTAATATACTTGCGTAAGGACATTCTTATTTCCAAATGAATAATATCACCCTTTAATGTGTCACTTAGCAATATTTAGTATACGAGTAGTCTCTAAGACTAAGCACACTATAGTCGCGACTCCAGTTGGGCAGTCTTCTAATCAACGAAAACGTATAAAGGCACGTACACTAGAGATAAGATGACTAGGTAGACTTTCTTTGTCTGCTAGACTAAAGAATTTGAACTAATAACTGTTTTAGGACTGACAATACTAGACTGGTTCGCGCTGAACAAGTCAGTTTACAAGTAAAGACTCTTGTGAATGTGACGCGGGCTCGCGCTCCTAGACTATTAAAGCGTGTATTTTAATACCTGCTATTTGTTTAAGTCAACAACCTGAGGAAATCACGTCTCTTATAAATACCCATTTGGCTTGTAATTTCACTTCTCTTATCTTATATTTTACATATTTCTTAGAAATTTGTTACAAGATTGGGTTATGATTGCTTCATTTACCCATACTGTAGGTAGGGTGTAAAGAAGGCATGGAACTAAATCAGAGTTCTTGGCCCTGCAGTGAGACACTACAGGCTATAAATGAGATATCATTATGATCGTCACCTCATTAACTGTTTATCTAACACATGTTATTACAGATTACATCCTCACCAACTGACCCAAAAACAAAACAATGCCTCGAAAACAATGAAGATTAGAATAACATTAATTCGTCCATAATTACCTCGAGGCCGCCCCGTCCTGTGTAAATATGGGGCCTTTTCTAACTCATCGTTAATAATTCTCAACGGACTGAAATACCTCGGCCCTTGTAAATAAACTAATATTCGTTGGGCCGGTGTGGTACTGCGCCTTTACAGGGCTGTAACCTAGTTTTGTATGGAATGCACTTTTATCAAGTTTCTTGTTATGTGAAACACATTTACTTATTCGTAGAAAAAATAGCGTGTAATGGCCACCGCAGGACAAAGGTTTCTCATCCCACTGAAGATAACAGTACAGTGAGGAGAATTAGTAGGATTCACCACGCTTGGCTACTGCGAGGTGGTGCAAACCGTAGTCTTGTTTCAAAAGTAAATCGGTAACATGCTCCGCTTGGCCTGATAATTGAACCTGGTACTCCTGTGTTAGCAGGCGAATGCAATGCACTTGCCACTAGACCATCTAGTTATGTGTGACAAAAAAACGGTTAAACAAAATAGTATACTTACGCCTAATCCTGGTCTAATACGACTGGATTGTACCTACATAACATAATTTAAATAAAATACATCGGGCTTATTTTTAAACCTAATTTTCACCAAACGACACACTTATTTGAGCAGAATTTAACAGTTACATCTCTCTCCGTCTTAATTTGTACACAAACAACAAATAGAAAAACAAAGTTGAGAGAATCACCGCAACCGTGAAAGTTACTTTACTTAAGTTCCAAATAATTAATGTGTGTGGACAGCCCTGCAGTAAAGGGGCGATCATTAAATCTTTACAGTAACAAGAACCTTGGCCCAGTTCCCGAGATGCCGGGAAATCCCGGACTTGAACCGCCCTACGCCTAAACACAAAACGCTTGAAAACTTTAAGAAATCACACCGTCAAGATATAACGCTTATAAGCTAAATTATGGTTCGAGAGTTCGGTTAAAAGTTACCGACAACGGTACGAGTTTTGGATTACAAGGTTGTTGTGCTGTTTGGAGTTTGAGTTATATAAGTATTTGGGCGATTTAAGTAAGTACATATATACCTACCTATAATAATATTATATTCCTGCTAACGACACTAGATAAAGTACGTATTTTGTAGTATTGGAAATCTAGCTCATTAAGCAATATGTCTAAAATTAGATACATATTTAAGTCGTACCTAGTAAATAAAGCTATTTGATACCTTGTGTAAAGCAAAGTTCGTTAAATCTTTTCCCTTTAGATACCTACTTAGATGAATCAAATACGTAAAAAGTATTTAAAATGCTTTTAAAGTAAACCTCTCGTCTCAGTGCGTCGAACTCAATGAGGTTGATGTTGAGAGTTGATGAAGCTCCTATTTAGATATCCAATACCATTAATGGTAGAGATACTAATAAGTATAAGTGATTTCACGTAAATTATCAACCCCAAGGTTTTGGTTTTAGTTTGCGAGTTAATGTTTTCAATTCTCTTTTGTTTTCAGCTACATAAAGAGGTCTTAGTTTAATTATATTTACCTAAGAATTACCTAAATCTCTGCGATCCATAGTATAGGTAGGCACTAAGTTATTGTAGTGATAAAAACTATAAGTAAGGCTGATAATACTTGGGAAGTGCCAATTTTAGAAGGATTCGGGTGGTCGTCTGAGGGGTAAAAATATTTAGGTACCTATGTCTCTATTTTATGCAAGCTAGGCACTAATTATGTACTGCTGAATAATAAGAAAGCTGTTGTATCTAGCTACTTATATGTTAGTAGTAACCTTGCTCTTGCACTACAAAAGTATCTGGTCTGGACACTGACCTATTCACTGCCTCTATGTCCTAGACAAACACGAGAATATAAAAATAAATACAAGCCATCACGTCTTCAAAGACTATTATTATTATTAAATGTGGACTGTAGGTCGACCGGAGGCTAGTTCGCCTCTCTGAATATTGCACATAAAACAAGATGGGCTATCGTAAACCAACCATGAGAATGAAGCTAGCAATTACAGAATTCTTCATAGTTTCTCTCAAATAACAGTTTTATTGACAGATTGATAGTATTTTTATAGACTCGACCTTGAATACAATGTAGTTTTACCCTGAAATCTACGTGTTTGTCATACCTACACTACGTTACTATATACGTTTTCTTCCAAACGAGTAACTATCAAATCAAAGGTATCAACCTCCGAATTGTTTTGTTATTTCTCCGTTTTACACACGAGACTCCCATTGGGTTTAAAGTTGGTCCATCCATACACAATCCTAAGGACTTTACTCAGTTGTGTAACTTCTTTTTTGATATCGGTTAAAATTCGAATACCGCAATGACAATGAATGAATGAGTATTGACCATTGATAGTCCAAGAGCTAGTGAACCCTGGGAGTAACGGTCTCCCTGTAAGGTTAGAAATTTGTATACTTACGATTTATGACATGCTAAGAGCAATAGCCATGACCTGGCAGGCGTCAGCCCTGCACGTCATCAGCCCCTTTATTTTTTGGACTGTTAAGTAAATTGAGTTTCAAAACTTGTTTCTGTAAATTTGAAAATTTAATAGGATAAAGTTTATTTATTGTACATCATAAAAAAAAAATGACAGGCGATTACAATAAGCAGAAGTATATGACAGATCAATTAGAAAATGTACAGTTGATGAGGTAAAATAAACTTTATCCTGTATACTTAAAATTTGTATATGTTTTCAAGTAAACGTCTCAGAGTAAATATATACAATGCCAGGCGGTTTTGAACAGCATAAGACCTTGACAGGCGAGGGGACAGCTGCTAAGGGCGTGCAAATAATAAATGTTACATGAACGCATACAGTAAATGCAATGTATTTTATTGGGTTTTATGCAATCTACATTATTTTTAACATTCATTTTCTTCATATTCCTCAGTTTCAGTCGATTGTGCTGTGGCAGTATCAGCAGGTCCTTGTAAAAGTATGTCGTATATAGAAGATGGAACCGTATTCCCCTCAAACCAATTAAATTCGTAACGACTATCAATTAAGTTCCAACCGTTATTTTCAGGTGTAAGAATTGTTGGTTCTTTTAAATTACAATTTTGCCATATATTTGTAACTAGCGGCTCCCCGCGGTTTTACCCGCGCTGTGCCCGTTCCCGTGGGAATTTCGGGATAAAAAAATAGCCTATAACCTTCCCGTTGAATGTAGTTATCCATTAGAAAAAGAATTATTCAAATCGGTTCAGTAGTTTCTGAGATTAGCGCGTTTAAACAAACAAACAAACAAACAAACAAACAAACAAACAAACAAACAAACAAACAAACAAACAAACAAACAAAACAAACTCTTCAGCTTTATAATATTAGTATAGATGTAGGCAGTTCTCAATAATTGTTGATGTAGTTCACGTTTGCAGGGTGGTAAATTCGATGAATCATAGCTTACTACTTTTTTCATAAACACTTTAGGATTATTTGTGTTGTACGTAGCAAGGAACTTTTCATAACGTGCATTATTTAACTTTGAACATTTCAAACCATACATTTGGCATACAAATTTCTCTAGTATCGGGAATTTTTTTTCTTTCTTCTGTACTATTTCTGCGTTTCCTAATTCTTTGAATGCCTTCTGATATACACTCGATTTCTGCAATATTTGGAATGTTTTTTTTTTACCTCTTCTTGAAAAGGTACGCACGCCCTTAGCAGCTGTCCCCTCGCCTGTCAAGGTCTTATGCTGTTCAAAACTGCCTGGCATTGTACATATTTACTCTGAGACGTTTACTTGAAAACATATACAAATTTTAAGTATACAGGATAAAGTTTATTTTACCTCATCAACTGTACGTTTTCTAATTGATCTGTCATATACTTCTGCTTATTGTAATCGCCTGTCATTTTTTTTTTAAGATGTACAATAAATAAACTTTATCCTATTAAATTTTCAAATTTACAGAAACAAGTTTTGAAACTCAATTTACTTAACAGTCCAAAAAATAAAGGGGCTGATGACGTGCAGGGCTGACGCCTGCCAGGTCATGGCTATTGCTCTTAGCATGTCATAAATCGTAAGTATACAAATTTCTAACCTTACAGGGAGACCGTTACTCCCAGGGTTCACTAGCTCTCCAGCTATGACTATTGAGTAATCAATAAACTTGAACATTTCTCTTATTAGACCAGACACTTGACAATAAGACACTTGACGTTGACAATTGTGACTTTGATAGTTTGACACTGAGGGTTTTGACGTATGATGTGCTTATCACATGATTCGGAAGAACTTCACTTCACTTAGTTACGACCTCCATTCATCCTTCGCCGTGTCTAATAAACGATTTTAAAACCATTTTCAAGGGAAATAACATAAGACACTTCAAATTAAACCTACGTTTAGGTTGAAAAGTGTGTTACTTTAGTGAGATTATATTTATTTAATTGGAAATGGCGTTGAAATCGTCGCCGGTTGTTTTTGGAGTGCTCTCGCGGTTGTCTCGTAATTTTTCGACATCCAGAGCCTTGGCGGCGAAGCCTGTGACTGTGAGAGATGCCCTCAACCAGGCCATCGACGAGGAGATGGAACGAGATGAGAAAGTTTTCGTTCTCGGCGAAGAAGTAGCTCAATACGATGGTGCATACAAAGTTACTAGGTAAGACCATTCCAAATTTAAATTCTAACCTTTTCACGACGTGCGCTACATAAGAAAACCGCACTGAATCTATGCACAATGGAATTGTATATTTTAATTAAATTCTGCAATAATTCTTGCTTTGCAATTTCCATTAACTCACATAAAATAGTTTTATTGTTACATAACCAATAAGTTTGTTGTCAGATATCAAGTACACAATGTCAAGAGCATACAGGAAATGAAGTGTTTACTTCTACCCAGAGAATGTCAAAGATGTGTTGTTTGGGTAGCTACTTCAGTTTGTTTATTTGATTAATTTTGTATTTATTTTTATTAATTTTTGTAATGAATTGATATTCAAATATTGAAAAATAGATATTTTTTAAAATCTGTATTTGTATGTAATTAAGTGTAGTTAAGTACTTACCTATTAAATAGTGTCTAGAATTCATGTTGAAATTACAACCATAATATTATATAATCAAATTCCTGTAATGTTACTTACACTAATTTTCATAGACAAACTAAACTATAAAAGCTATTTTATACCAATTTCAGGGGTCTATGGAAGAAGTATGGTGACAAAAGAGTCATTGATACCCCAATCACAGAGGCTGGTTTTGCCGGTATCGCTGTTGGAGCGGCATTCGCGGGACTCAAGCCAATCTGCGAGTTCATGACCTTTAACTTCTCTATGCAAGCTATTGATCATGTGAGTTTTATTAAAATAATTACTTTATTTACCCACCATATATAATTAACTTTAGACCCAATACATTAATCACTAAATTGTTACATACATCGGACATATTTAGTAAATAAGAAAGTTTTTATAACAAACTACCAACTATGTGCATATGAAACTAATGTGGTTTCTGATGCATTATGATTGTAGAATAAAAATAAATAATATCAGTTATGCAAATGAAAGTCCTATCACAAAAGGTTCAGCTTTTTCAGAGACAGGCTAGAATTAATGAAACAAACAAAAAAATTTGTGATATGAAGAAAATATGGTAGATATAGTATATACCTCTTTATATACCTCCTTATATAGTAGATATATTAACCTACTTTATAATACAAAGTAAGTACTATAAAGGTTTTACTATGGTTTCTTTATTACCAGTTATCTCCTAACTCTTACAAATCTTATTAGCCTGGTATAAAAACAAATCTTTTAATTTTCACCTGTCTGTCTGATAAGACTTGATAAGACGGTCTTATTTCATTGATATGACGCGAAGCTTGTATGTTATGTAAACATTCTGTGTATTTGTCTGTCTTCATTTTCTGTTTTATAAACATGTCTTTTTGTTTCTTTTAACAGGTATTGTTTTATAGTTAGAAAAGACCTCACAATAAAATTGTTTAATCGAATACTTTTATTTGATGGAATTTAAATATACCTACGTAATAATATAATGAAATATATATAATTCAATTATGTCAAATAGTTCATGAGATTTCCATTCAAGTTTTATTTTTCGTTTTGCTGAAGGTTGATATTGTAAATATGAAAGAATCGAATTCTCGTCTGTTATCTTATGTTGTTTGAAGTACAATACCAGTTTAGCGTATTGGATAATGAATTAACTTAATTTCGATTTGTCAGAGATTACTTATTGCTGGCTCTGTGTCCTCCATTAAAAAGTGATGAAAAAAACATGGGAAATTTTAACAAATATGGTCTGAAATGTCTACGCCATTGACTAACTCCATAACAACCACGTTCCAGGTAATAAACTCAGCCGCCAAGACGTTCTACATGTCTGCGGGCCACGTGCGGGTGCCGATCGTGTTCCGCGGGCCCAACGGCGCCGCGTCGGGCGTCGCGGCGCAGCACTCGCAGTGCTTCGGCGCGTGGTACTCGCACTGCCCCGGGCTCAAGGTCGTCATGCCGTATTCCTCCGAGGATGCTAAAGGTTTGTCTGATCTATTTCTGTTCTAGCCGTGCACCGCAGTTTTACCCGCGTTTAATACGCGTGGGTTTTACAAGAATAATAAGCCTTCTTGAATGTGACTATCGAATATAAAAATATTCAATTGGACTGATAGTCCCCGATTAGCAAGCCGAAAAGAGCAAAAGCAAAAGGCGAGTATAATGTCCGGATCTCTCCGGAGGTCTTAAAATGAAAAATAAATCTAAAATGTAAACTAATTGGGCCAATTTCCTATAGATAGAGCAAAAAAGTGTAGGTACCAAAAATCTAACCTTTTTTCTTTAATTAGCGATTTTTTACCAATAACTTGTAAGGACTCGTGAGAAGAAGTTACCTAGATAATAACCATTCTAACATACATTCTCCCTATCTCACGCCTTTTACACTATTTCCAGGACTCCTAAAGGCGGCTATCCGAGACCCCGACCCAGTTGTAGTGTTGGAAGATGAACTACTGTATGGCATTCCATTCCCCATGTCAGATGAAGCACTGTCCAGTGACTTTGTTGTGCCTATTGGTGAGTTATTTATATGTTTAAATTATATGTACTTATTTTAGGATAAATCTAGCCTTAACTGGTACTTAAAGAAACTATAAAATAAAACTTTCCCAAAAATTCACTGACTTTCAGGTAAAGCTAAGATCGAGCGTGAAGGTAGCCACATAACAGTAGTGTGCGCCGGGAAAGCGACAGACATCGGACTGCAAGCCGCTAACGAACTCGCGGGGAAAGGTACGTTATATTACACTAATGTATTTTTTTTGTCTTTACATAGAATACAATGAGGTCGCCGCATCTGTCTATCGGTGTGTACTGGCTGATTTAAAAACTACTGATTAATTGAGTTTTCACCAACAGACGCTGCTAGAAGTACTGATGCTCGACAAGCATTTTCTTCGGGATGGATAAAGTAAGCAGTGCATTAAATCGTTATATTACTCCGTTGCCAGGTATCGAGTGTGAAGTAATAAACCTCCGTTCGGTCCGCCCGCTCGACTTCGAGACTATAGCTCGTTCCATCGCCAAAACGCATCACTTAGTTACTGTTGAACAGGGATGGCCGCAATCGGGTAAGGAAGATGAAGCTTTCATGAACATTACGTAACAATATTTGATCTGTTTTGTAATTTACGAACTTGATTTTGGATTTTTCTTGGTATCTTAAACCTCTTTGTCAACGAACTTAAGTTTTAATATGTCAGATTTAAAACTAAGCAATGAACGATATAAATCGAATTAAAGCGTTCAGTGTCTGCACTATTAAATAGTATGTGGTAACATTATATTTGTTTTTGACATTATGAGACATGTTGCACGGAATTGTGTAGTTAATAGGCATGATGACTAATTTTCAAAATCTATGATATTCAGAAGTATCTATTATATCATATCTAAAATATATCATATTTCAGTAAAAAATTAAGGTTTTTGTGCAATAAAAGTACATTTAAATTTTAGGTTTCAAATTCACGCCAAAACGCTCACCGGTGTCATGGCGTCTTTATTACGTTACGGCTTAGCACAAAATGCAGAGATCGCGTATACGCTTAAACGAAACAAAATGATACTGAGACGTGACGTAACTTCTCTGATTGGCGTTTAAGCTATCATGGCGGATTGTTGTATTTTAATGTCGACATTAATATGAGAATAAATACATTCTTCAAAATCTTTGAATACTTGCGATACTTGATTACTGCCATCATGCCTATTATAGTTTTTAAGCTATTGCATAGCTTCTATCGCGGGCCTTGAGCGCGGGGACCGAATCCAGAAATTCCGTAACGAAAAAACCTCACGCTCCCCACTAACGCCATCTAGTGATACAAAAAATAACTATGCAATAGCCCTACCGCGGCAGTCCCCGAGTGCCACACGTTTTTTTTTGTATTTTACTAAATATTCCCATTATTCCCAGGTATCGGCGCTGAAATCTGTGCTCGCGTGATGGAGTCGCCCTCATTCTTCGAGCTGGACGCGCCCGCCTTCCGCGTGACGGGCGCCGACGTGCCGATGCCGTACACCAAGAGTCTCGAGGCGAAGGCGCTGCCTAAAGCGGACGATCTAGGGGCCGTCGTCGCCGCCGTGTTGGGGAACAAGTTAGTATTGCGTGTTGAGGATAGATGGCGCTGGGTGGATGGTTGAGGATTTTGTCAAATGAGTTTTTATTACGGGAACTTGATAACATAGAACCACAGCGAACTTTCTTGAACATCTTTGTATTTAAACTGTTTTATTTAGCGTACCCTATTTGTTTGTTTATTTATTGATATTGATCTGATATTTATAATGAAAATACAATCCTACAAGTTCTAATATTAGTTTGCGAGAATGGCAGTTCCTCTTTCTTTGAGTTTTTTTTGGTAATTATTTCTAAAATGTATCTTTATTCGTTCCAGAATCGCGGCGTCAGCCAGCCAATAATGTAGGGAATCTCTAAAGAAAGCCGGACTTTATGTAAATAATCTATTTATTTTTACACGTTCCGTTATCTCGGTGCGCCACACTGAAACATTGTGATCTATCACATAGTAGTTATATTTAATAAATAAAATACTATTGTTAAAATATTTAAATCATTATTTGTTTTATTTTTTTGTTATATTATTTCAAGGGGTAAAATCTGAATAAATTTTAGTATCTGGCCAATATTAAAAATTACGGGATCGGGCATTTTAAATTATTAGCGCCGGTTTTATCATCATTAGGAGATATTGGAGGACCTAAGTGGCCTAAAACTTCGAATACCAAGGTTGACATATAGTTAGGTACACAAAGTTTTTTTATTACATCTATCAGTTCGGGGTTGAATCAAATCATGAAGTCATGTCAATATATTCAGGCCCCAAAAGGGCTCTTATACTTATACATATTTATGTCCCACATAAAACATATATACATCAACCCACAGAACAGATAGGTATACATTTAAAGGCCACACCTTTTTTTGTCTGTTAAAATACCCTGACATCTTAACTTCCATCCACTTTCCTTCCAACTACAATATCGATCAAATTCCTCCGTGGCTGTCCATTCATAAAGACATCGCCGGACAATAGTATAATAACATCGAGTAACAATACATACCTACTGGTATAGAAACATCGCACCAACAATAAGTACGAACACTGGGCGTCGACACATTGATGGATCGACGCATAGATTTCCACTTATTTATTATTATTATTTTTCAGATTTTATTACTAAATTCGAATTGTTAGTTTGCCATAATTTAAACCATAAGTTTTTGGAGGATGGATGGAATTGTACTTAAATATATAAGAGGTGCAATATTAATTCGTAGGAAATAACGTCGACTTTCCCACGTTTATTTTAGGCTGATTTTAGTGTCACGCTCACCGTCAGCGCTCATAGCTCAGCGCGTAGTTTGTCAGCGCTGAGGCTCAGCGTGGCTCGTTTTAGTATCGTACTGACCGCCTCACCGTACAGACGACTACGAAAATGCGGAGTGAATTAATTATTGCTGCTTTGTACTATCTATCCCAAAAAAATAAAAACCGGCGACGACGAAGACTCCATGTGCATCCCTTAATTGAGCAGAGAGCCGTTGCAGGAGACTTTGTCTTGTTATATGGCGCTTTGAGGGCTGACGAAAGTAAATTCTTTAATTACTTTCGAATGTCAACTAGAACTTTTGACGAATTACTGGCAAAGATACAGGATAAACTGGTCCATTGCAACTTACGACGTGTGCCTATACCACCGATTGAACGGCTAATGTGTCGACAATATTCTCCCAGGCTTTGTTTCTAGCATCTTTATTTTTGTAGAGTGGGTCGGATGCATCCCACAATTTCTTCCTCTGGCGTACCTCATCGATAACTCGACCTGTATCCACTTCGCGATTCGCCATGACTATACGCGCTGACGACGTCCACTCCGCTCGACACTAGAACGCTCGCTAAAAGCAGAGGCGCTCGCACGATCGTCAGCGCCGACAGCTACGCGGGGCCGACGCGCGGCGCGTACGGCCGCGTAGATATCAGCGCTGACCACCGTGCGCGCTGATAGCTACGTGTCAATCGAAAACGCTTCATAGAAGTTCATATATCTCGGCCATCAGCGCTGACGGTGCGCGTGCCGTCAGCGTGACTCTAAAACCAGCCTTAGTAGTATCTTATTAGCCAACCATCCTATTTTGCAACTGATTCCATTATTCTCTTAAGACTTGGCTATGTGATAAGTGGTGGTATGATGAGTGAGGCTCATACCACCATTTTTTATTTGTAATTCTGTTCCATAATTTTTCAATGGGAAAGTTAACTATAACCTTAACTGGTCCACACAATAACACAATAGGAGATTTCCAAGTACTTTGTAACAGAATTCAACTTATTTAAGACTGAAGTTACTCTACATTTCGAAAGAGCTTGGGTTACGCTAATCTCTTATTTCTTCACCAATCACTAACAATTTTTAAAATTAGCTTCACATAAATTTTTTCTCATAAAATTTCCAGTAATTTCGCCACCGAAATCGACAAAAGCTCGCTAGCTCCCCTACGTGGGTGATTCCGCCGATCGATCACTGCGAGGACATCGGCCGACAGATTTTGCGAATTACCCACGCACGTGGTATTACAATCAAAATGGATTTTCGCTACCGAAAATGACACATTTTTATACAAAAATTTGATAGGTTTAATTTTTCTGTTTATTTACGGATAAAAACCCGAACCCGAGGGTAAAAAAGCTTAAAAGGATTTTCTGTAAAATTATTTAAGTGATTCTCAATCAAAACTCAAGTATTTTTGCACAAATTTTACGAACTATGATAGAATGCTTAACTGAATTAAGACACCATCAAACTGTTATTTCCAGTTAGCACAAAAAGAACTGATAAAATAGGATCTGGGCCTCGTACAGTAGTAACTGCTAAATAAGCTGTGTGCCAAAGTTTCGAACGATCCATCTTCTCAAAGTTGTTGAGTAAAACTTGGTACGTTTACATCGACAACTGACAAAGTTACAGGTTAACGTTGGATCAATGTATAATATAAACTCGAGATAAACTTTTAGATTTCAATTCAGGTACAATAACAATAAGTACTTACCTACTACCTACATACTTAGAATAACATAACTTGTTCAGGTTTTACAACATAACGACTAAAATTGTCCTTTGAAGACTAAGAAGATCGTTAGTCTTTGTATTTAGACTAACGTTAACTACTTATGTATCATTTCATTTAGTTAAGTTCCTGTTTTGTCTGTTAAAACAGTAACGTGTAACAGGTATACCGATAGCACATTAGATCCTCTAACGACGGGACAAACCTATTTGAAATAATAGATTTTAGACTTTATTTTCTGTGTAAATATAAATGTCGAACAATATTTTGAATATAGGCTTCTTTTCGCATTATCTTTAAACAAGCTATACGCTACGCCTGTGAATACAAATGTGAAAAATAACACTACTTAACGCAACTAATTTTAATTGTGCCAATAGATTATAACGTATATTTTTTGCTAAGAAACATAGCTAAGTAATAAAATGAAAGAATAAAAAAGTAAAGTTTAATTTGAAATTATTAATAATATCAATTGCTTTTAATAAAAAAAAATAAACTTCTTAAAAATTAAACATCTTCCTATCTCTTTAATCGATGTTTCCTAAGAAAAGACCGTCGTATATAGAAAGCATAAAAGTACATAGATAGATAGATAGATCATAATATTATCTTAGATTAGAGTCAGACAGTTATTCCGTAAAACCTTAATAATAATAATGTAAACTCTTAATAACAGTAAGGTACGCTTACTTAGTTAAGTAATTGACGAGTTAATAACCTTATCCACACGAACCTCTAAATTAATTTGTGTTAAAGATAAAATTAACTGATAACAATTACTAAGTAGGTAAGTGTTTCCCGGATTTCCGTTAGGTCCTTCAAAGATCCAACAATCTTCGTAGCAATTAAGTAAGTAATATAGAAGATAATAATATTATAACGATAAATGTTACTGGACTCCTCTCATTATTTTAACTATAAATTAAATAGCAGCGCCCCGCGGTTTTACCCGCGTAGTGCCCTTACGTACTGTGAGAATTTCGGGGTGAAAAATAGCCTATAACCTTCCCGTTTAATGTGGCTACCCATTGCAAAAAGAATTTTTCAAATCGGGCTGGTAATTTCCGATATTAGCTCGAAAATAGAAACTTACAAATTTTACCTCTATAATATTAGTACAGATAAGAACTTAGTAGCTGTTTTGTAAAATAAGTATGTAGTATGAATAAATAATACCTAATCGACCTCTCATTCAATTACGCAATGAAATGGTATCCACCCCTCGAGGTCGACTTTAAAATGTTTAAACAGTCGATTAACGGGGGTGTGGTCTAATTCAATAAGGGATGATTTGCCGATGGAGTGCGCAGATTTATTGGAGATCAACGTCTTTCAGTGGATCGGGGGTGTAAAATTAATGGTTTTCAATCTGCAGGGGTTGAACAATGTTTGGGTTTCAAATTGGGGAATATCATTTATTTTGCTATGAAAGAAAAAGGTAGCATTGTGGTAGCCAAAAGCAACCTAAAACTTCGACCTAAGTGCCCATCTATTTGAGTAAACAATTATTTTATTTTAAATTGAAACTACGTTACATATTCGCGAAGTATGTAGGTTCAACTTTACAGGTATGTAGGTACTTATTAATTTTATTTTGCTTTTGGTCTATCCGAAAAAGGGGTTGCATCGTTTATGAACGATAGGTATACCTACCTCACTCCGTATATTAGAATGACATCTCCGTTTACTCAAACTACTACCGCGCTGTTCCTACTTCATAGGATTGTGACGCGGATCATCATACACACTTACCGCCTTATTTACAGTCCTTAACTAAATCACTGTTGAGTCAATTGCGTATGTTGGATTTGCAACATACACAATTTTCCAAAGAGCAAAAGAGACAAATCCGTTTATAAGGGTCTTATGAATAAGGCGATAAGAGTGTTTATGAATAATGTGTATGTACAATTGTCTACACGAGTATGGCTCAACGGCGCTCGTGAGGTACACATCAATACTCAAATATCGATCAACAATATCTAAAAATATCTATCCCATATCCATTGTGTACAAAATTTCACCACCTTCTTCTTTAAAAATTTTCGGTCCAGTATTTAATTAGGAAGAGTCTACCTATTGTACCTTAGTATAATAAATACTTACCTATGTACAGTCAATCCGATGGTACTTAGAGTCATTTCAATAATATTTTTCCATTGTGTTCTAATGCCACAAAGTGCGTACCTACTAAAGTACATTTTCATCGGCTCACTGAAGTAATGTACACAGAATATCTATGTAGAGAACATAACCTACGTAGAGCATGGGCAGTGGTAACCTACGTATTAAGTATTGTATTCTATCTATTTATACCTACTATAGCATAGACGGGCGACCGGCGAGTGCCAGAGGATACAGATATTTGCTGTTTACATGTTTATTGTGAGATGTAGCCGGTAAAGGACGGGGGAAACTTACTTGTAGTTTCCAGAGAATTTAGGTGAACTGGTGCAGGTAACAAATGGTGACAGTCTAATTTGTAAGTAAATATATTTGGGTTGTACGAGTACATCAACATCGGCCTTCATATAATGCGTCATCACTACATAGTATAAAACAAAGTCGCTATTTTTGTCTGTTTGTTTGTCTGTTTGTCTGTATGCTTAAATCTTTAAAATTACGCAACGGATTTTGATGCGGTTTTTTGTAATAGGTAGAGTGATTCAAGAGGTTTTTATGTAAAAAAATTCCCGAAATTCCCACGGGAACGGGCACAACGCGGGTAAAACCGCGGGGCGCTGCTAGTTATTATTAAAGTTAAGCGAGTTCGCAGTGCCCCGATAAGCGGGCGCTTAGATTCTAACATAAACGAACGCTTACAAGTTGACGCTAATCGCGTAAACTTGCATCTGAACAGCCGAATCACCTATTTACACATATTATGAAACTTTTCTTTTAACAATTTCTCTCTTTTCGAGGCCAAATAAATAATTTATTGTTTGCATTCTGAGTTACCAAACAACAATAAAGCACCAAATACATATTATGCAGCTATTAGATAGCGAAACAGCATCAAAACGAATTAATGCACTTTTTAACCGCCAGATACGAATTAATTCTGACCCAGATAGCCATCATTTGAATATAAATTGATACTTCATACATTTCTCTTGAGTATTAGTATTTATTGATCTGTCTATAGTTTTTATTACTTTTAATTGGGCACAAAGTAAATATTAATGGTTTTCCCTTATGACTTGCAGCGCACCGCGTTTTACCCGCGTTGTGCTCGTTCCCGTGGGAATTTCGGGATGAAAAATAGCCTTCCCGTTGAACGTGGCTATCCATTACAAAAATAATTACAACAAATCAGATTGGTAGTTTCTGAGATTAGCGCGTTGAAACAAACAAAAAAACTCTGCAGCTTTATAATATTAGTATCTATAGATAGGTAAACGTCCTTGCAGTCCAAGGCCTCAATGGTTATTTTATTTGTAGACGTAAGTCGCTTTTAGCAATTTAAACTCAGCTGACTCTCTGCTAAGCGGACCCTTCGAATTTATGAGAATCAAATTGAAATAAACTTTCAAGTGTTTGTAATTTTTTAAGCATCAATTTCTGTACCTATTTGTTTTTTGCTCACATCTTGGTACATAGTATACTTAATATTATTGCCCTTAACTTTCTTGCTCCTGTACCGGGTAGGCCCTGCTAATGGCATGTGACAGCCCTAGTGATGGATCGGCCATCCCCGCGCCCCGCGCCGCGCGCTTTCCTCTACATCCCCCATTGAGAGTGGAATTAAGATTTTTTCCCTATTTAAGCTTCTTATTACAACAAAATTGGTGTGGAAATATATTTTTGGCGCAGATGATGTAAAAGAGTAACTTTATATATGTGTATTCCAAAAAAATTCTTCCTGGGTTCACGGTTGTGATAGAATAGGTATAACATAGAATATCTTTTCTTATTCTATAACTGACTCTAGGCAAACGTCAAATGTAAATCGGAAAATTAAGCCAGTGTTCGCTAAAACCTACGAATTAGGCATTATGTATCTTCAAACGAAACACTTATCCTCTTATAATTGGTTCAAAATTTGCAAACCAGATGAAGATATCTATCTATATCGATTACTAAACTTAGTAATAAGCAAAAAGCTCCCTATAATACATAAGTACCTATATATGACATGCCAATTAATAATAGAAGAATGTGCAGAATTACGTCCAATCATAGATCAAGATAATGTACTACCTACCACTAATACCAGTATCAATAGACTAGTTAGAGATATAGGTACCTACCTACCGAGAACACATGAGCTAACGGAAGCACACTCGATATTATAACAGCTACTTATTTTACGAGTAATAAGATATTTATGAAATTTATTTCACAACGGCCTTGCCTCTTGACACGCCTATCAGGAAATCAAAAACCATAAAATTCGGTCCAGCCTTGAAACGTCACTATCTAATTCAAAATGCAAAATATTAATTAGTTTCTGTGAACGTGGAAGAGCTGGTGCGTTTAATTTTAGTTTTCCCTTTTGTTAGATATTATTTGATGTGCCATTTAGAAATTATTTAAAATAATTTGGAAATGTTATAATTATTGTGTAACGATTTTAAATATTTGCCAAACGACCATGATTAATCAAGTGACTTACCCACGTTGCAACTATTTCCTATTCTATGTCATTACGTTTTGAAATTACGAAGGTCAATCGTGACCATGTTTGGTTGTAAACGATTTTAGAGATCATAATTTTAATGTACAATCAGAAACAGTTATGCTATCACGTGGCTGGATGTTACATCTAAAGTAATGTTATAAACGGGTACAATTTGTAATTTTGTTTGTTTGTATATTCGGGCCAATGTCGGAAACATTCAACGGGAAGATTATAGGATATGTTTCATCCCGAAATTCCCAACGGGTACAACGCGGGTAAAGCCACGGGGCGTTGCTATTTTAAAATAATGTAATTCAAAAGAAAACTTGAACTTAGATATCTCAAAACATCGAAGAGCTAGGCAAAGGGTAGCTAATCTCTCAACTTTACCAACGCCGCGCCGTGTACCCGGTCCCGCAATGTTTGGAATATAAAGTAACCCAAGTTATTATAGGTATTCGTCTTTGAGTCTTCTAGTATCGCCGCCAAAATTAAGCATATGCGAAATCGCAACGGACAACATGATAAATTAATTATTCAAAATACTGGGTAGTCGTCAAATCGTACTAAACAGATAAACATGGATCAAACAAAAAACGATGAAATGATGTATCGAAATTGATCTTATAAAACTGCTAAAGTGATAAAAAGCTTTATTAGGATTTTAACGCATTATTTCCAACGACAAATTATATAAGTAGCACTTGTGTGCACGATTGTACATACCTCTGATACACATTGTTATCGAGCATTCATTGTTAATGATAGCTTTGGTTAATTAAACCCAATTGTTTACAACTTCAAATAATAGCCATGTGTAGAGGTCACGATAAATAGGCTTAATGCTCCATTAATGATGTCTGAATGATTTCTGATAGTCGATAATTATTTGTGGGTGTGTGATGAAGGTGATTAATTGAAATATTGCCGTGTTTGATTCAGCGTTCAATATCAAGGAAAAGGAATTTTGGGATACAAATGCAGTTTAAAAGAACTTTTTTCCTATCGCATACGATTCTTTTAAAATCAGCAGCGAAAACAATTACTTTGATAATAACGTGCTTAAGTTGCCTTTCCTAGACTGTTTTTTGATCTGCACTAGAGACAAGACGTCTAGTAGAAATTTTGTCTGCCACAGACTTTGTTGTCGTACTAAAGAATTGTACTCACAACTTTTGTTAAGTTGGCTGAACACCGTATTAGGTAACTGTGTGATTTCTGTGATGGGCCTCAGGTAAAAAAAATGCATCCTCACAAAATGGCCCGTCATTACTAAAACCATATCTACTATAACAAAACACTATAACGGCGTCAAAATATTCTCAATATAGCCGCACTCTGCGGTTGTACCCGCGATTTGCCTGTTCCCGTGGAAATTTCGGGATAAAAAAAAACTTCACAGCTCTTCTCTTGAAGGTACATTCAAGATAATATATATGTACGATACCACAATATTACTGTAATTTGCGCTGATAGTTCCCGAGATTAGCGCGTACAAGTAAACAAAAAACAAACTGTTCAGCTTTATTATATTAGGATAGGAAGGTATGGTATGTATTCGGTCATACCACGTCCACGAGCCTCGTGCTAGTCACTAATTAAACCAGTAACGAGCTGTTAGTTACACACTAATAACTTTATAGTGCAAGTAAACAGTTTGATGTTGTATAATGGTCATTACAATTGAATATTAAACTTTTACTTTTATAAGACTCTTAGTTTATTTCCCTACATTCCCACAGATTGATTAATGTAAAGATATTAGGTTCAGATCCGTATTTTGGAAAGAAAGACATAGGGTTGTTTTTTCTTATTTATTCATATTACTTTGGCCTGATGTTACATCAGGTAAATGAAATTGGCGAGACAAGGACCGGTCATTCGTTGAATAATGATCGTTAAAGAGTTTCGGTAAAAAGCACTTCAATCAAATGAAGGAACCCGAGAAAACACTTTCTAAATGACAACGTTAGCAAGAAAGAGAAAGAATTAGCTAACCTAATATATAGAACCGAACGAGTCTAAAACCACGGGGCTTTCAAGGTTCCTCAATGAGAATGAGAACAAGTATCCTATTGATAATGAGCCAAAAATTAATTACACCAAGTAATACTCAGGCCCCTGGAATTTATAATAAAATTAATGTATTAAAACCAGTTGTTAATCAGTCACTAGACGGACATCCTGTTGTAACCAAGAGCTTTCGGCTAACACTCTTAGACTTGATATGAAATATCAGCTGCTAATTTGTAGGCTTAGTAGATGTCACGGTGTAACTGACATTATGTTAAGTGTATCAAACAGTATCAGGAATACATTTAAACAAGTTGCTTGTAAGCAAGCGCCTACATCACCTCACTGAAAAAAATGATCTCCTCAGTGAAATGAGAGGCATTTGCTCTGCAGCGGGATACAATAGGCCAAGAACTTTTGAATATAGGTACCTATTAAGATTCAACTTTCAGTTTCAACAAATGCTATATTTGTGTCATCTCAAACATAGCATTCCGTCCATCCCGTAGCATCCCGTGTTCCTAAGAGGCATCACTTGATCAATTGAAACGAAAAGCGTGTTCCTATTGTTTAAAAATATGAGTGAGCTAGTCAATTGAAGTACATATTTGTAATATTCTTTGGTAATTGTGTACTAGTAGAGCTCTATTGATGTTTATTTTTGTGTAACCCGGTGAGGTAACTGAACAATGCATGTTTTAATGTGAGTAAATTGTTTTAATTTGAATAATTTAGCCATTAGAGCTACCAAAACAATCCCAATTGCGAAACACTACATTTACATAATTTAGTGGGTAAAAACGCTAGTTTCCCTCAGTATGTTATACCTATCAATTAGTTGTCTACTTGAAGTCCTTAGATGCCGAAACGGACTATATTCAAAACATTCTTTAGATTGAGTTTTTCGACGCGAACAAAACTGTATTTTGCCAGTCTTAAAGATAAAGCTCATGTCGGTACAAATTCTTTAGTCTAGAACACAAAAAATTATATGACATACAATAATGTTTTTACCCATCTTGTCTCTGGTGTGCGGCGCTGCATATATTTCAGAAGACTGTCTAACTACACTTCTTATCCACACGTCTTGACTTGACTATTTTGTGCTGAGGTTCTAAGACAAACAATTTAGCACCTCTTATTTTGACATTTACTTACTTCTCAACTTAAACAAACACCAAAGTTCAAGCCAACCTTGGAGGTAGAGTAATAGGCATCCTTTAGGGCTCCCACACAAAACTGCGATGCGATGCGATGCGAACTGAAATAGTTATATCCATCGCCATTACTACAGTACAAAGAAAAGAGATGAATATATTAAATGGAATTCGCATCGCATCGCATCGCAGTTTTGTGTGGGAGCCCTTACCGACTACGGTAATAACATGGTATAAATCATAGCCATTATTTAGGCTTGAACTGTTTTATTACTGTGTCTAGTATCTGATAGGATAATGGATTGTTTTAACATGCAATTCGAATCGGAATTACATGATTTAACAACTTACACCTACGATGTTACTTAATCATTGGATTTGTATTTTTTAAGTTTGTTGTTAAGAAAATGCACTTACCCCTGTGTGTGGATGATGCTTCTTCACCAACTTACCCTTGATGATAGATGTTGTTCCTGAAAAACACATTAAATATCGGTAATCTTAAAATAACCCTCTGCCACTGTTAGGTACATAAGGTGGCAGATTGAACAATTTAACAAGCTGCACATCGGCAAAAAGACAAAGTTTGATATTTGTCTGACATCTGCGTTTTGTGTTGGAATCGCTAGCTCACAGCTCATGAACTCGCACAGTCTAAAATCTAAATAAACAACGGCTAGAGGCTTGTTATTGCCGCATTAAGTTGGACATTAACACTAGGGTCTATAGATAGAAGTAAATATGTACTGAAGTTCGCGGAAGTATTGTTTTATCAAAAGTTTATATTGAAGGGCAAAGGTAAAGACCAAGGCCATCTAAAAACAAGTTAAACAGAAACAAGCAACAATGATTGCTCTTAACCAGCTTCAAAAAGAAAGGTGTTAGGTATACACTCTTCAAAAATACACGTGGTAAAGTGGCAAGTTATACTTAAAGTAAAAAAAGTAAATGAAAAAATATTTTGTGTGAACAAAATACTTGCAATATTATAAAATAACATCTTTGTCAAAATTATTCTAAATTAGTTTTGACATTAAAAATATTCCACTGTCAATAAAATGTTTGCACAATAATTAATTATTAATTCAGTGATATTTGTCAATCGGCCTATGTTGAGTAAGTGTCATTTCATTGAGAAAATGTAATCCAATATACTCTCATTCAGATTACACATTTGATCACATCCAGAGCGAGTCGGGTCATACGAGTTGGTACGACTGGATATCTATACATCTAGGTATACTCTATACATAAAAATAAAATTGAAGTGTCTTTTTGTTATGTTAAAAAAACCGTTAACTACATGCAAATAAATTTGTATGCGGTACATACCTATGCCAAAGTAAGATTTTTTTAATGTTTTGTCTGTCTGTTTGTTTCGGCTAATCTCTGAAACGGCTGGACCGATTTTTACGCGACTTTTATTGGCATGTAGCGATGTTATAAAGAGTATTAGATTACTTTTATTTTATACGGCGGAGCGCTGATAGTAAAAATAAAAAAAACATATCAACATCTTATAATTTTTAATTCTAATTTGAACTTATTGGGCTATTCCACGTATAAATCCAAACCACGGATCAAATAGTACCGCGATATAGGTATGTAGGCTAGTTTTTAAAACAAAAAATTATACTAACGCTACCACATGAGTACTAAACGGACGCTACTACGCGGCTAAAACCACAAGTATTTCGATGAAACAACTGACTATCTTCTATTATTTGAGAATTTTGTACATTTTACTATTAATTGAAACGTACGTTAATGTCATTATTATTTATTTAACAGTGCGGGGAGAGACGCTGTCGCGAGCGCTTCACCCACCTCCTGATGAAGGCTACCGTATGTGGCCGAAACGTGTCGAGGAACTCTCGACAGTAGTCTCCGTCGTACGTAAGTTCCCGTTTTAAATAAATAATAATTTTGTACATGTTTTCTATTTCACAATAATCACTTTCCTAATAAATAAACGTAATGTTTTTGTCATCATTATGCAACGCGGAACCGAATGAACAAATCACTCGATTTGTAAGTATACTTCGACTGTGGTCGTTGGACGCTTCCGATTGATCTTGATTGATGAACAAATTGGAACACGCACACGCATGTTTGATGACCGCTCGTCCCGTATGACGGTTGACAACATTACAGTTCTTCAGTATTTTATTAATCATTCATTTCAGTTTCTGTTCTTCTTTTCATTGAAACAGTGCGATTTCTTGTTCATCTACGTGCGGTTGTATCTAAGTATAGTCAGCTGCACCCATATTCACCAGAAAATTGTAAGCGCCGTTAGTTCACAATATGTCAACAGTTTACAATCTCGCGAGTAAACTAAAGGCGTTTATAATTTTCCGGAGACATATGTATACACATTACCCAGTAGATACAGGAAAAGAAAATCTTGGGTACCAATACTATACATTCTAATAGTAACTATAGATACTCAGGAAAAAATGTATGTTTTCGACCATTGAAGATTGGAGTTGGCCTATGCCATAGACGCTGATCCTAATGCTCAACAGTGACATGACCTATGTCATTTGAAAGCTCTTGAGGAGTTGTACAAGTCACCCTTTGACGGTGATATCGAAATCGATGGCCAACTTGGTGTTTTCGGCCATTGACCTTTAGTACCGTTTACCTGCCAAAGCCACGATAACCCAAACTTCATAATGGTCCATCGTTCTTACCTGTGTTGGGAGCATGCGCTGACAAACTTTCAGCTTTTATAAAATAACGAAGGTCTGGGGTTCACGGGCTCTAGGTCTAATAGGCTTATCTTAAGGTACTTAATGTAGATTAAAGTATTTGTGCAAAAATAATTCCGATTTAATTTATCAATGAAAATAACAAACAATGGCCATCAGCTGTTTATAAATATTTAATCTGTTATAAAAATATATGTTTTTGTTTATTCTAACTAAAATAACAACTTTTCATGTAATATAAAATAGACCAAATAACAACACCTAAACTAAAACATCTATTCTTCTATTCACAGAAAATTTTAGTAAATCTCAGTAAAGTAACTTTCGGGACAGGCCGTGTCAGATTCACTGGTCAACTCTTGCATAAAAAGTTTGGTATTCATACCGAGTTGGTTTATTGCTGTCAGTCAGTCAGAAGCGCGCGGTCGACTCGCGGTCGACTCGATTAAACTCTCGATATAATTCGATTAAATTAATCGATAGTGTTTTTATTTTATTTAGGGAAGTGTTCTTCAGATGAGTTACATGTGTTAGTGTTGATGTGTACAGTTTTGAAAATTGACAAAATGATCGTGTTTTTGGTAAGTAAATATATTATGATTTTTATTACTAATTTCACCCTACACTTTTAAATATATTCAACAATATATTACAAAAAAAATATGTATGTTCCTATACAAAAGTTTTTAATTTGGATACCAATTAACTTTCAAGTTATTATCCAATAAAAATTAACTGGTTTAGGTAATATTACATCAACCTGCATTCTCCAATACCTGGACAATTCTCTGATGAGTCTGTGAGAAAGTGGTCTCTTACATGATTAACCGGATTCTGATTCCATGGAATCATCCACATAGATATTTACCGCACTACACTACTGCATAATTAAATAAAGTACGATTTGCGTAATTCATTTTTCTTGTAGTTATTAGGACACATAAGGTACTTATATAAGTTTATAGCAACCACTTCTTTGATAACAGTTTCTAAGATAGGCATTAGGTAAGTAGGTAGATTCTTGGATTTGTTTATTTACTAACCAGAAGGTAAATAATTGATAATTAATAAGACCACGTAAAATAATCGATAGACACGTCTGAACATGGGTCCGAAACTTAACCGGACCGGCAGCTTAAGTGTACTCTGAAACACGATATAGGTACTTTATAGATACAGATTAACTTTAGCTATCAAATGGTTTGTCCCTTTCCGACATACGCTATTTGCCAAAGAGCGAAAGAGACAAAACACTTTAAAACACTGTTTAAGTTAAATATCGTTTATGAATAAGGCGGTAATGTTTAAAGATCAATTCAACAAAACATACCAACTAAATTTCCTTTTTGTAAGTCGGTTAAAAATGCATATCTTAATACATATTCACTTAATCAAAGAAGTTGACAATTATCTAACAGGCATTGAAAAATGCAAGCAGTTACACAACTCATTCATAAATAACTTACTTTTTTATTGTTTTAATTCTAAATACATCGCACATTTTCGTATCATTGTTTTTGTTTAGTATTGTTTAATTATGCTATGGTTATGTATCAGGGCTTTAACATATGGTACCTATCTATAATGATGATAGTTAGTATCATTATACAATTTCATGAGTAGATTTTGATCAAACTGTTCCAATGTTGTGATGGAATCTGACAATCGTAACCCGGTCATGGTCACTAGAAGATGCCCTTACAAAGTTTTTTATACATCTAGCTAGAGATTTGCATCTCTATTAGTTGTTATAAAGGTTGCTTATGGTTGATAGTGTCATATTTGAGGCGATTATTTTTATATAGCACCATAATTTAAAATACACTTGTTTTTTACCTGAACACATTATTTAGGTGCTAAATCGAATAAATATTTTGCAATCCGCCCTAGAACTTCAAAATTAGATACCTAGACAATAAAGTGACGTTTATAGGTCTAACTCAGAGTTTCCTAAACTTTTTCTTGTGTTAGCCCCAGACAACTAACTTAATCATTCGAGAATTCTTTTAAAATAATCTCTGTTAAAGTTCTTAAACTCATTCTTTAGGTTAATTTTATTGTAAAAAAAACTACATGGTAATAAAATGTTGAAAAATATACATGTTTTTAAACCATATGGGAGTTATAAGGGTCCACTAAAGTTGGGAATCCCTGGCCTGACGGACTAGGCCGGACCGATGAAATGATGGGATACATTTAGTCGATACAATTTAAAACGCTTTGTTAAGAAAACTAACACAATAAGGTGTTTTTGAATTGAATTGTTTCACCAACAGATTGACCAACGAATTACTTTATTCACAACTCCTTTCGTTACGCTCTGAATAATAAACAAAAATATGTGGCCCTAGCGAAGACGTACGGGTATACTTTACACTAAAATATACAAAACAATCACATCTAGGTAGATTATAATGAGACTTTTGTACTTTTAACTAACTCGATATTCATAGAAACCATTCATAGTATAGTATTCATAGTTAGTATTACTAGGTTAGTTTAACTTCCACGTATTTACACTTAAATAAGATTTCTTTTTTAACACGCAATGCCCCATTAAACGCCACCGACACTACTATTCAAGCAATAAAAATAAATTGTAATGCAAATAGCAAACGGTTACATAACAAGTAAAATCAGGTGAAAACTGTTTTATTAACATAAACTAAAAGACGTGACCCTTATTACCTGCGCTGCAAAGTGTAATTTAGCAATCGTGTAACAGTTATTATAGTTAACCGGATACTAATTGGTGTTTCGAACTAATATACGCTGAAATTAAGCTGTTATTGTCTGTTCTATTTAGTTTCATAATGGTTTCACATGTGAATATTTTTGTTATGGAACATTAAAAAGGTAGATCGGATTTCCACTTACAGGTACTTATAATATGAATACGTTTTTATTTTAAACTTGCACTTATTGTAATACCAGTACCACCTTAGGGTGTAACCCGTGTTGTACCAGTTCCCATAGGAATTTCGAGATAAAATGTGTCCCATGCGTTTTTCTTACGAGTATGTTACTGTAAAGTTCTATCAGAACTAAATCCGTTCAGTAGTTTTTGCATGAACGAATAACAAACATATGTACCTACATAAGTAGGTTTTATATAAAAACATAGACGCGTTTATTAATGGAGGATTTAGTCTCAGTATAATTAAAGACCCCAGAATAAACATTACTTACTTATCACGGTGAAACCGCAGGAAACAGCTTGTTTGTATAGAATTCCAAACGCTTCGTATTTCATCAATAACTTACTGTAAATCTCAAAACTTTAAAACGAAAGATTCGGTAGCACTCATTGGTTCTATGGGTCTCCAGACTTATATCCCAGCCCCTAACCATGACACCAATAACAAAAATCCTCAAATCTTTCTCATTACAGTTATCAGTAATCGCACTAGCGACGGCTGACGCCGTGAACTTCCACTCCTACTACCCTGCATCTGCCTCCGAAGCCCAGATAAGGTTCGCCATAGAGAATAAATATGACGACACCGGCCCAGGAGCGAAGAAATCAGAATATGCCTATAATACCTACAAAACAATTGACGAAGCCATACTTGGATACCTAGAAGACCCGGATACGAAGCTACCGCGGCACGAAAGGGATAGGGCTTTAAAAAAATTGCTCAACCAAGAGCCGTCAGAATATCAACAACCCAACTTGATGAGGTACTACCCTAAAACCGTAGAAGAATATACTGGGTATACACCACCAGTACGAGAGGAACCGGTAACTGAAAGAGTTGCCGAGCCACAAAGGGTCGTCTATCCATTCGGGGAAGCGATGAGACCAGTTGACAGATTGCCAGTAGAATTGGCACCGGCTAGAAGACAGCCATCTTTCATCATTACTCGATTTCCCCCTAAGAAGTACTACCCAGGCAGCCACAAGATCTTCGGCGAGAGTGTGGCTGAACCTTACAGGCTGCAGAAGCTGAATCAGGTGAAAGGCAATCCTGTGAACGTGGCACATTACACAAGGGATCACGAGGTCGCGATCGACGCTAAACATTCTCCTCCTAAGTACTCCTTCTCATATGGCGTTCATGTAAGTAAGAAAAGGTTAATTCATACATAGGATATAGTGTACCATGTAGCCTCTATATTATGTATCTACCTATAGGTAGGTTCAAGTAGGTTGATTGCACAGCTGTTCATAGAAAGATTCCTTGAACAACAACTTGAGGGAGGGAGATGCCTCAGTGCAGCGAAGGTAAAATCAAAATACCGAAAATCATCTAAATTTTTAAGCCTATTAAGTAGCATTTTATGATGCTATAAGATAAGCAGATTCCATAACAAATCGCTTAATATAAATAGCTTATAAAATAATTTAATACTCTTTTTAATGACGTTGTGGTTTCTTAAACGTCTCTAATCCTCATTAAGATTAAACGCCCGGCCCACTTTTCTGAATGGCTTAACTAAACCCATTTAACTTGTTATAAAATATATTGTAACCATAATCATATGAAAATGCTCTATTATTAATAGTTATTAAGTAGGCACAGCCCACGTTGTATTAAAAGTATAGGTTTCATCAAGAAATATATAATTTCAAACTTGTATACGAGTATGTCTATATATTATGATGGTGGGACAGCAATGGCTAAAATAAATAAATAATATGATGTATATGCAATGCAAATATATATGAAGATCAAAGAAAGATGTCAAATCATATTAGTTTAATCATATCTTGGACGAACATTGAATACTAGATTATTTTCCACAGAGGACAAAATTCAACAAGAGAGAAGCGTATTTTTGCATTGGACTGCTTTATACCGTTAAAAGTACTAAAACAACTATTATCCGAACAAAAAGGTACGCCGATTGTCCTTGTCTGTGAATGTGCTCAAATCTTGTTACTTAGCGCGATATAGACAAAGTTCAGAATCACTGGAAGTTTCATGTCTTTCAGTCCATTAGAAAAAAAAAGAACCACATTCAAACACACTTCAATATCAATGTCAGTAGGTAATCCGTATACAATTACATAATAACATGATAAAAGCCAATTTAGTATGTAAACAATAATTACTGAATGGACTGCCTTAAATATATATCTGAGAGAATCCCAATAAGGTAATTTTGCCAAGAACTTTTGCAAGTCGCATTTTTTGGTCTAAAAATAGTTTTTTTTTTAAATGTGTTATGTGTCACATGATATGCGCAATGTTATGAGATTGAATAACCTCCAGGCTCCGATCAGATCTGGCTGTGGTCTTCGTGAGTTGTGAGCACGGCTCAAACCCACGTGATGTTATTGAGGTCAGGATGTCGACATTTTAATACTTTCTTAGTTCAACAATAAGTTTTGAATAAACACATGTAGTTTTGAAGATAAGTTTTATGTGAATATGTAAAAAGAAAACAAAACAATGCTTATTTTATACTTTTACAACATTTTAAACATTGAAATTTGTCGCTGTCGTCGTCACTTGTACTGTGGCAACCCCGTAAATATCTTTAAATAAGGATCTAGGACGTTGATGTGATCGTCACATGATGTTGATAGAAATTACGAAAATACCTCCTCAGATATAGACTAATCACAATGTGATACGCAGGAGTAACTAATCATGATTATTACTTAGTTAATTGACTGCAGTTGAACTAAGGTCAGCTTTCTATGATTCGCTTCCCGGACATGCAAGAGTTGCAAACCATGATAATCTAATTCTATTGCGTCAAAGTAAATTCCTCAAATAAGGTTGAATGGTTCCGATAAATGAAAAAGTAATTACGAACACGCCCACGCCCCGCGTGTCATAAATAGAATTATGCTGTCAAATATGACGTCAAGTGATTTTATTTAACACTCGGCTCGAATGTGTAAATAATTGAATAGTAACATTACAAAATGGTATATTTCGTTTAATGGGTACAAAAAACTAAAAACCTTTTAGGTATATATTCAGTCTTTTCTTAATTTTAACGTTTTTGCATTCCATTGGTCAACGAGGGGTTAGGATACACTAATTCAAATTATAACTTTAACTACAAATTGACAGCTAAATTGTTTAAAGTGCCCTATAGAATGTTTTCAAAACTTATTTCTAGTTTTGCGAACTCCCTGAGGCCAAAATGTTCTGGTATTCTCTTATAATTATATGTGTAATGTCCAAGGTAATTATATGCACAAGGTTTGAGTTGTTTCTCAAGGAGTTAAATTTCTTAATACCAAGTATGTACTTCATAGTATTGAACTAGTTAACATTGCTAGCTGGAAAGTTGCGAAAGATTAACCAATGTGGCGGATATTATTAGGAATTCATTAAAAGTAAAATATAAGTTTGTAAATGACCACTAAAATATCAGAAGATATCAGAACAAACACGAATTGTAAACCTCTTCCTGATTATTAAAGTCGGTTAAAAGATACACAAAAATAAGCATAATTAAACTTTGTTCAAAAATTCGACCCATCCAAATGCTAAGCATAATAAGAATCTTGTCTTATTCAAACTACTACAGTTTCTACTTATATGTCATTAAGAATTTTCGAAATTATAATTTGATCAAGTACTAAAGTAGGTAACTTACGAGTACTCGTAAGTGTTAGTGAAGTACATTTTGATATGCTGACTGTACATACTTACATCGAAGTTAATAACGAAATGTATAAGAAATAAAATATGGATAATAAGGTCAGAATCAACAACACGATTGACATTTCAAGATGTGCAAAGATTGCAGCTGCTTTGGTCCAAATTACCATAACACCATCAATCAACAACTAACGACATCGGTTGACACTTCACATTATAGGCTCTGTCCTTCAGGTTTGTATTAAAAGTATTTTTACGAAATCTACATTACCATATTACATTTTAAAGAACTACTTTATCTCATTGAATCAAACATTCTACATCTCTATTACTTGGTTACCATAAGTAGCATTTCGCATAGTCGGTCCCGGTTATTTTAATCGTACTACTATATTTATCTGTAATCTTTAGGCTCTTTGAAAACTCTGACACCAGAGTTGGCCACAAACGTACTTGAAAATTCCGAATAATAAAACTCGAGCACAAGCCTGAAACAGGTAGATTGAATATTACACTAGAGTAAAGCTTTTTAGACCTCGATGGCAGTAAGACCGCATGTCGTGACCAAAACCCCAGCTGTAACGCATTTACATAATAATACTCACGTTAGCCGCACCGTTCAACCGATCCAATACTTAGAATTACCAGTTTGAGGAGAAAGTGATAGCAATGAATTTTTAGTTTTTAGTTTTATCTTAAGCATAAATAGTTTATAATTAGGCATAGACTATGCACCTGAGGCTTAACCTACACATTTATTATTATTCTCTGTATCTCATTTTAAGTGAACCATGTATTAGTTCTTATGAGAAATAAAGTTCTTTAAACCTATGAATGATCTCTTTTAAATGTGTAGTGACCGGCAGACCGTGAAAGTGGTACGACTTGGTGACGCTCGTATTGTAGTATTGATAGTGATTTTAGCTGCACACTCGATAGGAATACGGTAGTAACAATACAAAAGAGCTGTGGGTTTGATATACTAATGGATGGTTAATATGGACATTATCATTGCTATGTTACTATTGGCTCTAGTAGAAAGGCTTTTGAACTAACTTTTGAAACTGAGATACTTTTTTAGAGATATAGATAGATAGGTAGAAAGTAACGTGTAATTGTAATATAAAATGTGTTTTTAATCGACTTTATAAGACTAGGTAGTTCCTCATGCGACCGACTTTGATACTCTGCTTGGATACAATATAATTGTATATGTGTTTACATTATTTAATATACCAGCAAGCAATGTCAACTGCTTTAAACTCCACTTTAAATACTTTATAGAAAGAGTGATGTCCTCTAAGTGTGAAAGTATTGCGGCACAATGCAGTTTATTTTTAACCGTTTTCGATAATATTTCGCCAGATATTTGGCAAGTTTCTCCAAATATAGCACAAGCAATTTATTGTTATTTTTAATACTAAGAAGGTTATTACTTATAACATAACACAAAGTAAGTTTTGTAATAAAAGCCAAATTCTTATGCGTGTTATCAATTAGAAGCACTTATATCAAATTAGATTATCAAATTAGAGGTAAAGCCTAAGTTTGATTTGGGCATTAAGATGAAGTTTTATGTGTGAATTCGACAAATTAAATAGTTAGTAGAAACAGACATCTGTTCGGACAGACAAACTTTCAGCAAAAGATAATGTTTTCAATTCACTTCTTTTTTAAATGAGTTCCTAAAGAACGAAACAAAAACCAAATTCATTCAAAACGACTTTTCTAACGCAATGAAACATGTTCTACAATTAGAGCCGATCTATCATATCGGACCTATAAGTAAGTTCTAAATAAGATCAATTATAATCGAGTGGCAACTCCACAAAAGTTTGACAGAAGTGGCAATTGATCTAAAGAACTAATCCCACGACCTTATTAAGTCCAGTAGCAGACACGTTCAATGTCAGGGTAAATAGCTAGTATACGCGTGCGGTTGTTACGTAACACCTCTTACTCGGAACACATGTGCTAAATTATAGGCTCTCGCGATTTACACTTTAGGGACCCGTATGAGTAAACAATTACGGAATGAATTGCTTTAATAACAATGATATAGGTATAGGTAAGTAGATTGGTAGAGAACATAGAAAGAGTTAAAAAATAAAATATTAGGCTTTAATACAAATGTAATAAAAACATTGGTACCTGCAAGGTAATCTGTACATCTAACGCTCTGGTCGCTCTTTTTGTTTGCTTTGTAAAACTTGGTGGACAGTAAGACACACTGTCGTGTGTTAAGTTCGTTTATACTTTAATGTTGAGTAACCAACTTTTACCAAAAGCTTCATAACTCACATAACATGTGTTTGAATGAAATTCGTGTTACTGCTTTGTATACGCTTAATCAAACATGGGATCATGGTGCGCTAAGGTTTAATAAATTCATATTATGCGGAACCATCGTCCCAAACATCGATACACACTCGACCCTCATAGTATCGGTTACCTTCACGAATTTAACCTACATAATATAACTAGGAAACATGTCTAGTTATTTCACGCATGTGTTAATAAAGTAACCGATTATACTTACATACTATATCCGCATAGTTTTATAATTGTACACGGTACATATAATTTGTTGGAATAAGTATTCTAACTCAATGGTAGATATGCTGTATGCATTAATCTTTGGTAGTTAATGTGGTGAAATACTATTACCTACTTAGTTACATGTTTTGAGTTAAACTTTTAAGTACAGTGTGACTAATAAAAGTTATGAAGCCTTAACAATAAAAGGTTAACTTGAATTTGAGAAAGTAATCTTAGAAATTTGGACATTCTCCCCATAGAAAGTTAGACAGTACCTATACACAGATAGACATTTCTTATTTTATACGGACAGTTAGATTTTAATTGTTATTAATTAACTAAGGTACTCCTTAACTAATGTTAAAATCATTAAATTGCTTTGTCTCTATATTATAATATATAGCTACTAAGACTATTATAGTTCTCCTTAACTAAGTGCTAAGTTTAAACTGGCTTACTACTTAATTAAGCCTATAATTCATTTCAAATTTTAAGAAGGCAACTGTTACTATAACTATAACCTTGTCTGTTCATAAAAGTACGCAGTAGTTACCACGCAGTAAATACCTGTGTTATAATTAATGTACAAGAACAATATCACATTGATATGATATTCAAGGCCACCGAAAGGGTTAATTCAAATCAAATTGAAATAAAAAACTACCAAACTACCTGTCACTTGCTGACGTAGACACACAATAATCAAACAATAGAATGTTTGCTACTGATTTCATTGTGTATTTTTTATTTTCACAATGATACAACAAACTCTATCGTTGTCACTATCACTTACGGTATTTCATTGTCTGAATGGTCACAGATTAATAAATAGTGTATGAAGGAGGAGACTGCTGTCAATGTAGGAACCAGTAAAAATATTTACAAAAAAAAATACATGTCAAGCTACAATTTATCTATCATAGATAGATATCATAGATAGAACCTGTGTGGTTGCCGTTGCTCTATCAATGTAAACAAACGCGTTCACACATGTAAATTGTAGGGCATCGGTAGAGCTCTCAAACTTTATACTCGTAATTTTGGTAGGTACAGTAAGTTAATAAAAATATTGAGCATTTAATTACTTAATAAGACAAAGTAACAAATAATTTATCAGGACACAGGTTCTAAGACAGGACACTATAGCAACTTATTACAGAACTTTCAATATGATAAGGTTCTAAGCATGCTCAACATTTTTATGTACTCACTGACACTCCTATGAATTGGGCTTAAGTATCACCTCCAGTATTCCAGTAACAACAACCTCTGTATCTTCCAGGCTCCCGGAACGGGCGACTCCAAGTCAGCTCAAGAGACCAGAAACGGGGACTCAGTGACAGGATACTATACCTTCGTAGATGCTGACGGAAAACAAAGGACGGTGCACTACACCGCTGACGACCTTCATGGGTTCAGAGCCGAGGTGGAACGAATGGAGCAAATGTTATGATGAGTTGGTGCAATTAGTTGAATGAACGGAATTTATGATGAGATTGTTATAAAAAGTTTAATATGATCTTATGATAGGATTCTGAAATTTTACTATTAATTGAAACGTACGTTAATGTCATTATTTATGTCATTATTAGGATTCTGAAAGTCAGTAGTATCTTGAACCTTAAAGTTTTTCAATAAATCTGTTTGGGTGCGTACGGAATACAAATAAATGTAGGTCCATAATAGTATAGCTAATAACACGTCTTCAATATTTAAATTGTTAAGGAAAAGGTTATTCAATAATATAGAAAATGTTTCCGTTTATTATATAATCTGGACGAATTCTCATTCTCAATCGCTACTTGCGAAATTATTGTACCCTTCTGTGTTCTAATGTACAATCAAGATTGCTTATGTTCATTTAATGTGAATTTAAATTCTTTGAACAATATTGTTACTGTTAATTTATAGTGAAAAAAAGTTTCCATTTAATTCACACCTATGTATTGTTACCTCAGTTTAACTTAGAAGAACTAGATACTGTAATTATATTTTTTTGCAACCTAACATTAGTAAATAGTCAAACCTAGTGCTCTTTTGTAAATAATGTAACATTTTAGTAATTTTATAAATAAATAATAATAAAATATTGTATGAACTTAATTGCTTCTATTCTACGTAATATGTATATTGTTAACAGGAATAGCAGAACGAGCAGTCAAACGCCAAAAACATGGTAAAAGTAACCATAAAAAATAAACATTGACAGTGGCTACTTTAAGCTAGAGCTGCAATTCTGTAAGTTACGTGAAAGACGGCCAAAGGCTCAAGAGAGCATCAATCAGATACACGCCCTGCCTGAATCAGCCCTATGATGGTAAAAGATTAAAATACCAAAGTCAAGTAGTCTGTAATATCTCACTGAAAATATCAGTACAGTGAAGAGGATTAGGTATAACCAACATGCTTGCCAAATGCGGGTGATCTCAAACTTGAGCCATGTTTGAAAAGTAGGAGGAAACATGTTTTCGCTCGACCCGGAAATTGAACCCGAGACCTTAGTCTTGGCAGGCGAGTGCACATACCCCCAGACCACCGAGGCGTTCGTCAAACCAAAGTTCAAGTTCATCAAAGTCAATAGATTTACTTTTTTAAAGCGCCTTATAAAACTTGAAAAGCAAAACATACCATTTTACAAAATCAAATTCAATAAAGACATAGCAAAGGCTCTTTAAAGTTACCCAACCACGCTCAATTCTGAAATCTGTTATTGCTCTAATAAAATCATCAGGGAAACCAAAGAATGAAACTATTCGGACCAGGGAAACAACTTTAATATGAAGAAAAACATATCTCTTTAGGTTAGTTTGTAAAATAAAAGAAAATATTTTTTTTTCCCTCAAATCAAATCCCAAATTCCTTTAATAGCACGTTCCACAGACCAACTTACGAGGTAAAAAAGAGTATCAATACCACTAAGCCATTTAGCTAACAGTATTTTAACTTAACAATGGTATAATCCTCGCTCGGTAGCGGAGATAATGGTTTTAAACATACTTTATGTCAGTTTTGACGAAGAGTCAGAGAAAAAATAAAGGACGTTTGATGACGAAGGTGAACAAATACTTGTGCATTAAAGTGCATTTGTATACATTTTACTTATATTAATTAGTAAAAGTATACTAAACTAATCGTCTTAAATTTTTCTTATGACTTAAAGGGCATGTGTTTGTTAGGGCTAATCTACTTTTTATCCCATTGTTGGAAACGTACCAATATCCTAGGTTTATTACTGCAGGAAACTTGCGTTAAGCATTACGAATCTGCACCCTTTTCCACCTAGCTGAAGGTGAGTGGAGTATGAATGATTGTTCAATTCAACTGCACTCCGCTCATCTGCGCCTCAATGGAAACGCGACCGTACACCAGAACTCGGATATCTTCTCAGCTATTCTTAATAAACAACACCCTACAGCCATGACACAAAAATAAAACAAATCATAGCGCCTGTTATCTCCCCCGTGTAATCCTCAGTCGTATCTAGACGTCAACATTATCATAATTGATTGACAATTATAATCAATTTCCACTGCTTTGCAATTTATCAATTATATTCAGTATCTGGTAGTTTGATTTTAACTGATAATTGTTTTAAAGTGAAAACAAAGAATTATATTAGGTGTTAATACTCAGGATAACTTAATGCCACTGAATGATAAATATATGCCATTCAAGCACATACCTACCACCTACCTAGGTACCTAATTTAAAAAAGGAAGAGAGTTACAGTGCCTACTCGCCATGACTTCGCTTACTGAATATCTATTTACCTAGTTCTCCTTAGTTCCTAAGCCCAATTGTGAGCTGAAACCTTAATTTCTTTTTTATTTTATGATTTTTTTTTACCACTTTTTGAGTCGTACGAAAAACTGACTAAGTATTACGTGGTATTACCCACAACATTACGAATATCTCAATTCTCCAAGGAGCTTCCTTTCCCCGAAGATTAGTGACAGACAGACGGACAAAGCCAGTCAGTGTTTGAGCTGAGAACAATGTTGACGTCACGGTGCGCTGTCACAACATGACGACCTGCGCGCGCAGCAAAGGGCAGAGGTGCTCAAAGTTAGTGGAGAGCCCCTGGTGAAGATAATTATTTAGTTTCATCTAGTCATTGAATGTCCTAGGAAATACTGATAAATACAGAACTTAATAGCGAAATAAACATTAAATAAATACCCAAACGTCATACATATATCGATATGATTTAAATTAACCCTTAACCTCAATATCATCATTACTTATACTCTACTAACATCAGTAGACAACTTAAGTTTAAGTCACAACATTCATTATAATGGAGTCCAAGAAGCAGTACGAGCAGGGCGAGTTTAGTAACATTTTGGGTATTTCTGGTAGTTCGGTGAGTTGATGATAATAGAGTAGGTACCTTCACCCACTAATTAATCTATGGTTTTTCACCAAGACAGTCAAATCAACAATAAATTAACAAACCACATAAAAAACTTTAAGAACAATTGCCAAATGTCAAAGACGTTAGTGATTCAATGAATCGGAATGGCACGCGGAGTTTTTATGAATAATAAAAACAAACAAATCGACAGGCGAAGTTTGGTTGATTGTGCAGGTAGATTCAATGTACTTCTAACTAAAAAAGTAGGTTCGAGTCGTTTAGTGGCCAACCCTAGTGCCGAAGTATTTAGACCACCTAAAGGCCTCCAACATGGTCCAACGATTGTAACAACCGGGACCGACAATTTAACGTTACCCTGCGAAGTACGAAGGCGAAGTTTGGCTAAACTATTTGAGCGTATTGCGATTACAATGCGAAACAATATGCTCCTCGACCACTTATAGTATTAGTGGTGACGGGTACAAACTTATGTTTATCTGAGTGCTACTGTGCACTTTAAATTGACCATTGTCATAGAAACTCTGACACCAGAGTTGGTCAGTACAGTACTCTACCTTACTTACTTTCATAGTAAATTCCTTTAAAGAAAAGCGTGTTGGAAGGCGCTACGTGTAATTTCCTGAGCAGTCAGTCAGTCTTTATCCGGGGATCAGTAAACTTGCATTCACTGCAAGGTCAGCCTACGAATAGGTGAGGGGTAGCTTGGATCAATTTAATATAATGAAAAGAACAAAAAGAATATACTTATTGTTTTGTTAAAGATAAGTAAGAAAGAAAAGCTCCTTTCTGTAAGTACAGTTCCTGTAGGGCCGGATCATCAGGTAATAATGATAATAATGCACATAATCTAGAACTTAGTCCTCCGCTATGTCTGTCGGCCACAGTAGTATGAAAAGTAGGTCAAAACATTCGTCATTTAAAACAAAAATAATTTCTAAACTCAAATTATTTGTGTACAGATTAGATCTCACACTTATAAATGTAATCTGCGAAACGTCGTGAAATACAATCTGTGTAGGTAGGTATTTCACTGCGAAACGTCGAACGTTTTGACCTAGTTCTCAATCCCAAAATTCCCTCGGAAACCCGTACAACGCGGGTATGCGTATAGTAAACGTAGTGTCTACTCCTAATGGATAATGATTAGCAAATTCCTAATAAAAATTATAGCAACATTGACATACATATCCTATGACCTTTTTCACTGTATGTATACCGTTTATAATAATGCAGTACATACCTATAATATATTTAAAGGTTACAACACAAATAATTTGATCAGTTAGCATTAGCACGCGCGCCGCGGTCAACCGCACACTGTAACATCGGATAAAAATTTAAACTCGATAACCGAGGTGTAGGATTACCTTTAAAGTCTTCACTGACAAAGTTTTATTCGAAAGGGTTCCTAACATTAACTTGCGTGTAATATTCTTCCATACGTTATTACTGTTATTAGACTTATCTTCCGCTTCGATTTATTTGCATTTTGGAAACTTATACACCCGCCTTATTAGTGAGGGGCGGCAGAATATTATGAGATTTATATCATTGGTTTTCGAATAACAGTATCTTAAACACATATAAAGGTATACATCTTACTAGTAAAACGAAGCTGTACCTATCATGCTAGTTAATTGTAAGTCAACGTAGGTAAGTAAAATGTACACTCGTCAGATACTGGCATGATAGCTAGCATATTCGCGTTCTTCTCAAGAAGGACGTGCTTACTATACAAATTACCAAGCATACTCATGTGTATATTCCAGTCTATAGTTACGGGTTAGATTAAGAAAGTGTCTCGCACTCTCGATCAGTTTTCCCCGCTGACCCCTAAAATCAATAAAACAGGCTCACCCCTTGCCAAGGAAGTGTTCCTCAATAAAAAATATTTATATTAATAAACCTTGTCCTCATGTTAACTTCGGTCGAGAAAGTAAAAAATATATTTAAAATGCCTGGCGCCGTCCCATGTTTGTTTATTAGCTATCTATATCGGATTTAGATAACGATACATAAAACATATTTTTTCAATCGAACCGAAGTACGTCGGTTGGTACTTATTAAAGCATTTTGGAGCACTTGACAAAGGTAGGGGTTAAATGGACGTAAATTTGTTTTTAAGAATCCAAAATAACGTTATAACTAGTCATCACTATAATACATAGTATAAAACAAAGTCGCTATTTTTGTCTGTTTGTCTGTTTGTCTGTATGCTTAAATCTATAAAATTACGCAACGAATTTAGATGCGGTTTTTTGTAATAGGTAGAGTGATTCAAGAGGAAGGTTTTTATGTAAAAAAATTCCCGAAATTCCCGCGAGAACGGGCACAACGCGGGTAAAACCGCGGGGCGCTGCTAGTGATCAATAAAGTGATACTGGTTAAGTATGCTACAAGCGGCAACTAAAGTCATGGAATAATAGTTCGTAAACTCTGCCTTCCCTAAGCTGATATGTATGAAATTAAAAGTATGAAGCATCCACAGTCATTTTAGCTATAATTAGGAAACAATAAACATAACTTAAGTTTTGTGACCGCGCTTATCGCAAATACTACTAAACCACTTTGAATTTTTGTAATTCATAACCACATTCAACAGTAAGGTTAAAGGCTACTCTAAGGCTAAGGCGATGAAGATAACTTTATCCGGAAATTCCCATGGGCACAAGCACAACGCGGGTAAAACCGCAAGGCGCTGCTAGTTATCTATAAACTGACACCTTGAAAAGAGAACTATCCTAAGCTAAAAGTACCAAAGCTAAGGTACCTATACCAACTTCGACGGCAATGTCACAAATCACAATTGAAAGCTACCTAACTATTGACTTTAATTGGTAAAAATTGTAGATATTATCTTAGAATAACATGTGTCATCATAACATAACTCATAATAACTGATATCAGATGTTTTAAAGTAATTTCACTGGTCTATCTATTAATGACATTATACAAGATAACCACCTAAAACTGAAATATTTTTCCAGTTGGTTAATAACCGATTATACTCATAATGCATTCCAGTGATTAGCAATATCTTGGAGACAGTTGGAGATAATCAGTCGTCCTCTGCTGGACCCTCGCGACTCACTGGCCATCACAAAAACTGAGTCCAACCTTACTCATTTTAACTGAGACATTGAATATCAGGAGCGTTGAGTAGAGGCACGTACAGAGGTACAGGTATTTTAAAATATATAAATGTAAGTTATTATTTTGAATTGAAACTACGGATATACTTACTTCGCTTTCATTTAAAAAAAATAGCAGTGTTCGCTTAAACGTAAGAAACCAGTTAAGTTATTATATTTTTTTGTATTAGGTACTCCTATTCTATTAGTATATCGTTTTCAGCAATATTAAATTTCTACATGACGAGTAAGTAGAAATGATTGGTTCGTTCGCAACACACGCTTGGTGCCTAGTATATTTTCCTGTGGGTAAGTAATTATGATAGGAATGCTTTGTTTGAACGAGCTAATCTCTAGAACTACCAGTCGGATACGAATAATGTATTAGATAGCTCTACCATTCAAGTTCTGATATTTAATTAAAAGGCTTTTTACTTCTAACATCCCATGTGAACGGGAACAACGCGGTTAAAACCGCGGGGCTCTACTAGTACCTAAATAAAGTAATAATAATAGTCCATCGAAAAGTTACATTTGGGGTTGCGTTTTTTAGAGGACGCAATTTTATTTTTTTGATGTGTAGGGGGGGTCAGTGTAAAGCTAAAAAAAAGTTTGTGGGGTCGCCACCCTTGTCCCACGGCCGCAATCTTGAAAATAGGGGTTGAAATGGTTTTTACGATATATCTCTTAAACTATTAATTTTATTTAAAAAAAAATTTAACACTTTTGTTGCAAATTAAATTCTCTACAACTTTGGTCCACCAACTTTTTGTCGTAGAACTATAAATAAAAAGTTATAAGCGAAAATGTTCAGAAATTCGAGAAAAAAAAATATATTTTTCGATGTAACTTTTTTTTTAAGCATTTTACGAAAAAATGATATCAGACTATTTTTGTAGATCGTTTTTTGAGGAACAACTTTTATAAACAACATTTTTTCATTAAGTCAATAGCTAAGATTTTACAGCGCTCCGAAGTGAGTACTATTTTTCAGTAGGTACTCTTAACTATACCTACATATATTATACGTGTGTACTAATAATGTGTCATCAGTTATTGTTTTTTGTTATTTATTTTGTTGTTTAAATTGTTTTAATTATAAATTTTGCAATATTATTAATAATTAATTATAATATACTCTTTTCCCCACCACCCACGAGGAAGAGTCTGGAGGCGCGTTTATTTTACGTGGTATCCCCAATAGCCATAATCCACGGTGATTTTTATATTAGAACTACTCCGTCCTCAGTCTTTTCGATGGACCAGGCTGCGGCTCAGCATCTGATCGGCTTTCTGAATTAAATATCAGTGGGAGAACTGGAGAAAGAAGAGGTGTTAATGTCGGCGGTTCATCATCAAAGTCATTTTCATTTATTAATTCTGAGACTTCCATTACGTTGCTGCAAGTCTCTCCAGAACAATTTTTTCCAGCCCCAGTCTTCAGGATCATTATAATTACCAAGCCACGACTGGACCTGATGGTAAACTCGGAAAGTATGGATCCAGGAATGGATCTATTACTTTCGACTCCAATTAAAAGTCAAGCATTTATATTACTAGTCTGAGTTAATAGTTTTTTTATATACACAGCTCGCTTTCATACTTTCCGAGTGTACCATCAGGTCCAGTCGTGGCTTGGTAATTATAATGATCCTGAAGATTGGGGCTGGAAAAAATGTGGAAAATTATTAATGCCAGTGCAGAACTCTAAACCTCCAGCACCCCCTGAGCTTCTAAAATTGATCTTTTGCAAATGCAAAGGAAACTGTGGAGCGATGTGTGGATGTCAAAAAGCAGGGCTGAAATGTTCTGCAGTGTTCTTCCATTGTTCTGGAGAGACTTGCAGCAACGTAATGGAAGTCTCAGAATTAATAAATGAAAATGACTTTGATGATGAACCGCCGACATTAACACCTCTTCCTTCTCCAGTTCTCCCACTGATATTTAATTCAGAAAGCCGATCAGATGCTGAGCCGCAGCCTGGTCCATCGAAAAGACTGAGGACGGAGTAGTTCTAATATAAAAATCACCGTGGATTATGCCTATTGGGGATACCACGTAAAATAAACGCGCCTCCAGACTCTTCCTCGTGGGTGGTGGGGAAAAGAGTATATTATAATTAATTATTAATAATATTGCAAAATTTATAATTAAAACAATTTAAACAACAAAATAAATAACAAAAAACAATAACTGATGACACATTATTAGTACACACGTATAATATACTAGCAGCGCCCCGCGGTATTACCCGCGTTGTTCCCGTTCCCGTGGGAATTTCGGAATGAAAAGTAGCCTATAACCTTCCCGTTGAATGTGGCTATCCATTACAAAAAGAATTTTTCAAATCGGTTCAGTAGTTTCTGAGATTAGCGCGTTTAAACAAACAAACAAACAAACAAACAAACAAAACAAACTCTTCAGCTTTATAATATTAGTATGCAAAATTTATAATTAAAACAATTTAAACAACAAAATAAATAACAAAAAACAATAACTGATGACACATTATTAGTACACACGTATAATATATGTAGGTATAGTTAAGAGTACTGAAAAATAGTACTCACTTCGGAGCGCTGTAAAATCTTAGCTATTGACTTAATTAAAAAATGTTGTTTATAAAAGTTGTTCCTCAAAAAACGATCTACAAAAATAGTCTGATATCATTTTTTCGTAAAATGCTTAAAAAAAAAGTTACATCGAAAAATATATTTTTTTTTCTCGAATTTCTGAACATTTTCGCTTATAACTTTTTATTTATAGTTCTACGACAAAAAGTTGGTGGACCAAAGTTGTAGAGAATTTAATTTGCAACAAAAGTGTTAATTTTTTTTAAAAATAAAAGTAATAGTTTAAGAGATATATCGTAAAAACCATTTCAACCCCTATTTTCAAGATTGCGGCCGTGGGACAAGGGTGGCGACCCCACAAACTTTTTTTTAGCTTTACACTGACCCCCCCTACGCATCAAAAAAATAAAATTGCGTCCTCTAAAAAACGCAAGGTTAGGCCTAAAAAATGTAACATTTCGATGGACTATAAGTACATATATTTAAAATGTACCCGATCGCCGCGGGTCCGTTCAGTTTTTTACCTCCGGACCGGAAAGTATCATCTTATTTATTTATCTCTTGGCTTGTCGACAGCCTCCATCACTTCATAATTACTAACACGAGACACTTTTCTCATAATAATTGATACACCTAATCACATCTGACCTTTAAGCCCTTGAAAATAAGGTTTTAAATACGCTGGGCAAACCACAGGTATAATGACATGTTAACTTTTTTGAAATATTGTTTTTCGATGACACTGCCATTTTTATTTTGTGTGTTTTTTGTTTTATTTGGTCTTGTTGGGCCTTTGAGTGGATGACTAATTATTGTGGCGTTTCGATTTGACGAGCTTCAATATCAACTTACGAGAATGAGATCAATTATTTTGATATGTCACTTGTTTTACAAACATTCCCACTAGGTTCTCGAAGGTAGCTCAAAGTATAGTTTAATATAATGGTTGCGTGATTTTGATGAGCTACATGCATAGTGGGATACTTATGAATTAGAATAATTAATGTGTTAGTAGAAACTATAGCAGCTATACCCAAATGATAATGTCCAAAGGCTATAGGTACGGGACACGATAATGCAAGATTGATCACATGATGATATAATATGTACCTATAGGTACAACTCCTAAGCCTATGGTTGGCCAACCCTGATATCCGACCGAGTTTTAGAACGCTTATAGACACGTTTAGTTATCGCTCTCGGTAGTTTCAATTGGCAGTCCGTACTTATATGATAACTAACCTACAAACAACAACATGATGCTGTCCGAGATTTTAGGCCCTCGTTAGATCGACTCTGTAGTTTCAATCTATGGGAGAGACTATGGGCGCATATGGTGGGTATGCTAGGTCTATTTAACCCTTGTACTGCCAATGTCGCAGTCACGTGCACGAACTAATAAACCGGGATATGACCATATGTTTGTTAGGGGTTATCCGGGATTACACGGATTATCGCCGCTACCGAATGATAAGATAGTGACGACAACCGACAGACGAGACTAGTCTGATTTTATATCGAGGAGTTTCTACTTAATGACAACTTAATAAGTACTTTGCTTCTATTCTATGTTACTACGTTACACGATCCTACCATGTTACGCACTAGGTAATAGCAGCAAAGTTGATAAGTGACGTGACGTTTTGTTATTGTAATTCAACTTGGTATGTTCCTATTGTGAAATCACTTTTAAAAGCATTCTGGTGATGATAATTTATACATTAATTGATCATAAAACAAAGGTAAATTTTCCTTAAAAACACAAATATATTCTATGATATCTATACTAATATAATAAAGTTTTGATTTGTTGTCTGTTTGAAACCGCTCATCTCAGAAAATACCGATCCGATTTGTCATAACAAATCGGAAATGAATTTGTAATGGATATCTACGTTCAATGAGAAGGTTGAAGGCTATTTTTAGTATTTTTCATCCCGAAATTCCCACTTGGGAACGGGCACAGAGTGGGTAAAACCGCGAGGCGCTGCTAGTACTCAAATAATAGTCCTAAAAACTATTGGACCTGAATATAAATAAGTAAACATATAAACGATATAGATAACAGAATAAAAACAGCACTAAGCCATTAGATAAAGATATTTTAATATCACGATATCGCCTAAGCCCGGGTGACAAAAATCTAAAATAATTGTCTGCTACCACGTTCACTCACAGATAACCATGACAAACGATGGGAAAACTCCTATCTGCGCCTAGCTATCTTTCCAATATCATAACCTTTATTTCAAACAAGTTAAAGTCCAATTTCAAACGACACAATAAAACAAAATTGTGGTGACATTGGTGAACATGTAAGGTGATTTGATCGGAATATGTTAATTGCAAATGTTTTTGATGTCAATTAAAATTGAGATGTTATAGACTCTCTCTTGTAATACCTACCGGAAAAAGTTGGCATCAAGTGTGATGGTGTAATAAATAATCATCTCATCAAATGAATGTTATTTAATTTTTATGTTCGGTAAGTACCCAAAATAATTTTTTTTGGACCCGGATAGAAATCTTAACTAGGCTGTATTTTTTGGTTTGGCTTCATACACACTAGCGGTGAGCGACACTTCGTCAACGCCTAAAGTGACTGAACCTATGTTGTCGTTTGAGAATATTGTCATGTCAACTATCACCTTTGACTGTAATTGAGTTGACCTCAGCAACTGTTGATGTCAACTGAAGCATTACCTACCTATACGAGTATTAGATTATAGGTCCGGTGGAATAAAGGTTTCAAGGACTAACGGAAAATGATCAGATCTGAGATTTGCGAAAGTTTTATCAACCCTTTAATGAAACGTTATAAAACTCCTTACCTATTAGCTTATTGTTGCAACCCTTATCACCCAACAAGTTATAAATATCACAACGAAGTAACGAAACCAGCAGTCAGGATTACGATAACCCAGCAGATTAGATTATAAGACAACAGTTATACTTAGGTATTTATTACAAATCTGTATCTACATACATACATCCTAATCTAGATTTTACACGTGTTTCTGGGGTACAAGTGTGAAATAAGTGCAATCGGAATTACTTTGCGTCGACGTGGCATTGTCATTCATAAATAAATGTGCTAGCCTGTAATGTCCAACTGCTGAGAAAAGTCTATCATCTCACCGAAGATATCAGCACCGTGAGGATGATTAGGTTAATCACCACGCTTGTCTACTCATTATGGATAGGGAGCTTAACGTGCTAAATGGAGATAAGTGATGAATGAGACTACCGGAATGTGAAGATCGATTTTTTATTTTTTATTTGAGAGACTGCTAAAATTCAGTGGAGGGTTGAATGTTAAAAAGTTGTCAAGTGAAACACATAATAAATCGAGATCGTAAAGGTTATATTTATCTCGAAATTAAGTTGGTAGAGTTAGTAACTGAAACCACAACTTCTTATACTTTCCGTTTATGACAGAAGACGACAGACACTTTTTCAGTTTTATGTAGGTACCTAAGCTATATCGTAATAAAAATAATCTGTTTTAAAGCCATGTCTACTAAACGGAGAGTTTTGGTGATAAAAATTCCATTAAAAAATGTGAAACAGATGTTGTGATAATGTTATCAGAGTGGGAGTAGGTACAGGCGCTATAGGTATCAACATTCGTTATCTGTGACATGCTTCCGTTTGTCTGTGCGAACGTGTTACGAAAATATCTTAACACGACATTAAGTAAATTAAGAAAGATTTTATATTTGGAAAATAAGGTCCACAAAATGAAATAACTGCTGGAAATTAAAACTGGGACTAGGAAAAGGTCACATAAGTAGTATCTTTTAAAAGTTGAATTGCCTAAACATCCCCTAAGAGCTTCTTTTTGGGGATGTCACGGAGCAGCGACGGCAACCTTATCTTATAACAGGGTGGCGATATTTCAGGGATATGTTTTTTCGCGGTAACAATACCTAGTGATCAAAGTTAGTAAAACATTTTAGATACGTTAAGTAGGTAGGTATATCTACCTACTACCAAGTGATTTTGGTTACGGCGATAACTTCTTCTTAGTGTCGCACAAGTGTAGCGTTGTACAGTCAGCCAATAAAAAGTTATTCACTTTATATAACTTAATTACCTATAGTAAAGTAAAGCTTAGTATGCTTGATTAAAATGTAATAATTGTTAGAAAAAATTATGGAAATTTAATTAAGTATGTTACAGTCATCAAGTAGGTACTTACCTACTTAGTTATTCCACCTACCTATCTGAATTCAGTTCTTCTAAATACGAACATGTACGTCTGATTTACTAATTGTCATTCCCAGAGACGACACTTAACTTACTTCTATAATTAAATAATTAATGTTATTTTTATAGAAACCATATTTTATCGATCTCCCTATAACTATTGTAAAATTACTAAAAGGAAGGAATAATCCCATTCATATCCTTATAAGTTTTATATACTGACTGTACTTTACCGATCCCGGTCTATCCCGAAGTGTGTCATGTCCCGGGAGTCCCGCGGGACTTGTCTCCCGCCGGTCCCATCGCTCTTCCCGGAACTTGAACAACGCTCAACATTTTACAATCCATCATCTTTGCGAGACGAATTTTTTAAACAGTAGTTCCGTTGGCTACTTGTTTGGGTTTGGCGTAAAAAGCGAATTTTTGGACATACGATAGGTATTATCTGCTTTAGGTACATACCTATTGATGGCGCCGATTAATTTATATTAGAATTCTTCGATGTAAAGTTGGAGGTGTATAAGCGGTACGCACAGGGGTTGAACAATGAGGGAAAGAACGGCAATTCGGGAAGAGAGAAGGAAGCAGCACGAACCTTGAGGAGTAAACTCCGGGCGAAGTCCAGGGTTGGCAGATCGCTCTTCGTCAGTCCAGAAAGATGACACTGCAGTTTCACTCCACCGATTGTTCCAGGCTTTCACTCGCTGTCACTATGCTGGCGGGGGCGCGATCACACGGGAATAGCGTTTAGAGTAGGCACTAGGCTCTGGGCCTTTCGCGGTATATTATTAGCGGAAATTGAGATTAGCGTGAACACAGGCGCGAACGCAGGTTTACGTACGACGACCCAATTTGTACTAATGTTGCCTCGTGCTGCAGGGAGGCATGAAGGAGGGGTAGGGGGAGGGAAGATAGGAATGTGCGATTGTACCGTTGCGAAAAATATTAGAAATTAGCGTATGCTATATTATGTACTCGCCTAACCATCCACCCGCCCTTAATGGGTCACCATTAACAAATAGGTGAGAAATTGTGAGATAATGACTCTAGGAAGAAGCGCTCAATGCGCGCGGTTTAGTATAAAAAAAAAAAAAGATAAACAAATAAGGATTGCGGGAGTATAAATTGTATGATGTGTTGCGTTAAATTAACTATATATATAATTATGTAAGTACTTATAAACTAAGCAAATAACAAAGCGATAATTATTGTTTTGGGAGCGGACATAAACGAACGACCGGACGAAGGTAAGTTCCCTTGGCCGTCCTGACGGTAGCCACGCGGGTGACACCGTCTTTGGAGGGATGAATCTTCTCTATAATCGCGAGTGGCCAGGCTAGGGGCGGACAATTATCGCTCATCACTACCACCACAGTGCCTGGAGTGATAGGTGCGGAAGGAGTATTCCATTTCTGCCTAACCTGTAAACCGTGTAGATATTCCATCCTCCAACGATCCCAAAACGACTGAACTAGTTTGTCCAGTAGCGAATACCTATTGAGCAAGCTGACAGGGTCAGACTTGGGAACCTGAGGCGCAGGTATAGAGAACAACGGAGCCGTGTGCAAGAAGTGACTCGGCGATAAAGCGGAGGGCTCCGATGGGTCAGAACTCAGTACTGTCAGCGGGCGCGAATTAAGTAAGCACTCAACTTGAGTGAGGACAGTAATGAGTTCCTCATAAGACAACAGTTGTTGTCCTACAACGCGGAAAAATATGGTTTTAATAACCTTGACAATACTCTCCCAAGCTCCGCCTTGGTGAGGAGCGTTTGGACAGATGAACTTCCAAGTTATGCGACTCTCAGCGCACTCTTGCTCTAGCTTCGGACGATATTCGTCATTTAAAAACTTATACAGATCGCGAATATACGACTGAGCACCTTTATAGTTTGTTGCGTTATCTGAATATATAATTTGAACGGGTCCTCGTCGAGAAAGGAAACGTTTTAGCGCGGCAAGGAAGCTAGCAGTGCTGAGGTCAGTGGCGACTTCGATGTGCACAGCACGCGTTGTAAGGCATGTGAATATACAAAAGTATGCTTTCTCGCTGCGAACACCACGGCGGCGCACAGGAGTGTAAGCGATGGGACCGGCGTAATCGCAGCCCGTGTGAGTAAATGCCTTGACTACTTGGCGTGTGCGACAATCTGGTAAATCAGCCATGAGAGGGTAAGTTGGTCGCGGTTTTAGACGAAAGCATGTATTGCACATGTGGATTCGCTGTCGCACAATGCGACGAGCGGATAGGATCCAGAATTTTTGGCGAAGAAGCGACATTAATAATTCTGGTCCGGCGTGTAAGTATTTTGCGTGATAATAATCAACGATCAGATTAATTACATGACCATTGCGTGGTAATATAACTGGATGCTTGTGAGCGTATTCCAGCGCGGAGTTGACAAGACGACCTCCAACGAGAATCAGTCCGTTGTTGATAAAAGGCCTTAAGCGGTTGAAGGCCGGCGAACAAGATTTATTAGCGAGAATACTAGAGTATTCCTCTGCAAAGTGATATCTCTGCAGGGCGCGTAGCATTATAGTTTTTGAGAAATTGATGTCTTCGGCAGACACTGCAATAGTGCTTCGGCGGGGCACTAACTTGGCGAACCTACATACATATACATGTCGGAATGGCGTCCGCCATTATATTGAAAACACCAAATCAGTCAAAGTCAACTATCTTTATTCAGGTTTGAATTTACCACCCATTCGGAAGAGCATCAGCAGAGAAGAATGGGCAAGAAACTCTGCTGTCAGCTTAATCTTTTATACACTGGTTTATTTCATAACAATCATAACATGTGCACCGGGCAACCGACGTCGAACGAGTGAGACGTGTTTCTGTTCACATCGCCTTATATAGGATCGAAGTGGTGGGGTTAACCGTTGCACGTGTTGTTTTCATCCGATGAGGTTAGGCGCCGTCAAAACGTCCATCTCCGACACGGCCATCCTGCTAGCACACGTCCTCGTGTGTTAATCTGCAACCAAAAATCACGAGAGAACAATTCCGCTCGGCCATACCTCTTATTCATGGCCAATCTTGGGGATCTAGCCTTCATTGGCTCTCAATTTATTAATTAAAGGACCTTACTCATGATTACTAACAACTCAAATTCAGATTAATAATATGATCAAATAGCGTAAGAAATCACAAAGTAAATTATGATAACGTCTCATCTACCAAAACCCTGAGGCCAGTAACAGTGACAGACTCTGGTTCATTATTCACACACAATTAACAATTTAATCACAATTGATTTACTACTGAGCCCTTATTCGTGGTCACAACACAAGATTTAGCAAACGCATTTGCCCTTTATGCACTTCCCTTTCGGAATGCCGAGTCGTCCCATGACTCTACGGTCTTCGCTACCAGGCAAGACCCGACCACACTACCCAGGGCTACCGCCTACTGCCTACCCACGGACTACTACAAGTAGTAGACACCGATTTCTAACGGGCTACAGCTACGGCACCCTGGTGCGGTCTCAGACTGACCCACCGACATAAAAACCCAGTAACAATCAACAGCTTAATCAACCTCACTGTCTCCACCTTCGTCTGAGTCAGCTGTTACCCGCCCCACAGGCATCTTCCTAACGCGATCATGTGCATACTTGTAAGTACGTTTAGAGTTCAAAGCTTTTCAACGTGTAACGATCACCATCGTTCGCTCACTCCTGACCTAAATAACTCTACTTCAACAAAAGACTTAGTAAAGCTCAAACTATTATTCTTTTCCAATCAACAATCTTAACTATCTCAATATTCATAATCACATTGCTTATCTCAACATAATACTAGAACATCGTCAGGCACAAGTACCCATTAAAAATCAAATTAATCTCAAATCAAAGTAAAAGTAAAGTGTGTGTGTCTCCATTGTCCGGCTATCCCCGTAGCCCTAATACGCAGTCATCCCTGTGACTAGCTGTGATCATCCCAGTGATCACCCATAAACCTGATCATCCCTGTGATCAGTCACTCCCGTGATCATCCCAGTGATCACCCATAACCCTGATCATCCCTGTGATCAGTCACTCCCGTGATCATCCCAGACTCAAGAGGACACGCACAACTATACCACCCAGTCAAAAGTGACTACAGTTCATCATCACAAGGCTCAGAATTACTAACAATGGGTACTTGCCCTTCAGGCATTTTCCTATACCAGTCAATGACACTATATTGTGTACTCGTTCTCCTCTAAACCTCGCGGCCACAGTAATTTGCACTCGCTCGGTCAACCTGACTATTCTTCCTTAAATTCTTGATTTCAATCAAAAGTTAATTTCAATTATTATCAATCGGGAATCTTCAATGCTATGTAACACATGAATACTAGGTACCACGTCATTTTCAACTTTAACTTCAATAGACTATTAATCTCAAATGCACATTACAATATGAGCCATGAGTAAGTAACATTAAGCTTGTCTAGTCACGGCAACCAGCCGACCAGCAATCACATTGCTCAACAACACGCGGTCTCAGCAGACCACTCCACAGTACGGTCAATCCAGACCACGACCATCGCCGAGTTCGAACATTGAACTCAAGAAGTCACAAAGTCACATAGAAACCCTTACTCATACTCTCATATTTTACAACGGGATAAACATCCAAAATACTTTCAATAAGCTTTCTACTTTATCAAGTGGTACGAAGATTCACTACAAAACTCAATGTTAACTGACTCAAATATCACAAAATAGCTCACCGGATATTTCCCAACAAACCAATCATTACCGCAATACATCACCAATTTAACATCCAATGTGAATTTGTCGTGATAGATTCTTGAATAATTTGGAATACCGCAATCCCTCATATTCCTCAGGTAACAGGATTGAGAAGAGAACCACGTTCTTCCCTGGACGAGGTTCATCAATGCTCACAATAATTACCAGCATTGAACCAACATGAAAGTAAGAAAACATATTAGAACATATCACATTACATCACAAGATTACACTTGACTCATAATTACCTTCTTAACTCCACAATAGAATAGAGTACTAACTAACTATACTCACAGAACATTCCAAGTTTTATAACCAATTGCAAAATAAACATTACGTAAAGCACCATAGTCGTTGGGATGATGATTCAGACATATCTCTAAATACCACGAGCTTCATAATCCAGTGGAAGGTACATGAATTTCAATCCCGTCGTCGTCGTCGCCGTCGTCGTCGATAATATGCACTAACGAGCTCAGCTTGCAGCTCTCAATATTCTTTCATCTTATCATAAACCTAGCTCCGTGGTTGAACATGGCGATGATATTCAGCACCAATCTCTCAGTTGCTATGGTGAAATTTATCATTCTCTGCTGGAAGCTCAGTGGGCAATAGCGATCTTGATCATTCTCTGCTGGACGCTCGGTGGGCAATAGCGATCTTGATCCCACTTCTGATGTCGGAATGGCGTCCGCCATTATATTGAAAACACCAAATCAGTCAAAGTCAACTATCTTTATTCAGGTTTGAATTTACCACCCATTCGGAAGAGCATCAGCAGAGAAGAATGGGCAAGAAACTCTGCTGTCAGCTTAATCTTTTATACACTGGTTTATTTCATAACAATCATAACATGTGCACCGGGCAACCGACGTCGAACGAGTGAGACGTGTTTCTGTTCACATCGCCTTATATAGGATCGAAGTGGTGGGGTTAACCGTTGCACGTGTTGTTTTCATCCGATGAGGTTAGGCGCCGTCAAAACGTCCATCTCCGACATACAATTATACGAAGTAGTCTACTCCACGAAGAGACGCGGAGGGCGAGCTCATATAAAGCGCAATGCTTTACAGGCGTGCACACAGTGTGCGCTAATACCTTCTGTTCAGGTATGTCTATAATAGACTCACCGTCCAGATCTCTGAGGGGCCACTGAGACGGATTGAGAGAGGCCCACTGGGGCCCATGGAGCCACAGGGGGTGCGATATTAATTTCAACGGTGTAATACCACGTGAAATTATGTCCGCGGGGTTTTCGATCCCGGAGACGTGATAGAAGTTGTCAGCCGGAATATTATCCGTGACCTGAACAACGCGGTTTGCGACAAATGCTTGCCACCTGTGTGGCGAACTTTTAATCCAGTATAGCGCGACTTTAGAGTCGACGAAGGCGTAAGTCTTGATTGGAACATGACGAGAATAATTATCGAGTACATTGCGAAGCAGCTTCGATAGTAAAACTGCTCCACAGAGTTCCAGGCGAGCAATCGAAAGCGGCTTGGTAGGAGCGACCTTTGACTTCGCACACACCAGCTGGACAGTGTTACTAGCGGCGGTACTCACGTGTAGGTATATTACCGCTCCGTACGCGTGAATACTGGCGTCAGAAAATCCCATGAGGGTGACGTCACAATCTGGTGATACGCCCACATGTCGAGGTATGCGTATATTGTTGAGAGCCGGTAGTTCGTCGCGGAACTGCTGCCACATTTTAGCAATGTATAGCGGCGGTGTATCGTCCCAATCTAGATTTAGTTGCCAAAGTTGTTTTATTAACAACTTGGCGTAGACGACTGTGGGAGCGACAAAGCCCATGATGTCCCACAGACGGGCGACAGTCGATAGGATGGAGCGCTTAGTGCACGGCACATCAGTGGTAGCGGAAATTTTAAAATAGAATGAATCATCATCTATCGACCAATGCAACCCTAGTATTTTATGATGCATTGATTTATCAAACTCTACCTCGGTGGGAAGTTTGTGAGTAGCGGGGATGTTATCCAAGACTGTTCGACTGTTGCTATTCCACTTAACAAGGTCCCACTGCGCACCCTTAAATATGTCAATTAGCTGTTGAGACGCAGAGACCGCTTCACATTCGCTAGGAAGCGAGAAGGCAAGGTCGTCCATAAACAGCGACGTAGACGCAATGCTACTCGCGAGAGGATACTTGGCACCATCGTCCTTGATGAGTTGTCTCACGGTGCGTAATGCATGCCAAGGACTCGAAGTGACTCCGAAACAAACGCGATTGAACTGGTATATAACGAGAGGGTCTTGTGGTCGAAAGCGATATAAGAAACACTGATAACGACGATCTGTTTCGCGCACGATAATTTGCAAAAACTGCTGCCGACAGTCCGCGGTCATCGCGACAAAGTGTAAGCGAAAGTTTAAAATAATGTTAAACAGGTCGCCTTGCAAATTCGGGCCTGAATGTAGTAGGTCGTTCAGTGATGGTCCAGCGCACGTGCCTTTGCTAGTCTTACAACTGGCGTCAAGAACAATGCGAAGGCGAGTCGAGAGCTTGTCCTCGCGCACGACTCCATGATGCGGTATAACATATGTAGGAGTTGGGTCATGATGGTCGTACAAAGGCGCGGGAGAAACATAGTTTTTAGCGAGATAATCTTTTATGACGTCATCATATGCCGACCTTAAGCTAGGTGAGGCTTCTAACTTTCGTTCGAGACACATGAAACGCTTGCGAGCGATATCAAATGAATTTCCTAATGAATGTACATCCTCGTTAAATGGCAGGCCGACAACGTATCTGCCAGAAACGGGTTCGCGGTAAGTGGTTGAATTATAAAATTCTTCACATTCAACATCTGCTGGGTGTTGAATGGGCGTAGCGGAGGGAAGCTCTTCAAGCTCCCAGAATCGCCTGACTAGTGAGTCAATAGCGACAGGCTCTTGAGCGAGGCAACATGTCAAGGCCTGGTGGGGTTGAAGTGTAGGTATCGTGGGTATTGAACCCATAATTACGTATCCTAGTAACGTGCGCAATGCAACGGGCGACGACGAGTCACGTGGAGTATGAATTGCGTCGGGGAGAAGCAAATGCGGGAAGAGAGAGGCGCCAATCAAAGCATCTATCTTATTAGGTACGCCAAAGCTCTCGTCCGCAAGCTGTATGCCTGACAGGTGTGATAAGACAGAGGTATCTACCACAGCTGTAGGTAATAGGTCGGTGATATTGTCAACGACCAGCGTTGAAACATTAAAGTTAATATTATCGTCGAAGCGTGAATGAAATTTTAGATTAACCGAACCAGTATTTATTATGTTCTCTTTTCCACCGAACCCCTTAACAATAGTACGTTCGGTGTCTTGAAGTTTTACACCTAACCGGCTGCAACACTCTCGAGTCAAGAAATTACACTGCGAGGCGCTGTCCAAAAGGATTCTTACAATAACACGTTGATTGTCAGTCGAATATGCAACGACCTGCGCGGTTGACAACAAAACGCTATTTTGTTTGTGCGTTGGTGGGTCGCTGTTCGGTGAAACCAAGTGCGATGATTTGTTTATAGCACACAATGCAAATTCTGAACGCGCGGGAGTGAGAGACGGAGGCGGCGGCGCGGGGGAGACGGGCGTGTGTCCCACGTCGGCCGCGGCGGGTGACTTTGACACTGGTGGTTGCGGCGTGATGCGCGAAGCTGTTGTTGATCGATCGAAATGGAGATAAGTGTGGTGACCTTTACGACACGTATGACAGGTCATTTTTGACAGACAATTAGAAGTCCGGTGATTTAAGCTTAAGCAGTTAACACACGCATTTAAATCTTTCACACATTTAAATCGTTCTTCGGGTGTCATTTGATTAAATGCTGCGCATTTAAATAAATGTTGATGATTAATATTTGAGCATAGGCATTTATTCGCGGAATCTATCGTACTCACATAGGCTTGGTAACGTGGTGACGATGAAGGTTTATTTTATTAATTTTGCGAGGTAACTTTGTTGTGGTGTAACTAGATTGAGTTCGCTCCAACACCTTGGTGCGGGTTTTTATAAATTCTACTAAATTCTCGAAAGTAGGTAGTTCAGAACTATGACTTAGTTCGAAAGCGCGTACAGTATCAGAATCGATTTTCTTTAATGCAATATGAAGTATTATGAAATCAGTCAAGTTAGGTATTTTCAAATTTTTCAAACCACGAACTGCGCTTGTGAAATTCTCAGTAAACGAGTCAAAGCTAGTCGCGGAAGCGGATTGTAAACACTTGAATTCAAACATTTGATTTATATATTCAAGACCGAGAGATCTCTTATCTTCGTATCTGTCAATTAATGCTTGTAAAAACAATTGATAATTCTCAGCGCAAGGAATAATACCCGCGCACACGGATAAAGCCTTGCCCGACAGCTTACCCAATAGATAATAAAGCTTCTCGGCATCTGTGAGCGATGGATTATCGTGAACGGTCGATTTAAAACTTGCATAAAACAGGGGCCATGATCTGACGTCACCGGTGAATGCAATCAATTCTATACACGGTAATTTAGGGCGAGCTTTATTTATTGCGGTAGGTAATTCAATTTGACCCAGTGGGTATTGACCCTGAAGTCGCTTAATACGACTAAATAAAGACTCGAAAGCCACTAAACTCTTGTAATCAGGCTTTGCGGAAGAATTTATTTCTAACAAACGAGAATTATATTGATCTAGGATTTGTTTAAATTCATTATGCAATTGGTCTATTTGCGATGATTGGTCTAGGAAACTTTCCTTCTTCGCGTCGTTCGTATGAATATCGAAAGAAAGATCGTATATCCTTTGAACTATTTCAAAAATAGCTTCGCGTTTGGCTTGGAGCAAGTCTAATTTCATATCTCGTGCATCTTCATAATCACTATCGCTTTTGCTACCTGCTTGCTTTTTAGGTGGCATTATAAAGAATGCAATATGTAAACACAAGCGATAGAAAGAAAAAAAAAAAAAAATATTAAGTAAATATGTCAATAATAAATGACGCGGAACAATCTAGAAGGTCGAATTTAATACAATTATTACCAAGTAATGCGACGTAGTTAGCTTGGAATGCGATTAATAAATTGTTGAGGGTAGACTTTTATAACGTTGGTTAACGAAATGAATATTATGTGATTTTACTATTTAAACGATGATAGAAATAGATTAAATATAATAAAATAGTTAGGGGATGAATATATCTAGGTACTAAAACACACAATTGTGTTTAATTTGTAGCGGTTGGCGGTTTTTTAGCGATGGAAAAGTAGGTGACGCAATTGTCAACTTACGCGAAATTTATAAGGAATTAGAACAGTAGATTCTTGTATTCCCTTGTAAATTATAATATTAATAGCGGAATATGTAGCGGAATAGTTATACTCGTAAGAATGGGAAATAATTAGGTACCGGCACATACAGATATGTATGTAATCCGGCTCGAAGGACCACCGATGATGGCGCCGATTAATTTATATTAGAATTCTTCGATGTAAAGTTGGAGGTGTATAAGCGGTACGCACAGGGGTTGAACAATGAGGGAAAGAACGGCAATTCGGGAAGAGAGAAGGAAGCAGCACGAACCTTGAGGAGTAAACTCCGGGCGAAGTCCAGGGTTGGCAGATCGCTCTTCGTCAGTCCAGAAAGATGACACTGCAGTTTCACTCCACCGATTGTTCCAGGCTTTCACTCGCTGTCACTATGCTGGCGGGGGCGCGATCACACGGGAATAGCGTTTAGAGTAGGCACTAGGCTCTGGGCCTTTCGCGGTATATTATTAGCGGAAATTGAGATTAGCGTGAACACAGGCGCGAACGCAGGTTTACGTACGACGACCCAATTTGTACTAATGTTGCCTCGTGCTGCAGGGAGGCATGAAGGAGGGGTAGGGGGAGGGAAGATAGGAATGTGCGATTGTACCGTTGCGAAAAATATTAGAAATTAGCGTATGCTATATTATGTACTCGCCTAACCACCTATGCTTGATTTAAATGTAAGGTTTCGGTAAAAGCAAAATCCTGACATAGTAAGATTTCTGCATTTTACTCAGAAATTAAAATACAGAAATCTAGATCTGTCCATATTAATAAAAAAAGTTGGAAAGTTTCTTTATCCAGACGCGCAAATCACTTTTTACAAAAAACTACGAGTATTAAAAAGAAAACATCGTTAAAGGTATTCCACCCCACACAGTACTCTATTGTTCCGCAGTAAAACGATCAAACATCAAATATTGTGTCTCCTTATCATCTTATCATCGGCTTCTTTCTTCTCAGAGCAATAAACTTATAATAACGCAAGTAATCTCCCGTGGGAACACCGTGGATCACTGGCCGCCGACTGCAGGTCTAGGGTAATGTGTTAAGGACAATTCAGATTATAGGCAATAACATTGATGATTTACTACCATGAGTATTAGAAGAGTTGACGTGTTGTTCTTTGAATTTCCTGTTGCACAGACACATTAAATACAATAATTACCTATACTTAATATAGATTCTGGCAAAAAATAGGTAAAAGTGTTCCATTAAATCATATTAATTATGTTAATAATCGGTAAGCAAAATAGCATAGGCGGAGAGTGACGAAAACAGGAACTTGATAGCACAACCTTGGATACACCATGAACTCCTTATTCTGGCTACTGCTAATCATGTTTAATAAGGAACTTTGTAAAGGAAGTGAAAATTATTTATTTACAAGACTTACCTAGCTGGTAAACGTCTAACGTCATTGAACTGTCATAGGTGACAGGTGTCAAACCGACACTACGTCATGTCGTGATGAAGTGTCGTGATTAATTAGGCGCGCGGCTAAACGATCCGACTCGGAACAAATTAATTTGTTGAGATTGATAAATATCGCAGTAATTGATTGATTCTCATTTAAATATTTGACTGAAAGTAAATAAATATTACAAGATGTTCTATCTTATACCTACTTTTAAAACGGTTAGTCAATAAATGTATAGGTCACTTTTTATGTGCATACTCTGCATCTATACAAAACATAGTTTATGTAAGCTAGGTAACTTTCATAAATACTTACTTGCCTTAAGTTAGTAGTTCTACTAGATACTTACGAACATTTGAAGTCGTTGTTCCTACAAATCCGTATGCCTGGTACTATCACAGTTACAATCAAAACAACTCACCTAACCAAGATTAATAAAAAACGCAAACTCGACCGAACAAGCTCGCTTCATTATTCATCCGCGGACACGTCACAACTCACAACACGACGATACTTATTCAATTAAACCCTTTTTATCATAAAAACAAACAAAATTCAAACGTAAAACAAAGTAGTAAAGACAATTTTTAAATCTACTTCGACTGTTAGTTGGGCTTGTTTAGTGATGGGACGTTATCGATAGTTTAAAGCAATATCGACTATGATACTCGAGGTTAGAGTATGAAGTCGAATTAAAATGTTTGTTTAGTTTAATAGCGTGTTAGATGATAGGGGTTATTGTTTTTTGTGTGTTGGATATGAAGACATCTAATGTCACGTCGGTCGGTGATAAAGTCGAGTTGCGCTAATGTCGATCGGATTTGTTTTGTTGGTTACGATAAAGTGTCTCTCGGTTGGGTAATGGTGGCCACTGGACCATTTATCAACACTGCTAATAGGGGTATTGTATTGTTGAAATATTTTTAATAAGTCTCTTCTCATGGGCGTAGTTGATATAGGTACCAACAGGCATATGTCAATTAAAATGGTAACGATGAAAACACAGTGTTGTTATGTTCATGAAAACATCGATATACCTTAATACTTAAATAAAAGTATCACTAATGATAAAAGGTAAATATTTATTAATGCAAAACTCTTTTGTTAGGTAGCTGTCATCCAATTACCGTGGCCATATCCTAGATCAAGGAATGCTCCATAATTTCATGAAATGGTCAACTCAATTTGGCCAGATCATTAAACCTTGAACGTGTTTTATGACAATTATTGTGAGCGGCAGCCATATTGATAAACCAACACTATTTCAGTGCCTCTGTCTGTGATTAATGTAACAATTTTACGAAAAGATGATCTTGCCTACCTAGGCAAGATCATTATGATGTAGCCTATGAACAGTTGGCCATTTCATGAAACACGACCATTTCATGAAATTACCGATCAAATCATGAGATGGTCAAATGTTATGGGCTTATTTAAGTATTAGGGCGCTAAATTAATTCACGGAAAATCGAAGTACTTACCTACTTAAGCTCTATTTCGTGGATCTATGATGAGCTGTTAGTAGAAACCATACCATGTTATTTGAGATCATAATACTCTTCAATATTCAATCGGTCAGTCTTTAAACCTTAAGGTTTAACTGTTTGTTTATCAAAAAGACCATTGGTATAATTGAGAGCTGAGACAGTTGTAATCCTTCAAAGACGAGAGATAGCAGTCTGCACTTCACAACTTAATTGAAAATAAGCGCGTAATACCGCGTTCCGAGACGTTGATGGATTTCGGATCGTTTATCGATATTATGTGAAATAACCAATAATAAAAATTCTTAAAATAGAAATAATGAAATACCTAAGCAGCTAGGTATAAGTACCTATTTCAGGTTGGAAATTTTATAGGAATTATTAATTAGCTACAGCGATTCCGTGACGGAAATTATTTTAAAACTATAGATGCGTTATCGGGTAGTAGCAGTGATCAACGGCCCTAAAATTATCTAAACGATATTTTTATTGTGCCTTCAGACCGTGTAAAATAATAAAGAGCAAAAACTCAGAGGTAGCCACGCTAACATGTTCTGTACATTATCATTTCGTTTCGGTATGTGACACCCAGAATCTTTGTGAGCGGTACATACGGACAGCTGCCATCACAAGTAACAGAGTAGTAGCGAATATAAAAGGACCAACTGTTCACACCTTGAAATCGATTTACGTCAGCGGGATAAATTAAAGCATTCAGAGCAAACGGACTGCCGAGAGCCATTCAGCACTACACAAAGTAAATAAAAAAACATCCGTCGCCTGCACCCAGCCTCCCAGATTCGCACTATTATCTCGCACGAACCAATACAATATGGAGACACAGAGCGCCCCTCGCTATTGGTCGACGAGATCCCTTTAACTCCTCCTATCCGAAAGCTCCGCCTCTTGCACCTAAAAAGTTTCCAGAACATCTCACTACCTGTTCCAGACAACACGAGTTTAGTTGCATTTCTCACTTTTATGATATTCAATAGCAAAATCACTTAAATGTGTCAAACGAAGTAAATCACAGCGAACACAAGTTCTTATCAACCTCATATCTTACAAAGTCAAGTCATTTATTGAGTCTGTCTCGGTCGAACAACAAAATTTTAAGTGTGCCAGACAAGGACGGTAAATTTAAAATTTTAGGTGTGGTTAAGAAAAATTATGGTGTAGTGCGTGCTGCGATCAGTGTTCGTCGGTACGGCTGACGTGCGGTCGTGCGATCGATACGGCACGGCACGGCTCTAACCCGTTTAAATTCGTACAAACCGAATTCCGGGACGCCGGCGTGAATGCGACCCAGCTGTAGTGATGTGTGTGATGTAAAAACGATTTATCGTTATCGATAGACACGGTGATCGTGACAAACATGATGACTATGGACGTCGGTATGTACAACAACCAGCAGAACGGTTATGGAAGCGCGGAGTACTACCAGCAGGGTGCGGCGAGCTATCAGCCGCCGTACGAGGGTTACCACGAGGGCTACTACGAGCCTCCACCTCACTACTATGAACCATTGCTCCACGGACAGACACAGGAACACCCCGCCACCCCCGTCATCAGCACAGACACAGGACTTTGTTACACTAACCTAGACTATGGAGAACTGCAGCCAAACTACCCCATCCATGCGATACAGCCTCACCCGGAGCAGTACAAGCACAGGGAAGATGTGCCGAGGCCAGAGGAGATGCACATGCATGAGCACAAGTTGGACAATCATTACCTGGAGACTAAATATAACATGCACTTTGTTGATGAGTCCGCGATGCAGTACAATCACACGGGGTCTCCTTTACCCTGTTCAGAGTTCGAGCACTATCAGCCAAAAGATGAGTTTGGGGGGCTCCGAGAGGGTTTTCTGAGGGAGGTCGAGTGCGTGTCGGCGCCGGGACACATGCAGGGCGCGCATCAAGCGCACGCCTCACACTCCGCCGTCCCGACTTATAAGTGGATGCAAGTCAAAAGGAATGTACCTAAACCAGCCGGTAAGTCAAGTATTTCTTATCAAAGAATATACTAAAACGAACTAATTAATTATAACCGTAAAATTCTATCACCCACAAAAGACTTGTCGATAACGGAGCGGCCCATCCCTAACACTCAACAATTTAGCGGGAAAACTTTGTGAAAATCGGGAACATCCTATAATTCGTAGATGTTCAAGAACAAGTGATTGGGATTAATTGTACTATTTTCTCTCTCGTAATTAAAATTAAATCCATAGCCAAAGTATAAAATAAAACCAAGTATTAATAATTAAAAGCTTCCGAACCAGTAAGCCCACTTTCCAACACTCGGTCGTGATTACATTTAGAGTTATTTTAATTTTGACGCGAGTGTCGGGAGGCTCCGGACTGCAGGGTTCAGACAGAGGTTAAACTATCAAATTAATAAAACTAACATGTTTCTTATCTGGTTGGATCTAGAAAACTATTTATTATATGAACACTTGCTTGCGTAATACAGAGCCATCTGTATAGAACTCGTACACCTAATAAATAACCTACTTAGGTATGGTATTAAATTCTAGGTCCTTGGCATTTTAATAAAAGAAAATAAGTAAGTACCTAATTGTGGTTAAAATAGTAAGTTTTTTTTATTTTTTAATCACAATTAATTTATCAATTAAGTTTGCGGACCGAATTATCATGGGTTATGTCATTTCCTGTATCTAACCTAGGAATTACCTATTTGTTGCATAATATAGGTACATAATCAAATACTAATATTTTAAGATAGAAAGAAAAGCGTACTTGCTGAATAAAACCAACCAAAAAATATGCCACAAAATCTCTTGTCAATTAAAATGATTAAAATCTAAAAAGCGAACCAACAAAATATCTCCGTAAATATAAAATTAACCAAATTAAAAATGTTAAATTTAAAATCTATGTATTTTAGAAGAAGCATAGCAGTGCGTAAGTGTCAATTTAAGTAAAATATGTTTAATATGTTTTGCTTCAAAGAGGCTTTTTTGGACGGACCGCTACCTATTTAGATAGTAAAATAAGCCAGTTAAGAAGACCATTCAAAATAAAGTGTAGAGGATGGCTAGTTCCACAGTTAAGAGCCCATCAATCGCACGGGATCAAAATAATAGAAACAAATGAGGTTCGCTCTGAACTCTCATTAACACTAAAGAGTGGCAACCTTCTTGGTGGCCACAGTCAGAGTCAGGGGTTACGGCGAGGCCAAACAGTTTGACGGGCTCGCACCATCGAGTGACAAGCACAGTCATATTACAGCTTCATACTGTCCATCAACATTATGGTTATGACGGATAATCAAATAAATAATACTTACTTAATATGTTTTTAACTAGGTTTAATACATTAAACTATTAATAAATAAACTAAATTAATGTATATCTATCTATCTAATCAGTAAGGATGACCTGATGTTTAAATACTAATATTTTGGAGGCTCGTATTGAGAGAAGTTTTGGGTGCCTAAGTCCTTCGCTTTGCAAAAAAAATTTAGTCCCTCTTTGCATGATTTCCTAATCCCTAACTCCCACCGTCGCGTCGTAGTCATCTATACATAGAAGTTTCAGTCTTTTTATCGAAAAAACGAAGAATTAATCCCTTCTCGAGCCTTAGTTAATATTTTATTATTTGCAGCTCAGTAATTTTTTTTTTAATTTGATTGTACAGACATAAATACTTTACAAATGTTTCATTACATTAAACAAAACTGACATTCAAAATTTGCACAATTTAACATAAACGAAAAATCCATCAACTTTTTATATTTTACTCCCCTCATGTACCAATTCGCTACACTTGACAACTAATAAAACAAACAGTGTCTGGCGCGAGCCTAATATTTTGATAAGCGGTACCTCGACTCTAGCCGAGTGGTATCTTGAGAAGGCACGTATCAACGTCTCACCCGACGGACAAGCGGACAAGTTCGATGTTATGTGTTGATAACGGCAATCGGCTGACATATACTGGCGAGGCTTCCACCGAATAATAATACTGGTTGCTCATTATAGCGTTTTAATAAGTATATTTCTTATTATAAATTTTAAAGTATTCAATATATTATTATCCAGACAGTCCTTAGATAATTTTAGTACATGCGAATCTTCTTAAGAAAACTTAATTACAGTTTTATTTACACCATAATTTGTTATATCTACCGATCTAGGAATTATTTTTAGAACGACGGTAAACTTAGTACATAATAAAAATGTTTTTGTGTGACATAAAAACTGAGCTATATTTCGGGTTTATTTTTAAAGTTTGTCTTTGTTAGGGGTGGTAGTACTCACCCCCGGCGCGGGCGGTTCGTTTACAATTCATTTAATCCACTGCTTGAGCCGTATCTGTTTGTTTAATTACACGCGAAAGGGAACATTTTCATAAGCATATTATTAAGTCGTTATACTTTGGGTTAAGTTATAAGTTAAATTCAGCTTATTCATTTGTTCAAAATATTCGTAGGTATGTAATACGGTTGAAAGATATGAAGTACTTACAGTACAGTTTGAAAATTAAGATGACTTTTGAAACCTATTGTAATTATTTAGGTATTGAGCTTACCAATACGAGTACAGCGAGGAGAATCGAAATTTAGAAAGAAGAACTACGAATACTCGTAGAGAAAGAATACCTACAAGTCTCATAGGTATGTTGAGAAAAAAGAACTTGTCATTATAGTCAAATATTAAATTTCAAACATAAAAAATACCCTTTAAATCGAACTGCTTTACAAAAGTTAATAACTGCACAAAACGTAGCTTATTATAATTGGCACAAAGCTCCACCACGGGTGTAAAAGTCCTTAGTCATAATGAGTGAGCTTTCTGTGTGCGGTAAGCTTAACACACCACAATTACCCCGTATTGTGGTGAGTGAACGATAGACCGGGAGCGACAAATTGAACGAGTGAATTGCGATATTTATTGTTCACCTTTGTTTGGGATATATATTTATTCTGTAGATTTGTAGAATATAGTTCAGCCTTTGTTGATGTTTGATCTAATACGATTTAGTAAGTAGATTTTAATAGAGGTATGCTTTTACTTAAGCAATTAATGATAGGATAATATTATTATGTGATTATCATATTATGTGATTATCAAATTCGGTCAGCCAAGTAACAAAAACAGATTGGTATCATTAACCAATTCGAATGTTTTGTCAGGTCCATTGGATACCCATACCTACCTGACTTACTACACCAAACTTGAAATAAGAAACATTACAAACACACTAAAATGTAGACCACACGTGAACTCCTGTCAAAGACCTCTGATGTTATCTATTCTTCACAATGCAATCTTTATACACGCTCGAGCCACGAGAGACTTGCCTTTGACAAACCATCCACAAAAAACGCAGCAACACCAACTTTATTCCCTTGAAATAAAAGCCAAATACTTATTTTGGTGCCCGCAAAATGTGTATGCAGGAAATAGGTATTGTCGTTGTATTTTCCGCCGCATTGCATTTAAACGACAAAGCAATTTGAGCAGTAAGCTTCAAAGCTTTAAAGTTTGCATTCGCTGTTGTCAATTTTATAAACGCTATGATTGGCAAAATCTTGCGAGTGCAGGTTGCGTTTATGACAGATGACGATGTTGGATGCTAAAATAAAATGCACAATATTTTGTTGCGGGCAAATGTTTGTTTTGTAAACTCAGTCAATCGTATCATTTTTCATTTTAATAAAGGCTAGATGTGTCGCGAGATTTCAAAACGATCAGATTTAATTAATGACACTGAATCAAATGACAACACATTGGTGTTTACTTTAAAATCTATTTTAAAGTAAAGTACAGATAGAACGTGAATAAAACCCAACAACCACAGATTAATACCTAATATCACAACTATCATTTCGAAATTTGTCACCTTCCATATAAACGCCAATATCACACCACCAACCTAATGAAACAAAGAGATGTCCCACACCAAAAACCAAGCCCTACAATGAAAAATTCAACAACCTCAAGTGGTCTATCAAAGACGCATAAAGCGTATTGATATAAAAAGTCATGGGGTCATTACCGCGGGGGTCGTATCGGAAAGCGAGGTGGTCACGTGACCAGGGGGTAGGGTAGCCTGCGGGGTTGCGTGAGAGATCGGCCGATAGTCGCCGGTGGACGCCGGGCTTTAATCGGTTTACTGGACCTTACTTTGATACGTGGTCCAGGAGGTAGGAGATCGCTGCTGGACGCGGAATATTGAAGACGGCACCTGTGTATTACGGTCCTTAAATCTATTTAGATGACCGTAGTGTCATAGTTTATTTTAACGATGCTAACTCATTGCAATTGTGTCTTAAGGGGCATTTCTATCTGAGCGCTCTACCATGTTCGTTTTAACAATAGGAAGTTGGAATAAAATCCAATCTGCACCTTTGACTTGCCGATACAATGTGATTTTGAAATTAGATTATGGTTAAATCTAATCTCCCTTGACTTATACCACTAGCCCCGTTCGCTAATGCATGTGACTTGCAAGCCGCCACTTGTTCCGGTCGCTCTGGCTCCTAATAACCCCTTATGTCTCCATCTGACGTTCAGAACACACTTGCATGAATTTTATTGCTACCTTTAATAAACTAAAATTCGGTTCTTATTTGTACCCTTACATACATATTATAAAACGAAGTCAACTTCTGCCTCTACAAGTAACAAAAATTACTCAAAGTTTTCGCTTAAGGTTTTCACAAAGTGTCACTGATAAACACAGCGATTTGTGAGGAACGTTTTAAAGCCACTTTCCAACACAACATTTTCATGGAAACAAAGCCGGTAACATCGCGAGCGCCGCTAAAAACTAGAATCAAACATTAGACCATTAGCTAAGATACCATTTTGTGTTATTGAGAGCTTAATGGTCAACTAAAGCTGTCCAGAGTTTTTAGACCGCCTTAAGGCCGTCGACATGGCCTAACAATTGAAATACTTAACCGGAAAGATAGAATGGTTATTTTTTCCTAGCCAGTACTGTTTGGCAGCTGTGGGAAGGTCTCTCCCAAATATCACCAACCGTTCAACCTCCAAAGTAGTCAGACCCCTCCGAAAAAGATCCATGCTGATTTATAAAATTCGAACAAAGAAAGTACAAAAGCAGTTAACTAAAACAAGGGCCTAATTAGTGAAAACATACACATTGTTTTTCAACTTCATCCGTAATTATTTCGGACTGTTAGCAAGTAGTCACGTAGGTACATAATTTAGGGGTTGTTTTCCTTCGTTTTACACTAAATTGATTAAAACATTCATTTGGTTAGATTAGAACTAGCGACTCGCTTTGTTTCCATTCCCATAGGAATTTCGGGATGAAAACTTTGTATTATAAAATTGTAGACTGAATAAAGACAAACCTAATTGCGTCGAACAAGTCAGCCTCAAGACCGACTGACCCATCCAGTGATAGTGGAAGTGATAGTCCAGACAGACTGCAATGGTCCTAACATTAGAATAGAACCAATCTCTGTAATAATCTGTTCCAAAATGCACCACGTAGGGTCCCGTGGGTGGTTGATAACGTCCGCCGAAGAAGATTGACAGCATATTATTATAGTTATCTCCTTAACATAATGATGTTACTTTAAGCCTCCTCACGCTAATCATAAGAACTTTCTTTAAGATAAGCTGAAAGCATGTGAGGTTGGAAGATGTCAAGGCATGAGGCTTTTTGGCGTCAGTGTTTTATGCATAAGTGCTATTTATTAATAGGAAAGTAAATAACTTAGTGTGGCGTAATGAGTGGATTATCTATAAATGTATCTCGAATATTAAGCTCTTTCCACGAGAGACAAATTATGCTAGGTTTGATATTAATGAAAACGAAGCATAGCGACGTGAATGGCACAGTTGTGGTATAAGGGCACACTTATGGGGGTGTCAGAAGACAACGCGTGCAATAGAGTTGTTCGTCAATCACAGAACTGTTAGGATTTTTGGTACATTGAAATCCGGACTTTATGCTTACTCCTATAACTATTCCAACAGCCATTTATATTACTTTATTATATTATAATTAATTGTATGAGCCTTTTTTATGAAGTACATTTAATTATATACATTAGTAATTATTACTACACAACATGTCTCTACAGCAATATAATTCAACAGAAAACTGTTGCTCTTAGACTGATTTAAGACAAAGTCGAGTAAGCTAGCCATTTACGCTGAATAACCGAACAGCTTCCATAATAAAAACTCTTTTAATACCGTTAAACGATATCGTTAACGTAAACCATTATAGCCCACATATTGGAGATATGAAGACATTCCGCTGATAATCCCTATTGTTTCAACTCAGTGATATGATGAATCTAAGTATGTGCGGAGCGTGGGAGAGCCCTGCGGTAGATACTCTATATTCATGAATAAATCATCGTAATGGCCTCTACGAGGGATCCGTTCCGTTAGGGCATAGATTACTTGATATTATGTAGTTAATAGGACAGTTAGGGTTCGGTTATGTAGTAAGTAACTATTATGTAATCTGAGGTTTGGACAATTTTGTCTGCAAAAATGTTCCGAAATTAACTTTTAAAAGGTACTCTGTGAGAAATGGAATTCTTATGGAATAATTGTAACATGAAAGCCTGAGCACACTATAGTCAAGACTGTAGTTTTCGACCTGAAGGAGCCCAGACTAGAGACAAAACTGATATTTTTATCGGTGACAGACTATTTTGTCTGTTAGACTCAAAGAGATTCTATATAATTATGTACTCCATTTTCGAACACTGCTGGTTGTCTTCTACTGTTGATGTTGGTTGAAATCCGTTTTCCGTACTTATATAATCTGTAATCAATTTACGTCACAAAGGATTAAAATGTATACTTTTTATCATTCTCAGATAAAAATTTTATCATTCAAAGATACAATCGCGAACACTTACTGACTGCTGTTGTTACTAATATCTGTAGATATTTTAGATATCAAGTGATATTACAGAATGCATTGATATTAATCTGTTGTAAGTATAGGTAAATACCTACTTAAGTGTGTAACTACTTGTGTTACGACCAGAACTTATCTCGCACCTTTGCTTATACTGAATTGTTTGTCATATCCAGGGTCAAAAATAGATACTTAAACATACTTAGAAACCACTGCGCTATATAATTACTACGAGTATTACTAACGCAAATCCGTTAAACCGTCAAAGAACGTAAAAAAATTTAAAGGCCCAAACAAAGCGAATCAGACACGCTGCATGCTACATTTTGAGATGATTATTTCAGCAGTCAAAACTACCTACCTAGTCTTTATTGCTGGAGGAACTAGTAATAACAGCCTAATCCGAATGATAAATCATCTGAATCATCGCATAGAAACCAAAGTCTAGCTTCTAGATTCATGTTATCCGTCTAAATCCGTCGATATCACGCCGAGACCTGTAATTTGAGACGTTATCAAGAGCCGTTGATCCAGATATTTTATAAATCTTATATTTTGGTACCTATATCTTAAGTCTTAGAGTTTAACTTATCTTATAAATTGCAATTTTTAAAACATGATACAAATACCAAAGTTTTTATATAGTCTGATTTGGACTTTGGTAAATACACGACAATAGTCTTATCAATAGTGGTATATAGATGAGGCAATCATATAATTGAAATTGATTTCTAACAATAAAAATTAAATCCGCAAACTGGATTAGAACAAAATAGAACTTATATATTCTCATTATAATCTATAGGAGTAATTAAATGCTGCAATTAAGCCAATGCACATTGGCACTAAATAAAAAACATGGCAACACCTATAATTTTGACACAAACGATTCAATATCAGAATCTTAAAATAATCGCAAAGTCTCGGCCTTATCAAGGGATTATCGTATGATATGTGATAAAATTGGCTAAGTAACAACATAAATTGTCATAAACAAGACAAAAACATGCAAAATCGCCGTCGGATATAAAAACGTTCGGGGCTACCGCCACTCTATGTATCTGGTACTCCTCGATTTTAACTCTGTGATGTCTGTTGTAGCTGAACTACCTAACAATACATTTACGTACATAACAACATATTTTCTCCACAATAAAGTCGTCACTCGGTTTTAATGCAGCTGCAACGTGTAATCAATTACGTAGGTTGTGTACAATCGATCACGGCGCGTCGCACTATCGCGTGTTTGGTATTCAGTAATTTATTATATTTGGAGAGCAGCTTCCGGAGGCGCGGGCTTGTCAACACTCAATAAATCAATTATATTGAGTTAACATCTCACTCCGATAGTGGTCAACGGCGCCACTGTTATCATGGGTAAAATATTTTGGCAACATTCAAATCAGGTTTTCAAAGTAAGAAATCTCAATAGTACTCGTAGGTACTATTTATTTATTTATCGCAGGTACGGATTAATGATTGTTTAACATCGTTACATTTTGTTAACCGTTTAAAATTAGGAAACAGGCTGAAATCTTAAGTATTATATCTTTAAATCTCTAATTTTTAAATGCTCGACTGGAATTTATATTTATTTACAAACATGATATAAGTAGGTATGTATGATATAAGAAGCCGACGTATTTATTAAGTAGGTACCTAGATAAATCCGCAGTCATACGAGTAGGTTATAATCCCATTTTACCCACCTAGCCTCTAGGTAACTTGCTCTCTATGTCCTAGAGATGAAACAGATAACCATCATTTAATTTTTACATTGACTTGTGAAATGAACTTTGCTATCTAAAACTATCAAAACTAAAAAATAAATATGAAATATGAATATAAACATGGATATTAATCACAATCGTTTATAAGTCCTTATCGCTTAACACATCCTCATTAGAAATATATAGATATTGTTTATTACGTCGTAATAATGTGACAAAAATGGTGGTGAGTCATATTAATTTAAGTAAATATCAATAAACTAGCGACCCGCCCTCGCTTCGCTTCGGGTAATCAAGATTTCATGTAGGAAAATCGGGATAAAACATTGCGTGTCTCCCGCAGGAATATACACAATCAAAATTTCAAGTGGGAAATTGGGGATAAAATATTACATGTCTCCCGCGAGTTTATATGTATACACAATCAAGGTTTCATGTGAGGAAGAATTCGGGATAATACCTACAATACCTACATAGCACGTCTTCGTCGTTCGTAGTTCGTAGGTAGGTACCTATATCCCCGCGCGCTTTGACCGTACGAAACAGTAAGTAGCCATAAGAGACCCGCCATCGAGCATTACTATTTTGTAAGCAGCGCCCCGCGGTTTTACCCGCGTTGTGGCCGTTCCCGTGGGAATTTCGGGATTTTTTTACATAAAAACCTTTCTCTTGAATCACTCTACCTATTACAAAAAAACCGCATCAGAATCCGTTGCGTAATTTTAAAGATTTAAGCATACAGACAAACAGACACGAAACAGAGACGACTTTATTTTATACTCGATGGCTCCTACGTAAATAATCGTAACTAACATTTTGACGATTTTCATGTTTTAAGGGATTTGAAACGAAATAATTATTTACTATCGATTCCAAAATACAAAAATTAAAAAACTTAAAAAATAAGGTTTTTTTTGCACGTATAAAATAGTAAGTAATAATTGCATGCCGCGTAAATGATCGTATCGACACTGGCGGGAGTATACGCGGGCAGGTCGCGCGCGTCCACTCATTTAGGCGAAGTTTGATTTTGTTCGTATTTTTAGCAGAAGTGGCACGTTTTCAATAATGAGAGATAAATTTTTCTACAAAGTTACATTAGACTATGGTATGTGGTAGGTACGATTGTGTACGTTGTTAATTGTACTGAAAAAATATCGTATGTACCAAATACGATTTTTTACTTCGTTTAGTGAATTTTATACTATTCGTTTGTACCACATACGATTAATTACATTGTCGAATACAATGTGTCTAATATCGGATTTGACACATAGAATTGTTTACTTTGCGAAACGTTCTATTGTAACTACAAATAAGATAGTATAGGGTCATTTCGCCAGTTCGCGTCCATTTAGTGCAGTTGGTAAGTTTGAAGGAGAAAATAAAAATGTTCCAGCACTAGTTTCAATGAAAAATTTATGTAATGTGTTCATTATATAGTCTACTATAGGGTTCGCTTACAGTTTTGTTCGAAACTACTTGTGTTTTTTTTATAAATAGAAAAACTTCAAAAATAGGCGTTTTACCCACTTTGCGTCCAAAAATTCTAAATTGCGTCCACCCATAGACCATTTTGCGTCCACCAGCTAAGAAAAGGAATGTAGGGGTGATATTTTTCAGATAATGTAAAGAAAAATTGTCTTTTAACAGTATTCCGTTAGCTCCACGGCTGGTACATGTTCTTTCTCAGATTCCACATCTGGTATCCACCAAGGTTTTGGTGTAGAGTGTATTTCGATTGTTACTGTTTGAACCTGCACAGTCGAACCGGAGTTAGCTTCATCATTTATGTTTTCATCTTCTACGTATAATGAAGAGATGGTGATTTCTTTAGACGTCTTTAGTTGCATCCAATTCTAAAATAGTACTATTTCGTGCTATTGGGCGTTTTTCCATTACCCGGCCCGGCACCGGCACGGCGCCGGCGCCGGCGCCGTGCCGGTGCCGGGGAAGCAAAAATGTATGAAAATGTATGGCTCGCTTTTTGACTTACCGGCGCCGGCGCCGGCCCGGCATTGAGTCCTGCCGGCCGGCGCCGTCGCCGGCGCCGGGGTAGCAAGCTTCCCACCGGTGCCGGCCCGGCAAAATTGCATGTGTATTGCATATTTATATGAATTGTAGCCGTGTGAGTGTGTAAGTCCGTGTCAGTACTGTACCACTCACCGGGCGTAAACCGGCATCGACACCGGCGCAGTAGAAAAACGAAACCCCGGCGCCGGTGCCGGTGCTCGGCCATGCCGGTGCCGAGCCGGGTAATGGAAAAACGACCATTGATAGTTCCATATGAGACCTCTCAGATTCAGTTTCGATAGAAATTTCTGCAAAGAAAACTTCAGCAGGAAGTGTTTTTAGTTTTAACTCTTAGTTTTGATTTAAAAAAATAATGCATATTAAATTATAAGTAAAAAATATATTAATTAATGCTATTATTTGAATTTAATGAAAAAATGGACGCAATTTGGTACAATACTATTTCCTTGTAGGTATAGTTTGCGTCCACATATGATATACGATATTATCTTTTTCTACAATCATAATAACGTGGACGCAAATTGCTCATTATAATTGCATGATAATAATACATAAATAAAAAGTAAAAACAAATCCCCTTTTTTAATTTTATCACATAAAAATAAAAACTAACTAAATCATAAATAGACGAGTTCGCGTCCATTGTGGTCGCAAAGTGGAACTTTTTTAAATTCGGTGTAGTAATTCGCGTCCACCTTATTTTAACTGTTAACTTAAAAAAAAACAAGCAAGTACATAATTAATATTAGTCCTTTTTTCATACCTTATGTCTAGAAACAGCTATGTATTCTAAAATACGCTTAAAACAATAAAATACTTACCGTCGAACGCGCCCCTGCTCACTATTTTTTGGCCAACATTTCGCGCGTTTGCGTTTCTTTGTTGAAGAACGGAAACTAACTATTTTTTCTAGACATGATTGGTTAGGCTCACAGAACTTTTGTCTATGTCTATGTGCCTCTTATACGATTAGGTATTAGCGATAACGACTTTTCGGTGATTTAGTGTATTAATATACCTATTTTCGAGAATTTTTATAGGGAGGTCCGAAAAATGGACGCGAATAGGGCGCTGGACGCGAACAGGCGCAATGACCCTACGTTGCAGTAACGGGAAAAAGTGCAATCTTATCTTTTTTTTCAGTATCTCCACTACCCCCTGGGGCCGATTTAGTAGAAATTTCAGCGCTTTCGGAACTTTTAGGGAACAGTTTTTCCGAAACACCTCCAACATTTTCGACTTCTCTAAATGGTAAATTTTATTTTTAACTGTTACTGTTAGCCTGTATCATCCCACTGTTGGGCAAAGGCCTCCCCCCATTTCCGCCACTCTTCTCGATTTGAAGCCACCAGTTGCCAGTCCCTCTTGTAGGTCCAGTTCATTCCGCCACCGCCTACGTGATCTGCCGCGACTCCGTCTCGCTGTCTCCGGGCGCCACACAGTGGAAATTTTGGCCCACAGCGTGTCCGGCATGCGGCAGACGTGACCAGCCCAATCTCATTTGAGCTTAGCGGCCTTTTCTCCTATATCGGCGATTTTAGTTCGGGAGCGCAGTATTGTATTACGAATGCGGTCGGTTCGCTTGACTCCAAGAATCCTGCGCTCCATCGCCCTCTGGCAAACCTTGAGTTTGGACTATTGGATGTTTGACAAAGACCAAGTCTGTGAGCCATAGGTGAGAACGGGAAGGATGCACATGTCCATGAGTTTGCGCTTAAACGCTATCGGAAGGTTGCCCTTCATCAGCTCCTTCATCGACCAATAGCTCCTCCAGGCGCTCTCAGTGCGTCTCGCGACTTCTTTGTCTTGTCTGCCTGCCTGGAGGGAAACTAATTGGCCGAGATAGATGTATTCATGGACATAGTGCATCACTTCGCCGTTTACCGTGATACGGTAGGCTGAGCTGTTTGTCATGACTTTGGTCTTTGACATGTTCATCTGTAGTCCAACCTCAAGGATTGCGTTGCTCAGTTCTTCGAGCATGGTCTGTAGTTCTTGGGCTGTATTGGCAAAGAGGACAATGTCGTCGGCGAAGCGTAGGCTTGTCAGCCTCATTCCGCCGACATCAATGCCTCTGTTTTGCCAGCCCGCCGCTAGCTTTCTGAACACCTCCTCTAGTGTAGCCGTGAAAAGTTTGGGAGATAGAGGGTCACCTTGTTTGACCCCCTTTTCTATTTGGAAATGTTTACCGGAGGACTGTAACTTTATGGATGCTGTACTATTTAGGTAGATAAGTTTGAGAAGGTCGATGTATGTAAGTTGGGTGGATATTTTGTTTTAGAAGAGCTTGAAAGATTGATGTATGATATATGCTATCCAACGCCCTACGGAAGTCCACATATGCCATGTACAGAGGCATATTACATTCTTGGTGCTTCTCTAACAGTTGGTTTATGGTGTGGAGGTGGTCTGTGGTGGAGAGGCCGGAGCGGAATCCTGCCTGTTCGGGAGATTGTTCGGAATCAAGTTGGCGTGTAATCCGTGTTTCGATTACTTTAATGAAAGCCTTGTACACGTGGGATACAAGACTTATGGGCCTATAGTTATTAATGTCGGACTTGTCGCCTTTTTTATGGAGAAGAATAATATGAGAGTGACAAAACTGTTTTGGAAATTTCCCTGAATCTAAGATACTATTAAAGAGCTTAGTTAAATGAGGAAGGATTGTGGGTGCGCCTAGTTTTAAAGCCTCCGTACTAATACCGTCATCTCCTGTCTCCTGGTGTTCTACTATACTTCATTTTACGAAGTGCGCATTGAATTTCTTGGCCAGTTATTGGAGGAATATCGTCAGCACGGTGGAAATTGGGTGTTTTATCGGTTTTACCTGGGTCGGAGTACAGTTGGCTGTAGAAGTCGGTGCAAATTTCGAGAATTTTCTCGCGGCTCTGGTGCTTTTTTCCGGTGTTGTCTTTAAGACTTGTTATCCAGGATTTCCCGTGAGAAATTCCATTCTTAATTATTGTATAAGTATATGGTTAGTTTTTTCTTTCAATTACGTTCATTCATATAATAAAAATATGTTTTTGTAGTTTTATTTGCTACCTACGTTAATATTATAATAAAATTTTAGTATATTATTATTAATTTGGTCAAGTTTCATGAAATTGGATAAAAAAAAAGATAAAAGTACTTTGTAAGAAAAAATATTTAAACGATTTCTTTTACAAACATAATTTATAATACGTTATATTTATTAACTAACCATAACATACAATATGAATTATTTTTTATATACATAGTTAAACATGGTATATGCCACTTGCGTGTAAATGCATTTACAGAGTATCAACGTAAAAAATCGTATGCGACACTTACGATATTTTCTGAAATTTTAATTCAACGTAAACTGTCGTTAGTACCACTTAAGATTTTATACATAATTAACTACCGATGTAAATAAATGTAACTACAATATTTCAAAAACTAAACAAATTTCAGAATTTCTTCCAGAACCATACTAACGCACCATCCAATATGTAGACATTACAAAAATTTCAAAGCTAAAGCTTTAATATTAAAGAAATTATGAATGAAAATGTCTTTAAATCGCTCTGGTGTAAAATTGGCTTTTTGCAAATACGATTATTTACGTAGGAGCCATCGTACTATGTAGTGATATTTCTCATCATAACTCTGAAACTAACTGTCCGATTTTAATAATTTAAAGAGGTACACAAAGAAACATGAAATCGGGATAAAACATTGCGTGTCTCCCGCAGGAATATACACAATCAAAATTTCAAGTGGGAAATTGGGGATAAAATATTACATGTCTCGCGCGAGTATATATGTATACACAATCAAGGTTTCATGTGAGGAAGAATTCGGGATAATACCTACATAGCACGTCTTCGTCGTTCGTAGTTCGTAGGTAGGTATCTACCTATATCCCCGCGCGCTTTGACCGCACGAAACAGTAAGTAGCCATAAGAGACCCGCCATCGAGCATTACTATTTTGTAAGCAGCGCCCCGCGGTTTTACCCGCGTTGTGGCCGTTCCCGTGGGAATTTTGGGATTTTTTTTACATAAAAACCTTCCTCTTGAATCACTCTACCTATTACAAACAAACTGCATCAAAATCCGTTGCGTAATTTTAAAGATTTAAGCATACAGACAAACAGACACGAAACAGAGACGACTTTATTTTATACTATGTAGTGATATTTCTCATCATAACTCTGAAACTAACTGTCCGATTTTAATAATTTAAAGAGGTACACAAAGAAACATAATTAACCTTGATTGTAGAGCCATTTATTTTGATGTAGATTCATATCATCATATGAATATCATCAACTTAAAATTACACTCCTTTTTTAACTAATTAATTTTAACTTAAAACGGTTATTGTGTCTTAACTATAATAGTTAGACATATGCCCTCGCGAACTTATTTGTTCGCAATGATATGTACTTTGATTGTGTAGAACATTGTTTTTGTGTATCATCAATAGATTTAGTAGCGCACGCCAATAACCAATTTTTTTAGGCATGTTTTTCATACCTTGGGTTACATATACCCGCGTTGTGCCCGTTCCCGTGGGAATTTCGGGAATAAATATAGCCTATGTCACTCAGGGATAGTGTAGCTTTCGAATGGTGAAAGATTTTTTTAATTCGGTGCAGTAGTTTCAGAGCCTATTCGAAACAAACAAACAAACAAACAAAAAATCAAACCTTTCCTCTTTATAATATTATTATTATTATTATTATAGTGTTTCTCCTCGGAGTCACGGGACAAGCCCGGTCTTTTTGAGAGGCATGCGAGGGGATACAGATCCAACTCGTAGAGGCCCTTTGGAGATGTTTAATGTAATGGATTACAACTGCAGGGACACACTCCCGACCACATCAGTACAACATGTCCGGGAATGTGTACCTGCAGAAGTAGGGACTATTGTAAGTAAAAATGAAAGAAAAAGACTGGGCTATGGAAATGAAGGTTGGATGGACTGGAAATGGGATATTGCAAAGAGGTCGGCACCTGCCATAACAAGTGGTGAACAAGTTATCGGCGGCAGGCCGTGGCTCGCCGCCCGCTGGATGGGCCCCCCGAAACAGCTGACGTAGAGACGGCAAGGGGGCAACATCGGCGCGGGCGACTCGGGGGTGTAGAGAGGTGTGCTGCGCTTTCTCTTACGTTACTCGCGGCGTTATGCCCTTTAACACTTCCACCCCCGGATCACACAGCCGACATCGACTGTGCCTCTAACGACCCCCCTCTGGCCGGCCGGTGAAGGCAAGCCAGAGCTGAGAGTCCTGCGGGCCCCCTTGGGGTCCACTCCGACCGGTGAAGGCTCGCCGGAGACGAGGGCCCTGACCGACTCTCCGGGGCACTCGGGAATCGCCCGTGGTGTCGCTACTCACCAACAGCTCGCCACAAGCTTATTATTATAGTGTTTCTCCTCGGAGTCACGGGACAAGCCCGGTCTTTTTGAGAGGCATGCGAGGGGATACAGATCCAACTCGTAGAGGCCCTTTGGAGATGTTTAATGTAATGGATTACAACTGCAGGGACACACTCCCGACCACATCAGTACAACATGTCCGGGAATGTGTACCTGCAGAAGTAGGGACTATTGTAAGTGAAAATGAAAGAAAAAGACTGGGCTATGGAAATGAAGGTTGGATGGACTGGAAATGGGATATTGCAAAGAGGTCGGCACCTGCCATAACAAGTGGTGAACAAGTTATCGGCGGCAGGCCGTGGCTCGCCGCCCGCTGGATGGGCCCCCCGAAACAGCTGACGTAGAGACGGCAAGGGGGCAACATCGGCGCGGGCGACTCGGGGGTGTAGAGAGGTGTGCTGCGCTTTCTCTTACGTTACTCGCGGCGTTATGCCCTTTAACACTTCCACCCCCGGATCACACAGCCGACATCGACTGTGCCTCTAACGACCCCCCTCTGGCCGGCCGGTGAAGGCAAGCCAGAGCTGAGAGTCCTGCGGGCCCCCTTGGGGTCCACTCCGACCGGTGAAGGCTCGCCGGAGACGAGGGCCCTGACCGACTCTCCGGGGCACTCGGGAATCGCCCGTGGTGTCGCTACTCACCAACAGCTCGCCACAAGCTTATTATTATAGTGTTTCTCCTCGGAGTCACGGGACAAGCCCGGTCTTTTTGAGAGGCATGCGAGGGGATACAGATCCAACTCGTAGAGGCCCTTTGGAGATGTTTAATGTAATGGATTACAACTGCAGGGACACACTCCCGACCACATCAGTACAACATGTCCGGGAATGTGTACCTGCAGAAGTAGGGACTATTGTAAGTAAAAATGAAAGAAAAAGACTGGGCTATGGAAATGAAGGTTGGATGGACTGGAAATGGGATATTGCAAAGAGGTCGGCACCTGCCATAACAAGTGGTGAACAAGTTATCGGCGGCAGGCCGTGGCTCGCCGCCCGCTGGATGGGCCCCCCGAAACAGCCGACGTAGAGACGGCAAGGGGGCAACATCGGCGCGGGCGACTCGGGGGTGTAGAGAGGTGTGCTGCGCTTTCTCTTACGTTACTCGCGGCGTTATGCCCTTTAACACTTCCACCCCCGGATCACACAGCCGATAACGACTGTGCCTCTAACGACCCCCCTCTGGCCGGCCGGTGAAGGCAAGCCAGAGCTGAGAGTCCTGCGGGCCCCCTTGGGGTCCACTCCGACCGGTGAAGGCTCGCCGGAGACGAGGGCCCTGACCGACTCTCCGGGGCACTCGGGAATCGCCCGTGGTGTCGCTACTCACCAACAGCTCGCCACAAGCTGCCCTGCGGGCTTATTATTATTATTCCTCTTTATAATATTATTATATAGGGTCATTTCGCCAGTTCGCGTCCATTTAGTGCAGTTGTCAAGTTTGAAGGAGAAAAAAAAAATGTTCCAGCACTAGTTTCAATGAAAAATTTATGTAATGTGTTCATTATATAGTCTACTATAGGGTTCGCTTACAGTTTTGTTCGAAACTACTTGAGTTTTTTTTATAAATAGAAAAACTTCAAAAATAGGCGTTTTACCCACTTTGCGTCCAAAAATTCTAAATTGCGTCCACCTATAGACCATTTTGCGTCCACCAGCTAAGAAAAGGAATGTAGGGGTGATATTTTTCAGATAATGTAAAGAAAAATTGTATTTTAACAGATTCTTTATTTAAGAATATTCCGTTAGCTCCACGGCTGGTACATGTTCTTTCTCAGATTCCACATCTGGTATCCACCAAGGTTTTGGTGTATTTCGGCTGTTACTGTTTGAACCTGCATAGTCGAACCGGAGTTAGCTTCATCATTTATGTTTTCATCTTCTACGTATAATGAAGAGATGGTGATTTCATTAGACGTCTTTAGTTGCATCCAATTCTAAAATAGTACTATTTCGTTCTATTGGGCGTTTTTCCATTACCCGGCCCGGCAACGGCACCGGCGTCGGCGCCGGCGCCGGCGCCGTGCCGGTGCCGGGGAAGCAAAAATGTATGAACATGTATGGCTCGCATATTGACTTACCGGCGCCGGCCCGGCATCGAGTCCTGCCGGCGCCGGGGTAGCAAGCTTCCCACCGGTGCCAGCCCAGCAAAATTGCATGTGTATTGCATATTTATATGAATTGTAGCCGTGTGAGTGTGTAAGTCCGTGTCAGTACTGTACCACTCATCGGGCGTAAACCGGCATCGACACCGGCGCAGTGGAAAAACGAAACCCCGGCGCCGGTGCCGGTGCTCGGCCATGCCGGAGCCGTGCCGGTGCCGGGCCGGGTAATGGAAAAACGACCATTTATAGTTCCATAAGAGACCTCTCAGATTCAGTTTCGATAGAAATTTCTGCAAAGAAAACTTCAGCCGGGAGAGTGTTTTTAGTTTTAACTCTTAGTTTTAATAAAAAAAAATAATGCATATTAAATTGTAAGTTAAAAAATATATTTATGCTATTATTTGAATTTAATGAAAAAATGGACGCAATTTGGTACAATACTATTTCCTTGTAGGTATAGTTTGCGTCCACATATGATATATATACGATATTATCTTTTTCTACAATCATAATAACGTGGACGCAAATTGCTCATTACAATTGCATGATAATAATACATAAATAAAAAGTAAAAACAAATCCCCTTTTTTAATTTTATCACATAAAAATAAAAACTAATTAAATCATAAATAGACGAGTTCGCGTCCATTGTGGTCGCAAAGTGGAAGTTTTATAAATTCGGTGTAGTAATTCGCGTCCACCTTATTTTAACTGTTAACTTTAAAAAAAACAAGCAAGTACATAATTAATATTAGTCCTTTTTTCATGCCTTATGTCTAGAAACAGCTATGTATTCTAAAATACGCATAAAACAATAAAATACTTACCATCGAACGCGCCCCTGCTCACTATTTTTTTGCCAATATTTCGCGCGTTTGCGCTTCTTTGTTGAAGAACGGAAACTAACTATTTTTTCTAGACATGATTGGTTAGGCTCACAGAACTTTTGTCTATGTCTATGTGCCTCTTATACGATTAGGTATTAGCGGTAACGACTTTTCGGTGATTTAGTGTGTTAATATACCTATTTTCGAGATTTTTTATAGGGAGGTCCGAAAAATGGACGCGAATAGGGCGCTGGACGCGAACAGGCGCAATGACCCTAGTATAGATAATTAAAATACTTAGGCGGTAACAGATAACCATTTGTTTGCAATACTTAGAGATTAGATTAGTACAGGATATTATTAGAATCGAGTTTTATTTAGGTATTAGGTATATTAACAATGCTTTCTTAAGAAATTAAAGTGGAGTTAGCTAAATGCAAAGAAAAACTGTAAATACCTATGTATCTCTATGATAAATTAAAAAATCGTATAAATTGCACGTACCTAGTGTATTTTTATAGTAGGTAACTACATACATACTCGTACAATAAAAACGTAGTTTTCTTTGTCGTTGTATAATATGTGTAAAACGTAGATTTTTATCTTCGTTACGTAGAACATTAGAAAACTTTGATTTAGCGACATTATCTCGAAATTATTGTAATCTTGATAGATTACTAATGGAGTCGCTACGTAGGCGGCTCGGCGCAACATTATTTAAAGATTCGCGAATACGTAAACACCCAAGTGGAGGAATCTAGACTACAAGTGCCGAACTTTTGTCGCTATGTTTACCTACTTAGATAATGTTAAAAGGTGCCATTTGTTCAAAATTATAAAAGTGGCGTATCGCTGATTCACTCGCGTACCTGATTCAAGATTGTCAAATTGCACACGGTGTCGAAATCAAATTTAAAATGGGTTCAGAAGTTAAGGAGTCCATTGCGAACAAACAACGTGACACGTAATTTTTATACATAGGTAGGTATATGTATAATTATAAAATGTGAATAAAATATTTTATTCCCTGATACGCAGTGATGGTTACGGTATATATTATCAACGTCCTTGCGGTTCCAATATCTTGGATATTATCTTAATCATACATTTGGTAAGATATCGGTCGAGGTTTTGGAAATATCAGTAACAAGTTTAAAACACGTTTCGAACACGGAAAAACTATATTATTTTGATAAACCATTGCTTTAAAATATATTTATTCATAATAAGTACGTAAGGAGGGTTTCTTATCAACATTAATTACATTTAAGTAATTTTGTTTATTTTTGTATTTTTTAATCCGTTAAAACTACAACCTATTTGTACTTAGTTGTATTGTAATTACCTCTGTAAATAATTTGTTTTTAAATGCAAATTGCACATATTGAAACATACTAACTTCATAAAAGTTCTCTACTTTAAAATCTTCAGATAGGCTTATTGAGAATCTGCTTTTTGATTTTCGATAATCAGAAATTGAACCGCAGCACTTTTTTAATTTCCCTCGTTTAAGATAAATACGAACAATTCTTAAAATCCCCGGAGCCCAGAATTATCTCTACATCTGTCACGCATCTACCAAACAAACCCTGAAGTATGCATATACCTAGTAGGTATAGCTATGGACAAAGGGCATTAAATAAAGTAGGTATACTCCAAATATACGTAACAAATATCTTGTTAAGCCGAGTGTCCCGTTCGGGGGACTTCACTCCAGGATTGATCGCCTCCCGGGGGACCTCACTCCTGATTTTATTCGTAGGTGTTTCCCTCAAACAGAAACGTTGACACGCCATTTGTACTCGATATACTTGTTTTTATTGGGAGCTTGTTCTTTAAAGTTTTAGATTAAGCCAAAAACATAATATCACGCCACGTGCCGCGACTGCGACCAGCGTCTTTTTAAAACACAAAAATAATTAATAAATGTGATATTCAATAATGTATGTAGACGACTGATCTGCATTGTGGCACCGCTGTATGTACTGTAGGGGAAACCAGCCCAAAACGGGTATACCGCCCAAAACGGGTAGGCTTGTTTATACGCGTTCTATTACTGCTAGTGCGAATGTGTGAATGCAAAGCGGCGCCTCGGCCAACACACAATCACAGTCAGTCGGCTCAGTACAATGGCGCGAGCAATATCAAGGTGAGTGAAAAAAAAGTTTTTTTGGTGATTTCATTAAAAAAAAACGCGATTTTATGATCTTGATTTCTCTAATGTGGTGCATAATATGTTTATGTGAGTGTTGTGTTATGATTTTGCAAGTATTAAGCTTGTTTTATCTGAATATCGGAAGGTTCCTGGGTTTCGTGTTTTGAGGTTATTGTAGTTTAAATTGAAAACAAACGTTTGGGCAAAACGGGTATGGGCATATCGGGTAATTACTCGTTTTGCCCTACTAGAATGTGTTTGATAAAGTAATATATATATATATATATTTTTTTTTTTAATATTTCGAGGTACCTATAATCTACCTACTTAAGTACCTAGAGATGTAGTGAATAATCCTTTCCTATCGGCAAAACTCGGAACAACGATAACACCCGAATGGTGCCGATGTGTCTATGAATTACTGTATTATTAAATTACGTGTAGTAGGTATCAAATAAATCGCATACTTTATTTATCAATGTCAAACTGCCCGTTTGACGTTGTCTCGATGGGTACTGAGTGCGAGTGAAGTAGTAAGACAAAAACGAACATTTCCGAGAAAATACGAAAGGAAAGGATTATTCACTACATCTGTAATATATTTTTTGTTTATATAAGTTTTCGTCTTTTTTCATTCAAAATTTACGTGTTATTGTTTATATTTACAGATGGTCAATAAATATAAAAGAAAAACAAATAATGCTTCATGGGATATGGAAACTATGAAGCTTGCAATGGACGAAGCCAGTAGGAGTTCTGTGAATCACGCTTAACTTTTATATTTCTTTGATATAATATATATATATATGTTACGGCTAATACCCGAAGTGCGGCTACACCTAGTTCTAACCGGCTAAAACTAGGTGTAGCCGCACTTCGGGTATTAGCCGTAACATATATATATTTATATTACTTTTATATTTTATAGGTATTTGATTTGAATAATAAGAAGTGCAAATTATTATTTTTTAATAATAAAGGTTTGAATGATACATAAAGCGTTTTAATTATAATAATATTACCATATTTAGTCAATACCCGTTTTGCCCAAACGCGAAACCCGTTTTAGGCCCCCCCTACGGGCAAATCGGGTAATTCGAAGGGTTTGGCTTTTTTTGTATTTTTCGTAATATTCAAGACATATAGAATGACTGTTATATATTTTTAACAGTTAATGAATTGGTCATTTGAATGAATAGAAATACAAGTTTCATCGAAGCTTCCTGGCTGTTTTATTGAACATTTCCCTTAGCTTACCCGTTTTGGGCTGGTCTCCCCTACGTACAGTATACATACTACGCACAGCAGTTCGCGCAGAGCGCTCCCAGTTCCGTGGATATTTAGGGAATAGCTAAACTAACCTATGTCTTTTCCCGGGATCTTATCTTACTCTGAACCAAATTTCATGAAATCAGCTTAGTGGTTTAGACGTGGTAACACAACGGATAGACATACTAGGCACTTTTAAACTACTTTTACAGGGATTTTACTGAGATTTTACTTACCTTCATAACTTCCTTAATTTATTTAAGGTAGTAATACTTAATCATATCAGCAGATATTTATGGTTTGGTATGCCTCAACAACGTATAATATTTTTGTGTTGACAATAGTAATATTGACTGTCTGCGTGAGTTTTAATTTCGTTTACTGATAAGTCTGATTGCGACGTTTATCCGGTACCTACCTTCAATAGTGACTCATATTTAGACATTTTAAGGTTAGATATTAGATACATAACCCACCACTCCATTTTATCCACTGTCCGTCGCTAGGCTAGGTGTTTTCTTCACAATTGTAGATTGTAGCAAGTACATAAATAACATGGAATTATGATAAAAATACACAAATCTATTGGTTTAAAAATAAGACTTCTAAAACTTGAACCAAAAATCATCTCTCTGTTTCCATATCACTGGCTACATGTAAACAGACAGGTTATGATACGACTTATAATTTCAAACTTCAACCTAACTTTGGCTTTTGGGAGTATTTTATATTTCATCTACCTATAGGTAATCTGGCTACGTATACACTCACAAATATACGTATCAACTTGCCTCTAACAAACTACATATTTCATAAATCAGCTGAATATCATTGATAAAGGAAAACATTGATAACAAGACCGTGATAGATATAGGTACATGCCGTATTTTGATTTGAAAATAAACCGTCACAGAATTATAAACGCCGATAACAATAAATAAAGGAGTTAGGTTAGGTTTTTCACCTGCGACAAATTCAGTCCGCCTTTATTTTTTTAATTAACCAACAAGTCATACTTTTTCCTTTTTAGAACCTATGTTTATTTAGATCGTAGCTTCCAAGATTCTATCTGAATTATAATCTAACGGACAAGAAAGTCTATGACAAATTAAACATTCTGTTATACATCTTGGCACCACAAATGGCGAGCGCTCCTCTATAGGATTTCGTCAGTTGTACACTGTCTTGACTAAAATATGCACTGGCTCTACTCTAAATGCATTGTTTCGTTACTTGATTCTGTGGAAACTCGAATACATAGTACCCTGACTGAAATATACTATTATACAAATATAATTAGGTATTATATATTCTTATAAAGTATTTGTGTATGTATAAGTAGTAGTATCAGTTAATTAGATTCCATAACACAAGCTTAGGGCTTAGGGGTCTAATTAACCGTGTATGAATTTGTCCAGGTATATTTATTTATTTTATAGCTTTCCGTTATATTTGTAACGATAACCTGTGTATTTTCCGGGTACAACTTGGGATATCTTGACTACCCACCACACTACCCTACTTACTAACAGTGATAATAATGTTTACTATCTCGAAACTATTCGGACTATTAACCAGAGGTTTCCACAAATATGTAATTAACTGTGCATCCTACGCCCGTCGGTGATGCCACCCACCCACATGCGGAAGTTTTCCTCACGGGACAGTGTGATGTAGGTATATCTAGTGTTGATGTTTCCCGGTTACTTAAATGCCTATGTTTTTTTAATTGAAAATGTATTACATATCTCTTTAAGCAACGAACTACTTACCCTTCTTTACCCAAGTACTTATTAAACTATTCACTGAAAATTACCAGCAACTAATTGTACCTACATTATGTTTATAATGAAACTGCCATTTTACGTATACCTTTGTAAGTTCATAAATAAAATAACAATAAAGAGAGCTTACGTAGAGTGCACGCGTTGATATCTAAATAGAGGATGGCTTGCGAATACCGCCCGAGAGCCAATAGTCTTTGAGTAGGGTTGCGTTTGACGCGGTTGAGGGGTAGGACGGACGGTGAGATTTCTTACACAAAAGACTAGCAAGCTTTATTGTTTTCGGATGTATACTAAGGTATATATTAGATTTAGCTGGTCTTTTATATATCAAAATAACGACACCTAAAAGATGTTAAAAATAAAATAAGTCTCCAGACCCCCTGAAAAGCATATAAATTGTTAGTTTAAAAAACTAGTCGTTGGCCTTTAGGTAATGTTTGTTTTGGAAGCGGTTGGGAATTGTTATAAAATTGATAATAACTCTGATCTACACATAATTGTCCATATTTAGCAAGTGATTAATATCGGAATAGGTTAAATAAATAAAAAAAAATCTATGTAGTTTCCGTTGGTAGAGTAAGTACTTACTCTCTCCCAATGTAAACTTTTACCTTTTACCTACATAAGGATATTAAGTAAGGGACACAACATATAAAAATATTAATTAAAACATTTCCCGTCGCTGTCCGTGTCAGTGTTGCCACCCTCAACGTTAATAATTTCGTACTAGCAACGTGCATTATGCCGGCTCGACAGCGAATGACGGATCACTCCATCCGGCATAAAAAATATTCCCGTTCGCTTCTGTATCGCTAATAATGAGGGAATTTACGTGAATAATACGATATTCTCGAAATATGCCATTATGGGTTTGGGGTTACAAAAAATATATTATGTGTATCCAACTTTGTCGCCGAACATACATGAATACAGACGTTCACGATCATGAACGTACTTATTCGCGTATGTTCATCTATGAACTTTTTTTGTTCATCAGCGTTTACGCCACGACCCGGAGCTCTTTCGGGCTCGCGTCAAAGCGAGGGGAGGACATCACGCTCATGTCGTGTTGTCGGACATTTTTAACTGTTTTTAGTACTAGGTAGTGCAATATAATAGCTGCTTCTTTTTAAATGGCTAATAATACACGTGCTACATACTTTCATTACCTTTCCGCATTATTCCAATTAGATATGATTGGATTTAACCAAATATTTTACCTTATTACTACCGTGCTTCAGCAAACGCATGTTAAATTGTAGGTTTAACCGTGAGACGGCGAGAGTACCGTTCTTTGGGCGAGGCGGTATACAAACTTCATCACCAGGGTAGGCAACTAACCTGCTTGAACTTACTTTTCATCTAAAATGTTATTTATTTAATTGCTATTTTAATAAAACATAATATCAGCCTCAAAGCGAATGTGATATGTACTCAATTTGACGAGCACGCGGTGACGGGAGCTCCCGATTAAAGGATTACCGGTATTGCTTGGTGTGTTTACTTTGCCATTCAATTTGGGAGTATTACCACTATCACTGCACATTTTAATAAAAATAATGTTGACAGCCTGATAACCGAGTGTTTTACGAGTGGCACGGAAAATGTCATACATTTATTTATGTCTGTGGGAAAATCGCAATAAATAACGGAAAGCGAGATTTTTTATACCTAACTAATCTATACTAATATTATAAAGCTGAAGAGTTTGTTTTGTTTGTTTGTTTGTTTGTTTGTTTGTTTGTTTGTTTAAACGCGCTAATCTCAGAAACTACTGAACCGATTTGAAAAATTCTTTTTGTAATGGATAGCCACATTCAACGGGAAGGTTATAGGCTACTTTTCATCCCTAAATTCCCACGGGAACGGGCACAACGCGGGTAAAACCGCGGGGCGCTGCTAGTTACTTAATATAATAAATGTGACAAAATATAATTCCTCCTTCTTGTTATTTTATTATCTGTAAACGCATCTCGAATTATTATAATTATATCCTAAGAATTCCTGGCGTCTACCAACCACGACACGTCCAGCTAACGTTACGACACTTAATAAATATGTATGATTTTAATTAATCGCTTGCATCTCCTGTCAACTCTCACCGATGCCAATAAAATTGAAATGTCTCAGCTGCGAACTCAGGCTTCGTTATTTTTTGTTACACCCATTTTTCGGTAAAGAATTTGAGCAAACATGGCGGTGGTGAAGATATTTTTTATTATTCGAGAACGCATCTGCCGCATTGTCCAATTCTCGACCAATCCCGAGTGCTCCCGCTCCCCTAGCTGTCAGTTTACTGTCAATTGTTTGAAATTCGAATGTTATTTTTTTCTGTCGGTTGCGGCGTAGGGCGTTGACGCGGGAGTACATGGCCGGTCGTGTTATACAATTGAATTGATTGAATTATGGGTAATTTGGAAGGCTGCGGACCGTTATGGATCGCCACCCGCATTGTCGACGGTAAATAAAGGGATGCCAACCGATGACTATGTAAAAAGAGGGTACTTTTGACACGCCGGCATATTTGAAACCATAATTTATAAACCAGTTTCATAATTCACCCCTCAAAAATAATTTACTTAAGAGGTTAAGCTGAAAGCTTGGGAGAAGTTAAGTTAGATACAATGAAATATTAAATTCTGAAACGTTTTCCAACAAATAAAACAAAACGCCATCTAAAATAACTACCTACTATTAAAAACTTCATCAAAAAAGAAACATAACCAAAAAATTAAAAAGCCAACACACAAATATTTCCCAAAGTCACATTGCGTTTCATTGGATCAGTAAACTAGAGTAAACTAAATCGGATTGCGGTGGATGTGTATTGTGTACAAAAAGCGTAATCGTACGCAACTCCGTGGGGGCAAATATTTGTGTTTCGCCGCTGGTAATGGATTAGCGATGTCGCTGGCGCGGTGTTCGGTTACAGCCTCCGGTGGTCAAATAACGACCGTTCGCTTTGTACGCAGCTTTACACCGACCCGTGCGTTTGTACACGGCTTTATTTATACTTCTTGTGGGTTTCCACTTAGGATTTCACTACGTCTCATAATGTAAAGAAAATATTAAGGATTCTTCTTGTGTACGGTTAATAGTCACCCCTGGTGTCGAGGTTTCTAACAGATCAAAAGTGTCTGACATCGTCTACTGATAAGATAACACAACAATTCAAGCTATACCTAGTACTCTGCTCAATATAGTAAGTAGGTACATAAGCTTCAAAACGTAAGTAGCACCTACATAACTGAAAATTAGGGCGGCTTGCATAAAACAATTAACGATCAATTTAAATTAAGCAGTTTCTGTTTTGTAAAAATCAATTTAATTAAAGTTGGACGACGAGACGTTCATTATTGAAAACGGCTGATTACTTCTATTCAAGCCTGCATTATATTGTTATACATACGTAATATTTATGTACCGATATTGAATATATCGAAACAAACACAAATGTTAAACTACTTCGGCGCATGATTCGAAAACGATGTCCGGTATGTGTTTGTGATCTGTCAATGTTTGAATAAGCAAGTTGCGTATCTATGACGGCCAGCGGGCTATGTGGCAGACGCTCTGTTGCCTTTTCGCCGGAGCTATGCTATGCTATATTGCTATGATTGGTATCCAGTATCGCTATCAGTATCGACCAATAGCATTAAACGTAAAATAACATATCTATGGTGGTATTAGTAATCAAACTTATCTTAATCAACGTAGAAAAGCAACGTAACAAAGCAAAGTTGGTATCGACCTATTTATTTTATCAAATGTAGCATAGTTCAGCAATGTAGGTGCATAACACTTCTGAAAATAGGAACCCTTAATATTGTAGATGAAATGAAGAGAAATGTGCTTTCTCGCCACTCTCCCGAATAATTTACCGGGGTATTCAATTATCTAGATTAACTTAATCTTAACTAGACTAAGTGCCGCGACCACTACTCTCGAGTCCTATGAACGTGCTTTTGAAAACTTCAAAAGTGTAATCTGAACTCAGTAATACTTAAGAGATTAGAGTAAGAGCGATGTCAAATGTCACCTACAAGTCAAAGAATATAGCATGTACCAGATAATAGATACCTATTCGAACAATGACAAATACACCTATAAATACCATATGATACTTTCTTAGACGCTGTTGTGTTGAAAATATTATTATTCGGCTGTTGGTCTTGCCACTCAGCAGTCCGCTTTGTCCTCAAACAATAACCAAAACAAACATCATATGATACGTTATAATGGAGGCGGGTTCGAGTGGCGATTGCGCAAACAAACAGACAAACACCCGGCTGTGTTTGATCTGCAACGGGTTGAGACGGACACGGGCGCAGCGGCTTCGGGGAAACTGTTTGGTAGATCGGTATTAGCTGATGGTAGATAAAGTAAAGTAGGTATATGCCTGTAATTATAACTTTATATGCACGTTTTTGGTAAACCAGCCGAGGACATTTTAATCCCCTTATATAATAAATAATTAAAGAAAGAAAGATATGTATGTACAACGTAGTCTGACGAAGAATTTAAATTTAAAGGAGTTGAAAGCCGGTTACCCCAACGAGCGCTTTAGTAAATTGAATTACCTACGAAAGAAAGATAAACCATTGCAACAAATGTCGAACCGAGTATTAATTTCTACCTAATAGGTATCAAACACGAAACCAAACAGAAGGGTTGGCATCGGAAACAAAATCAACAAATTAGGAACAGTTGTCAGTGACAATTGACAGGATTAACTGGACACACCGGACATGGCCAGTGGGGAGGAATCAATTGCCGTTTATTTAGACGCGTGATTTTTAGACGTTCCAAAGGATTAACTAACGGGAAATTATATTACAATCATTAATAACAAATATTAGTAGAGTTTACGGGGTTACTACAGTTGCATGTAAGATCAGGTAGAGATGTCTCTTAGTCCAACACTATTAGATTGGTATAGATAGACATACCTAATATGTAGTAGAGCAATACGCAACGTTGAATAGAGGTTAGTGATACCTACAGTTTGTATGTGTTTGTTAAAGTTGGTTAGTTTCTTTCTCTATTACTTTTACGGTTGTGGAACAATGGTATAATGGGTAATCCGCAATAACTTCGCTTACCTATCAACTCTACCACTTTGTTTAATATTTTGTATCGAAATATATACTTACATATAATATAAAATAAAAATGTACCTAAATGCTTAGAATTCTAATTCACTGCGTGAACCTATCTCTTTTAGATATATTAGACGAATACTGTTTATCTATTGATTGGTCGGATTAACAATATAATGCCTAATCATTTTTAATTTTAAATAAGTTGGTAAATTACTTATTCAAATACTCCGACATGACCAGTTTCCACAGCAAATAAAAGGTAATTTGTCCAAGTAGGAATGTTCTTACTAAGCAATAAGGTAAATAAATCAGACCTACCTAGTAAATAAATCGGACGCAAATACTACATAATTTCGAAATAACTCGATGCCTAACATTATCTTTAATTAGATGCGTTAGTACGAGTTTTAGCACACTATTTACACAAAGAAGGTCAATCGAGGCAAATTGATGATAAAATATTAGAATTGAATACAAAACCTGATTCTAAGAATACCCTAAACAAATATCGTGTGATATTGGAATGCCAGTTCATTCAGACAATTAAACGGTGGTATAAATAGTGTCGCTCAGTACCTGTTTGCTGATGAACAATAAACGTCAAGCCACAGTCGAACGTTCAAATTCGCCGTGAAACGAGCGGCCCGCGCCTGCCGCGCCGCGGGGCGCTGCTTTTAAGCTAATATTGAAATATCTTTTATCTTTCTCTCTTTTTCTCGACGGAATTAGAAAAAAATGACACCTGTCAGTGTGATGCCCTGGAGTGGCTCCCACGTCCGACGGATAAAAAGATGATTTCCGAGCAATGAGTGTTTGTAAACAAACATGTCCGGGCGACACAATGCACTAACCGCCGTTGAATGGGCGGCCACTGAGCTTTTGTTATTAATCTTTGAATCATAATGGCTATTTTATATTTCGTTTAGAAATGTTGGGGTACAAAAGTTAATCTTTAAACAAATTGATCCACTTTAAAAAACCCGAGTAGGTAGACTTTATATCAGAGTTTTGAACGGCCCAAAGTCCATATAATCCAAGATGGGGTAACGAAAAACTAACGGGATGGATCACGGTCTGATGATCTGATGAAATGCCACAACAGGCCTACCCAAACAACCACTTACGCATACTTTGCCACATTTCTACTGACAATTTAACTTCAAAAAGTTTATCACACACAATCCCCCGGGTTGAGAGCTTAGCCGACACCGGCTACGCCTTTAATTTTACACGTAAGTAGGTACCTAAAAATAATTAAGTTAAATCTAACTCAAACATTTACATTGGCCCCAGGTCCGAAGCTGATGATCCCGCCAGCAGAGTTCGTAACAAGCGGCGTAGTAGGTAGCCCTCAAGAGCTGCGTTCGCCAACCGGAAGCTCCCTACTCTCCGGACCTTTGCTAAGCCTCAACAACACCGGCCGGACTAATTTCACCAACAAGCAACTCACGGAGTTAGAAAAAGAGTTCCATTTTAACAAGTATCTAACGCGTGCGAGACGGATAGAGATAGCTTCCGCCCTACAACTGAATGAGACGCAAGTTAAGATATGGTTCCAAAACAGAAGGATGAAGCAGAAGAAGAGAATCAAAGAGGGTCTAATAGTAGCCCCCGATGTAACGCCTTCAAGCTCGCAGGCCGCTGCTATAGGATCCAGTGAAAACAGTCGCGAGTCCAGCTAGAGGAACTACATGATGCAAGGACTCCAAGTGAATCGTTAGTTGTAATTGTGAAAGTCAATCGCAAGGAAGATAGAGTAGGTATTTAATCGAAACAATTATCCATCGACTCTTGGAGAGAGAAAATTGTATAGTTTCGGTTTAAAACGTTATCTTTCCTTCATTAGCATTACCAATATGAAGTAGGTATACCTTATATACCTATAACTAGTTAGCCAGTGGCAAAACTCCAGGAGCAATTGTTATTTTGACACTTACTTACTTGGTTCTAGAATGAACTGCATACTTCACATTGGTAATAAATTAGACAAAGATAATACTCTACAATCAAACCCGAAATTGGCCAACTTTATCTCTAGAGATCGATGAGTAAATGTATTGGTCGTGTGCTATACCTACTATAACCTAACACAAAGATCCGTGCAGAGAAGTTTCCAGTGGGGCTACTTTTTGATAGACATAATAAATAGTGAACCAAAATGTGATGAATGTAACTTACTAACACAATGGATGTTGGTACCTACTTCTTTAAACTAACTCAATCACTTCTGCCCTATTGATAAACGTGTGGTATAATTATTAAATTTAAGTTTTGTGTTGAAATTACGAGCCGTTAGATTACTGCACGGAATTCTGTGTTTTGGTATAATTCCTTGGTCAATAGCTTTTGTGAGCGAAGTAATTCTTACTCTTAATAATATTGAGAAGCTAGTTGATTATTTGTAGATAACGTAGGTATTTATTGTAATTGATAAATATCGCAAAGCCAATCAGTTTTTAAATAATAAGATATCCGATAATGATGTGAAGATATGATATCCGTTGAAAATGTATATTCAGGTGTATTTATATAAAGTTATAGAATGTAGAACTTTCATTTGCTTTGTTCTAGTGTTCATAATTTTTACGAAATCAAATATGTAGTTAGTTAGCAATAAATAAAAAAGGCTACGATATATTTGTTTATTTTGTAGGATCTTTATTCTGAGATTGAATAGATTAAGCATTAGGTGCATAGTTGTTAAGACATTTAATATTTTTTTATTTATTTTTTATTTTTGTTTGAGACCAAAGCATTTTTTATAACTGCCATGCTGCCAGACATTAAAATGTATGTTTCCTAGTATACTCTGTAAATTCTCTCCGTTTCAAGTAATATCTCCCTGAACTAATACATAGACGCTTTAATATAGTGAACAAAATGAACGATTTTAATTTTCGTGTGCGTTACGCCAGCCAGATGTTGTCGAAAATCACCTTTTTTTTTCCAACAATAATTAGAAGTCCAGCTTCTTCAATTGTTGTGCTAATTTTTAAATTTGTATCGGTTATGGTTTTTTAGTTATTTGAGAAAAACAGATCTGGCTGGCGTAACGTTACCCCAGCCAGATGTTTTGTTAATTAAAGAGTTAATTGAAATAAATTGTAGGTAAATAATTAGAAGTGTATTAGTTGTAAATGTTGCCACAAAAATTGAATTTGTATCGTTTATAGTTTTGAAGATATTCAGGATCCCGCTGGGGTAACGTTTACGTGTTTGCTGTATCTCCGAAACGGTTAAGCGTATATATCTAATTTTTTGTACACAACTTCTATGAATTAGTTGTAATTTGTTTGCTAAGAAATGAAATCAAAATGATTTACCGTTTAAAAGTATTTTAATTATTTAAAAAACACTAAAATGGGTCCTGGCTCTTTAAATATGAGCTCTAAAGAGTTACTTGAAACGTCATTTTGTAGCTTATAACTACCTTTAAATGTTTATAAAGTTTCACTAAATTCCTGTAAGTATTTATTCAGTTATGATGGTTTTTAATTCATTTCTTGCAACGATGCGCTCCGGAGATTTTTAGTCACCATTTTACCGAGCTTCTTGTGGTTTTCATAAATAAATTTGATATCAACAATTAGTATTTTAGTTCAATATTCCACCTGTAAAATTTCAGCGTGATACATTTAGTAATTACGGAGATAATTAAAAAAAATACATTATTAAGTGCACGACCACGGCAACCCGACCAAGTATAGATGGTAACAAAAAAGCGGCCGCGTAGTACATTATGCTTACCCTTTAAACTGTATAGTATAATAATGCTACATGCTCCATACAGTCGCGTACAAAATTAAACTTTTGAGACTATAGCATAGTATATGTATTAATTATCTTTGAATGGATTAAATTATAATGTTTTCAATTCATGTGTCTACTTAAAATACTGTACTATTCATTACAGACCTATCTTATTTTAGCTGTTGTGAGGTAGACCCTAAACATATTTTAATTTTTAAAATATTGCTGTAAATTGATAAATACATTAAATCATCGTAAAAAAAAGGCAATTATAAATTATAAAATTCAAAGGCATCAAATGCCTTTGAATTTTAAAAATATTTAATTAGTACAAACACGATCCCATTGCAGTTTCGAAGTAATTTAGATAGAGATAGAAAACTTTGTACTTTCTTAACGCGCTGCATTTGCGTGTGTTCGATGTTCTGCACGCTCTTATTATGTCAGTCAATAACTAATATTTATATTGAGCGTATGTTGCTATGAAAAAAGGTATACCTAAAGTCTGGCTACTTCGCATTTTACTTTGTAAGATTATAAGACTTGATTACCTCTTTATAAAAATACACAAATTGACATGATATTGTTTTATTTTTACACTTCTGTACGTAACTGTACTTTACGTTTAAAAATATCCTATTAATTTCAAAAGGTAAGCATAATGTACTACGCGGCCGCTTTTTTGTTACCATCTATACTTGGTCGGGTTGCCGTGGTCGTGCACTTAATAATGTATTTTTTTTAATTATCTCCGTAATTACTAAATGTATCACGCTGAAATTTTACAGGTGGAATATTGAACTAAAATACTAATTGTTGATATCAAATTTATTTATGAAAACCACAAGAAGCTCGGTAAAATGGTGACTAAAAATCTCCGGAGCGCATCGTTGCAAGAAATGAATTAAAAACCATCATAACTGAATAAATACTTACAGGAATTTAGTGAAACTTTATAAACATTTAAAGGTAGTTATAAGCTACAAAATGACGTTTCAAGTAATTCTTTAGAGCTCATATTTAAAGAGCCAGGACCCATTTTAGTGTTTTTTAAATAATTAAAATACTTTTAAACGGTAAATCATTTTGATTTCATTTCTTAGCAAACAAATTACAACTAATTCATAGAAGTTGTGTACAAAAAATTAGATATATACGCTTAACCGTTTCGGAGATACAGCAAACACGTAAACGTTACCCCAGCGGGATCCTGAATATCTTCAAAACTATAAACGATACAAATTCAATTTTTGTGGCAACATTTACAACTAATACACTTCTAATTATTTACCTACAATTTATTTCAATTAACTCTTTAATTAACAAAACATCTGGCTGGGGTAACGTTACGCCAGCCAGATCTGTTTTTCTCAAATAACTAAAAAACCATAACCGATACAAATTTAAAAATTAGCACAACAATTGAAGAAGCTGGACTTCTAATTATTGTTGGAAAAAAAAAGGTGATTTTCGACAACATCTGGCTGGCGTAACGCACACTTAATTTTCAGTTACATACAATAATTATTTTCGAAAAAAATATGTAAACATCGCGTAGCATAGATGTTAATAACTAGTCTTAATTATTTAAAATAGCGAACATTATAGTAAAATGATACAACAATCCGAAAGCCCTTAATATTTTAACAAAAGTTTAGTAAATAACTTACCTCAAGGTACATAACATGGACTCCGAAATACCCCGTTATTCACAATTCACATCACAACTTACACATTTTAATTAGATACCTACTTATTTTAAAAACTCACATGTAGTATTTTACTTTTTTAACACAAAACTATAACATGCACTCACTAATTTATTAAAGTTCCGTATCGCGTTTTACATATTACATATTACTTTTTTCATAAATCGGTACGTAACTATGTACCTGACGTTTCGCGCGGATTACACCACTCGTGGCGCGCGCTGTCATGGGCGGGAAACTAGCTGAAGCGGCGAGAGTCGAGACGCGTTGTCTGCATTCCTAATTCAAATTACCATCCACGCATATTCTTTATTGAGTAGACAACATTATAAGTATGTACTCTCTGGTATTAAGGTTGTTACACACTAAGCGTACGAGTTCCGAAGATTCCATACGAATAAGCCACGATTTTTTTTTACCTATAAATATTTCGATAAATTTGATGACAGTCTTCGGAAGTAACGGATGTAGCACGTCTCATTGTATTTTGTTTATTTTCTTAACTATTCATTCTTCCTTTAAGTTTCATTATTCAAGCTACATTGTGAATAAGGGATTTACTGACGAACCTATTAAACTAAGTATCTACCTATAAGTCATTCCTGCATTCAAAATATATATTGTAAACAAATAATATGTTAACAGAGCAAAAACATTTGCAAACATATTTTATTGAAGATTTCTCCGTTGTTATTATTATTGAACTTTTAAGAGAAAATAATCGCTCTTATTTATCCAAAACATTAAACCATAAGTAATCGTTATATTAAAATAAATAAAAATTAAGTATGTTTAAAAAATTGTCGCGATTTTTTTGTTTAATTTGACACTTCAAAAACTTTTCATTCAACACTGTTGCCATGAATGTTTACCAAAATGTTACTTTGGTTACTAAACTGTTTACGCCTTTGGCAGTGACTTAACTTGACATTTCTTTGTTTACAAGATCTACCTTGAATGTAGGAATCGATTATATTAAAATATCATTTTCCTATTATGTATTCGTGTAGTAAATGTACATAAAGGTTTGTACATAATAACGTTGTGAATTGTTTTCATGTAACATAAATAAGGTAGGGCTAAGTATAATTAAGTATTTTAATTTCATCATTAAATTAATCATGTCTATTTTTAATGTTGTAGTTTTATTCATAAACGAGTAAAGTACATGTCGATAGTAATTTTTCTATTTAATATTAAGGTATATTTTTGTTGAAATTCGTTTAGTTTCATAAAATAGGCATAGGCATATGAAGGCATTTTAACCATTAAAAAAAACATTTGGTTGACAGCTATAAACCAAGAAACATTCAAGAAATGTGGCCATATCATATCGGCTCACAGAACAGAAGGCCGCCGTTGGGGCCAAAAAATTCTCGAGTGGAGACCGCGGACCGAAGGCGCAGCGGAGGATCCACCAACAAGGTGGTCTAATGATCTGGTGATCTGGTGAAGGCTGCAGGATCGCGGTGGATGCAGGTCACTTCCAAACGAATTACTTGGAGATCAATGATGGCCTATGCGCAGCTGTGGACGTCCTACTACGGCTGACATGATGATGTTTCAATAATTTTACTTACCTTTAGACTTACTTCGACATACGTATCTAAATAAAATAAAAGCATTCGTTACAAATTATTTATTAGTCCCAAAACACTACAAATAAATCTACAGGCAATTAATACAATTTAATATTACTTGGCAATACTCTAATGATAATATATTTTGGACTAAATTTGGCTACACCCTAGCGTGTTAACACTTCATGAAAACAAAAAAATATTTTACAAAAATAATTTAAAAAATAATTATATTCAAATTTTGCTTAAGAACTAGGTTACTTTTATAAATGCGACAATCTCTGTTTGTTTCGATTGCATGTTGAAGCTATTAAACCGATATTTATAAATTTTAGCGTACAAATAATGATAATTGTACAAAATGAAGACATTGGAGATTAATATAGAACATTTTATTTACCGAAAAACCCGGAACCGCTACTTTTATCCCAACATTAAGTTCCTTCATTTATCGCACAGGAAAAGGTACGCTGCGGGTGAAATTGCGGGGCATTTTTTTACTATAAGTATGTAAGTATTTATATTATACATCTATCAATGGTTTTTTCATCACATTATAAGGCCATAGCTGTGAATCTCCCATGGATTAAGATTTTTTTCATATCCTACATCTATGGAATCTCCCGAATACATAAACTGGTACACACTGGTACCGCGTTCAAGAGCCTCTTTGGTTTTATTTTACTGATTAAAAAAAATACTTTGAAAACCGTTTGTCAAAATCTTATGGAATTGAAGAGCATTGAGTTATAATCATGTTATAATGTACTAACATACTAGTGAAGTCACTTCAAACAAGCTTCGTCAGAGATTCTTCTTGGTCCGCGGACAAAGACCCATTTAGGGTGCCTGTCCATTGAAGCGGAGCGAGGCTGCGGAGCGGAGACACGGAGAAATATGAACCAATAGGATTGCATCAAATATCTGACCGGAGAGGCACCGTGTGCCGTGCAAAGTGCCAAGCGCTGGCCACAATGTCACGTGTTCACACTACTGTATCTTTCCATTAAATATGCCTTAAGTGAATTGTAGAAATAAGTTTAAAAAATAATTAAAAGTCAAGGAACGGCCTTTCAGCTGTAAATCTAATTTACTAAGTACATAAGCAGCGATCAGACGGCACGATTCATCGTGCCCTAAGTCCCTAAGTCCCGATGCATTGGGTGGTGTGATCGCTGTTAGGCCACAGATAGGCTGTTAGTGTCCCTAAATCGGGCGATCGAGAGTGCCCGACCGCCCTAAGTCCCTAAGTCTGATATTTTGAAAGCGTAGGCGCCATCTTCACTGCTCGGCATTCAGCTGCCAAGTGAGTTAGGGTGGCGATATCGTGTAGTGTGATCAGAACGCCCAATCTATCGAGCCATATCGAGCCCTGCTCATCGGCCCAATGAATCGTGCCGTCTGATCGCTGCTATACTTTTAAAACAATTACATAGGTATATTTTAATTAATGCAAAATTGTTATATTTTTATCAACAAATGGCCATGGTGAGTATTACACAGAAGGGACATTATTGACAAAGAATGATAAATAAGTACCTAATGTAACTATTTATTAATCTGTGACCTAATTATGTTTTTTATTCCATAATATTAGCCGACTTTTTATGTTAACCGACATCAAAAAGGAGGTTTTGTATTAGAACTGTATGAATGTACGTAAGTATTTAACTTCAAATTAGGTTGCAAACCTATACTATTCAAACAAGAAACTCTACTAAACTCTCTAAAAAAAGAAACTCTACTTATATTCAATCATATTTTTATATTTAACTTTGTATAAAATTATCTTTAAAATATATTTAACAATAATTGCGCAGAAGAGTCCACTCAGCTGCAATTTTTAAAATCTTTTAAAATTTTTAAAACTTGTCATAGGATTTATTGTAATCAAGATATTTGTTCTGGATAGCCCCTCTAGTACGATAGTACATTTAACTCAATGCAGAAGAGTACTTATGTCGAGAACTGTTCGATTATTCGTCCATTTTCTCGATTAAAGTGTAGTTATGCATTTAACGTCTGTGTGTAATTTTGTAATCATGACGTTTTTAAATGTCAGTTGTTTCAATTATTTCAAATTTCATTCCGTTCTCGTGGAGATGGTCAATTAGTTTCGTTTTCCTGAACGCCACTGCAGGTGTAAGAATACCCCTGGAAAGAAAGTAACATATTTATTATATTATTAAAGTCTTTTGTTTCCTTTGCAAATTACAAAGTAATATGTAGTATTTATACTCGTGCTGAACTCAAAAACTACTATAATTTTTATCAGAATTATAATTTTCATGAAAATCATTGTCTATTACTTTGACACAACATTGGAGCAGAACATCGACAGGCTATGTGGTCGATGGAGCAGATTAAAATGTTATTTTTTAATCTCAATACATCCGAGGCGCTAACTGTAACGTAGGTAGGTTCGCTAAGTCAGGAGAAGTACTCTCAACCTATAACTAGTGAGGTACTAGTACTAGTAGGTACAACATTATAAATATATTACCTTTCCGTGATCTGCTCGTTTTCCTGTAAGAGTGTGATCGCGCTGTAGATCAGAGTCATCGCGGTGAGTCCGTAGCCGGGGTTCGAGCCCGACACCTGCTCGACACGCAAAATTTAGCATTATTTCGTGAGCCTATACGCTGAATTTGCTATGAGAAATAGGGGGAGGACTTGCAGTAAATACATTATTATCTCCTTCCATAGAGAATGCATCCCCTACTTCTTCTTTTCTACCTATCATATTTCTGAGTTACATAAAATCTAGTGTTTATTCAGAAACAAAAATACATACACCAAGAAGCATGCCACTACTTATATATTATACACTAGCCGCGCCCCGCAGGCTCACCCGCGTAGTACCCGTTCCCGCGGGAATTTCAGAATACAATATATTCCATGTATTATTCTGATGGATATAACTTATATTACTGTAAAGTGTCATCCAAATCCGTTCAGTAGTTTTTGCGTGAAAGTGTAACAAACATACATACACCCTAAGGAACTTACTCGCATTTATAATATTAGTAGGATTAATTCTCACCAGCGCCTTCACCCGCCGATCCATCTTCCCATTGATGTCGCTGCCTTCCTTCCACCCTTCTCCTATGAGTTCCATTTTGAACGTTGTCCCTTTCATGACGTCTTCAGTCGGTCCACTGTGAGTCACCATGCCGAGCGTGAAGACACGCGGGTAGTTCAGTAGGAGCGAGCGGGTGAGAGAGAATCTGGAAAAAAATGCAGAAATATTATGGTTTATTTTTCGGTTTGAAGAAATAAGATATGTTGCCACCGTTCAAGATCCCTAGTATTTTACTATTTTATATGATAGTCTCATTCAAAAACATCGTAGTCTATTGTCGCCCCGAAATCCTCACCAAGAACGGATACACCTTGGATAAAACTAATTTCCACGCAAACCGCTTAGAATACTCACTGAGCCATGATATATAAGAAGGCGGCCGCGATGATGGACTCGAGCGCGGCGAACACGGAGGCCCACTTGACGTATATCCTGAAGTGCGCGGGCCGCGTCCCGACCGCGTCCCGCAGGCGGCGCTGCGAGCGCCACACCAGCGACGCGTCGGCGCCCGGGAACGGGACCGCCCACCCCGCGCCCGCGCGGTGCAGCACGCGTCTGGGGAACCACGAGCGGTTCAGGGTTGCGGGGATTCTAACTACGTTTACGGATACCCTTCGCTTTTATTTCACATTTTTGGAACGAAATTCCTTATCGCGCGTGGCGAAAGGGGGCTAGACGGAAAAAATGTTAACGACATTTTATAGGCCAGAGAGGGACAGACAGAGAACCTAACGCACGCCAGAGAGAGACAGACAGAGAAACATGCGCGAGTGCTGTTTGTCTCTCTCTTGCGTGCACATGTTTCTCTGTCTGTCTCTCTCTGGCGTGCGCATGTTTCTCTCTCTCTCTCTCTCTCTCTCTCTCTCTCTCTCTTATAGAAAGCAAGCTTGATATTGTCGTTTCGTCTTTCTATTTCGCATTGAACAGTATGGTGTCGCGACGTTTATTTTTGTTGATGATAAATAAATTTCGTTCCATCCGGGTGTCCCTTAAGTTTTTAGAACGAAGTTCCTTATTGCGGGTTACGAAAGGGGGCTAGCCGGAAAATGGTAATGAAATTTTTCACGACATTTTTTAGGCCAGTAAGGGACACACAGAGAAACTTGCGTACGCCAGAGAGAGACAGACAGAGAAACATGCGCGAAAGAGACAGGCAGAGAAATTTGCGCACGCCAGAAAGAGACATACAGAGAAAATGCGCGAGAGAGACAGGCAGAGAAACGTGTGTACGCCAGAGAGAGACAGGCATGTTTCTCTTTCTCATGTGTTATTCTGATGTACATATAACCTATATTAGGTAACTGTAGTTTCATCCAAATCCGTTTAGCAGTTTTAGCGTGAAAGAGTAACAAACATACATAATAATCCTTTTGCATTTATAAAATTAGTAGGATAGAAAGAGGTAATCATAGTTATCGTGTTGATGTTGTTTATATTGAGCTGACGAGCTGGCGGGTTGCCGAGCTGGCGAGTTAGCGAGCTGGCGAGTTGGCGAGTTGGCCAGTTGGCGAATTGGCGAGCTGGTGAGTTGGCAAGCTGGCGAGTTGGCGAGTTGGCGAGCTTAGGCGATTTCGCCATACATCCTATCCTACTAATATTAAAAATGCGAAAGTTTGTGAGGATGGATGTATGTAGGTATGTATGGATGTATACGTAAAAACTACTGGACGGATTTGGATGAAACTTTACAGTAATATAGTTTATACATCAGAATAACACATGGGATAAATTTTATCCTGAAAATCCTACGGGAACGGGTACAATTATTAAAATACTTTATTACAACTTATTACAACACTTTATACAACACTTTATTACAATTAATCGAAAGGAACTTCGTTCCAAACGGGTGTCCCTTGACACCTCTCAAGTTTTTATCTGATGTTTCGGCCCCTTTAGAGGAACCGTACTCACAGAAGACTGTATCCCGGTACGGCCTGGAAAATGCAAATAAAGTGAGACGCCTCGAAGACCTTATGACTAAGCGCGCAAGAAACGAAATATGGGCAAGTAGAAACCTGCTTCGTCAACTTATTTTGAGTCTTCTGTGACCACAGTTCCTGTAAAGGGGCCGAAACGTCAGATAAAAATGTAAAATAAAAGCGAAGTGTATCCGTAATCAGAACCAGTGTGGTACAACGTAGGCACACCCGCGCCTCCGCACCTCTTGGGCAACGCCGGCACGCGCGGCGGCATCGGCTCCGGATAAAGTTGTTTCCGCAACGATCTCAACTCGCCGTAGTGAGCCAACCTGGAACGTACGATATTTCAGATTGTTGTTAACTTTATAACTACCGCTAGGAGGCAAGTTAGAACACGCTATAGACATTTTCGGCGGGGTCGCATCCGTACATTTTGATGGCCAGAAATAAATTTTAATAAAACCTGTGCACTCAGTATATGGATGCCACAGTGCGGTACACACCCGTACACCAGCGACTCCCACGTGCCGTAGTGCACGATCCCACTCGACAACGCCTGACGTCTCAAATGAGGCGGGAGCTCGGAGCTCAAGTATGACTCTACAGAGTTCACTGTGCCTGGAACATAGGTTTATACGATTCATTTAGTTATAATTGTATTGTTGACTTAGTACTTGAAGGTAAAGTTAGTAAGTAAGGTAAAGATTATGGTTCTGGACCCAACAGAGTATTGGAAAAGTATTAGAAAGTGTGTTTGTAAGTACTCTGTCACGCAAAAACTACTCAACGGATTTGGATGAAACTTTACAGTAATTTAGGTTATACATCAGAATAACACGTGGAATACATTTTATCCCGAAATTCACCCGGGAACGTGTACAGCGCGAGCAAAACCACGGGGCGCAGCTAGTTCTTTATATAAGTACTAGCAGCGCCCCGCGGTTTTACCCGTGTTGTGCCCGTTCCCGTGGGAATTTCGGGAATTATTTACATAAAAACCTTCCTCTTGAATCACTCTACCTGATACAAAAAACCACATCAAAATCCGTTGCGTAATTTTAAAGATTTAAGCATACAGACAAACAGACGCGACTTTGTTTTATACTATGTAATGATTTTATAGAAAATTGGCACCTTTTCATTCCTCTTAAGTATTTCATAAATCATAATGGAATGAGATGTGGATAGAAAGATTATCTTAGGTGGTGAATCTACTGTTTGTAATGAAATTATTTGTATCTATGGGACAATTTTAATCCAGATCCGTAAAAAACATTCCCATCAATGACATTATTGCAGTAGTTGTATGTAGTTGTGTGTACACTATACGTGCCTCCGAAATGTGTCTGCAGGAACAAAGTGCCGAGGTCGCTGGGCACGCAGTCGAAGCCGCACGCGCTGACGACCGCCACGCCCGCCTCGCGAGCCAGCGCGTCGTATTTCAACTGCATGGTTTCCATGAACTGAAATCAACATACGATGTTTGTTTGTATAAATATATTTGTCGTAAATATTGGACACGGATTTGAAGGTTAAAGGCGACTTGCGTAAGAACTCTTTAATGTATTAACTACCTAAATATGTTTGAGAAACAAAAATTGTTCGTTATATTGCACCAAATAGAACACTATTTTAAACGAATATTTAGGCGGTAAATAAAATTACGAATACTTATGCAATCCGCCCTTAGTGTATAAAACCATTAGAACACCGCTATTCCAATAGGGCCTACTTACACGAGTTGAAACTAATTTCGATCCATCGCGTTATATGTACTAGCGTAGTACATACATACATATTATAACTCAATGGTTCGATCCATCTTTACGCGTGGCAATATAATATGCGTTTGCAACATTTGTAAATATATTTGACCATCTGTATTTGAATATTATTGAATACTTGAACGTTTGCAAAGGGTCTATTCGTATGTTTGTACTATTGTTGGTAAGAAGACTTTTGCTAGATTTTTGATACTATTATTATGATGATGATTTTTTTAGCTTCCTGTCTATGCATAAAGATATAGGTGAGTCAGACAGCGAAATATTTAGCACCGAAAATGATTACTAGTTAAATTACTAAACAAAAATATTTTGGTGATCATCGACCTTCAAAAACAAAGATATCTAAAAAATATAATATCTATTAGAGTTTGGATTGGCCACTAACCTACTCGAGTTTTCTTTTTTTATAGTGTATTCGAAACCTATATCGGTACATCCAAAATAGCTATTAACGACCTCAATTATTACGGAAGAGTACTATAATAATTTATATACGTAAGCAATGACGTAAGACGTCTAAATTCAATTTCCTATAATGCAACATCAGTGTCAATAATTACATATTTTATCTTCGGGACGTATAATCCTTGAGATCAAAGGTACAGTCAACGTGTAGCCCCGTTTCCTGCACTGAGGAGGATCTTTGGAAGGCAAATGACAGTGTAATAGACCTGGCCAAATTTTGGTCTAAACATATTTAATTTTATTTAAAAAACCCCATCTCGACTCGAGAAGAAGAACGTTGATACCGAGAACCTCGTATATGTAAACCTCTACAATACCTACCATCATGTCAATTTTTAATGAACAATTTTCAACTTATTAATGTTCTAGTAGTAGTACCTACTAAAGTGCTTAAAATTTTCACGGACTGACTGTACCTACTGATATAACAATACAATACCAAACTACGTTGCTATGCTTCGTAGCATAGCTTTGGGAGAAGGGCACTCTAAAGATGAAACACCGCACCTACCTGTGGCTCGCCCGTAATATCGACGACATGCGTCTTGCACTCGATGGCCGCGGTGACCACCGGCTCGCCGTACAGTCTGTAGGGGCCGCAGCAGTTGGCCACCACTCGGGCTTCACTGCACATGTCCTTGAGAGACTGCGCGTCTGTCACGTCTGCTATTATCATACGGATGTTGGTTAGGTCTTCACCTAGAAGAACATAAAGTGAAATTAAATTAACTCCTGATCATGGCCATGTTTTGAATATTCCAGTCTACATAACTCCTTCAGCTACTCCTAAGATCAATAAAGTTAAGAAGTTAAATTAAAGTTAGTTAAGAAGCCCCTTCCCAATCGGACTCAAACCCCCAAACTCACCTCAATCCTCAAACAAAATTGATTCTCTTAATAAACTTATATAAGAGATCTCAAACCCGGATTGTGGTGTCTAAAAAATTCCACCAATCAAATATAATTGTCATATAAGTTAACCAACCTGTGTTCTGCGCCACTTCCTTGAGCAGCGCCTCGAGGCGGGAGTGCGACCGTCCCGCCACGGCCCACGAGAGCGCGGGGTACTTCTTGGAGAGGCGCACCATCTCGGCCACCACATGTTTGCCGGTAAAGCCTGTCGCACCGAATATCACGATGCTTAGTCGAGACATCTACAAAGACAAGTTAAACCAAAATACAAAATAAAATTGCTAATAACGACCCTGATACGATTTTCATTCCCTAATATTTATCTAATGAATACCGACATGGTCGAAAGATTGAAACGACAGGGATCGATAATATAACGTGCCCTCCAAAGCACGGTAGCGCCCTGATAAAATGGCACTATCGGCCACCTATCCATGTAGAGTTGTTCGTTCCTTAACAATAGCTTACCTCCCAGTCAAACTACGCCACGAGCACTACATGCTGAAGCGTGTATCGCTCGCGGCTCGTCTCGTCGATGAGCATACTGCATACAGTATCATCGCTAATCTACCGGACAGGTTTAGGGCCTCGTTTTGCCGTACGTGGCCGACTATTCCAGCAAAAACAACCCGTAAAGTAAGTAACCGGTTTAATTTTCAATTATACAATCCTGCTAATTATTATACATTTTTGTTGCTACTATTAACAGCAGTGAGCGAGTTAAAGTCAAACCACACGTTCGATATTTTTTAACGTAAGGCCATTAAGTTATAATGTAGTACCTACATATAACTCAATGCGTAAGGAACACTTCGTTACGTTCGGGTAGATGTTATTTATCATATCAGTTAATACCGTCGGCTAATAATCATTATTATTTCTAGATTATGATAACATAAAATTGACATAACAATCTTTTATATAACTTAAAGTCACGCTATTTTTAGAAACAAAGAGCACTTAGTAGGTAGGTAAGTAACTATGTGACCAATTATAGAATAAGAACCAGAAACTCGATCGAGTTGATTACCAGATACTCGCTGATTTTTAGCTAGTAAGTTTATTTAATGAAATTCAGAGAAAAATATTGAGTAAAAAAGTAAATAGTATGTAAGTAAATAGTATGTATGTATGCAACACCTATACGTAGGTAGTAACCTATTTATTAGGCATCTTTTTGTTTTTTTTTTATTTAACCTGTTGTGTCCCACTGCTGGGCAAAGGTCTCCCCCAGGCACTGATATACCTTAATAAGACAAAAGCTAATTCATCAGTGTTGGGTCAAACCAATACTTGAATACTTGAATAGTTCGACGTGTACGTATTATGCCTATCTATCTAATGTATGTAACAGGTGCGACTAGGAGACTAGACTAGGACTAGGTAAGAATGTAGATTTTCCTTTATATTGTGTCATTGGTTTGAAAAACCGGTCTCAATAGTGTCTATTTCATAATTCAATAAACTTATAGATTATACTAGCAGCGCCCCGCGCGGTTTTACCCGCGTTGTGCCCTTTCCCGTGGGAATTAAGGGATTTTTTACACATATAAACCTTCCTCTTGAATAGACAGACGACAGACGCGGCCGGGCAGTTTCATAATAGGTAGGTATGTAGTGATAGTGAAGAGGTATATCATATAAATAGACTATTTAAAATATGTATGTTACAAATTGTTGAGTATCCTAAATGCGTGTGATACGGATCTATAACCACATTGGTCATAGCTCGCAAGTCAACTATTCACTAATTAATTATTCATGGATGATTCCGTTGTATTGTGCAGGTGTATTGAACAACTATTGAACTTTAATCATTGCTCAGTTTATTTTTACTGTCAATTAATTATACAGTGATAACCTTTATTTACATTTAAGAGGGTCATCAAAAATAACTTAATTTATAGTAGGTACCTATACTTGTCGGGACCATTGAGGTATATATGTACTACGTTAGTACATATAACTCAATGGTCGGGACCATGTTTTCTTGGCCGTTCTTGTCGGATGACATAGTGTGGAATCGTGCAAAATGTGTACCTAATCGAAGTGTAGTTGTCGCCGATCGACGCGCCTTCCGTTTCTATGTTGAATGACCGGTTATGACATAGGTACACTTATTAAATAAAATATATAAGAATTTATCCTCTCGTTAAATTCTTTTCCTTTTGAAATAGTTTGTATCTAGATTTGAATAATTTAATAAATCTAGATTTACTATAGGTGTTTTAGTGAGAAAAGAAATAACTTCTCAACCCAAATGTATTTCATGGTTTGGATCTAAGGAATGTGTGAACAACATGTCATACTCATTGAAATAAATACTGAATAACAAAATCGCAACAACTATCTTCTTGAACTACAGTTCCTTTAGGAACGAGTGACAAATTATTGATTTAAATGTATATTAAAAAATGCTATATAATGAAATCAAGCATAAAAAATAAACTCATTATCTTTGAGCATTATGTGTAGAAAAACACTAGTAAATGCATAGTACACTTAACTCAATGAGTAGATGCCATGCAAATTACTAATCTTAATGACTTCAATCAAAGGTTATTTTATGTCTTTAAGAACATAAGCAATAATAGGATTTAAGTACTGACATACAATACAAGGATAAAAAACATCAATTTACTCAATTATATTTAATGGCTTTTGTGACAAACTCACAAGTAAGTGGTAATGGTAAGAATAATCTATACTAATATTATAAAGCTGAAGAGTTTGTTTTGTTTGTTTGTTTGTTTGTTTGTTTGTTTGTTTAAACGCGCTAATCTCAGGAACTACTTAACCGATTTGAAAAATTCTTTTTGTAATGGATAGCCACATTCAACGGGAAGGTTATAGGCTACTTTTCATTCCGAAATTCCCACGGGAACGGGAACAACGCGGGTAATACCGCGGGGCGCTGCTAGTTTGTATAATAAAACCTACCCATATATTATGAAGGTAACATATCTATTTAAAAACTTTTAAAAATGTACTACATTACAAAAAGGTATGGGTAAATTTGTTAATAATTGTATAATAGAAAAATAAATTAAATTCAAAATTTAACCATAACAATTTATCATAAAACTGGTAGCGTCCCGCGGTTTTACCCGCGTTGTACCCATTCCTGTGAGAATTTCGGGATGAAAATTAGCCCATAACCTTCCCGTTGAATGAGGTTATCCATTACAAAAAGAATTATTCAAATCGGATTTGTACTTTCTGAGATTAGCCCTTACAAACAAAGTTAGAAACTTTAACTCTTTATATTATAGTAAGTATTATTATAGAAGTATAGATATTATGCAACAATGCAGTAGGTAATTGCTGCAAAATGTAATTTGAAATACTTGGCAAACTTTTTGTTGAATTTTAATAATACATGATGTGACAAATTTAAATAAAGGTAATGCAAGTTTTGCACTTTTATCATGGAACAAATTAAAGATATCATACCTATTCCACTTTTATAATACTTTTCCACTTTTATAATATTTGAATATTCAACAAATTAAATGTGTTACACACCTACAAGTAGGACTGGCAACTTGTGGCTTTGTACCGTAAAGAGTGGTGGGAATGGGGAGATGCCTTTGTCCAACAATGGGATGATACAAGCTAGCAGTAACAGTAACTAAGTGCGTTCTGATGAGACCAAGAATGGCAGACTAAGCCACAAAAAAAAATCATACAATTTTAAAGGGTCAATTAATAAAATAGTAGGTATTTCGATTTCATTCTAAAGCACATCTATATCAGGCATACTGATAACTTATGGCCTGTGGATACCTCAATATATCAATGTACCTAAGTCATTATCTAAAAATAATCAACCAACTCCCACACACATGCACCTACACAGAGGAAACCATAAACAAACTGGAATAAATGCTCATAAACAGACCTTCGATCAGTAGCAAAAATAGATTTGATGTAAACAATTTCATACATTCATTTAATTATTGGCAGGACTTGATTCATATTGATCATATTAAATGTGTGTTCAATTTAACTGGAAAGAGATAAATGCAAAGAATTGGGGGAGACCTTTGCCCAGCAGTGGAACAGCGAGATTATAAATAAAGTGAAACATTTTTTTTTTTATATATTTAGTAATTCCAGTTTAGTTAGGTTGACTGGCTAGTTAGTTAGTTTTAGCTTTCATAGATTATAAACTATTTATGGACCTCTCTGCATCTTGAAGTTGAAGTTTTTGGGGTAAAGGTTCCAGGACATTTACCAAAACGAAAACTTTTACAATCGCATGATTTAAGTACTCGAGTATTGGTTTGGTTAGAGTGTAGTAAAGTAAAGATTTTGTTTTTTGATGATATGCATATATAAATACATACTGCATGCATGCACGAGTAGGTATTTACCTAAGTTTGAGTTAAGTTTAAATTTGATTCTTAATATTTTAGTTTTAATTCATAGTTTAGTTTATTAATTTTTTAGATTTTATTAATTGAAAAAATTACACATATTTATTTCGAATAAAATGCATTATTACAGATAAAAGTTACATATAATAAAATTATAAAAATATTCTTGGTATAGCCTATAGCATGTACAATAATTTGTCGATGGAGTAACAATAGCTAATAATTGCTTTAATTTTATAGCTAAATAATAATAATTGCATAGCTTGTGGTTTAGTACATAAAATTTGAATTTGAAAAACGTATGTACATACCTACCTACAACCTTTGGATATTATTTTGCAATTGTGCAGCAAGAAAAGGATAACAGGTAAACAGATGGAAACTATCACTTACATTTTAGGAGAATCTTCTTTTCTAAATGTAATTTATTTAATACGAAATTAAGTAAATTGTTAATTTAAACTTCGTGGGTTTTCCGTCCATTCAATCTCACCACAAAACTGATGTGATGAATGAATGAATGTGTGTGTGTGTTGTGAGTGTAGTGTTGAGCACAGACCATGTTGAGTGCATGAGCGAGTGAGTGATAGAACTAATCAGTCAACCAAATGCTTTAATGAATGGTTGTTGCTGCTACTGTCACTGTCATTTGCAGTCTGTTTTGTCATAAATGTCATTCCCTAATTCCTAGCCTTAGTTCCTAGCCAACCAATCCATCCAATTCCAATATTTTCAATCTGTGATTTATTTAATTTCATTTCGATTTGTTGGCTGACGAACTTTATAACCTAGGCTAGCAAACATAATATTTTTACGAAAAAATGGAAGTAAATGAAAGGATTCTACATTACCTAAACACATGTGATAAAGTAGACACTCTTCACTTAGCCAGTGAGTTTGGTGTAGACCATCAAAAAATAATAGGAGGTGTAAAAAGTTTGGAAGCTGTCGAAATGGTGGTTTCGGAACCTGTGAAGAGTACCAGATGGGAGCTGACGGAGGAAGGGAAGTTGGTAGCCGAGAAGGGGAGTCACGAAGCCGTCTTGTACCGTTCGATACCTGATAGTGGCATAGCGCAATCAGAAGTTATGAAGGTGAGTTTAAGTAGGTAGATAACCTGCCTTTGATAAGTAACTTTGAAGTGTTTTAATTGGAAATTACAGTAATTTGAATTTTGAACTTGAATACCTACTTATTATTTTGCACGCATTACACCTCATACTTCATACACAATTTTATTAAAGCATACAATGGCATGTATTTAACAAAGTGTTGTTTGATTTCAGACTGTACCTAATGCTAAAGTAGGATTCAGTAAGGCAATGTCTGCAGGGTGGATTCTCATAGACAAGTCTGGGGGCCCTCCACTTGTCAAAAAGAAGGTTGATACAATATCAGACATTGTGCAGGATCATTTGAATGAAATAAAGAAAGGGATTGATACTCTCCCAGACAATGTTAGGAATGATTATAAGAAAAGGAAACTACTAGAACAGGTGATTGTGAAAAGTTTCTTGTTATCTAAAGGGCCCCAGTTCTCAACTACTATCAAGAAACTGGAAACTGATTTGACAAGTGAAATGCTGTTAAGTGGAGCATGGAAGAGCTTGGAGTTCAAACCTTACAACTTTGATGCATTAGGTCTGTATTAGAACTACATGTGTAACACCTAAGTATTTTTAAACCTTAATATATTACATGTCATCAGTAAAAAATATTTCTGATGATTATTAAAAACCAGCATAGTGATTATACCAAATCCTCCTCACTGTATTGATATCTTCAGTGTGGTGAGAGGCCTTTGCCCAACTGTGGGACATAACAAGCTTATACTACTTATTAAAAACACATCTGTACTTATAATCATGCACTCAATATTGTGCTTTGATAATTATCACATCATTTACCCTGTTTCATTTACTGCTCACTGTACTGATACTGTGGTGGGACATTACAGCCTAATATATTATACACACAGGATATGTCTAGTCCAGTAATCAATACCATTTTAACCACTTTTTTTAAGATTCTCATCTCTGTCAATTGATGTAAATGTTATATTTTAATTAATTATCATCAATTTTCTAGGCCAGCCCCCTGAATGTGGTCACCTCCATCCACTCCTCAAAGTCCGCACTGAATTCCGGGAGATCTTCCTTGAGATGGGGTTCACAGAGATGCCAACCAACAGATATGTAGAGAGTTCCTTCTGGAACTTTGATGCTCTGTTCCAGCCCCAACAGCACCCTGCTAGGGATGCTCATGACACATTCTTTGTTACAACTCCAGCAGTGTCAACAAAGTTCCCGAAAGATTATGTGGAGAAAGTCAAGAAGGTTCATAGTGAAGGTGGATACGGATCTCAGGTTAGTATTGTTGGATAGACTCTTATCTAAATGAATTAATTTAATTTAATTTTTATGTTGCATAATATTTTAATTTTTGAATTTATTTATTTATTTAGACATTTCAGCAATATCACAAATAATATTCGTAAAAATGTTCTTAAAACTAAATTTCCGTGTGAGACATTTTTAAAGAAACGTACAACATTCAAAGAAAAACAATAATAATAATGACAAAATGTTGCCCTATGCAATCTTAATTATGAAAATAAACATTAAAATAATAAGAGATCAAGGAATAATATTATAATCTAAGTACGGAATAAAGATATATAACAAATTATAAATTTTCAATTAATTGTTATTTGTTATGTACTTGGTGTAGTACATTTAATTTTAGACTGTCTGTCCCAGTTGTTCTAATCCAAGTCTATGTAGATACTAAAAGGTAGCTAAGGTAAATCAATTTTTTCAGAACGTTGGAAATTTGAAGATTTATGCACGCAAACATATGTCTCTTTTAGAAATTTAAGACTACAAAATGTTTATAAAAATATTGACATACATCTTCATCCTCCAGGGCTACCGTTATGACTGGAAGCTGGAAGAGGCACAGAAGAACCTGCTCCGCACGCACACCACCGCCGTGAGCGCGCGGATGCTCTACCAGCTGGCACAGAAACCATTCACGCCGCAGAAGTACTTCAGTATTGATAAGGTTAACATTTAATTACTTTTAACATGTTACTAAGAGATTTACGTCTCATTAGAGCCACTCGAAACCGCCCCAGTAGCGCCTCGACTTAGTGGCTAGTAATTCTGTATATGTAGCACTATGGGTACACACTAACTACATTTACTCGGGTTGACCACACGCTGACACTAACGGACAGGCGGACGAGACTAATGGACCACCGGTTTATTACACGTATGACGTATCACAAAATATAGAACAATGTACAAACAAGGTGCCACCAAAATATCATACGAATTTACTTACGTTACTTATAAGACTACAAGTGACGAGCTGCTGGTGGAGCACCAGGTAGCTCTAATCTAATGGCCGAGGCAAATGCTGTTTTTATTCCATCTTCAGGTATTCCGCAACGAGACCCTCGACGCGACTCATCTCGCCGAGTTCCACCAAGTGGAAGGTGTAGTCGCAGGCGTCGGATTGGGTCTAGCCGATCTTATAGGAGAGCTAGACTCATTCTTCAAGCGGCTAGGATTCACTAAACTACAGTTCAAGCCAGCTTATAACCCGTATACGGAACCTAGTATGGAGATCTTCGCGTTTCATGATGGTAAGTTTACAAAGATTTGCGGTTTTTGTACAATAAATATGGATTGAAGATTCCTTTAACAGGCTTAGCATGTTTCCTAGACTTTCGCAATAAATATTCCTATCTAAAATAACATTCTCATTTTCCAGGTCTCGGCAAGTGGATAGAGATTGGCAACTCGGGCGTGTTCCGTCCAGAGATGTTATTACCCATGGGTTTACCGGAAGATGTCAACGTGATCGCGTGGGGCTTGTCTCTGGAACGACCAACAATGATCAAATATGGGCTCAACAACATTAGGGACCTTGTCGGACCAAAAGTGGACCTGCAGATGGTACAGAACAACCCGCTTTGTAGACTTGATAAGTGAATTATTTATTGAATAAAGTTTATTTAATATGTTACTGTTCTTTTTTAATTTAACGGTGTTTGTTTAAAAACCATCAAATATATGTTAATTTTGCGTTCTCATTACATTTCGGAATTGTAGAAGTTTAGTGGCCAACCCTGGTGTCGGAATTTATCGACCGCGGGTCGTGGTCTGTGGTGAAATTCCACTATCGGCCACCCATCCTGGTAGGGGTCGAGCTGCACGTTGCTTAACAATCGCAATGAACTAACGTCGCTTAGTTAAACTACGAGCACTACTCCATGACGTAGTGTTTACATTCACTTTGGTCTGTGACCACATAGATTTGTTTGGTATTATTTACCAAGTTCGTAAATAGAAATATTTATTCATTTTACGCATAGTAATAGTTTAATTCTACTTAATCAATTTTATTTTACTTTACCACTGCACAATGTCCATGTTCCGTAAATTATTTTGTACAGAAAGTTGTACAAATTACTTGTATCCTATGGTAATGTTAGGAAGAAATTACGAAATACCGTCTCATCTGCAGAAAATAAAAGATGATCCTGACCCTAGTTTTTATCAAATGGTGACTTACTTTTATCATTTTGCTGTGACAACGTGTGAGGCTTCACTGGAGGAGTATTTGAAGAGACATACGCATTTGTCTGAGAAGAAACGTAAGCAGAGGGTGGATGGGATACTTAAGGTAAAAAAGCATCTCATTAATTAGGTAAGTAATAATATAAATAAATAAATACACTAAGTAAGACCAGGCCTGGCACCATGTAGGCAGACATGGTGTCTGCCGGCCGCCTACTTGTTTCATAACACTATTTACCTAACTTTTATTTGGTCTAAGGCTGGTATCTTCAAGTAGCTCATTATCATATCGTGTAGGTTAGTGCGCAACACTGGTGTCGTAGTTTTTAAACCGCCTGGAGGCGTCCGAGGATGTAGATAGTTAACTAAAATCTGCTAATACAAGTTAAAAGGCAGGCTGGGTACTCAGCGTATGTTCTTGCCAAAGGTAATGGGTTCCTGCAACTCATCGCTTCAGTTCGAGTTCCCCCTGCAGCGCAAGAACGGAGACTACGAGATCATACACGGCTACCGGTCACAGCACAGCGTTCACAGATTACCGTGTAAAGGAGGCGAGTACCATTGAAGGTAGTATTTCGATTCGTGCCACCTAGCACCTCAAGCGTTTCGCCAATGATATCTCATGTAACTAATATTCATGAAGCGCCTTAACCACGGTTCAGTAGCTCGTTGAATTTTCTCGTGTAATAGTGGAATATATTTTTTAACGTTTTCAACTTTTCTTATCCCCATTTCGAACTGCAGAGAAGATTAACTAAACTGATTTATGAAAGTATTTTTCTCCAAGTAGAAACGAAGAAACTTTGCTCGCCTCCTTTATGAAACACTTCCCGCCGCGTCTGATTGTACTTATCTATGATGCTGGTATGGAATTTTCACGTAGTTTTGACTTTGAATTCATCATGAATCATCTTGAAATTTCTGTACGTATTTTATTCTGAAATCATAAACTTAAAATAAATATACAAATACTTATTGCTCTTCTAAATTCGTAATTAGGTACATATGGGACGAATTGTTTCTCAAAATCTAAGTATATCTATGCTAAAGATGGTACCAGTTATGATTGCTTTTGGTTTCCCTTTTTATAGGTATAAGATATTCCGACCAGGTGAATCTAGACGAAGTGAAAGCTCTTGCGTCTCTGATGACTTACAAGTGCGCTTGCTGCAACGTGCCCTTCGGAGGGGCGAAGGGAGGCAAGTTTTTAACAATACGAGTAGACAAGAAATAGCATGTCCTCTAGCCATTTTTGGCTCTAATTTATCCACTAATTTGATTTTGTTTTTATTTATAGGTACCTTAAAAAAGGCAAAAACACATAATAATTTAAAATATGATGAAATTCGTATTTCAGGCGTAGCAATAAATCCAAGGAATTATAAAGTAGCAGAGCTTCAGAATATAACAAGGCGGTATACTTTGGAACTGGCGAAGAAGAATTACATCGGGGCCGGCATCGACGTTCCGGCGCCGGACGTCAACACGTCGGGCCGCGAGATGTCCTGGATGGTCGACACTTACATCAAAACATTGGGTGACTACGATTATTGTAGCTTGAAAAACTGTTTTTTTTTACTTCGTTTCTTTTGACATCATTGTTACCATAAAGAAGTCAGTAAGTTAACCTACAGTTATCTCTTAGGCTACAACGATATCAACGCGGCGGCATGCGTGACGGGCAAGCCGATCAACGGGGGCGGCATCCAAGGAAGAGTCGAGGCAACCGGCAGAGGGGTCTTCATCACTATAAACAATTTTATCTTTGACGAGGAATTCATGAAGCTCGTTGGATTGACGACGGGATTCAAGGTTACGTACCGAAAAGCTGCGTATATATTTGATGTTCTGAAAAGATCTGAGCTAGTACGAGTATTTAGACGTTTTAAGGACAGTCTCGCACTGGATGTTGGCGAGCGCATAATATTGGACGTAACTAAACATGTCTCGAACGTGTAAACAGTGCACACGCACGCATAATGTAATGTGCGTTCGTGCGTGAGTCGTATTGCACGCATAATGTGGAGTAGGCTTACAAGCGATGCATGTTAGTTCGCTCCATTGAGTTATATGTACTAGGACATATAACTCGAGGGTGTTCGCTCAAGTTAAATTTCAACAGGCCGGTTGCAAATCGTTAAGGCAAAACCGCCACCACTTTGGTGGCAAAATCTCAATGAAAATACAAGCGACAAGGTTTGTACGCTCACGTAAAACGATAACCGTAAACGATTCATGCCGCTATGATCGATATAATGAGTATGGTGCAGGACAAGACGGCGATAGTGCAAGGGTTCGGCAACGTGGGCAGCTACACCGCCGCGTACCTACAAGCCGAGGGCGTGAAGGTAATCGGCGTGGTGGAGTTCGACTGCTGCCTGCATAACCCTGAGGGGATTGACACTACGGTACACACACTTTACAAGCGAAACACTTACTTATAAAACCGCATTTCACACCATTTTTCATTGGTAATATTATATTAACATCTTAGCTCGCACGCATCACCTCGCCTTAAATCAAAACTTGGTCTAATTGTCCATAGAAGCCAAAGTCTAGGAAGTGATATCCTTGTTATGATTATCGAATATGCAGGAACTGCGAAAATACAAGGAGGAGAACAAAGGCAGTGCCAAAGGGTTCCCCGGCGCCAAGTCAGTGGGCCCGGAGCTGATGTACGAGTGCTGCGACATACTGGTGCTGGCGGCTTTGGAGAAGACCATCACACCAGATGTGGCGAATAAACTTCAGTGCAAAGTAAGTAGGTATTCTATTTAGAAACTACAACACTGCAACGATGCTGCATTAATTATATTACATCATCATCAATTAGGATTTACCTTAGTGAAAAAATGCAGACAAACAACCGGCGGAAGTTGGATCAAATAATGAACCGTAGTCGCCTCTTTCAAAATCCCATAACTACCAACTATTTGAAATCGTTGTAGGTCACTGTCGTAACCAATATCATATATCATATCATATTCGAATCCATATCCCGAACTCCCCATCCGCACCATTATAAAATGATATAAGCACCAGAGCGAGTCCCGGTCCCGCCCCGGCAGGTGGTGGCGGAGGGCGCCAACGGCCCCACGACGCCGGCCGCGGACCGCGTGCTGCGCGCGCGCGGCGTGCTCGTGCTGCCCGACCTGCTCGCCAACGCGGGCGGCGTCACCGTCTCCTACTTCGAGTTCCTCAAGAACATCAACCACGTTAGCTTCGGGAAGCTCAGTATCAAGTTCTGGAGGGACTCCAACACGGCGCTATTGGGTAACGAACTTAACGTAGCTAGGGATGTACAGTCAAAGAAGGCAGGATACGGGAAGGCCTCGAATCAGTTACACATGAATCGTTACATAAATTGTCAGTCATCATTTGAAGGAGCTTGCACTAAACCAGAATAGGTGGAGTATGCATATAATCCACCGATTGCCTTGCCTTGCTATTAAAATGATGAGGAATCAACTTAGATATGACTATGAAATTTCAATTCGGCATTTGAAAACAAGTAAATCCAATAAAGCTGTCTTTGTTTCGTTTCCCTTGTAGACTCCGTGGAACAGTCTCTGAAAGCTGCCAATGTGCAGGCGGAGATCCGTCCGACGAAAGTGTTCCAGACCATGATCTCGGGCGCCAGCGAGCGGCACATCGTCAACTCTGGGCTCGAGTACTCCATGGCCAATGCTTGCGAGGTTATTTGATCAGTACTAACATGTTTTAGGGCCTTATTTTATTAAGACACTTCGGCAGAGCATCTATCTAGTCGCGCTAACAAAACTGTTGGTAGCCGGCAAACTCATTAGCTGGACAAACGCGCAATCTATCTATCTATTATCTCTTCTTTGTCCTTAGAGAAGCTAACAACGAAGACAAAACCTTTGTCTTAGCATGATAACCCTGACGGAGGCGCAATGGTATGGTGTTAACGAGGTATACATAAGATTAAGCACAAAAATCTTACAGTTGCTTTGCTACATAGGTACTCGTAAATGCCCGGCTGGCACATCGAACCGGCGATCCAGCATTATTTTCCGCAAGCCGATCCGAATCACTACACTGATTCCGATCGCTTTTAAAGCCCGCCTAGGCTGTTTTAGGCCGCCGAATTAATGTCGAATAGATATATATTTATTCTTTGTTCAGAACGTAAAGCAAGCTTGCAAAAAGTACAAGCTGGGCTTGGACCTGCGCACGGCCGCCTACGTCACGTCCATAGAGAAGATATTCGCCACTTACGACGAACATGGATTGGCGCTATGAGAGTCAACTGCAGTACCAGAAAAGTCATCTTCAAAAATTTTGATGTGCTCCTCTCTAAAATTTCTGATGTTGCAGTAATTTTGAAGCAAGGTTGCCGTTTTTAGTCTGCCGCTATGTGATGTTTTAATAGTGAAGGTAATCATGTAAAATAATATTATTGATTTTATTTTAAATGTATTTTATTTTTGAACAGCATTATCATTTTATTTTTGAAGAGAAGAGAAGTTTATTTTTATGAATAAATGCTATACATACTACAATTGTTTAATTTCAGCCATTATTGCGGTTTCATGTCAACAACTCAATTAAAGTGATGCTCTTGAAATTTGAGATCTGGGCTCCTTTCGATGAGTTCATTTCACTGATCTCAGTTCAGATCAGTTGGTTAATATGCCATCGTACCCTTCCTCTTCAGCAACTTTTTAATATGATGTAAATAGTAATTCAACTGTACAGTTGGACCATTATATTTATTATATTTCTTTTCATGGATAACTAAAACAACATAGTAATAACAATCGATATATTTGGAATGAGTAATCGTAACTTAGCATTTGATTATGAATTAAACAAAATAATAATAGAATTAAATAAGTACCTGTTTGTTGATTGAAACAGAAATTTTATTTTTCTTAAAATATAAGTTAAAATCAGATTTGAAAAAAGTGTGCAGTAGTAACTTTCATAGAATGAATATATCACATTCATAGGTTATACACTACTCTTATCTGGAAATTCCCACTGGGACAACGCAGGTTAGAACCGCGGACCATTACTAGGGTTCTGATGATGTTATTGACAGTCTATGTCCTGGCCAATTCTCTATTATCTATGAACCATTTGACACTTTCCTGTATGGCTTGCTCGAACGGTGTAAATGCAAAATCCTTGTAAAGTGTCCTAAGCTTCTTATTTGAAGCAGTCTTTTTGTATTGTCCATCCGCTTTGGTAGTGTCGTATATGATGTCTCCAGTAAAACCGTGCGCTTTTTTTATGCTCTCGGCTACTTGACTGATTGTCACTTCGTCTTCTTCGTCCACTGAAAGAAACGTGTTAATAATATTAAACAATTCTGTGTTACAATGAATGTTATCACTGTACGTGACACATACATTGGTATAACATTTACAGATTGTTTACATTCGGAAATATAAATGGGGACATGGAATCATAATCGACAGACATAACAAAAACTAAAATAACCGCGCGATTTAGGAACCTTTTTTTGAGGATAGCTGGATAGGTGCCTCACCTGATAATATAATAGGCTCGACGCTATGATAGCTGCGCAGCACCCACATGAACAGCTTGGCCAGGTCGCGCGAGTAGATGAACTGGCGGAGAGGCTTGCCACTACCCATCACAGAAAATGTTGTTTCACCTGTAATGTATGAAGCTATAACATACTAGCCGCACCCTGCGGTGTAACCGCGTTGTACCCGTTCCCTCGGGAATTTCGGGAAATAAATTACTGAAAAGTTTAAGCCAAATCCGTTCAGTAGTTTTTTCGTGAAAGAGTAACAAACATACATCCATACATCCTCACAAACTCTTTTTTAATATTAGTAGATTAGTAGAATAGAACTAAATTTCATGTGAGTACAGCACGCTTTTTTATCTCAATATTTCCGACATTTCTACTGGCCAAATCTGAGGTAATTTTAACCATTTCAGAGTCTATTATCTTTATTATTTTTATCATATTGCTTAGTAGATAACAGCTAACTCGGTGCTAGAATGTTGTAGCCCAACTAAAGAACTCCATCTGTTGGTCAATAAGGGTGCGTTTCCATTGAAGCAGAGCGGAGCTGTGCGCAGTTCAATCGACCAATCACAATGCATTACAATAAGGTTTTCACCGTGTCAATGCCTTGTTTGATAAATTCAATGCATTGTAATTGGTACATTGAGCTCCGATCCCCCAATGGAAGCGCACCCTAAGAGTTCAAGCCCTAGTTACCTTTAATAATAGCATCGTGCATACGCCTCACGAGCGCGGGCACCACGTGACTCGCTTCCAACTGGTAGTTGTCGTGCGGCCCGAACACGTTGCACGGAATCACTGAAGTGAACACACGAGTGCCGTCTTCACTGTAGCCTCTGGAATATAAAGACGAATATAGGGTGAGAGAGAGCAAAGGGCTGAAACAATTAGTCATGTGTTAGCTGTAAAATGTTGTGAAGCCCTTAGGTATATATAAGTGATGATTAAAGGTATTTTTGGGATCTGTTCCCTTCATAAATGGAAACTCGAAGGGTCCTTATACAAGAGCAGCATGTTTACAAAGCCACTCGCATCTAAGTCTTCACAAAATAAGTGAGTAATATATTTTGTTACCTATTAAGAACATCAATCATTCTCTTTGCATAACTGTAGCCATAGTTAGAAGAATGCGGAGGGCCATTGTGTACCTGTAACAATCCAAAACATTTCTTATTGTTCTGAATTTGTTCTTAAATATGAGTTATCAGCTTATTTGTTAAACATACTTTTCAAATGTTTGCTCATTAAACCCTTACCATAGTCTCATCAATAGGATATGTAGTCTTGTCAGGAAATATACAAGTAGAGAGGCAGGAGACCACTTTCTTGACATTGTACCTGTAGCTGGAGTTCAGGACATTGTCATTTATGGCCATGTTTTCCCTCTGTAATAGACAATATGTAATGGAAATTAAAAATGCTATGTATATGAGAGGGGTATTTCCACCAGAGCTTTGCACTATTCAACATTTTATATGATTGGTGGACACCAAAAATAAATAACATATCCTACCTTCAGATTAATAGCACTAATAGCCTTAAAATATAATGGAAAATAATATGATATATCATAATAATATCAACTACATAGTTGGATAACACATCAAGTACAAATTGTACAGAATTTTAACAATGAACTGATAAGAGAACAATTGTCCATAACAAAAACTTTGATAAGCAACAAGTACCTGACTTTTAACCATCATTCTTATATTCAACTAGAAGTGCCAACCCAACAAAACCTAACACAACAAAGGACAACTTATATTTTTGTAAAGGATTGACTATAGACTCACAAAAAACTCCAAATTGTGGGCCATGTTATGAAACAGTCCCCCGACTTTGGCAGCCAAGTGTATCACATGGGTTGGCTTGTGCTTCTCAAATAGGGCATCGGTTTGTGCCTTATCACTGTAGAACAGAATTGAAATTGAAAAATAAATTATAAATTCATAGATACAACAAAAATAAACAGGACATAGACAAATACCAAACTTTGGATATTAATTTAATTTTCTTTAAAATTAATGTGTTGTCATCATTAAGAAGCTAAGCAGCATGCAGCTCGGCCCCTACTTGGATGGGCCGATAGTGGCATTTCTATCAGAGCACTACCATGCTTCGAAGGGCATATTAAATTGTCTCAATTGTCAGAGAGATCAAAATGATATGTAAATTGTATGTAATAGTTAGTTGACAGACTTATATCTTACCACTCCAATGGAAGGTAGCCTAAGGCTGACGTCAGGAGAACCACTTATTGGATTTAAAAAAAGAAGTGCAAATAGAATCCTGTTAGTCCAATAATCTTATTATAAAACATACAAGAATGTGCGAAAACCTTAGATTGGCATCTTTGGAGCCGCAAAAAATCCAGGATTCATTATTTTCAGCCCCTTTTAGTTTTTCTTCTTCCACTACTGCCTTTATTGCTTGGCCGACGAGACCGGAACCGCCGGTCACAAGAATCACACTTTTTTCACTCATCTAAAACACCAATTAAATATTTACGGTTTGGTAAAAGTGCATTTTATTTTTCATTTTATTGCTTTCAACGTTTGAGTTATGCAGGTACAATACAATAGGTATACATATTATGATTAGGGTTTATTGTGATTCGTGTTTACGTTTACCTACGTAGACAGATATCAGGAACTTGAATAGAAATAGTTATAGCCACAGAGTAATAGCACTTGAATACATACAGTAAACCTGTGTCAAATAATTGTTTATTATCAAATAAATAATTATTTTTGACTGAATTAATTGCGTCTCACTCTAAAAACAAATAATTATGCTTTTAAATTCAATCTACAATAATTTGTATTTTAAAATCGAATTCATAGAATTTTCAACTTTTGCTTTGCAATTCAATTCAATAAAATTTAAATAATGCACTCACTTCTATGTTCTTTTAACAACCTGCTCGTTAGAAATTAAAATAACTTATCTTAAAGATAGAAAACATTTACCCTTCTTTTTAATATTTTTTTTATTTGACATATGCGTTTGTTTGCGTCGAATTTTCGAATGTCCTTTCATCCTTTGTTTGAAGCGGAAGAAAAAAAGACTTTGACACTGACAGCGAATATCCATAATATTCTATGGTTCATTATCTGTGCTTTGTCTGTGCTGCACAGTCCTATGTCATAATGTATCATGGACTTATTACTAATAATGTATACACAGCTGTGGTTTGGTACTAAACCACATTGCGAAAACCGATAAAGGTAAACACACTCTTATCCTCTTCGAAGGCATCGACAGATTCGAACGAAACGATTAAAGATTTTAGAGTACATTACATACAGATGAGAGGCCTTTGCCCAGCAATGGGACATTACAGGCTAACACACTTTTTAAGCTATTGCATAGCTTAGCTTCTATCGCGGGCCTTGAGCGCGGGGACCGAATCCAGAAATTCCGTAACGAAAAAACCTCACGCTCCAAAACCTCACGCTCCTCAAACATTGCCTACGTATAAGCCCAGAACACAACGTTAGCGCGATGCAGACATTCAGCACACTAACGCCATCTAGTTATACAAAAAATAACTATGCAATAGCTGCAGTCCCCGAGTGCCACACGTCTTTTATTTTTTTACATACATTTATATTTGCACTTACGTAACGTATAATAAGAGACGAGACACTAACAATTTACGCCTTTAATGTGCCCTTATTCGCACGAATGCACAAATCTAAACTAATCTAGAATTCTGTTTATGAAAACGCACACTTGTCCGTCTAGTAAGGAAGAACTCCAAAAATACTAGACGAATTCGGATAACATCAAATATGGCGTGGCCTAAGCGGTGCGCGGTGCTCATGGATTGACTAGATCGATGAGCTGGCATTCTATCAGTTGCGTACTTTGTGTATTGCCTAGTTTACACAGGCTTCGTAGCTAAGTGCTTAGTACTTGTAACTATACTAAGCCTCAATATGACAAGTGAAAAGTAACCGTTTACACGTTGGAGCCAGTAAAAGTTATTAGTGATAGTGACCAGACATTCGAAATGGAGCGACGCCGCCGCCTGATTTTGCGCAGTGTGTTTCAGCAATATTCAAACATTATTATTTCAAGCATGATCGAAGAGCTGTTTACGTGTGTAAACAGCTGACCGTGTGGTCAGCAAGCGACAAGTGCTTAGTAAATCGTGGTGGGGGTATCGACTTGTCGCTTAGTAAATAGGATCGTTTTCTATTCACTTGTACTATTCACAAATACTAATACTAATCAGCGTGTTTACACATGAGGACTTAGTATTAGTGACAAGTACTAAGCGCTTAGCTACGAAGCCCGTGTAAACTAGGCATATGCAAAGTAACGCGCGAGTAGGTACTATATCTAGACACGCGGCAGCGTGTCAAGCCAAGTTCAAGAAAAGGAACTGCTAGCCAGCGCCGAGTGTATTAGTACACGAACCACTTTTGACCCTTCTATAACTCAAAACCTATTTGACGTAAACACATTAATTTTTGACTGACTGACTGACTTAAAGTACCTAAACTTAACCTACTTCCAGATGACCTAGAAGGATGAAAATAATATTAAAACTCATTAACCCTTAATCAAATGGAAAACTTTTTAAGAGATAAATAAAAACTGATATCGGTTCTAGGGTGAGTTTTATGAGTAGATTTCAAATCTAATGAAAAAAACATGGAAAAGTGGGGGGAAATGGGGGTTTTGCGGTGGGAAATAATTTCCCTTTGTTCATAACGGCATTGCAAAATATCACCAAGTGGGAAATAATTTCCCATTATTCAGTATAGGATAAGATATTTTCAAGAATTTTACTAATGTTTATATACTAGTTCTTCACCTTGCTATGCTTATCATTTTTTTTATAAAAAAAAACGTGTCATGCAGTTCTAAAATAAAACAATGTTAAAAAATATGTATCTTTATCATTAAAAGTTGCTAAAAAAAACATTTTAAGTTATAGGCAGGCACATGTTTTGTTAAATGAACGGGCACACTTTTATTTTTATATATATACCTATCATTTTTTGAAATCAAGAACAAACAATGGGAAATTATTTCCCACTAATTAAACATGAAATATTTTCAACAAACATTATTGTTTTCTAGGTTGTATTCCAGCTAAAAGTTCAGAAAATATGTCTAGTTTACTATAACATTACGTGTACTCACTTACCAGATTTTTTTTTCCACAAACTTTCAAAAAGCTGACGCGAATGCAATATTTTGAATAAAAACCACTACTTTCGAATTTGACTTGTCGTACTATGACAGGATTTCAACTTCTGGACAAATGTTGCCATTTTTCAGTTAAAAAATATATCCAAAATTAGTTTGCTCTACGGTTGCCACTCCTAGGTGTAGCCATTTAAAAAAAATAATAAATTAAATTTATCCTGACTAAGTGGGAAATAATTTCCCCGTATTTGATTAAGGGTTAATGAGTCCCTAAATCAAAATATCCTGCACACAATATTTTTGCAATTTTTTAATTTTTCTTCGTGTTGCATTGCACATCCTGTATGTAGAATAATCTTATATTATAAAATTCTCGTGTCACAGTGTTCGTTCGCGTACTCCTCCGAAACGGCTTGACCGATTCTCATGAAATTTTGTGAGCATATTGAGTAGGTCTGAGAATCGGCCAACATCTATTTTTCATCCCGAAATTCCCGCGGGAACGAGTACAACGCGGGTGAAACCGCGGGGCGCAGCTAGTAGTAACATAAAAATTACGAATAACCAACAAACACCATCGGCGTTCACTGCACTGTTTCGGCGTGGTTTCGGCACATGTTTCGGTGCACAATGTTTAATAATTAGGGGAATTCCAAATTCAAATTAGGAAATGAATCATTGCCAATATGCTTATTATTTTAAAATGAAATATTTTTAGTCTATGCACAAATCCTTTCAAATGATGAAATGATTGGCCAATCCGTGGAGACTATTCGTATCTCGCTCCGAAAACGCCAAATACACTTTCAAACCAAAATGGAGGATTTGTCGGTCGAGGTGTACGGTGAAAATGGTGCTTATTATAAGGTTTGTAAATAGTGAAGTACGCATATTTTCCCATTAAATTAAGCCCATATTGTTCGTGTATCTAATGACCAATTATTTTCAGTTATCAGTTCTTGCTTTCAGCGTATACTTACTAAAATATTTTTCCGGGAAGATCATCACGGCTGGAATGGACGCCATGTCCGTCTGACAGGGCGTGATTTTTCCATGTGTTGTAATATTTGCGCCACTTTCTTATTATCTGGCATCAATTACAGTTATAAGAAAGGGTACCCATGACGGCAGTATTGTTACTACATCTTTATCCCTGCAATTTACCGGAATCTTGTTACATTTCCAGCACAATGCTTATTCGTGTGTTGTATTGGGAACGATATAAAAATCTTTTTTATTTTTAGGCCATTGTCACCGACGTGCTCGACAACGAGGTTCTCGTAGCCTTTGAAAATGAGTAAGTGTTTATTTGATGATTGTTTTTTATGTTGATGTTTGGATGAAGAGTGTGCGCCAATATTGTGTTGTGTTTCAGCTGGCAACCGGAGTCAAAGTTCCCGTTCTCGCAAGTGTTCCTACCACCGAAAGAAACCGGCAAACACACAGAGTTCGTGGAGAACCAGGAGGTGGAGGTATTTGCGAGATCTAATGATAAAGAAGCCTGTGGATGGTGGACTGCTAATATCAAGGTATTGAGTTACGATATAAATCGGAATCATGAAACTAGTTTTGTCACGCGTCAATTGAACTCCTACCCTCAAGCAATTATTTATTGAAGCCATATTTTACTATTTACCTCATGCAATTTTTAATGATTCATACAATGCAGTTGCAGTATTGCATTTGCTCAATATAGCTTATGCATATAATTCCTATATATCATGCCTGAAATGTTATGTTGTAGGACAAAATAGTAACTAAATCAACTACAGTGGACAGGAGTATTATAAGTATTAGTTTTATAATTATTCTGCAGTGAGCCATTCATTGCAGAGTGAGGTCGTTGACATTACAACATACTATTAATAAATGTTGACCATTTACAAGTTTCAGAGAAGTGTGAATATGTTTTATGGAAGTCAGCCCTTTTGAGTATTTTATTATTTATTAGTATAAAGTCTTAGTATTGGCCTGTAATGTCCCATTGCAGGGCAACAGCCTCTCATTTCACTGAAGATGATTACAATGAGGAAGTTTAGGTCTAATCACCACAAAAGTATATAGAAACAAAATTGTCTATTAATATTGTGACTTCAGCTAGAATAAATTGTTTTGTATGTAATATCAAATTAAAATTATCACATTATTATCTAAGTGATATGGCAAGTAGGTTGGTGAATTTTATAATTGATTTTTTGTTATCAAATTGAACTGAATATCTTTTGCTATATTTGTCTCATAGCAATTTAATGTTGGAAACAAAATATTGAACTTTTCTAATATGTTTAGTACATGACATGATTAATTTTATTTCCAGATGATAAGAGGCGACTTCCTGGTAATAGAATACATAGAATGGGATAATTGCTACACGGAAATAGTGCCAAAAGACCGCCTCAGAGTAAAAACCACCAAGACTCCTATTGATAAGAACACCTTCCATAAGTTTGAAATAACAGTACCCGATGAACTTAAAGACTAGTGAGTATCATTTTATTTAGCACCAAAAGAGTACCCTTGTATATTCCAATGGGAATTTAGGATTAAATAAAGCCTATCCCTTCGTATGAATGTGGCTGCCGTAGACAAATTATTTTTAAATGACTGGTTTTTGGTAATACAGACTACACTAAAATTCATCTGACAAGTTTCATCCAGAATTATTTAAACATTTTCACATTACAAATATACTATGCATTCCACACTTGAACTAGTGGATTATATTATCCACTCCATACATTACTATTTCCTTTCCATATTAACAAAGTACAGAAAATGTACTAGAAACGTATATTTTATTGTGTAGCCTGCATGATATGCACAGCGCAAAGGTGGAGAACGCGCACAAGGAGTTCCAGAAAGCGATCGGCGCCGCCCTCGTGTGGTACGTGCCCGACAAGGCGGCGCTCGCCGTGCTCTCGCGCTGTGACTCCTCGCACAAGCGCGCGCAGATGCTGCAGGAGATGCACTTTAGGTAACTGACACATTTGTTGGACACACACAGTACTAGTAAATAACATTTATCTTAACCAATGGACATGGTTAGTATGCCACATTAAAACAATGCGGGGTGTAGTTTGTTGCCGTGTATGCCACCAGATTTCGGAAAGCCGGTTTAAATATACAATAAACTCTTTGTCACATACAATAAACTATGCTTACAACAAAACCATAACCAATAGTCTGGGAACTGTTTAGAATCAATACTATACATATTTATTTCTAGCACAAAACCAGGAGTACAAGTGTTGAAATCACACCTGAACTCCTGATTGTTCATGTTGACGACTCACTGCATGTTCAATACCAGTGCTAACATTATTATAAGAAGTCACAGGGCCACGGGCAGTTAAGTCAATGCCTAGTTTGGTAGTATCAGGCTTCTGACATTTAAACTATTTTGAAATATTTTCACCACTAATATAAACAGTGCATATGTACATTAGTATCACAAGACAGTCATATATAAATATTTGTCCTTAACACTAAGTACATGAAGATGAACCTAGATTATATTTTTGCATTAAAATGTTGCAGGAATTTAACTCAAAAGCTGCAACTGTTGAAAAAGACTGAGGAAGCGGCACGACAGCTGGAATCAACTAAGATCAACAATGCAGGAGGGTACACGGAGGAGTTCAGTGTGCGGGAAGACTTGATGGGGCTCGCCATCGGCACGCACGGCGCCAACATCCAGCAAGCGCGCAAGGTCACGGGCGTCACCAACATCGACCTGGAAGAGGGTTCCTGCACGTTTAAGATATGTGGAGAGGTGGGGATTGTGAATTGTATTAGATTGTATTAGACTAGCAACGCTCCCCGGTATAGAGGTATATCCGCATATCCGGTGTATCCGCGTTATACCTGGTCCATTAGAATTTCGGAGTCATTTTTGGAGGATTCTGTACATTATTAGTTTTACGGAAATCTATAAATATAAAAATCAATGCCACTTTTCGGTGTAATTTTATAACTCAAGAACGGGCTCACCAATCCAAACCAAATGTTGAGGCTTTGTTTGGACTATTTAGTAGATGTTTTACTATTAATTGAAACGTACGTTAATTTCATTATTATTTATTAAACGGGAACTTACGTACGCGGAGGTTACTGTTGAGTTGTCCCTCAACACGTTTCGGTCACATACGGTGACCTTCATCAAGAGGTGGGTGAAGCGCTCGCGACTGCTTACCTGACTGGCGGATTCACTGACTTATATATTATGTATCAATGCACAGCTGAAACTTCTGTACCTAGAAACTTAAAATTTGGTACAAGGGTTCATTTCATGATGTATGTGAGCACTAAGAAAGAATTTTGCGAAATTCAGCCCCTAAAAAGAGCCACCTTCTGGGCTCTTTCACCTGAGACTGAGAGGTTACTTAATACATAGGTCGCTAGTCTTCTACTATATAAAAATAAGTCGGGTTTTCCTCCCTGATCCTATAACTCCAGAACGCACGAACCGATTTCCACGGTTTTGCATTCGTTGGAAAGGTCTCGGGCTCCGTGAGGTTTAAAGGGAATACAAATCTCAAAATTCCCACGGGAACGGGGGCGCTGCGGGTGAAACCGCGGGGCACAGCTAGTTTATTTATATAACTATCATCACTATATTGGTGTATTGGAAATTATGAGCCAACAAGTTAATCAACATTTGTATGGAATATGCAAATCAATGATGACTTTTTTGAAACCTGCATTTACACATAAATATCTTAAGGTTCTTGGATCTCCATTTACTTGAAATGTCGTACATATTTGTCCTCCAGGGCCACTAACATAATATAACTTGTTTAAATGTAATATTCCAGTCATTAGAAGCGGTAAAACAAGCGCGGTCTTTACTGGAATACGCGGAAGAATCAGTGAAGGTGCCGCGGGATCTCGTCGGGAAAGTGATTGGGAAGAACGGGAAGGTGATCCAATGGATCGTGGACAAGAGTGGAGTCGTCAGAGTCAAGGTAATAAAAACAAGATGTTGACCCTATAAATCGTTCATTCAACATGTTTTATTGATGCACTAGGTGTACCTACAATGTACAATATACCTACAATGTACAATATCCCTGGCCGAAAATAAGGCGTAAAGTAAAAAAATATGTGTATCTATCCTATGATATCAAGCTTTCAAACTAGTGGACTGATTTTGATATAATTCTTGTTTACTAAAACTGGAAAAGATTTCATGGGGGATTGTTCTTACATATGATTCATGAAATACTTAATTATTTTCAATTTTCAATATAGCTAAGTTAATATATTGAAGTATAGATGTCTAGAGTCAAATTCCCGCACCTGAAACATTATTCTGAAATGCTCTGAGTTTCTTCTTGGAATAGTATGCATGATCCAGACTTAATTTGAACACTCAAATTAACTTAATTGATGCCAACACTTGAAAATATTGGTCCTTACATTGAAGGTGGAGGGTGATAATGAGCCTTTACCGTCCGCGCCGCGCGAAGAAGGAATGGTACCCTTCGTGTTCGTCGGCACGCGCGAGAACATCGCCAATGCTAAGGTATGGTTAATAAAATACATGTTTTTAATTATAGTATGCGACGGTCCATAAATCATTTTCTGTGTATCTCGCTTACGCATGTGGGCTTTGCCAAGCTGCTCAGTTAAGGGTAACAAAAACTATATCTCTTCAATTTTATAGCCTCGTGTAATAGGCGTACTATAATAGGTATGTTTATGGAAGGTTTGCCATATATAAATAAATATCTTTCTAGCATAGGTGAACGCCACTTAATAGGGTCCAAAAACTACTTGACAAATCTATATCTAGGCCCTTGCAATATCTATACTAATATTATAAAGCTGAAGAGTTTGTTATGTTTGTTTGTTTGTTTGTTTAAACGCGCTAATCTCAGAAACTACTGAACCGATTTGAATAATTCTGTTTGTAATGGATAGCCGCATTCAACGGGAAGGTTTTCATCCCGAAATTCCCACGGGAACGGGCACAACGCGGGTAAAACCGCGGGGCGCTGCTAGTATCAAGTATATTGCTACCTTTGGCCCAGCCCTTGCAATATACTTGGTATATTGCAAGGGCCGAGCCGAAGGTAGGTCCATCGTCATGTTGCCCCTCGGGAGGGACGACACGGGGAGTGACGAGCGTGTGACGCAGGTGCTGGTGGAGTACCACGTGGCGCACCTGAAGGAGGTGGAGCAGCTGCGCGCCGAGAAGCAAGAGATCGACCAGCAGCTGCGCGTCGTGCTGGGCGGGCCTGCCGCCTACACCGCGCCCGCGCGCGCGCGCCGCGCCCGCCCGCCGCCGCGCCAGGAGCGCCCGCGCGACCCGCCGCGCCCGCGCCCGCGCGACGCGCCGCGCGCCGCGCCGCCGCGGCGCCGCCACAAGGACGACGAGCACAGCGAGCCGCGCGACCCCCGCGACCCGCGCGACACCCGGGACACCCGGGACACCCGGGACACCCGCGAGCCGCGCGACGCCCGCGAGCCGCGCGAGCCCCGCGAGCCCCGCGAGCCCCGGGACGTGCCCAACGACACCAGAGGTACGCCCTTCAACTTCACTTTTGGGACATACCAATAAGCTAAGCTATATTTTGCATAACATTCATCGTAGAAGATCGCATCAAACTAAGAGGCCTCATTATCTCTTTTTCCAATAGGTAACAACAAACGCGAGGGAGTGGAGCGAGCGAACGTCCCTCCGGGCGGCGCGGGCGGCTGGAAGAACGGCGGCGGCGGCGAGGGCGGCGCGGCGGGCGCGGGCGCGGCGGCGGGCGGGCGGCGCGCGCCGGCGCGGCGCTCGCCGCTGGCCGCCAAGCCGAAGCCCGAGGGGCTGGTGAACGGCGCCGCGTAAGCGCCTCCCTTTTGTAAACGATCCGTGATTGTACGACCGACTACTCGATAGATCCGGCCGCGCCGGCCGAGCGTCTCGTGTCCGCGCGTCGTAGCCTCTCTCCGGTTATGTCATTGATAAAATAAACGTTTCTGTACATATTTTCGATCGTTTCTTTTATTTGGACGGGCTTCTCGTTCGTCAATCTGGCTCGACGATCGACGCCGCGAGTTTTCGGTTCCGTTTCTGAACGTTTTCATTGTGTATTCACTTACGTAGTTACTTTATAAAGATATCTACTCGACTAGCGGAAAGAATGTAATCCTTACGAGTTAGTAATACTAGATTGGAAAAACCTCGAGCGAGGCGACGCGGATTGGGGTACATTGATTCGTGTCACTAGAGATTAACGATTCTAACGTGAACGACGCCGATCTAATAGTGATTTTTTACATCTAATTACGCTATGATATCAGTCGTTACGATTACTTAAACGTACCGTGATATGATTGCATTATTGCCGGGATATATCACTAGGAAGTTGTATTTACAAAAGATATGGTTTTAGCTACTTACGCTTGCGTGAACAACAAACTGAGCCTTTCTGTTGGATTGCGGGCGTCGAGGCGCGGCGGTCGTCGATTTGTCTGTTCAGTAATTCGAAACCCGTGGCCTTAGGTTTGTTTTTCACGCAACAAATACGCTTTTACAAATTGATATGTAACATTAATATTCGACACAGAATTGATTGCACGTTATGTAAACTGTACTAATACATGTCAATCTAAAAGGACTCCCACGACAGTACATTGAAGTTCGTGGGCATTGACTAAGAGTTTATCGATATTGAGAATACTGGCTTGTAGACGAATGTCTCGCACAGGCCTATTGGACATACTATCTTGCCTTTTAAATTGATGTCAAGAATCTCATAACTCTCTGCCGAGAACATCGAATATTGTATTTATAGTTACTGTTTATATATTAGCGTATTAACTAAATTATACGGCATTTTTCAGTTATCCAATAGTTTTCTTTACCATTGCATGATAGCAAATAATATTGTTTCTCTAACTTTTTAAGTATTCATTATATTATTACTTATTATATTGTTTCCTCAGGCATTCTGACTAAAATAAGACATGTAGAGTTAGGGAAATATTTAAATAACATACATTTATTACGATATTGTTGAATGATATCACGCAGATCACCCTGTATTGGTGAGACACAAGCAGTGGTGGTGTGTTTACGTCACTGGATTATATTTTGAATCATTCGAATGTCTGGAAATGGCATTTGAAGCTGATACATTGGCTGCGCCAACAGTTGGCTTGGAGAGAGATCATTTTAATTGACTATGTGATGTAAAACATTCCATTGTGTTGTAGCTCTTGTGCCCCACGATACTTGGTGTTTCTGACCCGTTTTTACATGTAATTATGTATTTGTTTTTACATAACTATTAAGTTGATTATTTTGTTTTGGTGCACATGTTGTTAATTAGATATTTCCTTGACTACTAGTAAGTTTATGAGGACTTATACTACTTGACCAAGGTACGGATTGCAACTTGAATTGTTGAATTGATACAATGCTGTGTTTGATACATACAATAAAAATATACTGTATAAAATATTTATTTCAATTATCCTGTTCTCTTCAGAAAGCCTGATTTCGATTTTTTTATGGTTTTTTGTGACTATACGAAATATTTAAATTTACACAAAATTACTAAAAAGTCTAAAACAGGCAGTAACTCCCTTGTTAACATAGAAGTAGATCTTAGATAATTACACATGAATGAAATGATATGAGTGGTATATTAGATTGTTGGTCATATAGGTATTTAGATACTTATATGACCAACAATCTAATTTATGGCACTTGAGAGTGCCATAAATCACCTTGAAGAAAATACTAGAAGCAAATAGAATAATAGAGAGTAACTGCATCTGAATTACAAAGTTAACACCTCCATACTAATAGTCCATCGAAAAGTTACATTTGGGGTTGCGTTTTTTAGAGGACGCAATTTTATTTTTTTGATGTGTAGGGGGGGTCAGTGTAAAGCTAAAAACAAGTTTGTGGGGTCGCCACCCTTGTCCCACGGCCGCCATCATGAAAATAAGGGTTGAAATGGTTTTTACGATATATCTCTTAAACTATTAATTTGATAAAAACATTTTTTAAACATTTTTGTTGCAAATTAAATTCTCTACAACTTTGGTCCAGTAACTTTTTGTCGTAGCACTATAAATAAAAAAGTTATAAGCGAAAATGTTCAGAAATTTTAAAAGTAAAAATAAAAGACATAAGGGACATTACAGCTGCTGCTGAACCTAATACCGATCTATCGAAGGTCGTAGTTCGATTAGGTGGATTCCATTTGCTCATGTCGTTCATAGGTGCGATTGGATATATCATGTCTGGTAGTGGACTTGAAGATATCTTCAAATTAATTAATGCTGAGAACTGTGTACAGCACATAATGTCTGGACATGCTTATGGTAGGGCTGTACGTGCTCATTTGCTAGTGCATTTATCAGAAACAAAAATATTTATGGATTCAATAGAATTTACAGAAGAAGAACGAGATTTTCTGGATGATAATAGTACTATAAATGAACACGTACAGCCCTACCATAAGCATGTCCAGACATTATGTGCTGTACACAGTTCTCAGCATAAATTAATTTGAAGATATCCTCGAGTCCACTACCAGACATGATATATCCAATCGCATCTATAAACGACATGAGCAAATGGAACCCACCTAATCGAACTACGACCTTCGATAGATCGGTATTAGGATCAGCAGCAGCTGTAATGTCCCTTATGTCTTTTATTTTTACTTTTAAAATTTCTGAACATTTTCGCTTATAACTTTTTTATTTATAGTTCTACGACAAAAAGTTACTGGACCAAAGTTGTAGAGAATTTAATTTGCAACAAAAATGTTAAAAAAATGTTTTTATCAAATTAATAGTTTAAGAGATATATCGTAAAAACCATTTCAACCCTTATTTTCATGATGGCGGCCGTGGGACAAGGGTGGCGACCCCACAAACTTGTTTTTAGCTTTACACTGACCCCCCCTACACATCAAAAAAATAAAATTGCGTCCTCTAAAAAACGCAAGGTTAGGCCTAAAAAATGTAACATTTCGATGGACTATAAGATTTACTCTGATTTAAACTTCTAGGTTACTGTCACACTATTGTATTGTCTTTCCGTTTATGTACGCTCCCTATATCAAATCCATACGTGTTTGGTATCTAATTATCTATGGATAGCTCTTGAGATTTGTAATTTTTTTTTTGAACGGGACACTTCCAAAGTGGTAAAATACCTATGTTTGCCCCCCCCCCCCCCTGTAACTTCTAAAATAAGAGATTGATAAAACTAAAAAAAATAAATCATGTATTTACCATGCAAACTTCCATCGAAAATTCGTTTGAACGAGATTTTTAATACGTCATAAATCGTAAACCGCAATTACCTTTAATTTAATCAACTCAAATCTTCTAACTAAAAGAAGTTATATATTACTAGCAGCGCCCCGCGGTTTTACCCGCGTTGTGCCCGTTCCCGTGGGAATTTCGGGAATTTTTTTACATAAATACCTTCCTCTTGAATCACTCTATTACAAAAAACCGCATCAAAATCCGTTGCGTAATTTTAAAGATTTAAGCATACAGACAAACAGCCGCAACTTTGTTTTATACTATGTAGTGATGTTATCAGCTGCTACGGAACCCTTTATGAGCGAGTTCGACTCGCACTGTGCCGCTTTTTTATTCTTAAATTAATATAATATAACATATCCAGAAAAAACACCCTAAGTTAATTAGACCCAAAGTAAGCTCCAAGCTTTAAAATGGAATCATTACAATTGAAATAATACAGCCATAGGAAGTTAATAAACTATTTTATAAAATAGAATTGTATCATATACATTACTCATATAAATAAAACCAATGGTGTCCCTCGTTTGAAACTGACAGTGTATGCAAGAATAGCTATGTTTGCAATGAGCTAATACATAATATGTTTTGTTAAAACCAAAACAGATTTGTCAGAGACAGTATTAATAATCAAAATGCAAAATTAAAATCAATGTTAAGTAATAATGATTGAGCATCTTCAATTAAAATGGTTATTTCAGTGTTCATTACAAAATAAAGTTATAGTAATTTACAGAGCACCATTTTAGCTATTTATCAAAATACAAACTAAGTATCCTAGCTACTGGTTTCACAAATTATAAGAAAAGTCACAATTAGTAGTGTATATGTAAAAGATATGTACAATATTATATTTTTAAAAGCAAACCATTCAATACATATCCCGTTTCATTTGGCAAGAAAGATTCATAAATATGCCTCCAGCTGTATTTAACAGTGATTTACAATTAATTGACTTTGGTTAAAAATAAAATGTAATTAATTATTCTATATCTTATCACAATCAAAGTAATCAAAATAATTAGTTATTCATCCCGCTGCCATCACCTCAAATTAACCGTAATTAAAAACACTATTTTAATTCAGTCTTGTGTTAAATGGGTAGAGTGTTGGATACTGAGGATTTGAACATGCTGCCGAAGAACCTCATGCCGGAGCTGCCTCCAGGGATGGACCCCATCATCATCCAGAACAGTGCCATCACTTGCATCACGGCACACACAATGGTCCATGGAGTGCTTTGTAGATGTAATGCACAGTACAATGTAGCAATCAATGTCACTCCATATATTGTTGTGGTAAGAGCTCTCTCTTTAGAGAACATTGATTTGAGGTGAGACCATGGCCCATAGAGAAAACTGAAACTGTGAAACAATAATAATGATTAATTAGCAAGTTCATTAAAGGAAACAAGATACTTAAAATGGGATAAGTTTTAAATAAGTTATTGCTTACCTGAGGATAAAGAACAAACTGCCCAATGTAAACAGGAGAGCAAATTTTCTTGCTTGCAGTAACAGTACTGGTATGTACAGGAACGACAATATAAAACAAAGGATTCCAAAGAATAAACAAATACCAAAGCCAAGAAACCGCTGAGTTCGACTCTGAAACAAGCACAAATCAATGATGTTGATGCACTTCCTTCATACACTAGTTGTTTACTCACATAACTAGCATGTGAGTACTAAATTAGTGAAATGAAGTCCTACTATTAATTATTATTTTGTAGGTAGTAGAGCAAACGATTAGCGATGCCAACCAGGTCATAACGTCGTGTACCAGTTACCTCGTGACTCATAAAGTTATTAACAATCATTGATATTTTCATTTGAGTATTTTTTTAAATCTTACTTACCAATGTGAAATATTCCTTTTGAACGTTCTCGAACCAAGATGCCGTACTGCTAGTCGTGCTAGTCGGGGTTTCTTCAGTACTTCGACTCATAAAACTTGGAGTAGAGAAAGGTAAACTAAACTTGTAACTTCGACGACTCTCATTTTGTAGTAAATATTGATCCAAATCAGACTTCAGGTTTGCCATTGTGTTGTATTGTATATTATGTGCGCTTTAAATTAAATATATAGTTTCAATGTAGAAAGGAAATAGTGTAAATTCTTATCTTTACTTCCCACAAACAAACAGAAAAACAGAACAACTTTTGATTTGCCAATTGACTTGACTGACATAAGTCAGACAGATAACAAAATCTTGACAATGAATGAATGCGAAATGCGTCACGTCCTCCGTCCATGGTCATTCAAAACAACTACACAGATGATACAAATACGCGCAGCGCAAGCAAGCATAGCAAGCAAGCAATGTAAGCATGAAATCAAGTTTGTAAGCAACAGTTTGTTTGCTTGCAAACTAGTGATGTGTGGGTTTTAGGTTTTAGTCTTTGGTTTTTGTGACACTTGTATTTTGCATTAGCAGATTAGCAGGGCAAAGTAAAAAATAAAACAATCGTGAATAGAACGACTTACTAAAATTAATAAAATCAAGTACCTACCTATCTTCATATTATGTGTATTTGTCACGTATTTGTATTAAATGGTAAGATATTTTACAAATATTGATTGACCATTCCAATAAAAAACTTTCTACTTACTTAGATCATCTTTTGAGTAATTTTAAGATACTTACCACAAAATAAGGCACCTATTCAAGAAATAAAACACTTGTTTATCGATATATAAATCGTGTACTTTATTACAATATATTTTATTTATTTATTAATTTGTAATGATAATTATAATATTTTACAATTACCTAACATTTACTAAAAATATTAATATTCTTCTTCACGGTAGCGTATTCCTATGTCGATTCATGACGGTTTTACTTACTTTGTATGTATCCAATGTTACATCTCTTGACAATTATTAACACTTCATTTCTATTATTTTATAGGTACACAATATGATAATATTTTACTGTGAATTAAATTATTTACTGACGTAATTACAAAGTTATTCGACTATCTGAAAAAATGTTATTCTTAAAATTTAGTAATACTAGATTGGAAGAAACCTCGAGCGAGGCGACGCGGATTGGGGTACATTGATTCGTGTCACTAGAGATTAACGATTCTAACGTGAACGACACCGATCTAATAGTGAATATTTACATCGAATTACGCTATGATATCAGTCGTTACGATTACTTAAACGTACCGTGATATGATTGCATTATTGCCGGGATATATCACTAGGAAGTATTTACAAAAGATATGGTTTTAGCTACTTACGCTTGCTTTAGCTTGCGTAGCTACTAAGCTTGCGTGAACAACAAACTGAGTCAGGTCCAGGCGCGATTCGAGTAAGGGCCCAGGGTTATGCCCTTCCCCTCTCTTCAAAATTATTGAAAAATGTCTAAAGTAGAATCGCGCCGCGAACCGGCCGGGTTACGTAGCTTCGAGGTGCTGTAGGACAATCAGTAACGTTCGTAACGGCTTTATTTTGTTCTTCACGCAACAAATACGCTTTTATAAATTGATATGTAATATTATTATTGGATAAACAATTGATTGTTCGTTATGTAAACTGTATATACTTACTATTTGTTAATTTCCTTCTTAGATGAAAAATTTCACAACAATTGTGTTTGCATTAAATTTGAAATATCCCAATTTGATTATTTTTATTATACAATTTTCAACGGGTTTTCATAAAAGCGTACAAGGTTTGAATAGATATGCTGCATACAATTTTCATTTGATTTAATTACCTAAAATAAAGAAATGACGGTAAGAACTTGTGTTATGGTCATGTCATAATTCAAAAACGAACTATTTTATAGTTATTTTGAACCAGTAGCTGACAGTAGCTGCGAAGTATTCACAAATTTTCATATAAAATGACCATTAGTCCGGTTCCAGGTCCTAACAAAAATCAATTTTACGGTACATTCGTGAAGAAAGCATGAAACTTGGCATGAATGTAGCTCTCATGTATGTGCTTCAATCTCGATATGGGAAGCACGTCAGCAAATGAATGCTTCCCCCCTTTCCCCCCCATTTTATCTCCCTCATTCTGGTTTTTCGAATTTTCTACAAAAACTATACGACTGAGGAGTTTACTCTTCAGAGACCAAATCATCGTCGATAAATTGCCTACAAAACGATACTACATTTATAGTGGTAAGATTAATATATTTTTTAACCGACTTCAAAAACCGAAGGAGGAGGTTATCAATTCGGTGGGTATATATTTTTTTTTTGTTTTATGTATGTACACCGATTACTCTGGGGTTTCACATCCGATTTACGTGATTCTTTTTTTGTTCTATGCTGTACAAATTCCCATTGGTCCCGTTGAAAGTTTATCCTAAAATTCCTTCGGGAACCTGTCTTAAATTGAAGTAATGTAACGCAGATTATAGAAAAAACCTTCATCGACCTGCTTCTATGGCGTGCGCTGCGAAAACTATAGATGATACATAAAAACAATGCTCTACACATTTAAAGTACTCATTATTTTGCACATTTAAACCCGCGACGGCATATGCCTATCTATTATAGTTTACGTACAATTACCACTTCTAGTTAAATTTTTTCAATTTTAAAACAACTTCAATAGTTAGCTTGTGATATTCGCGTGATGATATCAATATATATCAACATAAATACATCTACAATCAAGTTCAGGAAAGTGACTTTCAATACCTTTTTAAATTATTAAAATTGGACCGTCCGTTTAAATTTAACGACGAATTAAAAAAAGTACGAAATATGCAGCGGGGCGGGTTAAACAAACCGCTGCACGCGCTGTTCGAATCAATGGGAAAAAATAAGTAATTCACTGTTAAAACATTACCAAGAGTTATTGAATTACGAAGCTAATTAACTAACAAACAAAGAAAGTATACACTAAAAAGTAAAAAATAAAATTAAAAATTTATGTTTTAACAGTGAATTACTTATTTTTTCCCATTGATTCGAACAGCGCGTGCAGCGGTTTGTTTAACCCGCCCTGCTGCATATTTCGTACTTTTTTTAATTCGTCGTTAAATTTAAACGGACGGTCCAATTTTAATAATTTAAAAAGGTATTGAAAGTCACTTTCCTGAACTTGATTGTAGATGTATTTATGTTGATATATATTGATATCATCACGCGAATATCACAAGCTAACTATTGAAGTTGTTTTAAAATTGAAAAAATTTAACTAGAAGTGGTAATTGTACGTAAACTATAATAGATAGGCATATGCCGTCGCGGGTTTAAATGTGCAAAATAATGAGTACTTTAAATGTGTAGAGCATTGTTTTTATGTATCATCTATAGTTTTCGCAGCGCACGCCATAGAAGCAGGTCGATGAAGGTTTTTTCTATAATCTGCGTTACATTACTTCAATTTAAGACAGGTTCCCGAAGGAATTTTAGGATAAACTTTCAACGGGACCAATGGGAATTTGTACAGCATAGAACAAAAAAAGAATCACGTAAATCGGATGTGAAACCCCAGAGTAATCGGTGTACATACATAAAACAAAAAAAATATATATACCCACCGAATTGATAACCTCCTCCTTCGGTTTTTGAAGTCGGTTAAAAAATATATTAATCTTACCACTATAAATGTAGTATCGTTTTGTAGGCAATTTATCGACGATGATTTGGTCTCTGAAGAGTAAACTCCTCAGTCGTATAGTTTTTGTAGAAAATTCGAAAAACCAGAATGAGGGAGATAAAATGGGGGGGAAAGGGGGGAAGCATTCATTTGCTGACGTGCTTCCCATATCGAGATTGAAGCACATACATGAGAGCTACATTCATGCCAAGTTTCATGCTTTCTTCACGAATGTACCGTATTTTCGGATTTGGACCCGTACTACATGGACACAATTAAAAATCCTTTCATGTCTCAGTTTATTGACCTAACTACTAAAATTTACTAGGTTCTTGAGTCGTACCGATCATCAAATAGAGTAACTTATCGAGATATAAAAATATTTTTAATTAAATTACCTAGCTAGGCCGAACTTTCCAATGTAGGCCATTAAATATATATATTATATATATATATATATATAGTCGTTCTTCGAGTCGAGTGAAATGTAAGTCGATGACAAGTTTTCAAACTAAGAAATTTTTTTGCAAAGGAGAAAGATTTAGTGATAGGGTAACATTAATCAAATTTCACTGAATAATTTTCTCTATAAACGGTATTGTTTTTCGTTGGAAAATTGGCCAGATTGGTTTACATTACAACGACTTGAATAAGAAGTAGTCTTAAAACGTGGTAACTAAATAGCGTATGCAGCATATCAACAAGTAAGAAAGTTATACAAAAGTGCCCAAGTGTGTGGGCTTCCCGGCAACAATGAGGTGGGTGCATTATAGCAGTCGATGCCGGTCTTCGTGGCAGCCGTCGCTGTCGTCACTCTCCTCCGAGTGGCTGCAGTACGAGGAGTCACTCCAGTGCTGGAACTCCTCCTTGTGGTGCTCGAGCGCCATCAGCGAAGGGAACAGGCTGTCGCACGCGCTGCAGCTGGAAACATACGATATCGATTAATATTATTTACGATGTACTGACTACTGACAACACTATTTTATAAAAATGAACACGTATAGCAAAAGGAGTACTACACACTTCGATTCTATCTATACATCCTACAGTGATCCTAATCTATAAATCCCCCAAGTTAGAGACTTATTTGCTTATAGAGTTTTGTAGGATTTATAGACATGGGTGCATATTATGATGGCAAAAGCAATGCAAATAAATATCTTACCCAAAATGTCGTTTCTTTTGTTGGTGGTCAGCGAGCTGACGTCGTGTGGAGAAAGAGCGGTCGCAAACGTTGCACGTCAACGCTTCATCTGTAATTAGTTAAATAAGAATTCATAAATCATTCATAAATAGGTTTAAGTATATTTTTTACAGAATGCTAAAATGTATACAATTTAAGTTCCAACCGTAATAGTGCTGGGCACATACCCTATATTTTCTTAACTCTCATATTATTTGACAGTGCTGTTGACACGTTGTCAATCGAAAGTGACATTCAAACGTCAAACGTACCGTAATCAGTGTCATCGCTGAAGTCGTCGTGGGCGTGTCGTCGGATGTTGTTGTTGTAGCGGTCGTGTGCGCACGGCGGGCACACCCCTCGCGTGTCGCGCTCGTCAAGGTCAGTACTGCTCGCGTCCGACTCCACCTCCGCCTCCTCGATCTTTATTTCATCCCTTTGCCGATTATCTAACTTCTCATTCGATGACAGCTGGTTATAATTTTTCCGTGGCGGTCTTGCCTCTGTAATAGAGATAGTAAATAATGTTGATTGCCTATTTGTACAAAAGTATACTTATCAAGTCATGTATTTATTTATATTTGTCATTGTTCAAAACGTTTATTTAAGATAATTTTTATCAGAGTCCATTTTATCGGACTTATTAGTTAAGTACCTACGGAGAGAAATGTTGACTATTTCATTAATCTCGTTGACCTACGCTTCGAGCGCTAACAACGCTCTTTAATTGCACAATAATATTTTAGGTTTGTTAATCTAATTTAAGATATTTAAACAATTTCGGTTATTTTTTTTTATATAAACTTGGTAGGATCATTGTTTTAACATTATTTCTTGAAAAAAAAAAAACATTTTTATCAAGCAAGTTCGTATTTTTCAGGAGAAGTCGCTAATCAACATGGCTGAAAAAACGAAAAACGTAGCAGTGATCGGAGCGGGCGTGGTGGGACTCTCGGTAGCCAAGATACTACAGGAGCGGTTACCGCAGGCACAGATAACTGTGTTTGCCGATAAGTTCGAACAAGACACCGTGAGCGCAGTCGCCGCCGGGATATTCAGACCTGGCCTCAGTTTCAAAGGACCCACCAAAGAGATTACTAAGAAATGGGTCCAAGACTCGTGGGACTACTATCAGAACATTCTTAAATCACCAGAAGCAGCCGAGGCAGGTATTATACAATTTGGTGCCTACATATTCGCAAAAGATAACTATCAGATAACGAGAAATCACTTGATTGAAGACATTGTTCCGATCTATCGCCCCGTTGATAACAATGAGCTTAAATTATGTGGAGGTTCATGGAAATATGGATCCTATTTTTCAACTATAAAAATCGGTTGTGAAAATCATCTGCCGTGGGTAATGAAGATATTTACAAAGAAAGGTGGTAAAATTGTGCATCAAGCTGTTGATAATTTCGCATCCCTATCACAGTACGATATAGTTTTCAACTGTACAGGGATAGGCGCGAAAAAATTGTGTGGAGATGACGATTTAGTGCCTATTCGTGGACAAGTAGTAAAAGTAAGGGCTCCTTGGTTGAAGACAGCCTTTTATGGGGATTTCGACACTTATATTATCCCCGGCTTGGATGGAGTGGCAACTTGTGGCGGCGTCCGACAATACGACAGTTATAATACTGAACCATGTAAGTACGATACGGCAGCTATTATGGAGAGATGCTCTGAAATGTTGCCCAGTTTGAAAAAAGCTGAAATAGTTGACGTCAAAGTTGGTTTGAGGCCGCATAGAGTGCCAGTGAGAGTGGAATCTGAAGTAATTAACAGTGTAAACGTGGTTCATTGTTATGGACACGGAGGATACGGTGTGATGTGTGCCCCAGGAACAGCCATACATGCAGTTCAAATTGGAATGGATATTCTTAGCAATTATAAGAAGAGCAAACTATGAAATCGTACACAATGTTTAACTTATAATATTAATGATCATATAATAAAGCGAAATTACTATTTTTTTATATAAAAAAATAATCGCATGAATACATATGTAATATTAATATATTATTTAACTATAAAAATAATTGAAAAAAATATTGTCATTAAACATTACAAATGAAATCGATCTTTTAATTATAATATCACATCACTAGTTTTGTAGTACATATCTATTTAAACAACTCTAGTTCTCTATGATTTATTACCTTTATGGATGGTCAACATACCCTGGCTGCTTGGTTACCCCCAAGCCAAAAATAATATTGAATAATATTGATCTGAGAAAGCGTTCCAAATTCAAATCTGAACTAAACTGCACTCAATTATCTCAGTAGTTAGTTAGTATAGTAGTTAGTTACACTTATGGCTGTAGTCTCGGAGCCCTGCTCAGAGCTGCTTAGAGCCCAGCTCGTTAGGCAGTTAACACTTTTAAAAACGCGGAATGACCATGTTTTAAATAACCTAATGGTTAATTTGCTGAAATAGAACTACGCACCGAAGTCAATTAAAATAATTAAAAGTGATAAGTAACATTAATTTGGTGTTTGAATAAAAAGTCCTTGCATTTGGTATTATCTCGCTTGCAATAAGGTAACGTGAAGTAATTCAATTAGATTTAACTAAATAAGGCTGATTGCGATTCCTCTGAAACGCTTAGCATTATTCAATCACAATGACAACATTGAATAGCCTGTTGAATACCTGAGTTGAATACAATGCTTGTGATTTGTTTTGTTTTGTCGATTAGTGGCGCCATCTGCGAGACTCATAATAATTAGTGAAACTTTCGAAAATGGAGTTTTTGGTTCGAAGGTAAGTTCAATGATAATAGATAATAGATAACAGTAGGTAGTATAATTTACCAGAAGTAACTATGTATGACTTATGTTTGTAGCAGGTACCTTCATACCCATACCATGATATAAAATCATCTTTTTATTACTAAAGTACAAAAACACCTGAGTTGTGAACAACAACAAATAATATATTATTTTCTATTTCCAATGAGAAATATTTAGTGGAAATCCCGCCTCCAGGCATATATATTGCGGTAATTAAACTAGTACTATATCAGACGCAAGTGTGTTTGACTGGGAAAGGCGTAGCCGTAGGTGCCTACACCATACTGTTGCCGCGAAAGGAAATATTTGGAGGCCATTTTGTTAGGAAATGTATAGAATGTGTTAAAACAAGGTACCCAATGCTATTGAATTGAGAGGTTACATTAAGGAAGTATTTCATTTTTATATGAGTCTTGTTAGTACAAAATTAGTCTACTTACAAAATTAGCGGGATACGAACATAGTGATCATTAGAGTAGGTTCATATTGTTCTCTATGATTTCGCTGAACAAGGAAAACAAATTTCACGGACGATGAGTGCTTATTTACCTTTTTACTTAACAGAAACCAAAAGCTTTTAGTCTTGAGCACTTGAGCTACTTAAATCACGTACTTACACAAAAATGGATAGGTAACTAAGTACATACTGTTATCTACGTCACCTTAACATTAACGGTAAGGGCGGATAGCTTCAGCTTACGCACCAGTAATCGTTAACATAACATATCAGTTTCAACGGACGTAAGGAATCGAAAAATTGCAGCTCTCTACTGACCGCCCGAATAATTTTAAAATACTGTCATTTAAGTTATAAAACAACGCTTTGTTAAATACAAACATACATATAGCGGCGTGCTTCGAGACTTACTCGAGGACTTTTATACGAACGAATGTTACGATGGCTAACCTTTAGAAACCACCAACTCTGAGAATGTTCCCTATATACTCTAGACGGGTCAATCGAGTCATAAATTGTAGATATTTATACGTTTTCAACATGTTATATTCTCTACTAATTCCGGAATTTCAGGATATTAAGTAGCTTTACATTATTTAATCCAACATATAATTCCTACAATAGTTATTCGAATCGGACTGGTAGTTCTAGCTAGATAGAGCATCATGCGTCCAATCATACAAAACGAAAACAAACTCTAGCTTTAAAACGAACAGAAGTACGATACATTCAGGAGAATTAAGTCAAATTTAAAAACTAAACACATTTAATAAATTTTAAATTGCAAACCATAAACCAACTTACATGCATCAAGTCGAGTCTAGAAACATTAACGTTGGAAAACTCAAATGCTGAACACGAAAACTTGTACATTTTTCATTCGCAATCCACCCTCGTTGAACATTCTACAAGTATGAGAGGGTCGATGAACATAAAGTCTTGTAAAACATGCATAGAGTAGGTATAGCTAGTAGGTGATGTATCTTCTCGACTTGAAAAGTTTTGAAGTTCGACATTCGTACATAATAAACTCTTTTCGGCATAATGTAATAAAATTAGAATCTACCTTTTCAGAGGGGTGGAATTTGGATTTATTTTGTTAATGATTGTTTGTTGACCTTTAGATAGTGTCCTGTAGAAGTCTTTGCCATGTCCGGATCCAGATCCCCAAATTCTAAACTAAGACTAATCTACGTAAAATCGAATCTGAGTCTAGGAATACTCAAGGAATATTCACTCATACCTTCATTAAATTCTGTTAATCCCTTGTAAGAGCTATTTGTTATTGGGTCAATCGCTGAATGTTTAATATTTACCGGAAGCCATTACTGATTTCGGTAAATCCTGTTGATGGTAGTGATTGACGAGTTGCTAATTAGTAATTCGGATGTGACGTCACGTCTGGCGGGCCGGGTCGATCGCAGACGGGTCACATTTACATGATCTACACTAAAATCTTACCGTTCTAATTGTTTAGTGAACCGGAAAATGTAACTGAATATCTTAAAATGTTAGATAAAGTAAGGGTAGGTAAGGTTAGGTTGCCTTCACATCGAAGCTATGTTGCTATGTTACGTCGTTATGTCACTACATAGTACAAAACAAAGTCGCTTTCCGTTGTCTGTCTGGCTGTCCCTATGTATGCTTAGATCTTTAAAACTACGCAACGGATTTTGATACAATTTTCTTAAATAGATAGAGTGATTCAAGAGGAAGGTTTATAAGTATAAAAAAATCCCGAAATTCCTACGGGACGGGCACAACGCAAGTAAAACCGCGGGGTGCTGCTACTTTTTGAAATGATTAAAGTGTGAACACTATTATGTTATGTTGCTATGCTGCGTTTGATACGAATGTTGGTGTGAACCAACCATACGTGGATACCTAAATTCAATAGTCTTCTCTAATGTCATGCTATGTGATATACTCGTATAGCAAGGTAGACCACGATAATCACTAAGAAAATCTTTATTAATAAGATCTTTTAAACTGCTAACAATGTCTATATTTAGTACCTATTTATGAACAAGAGTTTCGTTCCTACAGATCTCCTCCAGACGGCTGATAATATCGGTGACAGCACAATAGGTAAGCACTTTTATTTTATTCCACCCGAATAAGTTTTAACAATGCGTATTGGATGAAAGAAAGCGTTACAAAGAGATATAAGATATAGGTGTATTAGATAACAAAGTGGTAGGACGAGCTCAAAGAGATGATGCTTTATTGTGTAATATCAACGTGTGGTGACATATCGTGCACGGGATTGGGCAGGCCTGGAAATGTCGCTCATTTCACTAATAAAATAAAGGGTTGCTTCAATGTTAGCTTTTACACATACGTGTTGTGGGTTAAGATACAGAGCCACATCACATGGGTAGGTGAATACGATGCACCTTCTGAATACGATGTTAGGTGGCACCAGCGCCGGTAAGTGCTGGTAAAAAGACCAGAGCAGGCTAACAGCTTCCTTTCTGTGTACTTACATTATTAAATAGGTATAGTGTGACAAGTTCATGATATGTGACGCCTTATCTTAGTAAGAAATAGTTATAGCTTAACTGATATATTGTTAGACCTAAACCAAATATTACGTAAATGATTACCTATCCAATCTATAAATACTTCTACAAACTCATACAATGAAGGCTGAACCGTGAACAACTGCGCACCGCCTTACTGAGTAAACAATATAAAGTACTTAGAAGGCAAACTTCTCGAACAATCGCCTCAATTCCCTAATGAAGCGAGTCCACGGTTAAACAAGTTCGACGGGAGGCGTCCAGGGAAATCCTGGAACGATCGGCGACATCCCAAATTCAATAAAAGTACAAATATCACTAAGAGCTCGAAGCAAGTCTCCGCTTTCCGTCGGGGAAATCACTCTCTTAATCAAACTTACTTGAGAGCAAACTAAAAGTAATTTTATAAGTCAACTAAAGAGGACGCAAGTGTTATAAGCACAAAAATACATCCATGTGACCTTACAACAACTCTGTAATTATATGTATAGTAATATATTCTTAAACAAAAGCTTGTGCTAGAATACCCGTTAGAAAATCATTGCTATATTTAGATTAAATTATAGTCTAGATTGTTTTAGATAACCGGTAATGTTTAGGCTTTGAAAACAGGTCAAGTAAAGCAGGTCGGTAACCAACATAAGTAAATATTGCTCTATTTTTAAATGATAAAATAATTAATTTTAACTAACTTTGGTAATCATTTTGATTATGATAAGTTTTGTATAAAGATCGCACTTCAATGAAGGAGATCTATTTCTGTTAATATTAAAGTGCCTATAACTTATTTAATTTCTATTAAATTCTCGTATTTCATCACATTTTATTTATAACAAAACTTTTGTTTTCCAAGTGTTGTTTTACTTTGCTTTGGAACGTATGAGAGTACTTATTATAATTTAAAAGCTTATTCGAAGAATTCAAGCTTCACACAAAAGGCAGGAAATTGCTTATCTCGGATATTTGAAGTTTGCGAGTATAGCACCACTGTGTTAAAATCCAATTCGTGCGATCTCTTTTGACGTGTATTTTGTTTGGAGCCAGGTGTCTGGTTCCACTGGCGTGGGCTCGAGTAATCTTGGGTGGAATCAGAGTGTGATAAGGGCGTCACTGTTTCATCAGACGGCTCTGATTAATACCCAATTTGGATTCTTTATCAGTAATAAAGTGCTGGCGAAGCTTTCCTGTGACAATATCTACTCACTGTGACTTTAAAAATCAGAGGAGGTTATCAATTCACGTGACTTACAATGGTCCCATTCTAAAGGATTTAAATTAGGGATTTCTTATAATTTGAAGTAGTTTTCGCCTGATAAAGTTACGATTAAAAGAAACCGCGTAAAAACTGGAGCGCTCGTTGCATACTTTGAATAAGTTCATTGCGATTGCTAAGAAACGTCCAGCTCGCCACCTACTTGGATGTATGCCCGATAGTGGCATTTCTAACTGAGCGTTACTGTCCTGCAGCGGACACGTTAAATTGTCGGAGGCCTTTATGCGGAGTAAAACTTCGACCTCAGGGTTGTCGTCTGACCTACACGAACCGTCCTACGAGAATTCCGAGTTGTTTCTCAAATTAAGTGATCATCGCAGGAAAAGGTCTCAATCCCAACATCCAAAAGGTTTCAATAGAATATTAATAATGTCATTATATCGTTAGCGCCAGGTAAGGGAGGGTACACATTACCCTCCAGGGGTGACATTCATTGTTCCTCGAGTATGTGGCGTATTTGAATAAGTATGGCAAGTATCCCTGAATTCCTGAATATTTATGAAATTGACGTTACATCGACCCTACCTACGCACACGGTTATAAAACCCCTTTGGTTTGTAACTACTAACTATGTGACTCGTAACCGGAAGCCAATAGAATTAGATGATACCATTTTACTGTCGCAACTTTATTTTAATGCTTTGTATTAAGAGCACGCCTGATTTTATCGATGTTAAACAAATCTGTAAATATTGAACTTACTTTATTACACAGCTTTCAGAAATTAATATTCAAAATGAAATGCAAAATATTTTAGTATTTGACAAAAAATATTCGCGCCCATTATCCGATACTACGTATTCTTACAAATAATATTTTCAGTTATTTTGTATTTCAATTTATTACTTGAATGTTTTCCCTGGAATTGAGGGCGAAGACCTATAAAAGGTAATTTAAAGTTAATAATGAATTAAAGTTGCTATTTTATTTAATTAAAGATTCGTTCAAAGACCAACACGCACAGTTTTAATGGAGTCTTTTGAAAGGAGGCTGGTATTGAATCCGATTGAAGACTCGTCTTTAATTAAAATAGTTTTTGCAAGTTTGGTGGTGGAATCACTGACATTGAAATCAACTAATATCAGTTGGAATAGCATATCATCAGTTAGGTTTCTTCACAGACTTCATTCTAAAACGTTTCAACAATGTTTAGTTCAAAGACCACCATCTAGTAGCTACCAGAGTTTATTTGAACGTGTGCGTTTATTAGAACGCGAAAGTTTGACCAAACATTGTAATAAAAATCACAAATATTGGCAAAAGACTTGTAATATTATATTTAGTAAGATAAGATTGTAATCTATTTCAAAAAACGAATTGCTCAGTAATATCGTTAAGGACAATGCTTCGGTTAGTGGGTCGTTGGGCCGTAGGTATCGACAGTACGTCGAGGAATGTCTACTGCGGAGCCGGGCCGGAAGCGCCCCGGACGGGTCCCGTCCGTGAACCGATGGAACATAAAGAGACCGTTACCGGATAACGATCGATTTCCGCTTCAATCCCGTAATTTATTTTACGTTGGGACGTGATGCTATCTTAATGCTGTTTAAAACATCGATTAGTTTTTATGAGAGTGTTTTATTTACCCGCTTTGTCGGGGACGATGCAAAAACCGATATAATTTAACCTATATGAAACCACTAGCAGCGCCTCGCGGTTTTACCCGCGTTGTGCCCGTTCCCGTGGGAATTTCGGGATAAAATGTAGCCTATAGCCTTCCTCGATAAATAGACTATCTAACAGTGAAAGAATTATTCAAATCGGTTCAGTAGTTTCTGAGATTAGCGCGTTTAAACAAACAAACAAAACAAACTCTTCAGCTTTATAATATTAGTATAGATCAGTACAAAACAATTCCAAAAATTAACACACAATTAATAAAAAAAATTATCATAATTGGCAAATATATAGCGTAACATATAAGTAAAACTTCCAATACATACGAAGTAGGTAAAAGAAGGATAAACTCTAATGAACAAAACAAATACTGTCCTTATCTACAACAAATAATCTTATTTAAATCAAAACCTTTGTAATTCCAGTAAACTATTCCATTCATTTAAACGCGACATAGCAGACAGACAGATGTACAATCACATGGGTTATTCAAGCGAACGCCGCCGCGCCGGCGAGTGCGGTCGCTGTCGGCCGCCTCGTGTGTAGCGAGCCTTAATTATTGCTTGCAGGTGCAGCGTACACAAGGCTCGCTTGACGCCTTTGTGCTCCATTTTAAGATGAAATTGCCTTTATTTGAACATGAGATAATTGGTTTCAGTTCATCTCTTGTGTTTTGGGATGTTAGAATTAATAATAAGTAACTAAGGTAGTCATTAAAAAGGAAAATGATCCAAAATCTGTTACATTTTTTGTATTTACGATAACTTTTTGCGAGATTCTTATAAATTACTAGCTGCGCCCCGCGGTTTCACCCGCGTTGTACTCGTTCCCGCGGGAATTTGGGGATGAAAAATAGATGTTGGCCGATTCTCAGACCTACTCAATATGCTCACAAAATTTCATGAGAATCGGTCAAGCCGTTTCGGAGGAGTACGGGAACGAACAATGTGACACGAGAATTTTATATGTATATTAGATAATAATTTATTGGTTAATACACATGGCCAGATACGATGATGATGTAATTACATTTTAGGAGAAATTTAGATCCTAGACCGTTACGTTATTAGCCGCGTACCCACCTAGCGCACAGGCTCGCGAGCCATGGCTCGCGAGCCATGGCTCGCGTAGTTTTGGCTCAGTAGTTTTGTTCAATTTACACGAGGCCGCCTCGCGAGGCAGGCTGAGCCATCATAAGTCGTGTATATTCAGCTGCAGCTATTTTCCTAGCTTCGCGCGCGAGCCAAAACATAACCGTACCCACCTAGCGCACAGGCTCGCGAGCCAAATGCTCGGCTGGTGTGGACGTGCCTCGGGCTGCCTCGGGCGCGCGTTTGTTCGGCTGAGCACGGCTCGGCCCCGAGCCATCTGTTGTCGGTAAACTTGACGCGCTCAAAGGTGCCTCGGTGAGCGCTGTGTGTTAGGTGGGTACGGTTATGTTTTGGCTCGCGCGCGAAGCTAGGAAAATAGCTGCAGCTGAATATACACGACTTATGATGGCTGGCTCGCGAGCCATGGCTCGCGAGCCCGTGCGCTAGGTGGGTACGCGGCTATTAATGATTCTGTCAACTGATCTATATAAAAGCATATTCCAATCTGCCTACTGGCCTAAGTAGGCTATATCACCATATTTCAATACCATCACATACGAGTATAAAAATGAATCTAAATCCCAACTAGTTAACTATAGTGCTTAAATTCAGCTAAATAGTGCTTAAGTACTGTTAAAACTTGAAACACTAATTTGTGTTGTCTCGGGTAATTTGGCTGCGCCCAGGTGTACTAGCTTTAAGCACTAAATACCTAACGACTTCACTACAGAGTGCAGGTGAGGTTAACGGTGTGCTTATAAACTAATGTATTATACGAGGCAACTTGCTGTGATATAGTGTGTAACAATAATATGTTTGTTTTTATATAATTGAAAGAACGGAGTACACTTTTAACTTGTTTATCTTAACTGTAGAGAGTTTTAAACCAATTTTTTGAGTTTTAAAACAATTTTTTTTATAGAATATTACAGCGGCTTCCTTTTGGAAATTGAGTAGTGATTTTAAAACCTTGCTACAATGGTGTACTACTTACTAAGTTAGACTTACAGTGTACGTAATTTTAACGTTCGTTCACTCTCTAATTAGTGTTTTTCTTTCCCGAGTTGAATCTATAGTTAATATCTACTTAAAATACTTCTTACTTAAATAAATTTCTAAAACCGCATCTCTGAACAACGATGCTCATAACAATGTCAACCTCAATGAAATAAATGCGTTAGTCTTTTTCTTCAAAGAATAAAAGCTTTAATTAAACTAAAAAAGCTTCTCTCGATAGCACACTTTCGATACCAGACCGGAGTACACTAAGTGAGTATGTATAGGCGCGGTCACAGCCGCTTTCGTCCCAGGAGTTGTTAAGATTCAAAGCTTAAGTAATCTCCTTAATATACGCCTTGAATATTTCTGCTTTGTGGACGATGTGAGGATGACTTGAAGTTTGTTCTTATCTCGGTTCGGTCCCTTCACTCACCTCATACATTGTTGAATTAAGTCGACGAGATTTGTCTTACGTATTTGTATAATATGGCGGTAAATTAATTTTAATTATGTATGAATTTGCTCAAGGTATTTAGGCTCGCGTTGTTTGCCAGGTTTGTAACGGAATTGTGTCATATCTATGTGGTTATGTATGAGTTGGTTTTGAATATTGTGTTTGCGTGTAACAAGTAACAGGTAATGTAATACGTAATATGAAACGAAAGCCTTTTATTTGAGACAAAGTGCCACGGTTATTTGTAATGAAATCGAGTTACCGACGCCATTTCTACACCCCGAGGTGCCGGGGTGGCCATAAGTGGTATATGTTAATCCTCGCTGCACAAACGTTTCTTTTCTGTTACTTCTAGGTTAAGCAACTAGCCATACGAGTATTTTACCGCCCATACTGAACACTAACATCTATTTTGAGCTAAACTAACCTAACCCTCCAGGGTAAAACCGAAAAGACTGCAGCGTGTACAGGCCTCTAGATTGAATAAATAATCTTTTTTGTACACGATTGTACCTACACGTATTGTCAACTTCGCCTAACAATCGGAAAGTCAATACATACATACTCGGAGGTACCTACTTGGCTTATTTTTACACGATTCTTAGCTCCGAATAATGGATTACCTGTACCGTGCCTCCGGTATAATATCTTCACATTGAAGACATTATTTATTGATCATTAAGGATAATATAATATCACGGTTCTAAGAACTCGTCAGGATATCTATTGTGTCGAAATATTTCAAGGAATCCATTACTTTGTCAACTGAATTATCTTTTTATGATGACGTAGATCAAATGTATTTTTAGGTAATATGTTTGGCGAGCTTTTACTTCTACCTAATATTATGAAGCTGAGAAGAGTTTGTTATTTTTTTTGTTTCTTTTTAACGCGCTAAGATCGGGAACTACCAGTCCTATTTAAATAATTATTTTTGTAGTGGTTTTTTGTAGTGTTTGTAGTGTCACTACAAAAATAATTATTTTCAACGGGAAGGTTATATTTTTTATCCTGAAATTCCCACGGGGATGGGCTCACCGCGGCTAAAGCTGCGGGGTGGTGCTAGTTCTAAGTATAACAGAGAAAGTCTTGCGCTTCGGCCTCGACTGTCGGCTTGTATTGGTTTCGTAGACTAAACACACTGAGACACTGTCTCGTCAAAACGCTTCAACTTTAAAACCGAATAGCCGAATACTCGTATCTCCCTCTTATTACAACCTGTTTTATAAACATAATGTCGTCCTCTACTTTTTCAAAATACCTATTGTAAGAAGATGGACATGGATTTGACGGATTTGAAAGAAAGGCAGCAGGTATGAATTTAAGCCATATTTTTTTTCACCAAAATACTATCAATTAAACTTTATAAATCTTGTTTTCTTGCTTAATAAACTCTAATGGTCTATATTTTTCTTTCTTTAAAACAATAGCACGCATTTACATTGTTTATACTATTTGTTGAAACTTCACATCGGTAATTCTCCTTTAAAATAAAGGAAAAACCAAATCTTTTTTTACGGTGACGTTTTGAGGATCAGCGGCTCCCCAGGAACTGTGTCACGGCCATGCGGTACAATGTCACGCGCCGCGTAAACCTTGTCCTCACGACTTTGGGGTGCATTCTTTGGAACCACCCTACTTATTATGATGGCATATTCACGGCCACAGATTTACAAGGTGTCTCTATAGGGTTGTGAAAGTAAATTAATTGTAAAAATAATTAAATAAGGGCGAGAAAAAAAATGCTACATGTTAAGAAAATATAAATTGGAGAACACTAATAAAAATGTCGTAAATGAAAAATATATTTTTCTTTAACTTCAAGGCAAAGGTTTGCATTTTTCTTGGAAACTATTAGCTTTTTTATCGTAATAGTTCCGGAAATGAAGTGCAGAGCCAATCATTATAAAAACTGTTTTATTAGTTCTCTTCCTAGAATCACTGTTACCGAGGAGTTACTTCATACCGTTCACTATTATTTAATGTCTTCAACTTTTATAGCTTTCTGTTCCGTTTAAATAATTTATTCGGCTGTGGTGCTTTTCCGCCTACAATGCATGCCAAAGACTTAAGAGAGAGAGAGAGAGAGAGAGAGAGAGGGCGCGGAAAAGGAGAAGTATTTCTTTTGAGAAGTGAAAAGGAAGACAAAACTAATGTCACAACTCAATAGATCCATATTGTACTATATTTCTATACAACACCTTCCACAAACTAACAGTATCCATTACGCGTATTTTAGTCGAAACATCAGCCATTCTAAACGGCTTTCAAAACCTACTTATAAATTAGGAAAGTACATTAAAATGAGAGTTTTCCGTTAAAACGCGCGCAAACAAGAGTTACGAAGTTGCCAAGTTACATCACACGATCTATTTATTTGCTTACGTCACTTCCGGCGAGTGCACCGGAACTCTCTTTTAGAAGTTTGATTAATGTTATCTTTATTGAGGTGGTTATTGTTTAACATTAAAAGATAACTCTGTGGTTTAATATGATTAAAAATACACTGAGAAAATCATTTGATACTCTTAATTTTATAGTGCGCCATACTTTGCTTTCTTTTTAGCAATAAGAGGTATAATATAATTATAAGTATCAATTACAATTACGAATAAATTAGCTTCCGAAATATATTAGATTGTATTATAGATTTGCCAGCAGTTTAATGATTTGCCAAAACAAAATAATTAAATTATTGTCTTAACTTCTCTGTTAGTGTAATCAATCAAGCGTATTTTCATTTCCTTTTTGGACCCTTAACGTTTCCGTACTTATTGTACGATCAGCAAATTAAGGATGACACAATTACGACCGCTGATATTGGACTTGAGGAAAATCTGTTCCCCCAATACATCGTGCCGTTATGTAGTGGGAACACGTATTATATGGACTCGGCATATTGAGAAACACGAGAAATTCATCTACAAATTGATTCGGAAATCAAGGTATAACAGCTTCAATTCTCTTCAATATTTCCTATTTTATTCAATCATTCATTTTAGAGTAGGTCAGTGGCCAACCTTGGTGTCAGATTTTTAGACCACCCAAAGGCCGCCGATTAATTTATTGATGACCTTGTTAAAATGAACGGGAACTATTTACTTAGTAAAATATTGTAAGGTCTAAGCGTTATGGCGGTTGTCCGCCGTAGGCAACGTGCGGTAAACGCGGTGAGTACGGTAGTCAAGGATTTAATTGAATAGACAATTTGAACCCAACCTTCAACAATGTGAAACACATATTATTAAAAAACATCGCAATGTGGATAATAAATGATTTTTCCAAGTGATTACTTTAAGGGCCCTATTCCTGGTTGTATTGTGGGTCGTGGGCTCTGAACGTTGTATCACAGACGCTATGTAACGACATTTACCCTCATCTGGGTGATTGACATGACATCGCACATAAAACATGTTTCATAATGATGACGATCTTTATATTTTGCAATATTTTCCTTCCTTCGTACTTGTAGTACCTACACCGCCTTGTAATACTTAAATGTTTTTCTGTTAAAATTCTATGAAATATATATATGTACTTTTGATGTTTTTTCAAAGTGTTCAATTACAATAGGGGATCACATTTTATTAAATCTCTACGCAGAGCGAACGAATTTTAATTTTGTTTACGTTCCGAACTCACCCGTTTAAATACGCTCAATTACTCTTTGACTGACGCTCGTTGGATCTAGGTGAAATTCGTAAATTCCAACATTTTCAACAGGAGTGCTAATTTTACTCCGCTGTAAAATGGGACGGAATAGAGATTTTGTATTAACACAATGGCAAAATCTTACTACCGTTTTTTTGTGAGTCCTTTTAAATGTTCTTATTTGCTTGTGCAACGAAACATCTATATTTAGGCAGCCTCAGACTATTTTATGCCGAACTTCAAAAGCGGAAGTTTCCATATTTCTATAATGTTACGGCTTTGCTCGGATTTTCAAATTTCTTATCTCATCTTCAAAAACGTACTGTTTTAGGATATCAAAGTAATCAAGTTCATCTAATTAGGCCCGGGATCATTAAAAGAGCACAACAATTTGATAAACCGTCCTACTTCTAACTTTGATTAATGACTGACTCTTGCGAGTAACTGTAAAGTTATGGCAGGTATCAAAAATTATTTATTACATAGAACGTTGTAGAGTAGAAGCAGAGAACACTTTCATGTTTTAAGAGGCGGTTATCTGCGGTTAATGGAGTGTTTTATTTTATTTTAACGCGCGTATTGCGCGGTGATGTTTGACACTTCAGCGTTATGATTCCCGGAGATTGTCTGTATGAATATTGCTACTTGCGGTTTGGCTTCAACATCTTGAAACAACCAAAGTTAAGATTAAGATGGTGAAGATTTTAGTGAACTTTTATTAAATTATATATAGGTATTCAGAAAGCTCTTGACCATATTAAGGCACCCAATGTATGTAATAATGATACATTATTTACATTTTAGAAAAAGTGAACTCTTGAAACAATCCCTTCAAAACGTTTCAAATAATTTCTTATTTAAGAATCCGTTTGATAGCCGCATTAATTTTTCATAAAACCCATAAAAACTTTCGTAGTAAGTCATCCATCCAGTTTCTCTGTCATAATTTTATTCATACCTGTCAGCCTTATTCCCTTTAGACATTCCGAAACTGTCTATAAAATTTAAAGTGAAACTATAAAAGGCGTCTTTAGGGAGGACTGAGATCCTGTCGTTAAGGACAAAGTGCACGGCGCGGTGACATTAAATAGATACATCCAGAAGGACACCTACGAACAACCTACACTTACCAACAGACGGACGCACACATAGGTGCACGCTACATGACTTGATTGGGGTCAAACTAATGCCACTGGAGATTTCCTACGACAGCCGTGTAGCGCATTCGTAGCAGACCTTTTCGTAGGCGTAGCTTCGTAGTAATAGTTTTATCAACGAAGGTTTTGGAGACGCCATACTTGGCGGTGTCTGCCGTTGCTATATGCTTGCTATATGAGTATACGGCTATGGACCTTCAGGTTGTTATTTCGTGCCGGGGCGGTGACGAGTGTCTGCTGAGCTCTCGAGCCATAACCCTCAACATTTTACTACGTAGGCAATCTCAAGCGGATTGACGATAAAATCAAACCCCGGTAACAGTTTCCAAAGTTCCGCACTAAACCGAACATCTCCTCTCGGCATCAAATTAAACCACCCTCCGGACTCTCCAAGGTATCTACGAGTGTCAAACTTTACACTGTTTTAGACTTTTTGCCCGCAAAATAGATTCAAAGAAGAATTTTGTGATTTACTCCCAATTTAATTTATTTTAAGCTGATTTATAAAAAAACCTTCGCCACTGTAATAATTCAGTACACCGAAGCCTTACACATTCCTATCATAGAATAGTAATTCCAAACAGATTTAGTTGTTTTATAAATTCAATAATATTATTTGCAATCGCAAACCCAATTTCATTACGTGCCAATATTGTAAAGAAAATATACGAAAATCTGATATTAAGTTGGAATATCGAAGCGCGTATTGCTTGCAAAGTGACGTAACTTGAGAAATGTGATGTTATTACGAGGCGTAGAAAAAGAGGTATGAGATCAATCAGGGCGGAAATATCGACGGTGAGATGATTTCATTACTTGAACCAATAACCCCCGCCCGCGCCCTCGCGTTCATCCCCGAGGCAGCGCTCGCAATACTCGCAAGTCTACAAAAAACACAGTTTCAAGTGCTACGCTTTGGAGGATTCTCTCTTATAAAATAAACTGGAATTATTAATTTAGATTTCATAACCAAAATGTAGATTTTTTTGAGATTATTTAATAAATATGAGAATTTGTTAATTGAAGGTTTAGTTATTTACCAACTAGTTATAGTAATGGTTTTGAAACATCAAAATAAATACATTCTAGTAAGTTATCTAGGTAAGATATCTATCATTGAGTTTGGTGGTCGGTGAAAACTATTAGAAACCTAAATTCAGACTGAAATATATTCAAATTCCAAGGAGATCCCCAAATATTGGGAACCATTTCCCCTTTAATAGAGAATATCTGATAGTATAATTTAATAATTGAATCGGTTACGGATCCAAACGTTTATAGGCTCTGAATATTGATCTTCGACTCAGCCCGGGCATAATATAATTTTCTGTTAATACTTCATGTCAATAATCTTTCAAATAACCGAAGAAACCCAATAAAAGTCCGCTCCCTGTACTCACAATGGTTATACAATGACCAAATTCATCCGGCTTCTCAATAAATAAAACATTGACAGCCGGTTATACGGATATGTATTGTCTGTGTACATTGGTAAGATTAAAAGCCGGATTCAACCGCGTGCACCGACGAGATAAAACCGGATAATCCGGTAAAGAATTGGCCGGATGTGATCAATGTGGCGACGATTAGTGCGGCGACGTCTTCTACGACGCTTTATGAAGCTATAGAGATGATGTCAACGATAAATTAGGTTGTTTGGAGGAAAGTATCCAATAAGAAGATGAGTGATGAGCGCAGATAACTGAGTCACGACAGGTGCCGAGCACTCGGCCTGTGCTCTATTGAGGGTTGAAATATTGGGGGTAGTTATACCTTTAATTTCGGTGTCTGCTTTACCTGAAAAATATTAAAACAAAATTAGTTTTATTTTGCTTGTTGAACGAACAGAATTATACCCGAATACTCAAACGCAATTTAAACTTCCAATTGAGCAATCGTCAATTCATCAATAGTTACCAAGGCGATACCTGAATACATGTTAAGCACTTTATAATTTGGATTGGGTTTGTGATCACCTACCCATATTGGGCAAGCGTGATGTGATGATTACGCCTAATCCTACTCACTCATAGTTTCGGCGAGACGAGAAGCCTTCGCCCAGCATTGGGACAGTACAGGATAATACATCTTAACTATAATTTGAATGGATTTTAATCGTTACGTGTTACATCGTATGGACACAACGATTTATTGACTTGTATTCAATTTAATGTTTATAGTTTAACAGAACCGATCATTCATGTTATTTTTATTGAAATATTGCGTTCTGTCCTATGGGAAATTACAGAAATTGTGCACGTGTATCGATATTCACGGTAATCGGGTCCGGGGGGAGTGACCAATTAAACTAATGCCTCAAAGATTTCCCCTAAGCATTGCTTGTAAGAGAATTCCGATTAACAGACAGCGTGTTCCGACTCGACCGGCTGAATACTAATCGGGAATTTAGTCTTTGAACATTGGCTGCGGTCTAGAACAATGCAGGTCCTTTTAAAGACCGTTGCTTCTCTGAAACGATGTAGCTATCGTTTTAAACTGTGATGAATTGGTCTATGATAAGTTAAATATCCTCGATGTAAACATCTTTTATTTACACATCTCCACATAAAATATTATAAGTGTTTGAGTAGAAATTTGATAAAAAACCGACCGTCTGAAACGAATATTAGAAGGATAACTGTCAAATATTTTATTCATCAATAAAGTATACTGTGTTCAAAAAATATTATTTCTGATATGACTGGAGTATCAAGGACCAATTAAACAGCCCATAACGCAGCTAAACTTACCTCACCACTGATTGACAGATAAATCTTCGCCGCAGTAAATCTGGTTTAATACTCGGTCTCGGATGCAATTACCCGGTCGGCCTGTATTTAGAGCTTGGCCAAACGCTGGCCAAACCTCGAGGCGGTGCTCGGCTTGGCTCGAAACGAAATTATGTGCAGAGCCTGAGTGGAACGTATAATCTAATATTCTTCAAGAAAGTTAGTATTACGTCCATTTACATAGATTAGTTGTACTAAATGCAAAACTATTCCCAATACTAACAATTATCCAAGTTATTTAGCCAATTTCAATCTAATACTCTGGTAAACTATTGTAAAGGATGGTTACTGCCAAGTGTCTAAGTTTCAAGGGTTAGTTCTAGTTATAGCACAGTGATTATAATTAGTCGCTTGTGATTTGAATGACCCGTATGTACCACAACGTTACAGAGGACGTCTGGCTTAAACTCCCAAGATTTGTCCAGATCAGACCAGATTGTGTGACTACCATCAACTGGATCCTTCGTGAATTATGTAATAAAAAGTATAGCTTATGCTACTTATATCACTATACCTGCCTCAAGTCTCAATCAGCCCAGAACTTTTTGGGGATTAAACGGACGAACAAAATGTGTCAACTTTTCAAGATTATTTAAAGAGCATATTCTTTTGTACTTATATTTGTATTTAAAAGTATATACATGTACTTCAATACTCCCATATGAACCATATACCTACTCAAATATAGTCTGCAAAAAAGATAAAGGTACCCAGAAATAACAAACAAAACTCACACACATTTCATTTTCCTAGTGTAGCGCACACTTAACGAAGTGTAGGAACGAAATTAATTAACTGGCAACCAGAGAGACTTATCCTGGATCCATGTTATTTTTTTTTTGTAATTAAAAAGTTATGTAATAAGTAATAAATAACAGAACTTTTTAGCTGTATAATATAAATATCATACTCAAACAAGCCTCGGGTTTGAGATAACCAACCCGCATTTGGGAAGCGTGGTGATTAATACTAGTCCTCCTCACTGTACTGATATCTTCAGTGAGATGAGAAGCCTTTGCCCAGCAGTGGGACATTACACGCTTATACTACTACTACTACTACTACTACTACTACTACTACTACTACTACTACTACTACTACTACTACTACTACTACTACTACTACTACTACTACTACTACTACTACTACTACTACTACTACTACTACTACTACTACTACTCGTAACTTCCTATTAGATTTTCGAGCAAAGGTCATTACGGTTGCTCTAAAGTCGGTTAGGAGGATATAATTACGAGTATTTTCCTCTTATTGTAAGAAAGAACCCTTTACTTTTTATCGATGAAGATACAAAATTGACAACTGTGACTAGCTCCATATAAAACTGGGACGGCCGATTAAGACCCAGGCGCGACTGCTAACAACACAAGTGGGAGCAGGCTGTCACTGAACATACATTAATTTATCTCACATGTCGTAATTTCGCTGTCATAGTAACTAAACTCGTGTCAATCTCGTACCAATCTGACGTAAGTTCCTAAACTATTCCCAACTCGTAGTTATTCAGAATACCACCGTCTCGAACCTCTTCACGCGAGTTCCTCTCGTGTACAATTAACATTATAAGTACACCTGTATCATACAGGTGTACTTATAATGTTAAATACAGGCTGTATGAGATACTTCGGAATATTTTTAATAATTTTAATTACTTTGTAATGAAGTCACTTTAAGCTGTGTAGACTGGGGACATTAGTCAGTTTATTTGCGGGGACTTTTATGTTGGATAAGAACACTTGTAAACTGTATCCAATAACAAAACATATAAAATATTTATTTGAGGCATATGTTTGCCCTCCGCTAAGTTTTTTCCATCTCTTCGTTTGCGTTAGCTTTTGTTCATGCTTAGAACTGTGAATATTTAACGATATCTGCTAGATTAACATTAAACTGACACTGTTTAATGAGAATGTTTGCTGTACTCGTTAGTCCCGCTAAAAAGGAAGAAAGCGGGGCCGATTTCACTCATTTAGGTACCTACCTAAATATTCGTGGAAGTCCAGAAAAAGTTTTTGTGTGGCCCTGTAATGCAGGTCAAACCGCCGCCAGCGAGAGATTTTCCTATATACATTATTATTTAAAAGGCTTTTAAGGTTGTTTCCTTGCGCTAGTTACTCTGTATGTACATAGTAGTATGTACATAGGAAAGTCCTTTAGGATTTTATCATAATTTTCATACATAATTTAATTACTTGTTCACCTACACTAAAACGGTTTGCAAGTATGTAATACATCAGATAAGCTATTCAACAGAGCAGCAGACTAAAACTCATAAACATGAATCTCTGGGCCGCTAGATAAAGCATCTATGGTTGGCGCGGTGTGGTCGGTAATAAATCCAGCGCTTTAGGCCAGCGCTACACCGCTTACATAACCGAGTGCATTTGGCGGGAGAGACCTATGTTATAGTCGGCTAGGGCGGTCGCAAACATGTGCATTAATCAAGGTAGTGATATGTTGTCGGATGACATTGATCCTGATAGACCTAGAGCCCGTGAACCCCAGACCTTCGTTATTTTATAAAAGCTGAAAGTTTGTCAGCGCATGCTCCCACACACAGGTAAGAACGATGGACTATTATGAAGTTTGGGTTATCGTGGCTTTGGCAGATAAACGGTACTAAAGGTGTGTAAAATACCGATCTAAATTCATCAAATAATAAAGTGTGATTTGTGACATGACATATGTCATTTGAAAGCTCTTGAAGAGTTGTACAAGTCACCCTTTGACGGTGATATCGAAATCGACGGCTTACTTGGTGTTTTCGACCATTGAAGATTGGAGTTGACCTATGCTATGGACGCTGATCCTAAGTGACATGACCTATGTCATTTGAAAGCTCTTGACAAGTTGTACAAGTCACCCTTTGACGGTGACATCGAAATCGACGGCCAACTTGGTGTTTTCGACCACCGAAGATTGGAGTTGGCCTATGCCATGGACGCTGATCCTAATGCTCAACAGTGACATGACCTATGTCATTTGAAAGCTCTTGAGGAGTTGTACAAGTCACCCTTTGACGGTGATATCGAAATCGATGGCCAACTTGGTGTTTTCGACCATTGACCTTTAGTACCGTATACCTGCCAAAGCCACGATAACCCAAACTTCATAATAGTCTATCGTTCTTACCTGGTGTTGGGAGCATGCGCTGACAAACTTTCAGCTTTTATAAAATAACGAAGGTCTGGGGTTCACGGGCTCTTGGTCCATGATGAAGTTAGAGATCAAGCTCGGGGACTTTATACTATATAGTTATAGGTTGGACATTATTTGAGTTGGTCGTTTTAGTATTGGTCAATGGTACTGCTCAATAATTGGAGTATCATTTGTCTAGGTATACAATGTATTACAGTCCTAAATTATGGAAATGCAAAATCGGCTGTTTATTAAATCCAATGAAATCCATCAGAATAAACTTAAATAAAAATAAATGTATGTCGACTTACAGCCCTGACGCGGCGGTCAGGATTTCCAGCATCACAATTAACGCAGTCGCCGGCAGCATCCGGCTAATTAGCGTTAAATGCAAAATTACAAATGCGCTGCAAATTGTAATGTTAGCAAAACATGCTAAAACATGTCGGTTTTGGCTTCGTTCCAACATTAATATGCAAGTTGTGGTCGATTTGGTCTGTCTATAGAACCGAGTAAAAGAAGAGATTAAAAGCTTTAGGGCACCATGTGGCATGAACTTAATATAGGAATATTAAGACTTTTTAAATCTCACAGCTAAATAACAGTAACAGATTACTCTTTTTGTTTTAAAGTTGTTCCGCAGATGTTTGCTAAACACATTTCTCAACTAAATCTGTCAGTGTTCTATAAACAAATAACACGAGTCTGGAGAGGTTAGAGCTTTCACACGAGAATCAAAGCTTTTGTTCGAGCCCAGTCCTGCCTTACATCTTTGAGTGAATAAAATATTTTTATAAAACAGTTTAAGTTGAGCAGCGCGCTCCTTTGAAGTGCAACTCTTTGTGGATCTCTTGTATTTTGTTATGTGAGTGTTTATGTAAGCTTACGTTCTAAACACAATCGTGTAAAGAGCAAGATAATTGATTTATTTACTGAAATAGTCAAGACAATATCACACTAAGAGTGCCTGTGTTCTATCCTGTGTTACAAAAACATTTTTTTTGGTAAAAACAAAAGCTTAAACCAACAATAATACCCTCGTCTAACGAATAATATGACACAAACATACCTTTAACTAAAAGGACCGTTGGAAGAGCTACCGTTGATACTCGCTTTTATAGAATTGTGTAAAAATTAAAATTTAATATTAATGTATACTAGCGCCCTCGAAGCGCAATGATAAATTGAATTTAACAGAGCAAATTCATCGTTAGCAGACCGAAGCAAAAGCTAAAAATATCACATGTAAAATTGCAAAATTTCCGCGTCTATATTCTGTACACCCTAAATCAGATTTACGCCAAAAAATATTTAAATCTTGAACCGCTGTCGCCAGCTTTCAAAGCTACCCGAAAACTTGAAGGAACGAAACCTCTTCGGTACCACTTGACAGGTTCGCAAAGCCTCCGGGAAGAACAGGAAATGTCGAGATGAAACCGAGACGCGCTTGTGAAAGCAACTAGAATTCATTTTGAAACCAGAGCCGGGAGAGAAGGGTTCTGTTTTGTGATATTTTATCGGAAGACAAATGCCATCTTGTTAAAAATTGTAATACAGAGAGTCCGATATATAATGTCTCTTAGTTATGGTTACCTGGTGACAAACTCGGTTTTCTTGAAATAAAGTTTTTAACAAACTCCAATTTTAGAGATTACCATCCACTGACATCTAAACCAAACGCGTATGTAGTCGGAATCCGGGAAGCTCGTTAAAAACTTGCAAGATTACAGAGAGACACCTGAAGACGGGAACTAAATAAACTCTTTTAAAAACTTCGCGGAACGTTGGAAGCCGATAAAGAGTATCTTAATTAGTTAATATAAATTAAATCTACTTGATTTGTTTCATCGAAGGTGTAATTACTTGTTTTTAATCTCAACATCGGCGAGGTGAGATTAATAGAAACATAAAACCGCTGAGGAATTTATTTACGTAACAAAAGGATTTTTGTAAAAATGGTTTCGCCAAAAATGTGCGCAAGCCCCAGCGGGTGTTTATATTAAATTAAATAGAATGGATTACGTAAATCCTCGGACTAAATTAAGTTATATTAGCAAATAATTTCTCCGAAAGCAAATAATGTTAGAAGAATGAAATTATACCTAAGGTGAAGCTAAATCTTTTTCACCAAAAGGAATTAATGGATGCCTTTTAATTTTCGTACATGTGTATAGTCAAACCTTCAGAGCTGTGCTACGTTTACAGTCAATAATAATAATTATAAAACGTATACCAACATAACATTGAATAACTTGGGTGGAAAGAAACCCTTAGGTTATAAGATATCCCTCAAGTAAATTCATACTTATTAAATCACAACCTATTTTTCGCAGTCAGTAACCACTTATAAGCATGTTAATCGTCAGACCGTGTCGGAGGCCTTTAGGCAGTTCAAAAACTCCGACCCCAGGATTGGCCACAGATCTATTCAAAATGAATGAATGAACAAGTTAACTGAAAGTTCACGTGTTGTTATTTTAGGTTGTTAAAAGTTTATCGTCTTTGTTAAGAGTATCACTTTGGAAGACCGAACGCTAGCGGGCGTCAAATTACAATTCAACTTCTATACTAATTAGAGGCTCACAATTAAAATGTGAAGTTACATTTTATATGTCTAAATTACACACTTAAGTTGTTTAAGTAACAATGTTTCATACTTTAACACTTTGAACGTTGGTTTTTGCGCTCATTTAACTAACATTATACAACAAAACTTTATATGATGATATGGATTATATGGATATCACATTCCAACACATACATGTCGGGATGTCTGTTTGCTAATCCAATATATATAGTTTGACAACCTGAATACTTCTTATTAAAAGGATTAAATTGAAACCCCGCTGCCGCGCAATATTGCTTTTCACTTATTGATATTGAATTTTTATTTGATTACTTTTTCATTATCAGAAGTTCAAAGTAAAAGTTGATACATCTACTTCATCAAAAGCATTCTGCATTCGTCCTCGTAGCGTTCACAGCTAGATAAAACGTACCTACGTAGTTGTTAATTACTTATTCTCTGTCAAATTATGCTAAACATTTGGGAAGTTTTGTTTGTCAGTCGTCAAGTTGCGCGCCTGAATTCTTGTTGGTTTAGGTTCCAGAGGACAAGAGCGATGTTGACTTGTTTCATATTAATATACATCATTTAATTTGCTCTCTGCGGTCGTAAGTAGGTATTAGGGTTATTATAACTGGATTTTCTAGTTCAAACCAAAGCCAAGAATGAATATAACACTTTCTCATATCAATATGAACAGCTTTATTGATTTACATGTTTCAATATCAAAAAACTTAGGATCGGTTTCAACCTTTTCCTCAAAATTATGTTAATATAAGTAGGTAGTCAAGACATTTTCATTAGGTGAAGCTAAAAACACAAAATACACAACAAGTAATGGGCATGAATAATAAGCGTATCTTTGTAAAAACTCGTATTTTATTTAATAAGGTCTCGAAGTAAACCGTTAAGAGAAACTTTTGTCGTTACCTTCCTTCATAACGTAACAATATCTTATTAAAATAAGCTTCGTAACTTTCAGAAACAGTTTTACGAAAGAAGGCGGTTTTAATTTGGCAGAAAATTAACTATTTGTGTAATGTGTTGTAATAGGTACACGCTTTGATCTCTCCACATTAAATATCTTCTTTTGACTTTGAATAGGGCGCCGTAATTATTTTTCTAATGAAATATTCTTTGAGAATATTCAAAGATATTATGTTTCTAAGAATCCAGACGTGGTGAAAATTAATCAACCGGTATTGTTTTCAGTAATAAGAAAAATAACAAAACTAACTTACAACCGGATGTTTGACACATTGCCACGAAGGCTCAAACTATCCACCAATTACACCGATTCGGACTATAAAGTATGAAATACAAATTGTGGAATTTACCATTTGTTAAATACTCATCATTACAAAGTTATGTATTACTATGTGACTATCTGCGCCATCATGGCTCTCAAATGATTTAACTGACTTAATTTGTTTTAAACTAATGATATTAGCCGTGACGTCTTGTAACATGTAACTCAAAATATATTCTCGATATAATCCTATAAATCCCTGAACCTCTCAGCGATCAGGAAGCATCGATCAGGATTGACAGAAGGGAGGTGCGCGCTAATGTGAGGGATACACGCGAACTTTACCGGCAAGGGTAGTAGCGTAGTAAACAGTTTGCATTTTATTACACTTTGTATTTGTGTTTGTACAAAATGGTGAAAAAAGAAACTCTTTTACGGCGCCTCGGAGCAGCGTCGGAGATTTTTTTGAAAAAAGAACGTTGAAGTTACCTTTTCGGTGCCTTCACTATAAGTTTGTGTTCAAAGAGTTTGCTTGTCACCGTGGCATCCTCATTAGGGTCATTATTAAATTGCCTTATGCATTATGCCGTTAATAAATTACTTGGGATATTATTTACTTAAAACAACAATTGCTTTTTATAGTCAGTTAAATATCTTTGAGTAATCATTTAAATTGTTAAAGCATGATTAATCACACGTTCCATTAGGTAAAGTAACTTAATGTAAAAAGTATGCATAATTGATTTACTCAGCCAGTAAATTGGTACGAGACATCCCTAGGTCGTCAAACTTAAATATTTACGTACAAAATAAGGTTTATATAAAAGCCTGCGAAATAGCTATCATATTTCAAAATTACGATACAATTTATCGGATAAGCGTCGTATTTTACGGATCTGAAGCAATGTCAAAAAGTGCTGGTAATGTTTCTTATATCTTTGTATTTCATGTAGGAATATAGTCCTTACTACATTGTGTTAAGGGCGTTACGCAAACAGGGGGTTTGAATTTCAATCAGGTTGGAGAGGGGCATTAAATTATATTAAATTGTTTGTAAGATTCGTTTTTACGTAAATATTAATGTATCTTCCTTCTCCTGTGTCGGTAGTTCATAACACATAACGTAGGTGTCATGATCATTTTCTAAATGTCAAAAAATAATTGATAAACTTATATTAGTTAAAATGGGTTTTAGTGTTAAAGTGGTTTAGTTTGTTAAAGTTAATAAAAGGTTATATTGGATAAAGTGGTTTTGTGGTTTTAGGCATTTAACTTTAAGGACAAATCTAAGTTATTAACCCAAATATGTTTTAAGTAAAATAAGTAAGTATGTAACGTGTCATTGTGTATGTTGGTGGTCATCACTGGTGTCGGAGTTTTAGACCGCTCAAAGGTGTCCGTCTTGTACGAACACATTAACTTGACCAACATAAAAATACATGAATGCCGTGGAAAACCTCGTAGTTTTTGATGTCGGATGAAATCCACTTGAGGACCCACAGATAGGATTGTAATTTATTCATCAAATCGCATCGCTTTCCATATGTCGTTCGTGAATTCAAATAGTGAACGAAGTCGTTTTGCAAATGTTACGCTAGCATCGGAGGGAACTAGGGACTTAACGACGGGCACGATGTCGGACAAATTATTCGATTATTCACACTAAAGCTAACTTGCATAAAATACTTTAATTAGTACTTGCTTACTTACTTACTTAGTGCCTTAAAGCCTCCTATTTTAAATACGAAAGTAACTGGGTCTGTTACTCTTTTTAACACATAATTTGAAACAAGAATTTGATCTCTAGATTATTTACCAGTACATACATATTTAAATAAGCCACTTTGTCATACCTAACATAATATTTTACTGAAAAAAAACTTAAAAATTGCCTTTGACAACAAGTGATAAAATATGAAGAGCTTGCAAAAAGCTCTCAAAGTTCACTTCATTACACGAGTTGTCGTTGCATTTTTAACTAAAAACTCAGGTGTAAAGAGGAGAGTACAGGATACCTATCGGTGAAGTACAAGTTATAACTTAATTCCGGCTCTCTCGACTTGAACATTACTTACTGTTTGGATTAACTTTGAGAAGATGTCGGAAACGCGAAAAATGATGGAAGTGTTTCTGAAGTTGAACAAGGGCCGGCGTGTAATGTCTGATTATCGGATGATGAAGGATTACGTCTGAAAGGAAAACTTCGCCGACGAACTTTGAATAACGTTATTAATTAAAGGAAAATTTAAGCTTTGAAGTAACAGAATAAATAATTGTACAATTAAACACTGTTCAATGTTAGCGCAGTTTAAGAATCTTTAGAAAGTTATAAGAACTTCAGTATTTGTTATTTATTCTTGTAATATTAGATTTATATAATTTTGAAATATTAACACTACTATTACAAAAATAACTAACGAATTTGAAGCTTGTTTTTTTGCAATTTCTGAATGGACGCACTTGCCATGTGCGGTTTGATTACAATGCACTGATATGCAGTTTTTAATAAAGTATAATAGCTTGTTACATCCCACTACACTGCTGCAGGTATAAGACATCAATAATAAAATAATATCTTTAGGACTCTTACCCACTAACGACACTTCTCTAGCTAGAACGAACTCGCAGTTCCCAATTAATATAACGATATCAAAGAGACATGACGTCATATTTCTTATTGTTAATTGAAGTAGAAAGCTGGACGGCGGAGATTACTCCTGAATGTTTTCGAACAATACAAGTGCAGCGAGAGACCTGTAACATTGAAAACAACAATGCAACGATCAATATACTCGTGGCATCACGTCTTCATTGTATTTAATATTGCTTTAGTGTATTTACTAGATGTTTACTAGATCTAGTTACTAGATCATTGCAATCATTGCGGATCATCTAGTTAAATAGTTTTTTAACGTTTACATGCATTTTTGAGGGCGTATTCTGAATCTGAATGTAACTATAGTGTAATCTATGAGGTGACATTAAAAAAAATAGAACACGCCATTAGAGCTTTTATTATTTTTTTTCAAAAACTTCTCTATTTCCCGTCTGACGGAATTAAGGTGTCATGGACACATTTTGCTGTCACCGTAACATCCTCGAAATATATAATTAAATTCAATAAACATTTCTTAATAGAAAGCTCTAGGATAGAAAGCTTCGAAGTTATCGCCACGTGTGGCCACGTCTGTCAGTCACACAGTCTAGTTACTATGGTAATTCAATTATTCCCGCCGCCTATCGATACTCTCCGTCGAGTCGCTCGTTCCCTACACTGTACGGGGCCTGCCTAATAGGATACTATTCGGTACTCGACCCGATATTGATGGAACCTAGCTCGAGCCAATATCGCTCCTAGAATTTCAGATATTTTGTACAATACATTCCGTAAGGTTTACGATCGGATCGCGTTTAGCTCTTACTGGATTTGGCTATTTCTTTGTATGGATAATGTATACGTGGTATGCTTTTTATTTAATTTAAAGGCTAGTAAATTAAATTAAAAACGTGAATTGTGAATACAAATGAAAATATAAATCTATCCTTATATAATGTGGCTATAGAGTTTCGTTAGTAAAACGCGGGTAACCCTGGACAGATAAGAAAAATTGATAGTGACATCAATTGGAAATTTTTTTTGCCCGCGTCAAGGAAAAAAAATGTAAATCCAACGAATTTCAAACCGCTGCGAGAAAACACCTCTAAAGTTTAGCCGCTTTAAAACATAGCATACTACAAGAATTACAATACTCTGATAACGGAAGGCGGTTATCTGCAACGTTTACTTAAACTTCCACAAACCCGTGCCTTATCGTTATCAAAACTGCAAATGGAATTCAATTCCGAGTATAAACACTCGGAATGTGATTGATTCGGAGTCCCATCGCGTCATCGAAACTAAATGAACAACAATTGAATCGACCCGCGCGCGACGCTCACGAATTTACTCTAACTCTATTTACTAAGTGTGTTGAGAAGAGGACACGTCTTGTGAGATGTGTTTCTACATACCGAAATAATTGTGATGTTTTCTAAAACACATCGACGATAAGAAAAGCTTGTTTAAAACTTATCTATATATATAAAAATGAAACCCGTTTTCCTTGGTCAAGACATCACGCGTGAATGGCTGGACCGATTTCCACGGTTTTGCATTCGTTGGAAAGGTCTCGGGCTCCGTGAGGTTTATAGGGAATAAAAATCTCAAAATTCCCACGGGAACGGGGGCGCTGCGGGTGAAGCCGCGGGGCACAGCTAGTTTTAAATAAAAAAAATACAAGCAGATGTGTACCTAAACATACCTCATTAGTACTTAAGATTGACAACAGGGTATTTTAATTTAATTAACGTTTTACTAATTTAATTTATTATTGCAGCAAAGAACAGCTGACACTTTTCCTTTGGACACAAACACGAGACACAACGCTATAGAGAACAAATGTAATTTATTCAGAAACCAGATGAAATGTAAATAATGATACTACTTTACAATTTATTCCACTCATTAGGATTCAACAAAGAATATTTTAACATTGTACCGTTTCGAAGGAATGTTTTTATAAATGTTTAAATACTTGACAAAGAACACTGTTGTAGAAGTATTATCTTGTTTTCATTTGAAAATAACTCCCATACATAACACATAAAAAATCGTGATATCATGAGTCGCCGTAACCTTTTTTCCTACTTCAGTACAATCCAGCTTTAACTAATTTGAAAAGGTAACTTTCATATTTCCCAGCCGGAACGAGAAAGTACATAAATGGCGTAAATTACATAAAAGATAACACAATATTCAAGCCTAAATATGTCATACAAATCTCCTAAAAAAGTCATACACATAATTTTATTATGATGACGCAGCTCGTAGACTTGCTACGAACGCGCTACGTGATCAAGTCGCTACGAGCGAACAGCTACGGCGTAGCACTATAGTTAATTATGTATGTGGTGTGTTCCGTCCATATTATGTATGTATGTATTTAGGTAGAGCCTTCTGTTATTTTGGCTTAAGTTAATAGACAAGCCTTTAGGCTATACCATCGGACATCCTTTGAAATATGAATTTCATATACTTGCTAGTTACTGAATATGCTCGCTACGATTTAAATAAAGCTTTTTTTAATTGACCTAGTTATATGAAAGGATAAATAAGATCTTTTATATATTTTGTTTCTCCAAAATGTTAATTGTCTGTCTCTCTAACCTCGCTTGATCAAAAAACATTACTGTATTTAGTATCAAAATTTTAGCATTTTCCTAAAAGCTTTTCCGGTTACTTTGGTCGCTTCTCCGAAGGTATGGTACGTTGGGTGTACGTGATATCGTCCCTGTGTTCCGTTAGTCACGCCCCGCTGCGGGACCGACTTGCAACTAAGTGCTTTGACTTAATTATATATTAGTTCCCAACTAGATTACCGTTAGGCGGCTGATCTACTGTTATGGGTTTCGGACTCTCATTGATGTATTGCTGCGATTTGTTAGCGTCTTGTGTCGTTTATTTTTGGATAAAATTAGATTTTAAACTAGTTTAAAGAGTACCTTGATAACTGTTAGATATATTACTACTACCTTTACTATGATCCCGATATAATACCTCAACGCAAGCAGGTAATGTTCAGTGCCCGTTTCCAAAATGTCTATGACCGTTTTCAAGATCTTACACACCTACCTTTATCAAAATTTATTATTATTATAAATTAGTGTAAGCGCAAGACACACATAGTGTGGGTTACCACGTCGGAGGCCTTTAGGCGGTATGAAAACTCCGGCGCGAGGGTCACCACTAACCCACTGGAAATGAATTGCGGGTCGCGTGAAGTTGTATTCCTTGTATTTGTATGAAACGTGTCACCCTGGCCGGTTGCGGGCTCACGAGCCCGTGGCATGAAAACGCAATAGACAAACTCCTTATAAACGTTTTATGACTTAACCTCCTGAAATAGGTATATATAGTTTAATTTAATATTAAAGTCTCTACGACTATTTGTAGCGTTTACTTTACTACCGCTCGTGCAACCTATAAACTACTGTAGTAAATAATAGTTTACTACATTTGCTAAGTATAGACTTAGTTCGTCAACAGTGCGGACGTATAGCGAAGTTCGTAGAAACAACAAACAAATAGTTGTAGAGTAGTTACAAACCTGTCTACCGCACGGTCCACAATGAGAAAGATCACAAATAACGTAGTTTATAGATAACACTGACGAATTATAAGTAACTGTTAGTTAAATGCAAAGAAAAAATAATATATAATAATATATTTATTTATTTTAATGACATAACATCCAGTTACTTGAAAGAACTTAAGATACAGATATTTTTTAAAGTATTTTAGTGAATTTCATTGAATTGTATGTAATAATTATTAATGACCGAAGCATGTCGTTGTCATTTTATAAATAACTAGCTGCGCCCCGCGGTTTTACCCGCGTTGTGCCCGTTCGCGTGGGAATTTCGGGAATTTTTTTACATAAAAACCTTCCTCTTGAATCACTCTACCTTTTACAAGAAACCGCATCAAAATCCGTTGCGTAATTTTAAAGATTTAAGCATACAGACAAACAGACAAACGACAAACAGACAAATAGTGACTTTGTTTTATACTAGGTAATGAAGTCACGACAATGTCTAATTATTTGTTATAAGAATCTTACTCGAAAACTGTTTCATCATTATAAAATACTTTATTGCAAATAATGAATCATAAAATACTTAGATGATATAACATTACGATGTTTTCCACCTGTTAGACCCGGCTCGGTCCGGATTATGTCTTGATTGCCATTAAAGTAATCCGGTGATTCCGGACGCGACGAAAAGGGCCAAATCAAAGCCCTCAAAGGTAATGAGTAAACATAATTAATAATCATGCGAACCTCAGCCCACGGGCCAACACGATACGTAATCATATTCATTCGTTATTATTAACTTAGTTATATTTTAAATCCTTAAAGTAAATAAAATGAAACACGCAAACTGTCTGTTTTTATGAAGCCTGCAATGTCTCACTGTTGTGCAAAAGCCTCTTGTCTCACTGAAGATATCAATACAGTGAGGATTAAGCGTGATCTCAACGCCTACATTCTGCGAGCTATATTTTAAAAGTAAATCATAGGAAACGTTCTTCACTCGACCCGGAATTAGAACCACGGACTACAGTATTGGCAAGCGGATCATATCTCCGGACCACCGAAGCGAGGCCCTTTTTATTTTAAAGAAACTGAAACACTAACCAAACTTAAGTCCGAATCATCCTTTAATCCAAGAGGTTTTGTCCAAAAGGCAAATCATCCCAAAGGGTTGAGTCCTGACTCCGCCCGAATAGATATCTTTTCAAGTCAGTTAATTCTATAACCGCCGCCAGACAAAGGTTTGGTTTTGTTATTCAAATGAAATATCATAAATTTTATTTTTTACACCAAAGCTAATGTAGCGTTAGCATATAAGATACAAAATAATATTTTAAAACATTTAGACACAATATATTTCACTGTAGTTAATTAATTTACTAAAAGATAACTAACACGCACTTGTTTGCGAGAAAGTTTAAATTTTCTAGCTTAAACATACACATTAATTACATTTGAAACACAACAATGCATCATTTCATTTTAAGCATAACATTTTTTAAATTCAATAGTAAACGAATATTTACTGCTAGTATCCACTTTTTTGGTATCGGTACTAACAGTTGGATGTTGTAGCGTCGGTGTTTTATGTGCGTTCCTTTGTATAGGAGTTGTTTTATTACGGGACGGTATTAAATATTAATGTTATGCAAGAGTGTTCGGTGCGGATTGTCCTAGATTACGTGACAGAGAAGGCCTTCTATCTATTTCAACTTCAGTTGTTATGTTTAGTTAGATCTAAACAATCTCTAAAGTAAAGTAAAAGTAATTGCGGCACTAGGATTAGTCATTTATCTACTAGAATTAAAAGGCTTTGCCTCCGACATGATATAACGATTGAAACAACCAAGACCGACAATTTAACTTGTTCTTTAAAGCAGGATACAATACGCTCTACGCGTCACTCAGAAAGAAATACCACTATCTAGAGACGTCTGTATAATACGAATTAACTTAAAAACTAAAATAATGGAAAAATTAACTGAAGTACCTATATAAAAATAATGTACAAATATTTAATTCACTGAACGTGAATTCGTGTTAGTGTCTCTATAAATTCTATAATTCTATAACCATTGCAGTTCAATTCTCATTTTGACTATTAGTCTTGCCAACTAGTGTAAAAGTCCCCACAAGTAGATACCGTCGTTCGACGCGTCTCAATATGGTGAACCCTCGTCAAAGCGAAGCCCTGCCCGACTGATAATATTGTCTTCTCTCCTGTCTGCTCCTTCGCTAATTTATTATGGTGTCTCGTCTCCGATTATGTGGATTATTTAATTCTATTGATTACATCACATGTCTTGCAGTCATTAGCACGAAAGGAAAACAAAGTGGTTTTCCTTCGTTTTGTCAACTGTCTGTTTCAGATGAGTACTTAATTAATGATTTTACGCTTAGCCTAATAATGGATTTGATGTTTTGTTTATGTTTCTATATTTAGTATAAACTCCTCTCTGTACTGATATCTTCAGTGAGATGAGAAGCCTTTGCCTAGCAGTGGGACATTACAGGCAGATTCTTACTTACTAAGAGTAATTGGCGGTGTCATTTGCCCAGTTGTGGGAATGTTGGGACGATTTGATAAGTTTGTAACTAAGGTGTTTAAGATTGGCGTTTATAAGTTGCAATCCGTCGGTGTAAAATTAATCATAAGTGTTGATAGACTGCAACTCTACAGTAAGACTATAATTTAATTACGAAATTCATTTATAAGGTTTCAGTTCAATAACAATAATTGAAAATCCATCCAGAACGCCGTATCATATTTCAATTTACAAAATATCGCCGAGCTATTGTTTCAGTATCAGGGAGCTCGTCGATGGAACCGTGTATTTTCTGGTACATAAACTTGTCATGAAGCAAAATTTAATTAAAGCGTAGTCCGGTCAGATCCGGCGCGATCCGGTATCGCCGCCATTTTGGTGTTATTGGCGCGAACGAGATGGTGGCAAACAATCGCTAATGTTTTAATTTCATGGCGTCAAGACAGGATCCTCCTCTTAATTGAATTTATTAACATCACACCGACCTGAGCTCAATTATTTGTTTACTTTCATTGACTTTCCTTTTAACGACTATTTATTAGGGAAAACGTTTGCTTTAATATAATTACTTGATACTGTTTGAATCTATTTAGAGATTTTTATGCTATAATTTCTATGAATATTTCTATACCAACTTATTTCTGAGTGAAGAAGAAGACGAAGGTCAGTTAGATTCCATATTACAAGCTTAGAGCTTAGTTTGGGTCTAATGAACCGTGAGTGAATTTGTCCGGATATATTTATTTATTTATAGATTAGAAATAAAATAATAATAAATAAGACATATTAGCAGTGAATATTTTAGTAATTTATTTTAAAAACCAGATTTTCTAATATCCACCTTTCATAAAAATACGTTTTAGCAAAAAAGCACTAACCGCAACTGACGAGAATAATTTTAAATGTAGTGCGCGTAATGGAGTAAAAACAATAGCATGCTATCCACAATACCTCGTGATACGTGCAGTTGAACAGTTTACTCAACGTAAACTGGGTCAAGATAGACTATGAGAAACATTTGCATCAAGTTCAATAAATTGAGCATTCTTGGAGCGTTCCACAAATAATCGGAGTTGAATAGTTCAATCTTTGCTCAAGACCGAACTTTTGGATAGAAAGTTTGTTTGAAATGAAACCAATAATGGTTTCAATAAATACTCGTGAAATATTGCAATCTTGGACAGGCTAGTACTAATTACATGTTAGAACTCGGATCTTCCTTTCGAGAATATAATAGTTTAATTCTAACTTGATACATTAAAAAACCCGAGGTCCCGTAATCCATTCAATTAACAAACAAAAGATGAATAATCTTCATTCCCGCAAATCTGCATGAAAATAAAACAATAAATTATCTACAGAAAAAAAACAAATTCAAAATTAGAATTTCACTTGAACAAGGAGGAAATATTGTTCTTTTTTAACTATTTAAATGGGCTATTAAAAATAATTCTAGAATTATAGTAAGTATAAACTAAATAGGTTAGTGACCAATCCTGGTGTCGGAATGTTTAGATTGCATCAAGGTCTCCGTCATAGCCCAAAAGCCTGTTCCCACTTGTCTGATTTTAAGCAATTCTATCCTTAATTGGCCCTGACGGTAATCCGTATAAAAGCTTCATACAAAACGTGCTATTACTGGGACGTTTGATTAAAATCCGGGTCCGATAGCCGACAAGTGGAAACAGATCTTAACCGTTGTAACAACCAGGATTTGATGATCGGACCGACAATATACCGTACCCTCTAATTAGTGGGATTGTGACTTAATATTGCAATTAGTATTTAGTGATGTAATCTGCGCCCGTGATGGTCTATCAGAATTCGTTCACGACAGTTCACGCGACATTGAGTCGATTTAATGGACTATTCCGATTGTTACGAGTGTACAGTGAGGTTACACGGGATAATGTGCTCCAACACTGAGAATGTAGCCTTGTCATGTGGCTGTACAGTTTTGTAAACAATAGATACCTTTTTGTTTGCTGTTATAACTCCTGAAGAGTAAGTTGGTTTATTCATTTTATTGGTTGGTTATTACTGTACCTACATCTTTCTAAAATGAATTATTATAATAATTAAGCTTTATAGAGTAGTAATGTGTTGATGTACATAGATAACTATTGTTTTATTATAAGTAGTGATTAAAAATGACAGAAGGTTATAGTGTAAGAGCTAATATTCAAAGTACTCTTTTCAAAAGATTCGCTAGTTGCCGTCGTCAAAGATTGCACCGTGGTGTCCCAGTTAGACCGCTTGAGCTACATATATCAAACGCAAAAATTAGTACATCTTTAGAAATTCAGTGTCATCTTATACTTGCCTTCGCAAAAGCTCTTTCTGTCAAAGTTTCTTCGTGTAAACGGCCCTCAATATAGATTTCCTGTCAAATCAAGAAATACGTTTTCAAAAAGTTTCACAAATAACTTAAGTGAAAGTGAACATTACTTGGAGTGAGTGATATTATTTCAAATAAAGCAGCGAAAAAATCTCCGGCGAAACATTTTGGAATTGGTCTCGGAGGGACGTCAAACTGTCTGAGAAACTTAATTCTGTTTCTAACTTTCTTACGTGTGGAATCCTCAGGGTGATCCTGTCGAACGCTTTGAAATCATTTGTAAACCTTAACCTCTAATAAACAGAGGCTATTTTCGTATAAACAGAGGCAGTAAATAAAATGGTAAAGTTATTTTTATTTGATTCTTTTCTGTGGCATAACACATAGTATTATTGTTTCATTTTTTGTGATGAATCTGAATGTGAATGAAGGGAAGTGGACGGTTTTATTTGTTTTGAGATGAACCTTTCGTCTCGTTGATATTAGGGTTTGGTTCTTAAGTCTCAAAGTCAGTGTATTTTTTAAAAGGAATATTGATCTATGACCAAGGCTCTTACACTATAATGTTGTTTTCAGTTTTAAAAAAATCGCTGCTCTCAATTACGGTCGATGCACTCTAACAATAAATTTACGATCAATATCGAAATTCTACGAATGAATTCCAATCTTAAGTTAGAAATATCAAATAATTAATATGAAACTAAAAAAATCAACTCGCGACGAGTAAATCTAGAGTTCTGCATACTTACTAAACTGTCTATGTTTTAGAGTTCAACTATTCATTTCGGGGTTTTACCCACAGTGTACCCGTTCCCGTGGATATTTTGGGGTAAAAATCAAGGCTATATCAATTTTTAAAATTTAGTCTAGGTTCTATGAAACGCAGAATTCGTCGAAATTGGTTCCGATTCTTAGATGAGAGAAGGAAAAACACACAATTTCACATTTATAGTGTAAGTAGAAATTAGTACGGATAAAAAGAAGTACAAATCCATATTCCGATCTTCTGATACCTTTCAATATGAAAGTGCCTTCGTAAGTGTGAAACTTAATCCAGCCATCTAGTTCATCTCGGCTTACCACCGGTCCCAGCTTTGGAAACCTTACGTGTGCTTAACAATGGGAGGGCGAAAGGAAAATGTATTCGTGTATGTGAGGGATATATTGATTTCTATTTAAAATGTAGATAATGGGTGCCATGGTGTAGGTAATTCAACACTAAGTGCAGCGCAGTATCTTAAAGTGTCGAGTGTGGGTACTTTGTGGAAGATAAGTTTTGAACGTAATTGTATTTAGGTTTGATGGTCAGATTATGGCCCGGAAATAAGTGTTTTGGTATAGCAAGTGTTATGAAAAAAACATTATCGATGTTCTTTTTCGAAAACTTCGCTTGTCGCTGTCTGTCAGTTTCAACGACGGCCCCTGTCAGTTTCATAGAACGCGTTAACCTTTTCATTGAATTAAACGGAACTGGAAGGTCTGTGCACATTAAATATTAAATAACACACACAGAGCCCGCTAGCGCTCTTGACTTGTATTCAGTACACAGTTTATTTAGGACTTGAGAGTTGAATAACAAACGTTTTCATAATATTTACTCGACAAAGTCATAGAATTGGTTTCTCTTCGAAAGGACACATTATTTGTAGAATTGCTTTTTGTATGATTTGTACGTTATTTGGAGAATTTGTACGTTGATAACGTAAATCAGTTTAAATATGTAACGTGCCTACCTTTTGCTTGTAATTTATCAATATTATATTTTATTACTCAACCAGCCCTCGCTTCGCTTTGTTACTATAGCCTTTGTCCGCGCTGAAAGTCAATTATGACAAGTATTCGTGGGTAAGCCGGCAAATTTAAAAGACCAAAAGACAGGGACTAGCACATTTTTACGAAAAATAACTTTGAACATAAGCTTTTACTGCCGTACTAGTGACGTTAATGAAATCGAAAATTGACTTATTGGCGCAATTTTTCATATAATTATGTTAAATATAACCCAATAACTCCTAAGCAATCGTTTCACATCTCTTGAGTCGGTACGGTGTGAATACGGATAACAAAAGGGAGGTAACACTTCTGTGTTCTTTTTTCAAACAATTTAAAGGTCGTCGCCGCTGCACCCACATTGTTAGCAGAAGTAGATACCTAATAAAATGGTTGTTATTTACAAACAAATCAAACCTGCACAGTGCCGGTACACGAAGAACTCGGACCCTTCCTGTAAATGGAGTCTATTTGTTTCTCTCGCTAATCAACGGCCAGCGAGCGATATATCACCAGGTTATACTGAATTTATCTCTGTTTATGTTTCGCGAATACGTACAATGACAGCGAAGCGACGTTCTTTATTTGATATCATAAAAATGTATGTACGACACGATTTTATCCATGAAATTAATCGTCGCTCAAAATATGTATAAGTCCCTCTGTTTGCTTTAAAACTCATAATATTCGAAACGATGAATTTATGAAATTGAACCATATATTATTAAAAAATAATATTACAAATATTAATTTCGACTACTCAAATCTCGGAATTCCCTCCGAAACTAAACTGAATCTAGTTAAAGTGGATAGTAAAGTAAACACTACAATTCTCTGGAAAATTGGTAAACGTTCATCAAAGTATTACCTAGAAAGTGATTATAATTAAGATTAGGCCCTTTGGTATACCTACGTACAAAATATTAAATGTTGGTATAATTTCATCAAACGAAGTCCATACTTCTAACATCGCTGAACATTCCGTCTCCTCCACCTCTACCTGAATGTTTCACCCGACTGAATCCCCGTAATGAGATTAAAACCAAATAGCTTTAAATCATCGGTTCCTTCAAACTCTTTGTGAATTTTCGACCCTTTCACTGAAGCCTTCAACACAAAAGGAAAATGTTGCTTTTTTGTTTATTTAATAAGTTTCTGTTAGAAAAATTCTTTCACGTGTTTTATAAGAATTTAGACAATTTTGTTTTTAAGTAAATTTTAAGAAGACACTATTAACTTGATATGATATTGTGCATATTTCATGCGCAAGCATAGATAGGTCAAAGAAGGTTTTAACAAACTTCAGTCTCGCTTCACTCGAGACGTGCAAATGGTTCACATAAAGTATTTTTGAAGATTTACGTTTAAAATATAATAATTCTTTAATATATTCTTGGCGCTCACACTGCACTATGAAGATGAAGCACGTCTATCAAGAGCAACATCTATCAAATGGACTTTACTTTAAAGTATGTTAATCAAATTTAAATGAATACCTCAGAAATATTGAACAAAAACTGTATTTAAATATTAGTGTTAATAATATATTAATACTAATTAATACAATGATATCATATCGTGATGGCTCCTCAACGAGCGTAGAATGCTGTTGCCTGCTGTGGCGTTTTTTTTCCTTTTACTACCATTAATCTATCTATACCATTACTATATTACTATCTATCTACATATATAAATAAAAATGAATTGCTGTTCGTTAGTCTGCTTAAAGCTCGAGAACGGCTGAACCGATTTGGCTAATTTTGGTCTTGAAATATTCATGAAAGTCCAGGGAAGGTTTAAACGGTAAGCAGTGAGGAAAAAATGCAGGTTAAACCGCAGGGCACAGCTAGTATATAAATAAAAATGAATCGCCGAAATGTAATGTAATGCCGAAACTTCAGAACGAATGTACCAAATTGGATGATTCTTTTTTTTTATGTGTTCCTTATTGTCAGGACAATGTTTTTATAGTATAAGAAAAAAAGTAATAAAAATCTCGAAATTCCCACGGGAATGGGGGCGCTGCGGGTGATACCGTAGGGCACAACTAGTAAGTGCACTATGAGCACTATATTCTAGTCATTTAGTAGTCCGTCGGAGCCGTGACCGCCACACTGAAATCAATCTCGCCAAGCGCCGATATTGAACAAAGTTATTGTTTTCATTGTAAATACGATACCCGTTCTCACCTTGAGACGATATAATTAATATTGAATTTTACCCCCACTGACAATTTCATCGTTTCAAACGATCACTATAATTAAAGGAAATGTATTTATATTTAGACGTATTAATATTAATATCACCTGAATTAGGTGACTCAAAGGGAAGGTTTGTCACTACTTATCATGGACGTGACAAAATTCTCGCCGGAACGGGTACAACACGGCTAAAACCGCAGGGTACTGCTAGTACTACATATATGTATATGGATATGGAAATGATGTGAACATGTAATATGACAAGGAACCCATCACTACATTGTTCAGCAAATGGTTACGGAAGTAATATAATCACTTGCTATTAATTGTTTGAGTAGCGAGTGTAATCTATACCACTTTGATACATATTCAAATTATTTAGCAAACTCAATTAAGATATGCTTCACGGCACGTGTGCGTATTAATTTCAACTTATAAATGTACTAGTAACATCCCGCGGTTCTACGACATTGTTCCCCGTTCCCATGGGACTTTCTGGATGAAAATGCCTATAATATTCTGCTTCAATATGGCTATCCAATGCAAAAATAATAATTTGGATCCGACTCATAGTTCCAGAGATAACTGCGTACTTACAAACAATAAGAAATCAAACTCTTCAGCTTTATTACATTAGGCCGTATACAGAAAGAAAGCTGGAAACTTATAAGCGCTTACCGGCGCTTGACAGCGCTGGTAACCCGCGCAGGAAAATATACGATCGCGCGCCGATAAGCACTGAACGGTGCCGATAAGTTCCGACAAGCTTCAACACGCGCTGGTCAGCGCTGGGCGCTGCCATTTAAAATTCTAACAAAACCAAATCATCGTCCGATGAGTCTGACATTTTGCTTGGTCTGCTTTAATTTAACCTGCTTCCTTTGTGTAGAACGGACCAGCGCTGTCAAGCGCCGGTAAGCGCTTTTAAGTTTCCAGCTTTCTTTCTGTATACGGACTTAATATAGATGTAGAAAGTATCCGAACGGTGTGATGATTACAAGCCTCAATAACAGTGTGGAGTTTGTCAGAGTTCTTATATTTTGTTGAACATTGTTCGTTTTCTTGTCATAAATGTTTTGGATTATTTAATGAGTGTGAAGTAATTTGTAACTTTTATTTTAATAGTAAATTTGTAATATGATGATGACATAATACTTATAACTTTTTTACTTTTACTAACTTTTTTTAAGTTTAAAAATATTTTAAAAGCAAGCAGAAAATATGGAAAGAAGAACATAAAACCTAATTTTGCGTATGATATGACAATATCAGAGCTAATTTATCAATTTATAATATTCGGAATACAGAACGAGTACCTAGTATGTATACCTACTTTTACACAATCTTTCACTGGCTCAGTCGAATAAACTATACAATTTGTGTCTTTAATCCACCGAGGTGATATCACGTGGGTGAACAGAATCGGAAGGAAAACAACTTCCACTAAATAGCCTACTTTATTTACCAAAGGTCACCCAAGGTGAACGAAATGGAATGAACCAAAAATACATAAAACATTAAATATTCAGCCGAAGTGACTTGCAAAATGGTTCTGATCTACGTCACATTAGATTCTACAACGTGTATTCAAGAGTACTTACAACTCAAACAGACCGAGCGGTAATCTGTAGAGAAAGCACTCCACCGGCAGCACCCGATTACTATCGAAACAAAGCGAACAAAAGCAGACATTTTACGTTCCAAATCCAACATGGCCGATCATTCGACCTTACAAACTCAAATGTTTCGAGATAATATTGTTCGAGTTCCCGGTTTGAGTAGAGATTAGAAATTGATTAGTGTTGATGGAGCTTATTGTATAATCAAAGAAGAAATAGACATCGCGGAATTGTATTTTATATTTTCTCTTTTGAGACTTAAAATTCAAATCATTATGAATGATTTTTTATCAAAGTCCTTCCGTTGAGAAAAAGAGATCATTGATAGCAATGGAATAACACAAAACCCTTTTCCTCTTCAGAAGGAATCGTCTTCGGCTGGAAAACGTCATCAGTCTACGTTTTAACTCTCGTATGAAAAAGTAGTGCGTTAATGTATTTACGTAAATTGAAACCCAATATTGTCGCTTCTTCGGTTTGAACATAAACTAACATTATTTTTCACATTCCATTAAAAATAGTAAAGGTAGGTACCTAAAAACTAAACGTACCGCAGCTGCAGAGGCGTTTATTGAAATTGTTCCAATACAACTTTTTATCTGAAACTACTTCGTATTATATCACTAAATATTTAGCTTTGCTATTTACGTAAATCTTTCTTTTCATTCAAAATATAATTACAAGGATCGGATTGATTACAAACCCAATTATATTCAATTCCTTTCATTAAAATTATTGTCATAGAAGATCGTAAAAAAATAATGAGAAAAAGAAACAAGTAATCAAATTACTGGGCTGTTATTTACGTCGGCAATATTGTTGGTAGCAATCGTTTTTGCTCAGAATTATGATCCCCAGTGATCCACAGCTTCTTTGTAAATATTATGATTAATCCAAGCAATTTTCAACCTTATAGCCCGACCATTAGGGAGTACCAATAGGATTCTCATTACCCTATTTAGGTATACACCATTAGGTACATTAGCAAACATTAATTTGATATTAATGATTGATAAGTATTTTTCGATAGCTGTTTACGTTACCTAAAGAAATCATTAGAGCGATGAAAGTATGTCGGTGCCTATATTTTTTCTAAAAGGCCTTTCCACTGAGTCTGACTGTGAGTACTAACCTTTACAACTCCAGTCACTTTTCGTATCAATCAAAACCTTCACATGCGTACCTGAAAAATAAAAAATTGTTGCTAAAAGTTGGTTCACCAGACATAGATTTGTTTGAAAAATAAAATACAATTCTCCATTTGCATTCGACAATTGTTATCTGTCCTTCGCACTCCTGCACTCCTGCATCTCAAATAGAAAATGAAAAAGGCTTGCAAATAAACGCAACTCTATTATTACATCATTAAAGAGTATATTCGTTTGTTGAAACGCTCAAACTGGCAAAAAAAGAACAATTAAGAACTAAGAATTGTTTTTGAATGCAAAAGTCATATTTATGAGGCAGGCTTTTCAATAGACGATGAAAAGTAATCGCATAAACTCTGAACTCCCATACATCATGTAGGTACTACATCATGTTGAAATATTACATACAAATATTAGTACCTGTTTATTGGACTAAGTTCTGTGATTTATTAGTATTGAGTTCGCAGGGTTCCATTTAACCCTCGGGTATCTCAGGTAGAAGCGTCGGTTACGTGCCTACCACACACCACATACCTCGTCTGGCGTAACACGGATCGGTGCTTGTAGCTCAAAAGGAAATATCTCTGAAGCCGGAAGCCGATTAGAAATCAAGCCGCAGGATGCACGGCTTGTCAAATAAGCCGGTTGCTTATTACAGTTTGCGTTTACTCAATTTGTAGTCGTTTTATTTTGTTACTAAACTCTCTACTAGTTTTCTGTTCGGAGTTGTAGCGGTACTAACTAGTTTGGGTGCTAGTTTGTACGTTTATTTTCAGTTTTTTTACAAGTTTATACAGAATTTTTAGATTCGGTGTTTTTAATAAACAGAAAAACTATGTATATTTTTATAGACGTATGTGAAAAATGAAAAGTATTGAAGTACAAATATTTACGTAAAACGAGGCGCCGAAAGAGGTACCTATTCATTTTTTTTTATTTACATGTATTCGCGATCAGGTAAAACAAATATCACAATTGAAACTCAAACCTTGATCAGACCACCTTCATATATTCACGTCACGTCTTCACGACATTAAGTTTTCATATTTTTTACTCATATGATTTGCACACATTATACTAAATGAAACGAATATAATTATAACGTATGTATTAAAATACGAACCCGAAGTTACGAGCGAATTACAGCGCTCGTGGTCACGGGATGAGTCAACCCGAGACAAAGTTTTGTAATCAAGTGTGCGTCTTAAATCACTTTCGAAATTGACTAGTAATTTGATTGTAAATATCGGCACGGGTCGTAATTTTGCATGCTTCACCATACGCTCGCGTATGTTCGCAGCGCTCGGTATGTTCTTTTTAATTGGTCTGAGGCTCATCGATCTCTCATAGATTCGTAATTTGAATATAACCAAATGACATTTCCATAACCGGCGCATAACAATTAGTATTGATTTATCGATTAAACGGAACAGAAGCAAGCTTCTAAGAATTTCATTACAGTTAATAGATTAGTTAAAGGCGAAAGATAGGTATAGGTGTTTCAGGGAAACCAGTTGACAATGAATAGTTATGTTTGTTAACTAAATCCGTATAATCAGTGACTAAAACAATTCGCTCTAAGACTTACACCACTACATCACGGATGACTCAACTTCATATTATCCTCGTTGATTATTACTATATGTACCTGTTTCATCGGTAATATTCTTACTCATTTAGCTAATATTTCATCCCCGGATTACCCTGTTAAATGGCACGGGACACCCCTTCGACAATACACAATACGTTGAAATTTATTGATAGCACCTGTTAGTTTGGACCGAAGGGAAACGATTACAAGTAACGTTATGACCAGCCGAGTTGGGAGGAGGCTTTTTTTATTGCCATTTCAACCACGAAATTGCACAATTTTATTTCTAGTTCGTAGATTAAGATACAAAATTCCATATAAATCATCTCTGGTTGCAAGTAGCCTAAACCATACTGCTCTATCCATAGTATAGCATATATTTTATATCCTCGTTTAATTCAGCCAACTTATTTTCGTATCTATGGAACCTGAACCAACAGTATATAAAATCCCATTAAAAGTGTTAATGAGGTTTTTGTGGCGGGTTGTTAGGATTTGTCCGTTTGGTCGTAAAGAGGTAACAGCCAAATAACGAGAGATACATACTTGTTTAGTGAGCAATAAAGCTAAAACTACGAGTACATGCTCGACCTCACTTACGAGTAGGTTAGGGGCCAACCTTACTGGCCAACCCTGGTGTCCGAGTCTTAGACCACGTTAAGGCCCTCCAACAACCAGAACCAAAATTTTTAAGCTCAGTAAACATCGCTATTATTAATGTACATGACAATTATTTGATGATATGAACAATTGTACTGGTTAAAATGTAAAAATAATTAGAACCCTATCATACACAAGATTCAATAATAACTACTAACACGTCTATGAGAATTTTTCAATATTATAATGTGACAAAATGCTACACACTCACGTACACTGTCTATACGTACCCATAGTGAGAAGTAAAGCAAAGGCTACACGCTCAGCAAAGCGTCGGTTCGGTTCGGTAAATACTAGTGCATCTAAATCCTTTGAATGAATAAACGTTTGAAGATTCCACCTTCAGTAGTATTCACGATAAGTAATTTGCTATTTGAGTACATTTGATTTTGATTTTCAAGAAATTAACACTATAAATATAATTAATTATTATCAAAATACATATATTATTAAGAATATATAGAATAACATAATCTAACATAATTATAACTTTATACTAAGTTGATATTAGACTTAACTAAATAAAATAATTTAAGTACGTATTAATTTATTTTGTGTAACATAAACCGTGTCAATCTATTCACCAAAATTGTAAATATAAATATAGGCACCTTCTAATACGACAAGTTATCAATAGCAAATCACAATTTGATTATGACTTAAGTCATTTGTTGTTTTGACCGAGATTATCCAAATCACTTATATCATTGATTTTAATTAACGGACTACCGTCTTTTTTACGCATGTAAACAATACCGCGAGATGTCCAACAATATTGATAACTATTCGATTTGGAGTACTCTCTGGCCAAAAAGAATAGTTTTTTCATTGCAGCGGTCAGACACTCGGATATAAAAATAGGCTGCCGTGGGCCATCTAATTTAATCTGTTTTGTTGATAATTTGTCGTTTACATTGCGTTTATTATACGTTCTAGTAGAGGAAATCAACTTGTCTTTGATTATGGCACTAGTAAGTTCAACAGTGATGGGGTGGTTGGTTGTATTATTCCTGTACATCCGGTAGACGTCCCGGACTTCAGCTGATTGTATAGGTACTTGTAACACGGCGCCAATCTCCTGTACGTAGTTCACGAGGTCCTCCTTCTTTTCATTAGTTTTAGTGGGGATATTTCGCAACTCAATACTGGTGTATTTCATGTTTCGCTCAATAGAGTGAATCTTTTGTTCCAGAGATCGGATGTATGCCTGGTCCGCAGCTCGATCTTTTTCTAGGGTTTGGATTTTTGAAACCATTTCATCATATTTTTGGCTTAAAAAATCAATAGATTTGATAATCTCGCCATTTTGATCACTATTTGACCGGATGCCACCCTGTACGGTTTCCATTAGCTTGGAGAATCGCTGATCTTGGTCAATCTTAAAAGACGCGAACATATCAATCATCTCCGCTTTTGTTAGAAATTCCTCACGCTTACGTTTACGAACAGCAGTATTCACGTCGCTGCCGGATTCGCTGCCGGAGCAAGGGGCAGCGGGGGCACGAGCTGGGGATGGCGGCGGGGTGCGGCGTAGTGACATTGCGGGATGTTACACGCACTAGAAGAATGTACCAGGCGACTATGAGGCAGTGGGAGTGGTACGCACACGCTTGGTGTGGCGGCCGGCAGGCAGGTCGAGCGGGCCGGTCGGTCGGGCAGTGAGCTGCGGGCGGCCGCTTGTGGCAGACGTTTTTACCGGCCACTTGTCAGACGTTAGAGAGAGATAGGGCGATCGCTATGAGTTGTAGTTAGAGTGCGATAGGTGATCAGTATAATCGCCGCTAGTGGTGGTGTGGGTCTCACCTGGATGCACACAGCAGGCCTCGTACAGTCGCACTGTCACTGATTTATCCTAATATTGCGACACATTTATGTTACTCAAGAATTTAGAATTAAATCATTATAAATTAGACGTAAGGTAAAGAGCAAACACGTCCGTCACTGACGGAGTCCAAGGGGGAAGTGATTACTAAGCAGATATATAGTTAAAATCACTTTACTGTACACCACATGTTAATTAATATACATTATTTAAAAAATCATTTGATATTGGAACATCATATTTGCTTCGGCCTTTTGCTCCAACATTGTTGATTTGAAACCAACTCGGTTTGTTATATTATAATGAAGCTCGGGCCCTGCACGCCCGACTGAGCTAAAATAAGTATTTTTATCAAAACATTTTCAATTTGCCACCCCGGCCGGCACAAATATCGAAAAGTTTTAAATAAAACAAAAAACAGACCACCGTGTTACGATTCCCATCCATTGAAACGAATGAGCCGAAATTATATTATTCCCGAAACAAGGAAAGTTTGATAAAACAACGGAAAAGGTTGTGTATTTATATAGAAGAGGTATATCTATAGGAAAGGATAGTGGATGTTGACCAAAGAAAAATACTGCGTGTCAACAGCGGCCGAGCGGGCGCGCGAGTCAACAGCCTAGATTTGGTCCTATGTCAACTTTGTTATTGCTACCTTCATGTATCGACTTCTAAGGACCTTTGTGAACTTTTTAGGGAAGTCGCACAATCTTGACCTTTTAAAATTGGTTTCTATTAGCAACTAAAAAAGAAAAGAAAGGAATCTACGAGAATTGATTCGGTGTTAACAGCAACAATTTCAAGAATGCTAACATATTATTCTCTGGGCGATGGTGTTACAGCGTCGCGAACGGGCTAGGTTACGGGAAGCAGCGCTGTGGCATCGCACTTGTGTGCACCGACTCTATAGTAGTTTATACAACTCGTACTCGCTCGCGTGTGCCAACTACAATCTCTAGTTCAGTAAAATAGGAATTCTCGTTAAAACTCCGGCCCTCGACCCGCGCGGAACAAAAAACAATTGGCAAATGTTTTACGAGTGAATCGTAAACTGAAGGCTCCGCATCTCACGCGAGAACACACCCATTGTTTTGTAAGCCATCCGTTCAAATGTTAGCTTTTTTATTATGTTTGTACCGTTATCATAACTTTCGCTAGAAATAACACTCGAATGGAACAAGAAATATTTGTGTTTTATTTTAATAAACATGTCTATAAAAATGTCTGATATTTATTTTTTGTTTCTCAATATTGAGGCAAAACCGCTGGTTGTATATTTGTGAATCATTTTCCACTAAATATTGTAGGTATGTGAGTAGGATAATACATTTAGGTATTTTTCAAACCTGATGAGTACAATAAATCGAAATCATCGTTAAATCCAAAACATTCACACGTCATACTTATAAAGTTAAAATAATACTTAAAGAAAACAATGAGATCCAATCTATTTCTAGTACTCTGATAAAAAATTAACTTTATTGTGGATTTTATGGACATCAAAAACATTGTCTTGCGAATTTTATGCGATTTTTATTTCATGATCGTGTGCGTGTGTATCTGAGTTGAAATATTAGAACATTCAAAGACGCAAAGAAAAACTTAACGAAACATTTATAAAAAGGTAATTTATTAAAAAGGCTTTAGATCATGAGAAATACTCCAAGCAAAGACACCTCCAACGACACAGATTTCAGTTGAAAAACAGATTTAGCGCTTATTGCTTTAAGAAAAGGTTCAAAGTCGAGTAGAAAGTTTTATCTATATCCAACCCATTACAGAGAGGCAACAAAAAGCATGTCGTAAAGGAAAATTGCATTGCATTTTCATATTTTTACGATAATATTGTTATTAGGGAGAGTTTTGTCGCACTCCTAAGAAAATACAATGTATATACAAATGTATACATAAGTTCAGAGGTACTTTCACCTCATTTGTACGTGCCGCTGAAGTAGGAAGGTTGACTTAATTAAGAGGATATCTTAAACAAAATTTTCCTTTGATATAAGATCTCTCTTGAAAATAATATTATTACATTTGCATGCATTCACTGGGATGTAACATTTAAGATGTAAAAACTCGTTTACATTAAGTCGGACTGACAGTCTTATTGGAACGACACAGCTTTTAGACGGCTTGTTTGAATCGTACGTTTGCAAAATGCTTTATGGACAGAGTTCATTACGATGGACTATAAGCTGCTGGTTGCTGCTTGTTGTCAATAGGATTTCCTTGCACGACATGTATCAGCCCATATGGACATATATATTAATCGCGTCTTATTTGCTTCGGTTTTGTTATTTTAAAACGTGTAAGTATGTCATGTGAAAGTCAAGTAGTTATAACAAAAGTATTGAGTCATCCCGTGATCACGAGCGGTGTAATCCGTTCGAAACGTACGTTGTTTGATAAATACGTTATATTTTCTAACGCGATATAGTCCCGTTTCATGTGGTATAATTAGTGCAAGTCGTGTGAGTTTAAAAAGTATAAAAGTACGATTATGCCGATAGATTTTGATAAAGGTTTAGCGAATACCACTCAATGTACACGTCGAGGTTTCATTTGTACTTTTCAGTGAAGATCTGTCCTACTACATTATGAATGAACAGTCTTAGTATTATTTGAGTACAAATTATAAACATACCATCTATAGATACATTCTTCATACGTTCATACGTTCATTCATACGTTCCTAATATGGTCTTAACGCTTTCATTTAACCAAATATCTCTCACAGATCCGTACTTGAAATATTCAACAAGAGCCCACCTCTACTTAAACGGCGAGTATTACTTCGACGACAAAAGAGTTCGTGGTCGTCGGATATTTCACGAGTGTTTGAGGATCAACTCAATATGATGCTTGTATTGAGTATTTGGATGAGCTTTCAAAAATGGGACAAAATGAAGAACGGCTTCAGTATGGGGTCGGGAGGAAAGCTTTGCGTGCCGATGTATCTGTCTCTTTTTGTTGGTTATTATATTTTATTAAAATTGACTACTCGATAAACCTTATTATAACGATGGCGATACACAAAACGTTGAATCCTTCTGCACAACAACGAAAGAATCCCAACCCGTATATCGTATCCCACCCTCTGAATATCGGAGTAGGTATTAACGAATTCCCAAAAGAAGTAATAAACCTCTTACAAGGAAGGCTAAGACTTAGATTAGTGTAAGGTTACGTAAATACTCAAGGTTTGTATTACAATCGATAGTTCGCGTACCACTCTGGGTTAGGCACATGATAATCTAAACTCAGGGAACCTAGACTTGAACAATAAAACTAGAACTACTCGTAAACGATTTAAACTGTAGTACAAACTTGTACTGTATTCAATTGTTTTGTAAAACGATTCGTGGTTCAAAGTGATTTTGATAAAATACTGCCGTACCGTCATCTCGTGGCATCGAATTTCAAATAGTGCATTATCAATGATTCGATTTTCAATTAGTGTTCAACTTCTAACTTGTTATGAGCTTACCTAAATAGCTTTTACCGAATATAAGTCCCATGAACTTCGGAATCAGGAAATGAAACCACATTATTTACATACCCGAAGTCTTCTGAAATAAAAACTTCGAAAGTTTATGAGGACGTGAGATGGAAATATCTTTGTTTCTCTTTCAGTTTTTTTGACAACTGTTATTTTTATAGTGATGGAATTATTAGAAGATACTCGTATTTTTCGGTAGCCATTTAATAAATTAAATTGGAAATTAAATATAATTTTCAGGCATTGAACTCAGTGTTAATAGAAAACAGCCTGTTAATACATTTACCGACCAGGACGTAAACATTAAATATGAAAGAAATCGCTCAGAGAGCAATTTACGTGAGTTTAGACTCCGATCACTTTGTAAGTTCCATCAATTTTATTTATCTCTCCTTTGACGTCAAAGTTTATTAAAAAGTAATTGAAATGAACATCAAATACCAAATTAATGTAATATTTTCTCTCGGAATCACTAGATAGATACTATTGATTTTAACAAATATTTCCAAGCACTACAGAAACCGCTTCAACTTCAACTTTTAAACAAAATGGCCGTTGAAATTCTTTTTATTTTTTATCAAAATATAATAAATGTGTGAGGTCGGGACGCAAATTTGTTTGTTCAAAGCAAAAAGCACTCTGCGGGGAGACCTGGCCCGCTGGCCTTTGTTTGCCGTCCTTATGGCAACCTTTGACGCTCAAAATGTCGAGCCATTCTCGTAAAATACATCGCATATTGTTCCCGGATAACGTAATCCGTGTTATCCCCCTAATTGTATACTTTAGAGCCATTTTATAGTATTTTATGGAGTTTTAAGAGAGCAGGTGCGGGATTCGGGAAGAAAAAGGTATAATAAAAATAATTAGGGCATTTTAGGGGGAAACGTAAACTGAAGCTTAGTCTGGTAATTAAGCTTGCATTTGTTATTGTTAATGTCACCGCGGGCCACGTCGGTCCTCGGGCGACGCGCCCACAAAAAGTGACTTTCAAACTTAATGGAGTACGACTTTGCTCTATTTTAAACTCTTAGTAAATGTTTCGTGATATTTTATTACATCTCCCAGTGATCTCCGTAGTTCAAACGAACACAGTCGTTTTGACGGCAGTCTGTCTGTCACTTACCCCCGACGTGGGTGTCTCGTCAAAATCAACTTGTGTCATAAATAAGTTATCCAAAACGCCTTCAGATTTCAGAGAAAAGTAATTATTATAACATCACCTTTTGAAAAGTAATATATTTTCATGACAACCCGCTATTAGGAATTCTTTAGAAGTATATATTAAATTACAAATATTAGATATCTTTGAACCATGCCATTAAGGAATTAATCCCGGCTGTTCGTTAGAGAAAGCAGAAGATCATTTTGAAACTACGTGTTAAAAATGTAGTCACAGAAGACACAATAACAACTTTTGTATATAAGGTGCTAACAAATTAATCACGGATATTTTAAGAGATGATACACATTAAAACAATTAACTTTTAATTGTAATTAAGGAACCTTTGTATATCATTTTTTAGGGTTCCGTAGCCAAATGGCAAAAACGGAACCCTTATACATTCGTCATGTCTGTCTGTCTGTCTGTCTGTCTGTCCGTCCGTCTGTCCGTCTGTCTGTCCGTATGTCACAGCCTTTTTTCTCCGAAACTATAAGAGCTATGTTGTTGAAACTTAGTGTGTAGATGTATTCTGTGAACCGCATTAATATTTTCACACTAAAATAGAAAAAAAATAAAATTTTAGGGGGGTCTCCCATACATAGAAATGAAAAAAATATTTTTTTTTTCATCAAACCCATACGTGTGGGGTATCTATGGATAGGTCTTCAAAAATGGTATTGAGGTTTCTAATATCATTTTTTTCTAAACTGAATAGTTTGCGCGAGAGACTCTTCCAAAGTGGTAAAATGTGTGTCCCCCCCCCTGTAACTTCTAAAATAAGAGAATGATAAAACTAAAAAAAATATATGATGTACATAACAATGTAATCTAACACCGAAAATTGGTTTGAACGAGGTCTAGTTAGTAGTTTTTTTTTTACGACATAAATCGTAAACCGCAAAAAAATACTGATTATTCATTCAATAACTCAAATGTAAATAAAAAAACATTTATTTCAAGAACTTCTTTATTATGTTACTCGCTGCTACGGAACCCTTCATGGGCGAGTCCGACTCGCACTTGGCCGCTTTTTTGTTTTAATTTACCGAACAAAAAAAAATATTATAATTATTTTTTTAAATAATCACCCCTATTATGTACCTGTCAAGATGTTTAACACTGTCTGTCATGTCACGTCAAAAGTTTTTTTCTTAAATGTCATTATGAATCTATCATTTATCTAATTATTTTATTTATGAACTTTATGAGACCACTTAAATGATAGTTTAAAGAGGTTCTAGAATATGTCTAAAGAGGTCTCATTTAATTATCTTATTAACAGGGTGTTTTAACGTAGCAAATTTGTTTCCTACTTTTCTCCAAAAAAACATAACAAAACCTATGATGTTTTATACTTAAATGTACTCTGAGAACCGAGTACTATCAGCTGTAAAAATATCCGTGACTAATTTGTTAAAAGACAAAACAGTATTTTAGTTTAGACTTGTCCCTAGTCTGCGCTTCTTCACATGTTTTCATTCATCAGAAGACATCAGAAGTGTGCTCGCAAGAACTGAATGAATGAATGCAGTTATCCAGACGTATTTATTAGTTCATTGCACAGATTTTATAGTTGAGAGTACTAGAACAATAAATCAGGCTCGTCGGAATCTTGGCGAGTAGTTTCGGTATTAAACCGCGGGTAACAGCTAAATACTTAATTACAAAACTTGTGTCGGGTGCAACTCCTCCCCGTATTTACATCCACTAGAACAACCCCTCTTGTCTAGTTAACCCTACACACCCCACTTCGCAGTTGCGCCCCGAAATTACATTGTGTTATTGGAAACTTTGTGAGTTATAATTCGCAATCTGCTTCACACTGGCTTGCTTTTACTAACTTTGGGAAATGGTTTAAATAGGTATTACTTCGTTGCGAATAATATTAGCATAACTAAGGAATTAATTTTGGAATACAAATGGTTTCTTTGAGAGGGACATTTTAACAAAAATAGAAGGTGCACCTCTGTAGCGCTCGTGGCGTAGTTTGACCAAGTGATGTTTACTCATCCCGATCATTAATAGCCCTACTTGGATGGGTGGCCGATAGTGGTATTTCTATCTGAGCGCTACCGTGCTTTGTATTGTATACAGGTATCCGAAGTAAACAAGGCAAGGAGTATGTTTTCGATTGCAGTCCGTTGTTATTTCTCACGTGGTTTGTTGTGTATGCCGTCAGGTTACGTACAAAGGGCCTCGGCCCGCAGCGCGCTTTTGTTCTACATTCCCGATTCAATTGCACCACTGTGCCACCACTGAGCCAATACCCGGCCCGGGCAAAGGTTAACTGAACTTTGCTTTTCGCATAAACATACAAGTATACAGAAAATAGGCTTTTAAAAATATTCAACATTGTCTAAGTTAAACGATTCTATACTTATTAATATTTCGTATCTTGTAAAAGATTATTTAGTATTTCATAGCAAATAAAATAGTGTTTACTTATAAAGCGCAAGAGATTTTATTTTGTACTCGGGAGTTTGAATGATGCGTTCTCGGAAACGATGAAGTGGATTTGGAAAATAAAACGTGTATGGATGCACTCATGTAAGGATTTATCCCAACGAACCTAGGAATTATTTAAACAGAGCTAGCCTAAACGCTGTCACTATTATTAACAAAAAATACTTTAATTATACAAATAGCCTACATCTTACTAACATTGAAAACAATACTCATTTTCTCAACATAAAATAATAATAAACCCCAAAGAAAGTTGGTGTAATAGTTTCTCTTGAAAGTGATTGATCAAATAAAACTTTCTCGTGATGGTAAAACACTCGGGAGTTGCTCTGAATTGGTTACCATTGAGTAAAAATGTACAATCTTTTGTTCTCGAGTCCTAAAATGTAAACGAAAATGACAGACTTTCCAACCAGAAACAATTACCTACATACTTCAATAGAGGAAAAAGGTTTAGAGAGGGAGTAGTAGTGAGTGGGTTTGAGCCTATATTTCTGAGAGCGTGTAATAAAATAACTAAACCTTTTCAGAAGGAGTTCTAGTAGTTTTATTTTCATAGATTTCAGGGTTGTATTGTCTCAACATTTGTAAAAAACGAAATCTACCCACAAACATAATGTAATTCAAAGGTATTAAAATAATTTCTTATAATCATTCCGCTAAGAATTTACAAAAGGCTTTTCAAACAAAACGCGGGTAATCTGGAAAATTTAATTTTCCTGGACTGAAAAGATTGTGCGTTGTTTGTCACGCGATGATTTTGTATACAGATAAGTACTGGAGGGACACGCTTTCATTTAACACCTTTATAACAACTTCTTTGTTCGCCTTCACAAAGGAGGATAATAGCTGGACGTTGAATAGAGTATAACTTGTTAAACAATTAGGTATGACTAGCGAGCTCTTTATTTACCGACTTCAAAACAAGCTTGGAAATGTGTGTCACAAACAGCCCGAGTCCTTTTTTTTACGGTTTGATACTTCATAGTTTCATACCGATTTAGATTATTATTTGGTTTCCACTAAAACAGGAATTCAGAAAAATCCCATTTTTAACCGATTTAAAACCACGATAATAAATCAAAATCGTCAAAATTTTGCATTCACCTTGCTTTGTACCCTGTACGTTATGTATCATAATGAAATGATATTAACATCAAAGGAATTAATTAAAATCCGAACAACAATGATTATTCCGCGACTAAATCACACTCGAACAGCTTTCAATAGCTTCGGAGCTAGTTCTATAAAACTCATTTTTAATTAAGTTTCTATTATTCTTCTACCGAATGGAGCGCACTAATTGATATCGATCGGGCAGACTACATCTGTTTTTTTTGTTTCTAAGCAAATAAAACATGTGTAGCACGAGAGGCCATCGTGCTAATTAATGTAGATTTACTCAACCGTTTCGTGAAGACCTACTGAAATGTGAAGAGAAAAACAAATCAACCAAAATAAATATTTAAGAGAAGTACACAAAACACAGTACATATATTATTTCAGCGGTGGATTGAATTTCAACAGGTTTTCGTATATGACAAGAAAATTTAGGATCTAGCTAGATTGTAGGACATAAATGTGATTTGGGAATAAATCCCGATTCGCACGATTCCCTGTAATTATAAAAGTTATGGCACGGACAGTTTGCTTAGGTGATCTATAACATCTTTACCCTACAGATTAATCAAGTGAAATCGTACATAAGTTTGTTCTAAGCCGCTTGTAGTGAAGATCAAAGGGCACGTGGATTAGTTAAGTTTGGAGCAGATAGGTAAGTTTCAGAGGAGTCACGGCGGGTGTCTAATGAGAGCCTCGACCCCAATTATAAGGAGCCGTGTCATGGTAATCAGAGGTCTGACAACAATCTGAGGTATTGGAGGGTGAAGTTATTACCATATTTCGATATAAGTTTTTGTTGATTGTGTTGTATAGTTGACTGTCAACGTAAACTTGCTTAGAACATTAATGATATGATTTTTAAACTACTTAAAATATTAAGAAACACTGCAGCTATATGGATAGTTTGCTGGTAAAGTTTCAACCAAGTATCAGGTAACAGAGAGGAAATCCAGCGAGTTCCGACGCCAAGAGGAAATGAACAAATACTGGAGTCGACGAAACAGGAAATCACGCATCTTAATACTCAGTTGAGTAATTTGTAGACGGCTTTAGTGTTCCGGAGTCCAGTTGGAAAAAACGAACAAGTTGAGCACTGCCGTAGACTGCTGTCTCAACAGTGCTTAGACTTACTTGGTCGACGCTCTCGAGACTGCCTTAGGCAGTTTTACAACAGTTGTCAGTAGAAATTCTCTAGTTTAAGAGACAATAAATTCTGTCTATCATCTTGTCTCTCAGAAGACTGTCTAGCTATAGTTCTGACTATGGTGTGCTCAAGCTTTTACACTGTTGTACGATGGAAGGGCATTTTATGTTAAGGTAGTCATCATCATTATTTTAGTGTTTATACTCACATAAAAAGCTTTAAAGAACTTCTAAAAACTAAGCGAGAATCTTTGAAGTTTGATAAATATAGCTCATGACATTTCATACCTACTATCATTAAATGCGAAATTAAAAATATTTATTTGACGTTAATTATAATATTACAGGTCTATCATAGACCACTGGGTACATAAAAACAAGTTATACTTGGCTGGCTCCTCGCGCCGAATACGGACCGAAAGAAACAGCTATTTTCAAAGCTCATTTATTTGAGTGTTTCGCGCAAGTTATTGTTATTACTCAAAAATATGAAGGTACGGTCAAGGTCATGTTACGTAATACTGAATGAGCTTTTCGTTTTTAGGCTAACGGGGTCTGGAAATTCTAGGAAGATTTCTTTTACAACTAAAAATATTTTTCGAATATACCTAGATACATAAATAAATGTAAATTAATATATACATACTAATATGACTATCGGGAAAAGTTTTAACGAGAAGTACCGTGATTATCGAAGAAACTACCAGTCGGATTTGAATAGCTATTTCTGAGTTTAATATATTTTTCTTAAAAACGCTATATTATTTCTGTATCATTATTTTTCTCACAAACTATGTAGACTGCATACGTTTAAGTCTCAATAAATCGTCAGGTATTGCAGAACTTATCAACAAAGCCCTCGAGAAGCAAGAGTCCTCTGAAATTGACTATCGATTGAGACACTGTCGGCGACATGTTATCGAATTACCGCGTGTAATACACAATCAGACGTCACGACACCTTAACGAAGGTAGAGATTGTGTTTGTTTATACAAAGTACAAATATTGTTCCTACAATATATCAACCAACAGGTTCCCTCGCTTTACCGTGGCTACATGTAGCCTTTTAGGTTTTTATGTATGACGAAAATGGGAGTCAATTGTCAAAAATGTCAAATATATTAAGTATCAATTGCATCACGATTAAATATTTAAGTACACGTGTTTCTAGGAGAATACCAAATGTTAATTAAAACTTCATTGACACACAAGTGATTCAGCAGAATCAACTCCCCGACTAGGAAGAGAGACGTTTAATGTATAAAAATACCTACAGTCTTATTATACTCGTATTAGTATAGGCATAGAGGCACTAATGTAACCAGTAAAAGACCGCGACATTGTAACGGCCTGCGCGCCCGCCTGTCAAGCTCGACGGTTCAATTTCCGGGCCGATTGGAATATATTTGTCTATTTTCTAGCATAACTGGGGTTAAATGTTATTAAAATACTTTGAGCAAATAAATGATTACGAAAAAAATTCACTTTCTATACAGGCTCTGAAAGTACCCCGGACCAAAAGTATGGAAAATGTGGTTTCAGTTAAATATTCTGAGATTTTGATATATTATAGATATTAACGTCCTGAACAAAAGTCTCTATGGGGGCTACCACTGTTTCCGAGTCCCTTTCAGAGTTACGACTGATTTTGTATCAGATAAGAAATAATTAATTAGACGCAACTACCAACTGTTTATTTCAACAAGTGACGTTTTGTGTGGTATAGTCTAGTCTAAAAATATGGGTGCATTAAAATGCTCAAAAATATGTTCCAATGTCGATGTACCTAATTAAGAACTTCGTAATACAGATTTATTCGATACCTATTGTTGCACTTGAAAAAGACGCTAGAGGTGTCATATTATTGTCACTGTGACTAGGTGCGAAATAGTACTAAGAGTCGATTTCCCTGACGGTACAAAATCAGTCGTAACTCTGAAAGGGACTCGGAAACAGTGGTAGCCCCCATAGAGACTTTTGTTCAGGACGTTAATATCTATAATATATCAAAATCTCAGAATATTTAACTGAAACCACATTTTCCATACTTTTGGTCCGGGGTACTTTCACGTGGTCTTGACATAGTCCCAAACAGCGAAGATAAAAAACAGCGATTGCCACTTGTCTTTATCTGATAGATGTAGATTTTATTATGTATATTTTTACGTATTGAACTGATGTGTACAAAAGGAGATCATGTATTAATTTATTGGTGTGATGTCTCTCTGAAGGGCCAATCGCTGCAGATATTAGATCAGTAAGGTGGAGGTTATTTATTAGACACGGATATCGAACACAGCTTAAACCACCCCCACTCACGACTCATAAATTCATAACAGCACCCGAAAGCACATCAAAGTAAAATCCAAACTTTCCAACTTCCTCTAAGCGGTATATTGAATAAAGATCCAATGTACCTAATACACCTTAAATACAACATGAACTTGGGAAATTCTTAAAATGCCGACCGTAAAGTTTTACCTCTCGAGTTGTTGGTATGTTTTACAATTCGACGCAAGAATTCGGTTCGAAACGATTGAAATTCAAGCTTCGCCGGAGAATATGATCCGCGGGTGTTCGGTGATACCTCATCATGTACACGATTGGACCGCTTACGCAATTTATGTGCATATTTTATGGATCAACTTATTGGGAATACCTCCAAGGGCCTTAACAGAGATGATAAAAATTATCAACATTTTTGTTGAAATTTTTCAAACTTTATTGGATCCTTTTTATCCGTGAAATTAAAATATTTGTCCTTTTAAGAAGCTTTTGTAGAAAACCTAATAAATTGCTAGCCGATGAGTGAATTCTTAGAATCCTGCGTAACCTTACTATAGGCCTTGAGAGATGTCATTCTATTGAAATATTTCGATTTAAATATATTATTAAAATCGTAGTCATCTTCTGAATCATACTATACCACTCGACTCGTGTTAGTGACCGCGTCATAGTTACGTATATCATTACATAGTCGTTGGTGGTTAGATGCGCTTTTAATCTCGTAATGGACTTGATGCATATTTCCCCTACACTGATACAGAGCTACATATCCATATGTTTTTGCAAATGCCGTGAAAAATGATATACGAAACGAATTTATCTTTTCTATCGACAACGTGAAACGAATCTCTCATACCGTTTTTAATAGGAATAACTTCTGTTCTACTTAATTTCTGAGCTACAAACATTCAAAAGAGCAGATAGAATTTGGTAATCTATTTACTCGGCCGCGTGTACTCCGCGCAATATTTATCACAATTAGGCAAGTTGCTCGCCGCGGACCGCCGCGGGCAGAACTGATGGAGTTCGCATAACTTTTTGCAAAACTCCGCAACTTTGTTCGAAGATAGGATTTCCATTCACAAAATATCATATTTAAAGTTTAATTCGATAGATTCAGTGAGACGTGAAAGTAATATGTTTTAGTATTCCGTGATCTGAATAACAAGTGGAACAAACATGAGTTTATCCCAAATTTTCGTGACATTCTACCTATTTTGGTTATAAATAGCGTAACGGAGATATTTGAATAATAACTATAGGTGGGTTGGTGTGCCCTTCACACTAGTTGTACCTACCTACATTTATTACCTAACACGGTGACGGCACGTGAATAGTTTATGTAAGAATATGTAAGTACAAGTGAATGTTTATAACGATTACAGGAAAGTAGAAATTCAAGTGTAGTATCAACTTCAACCATTCATTACACGAGTCTCTCATGGTGCGAGTGATAGCCACAGACAGAAGCATAATTATTAAAAAGATAATATTGAATATTACCTCTTATGCTCAAATGCTATGTTCATTTAAAAAGCCCTACTGCCAGTAGCTCGCGTGCACTGTAGACGCACCTTTATGGTTAAAGGAATAAATTACCGTTCCGGAACAGACGTCGCCGTAATTTTGGGAATAATACAAAAGTGGTAAATTAAATAGCAACAGGTATCACGACTGAAAGAGTTGACCGCACACCCATTTGATCAAAAGGGCAATTCTCTTTCAAAAGTAAAGATGAACAGTTTCAATCCCATTTTCATGTTATAAATTGCGCTCTCGCAACTTAAATAAAAGTAGACGAAATTTTGTAAAGTTGGAAATTTATAATACAAAGTGGTAAATTATAAACGTACTAAGAGTACCCGTGGGTTCTCCCGCGTTCAACGCATTTTTGCCATAAAAAGTAGATTAATATCCGCCTAATATTTTAACGCCTGGCTAAGGTCTAATCTGGATCTAATTTGAATGCTGTATGCCATTTATCAAAATCTTTTCATCTGTTTAGGAAAGAGTAATATACAGACTCTCACTTTCGTATTATTGTTATCTATAATTAGGGAAATAGAGGAATAGGCTATTCATCAAAATGTAGATAATAAAAGTCTAGGACATCATAGTATCTCCTATTTAAATTACGGTTTAAATTACGGCTGCGGTTTAGTGAGTCGAGATAAATGACTGTTCGAAATGGAGTGGTCATTCATTTATACATGAATTCGCCCGCAAAATGAATTGAAAATTAATGCGATGATGCGTTACTGAACATCTATTCAACATCAATTAATGGTTAAATCACACGCGTAGTTAAATTCAGATTTGTAATATCGTTGGGAACTAGTTGAGCGTTGTTACGCCATTGTTATATTGTGACGTATAAAATACAATCGGAATCTCGCAACAAGCACAACACTTGATCTAACTGAAAGTCGAACATTAGTTTAATGCAGCTTTGGTTATGTTGGGCGGATTATGTTCTAGTTTCCAGTATACATAATTCAACCGATTTTCATTTACTGATGTTGCATTTCAATTGAGTTTCACTAAATGTTTAAAATTGTATTTTAAACCCCCGCATTTACAGTGAATTGAGTTTTACTAAATGCCTAAGGATCGAAAGTTACCGTTTAAATTGGAATATTTCAGTTGATCAATACACATTGAAACCGTCGATATTTCAGGCCTCGTCGTCAGGTGTTATAATATCTCATGACAATTTGCGAAAACGTTCGCTGCTGAAAAGTCACGTGCATTTATATTGGAAGTTCGGATCGCACCAATTAACGAGAACCAATCTTTAGCCAATTCAAAAGGGAATGAATCAAATTGGATGTTACTTATATTTAATTGTTATTTTGCATTATTTTACAAAATATTGATAAGAAGAGAAATATTATTATGAATGTAATATCGAGGAGTAATACGTATACCATTTTGGGTAATAGTTAATTCCTAAAAACTCCAACTACAGAGTTGGCCATTACCTATACGGAATGAATTAAGATAACACGTTCATGTAGTACACACGTAGAGCTTGGTTTCACTAGAACAAATCGTGCGTTCATTAGTTACACATTTATGTTGTTTTGTCAATTCTATTTCCAATAGCCGTCACCGAACACAATACATATTCATTGTTTTCATTAAAGCAGCATTTCGTTTTTATTTATATTTCGTTGAAATGTTTTCCGCTTCTATCGTTAGAAGGAACCTTTCAAATAAACATAAGTAAAGAGATTAGATTCTTAATGGTCTCGTTTATCGTCCGCCCACAGCCATCGCCTTGATACTTTAAATTTCAACATTAAATAATAGATAACTAGCTAAAATATATGAAAGAGAAATATCTAAGAATCTATTTCAAATTAACATAAGTGAAGTAATCACCAACCCGCATATTGTGGTGAAAACGCCTTTGCCCCTGATTTTCCTTACTGTATAAATATCTTCAGTGAGTTGAAAAGCATTGACTGTAGGTCAAAAATAGAACGTTGTTTTGGAAAGCGTGATGGAATATATTTATAATAATTTTTGAGAAACATTTCTTTGTACATTCGTTCAAAGTAAATACAGTAGAGTAACCGCAACCAATGAAATATTCAAACTCTATTCAAAGCGCGATATTCTCCAAGTATCACACGTTGTTGAATTTAAAAATTGTTATTGGTATAATATCAAATACGTAAAATGAAGAATCGAGTCCTCCTTCAATGGACTCGCATATCACAAGCCAATTAAAATATACCAATTGTCTCTCGAAAACAAATTAATTATTTCGTCAATCTGTTAATTAACGTCAATTGAACCGAGTTTTAAAATGTTCCATTATTTCAATTCATACATTTCTTTATGATTTATTAAAATATTTTGATACAACTTAAAACCGGTTTATATTTGTTTGATACTCAATAAACAATCATTATATTTTGAAATATAGCGGTAAGTCTTCGTTAACCTACATCGTGGTGTGTGTAACCTACCTACAGAATAAAGAAAATATCACAGTATGTTGAAATCACTCATGAAACTTCTCAGATATTTTCTTCTATATTTAGATCAACAATAAATATCGGTCTTATCGAATATGTACTGACAAGAATATAATAAAGGTGACAGGCTTGATTATTGTTTTGTTTCAACGCACCAATCTATGGAACCAGTCAGAAATTTGAAAATTCCTCTTGCAAATAATAGTTATATACTCAAGTATTTACTTACTTTTCGTGGCGAAAATCGAACGGGTACGGCCACAACACAGGTGAAACCGCGGGGCGCTGCTATTAATAAGATATGTACGAAGGGCGGTCGAGGTGAGACGTAAACACTCCCGAGGGACCCCGGGACGAGCTTCGGAATAAAACCAGCTGTTCCAAGACATTGGACGACGCTGTGAATCTGAATTTCGGGACAACCGACACGAACCGAAGGCGAATGAAAGCGGTCCGGTATGCTCGTACGTACCTTTCGGTTTCTTGTATTCGATTAATATTAGATTATGTCGTTAAGTTGTGTTGATACCTATCCAACTATATATTTGAATATTATACAATAAAATACATGGGTATTATTTTATGAGATAAGAAACCTTAGCCCTGCAGTGGGACATTACAACCTGATACACACATACATTTACATACATACTAGTATAATTTAAAACAGATTATTGTCCGCGCGTGACTTTATGATAAAATTAAACATAACCGTTTTATTGGATACCATTTTTACAAGCACGGCCATTAAAACCACAGGTATTCATACTCATATCAAAAAGTACTTAAACATAATTCGAAAGTTGGCTCGTTCGAACATGTCCCCGCACTGAATACTCGCTTTAATTTGAAATGGGATAGCGCTGAACGAGTATAAGTCCAACGCTTCGTCGACTTGTGATATGGAGCATTCTTTACACAGAATCTTAAGTCAATTATATTTAATGGCAATAATTGTTGTTCTTCACCATACATTTTAAAGGTTTATTATTAGTGGTAAGTGCTGATGAATGATCTTCAGTGAGATGAGAGGCCTTTGCCCAGCAGTAGAACATTAAAGACTAATACTTTACTTTGCTTAAAGTACAAACTCGGTGATGTGCAGGTCACAACCCTAGCTAAGGCGCGAGCTCCATATATAGTTCGGGTGCGGGCCCAATGCCTTTCCGCACCCGCAAGTCTGTGTGTATTGCGGTTATCCATTCATTTCAGCGGAATATAACCTATTCCGCTGGTTAACGTTACCTTATAAATGTCGTCGTTAGGAGTCTACAAGCGGCGAGCCAGCGAATTACTTACAAATAGATCATGTCTTATAACTTTTTCTTTAAGACTCGATTTGCTTGTAAATTGAATAATCTAAACATTAAATAGGTTCTTGGTTTATGATATTACACTACTTAAACTATCAAGATATAAACACATTCTAGAGATACTTATTAAATGTTTTTTTTCGATCAGACTGTAGTCTTTATGCGATTTTAAACAAGGTGAAACAATTTGAATAAATAACAAGTTTGATTATCTACTAACGAAACTCTTCTGTACTACTGAGAACTGATTGATTTTAAAAACTTAACTTAAATATTATGCTTCGCAGAGAATAGACCAAACAGAAAGAACTTAACTTCGTCACAGAGTGACTATTAAGTGATATTAAACATTCCGCAACTTTCGCTCTCACTTGTGATAACATTTAAACTGCAGAATTCTCTGGAAATTCAAATTTTAGATAGTTTAAAGGCGTGATGAATGTTCTAACTTCTGAGTTCATCCTAGAAAAAATGTCTGAAAGGATTTAAACAGTAAAGTTTCACCCGGTACATACATTATACGTTTGTTAAATACAAGGTTTTGACGACAGTATAAAATTATGTATCAATTAACTGATTTCACATAATTAAATGCCTTGTTATCTTTAAATTAATAATATATGAACGCTGAATTTTCACTCAGCAAATTTAGTTTTTCAATGGTAAGAAAACGTTACCTGTCTGGAACGGGAACTCGATTATACGTTCTTGGGTTGAAATAATAAGAGTAATATAATTATTGTCGGTTACAATATGTGGTATGTTACATGTTAGTACGTTTAATAACATGTTAATGCGTAGCGCAGACTTGCTACGGCACGTAGAAAAAGACTACGACGTAGTACGATACTACGGCGTAGCAGCTACGTGCCCACAAAATATTCTCATATGTAAGCTAGTGGATAAAGCTATATCGATATAGAATAATATTTACTGACTACATTATTTAATTCCACTGTAATTTAAAAACCGTAATAACCGAGAATCTCAAAAATATAATAAACATTTTAAATACATATTGGATATAGAAATAGAAACTGACACTCAATTATCGAGGATAGAAGAAATTATTGGTTGAATTGAATCGTATTGGAATCCGATGGAGCGCGCCGGGACACAAGGTGAGCTGCTTGTATTAAAAACATAATAATCCTCTTAACGGACTCCAGATTAATCGGAAAGAAATATAGAAATCACTTCATAGTGCCACACTCAATTTATTTGAGTGGCTACGTTTTTGTTTAGGTTGCGGATCGTTCACTAGACGAGAGTCCTTGGGCTTTCAGTATTAAAGCAACGTATTCGCCTGCTATTCCCACTGCTGGGCAAAGGCCTCGCTACCCGATAATATTGCTAGAATGAGTCATTGATAAGTTTTAAAGATGTTGGGCAGTTCTTCATTACTTTGTTGTGCCCGTTCCCGTAGGAATTACGGGACTTTTTATACAAACAAACCATCCTCTTGAATCACTCTATATATTTAAAGAAAACCGCGTCAAAATCCGTGCAGTAGTATTTGAGTTTATCGCGAACAGACAGACATACAGACACGGCCGGGGACTTTGTTTCATAATATGTAGTGATAAAAATTGGTTTTGCACAACCTCAGGATAAAATTAGTCGACTGAAGTAATTCTAAAAATAACAAAAAGCAATAAAAATAATGGAACGCTGTTGATTTTAACGCGGCCTCAAATTATCTAAAGGGATTATGGAGCCGTGTTGTTTGAAAAAAGGTCAACAAAGAATTAATGATATTCAGACTCACAAAAGAACCCACTTGCAAAGGGGGAAGGCGGCAAACAAAGTGACACCAATTAAAAGAAATGTTAATAGCATAAAAAAGCGGCGGCAGTTAGAGCGCGCCTGTAATTACTGCTTCCCGCCACAAAGGTAGCGGCCATTTTGAAAAAATCTGTGTACTAAATTAATTTACTAAATGCACTTTTTGTTCAACGAACTCAATTCCTTAATGAAAAAAATCCTTAAAAAGCACAAATTTAATGTGATTTTCAAGGAAATTTCAAAGAAATTGGACCGAGAAAATTACGTTTCAAATAAAATTCAAGGTGTATTTTTAATGGCGACCACTAAATATAGGATTCCATTACTGGAGCGCGAACATTTTATTACATTTATAAAATTATGGATTTTTAAATAGAGATGGTATTATCACCTTTATTATAATGTCTTCACAAATGGGTCTCGCAGCAAAGACTATCAGTTTCCGACCATAGACTCATTAGTCTATCGTTCTAGACGAGAGGCGCCCCGATCACCTCTTATATTAATACTCATACATGGTAATTAGCGTTGAAGATTAATTTCAGCTAAGAAAATGAAAACTCTACGCGGACCAAGAGTCTCGAGCCTTTCTTAAGTATATAGAATTTATAACATTATATTTATTACAAGATACTTACCTCGAACTTCAAGTTTATTAAAATGGGTTTTCTTTTATTAATGTTAACCACTATATGAAAATGTTTGACAACTTGATTGAGTTAATAACTTACTGAAAACGTTCCGTTTGCTTTAACCATGCCGCTATTAAATGGTTTATGTTATTTGCTCTCTATTTCTTGTCTATGTTGTAATGTCGCTTAAAATAAGATTTTTATCTATAGAGTTGAAATATAATTTAAATATACAGCGATGGGTGGGGAGAAAGCGAAAATTAGGGGCAATGTGCGATGTTTGATGGAGACCTTTCATGATTCTTACTGTAAAAGTAAAAAGTAAAACAGATAGATTATACGTTCTACTTTCTATAATTTTCTTGGGTTGAATCATTCAATTAATTGTAGCTAAGTAACAAGGTTATCGTCGTTGCTTCATCGTGAAATAAGAATAAAGTGTTACACGTTTTTCATAATTTCACTGAACAATGTTCGTTCATACTTACTATAACAACTTGGTTGGTTGGATTTAATAAGGGCATAATTATAACATAAAAAAGTATATTACAGAATGTAAAGTCCCGCTTCAGGGCAAAGGCCTCTCATAACATTTATTACCGTAAACATCTACATAAATTATAATAAAATACCAACTGAGATAATTATAAAAATATAGTCTGAATAGGCTATATATTCTGAAAAGTATTCCGTCATATCTGAAGGAGGGAACAACTTGAAAAAGTGTAGATGCGATCATTGATGGGTCTCATTACTCGGCTCCGGTCTCGTTGTGAGAGTCATCTCCGGTAATTGGAAACTCGTACAAACTTTGTTATTGGGCGAAACATTACTTCGATACATGTTTGGAGCTTCGGAAGTGAAACACGCCGACTCTTGGATTAACTAGTTGTTCTTGTTTCAGGATATTTCGTTTAACAACACTTATTATATTTAGTTAAAAGGTCTAGCGTTAAGGTTTGAGTAGCAACCGTTTAGACTTAGGTGTTACATTAGAAATCCTTTTTAATTGATCTTATTTATTCTGTAGGTCAAAAGTTAGTGAAATATTTATTGCCACCGTTGTTAGCGCATTATGTTATTTAAAAAAATTATAATGTAATTAATTTAGTCTGAATTGAATTAAGATCTTAATAATAAAAATTTTAATGGGAATATCTTATATATAAAATTCTCGTGTCACAGTGTTCGTTCGCGTACTCCTCCGAAACGGCTTGACAGATTCTCATGAAATTTTGTGAGCATATTGAGTAGGTCTGAGAATCGGCCAACATCTATTTTTCATCCCGAAATTCTCAGCGGGAACGGGTACAACGCGGGTGAAACCGCGGGGCGCAGCTAGTAATATTTAGATTTTACAATCTACATATATGAGTACGTAATTATAAATAATTGTTTGATTTCTCAGACACGATACGACCGACATTACTTTAATGAAATCACCGACCGTCTGCTATGTAACACATTTCACTAATGGGGGTATTACAGGACTATTAATACTGATACTCGACAAGACCCGATTCGCATGAAAACCTATAATGACTTTTCGTCTACCAACTCCCACCCTAATCCACCTCAATGCATACTTTTTCATTAAAATTTTCGCATGACACTATTATGTGTCATGTAATACCATGCCGTGGGTTCTCAAAGATGCCCATTTACTTCCATAATTTACTTTTTATATAATTCTTTGTGAAACAAACATTAAAACAGTGCGCTTTGGTTTACTTTTCAATACAAAGAATGTCTAGTTGTGTAAATATTCGCTTGGGAATAGAAACCTTCACAGAATCCAAGTATGTGCTTAGTGCACCCTCCGAGACTATTACATCACATTTTCCAACATTTTGTTATAAAAACAACGGAGAGAGGGGGTGGGGGGGGGGAACCAACACGCGTCCTCGGGGAGTTCAGTGCAAAAAGCATAAAAACGCTTACAGAAAGCCCTTTGAGATCACAGTAATGTTTGCAAAAATAGTTTAGACTTCATGTGAGCAGAAATGTGGATAAAGTAACTAACCTATACCAACCGTTTGTGACGTGAGTGTTGTGCCCAAAAGGGGAATAACGGGTAGTTTTGTGTTATTTTTGTCAAAGAGCGGTTACTTCAAGCGCAAGGGGACCGCGTTGGATTGGATTAGCACAAAAGGTTAACTCACTGAACTACGAAAGAAATTTTATTTGGTTTGCTTAGCGAAACAAATATTACTCTTGCTTGGTTCAATACTTGTTGGTATATCTATATCTATACATCTTCTATTCATAGAGTTTCTGTTTGTAATATTAAAATAACAGCTTTATACTACATGCGTATGCATACGGTACCAAAATAATAATATTTACAATTTTTGTCTTACTGTTTGTACGGGCAGATAGCTGATGTAATAAGGAGTATCTGAGACTATACTTTTTTGTTAAATTCCACGCTGGCCAAGTCGTGGGCACAGGCAGTACCTATTTGAAGCTGAAGAGTTGGTTTTTTTGTTGAACCACCAGTCCGACTCGGATTCTTAATTTTCAAGATTATCTAATATTCAAGAGGTAGGAATTTTTATCCTCCACGGAAATAGACACCACGCGGGTACATCCGCGAGGCGTCGCTAGTAATTTAAACGGGCATATGTTGCTTTTTCTACTAAAAATATATCAAATGAAATTATAATGATACCTATATCTACAGAATATTTTGAATAATATTTAATTGAATGAATACTAATAAAGCTAAATCACAACATTATCAGGCTCTATTTCGATACAATATTTACAGATTTGTTGTGCATTCACGTATAATTGCTTTGATATTAAACCCCGAGCGAATTAAGATTGTAAGTCAATTTTAATTTCGTTTAAGTTTAGCTCAAGTTGCAAACGAGTGGGCTTAAATCCAATCAAAAGGTAGGAGCCCTTTGGGAGGCGAAGGGCGAAAAGGTTGAAAAACAATAGCTTTACCCATAGAATGACGACATTGTTTACGTTTGTAAATCGAATCAAACAACTAGTGGGCTGGCGGGATAGTCAACATTAGGGAACAGGATTGAACACTGCACAGGGGCACACAAAGGATATATGTAATAGAAATTGTATTATGACGACGTCTACACGGCCCACATACATATGTAGGTGGTTATAACGTGAAATGTAAAAAAAACACGAGATGACATTGAGAATAAGTAATGTAAGCATATAAATCTCATCGTATAGCTACGACTCCAAATGGTAATTGTAGGTATCTCGGCATCTTATAACTTTTCCTTTACATACAAAATTCACGCAATATATTCAATCTTCTTTATTCTCTACTTTTGTGTTCTGGTTTTATGTTTTTCAAGTAATTTTTCCTGCTAACTTGATCTATGTGTTTGAATTGTGTGATGAGACAAGATGCATACAACTCCATTACTTTACTAATATGTCAAGTATTTGAAATATATAAATACCGGTACATAAGATAAATATTTAATGTATTTATTTACTGGCCAGGCGTTGTTGCAGGCCTAATTGTACGATCCTCAGATTATTTGCAAGAGTACAGCTTTTACCCTCATAATCCCGCGCTGTTATCTCGGCCAACCAATATAAATGGCGGTGAATCTGTTTAATTTGTGTTGTTCAGATAAAACTAGTATTTGGAAACTATTCTCTACACTGAATTATTTGAATCAGTTCATTAGTTAAAACAAATGATGCACAAAATTAAGCGCTTATGACGTGGATTGATTAAGCTATGTTAAGTCAACGCTAATGTTAAGCAACCTGTAGGTCAGACTCTACATCGATGGGTAGCCGGTAGTGATGTTTCTGTCTCAACGCTACCTTCGGAGGGACGTTAAATTGTCGGACCCCGTTGTTGACCAATGAAAAGATTGAGACCATGTTGGATTGGTCAACTCGAACTAACTTAATCTAAATGATACGCTTTCGTAATTTTAATATTATTCTGTGTATATAATCCATGAGATTCATTTCGTCTCATACTTTGAATTACGAGGAATGTAAATTTGTTATTCACTCGAGAAAACGTAGGATTTTATAGCAAATAGATTCAAATTAAATTAGGCGCGCGTCGTAACTCCGCCAGAATTATCCTTCGTACATTGTGCCCGGCGTTACTCTGTATACAGATACACGTTGTTAACTTCTAATTTTTATTAAGATGTTTTAACAGAACTTACCAGTTGTATTTTAAATAAATATATTTTATACTAAGTAAACCGTTTTTTTCTATAATTTAACTAACATAAAAGTATAACAGATGTAAAAATATTATCAAGGTTGGTAAATCAATATTTAAAAAAAGGAGGTATTTATGGGCACCCCTCAAATGGTGGTAAAAATGAACTCAAATATAAGTCCGTAACATGGGGATATTTATATGTTGTTCAGAATATACTGGTGCATATTTTGTTAAATGTTACCGTAGCAATGCCAAATGAATTGACAAATGTGGGAAAATACTTACAGAAATTGACAACATTTCTCCATAATGCATTGCATTTGGTTAATTGAGCTTCGCATCTCTACTTTCCGCTTCTATATAAATTCCTTTAAATTAATTGGTGTAACCCAACCCTTGATTCCGCGCTTTTTTTATTTATGACACCATCACAACAAACTAACATAGACAAGATAGACTGTCAATGTTTGCACCGTGTAACTTGATCTGTTGTCTCTGGTACATTAGCTGACCCACTGTCTACGGATGTGGGGATTGAGGGTTGGACACGACACTCGATCCCGTCTCTGTTTGGGGATATTCGGGACATTACCAGAGAATGGGATAAGAGAGGATGAGAGTAACATTTTGTTTGGTTATGTACATACTAAAAGAGGTCGAGTAGGAACGGAGATCGAATATATAAAAAAAGTTGGGTCATCTTAGTGTCAGCAGTGACCAACAAAGCTGGTACTTAAAATGACACTCACGGTGTATAAGTTGGATTATTGTAAGATAAAAATCGTATCTTACGATCGAATTAGAATCACTTCAAAATTATAAGCCATAAACGAGATCGTATGTCGTAGATAGATTTATGATCACAACAGTACTTAGTGGAAGTTGAATAAACCTTGTAAAGAAATGAATAGAAAACCTTGTTTTTAAATTCGAATACATCGCATACAATGTACTGTTTGCACTTTAAGTCTTAGAATGTAGTAGAGTAGTGATCTCTTGTGACACTCGATACTATATAACAGCCATTAGCGTCGGATATGAGCCGTCGCATCGTAAAGCTCCGAGACGGATGTAGTGTGACGAGTGCTCCATCCCGCTGTAAATAAGCCCTGGGATGTATTGTAAAAACACGCGCTCTCGTGGCATAGTTTGACCACGTAGTAAAAATACCTAGAAAGCTAACGACTCCGTGCTACGAAAGCACACACTTGAGCGTGAGTTGTATATCGTCAAATACCCATAGATGGAATTAATGATTATTGAGTGAACTTTAAATACTTTTAGCAATACATGAGTATATATTTATTGAATGATCCTGAAAACACATCACATACTGTTTGCATACCAACCATCCAGACCAAACCACAACCAGTGAGTAAGAAAGTCTATAAGCCTAAAACCACTTAACACAAATGCCATTCGAATAAACTTTCACATATCCATTCGAATATCAGTAGGATTGAAGTTCATTCACGCAGTCACTGGAGTATTTAGATAGGGAATTTCAGCCGTCCAAAGTTGTAAGATAAAATAAAATGAGTTCAACCTTTTTTATCAAAACTTAGCTGAGCCACCGCCTCAACAAGACTGAACGTAACTTCAGAACAAAAATAACACAGAGAACTATCGCAATGACACACTTTTCATTTGTGCCTAAACCCTGAAACATTGTTAATGTATAGTGTATGACGGGACTGGCATAATTAATCCGTAATTAGTCCGGTTAAAATTATATAATGATAGGGAAAAAACCCAGATTTTAAATTCTGATATTGTGTTAATTATCCATAAGTGATGTAGGTAAGGCGTTGACGTTGAAGTTCTGCTTATAATATGAACATGTGTGCGGCCGGTGAGTCTTGGTAATTGATGACGCCTCGCGCCTCCGCCGGACGGGTGTCTGTCGGTCACGTGTGTAAACCAAGCCTGTCAGTCTCCACTGCCCTTTGTGTCGTGATTTTCCGAGAATACTGATGTTCGCACCAAGTAATGTGAACTGACAGCATTGCCTTGAGTATTGTGTACGTTGGCATAACTTACGTAATATATTTCCAACAGGTTCTATAATAGAGAACAGTAAACAGAGATTTACCTTTTGTCAAAGTGCGTATAGTAGTTTAACCCATAAAATATGCCCCAAACGAACATAAAAATACAATTTATCAAGTAAACTCACACAATGCCACATCGCAGAGCTAGTAACGTTAAAACATCCTGCGAAAAAGAAAATCCTGAATACGACTGCCCTGGGACTACTTGAAAAATCATAAATTGTGAGAGTTTTTCCTTGGCGACATTCGCCGAAAGACTTCTGCTAAGAATGCCGATCACATATCTACTAGATCGTGGAGCCCTGCACATATACGTAATGATAGTACTTAATCTCGATTGCGTCAGATTTCCAATCGTCCATTTCAGAAACGATTCTACGAAATGGTGACAATCATATGATAGAATGGAACCAACTCAATTCATAACGGATCTCTTGTAAACAATTCCAATTTGTTCCAAACACAATTAGTTTGGGAGAATCGCCGACAAGTTTAATGAACATTTAATATTCGGATTACAATAAATCCCGACTCGTGTAACACTCGTGAGCCGCGATGTGTGAACATTCATATTCATGATGCGAAGTACTTGCGAGCGCGGTCGAGATTACGGGGCTACTACTAACTGTAACGTGATCGAATTTAAACAAGTCATCGAATTTGATTAGTGTCAAGAATGACCGTAGCGTACGATCGAGTAGGTGGTCCTTTTAATTTCAATATTGTATAACAAAACGTTTTAAAATGGCACAATTGAATTTGAATCACATGATTTCGATAATTGAAAATCAGGAATTAATACCTACTTCCTTCTAAGAATAAATTGTTTCCACGAGCGCAGTAACCGTTCCATTAGTTTTTACTAAAGTTCATATTACTTGGCGTAGCCTTGTGATTCAATTCATTCGGGCCAGCGGTTTCGGCCGCGTAAATTTTGTATAGCCTATAAAACGCCTATAAACCTTTCAATAAACGGTCTTCGGAACGTTTTTTTCAATTGGAATGTTACTTCCTGAAAGAATTAACGCTTTTAAGTGTTCAAACGAAGGTCACGGATGTAATAATCGTACATTTTAATACATCATTGTTTTATAGGTTTCCGATAAGGTCCCTTAATATACTTTTTAGGTTTTAAACTAGGTGTTCAATTTGATGTCAGTCTTTGTTAGCCAGCCTATCTTGTTCTAGTGTTGGCTTCGTACTGTGTACTAAACCTTCGTTAACGTGATCCCGGTCATAAACCCGTGTACGTAAAACACTGACTTATATCAGTATACGCGATGTGGAGGGCTCGGTTGATGGCTCATTAACGTTTTATCTGCAAGAACAAGTTGAAGGATTATGGCGATAATGGGCGAACGCTTGATTTTATTTCATTTTGTTTAGTTATCCAGTTTGAGGCGATTTATGTCACGAAAAGAAGTGTTATGTCAACCCGTAGTTAGTGCCTCATTGACAGGCGAAGTCACGCTGAAGATCAGTACAAGTTGTTTCTATTTGAGTTGGCTGAATTACAAATTGATATTTTATACCTATTCCCTGTGTCAAATTGAATAGTTTTGCATATATTCAATATGCGTGACAGTGCACGATATAACTTATAAAAAATTAAATCTTTATTTATAAAGTACCTGTTTAAATATCAACTTATTATTTTTTAATTGAATAGTAAACTATTATATGAAGTCAGTTAATACTTTTAACACCTACAAACGTCACACACAAAATAGCGAATCCTTTCTGTGTAAAGTAAACTGGTCACGTGACGGTCTCGTGACAATAGTGATATTCAGTTAACTGCTTCATCATCGCGTCACACACATTGGCTTTGTACAGCGTTCAACCCACCATGATACGGGCCCTCAAATAAAATACAATTTAAAGACCCAAATCACCCCACGAATTTCAACCTTAACGCATTGTAATAAAGCGTTTTGTATACACAACAAAGTCACCCGACATTTTAAAGATAACCTTATAGAAAAGGCAAGGCAAAAGATTGAAAGTGTTTGGGAGAGGGCCAAATTAAATGAAAAGGTGTAGGACAGCGGCAAAAGGTGAAAAATTGCTCCATCAACTGAAAGATAAACTTGCGCAAATGCTGACAAGGAAAGAACGACGATATTAAATTCATAGTCTTCACGGAATTTAGGGAAAATGTATTATAAAGATGCGTTATATATGCGCATACCTGCCTACATACATACACAGTACTGCCGCATTATTAAATATTTGATGATGCCACTCTGACACTGTGAACACTAACCTTATGATATTATGTGTGCCATACACATAGCTACGTAACATAGATATTTCATTATTAAAATATCATGAATACCCCTTTCGACTAAAATCACTCACATAATATGTGTAATGCGAATCGATTTTAACAAACCATCCTACCATCAACTCATAAAAAGTTAAAATTTTCTCTCATTTCTCCGGTTACCAGTGCGTCGCCCTAGACTTACTATAAGTCTAGATTTAAAACTCCGGACAGGGTGCTCAGTAAGTTTCATCATCCCCCACTTCCATCCTCCCTCAGTGCCGACTTTCCGTCTAATAAATTTGAAATTGAAATTCACCTTCCAACAGACTCTAATCAGATTTTATTTTCTTTTGTAACGGAGATTAAAGAGTAATTGGGTTTGTTTAATTCAACTGATAAATTAATGTTGTGAAACCGTTTATTGGAATTAAATCTGGTAAGAGTCGGCGTAGAGTAGAGCTGAAGATATACAGAAAGGAAATGAGAACAGACCAACATATTTTAGTTGAATATATATTAGAAAGACAAACATCAAAGGGGAAAATATTATAATTGCATATTATATTGAGAATGTGTACAAATGTCAATATTTTTAACGAATTGCCATTGCTTGCACCGTAGCGCCCGTAGAGCTTTTCATTTTCGCTGCTGTAATACTTGCAATATAACCCGTTTCACTCAGATATGTATGTATCCACTTAGCGGGAATCACTCGCGCCATTACCGCCGAGGTATCGCTGCGATGACTCAGCGTCGCGCGGCGAATGGTGTAATATACCATAATGTAACGATCCGTGCACTACAATACTGAATGTAAGATTTTCTTTTGCTTTAGTGATAATGGGATAATCTAGATCCTCTATACCAAATTAAAAAAGAAGTAAAAATATTAGCCCTTAATGTCTCACTGATGGGCAAAGACCTCTCACCTCACCGAAGATATCAGTACAGTGAGGAGGATTAGGCGTAATCACCACGTTTGCCCAATGCGAAGAATGTAAGTAAAAACTAGTATGGCAAAAGCCTCTCATCTCTCGCTATAGAATGTGTACGAGTATATACATAGAAAAGACTATTATCCAAAGAGATTGTGTACCCGTGTTCTGAGTCAATTGACATTAGCAGACGTTAGGGTGTTGATTACCAAATATACGTCACGATCGTAAGGCACTCCGTGTTACCTAAACTAACTAAACATACACATAGAAGGAAGATCGGATCGGACAGGAGATAACATTGATTTACAAAGTTCAATTAACGCCGATCACACGCGACACACCAGGATAAACCCGACCCGATCCGATCGTCGGCCGACGACCAATTAATCGCCGTCCGATACACAAACACAATCCCATTTCATTTTCTAAAATGGATAGTTGTACTTTATCTACATAACTAACATCTCTACATAATTACAGTGTTCCGGATAGTAATGAGTATGTTGATGTTAAAGGTAGGCTATAACAATAAATATGCGAGGATTATAGTGTTATCGACTCGTATACTAATGTTTAATACATTCGGACGCGTTTATTTTTAATTTGCTTGCTTACTTGACCGAGCTCATCACTGAAATTAGCAGTTGGTCTATTAATAATTTTGTTTTTCTTAAAAAATCTATATTTCCGAGACTTCTTATCAGTACATATTGTTAAAAAGTATTAGCCTGTAATGTCCCACAGCTGGGCAAAGGCCTCTCATCTCACTGAAGATATCAGTACAGTGAAGAGGATTAGGCGTAATCACCACGCTTGTCTGATGCGGGTACATAGTATAGTACTTTGGAAATACTTATCATTCCCAACATCGTCAACATAGCGGAGCGTTTTGCTAGTGTAATGGTAATTCAAAAGTATTTGTACTCTTAAAGTATGTAATGTATTTCATATCGCTACAATGTACCATATACGATCACCAGAGACTGTGAGTAAGTTTGAGTAGTTTAATAGTAAGTTAGTTAGGGTTAGGCAATTATAATAGATAGTGGCTATCGCTTAGTTTCTATCAAAATGTATGTATGGGAATGGTGCGGGCGTTGCGGCTGCGAGTTGAAGACTACCAAATAGATATACACAATACACATGTACTATCCAACGTATTGTCTACAGTGAACATGACATACATTTCCCTTGATGCAAAGGTAATTTGCAATAATTTCGACATCCTGAAATGTGATACAAAGATATTCTCGAACGATTCTCGTCTAAATAATTCACTTCAACACCTGTTGGTCTTGGTTGGATGTAACAGGCGTGTGAAATAATCAAAATCAGTGGCAACAACAATTACTTATCAAATATGAAAAGCACCACCGTTTGGTGTATTCTAAAGGCGAAATGTATTATTTCTTCTTTTTCGAAACATTCCTACTTTATAAAACATAGCTCCTTTACCCTTACCTTAACCCATATTTTATTTTAAGGTGAGTTATAAATGTACCGAATACCCTAGATCGAGTCAAATAATGATTCAAAGATTATACTTAATTACTTATTAACGGTTTATTTAAAGGTCTCAGTAGTAAGTGCCAGATGCAAATATACAATCGATGGTGGAAGCGTTTTAATTTATTAATCCTTTTAAAAAAAACATTAAATATTAAGCATGCATATCACTATCTATTTCTCACAAACTTTTGTGTCCTTTTTCTAAATCGCTGATTACCGTCGCTCGGTTACTAGTTGTCGTCATCATGAAACTCCGTAAATATAGAGATGCCGAATATGAGATAACGTCTAATTGAGATGATATGGTATCATTTATCTATTTATACGCGGGGTCGGTTACACTCTCCGAGCGGAGACGTACAAGTAATTTATTAAACGGAATGTCGCGGCTCCCAGCAACGGATCCATCGTGACATACTCGTACTCGTGCAGTACAAGTTGGTACACATACGTCGACAACCACAACACGTGGGTAATATGATTTGTTTCTAATTTGGGTATCTTATTTCGTCTATTGCGGTTGCTGAAGTCTTTGTCACTGTACTGATAGCTTAAGGTAGATAAATATTCCCGGACAAAACGGGCTTATTAAAAGAATGGTCAAAGTTGAGATGTCTTTGCCCAACTGAGGAACATTAGACGCTATGTAGTTACAGCCTTACCAATAAAGAAAAGCTGAATATCTAGCGGGAACACTGTAATTATCATACAAAAACATATATTTGAAAACTACACAGCTCAATGAATGTAAGATGTAGCAGTTTTTAATGATCTGCTCAATGTGCTAATAGTGTAGAGTGTAGAGTGCGTCAGTTGGTCGTGAATCTAAGTCAAGGAAATATTACGGGTGTGTTGACATTTATTACAAACTCTGTGATAAAATTGTAAAGATAAACCAACCTATAAACTTATAATGATATTTCCCGAGTAGAGTACAAGTGTATATATCACCTCACGTCTCATTCCGTCGGTTAGATATGACACGCTTACAACATCAAAACAGCATTAACATTTTAAGATTTAACCCTGTAGATTTAGGTACTAAAAACATACCTTAATACGTATCTCTGTGTGGTTACTTTCGTATGTTATAATATCAAAGTATATATATAAAACGGGTAAGAATAACAAAGTCCCGGGAGGCCCATTTGTTCGCAGTAAAGTTTGTTAACATAGACGCAAGTCGCAACTATTTCGCCGGAGCCGTTGTACCGTATCCACCTCTCTCTGGTAGGTCAGTGACATTTTGTCGTTCATTTGGGTATACCCGCCACCACTTCGTGTCCAGGGTAAAAGCTTTTATAACGATGCAGTTAGTTCTGAGTTTAGTTTTGTTTGCTTTCAAATATAATCTAATATACAAATAATTGAGGTTTTGTATTGAAGGACTTTAACTTTTACCCAACGGAGCGAAGGCCGAAAAAGTTTTGTTTATTAGAACGTAATAAACTGAGATTGGTTGAACAGTTTTATGACAATGATAATGTAATGCAATACGGCGATGAAAGACTGATATGTACGGATGGAAGAATCTTTGAACAAGTTTGAATACAGTTTGCAGCCTTGACATATTAACTGACTTTTAAACTCATGATTTTAACCTTAAACTACAGTATTGGACCCATTTGTTTGAAATCTAAATCTACCACTTCCGAGTTTAATCAAAACATTGTTCCACATACAACGTTGCATCGGTTATTAAATAACAAAATATCGTAAGTCAGGTATTCATATTACTCCCACTTTGTATGCAAAGTAAGTAAATGAAGCAAGACGGAGAGCTTGCAGCTGGCTCCAACTCCAACGTATTGTATTGTAATTGAAGGCAATCGCTCGTTTAGTATTCGAGGCTCTCGGGTTGATTCCCGAACTCATTACGGTGACTAATCTTCGAATAAATCTTCTATCTGTTTTGGACGGATTGACAATGGGACGACATTGTTACCTTAACTTCTATTTTTACACGTGTTGTTTTAGCTTAATTTGACCTTGAATGTATGGCCCCGAAAAGTAAGAATGCAAGAAGCCTGCGCTGGTCCTCCAGCACTTTTCTGAAGCGGTCAGCGCTCGATACACGCAGGAAGCATATACCGAGTTTTTGTGCGATGTGTCGAACCAGCACTGACAACTCCCTGATCTACCAGCGCTTGTCGGCACCGGTAAGCACTGGTGACCAGCGCAGGCTACCACGATCCTTTCTGTACATGAGTCATAGTAATAACTCTTTTTACCTAATTTTGACTTTAAATATAGAACATTTTGAATCTACCCAAATCGGATAGTAACTTTACGCACTTCAGAAAACAGAAGGTTTCACGACTTATGAGTTTATTATTTGTACACGAGAGTTCAGTGGCTCTTATTGGCCGAACTCGGAGACTTGTTTAAAGTTAATATTAAAGCAGGTCGAGTGTTATTTAGTAGTTTAATTGCGTTTACGTACTTCTTCGAAATTAGAGGTTAACTCTAGTGTCGAAGTTTTGGCTTCTAATTGAACCGATGTCAAGAACTGATAGGAAAGTGCGTGACCTTTGCGTAGGTTAGTAATTGAGTACCTGTAACATCCTGAAACATGTGTGTAAAAAATATCTGGTTTAATAATTAAGTCATTGAGTTAGAACGTTTTATACCGCACATCAATAACCGAATTAATTTCCAAATTCCCTGATTTTGGGAAGAAATTAATTGAACCACAAAACTATCATTCAAATCACATAAATCACAATACTATTTATAAAATATTTGCAGAAAAACAAACTCAACGACACAATTGATACGATCCAATGAAATGCGAAGCATGAAAATCAAATGATACATTTAGGCAAACAGTTTTCTCGGGTAAATAGAATTATGGGTGGTAGGACTCGTGGGTACGCAGGCACAGGAGTGGTCACGTGCCTGCCCGCTCTTCTGCGAACATTCCGAGACACATGAGAGCACATTTACACTAACCCACGCATGTCTCTATAAGGAGCACGAATATCGGATAGGTTTATTTGTCCAAATTGATTTTTATATGTATCTTGTATTGACTCGATACATTGGTTCGTATACTTCTATTTGTGGCGAGGTACTGAAAATAAACTTATACAGTTAGGGTGTTAGGAGATATAACATTTATTTCTGTTGATATCCTTTTAACTTCCAACGCAAAAGATATATATACGAGTATACGAGTATACGCTATACGAGTACGTACTGGCCCTTTTCACCTATTTACAATTGGTCATGGAATTGATACATTATTCAAGATAATATCTAATCCTGTGACCTATTTTTTATGTAACATCCTTTAGCAGACATTAATTACAATTCGTCGATATTTAAATATCCCGTCCAATAACGTTGAAGGCAGCGCCGGACCGGAAGTTCCTTTGACTCGGTTTGTTTGCCGGAAGCAAATTGCGATCAACAAGTGACATCGTTTCAAAGGTAATTAAAACATCCAAGTAGATGCAATCGGTGATAATTATATTCGGTGAAATGTAATCTTCGTTGTAATGCAAATTCAAGAGCTAACGTAACGACTAACGCCTGATGGAATCAATTAATGATTCTGTCGAATAAACAGAGTCCGATTATTGATTAGTTAGTTAATTAAGAAGTTCTCAGACTGCACGTTAATTTGACATATTCCGATGGTGACGATGGCGATGGTTCGATGGTTTAGTATAGGTATGCTATAATTTATATGGGTCACAATTGGCTGCGCTATCTATCACTCTGAAGAAGTGTGAAGCATTGTTTCATATCATGAAGTAAGTAAATTCGTGTAGATTAGAGGCCAACCCGGTGTCGGAGTTCTCAGGCCACCTAAAGCCTTCGATTAGTTTCATGGTCTGCTGGCTTCATATTATAATAACCATGTATTAGTATAATTAGTATAATAGAATCTTCCAAATAGCAAAAGTAATATAAGTTAATTTCAAAGTACATTTGTCATCGGTAGATTTATTTAATTGTAATATATATTCAATATTAAAATGATACATTCATAGCATACAGCACTTTAGAGTATGTATAAACTAATTTGTTATTAATGCCCGTATGATATTACTTGAAGTTATTAATCTTGGTATTAGGTTCAGATTCCAAATAAAGATCTAAGAGATTGTTTTAATTAATACGGAATTATTAATTAGATAGAATTACGGCTTTGATTTAAAACGTCTTCAAAAATGGGTTATGTATGTTTGCCCCAATTCTGAATTAAGTACTTAAATCCCTAGATGACTGAAATGCCTGCGATATTTATCGTTTAAATTGAGCGGCTTTAGGTACTAGCTGTGAGTTGGCGAATTCTAACGTATAAAAATATGTATACGGTTTTTATAATACATCTTTTAGTTTTTAAGTTCGCAGGTATTTGAAACACACTGTTGATGAGCTTAATATATTTAATTTTTTATGATAAAATTGGTGATGATTTAATAACATGAAAACTATAAGAGTGAGTTTACAAAAGATACATTTTCAAACTGGCCCATAACTGACCGATTTAAAAGAATCGCTCTGTAAAGTACAAATAAGTTGATTATAACACCACACAGCGACCCTGAATATATATCGTTGGTTCGTTTACAGTCGAGATTAGAAAAGATAAAACATTTTACAATTAAAGCCTCTAATAAGAAATATCTTCATCATTCCAATTCGTCTGAATAAATACTTAGAAAAAATAATCTTCATTTTAGATTTAACCTGAGAAGAGCCCTAAAGTAAAATCACAATTGACAAAGAAACGCAATTTGTCAAACGAAGGTGTTTGATTAAAAGGACTAATCATAATTAAGGAATGTTTTAATTAGTTTTTTTTGTGTAAAGATTAAATGAATTGTCATTTTCATCAAAAACTTGGATGTTTTAATTACGTGGGATAATTGAGCCGGGTTTTTTGGAGTGACCTTTATGATTGCTCGTTTGTACGGTCAAAGTGTTTGTTTGGCGTGTCAAATGAAATCAACTTATCTTGATGAGTTGAATTATATTTTACAAATGTTGAGTTTTGTTGGTAAATGGACCACAGAATTCAACTGGGATACATCTAGTTTAATATTGCTAGACATTCCTAATTACAGATGAGATTCCAACCAATTCAATCTTCAGCAATAACATTCAATACAATTAACAATTATTTCTTCTACTTTAAGAATAGATGCTTGGTTGCATTTTCCCTTCTCCTATCTGAGATAGCTATCTTATCTCTCATCAAGAACAGACCTTAATTGATGCAAAGAAATAAGTCTGAAACAAATTCAAATGATCATCAAGGTGATATTAAAGTATTTTAAAGTAATTCCACCTTACAGTCGGGAGTTATTATTCATAATAAGGGATCCAAGTATAACAAACAATAGCCGTTCTCAAGGCTTCAGACACAAAGCCGAACGCTCCTTTGACAAAGATATGAAATTCTAGACTGAAATTTACGACCAAACTTTGTCCGGATAAAACGGCTAACTGTAATTTTTGCTAAGGCACAACTTTTAGGAATATTCATGACAATGTAGATAATGTAGATAATGACAATGTATATCTACTGATTGCTTTGAGTGTTGGCAATCAAGAAAATGGAGAATATCTAGATATCCTAAGGATTTGTGGAGTGTTCCTCAGTCATCGTAGTATCTAATACTTACTCAAAGCGTAATAGATAATGTAATGGTCATGCTAAGTTATTAGAAATTGCTTTAAATTGATTTTTTTAATGTTGCGCTACGGATACTAGCATTACAAAAGAGTACAAAATATACTAAATGTTCAATGCTTTAACCGATTACAAAACCAGGAAACGCATCTTTTAATAAATAACAAAATGAAGTAACCACTACGCGAGCACCTCCGTAACAACATAATCGTAAATGAATACTGTTTTATTCATAAACGTTATATAACTAAAACACTGTTATAAAGTGTTTTGTCTCTTTTGCTCTTTCGGAAATTGTGTATGTCGGAAAGGGACGAACCATTTGATAGCTAGACATAATAAGATCCTTCGTTTATATGTTTAAACGCAAGTTAAACACTTTATTCAGCTTTCAGAATTTACTTGATCTTATTCCTAATTCAACAATGAATGTAAACTATTGTTCGAGTCGAGTCGACTATAAACTAACGGATCGTAAGTTCCTCCGCAGAGTAATTGATTTAGATTTAGTTTAACCGCTTACGGTTCAGAAACGTTCACAATTATTGTTACTTCCATTTATATATTGTAACTTCACACTTTAAGTTAAGGTTTCGTGGTTCTAAGCTTAACGTTAAGTTATTAAACTTTTTAGAGCTATAACAAGACTATACTAATATAATAATGAGCTCCATTTTTGTATGTTTGAAGTTTGAACGTCCTAATCTCAGGAACTACTAGCCATACATACAAGTAGAAGGTTGAAGGCTATATTTACATTCTGTAATTCACGGGGACGGGCAGGTAGGGACGTAATTTTTTTTAAATTTTTGAGATGAAAAACAGCCAATAATCTTCCAGTTGAATGTGCCTGCCTATCTATTACAAAAAGACTGGTATGACAAAAATGTAGGGCAGCAAAGCACTGGAGCGGGCTCATTTGAAAAGTTAATTTTTGTGCCATCGACACGAAGAAGGAGAGGAAGAATGACGAGATTAGGTCAAACATACAAACAAACAAACAAACAAACAAACAAACTTACAAATTTTTCCTCGTCATAATGTATATAATATTAGTATATATAACATATAATAATATTAGTATAGATAATATGTTAGTTAGGTACCTATAACTTATTATTAAAACTAGAAACTAACAGTTTTTCATTCATAATCTTCAAACGCAGTAACAAACAATACCATATCATCAAAGTATTCGACTGACCTGTCTTAGCATTATTGTTGTTGGTGGCGCCCGAAGCCTGACTGAACAGAGACGCCCCCGTCAGCTTCGCCCGTCGGAGTATCCACCACATCTCGACAGTTACAACCAAGCAGACTAATTTACAATACGCGTGGACACGACTCTATGCAAATTACTTTACAAACTCGTCTAAATCGTACTGACGAGTTGAACCGTACTGACGAGTTAAATCGTGTGACGAGTTACTCGTCACCCCTTACGTACAATTAATGTGTAAAGTGGTAATATGTTGTTAATGACAGTTGTAAATATCGTGAGTTTCGTATTTCGGGCGGGACGGGCGCGAGTCCTTCTCCCCCTGAATACTGTGCGGTACTGAATGCCGGCAGTCGAGACCTGCGCATTACGACCAAATCAGAACAGGTAGGCTTTAGTAATAAACTAACTAACACTTAAAATTACGTTAACAAACCAAGAGATATGCTTCAAACTGCCCGTTTGATTTATTTACAAAGTTCTGCGCGTTTGTAAGTTATGGGTAGTGCTTCGCCATACGTCAACGTATAAATGAGTTTTACAAGGCAGCTTACTTCTTTGATGGAATTGCCATAGTTTGTGTATATGTAGAAAGGGGCTTTTTTCACATCGTAACAAAAGTTGATTAGATTTACACTTGCAATAAAGACGTTTACAGCTCAACGTCGCAAGAATGAATGGTCAAACGTTACTTTTTCTTTTTCTATATTCGTATTCAATAACATGGATCTCGTTTGCATGTCAACTAAGGCTCGGTAAACCGCTTCTGGGCATTTTATTATATCCTTGAACTGTAAAACAATAAAACTACGTTACTTTTATAAACTATACTGCAATACGTAATAGTTGGTAGCCGTTCTGTAGTAGGCAGTAGTCGTTTGTTTACATTGAGTAATTTCACAAGGCTTGTAGAAGGTTTGAAAACTGCACAACCATCCTACTAATATTATAAATGAGAAAGTTTGTGAGGATGTAAGTTGTTTATTACTCTTTCACGAAAAAACTACTGAACCGATTTGAATGAAACTTTACAGTAATATAGGTTCATCAGAATAACAGATGGGATACATTTTATTCTGAAATTCCCGAGGAAACGTGTACGACGTGGGTGACACCGCGGCGTGTCTAGTGATATGATAAATACGATGAATTGATTGGTTGGTGAGTTGACACATTGGAGGAAAATTCGAATTTCAAATATTCCGCCATATCATGACTGTGTTGTCGCCTTCAGTCACGTTCGTTGTTAGCTACTAACCTTTACGTTCTATAAGCCGACGGGTTCAATAGAATGTGAACGACACGAGTACATATCATTTTTCTCACACGCTTGCTCGCAGATCCCAGCTTGAAGACTCTCTTAATCTACAGGATGCTTTAGTTTACACTGTAGCATGGTGCAAGTGGCAGCTGTTAAGTATAAATTTAAGTAGATTTTTTACATTTTAAATGGAGTTTGTAATGTCAAAATCAATCATGTGAGTCTTGCTATAAAGTAAACACTACACCACACCTGCTTTTCGTGAATATATCTTTTCGTAATTAGTAATATAACATTGCTCTGTCTAACTATGCAATGAGCGCTACAAGTAATATAATGAAACAGAACAAACTTATTAAAAGTTTTGTGCTTATACTTTTAATCTAACCGTTTTATACATTCCCGTCTCGCTGAGGTTTCATTAGAGCTTTTCTATGTTGAGAATAAACTTTTGTTATCTCTATTTAAACACCTAGTTCTATTACCATCTTTGAATATATATTTTTAATAGAAAACCCAACGTTAATTATATTTTAGGTACTTTTACTTTGTTTAAATCACTCAACAAAGACACCAATCTGTGAGACCTTTTCAAAATCGGTGAAAGCTTACAAACATCAAAAAACTAAATTAATTAATTTGATACTTCCTTCATTGAAGAGTGTAAATATAGTATTTTTGTATAAGTTACCGTTTATCGTTAATATCGCCTACACATAGTCCTAACGATACAAACTCGTTGAGATACTGAAATGTAAGTTTAGCGCCGTCAACGGGAGTCGTGGAGGGTCCTCGAGATCTAAATTCTATTCAGAAGGAACGTGACTTTGCTTAAGTTTTTTTCACACTCTCGTAATAGAAATTGAACCGGTTTAGAAACAACTTTAGTCTCATCCAATGTCGCGATGAGAAAACTTAGACTCACTCCGTAGACACGCTCCGTAAGGATTATATAAAGTGAATGAATGTATTAAATAAATCCTTTTTTTTATTGGAGCCTAGATTAGAGCGTACACGGAAGAGCGAAGTACTAACCGCGTAATCTCTATTTATTAATTAAAGGACAACCAGTGAAAGATACATAAAAACTTATAAATGAAACTTAGCTTTCATGAAAGCGTAGTCTACATTGAGCAAGTTTACGAGCTGCTCTCAAGTTTAAAAGAGGAGGCATACACATTCTTAAAATGTGGATATTATACTCGTGATACGCGAAACCGTTTTGATGTAGAAGTAAGGAGGCGAAAATTACGTGGTGTTGAGAAAGAACTTACGACTTAACATTGAGTTTATCTTAGTTGTATACGCTCATTAATGTTATAGCCTCTATTTAATCCATTTAATTCCGAGTTCATCAGTAGATATACTATATGACGCTCTCTACACCATCACCCACAACTGGTAGTTTACATAAATACCAAATCATAAAGAGACGTTGTTTCGTCGAGCCCATTTTCACGCTCAACCATTACCTCTATAAATAACCGGCACCTATAGCGGGGGTACCCGATACTAAATAGAGGGTAGTTAGTTAGCCGGGGAAAGTCCAGTAAATTTCACCAAAAAACACCCCAAGGGGCTTCGTCGGACATTCGGCCGAGTTATTCACGGCCTGTTTTTATTATCTCCAAATATGGGATGCTGTTTTACATTTTTTTTGGAACAATTTGTTTATATTGTTAGTATTTTGTGTGTTGTAGTATGTATGAAGCATTCCAGGTTTTATGTTTTGAACAAAATGAAAAAATTGAATGTGGCATTCATTGTGGTTCCGTATTTTACGTGATTGGTGTAGAGATAATTAATAGTCGCAAAACAATGCAGGAATATTTTGTAATACTCTATTGAATTAATATGCATAACATATAAAATCGTATACGTACTCGTACGTACTCAATTTCTTTTGTTATTCAGAAAAAACTCTATTTCGGTTTTACACTTATTACTGTAAAAGAAATCAAAGTGATAGAATGAATAATAATGGTACTATACCTGCGCCAATAATTTTAATTTATTGCTAAAGGAAGGAAACCCTTCCGGGAGTGGAAACGCAGCGCGGCTCCGAACACAAAGGAGCCTAATTGATAAGCTTATTATCTCGTTGTCCAATAGAATTCATAATAACCTTTAATATTAAGCAATACCTGCCAAAACTTAAACAACCTTAATAACGACGACCTAAGAAACCTTTTAAAAGACCAAATTATCTACTTTTGTATTTAATTTAACTTCAGTACTTTATCTAACTTTGTTATTTTAGGTTTTTCAGCTTCGTTATTTCAGATGTCGTTCAGTCCACCGACTTGAATATTTCATCGCATTGTATTACTTTTAGGATAGTGAACGAAATTGAGATAGAGTGGAACACATTTTGACAGGTTAAAACACATAACGTTCATTTTTCGTGCAAAAGCTTTTAAAATCTGCATATTAACAGTCTCATTTATATAAAAATTCTAATAAATCATACACTTTGAAGTTGTTTTTTATTAACTAGCTTTGTGGATAGCTTTCGAAAATGACATTAGAGATACATAGAAATTCGAAGTGATAGTGATCGAAAGAGGTGTTTTAGACCGCCTAAAGACCTCGGTTACGGTTAGGGTGTAATATTGGGGCTACAAGGAATCCGAAAAACGAAACATCCGTTACGAAAATCGGTACAGCCGTTATTGGGTTATGAATTGTGTAATAACTACAACAGGATTTATACTTTCGTTCCATATTATACATGAAAATGAGAGCTCTACGTCTATATGTTACGCCCTCACGTCTAAACCTTTGAACTGTCTCACATTAATATGCCAATTCGATAAATACCTGTGACACGTAACATGTTCAGAATCCAATATCAGCCATAAACTATTCAGAGTAAACCTTGTACGGATAATACGAATATTCCGACATTAATATTACTAAAGAGATTTAGTCTATACTGGCAGCGACTCGCGGCTTTAAGCGCGTTATACTTATTCCTGTGTTAATTTGGGGATATAATATAAGTACTCCTTAACTTAGTTATGCCTGTGGATATAGCTGCCGCACCTAGAAACGTTTACTAAATCGAAACTTAACTAATTGACACAATTTTCATATATTACATGTCTAGTCTCCAATCAGGAAGTATTTGTCGTCTTTGAGTACGGGTCAGTGTTGAACGTGCAAACAAATAAAAAACTAACTGTTTCACTTTTTATATTACTTTAAAAGTTACGCGTAACCAAACAATTAACATAAACCTAAAGCTGTTAAGTTTTAGTGAATACTAAGTTCCAATTTATAATCATTTAGTAATTAATTGAGTCGGTGTTATATTACGTAGTAACTTAAATATGTACTTAGCGTGCTTAATATGTTATCTCTATACGCTGCTGAGTAATGCTTCGCTTCAATGAAAAATTAGACGGCGTTAGCCTAGTTTTAGTATTTTTTGGAACGAGAAACTTCACGTATAGTTTTACTGCAGTTATATGAAAATAGTTGTAGGAGTATGATAGCTATTATCTAATTATATTTTTACGATTTTGACTATAAATATATCGCTTTCAAATTGCTAATCACAATACTATGTTTTGTGACACACTTCATTGTTTTTAGTTAAGGGGTTGCACTACCTTGCACGGCGATGGTGACTATCAAACGAACGAAAGAATATTGAAAAATTAATTTAACCGCCAAGTTTGATTTTTACATCAATAACGAAAGCAATTCAAATGAAATTGCTGACAAAAGGTCAGTCGTATCGTGTGGGTCCCCCAGTGGGCCACAGCCGACGGGCCGTCGGCCGGCCCGCGGTCCCGGTGTCCGACACAACTGTCACTATACATCTGAGCGAGGCCCTTCTGGGAACAAGGGGTGTAAAGGCATGTATACGGTAATACTTGCATGTTATGTAGAATGTTTTTGGTATACTGTAACATACTCTGGACAGTGGGCAGTGCAAATTTTGCCCCCATTCTTTATTGTTAATCTTTTTTAACATATAAATGTTGAATTTTGTAATGTATATCTTCAATTACTAGGCAGGAATTTCCGGGGAGTGCTGATGTAAAAGTGTCGTTATTTTCCCCATTGGCCTTACAAAATTTATAATATAAATAAGTAGGCTACGCTTCCGTGGCTGCAATCTATTACTAGAGTGGTATTTCTGACCGCATTTCGGACAGACGCAAGACTACGGAAGTATGTCGTTACAAAATTAGCGAAAAGTACGTATGAAAAGGTCCGCTTTGAAACAAATTATCGCGGTTGGATCTTTGTTTTTACAATAAATTCATTATATGGAATATATGCTATTTCTGAAATTGGAATTGAATTTGTTAAAAAATTATCTGCGTTTAGTTTAGTTTTATATACGTTTAAACGGTGGCTTTACCAATATTTTTTCTAGTTGTAAAAAAATATCGCTGCATCATTTGCTACACCGGCGAAGAAAGATGATAATAAAAGTTTAAATTATTACTACCAATCTGAAATCGAGCACTTCACTGCACGTGCCTAGGGCACAACAAATAACATGTGAACGGTCCTTTATAAGGGTAACATCTTTGAGAAAACATCTTAAATTTTATCTGAAGTTTACGATACATAAACAGACAACACCATATGTTGTCTAAATTAGGTTGTAAACCGTTCAGAATTATTGGACTTTTATTGTGTTTGTTCTACGTCACTCAGGGAGGCAGACAATTGTGCCCCTTCCTGCGGGAATAGACACAACACAATGGAGGTTTATATTGGAATACGAATGGAAAATTAGGCAATTTTTTTTACAGAGTATCCTATAATGAACTGGAATGAATGGAACTGGAAAAGGTTGCTTTATTCTCTGTTATATGCTCGATTAAGGGCTACATCAAGTTTAAGTGTTTTAAATTCCTGCTAGGCGTTAGCTTGCACTGTTGTTGTTGATACAAGTCAAGCGCAGCGGAATTTCTGAAAGTGATTTACACAATCTTTCGAACAAAGCTTTAATATGAATAGTATATCGAGTGAAGAAAACTAAAAATGGTTCAAAAGAGCACTTATAGAAAAATGGTATCGTAAAAGAAAAAAATCCAAATTCATAAACGAATTTCTCGCAAGCTGCGTAGTACAATAAAGAGAAACATTCGTTCAAAGACTAAAGTTTTAAGCTACATAATACAAAACAGAATACTAGTAATATTGTTCCATATTTTATTCGTAGAGTTCGGTTTAAACACTCAACTCAAAGCGTCCCTTTGAAGATTGCTTCATAAAGCGTAGACGAGTCCATGCTCGACTTAATCTGGATTGTGAAATGAAAAAATGTACATTGATATAGAAAATCACTCCGTGTAACAGACGTCATTGTTCTAAGTTTTCTCTCTCGTTTTTTATAAAGGTGAAGTTGAAAAATAATCTTCTTCTTAAAACCTAATCGTCACCTCATCTCGACTACAATTCTAAATCAATGCGATTAAATATTGAAATTGAAGCTGGAAAGTTTTAATTGTAATCGAGCATGAATGAATGTACACTACCGATATAAAACCAAACATAGTCTAGCATACCACTCACATAATGTTGCAAGGTATCTTTAATCAACAAAATGGAAAAAAGGTTGGTAATAAAATGAAATCTAAGCTTTCAAGAGCCTCCGAATCTTTTCTATAAAATGGCTCCCAAGTCCTTGTACTGAAATAAACCATTCCGTCTCTGTCAACACTTTTTCTGTTACGCTCTTTAAATATTAGCTAATGGAGTTTTTAATAAAACACGGCTCGAGTCGACATTTGTTGATGAACTTGTATTTTAGGAGAGAACTCTCCAAGAAATACCATGTGGTTATATTGTAATAGTAGATCATAGTCGCTATTTTCTACCTGAGACGTGTACTTGCGTATGTAAGTTACGTACGTTAGTACGTGAGACGTCTACACCTGTACGGCTGTGCGGATAGATTTGTGCGGTTATAGGCCCATGTTGCGTTTTGGATTGACACCATACCACCATTACAAAAAGAACTATAATAGTTTGTATTCTTCACATCTTGTGCTGACACCGTTAATCTCTGTAAATATATTTGTTAAGATGTCCTTCTCGCAGACTAGACTGAGTTTTGTTTTATGCAGTATGTCTTAAAAAAGTTTTGGGGACAGTTATCTTTCCGAACAGACAAAAAGTCTGTGACAGATGACAAAGTCTGTTAAAAGCATTGAGTTATATGTACTACGTACTAGAGAGGCTACGTCGAACAAAAATCGTGAAGAGATTTTTCTAATGACATTGACGGATAGGTCTAGTTGAATGACATTACTCGGAATTTAACAATAGAGATTATAAAAATCATCGTAGACCGGACTCTTAGTAGAAATATGTACCTAGTCTTTTTTTCAATAATATCAGAAGTAAATTTTTATTTTTATAAAAAGTATATGAAGAATAATAGCAAAAGGTTTTTTAACCGACTTAAAAAAGGAGGAAGTTTCTCAATTTGTCCGTATATACATGAGTTTTTTTTTGTGCGCTCGCGGATGTATAATCCGTTGTAACTATATGAACCGATTTTCATGTTTTTTTTTTTGAAGATATTTATATAAAAAACCCATTTTAAACAAATCCCGCCCAAATCGGATCAATAGTTTCCGAGAAATGGCAGACAAAAAATAGAACTATGTTTTTAAAACTTAGGGTCGAACAAACCTCCTTTTTGAAGTCGGTTAATATAAAAAGATGGTTGATATATAATATCAATCGGAATTAGGAATTTATCAATGCTCGTCGATAGTGTCCACTCTGTATCTCATATCTCATATACTCTTTGTAATATGACCGTTTGTTGATGTAAAAATATTTATTTTTAAATATTTATTTAAAATTGTTTTCGGGGTAGAAAATTATACCTACGAGTGAAAGGTCACTTCTTTACTTCTATTTGTGTTTCTTAAAGTATTTTTGCAATAACGCAATGCACATGAGGGCATATTTTATTTGAAAAAACAATAGCTGTAACACATGTAGTTCTGGCCAGAGCTGGCCATCGACTAAGTGAACACTGGACACCTGTCCGGTGCGAATCTCTCACGAAGCTTGTTTGAAGTGGCTTCTCTAGTACGTAGTACATATAACTCAATGGTTAAAAGTCCTGTCTCCAGTGTGCGCTCCTTCATAGCTTTTCAAAGACCAGAAGATAATCTAAATTCTGTCTGGAGTAAAGTTTGCACAGACTCTTAATACTTTTTAACTTTAAGTATTGGATTTAATCAATGGTTTAAGAAGTCCAGCCTTAACTCAAAAACTATTAATAAAGGTTACTAAGTTTAGTAAAACTTATATTTATATCTCGATTAATAATTATTTATTCATTCAATTCACTGAAATACAAAGAAACAATCTCGCGAAGTCAAAGTAATCTTAACTTGTAAATGTTCTTTTTAAAGGTTTCCCAAGTTGTGTTACTGCGAACAAAATTACTTTTCAACCATAAGCTCATCTCGAATCGAATCGTGGGACGCACTGAGACGCGCACTGTTCGGCTCCTAGACAATACCTAGAATTATAACTCATTGAAAGCCTACAAGGGTTTCCTTTTAACTTGATCGAAAACCAAACAGAAATCTAATAAAATTTATGTTAAAACAAATTTGTAGCATTTAAACGCGATTAAATAGGTTGCTCATAAAACTAAATATGAGAAAAAGGTTATCCTTAGAGGGTCGTGGTACAGGTCACAGGTGTGTTAACCCACGCTATTCGAATTCCTTGTAAATTATGTAGTTTCAATAACTTGATGACTACTTTATAAGATCTATTCCGATCTAATACCAAAAACTAATACCACTTGGTATTACTTTATTTCTGAACTTATTTTCCATTCCCAACGAGTACCACATTGTAAACCAATACCAAAATAAGTTTGAAGGAATAAAGTACAGTCAGGTTCAGTAAAATTACAATGCTTTGAGTTATGATTTCAGTTAATGTTTAATCAATATTATGGTTTGATATACATATAACTCACAAAAGGTTCTTTTCCTCTAATTAGACATTTGTAGAAATTTAACAGATATCACATAATTTACTGTTACCATTCCAAGTCCAACATAATTACAATATTACCTACCTATTTATAAACAATCAAATAGAAGAAATTTGCAGTTATTACAACCACTAGTTAATTTTCTCACAATGTTAATTAATGTTAACTGATAACTATGGAACTAGTAAAAAAAAAAACCCTAACCTACCGAATAGTAAGTAATTCGGTAGGTTAGGGTTATTTTTTTTTAGCTGACTGTACTTACAACTAATGTTTGGTATTCGTTAGGAATACATTTTTTGTTTAAAAAAACGTGGTACTCGTTGGGAATGAAAAATAAATTCGGAAATAAAGTAATACCAAATGGTATTAGTTTTTGGTATTAGATCGGAATAGATCCTTTATAACTGCCGCACTCCGAGACGCCTATTAAATCGATTAACGTTTTGACGTAATTTTTCATACATTATATGACAAAATCACTCTTTAGATCTCTACTAAGGAAGCTGACTTCCCGGATGGCGGTGAGTACGGTAGCAAGTTGAGGTTCAATTGAGATTTACTTTTGGTTGCGGTTAGGATAGCGTGGTTTGAAATAATTATGGTCACCTGATTAGTAATTATAACTTGTCAATTTTTTTGTACTTTACCTTTACTTGCTGGCATATACGTTTAACTATTAAAACCATTTTACATCAAGTATTATAATTGCCATAAGGGATTATAATCATTTCGTATTAAAATATCTTAGCCATTGTAAAATTTCAAAGTACTTTATAAGAATCCTAAGTCCCTCCCATGTCTTTCTGTAGCGTGGGAACAAATGGAGTGGTCTGTAGTCTCAGATCTTAATGGATTGTGGTAGGAACTATTCGACTCGGCCACCGCTTAACGTCTTACAAAGTCATTCATATAGCATACTATCTTCTATATAAAGAACTTACATTATAAACTATATTGTCAAGTATCTCCGCCGTTAGCCGTAAAAAGGGAAAATAATTCCACCTTCGTAGTCAATATGCTACGAGCTACGAGCCTGGTACTACGCTACCTGTCGTAGCCAGCCGTAGTCGTAATCGTAGCAAGCACGTAGGCATTTTCGTAGTCGGGTCGTAAATATCAAACGTTATTTCGGAGATACAAAAGTATTGGCCCAATAAAACCTATAAATAACTATTAAAGCAATTTTCTGGTACATTATATACTGCAATAATTTTAGAATTGAGATTAACAGACCCGTGGAATATCTGACTGTCTTGATGTCATTACTCTGATAGAACGAGACAATCATGTACTATGTTGAAGTTGTAATTGGTCGAGTCTTAAACTTCAGCTGCGGGCGTAAAGATAACGCTCTCTCGAGCAGAGGAATGATTTATTACTCTTCAAATATGATTAAATTCAAGTTCAGATGCCTCATTTATTAAACAACTTGTAAATTAATTGTTAATAAATGCTATTTTAAATATTTGTTACTTAAAGTAACATATAGTCTCGGTGCCGATAAGCAATAGGTACAAAATACCTACGTAATGAAACCTAACAACTTTAATTAACTTTATCAAATTAAAATACACCAAAATACCTTTATTATACCTTGGACTAATACCGTAATTAATTTAGTGATTCTATAAAATATCTAGCTAATTTAATTAAAGGTTAACATATTTTATCAATCAAGGTAAATATTTTATTTTTCTGGAAAAATTGTATTCTTTTATAAATGTTCAATAAAGACCCAAAATATTATTATTTTAAAAATATTGAATCAAAGTACTTTTTTCTCTAGGTTTTCTCTAAAATATATTAAATTATGTCTAAGTAGAGTTTCCACTTAATTTTCCATTACCTTTTTCCAAAAATAAAATAGTACATCATGAAAAAATAATATTTGGTATAGATAAACCTACATTAAGCTTGAAAAATATAAGTATATATATCTCATATAAGTACAAAGGGCGCAAGATATAAGGGCTCTTTACGTGTCTTGCTTCACAATGCCCTGGCACCGCGGAGTTAGCGAAAATAACTTATTTCACTTTACTAACCTGTTTTGGAAACGTTCTTGTTCATTTCAAATATGATCCCAAACTAATTTGATCCCAAAATTAGTCCTAGACTTCTGTACTATGTTTACCAAATTTAATTTAAATGTTCGGTGAGACGAGATACCTCAGCCCAGCCGTGGGACATGACAGGCTAATACTTTATTTACTCGTAAGTATACTTGCAACTTTATAATCAAATTATAGTTGTACGAGATATACATTCTTTATATTATAGTTTTCAAATATGTTTACATGTATATTGTATTGTGGACATCTCTCGTTGTTAGAAATCGATCTGCACTGCTTGTTAAGGTGAAATCGTCATTACACAACTATTGCAACTTTTGTACCTTTCTAGTAACATAAAAAAGGTTTTCTTTATACTAAAGAAAAGTATAGTCTAGGCTCAAGAGAACCGTGAAATCATTCCAGAGATCGGTGTAATTTTGTGCGAGATTACCGTTTTCGTTTTGTCCCGTTGGTATAAGACACTTTCTTTTTATTATTTTATTTGGCCAGTTAAGTAGAAGCTATTATTACTTTAAATGCCTTATTTTCGAACAGACAGCTAATGACGTAACTTCTATGACGTTTTTAACAGCATCGGAATGTAATTGTCGTGATTACTATGATAAGCGATAAATAACCATACTGATAAGAAATAATTTTTAGTATCGATTTTAAGAGCCAGGTAATAAGTTTAAACGAACATCATTATACTATAAACACACCTCTAGCCACAATAAACATTGAAAGCCAATTTAACACTGACGACCATTAAATTGTTATTTCCCGAAAATTCCGTCATAAAAACCGGGTACGTTTAATAACAATGTTGCGGGAAGCCGCTAAAACATTCTCATTTAGTCGCAGTCACCGCGCGGCGCAGCACACCGGCAGACAAATGAATCACATTAACCCATTTAAGTAACGGCCTTTTAACAAACAGTAATGGAGAATCATTTGTTTCTGAAATGTTAAAGATTACCCAAATATAGACAAATGCGTTCGTTTATGGATCGGTCAGGTCGCTTGTTTATTTTTTGGACGGACGGTCAACAAATTGTTGTATGTACTAACAGATTTAATGAAAATATGTTACATTGAAAATTCTCTGTCTATTCTTTTGTAGAACTGCATCGATTTAACATGAACATAATTATATTTTGACATGGCGATAAACTTAGTTAAATAGTTTTTATTACTAGTTGATTCAATCGTTACACCATGTTGGAGGCATTTAGGCGGATAAAATATCCTACACCAGGGTAGAACTAACCTATTCCAAATGTATGAATTTACAGTGCCTCAGAAGCGATCTATGGGTCGTTTTTGTGCTCTTGGGAATATATGGATTATAACAATAAACATATCATAGAGAAAGGTTAAGTAAAGAACAAACTTATTAAAAGAAAATGAAAGATATAAGTTGTAACTTTGAGCTTTATAATGAGTGTTCGGTTGAGAGCATACTTGTAGTTAACAGGTGTGCGAAATGTTTGTACAGGAATTTTGAGTATAAGTGTGTGCGTATATAAACCACGACGTATATATGTTTAAACATCATTCAACTCTTGCAGTTTTAAAAGACTTTAGTCTGTATATATGTGGGACACTTCGTGCGTCATGAAGTAAGATACCTGTATCGAATAATGTACCTACAATTGTTCTTCACAAGCTGAACTCGAATTTGCAAGTCTAGTGTGATAAGTACTGGTGAATGCATTCTTGGTGATTTATCATTTTCATATATATCATTTGCTGGATTATAGAATATTCGAATCAAAATAAGCATTTTATTAAGGTGAATTCTTGCATTATTTGACATAGTTAAATCACTATACCGTACATACAATCTTAAAATTTTAAAATCTAGGTAAAGGCTAATCTTCACGAAGTTCGCGGATTGGGTCAAATTTCCAAAAACATTTCTACCGGATCTATTTCAAAGAAGCTACGTATTCTATCTGAACAAAGGCACAGTTACACAAATCTGTGACAGATCACGTGGGCCCTCTCGCCCGCCCACGTGAAAATATGACCTTACCGATGTAAACAACTTCAAAATAACACTGAAATCTTAATTAACTTTGACAAAGCTGTAGATAACATTGGGGCTAGACTGATCGTATCTTGGAAATCCTACTTATTTATATCTAGTTGAAATATAGAAATAGGGGCGTTTAATTGCCTTTATTAAAATTTATAGACATTTGAAAAATAAGGGATATACTGTTAATAAGTTTTATTAACAACTTTGTAATTATTTTTAGTTCAAAGTATGTTTACGGATTCACTTGACTTTTATTTATCATTTTTATCTGACGTTTCGGCTCCTTTACAGGAACCGTGGAAGACTCCTAAGAACCACAGTAAGTCTTTCATTATTTTCATGACCTTCAAATTGGTCGGAGTTTATCAATATGGGATAATCTCGCAAAACCTCTATCATACTCGTACACAGCAAGTATTTTTTTAAAGTATTTAACTCCAAATTCCACGACAAATAATATACGAGTATTAGTATACGAATCTCCCACCCCCCGTTTCATCTTTAGTCCGACACCAAGGTGTACTTACCTACACGAATTCACTTACTTTTGCATACTTACTAGCTGTGCCCGGCAGTTTCACCCGCAGCGCATTCGTTGCCGTGGGAATTTCGAGATTTTTATAACTTATTATCTTATTATCGGTCCAGCCGTTCTCGAGTTATAAATGGTGTAACTAACACGACTTTATTTTATATTTACAAGATTATGTTTCCATGTAGGATAACTCAACATCACCGCAATAATAACTAACTACTCAATTGTACTCCGAAGTAAGAACATTAGAGGCTCAAGTTCGGTAGCGCTCCCCTGCGGGCCTGGAGTCTTGGCCTTTCGACCTTGGCGCTCGGATTACGGAACCAATGGTGTCGGCCTCCACATAATAGGGAACATTTAATGTTAAGCTATGTCTACATGCGAAGCGCTTGCTGCTAATGGTATCCTTAATCGCGTTTGCATCATAAATGACGCGTATTTTTAATGGTTCATGGCAGACTGAAAACCTATAGGGTTTCGTTTACGAGTATTTCTGCTGAATGAACAGTCATAAAATATATTTCCCATTTGAATTCTAAATCATACATACCAGGAATACCCCGCGGTTTTAGCCGCGTTGTACTCGGTCCCGTGGTTATTTCGGGATGAAAAATAACCTATAATCTTCCCGTTGAATGTGGCTAATACAAATCTGATAAGTAGTTTCTCAGATTTCGTTCGCTCTTTCGAACAAACAAAAATAGAACTCTTTAGCCTTAGTATGTTAGGTTATATGTAGATTTTCATTCTAGAGGACCCAAAAGTTATCTATTGTCTGTATAGGAATAATTTCTTACTAATGTGTCCACCTCCTAAGAAACTCTGAACAAAGGATTCCGATATGTATTGTGTTGTGTACAGCGACGCCCTTTAACAATAAACTTGTAACGTTGTAGCCTGTCGGTCGTGACCTTTATACTCTTTGTGTAACGATCGGTAACAAATACGATTGTTATAAAACAATTTTTGAAGAAATAAATTTATAAGAATGTTACCGTTTAATGACCTGTACAGTGCTAACCACTGCAAAAGACATTAACGATCGAAACAGACTATAAAACATAATAAAAAGTTTTTGATCCTCTGTTGACTATACGTAAGCAGAAGAAAACAAGTATAAACATACATTCGTTCTAATTATTTTTAAAAACTAAACTATCTTTTTTATCTAACAGCTCGTTCCTAAAATTGGCCTTTGGTTCCGAATTTTAAACAAACGTCCCAGTAGCAGAGCATATTATGTGAAGCTACTATTGTCAAACTCCGATTTTGATTCACGTCCATTTAAAACAAATGCGCAGACAAAATTTGGATCCGGCAACAAACAAGCAGGAACTTCTATAGTTTTATAGATTGCGATGTCTATGCTATGCCTAGTAAGATCAATGTTCAATTCAGTACCGAGACGATGTGATCCATTTCCGCTCTCAATCCTATTGAGCGATCGAGCTATTCGAGTATTCGAGCATGTTCACTCGTCTCGCTCTAGTACACTCTAATATCATTCGTTCACTTCAACGAAACAATACTGTTTTGTTATGGTTTCAGTAAATAATAAATAGGTTACTATTGTCAACTACTGAAACATTAACAGCTAATTTCTTTGTTCCTTGAACCATGTAATTTTATTTGGTTTAAAATCATCAAAATGCTTTATTTTTGTAAAAAAGGCCAATATTTTAACTTTAAATTGCCATATATCTACAAATCTATATAAATAAAAATTAATTGCTGTTCGTTAGTCTGCTTAAAACTCGAGAACGGCTGAACCGATTTGGCTAATTTTGGTCTTAAAATATTCATGAAAGTCCAGGGAAGGTTTAAACGGTAAGCATTGACTGAATAAATGCAAGTGAAACCGCAGGGCACAGCTAGTGATATATACATACTCAGAATAGTTCTCTATAGAACAAATGAACAATAAATTAGTTGCGCAGATCGTTCTGTAATTGTTCGACCCTAAACTCTGAAGTTCAAATTAAATGTCACTTATATGAACGACAGTTCCATTATAAGTTGGCTTATGGTTGGCTTACGTTCCTCGCACATTGTTCACATTGTTTCATGAAATGTATGCGAGTGCGAATATCATTAACTTACTAACAAAACGTTCTATTAACTTAATTTCAAAACATATTTTACATCATATTTATTTGAAAAATATTTAATCGCAAATCCCGCAGTCCCGTAGAAAGTCACGCCTACAGCTATATTTAACCATAATGTATTTATAACTTTTTAATTGAAGTCAATTCCTGACTTCAAAATTGATTCGCTAAAAACTCAGTCAAACAATGATTAAACATTGATATATAATCACCAAGCATGGCCTCCCCCTTATGTACCAGATATGTATTACTCAGTCATATTCTTATACAGTATGTTCTCAATAAAGTAACCTTGAAACCGTTGATCAATACCATTTTTGCTCCCAAAGTAAGCAGTTCTAATCGTAATTTAATTACTTAATTAATCCTGTGCTTTTGCACAAACTCCGCTGTGGGCGCGAGCTTTTAACGTTGAGTATTTAGTTGATTACACTCAGCACCTATATTATTTAATGGCTTGTTTAATGTTCCCCGTGGGTTTACTTTCGTTGGGTTGAACTCTAGTTCGCTAATGATTTTGTACACACCTACGCTTGAGTGTTAGAGTATTCTAGGAGTGATGTACAACCCGGTATTCATTACTCGCAGTGCGACGCAGTTTAACAGGTGTAGTATCCGTACCTGAGGGCTTTTGTCTATTACCTTCCATTAGATTGAGGCTATCATAATAGTTGTACATTTGTTTCAAGTTGCAGAGAATAGCAAACTATTATAGTACTAGCCGCGCCCCGCGGCGTTATCTGCGTTGTACCCGTTCCCGCGGGAATGTCGGGATAAAATATATTCCGTATGTTGATGTATAACCTATATTACTGTTAAGTTTCATCCAAATCCGCTCAGTAGTTTTTTTGTGACAGAGTAACAAACATACATACATCCATACTCCATACATACATCAATCCTCACAAACTTTCGCATTTATAATATTAGTAGGATAATTCCTACTTATTTAAATGAATTGACTTATATCACTTGTAAATGCAATCATTTATTTATGCGTTAGTATTATAATTCTTTGTATTGGCATATATATTTTATTATAGCTTTCTTATTGGAAGCTCTCAGAAGGCACGCTTTATGTTTGCTTTAAAACATAAGTAAGTAGGTTAAGTTCTGTTTTAAATAAAATTGAGCTAATTTGCATATAAATTACTTACTAACTACTTTAAAAACTTGCAGGCTACTTAACGTAACTTCCAATTTAAATGGAGCGTTTAAACATTTGCATAAAATGCATATTAGTCGGTAGCAACATAGCAAATTACTTCTGGCCCTAAAAATATAAATGATTTTATCAAAACCTATTTTTTTCATAAGCGTCGGTAGTCGTTGTTATTCATTTTTCAAAAAATATTGTAATCTTTCTTAAAAATTGATAGTTGAATGTAGCAAAGGGTCTCTCACAGGTAATTTAAAAAGAAGGCCGTTGTGTATGTAACTACCTACGTTCTTAGTTTTTTTAAAAATATTTCATATTATGTATGATAATTATCTTGATTTGAACACTAATAGAGAAACATAATTATCACATACTATCAATATTTTATATTAAAATAATTCTTCGAAACCCACCCAATTATACTCGTTATAATAATATTAAAAGGACTATATCGCGTCATGATATTTTAATACGAACCAGCGTTTCGGATTACACCGCCCGTGGTCAGAAGGATATCTCGGACCGTCGCGCGTCGGGTCGAATCTATTAAACACTAACAACGCCCCGCGGATCTACTTACCTTCGTTGTACTCGAATTTTGGGATAATCAGTACTCTGTTATTAGTTATTAGTACATAGTTTTTCAGTTTTTCCGTTCAGTAGTTATATCAGTTATATGACTATAATCCGTTCAGTAGTTTTTTCGTGATAGAGTAGAAAAATCTATCCATGGTTACAAACTTTTGCGTTTATTAGGTATATTCAGTAAGTAGAATTTTTACGCCTCAAAGTATTTTTTACACATAGATATGTATTGAAAGCCACAGCCCTAAGTCCCACAAAAAACAATTTGAAATCAGCTCTTTATAATTTAATTTCTACCTAAGTTCTCACGCGAAAATTAATTTTGTTCATGGACGCAGAAAGATTTATAAATGTCTATTAAATGTATAAACTGTTATCTGCGGTAGAGGCGAGATGGCTGATAAAGCATAGTTTACATTAGTGGAATTAATAGACAGAATATTGCTTTAGTTTTGCTCTACCAACATGCAACATAATGAATTATTGGTTACCTAATTTCGTTTGTGGTCAACCTTGGACCTAAACGCTCTTTACTAAAACACTGTAGCTGCGCCTTGCTTACTATCCACGATACGTTAAAGCTGAAGTCTTAGTTATAAAGATGACTTTTCATAGTGGAAGGTTACCTTCCCATGGTAACCGCGGTGCTTTAAGTTTGTTTGTATGTTCGAGCTAATCTCGGGAATATTCAGTCCGATTTGAATAATTCTTTTTGTAATTGATAGCCACAGTCAACGGGAAGGTTATAGGGTATTTCATCACGAAATTCCCAAGGGATCGGACACAACGCGGGTAAAACCGCGAGGCGCTGCTAGTGTAAAATATAAGCAAAAAAGTGTACAAGTAAAGATGATATGCATAGACATAGAAAGCTCTTCGTTTACATTCTACTTCTATGGTATTATGTAACGAAGCTTTCCTTCACTACCCATGACCCTGGTTGACTCCTCATTAGGCTACCCCGGACGCATGTGATACGTTATCAGACCATCCCATCCCTGTAAGTTACATCCTATCTTGTCTGTTCTAACTAATTTAGGATGAGGCGGTATATTTTGGGTTAAACACGATTTGAAAGAGATATTAATTTAAATAAATTGTTGTACCTTTTTTGGTAACGGATACTGCTTCAATCCAATCCAATCCAATAAATTCTGATGACTTCCAAAACTTTAAATCACTTGACATAAATAAACGGGTACCTCATTTATTTGTAAAAATGTAGGTATGCATCGATATTTTGTAATTAACTGATACGCATATTAGGCAACACTTCATAATTCAAGGTTTAATGAAAATACATAATGCAAAGCTGAAAATAATAATGGAATTTATAATTTAAATCCCTTTTGATTACCTCACTCGCCCGAAAGCTCTAAATCGTTCATGTATACAATAATGCCGTTTCATTTCACGCAATTAATCACTGCGCGCGATATAACACAGTGGACAATACGATCCATGTCAAACGGAACGCGCTGTCATGCAATAAATAATGGCGGGAAGCGCATCGCATGACGTCATTATTTACAAAATGGAGAACCTATTTTGTAAATGTATGCTAAATTCATGAGCTAAATTATAAGGAACCTATACATGGAATACTGGACGATGAAAGAAAAATAGCTTATACGAGTAGCTCTGGTTCTACTTATATTTAAATTATGATGGATAATTACTGATAAAAAAGATGGAATGGAGACCCAATAACAACAAAGAAAATATCAAAACGAAATTTAGATTTATTAAGTACAAAATTCAAAAAAGTTCCTATAAACTTTGGAACGTGTTGCGATTATTTGGTTGCAGTCTTTGTTCTTACATCTAGCTCAGTTGCCGGAAGTGGTCGGTGTGTTCTTAGCCTCGTTCTGAGCCGCGTGAAGCTCTTTGAGTCTCGCGTTCTCTGCGGCTAACGCTTGCACCCTGAGGTCGTACTTCTCTCTAAGTTCCTGTACAAAACATACGAGTTGACAACCTTATCTTTATAAGGTTTGATCTCAGTAGAATAGAATGGGAAGTTCATTAGTTTTTTGAAGTCGGTTAAAATGGTTAAAAGTCAGTCAAAGTCAAAGTGGGACATTATAGGTATAGGCTAATACTACTACTACTTCTGTTACCTTGAATATAGCGAGTTGCGTCTCGTACTCCTTGCGGAGGTCGTCGTTGATGTTGGTGCTGTTCTGAGCTCGTTGCAGAATCAAAGCGAAGCGTTCTTTCTCCACTTTGAACTTGGTTTCCATTACTTCTAGACGATCCTAGAATAACAAAGTAATTGATATATTTCAGTGATTGCGCCTCAACTCACTGTACTGATATTTTCCTTTACCTTTTACCTTGCAGCGAGAAATAACCTTTACCTAATAAGGTGTTTTGAGAGGTCTTTATGTAATAAGAGGTCATGAAGATAATTTTAAAAATCTTTTGGTGATCATGCCTTACTTACTTTCTATCTATAATGAGACGAGAGGCTTTTACTCTGGAGTGGGATATTAAGGGCTTATTCTTTCTTAGAGGTTTCTACTACTGACCTCCATTTGACAACTCTTACCTCCATAGCCTTGATCTCTCCGTTCCTGATCTCGAGCAGGTCCTTGGTGATCTGGTTGATGTCCTTCAGAGACTGCACCTGCGAGATCAGCGCCTCGATCTGCAGCTCTTGGTTCTTTACCATCTTCGTCTTGTCGAAGATCATGCCTCGAGCTTTGCTTAGCAACTGAAGATTAAATTAATGGTTGGGAAAAATAAATACATACGAAAATTTATCGAAGTGTGGTTAAGGGTAATAGATGGAGTGGACAATGTCCACTCCATCCATAGATTCCAAAAAATATAGTTTAAAGTGTATATCGTTATATTAGGTGACCTCTTCGTGCTGTTGCTTGATGTTGTCGATCATCTCTTGGTTCTTTCCGCTCGGCTTCGACAGCGCGGCTTGCAGCTCCGTCTCCAAGTTCTTGACGCGAGACTTCAGCAGATCTATCTCTTCTTCTCGGACCTACAATTCATTCATTCATTTAAAAGAAGGAAATCGACGTATTGACGCGGCGGTACTTTCAATATTTAATACTGTCTTCTGTGACCACGGTTCCTGTATAGGGCTGATGTGAAATCATTTGCTGATTAAGAGATTGGGACAAAGGTTTTACAAAGAAACTATGCTAATATTAGACTTATGTGTTTGAATGCTAGACGCTAATTTATATTTCATTCAGATAAAATAGTAGATACTTGATTGTCAAACAGTTTGACTTTTTTGTCTAAAGTGCATAGTTTGACTCATACTATGCACTTTAGGCACGTACCTATACTCGGAATTTTAATTAGATTCCAGATTTGACATTAGCTACTGTCATTTTGTGAAATAATGATACCACATATAATAGTGTAGTGTAGTGATACGAATATCTTATTTCATTGCGAATCGATATTTTGTTATTTTGTTGGGTTTTTGTTAAAGTGTTGTTACGTTGTGTTTGTTGTTACGTTTATAATTTTAATTTAATAATTATTACCATAATACATCTATCTGTTTTATTTGTCATGTTCCTTCATGATCACATTTTTTTATTTATTTCACACACAATTATAAAAGAAAAGTCTCAGATCGTTAACCCATTCAGTGCCGAGCCCGCCCATCGGCGGGCAATATTTTTTAACTTTCACGCCGAGACCGCCCATGGGCGGTTTGATTTTAAACTGCAATAACTTTACAAAATAACGTCAGAAAGTAATGAGATGATGTGTAAGGATTTGTTTCATTAAAATTTATTGGCAACTCAAATAGCCTTCAGATATTTGAAGTATTGAAAAAAAAAAAAAAAAAATTCTAATCTGTCATGCCGATCCCGCCTTTGGGCGGGCAAGATTTGATTTCAGAAGTCACAAACTATTGTAAATTTTGGTACGACTAACAACTATTATTAAGTTTTTACATGCTTTTGTACACGAAATTCATGCTAAAGAAGAAGTAGCATGAATTTCGTGTACAAAAATAAAGTGTTATCCTCTATTTCACATATACGGTTGGCGCAACAAGCCAAAGTGAGTCTTGGCCTATGATAGTAAGCACAGTGAAATGTCATAAAAAGTAGTGTCCTTTATAAGGCCCTTTTTAATTAGAACATATGTTTTGGTTAATGTTGTTTGAAACGATGTTGTGATTAACCGTGCATCCACACTGCATTTTCTTTTTTCTTTGAGCAACGCGGTAACATATTGTAACTTTTGTGGCTGTTTATTGATTGTAACTCATCGCCATCAGTCCATACCACCAGTAACATAAATTAAACAGAACATATCAAACGATTCATGTCGGAATCTGCAGCTTCATGCCGAAAACGCCAATGGGCGGGCAAGAACACATAATCGAGATGCCGGGACCGCCGATGGGCGGGCTGCATAGTACAGTATGGCGGCATCTGGGTAATATCGTTACTTTTCAGAAAGGCAGTGAATGGGTTAATTAATCGTCAAAACTAAATTATCGGTTCAGAAATATTTAATTTCCTGATATACTTAGTTTACGAGAGTAAAATTATAAACGAGAAGAATCGATCCGGAAATATTCATTTTCCATATCGAATAATTTCGCAACGTCACTATTTAGTACTTGTCATAATGTTGCAACACTGAAATTGTCAAATCTGGAATCGAATTAAAATTCCGAGTATAGTTGTCAAACCCTTACTTAAACACATACAAGATGAATATGATAACAGTGTATGTTCAAGCGTGTTCTCTCAAGTAGTTCGTACCTTCAACTCCAGTTTGAGTCCGTCGGCCGACCGTTCTTTGTTCACGTTCTCAAGCGCTGCGATCTTGTCGAGTAGCTCTCGTTCTCTCTGTTGCCAGTCAACAGACTACACATATTGAAGGGGATTTCATTAGAAAGAGTCCAAATAATATATTAGTACTCAAACTAAAAGCTAGTTGTAGGTGATTCTGTTTTTTTTAATTTATTCACATTTTGTTGGTATGGTGCCACTTAGGTTCGCAGGTGACGGGTATCAACAGTGGCGGTTGTAACAACTATAACAAATAGGTATTCGGCGCGGTAGTTCCACCCGCGACGCGACAGATCGCGCTTACGGTATTCTCCCATATTTAGTGAGGTCATGAGGTCGCACCCATGCATTAATAATGTTCCTCTTTATAAAACTTAGTAAAAATGGGCCCAGTAAGTAATAATGGTTCGAGTCTATAAACAGCAATTTATAGAACTTTTTCTAAGTTGAAGAATAAATAAAGGTAAGGAGTATTTCTAAGTTGATTTTGTCGAGAACCTCTTCTTCTTGAGGGATTTTACAAAAACCTACTGTGTATTACCTGTTCTTCCTTCGGCTCTCCGGCCTCCGGTTTGGCTGCCTCCGCGGCTGGTTCAGGAGCCGGCGCCACATCGCTTCCAACTGCTTTTGGGTCTTGTTTATCTTGTTTTGGTTCTTCTGGCTTTATTACTTCGGCCTATAAAATTAAAGGACTGAATCAAGGTAGGTACTTACCAAGATATATCACATTTTTATTTTCACTAATATGCCTAATCCTCCTCACTGTACTTCAGTGAGATGAGAGGCCTTTGCCCAGCACCATTAATTTTAATTTAAGCATGTCTCTGGTTTGAGATTACCAAGTCGCAGCAGGGACTCATGATAGTGATTACGATATCCTCCTCACTGATATCTTTAGTGAGATGAGAATACTTTGCTCATCCGTAGGACATTACTATCTTGTTTTCCTATAAGTACCATAGTTGTTACCGATTTAACCTCCTCGACGGCCGGTGGCGCAGGCTGCGCCGCGGCTCCCTCACCTCCGCCGGTCTCAGGGGTTTGATTTTTATCAGCCTGCAATCACAATCATAAGGGTTTAATATTTAGGCTTCATTAAAGAGACGCGGGACGTTACGCGTCGCGCCCACTGAAATATGACTATGAAAAATAAATTATATGAGCACGTTAAAATATATCTGTGGACATCGTAGATAGCTCTGAATCATATAAATATTTTTGTTCGACATTTTTTTATAGAAATGAAACCTACTACTGACGTATGAATATGGTTACTTCGCAGAAAAGGGTTTTTTAAAGTTAAAGCAAATAAAATTAATTATTTTTATATATATTTCTGATTACAACATTACCTGTAATCATTCGGTACTACAGCAATCTTATTAATTTCGTCCTGCTTGTCGGAATTGAACTTCTTAATCAAAATATCAACGAACCTATTCAACATTAACAGTTTATAATTATAATACGAGTAGGTACTTCAAGCAATTATCGGAAAGCATTAAGCACATACCGATATCAATATTCAATACAACTATTGAATAGGTACAAATGGAAATCTGATTAGGATTCCCTTTGTAAGAGACTCTAATGGCTATTATCTCAGAATCGAGACGATTCTCAATAATTGAGTGAAGACATGATATTGACAGCTCTGAGTGAGATAAAGGTGAAATATGATTATAAATAATCTCAAGTTTCTTCATATAATATGATGTCTTTATTAAGATTTCATATAGGTACGTAGTTTCTTAAGTTCATAAATAAGAATAATAATGGCCGTATTTAGACTTTAAAGTCCATCAGGGTCTTTTCACCAGAGCTATGTTACACTACGTGGCTATACTATTTTTAATAGGTGGATAACAAACCTAACAACGCTCGACGCTCTCATGAAAATGCTTATACTTCAGCCCTTATTTAAGCTTATTAACTAAAGTCTCAGTTAAATAAATAATAAGTACCTAAGAAATGTCGAATACACATTCAAATAAATAAGAAGATTCAGAGTGAAACCTTAACTTACCTAGGTACTAATAAAAGGCTCTAATTTAGGAAAAAGGGGAAAAGAAACTTATGTATATTATGAGAAATAATCATATTCACATAAGTAGGTAGATAATTACTGAGATATGTACTTCCAGAGGTCGGAAAACTTTCGGCATAATTATTATATTAAAGAACGTCCGTGGGTAGCAGGAAGTAGGCGGAGCTTAGCGCATTTTCCATCAACTTGGCATCAAAGCACGTAGGTAGCTGCTTATATAAATAAACACATACATATTAACAACTTTACTCCTACCAGTATTTACCTCCTAAAGTACCTACTAATGAAACTACAGGAAGAAATGTAGGTAGGTACAAAACCACCTAGAAATGGCGCGATTTTTAAACATTCTAAACGAGCCCCACAGCCGCACAGACTGTACTTAATTGAATAAACGCCCATTGAATTCTTCATCATTCACCCCATTCTAGTTAACAATTCTGTTTTAATGACTGTTCGAAATAAACATGAATTATTTAAGAGTTTGCTCATCGGTCTCCAACAGATTTGGAATATATTGGAATACCTAAAGTTAATATATTATTTTTAACTGTTTTGTGAAATAAAATCTCGATCATACTGATTCAATGGACTTTTGATACACCTAAGATAGACTACTCATCTGCCGAAATACGAAGCATTCATTATGTGTTCAACTAATACATAACTGTTTGAATAAAGTATGTAACTACTTATGTATGAAAGACCAACCCGATAGAAAAAGGGATTCATTCCAAACATGCTGTGTGTCCCAACATCTTCTGCATCGAGGACTCTAGTCCAAATTGATTTCATTGTTTTATAATAATCTCACGAGGGTTAATTTGAAAAATTGAGTAGTAGTTATTAGGTAGGTAAGGTAATGAAGTGAGTTAATTCATAATTATACGAAAATTATATTTCAATATAATTTCAATTCAATAAAGCAAGTCATTCATATGTAATTACAGATGTACACAACAGTGTCTAGAATGAAGGTTTTAATAAAACTAATACAAAAATAGTTTGTATAATAAGATCTCCGAAGGTTTATGATATAATGCAGTGTGTACTCACCATAATTTAATTTAAACAAGAACGAAATAAGTCACTGCGCTAGCACAAAACAAAAGCGATACGCACAAGAAACTCCAAAATCATGCTTACATTTAATACTCCTATCTATTTCGGGAATGCAGACGCGTTGTTTTAAAAATAGAAAATACTACAGAGAACTTACCGTGTTATATATCAAGCATGCCCACCTTTTATCCAGGACAGTTGTACCTACATCTGTTCTTTCATAAATGATATATCAAAATGTCCTCGGGCTCTAAAGCAAAATAAATTCGATATCCATCTACAAGGTGAACCGAATCATGGGTATTTTATTCAATAAAATGTACCTCATTTTATCGTACCTCCATGTTTTGATTAAGCTGAAGATTTTTCTTTTCCAATTTACTGTCAATGTCACAATATGCAAAACGTTCACTGTTAAAAAGTTTTCGTAGTGTCAACGTCAAGGAAGGAGCTGTTAAAAATAAAATATGTAATCGCTAATCGTTTCCTGGTCATTTCCAAAAAACAAAAAACGTTGTGAACTGATTATTTTCTCTATGATCGTTCCTTCAAGCTAAAAAAACAAAGCGAAATAATAATGTAAATTGACAAAAATAAGACAATTAAACCTAAATTAGAGCAAAATACTTGTAAATCAGTTTATCTCCATATTGTTTATGTTGTTTATTGGCACTCAATGAACAATATTCTAGAATAGTGGTCAGTCCTCATACCTTTTCCAACATGTTAAATTATTTTTATCATTTAAGTGAAATTATCCAGAATAAACTCTTGAATCAATTTCAGAACACAATGACGTCTGAAAAAAATGCACAAATAGGACAAGCCCGGGAAGCATTCCAAATGATATATCAGATATCTCAGTTACTTGGTACCGGGTTGGATGCGGAGTCTCTATCGATCTGTGTGAAACTGTGCGAGCTCGGCGTGCACCCCGAGGGCCTCGCACACGTCATCAAGGAGATCCGGAAGATGGGAGAGACAGCCGCTCAAGGAAAACCCACTAATATTAATTCCTTGCCTAAAATATAATTGTTAATAACTTATTCTTGTAAATCAGATGTTAAACGACAATACCATTGGCCCAGTATGTTAACCCTATTCAACAAGTTAAATGAAATGAATGGATCATGCATGTAGTAAAAAAAGGAACAAAGTAATAATAAAATTATGCAATGCATAATTTAGATTTTAACTAGATCTAACTTAGGGTAAACTAAAACAAGTCAAAATAAAATAACTATATTAATTTACAAAATCTTTATTTTTATCTATAATCAGGATTAACAAATAAAAGTCTGTAATATATCATTTGTAACATTAGCAGAGTAACAGCTTTTGTCCAAATCTGAAAAAGGGGGTCACACTTCAAAATTTGATAAAGCTTTACTCAGGCAACACTAACAACTAAAGGGTAACAAATAATAAAGTTGAAAGATTACCACAAATGATACATTACAGAAATAAAAACTAAAGGTAATTGATAAATAAATGTTCCGTTGAGCTTTGAACATTACATTATGTGCAGTATTCACAATGGAGATGATTGTTTGGACTCCTACCATTTCGGCCAATGGGAATATGAAATTACCATTGAGTTAACAAAAAATAATTCTGACCAATTAAGTACAGAACATCTATACTAAAAACATGTATCATTTTTTAGTCTCGTTAGATACAAATTGGATTATGTTGGAAACATTTCTATATTATAGTGCAAGAATTCTAGCCATCTTTGTAATTCTGAAGATTGGGAGTGGTTTTACAAATCAGCAAGGAACAAACCAAACTGATAATATCACAGATGCAAATCAACCACTCACAATGATTGGTGTAATTCGGTTGATATATTGCCATACTGGCAAGACTATGGGATTGTACAGCAGTATTACATATACAAATTAATCAATGTTTCAAAAGGTATGTAGTCAATTCAATAAATTACAGCAAGGTAAAGTCCTACCTTTGACAGGTCACAAATAAAAATTAAATTAATACAAATAAAACAAGTTTTCTGACTCCAAATTGAGTAATTTAAACATTTAGTAATTTGAACAATACAATTTAAACATAACCTAATGACTGTACAATCCTAGGAGAATCTTACGTCTATTGGAAAGACTGCGCCTGTCCTTGTGCTTGGCCGAGCACAGAGGGGTCCTCGAAGATGGGCTGGGGTTTGAACTGTTCAGCTGTGAGCCGTGTGAACATTATACCTATTCCTTCTATCAAAGCAAGGAGAATGCCGCCTACTAAAGCACTGCCTGCCATTGCTGGGACACCTGGAAATGAAACATTTACACATTAAATAAAAGTAAATTTATTAAAAAATATTAAGCAAAGTACTAGTTCATTAATTTTACTGATACTAATTGTTTTTATTACCAATCTAGTTAAATTCTAGTTAAATTGATAATCATATTTTATGAGTCATTATACAGTTGTTGTACATTAGTCGTTATAAAAAAATAAGTATACCATTTCTAGCTGCAAGTATTCCTCCGGTAAGAGCCCCACTCATGATGGAGTTCCAAGGATCTTCCTTCTGTCTCATGTATACTAGAGAACAGTCAATGGTTGAGAACATGCCGCCCCATACTGCAAAGTTACCACCAATGATTGGGGATCGCTCCTTGACTGCTGCTAAACTGCCAAGCTAAAAATTCAAATAATATTTATTTGTAATCTTGTAATTTTGTTTTTTTGGTCTCAATAAGAACAGCTTATATTTATATAAACAAAATTATTCTAAGAACAGTACCATTTTTCTGCTGAACCCCACTGGTGCATTTCTAAAGCCTTTGATAGAATGGAATATGCCTCCACCAATGGCGCCCATAATGAAAGCACCACCAGAATCGTCCAGGATACGCCAAGGACATGGCTCTCTCGTATATTCATCCATGTCTTATCGATTAGCCCTAGAACACCAATGTTAGATAATTTATAACCTCCAATTTTAATACACCTTGTAAAACTTATTCTTATCACTATTTCACTAACTTTTGTTTATAATTTACACCACACCAGCAAATGTTTTAGCAATTACGTTGTTTTGATGGAAATTGGAATAGGAATGTCGTAAAAATTGAAAATATTACACCATGGTTGAAGTTCGATCGACTTTGAAAATTGAAAAGATCAATCAAAATGTGAGCTGAGAGAACTTATTTTGATTGTTGTTGTCTATGGTCCAGCTATAGCAGTTCTGTCAATGTCAAAGTAGCTATGCGATGGCATAAATGTCGACCTCGACTCGACACGGATTTGACAGTGACACGGAATAATCCAAACTCGTTCGTGGTCGGTCGGGTCCGTGAATCAAATATCAATCAAACTTCCAAAATAAACATCAACAAAAACTATTGGTTTATTATAAATTGTTATTTTCCATTGTAGATCAAAGTGTACTAGTGTTTTGCACATCTTCATTTGTGTTGGTGCCAATTGTCAGTATTGCTCCTCCTAATTTCCAATATATTTTATTGCATTCGTCTACTATATTTCTCAACAGATACCAGTTTCCCCTGACTTATTTATCTTCAAGCTACTACCTACTTGTTGTTGATGAGAAATTGTTAGGATGACAATCCACAATTTATACATATTCGATAGATACGGAACATTGCTTTATTATGGCGAATGGAACAGATCAAAACAAGCTGGAATGTCGAGGGAGGAGGTAAACACTTATTTATGTTTACATCCTTGAAAGAAACTTGCAGCTCAACGGGTGCATAGGAATAGTTGTCGATAGTGGCATTTCCATCTGAGTAGTATCGACTGTTTAGTGTAGAGGATATATTAAATTGTTGGTCCTGGAGGTTTCAACAGTTGCACTATAATATCAGAGGCCTTTAGGCAATATAAAAGCTGTAAAACCATGGCTGGCCTCACTTTATTTATTCTTTTTGATACTAATATAATGTGTATAGTTGTTCTAATTAGATTATTCATTTCCAGGAAGGAAAGCTAATGTATGGAATGTTATTCTCCATCAAGTCTTTTGTTGGAAAAATATCACCATTAGATCCAAAAGATGGATTCCTAAATTACAAGACATCAAAGTACACTCTACACTGCTTAGAAACACCTTCCGGGCTTAAGTTTGTTATGAATACTGATAATCAGGCTCAAGGAGTGAGAGACTTGTTAAAAAAGATATATTCAGAAATATTTGTCAAATATGCTGTAAGAAATCCCCTCTGTGGCATGGGAGAACCTATCACCAGTGAATTATTCAAAACTAAATTGGATGCTTTCATCAAGCAGACGCCTAACTATGCTGTTAGAGCATCATAAATGAATTTTCAATTTGTAAATTTCGTCTCATTTAAGATTTACTTTAAACATGTAAATATATTAAATCTATAAAACAAAGCGTGAGGTTGTCATTCAATAGAATATAATCTTTTTTTTCCATATTATTTCGTTCATTTTGTTTTCGTTGTTATTTATATAGTTGGTATTATTATTTCGTTCCTACCTCCACGGCCGTAAATCGAGTGGCTGGGCTGGTGCTACCACAGACTTAGTAACGTCACTGACAGTATGTTAATTTCATTCATTCATAATCAGCCAGAGAGCGAGCTTGTTCTTGTTTTGTCTGTGGCTTGTTTTGTTTGTTTGTTGCACAGGTAGGTTTGTTCAGGGGCTTTTCACTGGGAACACTGAGACTTTATATGGGAAATTTAGTACCATGTAAATATTATAGATAGCGTTGGTAGCGTGGCGGTTTTTTTTTTATACTATGGCAACCCCTTCGTAACTTGGCAACCCGTATAAATAAGTTACTCTATGTTTCATTTCATTCCGTTACTTTTTCTGTTGTGATGCGAATGTGCGTAAGTGATTCCAAGTGGCTTAAACGACGACCCCGGCTATTTCTTTGGTTACTGATTTCCCCGCATAAACATATTGACCCCTGTGCACGATATCGGACTTGGATTTTGCTTGCGAATTGGTTGTTTCTGGCCATGGCGTCGAAACTTTGGTGCTGTGTGCCGAATTGCAATACAACTCGTACCTAAGTATTTTGAAGTTTTGCTTGCTTTTTGTAATATATAATAGTTACGACAGTTTGTAAATTAACTAGAAATAAATACCTTTACTAGAATACATCTGCATTTTTATTGCGATTCTTATACAAGTCGTATTTTTCTACATTTCTTTTCCCTGTTTTGTTAACACAAATAACAATGTTTGTAAAAAACCAGCAAACGTTAATAAAACAGGGTAGAAGAAATTTAGAAAAATCGACTTGAATTCAAATTTCTAAATTCTATAATCATACTGGGCTATAGCAAGTACCACCGAAAGTTGACATGTCAAATCACTAGGTGGCGATACTATCGCATTTCCGGCTGATAACTCTATTCCTGTATATATAAGTTACTCTATGGGTTTGTTGTTTGTTTGCCGAAGGTGGTTGACCTACTTATCTATATTGTTAATGAATCAATCTAATTAAAATATGTTTGTTTTGTAATCATTTAAGATAAGGTTTCATGAACAGTGTTACATATAATGGATCTGCCTCCCGGTGCCGCCCAACAATATTGTAGTTGTAATGAGTGATACCGACGACACCGATGTCCTTCTCCTGATTCCACCGAACTTTTTCCTGGTGCAAAGCTCAGGGTCTGATGACTCCTTACTGGAATCATCCAGAACAGTTGTCCACAAACCACTTTCATGTACAGCACAAGTCATCGGCAAGTTGGTGAACCAAGTGCAGACATTGGAGACGAGGTTAGAAAGTTTGGAGATCACTAGTGATAGATCTAGTTTTGGAATAAAGTCGAAAAATAAAACACTAGACTCTACCGATAGCTTCGACAACCAAAGTGACCGTAAGTGTTACACTTTCCCGCGCAGGCGGCGAAAAAAGTCGTTTCGATCAGAAGTTAAAAGAGATCTGTCATTGACCAGTTTGGATTCTCTCAGCAGTTATCGTAAATGTATACCACCTCTTAATTTAAAAGATTCTCCTAAAGACACGATACTCAATGATAGAAGTATGGATGGGGACATCAGCAGTATTGTCTCCACGCCAAGCAAGAAGAATGACAAACTGCTTCTCAATGAAATTGATGAGTTCTTGACTAAAGTCGAAACATATGAAAGTCCAGAATCGAAATATAAGTCCAGAGACATCTGTTTTAGCCCTGAGAACATCATAAAGGCAGCTGGGGATTATATATCTCATAAATTAGATTCTAAACTCGATGAATCCGATCAAATCAAACTGCCTAGTGGTAGAATTGTGTCAAGCAATGTTTTAGACAAATACATTTATTTAGTCAAAAGCAATCCTACTTCTGCTCATGGAGAGAGGAGAGAGGAGAAGCCTTTACCTTCAACAAGTTATAAAAATGAAGCTAACACTACAAGATTAAGTGAGCCCAAACATGACATTCCAAACCCTATTGAAACGAAATCTCCTTCAATACGAAGACTGAACTTCTCAGAGAAAGATGTCCATCCAACATCTACACCCAAGAAGCCAACTCAAACATACACAGACTCATTCCGACCGACATCAAACAAAATATATGACCGAGCTACAAAAGTTCTTGAGCAATACAAAGCCCAGAGTAGCAGAAACACACAGAGTGATACATACTTATCTATGAATAGAGAAGAATTCAAAATGCCCCAAATGAGACCTTATGCTCATGAAAATAAGGATAGTGCCAAGATAGTGTTGCAGAATAAGTTGTTGGAGAGCATAGACACTGATTTGTTGAGTTTGAGTGAGTTGTGGGGGGAAAGGGGAGAGAGGGAGAGGAATGAACGAGTGGACAGTGTGAAGTTGGAGGAGGAGAGATTGAAAAGAGAGGTGAGTTGTCTATGATATATTTTTGTTTAAGTGCAGTACAGAGGGTATACTAAATGATATGAAAATTGTAACTGTTAAGATTAGTATACTAAAAATAATGAATTAACTTTTGCATAATTATGATAATTCATTTAATAGAATTAAGGTAAATAAATATGAAATAAATTGATATTATCAAGGCAGTGATTATTTTTATCTTCCAATGGTTTTTCAAGCTATAAAAGGGTAGGTAGACAAGGTACTTGAGCAGATTTTAGATGTGTAGTATGTACCAGCCCTTACTCATAGTACAGTGATAGGAAGTTCATTGTAATTAATTTATGTTACTTCCTTACAAATGGACCAAGAGCCCGCGAACCCCAGACCTTCGTTATTTTATAAAAGCTGAAAGTTTGTCAGCGCATGCTCCCACACACAGGTAAGAACGATGGACTATTATGAAGTTTGGGTTATAGTGGCTTTGGCAGGTATACGGTACTAAATGTCAATGGTCGAAAACACCAAGATGGCCATCGATTTCGATATCACCGTCAAAGGGTGACTTGTACAACTCCTCAAGAGCTTTCAAATGACATAGGTCATGTCACTGTTGAGCATTAGGATCAGCGTCCATGGCATAGGCCAACTCCAATCTTCGGTGGTCGAAAACACCAAGTTGGCCGTCGATTTCGATGTCACCGTCAAAGGGTGACTTGTACAACTTGTCAAGAGCTTTCAAATGACATAGGTCATGTCACTTAGGATCAGCGTCCATAGCATAGGTCAACTCCAATCTTCAATGGTCGAAAACACCAAGTTGGCCGTCGATTTCGATATCACCGTCAAAGGGTGACTTGTACAACTTGTCAAGAGCTTTCAAATGATATAGGTCATGTCACTGTTGAGCATTAGGATCAGCGTCCATAGCATAGGTCAACTCCAATCTTCAATGGTCGAAAACACCAAGTTGGCCGTCGATTTCGATATCACCGTCAAAGGGTGACTTGTACAACTCTTCAAGAGCTTTCAAATGACATATGTCATGTCACAAATCACACTTAATTATTTGATGAATTTAGATCGGTATTTTACACACCTTTAGTACCGTTTATCTGCCAAAGCCACTATAACCCAAACTTCATAATAGTCCATCGTTCTTACCTGTGTGTGGGAGCATGCGCTGACAAACTTTCAGCTTTTATAAAATGACGAAAGTCTGGGGTTCACGGGCTCTAGGTCTAAAACCTTACCTGTTGTGTCAGAAAATCTTTTTCTTTCATAATTCTTATACCATTCCAGCATTGTGAAGGAATGATCCAACAGTTACAAAGGAAAGTTCTGGAACAACAAGAGAAGATTGCTGTTGCTATCAAGGTGGATAAAGCCAAGGATGCAGCAATCGCGAAGTTGAAGGATGCCTGGCTCCGACTCACTGGGAGCTTGGATAAGGCAGAAGAAAGACACAGGTCTGCTCTGGACAAGATGGTCAGAGAAGTGGAGAACTTTAGGGGTGTAGCTGACGAAGCACAAAAGGTAGAGGAGACGATTACATGATGATTACTGATTTGACAGTTTTTAGGGCTCTACATGCTTTATAATTATAGTTGTCCTTTTGATAATAGGTATTTTCTATCAAATTGATAAATGATTGAACATTGAGAACCACACTATAATTTGAAACTATAATTCTATTTAAAAATATAAAAATATCTTAACTATTCCAGAAAACTTCACACTTCGAGGCAGAGCTATACAAAGCGTTAGACCTCGCACACGACTACCAGGAGAAGTGTAAACAACTAGTCATAGACAAGAAAGACTACCAAGAGCAGACAGATCGACTCATAGCCACTAAACAGGAAACCATAGAGAACAGAGACCAGGAGATTCAAGGATTGAAGGAAAACTATGAGACTGTCATAAGACTGAATAAGCAATCTACAGACTGTATCAAGAACTTAGAAGAGGTTTTGGAAAAGGTATTCATATGAATATTGTCTTATTGTTTTATTATGTAGACGTGACCTGTCACTTCATACGTGTTATACAATTCAGGATAAAAAGTAGCATATTAAATCCATGCCAGATTTTTTTTAATTTGAATCGTAGATCATACATTGTTAGAACGTAAAAAACAGACTCACATTTCCAGTAATAATTAAGGATTCGATCGAAATATTTAAAAAACATACAAAGTTATTAAAAACTAATATAATTCCATATTTAAAATTACATATATTCAAAAACCATTTTTATTCAAATTACAGGAAAGAACAGAACACGAAGAAAGCAAACGCAAATCATCGGAGCTCTCTCGTAAGATACAAGCACTGCACGATGAGACGGCACTACTGGTGCAAGAGCGAGACGTGCTGAAAGAGAAGGTGAATGAGGAGCGAGCGAGATGCAGCGTGCTGGAGCGGCAGCTGTGCGAGAAGCAGAACCAGGCCAGCGAGCTGCTGAGGAAATGTGTGAGTTTAAACGAGAATATTAGAATCTCATGAGCCGTGGTTCCTTTTAGTAATCTAACCAAACATTTGTATGCTTGTGCAGTAAATGAAAACAATAAACTTATACATAAATAACATTCCCTTTCCCAGGATACATTAGACACAGACTGCAAAACCCTACGAAAGGCCATAGATATTCAAAAAAATGAACTAAAGACCCATTACCAGAAACAACTTGAAGATGCTGTGATGAGTAAACTGCAGGAGTTTCAACAACAACTAGACCAAGCAGAGAAGGAAATGGAAGTCGATACGAGAAACAAAGAGGCGGCTATAGTCGACACCTTCAATAAGCAGATGATTCGGATAGAGGAACAGTGAGTTTATTAAACATCTATTTTATTTATGGAACAACACTGTCAATCGAAATAAAACCTTATGAAAAACTAGCAGCGCCCCGCGGTTTTACCCGCGTTGTACTCGTTCCCGTAGGAATTTTGGGATGAAAAATAGCCTATAACCTTCCCGTTGAATGTGGCTATCTATTACAAAAAGAATTATTCAAATCGGTTCAGTAGTTTCCGAGATTAGCGCGTTTAAACAAACAAACAAACAAAACAAACTCTTCAGCTTTATAATATTAGTATAGATAAATACTTGGTTCAAAATCGGTTAGCTTAGAAAGCTATGCGATCATAGACAACAAGGGCGTTTTTTTCTATTTCGATTGATAAAAGTATTGCTTTACAGCATCTGTGGCGTTGGCATTTCGCTATATCTACCCACTCTATATATCTACCCCATCTACACAGGTGGATGCGTTTGAAGATGAGCCTACGTGTGGATAGGGCTTAATACGTATCTGTATCTGTGTCGGTCAGCAAGCAATATTATCTGTGCTAAATATTGTTTTAGCGCCATTATTTCTGAAATCATTTTAGCTTCCTACCTACAACATGCAAAAATAAAATCACTTTTCAATAAGGCCGTCACGGTTTTAGAATTTACACAAACTACAGTTTAAAAATCTCGAAACTTGTTGAAAATGTTGATGTTTTCTGTTCTAGGCACAAGTTAGAAGTGACAGTGCTTGAAGAGAAACATAGAGAAGAGATCAAACTGTACCGATTACAGTTAGCGCAGGCGAATGAGAAAAATGGACTGTTGGAGGTACGTATCAAACAAAGACACGCCTAACGTTGCGAGTAGAAAATAACGGCGAATTTGAAAAATTGAATTCCTGGATAATACTGTTGAAGTGTAATTAGTTGAAAATGTGAGAGCATGAGTAGCTAATTATTGCTGGTTCTGGACCACTTACTTCCGGTTTGTTGTATGAGTATATGGTTCAGAAACGCTGCTAACTTAGCAACTGTAATACAGTAACTACTTTTTATATGTTTGCACTTAGGTGAAGTGTAATTTGTTGAAAGTACGGGAGCATGTATACGTGGTGCATGGTTCACTATGTTATTTGTATGAGTGTTGTTCCAGAACAAGCTGGACTCGTACCGGCGGCGGCGCGGCGAGCTGGCGACGCAGCTGCACGGCGTCATGGAGGCGCAGTGGCGCCAGGCGCTCTCCATACTCACCAGCGGGCACGACGCGCGCCCCGACACCGGTCAGTACATGCATACTTACTCCTTGTTGCGCTTGCTTGTTGCCCGAAGACTGACTTTATATAACAATATATATTGTTTACCCTTATGTTACGTGTACAGCATCGTCGACAGTATGTCCCGGGTACTCGGCCCCCGCACCGCTGTCGCTGCCGGCGGCGCGGCGTCTCTCCCGAGACAAACAATTCAGCTTTGATCAACTTGACGACAACGAGTTGCAACAGTATGTTAAATTGGTAAGCACTTCAGTATTAATTGCGTTATGACTTTTCACGACCCCCTCATGACTCCACGTCTCCACATAAGCTAATAACGTTTCATGGCCCACTTAATTTTACCTCTGAGGGTCCCTCACTTACTATTGACATTTTGTGAAATCCTCCTTAGTTAATTACCTCTGGACTCCTCATTAATGACCTCTGAGGACCCTCATTACCTATTGAACTCTCATGGCCCCACAAATAAACCAAAAAAACTGTGATATTGGTCCTAACAAATATTTTCCTTTCCAGCTGTTAACCAAGCCACCGTCCGTGGAGCCGGCCGCGCCCGCGCCGCCGCCGCGCGACGACGAGCCCACCAGCGACCGACACGACAAGTACGAGCGACACGACCGGCACGACAGGCGCAGGAACAAGCCGCCTTGGAAGGCGTAGAGGTACGAGGCAGCAACCGACATGGAGAGAGTTGTGAAGTTAACAAGAGAGCAACCGACATTTAGCTTTAAGGGTAGCGAAGAAACAAGTAGTCATGGAGGATGTAGAGAAGTGCAGAAATAAATAATACATTATCTTTGAGTTCAAGAATTGTTGTGCCGTTTAGAGTCCGGAATTTGAAGGAACATACATATGTTTACAACTAAACTACTATTGTGGATGCCAATTTTTCTTAATTGTGTTCCAATTGAATCTCAATTTGATTTCGATGTGTGAAATTGTTTCATTGCATAAACAAGCATTATAAGGCGGCCCCTAGACCTACAATAACATTGTACAATATATTTAATTGTGCAATAAGATTGAATTGCGTTTGGATCCAAACGGTCAATTATATTGCACAATAAGAAAATTGTGCAATGTTTTCTTGTTCACTCGGAGAATAGTTTGATCCCGAGCAACATATCAAATATTGCGCAATACTGACCCTACACGAAGCAATAAAAAATATGGTGCAATAAAAATTAAACTCACTCAAACTTTCGTTCAATCATTGCGCAGTCTTCAATATTAGCCCTAGACGATCAATTATATTTAGATCAATTTTAGTTTAGGGGCCGCCTAAGATTTATATGTATTTAAGATTTATAATAAAATCTTGATGTGTAGATATTAGAGTTAGACATAACTGTTCAATTGTTTCTTATGTCTTATTGGCCTAAAACTGTGTCATATGACATATTGTTAAATAACTCTTTCTGAAATTGTATTTTTGTTTCTTCTGTATGTTAACATAACAAGAATAAAATTGCGTAGATCGCTCGTTACATACTCGTAGATTATTAGCCTGGAAAAAGGTATTTGTAAAAAGATATTATATTTTATATGATTGTATGTGTCTATAGATTTAAAACAGTAATACATATCTAGTTTTCAATCGAACATGGCTCGAGAAGTATTTAGATAATGTTGTGTATATTTTAATGAAATTCTCATTATATAGCTTTTATGGCTCTTCTACATTTAAAAGTTTACATAAATAAGATTCCCCTCATAATTTAAGACTGAACATATTACACCCCACCTCACATGTTTTGTCTTGTAAATAAAAGTTTTTTATAATAAGATTTTTATACGAAAATGTATTAAATTAACTCATTCCACAAAGTATATTTGATTTAAATATATATTTAACCAATTTTTATTTTCATTCACTTTTGTTAATTTAGATTTTGTTGTTTTTAATAAAATTAATAAACATACAAATATCGAAATAAACTTTAATAATAATATAATGATTACAATGGCATCTCGATTTATACAACACTACACATTAAAATGTACACTTAACAATATAATCACATTTAATTATTAAGGCAAGAAATTAATAATTTCGTCGACGTCATTTATAAAAAATAATAAATATAAAATACACAACCTAAAGTATTAAATACATGCCTTTTGTATATAAAAATATTATAAAATAAAATATATATATGACATACGATGATATTTATGTCACCTGCATTGATTTTTTTAACACAATATCAAAAAGCTAATAGCATTTTTATTGTGAAATTGTTACTTTGATATTTTAAAACTACATATTTCATGTAGAATAGTTGTATTAATTATTTTTATGTTCAAATACATTAAACAAAATAGAGCACATTAGAAGTGCATATCTGATTTTCTAGATGAATAAAGTAGGCATTGATTGTATTCAAATAATACAACATAAAAAACGTAACGTCATACGTAAACAAGTACATAAAATAAAATTATAATGGAAGACATACGATATATCTATTTTACTCTATATACAATAGCAAATACTCGAAGCAATTTAGAAATAAGTTAAAAACATAGTTACTTAGCTTTGAAAGACAACACATATTCTATACAAACTTACAGTCACATTAATTAAAATTTAGTTTACAGCTGATACGAATGTTCCAATATTTGGGGGTTCCGAATTTCTTTGCGAATACAAAAAAAATATGGTGTGTTTTATGCCAAATGTGCCAAAAAAGGGGCGAATTTTATAGATGTGTATTCGAATACAATCAGGATAACATGGGAAGGAAAGTGTAATTCCTTTGATCAACAATACACAACTAGATATCGGGTTAGCGCAAAAATACTTCTCGGTACATAACACCGCCCTTGAAACGTGAGCTCTTATTTTATTAATAAGATTTGCTACTTTATTGCTAGGTGTCATTAGGTTGAACTTAGAACTGTTTTAATACTTTTGCCTCAGTTCGGTAGTAAACAAATGAAGTTATCCACCCGGACAAGATTTAGCTTTGAATTTGTACGTGACCCATTATCTAGTTGTGTATTGTTGAGCGATGTATAATTCCAATAAATCGTCATGTCAGTTCATTAACCTCAGAATATTAAACGTTTCTGTACTTTACTTCAGCAGGAGTTTCATGATGTTAAAATAAACTTTAACATGGGAATAAATACTTAGCTAAATACAACAATGATATTCATGTCTATGAAAAAGACATTGTTACTCTGTTTAATAGCCATCTAGATAAACTAAAGGACATAACGACTGACAGTAATTTAAATAGACAATTTGATTATTGTCTTGATATCGAATATTCATAATACCATAAACTCCTAATTATTTTTAACAATTGTAACGTCAGAAGCAACTTCCAGACTGATATTTATCTACATATAATATCTGCCTACACTAGTATAAGAATATTTATGTTTTCTTTATGTATACTTTGCGGCAAACATAAGTATATTAAACTCGGTACTACGTTAACAATATTGATTATGGTGTAATTTCATAATGGAAAATGTTCATGCACACCGTAGTTAATAACGAATTGGTACTGTTTGTCGCAAGGTATCCAATAATCCGTGCCCAATAAGAATGGGAACGCACAACGTCAAAGAAATATACATGTAATTTATTCCACAATCATAGACCAAACATTTGTTTCGATGCTTTCGAATTTGTGATTTTGGTTGCGTATCATCCTTATAGAGCACATATAAACAATAATTTAACACATATAAACATACAATTCCGGTGCAATCACCAAACTTGACAGTCAAACAATTTTAACCAGTATTCAGGTGCATAATGAAAGTACGTGTTTTAACGATCCAAAGTTTGGAGCGTTTGGAGTACAAACAACTGGTAAAAGTGGTCAACTGTCGACCCAAGGGAGTGTACAATTCTTTATCCAACGCTTAGATTTTATCCTTTTCAGACCTATAGATACAATCACAGTACTTCATACTCTGACCAATACATTTCGTTTCCTAGGCGAGCGCCGACGCAGGCAACGAGCTGTGTTTTGGCTTAGCTTTGTGCACAAACACCTTGATACATCCATTGAAGTCGGCAGATACTAACACGTGGCCCGTCTGCGAAGATGACACCATGCCTTCTGCCGCTTTCTGAAATCATAACATTCATATTATTTTAGTAATTTTATCGTTTTAGTGAGTTTAGTCGTGACAACATTTCGCTTATCCGGGTCAGTGACCTTTTTAGTCGAAACTTCAGGTTGCTTATCGGGGTAAGTGACCTTTTTAGCCAGGACCTTAATTTGCCTGTCAGGGTAAGTAGCCTTTTTAGTCGAGATTTCAGGTTACCTATCGGGGTCAGTGACCTTCCTAGGGAGAACCTTAAGATCACTATCCAGGTCAGTGACCTTTTTAGTCGAGATGTTTGAGGCTCAAGTTGACTTTCCGGGTCAGTGACCTTTCTAGTTAATGTCAGTGACCTGACTAGTCGAGACCGGAGGTGCCCTGGATATGGTCTCTGAATTTTCCGCACTATGCTAAACAAGAAATAAATTATAAATCCAACTCACGACTTCCTCCTTGGCTTCGAAATCTTTATTCGTCATTGCTTCTTCTTGCTCTCTTTCTGCTATCATCTTTATGATATGGTCCGGGTTCGGCGCGAACACCGTACAGGTTACCACTGCATTATGCGCCTTAATACCCTCCCAGAAGTCGTTCCGATCTCGCCTCACGGAGGAAAACTTCGAGTAATCGTGGTAAGTCTTCCATATGTATATGCATTGATTCTCTGATCCGCTGACAATGTATTTTCCGTCGTGTGAAAATGATGCCTTTATTTGTGATGATACGTTGACGTAGCTGCAGACAAGATAAATAAACCTTCAGTTAGAATCACTAAATGATTTTTGCTCTCTAAAATATCTCCCACGACCCCTTATAAGCTAACGATCTCTCACGGTACCCCCCACCCCCTTAGCTAATGACCTCTCATGGTATCTTCAGCACACAAAAAACTATAAGCTAGAAATTAATGTTTTGACACTCACCCCTTATATTTGCACGACAAATTCAAGTCTCTCAGGTCATAAAGCCGTATTCTGCTATCATTAGAAGTCACTAGAATCTTATCGTCATTGGGCATCGGTTCTATGCCGCTAATCTTTCTCCCTGTGGAATTCTTTCCTCTAGTGGACCTTACGTCGATCTGGGTGTGGTACTTCAGTTGGTCTGTAGTGTAGAATATACAACGGCCGTCGTATGTACCGACGACGGCAAATTTGCCGTTCTGACAGAAATTAGCTGCCGTTATCAGTTTCGTTTTGCCGTCGACTTCGTTCCATACTGCCACCTGAAAAGGAATTTAATGATTTTGAAATTGTTATGAGGAATTGTGTAATGTAAGCTCAATGATGACCAAGTTTATGCCACATTTAATTTTATGTAAAGGAAAGGTTTGTGACTACTTTTCATGCCAAAATTCCCACTGGAACGGGTACAATATGGGCAAAACCGCGGGGCACTGCAAATATAAGTAAAAGTAAAACTCCAAAAACTACATCAACCAACCTTCTTATCCGGAATATCCCATAGCCTTAATTTCCCATCCAAACTTCCCGAAAGGAAATACCTATCATCTCTTGGATGAAACACGATCGCAGTCACAAAATCAATATGTTGGAAGCAGCAAAGACATTCATGACGCGAAATGTGCCAAAGTCGTACAGTTTTATCCATGGAAGAGGATAGAAGGAAATAGTTCTTCGACCAGGACAAGTCTAGTAAGTCTGAGGCGTGTCCGGCGTAAATAGCTAGTTCGACGGGGTGGAACGGGGCCGCGGCTTTGGGCGGCTCCACGGATACCGACTCCAACGATGGACTGGGAGACGACTTCTTTTCGGAGCTGTATTTCGTGCGCATTTCCTAGAAAAGAGGAACTCATTAAATTATGAAAGTGTTGTGTTGATTTACTATTTGTTAATTATATATTATTTATTTTGACACTAATTTCCGTGTTCCGAACTCCAACGTAAAAAGAGTGACAATAAAGTCAACCTATTGAGATTTTGAGAATTATTTAGCGCATAATAGATAGGCATATTCTTGTCGAGAGGAGAGGCTTTATATGTTTATCTCGACTGTTGCATAAAGCCCTCCTGGTGTTACCCTACAGGAAGGGAATAAAAGGATTTTAAGTATTTCTGCTATTAGCAAAAGGTGGTATATAAAACCTTTCTTTCCTACCAGTAGGGATAGACCAGTAAGAATATGTGGAAAAGGCGGTTTATCTCGATAATGATTTAGTAGGCATATTCTCATCGAATTATCGGCTTTATGAGAGTTAATCTCCCCATGCGGGGTGGTCACCTGGAACATGTGGAAGGCGTCGCGCGTGACCCAGACGCGCAGCAGCTTGTCCTGGCCCGCGGTGGCGAGCAGGCGGCCGCACACGCTGAACTTGCAGCACCACACCGCGCCGCAGTGGCCCGACCCCATCTCCTAATCAACACGCACCAATTACACGTTACATCACATGGAAGCAATATTTGCAGAATTATCATATTGATTACGTCAATCTTATTAAGATGGAAATTACACCATACAATAGATTCGGCGTTATTTTTTAACTGAGTGATAAGAATTCAAAATTAAATAACGGGATGAGGCGTATGTATGAGTTTAGCATTGGAGGTATCACAAGGCTCTATTTTAGGGCCACCAGTTTACTTTGTACAATGCCTTTTTCATTATTTTTCCAAGAGTTACTATCTAATTCTTTAAAGATAACGTCACAAACCTGCACATGTCTAACACATCCATCGAAGTCGTAAGGTCCTTTATGTGAATTGCTCGCTTTCAATTTGATATTAGTTTCGCCTCTGACGTCATCCACTATATCTGCGACGTCTTCTTTATGTCTCGCGGACGACACTTCGGCGGCTAACGATTTAGCCGCTTCTACAGTACGCTTGACTGTACTACCGAAGAATCGTTTTAACCTGGAATATGGAATGTCATATAGAAATCGACTCGGCTTAGAATAGTATATTAAAGATGAGATATTCAATATACTTTGTATCGTGTAGCAAGGTGCGTGTGACTTTTGTCATCTTATTCATAGAATACAGAAATCTCGGTACAAATTGTATGATTCAAAATGTACTGAGTTTTCAGTTGTCGCACGCAACATGCTATTGTGTATTATAGAATATGATGTAATTACTGGTTTGATTATGATGTATAAAATGTTATGAATGCAGTACCAAAGAGTATCTTCCCCACTTGATTTGGTTATACAAGTTATAAATTGTAGATGTTAAGGGCATCGTATGTAGAGTTAAAGATGATATGATATAGGCGGGTATATCCTATTAGGTCAATGATGAATTCTTATTAGTTGAATCAAAATGACAAAATCAATCCAAATTAAGAAAAATGCTGAGTTACGTGATATAGTAACCCCCATAATGAAAGAACACACATCTAGTAATGAACACTATTGAATAAGTTATGTTTTGTTTAGTAAACTGTGATAATGTAAAGATCAGCATAATTACTAGTTAGATAATGAAAATATTTGAAAAAACTTTTATAAAAAGTGGGTCTACGTGTACTCAACCCACACCGAAAAAATGGTGATAAAGCTAGACAACGGGGTTCCATAACTACAACACAATTTGAACCCTTAACTAAACCGCTAACATTTGCTCCTAACAAATGTCCTACTGCAAAACAAATATTGCTACAGAATCCTTTAACAAAACTACGATTGAACCTCACTAACGGTGTATTATAACCGAAAAGACTTGTATTTGTTACAATAAACAATATCTTAGAAGATTGACACTGCACAAAAATAAACACCTTTTTCGTATAGTCCACTCGCAACAAAAGTGGATTTGGAACCTATGAGAAAGCAAAATAGTAAACAGTTCTGAGTCGAATTTTGCTATCATGTCACAGTCTATATTTTGTCTTAGGTTTAACCAATTAATAGAGGAAGTATGTAGTTGAGGGTCAATAAAATAAAATAGACAGTGGTTCACCCGATGATATCCCCAGTTATCGTAGCATATCCATACGATAAAATACTGTGAGTTGATTGGTGGAATACTTTAACTTGAAATCTTCCACCAATCAAGACACAGTATTTTATCGTATCGTGTCTTATCGCATGGTGACAGGTAAACCCCGGACTAATCAAATCACACATGAATTAAAAAAGCGTCACAGCAAACCGTTTAAAGAATATATAATTAAAACAAAGCGTTTGTTATTTGTGAATCCATTGTCACCTGACGTTAATGTTTCCTTGTGAGTGACTCTTTACTAACTCTGCTTGCATTATCCTATAGAAAATAATATTGTGTTATATCAAGTATCCTTGGGAAATAATATCTGCAAACTCTTTAAGAAGTCGAATACAAAACTAGTTATAATATAAGAAACTAGCTAACAAACTGTGCAATTGTTGTAATACTACTTCAGTTAGAGTGCATTGGTTTGCAGTGCGAAAATCCAATATTCCAATCCAATTTTAGTCGCGGATATATTTTACAAATCATCTCAGTAAGTAAGTCTGACATTTATAATGTCACATACAGATAAAAAACTGATGGCTGGCACTTGTCATAAATGCAGTCTAACTCTACACAATACTTTAAGTTCTGTTCAGTGTTTACCATATGGCATAAGGTATGTACATTGGCTCGTATGACAGTTCTCAGTTATCATTTCAATACAATAAACTGTGAGTGTATTGGTGGACTAATTTTAATGCGAGTTTTCCATCAAATGACACTAATCAACGCACATTATTTTTATCCTTCTGTGACATTCGCTGTGCTCGCCGGACTGAGCAAAGATAATGGTACTTATTATTTTCTGTGTTTATTTACGTGGCTTAACGTTATATTCCTAATATTCAGTATATATACCTAATTCTTAAAATCACGCCATCTATTGGGTCGCGGGTAGAACAACCACGGGGCTAATATACTGTACTAGTAGCTCAATATACACAATATTAGTTCATGCTACATACTTTTCTGTTTTCCGTTTGATGCCGGACGCTTGTCTGTCTGCAGCCTCTCCCTTCGTTTCTTTGGCCTCGTCTTCGCCGACTCCCGCGCATACACTTTCGCTTTCTTCATCCGTTTCTCTGAAATATACACAATAATTTTGCAATAACGAAGGTAAATTGGTAACATAAAGATTGTTATCTCAATAAATTAGTATGGTTATTAAATGTTATAGCAACTATTATTATTTTGGTACGCTAGCAGGAAACAAAATGAAAGCCATCAATTCAGTACATGAATATACGGCTACAGTGCAAACACAAATTGAAAAATCATTTACCCCATTATACATTAACCTACTTTAAAAACAAAAACAAACACGAATCATAGCAAACCATATTTCCTTAACTACATATAATTTTAAAACTCCACACAGCATTTTTGTAGCATCTATGAATACCAGTTCAGACTCACTCTAAAGCTCGTTATCTTTTTCAGTAAGAACCCCAAACAACGATTTGGTTTTCGAAGAATAATTATATTACACCGTTGTAGAGAAATATACCTTGTACACCACACAAATAAACATTAGCAGAATTACCGTACATATATAAATAGCTTATGAACGATATAATTTTACTCATCACGACAAATAGTCTTTTGACACACATTGGTGACAAAACAATATTAAAAAATTAGCTTATAGACACTACGTTTGACTATTGCAACATAAAATAAAACCTTGTGACATAAATATGATGTACACATCAAAACAATTATCCAAGCCACAACAGATCGGGAGTACGAATACATTTTCCTGCACCATTACTTAGCGAGACGTACTTGACGTGTATCATTGGTTAGTATATAGTGTGATATTGACCGTGGCGTGTTAGTGAGCGCGAGGCGGAAGGCGGCCGAGGTGAGCGCGAGCGCGGCGGGGCGCCGCCAGCGCGACGGCGGCGACGGCGAGCTGCACACGGCCGGGAACAGGTACAGGGGCGGTATCCAGGGAGACAACTAGCTACTCTTTGTGTTGCACGCACGCACAAATGCGCGAGTACACGATTTCCAGGTGAGATCAAGTAATGCTAGTACAGATTCGCTGTGTACATTGTGCACGCGTCTGCAGCAGTCGTATTTTACCTTTTGGACTGGAGTATGCAATATATTCAAATAATATAAATCAAAGCGAAACTTGAGTAAATCAATAAAAAGCGTTAGTAAGTGAGTGCGGTGAGTAACTCGTAGAATACCGACCTGGCGTTGTCGTCGTCGTGGTTGGCGATGTACTCGGAGGTGAGGCGCATGATGTGCAGGCTGAGCGGGTTGATGCACTGCGGCAGCTTGTGCTCCGCCACCGACAGCGGCACGCGCTCGCCTGGGGGTGGGTACAGTGTACACGGGACCCGACATACATAGAGCGGGCAGTAGTGAGGGAGAGGTGGTACCGGGGTCGAGGGTGAGCACGGTGACCTGGTCGAGTATCTCGGTGTCGGAGAGCGTGTGTCCCGACACGGTGTATGTTATAATGAACTGGTAGTGAGTGTAGTGAGAGGGTGGTACCGGTGTCGAGGTTGAGCACGGTGACCTGGTCGAGTATCTCGGTGTCGGAGAGCGTGTGTCCCGACACGGTGTATGTTATAATGAACTGGTAGTGAGTGTAGTGAGAGGGTGGTACCGGTGTCGAGGTTGAGCACGGTGACCTGGTCGAGTATCTCGGTGTCGGAGAGCGTGTGTCCCGACACGGTGTATGTTATAATGAACTGGTAGTGAGTGTAGTGAGAGGGTGGTACCGGTGTCGAGGTTGAGCACGGTGACCTGGTCGAGTATCTCGGTGTCGGAGAGCGTGTGTCCCGACACGGTGTATGTTATAATGAACTGGTAGTGAGTGTAGTGAGAGGGTGGTACCGGTGTCGAGGTTGAGCACGGTGACCTGGTCGAGTATCTCGGTGTCGGAGAGCGTGTGTCCCGACACGGTGTATGTTATAATGAACTGGTAGTGAGTGTAGTGAGAGGGTGGTACCGGTGTCGAGGTTGAGCACGGTGACCTGGTCGAGTATCTCGGTGTCGGAGAGCGTGTGTCCCGACACGGTGTATGTTATAATGAACTGGTAGTGAGTGTAGTGAGAGGGTGGTACCGGTGTCGAGGTTGAGCACGGTGACCTGGTCGAGTATCTCGGTGTCGGAGAGCGTGTGTCCCGACACGGTGTATGTTATAATGAACTGGTAGTGAGTGTAGTGAGAGGGTGGTACCGGTGTCGAGGTTGAGCACGGTGACCTGGTCGAGTATCTCGGTGTCGGAGAGCGTGTGTCCCGACACGGTGTATGTTATAATGAACTGGTAGTGAGTGTAGTGAGAGGGTGGTACCGGTGTCGAGGTTGAGCACGGTGACCTGGTCGAGTATCTCGGTGTCGGAGAGCGTGTGTCCCGACACGGTGTATGTTATAATGAACTGGTAGTGAGTGTAGTGAGAGGGTGGTACCGGTGTCGAGGTTGAGCACGGTGACCTGGTCGAGTATCTCGGTGTCGGAGAGCGTGTGTCCCGACACGGTGTATGTTATAATGAACTGGTAGTGAGTGTAGTGAGAGGGTGGTACCGGTGTCGAGGTTGAGCACGGTGACCTGGTCGAGTATCTCGGTGTCGGAGAGCGTGTGTCCCGACACGGTGTATGTTATAATGAACTGGTAGTGAGTGTAGTGAGAGGGTGGTACCGGTGTCGAGGTTGAGCACGGTGACCTGGTCGAGTATCTCGGTGTCGGAGAGCGTGTGTCCCGACACGGTGTATGTTATAATGAACTGGTAGTGAGTGTAGTGAGAGGGTGGTACCGGTGTCGAGGTTGAGCACGGTGACCTGGTCGAGTATCTCGGTGTCGGAGAGCGTGTGTCCCGACACGGTGTATGTTATAATGAACTGGTAGTGAGTGTAGTGAGAGGGTGGTACCGGTGTCGAGGTTGAGCACGGTGACCTGGTCGAGTATCTCGGTGTCGGAGAGCGTGTGTCCCGACACGGTGTATGTTATAATGAACTGGTAGTGAGTGTAGTGAGAGGGTGGTACCGGTGTCGAGGTTGAGCACGGTGACCTGGTCGAGTATCTCGGTGTCGGAGAGCGTGTGTCCCGACACGGTGTATGTTATAATGAACTGGTAGTGAGTGTAGTGAGAGGGTGGTACCGGTGTCGAGGTTGAGCACGGTGACCTGGTCGAGTATCTCGGTGTCGGAGAGCGTGTGTCCCGACACGGTGTATGTTATAATGAACTGGTAGTGAGTGTAGTGAGAGGGTGGTACCGGTGTCGAGGTTGAGCACGGTGACCTGGTCGAGTATCTCGGTGTCGGAGAGCGTGTGTCCCGACACGGTGTATGTTATAATGAACTGGTAGTGAGTGTAGTGAGAGGGTGGTACCGGTGTCGAGGTTGAGCACGGTGACCTGGTCGAGTATCTCGGTGTCGGAGAGCGTGTGTCCCGACACGGTGTATGTTATAATGAACTGGTAGTGAGTGTAGTGAGAGGGTGGTACCGGTGTCGAGGTTGAGCACGGTGACCTGGTCGAGTATCTCGGTGTCGGAGAGCGTGTGTCCCGACACGGTGTATGTTATAATGAACTGGTAGTGAGTGTAGTGAGAGGGTGGTACCGGTGTCGAGGTTGAGCACGGTGACCTGGTCGAGTATCTCGGTGTCGGAGAGCGTGTGTCCCGACACGGTGTATGTTATAATGAACTGGTAGTGAGTGTAGTGAGAGGGTGGTACCGGTGTCGAGGTTGAGCACGGTGACCTGGTCGAGTATCTCGGTGTCGGAGAGCGTGTGTCCCGACACGGTGTATGTTATAATGAACTGGTAGTGAGTGTAGTGAGAGGGTGGTACCGGTGTCGAGGTTGAGCACGGTGACCTGGTCGAGTATCTCGGTGTCGGAGAGCGTGTGTCCCGACACGGTGTATGTTATAATGAACTGGTAGTGAGTGTAGTGAGAGGGTGGTACCGGTGTCGAGGTTGAGCACGGTGACCTGGTCGAGTATCTCGGTGTCGGAGAGCGTGTGTCCCGACACGGTGTATGTTATAATGAACTGGTAGTGAGTGTAGTGAGAGGGTGGTACCGGTGTCGAGGTTGAGCACGGTGACCTGGTCGAGTATCTCGGTGTCGGAGAGCGTGTGTCCCGACACGGTGTATGTTATAATGAACTGGTAGTGAGTGTAGTGAGAGGGTGGTACCGGTGTCGAGGTTGAGCACGGTGACCTGGTCGAGTATCTCGGTGTCGGAGAGCGTGTGTCCCGACACGGTGTATGTTATAATGAACTGGTAGTGAGTGTAGTGAGAGGGTGGTACCGGTGTCGAGGTTGAGCACGGTGACCTGGTCGAGTATCTCGGTGTCGGAGAGCGTGTGTCCCGACACGGTGTATGTTATAATGAACTGGTAGTGAGTGTAGTGAGAGGGTGGTACCGGTGTCGAGGTTGAGCACGGTGACCTGGTCGAGTATCTCGGTGTCGGAGAGCGTGTGTCCCGACACGGTGTATGTTATAATGAACTGGTAGTGAGTGTAGTGAGAGGGTGGTACCGGTGTCGAGGTTGAGCACGGTGACCTGGTCGAGTATCTCGGTGTCGGAGAGCGTGTGTCCCGACACGGTGTATGTTATAATGAACTGGTAGTGAGTGTAGTGAGAGGGTGGTACCGGTGTCGAGGTTGAGCACGGTGACCTGGTCGAGTATCTCGGTGTCGGAGAGCGTGTGTCCCGACACGGTGTATGTTATAATGAACTGGTAGTGAGTGTAGTGAGAGGGTGGTACCGGTGTCGAGGTTGAGCACGGTGACCTGGTCGAGTATCTCGGTGTCGGAGAGCGTGTGTCCCGACACGGTGTATGTTATAATGAACTGGTAGTGAGTGTAGTGAGAGGGTGGTACCGGTGTCGAGGTTGAGCACGGTGACCTGGTCGAGTATCTCGGTGTCGGAGAGCGTGTGTCCCGACACGGTGTATGTTATAATGAACTGGTAGTGAGTGTAGTGAGAGGGTGGTACCGGTGTCGAGGTTGAGCACGGTGACCTGGTCGAGTATCTCGGTGTCGGAGAGCGTGTGTCCCGACACGGTGTATGTTATAATGAACTGGTAGTGAGTGTAGTGAGAGGGTGGTACCGGTGTCGAGGTTGAGCACGGTGACCTGGTCGAGTATCTCGGTGTCGGAGAGCGTGTGTCCCGACACGGTGTATGTTATAATGAACTGGTAGTGAGTGTAGTGAGAGGGTGGTACCGGTGTCGAGGTTGAGCACGGTGACCTGGTCGAGTATCTCGGTGTCGGAGAGCGTGTGTCCCGACACGGTGTATGTTATAATGAACTGGTAGTGAGTGTAGTGAGAGGGTGGTACCGGTGTCGAGGTTGAGCACGGTGACCTGGTCGAGTATCTCGGTGTCGGAGAGCGTGTGTCCCGACACGGTGTATGTTATAATGAACTGGTAGTGAGTGTAGTGAGAGGGTGGTACCGGTGTCGAGGTTGAGCACGGTGACCTGGTCGAGTATCTCGGTGTCGGAGAGCGTGTGTCCCGACACGGTGTATGTTATAATGAACTGGTAGTGAGTGTAGTGAGAGGGTGGTACCGGTGTCGAGGTTGAGCACGGTGACCTGGTCGAGTATCTCGGTGTCGGAGAGCGTGTGTCCCGACACGGTGTATGTTATAATGAACTGGTAGTGAGTGTAGTGAGAGGGTGGTACCGGTGTCGAGGTTGAGCACGGTGACCTGGTCGAGTATCTCGGTGTCGGAGAGCGTGTGTCCCGACACGGTGTATGTTATAATGAACTGGTAGTGAGTGTAGTGAGAGGGTGGTACCGGTGTCGAGGTTGAGCACGGTGACCTGGTCGAGTATCTCGGTGTCGGAGAGCGTGTGTCCCGACACGGTGTATGTTATAATGAACTGGTAGTGAGTGTAGTGAGAGGGTGGTACCGGTGTCGAGGTTGAGCACGGTGACCTGGTCGAGTATCTCGGTGTCGGAGAGCGTGTGTCCCGACACGGTGTATGTTATAATGAACTGGTAGTGAGTGTAGTGAGAGGGTGGTACCGGTGTCGAGGTTGAGCACGGTGACCTGGTCGAGTATCTCGGTGTCGGAGAGCGTGTGTCCCGACACGGTGTATGTTATAATGAACTGGTAGTGAGTGTAGTGAGAGGGTGGTACCGGTGTCGAGGTTGAGCACGGTGACCTGGTCGAGTATCTCGGTGTCGGAGAGCGTGTGTCCCGACACGGTGTATGTTATAATGAACTGGTAGTGAGTGTAGTGAGAGGGTGGTACCGGTGTCGAGGTTGAGCACGGTGACCTGGTCGAGTATCTCGGTGTCGGAGAGCGTGTGTCCCGACACGGTGCGCGTGCGCAGCGCCGCGGCTGCGCCCGCCTCGTCTCCGGCCGAGCGCCGCCGCGCCGCGCCGGCGCCGCGCCTGCACACGGGTTAACTCACTTCAGGTCACTCATCTTTATGGACTAATATTAAACCATGGTGCTATTCAATATTTAGGTGAATTATCCTACCTTATTTGCATCGTAACTGATCTCCAAAAAGGATTGTGAATCAAATATCTAGTAGAATATATATTATTTTTAATCTATAAAATAACTAGCCGCACCCCGCGGTGTTACCCGAGTTGTACTCGTTCTCGCGGGAATTTTGGGATAAAATGTATCTCATCTCTCATATGTTATTCTGATGTAACCTATACTGAAAAGTTGCAACCGAATCCGTCTAGTAGTTTTTTCGAGAAACAGTAACAAACATACATCCATCCTCACAAACTTTCGCATCACTACATAGTATAAAACAAAATCGGTTTCCGCTGTCTGTCTGTCTCTATGTATGCTTAGATGTTTAACACTACGCAACGGATTTTGATGCGGTTTTTTTTAAATAGATAAGAGTGATTTAAGAGGAAGGTTTATATGTATATTCCCAAGGGAACGGGCACAACGCGGATAAAACTGTTACAATATTGTAATCCAAGGTATGAAAAACGTTCCTAAAAAAATTGGTTATTGGCGTGGTCTACTAAATCTATTGATGATACACAAAAATAATGTTCTACACAATCAAAGTACATATTATTGCGAACAAATAAGTTCGCGAGGGCATATGTCTAAATATAATAGTTAAGCCACAATAACAGTTTGGAGGAGTGTAATTTTAAGTTGATGATATTCATATGATGATATTAATCTATATCAAAATAAATGGCTCTACAATCAAGGTTGATTCTGTTACTTTAAATTCCTTTTTAAATTATCAAAATTGGACAGTTAGTTTCGAAGTTATGATGAGAAATACACAAAATAGTAATGCCCGGCCGGCTGTTATACCTACTGCGGTACTGCGGGTCGGGCGAGGCGATACACGAGCGATGTACCTAATACTCGCAGGAGACACGCTATGTTTTATCCCGAATTTTCCACTTGAAATTTTGATTGACCCAAGCGAAGCGAGGACAGCTCGTTAATTTATAATAATTATTAATTTTATTGGTAGAATAAATACATTAAACACAGACAATTTTGAGAGCTACTGATTACCCCAAGAATAATAAATGTAATAATGTACCTGGTGGTTGATCCTAAACTAGAATGTCCCGAGTGCGTCGGTCGTCTGACATCTTCACCGGCCCCCGAAATGTTCGGGCGGGACCACGAATCCACTGGAAAATAAACAAAATACATGTTTATTTCAATTAAAGTAATTTAAGTTCAACTCGTAACTGACCTTCTCTATTAGATCTCAATTTTCAATTCAATTTCAATTTATTTATTTAATTATAGTAATTAAGTAAGTATTAATCTGTGATGTCCCAGTGCTGAGCAAAAGCCTCTCCTCTCCCTGAAGATATCCAGTACAGTGAGGAGGATTGTCTCCTTCAATTAAACATATTTTTATATTGACATGTTTATGAATAATTAATTACACATTTAATTTTTACCACAAGAAACTGGATTATTCTGATATATCATATTTAAGTAAACAAGTAAAGCGTGCTTACCATTAATGCCTTGCTTGCTGTCATGTATGTGTGTGTCGGTGACTGATCGATGTCGCGTCTCACTTCTGTCCGGTATACTTATTGACATATCGCTAGCTGAAAATATAGTTCCTATTGTATACAACTGTAAGAAAATAAGTACTAAGTTCTTCTAACTTCCAATTAGATTTTGAATAATTATTTTTGTAATGGATAGCCACATTTAACAGCCATATTGTCCAGGCTTTTTTACATCTAGAAATTCCCACGGGAATAGGCACAACGCGGGGCGTTGCTAGTATGAAATAAAATGGTAGTTTCCTTCTCACCGTATTTGGAGTGTGAGAGCTCCAGCGAGTCCTGGAACTCGCGCGTGAGCGACTCGATGGTGCTGGCGGGGCTCGGCAGCGCCGCGAACTGCGCCGAGCCCGCGCCGCCCGCCTGCGCCACACGATACGGTTACTACAACGGCCGCTCGAGATTAACTCTACATAGCCGTTCTATCATCGTCTATTTATGATAATGTGTAGGACAATCATAACGTACTGGTTTTTTTAGATTTTCAAAAAATACCATACGTTTTGAAAAGCAAACTTTTCATATTTCATTAAATGTTGTCTACGAAAACCCCCATTCAAAACCTCTAATTTTCGTCTCTATATAAGAATTTTTTTTATTTGAAATTGAAATCTCACGTCTACTTTGACTGGACTAATAACTAACTGTATTAGCCGGCAAGCTATCTCGTAAAGGCACGTAACTATAACAACAAACACTTGTACCATTAACATGATTAATGATCGATATTACCTCAACAATGAGTGAGTGCAGATGCGGCTTGTCCGCTCCCCGGCGGGCGGGCAGGCGGTCGGGCAGGCGGGCGGGCAGGCGGGCGGGCCCGGTGTCGCGCGCGTCCCCGAGGTGGCGGCGCAGCGACAGGCGGCCCTCGTCGCGGGGCTGGTCGCGCCCCTCGCCGCGCCCCTCGCCTCGCCCCTCGCCGCGCCCCTCGCCGCGCCCCTCGCCGCGCCCCTCGCCGCGCCGCGCCGCGCGCGCCTCGTCCGGCTCGGTGTCCGTGGTGCACACGCTCAGGTTGTCGCCCTCGGCCGTCGACAGCGACTGAGACCCGTGGAGCTTGTCTGGAAAATACTAATACTATTTTAAGATGCTTCATATTTTTAAAATATTGACCTTCCTGTATAGTGTTGTGTTTATATAATATATCCCATATTTCCCACGTTAAAAAGTCAGTTAAAAAAAAAAATTGTCACCACATCACTACATAGTATAAAATAAAGTCGTCTCAGTTTCGTGTTTGTTTGTTTGTTTGTTTGTCTGTATGCTTAAATCTTTAAAATTACGCAACGGATTTTGATGCGGTTTTTTGTAATAGGTAGAGTGATTCAAGAGGAAGGTTTTTATGTAAAAAAATTCCCGAAATTCCCACGGGAACGGGCACAACGCGGGTATATGTAACCTAAGGTATGAAAAAAATGCCTAAAAAAATTGGTTATTGGCGTGCGCTACTAAATCTATTGATGATACACAAAAACAATGTTCTACACAATCAAAGTACATATCATTGCGAACAAATAAGTTCGCGAGGGCATATGTCTAACTATTATAGTTAAGCCACAATCACCGTTTTTAGTTAAAATTAATTAGTTAAAAAAGGAGTGTAATTTTAAGTTGATGATATTCATATGATGATATAAATCTACATCAAAATAAATGGGTCTACAATCAAGGTTAATTATGTTTCTTTGTATACCTCTTTAAATTATTAAAATTGGTCAGTTAGTTTCAGAGTTATGATGAGAAATATCACTACATAGTATAAAATAAAGTCGTCTCTGTTTCGTGTCTGGTTGTCTGTTTGTCTGTATGCTTAAATCTTTAAAATTACGCAACGGATTTTGATGCGGTTTTTTGTAATAGGTAGAGTGATTCAAGAGGAAGGTTTACATGTAAAAAAAATCCCGAAATTCCCACGGGAACGGGCACAACGCGGGTAAAACCGCGGGGCGCTGCTTACAAAATAATAATGCTCGATGGCGGGTCTTTTATGGCTACTTACTGTTTCGTGCGGTCAAAGCGCGCGGGGATATACCTACCTACGAACTACGAACGACGAAGATGCGCTATGGTATTATCCCGAATTCTTCTTCACATGAAATCTTGATTGTGTATACATATAAATATACTCGCGCGAGACATGTAATATTTTATCCCCAATTTCCCACTTGAAATTTTGATTGTGTATATTCCTGCGGGAGACACGCAATGTTTTATCCCGATTTTCCTACATGAAATCTTGATTAACCGAAGCGAAGCGAGGGCGGGTCGCTAGTAAATACAAATAGTAATAAGTATTTCCACCAAAAAGTAAGTGTTAAGTTGCAGTGTACTGACTGAGTTTCTTCCGGCGGGGCGGCGGCGCGGGCGCGGCCCTGTTCTTGAGCGAGCCGGCCTTCGTGCTGGCGATCACGTCGGGCTCGGGGCACGGCGCGTCCGCCGTCGACGGCTCGCGGGACGACGCCGACCGGATGTTGGCTGGAGACAGGTGTTACACACTCTATTAGACTCGTTAATCTTTATATCGTGCTAGATCGGAAAACAGTCATATTTATTTACATCTTCAGCGCCGTAAGTAAAAATATTTTTATATTAATGCGTATGTTAGTTGAGTAGTACATTATAACTCAAAATGGATAAAAAAAATGGATAGGTTAAAATATGTTTACATTTCAGAAGTTAAAGAAGTCAGTAAAATTGCAGTTGAGTTGGCACTTACGTTGTGACTCTGAAACTCCACTGAGTATCCTTCCAATTCTTCCCAGAGATGTCATACTTTGCAGACTCATTGTGTCGTGTGATATTAATCTGGAAAAAACAAATTAAAAAATCATACTACTATAATTAATTATATAGGTACCTACTCGAAAATCTGAATGTTGGAACCTAAACAACCTCCTTTCGTCTTCGTCCCATTATGACCCGTTCACACCATACAATATCTATTCCTTAATATCTAGTCTAGTCGAATGGTAGTACTTCCGTGATCGGTTCCTCACAATATAAATTTTAACACAACTTTCCACCTTGCCCGCCATATTTCTTCCAGGAAATTTCTTCTCTTTTTGGTAGTTAAGAATCTACCTATCACTGATTTGTTATTCTTAATGTTCAGGGAATTAGTTAATTGATTGAAACCACTTTGAGTCCAATAAAGAATTATATTTTTGACACAATTGTAATTATTTATGCCTATGTGTTCCCTACTGCCCGTGCTCTGTGCGACTGACCGTTGGCGCGGCGGGGGCAACCGTGCATGCTACATTTCTGTGTCAGCACTTTTGCTGCTACAATATTCCCCCCTTTAAAAAAAATTAAGTTATACAAAACAATAAAAAAAATATATATATACACAAAAGTTGTGGTCACCCTATCATTCATTACTAAGTTGTTATAGTTAGTACAATGCTCACTTGTAAGGAATGTGCTGACATCGTATCATGGGCAGTAGCGACGACCTTATTTAAAAACTTATAAACTATACTTATGCTATTGTTACACTGTTTGATGCGATGCACATATAAAATATATCTTTCACAGCTTCTATTCTTTACATTACTGCTCGTATTATACGCTTATTATTTTAGGGTTTAGACACATAATTACATTAAAAACAAAATATCAATAATAAGTCGATGCCGTTGCTGCTGCCGGCTGCGCAGTGACTTGTCCTGTCACAGGCGCACGTCCTTGTTCGACTCTGGACACCAGGTCATTTACGATTCGCCCTTTTACATGTTTACCGAACTTCTTTGTACACACATAAACACAAACACTGAAAACTATTACGACAACTACTATAGTGAGTATGCCGTACACTTCTAACTTTCTCTCCAGTGCAGCTTTGGCTGAATTGTCAGAGCCAGTTTGCGCAATAACAACTTGGTCATTCTTAGTTTGGTAATTTCCCATGTTTACAAAAATAGCCATGTACAATCGACACCGAAATATCTTAGAGACTAATAAAATTGTATAAAATAGTATAACAATGAGTTCTTATGACCTAGATTAATTATAATTTGCAACGTATACATTTCATAGTCTGAAGCGAACTGGTAACTTTACAACTCTACCGCTACGTGTGGTACGAGTTACTAACTTATCTCTATTACTAAGGTCCGTGTTACTCTGTCTATTAGTTGCATTTTCGCTACTACTATTTGATATATCTTTATGACATACGCTATTGCCTGTACCTTCCGGTTCCACTAGTATGTACGCAGGTTTTAACCTATCTATCGATATGTCTATGTTTCTATTGCTTAACTCTACCTTAAAAACTTTATCAGATCTACTTATAACGCGATAAGGGCCATCATAAGTAGAAGTTAGTGGTCTCTTTACCGCATCATTTCTGATAAAAACATGAGTACACGACTTCAAATCCTTGTATACAAATAATTTTCGCGAATCGCTATCCGCTCGTGGCCTGGGCCTATTATTGCTAATAATTTCTCGTAATTTCTCTACGTATGTATAATAATCGAGACTGTGTGTTCTACTTTCGTCACTATAAAAATCGCCTGGCAAGCGTAAAGGTTGCCCTAGAACTAACTCTGCTGCGCTAAAGCCTGTTTCATATCGACTAGCAGCGCGGAGTCCAAATAATACTGTGGGCAGCTCATCATCCCATGATGTTTTGTCGGACAATCTACATGTTAGGGCTACCTTAAACGAACGATGCCATCTCTCTATTTTACCGTTGCTTTGTGGATGATATGGCGTGGTTCTTATTCTTTGTGTTCCTAGTAACTTTAATAAACTATTGAACAGTTCGCTTTCAAACTGTCTTCCCTGATCGCTAGTTAGCCTGCTAGGACATCCGAACCGACAGACCCAGTTTTCATAAATAGCCTTTGCTACAGTTTCTGCTGTTATGTCCGCGGTAGGAACTGCTTCTGGCCAGTTTGTAAACCTATCTATTATAGTGACACAATATTTGTTACCTCTCTGTGTAGTTTGCCACGGTCCGACGATATCTACGTGTATGTGCTCGAACCGTTCGCTCGGTGTGAACGTTCCCAAACCTTTGTATATTTGTCCGGCGGCAGTGGTCTGGCTTTCGCGTGCACAGGTGGGCCCGTCGTCTCTATGTGGTGCCGAACCGCGTGTCCTGGCGCGTCTTTAAAAGATGTAGGCCTGGTAATTTCTGAAAACTGTTCTAACAAGTCACGGTATGGGTTATCAATATGAACAGTTGTAACAGAAGGCTCCGTATGACTCATGATGGACCCTATCACGCATAAAGTCGTCTCTTGGTCTATTAATTTCTTATTGTATAAGTCGACAATTAACCTATGCCTTGATAAGAAATCAGCACCTATAATTGGTTTGCTGACGTCACATACCACAAAAGGCCATTTGTAACTGCGCCTTAATCCTAACGTAAGGTCTAACATGACTACACCGTATGTCTTTATCTCGGTACCGTTCGCTGCAAACAATGTATACGTGCACTTATTACTATAATACTTAGAGCTAAACATAGATACGGGAACTACTGAGACATTTGCACCAGTGTCAATTAAAAAAGTAATACCGTTTTTATAGTCCGTGACGCATAGACGATGGCTTTCACTTAGTTCGATACACTCTCCCATCGTACCTGAATGTACCGGATTTAGTTTTCCTTAGCCGGGGCCCAGTTGCACGGTGGCTCGCACTTCCTAGCCGCTTGTCTATACCTGAAGTGGTATTTGCACAACCAGTCTGGACTTCGGGGTGTGCGTCTTGGACCAGATGACCTTGAACGGGACGTGCTTCTACTGCCTTGCCAGCCGAAACTTTGCCGTCGTTGTTGTGTTCTGCCCCTGATGTCATTCACCTCGCCTCGTAGGGTCTTGAGTTCCAAGGATAAATTCCGGATTTCCGCGAGTAGTTCCGTGTTTACCTCTGTCGACGTTGATGGAGCTGGTCTATGTATCTCCGCTAACTCTCCGCTGCGTAGGTTGTCCATGATTTTATCGGCCATACTAGCAAGCTCATCCAATTTTGCTTCTCCGCTACAACTGACAAGAATGGCCCGCACCCAACCTGGTAATCGTGACATCCACAGGTTTTTTAATGTGTCGCCTGCTGTACCTGTATTTTTTGCTAGTTCTTTCATCCTAGTAAGCAGCTGCGACGGTCGTTGATGTCCTAAATCCATTTCCTTCACTAGTTTGTGAAATTGCGCCTCCGCACTCTCTTGAAAAACCTTGAGCAATCTGGCCTTCAATATTGTATAGCGTTGCTGTTCTGGCGGGTCATCTATGATGTCTGCTACCTGGCTTAACTCTTCTTTGCCCAGTTTTGCCAAAACCAGGTCATATCTCACGTTCTCGCCTTGATGTTGCGGTCCCATTATTGCCTCAAACTGCGCGAACCACATTCGCGGCATATCTTTCCAAAATCCGGGTATCCTCGTGTTCAAACTAATGGCTGCCAGGTCATTGTTGACCTGTTGCTGGGGAATCGACTGTGGCGTTGTTGGGTTAGCCATGGCGTACGTGGCACTCGCGTGGCGATCGGTCAAAGTCCGCTCGATGTAATGAATCGCGTGGGCAGTAGGAACGCGGGGTCACCACTTTGGTAGTTAAGAATCTACCTATCACTGATTTGTTATTCTTAATGTTCAGGGAATTAGTTAATTGATTGAAACCACTTTGAGTCCAATAAAGAATTATATTTTTGACACAATTGTAATTATTTATGCCTATGTGTTCCCTACTGCCCGTGCTCTGTGCGACTGACCGTTGGCGCGGCGGGGGCAACCGTGCATGCTACATTTCTGTGTCAGCACTTTTGCTGCTACATCTTCATTCATTCTGCTTTTTCTCTATATCGACTACATACGTGCTACATCCGTTTCCTATCATAGACATTCTTCACCTCTATGAATCTGACAAAGACAATGCTATTGTTTACACTTATACCACAGACTATACTTCCACATGCATGCACAGACTACACCACGAATATAGAACTCGCGCCACGGAAATAACAACGTAGTACAGATTCCACCGATCGGTTGCATTTACACACTACACGCCGAAATTTCAGCAGATTGAATTCGGAAGCGATAATCCCTACCCTACTATAATATTATAAATGCGCAAGTAACTCTGTCTGTCTGTTACGCTTTTACGCCAAAACTACTGAACCGATTTTAATGAAATTGAGAAAGGACATAGGCTACTTTTTATCCCGAAATTCCCGCGGGAACGGGAACAATGCGCGTATAACCGTGGGGTGCGGCTAGTATTATATATTTGTCACTCTTTCAAACAAAACTACTGATCGAAATATGATGATACTTTCCAACATTATTTATAAGAATCTATATATCTATACTTATGAAGAGGTTAACCGGGGACCAGCTATTTACGCTCCCCTTATGCCCCTTACGATCCCCACTACATGTTTTTGCCACTTACTTGAAAGGATGTTCAAGAGAGAAGGTCTGCGTCTCTATGGACCCACCCGGGTCAGCGATGATCTCATCCTCCTCCTCTGTCTGCATGCATCGCCGCAACTCCTGGAATTGCTTCCGACCCTGGACCACCTGGAAGTTATATCACAAAAAGGAAATTAAAATATTTTATTGTCCTAGAACCAGCTCATTAATTCATAGCTATGAGCATTGCTTCTTACAACCTATATAAAAACTAAAAACTAGATAAAAAATTTGAGATGCATACCTATATAAGGTGCTAACAAATTAATCACGGATATTTTAAGAGATGGTACATTTCATTAAAACAATTAACTTTTAACTGTAATTAAGGCACCTTTGTATATCATTTTTTTGTTTTAATTTACCGAACAAAAAAAAATTATAATAAATCATTGAGTTATATGTACTACGTACTAGAGAAGCCACTTCAAACAAGCTTCGTGAGAGATTCGCACAGGACAGGTGTCCAGTGTTCACTTAGTCGATGGCCAGCTCTGGCCAGAACTACATGTGTTACAGCTATTGTTTTTTCAAATAAAATATGCCCTCATGTGCATTGCGTTATTGCAAAAATACTTTAAGAAACACAAATAGAAGTAAAGAAGTGACCTTTCACTCGTAGGTATAATTTTCTACTCCGAAAACAATTTTAAATAAATATTTAAAAATAAATATTTTTACATCAACAAACGGTCATATTACAAAGAGTATATGAGATACAGAGTGGACACTATCGACGAGCATTGATAAATTCCTAATTCCGATTGATATTATATATCAACCATCTTTTTATATTAACCGACTTCGAAAAGGAGGTTTGTTCGACCCTAAGTTTTAAAAACATAGTTCTATTTTTTGTCTGCCATTTCTCGGAAACTATAGATCCGATTTGGGCGGGATTTTTTTAAAATGGGTTTTTTATATAAATATATTCAAAAAAAAAAACATGAAAATCGGTTCATATAGTTACAACGGATTATACATCCGCGAGCGCACAAAAAAAAACACATGTATATACGGACAAATTGAGAAACTTCCTCCTTTTTTAAGTCGGTTAAAAAACCTTTTGCTATTATTCTTCATATACTTTTTATAAAAATAAAAATTTACTTCTGAGATTATTGAAAAAAAAGACTAGGTACATATTTCTACTAAGAGTCCGGTCTACGATGATTTTTATAATCTCTATTGTTAAATTCCGAGTAATGTCATTCAACTAGACCTATCCGTCAATGTCATTAGAAAAATCTCTTCACGATTTTTGTTCGACGTAGCCTCTCTAGTACGTAGTACATATAACTCAATGTAATAAATTTTTAAAATAATCACCCTCTATTATGTATCTGTCAAGATGTTTAACACTGTCTGTCATGTCACGTCAAAAGTTGTTTTTCTTAAATTTCATATGTTTTATAGTTTAAAGAGGTTCTAGAATATGTCTAAAGAGGTCTCATTTAATTATCTTATTAACAGGGTGTTTTAACGTAATAAATTTGTTTCCTACTTTTCTCCAAAAAAACATAACAAAACCTATGATGTTTTATACTTTAATGTACTCCGAGAACCGAGTACAATCAGCTGTAAAAATATCCGTGACTAATTTGTTAGCACCTTATATAAAACAGACACTTCAAATTTAGAACACCCTTCTATTTACTTCATGGGTTGAGTTGTAATGGTTAAAAGCTAACATGGTGAGCTTTATACATTTTGTATCTCTCTTAAACCTGAGGGCTGGGCTCTCGTCGATGGAATTCTTTCCATTTTTCGCTACCTTCTGCCATCCATTTATGGAGTAGATAGAAATGACATTTTATAGTTCTATTATAAATTACTTTATAACATGAGAGAATAGAGATATTGAATGTATTTGACTATTTTTAGTTACAAATAAACAAATAGATTTACTCACACTTTTAATAATAGTCTTATCATCAATCACAGGTTGGGGTGTACTTGGCGCTGTTGTCACTGTGGCCGGAGTCTCTGATGGCTTTGTAACCAGATTATCTACTGGCTTGATGACAAGTGCCTCTGGTGGCTTGATAGAAAGTGTATCAAGGGGTTTGATAGCCAGTGTCTCTGCTGGATTTGGCAGATTCTCTACTGTCTTCGTGGCCGGATTCTCTTTCACAGCACCATCCACACTGTCAGTCACACTTATACTTTTACATAATGATGATCTTCTGGAAGCAATATTATAATGATGTTTATTGTTGTTAATTGTAAGATTTATTGTATGAAGTATTGAATAAATATTTGTGTAGGTTGTGCAATCATAATTGTGCAAATCAGGAAAGATTGTGTATTACACAAACTACAAAGTTTACACCTATAAGAATAAGATAGAAGATAAATGTTTATTTTGCTAAAAACAGTATGTGAACAGTGTTAATAATTTTACCATAAAATGTTTAAGTTTAAAGAAACACTAACCAACATAAAATAACCATGTCTACTAAGCCCACCATGTAGTATTGAGCCAAGAACATAATTAAACATGCATAATGTGTGAATAAATATGTAAATATAGGCGTCGCGCGTGACGGGGCCTGCAGTGTGTAACAGTTGTACCTACATGTTGCAGAACAAACCAGAACACGTACTTATAGTTGACATTATAATTGTTGTTTGTTTTGGTCTAATAACTCATTGTTCTAATTGAACTGGTGTTCGCCGCGCGCCGATATACCACAGTAAGCTCCCAAGGACAAAAATAATTGAACATTAAACATCTGTTTGAATGTTCCTATATCAACAGTTAAGATGTCTATTGTTGATGTAACACGGTTATTATTTACAAGTTAATCTCTTTGTAAGCTACTCAAAGTGTTGTTTTCAGTGTATATGGGCATTTAAGGCAAGAGAACTGGAAGTTTCTGGTCTTACTTTGATCCCTTGATGGGTGTGAACTCCTCAGCGTCGTAAAACTCCTCGGATTCACTGCTGTCTCCCATCTTGACCACAAAACTAAAATTAACTTATCACACGTGAAACACTTAACAATATTCACAATCACATCATCACAAAATGTGTAACTTTTTTATTTTTTGTAAAAGAAAGTGGAAATTCAATCGTTATTTCGCTTCTTCAACCATTAGCTTGATTGACTTGACATTGACATTGACAACACAACTGTGAACTGACTGACAAATGACATTATATTTGGATGATATGATTTGACGTTTGAAAGTTTAACTTACTTTAATAATCAATACATCAAACTATGTACATACATGGACGCAATTAACGGATTTAAAGCAACGACCATGCAACAACATTTTATTTATGTCAAAAATACCATTACAATAATAACATACTACTCGGATGGGAAAATACACAAGTTACACAATAAATTACATGTTATTTATTGTTCCCATTTTTAGGGTTCCGTACCCAAATAAAAACGGGACCCTCCCTATTACTGAGACTTCGCTGTCCATCCGTCTGTCACCAGCACAGAGCAGCGATACGCGCAGGAGTGCGCGTATCGCTGCTCTGTGGTCACCAGGCCATTGAGTTATATGTGTACGTAGTACAATATAACTCAATGCACCAGGCTGTATCTCAAGAGCGGTGATAGCTAGACAGTTGAATTTTTTACAGATGATTTATTTCTATTCCCGCTATAACAGCAAATACTAAAAATGAAATAAAACAAATATTCAAGAAGGGCTCCCTAACAACAAACGTGATTTTTTGCCGTTTTATATAGTATGGAACCCTCCGCGCGCGTGTCCGACTCGCACTAGGCCAGTTTTTAAACTTGTTTCAATAATAACATAAATTCTAGTGTGGGACACATTAACAAACTACGGAACCCTAAAAATGGCTATGGTGCCTGAAATATAATCATCAGCAAAGCTTAATGAGTCTTTGCTCATATAATTCTTAAAGGAGAACAGAGATGAAAAATTAATTTATGAAAAATATTTTTTTAACACAATATTGTGATTACTTGAGACTTTAGGGTATTTAGCTGTTTCCTGGTCTGTGGTATTCAGCTCTTCTTCAAAGATTAATAAGAGTCTCTTTCATAGACTTTCTCCCCAGATAACTAGAGGGAGTGGAGAGACGCTGTGAACTGAGAAGGTTCCATAAGGTTCTATTACTAAGATAGATCTGGGTTCCATCATTCAACCACGACCCAGAGTAAAAGTAAAATTATCTCTACGAAAGGAACCTGTCTATCTGCTGTACGTGAGTCGTGAGTTTGTCTGTCAGTATGTCTCATGTCTGCACGCTAGATAGATTACACGCCTAATACATTTTGATGGCATTTGGTACAGACATAGACTAGGTTTGACTATAAGTCCATGGTTTGACTTTACGAAAGGACGCATAGGCTCAGAATAACAAATAGTTATTACACAAAGGCTACCTTTTAGCCCAAAATTTCGTAGCGAACGATAAAACCTTAGCAAACTGCTACTAGGGAATAAATGCCTTAATCATAATACGACCGAAAGTGTTTGTTCCCAAACCTGTTATCCAATCATTTTAATGGGTAGCTACTTTGTAATTAACACCTTCCATGCTAACAAAGTGCAAAAGTTTCAACTGCTTACTGCATGTCAATAGAGAACTGTCCTATTAATTTTCATTGTCTATTGCTATTACAATAGCTCTCACGTTGTTCAAACGAATCTATGAAAGTTTTTTTAAAGTCCTCTTTTGTTTCCGTTTCGGGGTATGCGCAGGGGCAACTGGGTTGAACGGGAGCTGTCATCCTTGTATGAGAGGTCACTTGACACCCGTCCCACCTGATGTTGAAGGCAACGGCCAATGGAAGGTCGCCTGGACGCCTAGATAGATAGACTCGTCTGGCCCATGACCTATTTGAAATTGAAACAACAGCATAAGACCTAGATTTGACTGGTACGAACTAAGTATTTAGATAGACTGCTTAAATAATTTATAAACATGTAAATTCAGTATCGTCATCTTCCCAATAGGAATGATAGCTGTAATGCTTATCTGAAAATGACGATGCATGAAAATTATGCGAGAACAACCTACTCATCTGGTTTTTCCATGTATTTACTGTACTCAAGTACCTAAAACAATTTTATGAAATATATACAAAAATATTTTATTAATTAAATACTTATATGTATTTACAATGGTGTTTCCTTCCTTCCTCAAACAAATCCAAAATCCCATTTAACCAATAAACCTATTCCAAAAATCGCGTGATAATTTCAATTCGAATATTACGTGATTATTCTAGATTTTACGTCGAGTTATCTTTATGATTGTTATGTTTTAATTGTTTTATGTAGTTGAGCTACATAGGTGGTGATTGTGACCTACTTACCTATAGAATCCTACTTCTATTCAAATGCGATAGTTTGGGAGAATAGATGTATGTATGGATGTATACATATAGTTATATGTTTGTTACTTATACACGAAAAAACTACTGGACGGATTTGGATGAAACTTAACAGTAATATAGATTATACATCAGAATAACATATGGGATACATTTTATCCCGCGGGAACGGGTAACACCGCGGGGCGCGGCTAGTGTACCACTCTAGCAATCACTTGTAGGACCGCGGTCCATCACCAGGGTAGTACCATAGCGTCAATGGTCTCTACTCTAGGTATATTTTGAGTAAAACTCACTCATACATTAATTAAGATGAGACTCATAAGTACAACTGTTACTGCCGCACTCTGAAACGTTCAATAAATCGTCATTTAACTGATTGACGTAATTTTTCGTTCATTACACATCAAAATCTCTCATTCAATCTCTACGAGTACATATAGGAAGCATTTGATGTCTTTGAGTACGGACGTTAGTATTATTATTAAGGAAAGCGCCACCAATAAGATAAACATACATTAAATCAGTCGCGGCTTCACCCGCGTTATAGCCGTTCCCGCAGAAAAAGGACAAACTTTATCCCAAGTGTTATTCTGATGTATAACCTATAATACTGTAAAGTTTCATCCAGATTCGTTCAGTAGTTTTTGCGTGAAAGGTTAACAAACATAGGTACATACATACAATCATACGTACATACATCCATACTACACCCATCCTCACAAACATTCGCATTTATAATATTAGTAGCACTGTCTGTAAATCAAAAAACTAACCGACTATGTACTCGTATGTTGTACAATGTACTTACACTTACAGCAGGAAAATCTAAAGAAAAATATTTCCAATGTTTACTTTCTTTCAGTTCTTGGAACATAATTCGTAAAGGCGATACCGTCTATTTTTAAACCTAGGGTTTGGCTTCAGATTCAATCTATACTAATATTATAAAGCTGAAGAGTTTGTTTTGTTTGTTTGTTTGTTTGTTTGTTTAAACGCGCTAATCTCAGAAACTACTGAACCGATTTGAATAATTATTTCACTGTTAGATAGTCTATTTATCGAGGAAGGCTATAGGCTACATTTTATCCCGGATTTCCTACGGGAACGGGCACAACGCGGGTAAAACCGCGGGGCACTGCTAGTTAAGAAATAAAACTATACACACAATTTTGTAGTAAATAAGTAGGTAAGTACATTTCTTTCTTTCTGATGTAATGTTTGTTATCGGCCGAGAGGCAGGTAGCTGAAAGTTCTTATTAATTGATTGCAAATTGTGAACTAAATATAGTTAATTAAGTACCTATACTATGTATGTATTATCTACTTAGAGATTTCATTAAGAATGATCTAGAAAGATGAAACTCATATATAAGCGAATTTTGTGTGATGTGGTGATACTGATAGCAAGACTGACGCAGCGCAATAAAATTAAACAAAAATCTCGTTTATTTGCTGCATCACTGTTACCAAACTTAAGTTTTAAGTGGAACTGCGTGACTCAAATGCAGTGTTGTCCACTAAAGACTGACAGTGCTATAGTCGATATAAATTACGTCACGCAGTTCTCCCGTGCAGTATAAAACCATTCGGCTCCCTCCCACCCAGTTATTCGGACCACAGTCGTCGCGCTAGTTTCACGACTTCGTAATCTGTGCTTTAGTTTGCTTTAAAAAATCGGCTGTCAAAAATCGTAAGTAACTTTTTATTAACGGCTTATACTTTAATTCGACAGATTTTGGTTGCCCGAGACTAACACATTAATAGAATGTTATCTTTTGAGATACCTATCATTAATTGAGTTGAGGTACATATTTAAAACTGTGTGTTTGTCGAGAGCAATCAAAATACATGTCGCGGCTGTGATTAGGTGCATATACGAGTAAATAAGTATATGAGTTAAATTGTTACATTTGAAATAACTACTATTATTATTAGCAATAGATATCATTCGACTCTATCTTTTTTTTGTTTTTACTAAAAAGCAACTTGTTTCTATGTTTCTTAAATAACAAAAACAAAAAACTAGACTAGCTTAGTCTCTGGAAGCAAAAACTTGAAATGATTATTTTTAGATGTTTCGTACCTAAGTACCTAAGTATATGAAATATAAAATAAGTTACTTATTACCTTAGGAAATTCAATTGAACATTATTATTAGCATAGGACTATATTTTTTCTTACTATACTAGTAGTGAGTACACAAATAAAAACGGGCGTTTCAATTGAAGTTACTTACTTAAGTCATAAAACATAGTAACAAATAACCCTTCTAAGTTCTACCATGTCACCCGATTGAATTGAAATATGTACCTATCAATAAGATAATATTAATATTATTTCGCATTAATTGTTAATACTTTTATCACGTAGATAACTTAACACTAAATCTACAATACACGATAAGTACAACCCCAAACAAACAAAACTAAACGATAACAAAAGTGGGTACCTAGTAACCTCTCAATGGTTAAATAAAAGATATCTTACCAAGTACTTACTATGTAACTTTACTATCTATCAGATAAATTGTTACCGGTAAACAAGCTTATTTGTAAAGCCTGTACCGCCTACTGATAAATCGACTTTCAATGAGAAAGTGCTCCAATTCCAATCTTGATTAAAACATTTCGGTGTCCGCACCTTAGCAACAACGCGCCTTTCAATTTCTATCTCTCACGTATCTCTTAAATAATGAAAGTGGTTCATTTCATTTCTTCGTTTGATATGACCATGATAATGGACCAACAACAATACATAGTTGTTCGGTTGAGGCCAAGTTGAGGTAGAGTACATAAAGTTGGGGTCTTGATAGAAAGTTTTGTAAGTATTTTTTGACCGGAGATTGAATCTATTTTACCTATACAATGTCGTGACGGCTACGCATTTTTTCTGGTTTGGCTTTGATTAAAGGACCTTGAATTGATATGAGGGGCTAGTAGGTACTTCGCTCTTCCGTGGTTAGAGGGTAGGTTGATGTTAAGATAGAATTTCACATGACTTTGGTCATTTCGGGGAGGTTATTTACTACACTACTTAAGTGATTGTTAGTATTGCTATGGTGACCGACCTGTATGGTTAATTATTTTGTCTGATGAACTTAAACTAAGCAAGCTTACTTAATTTATTAAAACGAAGCAAGGGCGGGTCGGTCGTATTTTTTAATATCGCTTTACACCTTGAAATACATATTTTTTATGAACCGACGTAACCGGTGCCTCTACTAACCGGTACATTATCTAATAATATAGGTATGAGAGGAATTACAGAAAAAATACATAACGAATAAAAACAATGTTTTACTTTTTCTATGTGGTTAATGAAACCAAAGGCTACAAATGATGTCATTCGTATCTCCAACAGTTAAGTACCTATATAGGTACCTACGTAATTAGTTTGATACTGACTGTTAGAAAGATACAAAAAACCTTACAACACTAGTACCTACATACATCTAAGTACATTTACATAAAGATATCTTTATGTATGTTGGGCCGACAAGTTAAGTAGGTAGGTCCTACTATTGCCGGTTACTGCATACTTGTAATAACTCTACCAAGGTCGAATCTGATTCAGTTTCTATTCTACCGTTTATTTTCGCTTAGTCATGATGACTGGGGTTATCCTTGCGAGCAGTTTATAGTTTAAAACCTTTTTGGTAATTCCAATCTTTTTAGTTATCCCGTTTACTATTAACGGATTTATTAATGCTTGATGAGTCAAATCGTTGTAAATAGCTTTGCTGTATTTACCTACTTTAGTAGGCATATAGTTTACAATTATCCTGTTTGCTACATGAGTGGTTGTATCCTGTTATCAATTTATTTACAGCACGTTTGTTAGGTATTTATTTTCTTGTTTCCTACCTACTCATTTAAATAATTAAGTAGGTAGTCACTATAAGTTGTTAATTACCTACCTACTTGAGAAGAAGGTAGGTAGGTAGGTACTTAAGTCTCCTTATTTTAAATATTCATCATTAGATGAAACAATATTTTACTAATTATAATTCTCAAAATCTAGTAGATCTTATCTAAGTAGGCACCGGGTAGGTAGGTCCTACTTACTTAGTATAGGATTTTGGTGAGACATCTACTATTAGATTGTAGTACATTATGTGCAAAGTACCTATTATCTAAAAATGATATAAGTAAGTAATCAAAATAAGGGGTAGGTTTAATATAGTATCATGTTGATATTGAATCATATAATTTCCAGATAGTAAAACGGATAAAAGTATAATAACGCCTTTACATTTCTAATATCAACTCCTATCTCACTCGGTTGCTAGCACTATATTTGTGAAAGTTTATTTGTTTGTCCTGCTTTCACTTCGCCGGCTGAATTTGGCACACCCCGTTAGTACAATTTTCGCTGTAGAGAAGGAAGGTTACTTCGTAAGGTTTATCGATCAAAATTGAGTAAAATAGACGTGTTTTGATGTAAAACCGTAATCTTCAGTTTCCAAAACCGCTGAGAAAGAGGGATAACCAAAGCTTTACCTACTCGGAATTTCCTTGGCCGGGTAAAATCGATAAACATGACTACCAACTGCGAAACAAACGTCACGGCGACGACCTTAGAAAATCCACAAAAGAGATCGCGGCGGACTCAGGATGATTGTCCGATAAAAGCTGAATTCCGAAGACTAGAAAAAGCTGCAAGGGTTGCAGCGAGGAGAGCTGCACAACGAGCAAGGGAAACACCAGAACAAACACTCCTACGATTAAAGAAACAAGCGGAACGACAGGCGAGATTACGAGCTTCAGAAACTGTTGAACAGGCAGGTATCAGATTGAGAAAGCAGGCAGATAGACAAGTTGTTATGAGAGCTATAGAGACACCAGTAGAAAGATTCATCCGGCTTAACAGACAAGCCATGCGTCAAGCTGCGCAGAGAGCGGCCGAAACACCGGAACAGACGCGAAGGCGATTAGAAAAACAAGCTAAAAGACAAGCTGCGATCAGAGCAGCGGAAACTGTAGAAGAAAAACGAGCTCGGAGGATTATACAGACGATCCTTCAGAGAGAAAGGAGGCATGCTGTGAAACAAATGAAGATTGAACAAAATATGGCGTGTGGCGAAGCTGTATGAATTTGTATTACGGACAAAATTAGGAATTGAAATTGACAATGTTTAAACGTTGAAGTTAACCTGACTATTCTAGGAGAGTTCTATGCTTAAAACTGAGTATTTATCATAGAAAGACTGTAAAATCATGGTAAATACAAGAACGGGGAGGATAGGTACTTTGTTTACTTTTGTGTTGTGTTGTAAATAGTGACCTAGTTCCCGCGCTTCAGTAATCGACACAGAATAAAAGTACTTAATAACATTTTGTTATGAATGTAGTTAGGTGCATATCGAGTGTGTACTTTATACGCTTTTAAAATATAAAGGTATCAGATACGAAACCCTATTTTTACTATACATTCCCTATACTTACAGCTTTAGTAGGTTAGGTACTATTAAAACAATAGTTGGCTACAAATTGTAATCTCCTTGGGTGATTTGATTATTATTAGGCGTTTTTTACGTCCACAGTTTTTGGTACTTAATAAGTTATTTTCTTACGAGTTGTTGGTTAAAATAGTTGAAACCCTTTATTTACCTTTACCAATTACATAAATGAGCTTTAGGCTTCAGTGATTGACAAATGAACCAGATTTGACCTTTTAATTAATTATAGTTACTGTAATCCCCCTGCAAAGCAAGGTAGTATGTATTAACTTTGGCTGGCTATAAAATGACGATTTTTCCGTCAATAGTTTAGTAAAGTGTAACGTAAGTATTATTACAAACACTTCCTAGCTATACAATACCTTTGAAAATAGCTCTAACTTTACAATCAATACACAAAATAATAAAAAACCCAGAACACAACGCTTTCCATTTCCTTATTCGTGAAAGGATTGCACCCTTGAACGGTTTCGGTAAAGTAATCAATGGTTACCCCCAAATTACTTCCGTATTATTCCATTACTTTTTTAATTGTGTTGGTTCCAATTCCAATGCCATTTCATGAATGTTAATGTTATTTCAGATAATAATGGATTTTAATACAACTACTGAATACTGGGTACTTTTACTCCAGACCTATGTTATGCTACGGTGGTATGGTACGCGTATGTTTACCTAGACACCTTTGCTATACTTACTATTTTTGTTAGGCTATGCTGTATGCACGTGACGTGAGCTATGCAATACTATGCATAGGTACCTACCAACATGCAGACCTTTTTATGTATGGAACTCCTTACGATGTATACCTATTAAGTAACCTACCTTCTCGTATATTAATCTACCGCAATCTTTTTGTGTTTGAATTCCTACATAATTAGGTATGTCCTAAGGTGTAACTGCTTTATAATTTACAATGTAAGCTACTTACTATTAATTGAAACGTACGTTAATGTCATTATTATTTATTTAAAACGGGAACTTACGTACGACGGAGACTACTGTCGAGAGTTCCTCGACACGTTTCGGCCACATACGGTAGCCTTCATCAGGAGGTGGGTGAAGCGCTCGCGACAGCGTGCGGGGAGAGACGCTGTCGCGAGCGCTTCACCCACCTCCTGATGAAGGCTACCGTATGTGGCCGAAACGTGTCGAGGAACTCTCGACAGTAGTCTCCGTCGTACGTAAGTTCCCGTTTTAAATAAATAATAGTAAGCTACTTAGTTAGGTAACATAAAGTGCCGTAGGTTAGGTAGGCAGGTTAAGTAAGTTTCTTTATAAAATTGGCCGTGGCGCGCAAGTACCTATTTGCATTGTACCTTGAATCATTACCATGATAATCAGGTACCTATCTCCTTTGCTACTTGATATAGGTATTATTTTGTACCTTAGGCCTTTGAGGTTTGGGATCATATACATATTATAGGTAGGTAGTAAGTACCTAGTTACTATACTTACTAATATTATAAAGAGGTAATTTTTTTTACTTTGTTTATTTGTGTGTAGGGTCTAGTCCCAGAAAATACAAATTCGATTTGAATAAGTCTATTTGTAATGGATAGCCTCATTCAACGGAAAGGTTATAGGTAGGCCATTTTTGATCCCGAAATATCCACGAGAACGGACACAACTCGGGTAACCCCGGGGCGCTGCTAGTATTGGTACCTAATTGCTTATAATATAATTGATAAGAAAATGGTCGTTCCCTTCCAGTATAATGGCCCCTACCCTGTACTACGTGCCCGGGTCGGCCCCGTGCCGCGCCGTGCTCCTAACCGCCAAGGCGCTCAACATCGAGCTGGACCTCAAGCTGGTGGACCTTCATCACGGAGAGCATCTCAAGCCCGAGTACTTGAAGGTAAGCATGAAGGGCTGAATGGTCTTGTCAAATTAGTGGAATATTACGTGGTGCAGTACCTAACTATGTTTATGTAGGTACATAGTAAGTAGGATAATTATGTAGATTAATGTACGGTATGTAGTACAAATACACTAGTAGATAGGGTACATGGGGCGTCCATAGGCATAGGCAAATAGTGGGAAATACTCGAGATTTTCTTATTTACATTTTTATTAGTGTCTTATTGGACCCCCAACACTCTTACTTAATGTACTGGAGAAATGAAAATTGGTGGATTTTGGCTACTGTAGAATGAGACGATACCCAGACAGCCAGACCTACGGTTGGGTTCCTAGGCATATTTTCGGGATAACTAATAAAATAACTATCAAGAGATATACTTTAAAACTTACGTGATCGTACTGTTTAGTTAATAGCTACAGTACAAACCTAGCTAACCTCTATATGATATCCAAACTGTTATTATTGTTATAAATATAGATTTAAACAAACGATTTAATTAAAGCATTAGTGCATGCATGAAATACAATGCAGCTAACGGAAAAATACACAGCAAAATGATAATTATTGTTTCCTCTTTATTAATCTCTATCAGGCATAGGTACCTTTTGTTAGATCCTTAATAACAAAACGTTTAATTAAATAAACTTCGTTATTTTTGTGTGGGTTGTCGGGTGTACACAAAAAGAGATAATTTTGTTTCCACTCGAGATGGTTAAACCACGAAATTATTAAAATAATGACTAAACCCGACAGGTGGAGAAAACAGATGCTGTTATTTAAAGCAATCTGAAAAACGAAGGTTCCATTTTTTTGAATAATATTTTGTAAAAGAATCATGGATAGATATTAGGTAACTAGGTACTTGAATTTATTAATAGAATGATATTTATATTAGGTAGGTACTTGTATTTAATATACCTATTTAATTCCTATATTTCCACGGGATTTGTACGGGTTCATTGCGGGTACAACCATACGACCGCTATTTGTTTAATATATTTCGTAATACATAATTTCCTTAATTCAAACTGCTATATTGCGATACTGGCGATACAAACCAACTTAGGCAAAGCACTATGGCATTCGGCCAGCAGTTCCGTTCATAGAATATAATCAAAACCACTTATTTCTATTAGTTTATTATAGAACATAAACTTTATTGAAAGTGGATAAAGTTTACTTTAGCATGGAAAGATTATGAAGGTCTTTTAGCCGGGAGACTAGCTATGATACATGATGTAATACCTTAGGTCGTTGAACCTTCCTATGAGAATTGTTAAAAGTAGAAACTCTTGTGTAAATGTAACTCTGTGTAGATAGTTTTGTACCTTACTGTAATCGTAGAGCAAATTAACTAAGTACCTACCCATTCGTAATTTCGTATTGCGCTAATTCTAATTGCTGATTTTATCGTAACTAACGACTGTGTGTAGTACTAGTAGGTATACCAATAACAAACGCTTCACATAATTGCACGCGAGCTAGTAGGTATCTATGTGGGAATAATTTATTAACTTAAGTGCCAATCCACTTCATATTCAGCGCCAGTAGTCGTTTTATGCGTAGAATATAATAGAAATCAATAACGCACCTGCATTATTTACAATAGCAAAATACTTTTATGCAATAGCAATTTTTTATCATAAAACCCATTGTAAAGGTACTTACCTCTACCTATTTATATAATTTGGTTAGTGCACATCTTACAAAAGTGGCACAGCACAGCCCAAATGAATATTCCAAGGCAACAATTTGAAAAATATTAAACAAGTTTTTGCCCGAACACGTAGTACGATGCGTGGTGTGTGATAAGTCCTTGAAAACCAGTTGCCTCTAATCGTGTCGGCTGTTATTAGAATGCCGGCTCATAGCCAGCTAACAATCATCAAAACATGTAAAAACGATCGTTTCTTTTAGTATGAATGCAACGGAAATTAGGTTTTGGTAAACGTAAATCGATGGCCCATGATGGGAGATGATGATTATGCATTTTACATACAATTGCTAACTGCAGATGTTGTAAAGCTATTTATATCTATACTACATCATTCAGAGTGACGAGATATTCCGACCAAAGTCTAGGGTTATTACGAGTCGATATAAGTATTTTACTGTAGTAGGTTGTGGCCGTATAAGGTTAGTTTTTCCTGTGTAACAGAAGGGAGTCGCTAAATTATTCCACGAATAATGTATTTTTCTATTGCGAAAGGAGAGTCCAGCCCACCAGGCCCTCAAACCCCCCTTAAAACCTGACATACACCCATGATCGTGATCAAAGCATTATTTAAGCCCATGAACAGAAACCGTATGTACATCATATTATCATAGTCTAACCTAACCCACTTCTTTCTTGCAGCTCAACCCCCAACACACAGTCCCGACCCTGGTCGACGACGGGTTCTCCATCTGGGAGTCTCGCGCCATCATCACATACCTCGCCAACAAATACGGCAAGGGCTCCGCGCTGTACCCTGAGGAGCCTAAAGCCAGAGCGCTGGTGGACCAAAGACTGTACTTCGACATCGGCACGCTTTACGCACGATTCAGTGATTATTTCGTAAGTAGAAACATTATTCCATTGTAGTGTTGAAACGTTTGGCTAATTCCTAAAGTCAGCATTTTTTACAGGAAATGTACCTAAACTTGACTGACTAAAACTTTATCGAGATTTATTTTCTTCCAAAAAAATATTTATAAGTAATAGTTAGATACACTTAATTAAAATCTCAGTTATCCAGCAGTTCTATTACTTAGATAATAAAAAAAATATGCCTTGAGCCACCTAAATATGACCTATCCTATCCGAATGAATCTTAATAAACAAAGAAGCATGCACAAACTGACCTGATCTTTCCTCCATCAGTATCCACAAGTGTTCGGCGGCGCACCGGCTGACAAGGACAAGTTCGCCAAGATCGAAGACGCTCTCCAACTCCTGGACAAGTTCCTCGAGGGACAGAACTACGTCGCGGGCCGCAGTCTCACGCTGGCGGACTTGAGTCTCATGGCCAGTGTGTCGAGCTTCGAGGCTTCGGATATCGACTTCAAGAAATACGCTAATATTAAGAGGTAGGTTCCTAAAAGTATTAACTAGTTAAGTATATTTATTTCGTTTATGAGATTTTGGACTAAGCAGCCGGGCTGCGGCGGACGATACACGCACTAAAGAGCCACAATGTCCTCTCAGCCAGCTGATAATGGCTGCCTAGTGCGTGGGCTCCCTAAAAAATTGTGTAGACCTTCTCAATTTTAAACTTACTGATCTTGACGCCCTTGGGAATTTGCACGACTGCCTCCAATGATTCTACTTTTAAACATAGTGTAATAAATACCGTATTTGCCCCCAGATGGTACGACGTAGTGAAGAAGACTGCCCCCGGGTACAAGGAGGCTAACGAAGACGGCCTGGACGCGTTCAAGGCGCTAGTCAACAACATGATGAAGAAGTAACTCCGCACCGCACTGCACCACAACAAATATACGTTTTGACACACTGTTTGTAATACTATGTTTAAGATAGACTTAAGGCACAAATAAATATAATTTTAAAATTCAATTGTTTCATTTTGGTGGATGTGCTTAAAATCAATGACCAATTTTCTAAGAACTATTCATCTTAACTGATCAAGTTTTGTGTCTAATTAGGATCTTATTTTAGAATATCAGTACAGATTTCTAATCTTTTTTTAAACTCTCTGCGTTTTATACGGCAGAAAAGATATTAATAAAAATCATTTTGATTTCCCGATGTTTCGAGTTGACTGCTCCACTCGTGGTCACGGGCAGACTGAAGACATTAGAGAGATATGAGGGTAGGCGATCAAAGTTGACACGGTACTACCCCCCGATATTGACCAATAGCCGGGTCATTTTAGACATAAAAATAGTGATCAAATAAAGAAAATTCCGACAGAGCCAAATTTTCGTAGAGACCTTAGGTTTACCACAAGGAATAAAGTGTCAAAAGTCCCCATCAGTCCCATGTGAGCTTCGGGACTTATTCGGGGCCGAATGTCAAAATTTTAGGTTTTTTGGATTTTTCTCGAAAACGGTAAGTTTTATCGAAAAAGTATCTGAGAAAATAAAAAAGCTTATAAAATTCTCTATAACTTTAATTCTATTCACTTTTTCCATATTCCCAACCGTTATTGAACTACACGCTCCAGAAATGTAAAAATTAAGGACCTCGGGCAGGTAACTATGGAGCCTGCCCCAATGCTCAACAGTGACATGACCTATGTCATTTGAAAGGTCTTGAAGAGTTGTACAAGTTACTCCTAGACAGTTATATCGAATTCGACGGCCAACTCGGTGTTTTCGACCACCGAAGAATTACCACTGGAGGTGCTGTGGAGCCTGGACGGAATGCTCAACAGTGACATGACTTACGCATTTGAAAGCTCTTGCAAGTCACTTTTTGATAGTTATGTCGAAATCGGCGCCAAACTCGGTGTTTTCGACCACCGAAGAAAAAACACTAGGCGTATGTGCAATAATGTGCAGTTGACCCTGATCGTATTGCTCAACAGTGACATGACTAATGTCATTTGAAAGCTCTTATAAGTCACTCCTTGACAGTTATATCGAAATCGACGGCCAACTCGGTGTTTTCGACCACCGAAGTATTGACACTGATCGTATTGCTCAACAGTGACATGACACATATCATTTGAAAGCTCATAAAGAGTTTTATAAGTCACTCTTTGATAGTTATATCGAAATCGCCGTCCAACTTAGTGTTTTCGACCACCGAAGAATGGAGTTGGGCTATGCTATACCGAAGTATCGGCGCTGATCCTGACGCTCAAAAGTGACATGACCTATGTCATTTGAAAGCTCTTGAAGAGTTGTACAATGCACTCTTTGATACTTATATCGAAATCGACCGCCAACGCGGTGTTTTCGACAATTGAAGAATCGACACTGGGTGTATGTGCAGTTGACCCTGATGGTATTGCTCAACAGTGACATAACTTATGTCATTTGAAAGCCCTTGAAAAGTTGTCCAAGTCACTCCTTGACATTTATATCGAAATCGACGGCTAACTCGGTGTTTTTGACCAAAAATAAAAAAATATATGTACACATTAGTTAATAAAGGACCTGGACAAAATTCCATTCTTCGGTGGTCGAAAACACCGCGTTGGCGGTCGATTTCGATATAAGTGTCAAAGAGTGACTTGTACAACTCTTCAAGGGCTTTCAAGTGACATAAGTTATGTCACTGTCGAGCAATACCATCAGGGTCAACTGCACATACACCCAGTGTCGATTCTTCGATGGTCGAAAACGCCGCGTTGGCGGTCGATTTCGATATAAGTATCAAAGAGTGACTTGTACAACTCTTCAAGAGCTTTCAAATGACATAGGTCATGTCACTTTTGAGCGTCAGGATCAGCGCCGATACTTCGGTATAGCATAGCCCAACTCCATTCTTCGGTGGTCGAAAACACTAAGTTGGACGGCGATTTCGATATAACTATCAAAGAGTGACTTATAAAACTCTTTATGAGCTTTCAAATGATATGTGTCATGTCACTGTTGAGCAATACGATCAGTGTCAATACTTCGGTGGTCGAAAACACCGAGTTGGCCGTCGATTTCGATATAACTGTCAAGGAGTGACTTATAAGAGCTTTCAAATGACATTAGTCATGTCACTGTTGAGCAATACGATCAGGGTCAACTGCACATTATTGCACATACGCCTAGTGTTTTTTCTTCGGTGGTCGAAAACACCGAGTTTGGCGCCGATTTCGACATAACTATCAAAAAGTGACTTGCAAGAGCTTTCAAATGCGTAAGTCATGTCACTGTTGAGCATTCCGTCCAGGCTCCACAGCACCTCCAGTGGTAATTCTTCGGTGGTCGAAAACACCGAGTTGGCCGTCGAATTCGATATAACTGTCTAGGAGTAACTTGTACAACTCTTCAAGACCTTTCAAATGACATAGGTCATGTCACTGTTGAGCATTGGGGCAGGCTCCATAGTTACCTGCCCGAGGTCCTTAATTTTTACATTTCTGGAGCGTGTAGTTCAATAACGGTTGGGAATATGGAAAAAGTGAATAGAATTAAAGTTATAGAGAATTTTATAAGCTTTTTTATTTTCTCAGATACTTTTTCGATAAAACTTACCGTTTCCGAGAAAAATCCAAAAAACCTAAAATTTTGACATTCGGCCACGAATAAGTCCCGAAGCTCACATGGGACTGATGGGGACTTTTGACACTTTATTCCTTGTGGTACACCTAAGGTCTCTACGAAAATTTGGCTCTGTCGGAATTTTCTTTATTTCAATTGTTTAAAATGACCCGGCTACAATATAAGAAATATGTATGCGTTCATATTGAGACTGTCATGTCATCACTGACACCTGACACACAACAGTCTTCTCAAACTTTTTCTTGCTTTCTGTAACTGCATCAGCACAAATTAGCTCTTTGTTATGTTTAGGAATGACGCAATGCCGTTTGATTTACCACTAAATTAGTTTTCCCAACGGTTTTCCGAGTTTCATCTTGCATCTGATACATACAACCCTTCCAAATTAAGGGAGAATTGATAGGAAGCCATGTATGGCTAATGAATGTACAGTTACACACAGTTCTATGAATGGCAAATCATTGAATGTCAGTAGCCTTTATGCTAACTATGAGGTACTACATTCTCGGTCTATAGTTGTAATTAGTAACCTAGTGCTATCTAACTAGTGCATAGAAAGATACGATCTTTGATTAAAATAATATCTAACGAAAGTAAAAAACTGGAGGGATACCATACAGGTGAAGAATAATAAAATATCCAAGAAATTTACATTATATTTTATTTATTATCTTTGTCTTTAATAAAGTAATTACAGATAGGCACTAAAAAATAACCATGCATGTTTAAGACCATAATACAATAACATATATTTTTTAAATACAACTTCCCACCGTATCTCACTTGTCTGATGGAGCGCGCCGCCGGGCAGTCGGCCCGGCCCGCGCTGATGGCACGACAGCCACGAACACTAGGAGCGAGCATTGTTCATACGACTCCTCAATCACTGAGATAAAGTGTTAATATACCAATAATCTATCTCAACATGTTGCGAAAACAAAGCTTCCAATAAAAAAACATTCACATGTGTAACCATGTCTGAAGGCACGTAATATCAGTAAAATAAAAAAAACAGTTTCCATTTTAAAAAAGCTATTTCATACTTATTAATTCTAACTGCTAATGTAAATACAAAACGATGATACTGAAGCTATTCTTGTGTGCTATAACAAACGTTTCGGTCAGTTTAATGTATTGCTTTATGTGACGAGTCTGGACGAAGCCAAACCCAAACGACTCATTCTCTTGACACTTCATTGTAACTAAATGGACCACCTGTTCAACTTGCTATATAATTTCTTTTTCACTAAATAAATAGATATATAATATGAATTATTTACTAAGTCCAAATAAAAATTGTTAACACCTAAATAATAATGTATTCAGGTATATTTTACACAGGCATTGTGTAATAACTAGGAGCGCCAAACAATAAAGGGTGCTTTCACTATAACAAAAGCTTTCTCGCTAACTTGTGTTGTATTTAGATGTCTCATCAATAATGTAACATTAATTTATTATAATTAGGATTTCGTTCAGACACTAAATATCAATAATTACACAAAGCTATCTACATGAGCCACTCTTAACCGCTTTTGTGGTGTTGCCAGACGAAAAATAACATTAAAGAGCCAGTTCTATTAAAATATATTTTTTTACTGGCCACATTGTTTAGTAGAAAAAATAATTAACACCTTGGCCTTTTGTTAGTAACGTTGTTGCATGGATATGGTAGAGACGACACGAAGCCATAGAGTGGGTTGTATCACAGCACAGTAAGTGGGTCACTCGTCAGCCTGGCAACACATGATGTTACGAACATCATTATGTAGGAATGATTGATAATGATTGCAGTTTTATCTCCAGCCATGTCCCTCTCACCTCGGCTCCGATATACTGGACATTCTGGAATTTGTAAAACAATATCTTTAAATATATAACCACGTAAAACATAAAACCATATAAAACCACGTATAATATACTAAATATAGTATTATCTACGGAAATATTAACTGATAACTGGTCTGCAATATAATTATATCTATATCAGATACAACAAACTGAAAACAAAGTACTAAGTAATAGGTATTGTTGAAATTATGAACGAATTTATTTTCAAGTTCAAAAATGTATGGAATTGTCCCAAAGATGGCGAATAATATCCTAACATCTATTACCATAATATGGATGGAGTAGAAAAAGTCAATTCTCCGATTCGTGATATCGATACGTGATTATGTAGGTTTAAGTATAAGTATGTGTTGACGATGTATCCATTCTATAATAGATAAACTATTTCTGTATGTGGTACCAGCATCGAAGTAAAGTGGTCGTAGGCTGAGAAACGTATATTGAAGTGTTGTTAGGGACGTTTATGACTACTGAGCAACGATTGCAGTGAACGAAAGACTTTATTCGCATCGTGAACAGTTTAGAAGAAGACCACAGTATTCGTAATAGTCCATTAATTTATTAATAACTTCGAGACAATTTTCTCACAACAGTATTTAACAAAAACTGTAGTCGGTCGAGCCACAATAAGACCCGTCACAAGCCATGGTTGATGTTCCTATTATAACCATAGGTAGGGAATGAATGGATGGATGGATATTTCTTAATACTGTATGGGTATGATAATTACAGTCAAAATTGTTTGCCAGAGGGGAAATGCGCGCCAGTTAGCCAGGTTGAACGCGACGTTTAGCGCGCATTCCTAGCAGCGAAGTTTCATGCAAAATGAACCTAACGTTTGTAAAGTTGTCTGCTATTAGTTTAGGGCAGGGTCACATGCCCGGTTGGTGGGAATCGTACATTAGGCCAGTATCACTATAAAGACACCAACCGTGACTGCCTCGCGTACAATATAAAGTAGTGTTTGTGTAGTAGTGCACGGTGTGGTGTACCTGCGGCGTGCGGCGGCTACTGGCAGCACTGCTTGCGCACGGAGTCGGCCTGCGAGGGCCGCACGTCCGCCGGCTCGGCGTCGGGCCGGATCACGTCGCCCTCGGGCGGCTCGCGCATCTGCTTCTGAGACACGATCCTGTAGATCTCTGCAAACATACAACAACCGTTGGATGTGAGATAAACTATGGAAACTAGGGTTGAAGAACACGAACTTGAGCACCACACAATGATACATCCAGATACAGAATTAAGAAACTCAAGTTTAGGTTTATCTAGAACAGGAGTATGTACGCAAGTTTTGAAAAGGGGGTACCGATTCGGTCAAAAATACATATTAGCGCGCGTCCATGTATGAGCTTTTTGAAACGTAGCGTACCTAGCTGGACTCCTGGCTGTATGTTAATGTGTGTTAGTTACCCAATAGGGGTTGACGGATTAGATTCTAGATTTGACCTCGACCTTGATCCGTAATAATGATCTCATGGTAACTTGTAGGTTTTAATACTCTGATAACTTCAGTATCACGCAAATGACAATTTTGTCATTTCAATAATATTTTCATTCCGATACCTAAACTCCAACAAATATGTACTAATGCATTGCATATTAAACGTGTGGTACATTTTCTTCATATGCAATATACTCCCGAGGGATCCAAATTACATATTCCATTACCCAAATAGCAATGTAAAATCGCTCAATAACAGAAGTAAACAACACCTTTAAGTATTTAACTTTACGAATTCCATCAATCAACAAGGATAGTTAACCTCATAATCTATACTAATATTATAAAGCTGAAGAGTTTGTTTTGTTTGTTTGTTTGTTTAAACGCGCTAATCTCAGAAACTACTGAACCGATTTGAATAATTCTTTCACTGTTAGATAGTCTATTTATCGAGGAAGGCTATAGGCTACATTTTATCCCGAAATTTCCACGGGAACGGGCACAACGCGGGTAAAACCGCGGGGCGCTGCTAGTGAATTAATAAACACAGATATTCTATTGCGAGTCAACGGCCTCCCATATTTGGGGCACACTGTGTCATGTCTATTTTTAACAAGCAGAGGTCAATAACGGTACACTTAATATTAGTGTTAATTTACGTGACAAGAATCGATATCGATATGTATTTAATTAGGAATACGTTCCGTTTGCTCATGCGAGACAGCTTTTTTAAAGTATTGAATGACTGAAAGTGTGATATTAAATGTCAGCTAAAAACATATGGACAGGGTTGAAAGGTCTTGGGAGAATCTTCGAAATCGGTTGAAAATGTGATCATTCTGCAGCACTTTTTCATATACCTATCGAAATAATTTTTCAAATTGATTAGTAAACTACGCATATATGGTGTGATAAACAACAACAAAAACATATACATTGTATTAAGGAAACTTCCTGATTTTTTAAATCAGTTGTACATGCAATTAATATGTGTAATACATTATTTACTAGCAGTACCCCGCGGTTTTACCAGCGTTGTGACAGTTCCCGTGGAAATTTCAAGATTTTTTATACATATAAACTTTCCTCTTGAATCACTATCATTTAAAAAGCCGCATCGAAATCCGTGGCGTAGTTTTAAAGATCCAAGCATACATAGGGACAGACAGCGGAATGCGACTTTAGTTTTATACTATGTAGTGATGTAGTGAAGTAATTACGTTACCTATATCTTTTTTGGCACTTATTTATACGCGAGTAAACTGCGCACAAAGAAATCAAATCAATGAGTGAGTAACCGAAATATATTTATGACGTAGTTACTGACTTCTTATCTTGCTGTTCAAATTGAGTTTCGAGCACTTGTTCAAACTTTAAATTGTGAAATATGGTTTTAATTAATCTTACCATGAACATTGTTAAACATTATGAAGGTGTGTATATGGGTAACATGTTTTTATGCAAGTGTACTATGAATGGTAATCTATATATATAAAAATGAAACCCGTTTTTTGTTGTCGTCGCATCACGTGTGAATGGCTGGACCGATTTCACTAATTCTTTTTTTGTTGTATTTGTTATTATTAGGAGAAGGTTCTTACGGAAAAAAATATTAAGAAAATCTCTCAGAAATATTGAAAATTATACATTTAATTTTGCATATTAAAAAAAACACGCGTAACGAATGTCAATGTCATTCACAGCCATAGACTATATTGAAAGAGCATTGTTTGTTGCTACGCTAAGGCGGTACGAAGTTCGCCGAGTCAGCTAGTAAATAATATCCCTCAAGGGGTATTAGTATCCGTTATCTAGCGCAGACTTTGAATTGTTGTTTTAGTTGTATTTTATACTATCAGTGCCTTGCGGTTTGCCTTAAACCTTCTTCTTGAATGTAGTTATCAAATACAAAAAATAATTATTCGAATAAGTATATGTTCGAACATATTTCATCTGTAAACAGTATAACCTCGATGAATCATAGCTGTATGCAAAGAACATTAAGTACGGAAGTGGTTTGGGCGAAACGAGTCCTAGAGAGGTCGACATTTTTGAAGAATCTGTATGCATTATTTAAGAGAACTTACCAGTTAGAATATTCTGGAATGCAGGCTCTACATTAGTGGAGTCGAGGGCCGATGTTTCAATAAAACTAAGTCCGTTCTTTTCCGCAAACGCCTTCGCTTCTTCTGTAGGTATGGACCTGAAAACATTGTTGTACACAATGAATTGATGGCTTGAACTTGAAAAGTGAAACTGTTACATGGTCAAATCAAATATACATAATCAATACAAGTATAATCATTTTAGTTCCTTGATAATTTTAAATACCTATTATTTTTTATTTAACCGATTATTTAACAATCACGATAGACGTAAAAACGAAACCAACTCCAAATGCATTGAACATAAAATTGGTACCAATGTGGATGAATTCCGTTACTCTAAAATTGGTAAATCAATAATTTAACCTGTCTTCACTGCACTGTTAAGAAGTTCATATAGGTGTGATACCATTAAGCTGAGTAAAAACTTCAATACTATAAAGTGGAGCATCAAATATCCCATTTAGTTGAAGTACATGGTCTCCATGCAGTTCTATCCAAGCAATGGTTAGGGATGTACATAATTATGCCCGTTAAAATTACAATTGTGTTCAAAAACGTATACTAGCAGCACCCCGCGGTTTTAGCTGCATTGTGTTCGTTCACGCGGGAATTAAGAATGAAAAATGGCCTATAACCGTCCCGTTGAATGTGGCTATCTGTTACAAAAACAATTATTCAAATGGGACTGGTAATTTCAGAGATTAGCTCGAACATACAAACAAACTCACAAATTTTACCTCTTTATAATATTAGTACATATAGATATTTTAGTTAGAGTGCAGTTTGTGGTTGACCTTCTGTGTGTTAAATACATCCAGAACTACACTTTAGTGGATCTATTCTGTACCTGAAATTAAAACAATGAAAGAGCTTACCTAAGATGCCTGAGATCGCTCTTATTGCCGACGAGCATGATGAGTATGTTCTGGTCGGCGTGGTCGCGCAGCTCGCGTAACCATCGCTCGACGTTCTCGTACGAGAGGTGCTTAGCAATATCGTACACGAGCAGCGCTCCCACCGCGCCGCGGTAGTACGCGGATGTGATGGCGCGATACCGCTCCTGGCCCGCTGTATCCCATATCTGAGCCTTTATTGTTTTGCCGTCCACCTGTATAGAATATGAGGTTTGTTATAGCTGAAATGATGATTGGAAGGTGGAAAAATAAGATGCACACCAAGGACAATATTCCGTCAATTCTTTAGCTTCTATTATATTATAGGTAAAAATGTACAGAGAGATGGTTAAAAAGATGAGGAAAAACCAAGATGATACATAGGTGTCATCTTCTTAAATCAGACCTTAGATCATTTAATCAACTAATTAAACATTTCTGTATCTTGTCAACATGCCTTTAGATTTAAAAGATGTCTATTGTGTATGTTTCTCTACTAACTTCAACACACAATGGATAATCAAAATCAGTTCTGAAGAAGTTACAGGAATGAATACAATGTGATAGAGTTGTCCCAGTTGTTTAAGATTTATTGTGTCAGTACAGTACATTATTAGGGTTGAATTAAACATTTCATAGCATTTTGATGTTATTTTTCTTTCACTTAAAGACATAAAACAGATTAGTCTGGTTATTATCTCATAAACCTGTTTATTCAGTGTTTAATACATAAACTAAAGATTTGCATACAATAGTAATCTTTACCAAATAAAAACAACAGCCACTTTTCAAACCCAGTAAATATTGCTACAATTTCTTTGTCATACTGTTATGTTTTCATTTATTTATGGAAAAACTCAACAAAGAGATTCACACACACATTACAACAAAATTAAACAAAAAAAAGCAAACAAACAATAAACAGGTAGTGGTAGATTCTATAGAAAAGACTGGAAACCACATAACACAAGATATTATGGTGAACTTGCAACAAATGAACACATCCAAAATATATTCAAAATTAGTAACGGTCTGAGATAATTGATGAATCATACAACATGTAAAAGGTATCCTACTATTGACACCCACATTCAAGAACATTGCTTTGGTTAGTTATATTGATTTACTGTTGTGTTGTATGGTTATTAGTGAACTTAAATCTGTTAGGTGGTTACTACTATTATGTACACACAATGCAGAGTATGCCAATATCAAACTGAACTCAAGGCCTTAGAGTAATGGAATTATTTAGGTGCCAACCAATACAAACTAGCAAGTAGTCACTGTTAACAGCCTATCTTGCAAACCTTGGTGTCTTTTAGCCGAGATTTTAGACCACCTCAAGGCCTCCGACATGGTTTAACAATTGAAACAACTGGGACTGAGTATTTAAGGTGCCCTCCGAAGAGGGTTACGCTCAGATAGAAATGCCACTATTGGCTGCCCATCCAAGTAAGCTGCACTTTGCTTAACAATGGCAATGAGTTAACGTAGCTCAGCTAAACTACGCCCTGAGTACCACTAAGTAAGAAAGTTTATCTATAATATCTATAATAATATTATAAAGCTGAAGAGTTTGTTTTGTTTGTTTGTTTGTTTGTTTGTTTGTTTGTTTGTTTGTTTGTTTAAACGCGCTAATCTCAGAAACTACTGAACCGATTTGAATAATTCTTTTTGTAATAGATAGCCACATTCAACGGGAAGGTTATAGGCTATTTTTCATCCCGAAATTCCTACGGGAACGGGTACAACGCGGGTAAAACCGCGGGGCGCTGCTAGTTTTTTATAAGTTAACAGTTTACTCAAAGAAATTATTGAAGTATTGTGCAGTTAAGTAAGTTTGTGAAGGTTAATGGGAAGTTTCTAAGGATAAAACATTAGTTCTTTCCTATCTAGCCAGATTCTGATATGATTATCCAAAAAGATATAGAAAAATGGTTGTTAGGTTGAATATATTTTCACTGCAAAGAATTAACATTATCAAATTGATAAATAAAGTATGATGATCATCAATAAATCTAGTTACAGGTACCTAAATGTTTTTATGCAATAAGTACATATTAGTAGGTATTTTACTAAAGTTTTAAAAGAACAATCACAGATGTTGAAAAATAGTATTAATCATGTTACTGTGGTGATATCAAGCTATTGTCTAACTCAGCCAACTAAGCCATGATTCAGAATATTGCTATTTAACTTATTCATGTAAATATTTACTTGTCTAAACTCTGAGAAAATTGTAATTTATTGAATAATAAGACAAAGAAGATTACTGAAGAATAGGTAGTTTCTTTAACACAAAATGTTAATGAAGAACTATTATTGTTGTTATTGTTTCTTCACATAAAACTCTCAACAGAACATCCCACACAAAGCAGCATTAATTTCATTATCAGGCGCATGTGTCATCAATTAAAACTTATAAGTTCAGAGAAAAATGTAATTAGTGACCAAACAATGGCTCAGGGAACCAAATAATTAGTTGAAAAACTTACCTCTATACTTCTTGTGGCGAATTCCACTCCTATTGTAGATTTAGACTCTAAATTGAATTCATTTCTAGTGAAACGTGAAAGGAGACTACTCTTCCCCACACCTGAGTCACCTATGAGCACCACTGGAACAAAGCACAACCTTCAAATAACCAGTTTCACGTAAATAACTACAACATACACTCAATAACAAGGGATGTTATTCAGTTATTCCCATTAAATCAAAGCGAATCGTCCAAAGATGACTCATGGATAACGAAATTCAACAAAAAAACGATCAATACAACCCAATCAGCTGATGATTACACCAATTAGGTTTGGAACAATGTTTTGGAGTCGATGGGGCTAATAACGGTATAGTTTGCGTTGCAGAAAAAAACAGGTAGATTTGACGATATAAAACAAAGAGAAATTAACATCGGTTAGAATTTTCTACGTCATTCTAAGATGAAACTATCAGACCAAAATATGTATGATACAATAGATCTGATTGGAGCAATTTTTAACTATTTCCGATTATACAGATAGATCTACAATATTTACCTTTGAACAAGTAATCGTATTCGTCCTCTCTTGTGCCCATTTTGATTTATTAAGAGAGAGTTTTATAGATCGACGTCAAATCAGAACAACTATGATACGTCAAGTCAACGAAAACAAAATAACTGGAGACACAAATATCACAGACTTTAAAAACACTGCACAGTTTTAGTTTCTTCACTTTTGTACAAAGATCATTTAGATTTTAACGGGTTCTTTTATTGATAAAAACTTAAATTGTCATAGAGACAAAATGGCGGATTGTTTTACGCCCCTGTATGATACGTTCAAAAACTAGTATTGTAAAATCTTAGAAAAATCTATAAAAGGGACCAATAAAAAAAAATCCCAGACACGTTAAAACCAAGATTTTTTGTATTAAGTATTTAAGTTTCCCTTTATCTGATTGTTTTCTGCAGTAAAACAAAACCGAATTAAGCCCGTACTGCTGCTTATAAAATAGTCCACTTGTTATTTTTAGTTTTCGATTGTAGCTAATCTTATGTCAATGACGTATTATTTGGCGTTGACATTGACAGCAAAACTAACCTCCAACTGTACAAAATTATGTTGTATTCAATTTAAGTAAGGCGCCGCTTCGTGAGTCCTTAGCCTGAGTCGTTTGGTTCATGTTATGTTACCTACTTGCACAGACCACGAAACAAAGGTTACCTACTTGCATGCATGCTTCGATCAACAGTGTATTGTTGATCGAAGCATGCATGTTATAATTTCGAATTCTAATAGTACAAAACGAAAATTTTTATACAAAAAGATCCTACGAATTTAATAATAAATAATGGTCATCCTGTTTTAAAATTATTTATTAACACTAACAATCTAAATTACATTAATATACAGTACATTTCGTAATGACTAGGCTGTGGCGGCAACTGCTTCGTCCTCGTCGTCGCTGTCTTCTTGGACTTCTTTGGCCAGTGTGCGGTCCACGAACACGAACGGATCTATTTTTAACTTCTCGGGTGATGGTGGGCTAACTATGATACACCTGAAAAAAATAACTAGTTAGAAACAGATTAGGGTATCAATGAAATAATTTAAAAATCGGTCAAGTTCGTAACCAGTTACGAATGACTTTTAGCAACTTGTTATCAGACATATTTTTTAAATTTGTTTTTATGGGTAATGCCTTAATATTAATATATTTTTTTTAACGTAACCTCGCTGTCCCACTGCTGGGCAAAGGCAAATGTTGTTATTTCTTTTAATTTTATTTCATAGATAATTAAGTTAATTTTTTTCATGTCGGGCATACGGCGAAATATGAAATGAATACCTACAATGACTATTTAGTGCAAATAAACGAACGATTACTTTACTTTACAATTCAAGTGGACCGAAGTATGTGCAACTAGTAACTAGTTCAAATGTTTTTGTACCTGGTAATAAAGAGGCCTTCTCTTTTAGGACGAACAGACTGCAAATCTTTTAGCAAAACTTCAATATTTTCAGCAACTTGTTTTGCATCCATATTTAACTGAAAAACATAAAAATAAATCAACATTCATTACATTTTCTCTTTAGGTGTCTTCATTCTTAATGTGATAGATCACTGCAGAGCAATTCCTTTCCATTAAATGACTCCATGAACAAAAAAAATCAAATCCTCACCCTTCCAACAGCCACTTCCACAGAGCCAAAATTCTCCTGCTTCTCATCTTTGACCACCCTATACTGTATGCCTCCTGAAAGTTTCTTGACCAAGGTGGTAAGATCAGTGTCCAAGGTTCCGGCTTTTAGTGTTGGGAACTTTCTTTTCATCAACCCTCTGATAGGAACCAATTCAGTAATGATATTTGGATGAGCAATAACATAGTCATATTCAAAGAGTTTCACTTGACCTTCCTGGAATGAAGAAATTGGGATTACTTTACTTTGAGTGGCTAGTAATGACATCTAAAATAATGGTGGAAATTTCTTTTCCATAAATTTTCAAATTGCCTTTCATCAGAGTAGAATTAGTATGAAAGCGAATCAGAGTAACTACTTAGAAAAAATAAAATATAGGAGATATCTTATTGTCTTGTCCCATTGAATCTGAAGATGGATTACTAGTATTTGATTTTTTAAAATCTAATATTTTCATAGCAAAAAATTCCAGACTCATATACATATAAAGAGGTAGAGGTAGCTAAACTAAAGACGTTGGTTAATTACCTGGATCTTCTTAACCAGTTCTGGTCCACCAACAGTAGTGGCTCCAGCCTCAAGCACTTCCTTATTCATCTCTGGTCCTTTACAGAATGCTAAAATAGTGCGCTCCTCGTCTCTTGAGAAAGGGTTAGGTAGAAGAGACAGTCTGGTGAAGGAATCCATGAAGCGATTCTGGAATGATGGTAAGTGTTTTGAAGAGTACCTACTATTTATGTTTGCTTCTATCTATATTGTTTTTCCTTACTTATGGTGCTGTCCCACTCAAGCATGGCTACTACTGACAATGGGCAAGTAAAGGCAAGGTCATATTTTTGTAAGAACTGGCCTATTTTTTGCCTAATTTAAAACAAGATCCTTTCTGGAAATGTATGCCCTAGCTAGACAATAAATCGTAAGTAATAATTATTTTAATTTTCTCACCTTTTTAGCAGCTGCCATGTTGAATTCAACCCTAGCAAACACGTAAGCATTAGGTTGGTTGTACATAGTCGGGTGATGAGTCTCTTGGTGAGCCTTGACAGCATCCTCAGCCGAGTACACCACCCATTGGAAGTACTTCAACGGGAACACATCATCTTTACTGATGGCCTTATACGAGTCGTCAGCGTGTTTATTTGATACTGCTGCTGAAATTCTGATTAGAAATGTATTTTGTTATTCATTTATAAGGAGTACCTAGTCAGATATTCTGCTGGTTGGGTAGTGTTTAAATCAGAAGAGTTTATTTACATATTTGTTCAATGCACCAAACTTTTGGATGGCCTATGATACCTAAGTGTATTGAAGTTTCTTACTTGTTTTTGCCCCTCTGGTTGTGTGGAATAAATCCAACCTTTGTAACTTCCACCTTGACTTTCTTTGCGCGGGCTTTAGCCCTTGTACCTTTACGAGCCGCATAATACACCGCTGCGGTGTGGATAGACCTCTGAAATTATAAAATTTAAAATGATATGACTTGAACAGAGACTTGGTAAGTTTTCTATATTCTAAGCCTTAGCTTAGAATAACTACCCAGATTCTAAGCATCTAAGTATCTCATCTGACTTGGAAATAATTCTGTATTAATCTAAGGTTTAGTTAATATTTACACTTACCAAATTAGTAGAATTACTTGAATAAAGCGATAATGAATTGAACATAGATCCTGAAACACATAGGTAATATTAATTTATATTTTTATATTATGCACAACAAAATATTTGTATAAACCAAACTCACGGAACAATGTCCCGGCCATGTTTATATATCCGGTTAGAACAGATTTAGGCAAATAATTAGTTTTAATTCATATATTATTTATTTACAAGGAGAAAAGTCATGAAATTTGAGGTTATGTATGACTTAAGAAGGAAAGTGGAAATTTCGAAATTTCCACAGATAAATCGAACCCATGGTCATATATGTCAGTGTCAGTGTCAGTCGGAAATAGTAGTCAGTGTCAAAAGCCAATAACAAAAAAATTGAATTGATGGTCCCCTAGCCCGTTAGCATGTTTTAGTGATGGGCATGTAAAAAATAAATCGAATAAGTTGCAACTAATAGACATAATGATCGAGAAAACGTACCATTTAAGATTTGGCCTAGTATATGCGATTGAAGACCTCATGCCAAAATATAAAAAGAAAACTGCACTTCAGCATAAAAAAGTCTATTATATTCAAGGAGAGACATCTTGAGACGGATAAAATTACACTAATATTGATATTTTATAATTATTTATAGCAATTTCCATACGTTCAAAGAATTCAATCATTGCATCGGCAGTAAATTGTCATTTTATTAAACTACACGTTATTCATTGTAACAGTATTGATATTTTAAATATCGATTATTTTCCCTATCAATCAATCAATCCCGTCGATTTTTCAATCACAGTTTTGAAACTTTTGAATGTTTGTGTTTGTTTGTATCGTTTCGTTCGTTCGAATGTCCGCCTGCCGCGTTCAGTCAACTTTATTTTCCGTTGAGTTGAGCGTTGACTAAGTACTGTTTTTATAACTTTTATTAAATTACGTATATTTATTGAAAGTGCAGCTAAATATAATGAATTAAAAACTGTGAGTGCAAGCATCAGAGATAATGGAGACACTTCATTTAAGTTTATTAGCGATTTCGCTTTGTGTTTTACTGTGGGGTGTGGCCGGCCAATATGAGTGGCAAATACGAGACAGTTTCGACGAAATTCGAGGCAAAATGGATAAAATAAATGAAGATAATTGTATTATTAGTCATTTAGACGACCTTTTCCTTCCTATGGACTCGGTTTCACACTACCCAGATGTAAAAGAAATCAACATAAACCCGGTCTTTCCGAATCGTACTGCGATGTTGCATTTACACAACATGGCTATGAACAGGGCGTTTTTCTGGAGTTATATATTACAGTCTAGGTTTATAAGGCCTGCTATAAACGACACATACGACCCTGGAATGATGTACTATTTCCTATCGGCTGTGGCGGACGTCGCGGCGAACCCTTACATCAACGCTAGTTCCATTTACTTCTCGCCGAACATGTCATATACATCGTCTTATAGAGGATTCTTCAATAAGACTATGCCTAGATTCGCGCCAAGAGCCTACAGAGCTGATGACTTCAATGATCCTGTCCATCTACAGAAGATTTCAACTCTAAACACTTTTCATGTAGAGGATCTTGGTGCCTTCGACCCTGAGAGTCTGTCGCAGGATTACACTTCAGAGTTCTACCGTATTAATGAGTGGTACAGGTCATTTTTGCCTGACCAGGTTGATAAACGACATGACACAAAGACTACATATCAAGTAGAGATCAGATATGCTAACAACACCAATGAAACATTCACGTTCCACGGGCCTAGGGGAAATGATGAGGTAAGATGCATATTTTATTTGTAACTTGCTTTTCAGTTTCACATAATTACAATCCATTGTACCTACTTAAATAACTCAAAATGTCACCAAAACTCTTTCAAGCTTAAAATCTTTTATATAATGTTATTAATATGGTAAAAAGTATGAAATTCTATAACACATAGTATAAACCAAAATAAACCAATTCATAATTTCATCCCAATTTTCCTTACTCTTAAGTCTTTGATCTTCAGGGTTCTTACTGACTCTGAACTTTCGCCCACAGAACCCAGGACCAGTGAACTGGACTCATCCATACTTTGACTGCGGCCGTCTCAACAAATGGTTGGTCGGAGCTGTATCTCCAGTAGCTGATATCTACCCAAGACACACCCAGTTCAGACATATTGAATATCCTACGTAAGTATCACATATCACAGTTGTTATATCACTTTATGTTATTCATGTATCCTTGTATCCTGCCCTTTTTTGATACACTCATACAATGTATTCTTAGAGTCATGAGTGTTTTAAATAATGTTTGTCCCATCACTAAACCTGTTTTCTTTCATCAAAGGACTTCTTTTTATTTTTACAAATAGGATATATGAGCAACTAGCAGCGCCCCGCGGTTTTACCCGCGTTGTGCCCGTTCCCGTGGGAATTTCGGGATAAAATGTAGCCTATAGCCTTCCTCGATAAATAGACTATCTACCAGTGAAAGAATTATTCAAATCGGTTCAGTAGTTTCTGAGATTAGCGCGTTTAAACAAACAAACAAACAAACAAACAAACAAACAAACAAACAAACAAAACAAACTCTTCAGCTTTATAATATTAGTATAGATATGAACCATGACTAGCTCTGGATCTTAGAAGATAAAATAATCCCTTAATAATGTTTAAAAAGTTATACCTGTGGTGCAAAATTCTCTTTAAAAAGGCAACCTTTAAAAAATATTTTCTAGGTTCATAATAAATGGATGGCATGTAAAGTTCTTAAAAACGTAACATTTATGCATACAATGCACCATTATCTTTTATTAAATCTATACTTATCTATACTAATATTATAAAGCTGAAGAGTTTGTTTTGTTTGTTTGTTTGTTTGTTTGTTTGTTTAAACGCGCTAATCTCAGAAACTACTGAACCGATTTGAATAATTCTTTCACTGTTAGATAGTCTATTTATCGAGGAAGGCTATAGGCTACATTTTATCCCGAAATTCCCACGGGAACGGGCACAACGCGGGTAAAACCGCGGGGCGCTGCTAGTTATATAATATAGGTAATACACTAATGATACAATCTCATGTTATGATTGCATGTTGTTTCTTACATTGATAACATTTGACTTCATGTATTGTTTTCTATTATATGGCTAAACCTGTTTGTAAATTTAAACTTCCTTGAATGTTTGTTTTATAATATGTGATAGGTACTTTTTCTGTTCTGTTTTCATACCTGATTTAGTATTTATAATTTTTTTTATGCATCAAATTTCGGAAATGATCATATTTTAGATAGATATTTTGTATTAAGATTACCACTTCCCAGGTGGAACTATGAATCAAGAAGTCTTGGGAGAAATACATGATTGTTCCTTACTACTCTCAGGTATACAGCAGCAGTGGTAATGGAGATGGATTACGACAGAATAGATATAAACCAGTGTCCGAAGAGTCAGGGGAACGATAAACCGAACAGATTCGCCGGCACGGCGCGGTGCAAGGAAACTACAGAGGTGAGGGGTCACCAGTAGCTTACCACGATATACACAGTATAAAGATTACCCACCAGAAAGTCTACGTATTTATTATATGTTTATTTTGCGATTAAATCACGTCATATAAACATTTCCTACAATCAGTTTAACTCAATACTCAAGCTCAATTTTAGTGGTATTTAACGAAGTATACTCGTATTTTTAATTATTAATGCTGTTTAATAGATAATTTCAAAATCTCTTCGTTGTACCTCGTCATTGGTCAATTGTACTCCGCTTTGCTTTTATGGAAACGCAAGTCTTCAGTCATAATCTCAAGTATAAGTAATAGCTGCGTGTTGTGTCAGTGCGAGCCGCTGCACGGCTGGGGCTTCCGGCGCGGCGGGTACCAGTGCCGCTGCGGCGCGGGGCGGCGCCTGCCGCCGCTCGTGCGCCGCCCCTACCTCGGCGAGCTGCTGGAGCGCGCCACCTCCGACCAGTACTACAACAACTACGACTGCCTCAAGATCGGATGTAAGGAACATTACACGGACTGTCGGATTATCAATTAACATCGTTCGCGTGTGCAGTGGAAGTGCAGCATTTGCACGCGCGTGGGTTCGCACACACACATCCATGCATTGAACATACTTTTTCGTAGTCGTATCGAATCGATAATTCGATATACATACATATTATAATAGATAATAAAATTTAGTATGGGCATTTCAGTATTAGACATATCATAAATTTGAAAAAAAACAATTTGAAAAATTCTCATAGATATGTTACAACTTTGAATATAATAAAGGTTGTTTTGTATACTCTATTTTCCTTACGATACTTAAAATGTGGACTTAGTCGTCAATTTTCCAGCCGAGAACGATTTCTCCTGAAAAGGAAAAGGTTTAGAGATAGGGTACGATTTGAATAAAATCACTAAACGTTTTTCGTCTAGTGTAAGCATGCCTCACATTGTGATGGTCTCTGGCAGGGATCCAGCGGCTGCCGGTGCGCTGGGAGAAGGCGAGCGCGGCGCTGCGCGCTGTGTACCGCGCGCGGCACGCCGAGTACGTGAACGCCACGCGCGGCCGCGCCGCGCTGCACCAGCAGCGGCTCAACGTCTACGACGCGCTCAACTTCATCCGGGGCGTGCAGCCGCACAACTGTTCCAAGTCAGCACTTTGTATTATAATGCGACAGTCAGTGAGGACGGATGTCTGTTTGTGACTTTCACGAAAAAAATACTTGACGGATTTGGATGATTATAACACTTTATAATATTATAAATAAATTAATATAGCATCAGAATAACATATGGGACAAATTTTATCCCGAAATTCCCGCAGGAAGTAGTACCCGACTACGCGGGTAACACGGCTAGTCGTTCATAGTTTACGGTCAACATGATTTAAATCGCCCGTCAATTGGCTTTGTTTATTTATGGTGATTTGCACAAGGTATTATTACCCACTCCTCTCTTTGATGCAACTCCAAGCAGTGAACAGGCAGCCTTACATACTTAGGGATAAATAACAAATCTTGTATCTGAACCATACATTACCCACAGATTGCGTACAATTAATTTGTCAATCTTTACTGGGATGTTAAGTAAAAATACCACTAAATATTCAATTTGTTGTAGATACAACCCGACGGATTTATACTTGAACGGAGACATCGCTTACGGCGCCAAGGAACAGCTTGAGAACCAAGCTAAGATGGCGGTCAGGCTGTCCAGCTTCATCAGCTCCTTCTTACAGGTAATATAATTCGAAACTATTCGTAAAGTTGTTCATCACCAATACTTTGTAATGCAACAGCCGCGGTTTCACTCTCGTTATAACCATTCACGTCCGAATTTTGAGATAAAAAGTAGCTCAAAACCTTCCCCGCGAATCATCTCTATACAAACTCTATCTATCGATGTAGCCCGCATACGTACTGTTAGTATAGTAGGTTTTGGATTGATGACGATCAGACAGACGCAGGGTACATGTATTTTTGTAAATAAAAATGCAGACTCGTTAAGATGTTCAAAGCATCTCTAATACTTAGCCCTCTATATCTCAAATAACATTGTTTCAAAGATTTCCGATCCTCAAGAAGTGTTCAGCGGTAACCGCGTAGCGGACAAGCCGCTCACCGAAGACCAGATGTTCGGGGAAACGTTGGCCATCGTGCTGGGAGACTCCAAGGTCTGGTCTGCAGGTTAGTAGTACATTATGTATATTTTTGGCAAGTAACAAACATATTTTGTTTATGTTTGCGACAAATATTGTGAATGTAATTCTCTCATAGATGTTCTGTTATCTTTGAGGTCTTCTAAGTTTGAGTTTTGTTAATAAATCTTTTTCTTCGATAATGTATGTGCCACCTATTTGTATTGTTTCAGGAACATTCTGGGACCGAAACAAGTTTACTAATCGCACATTCTTCGCACCATTCGCATACAAGACTGAATTGAACACTAGGAAGTTCAAACTGGAGGATTTGGCCAGATTGAATAATACTGGTAAGTAATTAAAACAGAAAAATTAGGGTGAAGTGGCTTATGCAGAAAAACTACAGTAATTTTGTAATTATTTTTGTAGTTCTCACATTACGTTGTTAAAAACGTGCAGCTCGGATGACGCGCTAGTACTACTTCTTTGATCCTTTATTTTCTTTCGGCGCCGTCGATCTTTTCTATGCGTATATGTGTGCGAGGCCTTGACCTCAATTCGTTCGACGCGTTCGGCTCGGACAAGTGTGCGTTCACCTTCATTAGGATTGTTTTTAAATTAACCCATACATACAAACTAATCGCAACAAACTTTGCAGAGGAATTGTACACCAACAAGCCGTGGTTCGACTTCCTGAAACAGCGGTGGTCTACGAACTTTGACAGGCTTGAACAATACTTTTTAAAGATGAAAATCCGTGACGACCAAGTCGGTAAATACTTGAAGCGGTATGAGAGATACCCTACGTACTATAGGGCGGCCAGTTTGAGCCACGGACATTGGACACAGCCCTACTTCGACTGTAGCGGCCCGCTCAAACAATGGGTGATTACATACGCGTCTCCATTCTTTGGATGGGACAATGTCAAAGTGAAATTGGAGTTCAAGTGAGTATAAACATTTTCTGAATGTATGAAGTTGATATAGTTTCTGGTAAAGTTATCGTCAAGCGCAATTCAATTTGTTTTCATATAATATGGCCTCTGTGACGTTATTAAAATACCGCATATGCATGATGCATGGATTTGACGACTGAAGTAACCTTCCAAGTCGCTTAGTATCGGCTGCGTGCCGTTTTGTGTATAACATTTGTTAATAGATTTTAAAAAATCAGAACTTTTAGACCTTTTTTTTTGTCAAGTCAATGAAAATGGGAAGTATGTTGTTCTAAATTCCGTTGCAAATGTTTGTGCTGCATAGTTCTTACAAGCTAAGTAACGACTTGTTTAACTTTAGTTTTTTGTTTACAATATTACATAATTTTTTTTCTATATTTCAGAGGTGCAGTAGCAGTTACGATGTCGCTAACATCTCTGGACATAAACCAGTGTCCTGACCAGAACTACGTGCCAAACGCATTCAAGGGAACTGACAAATGTGACACCAGCTCTTCGTACGTGAGTATTAGCTACAGATATACATGTATACTAATATAATAAAGCTAATATTTTTCATCCTGAATTTCCTACGGGAACGGGCACAACGCGGGTAAAACCGCGGGGCGCTGCTAGTTAATATATTTGTGTGCATAACCAGTCTTTTTCAAATTACCTTATTTTCAAATCCATAATCCTCATTATTTATACAGTCAGCAAGTGTAACTTGATGTACTGAGGGAAAAAGTGTGCGTGGTTACTGATGATGTAGCTTTCAGCCTTAGAGTGACTTCTCATTGTACTGATATCTTCGGTGAGATGAGAGACCTTTGCCCAGCGGTGGGACATGACCAATACTTATTATGTCAAATGGAATTACACCTAGATATCTAGAGTGTTCTTAGTTCCTGCTCGTATTATCAACATTTTTTAAATTATCTATTCCAGTGTGTACCGATCCTAGGCCGTGGATTCGAAGTAGGAGGCTACAAGTGCGAATGTCTCCAAGGATACGAATATCCATTTGAGGATCCTATTACATATTTCGACGGGCAAATCATGGAGGCCGAATTCCAGAACATTATCGTTGATAAGGAAACACGTATTGATATGTTTAAGTGCAGATTGGCGGGCGCAGCCGCGATTCAGAGTAGCTTGGTCACTATAGTTGGTGTGTTATACCTACTGTTTAAGTTGCGGTAAACTAAAGTCTTTACACTGTAGCATGGGGCATTGCTGTCGTCATAGTTAAATTTTACAGACTTGAAAAATGTTGGTCTGGCGTTTATGATCTGATTTCGAGATCTATTTCTTTATAAGAAAACATGCTTGTAGAGTGTTAAAATGTTCAACAGATTAGACAAAAGAGCCTTTTGTTGTTAACCGCCCAATGCTATAACGTAAAAAAATATGAAAGCGTAGTGTAGAGAGGTAATATACATATATACTTACCTCAAAAAAATTATATCACAAGATAACATTTTGTAGTTAACTGGCGACCAACACTCGCTTCAAGGTAATCAATATTGTGTGAGTTTCCCTTGGAGATAGTGGGATAATAAGAAGCCAAAAATCTTCCATTTTAAATCACTGTCTGTTGGTGAGGATTACATCTGTTCAGTAGTGTTTGAGTTTCGCCCAGACAGACAAATCGTTTTATATTATGTAAAGATTTTGATATTGAAAAGAATCTCAAATAGATTGTTATTGAATTCTGATTAGAATTAAGAATTATCATGACTCTTATATCTCTTTTTTCATTAAAAATATTACTTCTTGCACTTATCTACCTCCATGAAACTTCGTATACAGAAATGATGCATTAAAAAATAATTACGCATTCAAACTGTTTTCCGATATTGACTTAGCTATACAATGTGTGAGAATACAATGGTTAATTTTTATCTTAACAAATTTAACATCTTGTTTAATATACATTATAATGTATTTGTGAATGTATATTATACATACCTGTTTTACTGATTTCTACTGAAACCTATTAATGTTATTTGACTTGCAACGTAAGTGGCCTTATACATCTTAGATAGTAAGAATAGCTTAGTTTTTAGTGGTTAGTCAACTCTTATAAAGTTCAAATACTTATATTTTATTGTATTTATTTATAGTTCAAGACATTATTAAATATTTGCCTTTATTGTAAATGTAGTAATTGTTCGATTACAGTGACTAATTTGTACTTATGTCTAATTGTCCATTCCACGTGTAATAGTTTTTTTTAAATATTATGGTCCATGTTAATAATAGACTGATAGCTATAAATATCTTATTTTTGAAATGTACCTTTTGTTTATTTGTCGCGATATTTTATTATATTATGCAATTGAATCTCTTACAATATATCAAGCACTTTTTAATTTTATAATGTTTTTTTTTACTTGTATCTTTATTTTACAATCAAATACCATTTGTATATGGATTATTATGTAAATACTTGATATACCTACGTCCATTTGTGGTAAACATCAGGTCATATTTTATGTAATAACCTCAGAATACAGAATTCTGTATTCTGAGGTAATAACTAGCCTTTCAGCCGAGTGTACCTAAAGCGTAGATTGACTAAGTCGCGTTACGACTAAATGTCATAATAAAAGAGCTGTTGGCCTAGAAATATATTGGACTATTTAGTTAACTGCCTATTTCTCAGTAGTGCTAAATCTTAGACTGCCTATTTCTCAGTAGTGCTAAATCTTTACCAGTCATAATCAGTACAAGCCTTAATCGCGTTATGCCTAAACGACAATTAAGTAAGTAATAACATTATTCGGTAAGTTAGGGTTATTTTTTTTTTTAACATTATTCGGTAGGTTAGGGTTATTTTTTTTTTACTAGTTCCATAGTTATCGGTTAACATTATGGGGGATTATGAGATCCAACGTAGATCTACAACTAAAGCTGATGGTCAAAATATCTGTTGACCTATTTCGCTATAGATCTACAACTCTGATGGTCAAAATATCTGTTGACCTATTTCGCTATAGATCTACAACTCTGATGGTCAAAATATCTGTTGACCTATTTCGCTTTATGCCTACTCGCGTTACGTCTATACTCGGAATTTTAATTCGATTCCAGATTTGACATTAGCTACTGTCATTTTGTGAAATAATGATACCACATTAATAGTGTAGTGTAGTGATACGAATATCTTATTTCATTGCGAATCGATATTTTGTTATTTTGTTGGGTTTTTGTTAAAGTGTTGTTACGTTGTGTTTGTTGTTACGTTTATAGTTTTAATTTAATAATTATTACCATAATACATCTATCTGTTTTATTTGTCATGTTCCTTCATGATCACATTTTTTTATTGATTTCACACACAATTATAAAAGAAAAGTCTCAGATCGTTAATTAATCATCAAAACTAAATTATCGGTTCAGAAATATTTAATTTCCTGATATACTTAGTTTACGAGAGTAAAATTATAAACGAGAAGAATCGATCCGGAAATATTCCATTTCCATATCGAATAATTTCGCAACGTCACTATTTAGTACTTGTCATAATGTTGCAACACTGAAATTGTCAAATCTGGAATCTAATTAAAATTCCGAGTATAGTCGTGACGCGAGTAGGCATAAAGCGCTTTAGGTACACTCGGCTGAAAGGATAACTAGTTCTGAGGTAATAACTGGCAATTATTATAATATGACAATACCTTGCTAATGTATTGTACTTGAACTAGCACAAATGAATGAAACATGTATCTTGAACTCAGTTATGTATTTTTATGACTTAAGAGAAATGTTAACGCCGTCCATTTTACATTTTTTATTGAGAAATTAAGTTAAAATTTTATAAATAAATTCTGTTGTTTTATTACTTTTCGGTGTATATTTCAGATGGGTAGCTGTAAGGGAAAAACTAGGTATTAACTAGTTAAATTACTGAAACTACATGTAATTTATTAGAGTTTCTGATTACATAATATTGCCTGCTGGATGTGCGAGTTCTTTAGTGGGTATAACATCCCAAATTCAAAGTCTCACTGCTAGGCGAAGGTCTCCCTCAAACGCTTACAACCCTCCCTGCCCTTGGCGGTCTTCCACTCGCCGTCGGAAGGAGATAATATAGTCCCTCCAAAGTTTTATCATAATAAATTAACTATATCTCTCGTCAACATACTTGCCATGAATGAGCCTTACTCTTACGAAAGTCGTCATTCCTCCTATCATGCCGAAGTAACAAGATAAGTATGTTAGCATGTATAGTATCACGAAAAGCCGAAAAATTCCCATTTGTAAATACCTAATGTTGGAAGTATTTTTTCATGGCAACATTTTTGTGCTTCTGTATCTACAAAATAGACATGTAAATTTACATTCGGGATATTTAGTGCTGTTTTACTTATTTTTTTCGTATTTTGTTTGATTAATATTTTTTTTTGATTAGTTATTATTTATTGGCATTGTTTATTGGGTATTTTGTTATGACATATCGTTGCTAACACAGGTTGCTAAGATGGCGGTGAAGTGTTCTGTAATTATATTTCTCTATGGTGATCTGGATTCCGTACTACTAATATAGGTTAATATAATATGAATACTAGCAGCGCCCCGCGGTTTCACCCGCGTTGGACCCGTTCCCGTGGGAATTTCGAGACGAAAAATAGCCTATAACCTTCCCGTTGAATGTGGCTATCTATTACAAAAAGAATTATTCAAATTAGACTGATAATTCCTGAGATTACCTCGAACATACAAACAAACTTACAAATTCTACCTCTTTATAAAATTAGTATAGATTAAACTCTATGATACCCGAAACCTCCGGATCGTGAGCCGGGAAGCCCAAACCACAAGACCACGGAGGCTGAATTAATCGTCTTGATTGACAGTGACAGCGTCATTGCCAGTCTTTACCCAATGTGTTATGTCAAGTCGATCGACCAAGACATTTAAAAAAACAAATCTCTTTCAGCAGGTTACCAAAGGGCACGAGATACAAGTTTTGGACAAAATAATTTAATTTTTACATCGAATCGGACGAAATTATGTGAGTAATCAATTAAAGTAATACGCATGAAAATTATAAAACAAATTTGGGTATTTTAATCATATAACCTTGACATGTTTTTGGGTAACTTATTCGTTAATGCTGCGGGCGAAGGCGCTACGGTTTCAATTACTGTTATATTTTTACATAAATTTTTGAATTGTTGCAATTGCACGATCTGTTACATGTCCCTTAATTCATAAACTATGGTAATTTACTGTTAGTTGTATTATTTTGACCTTGGTTAGAAAGAAGCAATATCTACTTTATGAATAATGTATAAGCAAATTCATTAATAAGCATATTCCGCATATTTAAATTAGATAAAGTAGTAGAGTAAAGATAAAGGTTGTATATTTTTCAATGTTTCAGCAAAATGGGAATGGGAAAAAAACTTTTAGACCAGCTGAAAAGCAAAGAGTTCAGAAGTTACTTGATGAGGTATGTAAAGATCCTATTAGTGTCATTATTTTATGTAAATATATAGTATATTCAGTAATAGTATATTCAGTAACTATACTGAATTTTTGGAAAATGGAATAAGTAAGTACAAATCTTTACAATACAGATAATACATTTTTAATATTATTATTTGCAGCACACATTTCTGGGGTCCAATTGCAAATTGGGGAATACCTCTGGCAGCCCTCGCAGATATAAAGAAGGACCCTAAGTTTATTAGTGGCAAAATGACTTTAGGTAATTATTCATTGTCTTCTCATTCCCTACTAGGTACTCTGCCCTCAATTTATCTTTTCTGCAGGAAATTTTGTCTGTCTCAAAAATCTAAACTAAATCTTTGCCAAAATTCTCCAATGGATTCAATGATTGAGGCATGCAAGCATCACAGAAGTGCTACGAGTTATTTTCATATTTATAAATATAATAATGGAAATAGCTGTTAGTGATATAATGTGTATTTATTATCCATAGTTCTATAATCTGGGGCCATGGCAGTGCCCCCGCCAAGTAGAGTGCAATCTATATTATTATTTAAACTATGTAGGTATTAGAGAATGCTATCAAATTAAGTTTAAATATAACATTCTAATTTCAATGTTACAAGATGGCTGAATATCGAAGTGTTGTAACAAAACTCAATTAAAACATGATGAGATAAAAAGATCCATAGAAAATCTACTTTAACAAAGATTGATTAGCTATATCAGTGCGACCTTGTATCTGGTGACTGAGATAAGAAACACTGTTTACTAATAATAAAAAATATATATTATTCTTCTGTATGTATATTATCTCTATATTACCATGATTTGTTATTTGTTCATGGAACAAAATATTGTTTTAAGCAAGTTAGTAAGGGATAATCTGACACAATTTTCGGCGAAAAGGTAGCGAACCTAAAAAATACTGGTGTTATCTCTGTTTAAAGATTAAGGTCTGTAAAGTTAAAGGCCTGTAAGATTATTATCAGGGCAAAGTCCCCGCACTCTACAAAGTTATCAGTACAATGAAGATCACAATGTTTGCAATGCTATATGCAGTCACTTAATTGTTATGATAATTTAGAATATATGTTGTTATTTTTATTTTTGGATATTTAAGTACTTAATTTTTGAGTAACTGATAATGTTAGCCCGTATCATCCCATTGTTGGGCAAAGGTCCTTTACTCTCTCTCTCTCTCTCTTTCTCTCTCTCTTCACTCGTCACTCTTCTCGATCCAAAGCCAGCAATTTTCGCCCACATCAATCGTTTAGGGTCTACCGCGATGCAGTTTAAATCTTAGAAAAGTCGAAGAAAAAAATTCTCTAATCTCACTAAAACTACTGGGTTTACATTTTTGAAAAAGTGTTTGATGATTTCTCTATTATTTATATGTAGTTAGTTACTTTACTTCGAAATTTTCGAATTATCAAGTACGAATCCTTTTCTACGCGAGTGTACATAAGTTATACTTTGCTCGTATTTTTTTGAATCTACAACTTAGCTGCGATATATTTTTATACATATCAATTTTTAAAAGTTGACCGTTGAGTTACATTTCACTAAAGATAAAAAATACTTTTATTCTTTTGATACTACAGTGTAGTAACTACATCATAGTCACAATTGTAATGTATTGCAAACAAAATTTTAATTAAATTATAACACGGCTTAGTTAATCTCGAGAGGCACTTCTGTTATCTGTTATGGACGGAGATTAAATTGTGACAGACAAGTGCAGATAATTTACTCAAATACATTTATCTATATGTAACATGTTCCATTTTGATGGCACTTTTTCTTTTTATGCAAACGACAAGTATTTTGGTTATGAATACGCGGGTGTAGCTAAAGCATGCAGGTAGTGTGTCCGAAGGACCCCCTGATCATACTCCCATCTCCTAATCTACATACTACTCCCATATTGTAGCGCTCGTGGCGTAGCTTGAGTAAGCGATGTTAGTTCAATGCGAGTGATAAGCAACATGCAGCTCGGCCTTTACTTGGATGGGTGGCCGATAGTAGCGTTTCTATCTGCGCGCTACCGTGTTTCGAAGAGCACGTTAAGCAGTCGGCCCCGGTTCGGTCAATCGTTGGGCCATGTCGGAGGCTTTAAGGCAGCCTAAGTACTCTGGTACTGGCTCTACCTAAGTACTGGCCACTAACATACTCGAAATGAATGAATGATTCCCATATAAAACCTCGATGCAGAAATGATTGTTGTTGGAATTTAGAGACTTTGAGGAGTATTTATGTATGTGTACACACACATACATAAATACTTGTGTATGTGTAGGTAGGGCTACCTACGGTATAATCATGTCCCAAACAAGTGGACAATGTTAGCCGCAACCTGCTTCAGTATAGCAAATAGCAATAATAACCTTCCGTTAATACAAATACATATATCAGTTCTACTATCAGTCATTCAGATTCCACAATATAAAAGAGCGTAGTTTAGGTCTAACAAACCGTCATTCAATTTTTCTAAGTATATTTATTTATATATTCAATTATTGTAATCTTTCCGGTCTTTAATAATAATGATTTCCCTTTAACAATGGCAATGCTATTTACAATGCCTATGGATAACAATGCTGTTCTTTACGTTCCAGCTCTCTGCTTGTACTCGTTAGCGTTCATGCGGTTCGCGTGGAAGGTTCAGCCAAGGAATATGCTCCTCTTCGCGTGCCATTTCACCAACGAGTGCGCCCAACTCACGCAGGGCGGGCGGTTCATCAACTACCACTACATCGTAGGCCCTGAAAACTATTACAAAGACAAACAATAACCATTTCAATTACTTAGTCAATGAGGACGTACTCAGGCCGTTACTGGGGGCCCCTAGCTCAAATATTGTTGCTGTTAAGCGATCTATTATCTGTTACAATGTTATATATATGTTTAAAATGTAATTATCATGTTTATGTAAGTTTTTAAGTTTATTGTGTTATGTACAAACATATACGTACATTGTTTAGCATGCTCACTCGTGCCGAAAATGTTAATTATGATTACAAATGTCTTGCCGTAAGGACGTTAAGATTGTTGATATTATTTTTATAATGAATACGTGTTTGTAAACATATCATGTTTTTGTAATTTGCCCCTTAAGCAGTTACCCTGTACTGAGTACAGCCCTCAAATAGTGTTAGCCAATTAGGTACAAATAGGTTGTATTTACAACATGTATAGAAACTATTTTAAAAACGTAATGTGCCTGTGAGATCCCACTGTTGGGCAAAGCCCTCTCGACTTACTGAATATATCAGTACAGCCAGGAATATTACACGTAATCACCACGCTTGCCTTGCGGGTTGGTGTCTAAAACTCGAGCCATGTTTGGAAATTAAATAGCAAATATGCTCTTGGCAGGCGAGTGCATAAACTATTATGTTACGAATTTACAATTGTATATTTTATATTATATTTATTGAATATTTAATTATACTCCATTGTTGATCTGTATAATAACCTTGTTTTATTAACTACAAAAATAAGTTACCTTAAAAATATGCAAAGTTATCTTAGCAATTTGCATTGAATAAACCTTTGAAAAAGATTCCAATTATGTCTACTGTTTCAACTAACAACCAAGAATATAACTATAGTGTATAGTTCAGGTGCCTGCCTAGTTTTCATAAAACTTTGTTCATCATAACAGTGGCGGACTAGTTCTTCTAAAGAGATACGATTTGTTTACGAACTAGGTTACTTACTGAGTACTAAACGCTACAAGCTCTATTTATTTACAATAGCTACTAGAATAAGAATAGTAAGTAAGTTGGTAAGTGGAACAAAGACCCCAGTCTACTAGGGAGAGAACTCCATACAATTTATTAAAGACGTAACGATCGGTTGTCTCGGGGCGGGTGATATTCAGCGGAATAACATTAAAGTGGAGTATTTATTTCTGGGTCACCGGTATACCGCAGCAATTATAATTTTGCTGTGCACAATGTGAGCCGAGGCGCGGCGCGGTCGCGTATTGTAAGGTGCATACTCGGGGGCCGAAGCAGGAATACGTCTCAGGGGCAAATTTTTTAATGGGGCCATACGTAGAGTAGAAAAAATACACTGAGTAGGATTATTGCTAGTTGAAAAAACTATGCGGCAGCCCAACCTTCAACATACAATAAATAAGTTCCGCGTATAATACCTAAATTAAAAGGTTTTTACAACTGGTCTTAGGTATTCTTAGGACAGAAACGCCCCGTTGTAAATTATTAGCCCATACATTAGAACTTGGCAACGATATTGACAAAATAAATAGTTACGATTGCTAATCAGACTTAACACTATATTTTTTACCGAAGATGGTTTATATATGTATTTACAAATCTTCGTTCAAAGTATATTTTTATAAATTCCATGCCATTTTTTTTTAAATATTCTTAACATCGGCCTACACCTTAGCTAACGACAAACTTACTTTACTTAAACTTAGCATGCAAATAAATTTTATCAACGTAGTTAAGGGGCAGAAGCCCCGCTAACCCTGCTCAAAGTCCGGCCCTGTGTACACTTGTGTGCTACAATGAAGACGGCGCGCATTGTCGCCGACTCTCTAAACGCCACCTATTGTTTGTGTAAGCGGCGCTGCAGATTCGTATCGTCCTCAACTTATGCTCTACTTATTGTACAAATAGTATGTTCTATGTTTATTTTTTAGACCCCAACAAAAAAGAATTTTGTGGTTAAAAATATGCGCGCAGTTTTCATTCGTTTGCTTCAAATTATTCTAAGTTACTAGCAGCGCCCCGCGGTTTTACCCGCGTTGTGCCCGTTCCCGTGGGAATTTCGGGAATTTTTTTACATAAAAACCTTCCTCTTGAATCACTCTATCACTCTACCTATTACTAAAAACCGCATCAAAATCCGTTGCGTAATTTTAAAGATTTAAGCATACAAACAAACAGACACGGAACAGAGACGACTTTATTTTATACTATGTAGTGATGTTACAAGTCCATGAATTCAACGTTAGTACAGTTCTTATAATGTAGATATTTATCGATACCAATAAGTACATACCTATAATACTACATAACTCTCATCAAAGTATTCATTTCGATAAACCAATCAATAAATCAGTTAGGTCAAGGTATTAATCCCATTTGTTGCGGCGAGTCTACACAGAATAACAAACTCTGTTTCCACACGCAGTGATAAATCTCGAGCCACTAAATAAGATACCGTTCAATAAATAAGTTAGTTACATAGTCAATCGTCCGAAAGTTCTCATAGACCACAAATATACCTTATATCTTGTTTGTAGCCTTCATAAGTTAGATAAAGCCCGCATGGGCTCGAATGGACCACTTACGATAACTTGAAGTATTTTCTCGCCTCTCCCGAGAATACGTTTGGGAAAGTTCCTGCTGATAAATTATAGGCATATTTGTGTGGTGAGTAATAACGCCGGGACTCTGTTTAATTATGTTTTATGATTATAACTTGGAGCTCTAAATAAGTGATGGGATGAAGTATTTAATAAGTAGCAAATTTTGAGCATGCAAAGGAAATAGTATAACCTTTTTATAAACATCACTAACTGGCAACCCAATTTAAACATCTTTAAAAAAATTGAGTTCAAAGTTCCTTTTAGTGTTTGCAAACAGAAATGCCGACGACAATCGTTTGTGGGCCCGGACTTAGGTAAGCAGGCAGCGTCTAATTACTTTTATAACAAACCAGTGATTCGAGATTGCGACCTCAAAGTGGTAATGGGTCAAACAAACCCAGCCAGCTAACCGCCCACACCTGTCCAGAGGTCCTATCTCCGCGGTAATACCCCAAAAACTCTAATCCTTTTGTTTGTATTATTTCACTTGCACAAACGGAATTTCTTTGTGAAAATTGTAACAATGCATAGAACCTGGTCGGCTGGAATACACAGATACTAACGTAGGTTTAATTAAAATTGTTTCTGTTAAATGGCAAGTGGCAACACAGGTGAGTTCGCGGCTTTTCGGTAATTAATTCAAAATGTTGTGGGCTGTTTAGCACTCCGTTAAATTATTTTTGTAATTAAATAATTATCAATTTAAAAACGTTTAAAACTTCGCTTAGTGGTATAATTTTCAAAAACGAAACGGAAATAATTTCTATAACACCTAGGTAAGTTTATACCTACTTCACCTTAACTCTGTGTGCGCCAATCCCTATCGAACGATATTTGTTATAGGTTATCGACCTACCTATGACGATGTGTCAGTGTACATCTCTACCTCCACTCCGTTCGAGTATGATTTTGTTATGTTCAATTCCCACTGACAAACTGTCGAATATTATCACCATTACAACACTAGGAAACGGGAAACGAGCATATCCCTTTCCGCCTCTCTGGATACGTTTCAAATGTAAATAACTCGGAAAAACAGCGATAAACTGCCGCGATCCTGCGCCGACACTGCCCCCGTTACGTATGCAGTAAACAAACATAAATTAACATAGTATTAGGACCACATTACACGTCTTTTGTTCAATAATACTGTTTCCAAGGAGGTGAGCCCTATGGAACGTTTTGTGGGTCATGGGTGAGAAAATGTTAACCTTTTGCTTTATGGGCCTATTCTTGTTTTAATGCTTTTTGTCTTACTTGTTATCTCTAAGGAAAAAAGTGGTTAGAGCTTTTATTCGTTTTAAGATGGAAGATTCTTACAATATACTATTTTTAGAACTATCCATTAGCAAGTAACTAACGTTACGTAGAAACTATTCACGTAAATAATGTTAATAATAAAACTCGAACGAAGAAGCTAGATCAAATTGATGGATATTTCCCAAGAGTACGTTTACAAGAAAGTTATAAATTGTGATCAATAAGCAAATATATTTATTTCTCCTTCATTAAAACTTCACATCAATTGCTTAGGTATAGATAGAGAAGCAAGAAAGTGGATTTTATTGGTTCCAATAACTTAGCTCTAATTACCGGACTGTGAAAGGCACTCGCATACGTTTCAAAGAGAAGCTGGAGTCGGTCGGGCGCCTTGCCAGAATCCACAGACAGACAACACTTTGAATTTTTTCCCGCGCTTCCATTCGACCGTGGCGCGTACAGTCCTCACGCGTTCACGCTTCATTCAATGTGGAGTGAGTGAGTTTGCGAACGCACCCGAACTGTTTCCGGACGAGGCGCCGTACTGACGCCGTCCGGTTCCGGGACACGGCTAGTGATGGGGCCCACAGGGAAATGGAGGTAGTTTGCGAAGAGAACTTGTAAAATAATAACTCTCAGATAAATTCAACGAGATATTTTTGTTAAGAATTTTTCAGTCGATTTCTTTTATGACAGTTTCTAAGAGTCTTCGTTGAATTTGTTTTTCTAGCCAAGTTGTCTAGGTAGTTCAGTCTTAGGTACTTATTTGTTTGATTCAACAAATTGGGAGTGAACTTTTGTGCACACCTTTGTATTGAATTAATGTAGGTAGTTTATTTTAGATAACAAGATACTTATCTGTGTAGTTAAACCAGTGTACTTAAATAATTAACAGCATTAAAACCGAGTATCGCAAAAGAGTAAAAAGAAGGCAAGGTCAAACGTAAAATGAAAGGGCAATAACTTTTTCATGTTGTTTCTTAGTGGTTAATAACGACGCAAATACTTACCTTATAAAATGTTAATTGTCAGCAATACCGGATTCATAATATTATTTCCCACCGTTCGGCAAATATCTTTTTAAGATGCTGTTAAACACTTTTATCCGGCGCGTTCCAAAACTACCGGCGTTCATCACTAGTAAAAAGCGCGGGAAGGAGAAAAGATGGCGATTTGTATAAAACACACCCATTACTGGCTTTAGTTCCAGGGCTCTGTACGTTAGTTATTGCTTTGCATTTGTACTACTGCGTCGCGTCTCGATGGGTAATGTCGGGAAAATATTGTCAGCCATTTTGTTTTTGACTCTTAAATTGGCGCGCGTCATTTGTCAAAGCTTATTACTATAGTAAATCTTTTGAAGATCGAACGACTTGCCATCCTCAGTGGACGTTCGTTACTTCTCTTCGATTTTTCATCAGTTTATTGATCAGCTTCATAAATTACGCCAATCAAGTTCGATATTATCTCTTTTCCTAAATTATTTCAGTAAATAGGTAAAAAGTAAATGGATTCCCAAAAGAGCTAGCTCCGCTTATTAAAGGGAATATATTTTTTAATTCATCGGACCAATTAGAGGTCCCTGGACATTGGTATCGACAATTTTATATTTCGTTCATTTCGAAATTATATCCGTGGGGAAATCGAACGGTATCCTCGGTAATGTCGCGTACACATTGAGTGAACCGCTCTCGTTAGTCAATCAAGATAGGCAGAAATTCAACGGACCAAACTCTAGTCCCTAATTTTAATATTGATTTCCTGACTCTGTCATTACCTTGTTTCATTAATCGTTCATATGACATGTCAGTGTAGGTGAAACTTTGACAAATTCAGAACACATTAAAGAAGGCTTTGTTCACAAGCTACGAGCAAGTTAGAGTTGTTCAAAATGACTATAACATTATTATCAGTCCCGATGACAAAAGACAGACTAGCGAAGACAAGGCAAGTGACGTGGGTTTAATAATTCAATAGTTCGGATGCCTTCCGAGCTTGCGGTCCGACCAATTGGCGTTTTCTCTCTGTCGGATTTAAATCGTTTCACAATACAATTGTTCAGCTGTTTTGGGAAAATGGAAAAGTATTTCTTTTGTTTTATGCTCACTAACTTATGTTTTTAGATCAGGTACCTACCTCTAATCAAACATTTATCTTTCACTGGTTGTCCTTATATAAATCAATGAAAATATAGGCATGTAGATCGGTAAGTAAATGTGTGACGACACTGACGGTCAAACAAGAGGTAAGCACTCGTCTCGAATATAGGTACTACGGGTACTACGTATGTAAATTACGTAACCAAAGCATTATTAACACAATTTAGTAATTTGCATTTGGCCTCCTTTGCAACATCATGAATAGACAACGTTTGCTTTGTGTAGGAGAGCCTGAACTCAGTTTCATAGCAGTCAACTAGACATCAAGGTAATAGCCCTTGCAAGCAATTACTGAGTGTTCCGGCTTTGCAACGCTAACTGATGAACGGTCTAGATTATAGGCTGAAACTGGCTGAATAGACTTATGCTTCGCTTGGCGCGCTCACGTCGTCAAAATGGACGCCAGATACGTGCGCGGGAAATTGTACATTCCCTCGCTAAAAATAACTATTCTTTTTAATTTGTTACTCGAGTGAACAGCACTGTTAAAAGTCTAGACTAAATTACAATAGTTGGTCAACCTAGTGTACCATTGATTGACTGCTCCTAACGAACCACTAACGAACTTCAATATTTGAAACAAGATTTTGTGAGCGGAAAATTGAAGCCAAAATAATTTAGTTATAGAAAGACGAAACAATTGCGAACTAGTTGAACTGTCATTCACAATCAGTGGACATTATCAGTAATTGTCAGTTCCGTGGACACTGCAGCGAGGCGGGTTCCCCCGGGACGGCGCGATTGGATGCCGATCGAGCGAAAATCGCGGACGAATCGACAGTGTAATAAACGTAACGACAAATGTTCGACTATTTACCCGATTGATGATGACGTTCCCGGTGTTTGCTGTTGACGACCAGCTGACGTCACAATTCTCGGGACATTTAGACAAAAAATATTCGGGCTTTCCTGTTGAGAGAGGCGGGCTTGTATTGGATAAGTTTGGTTGAGGGCACTCGGAAAGTTAATATCTATCTCGATTATATTATTTTTTGTACAATTATGTATAATCATCATAAAGCTATCACAGATTGTCAAATGGTTTTGGAGTAACCTTCAAATAATTTAACTAAATCCCATAAAACCATTACAATTTAAATTGAATAGTAAATTGATAGAGTTACGAATTACTAAGTCGGTTGAAGTGAAGTTACTTAGATGCATTTTAATATCAACAAACTACGCCACGTAAATAACGTGGAAATAAATGAAACCGTATCTAGTTCGCAATCTAGTAGAGAAGTGATCGCCCACTGCGAATGAATCCGAGATCTCTAACGAAGTCATATAAACTTTTTAAAAGTTCACTACGGGGACAAAGGAACCGGATCTAACCTGCATTTCCCCTCGATTCTCTCTATAAAGTACACATAATACAGTTGAAAAGATACTCAATACAATAAGAGGTTCGAAGAGGTCGATCTAACTCTACGCTCAAATCAGAATGAAGTACAGAACTTCGCTATAGAACTGAAACATTAATTACAATTTTCATTTCCAATGTTAATTTAATTGTATTTCTTCGGCTGAAGGTATTCGGGCTAAAATATTGAAATAATTTTGATGGTTGCTTAGAGGAAGCTATTTAAGAGGTTTCAGGTAAGGTTGACCTACACAAATATATTTTTAAGGTGAGTCTGCTTTTAAATGATGTCTGTCTACTGTACTCGTAGTACAGACTCTTGAAAGATAGTAGGGTATGACTTCAGTTCGTACTTAGGTACTTTGTAATGTCATTAAAACTGAAATTGAAATAAAACAGAAAGTTTCTCTAGTATTTATCTTTTAAGACTGAAACTTAACTAATTAATATACTAGTTTTTAGTTTATTGCTAAGATATATAAATAACCTTTCAGAAAGCGAGTACTTTTAATTAGAAAATTAAGTCAATCTAAAACACCCTTATGTATTCCACTAAAAATGCGCATTTATATGATTAAAAAAAACAACGAAAGAGTGAGATAAAAAGCAGCAATTTTAAAGCGAAATTCATGGCATATATTTAGGGGGTAACGCAACTGAGCAAATACTCGCCACGATATTTTTTTCCAGTAAAAATGCTTTCGATTCGCCGCGGAGATTGAAAGAATATTCTGGATTTTTTGAAAAAGTTTGTCAGTATGTGAGGTTTGTTCTGAAATAAATTGTTTTAACTCCGGTTGAAAAGCCGCGCTGGTGTTTATTCGGCATGGATTAATTAAAAATTGTACACTCGTCGTTTATAACTTTAACGACATTCACTTGACAACATGGCCGCTACTGTATTTAAAGTTTCCTAAAATTATTTCTTACAATTATTTCTGCTATTATTAAATTATTTTGAATTATGCATCAAAACTTATTGTAACTGGAGGTGTGTTAATAAGGTACCTTAAAGTATTGATATTGTATTGTTCTAATCAAAAATGTAAGACGACCAATTATAACTTAGATTTGAATAACGCTTCGCCTTTAATAGCTAAAACTTGAATTAACGATAATAACCACTTATGTAGGATGTATGAATGAATTTAACTGAAAATAGACTAAAATAAGTATTACTCAAATAAAATAATATTCTTTCTATAGGAATTTATTGGTTTTATAAAATGAAGTTCAGCCAGCATTCCTTTTGGAAGAATTAGTCCTAAGTTCTGACAATCACCAGCATATTAGCAATAAATTAAGTCCCTCTCAGTCGGTCCCAGTTGTTTCAATAGATAGACCATGTCGGAGGCCTTTAGGCGGTCTTAAAACTCTGACACCCAGGGTTGGCCGCTGACCTACGTGAACTTATTTACTTTTCCGTCGCGATATGCTACTGGTTGGAAATATTACGTGAGATTGTAGGTACATATTCAAAGTACTCCATTGATTGTCTCCAGCCAGGAAATGGTTATACCAGGGCGGAAGTCTTTAAAGGTGGTCTGAATAGTCGCTGGACAGGGCTGACTCGAAGCTCGTGGACATATTAGAAACCAGACCAGATATCTTCGGCTATCAATAATTGGATTAAGTAGCCTTTTTAAGTTACAACGACAATTGCAGGATTAAGGTACTAAGATAATTAATTTTGTACAAAACTCAAATTTAAGATTAATTCCTTTGGTTTCGTTATCGTTTTTACACTGGATTCCTTTTTTCAAAGAAAATCCTGTATGATCTTAGTAAATATTTCAGTATTTCATGTTACATAAAATATGTTTGCTACAAAGAGTGCTATAAGTTACTTGATGTTCTCTTCAACCGCCGTCGTCGTCACAGATTATCAAGCTCTGTAGAAGTCTCCTAAGTTTCTATTTTGTTCCCGCTAAGCCGCTAATCCGACAATATTTCACACTTGAAACGCAGCAGTTGAAGAGTGGCACCCCTACAAGGCTTGATAAACTGTACGTCAACAGATTTAGTCCATTTATTGACGCCAAGAGACGGCAAATTGAAGCAACCCTGCCGGCGAGAAATGTGATTTGTCGCTGCCGACATTTCAAGACGTCTTCGATTTTAAACTCTGACTTGAAACATCACATCTACCTTAAACTTTAAATCGTCTCAACTCTATTCCGTTGACACAAAGTCTTTAATTCAGTATTTATTCGCTGGCCCGTCGGTTGTTTTCGTAAACAGTAAGTACGAAAGTTAGTTTGTTTATTAAGCAAGGAATAATATTTAGATTATGTGTTTAGTTCTCGCCCGCCCTTGATTGTTGCTTCAAAACAACGGTTCTTCAGAAATGTTCCTGCTCTTTATTCGAGCGCGGAATAAGTAAACTATTCCAACGGTTTAACTAACGAAGTCCCGCGACTTTGTTTTCGTAGTCTTGGAATTTTGTTGTGAGAATTTCTAGACTAGACTTGAGTACTATTATCGAAAGTTTAATTCCCAATCTATGGTTGTGCACGACTAAAGTAAGTCTTTAATACTAAAGACCTAAGATTTTTCCCATAATATCTACAAACGTTAGAAAAAGGTTTCTACAGTTAAAAGCTTTCACAGAAATTGGTCCAAGACTCGGCGAAACTGGACTTCAACTGATTTTAATTGGCTAAAGAAATATCTTTACAATTATCGCTCGCTCGCGTTAAATTATTTCCTCAAAGAGTTGCTTCTCAAAGGAAGAAAACTTTGGAGGGAATTATTTTTGCTTTCTTAGAACTAGCAAAGTAGCAAACTGGGTCAGTGATGCCGGTACTATTTGATAACATGAGCCACCATTTTAAATACACAGCTTTAGGAAAACAAAAGAAACAAGAAAAATCGTTACCTAGTAAAGCCTTGTACAGATCATTTACATTGTATGAAAAATATTTTATTAAATTGTGTGTTTCGTTAGGTACGACGGATATAAAGAATTAGCACCTCTCTGTTTTTTTACCCTCGAGGCACTCGTTCCTATAGTAATTTGTAGTTAAAAAGTTGGCTCTACAATGCATGCACACTTTTCTTTCTTATGGTCGAGAAGAGAAAAATATACCTTTTTAAATACGTCTAGTAGTTTCATAGATTAGCGCGTCAAATAAATCAAACGCTTTATTATATTTCTATACTCGTATAGATGGAACAAGATTCCAAACCGTATATTCGAATTATAAATCGATATTGAGTCGATTCGATGCACTACTCCGAGATCCGTTTAGAGTGAATCGAATCGGTTCCATCAGCGCAAAGGAAATCGAGATACGTTATTAGATCCGAATGATTGCGAATCGCGATGCATTTTCTCTGTACTCGTGACCTTAATAAAAATTATTGACACACTGATCAAATCGACCCTGGTAAAAGATAATTGTTGGAAAATATGTTTTTTTTGAAAATTATTTTGAATTATATCCTTTATTATATTAATAATTAAGACATATAATATAGTCAATCAGTTTGCAAGATATGTATCTTCTTATCGAGTGGATGGTCAACCTGACCAATCCTGGTGTCAGAGTTATAGAGCCGCCAAAGGCCTCTGACATGGCTCATGTAACGACTACTATCCGTAGAAAGTAACCGGGACCGACGGCTTAACGTGCCCTCCGAAGCACGGAATCATCTTACTTTTCGGGCAATCAGGTCATTCAGCCTGCAATGCCCTAACCAAACTGAGGACAGTCTCACAAAGTGATTTTTGTGAGATATCCCCACCGGGAATCTAACCCGGAACCTCCGGATCGTGAGCCGAGCGCTCAAACCACTGGACCACGGAGGCTGTTAGATATGTATAAAACCCACCAACACTCCACCCACACTGATTGACTGTTCTTATTTTCAATGCTATTAATGAAACAAAAAAACAGTGCTGATATCTTTAGAGCCTTTGCCCAGCAGTATGAGAGTGTGAGTAGGTTAGTAACCAACCCTGGAGTTGGAGTTCTTAGACCGCCTAAAGGCCTTCAACATGTTCTGACGATTGAAACAACCGGGACCGACTGCTGCCACTACTACATGTATTAGTGGTATAGTTATCAGCACAAGCGATTTAATCATTTAATGTGGTAACGTAGTATCTTCTCTAAATGCCTTCGTTAACATCGCTAATTCATGTTATAACCTAGAGCAACTTGCAAGAAATATCGATGTGTGGCTAAATAATTGGTGTATGATTCGATAGTGCTGTGATAAATATGCCTCGAGCTGTATCCGACAATTTCACAATATTTTGTTTGTGTACTGAATTTCAGAGAACCATTTGATTACTTGTAGAGCTTTTATAGAGCTTTAACATGGTGTAGGTACACTAACTATTACGTATTTTTATGTTTAAATACAATTTCATACAATTTTGTTCTATAATCTCGCTTCAGACTCGTAAAGCACTCTATAAAAGTACTCTCGATGTAAAATATTTCAAATGAACTAAATATAAAACGGTGATATGTTGTTTTAACAAAAACTGAAGTCGTGTGATGAAAAAAATAATAAACAAAAAATGCATTAAATCGTGATTTTATTTAGTTGCATATTATATTCATGTTACATTCTTTTACGAGGAGTCAAATCAATAGATAGGTCCCGCGATCTTACTTAACATAAATATTTTAATTTGTTATTAGATTACAAAAATTCAAAAAAAAGAAAAACTGCCATAATCATATTAGAATCAAGGGCATCGTCAGTAAGGCCTAGGGAAGAGGGGGGAGGGTGGGAAGTTAATACGATGAGGTATAATTAATAGGATGAATCGGTAAAAGTAGGAATTGCACATTGATGAAACTGAAATTTTACTTATATCTAATATCAGCGATGTTAAACATTATGTTACTTCCTACTAATAATAAAACTTCATCCTAATTCCTCACACAATCACGTAACGTCCGACATGGGGAATAAAACCAGCATAATTTTAAATACTGGACTTTGTTCGCGCCGGAGATACGGCGACGGACGTAAAACGCGCACCAAATAGGGGCAGCACTAAAAAAATCTGAATTATTTTATTAAAACCACCCGGGGCAGGACGTGAATATTAATTCAACGTTAAAACTGCTCTGTTAGCCGGATCGTAAGCATGGCGATCTTTTGTTTAGTCCCATTCTGCTGTAATTGTGCCTACACAGAGAAGCGAAGCGAATTATTGAAAAAGTTACCCAATTTTATATTGTTTTCGTCGCCTTAAACGAGCTTTTAAATAGAATTGAACTTTGTGTTACACAGTAAAAGTATTTTATAACTCTAAATCGTTTTTTCTTTCCGAGTTTTTTGTATTGTTATTCCAATCTGAAATATGCGTTTTGTTTTTCAGTTAACTTCGGTTACAACTTTCTCTTTTGGAGTTTTATAAAATGATTCGTTTTGTGGACATCATTAAGTGATTTGATGGGATTGAATTTCGGATGCGTATTCTGTAGCTCTCAGATATTTTTCGATCGGAATATTCTCCGTAATAAACATGCGACAGTAAGACCCGTGATTTGTTTCCGGTCTATTGAATAGAAAGAAACACATAATAGCCACATCTCGTGTACAACTCGCCTCGTCGAGCGTAATCGCTGGGAAAGCAACTTTGTCCATTACGCGGACTCCATTTCCGAATTGTTTGGTCTAAATAATAAAATTAAGCTTCCAATTGGAGTCAACGGTAATGGGACCAGCTTAGAGTTGATTGCAGTCGAACAATTGGCGTGATTTATTTTATTACGTTTTGTAGTGATGGAGGAGTCTTATGATGAAAATAGGTGGAGATTGGCCAATGGTTGAGTCAAAATTCATAGACGAAATTAGTCGGAGTCATAAATGGACGAATTAAAAGTTCAAAGTTAAAAGCGTCGTTTGTTTAAAGTTTAATGTAGATAATATGAACTTAAAAATTATTTCCCATAATCGTATACATCGTATTTTAAAAATTGTGACCTATCTCATATCTCCTGTATTTTGTGCCCACCACTAATTTGGCTTCCCGTACAGGGTTCCGATTTTAGAAAAAAAAATCTAAATGTATTATGAAAACGAATAATGTAGGTACGCGCTAACAGTTTCCAAAGTTCAGCTTTACAGTAAAATTAACTTTTTGAACTAAAATAATTATTTCATTCTTTTCACTGGAAGTTTTTATATAAACATTTTCTTTCAAGTTTAATGTTATTTTTTGTAAGTTGATTAAAATTAGTTTTCTTTTAGGATTGTAATTAAGTGTTCGTTAATTTTAAAATAAATTGTTTTAGTATTTCAAGTAAAGATTTTTAATCTGTTCTGTGGATAAACCATGAGGGTCTTGTTTTTGGTTCAAAACAAATTAAAGTATATCGTTTTAATTTGTTTGCAAAAGATCCAATGAACTAAAAGCAATTTCAGACATAGTTAAAGTTTTTAAAGTACTTGAAGAAACCTTTTTAGACCTTTTAACAAATAATAAAGTTTGAACCAAAGCAATACTGTTTCATTGTAACGCTAAAACAAACATAAAAACATTTTGTTATGTTATTAAATAATGTAGTTATTTCGTGCCAAATTCCGTACTTGGAGTTAAACCACGAAAATAATGTTAAAACATTTAAGATGAAAGCATCAAAGGAGCAGCGGGGTTTTATTATTCACCGTGACGTTGACGGCGGGTTTGAAGAAATGTACGAAACAGCGGAAAAGTGTTAATTTTTAAGCGGAAGGACCAAAAATCCTTTGCCCTGCGACTTGCGGGATGTACGGGCGGGCATTACTCGCAGATCTCGAATAAAAATTCGTCGTGACGAAACATCTTCTCAATCTATCTTTTTCCGTTTTATACTCGCATGTGTGTATAAAAATGAATTGCTATGTTGAAAAGTATTTAAAGTTCCACGTATTTAAAGTTAACGGAGAGGCCAAATTAATTCACAGAGCACATTTTAGCTAATAATATTAATAATTGCAATAGGTACGATTTCAATTGCTGGAATAAGATATGAGCTCTTAATGTGTACATTTAAGTTTTTTTCTTCGGAATTTATGATCTTTATACATAAATAATCTTTTCTTGTTAAACATTATGTTTTACAAAAAGTTACAAAATTAAATTGTCAAAGTCAATAAAAGAAGGAATGATAATTAAATAGTCTATAATTTTTTTAATTTGTTTATTTATACTTATTTCATGTGTGGTAATAAATATGTGTGTTCAAGTAGGTTACCGAATAACCCTGGCTGATGGGGGTTTTAGTCCGCCAAAATGACAAACATGGTCTAATTTGAAACAACTGGGATCGACAATTCTACGTGCGCTCCGAAGCACGGCAGCAGATAGGTAAGTAAGTAGGGCTCGAGCTACAAGTTGCTTAACCACATATCTTAGTCATGGAGTGCCATGAAAACTATGAGTAGTTGGAAAGTAAATCCTGGGTGGATTAATGTGGGCCAAAGAATTCGATCCCGAAGGCTTATGAAGTAATTGCACCGCGAAGAAAATGGCCAATCCACAGAAGATTAATAACAGCAACAATAACAACATGTTGCGACGGATTTGTTCGGACTAACTCGGTAATTTGATGATTGCTTAACGCCGCTAATACGTGCCCGTATGTTTACAGAACTGTGGCTTAATTTTTAATGCAAATATCATTACGATGCTGTTTTAACGAGATTGACTCCCAGTTGGTTTGTTTTTGAACATTTCCTCTGTATTTGTATAATAATGTTCGCGAAAACTTCACCATACATTTTTCATTTGGTAAATATTTTTCAGGTGTAAAATGGAAATGTTTCAGAAATCTTTTAATATGTTTCCGAGTATTAAATACGATTGTTTATTTTAATGTTTTCGGATGGGATTTCCGAGGAGTACTTAGTATTGGAAATCAAAACATGTCTTCAAGGTATTGCGAGAGAGATCATCAGTACCAGGCATTTTGGTTAGAAAGCCTAAAATACATTAAAAAATTGCAAAGAACACAAATATTAATTACTAAAGACAGATAAAAAACGAAGTTTCTTGCCAATTCTGCGGGCTCAGGTGCGGCGGGTCTCTCCTCAGTTAAATTTAATTAGTGAAAATTATTTCGGATTAAGGATTTTTCTAATTAGCACGGCGCCAGAGGAGCTCCGGTCTTATCTCTTGAATTTACTATTTCTGAATCATATTTTTCACATTTTAATGTTATTTCAGTAATTTTTTAAATAAAAGCAAAGACTCGGGAGGTGTTAATTTAGCATCATGACGTTAACTGCACACATGTTCTTGAAAATCATGGATATTTTTCAATTTCAGTTAGTGTCTTGTTCTGGATGACTTTTATGATGAAACTGCGTTGATATTTATTTATATATCTTCTACGGGAATTTTTCTTTAGTAGAATGGGTCAGCCACTGAAAAAAAACCATTACTTTAATAAACCACAAGAAGGAAAGATAATATAAAAGATCATCCAGATATCATACACAATGTTACTGTTATCAGCACTCCGTGAAAAATCTCTAATCCTCCCATTATAAAGTGGAGCGCATTTCCTCATGGTAAACTCCTCAAGTTGAAACGTTCGCCTTTTCATAATTACGTTAAACAAAGTTATCTTTGTGAATTTAACATTTAAACAGTGGAGGGGAGCGGTAACTGAATCTTTCATACGAAGTTTCAACGGCTTTATCTTATATAGTGCGAAAGTCTTATACGTTGTTCCAGTTGCTCTGCAGTTGAATTAACTTGGATTTACTCACATATTACTTATCTGAGGAGTGAGTTGTTTATTACAGCTATAAATTAATGCTGAAGCCAGGAATCTATACTTATGTATTCAAGCTGAAGAATTTATTTGTTGAAACACGGTAATCTTTAAGCTACCAGTGGGATTTGTTTATAACTTTTTGTTTAAGATACCGTACGAAAGCACCGTCAGATGACTTAGTTGGCGTCTATAGCCTAGTAAGTATACCTAATATCCTACAGGAACGGAAATAACACGAATAAAACTGTGACGCGTAACTCCATATTTCTTCTATATTATGATTTGGTTGAAGAAAAAATTGTATCGTTTTCCTTACCATCTTTCAATAATTTCAAGAAACCAGTTGGTGAATTTTACCAGTTTTTTAATGATGTATTTCAGTCATCAGACATGAATATCAATCTCTAAGCTTACCTTTTCAAAACTTTTCTTGATAAATTCTTTAGACAATAAATTACAAATGATGTTTCCTTCTATATTCTCTGCGCCATACGTAGTACAGTCACAACTGAGTATAAATTATATTATTTCCATACAGATGCACGGTTTTATTCATTCTTAGTGTTGTAAATAAAATATAAAGAACTTGCTGTGACTAAAAGGTAAAGCATTTGTTGGCCCTTAGTGCTCATACTTGCTAATTATTTCATGTTTTTATGTACTTGTATGATCCTTAGCTCCCTTTGAAGGGTTTATTATACGGAGTCTACCATAGTTTTGTAAAAGTGAATAATAATTTTATTTTATTGTACAGTAACTTTTTGTAAACAGACATTGACAGAATTTTTTGGAATTTTCTTTATGACATTGACAATTGGATTTATGGTTAAAGATTAATATAGAGGTATGAGAAAGAAGTTTGTCAAATACATTATGCTATATTTCATGGCCTTTTTGATTAAAACGTTGGTCTTCCGTGGGCACCATGGTGCACCTAACCTAGACATCGAGACCGCTTCTAGGCCTCCGACATACTCGTAGTCAAACGCTTGAAACAAACGGGAATCATAAATTTAAAGTGGCTTCCGTAGCCCGATAGTGTAAATAGTGAAGTGACTGATAAAAGTGAAGAGTTTGTTTCTTTGAACGCGCTAATCTCAGAACTTACCGATCCAATTTGAATAATTCTTTTTGTAATGGATAGCTATATTCAACGGGAAGGTTACAGACACAACGCGGGTAAAACCACGGGGCGGTGCTAGTAAATAATAATGGTAAAATAAATTAGTGATAGTAATTTAGTAATCGTAAAGTTACATCTCATATATACTATATACACCATATGAGATATATATAGGTTCCGGTCCATACGAGAACTCCTCGTACATAACTCTCGTTTACCGACTGCATGAAAATGTGAAACTTGTATAAAGCTGTGTACAGACCGGCCCAACGAACGCCAACGAACGGGTTTCGTTGACCTTCGTTGCTGCAATCTGGACGGCTTAGCGAAATGCTATCCTATCTATCTATCTATCCTATCTATCTATCTATCCTATCTATCTATCTATCTATCCTATCTATCTAGATCCTCAATTCTCCGTTAGGCATTCGCTAAGCCGTCCAGATTGCAGCAACGAAGGTCAACGAAACCCGTTCGTTGGCGTTCGTTGGGCCGGTCTGTACACAGCTTAATTTGTGTCCGGTTCAGTACAACTAGCACGCGGTTTTGATAATATGTTCGAGCGACGAGGAACAGAGCTCGGATAACTTTTAAAAGCCTTTTAATATGAAAATTGCTACAGTTTTGATAGTATATCCTTTCTGTGTACTGTGAGAGGTGCACCTTGTGTGCTTTTATCATATTAATCAACTATTAAACAGCTAAAAATGTTAAAAAACTTTTTTTTGGGTTATAGTCGATGTTACCATACCTCCTTCCAATTTGTAAATAGCAAATGCCATCATAAATACTATACTCGGAATTTTAATTCGATTCCAGATTTGACATTAGCTACTATCATTTTGTGAAATAATGATACCACATATTATAATAGTGTAGTGTAGTGATACGAATATCTTATTTCATTGCGAATCGATATTTTGTTATTTTGTTGGGTTTTTGTTAAAGTGTTGTTACGTTGTGTTTGTTGTTACGTTTATAGTTTTAATTTAATAATTATTACCATAATACATCTATCTGTTTTATTTGTCATGTTCCTTCATGATCACATTTTTTTATTTATTTCACAGACAATTATAAAAGAAAAGTCTCAGATCGTTAATTAATCGTCAAAACTAAATTATCGGTTCAGAAATATTTAATTTCCTGATATACTTAGTTTACGAGAGTAAAATTATAAACGAGAAGAATCGATCCGGAAATATTCCATTTCCATATCGAATAATTTCGCAACGTCACTATTTAGTTCTTGTAATAATGTTGCAACACTGAAATTGTCAAATCTGGAATCGAATTAAAATTCCGAGTATAAACATTATTAACAAGTGGACGTTGCATATCTAATCACTATTATCTCAGATTGTCATTATATTTTGTATGTACATGTCGGAAAGAAAATAAAATAAATGATGTCTCATCTAGAACATCAATTATTGAGGTAAGTGAAAATAAACCAAATATCATTAATTACGTTCATAAACAGGAAATGTAAACCTCATTGGTTTTGCTCTGATTTTGTGGAAAAAGCACTGCAAGTAAATACCTAGTTTGTGTAGTTTGATTATTTATGATTATTGTACCGTTATTACGATTCCAGACAATAATTTATATTCTATGAGTTTGATGCATTCGAATTATTTGTAGTAACAATAGTACATGGCATTTGTTCTAGAAAATCATGTTCGTTCGAATATTTGCTCCGTTAAATACAAGCCGTATTAATTAAGTTTGCAAACATTTACAAAATTAAGCATTACGTACAGGTAACTATTTCAGAAATCACGAACTATGAAATAGCGCTTCAATTTCGTTCAAACTTAATTCGTAATCGAATTTATTATAATTCAAATTTTCCTCGTGAATATATTCGGTACAAAATAATGAAACCAGTGTACATGTTTTTGCGTTGTTGTAGTAAATTCAGCTTATTACGTATTTCCAATTGTACAGTAACGAAATACTGAGGCAATTGTTTCAACGGCCGTGTTAGTACATTCGGATCTGCGGTTAACAGTAGATTAATCGCAGCTAATAATTGGGAATGTAATTTTATGTTGTGTTCTTTGTTCCCATTGGTTCGCTTGTTAGTTGGCCTATTTCACAATAACATCATAGAGAATGAATGTTAACAGTGTTCTAACTTTGATTGTGTGTGGGCTATGAGTTTGCAGTTTAAAAATAATACAACTTACGATTAGTTACAAATATAATTGTATTTGTTCACGAGAAGAAACATTTCAGTCTTTCGTGTGCTTATCTTCCTTCTTCTTCTTCTTCTTCATCGAGTGGATGGTCAACCAGAGCAATCCTGGTGATATTATTATTGAGCCGCCAAAGGCCTCTGACATGGCTCATGTAACGACTACTATCCGTAGAAAATAACCGGGACCGACGGCTTAACGTGCCTTCCGAAGCACGGAACAGAAGTTTGATTTTATTACATTTCTTTCATTAGCTGTAATTAAAAAAATATTTAGAAAAAGTAACTGACCATTCGAAAAATAAATTAAGTACTTATATCCGGTATATTTTCTGTTCAGATCCAAAGTTATTCATAAATGATGTTTAGTGTTACATAAGTGACGACCTACGTAAATCGAGTGATCCAAGTTTATTGTAATATCCGGTACAAACGACGTAATGCCCGGCGCAGGCATCGGTCCGCGCACGGTCAATTTGGGATCCAATTACGTTCAGCTTAGTGGGAAAAAATCCGCGGTAATCCCACTGTTTTGGCTTGGTACAAGTTTGAAGATTACTTAGACCTTTCTTTGATCTTTCTTGACGGTGATGGGTACTAATCGTTAGTGTATGTATGTATATGTGTTAGTATCACTTAGATGGATTCCATAACACAAGCTTTGGTCGAACAAACTATGTTTAAATTGTGAATTAGTTATAGATAATTACACTAAAAGTTTAATTTTGTGGGTATTCGTCTGACTTCAACAAATAATGTATAGGCCTACTACGATGTGACTACGTCTGCAGCTACGGCGTAGCTGTGACGCTACGTGCTTTAGTTAACACAGTAGACATCAACGCGATTAAAATGTCGTAGCACATATTGTTCTGTTAATAGACTAATTAGTTCAGTTAGTATTAACACATACTTTTTACTTTGTAGTCTTAACACAGTTTTTTTGTTTAATACCTATGAAGAAGTGGACACTCGAGACAAGAAGTCTAAGATACTTTTTCGTTTTTTACGGAATTTTGTCTATTACTTAATAATTATACCGACAGCTGCTACTCGAACAAGTCAGTGTGTAGGCAGTTACTAGACTATGATGTTTACACTGTGCGATGATGTTTACACGACAAGTAGGTTATTCCAAAAAGTAACCGCTTCAGTACACATCTTGTAAGGTCCAAAATCCGCGAGGTCCCGCATCAAACACAAACGAGCACATTCGGATTAAGAACAAGATAGGAGCACTCGTGTCTATAGTACTAGTGTTTTCATAGGTTATGTTTACACCTAAGTTAAACTACTAGTCGCGCTCTGCGGTGTTACCCGCGTTGTGCCCTTTTTACCGCGGGAACTTGGGGATAAAATGTACTCCATGTGTTATTCATATGTATAAACTATATTATTGTAAAGTTTCATCCAAATCCGTCCATTATTTTTTACGTGAAAGAGTAACAAACATACACACATCCTCACAAACTTTCGCATTTATAATATTAGAAGGATTACGGCGAGCACTGATAGTATTCATATATGAGAGTAAATTTAGCGCCTAAAGTATTCTCATACTAGCAGTGCCCCGCGGTTTAACCCCCTTTATGACTGTCCCTGTGGGAATTTCAGAAAAAATAAGCTTATAACCCTTTTCTTATTTTAATGATATTTTTAGTGAAATTGTAGTGCCTGAGATTATCACGTAAACAAAATTCAAAACATCAACTCTCTAGTTTTATCATATTCCTATTTATGTAGATATCAGTATATATTTCATTCGAAATAAACATAGACGCATCAACCATTAAAAGCCCAAAAAATAAAACATTAATAAAATCCTAGTTCACTTTACACAACAGAAAACATCGGAGTAGATTTTAACACGTAGCATAAAAGTTCATAATAAAGGTCGGAACATAAGCTCATAATAAACACAACCACGATAGAATTAAGCACTCGAGTGTACTTGGTTTTAAAGCTGTTGTTCATAAAGCCTACAAAACTTAGAGAACTAATGCGAAGTGGACGCTCACGTGATAAAGTTTCAACAAATATTGCTGGTTCAGTGCAAGCGCGAAGCTCCAACTTTTATCAGTCCACTTAGCCGGTGCTAAAATAATACGGTTCATCGCTTCTTTCACCATTTAATATTTCATTACTTTATGAAGTTGTGTTTAGTGGTTTAGCGTTTTTATGTTCTGATGCTGTTATTTCTTTAGCTGCGGTCATAGTGCAGAGTGAGTTAAGCATACATACTGTTTTAAGATTCAGTGAACACTACACATTTTGAATTGAAACTACCTTGACGTTTATGGAACTGAAGCGATCTCCGTGGATACACTTCGCTTTAATTTTACACTTTTAAAGGACTTTTCGGCGCCATAAATGGTGTCAGAAGTCTTGTAGATGACCACATTTCAATTTAAAAAGCATACACTACATGAAAAATATATGTATGAGAAAAAGCATTATAATAAGTTCATTACACGTATGCGACCGAGTAAATTTTAAATTTTACTATCTGTGGTTGTGAGCTCCGTAATTAAAGGGATAAAATATAAAGCTGATATGAAGCTACATTAGTAGAGTATGTACGAGTGTGACCACATGCATCTGTAAAAAAGTATAAAGAAGTTAAAATAAATCTCTTGGTACATTTATTTATTTTTTAGTACAATAAAATACATTTATTATACGACTACTAGCAGCGCCCCGCGGTTTTACCCGCGTTGTGCCCGTTCCCGTTTTTATACATAAAAACCTTCCTCTTGAATCACTCTACCTATTACAAAAAACCGCATCAAAATCCGTTGCGTAATTTTAAAGATTTAAGCATACAGACAAACAGACAAACAAACAGACAAAAATAGCGACTTTGTTTTATACTATGTAGTGATATACACTTAGCTTTGATTCTGAATAATCATATTTAACTGTCAATATAAACGTCAAAAACGCATCGGTTGTTTTCCCGTAACGATAATCGAGTCTCCGAAACGATTTTTCAAAACGAATTATCGTAACGATTATTATAATCGGTTGCGTTGTTCGGCGGATCGAATCGCCATCATCTGTATAATAGTACCTATTCCCGATTCGGTTATCGATTATGTCTATTGTTAATTGGTAATCCGATATGAATGATGAGACATAAATACGTTTCATCATATTTTTTTGTATATGTTTTCCAATTGATACAATTATATCGGTGATACAGAGATATCGACTTATTGTGATGTTATATCGCTTATTTGCGACCTCTGGTCTTGTCTGAATTGCATCTGTTCCTCTGAAAATTGATGATGAGATGAAATGTGATGTATAACTTTCATCTTGAATACACAAGACTATTTTTCTGTATCCAACTTTTAGTACTAGATAATAGCGTTTTGCAATAAACAAACTCTTCAGCTTTATATTTGTATAGATGTACGTAATTTACCAATGCCGATATTCGCCGCATACAAAGTATATGGATCTGATAACATCGTTTTGTTTCTCACATTTTCAATCAGAATCTCGGTTTTAACCAACGGAAGCATAAAGATTCATCCGTTCGAGATATCATTGGAAAATTTCTCTGAAAATTTAAATACTCTTTCAATTCCGTTCGAAAGCACGTCTATTTAATTGATGAAAACCGCCTATTGAATAAAATAGTGATATTTTCAATGCAAACGAAGATCGAAATTGTGATACAGTGGATAATGCGGGAATATACTGCCAAATCTGGAAGCACCTCTCGTCCATGGCCCCCGATATTATTTGGCGGATTTCCAAAATAATTACTTACGTAAACCGGTCGTCCACTGCCACCGCGAGCCGTAATGTATCGCCGCTCGTGACAATGGATGCGGCATCATTGTTAATGACCCGCGACATGGATCAGCAATGATAATTATTTACATATCGCGGTGCATGAGATTGTTTAAGCAAGTTAAAACACTTACCATAATTCCCATACGTTTAGAGGTATTTTTTAATCGCTTCAAACGTTTATAATGAGTTTAAATTACTTAAGTTACAAAATACTTATATTGATATTGCCTATCAGCAAGATATGAGTACTAAATTTTACTCAGAAAATGGTATAATAATACAAACAAGGTTGCAATACACGGTACAGGCGCTTGGTAATATAAGAGTTCACACGAACGCATCCTGAGAATTCGCGAATGATTCAAAGATCTTCAAAGGAACCCTTTGGCGCACGATGTTATTATGTAGCATCGCAACGTGACGAATTTTATTACCTTGCATATTTTCATCGCGTCAATTTGCAGTAGGCACTGTGTGTTAATCTATTTGCTCTTATATTAGTTACAATAATGACATTGCGATGTTACTGATACCGTTATCAAATTATTATGTGTTTCTTAGCTCAATTAATTATTATTAATTACATATTATCAATGACTATCAACTCAGAAAAATGCGAGTACACAGTGGATGGACTTAGAACTTTATCATATTCTACTAAGATGCCAATGATAACTAAAAAAATATACAATGTTACAAAGTATCAAACTCGTACATACCAGAAAACAAAAGTAAAAGCAATTACAACAGCCACATCCATTGTGTAAAGTTCCTTCGATACTGAAAGTAAGCAACAAGCTCCCAATACGCGCGTTGTATCAAATATTCATTATCTCGCCGTAAAGGGTACTTTGAAAGCGAATTCGGGACTAGAGCCGAGTAATTTGGCAGCGATCTGCGGACAAATTAAATACTAATATATTATTAGGTCATCTTCTTTCATAATTAGGAGGTTCGGTTAGCTAGTCGTCATGTTTGACCTTATTTCGAATGTAGCTCATAGTTTTAGAATATAAAATGAGTTCAAATCGTGTGAGTTGAAAAAGTATGTTAGCTCATAGTTCTGAAATCGTTCGAAGATAGGATTGGGTTTTCAAATAACGATGCTTTGAAGTGTCGTGACTAATCTCAATCCTTCCTGCTGTATTTATAACTAATGTATGTCGGATAAAGATATTTCAATCTTAACGGAAGCCTACTGGACGAAACCAATGGTACTAAAATACTAAATTAAGCAGAAGTGTATCGTGTTAGAATATATAACATATTTATTCAAATTCGGATCCAACGTTTCGAGTGGATTACACCACTCGTGGACACGGACCCCGTGTGGTTTTATCCCGTGTACACGAGTGGTGTACAGTAATACAGTATAATGAGTGCAAATCGTTTGAGTTTAAAAAGTATGAAACCAAACGTAAACATAAAGTATTATAAAAAGCTTTCTAAATAATTTGAAACCGCTGTGTAGGTAAAATTACAATACACTGACACTACTACATTTTTAAATAAGGAATTAGATGAAATTAAAGTTAAAGAAAAATATCTAGTTACAGACTTTATTTCTTAAAGGTCACGTAATTAAGGCGAATGATTAGCGTGATTTTGTGAAATAAAATACAAAATGGCGTCCACCGGAGAATTCAACAAAAACGTTTTAATATTCTTTAGTAATTGGACGTTAGTCTACATTACTGAGCCCTAAATGCCCAGAGAATAGACCTAACTTCAAGATATTACCTAATCTTATACATATAACAAAGGCAGTTAAAACATTTGTCTAAATGAATGTCACCAGATTATGTACCTGGGATTCCTTAGATTTACAAATTAATGGAATTTTAGATCATTGTACAACTTTTGTTGGAATAATTTAATGGAATTACTAATTACTTTGCCTTCGTAATAGAATTGTTTACATTGGAATTATTATTTAGTAGATTTTTGGCGAATTTTGATGTTGAAATCGAAGCTTACGTTTCAGTTGGTTGTATTTCAAATAACGATGTTTGATTAAAGTTAATGAAGCTCCTAAATACTTCGTGATTCCGTTTCATTATTGACAGGAGGAGGTTATTAAATGGACTTTAAATAGACTTCTCAATATCTTAAATATTTCATAACGTAAAATACAATTCGTTTTCCATTATTAAACGTCTTTTTCATTTTACAAATCAACTTTTAACACATAAAAGTGATTGCGAAACAAAATTAAAACAATACTTAGAGGAGCGGAAAATGTCTCCTCTCGTTGGACAGTGATGTCGAGACTCTACGAAGCCAATTTAAAGTGTCAGCGGGAGTGTCGCGAGATCTGAGACCGTCATGGAACAAGATAAATGGTTTCAACAGATATAAGAACACTCTTTATAGCCCCGTAATGAAAAACCTTTGTATTTATGGCGGCAATATTATTTTAATTTAGAACGGAATAACCTTAAGGGCACCATTAAATAGTAACTTATTTCCAACACACCCTTAATTAAATCCATTAATTTTGAATATACTCATGCAATGCACATTCACACTAAGCACCATTTCAAAGATAAGTATTTTATAGTGACAAACGAAATCCTATCCCGAGCGGAGTTGAATTAGTATGCAGCTCGGTGCAGTATCAACGCAACGACTCTGGTCTAAATCGAGCTAAATCCCTCATAAAGCCGACACACACGAGCAAAGCACCTACCGTGCGGCTGTACGTGTACCTACTTCAATTAGAGGCTCGAATCAGCCTCTGTCAAACAACAAGCACTAATAATCTCCGTTGGGTAATACCCCTAATTTATATCTAACCGATAACGGTTACAACTGCTTATTGTAACCAGTTTATCTTGATCCCTGATAGGTTATGTGTCGCATGTTTTAACAATGGGGTTTTCGATCGGGGTGTTTGCGGGTGGGTCAAGCTAGGCTGGTGGTTGTGAAGTCGTAATTAGCACCTGGGCAGCAAGTTTGAAGCGCAACTTGTTAGTTGTGGTGTGGTAGGAGTAGTACCGCGGTAGAGATGCATTTTGATTGGTTACGTCTCTGTTTAGTTTCTGTTCTTGTTTTACAAACATGTCACTTGAAGTTAGCTTTAGTAATTATCTTGTGAGTATAGCGAATTGCTTCTAGTTAGGTTACTTGGGGAATTCAGGATACGGAACCATTTGTCTAATTTATTCTTGTTAGCCGTGTTCATTATGTACATATAAAGCAATGTATAACATAGTTGTACCAAACCATATTTGTATAAACTTAACGATATTAACCACTTCGCAACCAACTACGCCTTGCATTTTATGAAAATTACAAAAATATATTTAATCAGTAAGACACAGTTCATTATATCAACTTCAACTTTCCGGTACAAACTTCCACACATCCTTTGAAACCGGAAAAAGCCGAAAAACAATTTGTTTTAAAAAGTTTAAATTGAAAAATGTTCGCGGAGCTACCAATGATCGCAGCACTTGCCCTCATTAAAACTTGCAGTAGTTTCGACTAATTACTGCCGCGACAACGGAGGGATGTTGCAATTAGTTACATGCAACTATTCCTGGTACAGAGTGTTGCTTTATGTTTAGACGTCAGTCTACCGGTGATACCGCCTTGGGAAACCTAGTAATTGACTTTAACAAATACCCGACTCAAAGACACATAGTAACGCGTGTGTATTATATTTTTATGTATATTATTATAATACTAGCAGCGCCTCGGTTTTATCCACGTTGTGTCCGTCCCCGTGGGAATTTCGTTATGAAAAATAATCAATATTCTTTCAATTGAATGCAACCATCTATTACAAAAGAAATATTGAAATCAGGCAGGTTCCTGAGATTATAGCGTACAAACAAAAAATCAAACTATTCAGCTTTATTATGTTAGTTTATTCGTAGATTTATTTTCATTTACAACTAAAACCGCATGAAAAATTATGTGCTGTTCGTGGTGTTGTCGTTAGTGTTGTAGCCTAGATGGAGGCAAAAGTTTCTTTCACCAGATTTTGCAATGTTGTTTTAGCTTCAGAATTAAATACAAATACAAATACAAATAATTTATTCCAAAAGTAGCCTAATATAAATGGAGAGACACTATGCTAACATTGTGTTACTACTAAGGCCTTATACATATACAAGATTCCCTACCCCCTGAACTAGTGGGAACTGTATCTCAGGGGGTAGTCGTTCGTCTACTTTAGTAGTTTAAGAAAATTTCAATAAGAATAGTGCAAGGTTATGATTGAAGTGGAACAAAAAAAAAAAAAAAATTAATAAATAAAAAGAAAATTAACATGAGATAAATTTAACATAAGAATGTATTATACTACACAACTTTACAATTGGCTTTTTAGAAGAGATTCTGTCGTGTCGTAATCCACTGACTTTAGATATCGAAATAGGGTTTTTTTAAATTGAAATGACGATAGCGTAGGAAGATCTGGGATAATTTTTACTAACTTATTATATATAAAGGGGCCGAGATAGTCTGAGAACCTGTGTGCTAATTTTGTTTTGTAAAGGGGTAATTTACAAAGTTTATCTTTTCGTCTTTTGTTTGTGACATTCGTCAGTGACTTGTGCTGATCTTGCATTAATGAAAACAGAAACAGTTGCCGCACCGTGAGAATAGGAAGATCGGAGTATAGATTGGCTGTAGGATACAAGTAAGGTTTAAACGACATCACTTTAAGAATAGCACGTTGTGCTCTTTCCAGTTTAATCAAGGTACTTTTGAAGGAACCTCCCCAACAAGATATACAATAGCCAATAACAGATTCACAAAGAGCAAAATAAGTAGACATTAATTGTTTGGTATCGCAAATGTGACGAAGGATCTTAAAAATATAAATTAATTTACGGACACGAGCTGCTACTGCACAAATATGGCTTTGAAAGTTTAAGTTGCTATCTATTATTATACCTAGATATTTTATTGTAGTAGTCTGGGCGATAGTAGGGCAGTTGCAAGAGGTCCAGTGGCTGTTTGGATTGTTACAATGGTGAGCTTTGATAACAAAATTGGAAGCTGACGGTTGGCCATCCGTTCTACAGCTGAAAGTAATGTACTTCGTTTTGTCTAGGTTTAAGGTTAGCAGGTTAGTGTCCAGCCATCTTGCAACAATGTTAATGCCTATATTAGCAGAATTATACACCTCTTCCCATGAACTGCCCTTAAAGAATAAAACTGTGTCATCTGCATAGGTAATAATCTTGCCATTTGGAATATATAGGTTGCACATGTCATTAACGTAAGCATCAAACAAGGTTGGACCGAGCACACTACCTTGAGGCACTCCAAATTTCATTTGCTTGGGGGACGAGCTTTGCAAATCTCCGAGCAGTACATTTTGTTTTCGATTATTGAGGTATTCCAAGAAAAGTTTAAGTTGTTTTCCGCGAATTCCAAGACACTTGAGCTTTTTTAGAAGTATAGGAATGGAAACCGAGTCAAAGGCCTTTGATAAATCTAGAAAAATGGCCAGACATTTTTCGCCACAATCCAAACTTTTTGCAACTAGAGAAATGAGAGTATTTACGGCATGTTTTGTTGAGATTTTATTGCGGAAGCCAAATTGATTCGGTGAAATAAGTCCTTTCGCTTCAAGATAATTCCTGAGTCTTTTATTTAAAACTTTTTCTATAATTTTAGACAAAGTTGTTAACAGGGATATGGGTCTGTAGTTAATTATTTCATTTTTATTCCCATTTTTGTAAATAGGTATTAACTTAGACAATTTTAAGACATCTGGAAATATTCCATCCTCAAATATCTTGTTGCAAAGTATAGAGACAGGTAATGCTAAATAGTTTATGCCAAGCTTAAAGACCTTAGCTGGAATTCCATCCCATCCAGTACTAGACGAATTTTTTAACGAATTTATAATATTCTTTATCTCACCAACATCCGTAGGAAACAACACAAAGGAAGTAGGGCTCATGGAAAGAGGTTTATAGTTATTACTAAGAGTAGTTTCGTCAGTATCGAGTCTATTTAGTATTTTTTTAGCTAGAACGCTTCCTACATTTGCATAATAATCATTAATGTAATTAAGAGAATCTGAAATATTACCCTTTATATTTATAAGTTCTTGAGTATTATCCCTTTTTTTATTCATGTTACATATGTGTTTTATTGTTTTCCATTGTTTTCTAATATCATTTTTATTTTTAGCCATTTCCATTTTGTAATAAGTAAATTTTAAGTTTTTCAAAGTTTTATTGCACGTATTTCGATATCTCAAGTAAGTTATTTTTAAAATTACATTGTCGGGATCATTTTTCACTTTGATATGCAATCTATCACGGTTTTTTATACAACGTATCAGACCCGGCGTGACCCATGGCTTTATGTTTCTTACATTACGTTTTAGTTGAACTGTGATAGTGTGCTTTTCTACTAGTTCTTTTATCTTTTGTACAAAAGCAGCAGCATCTAAATTTACATTATTGTTATTAATTATCTTATCCCAATCTATCTTACTCAATTCTTCTAGTAGTGGTGTATAATTTACTTTTGTTACAGTTTTTGGGACGGGTACTAGATTATTGTCAAGACGCTTTATAGAAACAATTACACTGTTGTGATCTGTTATAGTCGAATCACATATAGCTGTATTCACATGTGTGTTAATTTTGACAATAACGTGATCGAGACAATTTGCCTCTCGTGTTGGAAGATAATGAGCAGGCATTAAACCGTGTGAAGCTAAAAAGTTAAGATAGTTGGAAGAAACATCACTAATATTATTGACCTTAATATCTATGTTGATATCACCAATTAGAATTATCTGCGAGAAATCTTTTAGTTCACATAAAATATTATTGATAGAGGATAGAAAATTATCTACATTTCTGTATGATGGAGATCTATACACACAAACTAAAGCTATTTCGTTCTTAATGGTCAGCACGATACAGTTACAATCCTTTACGTAAAGAGGTTCATAAAAATTTGCATGAAGATGTTCCTTAACATAAACTACCACACCGTCATTCTGACTAAAATTTTTAGTTGAGGTAATGCTACTATAATTAGGAAGAATTGGAACATTTATAACTTTTGACAACCAGCATTCAGTCAGAACAATGACATCGACATCTATATTTAGCCTTGACAAAAAAATATTGAAATCATCGAAATTGTGGTTAAGACTACGTATATTTTGTGAAACAACGTTGAAACTATTATTGGGTAAGACATTTAATGTTTGTTTGCACATTCCTGGATCGTACAGTCGAGCTGTTATACCCGATTTAAAATAAGTGTTATCAATCTCAGTAATTAAGTCAGACATCGGAGCCATTTGAGAACATATTAAGGACACTTATAATTCTAATAAAAATTGCACTGAGTTAAATCATTTGCTCAACACTATCCAGGTTTTTAATATAAAATGGGTCACTTTTCTCTGTTTTCTTAGCAAAAACTCTTCCATCTTTTATCCATACGAACTGAAATTCAACTTCCTTTGCTCTACGCCTTGCCGCTGCATATAGCATTTTGTTTGCTGGACTGAGGTGCTCCGAGACATAAACCGGAGATGCAGTTCCTCCATAACCTAAGTGACTAGTATTAAGCTTAGGTTTGTTGATTTTATTAAATTTCTTTGCAGATTGCAGGAGTTTGTCGCGGATAGAACGGTTTTTTAATTTCACGAGAATAGTTCTTGCCCGAGTTTGATCTTTCAAATTTCTTGAGACTCGCGTAGCTTGCACAATATCGTCCGGATTAAGCTCAAAATGTACAGTTTCAGCTAGTTGGACCAGCACCGTCTTGAGTGATTCATTGGTTGCTTCTGGTACTCCGTTAACCTCGACATTATTTTCTCTCAGAAATTGTTCCATTAAATTCATTCTGGTTCCCAAATCTCTAACAGTATTATTCAAAATGTTTTGATCTTTTTCCAACTTCTCTATGGTTTTATCCTTTTGCTCCAAACGTTGTTTCATATCTTCATAACTGGAATTATAAAAGTTAAGTGCATCTTCGAAGGCGGTGATTTTATCCTGTATTGTTTTCAATTGAGTTCCCACCAGCTCTTCAATCGTAGTTTTCAATGTTGAACGTAGTTCTTCTCTAATCATTGTGCGAAGGCTTTCAGGCGAGATACGCGATTCCATTTCCATTGTAACATCAGGTGACTTTCCCCTTGATTTTGGAGGGATTCTTGTCGTGACGAAGGACACTTCGGGTGCTTGCTGAGTTGCTGACCGTACAGGAGTGTTACTATTCCCCACTTTCGGTTCTGTGCTCTTGCATTTAGGGCATTTCCAAACTATAGCATCTCTAACTATCGTCTGAAGACGTTTAGGAGTGATATTCGCACACTGCAAATCATAGCCAAGATTACAGAGTGAGCATTTAATTATTTCTTTATTATTCAATAGGGTTTTATTACATCCCGCACAGTTTACGTGTGACATTTTACGGTTAGAAATAATTAGCTGTAGGCAATGCAGAGAAAATTATAGCTAGGCTGTTTATTTAGTCCTTTTGCAATGCAAATAGCAATGCACTATGCAACTTGATTAGCAATATAATCTTTCATCTATAAAATCAGCTCCTGTTAAAAAGGCAATAGCAGGCGAATGTTCCTTGCTTAAACTGTTGGTTAAATTCAGCCGTTGACGTCACCGATACTTTGGTCCAGCGCAAAGCTGTGTAGTCGCCGAACGCTCGATCGCAGGTTCAAACCTCACCGGTCCGCCGCTTTACTTTTCCAATTATTTTTCCCTCGAAGTCTGTCCCGCCAGCTATGCGACTCGTCGGGCAAATTTCTCGGCTCCAGGGCAGCAAACGGCTCTGACGGCTTACTTCAGACCGCAATACAGACAGAGAGGTCCGACACCAATCAATATGGCCGCGATAGGGCTTGAGAGTTGACCCAAGAGGAAACAGGAGGGTCCGATTATTCAAAGCTAATTGTAGCTCTCAGCAACTTCAGACACAATCACAACACTCCACAACACGACCACACTCTATAGCGACTGAGAACGAACTGAATTATTTGAGTGTTACCAAAAATTTAAACATACTCATATTAAGACCCGATTTAATTAGGCTATGTCGGACTACACTAAACAAAGCCTAATCTAACCGAAATGCGGTTTGTTTTTACATCACATAAAAGTCAGTAATATAATCATTACAGTAAACAGCCTGACTCGGCACTAAATTGACAATTTATCATTTAGAAAAAGGCTGAAGAACAATGAAAAACTCCCTTTTCAACCAAAAAAAAAATGCTAGAAAAATCATCTCGCATTTTCCCGCGGAGCGTTGACAGGCGCCTGATAGGAGTTACGTGCCCCAACTTATAATTGCCTACAGGTGGAGCTACATTGTTTAAAACTATCAAATACAGTCTTTATTACAAAGCATTAAAGTCCATTAGAAGTGCAATTTAACGACATCGATTCGGTTACCAACACCTGCCTAACGATGACAATTAAAGAGTTCTTAAACGTAATTTTAATTTCATAAGTTGTAGCATTAAATATTAACGTTTGTTCGAGTCGGAGTTGGTTCGGGTTACGATTGTTTTCGTAGTTCGCTTGGATTTGGGTTGAATAATTGAGTGTTGGGCGGCGTTTAGATTGAGAGTTTACGAGCTGCAGGACAGCGAGTTTCAAAAACTCATGTTCTATTAAACTCGACGTACCGGTTTTTCAAAATATAATTAAACTCGCTGTATACTTGTATAAACACGCATAAGATATAAGTGTTGTAAAGTATATCACGACTTTAGTTCAAGATTAATGTTACAATTATGTCTTCTATGTCTGAGATATTTTGTGTGATTGAGATACCGCTCTACAAAAAAGAGACAACTAGACTTATTCCTATTTCCTTTCAAAAGTTGACGAGCAAGACATTTCACCTGCGCACATGAGTTTTCACAAATCCTGTTTTAGCAATAATAAGAGGCTTTTCATTTTAACTTTTTATTAGTAAAGAATTATGTATTCCGTGATATGTCCTTTGTCAAACGTCCGTTGTTGTACCTCACCCGTTTTCATGAATATTGACGTCTCTCGAATTCCTTCCGAATACTTATTTGTAGTTTGAAATATTAAAATGGTGTCAAATAAATGTCAAATATCGTAATACTGTTACAGATATACAGTTGAATAATTATTCAAAATAGAATCCGATTTGAAATTCGTAGTTCTTAAGTCCAATTAATAGTTGTTTATTATTTTGGTCGCCGGCCTTTGGAACTTTGAAGTAAATAAAAAATGTAATTATAGGAATACTAGCAGCGCCCCGCGGTTTTACCCGCGTTGTGCCTGAATCCGTGGAAAATTTCCGATTTTTTTTTATATAAAACTTCCTCTTGAATCACTCTATCTTAAAAACCGCATCAAAATCCGTTGCGTAGTTTTTAAGAACTAAGCATACATAGAGACAGACAGAAATACAGATAGCGGAAAGCGACTTTGTTTTCTACACTAATACATATTATAAAGAGGAAAACTTTGTTTTGGTTGTAATGAATAGGCTCAAAAACTACTGGACCGTTTTCTTTAAAAAAAAATTCTTTCACCATTCGAAAGCTACATTATCCACAAGTAACAACGGCTATTTTTCATCCCGAAATTCCCACAGGAATGGACACAACGCGGGTAAAACCGCGGGGCGCTGCTAGTATACTATGTAGTGATGATGTAGGTAGGTATACTATGTGGCTGTGGGTAATTACATCAGAATCAGTCTAGTCGTTATTTGTGTTACTAGTAAGTATACACTTCGCTCTTCCGTGTGCAACTTTTCCTGCTTTGTATATCGTTCATAAACAATTACCACCTTTTGTTACGTCGGAAATTGTTTGTTAAAGAACATGTCCGCTCTGAACGTAATTAACAGTCCATTAGTGGATTAAAAAGGGTTCTAATACAATTATTTCTGATTATGTTACGACAGTGACAATTATGTTTTTTCAGGATTGTTGTAGGTGTTTTTATATTTTATGGAAAAACTCATATAAAAACAGAAATTAAGAACTTTCTGTTTCGATTGAAGATGGATAAAGTTATTTTCCTGAACATACCTACCTAAATTAGACGTATATTCTAATCCCCCTAAATGTACTGAAAATGTACTGATTCAGTGATATGATAAGTCTCTTTCTAGATATAAGGAATAAATTGATTACCAAAAAACTTTTAGCTCGTAATCCCATTGCTAAAAAGAGACTTAAATATTAAAGCTGCAGGATTTTTTAACGAACTAAGTTTGGAGCTACGAATCTGATTTGAAATGTTTTTGTTCATACAAACCATATTGTTATATTTAAGCTATTTTTTATCAGTTACAACGCGGGTAAAATAAGACAAAAATGTTAGGGGAGTACACCGTTGCAGTTGTGAGTTGAATATCCATAACCTTTCTAAAATGTTAAATAAACTGTCAGAATAAGATACCACGGCATCTATGAGAAGTGGTCAGTGTCTCATATTTTAGTCTTGACTCGCTCAAGTAAATTAAAGGGACTACTTTTTTATAATTTTAACGGGCTGCCGTTAGTAGGCGCATAGGCGTGCGTGCGTCGTATAGGAACCTGATATTTGGTGGTATTGAATATGGTCCAAGATATCTCCCACTTCTTAATCTGAGCCGCTCGAGTAACAACACCAAAACAGGCATCCCTCCTCTACTATTATACTACTAAGACTAAAAATCTAAACCGCTGTAATGTTATGCTCTAACATAAGTATGGACGAGTATGTCCGCTGTATGTGGGCCTGATCAAACGGGGTTCTACGTGGTAGTTCACATCTTTTGGCGTTCGGTTTACCGTGAAATTGACTCTGGCGATTGTCTGAACCCAAAAAGACTTTGTCCAACCTGCACGATATTTCCTTTAGGTACAACGACTATGTAATTTAGCGAATGTTGTCCATTATAAATCGATTTTGGTACAGTTTTATAGGTTTATCGAATAGGAAATGGTGAAATGTTTACGCTTAGTTCTATGATAGATTTGTGTTAGTAAAGGAGGCGGTTGTATAAGGTCTTCTTCTCTACTAATATTAACAAAGATTAAAGGTAGTAGTAATTATTTTAGTCTCGGAATCTATGCATGGAAATCATATCAGTATTTTGAAAAGAAGTACAAAGTAAATAAAATAAATTATAACAAATTTTCAAAACATTTTATTCGAGAGATCAACGGGATTTATTCCTATTATTTATTTATTTAGCAATAAACTGATAGGAAACATTAGGTTGCTATAAATCACATCTCTCTAGCATATCACATAAGGTTACTTTATCATTATCATGCAACATTAGTATGCAACTTTGATTATTACGTCACCAAATTATTTACCTCAAATATACATAAACTCCTTTAGATCACTTTATTGTTATATCTCAAACAATACTGATTTTAGGTCAACAACAACTTCCACATAACGACAAAGTCAACTTTGAAAAAAGAACACTACTTTAAAACACTAGTCGACAGAATCCAAGTCGATCTTTCTTGTAGCCTATAGGACAGTGGCTAGGTACAGCGAATACCATTCTAGCGGTCGGAACACATTCGTTATCTACAAGCACTGATCCTTCAGGACACGGAGATTCAGCTGCATCATCCCCACTAGCATCCAATTTTCCATGATACCTTGGTTCTACCAACTCCACTTCGCTCTTCGGCCCTTCGGTATGTATCACCCTAGTATTCAATATAATAGGTTTTTCTATCTTTGTCACCCTCGGAGTTATTGGCATCAATGGAAATTCAGTAACAGGAATAGAAGTAGTGGTTTCAATTCTGTAGATACCAATCACTTTGTCGTAGATCACTTTTTTGTAGTAAAATAGCGCGTTTGTAAAGAAGTTATGTAGCGGTGATATTAGTTTTGATGGTGTTATTTTGCTGTTTGTTTCATCCTTCGGGTCGACTAATATCTTGAGTTCGGTCATCAACATGTTGGCTAATAGTTCGTTCCATGTCACAGTAGTCTCGCTCGCTACGTGTGCTGTGTCGTCGAAACTGTTTACACTTCCAGAAGGATCCTTCGCCGGTGAATCTGTTATAACCGATCCGTTCACAACAACTAATGCTGTTAAAAAAATAACACTTTTCATTTTGTTTGGTAATGTCGGTGGCACAATGGTAACTGAAGATAAAGAGATAAATTTAACGTACCTTAAAAGTACAATCGAGGACAAAATTTATATAATTTTTATCTGGTTAAGGATATTGCATTGCAGAAGATTCGATTCAGATGTGTAGTCACATGTAAATTGCAATTCCTTTAGCAATTACCAAGACAAAGCTGCTTTGCTGTTTAGATCCAAAACAGAGCCTGTCAACTAAATTAAGTGAAGCAACCAATTCCGTCGTGTGTTCTAATAAAATGCAATTAGCCCGATTAAAACGGGAACTCCTTTAGAAGTTCCTTTACAAATCTGAGCACTTAAGATGCAATCTCGCTTGTTTCTATATTAACACTTTAAAACTTAGGTACGTGAGAGGACGGAGTCGGAGAGTGGAGGAAACTTGCATCGCTGTGCTGTGTCTTAGGTGGGTGCTTCCCGACTATTGTTGGGGTAGATATAAACATTAAACATTGTTCGTGGCTGGCTGTTCAAGTTGTTTCGGACAAAAGAAGGATCGAAGTTACGGTTTTGAGTTTTGTTTACAGTTTCAACATAAAAGAAGATATAATAATTAATGGATGAGCTTTGCGTAGTTTGTAATTCGATGTTAAAGTTAATAACGTTCTATGTTTAATTATTAGCATTAGATTGAATGACTATCGTCTAACGTAGATGAAAGAAGCCAATTTATTAAAAATACTTATCCAAAGATCTAAAAGCGGTTCTTATAATCACGAACCCGTAAAAAGTCGTAAACAAAACATCGCTGAGCCAAAAAATCTTTCAGCAATAACCATTAAAATTTACAAGCCAATAAAAATATTGGTAACACTTTTCCACCGACCGTTACGCCGACGATTTATTGTAGATAACGGTAACGCTGATAACATTAACCAAATATTGACATTGTGACGTCGAGTTTACTCAATGACTGGACCCGGGATTGTTTTCAACCTCCTTATCTACACTTAAGTGGACTAAAATGTATCAAGGACGATTAGTTACGAGTATTGACGGTAATGGGTAACAAGTATTCGTTACTTTCATTAGTACTTGGAATAAGAACGATGTTGTTAACATCTGTAATTTTCACTTTTTGTGCCACATCCCGAATTCAAACCGAACTATTTATAGATTCTTTTTAGGAATTTTACCAAAAACTTTCGAGATACGAGCTGTAAGATAACGTCGGATGCAGATGTGTTTATATCATTTTAAAAGTTTACAAGTCTGAAACTACAAGAAATAAGTACAAAGATTTAAATGTGAAATGGTTCTGTCTCGCTATCTCTTAAATCGGTGGTATATAACTGCAAATTTTTGTAATAAAAAATAACATGATTTTTTTATAAAACAATCGTTACATTTTTATCTAATACCTACGTTTTTTAGGAAAAAAATTGCCGTTACACGAATTTATTCGTAATTGATACCTATCTATCGGCACAATACAAATAAATACAATACATTATCTTTGATTGCAGTGCAATGTGGGCATACGGTTGAATTATACAATTAGTTGATTATCACTTACAATGTCCTACTAACTAGTTTTTGTACGAAGAAAAGTTGACCCACACATAGAGCAACAAAGATGAGTTGAACTATCTATTATACGCCCTATCTTACATTATTATACATAACGCATATTAGTAATTTGATTTAATGCTTTATTTTCACACACAATGTACCCGGAATGGTGTAGGTAGATCCAATTTCACGGGAGTGGGTATGTGGATCAATGTCCTCCGAGCCGCGACAAATGTGCTTCCTTACAATACGTTGTATTCATGGTATAACGCGCGCAAAAAGGATCGCTTAACGCCATTGAAACGGTTGAGGTCGACTGTTCAAAATAAGTTTGCATTCAGAATCAAATAATTCAGAGTAATATATGTTTGGTACTTTTGGTGAGTGATAGCGAATGATTGGTGCGGTTTGTTATGTTTGGGGGAGACTTTTGCCCAGCAGAGGGACAGTAAACTCTATTTCTTTTGGATTGGCACAAAATGTGGACCAATGTCGTCAATTTTCCAGCCGAAGACGACTGCTCCTGAAGAGGAAAAAGGTGCCCATCCAAAAGAAATAGATTATAGGCAAAATCGTAAGAGTTTGTGATCTGCAACTATTCTGCTTGATTGTCTTAAGTGTTTCTAAACTTAATGTATAACATCGTTATGTGTATTTATATATATTTACTGTTAAGACAGTGTTAAACATGGTTGGAGAAATACAAGGTATTAAATTATCAGTACTTATAATGTTAATAAGATAACGTTAATTATAGAAAGCTTGTGATGCAGAAAGCGATGTGTCTAGGGAACGGTTTTGTAACATTATTTTACATCCGCCAAATTGCACGGATCTTTTATTTTAAACAATAACTCTTTTTGCAAAATATAAATAAACACCGAGAACAGTATTGGCGCTGTTAAAGTGAAAAGGTGAACAAAAAATATATTTTCAATAAAACACGTCCATAAACTGTATTTTATTCACACGGTGTTTATTGCCATTCCAGTCCTAGGACATAAACTACGTTGCATTCAATATTTATACAATGAATAAGGTTTTCATTGGAAGTATATTATTGTGTGTTGTATTTCAAGAAGTTCATAATTTGGGTAGCGTGAATACGTATGCAGATACTACGACGAGAGTCACGCCGTTTGTTGCTAAAAGTGCGTATTTGTTTACTGTGTTTTTACATAGAAACTAGTAGCGCCCCGCGGTTTTACCCGCGTTGTGGTCGTTCCTATGGGAATTTTAGGGTGAAAAATAGCTTATAACTTTTCTGCTAAATGTAGTTATCTATTAGAAAAATAATTATTCAAATCGGACTGGTAATTCTAGATATTAGCTCGAACATACAAACAATCAAATAAACATACAAATTTTATTTCTTTATAATATCACCATAGATATATAAATAATATTTCATTTTATGTCTATAAAATGTTTATAATGAAACCTATGTATTTACCATCACTGTATTTAGTTAGTCTAGAGGCATTTACCTAGCGTTGAGATCTTAACTAGATGACAAAGCGCAAAGCACCTGGAACTTTAAAATTGCCATATGGGCAAAGCGATGGTTGAAATAAATCAACACATTATTTAAATATAATGTAGAAACATTTGTACTTATTAGAAAGCATGATATTCAAACGTTTATTACTCTTCACTTATTTTGTTAACTTACGTACTACGTACTTCGGAAGGCACATCGAATTGTAAGTCCCGGTTGTTTCAACCGTTAGACTATATCAGAGGTCTTAAGGCGGTCAAAAAACTCCAACATCACGGCTACTCGAGTTTAGTTTTATTTTGACGTTAGTGCTTCAGTACATACATCCTACAAAACATGAACTTCCCCAGTAATCCGTAAGTCGTGTCGACTGAAGCCGGATCCAGGCCCCTGCCGGGCCAACATCCCCATGTACTACTTTAACCCAGAGGGGGAAGGCTGCGTCGCGTTCAGGTGGGGCGGTTGCCAGGGCAACGGCAACCGGTTCGACAGCAAGAAGGAGTGCGAGGCGAAGTGCCTGAGCACGAATAATGAGGAAGGTTAGTCTTTGTTTCATACTGGTGACATTTCAGAGAAACAAAGTTCGCCCGCGACCATGGGTGGTGCAACCCACTCGAAACGTCAGGAAATCAAAGTAAGTGTTTTTTATTACTAAAACAACCTTTTGTGACGCGAAAAACCCCATCATAGAGACATTCCATTTCTTATTTATTGGATTTCTGATTGTTCCAACACAGTCAAGGCAGAACACATAGTATTTCGAACTGCTTTCACCGTTCAAATAGAACCTAGTAAGACGCATGCACATAAAAAGTGGATCAAGATTGAAATAACAATAGAACGTATTTTCTATACTTTTGGTATCCCCTAATCACATTTCCTGCACGGGCTACTTCGCCATATCGAATGCCAAATATTCGAAAACCAAATAATCGAACACTATTCATTAGCAACGTTACATAGCGGTAGTAGTATTCATTAATCATATTAAATGTAGCATTACGTAACTTCAGTAAGTAGAAAGGAACCGAAGCCTAACGTCTGTATTGAATACAATTACTTCTAAAACATATTAAACAGGGTCTTATGTTACTATCACAGAACTAACAATTACATTTAAACTTGGAAATCACTTGGGGTTGCTTCAAACGGTTGGCTATTGTAAGATACGTTCGTTATCAATACAAAGGGTTGTTGCATAACTTATTGACTCATTGTTAATTTTTTAAGAATAAGAATAAGAATAAAAATAAATTTATTGCCAAAAATTAAAAATTGAAATATACACAGAGATAAAATTAAAATACAAGGAACTTGGCAAAAGGCTGCAACTCAGCTGTTGCTGTGCGGAACGGATCCCGCACGGCGCTGGTTTTCAGTTTTCAGTTTAAGTCTGTTCAGATTGACATTTCTTGTTAACGTTTACAGGGGGGTAACCACGATCGTGAAGTTGATCGCTCGCAAGTTGCTTCTAAGGAATCGAAAATTTGGTACCATGACGCCTTCTAATTAGTGTCAAATTAAAAGCGCAGCCATGTTTTAAAAAATACAATGCCACGCAATTATAAACCCTATTACAATGAAAAAAAATGTAAACAAAGCACATAGTACCTTTTCGAATACAACGAGTTGTCAAATTGCAATAAGTCATTAGAGTGTCTATGATGCCGTCAGTAGTTAGGATACGTTCCAAATAAATATAAGTAAATTAATGTCAGGGCTTTATATTTATTATTTCCTCAAAACAGTTGAGAGTTATAATTTGAAAAAATACACATAAAGTACTAAATTAATCATTGTTTATATTATTTCTTGATTATATCAATTACTTGATGCTTTAAATGATTCACGTCTGCGGTCATGGACGCATAAAAAAGGTCTTTGCGTGAAAATATATTTTTGAACGCATCTGTTACAACCGATGAGTTGCTAAGAGACGGACTGACTGACAAGACAATACAAATAAATAAATATTCATTACAGGGATTCACACATGGTTTAAAATACTTAGTTTAAATATTTTAGTTAGGAAATTAAAATATAACGACTTCTATATCATTACGGATAAACTACGCTTGTGCTCAAGAAAACCTGCCTAATTGGTGAAAAAACACAATGAATGGTTGTCTAAATGATAGCCACAAATACCGACCTGTGTGAAACTTCCCGAAATATATAGAATACCTAAAATACATAAGTACGTACTCTAAACCAAATCTATTCTCCAACTAATAGATTGGCGCAACATGTGGCAAGAAACTTTTGTCATTTTCTGTGTAAACCAACATAGAGAAATTCTTGAATAACTTGACTTTTCATCACCATCCAAGTCAGCTACGTGGGCCAGTCACTGTTTTAGAGAGCACAATATCAAGTGCAATATTCCTTTGGATTATACTGGTATCTTTGAGATTGGCTGTGATTGAGAACTCTCCTCTATTGGTCAAACGAAGCGGAGTCCAGGGACCAGTGCGATGAGGAACACAAACCATAGCTGATGTCAAACAGCGACGTAATTTGAAAACGTTAGTCCATACTTTGGATAAGCACAGTCATCACCTCAGATTTGATGAATCCCAAATGAATTAATTTAAAATATAACAAAAGTGTATCCGTAATCTGGTAGTTTTAATTTCTAATAGCTTATTTAATAGCTTTTATCAATATAGATGTTAAACATTTAAAACTACATCTCCACTTAGTGTTTTCCAATTTTAACCAGTATTTCTTAACCCTGTATTTGCTTTAATAGAAAACACAAGTTTCCATTAAATGGATAAAGAACCAGCCTATCATTAATGAACGAACATGCGTTATGATTTATTTCATTAACCAGCGATTTGTAATCTTAACTATTCAAAAAATTAAGGAGAATGATGAAGTAAGGATGTTTGTATGTGAAGTTTCACACCTGAAATGTCCCACTGCTGGGCAAAGACCTCTCATCTCACTGAAAATATCAGTTCAGTGAAGAGGATCAATCACCAGGTGATTACGCCAAATCCTCAACCCCGATCTGTGATGTCAAACCTGAGACATGTTTTTAAAGAAGGAAACATGTTTTCGCCCGACCTGGGAATTGAACCCGGAATCTCAGTCTTATTAGGCGAGTGCACATACCACTAGACCACCGAGGCGTTAAGGGAATGAATGAAATGAAAAAACCTCTATAATGTGAAAAATATTTATTAAGTTTTATGGCACTGAGGTCCATTATTTAGTTCACTTTTAATCATTTAATTACAGAAGTGTGTAAGGGACTTTGTTGTCCATGGCTTGATTACCACAAACCCATGTTTTTCAGACTGTTGGTACCTATACCAACAGTCTGCACTGTCAAGATAGGATTAAAGTTCTTATTAAGAAACATTTCTTTCTTTCGAATTATCTATCTATTATTGCTATGTTACAAATGATGCACTATTACGTTTCTGTTCCATTTATGTACATCCTGCATTATATATAATGTGCTAGAATATAAAAATTAAGGTGCTGTAGGATCACTGAAATTATATATTTTTTCTTTTTTTTTTTCTTCAACCTGTATCATCCCACTGCTGGGCAAAGGTCTGCTCCAAACGCTTCCAACCTTCTCTATCCTTTGAGGTTTCCCACCACTCGCTGTCGAAGGAGTTAAGGTCATCCCGCCAGCGTTTCCTCGGCCGTCCTCGGCGCTGGGCTCCGCTCGGGGCCCACTGGGTGTTGATGTGGGCCCATCTCTCGGGGGCCATCCGCGACACGTGCCCCGCCCACTCCCACTTCAGCCGGGCGGTTTTGTTACCAACATCGGTGATGCCGGTAAGTGAACGCAGCGTGGTGTTCGCACTCGGTCGACTCGTTTGAGTCCAAGGATGCTGCGTTCCATCGCCCTCTGGCAGATCTTGAGCTTGGACTTCTGGAGCTCTGTTAAGGACCATGTCTGTGCACCGTAGGTTAGGACGGGCAGGATACACATATATATAAAGGTTGAAAAGTCCTGAGATATTAATCATGCATACCAATATAGGTAACTCATCGATCTTCATCTGATATCAACAATTCAGAGTCTGATTTTTGCACATGCCTCCATGTGGAGGAAACCCGCCGGTGGAACCCTGGAATGAGATTAAGCCAAGCTAAATAGCTTGCAAAATAAAATAAACAAGGCATGGGGTAAAAATGGAGACGTGATCACCTAAGCGGGAATATCAAGACACGAGGCTATAAAAATATTAAAACTGCAAATAATTAGGTTTAATGCAAAGCTTAGGTTTAGTGCATTGTGCAAAGGCTAGCCGGTGATGGATGAAGTGAATATTAAAGGCCTAAGCGTCCCGTAAAGGAACCATGATACGCACACGCGGCACACACACATGTGGTTACCCGGCGTGGTTCCGCAATTCACTTCCCATCCAGAATAAGCACAAGATGGATTGATAAATGGCACTGAAATACTAGTAAATTCACAACACCGATTAGTTTTAAAGGGAATCTAAACGGGGCGAAAGTGACACAACTCTTACCAGTAAGACTGGGTTCCAAAAAGGCGAGCGAGTAAAAAAAGAGATGATATTGATGATGATATCTATAAGTATGTATGTAGTGCTTCTATTAATTGTTGATCGAAGATTCAATTCAATTACATTCTATTCTACCAAACTACCAACTTCATTAGCAATCAATAACAAACTGACATTACAACTGTCAAGTAACTTTGACGTTTTTATAAATAGTGAAACAGATTATATTTTTAAATGAAAGCTGTGTCGACGGTTGCTATGGTAGGTACTACAAATAATGTCCGCGCACTACAAAATGAATACCTTCATACATTTTGGCGGGAAACAAAAAACATGGCGGCCACCTGATTTGAGTGACAGATCCCGCAAGTTCCTTAAAAGTTACTCCCTATTGCTAATAACACGATAGGTACGTGACGTCAGCATAATGCGACCAAGTTTGAAGGTTGATATTGTGTTATAGATCTAATTGTGGTTTTTTAATTTAGGCGTATTATAAAATTGATGAAAGTATCTGTCAAACAATGTCCGCGCAACAGTGTGCAATACAAAATTTCACGTTTTGGCGGTGGATCTGTAAGGGAATGACAGGCCGGTGAATCGACCGGTCAACGATTTCGATCGTGCTTGTAGTAAGGCCCCTGGTGCTAGCACGTAAGGGGTATTACGAATCTTTCTCACTGTATTGTATAAAAGCGAACAGGCAAATTCAAACAGCTCGCTTGACTTGACATGTGTGACGTCCAGTATACCTATGTCAAGTTATTGAAAGCTCGCCCTTATCAGTTGCAAATAACCAAGTCTCCTTCCAGTTTACCGTCCCAAGTACTGCGAGTTGACTTACGACTACGGCTACTGCTTCGGCTTCGACAAGCGTTGGTATTACGACAACCTGTGGAAAGTGTGCAAGGAAAGACTGTATTCTGGATGCGGCGGGAACAAGAACAACTTCTATAACAAGGAAAATGTAAATTCCCTTTTTATAGTACACTAGCCGCGCCCCATTGAGCACGAATTCCGCGAATACGATTTCATTAAAAAAAATGAAAGAAATCAGTCAGTTAGTTCGGCTGGACGGAACAGTTTTTTCAATTATTTTAATATCTAGATTTAATGACGTCATTACACGATTTAACAGACGTAGTTAGCTTTTGCATCCATAAAATATTTACCTAAACGTAGCTTCAAATAGTTTTTTTAATACATTTTTACGAGACATTTCGATTCGAAAAAGAAAACTCGTTAATTTAGAAGTCGCAGACAGATCGGGCGACAGCAAATTACAGCTGGAAACTGCAGGTGATATATGAATTGGTACTGCAGTACCAGTGCAGTTCAAAACAGACTGCAGCCTGCAAAGTCTTGGAAACAATTTCATATAAATTCCTAAAAACCAGTGCAGTCTACAGCTGCAGCTTGCAGTCTTCGGTCTGTTAAATAATATAATAATATACCCGGAAAAATTCACACACCGTTAATGAGACTCAAAGTAAGCTCTAAGCTTGTGTTATGGAATCTAACTCACTGATACTTTATAAGAAAATATAATTGACACCCAGACGTCGTAACGTCATAACGTCGTAACGTGTACGTACGCTTGTGCTTTTCCTATCTCCAACGTATTCTTCCAGTGTGACAGCGTATGCCGGTTCGGGCGCGGTCCCCTGGTGTACACCACGGACAAGACCAACTGGAACAAGATCCTTATCGTCAACCCTACCAACACGACGCCCGGGCGCGGCCGCGACCAGCGCGCCGCCAACGATACGGGGGCCAACGTCATTGGAGCCAGTGCAGCCCCGCCCGCTAGGCCTATGAGGAACATGGTCTGACTTCACAACAACACGTAGGACCTTATTAATAAACGCTCTGTAACTAATACACTGTTAAGTAAGTTCGAATAGGTTAGTGACCAACCCTGGTGTTGGAGTTTTTAGGCCAAAGGCTTTCAACATGGTCTTTTGCTCTTCGGAAGATTGCGTATGTCAGTGTTCACCCTTCAAACCACACTTAAACTTGAAAAAAAGTCAGATCATAATTAAAATCTTTTAATCAGTCACCATAACAACAAATTATAAAAATAAACACTATCACCGTGTTGCATATCACTATCAAGTATCACTCCGTCTCACAAACCGTATATTTGGTATTAACAAAAATATAAATTAAACTGAAAGGGCTGTTACAGACTCGTGTCGACTCTACCTCGACCGTGACTCGGCTGTAGTCGTTTCCCTTCCTTCGCTTCCCAAACTAAGGAAGCGAGTACGCGCGTAATCTTATAAGCGCGCTCGTCAACGCTCCTCCGATTTGCGCGTATGGCAAAAGTCGTACTTCCACGTGCTTCTAAAAACACACTTTTATAGTGCTAGTCTGAAATCATCCTTAAATAATAATAGTAGTAACGTCTTTTATACATCTTACGCTTATTTGATATCTGCCTCAACAGCAGGTATGCGGTATGAACTCATCCAATAGAACTAGAATGAGCGAAGACATTTCTATTGGTATACCTTATTTCTGTTTTCTTTACTACTTTATATTCAATGCGCTTAAAGCACTGTAAATATCAATTAACATTTATATATTCGTTAATGAAGCTTCCATAACTTTCAAAAAGTTATCGTAAATCACTTCAGATCTGAAAAATAAAAAATCATTATTTAATTATCGATAACTATTATTAAAGTAATAAGTAAGTAAATAATAAATACTAAGAAGGCAAATGCCAATTTCAGGACTTTATGTTTAGATACAATAGATGGAAAAAGTAACCCAGACCTTTTGACGAAAACATCAGACCGCCCAGTTAAGAATAAAACCGAGACTATTAATGACCATTGAAATTCATATACGTTTCAATAAATCTACAAGTTACACTTCTAAGTCTTACCTCCCACTACTGACTGACTTCATCAGGTTGATAACGTAGTTGGGGCAGACCTCCGGGTCCATGATCCTGGCGCTGAACAGGGTGCCCTGACAGAGGCAGTACATCAGCTCCGGCAGCGGTATGTTGGCCGGTAGAAGCTTCTTCTCGTACAGGATTGTTGAGTACAACTGGGAAAATCAGATTAAGCGTCTGTTCCTATAGAAGTTTGTAACTTAAAGTCTAGCTCCTGTTAATACCGACCAATACAATACTGTTTAGTGTTTATCCCATACTACTGTTGTTAAATCTGCAAGTTCATAATCACCTTAAAGACAGCCGTCAATGAAGCTATGGACAGTCCTAGGTTCGGACTGAACAGGAACGACAAGCCAGCCAGATAGCCGGCGGGGAGCGCGTAGGACGCAGAGTCGAAGCCCTTCTTACGACACAAGTAGCACACGACAGCCTGGAAATATACCCATGTTTATTTAAAACTTGTAGATCTTCGAGAATTTGTATTTGCCTATAGTAAAGGAAAGAAGATATGTTAGAAGACCTAAAAACGGGTCATAGAGGTGTGAGAAGCCCTAAAAACCACCCTTTTTGATTAAGGTAGTGGAATCTCGCAAACGACAGGGAGGGGTGGCAATGTTTAGGGGAGACCTTTGCCCAGCAATGGGACAGTATAGGTTAGTGGGCAACCCTGGTGTCAGTTTTGATTTTTTGACGGCCTAAAAGTATGTTCAATAATTCAAAGATTGAACGTACTTGAATTCAATAATTTACGCGCTTTTTGTAACATGACAGACCTTAGTTTTGTTTAGTTACATAGAAATGCTCAAAGTATCTTTGCAATCCAATACTTTTGGCAATTCAATGATCGTTAAAATGTCAGCGGCCACTTATCCCAATAGAGTCCAAACATCGATGTAATTTTTAGGTCTGCAAGTTACTTATTAATATCATCTTTAGATTTGAGGTAGATAACCGATCACTAACAAAATATTTATCAAATGTAGTTCATATATCATTTATGTGTCTATACCGAGCAATACTAATGAGGGTTTAATTCTCAAAATATTTAATATCTTCCTTAAATATTGCGGTACAAAGTTCCAAATACATTAGTAGGCATTTGTAAACAAACAATTCAAAGTTTATAATGATCATTAATGTAATTGTTACGCACACAAACTGTTGTTGTGAGATAAAGTTATTCCGCTATTGTTTATATCACATGCTTTGTTATTATATATTATATTATTGAGTCATTCGATTCATTACAGTCGTCCGAAGGTGTAAATAAAATGCCAGCGATATAAATATTTAAGGAAAAGATATTTAAAACAATATTTACATAATATAAACTACTTATAGTTAAGTCATAATGTGAGTAAACGGGTGTGTAAGTTTGCAGGCAAAATTGACTGCAGGGAATAACCTTGTCTCTCAAATTTGGAGACATCAATACAGTGACGACCACTCGTGGCGTAGTTTGACTAAGCGATGTTAGTTCTTTGCGATTGTTAAGCAACGTGCAGCTCGACCCCTACTTAGATGGGTGGCCGATAGAGACATTTATATGAGCGCTATCGTGACGGTATATTAAGCAGTCGGTCCCAGTTGTTTCAATCGTCAGACCATGTCGGAGGCCATTTGGCGGTCTAAAAACTCCCCGACACCAGGGTGGGCTACTCGAAATGATGAATGAATTACGCAACTAAGTATGATGACTAAAAAACAGAACTAAATTACATCGTACTCTGTAAATACCAATATAACTTCCGAAGAATAGCGCCAGTTTGAAATGCTTGGCTCTTATCGAGGAGATCGCTCTCACTGGCGTTCTGATCTTGGGCAGAATCACCCGAGCCAGGGTTATTCCTAGACCGACACCGAAGTAGGTTGAGAAACCCTGAAACAAATGAATGATTTCTTTACAAAATTAGTAGCTCTCTTTGTACCATATACAGAGGGCTAATTTGCTTAACACTTGCATTGCATTCTATTGCGTATTCTCAGGAGCGTTGATTGCGCGCTGGAATGCTTGTAAGAGCAATCGTGCGCACACGAAAGTTGTTTCACGCGTTATAGATAGGCTGAGAAGGAGGCTGGCTTAACATAGTTAAACTAAAATAGTTTCGGTGTCCATTTCCTTAAAAATGTCTTTAATATTAATTGGTAGAGTGACTCTAACTCTGCTACATATTAAATCTTTATCACTGCTACTCGTATCTTTCTATATCATTCTATCAAAAGTAGTTCGGGCATTCAGTACTATTTCGTGGTTAGAGAGTTATATCTCTAATTAAACTGCAAATTATCGTATCAATAAGATGCTAAGTGATCTCTGACATGGATTCAAACAGTTCGGACACACAATACTATACATGCAGACTTTACCGGAGTAATACTCACTTGAGTTGTAACACTTGCAATATTTCATTTGATAGTTTTTTAACTTCAATTAGACTTTATATTTGTTTTACATTAGGAGTACTCTCCAATATGACGAAGTAGTATAGAAGGAGTAGTATATTTGTGGAAGAAATGACTTGCTCACCAACTTTTGGTAGGAGATAGCCGGCATTTCATTTGTATTGAATATGAATATAGGGATTAGGTTTCGTTCCTGTACTTACGAAAGTTGAAAAATACACATATAAATTGATTGACTAATACTAATAGTGACCGTTCTACTAACAACGAAAGTAAAATAGTCTAGTCTATAAAAACAGACTGATTTGTTTTTCATAATTGTTTAATCATAAAATTAAGAGATGATTCTGCAAGGCCCGAACAGAGTCCGTTCTACACATCACATAACAATGTTAATTAAGTAAACAATGCAACTCCTGTGGTCTAGTAATGGCTGCACTCGTTCCTCTATATCTATGGACACTCTGTTAGTTCTACTATTAAACCTGATTAAACTGTTAGTTTGTATCCATATTGTATTAGCCTTTTGATTTAGTTTATTTAGTTTAGTAGTAATTACTTAGAACCGTTTCACATTACAACTGTTATAATACAGGAGGTGAGACAGGTCAATCATAATATTCAAATTTAATGTGACAAAGTACTAAGGTGCTTGCGAGTATGATTGCTGTGTAGAACCGTATCTAACTTAATCTATATATATATAATTCAAAGTCCTGACTGACTGATAATCAATGCACAGCCTCAACCGCTACACCTAAAAAAATTTGGCAGGAAGGTTCTTCAAGTGACGTAAGTGCACACTAAGAAAGGATTTTCGAAAATTCCTACGGGAACGGGCTCATCGCGGGCAAAGCCGCGGGGCGCTGCTAGTAGACCATATTATGTCTTTTTAATATTGAATATAAAACAAATATGATTTGTAAATAACCTTCATTAACAGAGATAATAGATAAGTAAAGTTTTCAACATATAAGCAAGAATTAATAAACCATACGAAGTATATGATTGTATGTTAAACCACTATCGTGGATAGAATACTTCACGTATCTTTGTAGCAAAATTATAGCTAAAACTAGCTGATTAACTTCTTAATTGAATTCCTTTAGTTACTTTGTAACACGTCAATTTGTCTTTCACAGAATATCAAGGAGAACGTTATTAATAAAGACTGAAATTAATGACTTAATTGTGTACAATAATGAAGCTCTAACCTTGGCGATGAATTTTTGACAAGGTCCACTGTGAGGACATACTTCGTCCGAATTTTCAGATTTCCGTCGCACTTTTTCAGGAGTGTATAACCTGAAATTAAGGCAAAACATTAGTTTATAATTGTATGCCTCTAGTATGACTTAGTCACTACTTAGTATATAAAACAAAGTCGCTTTCCGCTATCTGTCCCTATGTATGATAAGATCTTTAAAACTACGCAACGGTTTTTGATGCCGTTTTTTTAATAGATAAGAGTAATTCAAGAGGTACCTAGGTTTATATATATAGAAATTTCCGAAATTCCCACGGGAACGGGCACAACGCGGGTAAAACCGCGGGGCACTTATTAATAAAGAATAGTCCTTCCTAGGTCATTGTCCATAAGATCGTACTGCAGGGCAAATGCCGCTAAAAAGTTATGGGTTTTATTCATTCAGCATTTTAGTTATCAAAATATGGTTTGTCCCTCTCCAACATACGCTATCTTCCGAAGAGTAAAAGAGACAAAACACTTTAGAACAGTTTTTTAGTAAGAGCTTTTACTCGTATGAATAGGTTATTCTATATCTATAATTCTATTGAATGTAGCATATAAAATCATTCTTTCAAATCCAACAGCGAGTTTCTGAGATGAGCGCGTTCAAACAAATAAACAAAAAGAACTCTTCGGCTTTATTTATTACATTAGTATTCATGAATATTAATTATCATTATAACAAAGATGTATACGAGAAATAAATTAACAATTAATCATGTTATTATTAAGTACATACGAACGCTTCAAGATGAATCTATACTAATATTATAAAGCTGAAGAGTTTGTTTTGTTTGTTTGTTTGTTTGTTTGTTTAAACGCGCTAATCTCAGAAACTACTGAACCGATTTGAATAATTCTTTCACTGTTAGATAGTCTATTTATCGAGGAAGGCTATAGGCTACATTTTATCCCGAAATTCCCACGGGAACGGGCACAACGCGGGTAAAACCGCGGGGCGCTGCTAGTATATAAAAAAGCTGGTAATTAAGTAATTTCGAGTAGGTGAGCGGGTAGCCCTGTTTTCGGAGTTTTATAACGTCTCAAGGCCTCCGACATTATCTAACGATTGAAACAACCGGGACCTACAAATTAACGTGCCCTCCAAAACACGCAAGTGCTCAGATAGAGATACCACTATCGGTCACCCATCCAAGTAGAAGCCGAGCTCTACGTTGCTTAACAATAGCAATGAGTTAACAACGCATGCAAGTCATATACGTAGACATATACTCAAAATGCTTCGAGAGTTACAACACTACGTAATAGAAATTACAATGTTTGTATAGATTAGATTAATTGCATTTGTATTTAAACAGCTTGATAACATTTTGTTTGTTTAGTTCATGAATGAGTGTTATCTATATTCTATGTAATAATGTTGTACTTTGATACTAGACTATGCACCCGCATATGTATTAGGGAGAGTATATTGTTTATTTGTTAAAACGGGAACTTACGTACGCGGAGGTTACTGTTGAGTTGTCCCTCAACACGTTTCGGTCACATACGGCGACCTTCATCAGGAGGTGGGTGAAGCGCTCGCGACAGCGTCTCTCCCCGCACAAACGTGTTGAGGGACAACTCAACAGTAACCTCCGCGTACGTAAGTTCCCGTTTTAACAAATAATAATGACATCAACGTACGTTTCAATTAAAAGTAAAATAGTATATTGTTTGTTTAAAAACCTGAGCAGACTACCATTGGCCGCCTGTCTTTAGCTAGTCTACAACAGTTTCGGTTCAAATTCTTTATCTATATAAAACTATGTATAGATAGAAAGTTCGCGTAGGCTATTACAGTCGAACGATAGATACGGCCTCGGACAAATTCACACACTATAAATAGACCCAAACTAAGCTCTAAGCTAGATGTAATACGTAATCTAATTAACTTACACTCCTACATATACATACACAAATACTGTAATAAGAATATATATTTGACACGCAGACATCGTAGCCAACAATTGTGTCTGCAGTCTGCACATATTGTTGACTCCGGGCGAGAATCGAACCCGCAACGGCAACCTCACGCAACTCTCACATGCCACTGTGTCAACGGGCTTGTCAATATTCAGTTAGTATATTGTAGGAGGTTTATGTTATAGATACCATTCATTACACAGGAGTCCCTGCCTCCCAAACTAGGATACCCTGTACTATAGGAGACAGTTTATTTTAGCATAGGCATAACATCAAAATATGACCTTAGTTTCCTATTTGATAAAACGAAATCTATTTCTCTCGTATTTAGCAACATGAAGACTGAGGAAATGTTTTTATAGATATCGGTTTTAGAGGATGAAAATAGACATATTTATCTGATCTTTTCCAGTAATCATTCCATTGAAAGATGTGTTTTCTAATAAAAACATAGAGACACCTTGATGTTTTTCTTAGAAATCGACCACAAATCTATGAAGGATGTCGGCGCACAAAACGTTCGAGAGAATTTACCTTTAGATACGTGTAATCTTAAGCGAATATTTGTTCATCTACTAAATAATAACACCTGTATTTGGTATGTTTATATCCAAATATATTTCCATTTCTAGTATAATTAGATTAATAATAAGATAATACAAACTAATATAAATTTCAATTTGACTACACGCAAATTTCACTGCAATTACTAATTGGAATTATAAAGAAATTGAGAGTCATAATTCGCTATACTTCTTCATTAATTCTTCCTATGTATGTTCTTTAGGATTTATTGAAAGTAAATGTCATTTCTTAGTGATAAACTTGCAAAGTTTTTGTCAACAAAACAAAGCAAATTGTAGAAATCATAATACAAATAAACTTACCATAACAAAGGCGTAGTTTCTTTTTTGTCTCCTTCCAATCTCATCAGGTAGAAGAGGAGGGAGCTACCCACCATGAACATTATCGTCTGTCTAGTTTTCGTCATAGATAACTGGCCGGATCTCTGGAATATCTTCAGCCAGTATTCGATGACCTGGAGGAAATCGACGTAGACAATTAAAACTTGTGGACTCTAAAAAAACTGTAGTAGTGTTTATTTTCGAACAGTGATACATTTTGAACATTGCACGCTGGTCGATGGAAGTAGAGCATGGGTCAAAGGTCCATGAAACATTTTTACGTGCGTTATAATGCGTTTGTGCTAATGAGACTTTCGATTTTGAACCTCGGAATCTTTCATGAAACATACTGGTTGATACGCTATTGAAATTTTTTAAATGATTGAAGTAAGTCTTACCAAATTACAAAAGAGGTTGATAACCAGCCCGCGCCTGCTCGGAGGCTCCAAGTATATGAAGAGACCCGTCAGAGAGAACGGGATGAACAGGTACGTCGAGTAATAGAACTTGTTGCCTAGTAATCGCCTAAAATTAAAAAATATAACCTAAGTTTAAAAATGGAATAGAAAGACAAAGTATTCGACTGTTACGTTCTACTTCGGGAAAAAGGACTTGAGGTAAGAGCAGGACGGCGCTCGTCATTTTGGGGAAACTGAGAGCACAGGCAACCGAGAGGCAGGTAATGAGAAATTGTGTAAGAGCCCGAGTAGACCTTAGTCTTCTTCTTCTTCATCGAGTGGATGGTCAACCTGACTAGTCCTGGTGTCAGAGTTATATATAGAGTCAAGTCTGACGATAAGACAGACAAGACGTATAAGACAGTTTTTTGTCTGTTAGACTACTGCTAGATTTACTAGTACAATTTGTGTACACAAGTCCGTCCAACACACATACTGCTTTGACTATAGCCCAGGGTCTAAAGGCTTCTAAAGGTAGCATGTTGTGCTCAAGCTACAAATAGTTTTTAAGGACTGTGAAGATGGTAAGTAAAACATCAGTTCCACGTACCTTACCTCAGAGTGCAGCTGATGTTGGGAGCCGCAGCAGTCACCATCAGCCCCAGCAGTGTGGACCGCAGGTAGTACCGACCCATTTTGATCCACTCCTCTTTTTTAAGCATCTTCTTGCCACGCATTGCTATTTGGATCTGAAATGAAAATAGATTTTATAGAAGCACTCACACATCAAGATATATCAATGAAACTATGTAATTTAAACAAGCCTGTTGGAACAGTCACAGTGAGAGCGTTTTCAGTTTCGGGGGTTGCGGGTTCTATTCCCACCCGCAGTCAACAATATGTGAAGACATAGTTTGGGTCTAATTAACCATGAGTGAATTTGTCCAGGTATGTTTATTTATTTTTATTTCGGAATAAATCTCTGACGAATATGATTCACTTATACAGGTTTATATTTACCTTATTTTCGATTTTATTAAGGATCTTCCTGGAATGCTTTTATTTCCTATTGATTAAATTACTTAAACATATATATATTTCAATACATAAGCTACATAGGCAGTTACTTACAGCGTAAACGAAGGCGTAGAACTTAGCACTGCCTATAGTTGAATCAAGGAACAGCGGCCATGTTGACTTTATGCAGCTCTTATTCCAGGGGTGCAGTATCTCGTGGCAGTCTACGTCGCGACAGGCCGCGTCGAACATAGGCTTACTGATGTGAACCATCGTGAAATATTATAACTGCACTGCCCTAAAAGAAATGATAAATTGAGTTCACAAAAATGTTGTTTACCACTGGAAAAAATATTTGTTTCTTATTATCTTATATAGGCGCCTTATTAATAAAAGTGTAACTAAAACACTGTTAAACTGCGTTTTGTCTCTTTTGCTCTTCGGAAAATTGCGTATGTCAGAAAGTGACAAATGCGCGTTTATTAATATGGCCCTAGTAGTAACAAGTACTAACTACGTAACAAAACAAAAAACATACATAACAATAGTCAACGTATGTTTAAGGTACGTCAATTGAGTTCATAAAAATGTTGATGAATGAAAAAATAATATTTTCTTTACTATTCTTAACACTATTAGTAACTACATAAGAAAACAAAAACATACTTAACCAGTTTCAAAGCATGTTTAAATATAAGTAAGTCAAGTGCATTGTTTTTCGATAGTTTGGTAATCTACATACATAACAGTACAAACATCCAAGTGATACAATACTCATTGTTGAAGTGATGTACGTATCACCTCACAGTAATAAAGAAAAGTAGTTGTTGACAGACCAGTTTCGATTTCATGACGATACGATTCAATTGTTATGTGTTTCACGTTGCTTCACGTTCAGTTACTAATAACATGCTGGTTCTTACGTTTAAGCGAGCACTACTCATTTTGAATTAAAACTACGTCAGCCTTTTGTGACCACGGTTCCTGTAAACGAGCCGAAAGGTCGGATAAAAATGTAAAAAGTAAAGCGAAGTATTCGTAAACGTAGTTTCAATTAAAAATCTATACTAATACTAGCAGCGCCCCGCGGTATTACCCGCGTTGTTCCCGTTCCCGTGGGAATTTCGGAATGAAAAGTAGCCTATAACCTTCCCGTTGAATGTGGCTATCCATTACAAAAAGAATTTTTCAAATCGGTTCAATAGTTTCTGAGATTAGCGCGTTTAAACAAACAAACAAACAAACAAACAAACAAAACAAACTCTTCAGCTTTATAATATTAGTATCCTACAGCCAATCTATACTCCGATCTTCCTATTCTCACGGTGCGGCAACTGTTTCTGTTTTCATTAATGCAAGATCAGCACAAGTCACTGACGAATGTCACAAACAAAAGACGAAAAGATAAACTTTGTAAATTACCCCTTTACAAAACAAAATTAGCACACAGGTTCTCAGACTATCTCGGCCCCTTTATATATAATAAGTTAGTAAAAATTATCCCAGATCTTCCTACGCTATCGTCATTTCAATTTAAAAAAACCCTATTTCGATATCTAAAGTCAGTGGATTACGACACGACAGAATCTCTTCTAAAAAGCCAATTGTAAAGTTGTGTAGTATAATACATTCTTATGTTAAATTTATCTCATGTTAATTTTCTTTTTATTTATTAATTTTTTTTTGTTCCACTTCAATCATAACCTTGCACTATTCTTATTGAAATTTTCTTAAACTACTAAAGTAGACGAACGACTACCCCCTGAGATACAGTTCCCACTAGTTCAGGGGGTAGGGAATCTTGTATATGTATAAGGCCTTAGTAGTAACACAATGTTAGCATAGTGTCTCTCCATTTATATTAGGCTACTTTTGGAATAAATTATTTGTATTTGTAATTATTTGTATTTGTAGATTATAAAGCTGAAGAGTTTGTTTTGTTTGTTTGTTTGTTTGTTTTTTTAAACGCGCTAATCTCAGAAACTACTGAACCGATTTGAATAATTCTTTCACTGTTAGATAGTCTATTTATCGAGGAAGGCTATAGGCTACATTTTATCCCGAAATTCCCACGGGAACGGGCACAACGCGGGTAAAACCGCGGGGCGCTGCTAGTGTAGCAATAACATGGCTTGTTTGAAGATAACTGGTGGGCATTACATTTTTTAATAAGTTCGAGTAGGTGAGTGGCCTGGTGTTAGAGTTTTTGGACCGCCTAAAGGCCTTGGACATGGTAAACGAGAAAATGTAACATGGGCAATATTTTGAATGAGAGGACCTAGAATTTTGCGCAGAGCAATTATTTTTTAAATTGGTTTAGAGATTCATATCTAGTACAATATGGAATACCTTTTAAAGGGCGAAAGCCGCCTTCAACCTAGGTTTATTATAAGAATTACCTTCAATTTTAAATCGGTTAATTTGACTATATAAGCTTAACCTATCATATTGTTTTGGATACAATGATTTTGGAAATCGTGAAATAAACGACTTTCATATTACAGAACAGAGTTTTTTAGCCCTCTATATCCGCATGAAGCGTGCTCATAATATCGATCGGACTTTACTTTGTAAGTTCATTTGACCATCTAAAAAAAACATTTGATTCTTTCAACATTTTCTTCATCAAACAGTATTTAGTTTAATCAGCTTGACAACATATTATAAAAAAGGTAACATCGATAATATAAATCAGTAACCGTCATTCTTCGGATCGATAATAATTATTATATGTTTTATCGAAAGCGTGACATTGATAAAATTTTATATTGAAAACTACTTTTCATGCAATAAGTGAATATAAATATTTAAACAACCTAGGCGCACTATAGTCACTTTAATTTTTACACTGACTTGTTTGATGGGAAAATAGCTGACTATGGTCAGTCTAAAGACATTCTAGATACAAATTCCGACGAATAACGGAGTCTTATTCCAGTGTGCGCTCCTTCATTTGTTCTTATAAACTAAAATACAGCCCAACAGTCATAATTGTAATGTGCTCTATAAATATTACTGTATTTCACATATTTTCCATAATAAGGAAAAAAGATACTTTTTCTTGGGTAAACAATTTATGTAACTATAAATAGTCGTTACGTTCAAATCTATATGTGTTTACTAAACAATATTGTTGCCGAGGGAATTAGGCCTAATTACGAAAAAACTTACAATAGATTTTAATGATAACGAATTGAACAATAAAAACACATTAAAGAAATAGAGAAATACGTCAAATGGTTATTTTGTCTAGAAGGAACAGTCGATATTTAAATATGTCTATTTTAAAAGGATAACATCTAAATTAAGCATTTAAACCTAAACAGTTGTTGTTTTTTTGAGCTCGGTTAGTGACTCAACATTGTATGTTACGTGTGTTTAAAATAGATTTAAATACAAAAGACAAGTCTGTAATCACATACATATACCAGGTCAGAGGTGCTGTCGTGTACTTACGAATAATTTAATGTATTGTTTGAATGTATTTTACAAGTGCTCAGTCATAACATAAATATAATGTGGTAATTATTTTATTGCAGGAAAAAAAAATTACTGCGTACTGCGAAATGATTTAAGTATAGTTAGTTAGTTATTATTACGGATAAAATTAACATATAGAGTTTTTGTTTAATTCCTTGACGTCAAGATGTCTCGGAGGAAAAAGAACATTGATCAAATATATTCTTTCATTCATACAATGTTGTGTTCCTTTTTCAAAAATAAACATGGCACCATCGACATAGGTATTCCCTTATTATTCCTTCAGGGTGAATGAAATAATGAAGACTAAGTAATTATTGTACGTCTATACTAACATAATGAAGCTGAAGCAACGCTTTCAACAAGAACGGACACGGGTAAAACCACAGGTCACTTCTAGTCAATCATATGCTAGCCATACAATAGCTTGTCCAAGAAGTCACAAGCAGTTTGTTGCAAGTTTGTATGTTGTTATGTACGTAACCTAGCAACAGATTGATCCGATCACCTTTGTCTTCGTTTAGAAATAAATCGAGTTAATGTTGAATGTAAGACGAGCCTGTTATCACAGTATCTGATTTACGTCTATCTCTAAATAACATAATAATCCATAGCTTATCAATTAATTAGCACACGATTATCACATGCGCACTTGAAGGATTAAGATAATACTAATATGTTTGTTAATAGTTAATTTATTCATGTTCTCATTATTTGTTTGTTTTATCAAAGGAATGTTTGATGTTACCTTTAAATTAGAGGTTTTTTGTTGCAACTTAATTTATTACAGAACATGATTTGTAGAATATGCACATTCATATTAAATGATGTCGCAGCTATATTAATTTTTTCTGCATACAACATGCGGTAACCGTAACAGCGTAAAGAATACGGAAGATGACTGTATTCGGCGACCGACACCTAACAAGAAGTCAACGGTCGGTTATCAAAGTCCATTGAGACTGACTACCGGACAAGGCGAACAAAGTATTGCAATTAAGCACAAAAGAATAACAAGTATAAAAAAACATTACAGTATCTATAGTTGGACTATATATAATAATTACAATAATTATAGTAGAACTATATAATTAACAAATAAATACGCAAAATATTCCCGCTTTCTGGACTTCATACATAGGCGGGTTTTACCCAAAATCATAAATTAACTTATTATTAGTTTTAAGGAAAAATATGTTTTGATCAATAACACAGTTAATTTTCCTTCCTGATATTACAAAATAATACAATACAACGTTACTGTATCAACTGATGTTTACCACGAACAAGAGGCACACAGAAGGCTAATGAACGCATTTTTTCAATACCTATACTTCGACGCACCCCCGGTGGTACTATTAGGGTCCATTGACCTACTGCAACGTTATTTGACTATACTTTGACTAGGCACAAAACAAATAGAGAATAATAGACAACTAAATTAATTTGTTGTTTTGGACTGAAAAAGTGTTGGAACAATGTTTAGGTCGCGTAAACATTTTTTATACACAAAATGAAGTTAAAACTTACTTACCGTTACTAAATCCTTTTAAAACCTACAATTAGAACACGATTATTCATTACACAATAACATTGAGAAAAAAATACAATTACTTCATTCAAATTCAAAGAAATACAATCACTTTATTCAAATGAAATTGAAAAAAGATCGCACAACTCTTTACTACGAATATTCAGAGTTAGTACAAGTAAGCCGCGCGAACACGCGAACTCCTGCGCAGACCAATCATTACTAACGATGAACCGACATAAAGCACAATGTCACACAAGATTGACTCATCAATACTAATATATGCGCTGGACTTAGCCAGTTTGTTTATTTTTTTTTAACGTACGGCTGAAAAGTTTTGCATGGACTAAATTGGTATAATTTGATTAGTGCAAAGCCAATTTAAGTAAATAACCAATTCATAAATTTTTCACTTTTTTCTAAATCATTTCACACGGAAAAATTATTATTTTTCATGGAATTGTCAAAAGTGGTCATATGTTAGATTAGAAGGAGATGATATACATAGATTTGAGATAAGACTTTTTCAGTTGCACCTTTTTCTAAAGTTGGATAAATAAGAAAGAATCGCAGGACATTTTATCTCTTGCAACAGTGACCGTTTCTGTTGAATATTTTTTACATTAATATTTAATTAAAAACAAATGTTAGGAAAATCTAATTATAAATACAAAATTAAGTATCTAACCGTTTTTATGAATAACATCTTTGTAGAACATATTGCTTTGTTACAAAAATTGTTATTGATAGGATCTGGGTTGATGCGCCCCGCAGTTGTGCCCGTCCTCATAGGAATTTCAGGATAAAAAACCTACTTACCTTCCATCAGAATGTAGATATCCAATACAAATTAATTATTCGAATCGGACTTGGAGTTCCCGAGATTATACTGAACATACAAACAAAATAACAAATACCTCTTTATAATATTAGTATAGAGCTTAGTTTTTTATGGAGATCTCGAGTACCAATTATAAAACGTTACTATTTCGTAAAAATGGAAGTTGTGCGTGTTCTCTCGAGATAATTCTCACGATTTTTTGTAACATCTTAGACAAGTTATTGTGCGGCTGTATCATTTGATATGTCAAGATGACCCCGTGTGGTTGATTTCCCTGGTTTTGACCAATATTATGAAGGTATTATACTACCTATACATCTGAATTGAGGTACGTTTAAAATAAAATGTCGCCTTTTACATTCCATGGAGTTGTCAAATAAAATGCTTATAAAATGAGCTGCACATCTCAAAGGAATACAAAGTAGAACATATACTTTGACATCACTAGTAGAGTACTAACCAACTAGTTTTAAACAATATTCGATAATCACCTTTATCAGCCAAGGCATAGGGGCGAAACTCGCCCACTAACACTACACGTAATTAACAATTTAATAGGTGTCTCGAAAATAAACAGTTCACTAAACGTTCGTATTTATTTATTTACTTTAGGTTAGTATCCGTAAACCGCTGAACGTTATATACAGAACCCTTCTCAACCGTTGGTTTGCACGTAATAAATTATGGTTGTAAAATTTTTAGGGGCGGCATAAATATTAGAACAATTTGAGTGAGGTTCGGGCTTGTAAATCGAATGAGTTATCGGAGCCGTTTGATGGTTCCTGGACTCTAAATAATAAACGGCTCCTTTATAGTATTGTGTTCCGGTGTGGAGGCATTTAATATCACCACCTTATGGCTCAGATACGACAGCTAGAGAGGGCGAGAGGGTTGATTCAGCTTACACTCTCACACCAGTAAACGTAAACACAAAACGTCAGTCAATAGACTTAAGAACATGAAAATCGTGGCCTTCTACTCGTCGATCGAATAACTTTAATAGACTGTCTTTTAAGTTATGAAACAGAACTTTGTATTTAACTGACATTTAAGAGTGTAAACAATCTTCAACTTTATCAAACGAATGGTTTGATGATCAACCGTTTGAAACAACCGCAGTAGAGATTCATAAAAGCGACGTGTATTTGTGACGTAATACAATTTAACTATAGGTTCAAATATTTCAGTGAAAAAAATTTTAGGCAAAAATGTGATTTACAAACGTACCTACTTCAGATGAGTAAATACTGAAACAAAAAACCATCTTGTCAAATGACGCGGTGATCTATTCAATGAGTCAATGAGTAATTACAATTAAAAACTGATTGTTTTTTATCTTATTTGTTTTCTAACCTAATGAGATAATGTGATTTCTTAGCCGAATTAACATACCTAATTTTTTTTTATAGAATTTATGCAAGGCGTGTTTCGTATTCTATTAAAAGGTTAAATAGTAGAGATCCAATAAGAATAATTTCAACTTTTATATGGACAAAGTCACAGGCATTAACTAGTTGAAGATAAACACGTCTTAGCAGTATTTTCATTGCGAATGTTATTTCAATCTAGAGTTTCATTCGCGGGCAGACTGCGCAATGATTATGGCTAATCCTCCCGTACTTCAGGAAATCCTGTATTCAACCTGAAGCAGTTTTATAACAACCAATTTCAGGTTTTTCAAGTTCTTTTATTAGGCACAAGTAGGTTGCTAAGGAAATGTACCAATGAAGATTATTTCAAGTCGATAAAGTATAAATAAATGAACTTTATCGTAGTTTAAGTAAATAAATAAAAAGATATGCAAACGTATTAATTTATACGGTTAGTTAGAAACAAAGGTCTTCTACGCTTGTATTATAGAATCTAACTTATAAATGCACTCTCTATAGTTCTGCCGTGCTTTGGTATTTAAAATTGTCGTTCCCTGTAGTTTCAACCAAAAAACCATGTCCAGAGTTTAGATGTTGATGTCTCATCGAGTTACTTTTAATAATCCAAATTATAAGGATAACTCAGACTAATCTTGATATCCCGACATTCCTACAAAATTGGAATGAGTCCGAGTAGAACCGCGGAGCGCCGCTAGCCTCCTCGTCATCATACTAAGAAGCTACACAGCAAACTTGTTTACTTCCACAAAGTCATTTCACATTGTTCAATGTTTGTTTTCATTTCACCAGAAGCCCGTAAGGCTTCCCATCGTTCCCGTAATTAAATGGAGATCCACACGAATCGTTGACACAATACCAAAACCATGGTATTTAGAGTGCCTTTATACTCAGAGGTCCCGGGTTCAATTCCCGCGTTGAGCGAAAATATGTTTCCTACTTTTCAAACATGGCTCGAGTTAGAGATTACCAACCCGCATTTGGTAAGCGTGGTGATTATGCTAACCCTCTGTACTGATATCTTCAGTGATACGGGCGCACGCGACAGTCCTCTTTTTAGACAGAGGTATATTAGGTTACAATGAATATTAAAATAAAACATGAAATGAGGCGTTCTTTTTAAAACCGATTAAAAAGATTAATTTGATCCATTCCATCCATTTGATTCCACAGTTGAAAGGTATTGACCCCCAAATGTCTTGGTTATGAGGCCGAAACTACGTTGAAGGCGAGTGAGATTCAAAGTGGCTTTCATACAATTAACAACATTCAAAAACTCGAATAAATGAGTTGCGTAGAGATTGGATACATTGTTCCGTAGTGTTGGCCCATTGCTCCCATTGTAAGATTATAAGACCATTATAAAAGCATACTCTTTCATCAATTGTTTGTTTAAACCGTTTTTACAGTTTTACAGATAGTAAATCTTATCGTACAAATATTTGTACGATCGTAAAATATATTCCGTCGAATTGAAAACCTCCTCGTTTTTGAAGTCGGTTAAAAAGAAACAACATGAATGACAATTCGCCGAATTGTAAGAAAAAACAAAAGACAGATAGGTAATGTGATTAATTATTAATCAAATAAAGAATTACCGTTATATTAAATGTTAACCGCACAGTAACTGTTATTATACGCACCTCATGCACTATACGTATTATTCCCTCAAGGTTTCAAAACCACTGTTCACTGCAACTTCCAACAATACACTGAATGGATCAGGCGAAGTCCGTTTGTTATCATAATTATCGACGATTATTTTAATAATATTTCAGTGTTTTGATAATATAAACAAACGAAGAAATGTGACATTCGAGATAGAGTAGGAAAACCCAAGCACCATATCTGTCATCTATGCTATACTAATATTATAAAGCTGCAGAGTTTGTTTGTTTGTTCGAATGCTCTAATCTCAGGAACTACTTGGTCCGATTTGAAAAATTCCTTTTGTAATGGATAGCCACATTCAACGGAAAGGTTATAGGCTACTTTTCATCCTGAAATTCCCACGGGAACGGGTACAACGCGGGTAAAACCGCGGAGCGCTGCTATTTTGATTATATAAATCTTGTAAAAGCCATACCAATTCCATTTTCCAAGCATTTTTAATGGTTTTTATTTAGTTATAAAACAATTACGACAGAGTTCGAATGTTGATATTTTGTAAACAGATCTAATTGTGGTTTTTCAATTAAGTCGTGTTATAGTATTCATGATGGTGTGTGTCAAACTATGTCCGCGCAACAGTGCGCAGTACAAAATTTCACGTTTTGGCGGTAAATCTGTACGAGTGTGACAGGTCGGTGAATTAACTTTTCAACGTATTCGATCGCACTCATAGCTAGCCCTCAGTTATACCAATCAAACTATTAATCTTCGGTATATTTATATTGAGTATAAACTCCCATACAACTTTATGTTAACACTTTCGAAATATACTCTAGATACTAAATAAAATTACGAGTAACTTTTCATTAGTTAGGCTGTCATCATCATTTTAAGAGCAAGGCTCTGCAAGCAAGCGCAATATGACATGACAGACTTTTTCTTTAATCTGACTCATGTAACTGATTCTAGGCCTTCCCCTACCTCGCTTTCTATCAAATTTACCTTCTATGATATTATTTGTGTATCTGTCACTTAGGCAGTAAATTAGTTAAATTGTATACTAACTACTTGATCACATCTCTATCAACTTTCAGTAGGTATTTTATATCGTTTACAATGTACGTCACCCACGTCAATCATCTAGTTAATGCAAGGAATAGAGAAACAGAAGTAATTGTTTTCAATCTATTCTATCTATAGGTCACTATTAGGTTGGGTGTAGGTAGACTATAGTCAAGTCAGTCAGCTTTTGCTCTATAAACCTAAGAATATAATTTCGAGTAGGTCAGTGAGCAAATCTGGTTTTGAAGGTTTTAAAATCGTGGATGGGCCTCCAACGTGGTCTGACGATTTAATCAGCTAAACTAGAGAGAAAATATAAATATACCTAAGCTTTTTTACATTTTTTATAAAACAAAAGTCAGTTTTAAGACTGAGTTCACAATAGCCAGCACTCAACTTTATTCTCTGTGTTATTCCAATTTTAACTGTTTTAATAATGTTATCGAGATTTGTACAAAATCCATTCTTACTTCTTAATATCTTCAGTGTTAAATACTAGAGACTATTTTGGTTATCTATTAAAAATACAGCAACATCAGTTATTTAAATTTGAATGAACTGTCTATAGGCACTTGACTCACCTTATTGACCACTTATCGGAGCACATTTAAATACAAAAACACATTATTTATCTTCGACTTCAAAATAATATACAAATAAACCACAAGAGAATGTAAAGCGGTTTGTTAAATTAGAGAGTGAAATCGATATGAGTATTGCTTAGCAACAATCAAACAAACATAAGTTGGATTACGAGCGCGGGAATATTAGTGGAACAAGGCCCTTACACGTGTATTGAATTGATCAAAGAAATTTAATGGCAAGGTTAAGAAGTAAGCATTTTTGCCGTAAATTCAGAGATGTTAAGTCACTGGCTATAATGTAGGATTATGTATATAAGTACAAGTACGAATTCATTAGTTATGTTTGATCACTGCAATAAAACTCTGCTTGAAGACTCCTTTAGATACGTGGTGCTTGTTTCGCATTAAATTTGGTTGTCTACATTATATGGTCTCCATCATGTCCAGGGATGGCCACTGACCCACTGGAACTTACTTATCATGAAAATGTATTGTGACAATACGACATTTCTCTACATTTTTATAGTAAGCTATTGCTTTGCACTTGTCTTGGGGGACTAGGCATATTATTTAATATCAACGCTATGGGTGGGTTCCTAGGACCGAAAGGTCCTAAGCGTTTCTAGTCTCTGTTTTGAAACTGACGTAACTGAAATGTCTTACATAGCTAAGCTACGATTTTGTCAAATCGTACATAGTAGTCAAAGCCAAACTTTTTCTAGTAAACCCAACACTAAATCAATAAGAATCTATAACACAAAACGATCCCAACGACCAAACCGTTCAACTCACTTTATATTGCAACATTTTTGTGCATCTACCCACAAACAAGCTTCTGACATAAGCGTTGCAATAAAAATTATATACTATCCCATTTAGAGATGAAACTGTGTGTTCTGGCCGAAAGCCAATACAATTATATCGTTCGTAAGTGTATCCACTCGGTTGAATAACGCCACAGATCGCGGCGGATTACCTTTGCTTCGGATTAAGTGTGGCATTTTTAGAGACATTCGCACTTGACAAATGTTACTAACAGTGACATCTAGTTTATCACGTGTGAACTATTACGGAGGATTGCGTGGGAGTTTGAACTGCGGGTGAATATAAATTTTTCAAAATTGAAATCTATGACTGAGAGTTGATAGTTAAATGGTATGTTGGAGAATCAAATAAGAATGATTAAAGTTTTGCAATAAAACCAATACAATAATATATTTATCATACATTTATTTTGAATGTTTATGTTTATAATGTTTATAAAATCATATATTTGGAGTATAGCTTTGTATGGATGTGAGACGTGGACGATGACTCAACGGGATAGGGAGAGGTTGGAAGCGTTTGAGATGTGGTGTTGGCGTAGGATGGAAAGGATTAGTTGGACGGAGAGGGTGACAAATGAAGAAGTATTAGAATTGGTGAGAGAGAGTAGAACACTACTTGAGATAATAGAAAATAGGAGAGGGAAGATGATAGGACATCTCATACGACATGACAGATTCATAAATAATATCATGGAAAGTAAAGTTGAAGGAAAGCGAGGTAGGGGAAGGCCTAGAATCAGTTACATGAGTCAGATTAAAGAAAAAGTGTCTGTCATGTCTTATAGAGATGTGAAGGAACTTGCACTGAATAGGAATAGATGGAGAAGTCTGCATCGGACTCACCGACAAGAGCCTTGCTCTTAAATTTATGATGATGATAGTGGCAATCCTAGGTGTCGGATTGAAGTTTTAGCATTTCATCATCACATGTATACTATTCATTAACTTTCATAGTCTATCTAATCTTCAAATGGCTGAGCAGCTTTCTACGACTGACAGTTAGGAAAACCTATAATATGATCTTTGAAATAAAATATTTATTGAAAAGAATATTTCATCTGGTTTAGGAGCGAGATACAGATATGAATATAAAATATACATGCAATCCAAACTTATAACAAGCCTTGTTTTGCGTCGGGAGTCAATTAAATAAAATTGTGTGTTCCACTTTTATGCGAAGTTAGGAAACGGAACTTCTAAATTTCATATAAATGGATTCCATGAATTTCAATCCTATTACAAAAATGAAACTGGTACGCACTTACAGCTAATAAAAAAGTTCAAAGATATTTTTAAAAACTTGAAAGAAAAAATACATTAAGTAATCTCATAAAAAAAACTTAATAACCCTTTACATTTTTGTTACGTTAAAACAAGGGAAAGAGGAAAATCGGGTTATAAAAGGATAAATATAGCGTAAAATATTTCAATAGCTACTCGTTATTCGATGCATATTTCTTACAAAATTACCGTTTTAAAATGTGTGTATGTCTCGATAAATAAGTACCTTGTACACTATAAGATTACACTGGCCTAAAGCCAATTTTCATTTTGCATAGCTGTACGCATACATTACGGGGAGATAGTATTTGGTCTCTGTAGTAAATATGCTAAAAGGCGAGAGCTTTTAGTCCTAACTTACGTGATCTTACTTCGTTTTATTTTCGGAAAAGATAAGGAAGATGGTTTAAGGATTATTACTTGTTTAACCATTAGGCGTGTTTCAATAGTAGACAGGTGCCTATAATCATTGTTAGATTACTATCTATGAACCCTTATTAATTAGGGTAAATACGTGCGATGAAAGGAATAGGTTTATAGTACTTATATAGATCTATGGCTAAGGTCTCAATTAGAATTATCTTTTTTGACTTATTTTTATACACTTTCTTGTATTGGGGCGGTATTTGTTATTTTTGTGCCCAAACTCCAATGCAGAGACCTTCCTCTAACAGGGGAGTATGACTTCATCAACGTACCAATAGCGTCTATTTGTACCATTAACCACATCAGGAAGAACCCACACAATACGCGTTTGTAATGAAACTGGGTCATATTCATACAGTTAATTCATCGAATGTACTGAGACGCCGCCACGACGTGATTTCAAATTGATACTCAAACATAGACCAATATAAGACGCATAAATGTCAATCAATACGAACATAAACATATTTGTCGACTCCATATATTTGATTGCTTTTAGCCTGATATATTCCAGCTATTCAGTAATTTTGAAAGACAATGAACGATTTATCGTATAGTAAAATGTTATTGTTATAGATTAGATGTTGATAGATTGAATTCTGTTTAGTTTTTGTGTTGTGCTTTCATTAATGGTATTATTACGATTCAGACACACTAATTACTTTTAAATAAGAAAAATATATTTAAGAAATCTTTAAACAGAGAAAAATTAAAGTAAGCTTAACGGAACCCGTCAAGAATAATTGACCCTTAAACTACCAACAAAATGCTTTACACATCGACCAATGAAATATTAGCTATTAATTCAAACCGAGCGGGACTAAAATGTAATGGCAGCAGTAAACATTACATTTTACAGCGTGGTAGAGAGCGCGTCTACAAAATGCGGATAAATATCGGACATCGGCGTGTTTCGGAGTGGCCAGTCGTATATCCTCGTTTGTTACGTCTAACGGATACCTGTAATTTCTCACTGAGGCAGCTATTAGCTCGCACGCACTGGGACGGAAAAACGCGCGGTCAAAGCAAGGGTTAAAATATGGAATTGAGTTTTTTAACGTGCGATGTTGAAAGAAGTATTTGACGATTTGCCTTTCCATTACAGTTTACAACGTATCTTTTTTAGGAAAACGGAAATATAAGCACTAATACTTATCTAAACATCGTATCAAAATATTTGATAGAAAGAATACAACAATATTTTGGCTTGATCTTTCTTACATATCCACAAATTCAGCAAATACATACATTCTTATTTTAATGTAGTATGGCCCAAATTCAGAAAGTCGTTCGCCTGATACGGTCTCCCACCTCACCTCACCACTTGTTTCAATTTACTGCGACCACATGTAATTACGATGTCAGATGTAAAAAAAGTAACATAAAACAGCGCGTTTTCAGCACCCATTGCCTTCTTCAAACCTTGATGTTGTACACCTTCAATAAAAATGTTATGACGTACGCCTAACCACGGACCGCTCATAAAATATGCGTCGGAATTATGAGCGGTTTGGACGCTTCAGATATATAACTGAAAATTAAACTCACCATTTTCAAAGTAAATATCGGTGATTTACTCACAGTGTTTGTGCTTATCCCTTCCTCCGTTTGTTAGTACCCTCTTCTAGTTCGGTTGTGGTCTAGCTTTTATGACGGGTTAGGATAACATTGAGTCTGGATGTTTACGAGGTCTGTTATGGATTAATGTAGATTATTGTAAACGTAGGGGAACAGAGGGTTTTATTGGCTGCGCTACAATATGGCTATAATGATTGGCATAGGGACCATATTTGATTAATCAGGGTTAACCCTGTTCAACCCTGCATTACATGAAGATGGACATAACAATCATAATCCTGCCAATACCCGCAGTTAACCTATATACATACTTTAAACCAAAAAACATTAAAATCTAATTAGGTCTTGTTCATGGTGGCGCTGGTGGATACGCGCAAGTAGAGTAGAATAAAAACGTTAAAAAAACAATATATAAATCGGTTATACGTAAACACATAGAAGTGTAACCAGTAAGTACTTCGTTCTTACGTGTTATTCACCATATTTCCAACCCTGCGCAGCGCCCCGCGTCACCCTAAACGCGGCCTTACAATTAACACAAAATATGTATATCATTTCCTTTTCCCGTCTCTAAAGTTCAAACTACGCTTCAAGAAAGAGCAGCTATCTTAAACGGTTCGCATTAAAATTCATGTAATGTGATAGTCGTACGCTGTTCATAACAGTGTATTTGGCGCTGCATGGGATTGCTTGTTCAATACACGAGGCGGGCTCGAACAAGCATATGTCCGACTATTGGCAGTGTTCCACTGATTCTGCCACTTTGCAGCCGCGCTTGTGTGAAGCTTCCCCTTCGTTTTTGTATTGAGAACGGTTTATTTCGATGAATAATGTACATTAACGGTTTTTAATGAAACACTCATTGATGCACGGAGACATTGTTTCGATCAGCAGCGCACCGCGGTTTTATCCGCGTTGTACCCGTTCCCGTCGGAATTTTTGGATAACCTTTAAGTTGAATGAGGCTATCCATTACAAATAAAAATTAAAAGTTTCTGAGATTAGCATGTTCAAACAAACAAAATATTACCAAACAAACTTTTCATTTTGAAACTACGTTTACGGATACATATACGTAGTGTTAGCTTAAAACTAAAAAATCAGAAAACTTCTCAAAATGGTGTACAATTGACGGTTGTTCACTAAAGTCAGTGTTGCACGCAGAAAATATTTGAGGGTTTTATGATCTCTTGTATAATGTTGATAGAGATTACGTTGAATTGTTTTATTCAGTTTGTATTGATAGCATGTTTGTATAACTCTGTATTGCACTATAAAGTCATTGTCTAGTAGACTGCATTGCTAGACAAACTTAATAACGTCTGGTGTACTGAGCCATCTGTTTATCTCATTCATTGGCATTGCCAGTAAACTTAGGGTATTGTAAACGTTGTTGTTACAATGAATAAGCCATTTTAAGTATCAATGTCTTGTCTGATCAAATTAATCCGACTGTAGGCACTGCTATATGTCCACAAAACCGATATAAAATCGGAGTCTGTTACGTTTGAAAAACACCACATAAAATGTTCTGCTACTGCTATATTAGATTGCAATCCGGGTCTTACAGCCGAAAACTGAGCACTGGCTGTAACTGTATCAACCTACTATCAAACCAATTACTATCTAGTAAGTTCCCAACAAAGTCCACCGAGGGCATGACAAGCTATAGCTAAATAGATGTGAAGTGCCCTAGGGCAGTCGGTGCTGGCGTACAATGTTGTTTGGGTTAGCTCACAATAGATTCAGTTACTTTTAAAAATAAACTTCGCATTGTAAACCGGACGCTTTGTTTTACCGGTCTTGTATAATAAACATGTTCACTGTATACTGTATACGAAACGTGGGTACTCGTACATGCCGAGTTTATACAGTCTAACAATGTGGTGAAAGGTTTTCAGTTTTCAAATATATAGGAATGTAGCAGCCTGTGGTTTTACCCGCGGGAATGTCAGGGTAGAAGGTAGCGGTATAAGTACTAAAACACTTCTGTTTCCTTTAACTGAAATATATATCTTTGTACTTAATTAAAATAGTTTCAGTGGTTGGAAAGCAAAGGTAACACACAGTACAGACAGCAAGACTAACTACCTAGATAGTAGGGAAACAGTCTTCCAAATAATTTTCCTAAGATTGTTCTTTCCTAATGTATTATCATAATACCTAAAAGCAAGCGTACGCAGAACGCCCCACAATTTACGTTTAAAAGACACAATTACTCCATACAATTCACAAGCACTTACCCAAATAACGGGGTTTCCTGACGTCGCGGGCTAACGCCTACCGATTCCTTTTATGCCAAACATGAAACTAAATCGTCAGGTAAAAATGCAATAGGAAGGGATAAAGAAAATACTTGGTAGAAAAGCAATTTCTTGGTAAAATATTGCGAGCAGTGTAACACATAGTGAGTCTGTGAGATTATTCTATTCGGTCTACGGATTCATATAAATACTTGCCAAAAACTCGGGCATTTTTTCATGGCCTCATATCACACCGGAAGGCAATATCAATGGCATGTACTGAAAGGCTGAAGGGTCGCTGAGAAGAAGATAATATTTTTCGTCTAAATATCTAGTACTTATGTTATAAGAAGCTGCATTTAAACGTAAACGGAGTATCGCATCCATTGCTATAATAAAAGTAGACAGAAGTCACTAAACCTTTTGCCTCTTCAGAAGGAATCTAAAATACAAAATCGACCACATTAGTCGACATTATAATCAAGAAACAATGGAACGTGGATTAAAAGTAGTTAGTTCACGAAAGAACGAAATACTTACTGCGTCTTTTTCGTGATACGAGTATGTTAGACGACCGTGATATACGAGTAGAAATGCGTATGAATTACAATCTAAGCGTGTTTACTGACCCGGAGATTCTTAACTCGCTGAATGTACGTCTCACCAACTTCATACATTATTTTTTTCATTCTTTTCGAGTAGGTGACGGAGTTTTTTAGACCGCCTAAAGGTCTCCGAGATGGTCTAACGATTGAAATAACCTCGACCGACTGCTTTACGTGCCCTCCGAAGCAAGGTAGCGCTCGGATAGAAACTTCCTTACATGATTTCGGTGTAACTCAACCCCAAGTAAGAATTACAATATTTCTGAAATGTTTTTCATGGCGATACGTTTAGCTAGAATTTTGTTTCTTCTGTATATTTATATGAAAGCATTTCACGGTTGTATTTCTATTCGTTTTCCTTATGTTATTGTAATGACGCCGTTTTGTGAAAAGGTGTATGAAAAATATCTAGTTGCGTAATATGTTATTTTCGATTGCTCGTTATATTTACAGTCTTCTTATAAAAGCAAAGATATTGTGATCATCATTGAGAGGCCTTTACAAACCAGACATTACAGGCTTATCCATTCTTAAGTTCATAATTAACTGGTTTCAATTTTCTTACACAAATTCTTATCAAATATCTTCAGGTTTTTCAGATAATTTTAAATTTCTCCAGAATTCTTTGAAAAATAAGGGGTATTCCATTGTTGGAGCAATAGGTATATCAATTTCTGTCACCGACACGCTCTAGCAAATAACCTCCGGGTGGTAATAATATTGATTGATTACAGTACGCTTGCCTTCATAAATTACTCTGTTTCTCTACAATGTTTAGGGAATTTCCTTTACGACACTTTCGTTTACATTATGTCTCCAAGATAAGTCTTTAAAAAAAGGTAAATGACATAGAATGACGTAAAATATGCACCAACATCAGAAAACCGAAACTTTGTGAAACTACCGAACAAAAAGTAGAATATTTAAGTTAAGCAAAACATAACCAAACACGGGCGAACGGACAAGTTATATAAAACTGAAACAACTGGGTTTTTGTACTAACTAACGTAACTAAAATCTGTAAAGCAAAGTGTCCCGTCGCGGCGGCTAGTGGCCGATATTAAACGGTATTATCCGACGGAATATTCATGAGGTATGTAACCACAGTGCAAACTACGTAACACAACTCTGTTCTCACGATATACTGTCCCAACACTAAAATGGAAAGCGCACATTTTTGGGCACAAAGCAGATTTACTTATTCGATAAGGTGTTCAAGTTTTTGGATAGAATTAACGTTGTATTGTTTAGGTAAAGTATTCTTACATCAAAATAAACGTTTATCTGAAGCTGTAATTATTGGTAGGTAACTCATCTATGTTTTTTGCATGTGAATGTTAATGTGGTGTAGGTTCAACAAAGTGTTTATCTATCTTCAAGGAGCAAATAGACTCTTCTCATGCTTTTGATTATTGATCTGGGTTTGTGTCGCCATTTTCATTAAATAATTAATTAATGAAGCGTACGAGCTCATTAAGTACTCTCAAATCTCAATATTCTAAAATAAAAAGTACACCAATACATTTTAGTATAAATAGCACTTACCTATTCATAATATTCTAACACAAATCAAGTCACCTTTTCACGACCCAATTTCAGTATTCAAATGACTTAAATTTAATAAAAATACGTTGGTATTTCATGATAAAATCTAAGGTAAGTTTGTTTGAGATAAATACGGGGGGTGACATTGAAGGATGGACGGCGTCTGAGGGTCACGGGAGCCGAGGACCAGCCCGCCCGCTTCGTTTATGCACTAATAAATCGCTCTGTATTGTTGCCAGCTAGTAATTAATGCCCCGAATGACTTTACACATCCTTGGGCCACTTATTGGATTGCTAAAAGTTATTCTACTGTAATGATTTGCTCCGTAACATTTGTAACTAGCAGAGAAATGAACGAACGCCTGAAAAAATATTATAATTTCCAGCGAGATTTTGCTCCGATAATTTAAAAAGGACTTAGCTTGAACATACATTCGTATTATTAAGAAAACGGGTCTTATTTGAGTTGCCCAACGAATTTGATTGCTATTTATTTTGGAAGCTACGTTATTTAAATTTTGTTCAATGTTATTTTTTTAGATGCCATTGCATACTAGAATAATAAGTCTTTGTTTAACAATAAAACATTCCGAGCCACTATCGTCACTACTCGCATAATTTTCTCTACCCTCCTTCTACTAAGATATACCTAATAGTATAAAACTATCTAGAAGGTTAGTAAGCCGAAAACAACATAGTTGAATAACATAATAACATCACTGAAGTAATGTTTCCCCTTTCGCACTTCACCTAATTTAAGTGGAACATATCTCAGCTTATAATAACCTAAGTTTAGCTCGCTAGTTATTTAATAAAACACAACGTTTACGAACATGAGACAATTTCAACTTTCGAAATTCTCGACTACCACAGCTTTGTGGGGAGTTTACAAGGCAAAGGAGGAAGTGCAATACTATATTACAAAACAAGTTCGACTAGTGGTTAACCCTGGTGCCAATAGTTTTAGACCACCAACGGCCATTAAAGCTAAAGATTAAACAACTGGAACCGACAATTAAACGTAAAAAAACAGACCTCAGCTTTTACTTACGTATAGGTGAATGTAGACTTAAGTAAACTTAATAATCTATCTGTACTGATTTAATAAAGCTGAAGAAAAACCATAAATCCGATTCGAATAATAATTTTTGTAATGGATAGCCATATTCAACGGGAAAGTTATAGACTATTTCTCATCCCGAAATTCCCACGGGAACGAGCACAACGCGGGTCACCGCGGGGACGCTACTAGTTATTATAGATCTAAAGAAATTACTGAACCATCTCATAACGATTACTGAAATGAGACACTTATCACTTGAGAAGTTATTTTTTCTAGTGCAGTAATTTAACGCGACTCAAGATAAGTGAGCACTTAACGGTTGAGCAGTGAGCCGGCCCCTCCAGTTTACACTACAGTATTATATACTGTTTTAATTTAACTGGAGTACGAATACTCATTTGAAATTTAATTTAGGTAAGTAATAGTAATCTGGCGCGTGTTTCTGTAGTGTCGTGTTAATCTCCATGTATGGACTTAGTCTGCAGGACACCGAAATTGAGAGCATTGTCAAACTGAAATATTCAGAGACAAGTGTATATTCTGTTTCTAACGAGAATCAAAATTGGAACCAACATGACTGATTTTCAACAAATGAAGCTTCTACCATTGAGCAAAAGTGTTCGTTGATGGGATAGGATTGGAATGTAATCACTCAAATTGTTTCCTCTTTAGAGATCGTCTAATAGTTTTCAGCTGGAAAATTTCATACATTAGTCCACATAAAAATGTACCTGAATGGACTTTAAGGACTGTAATATCTAACATAAAAGCCTTGGGCAGAAGAGAGATAGGTTAGCGCAAGACACCAAGATACACACAGTGACGACCAGTGTGACCTTTAATACGAATACAAGGATTACAACGTCACGGGACCCGCAACCGGTCCGCGCCCGCACTATGTGTTATCTTGAGCTTAACATTTAATAGTTCGGAAAATCATTATCACTGTTTCTGATAACGCACACGAAAAACTCGAGTCTCCAACAAAAAATATTCATATTATATGTTTTTCGATATGCTTGGAACCCAGAACAGCATCTAAACCCATTCGTTAACTAGAAGCTCTTGTAAGCTGTTCAAACAAAGCCGTTTTCCCACAGATCTAATGGGCACGTACCTTACCCGCTCGTCTTCAGCCGACCAGCAAAACAAATACACTCGCAGATTATAGGGGCGTGCCATGACCTTGGTTCCATGCCCAGTACTCTCTACGTATTAAATTAAGGGTTTCTTGTACGGGTAATTTGGGTAAATGGAATTAATAAGTTGGAAACTAGCCTATTATGAATATACACGCACGTGTAATTCAGAATACGTTTATTTATAGACAAGATGAGTAGTTGTCATGTTAGACACTTGGACACTGAATATATTATAAAAGTGTGACACTAGATACTGATGCAACTTCAGTGTACTGGTCTTTTTTAAACTTACACGATTTGAACACATAATTTAAACGTACTCACACGGGTTTTTTCGCGTTTGAAAAGTTGCTTTATAAACTTTTCAACGCGAAAAAACCCGTGTACGTTTAAATTATCAGTGTACTGCTCTTTTACATCAGTGATGCAAATGTCGGAAATCTTCTATGTTTATTCTAATTGTCGCATGGTCCCTGTCATTGTTAGGTATGAGAATATACGGTTACGTTCTTTCGATATTCCGGAACAATTTGATAGAAAAACCGCGGATCTCCACAAGCAAGAGTAATCAACTTCTACGTTCGTAATTAAAATATTATAACTGAATGAATGTGAATCTTTTTATAGCCAGTTACTTTTTTATAACTATTATTCCATTTTTACAACTGGAACCCTTCAGTTATCACTTTACAGGTATTGATATCTTATACCAAAATAACGGCTGACAATAATTACAGGAAACATATTGGATTTTACAGTATCTCAAAGACACAAGATATACCGACATTGAATTAAAGCTGTCAATGTTTGATCATCGCGGTTCCCTGGTTCAGGGGAAACACTTGTTCAAATACTATGAATGTGGATGACGTGTGACTGTACGAACCGAAGATATACGAGCTCGCTCGCTTGAGATGGCGGTTATATTTCAGTTTATTGGGGCTTAAAGCCACTATTTTCATGGCGGTTACGAATCTGCCAGCGGTTACGTGATGGATACAACTTGATGTGCAAATGTGTAGTTTTGGCGTAAAAAAGATTAGGAAATACTTTTCTCTTATGTTCTGTATTAGTCTGTAGAGCTAAGATGGTTGTTATATACACGGTGAGCCTTAATAACCCGAAAGATTTAACCGACGTATTTGTGACGCAACAGCCTCCGTGGTCTAGTGGTTTGAGCGCTCGGCTCACGATCCGGAGGTTCCGGGTTCGATTCCCGGTGGGGATATCTCACAAAAATCACTTTGTGAGACTGACCTCAGTTTGGTTAGGGCATTGCAGGCTGAATCACCTGATTGCCCGAAAAGTAAGATGATTCCGTGCTTCGGAGGGCACGTTAAGCCGTCGGTCCCGGTTACTTTCTACGGATAGTAGTCGTTACATGAGCCATGTCAGAGGCCTTTGGCGGCTCAATAACTCTGACACCAGGATTGGTCAGATTGACCCTCCACTCGATAAGAAGATTTGTGACGACAGTACGAGTAAATAATGCTATATCAACATGGGTCCGATTATGTGTCTTAATTAAACTACTATTTTAGTACAAATTAAATCATATTAATTGAACGCTTCTTTGTAAACGAACCTTTACTTCAGAGAGTGAGCTAGTTTTGATTAATCTCAGTTGAGAAACAAGGAGCGAGCATGAACGAATCACTCCGATATCATACGATGCATCAACCATGCGGTTAGTGCGTCTGCGTGTAAAAGTAGTAGGTGTCTACGTCACGCCTTTAGGGTGTGTTACAATTTAGATTTTCTTACTTGTGGTTTACTTGAAATAATTAATATCTCTTAAAATATGGGTTTTTGGACTATACGTTATATAACTTTATATACTCTAATTAGGCTCTAAAAGCGTTGGTTTAAATCATTCGGGTTATTAAGGCTCACCGTGTATAAGATTCAATTGTTTTTTGGAATAAAACTATTCCTGACCTCGTGACATCTTACCACCGATTAACTAAAGTACCTAATAGAAGATTAGTATTAGCCTATCTTGTCCTATTGCTGGCCAAAGGTCTCTCATCTCATTCAAAAGGATCGACTAACAATAATGGTAAAGTATTAGCCTGTAATGTCCTACTGCAGGGCAAAGGCCTCTTAAAGATATCAGTACAGTGAGGTTGATTAGGCGTAATCACCACGCTTGTCTAATGCGGATTGGTGATCTCAAACCCGAGCCATGTTTGAAGAGTAAGAAACATATTTTGGCTCGACGAACTCAGTCTTGGTAGGCGAGTGCACAACTAACATGATCAAACTTAATTTAATATTATGTTTTTGAAACATGTCGATAACGGTACATGCAGTTCAGTTGATCCATTAAACGCTCGCAGCTGGCTCGCGCGATGTATCGTGTTCAACGTAAACGGAGGCCCTCACCCAAGATGGATCATGATGAATGGCTTCCAAGCACCAATTACTTGCGATTTCTTATATTTTTACTGGAAACCTTTTATACACCGATATTTAGCTCGGGCGTTGATTTCTGAGTGGTTTTTAATTTATGTTTACAAGATCAGTTATGCCTGATAAAGAGATAATAAATTTCTGGTCTTCACAAGAAATAATTTGCGTCGCCAAAACTAACAAGGATACTGTCGATTAAAGGGGGTTTTTGATTGGATTTTTAAAAATAAGAACATAAAATCTTGCGTAGAGCTAATTAATTCGCTAGTGGCCGTCACGCCGCAAAGTAGCACCATGGAAATTGGTTTACCCATTAAAAAATTACTTCACTAGACGTATTTCCTGACAGGAGACGAGACAAGACACAAAAGGTTTAAATTGAAAAACAGATTTATTTTTTGTGTTGCACTAACTAAATTATAGATGCATCAAGTCCTATTTACATTAAAAACATTATAAATTCAATTTTACAGAATACTCGGTAAACTACATGACAATATTGTAACTACTTTGTAATATCACAATTACAACGCCAACTAAGGGTGCTTTCAAATTATGCGTTTCGTGTCGGACCGCTGCGGTGCCGAAGCCGTGCGTTTGTCGTATTGTGAACGTACGATCGTGTGTTTTCATACAAATCGAGCAGTGCGGCAACAGTGCGTACTAAAATTATTTCGCGGTACCGACGCCGCACGGTCGAAACCTCTTGAGAAGGAATCGTCTTCGGTTGGAAAACCGACTACATTAGTCCACATTTTTAATCTCGTCAGAAAAAATGTGTGGACTAGCTGCAACCATACGCCATGCAACAATCACATACGAATTCACCTATAATTTGAGTAACATGTTGCTGTCAACGCAATCATGTTGCTAATGGAGCTCTAAGTCTGACTTGTTCATTTGTTTTCAGCCTGTCCAATTACAGTCTTATCTATAGTGTGTTCTGTTCTTAACAAATGAAGTTTAGCTTAACTAGTGATATCGGTGGAACGCTTAGTGAAGCGATCAATCTCCTGCACTGTGGGTTGTGTGTACACGACTTTAAGCCAATAGGAAGGCAATCAATCGAACTGTTAATTAATGCTGTTTGATAGTTTTTTATTATTTTGGCCTAATGTACTGAAATCGCTTGAGAAAATGATAAACCGTAATGTAATAAATAGAAAGAAATTAAATATTTACTACTGATAGAACTGCACATCTTACTAAAATAAAAAATTTGCAAAATCGTAAAAAGTGATCACGTCTTTATAAGCGTCTTTATAAGCACTATTATTACGTCTTTATAAGCGTTTAAATTAAAAATAATACATAATTAAAAACAGCAGACATTAGAGCCATATTTCAATTTAACTTCAACAAAGCAGTCCATCAAGTTGACTGAAAACATGTTGATTTTAATTAATTCAGGAGGTGGTTGTACGGCGACAATTACGGTTCAAATTAAATAGGAAACAAAGGAACTGACGAATACCACGAATCATTTAGAAGGAGGTCAATAGAGGAGGTTACACACACCAACGCCTATCAATTAGTTTAAAGGTTCGAACTGTTCAGAGGTGCTCAACCCCTTATTTATTTAGGCCCTTAACAGAACGTGTAGGAGAGCAAATGACCAAACGCTCACAATCCACTTTAAATATATCAATTTGTTGGTACTTAGTTCAGTCAGAGGTGTAATGCTGAAAAAGGTTTAAGTGAAATGCCATTATCTTCTTTTAATAGGTTTGTTCTGTCACAGATTCGATTTGGTATATTGCTTTCTATTCTATGTACTGTTTGGGTCCACTGTGCATCCATAAGGTGAATGTTTCCTTCACGAACTACTTCTCTGTTATTTCACCTCGAGACTTGAAAGTTTGGTTTGCTGCAGTTACTATGTGGAATTGGGATATCACCTAACAAAGATTATGTTGTGGGAACAATTTAAGTGACGCCCTTCTATACTTAGCACAGAAAAGACGCAACATATCCTTAAATGAAAACACAAAAACTGTTTCAATTACAGGTATAACTGAAGGTCTTTTCTAAAGATATAATGAGTACTCACCGTACACTTTTATATTTATTTTTCATCGCACAAAACTCCTCCGTGTAATGTCACTCTCAGCTGTACTTGTCGAGTACAAAATAAACAAGAGACATCCACCCTTGTGTACCATAAACCGAATAAATGTACCGACTACTCAACCTTGGCAAATATACCTACTTAAATAATATCGCTTGACGTAATCCACCTTGGGGTTATAGTTGGAATCGCTTGGAGCGTCCAAAATAATGGCTCACCACTACAATAACATACAGAAATCCGCCGGGTCCAGAGATGTATATACACCCTGATGTTGACAACTTTACGAGCCCTACTCTACTCCCTACGACAGGGGCCGGACTAAGGACGAGACACCCAGGGCCCGTTACTCCGACATGGGCTAGTTACGTAACTGATGTGGGCCAGTTACGTAACTCAATGTGTGAAGGATATAGAATCCGGTACTTATAACTAAGTTTCGAACAAAAAGCTTTTAGGGTTTGGCTTGTTTTGTAGTTTACCTGTCTCCCATCTAAATTGGTGCGAGAAAGGGTTTGAGAGGCACTTACTAATTTATTTATGTAATGTTGGAATGTTTTAATATGAGTATCTAAAATGGGAACAGAAGTTGTTAATTACATAAATGATATCTGAGAATTTACCGATTGTACTCGTATTTATTTGAATGATTTTTTAAAAAGATGAATTAACAAAATATTTGAAAATGGTGGTTCGTATTTTAATTTTAAACGCCCCTCCCTAAAATGCGCCCCTGTGATCGTCTCCCTTTCGTGTCAAAAGCAAACCGGGTTAGTTGTAGGACGTTTTCTTTATTTTATTGTTTTGTACAACGTATTCTTTTGTCAGTTCACACGCAAATTTTTGCTCGCATTCGTATCTGTCGGGTGTCGCGTTTCTCCGGCGCTCGCTAATTTTTCACATGTTGAAGATAAAACGTAACCTCCTTTAAATTATGTTAAGCCTGAAATAGAATATTTTTCCTTTGCATATCAGTGTTATGGCAATTTTCTTTACTATCTTTCTGATGAAATGTTGCATAGGATACTGAGATTACACTTCTGGGAATAACTCGTGAATTAAGTTTTTATATTCAACATTTTCTTATGAAATAAATCAAAAGTACGCCCGTACTCAGAGACGTCATAATATGCTTTGTTAGAGATTTAATAAGTGATTTTGACATGAAATGTATGGAAAATAACATCAATTAGTTAAGAGTCGATTTAATGGACGTCTCTGAGTTCGGCGGTTAGTGTTTCTTTAAATAGTACAGTCGCAAAGTAATTCAATATCACAGATCAACAACTAAGTGAATAAAACTATTTTCAGTATAAACACGACGTAAAAATAAGATGCCAGACCAAACCAATATACAGATCAAATTGAAACTAACCGCTCCTTAAAGAATTTAATAAAGGTAGCATTACGGAATAATGTTCACAATAATATGAATATGTAAATATCATAAGTTTGCTCCGTCATTCTTCCATACTATTACTACTAATGTTGAAGTGTCTTTGTGTGTTTCAATAATAGTGTGCACTTTAAAAAATATACTAAAAGTTGAAAAGTGTATACATGTGAAACTGACTATGTTAATCAAAAAAGTCACTGTTGTTAGGGTGAGTTTTTCTATTCCTTCATGCTATGGAGTGCTTGTCATGGTTGACGGATGCCATTGCTATGCCATGTTTCACATTGGTAAATATCAAACTTTGCATAGCAATATCGTTAAAACGCCTTACCTTAAGGAGTCCAGGTAAAATCACAAGACTATTGTCTTGTCTCTACTAAGTTATAGAACACTATCTAATATGAGAATTGTTGTCTAACATCCCACCCACGGTTCGCAGTCTGTTGACTTAGGTATTTCGAAATAACATAACTCGTACGTAAACCTGTTACTATTGTGATTAGATTTCACGTCAAGTTGCGTCTCTAATTTGATGCTTGCATGAAGCTACTCTATACATATTGTATTAAGTATGTAGGTATATGCTATTGTTGTATTAAACGGATATGACTGTGCCATCTTACTGTACGCTTGATAATTGAACTGAAATTGATAATTAGGCCTATTACATGTTATTTCCAATGAACGCCAATTTACAACTATTTTTCACTTAAAATCAGGAACTACTTGAATAGATTTTGGTTCTGATTATACCATACCGATGAACGGAAGTTAAGAGTCAAGTTCTTTCGCTATGCGAGACATAGGGTTGGATAGAGTTAGCTATGATCGAACGAATAGCTTTAATCTAGTTACAATCGAGTTGAAAAAACCTCAACTGAACCGGTGGTAGGGTCTATTATTTTATATGATGAGGTTAGATCATGTTTACCGCGTACTTGTAAGATAAAACAATATGAGGCGAGTTGGTATTCTTGTGGGGAACTTCTGCTGCATACAATGTTTGTGAGCAAACCAGTCCCCGCTTTAGATTATTTTGTTACATTAACATTAGAATTTTAGGTTTTCTGTTGGAGTTTTCGATGCATTATTTGCTGGGTATGCTAGGTGAAGTACAAAAATATACTCAAGAAGCGAGGTAAATGTGATTTTTTTAAAATACATTGAAGGTTTTTAAAGCCAAAAACAGTGAACCAATTTCTAAACATTGAGAAAAGAGAAACAAATATCATCGAATACGAATACTCGTAAAATTAAGAACCTCCTCAATTTTAAAATCAGTTAAACAGTTGTCTTTCAAAGTTTTTCAAGACATAAATAAGACTCACTAGGTAAACAATAACTTTACTTTCTATTATTAAGAATCCTGAACTTATAATCTACTTTGTATCCGTTCATCAGTGCGTTTTCGTTGAGAGACCTCGTGATGTCCTTTATCTTTTTGAACACTTCCGGCAGCGTCAGGTTGTGGAGAGTTCGTTTCTTCGCCCGCGCAGGAGGCCGGTAAGCGTGCTTCTCACGTAACGCCTTTTGGATGTACATGGGCATGACTGTGAACAGACAGTTGGAGAATGTGTAGGTCAACTACAAAAGTTGATCAACAAATTCAATGTAACAAAACACCTTATTTATGGAATGTCTTATGTTGAAGTTATACTGAAAGTGTTTATCAACTTTTGTAGTTGATTGTACAAACATTTTTGTTAAAATCTTATTACAGCGGGAATACATATTCTAGTTAAAGTTAGTTAAAGACCATTCGCGTACGAATCAATGAGATGCGTAGCAGGAAAACGCTTAAATTAAGACTTATAATAGAGTTAATTAATAGAGAGGTAATGATGAATGTTCTTTTAAAAAAAAAATGTCTATACTAACAGATGTGGCGGAAATGGGGGAGGTCTTTGCCCAACAGTGGGATGATACAGGCTAACAGTAACAGTAACTAACAGATATTTCAATTAATTTTAAAGAATAATTGTGACTTACCATTATTCCACGAGACATCAAATTGCGAGACCGCCAGAGTTATGAGTGAAACAACACACAAACCGATCAACATTACTTCGGAACTGTTGCCCGAAGTCGGAACTAACAGCTACTGTTGTTTGATTACAGCCAACTTTTCAAAACAAACCGCTGTTTACAAATTGAATTGAGATTTGAACGCGTTTACTGGCATACTCATAACAAGGAGTTTTTATTTGGTCATTTAATTTAACAATTGATTTGTCATATTCAAACGCCACTTAATTTGAAAAAGCGTAATTCCATACAAATCTGATAATAGTTCAAAAATGAAAGGAATTAAGTTACAGCTTAACTTGTATGACATTGTGGTAACCATTATGCATTACAAAAGTTTAATAAAGAACATGAAAAATGTTTTATAATGATTAGAAGTAAAAACTTTATTATAAAACTCTGTCAAGTTAGCACAGTAGTTAATGCTGGTATGTACAACTGCGTATGTATGCATATGTGAAAGATTACAGAGGGTATAGCATAAGAGCTAGTTCGGGCTCAACTGTATGTGAATTTAAGATTACGTCTAATACAAGCGTTACTCTAACAACTTGTTTTTGGCACGTTAAATTATTTATTAAATGTTTTTTTATAGGCTTTCTTCTCTACTTTCAACCGACTTTCCAAAAAGGAAAAGGTTCTCAATTCGTGGGAATCCTTTTCAAATATAATATGTAACTTTTTCTTTTCTTATATATTAATGCCACCTACACACATTTGGGTAACGTGTTCTATATTTAAAGTTATCTGACTCTGATCAGAACTAAGAAAAGAAAAGAAAGTTTTAATAACATTTCCGGAGAATCTTGACCGCTGAAATATAAAGTTAATTTTGTTAATATAAAGTTTCAAAGATGCTTGTTTTCAAGTTTCGGAATAAATAACAATTATTTTGAGTTTAAGGATACTTTTTCTTAGGAGGATGCATAAAGTCACTAATTTGAAAACATATGCAATTTTGGTTCGTAAAGGACCTAAAAGTAAAAAAGTATAAGCCACTACTGGGTAAATCTCTCTTTCTCCCTCTGTATCTCTTATGTCAAAGAAAATGTCAGTACAGTAACGGACCTATGAAACAAACATTTTCTATACGTACCGAATCTTGAAGTCCGTTAAAAATACAACAAAGCTCTACAATCCATTCCAAAGTCAGTTAAAATTGTATATAAATTATTGAGTGTAATAACTCCGAGTTTCAAAGTCAAGCCACGTTTTGGTCCGAAGTCAACATATTGTATCGCTTCCTTTACGAGTTTCCAAACAATTGTACTTTATCGGCGACGCTGCAGTCGCGCAGTTTTATTACTTCACTACCTTCACAACACGAGCTGGTTTTGATGTTGTAACATGCCATTGAGTCATATAAATCATTCGACTTTTTCTGGGTTGAAAAGATATGATTTAGGTATGAAGTCGTCGCACCAAAAATGTAACTGGACTCTAGTCAGAGTCGCTTTTTGTCGAAGGATGGTTGTGATTGTTTTCGGATACCAATAGCATAGATATAGTGAATATAGTGAATAGCTTTGGCTAAAACTACCATTAAGGGTCATATTTCTTTTAATCTGCTTTATCAAATTAAAATGGCATGTTCAATAGAATAGTAATTTCTTTAACAATAGGGATGACTATAAAACAATATTTCGAATCTATCCTCTGACGATACTAGTAAGATTTCCAAAATAGCCGCTAGCCGCGCCCCGCGGTGTTACCCGCGTAGTACCCGTTCCCGCGAGAATTTCGGGATAAAATATATTTTATGTGTTATTCTGATGTATAACACGTGTCATGAATGAGTAACAAACATACATACATACAAAGTCGTATATCCTCACACACTTTTTCGCATTTATATACATACTAGCTGACCCGGCGAACTTCGTACCGCCTTAGCGTAGCAATGATGCACTACTCTCCGAACAAACAATGCTCTTTCAATATAGTCTATGGCTGTGAATGACATTGACATTCGTTACGCGTGTTTTTTTTAATATGCAAAATTAAATGTATATTTTTCAATATTTCTGAGAGATTATCTTAATATTTTTTTCCGTAAGAACCTTCTCCTAATAATAACAAATACAACAAAAAAAGAATTAGTGAAATCGGTCCAGCCATTCACGCGTGATGCCACGACCAACGAAAACGGGTTTCATTTTTATATATATAGATGAACGCTAGTAGCTATATTCAAGAGGTGTTTGCTCGTATTCCGAAATGCCTATAGAAACGGATTCCGTGTAGTACCATTTACGTATTACATAGAATGTGTATAACAATAGCATTTTTTCCTTTCCAATAACAGAACAGTTATGAGAGGGCCAACTCGTCGTTAGTGCAGTCAGCGGCATCTGTTCGATCCAGACGCCATGGAAACTTTCCTAATATATCGTTGTAGTGATTTATGTAAAGGTCTCTTTCCTTACTTACTGTATTTCAGTTCAATGTAAAAAGTTTCCGAACGGATGTGTGGCTAATATATTGATTAATAAGTTTTTATCAAAACTTTACTGCGGATTGCAGAAGAACTTAAATCTATTTAGTACCTAAAATTGTTTATGAAACAAAAGCTGTTCGTTCAAAATTGTGTTTTATTTTGCACCAAATAGAACACTATTGGTCGTCATTTGTTTTTTAAACATTTTTAGCGCTAAATAGAAATAATAGTTCTGCTGTCGCCATATGAGCATGACCACCTATTGTGTCGGTTGTAGTTAGATAAACTACAAAAAAACATGTGAAAAAGCATTCTAAATACCAGACGAGGTAATACTAAGAGAACTATTTGTCTGATACAGACTTCAAAGTCTGTTAGACATACCATTCGTGCCAACTACATTAAAATAACTTAAACAGTTTACATCGCACAAGTTAATTTGACTAAAAACGGTTGTGTCTGTAGTGGGCTCGGGCTTTTAAATACGCTTTATGTATTAACATTTTGTGTCTTTGATGATCTCTTAAACATCTCTCCGTAAGCTCAACACTACTACAGCGATGCTATAAACAACCAATCAGGTCCACTAAATAACAATGACAAATTACGCACTATACACATACTATACATCAACCGGTATCGCTAACTCCAATAAGTTAATTTTACATAAATACTTAGAATTTATCTAAAGTGTAGACAGATCATGATATTTCTACTTTGCGTTGCGTGTGGGTAAAGGTAAGCAGACGAAGTCGCGGGTAAACGCTTGTTGCTGAAATTTTAACATACTCCAAATCGAGTATAAGCTTTTCTTCAACGAAACAATAAAACATGACGTCATTGCGCTACAAATATTTGATTGACATCTGTCATAACCATACTTGCGAGTAATTTTCAACTTACCGAGATTGGAATCCGTCTATACCGTTTTCTTACTCTGTTGTACCTTGTACAAACGCTACAATGTATCATTAATACGTCATTGGCCCCCGATTCCGAATGATTAATGATTTAACTCGTTACTATGATATGAATACGGGACGCCAATAAATTCCACTGAAATTTACACACATACGTACACGAATAAACTGTTCTATGAAATTACTTCCAACGTGAGTCTTCAAGATATTCTAGGTTCCAAGTTAATTGTATAACGAAAACCTAATGGCTTTAATACGATTTAACGCTTCGAGTATCTTTACTTATAAATGTTATGGTTACGTATAACTTTCAAGGATATAATGAATTTGAAAATACTTACATGTAAAGTTTGTTGTATAGATGTGATTACCTGAAATTGGAATTAGAGTTTAATACAATCCAATAACATGTGTCACACTAAAGTCAGATGGCATGTTGTTGTCAAACTGACTTTAGTTACGTTTTAATCGAATAAAAATGTAAATTGTAATTATAATATAACTCACAGAGCATAGAAACACCGCGCGGTAGCGGCCGGCCCGGCGGTGCTTCTATGCTCTGTGATATTATTGTATCAAACAGCTGAAACTGTTAACGTTAACTGGTAAAAAAAAACAGTTCCAAGATTTATGCGTTACGCTAAGGGTACGCACGCACAGGCTTGCTTCACGCTTAGACGCACAGTTAGCTAGCCTAGCTAGCTGTGCGTTCGTAACCCAACAAACAAACAAGTCAAATAAAGTAAATACTGGTAATAATAAAAAGAAGAACAGCTTTATATGTTCCGCGTCTTCAGAAAGCGATTGAATCCAACTTTACATTTTATTTACGCACTGCTAAATCCTGAGACACAAAAGTAGTAGACAAAAGTCAAACTAACACATTACAGACGCCAATAAAGAAATCTCGTAAAAAACTCTCCCTATTGAGTCGGTTGTTCCGTATCATTGTCCTTTTCACGATTTGTCAACGTCCCGAGTCATATTTTATCAAGACAACGACAAAAGTAAGTACATTCTGATATCGACCCTAAGACTAGTTTTGAGCCGGTTGATGGATAGTCACGGGTCGCGGTAGTTTGTCTTCCTGTGTGTTTTCTACACGTAACTGGTTTTTTGTGACGCTGCGATAATGATTTATTTAGGGCGGGATTTTAGTATGTTAGATTTAGGATTTCTTTTATATTTATTCATTTACCCTACCAAATGAAAAATTCTGTTCGAAATTTTCGGGTTTTGTAGTAATATTCGTAAGAGATAAACTATAAAAAAGCTAGAAAAATTACGTGTCACAAGCAAGAAAGGGTTAATGGGAACTTATTGTTCTGCGGCACCTTTCAAATAAACCAAAAAGATACCGATAGCTGTAGTAGTATTAGCCTATTATATTTCTCTCTGCAGGTCCAATGTCTCAGAGCCGCAGTGAGGAGGATTAGGCGTAATCACGATTCCATAATGCAAGGTTAGACCCATATAAAGTCTTATCCAATCATATTCACCATATTCTACTCTATACACACTGCCCAAATCACTTTCCAATACTGCAAACGTAAACAGTAGTCCTAAAAATATCCTCGCAAGTCCGGTAATTACAAGTTAATCTGCTTATTAATTTGGATGGAAGTCATTCTAATCAATGTAATTACTTGGGGACTCTTCCGGAGAAACGCCAGAAAGCTGCTCAGTAACAGCGCACCAAAACCGGAATGGTTGTAGATAATAACGTATTATGATAATGTGTAATGAGATCGCGACGTCCCCTGTTGATTCGTACGGACAGACCTTTAATATGGTGAACTTATTTCGGGGGTTTCTAAGAAGATGAGATGTACGAATAAAGAAAAAACAGACGTCAATTAGGTATACAAATAAGTTAGTTATCAACGCTGGTGTCGTTGTTTTCATGCCGTTTATATTATGATCTGACGATTTAAAGCACCGCGACTTCAAGAAAGCTTTGTAAGCTGAAGTCTTCTGTTAAGGATACATTAGTAAGTTTATGTGTGTTAGTTGCCAAACCTGGTATCACAATTTTTATATCGCCTAAAAGCGTCCGTGATGGTCTAACGATTGATACATCGGGAAATGACAATGTTACGTGTCTTCATACATTTCCACTACCCAGTCAACGATAGAGGGTCGCTAGTATAATCTAAATGCTACAGTATTATCGGATGCCAAAGTCAATATATTGATATGATCATCCTAATTTGATTAGCCATTTATTGCATAAAATAACATAAAGCCAAACTCACTAAACCATTGCAGACAGATACCACTGAAAGTGGTGCTTCAGCTGATACCGTCGCGATATCAAAATCATACCTATTACTTTATTTCCAGTTACACACCTCACTATCTCTCCACTAAAAATCAAACTGAAGCAAAAATTGCGGTCATTGTTCAAAGCCTCACGGGGCGACAGTGGTGTCAAACAAAATGTTTGCCTCCTATTCGCCCGTGAGTCCGTCCCATTGTGTTGAGAAGGCAGATGGCTACAATTGGGCATTATACACCGTCCGCTCAGCTAATCCACTTTTCGTCCAATTAATTTCATTATCAAAGCAATACAGACATGGTGGGCCTGTCTCGATACTTTCTGGGTTAATTACAAGACATTGGATATATATTGATTGCCTTTTGTTGTTATTATTCTGTTTAGATGTTCCTTTCATGTTAAATGAATTTCATTTTATGTTAAGGCGATGTACTTTAATATGATGTTTTTGCAGGCTTCTTCTAGGTATTCATATAACTTTTGTATTCTTGGTACAGTCAGCCAAAAATGTGGTCTACCACCCTACGGTTGAGATTCATTTGAACGTCATGAAACAACAAGGTCAATTTTCATTTAATAATAGAGGTTCAACTAAGTCACCCAATGATGTCAAATGTCAGGCATCTCAGATAACAGACAAAACGTCATAACATAATTGTGCATAGAAAAGTCAACCTTAGCGATCGTTACATCTCGCAGAAACTTTTGTCAAAAGTGGTAGACCACTTTCTTGGCCGACCGTACATGTAATGGTAACATGGTACACAAAATTAAAAATCTCAGAAAACTATCTAGTAAGTTTTCTTATAAAAAATCTTACTGAACATGTTGATATATTGAGATCAGCATATTATTATTCACAAGCTACTTGCCCATTTCCATTAATCCATTTATGTTTATTTGTCACAGGATACTTTGATTTATAACTAAAATAAAATATTTTAATTTCAAAGGCACCTTTGTCAGAGTGAAATTGGATTTCATTGTACCTAACTTAAACTTGCTAACCTCTGCTTGTTAAGCATTTGCATATTCGTCAATTTTATAATGATATTCTTTTATGCGGCGCGTAAATGGGCCTACAGACTACGCCCAAACTACTAGGCCAGCTATAAAGAAAATTCTCTAATATAATAAAAAAAACATTATGGTACAAAGTCCGTGTAAAATAAAGCATCATAAAACATTTAAACGCTGAAAGGTTTCTTCACACGTTTTTGGTTTAAAATTGACCCTCTGAAAACCACTGAAAACAGACACAAGTAGAAGTGGCGAATTGTGGTCACGTCGTTTTAGAATTTGTTCTACAGAAAACAAATGTCTGCGGTGTGGACTTGGGGCTTGAGATTTTTAAACTGTTACGTTTATTTTATAACAATTCTTTGTTTATTTTGGGGTCGGCACGCTGTCCGAATATATTGCAAAGTAGCTGCTCCCCTGTTCCTTTAATTAATCATGGGGCTTAATAAAAAAGTAAAATGTATGAGTCTGTAATGTCCCACTGCAGAACAAAGACCTCTAATCTTACTGAAGGTATTAGTTCAGTGGAAGATTAGAAGTTGTCAACAGCTTAGAAAAAGTTGCATTCAAAGCCATAAATAACTATCTGGCGAGATTTATCAAGAACATAATCCGAAGATTTTCAATTAAATGTAGTGTCCCGGGCCGGCAGTTATTCTTGTTAGCAGTAGTTTAATCCACACTGTAACCAGTATCCAATCCTCCAACGGTACCGAAACGTCACTTCACATTGACATGGGTTAGAATTACGTACTCCCACAATATACTTCACAACTTTTCCAAACTCCACACAACCTTGTCCAACTAACAAAGAAAAGAAAGGCTAATCAACCAGAAAATTTCACCGTTTTTTCGTGCAACGACAAAGTTCCATGCTTGAATAATATCTGAATACAAGTTGTATGGACTAAAATTGAGTTTTGCTTTTTATTTTACGCATATTTCCTCGGGGTTCCGCTTGGAAAGTTTCGTAGGTGTAGTTTGTGAGACCTTTTTAGATTTGAGAGGCCGAAATTGGTTTCTTGTGTAACTAAGATATTAGTTCGAGGACCGAAAGTAAATTTGGAAAGGATTTGACAATAGCGCCATTAAAATAGGAAATGTTTGGGTAATTCTTGGCTTATTTCTAAGTTTTCGTGCCAAAGGACACGCCTGGTTTCATCTCGGGAGGGTCTGATATTTGTGGCTGCTCGTTTCTATGTTCTCGTTTGATATTTGGTAGTTCTTTGAAGGCAATTTTCATTGAATTCATCAACCTCAACCACTCGACCACTTATGCGTATCCAAGATTTTGATCATATTAAAACTAACTTTGCTCACAAAAACTACATCAATAGATCGCCATCACATTGCTATCATTATACAAAATGTTTTCATCGACAAACCTATTACTAGCCACTTCAGGCCATCGCCACACGATGGGGGTTTCAAGTAATGACGTTACATTGTCAAAATGAAGACAAAACGTTATATTGCCCGAGTGATAGAATATTACAAAGGTAAAGGAAACAATATAAGCACAATTGAGTTAATACGAGGGCGATAGTAAATTTTGAAACGATTCTATCTACAATGACTTAAACACCAAATTCAGAGCACGCGAAAAAGGTCTTTATTCTATAGTGTGTGTGGTGGAAATTGTGTGATATATGGTGTAGAAGGTGACACAATGTGTATTAGGGAATCCGAGTGAACCGACGATGTTGATAAGGGTCGCAGTTCCTAAGGCGACGGTGTCCTACCGAGCTTTGCTTCTGTAACTGTTACTGTTCAAGTTAGGAAATGATAGCGATTCCAGTACTACCTAATATTAACCAATTCGTGAATATTGTAACAGTTTGTATGATCTCCCTAGATCAAAAACCTCTTGCTAAGTATACAATCTTAAGAGTCCATTACAGTGAGGATCTACACTAACTAAAGCAGTAATATTCCACTTTTTTCTATCAAGCAATTATTTCGCTACAAATTTAACTTATTTGACTTTTATTTGATCTTAATTATGCCATATTATTATTTCATAGGCAATTTTCCTAAGACATTAGTACATAGTTACAATGAGAAGGTCATATATGTTGAAAAGGCGTTTCTTTCTCACGCTACTACTACGTAGTACTATCGAGATCGAGATTAGACCCTTTGGAAAGAGTATAGAATGAAAACCAATTAATATTGACCCTTCCTGATTAACTTGTGCAGTCCTCCACCGTCCAAGTCAGAGTCTAATACTTCAAAACGCTTAAATCTGACAAATTAATCAGAGTTGTAAGCCTCCGGTAACAAATTGAGTTTACAAGATTGGATTAAGAACTAAATTATATCATATTTCACAAGCCAGTTTGTGTTACGATCACTCGGTACGCAATCTTATCATATTTGGTTACAATAGTCGTAATTTAAAGATTTGTTCACGTCGAGAGTTCTCACAAGTTCTTAGTTATTTCTGGAAATTCTAAGAACGAATAAGTAGGTAAAGATGATCCTGTACAAGCATTTCCTTTGAGATTGAACATTAAGTAATGTTTTATTTGTAAGCTGAAGAATTTTGTTTCTGTGTTCAGAGTCGGTTTTCTTAGACTGTAAGTTCAATTTGTTTTCTTCCCGCGAGAGTAACATCAATCAAACCAAAGTCCTAGTTTAATTTCGATTGGTTCCGTAACTGTAGTTTTCTTATCTTACAAAATGTTCATAAAAGAGTGAATCCAAGTCGGTTAGTGATCAGATCTACTCTAGAGTCGGAATTTATAGACCGCCTAAAAGGTCTCGACGTGGTCTAACGATTTGATAATGGTCTAAAGATTAAAACAACCGAGACCGAAAATTACAAAGACTTTAATAAAATGTCATAAAATATTTTCGTAAAAAGCCTTTGATAACAACGTGATAGATGAAACAAGCGATTGCTTTTTGCAAATTATTCGGCCCAACATGACTCTGCTGTGAATTTATGTGAATCAATTATTTTTACGTTATAAATGAGGACGAACGGACATTAAGCTTCACCGATAACTTAATGGGTTTTGAAGGGATACCGAAAAAATAAATGTTTATTTTGTACATTACACCTACTTTATCATCATCACCATTATGACGAAGTATTATTCATTTTATATCACTTTTATTTTTCCTTTTTTAGAAAACGTTAAAATGTTCTATTTTTAAACAGGTGGTTTACAATCACGGAGGACCTGAGTAAACTAATTACTTTTTATTTTTCCTCTTTTTATGGGATAATTTTTTTATAGATATTTATAAAACGTTCTTTTTTAAACAGGTAAATGGAGAGTTACAATCACCAAGGACCTAAATAAACGAACTAACGACTTATCTATTTGCAAGAAGGAACGAAGAAAAGTTTGATTTTAATAGCACTATTCATATTAAGGCAAACAAAACGTTGCTTATGCCGAATGTTTCTTACGAATTGTGACTACGAACAGTTTACGGAAACGTCCAACTCAGTAAATAGGCGCATTAAACCCAACTAGTGTACCCCGTCGGAAATAATAACAATCACATCGAAAATCCGGTCAAAAAACTGCAACTTTTCCCCAACGACGAAGATACGAGCTTATCGCATACATTCACGAAGTAAATCCTCAGGAAATAGCTACTCTCACTGATAAACTACCTTAACGTGCGAAACACTTGAATTTTCACGGGGAAAGGGAAAAAATAGTTTATTTTCCGTACGTTTTGAATACAAACCAGGACGGGTAGTTAATGATGCGAAAACGGACAGGTACGCGTTACGCGTTACTGTAACGGTATAAGTATATCACCATTATTCAAAAGGAGTTTCGGGATTTTGCTGCGTAGTAGCTACTAAGTATTCTGGGACCTGTGGCGGGTTACTAGTAGTAACTATTCTGTGGCAGTTATTAAGTATCCTGAAGAAACGTACAAAGATTTCCCTTTCTAATCCTCGTTTAGAATATGGTATGGTTCCATTTGGTTACGGTAACTTGTAACATTTAAATAACTAATTTCAAATTGATTGACTTCCAGTGTAAGTAAATTCCTTTCCAAAACAAGACGAGTACTAACTGTCATAATGTGTAAGGATCCAGATGGCAGTGTCAAAATGTACAAAATACTCATGACAAAATGGCCAATTGCAATAACACCAATGGAGGGCATTTGCTTATTTTTATTTGTCGTTTCTAAAACCTCTACAAATCCTGAGAGTTTTATTTCTTCCTAACGTCATCTCTCGAAGCAACAAAACTTCATAGACAAACAAAACGACTCGAAATGCCCTAAAAGAATAAAGGCAATAGTTTTTAACGTGTTATTACGAGTACGTACAATCGACCGCATTACTGCTGTTGCAAATTGAACCTTATTTCCAGGTGATAGTGGTGGTGGGAAATGGTTGTTGTGATGCGTACTTCATGCCTTCGACTTATACAATATTCGGAGTATAAAAAGAAACGGCTGAGGCGAATATCCCCCTTTCCGTTCACCCTTCTTTGGGGGAAATTGCTACCATATATCGGAGCTTATCTGTAGATCTATTTACATCTTCATGTTCAGACGCTATTTTGCTTCCGTACAGAGATGCTATTTTTTAAAGGAATTTTTCTTTAATATTTATAGGTGTTTGAATTAGGTCGATGTATCTCATATTGTAACTGTATGAGTGTTCGTCGGTTTGTCACAGACAAATCGTATCGGAGTTCCTTCCTGAGATTTTATTAAGTGGAATGTATACGAGTATTACTAATAGCACCTCGCGGTCTTCCCACTCTGTACTCGTTACCGCAGGAATTTGGTCATGGACATGGCTTGGGAATGTATCCCATATTTTATTCTGATATATAACCTATATTACTGTAAAGTTTCATCCAAATCCGTTCAGTAGTTTTTGCGTGAAAGATCAACGAACATATATAATTCCTTACTAGTTTTTTAATATTAGAGGGACAAAGCGAACATTTAATGATACAGGAATTAACCTTCAACTCCATTTGTAAGTTAATTATGATACTTTCAAATATGTAATCTGTTTAATGAAATTACGAAATTACTGATTAAAAAATCACCCACATTCAGCTAGTTGAAACAACCTCTGCCGCGTACAAATTACTTCTTGTTTGTGTTAAAGAACATAATTGGATTTTATAATGGATATTTAAATTATAATTCACCGTTTTGCATGAAAATTGGGATCGGAATGGTATCTGAACCGAGAATCAATTACAGATTGATAATGTTGATTATAATAGCGTGGATGTGGCATTTTAATGAGTGGTGTCTTTATCAATTAACCGAAAACAATATTTAATTAATAATTAATTATTATAAATGAGTAAAAAGTGGTGAAACCGAACTTGGTAAGTTCAACCTGTTTTGTCAATTTATTGTACAGATTAAGGAAGATAAATGCAAGCCATGAGAGTAGTTCTTAATATTCATAAATAAAAAATAAAAAAATTGGGTTAATACATACGATCATTATCAAAATATATTATTTTCTAGTCAAGCGAGTACAACTAATTGTCGGTTCGAGTAGGTTAGTGGCCAAGCCTGGTATCGGAGTTTTCAGGTCACCTCGAGGTCTTCGACATGGTCTAACGATTGAAACAACCGGGAAAGACAATTTAACATGACCTCCGAAGCAAGGTAGCGTTCAGATCGAAATACCACTATCAGCCATCCATCCAAGTGCTGCACGTTGCATAACAATGGCAATGAGTTAACATCGCTTAGTCAACCTACGCCACGAGTACTACAGTCATATCAATAAACATTCATCCCTCAAATTTACTTAAATACATTCCTTCCTATATGCCATATCCAAGCTCAATTTCTCCTTACCTCCACGTTTACCCCAGTAAGCTATCTTAAACCAAAATATGCAATGTTGGTAAAAACCGCCAACGGCTTCAGTTGACCGCTTTCGAATCAGATAAGATAAACTAAAGGTTTACATGGGAGGTTAAACTGACCCGTGCGATAAAATACGATTCAATTGCTCACAGAATATATTGATTTGTTAAGCGAACTTGGTAAGCATGAGAAAAGTGAAGTAAGGTGTTATATGAGAAAATTTATTTTGGGTGTTTTGGGTGGTATGGTAGAGTATAGAACTATTTTGAATTGAATAAGTATAATAAGTTATTATACTTATACTTAACTACGCTTAATGGATACACAGAAGACCAGGTCAGTCTTCAGTGAGCATAAATATCCCCCATGACCCCCATACATATCTGCATCCTTCTATGATATATTATTACTAGACTATTTAAACCTGACTGTGCACAATACGTAGACATAGTGACATTTTAGATGCAGACAAATTTGTCTGTAGTTGGTTTCGGAAATTCTTTAGAATGTTTTTTCTATACTGTCCCACTTTTAGGGTTCGGGTTTCTCAACATCTTCCAAGCGTCCTTGTCCTTTTTGTCCTGTTGGTATAACTTAAAAAAAAGTCCGTTAGACGTCTTGTCTCCAGTATTCCACTTGGCCCACTAGCTAGACTGTCTAATTACAGAAGAGTATAGTTTAGATCTGCTAAGACTCTTATTACAAAGAACTTCAAAAGTGATAACTTAATGCTGCGCTGTTAGTCTCTCAATAAAAGTTTTAGCTCAGAAAACAATTCTTAATTCATGTTTCATAACAGCGGCTCAGACACACGTTCGGATTGTAAAGGAATAGTTTCACGAGATAGCGCTCCAAAATGATATTTGAAGTGATATTGTGTACTTGCTGCCGATATTAAAGTGCAATTTTTACTCGAAACCTAATGTCCTACGGATTTCGAGATATTTCGAGAAGACTTTTAGGTTTTGTAGCGATAATGTGTAGATATTTGCTGAGGAATAGGAGGGAACGGAATTTGGAGTCATCAGACGTGGTCCAGGCGTGGGACACCACAAACATATGATCATATTAAACTTTTAAGTATTTAGTGTGTATTTATTATTGCGTTCACCTAAAACTTTTGGCTTAGTTGTTACAACTTCGGTCACCGAACGTCTTCACGCTTTAACGTCTTACAGGCTAACAAAAATCCAACCTAAAAGGAATAGATTTAAAAAAAATAGTAATCCACTAGTTTTTCCAATTGTCAGTTGGCAAGGCACTTGCAAAACACCAGCCACGAGGCGAAACTTTACAAATTGACTCAAGCTTCCCAAGAGTTGGAGTCAATAAAGTTAGTACTCATCATAGAAGACCAAGTGTTGAAATTGTTTCCAAACCACCGACCGTTATATGGTGGATGCTAAACGTGTATAGGCGTAACATAAAATAGTTTAATGGAGTACTCGCTGGGCGTGCCGAGGTACATTCTAAATATATTGCTTGTTCCGACTCCCATCCGACCCGATACAAAATCGCCATAGATCATGTAACGACAAGATGAGTTACTGTTTAAACTATATTTCTTGGAACCCAAAGAACCCTCTTTGGACATAAAAGGGTGCAAATGTTATGAGTAAATATTCGTTTACTTTATTGGTTTTTGACCAAACAAAATAAAGCGAGCGTGGTGATTACCCCTAATCCTCATCAATGTACTGACCTTCGGTGTGAAGAGACGCCTTTGTCCTGCAGTGGGACAGGCTAGTACGTAATATCTAGTACTTAAAATCTGATGTCGGAATTTTTAAACTACTTAAAGGCCTCCGACGTTATACTTCGTTTGCGCCGAAACTGACAACTTGCTCAGATTATTGTTTCAAAATTGGTTAAAATCTACCTAAAATTCAATAAGTACTACTTTGTTACATAATACGAAATGATTGCTCATCTCTCCTCATCTTTTGATTATCGCATCAGATTTTTAATTGAAATTTAAATCACTTGGTTTATCTCGTCTCAATCTCACTTTACGTATTTTATTCCGATAATGCCTCAATGCACAGACTAATTTGTTTCAATATGATTGTCTAAAAAAATCCTTCAAAATGATATTATTTGTGCAAAACAAGTGAACTGTACAGTATAACTTAAATTTTCTTTAGTAAATACAAAGTTGATTCTCGAATAAAATAGTGAACAATATATAAAATAATGTAATGATGCGTAAAACATTTTAACATTTCTATGATTCGTCTAAAATAAATTATATTTGTAAGGATTGAGGAGCATTCGATGTCAACTGAAAAAATATTTTACGAAATATACGTTAAATATTCTATTTATATACGTTAAATATCTTTTGTGTAAAGAAATCTTTAAAGGTGGTAGTGTAGACTACACATACTTTGTCTCGATGCGACCTTTGTTTTTTTAACCAGCCTGAGACAACAAAAGAAGGATTACTTTACTAAATGAAAAAATAAGTTTAAATGGTACACAGTTGGTTTAAAAAAAGCCATGATGAATTCAGTGCCTTTTTTAACACCCACAAAAGAAAACACCTTTATGGACCTCCCTGAAAAGCTTAGTGCTTTATAAAAGGCTATCGATAAGTTTTTAGAGGGGTCCCATAGTACCTACCAAGCCTAACCCTGCAGTGGTCTAGTGGTATGTGCATTCGCGTGACAAGACTGAGGCTCCGGGTTCGAATCCGTGTCGGGCGAAACATGTTTCCAAATAAAACATGTTTTACTGTAAATATGCATTATTTGAAAAAAAAATGACTAAGAACGTCAACCTTGCCCATCGCAGCTCCCTGAATTTGTTCCCGCTTCCACGAAAACTTATCTAATTTATTAAACTTTTCGACTCTATTAGGAGTATCGCCTCTACGACTTACTCTCTGCCGTATAGATGTTTACCGAGTGCATCGGATGCAGGCCGACCGCCGACCGATGCCAAGTGTACACCTTTGTTACAATATCTCTTACTAGCTTAATGTTTACGGTATTTACACTATATATACAAATTGTACATAGACATAGGGTTAGGTACTTACAGACTCAGAGTCATAGGCACTTTCGCAAGCACCACAGTCACTAATGATCCCCAAAGAGAAGTTACTGAGAGATTTTTGACACGTGATGTATGAAAAATTACGGTAATGAGTTAAAGGAACGGTAGGAAAAACAAAATAGTGGTATATTTCTTTCCTCATCACCGGTGTGTCCTAACGTTCTGAAATGACAAAGCAAAGCTTACAATAATTATAAAGAAAAATACACAAACATAAAAACGCGGTACAGTTCACAACAAAACTGTTCAACTGCAAACTACTTTCCCGCTCTTTCACAGCTCAAGACTAACTAAAAGGAAAAAATACGAGACAGAACAACGTCAACACAATCTAAGATCTCTTTGTCTTTAACTTTGAAACAAAACAATGATGTACGACATGAAATACGGAATATTCGTATCGTACGGAAATACGTATTTAGGTATACAATAGTGAGTAACGTTACATACAAATATAGTCTGCTACCAAATCGAGTGGTTTGAGTTATATGTAAACTTGGCCGATCTCTGTGTGAGCTTACGTTTCGGGTGAGGAACTAAAACTTATGGAATGTCTTTTTGAGTTTTAAAACGAGATTAGTACGTTGGTTGATAGATTTCTTATCTGCACATTCCATAACTTAAGTGAAAAACAATCTAGAAGAGTGCGAAGACTTACTGTTAGGGTATTTTTATGGCTTTTAGGTAAGAAACTTTCAGTGTGTTTATCAATGAATGTATAAGGTGTAGATTGGTGTCGTTTTCAATATAAGGAAGGTATTAGAAAAAGTCTATTTTTGAAAAGAACAGGTCCGGTGTTTTAATTTCTATGCAAATACTGGTACGAGTCTATTTTTCCGTATTATTTAATTGGCATTGACTCATAGAGCAGACGAAACAATCTGCATTCCGTACTCTCACTACAACTTAATCACATTTACATAGCTTTAGGACTTAGTTTAAAAAAAACACGCAATATTTAATTGATTATTTTCTAAGTAAACAAAAACAACTCACCACACAAGCGAAGTCATGAAGCACTACCGATTAGTATATTCTGCAATCCCTACTTCCTTGGTACCCGGCCATAAATAATAAAGGAAGAGACCGGAGGCGCCCGGTATATCCGTACTCCGTACAAAAAGTAACAAACAGATACATCTCCTAAATAAAGAAAACACGAACATACGTTAACAGCTGTTGGCCTCTTACAATCGAACGCCAAACAAATAGAGGGCGCGTGCGATACACATTTTTTTGAACTCATTGATTTTATTTGTCCTGTCAAGTGTACACGGTACATGCTTCAATGTTTATTGACGGGGTTTGGTTGAAGAGTGGTCTTCTCATTGCCTCTCCAAAGCAAACATAGTAAAGATGCGATTATAGTTAGTTGATCGCTGCATATATGATGCGGTGACCGTAACATTTTTAAGGCCTAACTTACTTTTAAAACGATCGTCATATTTAGGACTTATTTAGGAAAATAAATAAAATAAAGAATGCTTGTGTAATCCTTAAAGTTCCAATTGTAACTGTCAACGCCTGTCACATGCGGTGGCCATGGTCAACCTAGTCCAAGTGCGCCCTTAAGGTATATCGGCTGCATTCGACGAACGATTATCACATATTGCAGCTATCAAATAAAAGTTGGTAATCGACAACCTAGTGTGAAGATGACGTTTGGTGTTTAGAGTGAAATAAGATCGGAGACCGCATGAGGCGAACGTAGTCGTGTATTTGGGGCATAAACTTCATGTGGTTTGGTGGTCAACCTCGATCGTTTTTAGGCGGAAAAACTCTGTTAAAACATGTTTCATTGAAAACTGCGGTTGACAATTTGGTTATGTCTTCTTAGGCACGGTACATCGCTCGTATAAAACGCCACTATCGGTCACCCATCCAACTAATGTACGAACTGAACGTAGCTCAACATTAACGATATATCTTCATTGTTCTGTGCAGAACGTTTGAGCGCTACAATCTTGTAGTAATCGAGCTCGAGATCAGTTTAATTTAAATATTTTAAAAGTAAAACAGTTTGAGATATATTTCTGTGAACCCAAACAAAACAATTTTAAACTTGATATTAAGGACAAACTCGTCTTTGTGAATAGCAACACAATCTTATACATCATTTTAGCGGAGCGCTCATTTTCAGTAATGGCGTGACGTCATTACATGTAGATGTTATGTCTCGTAGACGTATTATCATAAAGGACCTCAAGTCCCTTATGTATGAGTGTTTTTATTGGTCTATGTGCAATTGTTTTCATGCAAACGTTGTTCCAACTTTTTGCAACATAAAAACAATGATACAAGTGAAATGATATCTAAAGTATCCTCTTTACTGTAATGATATCTTCAGTGAGAAGAAAGTCCTTTGCCCAGCTGTGGGACAACTTACTGAGCAGCTACCAGTTTTGTAAGAAAAAAGTTGTTCTTTTTAACGAGATCCCTTGAACATTGTAAAAGCACATCGTTTTTAAAAATAGAACCAGAATACAACTGATGAATTCAATTACCTCCTGGATTCCATTTCGAATCATAACTCTTGTTTAAAACAACCAGCTCAAAGTGCGCATTAACAATTTATTGAAGGAAACAAACTCAAAAATAGAACTACTTAAATGTACTTTTATTACCCTTTGATTGGAGAATTCTGTAAACATCGGATATCTCTTAACTACAAACAAAATCTGACCCAAAGCAAAGCGTGTTAAGTTGTTTTTTGATTGGCGGTTTCAGTTATTTGGATACTAAGATATGACATTTAAAATCTGAAGCTTAGTTCGTAAAGTTTTGTATTCGCAGCTGAGAGGTATAAACATTTTGTACCATTGGCAAATTAACGCGTCTCTAAAATTTAAATACAGTGTGTTTGGTATGTAATGTGTTTTAAAATAAGAATTTTTTGTACAAAGGTTCTATGCTTGGTACGTGGAAGTCTCTAGGAATATCACGTGCTATTCTTTATCCGATTTACGGGGTGTCGTACCCAAAGGGTGCCAGGGGATGCCACTAAAACACTATTGTCTGTCCGCACGGTCGTCTGTCACACCGCTCAGAAACCGTATCTTCGAAGCCGTGATGGGTATACATCTCAATTGTTTTCAGAATATGCACATTTAAAGCTAAATAGCAAACAATTGACAAGTTGGCAGAGTGGCATGTGAGATGGGGGTTGCGGGTTCGATTCCCGCCCGAAAGTAACATGCGCAGAAATAATTGTTGGCGACGAACGTCTGGGTGTCAATTGTATATTCATATTAAGTATAAGTGGATGTATCAGTTAGATTCTAGAATACAGCTTAGTTTGAGGCAATTTAACCGTGCGTGAATTTGTCCGGGTGTGTTATTATTAATTCTTGTGCAAAGTAACTTCGAATAGGTTAAACGCCTACCCCGGTGTCGGAGTTTTTAGACCGCCTAAAGGCCCTTGACACGATGTAATGAACTTTTTTTGGGAAACAATAGCTCAATAAATCTTTACATTGCAACTTATATTAGACTAGCCGTGCCCCGCGGTGTTATTTGTATTCGTATCGTTGTATCCGTTCTCACGGGAATTTTGGGATAAAATGTACAACCTAAATTACTGTAAAGTTTCATCCAAATCCGTCCGGTATTTTTTTTCGTGGCAGAGTAACAAATATACATAAAACTTGCGAAATATAATAAATGCGAATTTATAACATTAAAGTAGGAAGTAGGATGGGGCCGTATCTGATCAATTCTTCAATAAAAACAGCTATAAATACAAAAGAACATTTTAAACTAAAACATTATTCACTATAACAAATGTATATAGATAATCGAAACTGGATTGCGGTTAGGAGAGACATGAAAAAAATAAACAAGAGAACGGTGCAAAAGGAAATCTCTTAGTTTTCCGTCCATGGAAAAAGGGCGAAACTCGTAAACAAAGAGGGTAATTACGTCCAAAGTCAGGTACGAATGGCGAGCAATAGATAGGAAAAAATGCTGCCAGATAAAGGAAATTAGACGAGTTCCCTGCACGATGCGAGAGCGATTCGGTACTTTTTTAACAATACAAATCTCGATATTGGATATCCCTTTTCGTTTGTTTGTCCTTCGACACCAGGATTGGCCACTTACCTACTCGAATTGACCTACTTAGTCTGTTCATAGAGTTAAGAAATGTTAGGCTATAATGTATCAAGGTTGGGCAACGGGCTTTCTTTGTTTCTTTCTTTGTTTTCCGAGTCATGTCAGAGGCCTTTGGCGGCTCAATAACTCTGACACCAGGATTGGTCAGGTTGACCATCCACTCGATGAAGAAGAAGAAGAAGAAGGCCTTTCTTTTCACTTAGAAATAGAAATAGAAAACATTTATTCAGACGAATCACACAGCAAGAAAAGAAAAAACAAAACAGAGACAAAAAGAAAACAACAGATATTACATACACTAGACAATTACATGGACAGAACTACTGTGTGAGGTCTGAAAAAGGCCAATATAGTAGTACAGCTACGAGTAAAGTACAGCTTCTTTACCTGAGATAATCTTCGCCAAATTGTAACTATATCATAATAGTTTTGGCCAGAAGCTCCAATACAACTGGCAGTTGTAAAAATAACATCCTCCTTTTTCGTAGTGGTCTTAAAGGCAACTATGTTTAAACAATGTTAACAAATACCTGTGGAGATCTATATTACATTTCAGATTTTTTTTACATTGAAATCTTCTGATTGTTCCCGATTGCGGCAACCCCTAAAATGAGGGTAATGTTTTTCACACGTACATAATGTGGGTTTGAAATGTTATTACAACGTAATAGTCATTTAAAACCCAGTATTTTGTTTGTCATTTAAATACATTGGTATGATTGACACATTATTAGATTTAATAAGACCCCTTGATAAATTATGATATATAAAAAATGGAAAACATTTCTTTGTTGTGATCAATTTGGTCTAATAAATCTTTCTTAAATTCTTACGCTTGCTTTCAAAAAGCATTAACGTAATAAGTAATTACTGCACAGTAATTTGTCCCGTATTATTTTTAGCTATTCGAAACATAATTACAATTAAATGTCCAACTTAAACAAAAATAAAAATCCATTTACAAAAAGGAAGTTGACTGAGGTTTCAGTGTTCAATGTGAGCTCCGAAAATAAACCATAATACAAGTTAGAGCCGAACCAAATACACTCATTTTTAACATTCCCCCTCGAAATGAGTCAAGTGCGATGTTTCGCATTTGTCAAGATTCACTTTTAGTTTCCACAAATAGCAACAAACGTGTTCTTAGAACCAAAGTATCAAAGCGAGTCAAAGCAATTACAGTTTCTTTGAGGGATCTCTAATTGAGTTAGAGCTCTAATTAACTAATTCCAAACGGTCGATTTATTACGCATAAAAGTCAGTTTTTTGTTAAACATTTTATATAAAATTGTTGCCTTTTGTAGTTAAATTACAAAAATGTGTATTATTTTGTTTGTAAGAAACGTTTTTGTTAGAAGTAAATCTTCGGGGAAAATGAAGTATTGTTTGGGAATAATTAAATTAAAGATTATGCCGGTGTTAGGAGGTGTAAAGGTAACTTGCCCAGAGCGATGCGTGGGGTTCGGTTTGACCCCGGAGTGGAGCGCTTTTGCACAATTTTCGACTCCATTTCAGAGAAGAATGTATTTGATAGGTTGGTTCCACCCATGATGCTTTGCCATAGGGCAAATTATTCCTAGTATTGAAGTCAATATAAATATGAAACATATTCCTGTTTGCGACCCAACAATGAACAAATTCTGACGTGCATTCGTAGCGCCGTGGTCGCGGGTGTAAACATGTGTAAGCAATAAATCAGTCTATGCATCAACTACAATTACAATAATATACTTACTTTTTACACAAGCATCTTAATACTATTAAATTATTCACTAATAAACATTAACTTAAATTAAAACCAAAACAAAATGTCAATTTTATATAAGGAACAAATAACGTACACGAAAATGTTTAATATCTACGTCGACTATTAAGAAATTTTATCTTTTGAGACGGTATTTTGTGTACGCCAGTTAATTTTACGTGACATAAATAAAGCGAGGGCATTCCCTCTAAGGGGGAAACAACAAACATATCTCTAAAGCAAGAAAACAAACAACGTATGTTAACATCTGTAGGCACGGTACAGTTACCGACGGAACGGTCGAAGTTATTTTGTGTATTTTTAATGTTTCCATCGGTGACAGTACATATATCTATTTCACGAGTTCAGTGTTAAAGTGCACAATTAGAAACATCTTACATCATCATCATTTTGTTTTAACCGACTTCGTGAAACAAAAGGTTCTCAATTCGGCTAAATTATTTGTTTCAGAAGATCTTATAATTACTCAATGACATCGATGTTTTAAGGGTTACACACTCGATGCAAATAAACACGAGCTACATTGACAAATACTCTTTCCGCGTAAACGGCAACATGATAATACCTAACAGGTAGAGTAAAGATAATTATACAAAAGAGTTGTGTCGCCGAATTCACCGAATACTCGAAATTCAATCCGTCAGTGTTGATTGCAGTTAATTATAAATGCGTCCCCTCCTATTGTCCGATCTATTTTTATAACCGACTTCCTTCCACGCCGTTTCAACCCTAACCCCTAATAGCAATAAATATCAAATTTGTTTGTAATAACTGATGATATTTCAGATCCCTTAACGTGTACTCCTACTAAATCAAATTCAAATCAGTGTTTAAAAGCTTTGAAGGTATTACTTACGCAAATAAATGTTTTACTTTGTTCTATGGAAGTTAACGAAATGGAAAATTTGTCATTTACGCATTTTTACCGATCGACTGATCATGATTTGAAATGGGGATTTATTCAAATACTTAAAATTAATGCTTGAAAATAAATCTGTTTGATAATCCATATTCAAAGAAAGCATTTAGAGATATAAATTACAATTCGAAAGTATAACTGCAAGTCGCAAGTAGCAGATGCAGACTGCAGGCAACACTAACAGTTTCTATGAATAAAATCTGTATTGCAGTCGCTGTAAGCCGCGGCTGCACACCGCAGAGTCGCCATAGTTGCAATTATTTCATAGAAACCAATGCAGTTTACAAGTTGCGCTATGCGTCCATTTTTGATTTTTACCTTGAGTCACCTTGATTTGTACCTTGTATGACTTTCGGGAATAAATACCATGATGCAGTAATATTCAGGGTGTAGATATGTATACCGTCAAATCTATGGCCAGTTCACGGTGTAGGAACCTATGTCACCGAAACCCACATCAACACCTCTCAGAACGTGACAAAACTCCGAATAATCACAGCACATGTACCGAATTATACAGAACAGACCTTTGATTAGTTTCCGATCGGATTGTTGAATATTTTGAGCCGGAACAATCCGGTTAATTCCGATATTGGAAAGGGACAGCCGGATTAATGACTTGTTAACTTAAAACTGAAGGTTTTCGTTGAAATATTACGAAGAGTCCACGAGTAGGTACCTCTTGTGTATAGTATTGATCCTTCCCAGGGACCTTTTGTGAATTTAAAGTGAAGCTATTTCAGAATATTTTGTTCTTTCCCGTATAAATTAACATAGATAATGTTTTAGATTGAGTGTTGGACTTCGTTTGCTTAGTAACATTGTCTCTGTGGAATTGAAAGGTACGGTTCATATAGATTGGAATATGGAGTTTGTTATCGCTATTTTTGGAGGGAATTCAAAATTGTAATAACGGGATATGACGTCCGTTTTTTAGAGTTTATTTAGTACAATTTAATTGAATATATTCTCATGAGATGAAGTAAAGAAGTCTCGCATGGTCTAACTTTTTTCGTAACCTAATTAGTTTGTTATACTTTTTTTGACTCTTACTACAGGGTAATGGCTAGTAAAAGGAGCTGTAAGTAAAGTAGAGTCTAATAAGTAAAGTCTAAAAAGTCCGACACCAGGATTGGAGACTAACCTACACGATCTCACTTACTTACTAACTGATAAGCTCATACCTTATTCGCTGCTTATTCGTTGATTTGCGAACTCAATTTATTAGCTGATTGGCCACGACGGCCAACGACGCATAATGAGGTAGAAAGTACGAGGCGATTTGAAACCTCTCTTCAAATCACTCATCCATAAAGTATAGTAATAGTAACAATAGTTGACACTAAGCTCCAATGAATAACACATAGATGTAACATAAGTAATTCCAATTACCGGGAGCATCTAGTGACGGCACAAGGTTCGGACGCTCCCTTTAATCTCCATTACTGTATGAGGCCTGAACCAATATTGTTTAAGATGACCCCTCCCAACCCTAAAGATAAATATTTCCTTTCAATTTTAATAGGATCTTAGGTGATCGTTAATTAATTTTATGAGGTATATCTTTGTGTGCACTAATTACTTTATTAAGTGTTAATTGGGGTAACAATGTTTGTCGAAAAGTTTTTGTTTTATGTTTAAGAGGATACATAATAGAGCTTTATGTCCGGCATTAAAGTAATGAAACTGAATAAAACTCTACATTGAAGTTACTTACGAATATAATGAGGATTAATGTAACTTTACCTAGATAGTCTTAATACAACGTTTAAATACTTGTACAGACGAGGTTCTACAGTTTGCAGAGGACAAGCCCCTGTGATAAAATGTGCGTTATTTGATACACTACTCTGTAGCACCCGTTTTGCACGTTCTCGAAGGAACTTTGGTATAAAACATTTCCTATAACCTCCCTGTTGAATTTGGCTATTATAAAAAAGCTTTTTAGTTTCTAAATTTAGCACAAACATACAAAGCAAATTACTACTTTACATATTTATAATATTAGTACCTTTAGATTTATAACATCTTTTAATGGAAAGAAAATCTAATCTAGGACAGGTGAAGTGCGTAGTTCTCTAAGCTTAATTAATGATATAAAGTCGTTGCCCCTTACGAGGAGACCTAATTTTCTCCATCTTCTTTCGAAAACTAACGTCATCTTTACACTAGCTGCTGTCGCTCGCCAAATTTGGCTCCACACTTTATACTGCTGCGGTCACCGCAAGATGAATGCGGTGAACGACTTGAGACATACAGCTTCAGATCTATCTACTGATCGTATAGCTTCACGCGCCCAAAATATTCATACAATAATCAGAGAATATATATCTTGTTTGTCATAATAGTGTCATTGCAGATTTTCAGAAATTAAACTTACGAATTCATCAATAATAAAACCAAATAAAAGAACTTTAGAAACAAAAGATAAAAATATAATTTATGCTTGTTATCTGCATTTTATTTTCTTTGTATTTGCTATTGTGTGGTTGACTATGATAAATGTTTGCGTCATTTTCTTGTAAACAACTTCGAATATTTTGAGGACAAATGAGAGCGTAAATAAAGTTAAATAACATGAAAAAAATGGAAAGTCACAATTATACATTCATTTCACAATTTACTTAGATGCTTACTAGTTTCTCAAGTTGTTCACTGTTAGATCTTTTTGCTTAAATCGTAACGTTCCTTAACTAGCAAAATATATTTAGCAGTAGCTGCGTTATTTTTACTTTTTCTTGTATAAACGCATAACACCTCAGTCTCCTGTCACTACGGTACCTGTAAAGGGACCGAAACGTCAGATAAAAACTTAAAAAAGCGAAGTGTATCCGTATACGTAGTTTCAATTCATAATTACTAGATGCTAATTAAACATAGGAATAAGGGTGCCTTCCCATTACAGTAATGCTATGCTAAGATTGGTATTCATCAATCGTATAAAACGTAGAATATTTAAATTATAGAGCAATGGCGATATTCACCAACAATGTCAAAAGCACAGGAGTATTATAAAGATAACTTACTATTTTTCATGTCAAAAGTATACATAGTAATATTGCAGTAAAGCTTTGATGGAAAAGCACCATAAGTATTATATATCATGCTTATAGTCAAGATTAAAACTGTGTCATAATACTCTTAATTGCATCATATGCTATGCAATCACTCAAAAAATACTATGAATGCTGCACCCTTTTGCCGGAGATTGTATCTACATAGCCTTTGAATAACTGTTGTCTCAAAGTTTAAACTCTGTCAGATGACGTTGAGACCTAGATATCCTCAAAGAACTTAATAAAAACTTTCCCATCCATTCTTATCTCCGGCAAAGCTCTCCTCCATTGAAAATTGTCCATCACTAATATAAATCGAGTCCTTTGTTTAAAGATGTCATTTGCAAGAATCGCCGGGTTCATTTCGATTGTTTAGACTATTTAAATTTATCCCCGGATCTCGGCGCAATGAAAATATATTTTTGTAATCAATCAAACCGTTCTGACATCCCCCATTTATTTTATTACTTTAATTTGTTCTGGACTTCAATTACTTTTGCCTATAAATTAAAAGATGATAATTAGAATACCCGCCCTAATAATTTTGAAATGGAAAAAGTTTTCTCTAAGTAAACATTACTAGGGTTTCCTTTAACAATAGTAGAGTCATTCAAAATTAAACGTGTAGGTAAAAAGCTATTAAACGGTAGATTAAACACTTATTAACTCGGATGTGTTGCGAAGAACTTATCTCTAACAGATTTATGTACATTTTAATTGCGCCTTCACACAGGATTCCGACGTAACGTTTCACTGGGTCCTGGCTCCAATGCGAAAATCTCTTCCGTCCCTTTCATTTGGGAGCAGGGCGACCTGCAACCCTTACGAAAATGGTGCCCCGTCCCTCTCTGGCAGGCGGCGAGCTGCCGTGGACCAAATCCCTTATGTAAGTCAGTGCTCCACGGCCGCCGCTCGGGGCACACGCGCGCGCCCCCTCGCCGCCGCCGCACGAACACGATGCCGCTCCGCCGCTCGCCCGCCGACTCCGCCACCGATCAGAGTGCTCACAAACTATCATAAACCAACGTGTACCAGTGCAGTGCTCATAAATCACAAAACAACGGAAATGCCGTGCCAAAGCGAAATTTCATTAAAAGTTGCGCGCGAGGATTAAACAAGATTTATCTCCGAAAACAAGGGAGATTCCCTTTTAAAATAGATGCTACTTTCTCATTATGTTGTACGTATTAATCCGCGTTCGCTCACATGATAAGACCGTCGCTGCTTCCGAACAATTTATGCGACAATGTTTAAGATCGAAATAAAAATAGATTTTAAAACGGGAAGTTTAATAGATGATGTGACATCTTTTTTAAGGGTATAGTGTCGTAAAGTTATTTGTCAACGTGTTAATTAGTAGCTGGTATGAATGTTGACAAGTTTAGTGGCGACTCGTAGATTAATATAAGGGATAAGTAGCGGTGCCATGTCAGAGTCTTTAAGCAATTATAAAAAACAAATTTTGTGAAAAATTGTAATTAAATAGATCAATAAAACTTTAGACGTAGTGTTGATGAGTGATGAAGAAAAGAAGTGTCAAATTAAAGTATAAGTAATAATAAATGTTCTCACTGATAATGATCACGATGGGAGGGAGTTTGAAGCGGATAAAGCGGCATTCATACTTACTGAATGCTGCACTTCTGTTCATCTCGATGATATACGGTAAGATACTATGCCTCACTAATTACCCGTACTGTTAATTATCTTCTAAAGTATATTATATATCCATTGATTAATTCTGCATAGACATTGATGCTTATTCATCATTAATATAGAGCTGTTTGATTGACGAATTAATTAGAAGGTTTAATTAGATGACTGATACCGTATTAGTTGTTTTGTTGTTATTCTTAAAATAATGTGGTTAGTCATGCATTTGAGGTTTGTTTGTTAAAATGGATTATTGTATTTAATAAAAATGGAAAATGAAACTACTTTTTCGGGATATTCTCATAAATTGTGTAAAAATGAAAAGCTTTGGTATTGTTCAAATTGGTACTCCCAACTGGAAAATATATCTCGCAATAACTAAGAAAACTATTGATTAAGTCATATTTTGAATTTAAAAAAAAAATTCGGTTCGGGTTCCAAAAATATCTACGAGTGCTACGCATTGAAAGAAACATTCAGTAATCAAACTACTGAATACCTAAGTAGAACTAAGCAAACGTCTAAAACACAAAAACGAAAAAAAAACATCGCTCTGAAAATCTATCTAAAACTAACACAAAATTAAACCCCATTTACTAACAAAAAGCGTTTCAGGTCACAGGGGAAGAGATTGAATCTGAGATTCAGATTTCAATTAGTTATCTCAAATATAAATTCAAATCCGCTGAAAGCTTGTGTGTACTGTGCTAATATTTCGTAGCACGAATTTGGTTGAACTAATTGCTTCTGTCAGTAATTACACTGGCGACATACTCTTTCAGTATTAATCTCTAAAGGATGGCTATCGCGTATCCTCTTATTTAAATTACTCTATATGTAGTTCGGAGTCGCTTGTGACTAGTAATTATAGTTTAACCGAGATGCTTCTCTGAGGGGCTTCCTTAATTATGGTCTAGGTTCGTGGGAGAATAGCGTGGGTTGAGTGAGTTTACTAGCGAGCAGGCAAGACACACGTAGTGCGGATGCGGGCCGGGTGCGGGTCGCGTCACGTTGTATTCATTGTATTTGTATGAAAGGCATCTCACTGACTTCAGCGGACCCGCAATGGCCAACTTGTAAACTCTTTCGGAAGATTCTTAAAATGCTTTTGTAGTTTTGTCTTGAATCGCTTTGTAAATGAAAACTTTTCAGAAACACGCAGTACCTTTTTTTGGGCAATACTTTTTACTGACTTTAAAGAGACAGTCAAAAGTGAATATTTAAAAAAATCAGTATTTGTGCTTTTCTAAAAGTTAATTTAAAAGTTCAGTTTGTAGAATACTACAAAATTGAAAAATCATGAAGTTCGTTACCGTTCTTTTCAAATCGAAGCTTAAACACAAACGAAAGAAAACGAATCAAAGAACCTAATAGATTGGAGTTTAGTTACAAAAAGAGAGTTAGCTTTTGGAAATAGATATTTTGTACCTGTATTTGTATAAGACCAAGAGTGACTTAACTTTGCCCTAATTTTATAAGATACCTACGTCAAGAGTTATTCCACTTACTACTTTGTCCTTATTTTGAAGTTAAAATTAAATATAGCCCCAAGTGACTCGAACAATCTCTAGAACCTCAGTTTTGATTCCCCGTTGGATCAGAGACTGCAAAGACGAAGTTTCTTGTGAATCTTTGGTATGTGTGTGAAATTAGTTGTATGTGCCCCTCGAACGATACAAGAGCTTCGCTGCATCTGCACGTGTGATCTAACAGTGTATACAATGTTAGAGTACAGTTGGGTTGAATGTTAGAAGTGTTAGGGAAAATCTACATATTGAAATGTTGTCTTTTGTCTGAAAGTTTTTTGAAAATCTTGTGCTATGTTGTACAGCTACTTGATTGTCTTTGGTACTTCTCTATAGTTAGTGAACTAAAGAGAGGTTTTCGCATTTTGAAATAAAGCTAACAGCGCCTCGCGGTCTTACACACGTTGTACCTGTTCCCGTGGGAACTTCAGGATAAAATATATCCCATGTCTTATTCTGATGTATGATTTATATTACTGTATAACTTTATCCATTGTTCAGTCGTTTTTCGTGAAAGAGCACGCAAATTACACTCACACAAGCTTTCATATCTATAATATTAAAAGGAAAGAAGGATTGATATATATATATATACGTGCTTATTTACTTACTGATAAATAACTGCAACACTTTATTTTCTTAATATTTTATTGAAAACCCCTAAAACAATGCAGCTTTAAGTTTTAAAACGTTATAAAATTTTATGAAACTTGTAGTATTCATATTTGTAGAGTCGATGGCCTCTATAAAAGCTGATTTACGGCGCTATTTTAAAAGTTTTGTGTTTGATTTAGCTTTATTTATGTTTTTATTGAAGTTCAATAAATGTATACCGGTTTTAATGTGCTTTCCGTATAGAGTGAATGAATGTGAATTTTGCAAAGGATTTTCTACGGTATGAACAAAATCAACAATGAAAAATTTAAATATCTTTCTTGAATTTTGACCAGCAGTGAGGTTATAGTGAAAAAAATGTTCAACCTAGTTGAAAAATGTTTTTCAAAACTATTTGGTATAAACGTGATTCATATTGGTAACACCGTTAGCTTTATTTCGATAATCATATCGAATGAAATGTCCCTCTAAGACAAATGACAATCGCTTGCCATTGTATTGGATGTCTTATACCAAAATGTGATAGTCTTGTGGTTCACACATTCTCAAATATTTGGACAGTATATAGCCAAACTAGCAGCCCCGTAGTTTTACCCATGCTGTGCCCGTTCCCGTAAGAATTTCGGGATGAAAAAAAAAATAACCTTCCCGTTGAATCTGGCTATCTATTAAAAAAATAATTATTCAAATCGGTTTTTTAGCTTCTGAGATTAGCGCGTTCATATAACCAAAAAAAATATTACAAACTATTTGGTTTGCCATTTATCTAGTCGAGGAGGACAATACGATTTATGGAACAATCTTTGATTTATTTACATAAAGTACTTTATCTATTTCCTCAACATGTGGAGGTCTATCAATTCCGATAAGGTGCACGTTTCAATATAATTTAATGTATCTTCCGCAACATATTCTAAGAAGGCTGCGAAGATTATATTACAAACTTTCAAAATTATACCTTCGAGCGAACGTTGATGCGGGTTCAAGTGTTCGGTAGTAACTTCGTAATAATGTTGATTTTTAACCTGAAGCAGGAAAAGGGGTGTTATAAGTTTTACGTGTCGTGTATTTGTGTGGCATCGTAACTATGAAACGACTGAGCCGATTTTAATTTAGTTGACATACTTTTTAAGCAAACGTGAGGTACGTCCTATCTTGCTATTACTATAAATGCAAAAGTAAGTGAGGATGAATGTTACTCTTATGTTATGTTTGTTACTCTTTCACGCAAAACTTACAGACAGATTTGAATGAAACTTCACAGTAATATAGGTTATACATTAGAATAGGATATGTTTTATACCGAAATTCCCGCGGGAACGGTAAAAAAGTGGGTAAGACTGCAAGGCGCTACTAGTGTTTTTTTAATACGTTATATCTTCTTACGCGATATAGCTCCGTCGTTTCATGTAGTTTAATTTACTTGATTTGTTTTAAGAGAACTCTTTCTAAATAGCCCAGCCGTTCTAAGTTATGATTGAGTAGAAAATATCGACTGCATATGGAATGTTTTAAAAGCGCGATTATTTTAAGGCATGCAACACACGTTGCCAGTTACAGGTTCAAAGATTAAAAATTTAAGTTGTAGTAAAAAGTTGTTGCATGAGACGAACGCCTGATTGAAATGGCTTTTTACTCCAAACTATCACAAATCTACTATTTATTTATTACACACAAATTACGATAGGACAAATTGCAATACAAATCAGTTTCACTTCATAATGATATCAAAAATAATATGAAATATCGAAATCCATTATCCAAATAATTGGGTACCATTTTATACTGTGTTTAATCGTATGATTTATGGTGCGTAATAACGTTATCATTTTGTTATAAATGATGCTATTGAACTAATACTGTGCGTTCACTTAAATATGCGTTTGGTTCCAGTTATAAATTGAATTAAAGTTATTACTAAAACTGTTTTACGGAATTTGCGTTTTAAATTTATTGTGATGATAAAGATGAAGACCATAATGATTTCAAAATCGTGACCAATTTATTGACTCTTTAAGCTTATTTGCTACTTATTTCGAACGTAAAATATATAGAAATTAATTTTTCACGTTCTCATTTTTATAATAATTATAGTATAAAATGCAGTAATCTTTTTACTATCTAGACAAAATATTAACTATCTATGAAATTCTGTATGTTAAACTTGCAGAAAATAAAATGCTTTTCTATCTACTAAAAGCCAAATGACATAAGTATTTTTAAGACTTGCACAGACGATTTTTGTGTCCGTCAAAATATCTTCGAAAAATATAACTGTTCTAACGTGTTTCGAGGTACTTGAAAGATGCGTATTAAGGAATTTGTTCTATCTCCTTTACATAATTAAATAACAGCGCCCTGCGTTGTATCCGTATTTTTAAAATTTCGGGATGAAAAGTAAACTTTCTGATTGAAAATGGCTATTAAACAAAGTCAGAATCATTGAAATCCGACTTGATATACTAGAGATAGACAAAAGGGTAAAAAATAAAATAAAGATACTTAGGTACATTAAAAATATTAACAGTTCTCCAAAACTAAATCAATTAACGTAATTATCACTCATAAGTTTCGAATGGGTAATTAAAAGAGGAACGGTAATAAAACGGATTCAAACAGCGATGTCCATTAGCGTTGCAACATTTCCTTTGGAACAATAGAGTATTGGGGTCATTGATTTTACGACACAGACAAGACAGTCACACGCAAGAAACAGGCCTCGATCGTTATCTTAGAGCCCGAGCCCACTGTAGTCACTACAGTTGACTTGTTTGACGCGAACTGTATTTAGACAGTATAACAAATGTCGGGACTAATCCTTAAGTCTAACAGGTTTGAGACAGACAGAATATGTGCTTGGGTGAGTCCAGGTTATGAACATTATCAATTGATATTATGTTTCATAGACCAGAAGACTGTCTAACTGTAGTCTTGACTATGTTGTGCTCAGCTGGGCTGCTGGCTCTTATAGGGAATGTGATTTCTTTTGTCTTTGTAGTACCTAATAAGGACTAGATACTGTTGGGTATCGATATCAACACATTGTTATTATTAATCCTTTTTCAATTCCCGGGTCGAGTGGAAACATGTTTCCTACTTCGCAAATATTTGAGATCATCAGCCCGCACTAAGCAAGCGTGTTGATTACGCTTAATCCTCCTCACTGACTGATATCTTCGGTGAGAAGAGAGGCCTTCGCCCAATGAAATGGGACATTACAGGCTAATACTTTACTTTTCATGAATGTCGTACATTCCAAATTTCAATCTCCCATTGTTCCATACTGTTATCATTAGAAACTCCTCGATAAATTAAAGTTGAACTCTTCGTGTGGCTTCGAAACTAGCTGTTGGCTCGACGCCATTTGACGGCCAACTAGGACAACCCATGTTTGGGCGCTGAGTCTAACGTAGAATCATTTAGGTTTTGTATTATAAATTAGGGGGCAGGGATGTTCATATATTGATTAGTGGGGATGTATATATGATTTATTCCTTAACCAATATCATCCCACAAAAAAGTGGGCAAAGGTCTCCTCTAAACGCTTCCAACCCACTCTTCTTCGTGGTTTCCCACAACTCGCAGTCGATTTATGTTATTAAGCTTCATATCATTGTTCGTCTAATGTGACAGTCGAACTTGTGTCAAAGTACTTCTTTGAACGTCTTAGTGTTTGAAAGTCTTCTTACTGGATTGTTCGCCGTCTGCATCACATAAATAGACAGTTGCAGTTGTCCGCCGAATGCAGCTGACTGCAGTTTCATTTTACATTGTTTATGCGGTAACTGCATGGTGTCTACGGTAAACGAGTTAATATTATTAGGTAAAAGAATAATATAACTCCTACGTTAAAAGATTATATTTTCTTTTGATTCAATGGCGCAAAATAATAAGGTTTCAGGTTATGTAATAAGGTTTCAGGTCTCATTCTCATGTAATTGGAAATCAGTCGCCTAGTTTTTGCTGCAATCAATAACAAACAAGTCCCCTCTCTTACAACGTGACTATGATTAATGTATCAGATTTACCGAAGATTTATTTCAATGCGCAATCTAAAAACTTTATAACAAGGTTAGAATGTTAAAATGTTCTTGATCGCAATCCAGATACAAACCGATGATAAATATTCTATTTTGCATAATAACGGTAGCAAAATTGTTTGGAGTTGTCTGTTACAACACGAAACTTGTGCGCTATATCATCCTTTCTTCATTTGTTCGGGGATTGAATAACTTTTCTTATTCGTTATCTGATCAGGTGTTTCCAAATTTATGTTTAAACCTTCGGTTAAATGTTGTTTTGTATCGTTTTGCTTTTTGCGTAATTGGATTGATCAGTAAATTGTAGACAAGGGAGCGGAGCAGTGCCGAGCTCAATCGTTCAATCATAACGCATTGAAACTGTCAAACGAGGCATCGACATTGTCAAAATCTTTTCGTAATGCGTTTCGATTGGTCGACTGAGCTTCGCTCCGCTTTGAGGAAACGCACACTTAGTGCAGTGAACAAATAAAGGGGTACTGTGGTAATCGCAGCCAGTAAGGTGCTACTGCAGTCACTTTACTCACTGTACTCACTCAGAACTAGCTAGTGTTCCGAAATAAGTATGCAAGTAACAAACCCATTGTAATAATAATTTAAGAAAATGTAATTTGTAATAGATAGCCACATTCAACGGGAAGGTTTTAGGCTATTTTTCATCCCGAAATTCCCATGGGAACGAGCACAACGCGGGTAAAACCGCTGGGCGCTGCTAGTTATATCATATGAAAGAAAACGTGTAAAAATATCAATTAATTCCTTAACAAAAATCTCAAAGCCGAACGTTCATCAAGTAGCGAGCTTTATTTGGCACAATGGAATTCCTAGGAAAGTTTCTTGCGAGTAAAGTTCAAGATGAATGAGCGGCCATTCAGGAGCCAGAGGTGTTAAGTTCAACTTAATTATTGTGAATTTGCCTCCTGTCGCGAACACCTTACTAATGTTAATTTTAAACTTCTTTAATTATTTTTCACTTGCCTGTTGTAATAGTACAGTCAGAGTCGAAATACTTAAGGAAATTGAGAAGATTTCTCTGTAGCAGATTCTTTTATGTCCTTTATTTGCGACCGATTCCAAAAATAGTGCAAAGTGATTTCATTTGCAATGTCAGAGATAAATAACTAAATAAATATAGGAATAAATATATATCCCTTCAGGGGTTTCTATATAAAGAAATGGAATTATCTTGTTGGTTTCTTGCGCATAAAGTACGATCCAATAATAGGACTGAATAGTAAGAAAACAATCACGTGTTAAGAGCACACATCCCACTCTGTATTACAAGCGACTCATACATAATAAGGGATTCATTTTATTCAAAGTTATCCATAAACACTAGAGCTCGTCTCGCACGGAGCAACTTGTAAGCAACAGAAGTCGAACAAGCAAGATAGACAATAGACCAGACTTTTACGACTTTTAGTCTTCATGTGTTTTACTTCGTTGCGTTTCTTGTAAAAAAGTAAATTATAGCATGTAATGTCTCTCTGCTGGGCACAGACCACTCATCTCACTGAAGGATCTCACGCGTAACGCGCTCTTAGGCGTAATCACTGCTTGCCTAATGCGGGTTGGTCATCTCAAACCGACCCAAGTTTGAAAAGTAGGAAACATGTTTTCTCTCGACTATTAGACCACCGAGGCGGAACCATTTTTTTCAGTATTTGCAGAATTCATAATTTGCAAAAAAAAACCTTATGTTTGTGTGGGCTTTTCAAAACAATTATTGTCAATTGTGATAAATGAAAGTGAACTGTATTTGGTAGCTGTAGGAGTGTTTTTTCTTCTACGTCTGTCTTATTGACAGTACAAGGTACGAAAAAATGTGTCCACATTTTTGTAGCCTCACGCGTCGTTTCGGCTACTGCCAGTTGCCCGTGTGTGGTAACCCTAAGAATATAAAAGCTTCTAAGTTATACATATGTAAAAAGACACTTATTATTATGTACATAAATCTTAACATCATTTTGTTGTTGACTTACCTTTATGTAAAACTATGTATTACTTAAACATTGACTTCCATGCATCGGAACAAAAATGGTAGCTTTTTTGTATCATTTTAAACGTTTTTATGATCTTTTTCTAGCATTGTATTAATAAAATATAATTAATTATATACCATAAATTGACGTTCCTATACTTTGCTAAATGAAAGGGTCCCGTTTATTTTAAAACCGAGGTGATAGTTTTTATAAATCTAGTTTGCGGTCGTTTTTTTTGGTTGTAATTATTTTATATTATCTCCATATGTGAATAAGTAATTTTTATTTAAAAAAAACAACTTTTTTTGAAATCGGTTAAACATGTATCTATTTTGTGAGCATGACCACTCCATATTCGGAAAGAATTATCAAAGTTGGTTTATACACAACGAAGATATCAAATTTTGAAAAAAAAAACATTCATACTTTTTCAGAACCTTCATCTATTTTTAAAGACTGTCAAAAAGATCATACATACCTACTAACTTAATATCTATAGACACTTACAGAAAGATTTGTTTCATACAAATCTCTGTAAAGTATTTAACAATTACAAAGCTATACTTTTCTTTGAACAAGTTCAGCGACTTAAACATTCTTCTTTCGAAACATTCGCATATTTGACATAACATGTTTAATAATGTAATGTCAATTATGCGATGAAAGACGCGCTGACATGTATGAGTGGATTTAAGCTGGAGATGTATTCCCGGACGCGTCTGTAAGTCGCGGCTGATAGTCGCGACTGAGGGAGAATACCTTTCACCTTATGATGATGATATGTGGTATATCTAGGCTGTCATATTGTACGGAGTTCTTTGTTTCCTTAAATATTAAGATTATTAGCGTTGAATGGGACTCCATACAATCCGCCGATTTAAACGCAAACGTGATAAAGTAATGATATTAATTGCATATTACAGAGACTCTATACTCTACTATGTAGATATTTATGAGATATTTAAATGTTACAAATGGTTAAGATGTTTTCACCTTCATTTTGTATATAGATAGGTATACTGCAGGTACATTATTCGCGTCCGTCAGCCGCGTCCGTTCAGTTGCGTCTGATGATGTGTTTCAGCTTTAAGACAAATACCGAAACACTCGTATGTTGATGTGAATATACATTGTAACGAACTGAAAACTTTGTCAACTGCGACTTTGTACAATCTTTATTAAACGAAATGAAGACTGGAGTGGGACCTTTGATGTATCTCGGTACCTAATTTTCATATTTCTAAAGGAATTAAATATTGACTTTTCTTTTGCGAAAATGTGTGCTGTGAAAGAAGTCAGTCAACTGTGTCGTAATTCTCGTTTTCAAATCAAAGACTAGAATTATTATGCGTAATATTCATCATGAAATAAAGATGTTAAACTGAAAGTCGCATTAGAAGAGTGTTACTATGAACACCAATGGCGCCAAACTCACACATTCAACATTACAATACTATGATCCCAGGGTTATTATTGCTTAATTATAACAGGGCCGTCTTGAAATGAAATGAAATGAAATGAAATGAAATGAAATGAAATGAAATATTTATTTGCGTAAACATATGTCAATATAGAGGTGATTGATTACATTAGATAGTATCAATATGTTCTACCTCTAAGGCATGCAAATTATTGAATTGTTGTGTACATTCTTAACTTATTATATTAAACTAGGGTAATCTTTAACATTGGGTAAATCATTATCTTATTATACAATTACAATTAAATTAAATAAGAATTACAATTAAATTAAATTAGAAATGTTGATGTCAGTTACATTACATGCATTGTTTAAATTCGAAGAATTCTTTAATTGAGTAAAAACAATGTTCTAGGAGCCATTTGTGTAATCTAGATTTAAAGAGGGTGGGTGGCAGTGCTTTCAGATCATCAGGTAGATTATTATAAACTTTTATACCCATCATATATGCATTTCGTTTACAAACAGCTAATTTACACTTAGGTACAAATAGTTTTTTACCCACGGCATGGCGCTGATTTCTTTGACTCATATATTTATTCGATTTAAAAATATCGGGATTGTTTCGCACAAATATTGCTAATTCTTTAATGTAGATACAAGGCAGTGGCAGTATATTAAGCTGTCTAAACAAAGGCTTACAAGAATCTAGCTTATATGCCATGCACATGGATCTAATGCATTTCTTTTGTAAAATAAAGATTTTACTTAACTCTATGGCGTTTCCCCATAATATTATACCATACTGCAAAACTGATCCCACATATCCATGATAGGCCTGGTGGTCCTTCGAGCCGGATTACATACATATCTGTATGTGCCGGTACCTAATTATTTCCCATTCTTACGAGTATAACTATTCCGCTACATATTCCGCTATTAATATTATAATTTACAAGGGAATACAAGAATCTACTGTTCTAATTCCTTATAAATTTCGCGTAAGTTGACAATTGCGTCACCTACTTTTCCATCGCTAAAAAACCACCAACCGCTACAAATTAAACACAATTGTGTGTTTTAGTACCTAGATATATTCATCCCCTAACTATTTTATTATATTTAATCTATTTCTATCATCGTTTAAATAGTAAAATCACATAATATTCATTTCGTTAACCAACGTTATAAAAGTCTACCCTCAACAATTTATTAATCGCATTCCAAGCTAACTACGTCGCATTACTTGGTAATAATTGTATTAAATTCGACCTTCTAGATTGTTCCGCGTCATTTATTATTGACATATTTACTTAATATTTTTTTTTTTTTTTTTTTTCTATCGCTTGTGTTTACATATTGCATTCTTTATAATGCCACCTAAAAAGCAAGCAGGTAGCAAAAGCGATAGTGATTATGAAGATGCACGAGATATGAAATTAGACTTGCTCCAAGCCAAACGCGAAGCTATTTTTGAAATAGTTCAAAGGATATACGATCTTTCTTTCGATATTCATACGAACGACGCGAAGAAGGAAAGTTTCCTAGACCAATCATCGCAAATAGACCAATTGCATAATGAATTTAAACAAATCCTAGATCAATATAATTCTCGTTTGTTAGAAATAAATTCTTCCGCAAAGCCTGATTACAAGAGTTTAGTGGCTTTCGAGTCTTTATTTAGTCGTATTAAGCGACTTCAGGGTCAATACCCACTGGGTCAAATTGAATTACCTACCGCAATAAATAAAGCTCGCCCTAAATTACCGTGTATAGAATTGATTGCATTCACCGGTGACGTCAGATCATGGCCCCTGTTTTATGCAAGTTTTAAATCGACCGTTCACGATAATCCATCGCTCACAGATGCCGAGAAGCTTTATTATCTATTGGGTAAGCTGTCGGGCAAGGCTTTATCCGTGTGCGCGGGTATTATTCCTTGCGCTGAGAATTATCAATTGTTTTTACAAGCATTAATTGACAGATACGAAGATAAGAGATCTCTCGGTCTTGAATATATAAATCAAATGTTTGAATTCAAGTGTTTACAATCCGCTTCCGCGACTAGCTTTGACTCGTTTACTGAGAATTTCACAAGCGCAGTTCGTGGTTTGAAAAATTTGAAAATACCTAACTTGACTGATTTCATAATACTTCATATTGCATTAAAGAAAATCGATTCTGATACTGTACGCGCTTTCGAGCTAAGTCATAGTTCTGAACTACCTACTTTCGAGAATTTAGTAGAATTTATAAAAACCCGCACCAAGGTGTTGGAGCGAACTCAATCTAGTTACACTCTCCTCTTAAGGTACGAACGGGGCTTTTAGGTACAAACAAATATGAGACCATATCAGAAAGTTATAATACGCTCGTCCTTGATATTCATAGACTTGTTAAATTGACAGCCAACTAGCTGTGTTGTACGTGAGTATTGCTGCATTCTGATTGGCTACGGCTTTTAGAACAATATGTCAAATAATATGAAATTTTGAAGGACTTCTAATTAGGTATGTTATTAAAGAACTGTAACACAGAAAATGCCTATTAAATGACATTGTTATAAATTTTAATCAATTAGGTACTCATTATTAAACACTAGTTATATTAAAGTGATCCTATATAATACTCGTATAACGTGCGAGGTTTCAATCTAATGAGACATGTACCCAGAAACCACATTTCTCAGATATGTCGTCTCTGTCCCACAAATTAAAGTTATGTATACGTGTCTCTTTCTAACAAGTTCTTTGAATTTAAATAATTGAAATGTAATTTCAGCTTTGATCGGATACTGCGGTTAGAGAACGTGAGGAAAAATGTTTCATTTGAATTGGTTATTGAATTTGCTATTCTATTTTAGTTTTTAATCCTCGCAAAATAGGGTTTCTAATTTGAAGTTAAATTGAGTTTACTTTCGCAATTAATCGTTTAACAAAGGTAGTTTTGTTTGAATAAAATTGTAATTAAATGGAAATGAATTTTTAGTACAAATGGCTTCTTTAATTCGTTGTTATGATTAATAGCACGACTTTTACAGACAACATCTACCAATTATAATGAAAATAAGAATTGAATGTAATGTATGAATGTAACAAAAATAGTTTTTTTTTAAATAAATTGATCTAAGATAACAGATTTGCAGCGCTCGTGGCGTAGTTTAGCTAAGCGATGTTAACTCATTGCTATTGTTAAGTAACGTGCAGCTCGGTCCCTACTTGGATGGGGGGCCGATAGTTGCACTTCTATTTGAGCGCTATCGTGCTTCGGAGGGCACGTTAAATTGGCGGTCCCGGTTGTTTTAATCGTTAGACCATGTCCAAGGCCTTGAGGCGGTCTAAAAACTCCGACACCTACTCTCACACCTACTCGAACTTACTTTACTTTAACAGATTTCGATTCGAATATACAAAAATATCACTAAACTAGCTGTGCCCCGCGGTTTCACCCGCAGCGCCCCCGTTCCCGTGGGAATTTAGAGATTATTATTCCTTATTTTTCTTATATAAAAACCTTGTCTTAACAATAAGGAACACATTAAAAAAGAAATCATCCAATTTGGTGCAGTCGTTGTGAAGTAATGCGCTTAGCAACAGATTCAGCGATTCATATTTATATTATAGATTCAGAATTTATAACATTCTGTTTTATGAAATGCGCTAACAGTTTATTTCCCCTTTGTTCGAGAATTGTTTACTCCATGACTCGAGTCATGTCACAACAGTTTTTAAACTGTAAAGCTGAAAATAAATATATCTATTTTGTATAGTATTCAACGACATAGTTCATTCCATGTTTTTTCTGATTCTATTAATCTCGTTGTCAGTGTACAAAATGTGAAACATAAAGCCATTTTTAGCGATTTCAAAAACGGATATCCCAATTAGACGGGTTTTTAATTGTTTGTATGTCATTGCAATTTGTTTTTGGATATTTTTTTTATTTATTACAAACACTTCGAAAAAAACATCGACCTCGTTCAATGAAAAATAGTATTTTAGAAGTGTGCCCACGATAAATCGGAGTTATGCCCAAACATAAAAAGTTCTCTTTTTTTAAAGTCGATTAATAATATCACTTAAGAACAAAATTAAAGTCTTTATTTTTATTATTAAGTAATTCAGAAAAAAATATTCGTAAAAAATATTCTCGATTTTTCTAAATGATAGTCGTTAATGAGAACTTTGAGAGAGCAAAGGTAGTGGCATCTCTAAACGGTGTAAGCTTAAACTTATCTAAGTTTAATTACAGCTTTACTGAAAACTCGTTAAATCTATGACGTTGAAATTTGTGCTAAACAATATTTTGATTTGTTTTTAATATTATATTAAACTATTTATTTGTTTAAAATAAATAAATAATTGGGTATTTTTTTCACCCGACTTTTGAAACCGAAGTTGTTGAATTCGTGTGAATGTGTGGTTTATGTGCATGTATCTATGAACCAATTTGTTTTCAATTATGAAAGGGCATCCTTAGAAAATGGTCCCTTTTCTAAAGTTTCAAAAAAAGATGAAAGTTCTCTCAACAATCAGAAATAGTCTTAAGTCGGGTCCTTTATCGATGTTTTAAAAAGTGAGATTAGGTTTCAAATATACTTCAAGTCAACCTGATTTTGACATGTAATCTTACTTACTAGTATTAAATTGTATTATACCTTGACTTAAAAAAAATAACCAGCAGAGTTTCTTGCCCATTCTTCTCTGCTGATGTTCTTCCGAATGGGTGGTACGTTCAAAAGAGCCTCTATGGGGCCAAAACTGAATAAAAATATTTGATTTTGACTTTGACTTGACTACCAAGTGCTATCCATAACCGTTTCAGCGTTAATCAGTGTTTCCTTATGAGATTCAGAAGTGGCCCTTCGTATCATATACCTTGACAACTGTTTACAATTTAATTATTCCGAGGATCTCATACGATTAGGTGTACAATGTAGCACCGTCAATATTTGACAGGTCAAAGTAGCCAGTCCAATCAAAGGTAATGACCGATCATTAGAGACCCCGGCAGTGATGTTGTGCCTTGAGATCAGCAAACATTTGGCTCCGACCTCAGGGGTCCACTGTGTCCGCCAATATTGGTTTCACTGCTGTTGGGTAGAGACACCACGGCTTTCAACTAATTGGGACAGTTTGATCAATTACAAATTCAAAAGTCAACAACAAGAAAATGTACAAGGTGACAAATATTTTTCGAATAAAAATGTAGAGGCATTAATCTTACTTAAGCTTTACTAATTATTTGACAACTATTTCACGATAGTTTTAATCTCGTTTATATTAATGATGTTTGAAATCTTACGTCTAAATCTGTCAGCACTTGTACAAACATTTGGCGTCGCACTTCAAAGGGTTAGTAGGTCTCAGCCGATATTGGCTTCGGCGCTTTGATCTGAATAATATGTAAATGTAGGATCACCATGATGACGTTAGACGTGGAGCAGTTTTTAAGTTATTAACAAATTATAATATATCTGAAGGAATCAGTGCAGATATTGAAAATATGCATTTTTAAAGTATAACCATATCTATTTGTTAGTGTTAAGTTTACAGAAACTTAGCACTCAACAAGGAAACGTCCCAGTTCTATAATCACTTTTTAAACCCTCCATATTTCACCATCTCACCAAACAAAAAAGCATTAGTAAATTTTCATTAAAACTTCACAAAAAGGTCGTCACCATGTCAACATCTCACTACGAAGTTTTCTCGGTTGCTTTCTTGCATGAAATCACAACAAAATTACTAACGCAAGTTATTTTAACTTTGTAGTTTGCATGGCGGTTACTGATGAAGCCCGCGGTTTAAAAGCACAGCTTAAAGTTTTAAGTGACGATGCGACGCTGAAATATGGTCGGTTCTTCGCAGCTCAAATAAAACTGTTTTATATAATTTAGATCTGCTACACTGAGAAAATATAAGCGCATACGTGTTAACCCTACATTAAAGAGACATATGCATCAAATAACAAATCAATGTAGACCCGTTTTTATAATTTGAGATTTAACGAAGCTGTCTAAAGTCATCATTAGGCACATGCAGGACAATGGCTGTGAGTAAAATATTCGTGATTGATTCGACGTGCACATCTATAAATTCGCAGACCATTCAGCTGTGTGACAAATAAAAAAGCATTCAAAGCAATACCAAGAAAAATGAACAACACAGTCTGACACAGTTTTACTTTAAAATATCCAACTGGGCTGACATTGAGTGACGGTCCGTTCGAGAAACTTCAAATTTATCTCCACAGTTTGGGTATCGTGCCAAAAATGGAAAAATCTCTTAGAATGGAAGAAGACGGCCGATATGCATAATTTGTTCCAATTTGATACCATTTGTTCTCGTTTGAGTCGATCTTGTTTCTCGATAGAGGATTGGTCGTGCTAATAGACGTAATGATTAATTGTCCGAAGTGAATGCTCTGCTTAATGTCTTGTATTAGGTGTGTTAGCGGTTGGCAGGGCTGCGTCGCATTCGATTGTTGACGTTGGTTCTCGACATGAATTAATGAGATGTTGGGTAAACATTAGTTAAGCTGTTCTTGTACAATATTGTCTTGTTATACCAAAGTTTAAAAGACAATGACGTGTTTGATTACATTTGTGATATGATTATTGTGATTTTAAACTTTGTATATTTTGTCTTAGTCATTTAAATACTTACAAAAAAAGATTTGTCTTATCGCAATTTGATATTTCAGTTCTTCTCAATAACCTCACTTTTGAAAGCGTTGGAAAAAAAAATCCGACAGGTTTATTTTAAAAAACCCATAGATTCCCGCGCGGATGTTATTTGTCATTTCCAATACTTTCAACAAAGGATACCTGCCCCGGTACTATTCTTTATTGGTCGCCAAAATCAATTTCATAAACAACACGTGGAACGACTACCAAAAAACGGTTGTCCATTATTTTTATTCGACAAAACTTGAAGTGGATACCGTGAAAAACCCGATTTTTCGATAAATTGAATTCTTTTGTCTCGCGGGACATTCATTCGGATATTTGTGTGGTCGTCCTCGCTTTAGACACAATGAGCTTTGTCGAGCACTTGAGAAGCCCGAACGAACTTACTTTATAGGTACTTAAAGTAGGTCATTATATTCTTTAATTTGTAATTGTTTCCTGTAGATTTTAGGGTTAGATATTATAAGATTTATTATGAGACAGATAACAAGATAATCAAAATTGTAGTTCTTAAATCCGAGAAAACCTTCCTACTTTATGGTACCCTTACTCCATCAACAGTACATAACTAGTCACAAAATCACATAACAAGTAAAAGCTCAACCATTATTGTCACTATACTAAAAGTAATTAATTTCCTAATTGTCGCACAAATAAACCGTTTCATTTCTAAATTGCTCCTCTAGGCTTTCTCGTGACTACTAGTCAATTAATATTATAGAGGACAGTCATTGATTGATAGTCCCAGTTATAGCCGTTACTCAAGCGATCATAACTCATTCTTCTGAGAGATTAGTTTGCGAGAAATGGCGGTTGATAATATTACCTACATTGTGAATAGAGGTTGTTAATATTAGAGATACCTTGTATGGACTAAACGTTGTCCTATGTGAAGGAACAACGTAGCAAGGCGATGCGTATAATCAAATAGTCAGTCAGTTACTTTACCAATGAAACTGTCATAAAAATGGTACTAAGTATCATATTATGTTACATTTCAATCCAAGACACAATTTGCGATTTTACATTCTCAGACAATCAGTTAGTTTACTGGGACCTTGGGCATAAAGTGATTGCAATGTTAAAGTTGTCACCACTGAAAATGCCACGTAAAATATTAATTAATTGTTTACGCAAGAGCTGTCGCAAAACAAATATTTTTTCATCTCCTGTTAATAAATATTAAGTATATATGACCGATATTTGTAGTAGACAACAAGTAAACGGAATCAATCGCTCAAAATAATTTATTTGAATTCGGGTAATTCTATATAGAGTTCATTTGGCTTACATCTCTTACCAAAACAATAGGATTATTCCAAAATGCGCAATGTAAGTAAAGTATTACTGAGTAAGCCTATTATTATCGGAAACCCGAATTTACCTATCAAATAACCAATAATCGGAAACATCTCGGGTATTTACCGCTGAGAGTCAATTCCTCTCCGGTTCAGTGGACATCCGGGATACTATACTGTCTCCTTTTAACGGCTCACGACATTAAAACGTTATTATGTCTAAGAAAAACATAAAACATAAAACTTTGTAAGTCAATACTCAAGGATATTCCGTTTCATTGTAACGCTTGGAAGGATACTCCTCTTTGTTGTGTTAGCAATAAAATTGGTTATCGCGTGGCCGGCTTTGGGTTCAGAAAAATGATTTATCCTATGTAAATGTGGAGAGTAAATATAATAACTAATGGTAAACAAGCGACTGTAAGATGATATGGGAGGATTCTAGATGGAATAAACATATTATTAGGTTATATTCGAGACCTATGAGTGGATAGATAATATTTATGAAAGGCATAGTATTATACTTGCCAATCGTATTAACGAGCACCGCCTACGGTTACTGTGGGAATTTCAGGGTAAAAAGTAAGCTCAAGTTTTTGTAGTTATAACTTATCTAAATTATTTTTGCAAATGCGTTTGTTTGGACAAGCTAATCTCTGGTATTACCCAATGGAATTGAAACAAATACTTTTGTTTATGATACTTACATTAATGAGGAAGGGTATAAACTTGCTTTTAATGCACTAATTCCTACAGAAATATATACAAATCATTTCAAACCACAACACAGTGCTAGTCTATAATATAAAAATGAATCGCTGAATGTGTTGCTAAGTGCAAACCTCAGAAACTACCAATTCAATACAAATAATTATTTTTGTAATGGATAGCCACATTCAACGGGAAGGTTATATGTACTATAAGCTATTTTTCATCTCACGAGTACGGGCCCATTTTTAGACTAAGTGAATAACTTTAGTAAAAAAATTTTTAGACTAATATTTTAAAAGGATAAACAACGCTGTCCTTGAACTGATATCGGGTGCCGGTTGGTTCTTTTTCACCCGATTCGAAGCTTTGGTCCAAATTTATTATTTGCATCAGATTTGCATAGATATAGTTTATGGGCCGCCGAGTGACATAGGCAACTTTTGATCCCGAAAATACTTGGTTCCTCTGCGATATTGGTTTGTTATTCGGTTATTTTCTTTGCCGGGTTTCGGATATAGTTGTTTCGGAAAATTTGGCTCAATTTTAGTTTTCGGGTACTATCAATACTTGTAGATATCACTAGGAAACTAGGTTGAAACAGAAATATCCTATAATTTACTCACTTGATGGCTTAATGCGTTAAGATTTTTAAATCATTCGAAAATATATATGTACTAAAACATAAAATGTTCAAAACAGATGATATTTGTTGTATGAAAAAAAACACGGAATTAAGAACAATGGATATCGCTTATTTACTAACTTACAATTATGTCTTTGTTGAATAATAAAGATCTTAAAACCTAACAATGTATATCGCTTCGACCAAATTTTGATAGATCAATAATTTCTCGGAAAATTATAAGCTTCGTGAAACTCAATCAGAGAGGTTTCTTTGTTTTATGATTATCAGGCAATCGGGAAATAATACGCCGAACTTCGGAGAAATGCTGAATAAATTCCTTCCTGCCGTGTTATAGGAGACTACTCAATGTGTTCGTGTATCGTGGTAGATTCATTCCTCAATGAATCTATCTGAAATCTATCATAATATTTTAATTAATTAATTAAGTTCGAGTAGGTTAGGACCAACCCTAGTGTCGGATTCTTAGGCCACCTAAAGGCCTCCGACATGGTCTCCCAATTGAAACAACCGGAACCGACATTTTAACGTGCCCTCCGAAGCACGGTTGCGCCCATCCAAGTAGGGGCCGAGCTGCACGTTGCTTAACAATCGTAAAGAACTAACACCGTTAAGTCAAACTACGCCACGAGCGATATTCAATATTATATTTCTTATGGACAAATAATTAAAATTTTAATTTTAAGTAATTATGAGGTTTGTCTAATATTTGTATTAATAAGTGAGGTATCATAGCTATGTCAAACTCAAACTCGATTCCAGGACATTGAAATTATTCGAAGGGTAACCTCGCGAGATATCCCTGTAACCAAATTGGGTGATCACTTTCAATTTGCCAGAGATTTCCTTCGACTTACTGATTTTTTGTTACGCAAATTTTTCCTTGCGTATTATTTTTCCTTATGAATTTGCGGATTTCAAGGGCTCTTCAAGTTTTAGAAGCCGTATTTACTTTGGGTTTTTTTCATTTAGGTATCGTATTCTTTGAATCGTCAGAAATGTTCACTCTTTATGCGTCCACCCTTATTCGATACTGAATTACTACCGAAGTCGATGTCTATTTCATATCAAATATCATCTTTATTATATTACAATATAAAGTCTCCCACCGTGTCTGTCTGTCAGAAAATTACGAAACTGATTCGTTGACATGGTTGTTTCGCTGATTAGTAAGTGCAAGCAGGTTACTAATAAGGCAACCTACTAGAAGCTTTGAAGCCAGCCTTAGTGTCGGAATTATTAAACTACTTAAAGGTTTCTAGCATACAATTGCAGCTGACTTTTCAAAGTGCCCTCTAAAGCACTGTAGCCAAGGGATAGAAAGTAAACCACGCTGTAGATTTTGGCCTATTTCTCAATACCTCAAACCCAAGATCAGTTTTACAACGCGAATAAAACTGAGGCCCGTGCTAGATAACTATGAGATAAACATGAAATTCGATTAACCTGCGGGCCAGAGTTCGTTTCTAAAACATTTGCTCCTTCCTAACATGTATCAAGTGACAATGGGTCCCAGCAGTAAAACTGCTAACCCAAAGACAGCATAAATCGCACACGGGTACTATTATTTATTCTGTGGCAAAGGTAAAGGAAACGAAATAAGGGTGTGTGAAATCTGGTCGCTTTACCACTTTTATCATTCAGCAGCGCAGTATATCTCTGTGTTGGAGCCATCTCCATAAGGAGTGGTATGCCAAAGGGACTTATTAACGCATTCCTTCTTTCTCGCAGTGATTCAGTGGCTTCCAACGCTCTCTTTTTATGGTGTGTGGGTTAAGTCATAGCATTCTTCTGTTTTTGTCTGTGGGAATTATTTTTATTTATTCACGGACTTGTATTTTCAGGAACTTAAGTATAGGAATTAATAAAAAAAAGTAAATCAAAAGGGTTACGATTGATTCAAACTAAATTATTAAAAAACTATGGATTATTTTAAGCAAGGTTCTTACGTTTTAACTTCTAATATACAAAACAATTCTTATGATTTGTACCATAACACCGCTAAAGCTTATACTATAACTCCGCTACCGCCCTTGCCTCAATCACCCACTTACAGTAATGCTGTCCTGATTCTTTCCTCTCATCTTGTTTTAAGAATGCTTTTATGGCTTCCAAAGGTGGCATATGATTTGTTACTGCGAATATTTCGAATACAATGTGCTTAAGAACATGTTCATAAATAAACGGTATATAGTTAAAGTGTTTATGAGGAATTTCTTTAACGTGTTTCAACTGTTTTATGCTTTTGTTAATGATGCTCATGAATTATTATGTAACATTATTTTAGCCTTTTCTTTTTTAGCTACATCTATGAAAATGGTAGTAAACATTTGAAATTGACACTTGTGATGAGCGAAGGAAGTTTCATATTTGCGCTTACGTAAACAATAAATAAATATCTTGTTCATACTGCCAGATAATGTGTATGTTTAAGCTTCAATAACACTGAACAAGTTTATAAACTGCGGAGAGTTTGAAAGAGGAATAATATTGAGATCTTAACTATAGTTAAATTACCATATATAGACCAAAAATATTACTAAATTACATACAAAACTGGACAAGGCGATTACCAGCCACGTGCAAAGGAATTCCTATGCCTTACTTCTTGGCAAGACCAGTGTGACACCTTTCATACATACTGGTTTCTAAAGTTTAAATGAACACTAGTATTTTTAAATTGAAACTAAGATTACGGATACTCTTCGCTTTTATATGAAATTTTTACGTGATACATGAAGTTTCGGAACCGGACCTTTCGGACGGTTCGGATAGGAACCGTGGTGACAGAAGACTGACATTTCATACAAATACAAGGAACACAACGTCATTTAAACCGCAACCGGCCCGCGCCCGCACAACGTGTACAGTATCATGCGCTTACGCTTACGCTTTAATGATTAGACATTTTGAATTATATTTTTAATCCCATAGACTTTTCATGGGTTTCTTAACTAACGCTATAAATCCCCTAACTACATCTTACAATAACATATTTCTGAATATAACACCAAATAATATTCCACGAAAAGAACCTCGCCGGCTCCATAATGGATATAAAAGACACAAAGTGACTTAATGGACGAAATTCGCCTTTCAACATCAGTTATGCCTTTTCTTTGACGAAAGGGACCGCGGATTTATATTCTATCCCTTTCACTAAAATAAAAGGGAACTCTTTAAATATTTTGCTTCTTTTTAACGGTCTGCCGAAATCCTGAAGGTATTAGCTTGCCTTGCGAGGATGTCTACAGGTATTAGGGAATATTATGGGAAGTGTGCTGAGCATTATAACAAAGAAATCCAGTTTGGGATTGTTATGGCTATATTTTGTATAATGCGATTTGTGGTTTTATAGGACGTTTAGATGCTTATTTATATTTATTGTTTGTTTTTAAAATTAAAAAGATTAATTTGATGGTAATTCAACTAACACTAATTTCAATAAAAAAAGAAATACTGCAAGGTTCATAACTTGAAACTTTATGACCGTTTAGCCCTACAAGGCCTACAACTGTTGGCGTTATTTATTTTAGCTTTTACTAGCGGTGCCCCGCCGTTTTACCCGAGTCGTGCCCGTTTCTGTGGTGTTCTGTCTTTGGCATGAAAATCTGGTAGTTCCCACCTTCTTATGGAATTAATCTTTGTTGGTGAAAACCGCATATAAATCCCCTCATTGGTTTTTAAGAAAATCAATTACAGACAGCGTTTGCGAACTTTGCTTTATAATAAATATCCTACTAATATTTTAAATGCGAAAGTTTGTGAGGAAGTATGCATGTATGTATTTTCTGTTTGTTACTGTTTCACACAAAAACTAATGAACAAATTTGGATGAAACTTTACAGTAATAAATAGTTTATATACCAGAATAATACATGGGATACATTTCATCCCGAATTTCCCGCGGGAACGGGTTCAACGCGGGTAAAACCGCGGGTCGCGGCTAGTGTAAGATATCTACAAGTTAAAAAGAAAGCGAATTCAATCCCAGATCTCCACAACCCAAAAGCCACTTTTACTATCGTTTAAACAATCCAAAGAAAGTGAAACACAAACATAGATCCATTAGTCGTATTAATAGCAAGGTGGCTTCCTTCAACCGGATAAATAAATACGAGTGGAACATACCGAGTGTTCTACCTCTTTGTTCACTGTTTATCTACTGTCATATCCATATTCATCGTAATGAGTCTGTTTTCAAACACAATATGGAATGCTTAGACAGGACTTACGCAGGCAATTAAGTCTGGGAGCTGAGGAAGACGGTGGGGTATGCTAATGTATCTCTTTTCATGGTTTTTGTTGGTCTTTGTGACGAGTTGTGTTTTATGGTGGTTTGTTTGTAAAGGCATTACTTTCAGTCGATGAACAATTTGAGCATACATCGGACTTTGTCATATTTAATCTAAAGAGATTAATGAAAGTTTCACTTTTTTTAACTTTGACAAAGTACAAAAAATAATACTTTAAATTTTCTTACGCCTGATTGTTAGAATGCATAGAGAGAATTAGGAATGATCTAAACTTACTTTCTAGAATTTCTAGGAGGAGTTACTTATATACATGTACGGTCTCGTTATAAATAAACAATATTATGATGATTCACATATAACCTAAGATGCTCGCAAAATGGTAAAATAAGAAATAAAGAAAAGAAGTATAATATAATAATCTTTGACAATTTTAACGTATTCCGTATCTTAATGGAAACGTTTTCTTCCATTCAACTTTTTTACGAGCTCAAACTTTTAAGCTTTTAAAACTCAAACGAACCTAAAACAAAAAACTCTAAACTCAAACAAAAGTACGTTCCTCATTAAAAAAAAACCATAAATTCGAAAATTAAATTGTGTTATATCCAAATTATTACGTTTCACCGAAACAAGAAAACTTTTGAGATTATCTCGAAAAAAGTATGCAGATTTTGCATAGAACATTTATCATAAACTTGGTAAGTCGAGTCTTTCAATTTGAGAACTCTGGCGTTTAAAAAAACTGTTTAACTTTAAGTTGGATGACTTCGAACAACTTGTGGAGATTTCAAAGAGTTTTATTAGTGCAAGATCTCAGAGCTGCCCGTTTGATTGGGAACTTCATAGTTATATTCTTTTTAGCTGAACTTTGACAAAACTTGTTATTTTACTCATCTATTTATCTATCAAATTATTATTTCTAAGTATGCGTATAAAATATTCTTTATGAAGCTATTAATTTTTAATGAGCTTAAAATCATATTTTCACTCTTTTATATGAAGTTGGAAATAGCATCATATAAAAGTCACTTATCGGACTCTCATGCCTCGGTGTCAATAACAAAAGAACAAACGTGCCGACACCCGATTAAAATAGCCGACATTCGTATTATTTCAATCGTCAGACCGTGTCGGAGGCCTTTAGGCGGTCTAAAAACTTCAACACCAGGGTTGGCCGCCAACCTTCTCGAAATGAATGAATGAATAGCTAACGACGTCTTTATAATAATTTTCTAATACTCACTCCAATTTTCAACCTACGAGTACCTATACAATATGTAATTTAGATACTTTAAACACATTTTTAATCTCAGTTCAGTAATATTTCATTTTACCGCTACCAAGTTGCAGAGCACCTGCCAATAGCAAAACTGTTAAAGAAATAAGGCGATAGCTCCCAAAGAAAATATTACACGACGCGACGAGATGTTCAACTTTGAAACTAGTCAAGAGGACCTCTTCACCGTAGTCTGCAATTCACTGGTCAATTAGTAGGAAATAACTTCTTTAGTATAATTTAATTTGGTCGAGTAATTTGCGAAGTTTCAACTAGATGGCTTTTAATGACACCTCGGAGTTTCTACATGGTTGGACACGTTATAGAGATAAGTTTTTTTATGTTCCGGTTTCTTAATTGAACTTCTTGTAGTGTGGTGGTACGTGCAAGCGTGTCAAGATTGAGATTTTGAAGTTATTTCGGGGTCATGCGGAGTATGTTTTTTATTTACTTCTCAAACTTGATAAAGCAAGACAAGCGTGTTGATTGCAACCTCCTCACTGTACTCAGTACTGATATCTTCATAGGGATGAATAGCGTTAGTGCAGTGACACTGGACATACCACGTATTATTGATTCTTTTACTTTTTGTATCTTAATTATTATTGTTTTAAAATTGCTATACAATATTTTTCAAAGTTCATCTACTATCAGAAACAATCTCATCAAAATTTCACATTTCTTCTTTTCCAAATAACTGAAAAACTCTGTATTGAATACGTCTCAGGTAAGGCTTCGATGCTAAAATCGGATACTTCAATATCCAATCGGGCCTGAGCTCAGTCGTTCGTTACGTATCACTGAATACGAAAGGGGTATCAAAATGACTCCCCTTTGAAAATATCCAGTCACACGATTCATATGTTCAAGAATATTCATGTACCTACCAACAAATACGAACGGGTACCTTCGACTCGCGACTTGAAAATGTTTTATATAAATCAAGGATTTGTTTCCGAGCCACATACTTATGTTTGTTTTTTACAGATTTCGTTAGGCGTTTGTTTGTTTGTCGATTTTGTTCCATTGTTTCAAACTTGATCATTGAAAAATATAGACTTTGGGAACTGTGTTTTGAAACGCTGGAGGGAAGTTTTGTTTTTCCAGTTTTGGAGGGACTTTCGGAGCTGTTTACTAAATTTAAAAAAAATTGTTTACCGAATTGCAAAACATTTCAAGTCATGTAAATGTGTTTAGTTCCTGTTGATAAATCTTTATACCATTAATCCAAGTATCTTTCTAGAACAGATATTATGTAAATCAGTAACACAATAAAGCATGAACTTAGACCATACTTAATAAATTAATAGGACTTTCAACTACTACTGTAGCCACAATCAAACACTAACCGCCTTATTCATACACATTATTTAACTAAAATACTGATAAAAAGTGTTTTGTCTCTTTCGCTCATTGACAAACAGCGTATGTCGGAAAGGGACAAACCATTTGATAGCTAAAGTGCTGTTAATAAACGTTTATGAATAAAACCCAAAGTATTTAATTATTATAAACCTTGTTATTATTATCAAGCTTGTGTGTTTGCTGAAACTCCGATAAACTAGTCACATTCCGAGAATCATGCACAGGTTCATAGGTTAAATTGGGTACAGACTGCAACGTAGCATGAAGGTGGTACCCTTTACAGTTTTAGTAGCGATCTGAGATATCTATGTATCTAGAACATACAGACAGCAGATAGCTATCTCGGGTAGGATATATCTTTATCAGGTATCCAGTTTTGACATTGTGTCTGTGTAAATGAATGTCATGTTTCCAATGACTATCTGAAATTTACGGTAAAGATAGGTATGCTATTGGAACTTAGTTATTTGTATAGTGTTAAAAAAATAATCTTCCAAGCTTATTGAACTATTTTTCTATATACGGAGAATCTATACTAATAAAATAAAGGAGAGTTTGTTTATTTGGTTTTTTGAATTTACGTGCTATTTTCAGACACACATTAACATCATGTGCATTTAGATTTAACTGAAGAATTTCCCAACATTTCCCTCTTCCCTACATTGTATGTGATGTTTCATGATAAGTTACAACAATGTAGCGGAGTTTTACTAAGCAATGTTATCTCATTGCGATTGTTAAGCAACGTGCAGCTCGACCCCTACTTGGATGGGTGGCATTTCTTTCTTAGCACTACCGTGTTTCGGAGGGCACGTTAAATTGTCGGTCCCTTTTCAACCGTCAGACATCGGAGGCCTTTAGGCAGTCTTAAAAAACTCCGAAACGAGGGTTGGCCACTACCTACTCGAACATACTTACTTACTTACAACAATGAGGAAGATAATTCCTTGACTGCGTGTTATATCAAAAGTTACGTTACAGCAGTCCCCACCTTTAAACCATATCGTATCACGAAGCGATAGAGAGTAAACAAACTGTACTGTAACCATTGCTGGCTCTGTTAGTCCACCGGCTACCGTTTGTCAACAGATGACGCAATAGGCTTGGTCTCCGCCACGGCCGAACGGTTTTCATTTAACCTACTGACTAAAGTTAAATGGACGCTCAAATGCGTTTAGAAAATAGATTGTTGGTGATTTTAGTTATTAGTTTGGGTTGTAAAGTTGTTTTTATCACTATCGATGGCTATATTGAACAGTGATTCAAAATAGATATATAGATTAAAACTGTTGGGCTTTACATAATGTTAAGTACTTAGTCATTTTTGTAAACACTGATCTAGACGGGATTTAATCGCGAATAAAACACTTAATGCATACTTTTCCTCGTGACAACGGCCGTTGCGACACGACCGAAACGTTGATGTAAGCATTCATAAGATTAGTGTTTAACCTGTGTTCATAACGTGATAAGTAATTTTTGTAATGATCCCCATGTTTGAATGTTCTAAATTCGTACCAGTGACACACTTTAAACCTCTATATTCTAGTGAGATATATTTTAAATTTATATCAATGTTTTGACATATTTTTTCCAAATTGCTCGTTAAAATACTTTCTGTGTCACAAATAGTTTAATGATATCAAAGTTTACAAACAACAGAAACTTTGGGTTCAGTTTCAATAATGTCTGTGATAATGTTGGACACAGTGGGGCCATAAAACTAGCGAGTGATGACAATGCCGCTGGCGACAAACGGACGGCGAAATGGTTTATAGTAGGGCCATGAAACTTGTGACAGGCGGAAGCGATAACTTTTATTTTCGTTTTTATTTATGTAGCTTGTTTTTGTACTGTAAATGATATTTGATGACTTCTTCTGGATACTTACTGGTGAAATGGAATCGCAATATTTCGATAAGTTTTTGTGTAAGTAGTTTTGGAATTGGCTTCCTTTTCAGAAGTTTTTGATTTATTTGTTTATATTTTTCTACATATGTATATTATAACAAAAAAAACAAATTAATTACTACCTTGTTTTTGAAGTGGTTACAAACTGACAGAAACCAACTATCTTAAAAACACTTACACATCTAGAGCATAATTACTAGCTTCTTACTATAAGTACCTGATTCCTAGCTCTAGATAGATGAGTAAATTATAGACAACATAGCTAATATTTCTATTCGTTTTTTGAGTTTTTATCTCATGAAAAACCTCTAGTTTCCCAGCTCGACGGGGCGGTATTGACCTAAGAATTTATTCCTTTCACGCTGTCGTTACTCAAAGCGTTCTTCAATATCTCCCTAACATTATACCGTTTATTGCTTTTAAGATATTTGTCCATCCATAACATCTTAATATGGAAAAACTATTCATAGTTATGTAGAGCAAAAACCCTTTATTTTGTATCCTTTTAATTTAATAAAGAAAAGGTTCCAAGAACATATTAAAATACGATTTTAAGATACAAGATAATTCTCGATAAGGAACTCTGATAGTTATAAACAAGTGTAAGTTACAACCAGAATTAATAATCTCAGTACTGCACACATCCGCGTCATAATAAAACAAATATACTCGTACATCCATAAATAAGTTATAACTCCGCTACAAAACGAGAAGGAAGTCACATCAACACGAGCGCGATGCAACACATATATCTGCCACAAAATGCATTAACGTACGGCCAACATAAATAAACCAATCAAATAATACAATCGCACGGAAAGAGATGTGCGAATAAAACAATGGATTCGTTCGAATTATTCTGCGAACGGTACATAGCTATATCCTACCGTCTGCGTTGAGATGTGAATGTTTGGAAAATGGGTTTGACCAGTATTTGTGGAAACGTCAAATACTGTGTTTGGCGCACGTTTTTTTTGCTATGAATCTTAAGAAAACATTAAATAATTCCACACATTCTTTTAATTAACCATTTTTTACTGCCGTACTCAGACGTCAATTAAATCCTTTAACGATAAACATAAAAAGCTTACAAGCAATCGAATTAATTTATATTTTGTTTTATATGACAAACCGATGACATGATTTACTTGTAACAAGACAGAATTAACTTGCAAAAAGACATGATTTACTTACAACAAAAATGGTGCAAAATAGCAGCTACCACGATAAACAAATTTTAATCCACTGCATTCACATAATCAGGTACTTAGTTATTCGAACATACATGCAGCAAAAGGAAGTAAATTACTACAATAGAACCCTCTGAATCTCGGACCGAACTCGAACAAAACACAACACCAAAGAAAACAAAATTCAAAGACACGAGAGAAATATTGCCACTTGCACGAGAGCAGGTGCGAGTTACCAATAGCGGATAAACTGTGTCTATATTCGTACAAACTTATGGTTATAGCGCGGAAATTATGTGAGTTCCGAACGTTTGGTAGGGGATTTATTTAGACCTTTTTATAAACAACGTAAAAGTGTTTTTCATGTGAGAGTTAGAATGTTTGAATCGATATTAGCGGAAGAGTTTGACGGGTTATGTTCAGTTTCAAAGTGGAGGGTTGTAAAATAGAGAAGTAATGTCTTGTGGGAACTTTAGTCTCCGGAAGATAAAACCTTACTACCGTACTCAGAGACATCAATGTAATCGAATCTAATTGACGTAATTTATCATACATTTAATTATAAAATCAATTATTAATCTCCTAAGAATTATTTAACGTCTCTGAGGACGGCTGATTGGCATGAACATATATTTGTGAAAGAATGACTTTTGGTCTTAGGTGTATGTTATCCAACAGTTATATAGGTCTCACCGTGATATTGTAAACACCCGTGAGTCTTAAAAGTTGCATTAAGACTAATATAAACTGTCGAGAGATTGTAAACTGTACAAACCATTTACAATTTAATTTTTCGTAAGTTCATAATCTTTTTAAAGCAAACCGTAAAATTGAGAACTTTCATCAAATAACGCGCTGATTGGTCTAATTTTTTATGTCGCACGCCGACATTATAATTGAGTATTTTGATGTTTAAAACAAACTGATATCTGAGGCCTGTAATAACGTGTAAAGCAATAGTAGACGGTCATTTACCTGGATAAAAGTTAACGAGCAACAAAATGCAGGTAAAATATTGCAAAAGGAAATTATCAAGGGAACTCGTAATTAAAAATGCTAACCAGGATAATACAGATTGTATTAAGTGTCTACTTATTTTCTTGATAATCTTCACGCGAGAACAGCTGATGGTTTAATTAAAGGGGTGTTTAAACTGACGGCAATGTGACGCGCGATGAACAAAATGCGCTCTTCCTTATTTTGGTTCTTTTTCACTTCTCAGAAAATCCTTGTTTGATGTCAAAAGGAATGATTATTTCATTCCTATAATTTATAAAGCGATCTGTCGTTTCGCATTATATAGAAACATTATTTCATTCCGAAACATACCTAGAATAGAATATAGCATTTTGCTATTGAAGCGAAAAATGAACAAACATACCCAATGTCAATTATACTGAACATATAATTTGTACAAAAAAGATATAGGATGGACATTTTGAGGATTTCCTAAGTGTAACCGTTTTGTTAGCTTTACTTATTACTACGGACATAAGTTTGTTGGTAGTTTTCTTCCGAAAGGACCTATAAAGAGATTAGCTTCAATATTCACGCTGACAGACGTCACGTTTAACTATTTTTATATCAACCCCATTAGACAAGTGACAATCTCTCGGAAATCCCTTCTCTGTGCTAGCATCAAAATGTACGGAAATGCGTCATGACAAGATGACTATCGCGTTAGAACATTAGCGGAACGACGTGATCGCGATTGTCACTTGTCTATCGAGGCTGATAAAATGCTGAACTATCACGTGACATTCTTATACATGTTGAAAGATGCAAGGCAATTCCCACTTGTCTATGTATAGTACCTAAGCTGTTTATTTTTGCAGACTTCTTGGTAATAGTGAGTGAAACAAAGTATCCCGTAGATTCACTATAACTAGAACTCTTGTTTAAATTCCGCCTCCCGGTACAAAAGTCTGAACGGACGCGTAAAAAGAAACCTTTTTGTATTCATTGTTCTCAACTCTCCGAGGTACATTTACGTTATGATACGGAGTAAGAAAAACTCATTGTAATGCATTGGAGTTGAAAATATAATAGAAAATCCGAAAGAGAATCATGATGATACAGACTTGTTTTAAGGAGCACCTATTAAGGAAATTAAGTTGACATTGCTTCAAAGTTCTTCGCGGATACCTTCGTTTACATTTTTTCTAGACTTTTGTTCTTTTCTTTGAATGTTATCTACATCTCGTACCGTTATTGGGGTCGGTATTATTGCTTTTACAAGTACCGACCTCTTTTTGTTTAAGAGGTTAGGCAATATTAGAACTCTTCAAATTCATTCCTGAAATATTCGCAGTTATTTTCAGAATACAAATTTTATTTACGTACATCCTATCGTTTAAATGATTAAAATCAACCATCCTAATAGATTCTGCTACAATAATTACAATTACAAGTTAATTCTCTCGAATGAAATCAAATGCCAACTTTTACGATGAAAACTTAAACATAGTCCAATAGAAATGCCTTCATCGCAATTAGGAGAGCATTGATGTGAAATTACTGGGAAATTTCAAGTTTCCTACAATTACTTCACATAGATATTTGGCGTTAATGTTGTGCAATAATATCCGGTTAATGTGAAACGGAGGAAAAGGGACATCGTCAGGGAAGGGTTGAATTGTACCGGTTTTAAATTAATGGATATTTATGAGAATACCTCGGGAAGGAATTCTTGTACAGGGAAGTCTCGTAATCTAAACATGTTTTGATACTGTGTACACATACGAGTACATGTATAATGACTCAGATGCAATAAGAATCACCTCGATTTAAATGTAGGTCAACGAACCTGATCACCAAACACATAATCTCGACGTTTATTTGATATGATATGGCAGTCATGTGTACACGAAAGTCCATAAACCTATATCCCATAAACAGATATTCAATTCACAAAACGGAAAAGGAATCTGAAGACGAAAACACACACCGTATGAAATATGAACAACAGAATGACTATAAAAACGTCGCGCAAAAAGTATGGGATGGTTATTAATCCCAAAGGAAGAATTACTGAAATGGGAACAGACCAAAACGGGGGGCAGTGGGAATCGTGCTAATGATGGCTTCGCCTCTAAGTGGCTTTGTTTGTTGGTTTTTGGTTGTGACGTTATTTATTAGCGGCATTGAATTGTAGAGCAGATAAATAGCTACAGAACGTATTGTTGTTCTGGTGCCAGACCTCGATGGGATTCCGCCAAAGCAATTAAATAGTTTTTGAGTTATCTGGGCCATTCGCTACGGGATCGCTTCCCTCAGTCCGAGGTAGATCATTACCCGTCCGTTAAGTGAAGTGACTACAGTATACATTACTTCGACGGGCGAAATAATGCTCGAGTCCTGTTCGAATTTCGATTTGAATTTCATAGCTTTTAACGCAGGTAATACTGGAGGTATTCGTTACTTTGAAACTATGTGTAAATATTGCCATTATCATTGTTTAACAATAGTGTTTGATAATTTTGATAGATGGTTTTATATTGTAAGGGATGTTCAATATTTTCCAATGATTTAGTATTATTGCCTTGCGATTGTCAGAGCATGATTTATGAAAATTACTTTAGGTTTAGTAAACTCCGTTCGAGTGAAGAAAAGGTATTCATAATAATAGTATTGGTAAATGGTTTTAAAGGTTTTTGGGTTCTTTTGCTACAAACTGCCGTGTTTACAACACCGATAGCATTAATGACTCTACAACTTGACCATTTTGACACTAGGTACTTAACTATTTTTTTCCTCTATTAACTATTATAATGGTCATTACAGGCTATACTTTACTTTGAGTATTCGGGCACATGTCTTCACCCTATAACATTGGTGACACCAGTCACTTACTAACTTGAACTAGACTTGTAGCACTATTGCTAATTAGCCAACCCTCAACCAACTCAAGTCAAATATTTTATTCAGTTTTGGCCCCAAACAGGCTCTTTCAAACGTAACACCCAATACTTATCTCCCTCTCATCTTCCACAGGAGCCGGCGGCCTCCGTACTACGGAGCTCCGCATCACGCCACGCGTGGTTCAACGAGGGAGGAACGTCACCATGGCGTGTTTGTACGACTTGGAAGACTATGGCGTCTATTCCGTCAAGTGGTACAGGGGCACCCAAGAGTTCTACAGATACTCCCCTTTGGAGAACCCAACGATGAAAGCCGTACCTGTCAGCGGGATTAGGGTTGATGTGAGTATTAACAAGATGATATGGCCATCTGATTTTTAAAAGAGTTAGTTCGCAATCTGTTTTAATCTTTTTATTTTTATTCAAAAAATAATGCAGGCATTAGGTTTAATTTGAGCTGTGCTAATATTTCATTATAAACATACTCGAAAAGGTAAAATTTTTCCGATTGTGGTTTTATAAGTCTTAAAAAAAGAAATCCAAAAATCCCCATTATTTTCAAATAATTACGCTTTTCGCAAAACTTCTTGCAAATCCCCCAATTTCACGAGAAAATTGTTATTCCATTAGTATAATTATCAAAATCAGATAGAAACTTCTACTTGGAAGTTGCGGATCTGGCAAACAAACTTTATCAGTTCCCTTGTTGCTGTGGTCAATGAGTTTATTAATGCACTGTCTTCTTTACTTAAGTTTTACTTCGCTAATAATTCCACCAGAAGCAAGAACTTTGTTCATTAAAACAAAATTAAGTTCGCGATCTCTACATTTATTCGTTCACTTTTGATATTGCTGGCAATTCATGCGAATTTTGTAGGTAAAAAAAACTCCGAAGATTTCTTTAAGATTCCAACTTTTTCAAACTAGAAAATCGAGTACATTGTATAAACAATGAACACATAAAGAATGCTAGTTTTAAAAGCAGCAGCTTTCAAAGCAATTACGTAATATCAGACCATCCACAGCACTATTAAGATTAAAGTCATTGCATTTGATGCCAAAAATAGCGGCCAAGCCAATAGTAAAAGCCTGAAGGCAATATGTTTGTCTAGCTGTAAGCTCCGTGCTTGGCGAGCACTCAAACGCTTATTTATTGGCACAGTATATTCGGATATAGTATTAAGGCTTGTTAGTGAGGTAGCCCAATTCGTCTTAAAGTGCAAGTTTGGATCAAATTCTGCAGCCAATAGGAGTAACGAACTGCGATGAAAGAGCAAAGACCTTCTCTGGGGTCGTTCATAATGAGTGAGTTAAATACACTGGAAGCGTCACAGATGCCAACAAGTGTTGTATTTAAACTTCGCACCTTGTAAACTGGCTCAACAGATTTTTTTATAGTCCACTGTGAAAATCTACAATTTAAAAGATTACGTACGAGTAAAGATAATCAAACCACTCTTTTCATTCAAAGCGCTAAGAGTACCAACAACATTTCGTGGTTTACCACGAACATGGCGTATACCGAGACAGCTATTTTGAGATCCAGTAATTTATTTCTTAATCAAGTACTTTTGAATACCATTTCCTTGTTTTAAATAAAGTATCAGCCTTAATGTCCAACAGCCTTAATGTAAGTAACAGCTGGGCAAAACCTGACACCACACTGAAGATATCAGTATAGTGAGGAGAATAAGGCGTAATTCCGATGCTTGATGTAAATTAAAATTAAATTACTAGAGTTTTGAAACAAGATTACCTTTAAAAAAGTTTCTGATGACTAAATAAGCCTGTGTTCTAACTCTAGGCCCTGGGTTTCTAACAAGAAGTAAACTTAACTTGTTACCAGAACGCTAAAGAAGATTAAGGGCAAAGTCCCTTCCGATGTAAAACCAAACAACAATGCTTAGGATATTTTTTAATAAGAATGTTGTAGGTTTGAATCTAGGTGATTTAAGTTCAGCTTTGCTCTAAATTGTTGGTTGGCTACCTACGCTCTCAATTCGCTTCGGCTAATTAACATTGCGTAAACTTAGAATTCTAAACCAAATCAGACACAAAAAATCTTCTGGAATCCCTCAGTTTCAGTCGTCGTTGAGTTAAGCGGAATCATACAGACAGACAAACGTTGTAACAATCGTTAGACTATGTCGGAAGCCTTGGGGCGGTCTAAAAATTCCGACACCAGGATTGGCCATTGACCTACACGGAATTTATAAATGAAAAACAGAAGTCGATCTTCTTTTATTCATACCATAATATATGCTATGCAACAATAAGAGATGATAGATTACGCGGCACAGGAAAATTCCTATTGACGTTTCAAAATATCATCTACCTTGCTATAACTTGTCAACTTTTCTCAATATTTTGACACCTAACGTCACAAAATGTCACCGAGATCGCAGCTAATCTTCGCCGGAGCATCAATATCGCAGTATCCGTCAGCTCGTCAAGCTCCCACAGTGATAAGCTTAGATCTGCTATAAACGGCTTTCCATTACTTGATTGCTACAAAATAGCTATGCATCAATATGATTCAGGTTCACTATGATTGCTGTATCTTTGGCTTTGATACATCGAATTGAAAATTTTTAGCTCTTATGCTCGCGTGTTATTTGGAATTGTTGGTAAGCTAAGTAAGATTTATGTGCATTTAGGTATATCAGAATCTATGTTATTACAATAAGTCTGTGGCTTGGACCCTCTGAGTGTTAACCAATAACCGTTTAGGTTTTTTCTATTTCACAGTGGTGATGTAATCTAAAGCCTTACCAAAAAAACCTTTACCATCGCTATAGTTAAAGTTAGTTTGAAAATAATTTTAAAAAGGATTTACAACGTAATGTCAATATTATCAGCAAAGTGACTTGAAATAAATGTATATACAATAGATACTTTAGTTCAAATACATTTCTTTAGTAAGGCTGTTAGAGTTTTTAACCGACTTCAGAATCTAAGAGATTCTCAATTCGAATGGATATTTTTTGATTTAGGTTCTATCATATTTTTTTTGTCCACAGAGGTTTAGATCCAACGAGACCCACGTAGTCTTAGTTCGAGTGACGGCGAATCTGAGTGGCAACTACAGCTGTGAGGTGATTCAGAACGCTCCTTCATACCCACAATATGTTGCCACGGGAAGACTGGATGTTGTTGGTAAGCTCTTAAATAATATTTTAACTTAACTGATGGGAAAAATATTAGAAACTCCGTCTGCCATTCCCTGCAAACCTACATAATATAATTCAACATTGAGATTGTCTAACACAAAAATTGCTATGTCAATGGCAGGACCGATGGTCTTTCTGGGATATTTTTATATTATTAGATATTTTTCGACTTCCACGGTCGTCTTAAGTTGGAAGATTTTAAGATTCATTTGATTATTTTCGAAAACTAAAATTACATAGTTGTAGGCTATTCATACTTTTTTATCGCTTATTGCCATCGCATTAGCTGCACTGTACCGTTCTTTATGTCTTGCAGTTCAACGGCAAATATGCCTTTGCGTTACTATCTACTGATATTGTTTAATCATAATTAATTAATTCTATCTCCCGCCCTACATAAAATTACTTCGGTCCTGTATTAACGATGATATCAAATTAATATTGAACCACAAAGCGTGAACGTATCGTAAAGTTGTTTATTACTCTGTTTTGCTTGGTAGCAGCTAACTTGGCAAGTAACTTAGTCGGTATCTAGCTGAAACTCGCTGATATGGACTATTAATGGAACCTTCTTAGGAGCTGAAGAGATAAGAAAAATTAACGCTTACAAAGACTTGTTCTGTATGAGGTTTATTTAGAAATACTTATCCTTGGTTGGCAATGCTTGGTAACCTTTGCCCAGCTGTGGGACATTATAAGATAGGTGTTGTTAATACAGAGCAAGTTTACAAGCTGTAAGCTGGCGAGTTCCAAAGAAAGTGTGCAAGACAGACTTGTTTCAAAAAAGCCTCTTTTCTCACTGAAAATATCAATACTTATAGACAAATAAGTAAATGAATACTTTTATAAATTTGTAATAACAGTGATATTATCAAATGAAGACATTACTTAATACAAAGAAAAATCACAAGAAGACAGCTCACAAAAATAACGAGCAAAATATAATAATCCATTTCCAAGGAAAGCTTTATTACAAGAGCACTATTACAAACGAACATAAGTTACACATTACCCTGCCATAATAACATTTACGTACATCACAACAGTATTTGACACTTCCCTCATAACAGAACAGAAACATATTTTATTAAACACCCTAATAGCCAAATCACTTGATTACAACCTGGCGTGCCGCGAGGAGGAAAACCGTAAAAAAATCTGACAAAGATAAATAAAGTTGGCCTAGTTTTGGTTTGGAACTAATGAGATTATCTTGAGTATGTGTGTCTGTGTTCCCGGGAGAATATTTTAATGTTTCATGTGTTTATTTGTGGGCTATCTCTCGAGGTAAGCGGACATTAGGCGCAATCTTCAGTTTTCAGGTGTTTAATGCACTACATCTTGAAGCTACTACAGGTCAAAGACTTATAGCACAAATTACACTAGAACCATATTGACACGAAGAAGAAGAGCATAAAATATAGATGTTGCGTGCCTGTACAACCTTAAAGAGATACTTAACTTTATATATAACTACTTGTTACCCGCGGTTCTAGCTTCAGTGCACCCGCTCCCATGCTTGCGGAACTTCAAGATGCTTGTAACTTATGTCCGTTTCCTAACTGTGATCTATGCAATCTTTGGGTTGAGTGTTTGGATGTAAAAACATAGCAGGTGGATTAGGGATAAGAAGTGATTTGGGGATAGAGTAGTGGTTTGCTTACAGTCAGTCTGTCTTTGCCGCCAGCTAAGCGATAAAAGCATACGGCAGCCAAGCAACCTACTTCCTCCTATTGCAATACCGTTGGTAGCCAACCGACACTGAAATGCTTACAAAATGTATTATTGTAAACATTTTATTAAAAATAACATTTCACTGTGATCATAATGCCAGTATGTATAAATATTCCCGGGAACCTTTCCCCACCCTCCCAAATACTTTAACCATCCCGAATTTTTTCCACTTGACCGACTCTCACTTTTACCTTTTGTTGCGAACTTCCAAAGTGAGGACGCAGGTGGTTGTACCACAGACTAAGAGAAAATAGAATTGTTTTTAATTTAGTTTAACTTTTTCAAAAAGGTCATCAGGTTTTGAATTTCGAACCTGTTTAAAATTTAAGGGAAATTGTAATTAATTGTCTTTGTCATGCAAATCGTTTTACCCTTTTTAATGGAGCATGTAAAACGTTACTTTTGTTTTGTTAAATATTATGTAGCGGGAATTTATTGTACATTTGTTTGTTAACTTTTGATTGTGTAACTTTTGAACCGTATTTACGTAATGTTACATTATGTATTGAACGTGAAGCGTGTTGTTAGGTGCTTATTATACATACGTAGTGGTATAGTGGAACAAGATTGAGGTCCCAGGTTCAACTCCCGGGTCGAGTGATGCATGTATTCGATTTACTTTACGAACATGACTCAGGTTTGAGGGCACCAACGCTCAGTAGGCAAGCACGGTAATTTCTTCTTATAATCCTCTCTCTGTTCAGTGAGATCAAAAACCTTGTAGCTCATTATAATTTTAATAATAATCATTTTGATAAAAAATATGCCTACAGGTAGTATAAAAAGTACCGACGAACATTCTCCTGTGAAATAAGTTCTACGTTCAAATTAAGATAATGTTATACCATAAACAAATAAACGTTATGTATATTACATTGAAATTTTCTCGGAAAACGTAGTTACTTAGTGGAACGTGGTTGTCAGCAACAGGAAATTGGTCAAAAGCAATATCCGACTTAGATGAAGCTCCGAGCATGTGAGAACGTGTATCGTGTCTTCAAGATTAACGTAATAATTGATAAACGAACTTTGATATTTAAATTAGTAATACATTTGAAAATCATACGTTGAATAATTCTCCATTTCTAGTGGTTAATGGTAGACTATAGTGAGAACACTGCACTGCGCAGGAGAGAGTGGAAGAGAGAGAGAAATACTGTTAAGATCTAGAGTACACTGTTACAAATTGAAAATGTTCAAGTGCATGATAAGGCAGTTATCATTAAAGTTTGGGGGTTCTACTATTATTGACATTTTCATAGATTCCTACCGTCTCAGTTATTGAAAATGTAAACTACTAAGCAGATACAATAATCAATGGTTTCCAATGTGCTCTACTAAGAGATCTTACATTATTTTTACGGCTGCACTGTCTCAAAACATGTGTTCAAAACAGTTGATAAATGTCTTATTTCTGTAACTATCACATTTTAAATTTGACAAACACTTCCATGCATTTCTAGTTCTACGTTAGTTCCATCCCAATCTCTAGTCACGCGAGAGTAATATTTTTACAATTTCAACTATGTTAGTCATTCATGTATTTATCACGGTTAAAGGTTTTAATAACGTGCCTAAAACAAATACAAGCATTTCATTCAGAACAGTTTAGAATATTTCATTTCACAATTGATTTCTGTTTTGTTTTCATTTCACGATATTTGAAATCTGATCACGATTCCAAATTCTTTGTTTTAATTATTTTTTGTTTTTGCGTTCTCTGAATATTTTGTGACATCGATACCGGTTCGGTAATTATTGGTATCTGTTCAATATTCAATAATGTCTGTTATCTGTTTGTGTAATTCGTAACTGATTTTATGAAATAAGCATTTATTATAGATTGAATATTTGTAGAAAAGCGACAAGTCAGCTACTATGCAAACTATTTCATAAAAAAAATGTCCTTTCGTTCATAATTTTACGGTTTGCTATGGACAAATTACTTAATTAATACGAAACAGGTATAGCACAAAGATTAAAAATCTTACGACAATTTTTAATCTTACTGGTTGGATTATAAACCAACTGCGTTTATAATGTTATGGTGACATGTATTTTTGTTGTATCCCTCGTGGCGTAGCTTGACTAAGCGATTTAGTTCGTTGCGATTGTTAAGCAACGTGCAGCTCGCTCCTTACTGGTGGCATATAGTGGCATTTCTATCTGAGCGCTACCGTGCTCCGGAGGGCACGAAAAGAAGTCGGTCCCGGTTGTTTCATTCGTTAGATCATGTCGGAGGCCTTTAGGCGGTCTAAAAACTCTGACACTAGGCTTGGTCACTAACCCACTCGAATGAATGAATGAATTTTGAAAAGTCTTCTTTGTCCCAGGAGCCGGTGGTCTGCGAGCGACCGAGCTTCGGATATCCCCTCCCGTGGTTCAGAGGGGGAGCGACGCGATCCTCGCCTGCCACTACGAGCTCACCGACGCCCCTCTCTACTCCGTCAAATGGTACCGAGGGCGCCACGAGTTCTACCGATACTCGCCTACTGAGACACCTGCTACCAAGATCTTTCCCTTCGCTGGGATCAATGTTGATGTAAGTATTTAGATTAACGAAAATGTAATATCTCTTACTATTGCACTCAGAGACATCCATTTAATCGATATAACTAATTGATGTAATTTTACTTAGGAAGTATTTGTGTCTCTGAATACGCTTCAGGATCTAAGTGTACACACTTAATGAGTCAAGTATTGTAATACTTGACTACTTGACTCAGTATTGTAATACTTGACTCATTAAGTGGTACATGGTTTGATCAATATTCTACAGATATTCACAGGTTTTGTGGTCTGAAACCCGAGCAGTGGGTCGCAATACAAAAAAAATCGAAGCGTTGACCCAGTCGAATATCATTTATATTTGTTCTAGCGAATGTATGCTTATTCAGATGCAGAGGAACTTAAAAATAACAATTTATATAATTCTTAAAAATCTTCAGTTTGACCTAATAATATAATATCTCTGCAATAATTTTTAAACTACAAAATAATATATTCATAACTATTACCGTAAAGGTACTTATGGGACACATTAAACATTTAAATATTACATGCACCGTCTCTCAAGAGTACGGAAGTAGCGAGCATGTTAGGACGATTTGTCTTCTGCCACTGTCAAGGCACACTGGTTACGTCATGTAAATGCATACTCAAGGCACTACGGCCAATGAATGCCTCTCTACTTTGAAATAGGAAATTATTTCCCCAAGTTTCATAGTGGGAACCATTAGTACCCGTCAAAATTTAGGAAAGGATTACTTTGGGACAGCAAGGAAAAAATGTGGCGCACTTGACACGAGTGTCCCTTGGGTTCTGTCTGCGGATGTGATTCGGTTTAGTTAACTTTAAAGGAAGCGAATGGTAAAGGTATTTTATGACACATTTCCTGACGCTTTCCTCACGTCTCTAAATAACAAATATATAGTAAGCATTGCTAATTTCAGGTATTAACTATTTTGTGTGAATATAGCTTAATACACACTATCTAAAAACACAACACATTATAATGAACTGAAGTCCTGAACCAATGGCATCAATTTTCGAATCGAAGACGACTACTCCTGCAGAGGAAAAAGGTTTAGAGATAAGAATGAAATAAAATCACCAAACCTTTTTCCTCTTCAGGTGCAATCGTCTTCGGCTGGAAAATGACGACACTGTTTCACATTTTGGGAAAATAAAAAAATAGTATAGGTACTTATGCTATTGGGTTTCCATCTATTAAAATGATTCATTCCAAATAGCATTAAATCACCGCCGTATGCACTGTATGAGTTTTAATCACGATTCGATTGGAATATCGATACCGTTCAAAACTTTCTGCATCCAACTTAGAGAGGAAATTAGAAAATCCAAATTTCGAAGTAATTTAAAAGAACTATCAGTCAGTGGCTTGCATTCGAAAGCACTCGCATTTGAAAAGTAGCAATCGTTGTAAAGCTCGCTACGAAGGTCCCGACTTAATTAGTACTGGCAGGAACAAAATCACTTTTTATTTTCAACAAGTTTATGGAATCAAGCTTTGTTCTTACTTCTGTGTTGTCGGTAATATTTCCTCTCCATAATCCTATTGCAAATAAAAAGCTCACTTCAAAAAAATGTGTTGTACTTAGAATATGTATGTTAAATAAAATATTTCTTAGATTCGGGTATTCTTGTAACCTTGGTCCCGGCTTTTATAGTTCCAAAACCCGCATTCGGACACGCAGGCCGGTTTAATCATAAATATTTTATAAAATAACTCGAGTGTCGGTATTTTTTACCAAATCCTTTACTCACGTTCTTACTTATGTTACTTTGAAGTTACACGTTCCATATATTTTATTCGTTTGTACCATTTATTAGATTTATCACATGCGTCAACGGAAATTACATGTTGTTTGAAAAAACGTAGTCGTGATAACCTAAAACTAAATAAAAACGGCAAAAAATATTTAGTAAACAAATGTATTTCGTTATCTCCAAGTCGCTTAACATTACTTTAAATCTCGTTTTGCGTCATGAACATTTATTTCAGGTAACGGTACTATTAAAACTTCTTGTTGTGGAAAAATATGTGTCTTTAGACGATGGTGCAAAAAAACCTCGGCCGGGTAACGCAACTGCCTCCATAACTCTAAAGGGGGTTCTTTACAATTATTTTTACCTGTTGCGTCGAAACATTGTACTTTATCGCTCGGAATTTAGTTAATATCCTTCAGGTTCAATCTAGTGGAACAGAAATATGGTTTTGTTTAACATCACCTTAAAATATAAGTAGCAAACAATGATGTAGAATGGTTTCAAGAGCTTTTCCTTAGTTAAAATTACGCTTCGGGTTGTTATGGCCTCCGCAGGTATTAATGCCGAAGTAAATGGGCTAAATAATGCTTTATGCTGATAATGAAACCGTTAATGTTAAGTTTCTTTCCCTGCGGGGAATGAAAATGATGGTTGGTTGTATCTTCATTTTCATTATAGTTATTTTGTTGAAGCTAAACATTATTTAGTGGCCTATTTGTTGAGCGTATAATGGCTCTGGTTTGTGGTTTAACTTTTTTAGATTCTCTTAATGGAGTTTGAGATATAGCTTTTAATAAGGTTGTAGGTAACAATGGAGTTGGAGTACTCAATGAAGTATGAGAATTTTGAATAGGAATAGGCTAATTTATATCTCGTTTAATATCAAACTAAACCAATCGAACTGCAAATATAAAGAAATTGAAAATTAATAGATTTAGCCAATTTCAGACAGACGTAGATATGAACAACGATTATTTTCATTGTTCAGAGGCGTCCATCTTATAGTACTCAATTCAGTTTTGTCTTAAATTTGAAACAATCTTGTCAAAGATCTCCAGTTAAAATAATGATATTAAGTTTCCTTACTTGGAATAGATTAACAGAGGAAATTGATAAAGGAGGTGGAACTGAAATATTATTTGCCTTTATCGGTAGACTACTAACTAGGGAATAACTGGAGTGTGAAGATCTTTTGATGATTTCAAATTTGGATTTTGATTTTACTTATCTAAACACAAAATCCATACTAATTTTATGATAAGGTCACGTTACTAAACCTTTTCTACAGAGGAATATATGATAACATACCATAGTAGCACTATATAATAGCATTGTCCGCGGACCTCATAAAAAAATTGAATTGGGATTGGTCTTGATTGAGATTGAGTTCGTAATTAGAGTTAAAAATTCAAAACAATCCTAAAGCGAAACCACCAACCCTTTTTGTAACATCATTAATGTATTTTCCCAATGGCAGTTTTGACAGTAAATTCCGATTTCGCTTGGTTAAAATTCGATCGTTTTAGATGGTCAGTGCGCCGCACTAAATTGGCTAGTAATCAATGCGAGGTGCGGACTTTCATGAAAACCAGTTTTCTGTGTACACCAAAGTACGCATAATCTTCTTCTGAAAAGTCACGTTGGAAATATAAATGCAACTTGTCGCTTTAGCTATTGTTTTCATCAACATCGGATTTATAGCGTTCCCACAGATTCAGTTTTCCTTTGAGAGTGGGGGCTGTAATCTACTGGCGCGCTCAGTGCAGATTTGTGGATTTTACATCTCTGCATTTTTGGACCTGAAATATGGGGATTTCCTCACATAACATTTGCCTGGCTTGCAGCTCTGAGGCAATGAATAAAGTCGGATTCAGCGAAATGAAGTTGAGATCACTACGTCATTCTTGGTAATGTAATAAAGTAGTTTTAATAGTTTTATATAAGTAATTTGGATGAATATAGTGTTTTTGGACGGATACGCGGTTTGTTTCAGTTTGATAAACCGTTATCTCGGTATATACAAAGTTTAACTTATTGATAACGTCACCATGTCCCAGCTAACAATAAACTTCACACTGCAGCACTGGTAGAGCCACGCGACAGTCATAGTCATACCCAAAAACTAAATCTATTAGTATAATTACGATCGTTGCGTAACAATAAAGTTGGTTAGTGATAAAAAGCTTTTAAAGAACGTCCTTCATTACAATCAAAAGTGTAATTACTCTTCTCATCTGGTAATATTTAACTGCTTATAAGATCTAAACTCTGAAGTCAACACGAAAGTTGCCCATAAACGCTGACCAGCCTAAGTTCCTCCGCCTCAATTACGCAAGTCTAATATTTATCCCGTCGTAACTTGCACCAGACCTTCAAATTAAGGTTACCCGAGAACTAGGAATTTAATTAATTCAAAAGGGAAACGAAGGTAGGTATTGTTTATATCTCAAATAAATGGAGCGTAAGATCTAATTATTCAGATTCGGTTATCAGACTGGCTGATTTGTGATTCCCCTTCTGTTTATTTAATGAGAGTTTAGGGGCTTAATTGCATGGTTTGTTTAACTAAATATGTGCAAAATGTTTAAATATACATTAAAGGTTGTTTGTTCGACATTTTATCTGGTTTGTTATGGTAACGATGGGTTAATGTACTCGTGCTGGGCTTTATTTGAAATCTTGTTTTAAAAAGTTATATGTATTGTTTTTGGGGCATTATGACTCTTGATATTACATGAAGTTGTCGGCTGCATGCAACATATGGTGACTGCATAGGATAGGGTCGTCAGTCGCATTCGGTGAGCGACAGCACTTGCAGCTGTCACCTTATTAGGTATTCGTTCGTAGTCGTCAAACATCTTCAATCTTCATCTTCATCGTCAAACCTTCGGTGACTTCTTCTACGTGTCAATATGGTTCTATTTAAAATTATATGGAGGTAGGAAAAGTTATGCAGCAGCAATTGCGCTTTCTGTAGCTCTGCACAGCTCCTCCATTCTATTATAAAATATAAGGACATGACAAGGAGCATGTCATGTGCCTTAATTTAGTCACCGAAGTTGATACTTCGGTGACTAAATTAAGGCATTATATTGATATACAGGGTGAGCAATCCAAATGGGTCAGTATGGAGGTTTTGGAAACCATAACAGATAGCGAAATCTTGGCTTAGGAACCATGACGTTGATTTTAGTAAAAAGAAAAACTGCATTCCTAAACTTACAAAAATACGTGTACTCGGCCCAGGAATCGAACCTGGACTTTTTGAAAAATTAAATTTCGTTATTTTCCTTTGAATATCGGTTATGTAGCTCTTAAATAGTAAATGTTACTAAGAAACATGATATCTAAAACTAATAAAATGCATTGTTTTTAAACAACGAAGTTTTATTTTTCAATACTTCAGTGCCGCCGCCGGCCCTTTGACTTTGTATGGGGAAGTTTTAATATTATTTAAGTAATTGAACAAAGACACAACAAAAAGAAAATTATTTTATTTCAGTAAATGTTCAAAATGGTATGTTCAATTACGATTCCTGGGCCGAGTACACTTATTTTTGTAAGTTTAGGAATGCAGTTTTTCTTTTTACTAAAATCAACGTCATGGTTCCTAAGCCAAGATTTCGCTATCTGTTATGGTTTCCAAAACCTCCATACTGACCCATTTGGATTGCTCACCCTGTATAGTCCTCCAGCCGTTTTCGGCCACGGCGACCACTCTACTCCTAGCTTCGACGTCTTGTATGTGCTCTAACATGACTCCCGTAGCCGATTTTGCTGGCGAAGGTACGCGAGAATAATAATAAACTGTAAAAGAAATGAAAATATGAAGGCTAAAAATAAGTCTGCGTCCCATTAGTATAACAAACGTTATCCTTCTGTAGAATTCGACTCATCTCACGCATCAAATAGTTGCGAAACAAAGGAGAAACGTCCACATTTGTGATATGAAAGTAAACGGTTGGCTATTACGTTTTCCTTGTGATATGTACTCACTACTATACTCGTAGCTGTAATATAAGTCTATGTTACAGTCAAACGGACTAAAGTAGATTTACTTATATCATCCAGTGTTTTTGACGCTTGAAAAACGAATTGAGTTCTACTTTAGTATGATAAGAACTGTTAGGAAGTTTTAGCGCTACACACACAAAGTGCTGCGGGCCGCTGCGGGCCAGTGTGGCGCCTTTCATACAAATAGGTACAAGGGACACAACGTCACGCGACCCGCACCCGGCCTGCAGCCGCACAATGTATGTCTTGCGCTTTAGATGTTCATAAAACAAAAACACGAGAGCTGGTCAATAACCTACTCTAACTTCTTTCTCTCTTAACTCGGTTCGGTATATTAAATATAAGCGTAATGATATGTTTGTGCTGTTCGTATACTTAAGTTTAAGCTTAAGTTTCAAATACTCATAACTCACACTAGTGTTTTAACATTCTGAACAAAACTAACGTTATACTGTAACAAAACAGTAGGTCGTAGAAACAGATTGAATATATGAACAGATGCGGGCTAAAGGACGGGGAAAAATGAGGGAGTGTTCACAAGAAATGTTCTCTCTGTTGGCTGTATAGAGGGGATTGCGTTTATTCTCCAATTGTGCCGCAGATTGTACTAGATTGTTCGAATGACAACGCCGCTGTGATTCACAGATTATGAATATGTTAACTGTTCGTTCTTTGGTTATGTTTGTTGGGGAAATATAGAATAATTTATAAGAATATCATTGTATATACGTTGATGTTAATACAGTCTATGTATAATATTATTGCGTAAAGGAACATTACACTGTTGTACATTATTTTTACCACCAACACAAGGTGATAAAAGTGTGACTTGTCTGTGTGCATGTGTGGCTACACAGTAATATCGATGCAGATATTAGTTACCTGTACATGGGACTGTTCAAAATGTTCGTTCAAACTGAGGTCTGATATAGTTAGTAAACATGAAACACAGAACACTTTCGATAGGTATCAGTAATCTTTACTGAGAAAATCTGTGATATACGACATCATCAATAAATGTAATGTATTATACCCACGCGTTCGCTGCAAAGAGAAAATGTTATCTCCGCGAAATTACGTCATTATCTAAAATTCTGACGTCCCCAAAGGTTTTAACGTTTGATTTTCTAAGAAGCTACGAGTCTCAGTCTAGCTTTGGTGAGTGTACTGGAATGATTTCTTATTTATTTTCTTCCCTTTCTTTATAAATTCGCTTTGATAAATACTCTGAAGAGACTCCGTCGGGCTTAGTGCGTTCGAAAGAAACAAGAAACATTAAGGAAGTTATTTTTAAATCAGAAATGTACTTTATTATTAAACGGTACAACTATTATGCTAGTTAATTTTAACTCATACTAGACAGACATAGGCATGTGAATTAGCATGCTTACATGCCAGTAAGTAAGCAAGAGCTAGCATGTTACCCAGACATTTTCTATTAGGTGCATTTTCATTGAAGCGAAGCGAAGCCCGATTTACCAATCACAGCACATTGCGATTGTCAAACAACGTATCTGCATTGTGATTGGTCAGTTGAGCTCCGCACAACTCCGCTCCTTTTCAAAGAAAACGCACCCTCAATTCCGTATTCCGGTCTCAAGTTGATACAAAGTTGTTTAAAACTTCGATTCGTTTCTGATTTACAATTGTAATTTCAATAAAATCAAGTGTCAATGAGCCAAATTGGAGTGAAGTGAGTCAAGCACCTACTTTTGTTGAGAACACAACACTCATCTACTTTGGTGAGTTTCCTCAAAATGCTCCGCATTATTTATGCGGCCCGCCCTATGAGGAAATGTCTTGGATGAATAAAGTCTCGGATTTTTTTGAATTAAATTTTGAAAGGCTAAAATGTGAACCTAATTCATTTGTTTTTAGGATCATTTACTCTACGTTGTTTAAGGTCGTTTATTATAATTACATCTTATTTTTAGTGTAAGAGATAAGGATATTTATTTATTTTCCTCAAAACCGTGGGTCATCAAAATATGTCCCAGGTTGAATAATTTTAAATGAACATTTTTAAATTTAATACACTTGACACATGGACAACGGTTTTAGCAATCAATATTGAAAATTGCATTACATTACGTTTTGGGTACATAGATTTTATGTTTAATTGTACCTATATTACGTGTATTTTGGTGTTGTCTAATTGATATTCTATAAATGGGCACTGGGACAATGCGACACCTGAATAAAATCAACTAGAATCAGCAACTGAATCGACTGCAATGATTTATTTACAAAATTGTTTGTTGAGTGTTTGTCACAATATGTATTGTCTGTTTGTTCAGTTGGCGCGATCGAACCAGAGCCAAGTGGTCCTCACCAGGGTGAGCTTCGGCCTCTCGGGGAACTTCAGCTGCGAGGTGACCGCCGACGCGCCCTCCTTCGCCACTTCCATCGTATCTAATACCATGGAAGTTGTTGGTGAGTTTCACTTTGGGTTCAAGGTGTTCATGTTGAGTGAGTTTATACTTTGAGCGATGGCTCAAAATATATTCGATGGAATACAGTACAACGTAAGTGTCATGCATATGCAGTGCAATCTTGAAAATCGCTGACTGCAGCTCTGTTGCAGCATCATGAAGGACTTAAGATAAGATAAAGTATTAATCCATTTAATTAAAGACATGCACATGACTAATATCAACATAGACTTTAATATAATGTCTATTGTATAATATCTGCCTTAGTTTCTATGCACAAAGTTCGCAGCATATTTCCTTAAATGTGAAAAAAAAGAAATCCGGTTGAACTGTATCAGTTCTGCCTGATTCCAACGGCCTCTACGTACGGTATACCTGAGAGACTGTTTCTCCCCCAGTGCTGCCGCCGTCGTCCCCGGCGCTGGTGACGAGCCAGCACTACTACACGCCGGGAGACATCCTCAGAGCCAACTGCTCTTCAGGCCCCAGTCGGCCGCCGTCCGAGCTTACTTTCTACATTAATGACTTACCTGTGAGTATACTTCATATTGTACCTCTTGATGTATGATTTTTTGTATTTTGCTGACTGACAGATCAACTATAAAGTGAAATTTCGTACTAGGTTTTTTCTGAATTTGGAATAAATTAGACAATTTAAGTATAATTTATGTCGGGTGAATTTTAGAAATCTGTAATGGACTGACATATATAAAAGTTTAAAAGACTAAAAACTGCCCCGAAGGTGTCTGAATGACTCCTCCTGACTTCTTAATGCCCCATTGCAAAGCAAAGGACGTTACGCTCGATGAAGATATCAATACAGTAGTTCCAAGTAATAGCTTCATCAACATTCCTTAAAGTGTTTCGAACAGCAGCATTACACCTTAAATAATATCATTAATCCACCATCTTAAACAACTTGAAAGCCTTACACTAACAGTAGATAAAGTAAATGAAATACCAACCTGAAATTCAGTTACTTTCAAGAACGGAAACAATAGTTCTTGAATCCATTCCAGTTTCGAAAATCTAGTACTCAAAAGATTCACGATGCGAACGCATTAAAACTTAGCACTATAGAAAACCAGATTAAACAACTATGGTTTCAACTTTAAGTATGCTTTTGTTAATAAAACACTTTAGTCTAAATTGAATTATGACTATGAGTAATGAATTTCATAGTACTTTTAACTTCGGTGTGATTTTTAATTTTCTTTAGTTATTTTGTGTGGTACATTGAATGAATTTTTCGATTAATCAGTTGGGAATATTGGTAAACCGTGGAATGCGTTTCATTAATGAATCGGAATAAAGCATAGCAATTAAGAGAAAATTAATAAATAAATGTACGGGCTTTTAAAAATATTGTGTTTATTTCCATGCGGTCTTTCTATTACATTTACTTACTATGTTACTAAATTAAAAGTTCTGCTTATCCCTTTGAAGGATATTTTAAGACCGTTTTAATTGAATACTGTTTATATAACTTACAATATCTCACTGTTGGGCAAAATTCTCTAATTTCACTGAAAATATCAGTGGAGTGAGGAGGCTAACGTGTCATCAACACGGAAGCCGACTCCGGGTTGGTGATTTCAAACCCGATTAATGTTTGAAAAGTAATTTGGAAACAAGCTTTGCCTAACATATTGAACCCGAGACCTCGGTTTTGGCAGGCGAATGTACTAACCCACCGAGGTTCCCATACGGTTGAATAAAATGAATATCCGAATATATATTCGTTGAGTATCCGATCCAAAACAAACACATATAATCGGATGCCAAAATAGTAATTAAACGATAAATACAATTTAAACATTTACGTTACCTGTTCCGAATGGAATTGCCTATTCATTGTTTTGTGTACAAATTCGGTATTTGTTCGTACGAATGTTCATATATTCGTGTTTTATGAGTGCTTGTCACTGTCCCAAACATACGGGTAATTAAATTGACGGAGAATGTTATCATTACTTTCGTGTTATGTTAATTAGGGCGTTTGCATTTAGCCCTGATGCGAACAGAAAGCGCGTACTTTGCCAAGCTTCAAAGAGGGGAAAAAGTACAGCTTCCAAATTATACCTACGACTGAGGCTCTCGCTTTTTTTGGATAATTTTGATTTTGCAAAATAAATTCATTTAAAAAACTGAATATTGCCTTTATATTTGAAAGTTACTGACAAATTCCTATTAGAAATTTTCAAAAACAAATGTTTAGTGTCGGAAATCAAAATTCAGTACCAATTTGCACAATCTAAATACAAAAGCAAACTCCTCGAGAATATGCAAAAATTCTGTCATTTATTAATAATCGTCGTATCATAAAAATAACCATAAAAGCCTTTATAAAAGTTTATACAGCATATACTAATATGTGCTAATGTACTAAACAAGCAGAATTTCTGTGGGCAAGTGTTTATTTCGTTTGTTGTTGATATTAGCAATTTTCAGCTTTGTTCGGCCTTTCTGTGTGGACCTCACAATAATGACCGCTCTCGACATTCACGTACTTAATGAGTAATTATTAATTTAGAAATGTTCCAGGGGATTTTGATTACATTTGTTACTCTTTTCAAAGCTTTAGATATTTTAAAACAGTTTTTCATAATAATGACTTTAAACGTCAAGCGTTTGGGATGCGAAGACACTTGGTCACATGATAAATTTATGATCTTTATTCAAAGCAAGCAAGTTCGAGTGCGTAAGTGGACAACCCTGGTGTCCGGGTTTTTAGACCGCCTATAGGCCTCCGACTTAGCCTAACGATTGGAACAAACAGAACCGACAAATTTACATAAAATGCCCTGGTCACAGTTACCTATGCTACGGTGACTGTATACGGCTACCGTAACATATGAAAAAAGCAAATAAAAAGCTTAAAATAATTACTACAATAATCTAAACAGCGAGCGATATATCTCGCCAATCTAATATAAACAATAAATAACTCAAAAGTTTGCTCGTTTTCAAATCTGTATCGGCATGATGGATGTTTAGTCTCGTTACGCCATTACCGACCGGGAGCGATTTCAGTCATTTGTTAACTTCAAATGGTGACAATATTTTATACTTCCAACGCTAGCGATGTTCAGTGGTTCTACTCGTATGAAACCTTCTTTTTGACTGCCCAAAATTGAGGTAATAACGTTCTACGTCTCATTAAGGCCATTATTATTTTCTTAATCTTCAATCACCCAACCTTACAAAGTATGTCAATTAACATACTTTTTAAACTCACACGATTTTCACATATTACGAGTATACTAAACTAGCAGCGCCCCGGGTTTTACCCGCGTTGTACCCGTTCCCGTAGGAATTTCGGGATGAAAAATAGCCTATAACCTTCCCGTTGAATGTGGCTATCTATTACAAAAAGGCTTATTCAAATCGGTTCAGTAGTTTCTGAGATTAGCGCGTTTAAACAAACAAACAAACAAACAAACAAACAAACAAACAAACAAACAAACAAACAAACAAACAAACAAACAAAACAAACTCTTCAGCTTTATAATATTAGTATAGATGAAACGGGTCTGTATTGCGTTAGAATACATAACGTATTCATTAAAATAAATACGTACCGACGTTTCGAGAGGATTTCATCGCTCGTGGTCACGGGATGACTGAATCTGCTCGAAACGTCGGGGACGTATTTTAATAAATACGTTATATTTTCTAAAGCGATACACACCCATTTAATTCAGTATATCAATTAAGTACAAGATTAACCCGGTGGTTCCAATGACGAATTAATAGATGGCGCTAGTGTGAGAATGTAGATCGCATTTTTCAAATTTAGTGGGTGCGCACCCATAAAGGTAAAGCTATCTTTCATCTTTATTAAATTAGTAGATGTATATTTGTCAGTTCTATAATATAAAATTTAATCGCTGAATAAATGTTGCTAAGCGCATAACTTCAGAACGACTGCACCAAATTGGATGATTCTTTTTTAATGTGTTCCTTATTGTCAGGACAAGGTTTTTATATAAGTAAAATAAGGAATAAAAATCTCAAAATTCCCACGGGAACGGGGGCGCTGCGTGTGAAACCGCGGGGCACAGCTAGTATATTACAGAAGAGAAAAGTATATATTTAATACCCTATTAAAATATAACATTAGTATTTTTTTACGTAATCAAAGCGCTTTCATTAAAACAAATAGTTTTTCAATCCTTTTTTCGCTCTTCAGTTTAATTAGAAAAGATCTCTTCCAAGTTTTCATTAAAAATGTTAGTGGAGATCAGAGGGTATCGAACTAACAAGCGAATAAGTTTTTACTTCGAGATAAAGAGTTTTCGGATAGTTTTTTATACAAGTTGATTAAAGGCAACTTTGCCGAATTAATGACTGAATAAATGATTTAACAGATTCTAAAGATATCATTTAAGGAACGTACATATATCATCCTAGTTTATGAAGAAGACTTATCATCAATGAACCATCTCAAACAGAAAAAGTGCGCTAAATATGTTCCTGTGGCGTAGAAACTACGATGCCAGAGAAAAGTAAACTTATAACACCTCTCTTTTTTTAGTTAGTTAAAACAAGTTTTTCATAACAGCGTTATTTTTATTATGCATTGTTATCCACACTTAACGTGTGTGCAAAAGTCACAATAAAACATGAGAAAGGAGGAACGGAGAAGCTAAATAAAAGTTTCTAATTAAAAGTGTGACGCAAAATTTTATCCCCATAATCGTGAAAACATTTTTAGTATTTATTTGTCTTTAAACCATATCATCCCTGTTCAGTGTACATAAAGGTTTTCTTCATGTATTTCTCTACAAACTATGTGTTTTTACACATAGGTATTAATGGTTAAACACTAGTCAATTCTCAAAGTACTTACTTTTAATTAAATAAAACATTTTGTACTGTAGCTCCATCCTACTTAGTGTTTCTCGAGGAAAATAAGACATGAATTTAACAACCCGTGATGGCATAGTTCTTGTTCGAAACTTCCTAAGTTATTATAACAATAAGAAACTTAAATTATGTTCTTAATGAACGTAACAAGCTTTCTGAAGGAATTTAAACATTTTGCTCGCGTACCTACATGTTCAATCAATAAGTCTCGCGTGGGATGGTTCGAGTTTGAACTTGTTCGATGTGGAACATGTATTAAAAGTAAAGGGAAATCGTTGTAAAATAATATCTTTACTAATATTATAAAGCTGCAGAGTTTGTTTGTTTGTTTGAACGCGCTAATCTCAGAAACTACCAATCCGATTCGAATAATAATTTTTGTAATTTATAGACACATTCAACGGGAACTTTCCATCTTGATATAAATTGGTATAGTAATAATAGAAACCGACTGATATCTCAAGGAAATACGCAACTGAAAGTATAGGTTCTTATAAAACGAATATCCCTTCGTAAGCAGATGTGCCAAAGACGGTTGGAGCAAGTTTCCTCACAAGTTTGTGGTTCACAAGGTAACAATGACGTAGGGTCCCGGAGGTACGCCTGCTTAGTTGATTTTTAGGGTTCTGTATTCAAAGAGTGGTAACGCCTCGGTGGTCTAGTGGTATGTGCAGTCACCTGCCAAGACTGAGGTCTCGGGTTCAATTTCCAGGTTGAGCAAAAACATGTTTCCTACTTTTCAAACATGGCTCGGGTTTTTAGATGACCAACCCGCAATTGGTAAGCGTGGTGATTATGCCTAATCCTACTCACTGTACAGATCTTCAGTGAGGTGAGAGGCCTTTGCTGTGGGACATTATAGGCTAATACTTTACTCAAAGGGTAAAAACGGGACTGCTAAGACTCCGCTGTCCGTCCATACGATTGTCACCAAGCTGTTCTCTCCTGACAGTTCACATTTTCGGAGATGATGCAATTTTGTTGCTGAACATACCTAATTAGAATAAAATGAATATTTAAGAACATCTAAAAGCAAATATGACTGCTGTTTTTATAAATGGTACAGAACCCTCCGAGCGCGAGTCCGACTTGCTGTTGGCCTGTATTTTTGCTGAGTTTTCACAGTTGCCACAGGAAAACCATGTCATAGCATTCTTAATGGTTTATTTATAGATATTTGTTTGGGAATAGACATACGGTAACAGTTTGTAAACTTTGGAGCAATATTAGTTTCTATATTTGATTTCATGCTATTACACTTTTAACATAGGTACATACCTACAACATAGGTACATATAACATATCTAAAGTGATAAATTGGAAAAACTTAAATTAGTAACGTATATGTCCTATCTAGAATTGAACAATTCCAAAACAATTTCAATCATATTAAAGTAAAATGTATGATACTTATCATTTTCGAATTCTTCCTCTGAGATAGTGCATTAAATAAGTTTCCGACGAATACCTTCATCATAATACGATTATACTAAATACTTTAACTATAATCTTCTGACCGAGTGAAACATACATGCTCGAGATATAATACGTTTATTCCTGATACACTGTATGTTTGTTTGTCACCACATCCATTAGCCATAAGCTCTGCTAAAAGGAATTACAGACTAATCCCTTTATTACCCTCTGTATACCAGTGAAATACGTATGATATGGACTGTTAGCTCTGTACCTACAATACTAACATGTGTAGGCATTATAGATCGGTTTTGATTCATAATCTGCCTGATAACACCTATTTCGATGTTGTATTACCTAAACTATTTGAGCTGAGTTAAGCTTATTTGTATTATGCCTTTGATTATAATAACTAATTGTTTAGCACAAAATATTGTCTATCAAAATACGACAATGTGTAGTACGAATAACTATGTAACTACCTTTTAGCGTTGCGATAGTCTTGGTACATGTATACTTCTACCTTTAGATTATTTATTCTACTTGTGGTCAAATATGATGTGGTTGGTCTCAAGAAACAAGTCTTGAGAAAGTATCTTATACTATAGTCTCGATATAATTGATTTAAAAGGCAGTTGGCCACTGAACGAAAACCCCACTCCAGTCCATTGAAAGATCGTAGTTCGTTTCAACCCAAAGGATTGTTATCAAAGAGTCTCTAATGAAAACATTCTCCCACCAGGTGACACCAGGTCAATACAACGTGCACCCAGCATCCGAGGGTCTCCTCCGCTCCGAGCTGAACGTGCAGATTCAGCTGTGGCCCGCTCACTACGAGAGAGGCGCCCCCATACTCAGATGTGAAGCCAAAGTGGGGGATCTGTACAGAGACGACTCCACAGTCGCTCTGTACTCAGCGAATAGCGACCCTAAGATTGAAAGAGGTGAGATTATTACATCATTAGGTTAGTTTAGTAGGTTAGTGGGCAACCCTGGTGGAGTGGAGGTTTTTAGACCGCCCAAAGGCCACCGACTTAATCTAACAATTGAAACTACTGTGGGACTGAAGATTTTCACTCTTCTTCGTAGAAACCGTCTGAAGATAGTAAACATGATATGATAATCATGACTCTTTTGGTAACATAAAAATTATATCTCTATTTAATATAATAAAGAAGAAGAGTTGGTTTGTTTGAACGAGCTTTCTCAGAAATTACCAATCTGATTCGAATAATTATGTCTGTAATAGATTTTTCATTCCGAAATTCCTACGGGAACGGGCACATCGCGGGTAAAACAGCGGGGCGCTTCCAGTTGAATTATAAAGTGAAACAATACATTGTGCCTGTCATGTTTTTAGCCAATGAATTCACACCGCATACAAAATGAGCGCAAAAACCACAAACAAATATTGGTTCAATGAAGTTATTACATTAATGATGTAAATATTTATAACACAAAGGGATATTTATTACAATAGGTAATTTACAAAAACCAATAGTATTTAAGGTTATCGAACAAAACACAAAAGTTATAATACTGAACAAATAATGACCGAAAATATATCATCACACAACCACGATACTATTTTAACACATTCGCAAATGAGTTCAAAATTCGAACAGGCTTAAATTATAATTGAATTTACATAAAGTTATCGTTTAAAAGGTTATCACAGTTTCGATAGTTAGATAACGTTCAGTGCGGGAGTGACCTGAAACCCACTGTTTCGGTATTCAACTAATTTCGCAAACAAAGCCCTGTTAATGAGGTCATTATAACGTCATTCTAACATCACGTTTCAAATATTCATTGATGCAGACTGATGTTATTGGTCAGCATTTATTTAACCAGAAGCAAAATTATTTGGAGTTATTAATTGAGCTCAAACATGCAAATAAGGTATATCAAATATAGTTATTTAAATTGATTTCATAATATTAAATTTTCTGATCCCGGGCTCTATTAATAATCTTAAAACTGAAAAATAATCTTAATAATCTTAGAAAAAAACATTAAAATTTATACATTTTGGTTCTCAAGAGAAGTTATGTTTCTTTCAATGTTGTAAGTTCTTTGAGAACTTAATTGTCCTGTTGACTGTACGAGTAGCAAATTAAATTAATTGTTAAAATGCTCTGATATCGAAATATTTCGTTAAAAAATAATTTCGTTATTAACTTTTGAGAAATTGAACATCAGATAAAATTTATGAACTCGGCAAATAAAATGTTCCTTTAAAATTTAATTTAATATCAACTGCGTGCCGTGATCGGTGAAGAGTGCTCCAACACTGTAATGTGGTTATATTTCATACAATTTCAGTTGAAATGTTGTATCATGAAACTTTATATTTTTCTCAGCAAAACTTAATGAACATAATTGTAACAGAGACGTTGAAAAATACGTGATTTTTATTATTGATACAGTTTATTTGTTGAAAATTCTGATATTCGTAAATAAATGTATTATTTTATGAGTTACTAAAAGATATCATAGTAGTAAACAAAATATCGCTTAGACTATTTGTTATCTCCTCTCAACTGGTAAAAAAGGATCGGCGAAATAAGATATCGTTGGTTCGATATTTTTATTCATCATTTCGTTTCGGCCAAATGAGCTTTGGTCAAAAGTACTTCGGTAAAATAAGCCCACGCCCGAAAACCCATATCTCACTGAACATCAACAGTACAGTGACGATTAGGCGGAATCACTACGCTTAAAAAGATATTGAAGTAATTCCGACGAATTTGAAAACCTCATTTTCCGATGTCAGATAAAAATGAAAATAAAGATAAAAAAATATATAATTATATTATGTTCGAACAGAGAAACCTCTTTTTTTGAAGTCGGTTGAAAATAACATACACTCCATAAAAGAACATACCAATGCGGCTCTGAAGAGGCTATTGAGAATCCAATGAGTAACGACCGACTCATCGCGGCCATATTTCCTCCCGGAGTCCAGACACAACTCTCTTTGTTATTTAAGTATAAGTAAAGTGCAAGTGTTCTAAAACGGTTGAGATACGAAGGAAATGGCTCCCGGATACCGTGTTTTTACTTTTTATGTCTTTCGTGGTAAAGTTAACTTAAAGATTTTCATTATGAAGTATTTCGTAGAAGGCGACTGTTACGAATAATATAAGACTCTTGTCTATAAGAGCATTTTAATCTTGCATTTTAATGATACCTTAATGTAAAGTGTTGTTAGTGTGAGCGAGTTTACAAGCTGGCGAGTTTGATTAGAGAGTGAGTATAGGTGTGTCGTATTCGCCGACTCACAGTTGCTAGCTCAATGTCAATGCTTGCAATGGTGCATTATATAATACTAGCTATGCCCCGCGGTCTCACCCGCGGCGCCCCCATTCCCGTGGGAATTTTGAGATTTCTATTACAAGTTTTCACTGTTTTTAAAATGTATTCTGCTATTCAGGGCGGAGACAAATCCAACGGAACAAAAACCATGAAAATTTATTCAGCCGATCTCGAGTTATAAGTGTAGTAACAAACCCGTCTTTGTTATAATATATATATATAGATTTATACGAATATTGTATGTATATATCATATCAGAAATATCAGGTTATCTTTAAATAATACAAAAAACACGAATACATTTTAAATAAAAGGTGCTACAACTATTTCCGTACGAAATAAAACATGACTGTGGTAAAGCAAGTGTGTTTTACGATCCGATTCACGATAAAAAATAATACTCCGAAAATATCAGAGGAACAAAATAAAATATTCCGTTTTAAACCCTGAACCGTGTTCAAAATACCAAGTCGACTTTTTTCCTTTTAAATACGGCTCAATGATAATAATCTTTGATTGATTTGAGCTTAGCCTTTAATCTCTTGAGACCCGTAAAGCCACCATCAAACTGTGCGAGAATTTTAGAAAAGATTTCCTCAAGGAATTCGACCTGACCTAAAATAATTAAGCTTATCAGCCGAAGAAAATAGGCGTTATCTTTATGACAATATTGTTGGAGATCAGGGCGCTTGTTCCGAGGCCGTGAAGAAAAAGATTTTAGGGTGATGACACTCTAGGTTTTTTAAAATTAATGAATACAAAGAAATTATAACAGTGGCAGTTTTTATGGGTTTTCTTTCATGAGCTTTAAATTATATACTCGTATGTCTCCAATAACATACATTGAGTGGCCTTGACAATCTGCTAGCCCGTCAATATAAGGCGCGAGTTTTGCGAGTAGCATGGGAGTTCTACGAGTATAAGTATTGAACTCACCTCCGGCTTGCAACTAGTAAACTGTCTTAATCTAAATGAGAAACCTTATAACCCTTCTTGTAGTCGGGTAATAAAAATGTGTGTGTTTTAATAAAAAAGCCTTATCCATATTCAACACAGGCTGATTAGAAATATCTTGACAATATCACAAGGTACTGCCTTGAAAATATTTGTTTCTGCAACATAAAAGTTGCATAGTGCACGAAATAATAGGTGTGCTATATTTCGTGAGTGTTGTGTTGTACCTTGCGGTAAATAACGTCACTGGGCTATACAGCATCAAACTTATACACAAGATTATCGCAACTATTTCTATACATATCTACAAGCACGTTTAATCTCTTACTAAAACTTATCAAATCAAACTAAACGGGGCCCTTTTGTGAGCACACCAACCCTGATATGCTAATTCTGACAAGAGTTACATATTTGAATAGTCCCAACTAGACACTTGGGACCCTTGTTATTAGTTGCTTGTAATTTTGGAATTTAGCAACCGAGTGTGATTTTGAATAAGTAGATTTTAAGACGTTTAATATAATATATATAAACTGGTTTAATACCAACTCAAGTTAAACGGTTTCTGTGTTAAATGAAATGCAATCGAAGTAGACGAATATCGATTAGTTTCTTATACTTTATTATTCGATTTAAAACAGATTATATACTTATATTTGGACTTCAGAAAATTATATATAATCTCTATTTACTTTTCTGAGTATACATATATTTGAGAGGTTTTCACTTGGACGACCAAAATGATGCAATCTAGGTACTTCGGTCAATGTAATTAATACACTTAACAAAGTGACAGCTGATGTCACTCCCTGAAAGCTGTCTACTAACAGTATCTCTTACACTGCTATTATAATGCATGCGGTGATGGGCTTTGTCTATATGCCCATTATCTTCATACCCTTATGAGATTACAATACAATCATCCCAACTTGGATGGGTGATCGAGAAAGACATTTCTATCTAAGCGCTACCGTGCTTTGATGGGGCCGTAAAATTGTCAGTCACGATTGTTTCAATCGTAAGACCATATCTTTTTTTGGTTTAGGCGGTCTAAAAAAATAGTATTACGTATGAAAGTCCAAACCCAAAAAGGTCTTGTTTCACATCAACTTCACTTTTAATATAGCTAATAACGTTATATTTCTTTTGTTACAGTGACGTCACCAGGGCAAGCAACACGACTTCAACTGTGCCAAATAATAATGCCAATAGTCCTTATTATAGTGTGGGCTAACAACACATAGACGGATAACGATAACCTAAATTTACTGTAATATAACAAAATTATAATTTAAGTAGATGTCTAGGATACCGGCGATTAAATAAATTGTGAATTTAATATAAATATAATGATAGATAATGTAATACGAGCTGATTGCGCCAAAGAATGTAAAGACTAAGAGTACTGTTGATTTAATATAAATTATATGTCGATATTTGGGTTTTATTTCTCAACGTTATTAAGATTTGTAAGTGCGTATCTACTTTTTAAAGTGCCCCGAAATGTCTTAACGAATAGTAGACCGAGTAATTATGCCTTTCGAACAGTAAGGAGAAAATAATTGAACAATAACGATATAACAGAAATTGCGGTAGTCGGTAAGTGACTAAATATGTAGGTATGTTCTACATAGATTTGTAACCGTAGTATGAGCCAAGCAGACCGGAGTCTTGGACTTGAGTAAGTATCTTCTTTTAAACTTAGAGCTGGGCTTTTGATCGATGGAGTTATTTCCACTTTCCTCTGTCATCTGCCATGCTCTTCAGCTGTTCGTACGACACGACTTTTGCTCTTTCCTTCAGTTGGTCTGCATATGCCTATATTCTGAAGTAAGTAGTAAGTAAGTAACATAATAAATAGTTATTTTGTAGTGTATTAAAAGTCACAAACACAAAGGAATGTCCAACAATTAACCCATCAGATCCATTTAACTCTACGTAATTTGGAACCAGTTCAAATGAAAACTGAATGAAAAGTTAACTGTTACCACATAAAAAGAGTTCTCCAAATTACTTAGTTAACTCATCAAATAAACTCTAACAAAGGCGTAACAAACAAGGTTGACATTTAAAAAAATACGATTCCCATTGTCCATCGGCCGGCGATTCAAATAGGAAGTATAATTAAAAGGTTCATTTGGTAACAGCGAAATGAAGGCTTTATTGCGTTTCGTCGCAAACGGGCCAATTGGACGGTTTATTTCCACGCTTTGGTTTCTTTTGGCAGTTGTCACGTGTAGTGGTCGCTTTGAAACAAAACCAAGTACGATACGATTCAAATCGTACAGTTAAAACGATGATGTATGAGATATAAGGAAAGAGTGGGTCGTTCACAGCGGTAAGTATGGGCCAGTCCCAAACTATTTTAGATACAAAGTACTTTGCGTAGGAAATAATATAGTACATGAGGTTCAAAGTTCTTTTCTTAGGAACCAATACCATAAAATAAGGTGACAATATCACTTACTTACATTGAAGGAGTATCTTTTAGGTACATTATCTAGAGTTTACAAAATAAGAAATAAGGTACTAACGCCCATACTCAAAGACGTCAGATACTTCGTAAGTATAGATATCTAATGAGTCATTTTAATACGTAATGTATGAAAATGTGTATCGATTTAATGCACGTCACTGAGTAAGAGACTATATATGACTTAAGAAATAATTAAGTTCTTCACCCTTTTTTTTATGGATGGGGAATGCATTTACGCATCCCCGGTTGTTTGGGGAAACAACCAGGGTATGTGGGACTCAACCCCGGCACAATCGTGTCGGGTAATACCCAGTAAACCCCATCCGTGTTCCGTACTTATGGCCTAGGCTGAAGTCGCGGGGCTACCTTTCGGAGATGATACGGGAAGGGAGAGGCAAAGCGTCTCATCACCCCTCATCGCGTCTCAGGAGTTCAACCCGGGACCTCAGTTTTAGCAGGCGAGTGTGTGCACCAGACCACCGAGGTTTTAATAGTTTAAATCTTCACCATGATCTGAACTAATAGAGCATCTAAGTTGCATGATCGCGCTTAAGTACGTACTTATTTATTACCTTGTTGTCACGCGCGCACTTTACCTAATTCTACTAGCCATCAGTCCTGCTATTACACCGACTCTCATCACTGAACAAAGGATATTAATCACTAGTTATGCGTATTGGCTGTCACCGCGAATGATTAAGCATCAGTTTCTCTTTGTAACTATTCATTTGCAGTATTGCAAGCGTTGTAAATTATCGCTCGATGACTCTGTTACCAATGGAAATTGATGGTAAAATTGTTGTTTATGATATGTTGATTTAGCGTTTGGTTCGTTTGTTTGAAACGTTGATGATACAAAATGGTGTTTGGAAAAACATATTCATTACACCTACCTATGTAAACCCGATGATCGATGAACATAAGTGTTTATGTCAAGTGTATTGACAATACAGTTGTATTGACAGCTACATAACATTATTAACGTACTAGCCGTGCCCCGCGGTGTTGATCGCGTTGTACCCGTTCCCACGGCAATTTCGGGATAAATTTTCCATGTGTTATTTTGATCTATAGTTACTGTAAAGTACTATCCAAATCCGTCCAGTAGTTACACACTGGTATACTAGTATTTGCCTAAGATTAACAGCATGAACTTCTAGTCATCTCTAAAGATCGTCTTGACAGTACTTTAGATAAAATATAATTCACCCCTAAATAAATAAAAAAATAACCCAAAATGATCTTTATTCTGCGTAAGTCAAACAAAAGCAAGTAAAATACCCATTAATCAAAACACATTAATTCACACGTCTTACATAAAATTATGCAAATACAGGACTTAGCAAGTCTCTGTTTCAATTCAGAGCAAACTTACTGAACCATCATTCATAAAATTAATAAATCCGTGTAAGACATTTCGGCGTAAATTGAGAAGGTCTTGTTACAAGCAGCAATTAGCATACGACCTCGAGCTTCAATTATATTAATTCTACAAGCTTGTGTTCAGACGTTTAGTTTTTATGTCTTCGTTCAAATGAACGTGTTACATAAAGCTACTCTGCAGTGGGGTGTTAAATGAATGTTTCAAGACACCTAATTATGAAACTTTTTTTCTCTTTTTATAAAGCGGCAACTTCAGGAAATATTCTACGCTGAGATAAAAATATTTAACTATTTTTTAAAGACTTATTTGATCATTTTAAAATGTTTTTTTGAACCCCGATGCTTATCGTGGGGTGGTAAAAGTTTGAATTATCTGTCTGCGGTATAGTAGTTTTAGTCGTATCTTAATATGTCACTACAAATGGACCTATTGTTAATCAGGTTTTGTTCTTAATTTGCTTAAATTAAGTACCTACGTTTTTCCGCTAACCTTGATTTAATATAAAATCCTTCTCGAGTTACAATTCTCACATTTTGATCACCTACGACGCTAATATTGTAAGAAACGTATACAAATTTCACTAAAATCCCATACACATTACTCCAAGAACAACATTTACTTTGTTGAGTCTTAATTAGTTTGTTCAGGCAACACGTGGAGTTAAAATAGCAACAAAGCAACACAAACAAAACTTTCAACTTGATATTACTAATTTTATTCAGCGCTTTAACAGCAGCATCCTACGTAAATTCTAATTTTATTTTCTCACGAGCGAATAAACAGCAAAAATACATGTGAAGAGAACTATTGCCCCTACCACTGGTGCTACTGACGAAAATTTGGATTGATTGGCCAAATACTGCATAATTAATTAGGATTGTAGAGATTTTAACAACTTGACCATTTTTGTAAAAGTGGCAACTTGGCTAAACTTTACTTCGGTTGAGATTTTTGCGAAGGATATGAAGAGATGCTAGAATTGTACTTCAGGAAATAAACTGCATAATTAAATCTAATTTATTTACTATTAACTATAATTTATTGTGACATATTCTGGTATTCCAGGACAATATGAGCTTACAAGAATTATGTACGTACCTAACTTTCTTTTTGCAGAACGATATAAACCTGTATAATACTTAAGACTCGAATAACCAAAAAAGCAATGTTATTGAAAATCCATGGTAGGGGTTCCAAGCACTCTTTGGAGTACCATAATTATGTTAATAGAATGCAACGCGTGCCCTTACGAACCTTTGTGCTGCGAGCTCGTAGTGAATATGGCATCACCATGAGAGCTTCTGTAGATGAAAGTTTTCGATGCATGAACTTTACGAATAATGGTGATTTTTTCGTTCATGTCAAAGTTTTTGTAGGAGTTTTTCTTTCTGAGATACAGTACATCATCTAGCGCTTTGCTGCTTGTTCACGACAGTTTGGGTGTCGTTATTATGATAAACTGAAAGCCTCACGGGGGTGTCACGGTGCAGCAACGACGACTAAAACGGTTTTCTTGAAATATTAAGAAAATAGAATACGAAATGGAATCGAATTGATGTAGGTGGATTCTCACAACTGTACCAAGCGCAAACTTTGTATTGACTATATAACAGAGAGGTCGGATTATTTTTTATAAGTCATCAAAACCATCGCCTGTTAAAATTTATAAATAACTCAATTATAAAGTTCTCCAATATCTAATATAACACAAGATAAACTCCACACATTATTTTTTGTTCCAAAAAGCCCTCCCAAAATTTCCCTTCACCGCAGAAGTAAATTGATAAATCCATTCGTTCATTTCCTGCGACCGGATTTGACTCCGCCATCCCTTAATACGAAGACTAGATATTGAAACGACGTTTTTCAGCCATCGAAAAGAAAGATTTACATCTGTTAATACGATTGCTCATTGATGCTGAGTAAATTATACAATTAGCGAAGAGTGGTGATTAGCATAGATATAAAGTCTAACTAATCGTAGCTGAATAAAAATAATAGAACTGGAAAAAGAATAAAGTTTCAGTTTTCCTCGTGAAAGCACTTGATCTTTCTATTTATATGAAACCAGTATAAAAATCCGTTGAGCAGTTTTTAAGTCTATCATGCAAATACAGACAGATTTTATAGTTAATTTCATAATATGTAAAGATGTAAACGCTAGACCACTGCGTCACAGAACTTAGTTCAAACGACTTCGGTCAACGCCCATCGTCATTAAATTAGAATGTATTAGACTGTCCGGAAACTGTACAGTGTTCACACCCGATTAGCGAGACACCTGCCTACCGTTCTCCCGTTCGAATGTAAACCACTTCCGTATTCTTTATATTGTTTATAGATTTTAGCAGCTACTAAGCTTCACTGCGATCACTTTGTCAAGACATGAACCTAACAGAATCTTATTTTTTCATCTTGAGATTTAGCAATATTTTCGGAGGATTTCTTATATTAAAAGTTCCTGTTACGAAACGGGAAGCACTTCAAATACCTATAATCTCGGAACAAAGGCACTTCACCGCAAGCCCAGCTTCTGAAGGAAAGTCAAAGAAAAACAGCCAACTACCGTACGGTAGAACATTTGACATGTTTCCGATATAGAAACTTTGAGTTCCCAACTCTCCGATACTTCACAAAAACCGTACCAAGTTTTTAATTTAACTTCAGTATCAGTTCTATGTAAAACACTGGAACGTTTCTTGTTAACGTTTTTGTATGACGTTCTTACCGTGCATGAGACCGCTATATTTTATATATTTTTTAAATAGAAGCTTTCTATTTTTTATAATTTTCAAAAGATTCTCATGTAGTGTTATTTTGTGCTTTGACTATTGCTACTTGACACGCTTATATATATACTTGTATACTAATATTATAAAGAGGCAAAATGTTGTTTGTATGTCCTACGTAATCTCGAAAGGAAATATTTTTTTTGTATTCGATATAAACATTCGGGAAGAAGGTGGATAAAACCACAAGGCGTAGCTAGTTATATTTTAATCTGTGGTGAAGAATAGTAGCAAACAAACTTTTATTATTTCTTTATGTAGTAGGATTCTACAGTAGTATTAGATTTGGATCAGTTTTACGCAAATTGAAAAAACCTATAGAGACTAATAATATAGGCTTCAGCGAACAGTTTATAACAGTATTCATAAACAATCCTATATGAAATGTAACACCCGCGCAAAATATTTCAGTCACACCTTTAAAACTGTAATGGACACGACATTGAATATTAACGACCGGAATGGCTATGAATAACTAACGCAGTACATTATTCAAATTTTATATTAAGTTCGTTTTTAATATACCTCCCTATGATACAAAGCAAAGTTGGCGTTAAACAACTGGGGATGTTTTCTATAGATAATTGATTGTTCCACAGCCGAAACATGACATTTTGTGCTAAGTTCGAGAAGGCAGGGATAAGTTATTTTTTATTTCGGGCGTTTGAAAAGCTTATAACCATTATAGGTTTTATTTACATGTTAGCGTTAGTAAAATGATGTGCTTTGACGTTTCATTTTAAACAAATTGACACTGGAAAAAGGGCGTGAAAATATGTATTTATTAAAATATTGTAATTATTAATTTTAATGATATAGACTTTTGGAACGATGTAAAGAAAGCTTTAAAACAGCCCTGGTGCAAACGAGGCCTAATAAAAAGCAATATGTCCGCAAAAAACGGTGGCAATACTTGGAATATTTGTTAGCAAAAAATGTGCAATGGCTATTAATTTAATTTGTGCTTCAAAATTGTCGAATAATGGGCGGAGCGGAACCAACAGTGTCCACTCATAAAAGGCATTTTACGATCCATTCTGGGCTCGCCGTTTACGTGCAATGTGCTTCAAAATCACGACGTACATCGCTCGTGTAGTTAAAATGTAATTTTTGTGAAGAATTGACATGATTTTATGATAAATCCTTTGTCTCATTTAAAAGCCTTGTAAATAAAATGTTTACATTCATATTTTTTGTTTATAAAACGTTCAAATTTAAAAATATTCTTAGGAAAGAATTATTACGCAATGAAAATCTTATATTTAATTATAGTAGCTTCGCCTATGGCATTGACAAATAGACGACCCTTAAGAAGAAATGGATTGGACTTACTATATTCCCTGAAATAAATAAAATTGTAAGTGACTATTAAACTTTTCAAGGAAACCAGCTCTTTGCAGTGATAGAAAAACTATAAAAATATTAAAAACTGGAATATTTAAACAAGTTGTTACTGGAAAAGGTTCTTATAAGTTTTCTTAGAAAAATAAATATTTACATTCAATCTCGATACCTATTATACAAATAGTTTATTTTTAAGTATTTTCTCTATCTATACTGGTAAGTATATAAGGCTAAAGAGTTTGATTATGTTTGTTTGAAGACGCTTTTCTCAGAAACCACCAATCCGTAATGGAAAGGCTCTTTTTCATTTCGAAATTCCCACGGGAATGGACATATCGCGGATAAAACCGTGGGGCGCTGCTAGTTGCAGTATAGATAGCTTTATGCAATGTGTTTTAATAGATGACTTTTCTGTGAGTTGTAAACACGCTCTCTCTCAATCTAGAAAATATAGGTAATGAATTAAAAATACTCAGTTATTTTTTAACCATATTTCAAACCATAAATCTAGAAAACTGATGCACAAAATTAAACAACGAAGCGAAATAAGTGAAACAAAACGAAAGATACTTATTAGTTTTGGTTCGCGTGTTGCGATAGCGTGATGAAACGTAGTTTTGTAAAACGGTGGAGATCAGTGCTTCATTACATTTGTATGTATCAGAGTTGAATGGCCGGTAATGAGATTCTATGCGACGTTCGTTTGTAAACACGATTATTTATATAAATGTTGTAAATATTCTACTGGTGAGTGTTTCCTTGCAGTTGAACACGCCCCTGCCAGTTTGTAAACTTAGTCAATCTCCGCAATGACTAATGAAATCATCCTATGGAAATCCAAAATTCTGTTTCACATTTTACTCGGTACGACCCCCGAGCGTAGCACATTATAAATAAAAAATTAAAGCAGTTTTCTTCAACTCCAAAACTCCTTTTTTTTCATAAGGAAATATCTTCTCGTATCTCACGTAGTTTCAGACTTACCCGTACTTAAAAACTCACCCTGTATACAAGTTCGTATTTTATACAAAATTAAGAAAGTTAATAATATCTTTATTCTAACAGAGAAATATAAATGATGTTTTATTATCTGTCTGAAATAATAGTTCTAAGATCAGTTCCATTTTTCCTAGAAATTAATTAATTGATCGGAGATTCACTCTTGCTATCGTAATTACTAATAAGAGACATCAAACGATTCCTAACGAGTACGGCGTATTTAGAATTATTATTAAGAGCCCTAGAAGGAACTCACTCACAAAAAATTCACGAGTATATTTCGCAAACCTCAATTGGATAAGGCAACACGTAACGCACATAAAGAATGGAAGGAAAATTGCGAGCTGTTGAAAAACTCACTCTTGAAGAAAACATAACACGATTGAAATATAAAACATGTCTAATTCCTTTTATTTTTTAGTGCGGGTGCGGGCTGGATGCGGGTCGCGTGACGTTGTATCGTATGAAATGTGTTTGTATGAAAGGCTATGTTTGTAGGCACTATGTTTGTCGTGGCGTGCGCTTTACCTCGACTTTTGTTTTAACCGAGGTCATCTATGTAAATAATTAAAGAAAAGGCCAGACACAGGCCCGCAACGGACCTTTCATACAAATACAAGGAATATAACGTTACGCGACCCTCACCTGGCACGCATCCGGCCCGCAGCCGCACTATGTGTGTCTGCGCTTTGCACTGTTGTATCCCCGTTTCCATATTATATCCCTTTTAATGATTCTTCATTTGAAATGAATGAATGACTCTAGATTTATGCACATTACAAATTTCAGTACAGTGAGGAGGATTAGGAGATATCATGATGCTTCCCTAATGCAGTTGGGTGTCTTTAAACTATAACCATATTTGAACTACAATGAACAAACTTCACTAAATAGATTAACAATAAATTTCAAATATTGCGAGAAAGTATTATATTCAAACCATTGTCTTTTCAATACTAGTGTAATCGTGTCGATTTTCCTTCGATATTTCCACGTAACGATCTCTGAAGTACATAAAAGATAAGATAAAAGTCCCCATTGACACGAAACGGGTGAAATATCCACCGTTTCCGATGACCAGGGTGGCGCGAGCCCATGGTTTGAAATTATCATTTTTATGTTACAAGCCGTTAAATGTTAGGGCGTTGTAAAGTTCTTTCGGTTCACCTAAATATAACTTGTACTGGTTTCAAATTTGAATCAAATTGAGTGGTATTTTTATGTCGATCTTTTTGTCATTTTTAATGGGTTTCCTTTGCTGATAATGTTTTTAAACATTGATGTCTGTGGCTATTATTCTTTTCTACTTCATTGCCTTCCATTGGACGATGGAAAATGTCTACTTTAAGATTTATAGTCAGAGATGTTGAGACTAAATGAGAAGTACGAATGTGGAATGTATGAACAATTAGTGGAAATTGTAAACTTTGTTAGAACTTCAAAGAAAAGGTATAAAATAACCTTGTATGTAAATAAAGACTGATTAATGTTATGCAGTTAATACAAATTGTATGCAACATCGGGTTACAGTAATGAAATAAAACAGTATTTATTGAATCTGTCAAGTTCCGTCCATTACTCTCATTGAAGCGGATCATCAATTACAATTTCATTATATTGAAACGACTGCTCTTTAATTTGACGTATTTATAAAACGTTTGTAGCGTTACACACGGATTTTTTGGTTAATTATGCTAATGTGTCGTTTAATTTGGGCCGAGTTTACCTGGTCTATTATTTTATACCAGTGTGTGTTTTACCAATGGCACGGTGTTTAAGAAAATCTAGAATTGCCTCAATTAAATAATTAAAAATCATTGAATCCTTTGTTCCGAAATCAAAATAAACGTTTTGCGTTTTTCAAAATCGTCAAACATATTACACCAGTGTAATCCCACCCAGCGCATTTAATGGATTGGCCGGAAAATCTTTAAAACCAATAAATTTTGTACATGTTACACTTCATCCTACAAACTGGTTATATCGAAAGATTGCTGAATTGCACAATGTGACTGCAACGTGCTTTACAATTTCCGATTTATTACTGCTGATTTCATCATAATGATACAATTATTTCATGTTTGAAAAAAAAACATTCTAAGTTTTTTGTTGTTGCTTGAATATGCACAATTTCTTTCGTAACAAAGCTTTAAATTCTCTAAAAATTTGACTTCAAAAAGTGAAAAAACTCATTAAACCCAAACCTGCAGGCCTATTCCCGGTCCAGTGTGCGCACTGAGATGACGTCATAGTGGCGTTCGTGATTGCCATTTAAGCGTTTGACAGCTCCGGTGCGCGCATTTTGACGTCGTCTCAGTGTTTAAACACTCAACGCCACTATGCTCATCAATGTACTAGAAAAAAAAACCGGTAAACTCAAATCGGTATTCACACGGCCATAGTGTTTAACCACCGGCCTTCGTTGATTGCAACTACTATCCAGTAGTGAGGAACAATAAACCACTATAACCCTACCATGTTGCGAATAACGAATAATGTATGAATCTATGAGTTATGATGAAACCTTTGTAAATTAGTAGGGTTGACTTTTTCTTCCCGCTAAATAATTCTAAGCATTAATTTCTTCTATTAGATATTGATTTCTAATAATTACTATTAAAATGGCTCGTGCAATTATATTAGGTGCCGCGGAAGATATTCGCCAAAGACAGGCGCTCAGACTAGAACGGAGACGGCTGAGGGATTGCAGTAATCCATTGGATCTGCCGGAATCTCTTTTTATTCAACATTTTAGAGTGACAAGACAATTTTCCGGCAGATCCTACTAGAACACACGCCGTCTCTACCGCTCGTCACACTAAATACAACAATTGTGTTGAATGTGTTATGTGTAATTGAAGCTAGAGACTACAGTTATTTTTAAGTAAATAATGCAAAGAAACATTCACTTCAATTTAATTCATTTATTTATTTCAAATGTACCTAATTACATTATATTTGGCTCAGTTATCAAGACATCCCATACTAGTATAAACTGTCACGGAAAGGTGATACCTCTCAAACCAAGCAACAATAAAATATAGCTTACATTCTACTTTATATAAATACCTTACAAACTAACATATTATATACATTTATATAACTATAACTATGGTCAGGGTTGTTTATTCATCGATTTGCTTCCCTGAAGCGGCGATATACGACTCCTGTGGGCCAAAAGTCTGGAGAAAAACATTGTCTTGTACTTCGCAGGCACTTGAAGCATGCTTGAAGCACATACGACTTGAATGTCGTTATGAATTAGAATGTTTAGTTTAGTCGCTAATCTGCCCAGTAAACGAAAGACATTGATCGATCAATCACAGAATTATTTGCCGTTTGACATGCCAATTTACTTGCACTTTCCTTATTTCTTGCCATTAAATAAATACATATAATATATTATAAATATAGTTACCCAATCCCAATATAAAACAAGTTTTTGATAATATTGTATTTTTATTCACATTTCCAAAATACCTTGCAATAACGACTATCGATGCAATCATAACAAAGTCAAGGGACATCCCTAGTTGTTTTTATGCTTCGTCGCCTCAAGTTTCAAGTGGTCTAATCGTAAATATTTAGAGCTCTTTCGTGAAACTGTTTATATATTTAGGAAGAATAGATCCTTGTTCTTTTGTTTATATTTGAGTATTTATTTATTTCTCGTAATGCAGCCCACAATATGTGTTATGTGTGCCCCTTTGTTCCCACTATGTGTGCCCCTTGTTCCCACACTTGAACTTTACTTAAACGTCTTATTCAGCAGTATATAAACTAAACAAATATTAATTCAACTAACGCCGACTAGCTTAAGTTACGGGAACTATAAATTATATAAATTATGTAAATATTAATTTAACTAATGCTGACTAGGTTAAGTTGTTCAATATAAATACATACTCAGAATATTCAGCAGGGACACTTGTATTCCTAACTTCGGAACGAGTACACCATTAGATTAGATTAGACTGTAAAACTATTTTAATTATTAATTAAATAATTTCTTAAGTAAATTTGGTTTTCTTTGAGATCCTCGGCGCGACCATATATTTTTGGCGCAGTCGGTAGGATCGCTTAGGGAATTAGGAGTGCTAATTATCCAGCGATCACGAATCTACTTGTGGTGGCGCCTGAGGAGAATCCAGACCTCGATTCATCATCAAGGAAATCAAATTATGTAAGTGCTTTGAATCTCTTTAAAGTATTTGCCATCCTAATTTTTAATCCTTTGTGTCCTTTTAACTTTTATAACTAGATACCTAATTAGATAGTTAAATAATTAGATAGTGATATAGTAGGTAGTGAGATAGTGAGATAGTAGATAGTGTACTAGTAGATAGTGAGATAGTTGAGGCGATAAGTAAAGTAGTTTATTTTAGTGAATAGTTAATTAGTGTACAAGATTTTCCATCCGCGAGAATCTCGTTCTAGGGTTAGTGATAGAAATAGTCGTAGGTTTAATACAATAGACGAGTGTAGAGAATTAGACTCGAATACCATGTCAGACCAAGTTGACATTATTTTCAAGTCACTTAGACTACTGCCCGAATTTGACGGCAACCAACACGTATTGACGCGATTCATCAATTTGTGCGATCAATTGGTAATAACGCATTTTAGGTCAGAGCCTGGGCACGAGTTAGCTAACTTGGCATTATTCAACGGCATCCTTAACAAGGTTACGGGGCCGGCTGCTAGGCTCATAAACTCCAACGGTGTCCCGGACAACTGGCAAGGGATCCGTAGCGCGCTTATTAATAACTTCGCAGACCACCGCGATGAGACCGCGCTCTATAATGACCTGTCGCTACAGAGTCAAGGGAATAGTACTCCCCAGGAGTTCTATGAACGGTGTCAGAACCTGTTCAGCACGATCATGACTTACATAAGTCTACACGATTCATTACATACAACTATTGAGGCAAAACGCGTGCTTTATTCTAAGTTAACTTTGCAAGCGTACTTACGAGGCCTTAAAGACCCTCTGGGTTCAAGGATCCGTTGTATGCGTCCCGAATCGATAGAGAAAGCTCTCCAGTATGTACAAGAGGAAATGAACACCCTGTACATTCAACAGCGCAACGAAGGCGGTTCAAATAGAAAGGACGGGACAGACAGACAATTACAACCCCCTATTGTTAATTATAAGATTCCACTTAACCATTTTAATTATGTGCCACCTGTAAGGTCAATGCCGATGTATAACGCCTTTGGACCACCACGTCCACAGGGTTTCACTAACCATGGTGCGCCAGGGTTTAGGGTTAGTCCGAGTCCAGTACAACCATCAAGGGGTATATCGCGCACGCAACAAATGTTCCGCGCGCCGCCGCCTAATTACAACCCCCAAAGTCAGGTGTTCAGAATGCCCCCTCGACCTCAGAGTTTTAACACTCCGCGCCCTATGAGCGGTGTTACGCCCTTTGTCCCGCGACAATTGCCAATGACGGGACACGATTGGAGAAAGCATGGCAACCCGCCGCCATCCAACTATTTCAAATCGCGCGAAGTTAACTTTAATGAGTTTGGTGAATACGAATATTGTGACATCTATCCGGACTACGAACCGTATTATTCGTATGATCCGAATCCAAATAACTCGGAATACGTTTACGATCCGACGTATGAGTGTCAGGAAAGCGCGACAGTTGAGGAAATGGGAAGTCCTGAAACTGAAAAGGAGGATTTTCAGATAGCCCACAGTTCAGACAAGCTAAAATAGAGGTAAATTTGCAAACGCAGCGTCAGCTTATGTACGTACAAATAAATGATCCACCTCTTAAGTTTTTAGTGGATACTGGTGCAAATCAATCCTTTATAAGCCCGCATGCTGTGCAAAATTATTTCTATAATGTGCCACTAAACTATGAGCCTTTCGAAGTTACGAACTCTAACATCACGAGTTCACATAAATATTCCATCACCTTACCTTGTTTTAAGGAGTACAAAGAAGAAGGTGACATGACTTTGTTCGTGTATGACTTTCACAAGTACTTCGATGGGTTACTAGGCTTAGATTTACTAACCGCTTGGGGTTCTAACATAGATCTTAAGAACAAAGTATTAACAACGAGAAACGCAAAGATCCCGTTGGCAATTTACGATTCTCGTAATGTCAACCTGTACGAAGACATCATTCCCGCTCATTCATCTAAGCTGGTTCAATTGCCCATTAATACAAAAGATGGAGATGTCTTTGTTCAAGATGAAATAATTTGTAACTGTACTATTACTGATTGTGTAACTACGGTAAAGAATAATCGTGGTTGGGTCGAAGTACATAATAACTCGGATAATGACGTTATCTTTTCTATGGATAGGCCAGTCGAAGGTGAACTTTTTAACATCGAGAGTAATAACTTATGTCACTCTCCAGATCGCGTTTCTGAAGTTTTATCTCGACTTAGGACAGATCATCTAAATCCCGAAGAGATTGCTAACCTTCGAGCATTGTGTTCACGTTACGCGGACGTTTTCCATTTAGACGGTGAACCATTATCATTCACTAATAAGATCAAACACCGTATCAAGACCACAGATGAAGTTCCTGTATACACTAAAAGTTACCGTTACCCTTATGTTCATCGACAGGAAGTTAAAGATCAAATAGCCAAAATGCTCGAACAGAACATCATTCAACCATCTGATTCAGCATGGAGCTCGCCAATTTGGGTAGTCCCTAAAAAGGCTGATGCATCCGGTAAAACTAAATGGCGAATAGTAGTAGATTTCCGTAAGGTTAATGAGAAAACCATTAATGATAAGTATCCTATTCCAAATATCACGGATATTTTAGATAAACTGGGTAAATGTCTATATTTTACCACATTAGATTTGGCAAGCGGATTCTATCAAGTTGAAATGGATCCTTCAGACATTCCGAAAACCGCATTTAATGTGGAAAATGGACATTATGACTTTCTCAGAATGCCCATGGGTCTAAAGAACTCACCATCGACCTTCCAACGAGTCATGGAAAATGTGCTAAGAGATCTAATTAATAAAATTTGCCTAGTTTATGTAGATGATATAATCGTTTTTGGAACATCTTTACAAGAAATGATGGCTAATCTAGAGAAAGTCTTTAATAGACTACGTGAGTCAAACTTCAAAATTCAAATGGACAAGTCCGAATTTTTAAAATTAGAGACCGATTTCTTAGGGCATGTCATTAGTAAGGACGGGGTTAAGCCAAATCCAAATAAAATCAAGGCTGTTAAGGAATACCCTATTCCAAAAACCCCTACACAAATTAAACAATTTCTAGGATTAATAGGGTATTATAGAAAATTCATCCCGGACTTTGCTCGTATAACAAAACCGTTAACACAGTGTCTCAAAAAGGGTTCTAAAATAACGTTAGATTCAACTTACGTTAAGTGTTTTGAACATTGTAAAACACTTCTGACCAACGACCCGATTCTTCAGTACCCGGATTTTGATAGGGAATTTAATTTAACAACCGACGCATCCAATGTAGCCATTGGAGCCGTGTTATCCCAGGGTACTATTGGTTCTGATAAACCCATCGCTTATGCCTCGAGGACTCTAAATTCTAGCGAACTGAACTATAGCACGATAGAAAAGGAACTTCTTGCTATCGTTTGGGCTACTAAATATTTTAGACCTTATTTATTTGGCCGTAAATTCAAAATTGTAACTGATCATAAGCCTTTACAATGGGTAATGAGTTTAAAGGAACCTAATTCGAGACTGACAAGATGGCGTCTGAAACTATCTGAATACGATTTTGAAGTTTTGTATAAACAGGGTAAATATAATACAAACGCTGATGCCCTATCTCGCATTCAGTTAAATAATGAAGAACTTAGTTCAATCATTGTGAACCCTTCCGTAAGATCTGATAATTCAGACGATTCTAGAACCCTCACAGCTAGTGAAGGTGCTGATGATTCTAGAACCGTTACTGTTCACACTGATGCAGAAAATCCCATCTTAGATGTGCCGATATCAGAGGAGCCACTAAATAGGTACACGAAGCAGATCGTTTTCAACATCGTAGGCGACATCAAAGGTAGGTCTGTAGTCACTAAGCCATTTGATACACACACCAAAACGTCAGTTCAGTTATCCGAATCTAGTTTAGAGCAGGACATTGTAAATGCAATTCGAGAGTACGTACATCCTAAAATTAAGACAGGGTTACTTATTAATCCTTCTGATGCTATGAGTAGAGTAATACCGATTATCCAGAAATACTTTAAAAGCTCAGCTATGAATTTGGTTCTTGTAAAGAATGAGTTAGAAAACGTGCGTGACTATTTAAAACAACAAGAGATCATTAGTCACTACCATGATGGTAAAACCAACCATCGGGGTATTAATGAGTGCTTCCTTGCTTTATCACGTAGGTACTATTGGCCGAAAATGAGAGAGCATATTACTAAATTTATCAATAACTGTACCATCTGCGGTCAGGCGAAATACGATCGAAATCCAATCAAACAACAATTTCGAGTCGTACCACCACCCAGTAAACCATTTGAGCTAGTTCATATGGATTTACTTACTATACAGGGTGAAAAGTTTTTGACTATAGTAGACGCATTCTCAAAGTATGCTCAGGCATATTATTTACGTGATGGAACTGCTATCAGCGTTGTTCAGGCCTTTCTAACATATTGCACACATCATGGTATACCTTTCACCATAGTAACAGACAATGGTCCCGAATTCATCAATCAGCTTGTAACAGAATTTGTAAAATTGCATAAGATTCAACACCACAGGGTCGCACCGCACACCCCTAACGAAAACGGTATCGTGGAGCGATTTCATTCGACAATACTTGAACACTTGCGTATTTTAAAGCTCCAACACAAGGGTGAAACTACTACCAATCTAATGCCTTATGCCCTTCTGGGATATAACAATTCCATTCACAGCTTCACTAAATGCAAGCCGATAGAGATCATTACTGGTCACTTTGACCCGCGCGATCCATTTGACGTTGACCTTTCATCCCATCTTTTACAACAGTATATAGTAGATCATAAAAATAGAATGTCTAAAGTTTATAGTTTATTGCACGAAGCATGTACATCTCATCGCACAGAATTAACTAATCATCTTAATACTAACCGTAGTCCTGAAATAGAGTACCCCCCTGAGCAACAGATATATATTAAAAACCCTCTTGCCTCTAGACAAAAGTTGGCTCCACGCTATATGCGTGATGAGATCATTGCCAATTTGCCTATTCACATCTATACTAAGAAAAAACGTGGACCAGTTGCAAAATCCCGCCTTAAGCGAGTACCTAAAAGTAGTCAATTGTTACCGGAATCTTCTCATAATCATACTCCTCCTGCCGGCAATAGTACGGATGTAGGAGATAAAACTTGACAGTATTGACGAAGGCCCTGGTATTTTGCCCTTCAGATTAGGTCCTACTAGAATTATCTCCCACTATCATTCATCCAATCCATTAACTTACAAGACCTAGAATCTAAAGTAAATTCAGTGGTTAATTAATTAAATACCATAGAACCTTTGCTTTAAATAATATAACTAACTCATTATTAACCCCTCATATTCATTTCTTAACTAATAAAGCTTATATAGTGTGCTTGAGCAGTTACAGAGCTTTGAAGTAAGCCGTTCTAAACGCGAATTAATAGACGGACTTGGTAATATAGTTAAAAGTATGTATAACGGGTAATTTAGATCAAACCGATGCATTGCGTTATGATCAAGCTATTAGGAACCTTAAGGATACGGATAACTAGTTAGTAACATAGTATAATTAGCATTTCTAAGAATGGATGTCTCAATATTCTAAAATAACCAATAACATAGTTATAAAAAAACAGGTAAAAATTGAGGAACTAGTTGATAAAATTAATCAAGCCGAAACTACTCGTGACTATGACTAGTTAAAATGCACATTTAGCACAAACACTTCTAATAATTGACGTAAAAATTGCGAAATTTATACAGTAATGACAACTTAGTTGAAATTGATATTCGAGAATAATAAGACATTATTCAAGTAGGTTATTATTATAAAGGTAATGAAATTATTTTAGTTTTCAAATTTCCTATAGTTTTATCTCGTGTTTACACTATGTATAGATTGTCCATGGTCCCTAATAAGCATAATGAAATCCTTTACCTCCTTCCCATTCCTGGCAATATACGGCAAAGAATTCAGGTACATGGAGGCTGAATGCCTGAAAACCACCAAGTGGTACATCTGCAATGGCAACCAGACAACACACCGAGATGAAGAGGACTGCATGCACCGACTTATCACCGAGCAACAGAGGACCGCCAACTGCAAGTCAGTACGAGTAACTCTACAGAGGTCAGCCTACGATCAACTCGACGAGAAGCACTACACAATTAACTTTCCCGTACGATCGAAGATTCATCTCTCGTGCGCACAGAATCTCTACAAGGAGCTTCGAGGAAGTTATCTCGCAGTCATCCCACAAGGCTGCTCCATCATTACACCCGATTTTGTCGTCTCAAACATGAACGACCACATCAAAGGCCAAGCACTCAGAATCATGGATATATACTCAAATGAATCACCGCAGCTTCCAGCATCTCTCATGGTTGAACTAAACTCAATCAACCTTGACCATTTGTACGAGATTAACACTAAGTCTCCGCACAGCATCCAATTGTAAAATCTGGAGCAATTGAGAGCAGCATCTACCATACGACCATACCGCTTTATCCCATAATAGTGGTGATTGGTCTATCCTGCGCTGCCATCGTGACGTACCGGAGATCCTGGCGACTTCAAGGACCTGATGAATTAACCGAACGAGCATCAATGGGGGTCTACGCCGTTCCTGAAACAAGGACAAGGGTTGACCTGGATCAACCCCCAGCTGCCTTCACATCCAAGGTGTTCAGTCGCTGTTCTACGGGGGGAGATGTTATGTGTGCCCCTTTGTTCCCACTATGTGTGCCCCTTGTTCCCACACTTGAACTTTACTTAAACGTCTTATTCAGCAGTATATAAACTAAACAAATATTAATTCAACTAACGCCGACTAGCTTAAGTTACGGGAACTATAAATTATATAAATTATGTAAATATTAATTTAACTAATGCTGACTAGGTTAAGTTGTTCAATATAAATACATACTCAGAATATTCAGCAGGGACACTTGTATTCCTAACTTCGGAACGAGTACACCATTAGATTAGATTAGACTGTAAAACTATTTTAATTATTAATTAAATAATTTCTTAAGTAAATTTGGTTTTCTTTGAGATCCTCGGCGCGACCATATATTTTTTATGGTTTCTAAAGTTTGAACATGAATAACATAATACAATACATGTATTATGAATTTATTTTCATGCCTGATAGTTAGGAAATAAATCAATAAGTACATTGCTGTTTACAGAATAAAAAAATATGGTTTGGTTGTAAAATGATTACATAAAATAGACAACTCGGTATTGACGACGTCATCATCACGTCATTATCTGTCAAGCACCCGGGCTTGCAATCGGTGATAGACATTTCGCATACAGGACTGAGAGGTTAATTTCATAAAGTAATCTACAAACAAAGCACAACATGCACAAGTAAAGTTATCGTTATGAATTATTGTTCTAATCGCGAAAAAGAGTAAATAAATACCGCGGAATTTTGAAGGTTTCCAATCTGTTGAACCTGTCAATGTCAATGACAAGTGCGCGCCTAGCCACCACAGACAAATAATCTGTTACAAAACCCGGTCAAATTAAGAAGTTCAATTTTCGTTTAAAATTGTACGTACGTTGGATGATATTTAATTTTACAGACTATTTATCGGTACTTACCGGTTTTTGTACATAATAATAGAGATGTCCAAAATTTTTAGTATGTTGGCAGCGTTAAGCACTGGGCACGAGATGCCGCGGGAATACCAATTGTTTCACGTCCTTCAAGCGCACTGAGCTTCAAGCACCGGTGCGCACACTGGACCGGGAATAGGGGGGCTGATTTGCTACTATATCGATAGCAAACTTATGCCCGTTTTCACCAACATCCCATAGCATGTTTAGGGGATCCCCTAAACATGCTTAGGGGGCCGTTAAAAGATGGTTTCCGTATCACCAACCGTTAGGGGTCATCTAAACGCTAAAAGGTCCCCTAAATTTAGGTGGTCGACAACTGGGCACATAAACCGACCCATAAGTGCGTTGTCTTTTAAGCAACGAAGATGGATAGTGATTTATATGAATTTTTAGATAATTTAGAAACTGTTTCTACTATATTCGACTTAAATAACCGCCGTAGACCAAAAATATATCGAAAACGACCAAATTACTTCGAAAGTTTTGACGAAACCGACTATTTTCGGAGATAAAGGTTATGTAAATCGTCATTGTTGTATTTATTGGAAAAATAGGTGATAGGTGATATAAAAATAATAGGTGAGTATATTTTATAAAAATAATAGCGTGGGGTGCTTAATATTTTTTTTTAATATTACAATCATCATTGGTATCTATGAGAGGATAGTTATGAACTACAGTAAAATGCACCCCACGCTTTTTTACTCTGAATTGAATCATTGTGTTAATAACTTAAATTTTATTATAATTTTGATTTGAGGTGAAAAATTATTTTCTAGTTTTTAGTTCAATTTGCAATAAAAGCGTGTTTTTTAGTTTTTTTAAACTATAATTTTATTTTTTATTTTTTAGTAAATCTGGCAAATCCATATAACATTATATGCAACTTTTCATCCCGTAATTCCCACGGGAACGGGCCCATCACGGGACGCTGTTAGTGTCTAGTACCATTTAGTAAAATAAAACAGAACTCTCGTTCCGTCCCACAGCGAGTGCCCGTTGATGTCTTTTATATGAAGTAATATTTTTTTAGTAAATCTGGCAAATCCATTAAGGATAATGGGAAACTGTTATTAAATTATTGCATTGTCATCGGTCCTTGATACGTATGCAAAGTTTCAAATTAATCAGACTTCTGGAAGTTGGTGAAAATGATGTTCAAAGATTCCATTACATACGTTCGTACGTACGTACGTACATACAGGCCAAGCTAATAAAAGCGTGTTAATAATGGGAAACTGTTATTAAATTATTGCATTGTCATCGGTCCTTGATACGTATGCAAAGTTTCAAATTAATCAGACTTCTGGAAGTTGGTGAAAATGATGTTCAAAGATTTCATTACATACGTACATACATACATACATACATACATACATACATACAGGCCAAGCTAATAAAAGCGTGTTAAAAACAGAACTCTCGTTCCGTCCCACAGCGAGTGCCCGTTGATGTCTTTTATATGAAGTAATATTTTTTTAGTAAATCTGGCAAATCCATTAAGGATAATGGGAAACTGTTATTAAATTATTGCATTGTCATCGGTCCTTGATACGTATGCAAAGTTTCAAATTAATCAGACTTCTGGAAGTTGGTGAAAATGATGTTCAAAGATTCCATTACATACGTTCGTACGTACGTACGTACATACAGGCCAAGCTAATAAAAGCGTGTTAATAATGGGAAACTGTTATTAAATTATTGCATTGTCATCGGTCCTTGATACGTATGCAAAGTTTCAAATTAATCAGACTTCTGGAAGTTGGTGAAAATGATGTTCAAAGATTTCATTACATACGTACATACATACATACATACATACATACATACATACAGGCCAAGCTAATAAAAGCGTGTTAAAAATAGGTGATAGGTGATATAAAAATAATAGGTGAGTATATTTTTTTCCTTAATCTACGCCGTCAATGTTTCTGATACACTTGTGTGTCCTTATCTATTTCATTTGCTAAATGTTATTATATATTCACCAGGTGAAACTTCAAGACTATGCCTATTTTAGTTTAAAATGTCCGATTTTTAATTAAACTAAACTTGTAATTTGAACTTTTTAAGGTGGAGATGATGCAGAGCTATTCAGAAACAGAAAGGGATATATGTGTTGAGACGGTAGCATCAGCCAATTTGTTAATAAGAGATGTTGTGGCACGTTGGCCAGGTTCAACACATGACTCGGATATTTATCAAAATAGCAATTTATACATATATAATAAATAATACAATCCATTTATCATAGATAATCAATTTATTTATTATTAAAAATACAATTTCTCTTAGATTTTCTAGTCATTCTTTGGTACACCAAATAAATTCTTCAGATTGAAGTTTCCACCTGTAAAGTAAATAAATAATATTATGAACTTATAAAAAGTAGAGATGTTATTTCTTTTCAGAATCATCTGTTGACTCCTTACTTAAATCCTACGACAAGAGGACAGAAAAAATACAATGAGGCTCAAATAAAAACCAGGAATGTGGTGGAAAGGCAGTATGGAGTCTTAAAACGACGGTTTCCTGTCTTAGCCATTGGTATAAGATTGGAATTTAAAAATGCCATAAATGTTATAATTCCGTGTTGTATTATATTGTAACAATAACTCAATGTAATAGGTAAGGTTTGAGTTTGTTAATAAATGTTCTTAAGTGATAACATACCTTTTATTTGATTGAGTGGATGGTTTTGCTCTTTTAATATTGGCCTACGCCTTTTCCATACAGGAGTTGGTATCTTTGAATGTGATGGTGTTACCTCACATTCGTCTTCCATCATGTCTTCATTTATTGCCATGTTCTGAAAACAAATTATATTAAAACACTTGCCAGAATACTTTTATTATATTAAGTTATTGTGACTTTATCTGGAATAATTAACAGAACCTGGGTGACCGAGCCAAATCGTGAGAGCCATTTCCGAGATTCAGATTACATATAGCAAGCATTGCTTGTTTAAAGATATTAGAAAGATAGATAAGTAGCCTGCCCTATTTCTAGATATATGCAATCTCATTGGTCAAGATAAGATAAGATTAACTTCAGCAGTATATTAAGTGAAAAGAGTAACAAAAAAACAAAAAGATAGACAAGTCCTTTCAAAATTTATTACAATAGTACAGTACTTAAATTGCCTAGGGCAATATAATTTAAGTCTGTAAATAATATATCTGGCAGTACTTACAGTAATGGGTTCAGCATCTAAAATTATAGTCTATTTTTCACTAGGCAGTTCATTTGTATTCATTTGTATGTGGTCCACTGCAAAAAAAAGAAGTACCACTGCAACCTCGAGCCATCAAATCGCAGACTTGGTCCAATATTGGGTCTGTTTTTGCAGTTGATGGTCCTCCTCTCCTCATGAGAGCATCTTTACTCCTAAGATAAAAAAATAGATGTAGGTATAGTTATAAGATTGTGATAATTTTCATAATGATAAAATAAGGCATGTTGGTTTTTATTTAAATTTTAACTAACCTGTACATATTTCCCGATGAATTATATTGGGTACAGAGGTACAGAGGTTCCAAGCCTCGTTCTTAGCTTGGTTAGTTGTACCGTCTGTCTTTTTATATAAAATTATGTTTTTAAACGCGAACACCAATTTCACCAACTTATCTTTCTCGTCCACTGTGAAATTTTGACTCCCTCCGCTTCCTTTTTTCTGCCATAGTAACGATTGACGAATGAAAATTGAAAAGTATTGATGAAAGTACGAACGAAGAAACGATCACAACCGTAGATCACAACAAACAAAGTAGGTAGGTAATCCAATCCAAGTGTCAACTCAACCGTCAAATACAAATGACCACAGATTAAATGCGTGTTTAGTTATGCATGTATAGAGTAAATATGCTAGAACATATTAAATTAATTAAAAATATGAACGAAATAATATTAATTATTATTATTAAAACAATCTTTATCATAAACTTTATCTATATGTGCATGTACTTTAGAGAATTTGATAAAAAACTAAGTACCTATCGACAAGTTCAAAGACGCATCAGTCATGCATCAGTCACTAACACGTCACTAATATCGAAAAATAAACGTCACATAATTATGTGTCCCCTAGTTAGGTGCTATGAATGATGGTGAAACGAAATTTAACTTGGGGGCTGGTTTAGAGGACCTTTTAAGTAAGGGGTCCCATACTTATGTGGTAGTTTAGGGGATGTCGGTGAAAACGGGCATTAGTCAAATAGCATAAAATTACCGCTCGTCTTACTTTGGAATTCTATTGGTAAATTTTTACTATACCTTGCTCCGCTTCGTGAAGGTCTTAGAAGCTGGCCGTAAAACTGCCTGTCACTTAATATTAAGTTCGATTAGCTTTAAGTAGAAAGAAGGGGCACTAAATAGGTTCCAGTATGATTCGATTCTTGTTTGAAAAATTAAGTTGAGAGAGAAAAATTAAAGAGAAATTGTCATCAATCATATTAAGAGGCGGTTCCTCTGTTATGGAGGTTTTATCGTCGCCGAATATTAGATTGAAACGAATTTGGGGATCAATTAATAATTTCGCTATCGGAGGGTGACAATTTACGTAAAATTTATCTCAAAAAAAGTTTTGCGTTTAATGATGTTTGTGTTTCACATTCATTGGGTATAATTATCTTCTTTTTGCAGTATCTGCGATAATATATACTAGGTATACCATACAACTGTTTGGTAATAAAATTTGTTTATTTGTTTGAACCCTAAAACTACTTATCACTAAAACTCTCTTGATGATGAAAAATGTCTTATCATTTGTACACGGCATATGAAAGCCACATTAAAGGAACATTATTGACACACTTTCCAAGTACATTGGGGGTGAAACTGTAGGGCGAATCTAGTATAGCAAAACAAAACATTATGAGCTGCACTGATATACATTCATAATATGAGTGGTTTACATTAACACACGTCAAATAATACTCGTGTACAATATGTTGAATCATATTACGCAACAAAACCCACTTGAACACAACTCAAACAGAATTCTAGAGCATTCAACAAACACACGAAATGTTTCATTAATATTTAGAGCGCAATTACGTAAACAATACAAGATGTAACAGATAGTATTAATAGCAATTAACTAAACGGGGGTTTAAATCAAAATTTCAAGTAACAGCAGCGATCGAGGGGTCTATCCGTGAAATCGCATTCATCAAAACTTGGGAATTAGCTCGGTCTTCTAATTAAACCTGAAGGTTGTTAACTTCGGCCTTTCCTTGGGGAACGTGGAATCTTACGTAAATATTGGGTTTGAATAGAACTTTTATTATTATAACTTTATTGGCTCTTAACGTGATGCCTTTGTTGGAAACGACTCGGAATTGTTTTTTGAAGGGCGCCCTGCCTCCTGATATTTATGAACTTTGAATATTATTGTCGTCGAAATTCATTTTATGACAAGTTATTTTGATGGTTGTATAAGTTTTAATTGAAAATTTATTGGTTTTATGTGTACTTACTTGTTAGAATAAAGTGAGGAGAACCAAAGTTGAGTTGCTCCAGCGAAGTATTAATAGCTTCCCACACATTCTTTTTTCTACCTACGTACCTAAAACAAACTTACAAAATATAAATCAATATTGCTGAAAGAGACCGAATTATTTGGTTAAAAAAAAAGTTTTGTCTGTGGAATCATTACATACATGCACACAAAAAGTATCCATTACGGAAAATATAGATCACTGCTACTCAGTACGAAATCAGTGACTCAGTTACGAAACAAATGACGTTCGTTTTAAATAGTGTTTTATTAGTTTTCGCCTTAAAACTTGTAAACTCGCTCAATGGAAACGAGCTCTATGTATTCTTAATAAAACCTACGTAAAATGACTCCCATATTCTATAAACACCATATTTTCCGACCACTCTGTCACTTTGTATGTTCCTGCCAGCCTCTGAAAGGTACTCGCATCTTAGTATTCCATCCTCGATCTCTATCTATACTCAAAGAACAAAGTGCTTTCCCGAGATGAAGTGGGAATTAGATAAGGTTCTTCAGCAGATATCGGCCAAGCGACAATAGAACCTTTTCGCAATAAGTTTTGAGTGCTCAATTATTGAAGAATGTTTCTATATTTTTGGTAGTTGCGGCGAAAGTTTTTCCCAGTTTTTGTGTGAGAGTAATATCAATTAGGTTTCGTGGCGATAATACGTGTTGTTTTAATTTGTTATTTAGTCGGTGAAAATAGTATACTACTTGGTAGCTTGCTATTATATTATGTAAGATAGAAATCATCAAAAAAGTTATCTGATAGAACCCTCGCTGAATATGTCAATAGTTAAATAAAATGCACAAGTTATAATTAAGTAGTATCAATTACATTTTATAGTATTTTATGTAGCAAATACAAAAACAAAACAATTCGACGTAACCTCTAAACAAGTTAAGATAATAAAAAAACCATAATCGGTTCTATAATTAAGACCTAAGATGCCACAAAGACAAGTAAAAAAAGACAAACATATATATCTAAGCATATGTAACTTAAATAAGTCAGTTTTGAAATTCACACGAATAATGTAAAATGTTTTGTTTCATAAACTGCAAACAGTTGCCAACTAATTCTCGAAACTGAAGTTATTAAAACTCAGTAAAAAGTCATACTGTTCCGTTAAGAAAAGACTTATGATATTTTTCATTAAGAAAGTTGCATGAACTAAACAATTTCGGAATTCAAATAAAAAGAGTTGAAAACTTCTTTTTATTGCAACCTTTTTCAGCGCGCCGGTTTTCTACAGGCGACCGAGTTTACACCGATACCGTTTTAACTCTATTTTTTGCTGCCATGCCGTTAAAAGTTAGCGTTTTAGATAAACTTTTCTGTCGTAACAATGATAATTTATTAAAAAGTAATTGTTAGTGACTACAAAATTAAGAAAAAGCTCTTTGTATGATTCTAACATTTCTTTATTTCCACAAATCAGATACTAGAGTAAAGTGATATACATATAAGTCTTCCCCCTAGCTAAAGTCTAACCATGTTTCGTGTTACGAAGAAGTGTGAATGCAGCGAAGTTTTTCAAAAGTAGTACCGTACTGGTTTGATCACGTAAGACTTAAACAAACTCTGCAAGTTTCAACGGTCGAGGCACTATCGCAAACTTAGCTTCACTTTTAGTTTGTTTTCAGTAACATGTCATATTTCTACGACGAGTTATTTATTGGGTTTCTGATGCCTCTTGTTGATACATACTTAGTTTTTAAAAATTGTACATTGGTGCTAATTTATAAACGACTTCCAAAAAAAAAACAGAGGTTATAATGCGGCTGATTCGGCATAGGCAGGCAACTATACTCTAGTTATTCTTATGAGAGTCAAAATGTGTACTAATGTGATAAATTTCCCAGCCGAAGAAGGAGGAAAAAGGTTTTGTGCTATCATTTCACTCGTACCTTCGTCCAAGTGGAAGAAGTGGTAAAGTACCGAAGTACCGTTTACCTCCTGCCAAAGCCACTGTGACCCAAACTTCATAATTGTCCATCGTTCTTACCTGTGTTGGGAGCATGCGCTGACAAACTTTCAGCTTTTATAAAATGACGAAGGTCTGGGGTTCACGGGCTCTTAGTCCAATAGCTTTATTACAAGAACAACGCGCGTTCTTGACATTTAACTTTGTGAAGTGACACATTTTAACTGTCATAATTTACTGTTCCATTTATAATATTTTTTTAGAATTTAAAATACGTTTTCGGATACACTTGGCTTTTATTTATATGGATTTAATGGATTTAATATACAATTTACACATCTATCTGACGTTTCGGCCCCTTTACAGGAACTGTGATCACAGAAGACTGTCTTCTAAACGAAGTGTACCCGCAATCATAATTTCGGTTCAAAATTATTAGTGTTCGCTTAAACTTAAGAAAGCAGTATCATTTTCTTGTTTAAATTACTGTTTGTAAAGTTATATTAGAGTACTTAACTAGAACGCACAACCTTTGAGTAATCAAGCTGTAACACAATAAAGGTGTAAAAGAACCGCAGTGTAATGTGCGGTTCGTGTAAGCACGTTACAATGCCATGAAAAAGCAACTCGCAACCGCGAGCCGAATGCTCAAAGAATTACATTTGGCTCCAACGAACCGCAATATAAACTGGAATCAGTTTTCAATGAAATGTTCAACGGTAAGTAACTCGACGGATGATTGTCGAAATGAAATGCTACGGTATTTGTTGTTAAGTAAGAATGAATAAGTACATTGGAGATAATAATCGTGATTATGCGCTCAAACATAAGTCTATGGAGTATAAATATCATAAGCGCTTTCGCTTTATTTCCGGTAAAGGGCCACCCCCTGTTGAGGGGTAAATTTGCAAAATCCCTTCTTAACGAGTCTTATAAGGTCTTAAAAGATTCCATGCAAAATTTGAGGCTCCTAGCACTCGTAGTTTCTGAGATTTTGAGATAAATGTCAGTGGATTTCGCTTATATGTTATGTTTAATATCTTTTTAGAACCAAATCACACAGGTTTTTCAGACCTACCTAACTAGAGTGTTATTAACTAAATCGAATACAAAATTATCATGTTTAGTTTGCCTAAAGCGGCCGCCGAACTTCATTTTCCATTTAAATTAGCATTTGAATTCTTAAAACTTAACCAGCCAATTGTTAACATAAAGAAATAAATAGAAATATCAGGTGGTACAATTATGCGGCAGACTATCGCATATTTTCCACTGCTACGGTCACCGCATGTTCCTTCCCCTTGACAACAGTAATAACTTAGAAAGCGAGAAACACTAACTTCCTATTGGGATACTAGTGCTTCACCGCTAGCACTCACTAACAATCACTAGCACTCCCTGTAACTCACTAGCCATCACTAGCCCTCCCTAGCAAACTCTAGCAAGCAGAATTAATACGTTTTGTAAATGATTAATTACCTAAATGTAACGGTAATTTAATCAAATAACCATAATTCATGAATCGAGTAAAATTTTTATATAAACAAACGTATATTTATTTAACAAATTCCCATTTCAACTTGACAGGACGCTACGATATGATTTATTCTCTCTGCTTTTATTAATAATACAATATTTTATTCAACTCGTTAATTATTATAATCGGGTAATGTTTGACGAAGTTATTTATTAGAACTCTCGTTTCTACATCTTAATGTAATCTACTTAGCGCATAATCATTAATGTAATCTGGGATTAACATAATGCATTAGTTGATGGTTGTAACGGGACTGGTGACTGATTAGTGTTTGTAGTTTTTGCAATAGCCCAGATGTTACGAGAATGGAAAAGATTTAACTACTAATTATTACAAATAAAAGTCTTTATCGTCTCACTGCTGAGTAAAGGCCTCTGATCTCACTGTAGATGTCACTATATTTCAACCACTATTTTTTTAATTTTCAATTTGACAGCAATATTAATAACACATAAATGAATTATCCCACTCTCCAAAAGTTAAGAACAATATTATCGTCACACTTCAAAATAAACAAACGAACAAGCCAGTAAAGTTAAAACAGTATAATAACTGTTTCGTTTATTAATTCGAACAAGTTTTGTTTACCAACATAATTGTGATGCCGTGCTGAACAAGTTTTGTGAACTGCATCGTTTCATAAATGTATCTTGAAATAAACGAGTGCTTTGCGTGTGAAATACAATGAGGGAAATATTGTACTCAGTTCCGCGCAAAGGTTTCTACCATTAGGGAAACTTTGATATACAATGTTATCTTTCACCGCTGAGAAAATACAGCCAATTATATTTTTATTTATAAACCAGTGAATGTGTTAACTTTTTTATAAAAGAGTAAAAAACATCTTTCTATTTTTGGATAATAATCTTTATAAGTACAAAAAATCACGAAACCACGCTTCAATGCTCCGAATTCTAAAGAGATGTTAACTGATGTTATTATATACGTCCAATATTATTCGGTTCGCTGCTCTCATTATACATCAAACAATTATCCATTGTTTAGACTTCTCTGTTTATCCGCTTTTTGCTCAACAAGCGGAACGGTTTTCTACGACCAATAGAAATCGATAGCCTGCATCACGCAAACGATATTTTCCACGTAGATTGCAATGTGTAGCGGCATTGTTTTGGTTCGTTCGGGAGTCCGTTGTTACTGAGAAGACCGGCAGTTGCGAGTGCCGGACTCAACGCTCGCTGCATACTGCAGATTTGTTCAATATAATTAATAATTGGTAGAGTGGCATTTCATACAGTGTTGGAATGATTTAATGATTGTGCGGCCTTAGAAATCCCTCTTCTTCGTCAGGTAGCAAGTTTGACTCCTTTTTGCTGACTGCAACATTATTATTTTCCTTAGCCTTGTCCCATTATCTCATTGTGTGTTCTCGTCTGTCTTTTTCATGTTTAGTCTATCTTTTTCTAACAATATTGTACCAAATAATTAAGAAAACTGTTCACATATATCCGTGGCTGGACCGGAAAACGCCGGTCTAGTCCAGTGGCAGCATATGTTGTATGAAGCATTCATACTATCGTTCACATTTGTTCGGTTTCGACCAAACCCGTGAAGAAAAGGACCGGTCTATCACTGCTTAAGTCCGGAAAAACGACCGGTTCGGATATATGCGTAGAACAAGATTCAAGTAACTATTTAGTTTGTGTATTTATGACACGCATGGTCACCACTCAACCGGACAAAAGGTAATTACTTCCTTCAAGCACTGTCTAATCTAAGGTCCCAATTACACTAACAAGATTGCCCTGTTACCATACAGAGCAACACTGGCGCGGTAAATCCGGCATTACCCCCGGGGCCTAATAAACCTGGTATACGGTAAATCTTTTCGGCAAAATCGTAAAAGTGCGACTTTACGATGCATTTACCGCAAAATATATGGGACCTTCCCAAATCCCTCTTTTAAGCCAAAGACGCAATTAACCAGGTGCTCCCAGTTATGTTTATTGATATTTTTATGACGACCTTCCAAGTGTGAATGGAGATGAAATTCTTAAATCTTGTGTTAAGTATTATTCAGAAGCCCTTCCTTAAGTGAGGATTTCCAACGATTATGTGAGTTAAGAAACTTCTGGCTTAAATTCTCTTTGAGTTATATTCTATGTGTTTTGTTTCGGATCTCTGAATTAGCAGTTTTAAGCCGAAATTATGGATCTTTTTGCTTTATTATAAATTGTTGTATTGTTAGGAACATTTCGTTTGTTGTGTTTTAATGATATAAGAGTAAGTAAAATAAGAAAACTGAAGCAAAGTGAACGAAACGTACGTTAATGTCATTATTATTTATTTAAAACGGGAACTTACGTACGACGGAGACTACTGTCGAGAGTTCCTCGACACGTTTCGGCCACATACGGTAGCCTTCATCAGGAGGTGGGTGAAGCGCTCGCGACAGCGTCTCTCCCCGCACTGCCGGCCGCCGCGGCTCGCGCCTCGCGCGCCGCCGCGCGGAGCGCGCGCGCAGAGAGCTGCTGTTGTGGTTGTTGATGTTGAGGTGGGGGTGGCGCACGAGTGGGCTCGCGCTGTATAGGCGAGAGAGAGCCTTCACGGGAGTTGTCCGTGCTCCCGGAGTCCGTTACATGTAGAGGCCGAACGCAGAACGAACTCACGGTGTCTTCACTAACCCCGTTTGTGACTCTCTCCGAACATAACTGAAGACATGGCTTCCAGGCCGCAGGCAGCATCCATCCACTATCTCGATTAAAGTTCGGACAACGACTTATTTCAATGGCCTCGCGAATCTTTCGGGTGACGTACCGTTTTTCCCGGGCTAAGATCCTCGTCTGGTCAAACCTAATGAAATGAGTCGTGTCCGAAGCTATAGCGTGTTCCGCCACCGCTGACCGGTTGATGTCAACATTCCTCAGCGCTCGAATGTGTTCAGTAAGCCTCGCAGCCACATTCCGCTTTGTCTCACCTATATAGCACTTCCCACAATCGCAGGGTATCTTGTAAACCCCGGGGACCCCCAACGGTTCCCTATCCTTCGGCGAACGAAGTAGCTGCCTTAACTGAGTAGCCGGACGAAAGATGGTCTTGATGTCGAATTTCCGCCGCATCATATGTCCGATTTTGTCAGTGACACCCTTTATGTAAGGCAGGTACATCAGCGCCCTATCTGCTGTGGGCTCCCGGGTGCGGCACGACGTATTTGCAATCCGTAGACTGTGTCTCCAGCTGTAACCGTTTCTCTCTAGCACACTTCACGCAGCTACTGGACGGGTTAGTCCTTGGCGAACAGGAACTAATGGTGAGTTTTGACGTCACTTCTCTGTTCACTAACGTACCGATAGAGGACACCATCACAATTATTACGGAACTTTTGTTAACAAATTCTACACCTATCGAGTACGTACATCTGGTGGACTATACCTTAAGAAATGGGTATTTCATGTGGCGGGGGGATTTTTATATTCAAAAGGATGGGGTAGCCATGGGATCACCTATAGCACCCGTAGTCGCTAATATTTTCATGGAATGGTTTGAGCGCACTACGTTGGAGTCGATCCCGTGCAGGCCGAGACACTGGTGGAGATACGTGGACGACGTATTTGCAATAGTTCACAGAGATTCCGTAACAGAGCTATTAGACACTCTCAATGGTAAACATCCCAAGATATCGTTCACCGTGGAGACAGAACGGGATGGGGAATTACCTTTTCTGGATGTGTTAGTCAAGCGAGGGACGAATGGAAGACTATCACACACTGTACACCGCAAGACAACACATACGGATAGATATTTGAGGGCTGATTCCCACCACCACCCCTCGCACACCGCATCGGTTCCAAGGACACTAATCAACAGAGCCCTGAGATTATGTGATCCCGAATACGTGGACGCCGAGCTCTCTCATGTGCGGGGAGTGCTAGAGAGAAACGGTTACAGCTGGAGACACAGTCTACGGATTGCAAATACGTCGTGCCGCACCCGGGAGCCCACAGCAGATAGGGCGCTGATGTACCTGCCTTACATAAAGGGTGTCACTGACAAAATCGGACATATGATGCGGCGGAAATTCGACATCAAGACCATCTTTCGTCCGGCTACTCAGTTAAGGCAGCTACTTCGTTCGCCGAAGGATAGGGAACCGTTGGGGGTCCCCGGGGTTTACAAGATACCCTGCGATTGTGGGAAGTGCTATATAGGTGAGACAAAGCGGAATGTGGCTGCGAGGCTTACTGAACACATTCGAGCGCTGAGGAATGTTGACATCAACCGGTCAGCGGTGGCGGAACACGCTATAGCTTCGGACACGACTCATTTCATTAGGTTTGACCAGACGAGGATCTTAGCCCGGGAAAAACGGTACGTCACCCGAAAGATTCGCGAGGCCATTGAAATAAGTCGTTGTCCGAACTTTAATCGAGATAGTGGATGGATGCTGCCTGCGGCCTGGAAGCCATGTCTTCAGTTATGTTCGGAGAGAGTCACAAACGGGGTTAGTGAAGACACCGTGAGTTCGTTCTGCGTTCGGCCTCTACATGTAACGGACTCCGGGAGCACGGACAACTCCCGTGAAGGCTCTCTCTCGCCTATACAGCGCGAGCCCACTCGTGCGCCACCCCCACCTCAACATCAACAACCACAACAGCAGCTCTCTGCGCGCGCGCTCCGCGCGGCGGCGCGCGAGGCGCGAGCCGCGGCGGCCGGCAGTGCGGGGAGAGACGCTGTCGCGAGCGCTTCACCCACCTCCTGATGAAGGCTACCGTATGTGGCCGAAACGTGTCGAGGAACTCTCGACAGTAGTCTCCGTCGTACGTAAGTTCCCGTTTTAAATAAATAATAAAGTGAACGAAGTTCAATTTAAAAACAGGATTGTATTCCAATAGTCGAAACCTGTCGGCAATGGAACATGACTGGTCATTAGAGCTCCGCTCAGATCAATTCTATCACGATTCAAAGTACCCAAAATATGTTCTGTAGAATATTTTGTAAAGAATAACAAAAGTTTATTTTGTGAGGTTTACGTTAAATTCTACTGAATCCACACAAAAATACGTAAAAACATTTGTTTGGCATAAAGTTATAAAGACTGGTCTACATAGTCTGTGAGATCGTAATACCGACCGCTAGCCTTATCTATGATTCTCAAGAGAAAAACATGTACTTATGTAGATACTTAGGATTTCGATGCTGAAAGAATTTCGTTACATTTTTGGTAGGCAATATTTATTAACATAACCTTGATATTAACGATCCAAAATATCTTGATAGAAAGGTTTTCAATATGTAGTGAATCACTTCTTTAGGCTTTATTTTTAACAGTTTGTTTTAATGTATATTGAAAATAAGTGAACATGTTTTGTTTGCTTTGCTTGATATTAAACTCGCCGTTTTGCAGCTTGTAAAGTCAGACAAGCGAATAGAGAAGCCACAAAAATCGCAGCTAATGCATTAATGTAATTAAGCTCACCGAAACCAGCGTGAAAACCATTATCACCAATACTTTCGTTCTTTTTGATTCGTTTAATTTACCCATGGTCCATTGGTCCATAAATAAATCCATGAAACTTAAAGTAAAAATGTCAGCACATTTCAAAAATAAATCCTTAATATGTATCTATAAAATATTTGAAGATTCTAGTAAAACTGGCCAACTTAAATAAGGAAAACGTTCGAAATTCCCCATTAATTATAACACATTGAAGCATTAAAGGATCTGCTGACATCATAATATTCGGAGATTCCGCGTTATCTTAGAAAATTCTCTTTCACCTCCGGACAAAATTAAGATGACTCAAACAAAACCAATTGGGCGCAAGGAGAATCGTTTCTCTTCTTTCAATTAAAATTTTATTGACCCACCGTCTGCGCCAGGCTCCATGTTGTATTTTTACGATTATCTATTTAATCATTGAATCTATGAAACGGTTTTACGAGCCCGCTGAAATGTATTGCTTATCGGAAATTGTGTCCTAAAATTTTTGTACCAATTTCAATTTTATGGTCGGGAAATGTGACTTTGGTGTTGTTTGGGCCTTTTTAGGGTTTTAGTGAGACATAACTCATGAAAGGAGACCCTGATATTGGGTTTGGTCACAGAAAAGGCTAAGCTTGATTTATGTGGCTCTGTTTCTAGTAATAAAATGTAGCTATTCAATTGTGACTTTGTGTGTAGGTATTATTTTATTCTATGCCAGCTTAGTAACGAATTATTTCAGTGACATAATGCGTTTACTGAAGTTATTTTACTCTACTTCGGTCAACGGACACCTAATTAGTTGACAACTGATATCGGTTACCAATTTTTTCTTAATAATCACGCCATTGTTACGATAATAAATAACGTCTTACTTCGAGATAAAATTGAGTTTCATTCTCATCCAGTACTTAACACATTTATGAAAGGTAAAAAATAAATAATATATTTCAATAGCCTAAGAAGACTTAATGGCTGAATGCGTAATGGCCAAACCCAAAACCACAGAGGAGTCAGTTATGGAGAGCTCTTCATAATTTACCCGACTATAAAATATATTAAAGAATAATCTGCAATATTTTTAGTATTAAAAAAGTCCAAAGACTTACCTTTCACCGTCCCTGAATTATCACGGAAATAATTTCCCCGTTATTATGAATAATTCTACGTTACGTGAAATTCGTTAAAATCCGTGAAATACGATGTACGAGCCCACGTACACAATTTACGGAGTCACGGACTAAAGGTCTGCGACAACGGTTATAAGAAACTGATTTTTATTGGAAAAAATGTAAAAACCACCCAAAGAAGGGAAGGTTCAAACCATATGTTCCATTGAAACTCACTTAGTGCCTGATGTAGTGTCGGGCGCAGAGGTTGTTACAAAGAGTTTTTTTATGAAAATCTTCAACCGGTTTTGGTCAAGGGATTTTACCACAATGTTTATATTAGATGTATTTCGTTTTAATAAAGATTTCAGTCCAAATATTCTCTATTGAAGGAATTCATTTAAATGTTTAGTGAGTAGTGAGGCGAGCAATTGCGGACGCAGGCCGGGTGCGGGTCGCGTGACGTTGTAATCCTAGTATTTGTTTGAAACACTGGCCCGTTGCCCGCCCAAACAAATACAAATAATACAACGTCACGCGAACTGACCTTAAATTTGCGTCTTGCGCTTTACAGATACTTCTTTATTTCGCGATTGGAGTCGCCGACTTGAATTCGCAGGTTGCTTGTTTGACTTGTTTGACCTAATCGAAACTAACCTAAACTGAAATAACATAAAAAAGAACGTCAATGTATAATTAGTTTCTATTCATATAATTTTTAGAAAAGTTGTTAACGTGCAATGTTCATACAAACGTATTATAACGTGTTATAAATTAATTCATTTAATATAAAAAGCTCTCGAACAAAGAACGAACAAAATTGTTCTGAAAACTACGCGAATAAATATAAAAACCTCAATCCTACATCACTTTAGCAACAATTTGGTGATAGTAGTTATAGATAAGTGAATCCCATTTATGTTCTCAGTACATTCGCTTTTTAAAAGCAGTTATCCCACCTCTCGGCGAATCTGTGCGGACTTTCAGCGGGAATGGAAAGCGAGCGATTTTTTCTCGACTTCACTTCAAATAGATTGCTTAGTGTGGACATGACTTCGTCTTCGTTTGGTAGAAAGGGTGATTTATAAAGTGACAAGTAGCGCCCGTGTTGTGCCCGTTCGCGAGGGAATTTCAGGATGAAATATAGCTTTTAACGTTGACGTTGATTGTGGCTACCCATTACAAAAAGAATTATTCAATTCCAATTAGTAGTTTCTGAGATTAGCAACTTCAAACAAACAAAAAATCAAACTCTTAAGTTTTATATTATAAGTAAAGTATAGAAGATTATTATTTTTGTTGGGTTCCAAGCGTTTGAGGGAGATCTTAGCCCAGCAGCGGGGCCATATAATATAGGTTGATAAAAACATCAAGTTTCAATTCTAAGTAGAATTAGTATGGACGTTCTATCTTTATGTGGTTAGTTACATCATTGAGCATTGGAGCTGCTAAAATTATTGGAGCATAACAAGGTGTTGGATTTGATATTAATATACGATTTTAAATAACAACATTAAGTGTAATGGCTCTTTATTTAGCACTGGTAACATTGATATTACTCCATAATTAATTAATTATTATAAAACTAACACCAGCAGTATAAATAAACGGCCATTCTCCTACATAAATTGATACATTACGTACAGTTCATACATCACAACTGGAACGGAATCATTTTATGCTGACAAAATGTCTGAACACAAAACCAAAGTACCATAATTTCCATAGAAATCAATAGCGAGTATGTCCACAATAGTATCGCCATACAATACTCAGGAGACAAGTGGATCGTTAGCGTTGAAATTCATCGACATGATTGCCCGCAATGAATGCAGATCTGTATTGTGACACTGCAATACTTCGACTACCGGCTAAGTGCTCTTTACACTTTACAAAATCATCGTATGGTAAATATATGCAATGATTTTCGCATAGTCCATTTTTTTGAGTATACCTTAAAATGGCCGACGCCTTTAACAGATAACGTAGCACAGCTGAAACCCAAAAAAAAACTCTTCTATAGGGCTAAGATTCACGCCAAAGATAATTTATATTCTACCTTTTATTTCTTCTCCTTATGCAAAAATAGAGAGAGGTGTGTGTAGAGAAGAAAAATCTTTACAAATACCTCTTCTTGGAGTGCATTTTAAGCCTTGGAGGGGGCAAAATCATCTACATATTATTTTTAAAGAGGCTACGTGTCATAAGCGTAGGCTACTACGCTTCCGCCAATGCAACCTGCTACGTGCGTAGCGGGGTCACCCGTAGCAAAGCGCGTAGTAGGTTGCATTGCGCGGTATAGAGTGCGTAATAATTACAACGTAACATCTTTATTAATCAGAGTTGGCCACCAACCTACTCGAACTTACTATTAATAAAACAAAGAGCTTAAGATTTTGTATTATTTTGTTTTTCTCTTAAATTATCAGTGAGTGGGATTAGAATAATTATTTTTGTATTCGATACATTCAAGGGAATTACACACTTATTATCCCGAATATCTTACAGCAAAGATTACAGCTGGGGTAAAACCGAAAGCCACTGCTAGTCTGTATAATAATTGAAGCACACTGTCACAATGGTCATTGTGGAGCTACAGATCATTGCGCTGACAATGATTAATGATATCATGAGTAATTTAATGATTTGGTTGTCTGAATGATGTCTGTTATATGATAACAAATTTTGTGATGAGTTTGTTACTTTAGTTAGGGCGATTTTATGACATATTTTAAAGTATAGTATATGATAGTAGTAAAAGTATTTTTTAATAATGTATTTCTAAAAACTTTCCATATTTGCTTTAAGCATACGCAAGTAAACGTGTAAACGTAATTTCAATTCAAAGTAGCGATGGTAGTGAAAAATATCTCAAATGTATCATATCATAGCATGGCTCTTGTAGAAAGGTATTCCCGAATATTGTTGTACTAGTTATATTTAATTGACATAAGTACTTTCCAAAATCTAAATTACTTACTATTAAATTATCTCTCGAACTAATAACGACAAATGCAGCCAATATAAAAATATTCGCTACTGAATTACGATGAGTCCCAAAAAGAGAAATATAAAAATATGTGATTTGTATTCTGAAGCCGCTCCATACCTTTGGGCCCGTAAAGAAATATTTACAAATTGTGATGGACAGACAGACACGGACGTATTCAGTGAAAGGCAAAGAATGTAAATATAAAAGAAAAACCTGTAAAATTGATAATATTCCTCGATGACACAATATGAATATTGATACAAAAATAAATAGAAGCGAGTCTCAACAGATTATTTCGTAAAAGTATACGTTCAATTTTGCTACAGCTAGAGTTATTGATAAATAAAAATGAAGGCTCAAAGCACATCAAACCGTATGTGTCTACGGTACTGTACTGAAATTATACGGAACTGAAACTGTTTTTACTAGTTATTTGACTTCCACACCATTGACTATCGTTACTATACGTACGTAAGCCTTAACCGCTGATAGAATGATATAGGATGCTGGGCAAGCATATCTGACCAAAGCCAAGTGCATGAACTGTAACATCTAATACGTATTTTTACTAATTTAATACAGCTGAAAAGTTTGTTTGGACACGCTAATCTCAGAAACTACCAATCCGATTAGAATAATTCCTTTGTAACGGACATACAGTGGGAAGGTTATAGGCTATTTTTTATTCCAAAATTTCTACGGAAACGGGCACAATGCGGGTAATACCGCGGGGCGGTGCTAGTATATGATATGGAGTTCAATTTACTTCCTTTAGATGCTGACCATATAATTTAGACTCATAATTCATTAACATGTTCGAAGCGGAAAAATCAGTCTGACAAAAACAGTTCTTGGTACCAAAACAATCTTAGACGTCTTTTCTAAAACTTTACCTACAGAGATTCTTTAAGCTACTTCATACTCAGAAGCCAGACCGTCTAACTGTGTAACGTGTCACTGTTCTCGACTACGAGTATAGCGTGCTCACGCTTTAACTGCCGCACTCAGAGACGTTCATTAAATCAACCTTTAAATAATTGACTTAACGTTTCATACGTCATATGCCAAAATCACTCATTATATCTCTACTAAGGAAGGATTTGACGTCTCTGAGTACGGGCGTTAGACACTGAAAGTATTTCCACTAGTTATTCGATTAGATTAGATACCGCTAGTCCTACCAATGTTACCGTTATCTTTGGTACAGTTATACACCGAAACTCTTTTTAGTAGTAAAGCTGATACAAAACAGGCTGAAAGTAAAACGCTCTTAAAAAATAACTACAAACTGTAACAGAATACAATACCCTTTCACCGTCATTACGACGCAGAGGGCAATAAAAATTAATCACGGCCTGTACTCATGTAACGGTCGCTTTAAAAAACCCAGCATTCGCGATTACCCGGCTCATTTAAAATGATACAAAGCACTCAGCTCGGTCGCCCCATGTTTACACATATTATTTTACATGTTAATTTTTACCGATTTTCATGAAAGCTGCTTTTTAGGTAAATGTGTTCGTGACTTGAATGAATAGATTCGTGATGACGTGTGGGTCGTTTGTTCTCTATGTATTGGAATATATGGATCTCATTGATCAGTATTATTATACACAGTTAAGATTGATTTCATATTTTGTCACAGAAGAAATAGATAACAAGTACCGTTTAATGAGACATTTAGATTAAGCAAGTTAATCATCTGCTGGCTTATTCAATAGAAAAAAGCGAATGAGTACTCGTAATGAAGTATGAATTGCCTGCTTACGTCGTGTAAGACCGCCAATGTAAACGACACTTTACTAAAGTTCTCGACAAATATTCTTAATTAAAATTATTGATATCAAGTAGGCTTTCCAAATTTTGCCGTAGTCTTTTCCCAAATTAAAATGTTTCATGAAATAGAGATAGCCACAACACATAGATACCCTGAATATACAAATACCGACCGCTGTGTCGTCGCTGTGTTTACAGTGTTGGCTAAAATCCGAATGCATACATAAATAACGAGCTTAATTGAGAGTGAAAACTCGCTGCAATTTTGATGAACAACTTAAATTTTAAACGAATATGTTCGTTTTAAAGTTGGTCAATTGATTCTATATGATATCGTGTTTGTTAATATTGGATGATATCTGCAGCGGTATTAACAAAACGTTTGTTTAGTTTTGTTTTTGGGTAAATACAACGTTGCATCAGATTCCCGTAAGTCTTTAAATATGTATGAAGTAGCTAAAATCCTTTACTTGAATCAGTCTCATTTGGTTAAAACCGCATGAAAATTTGCTTTAAAGTATTTGAATGTATGTTTAACATTCACACAAACATCCGTCCATTCGTTCCCTCCCGCATTATTATATAATTATAAATAGTAAGGACATAGATATCAATTTGTTTGCAGTACTTAAATCTTCGATCAAAACAAACTTAATATCTTTCCGCCCATTTATAGCTCAACTATATATTCATTGAACCGATTTAACTTCACCAAAGATCTAACTATAAGATGATCTTTGTAATATTCATTTATTTGTTTACAACCCGAGGGAACTCTCGAACTGTTCCAGTCTTGATAAAAACAAGTCTATTAAAGATGTCATTGTGAACTTCAAAGGAGTAGTTTCGAAAGGAATTTTTACTGTCAATTGTGTTTGACCTCTTGTTCAATTTAGGTTAATTATTATCTTAACGTATATGTAATAATTTAACTTATAGTACACTCGTATTAGGCTGAGATTTCTTTTAGTATTAGGTTGAGATTTCTTTCAGAAGTACTTTTCAAGTTTTTACAAATGAGGTTATTTTCATAAATTGTGACTGTCTGTAAATAGCGATGTCTAATAGAATTAGTGTACCGCCTAAATGGAGACGTTACTTGTACAATATTATGCGCATAAAAATTGATGTGTTAAACCTAATTATAAGTAATGAGTAATGCCACTGATGAGCGAAGTATTAACTGCGTGGTATAAGCTTACTTACTTACACACCTATGTTCAAACGAAACATTACAAAAATGGTAATTTATCCGTAAAACGTACAGAAAAGTAATTTTCGATAAAACAATTTGTCGTTCTCGACCGTTGTTCGCATCTGTGCCGTGATCCGGTGTTCCTACGGACTACGTTCACCTACGTTTGTGCGGTTCGATTTGTATTCGGGAACTCGTACATTGTTTTTTCCTGTTTTTTAGAAGCTATTGTGTTTTTCTGCTTTTTGAAGACCTTTCGGGTTCGTTTTTGCTACGGGTCAGATGTAGATAATGTGTAATGTGACGGACCAGCTTTTTTATGCGTGTATTCGTCAGCTGATTAAAGACGCTATTGGGAAAAGACTGGCTTACATTTCCGTACTGCCACGTCTTTGAATTTTAAGAAAAAAATAAGTTCCCTTTCTTAACGTAAAGAAATTTAACACAAAATCATCATCATTGAGCTATAAAGTAGGTACACAAGCTTGTACATTATAACAAATTATATACCGACTGGTAACAAGAATCGATAAAGGTTCAAATTAAAACTTATTAACTTGGTCTTTCTACTACGAAGTTTCAATTTTCTTCCCAGATTTTCTATTGTGGAGGTTTTAAGATCGCCTAGAGGCTTTCTCATTAGGTTTTCAATGTATAAGGCCTAGAAAGACTTGTAAAAGGTGCCGTTGGTTACAATAAAGATGTATAGGAGTTAACATGACCCTATAGAAGTACATCTAAAAGGGCGCTGGTATATAGGAAAGGGCCGGTGTGAAAAATGGGCGAACCTTTTTGTGTCGCTTTAGTTTTTTGTCTTCTTGTTAAGTCCGTATATTGGGGTAAACTTATTGTTAGTTATTTTAACTGAATTTGTTTCTCTGAAGATATTTTACTGACATTTAAAGAAATTGTTCTCAGGTTCACAAGCTATTATCATATTGTTGGATGCCACTATGGTCTAGTGAAATTTTTATTCACCTGCCAAGAATATGTTCCTTGACTTAATTCCCAGGTCGGGTTGATTACCAAATAATTAGTGGCCACGTCTAATCCTCCTTGACCGCAGAGGCATTTGACACAGAATAGGAAATTTCAATCTCATACTACTTTTGGTTGGTGAAATGAATATTTAGCGATGCGATTAGTGAAACGATAAAAAATTGTCCTGAAAGAAATAGAGCATTGCATTAATGCAACCAACCACAGATTACTTACCATAAAATGGAGTTCCCGTACCTGTGAAAAAATAAATATATTGTGTTTAAAATTAATTAAAATGTTCACCCTCGGTTCAAGGAATAGGTTAACAAATATCAGAGAGACATAAACGGTGGTACGAAGAGAAAGCCACTAAATCACTTAAGAGCTCGACTCGTCAATTTATATGCGAAGAATAAATCTGACGATGGGAGTGGCTGGTATACTCTATAAATTTGACCACAGTGTAAAGGTTTACAGTACATCAAACCCCTTTAAAATTTAAAATCTCAGCTCTGCAGCGTCGCCTACTGTTTGGCATGCTTCCCGAAGAGCCAAGGTCTTTCAATTGAATGTTCTGTGAACAAAACGGTACATAAATGTGTACAAGACGTTTACTTAAACTGAGCCATACTATCTACCTATATAGCGTAAATGATATATTGGTTAATCACAGCATTTAAGATTACAGAACTTTAAAGTAAGTTAGTTCATATAGATTGGTTAAACGGCAACCCTGGTCTCGGAGTTTTAGACCGCCTAACGGCCTCCTACTTAGTCTATGGAATAAAACAAACGGGATCGACAAATTTAAGTGCTATCCGAAGCACTGTAGCTTAGAACTACGAGTATACTCCTAGTAATCTGACCATAGCATGATCTTTAAAACTTTTTGAGATTAACCGAGTTTATTTGGCAAGTTTAATAGCAGGCAAGTAATTTTAAGTGAGTGACGGAAATAATGTGACGATCGTGTTTTATTTTTTCTAGACTTTGCAACAAGAGAGTCCGAAATAGTTTACACTATAAAGTAGCTTGCGATGCTCCTATCAACCGATATACGAGTACAAAGAATTGATTACTTGAATAATACGTAGCATTAAACCAGACCACTTAATTCCGTATACTGTGACCAGAGTCAGACGTAGGTGGATTTCGACGTTTCATTAGGAAAACGAGCGAATCTTTCGGTACAACGCGTCGTGTGAATTCGGGATTTGATTTTGTGGTTGGTTATCTCTCGCACTATATATGGGTTATATTCCGTGTTGCTTTGCGGTGACTTTCGTATCACTTCGCGTTGTCTGTGTAACATATTGTGTTTATGTTACAGTTACTCTGATGCTTTGTACGTTTATGTTAGTTATTAGTTTCACGGAAGAATGGAGACATTTTTTTGTTGTTGTTTTGTCGTGTTTTATGAACGGTTCCGGGATCTGTTTTGTGGGAAGTATTCAATTGTTTGTGTATGGAATTTTTGTGGTGTTTTATTTTTGTAAGCTTTTATTATTTATGTTATGTTTAGTGTTGTGATTTGTGAAATTAGTACAGCGGTGTTCTTTTAAATACACCTTTTAACACTGTTGTCACGTATGAAGCATTCTTTGAGTTACTCATCTTGTAGTCGTAGAATATAATTTAAAAATATATATTTTCTAATATTTCTAAGTACCTAGTCGACTACGCATTAAATTGTCATATGAAAGAAATCGTATAGTTCGCAAGCAATATAAAATTGTAAAGATTTCCGAAGTAATAAAATAGTTTTCTTTCACATAGAATTTTAAAGGTCCTTCGCGTTCTCTACACCGTTCCTAAAACAATAAGGGAAGAGTTTAAAGAAAACAGAAAAGTTATGACGGCCAATAGAAGGTAGGGTGACCATGAATGTCAACGATTTTTTAAGGAAAAACGTTACGTTAAAAAATTTCCGTAGAGTCTGCAAATTCTTAATTAATTGAGTAATAGAGATTAAATGAGTGATTTTAACATGTAATGTATGAAAATGTATGTCAATTACTTAAGTATCGATTTAATGAACGTGTCTGAGTGCGGCCGTCTGCAGAGTGTTTGTAATTGTGAAAAATTAAATTATTTTTTTAAATAAATACTTAATGGAGTTTTGAAACATCCCTCATAATTATGTAAACATACATTTTATAATGAATAGATATCCAAAAGATGGGAGAGGCTAATAACCTTTTAATAGAACATCGCAGGCTAACCATATCTACTTACCTTCCACTCTTTTTCAACGATCCCAAAACCTCAAAAACCGTAGGCACCTCAAAACACTGACCAAGATAAAGTTACCGTTAACTTATCGTTCTCAATCAATACTTATTGAGAAGTTCTCTGGAACGCTCCCTGGTGCATCCATCGAGACACTCACCAGGGAGTTGGGATAAAAGTTATTTATTCTGCGAACGGACACCGTACTGGAAACGTGTTTTATAGTATATCCACCACTAAACAACATTTGCTTCAGACGTTTCTATTATTATTGAATTGTGAAGTGATGCTGTCCATTTGTTTTGTTCCTTGAATTGTGGGAGTAATTGCTTTGATATTAGACTGTTTGACTACTATTTCGCGACACTAGAGTAGTTTAATAATCCGCATACTTTATGAATATTATATAACAGGTTTAGTTGTAAGTGCGTCAATGAAGTGCTGAAATCGTAACGGTTTCAAAATAAATTGAAAGAATGAATCAGACTGCTAGACTAAAGAAAAGTATTAATTCAATTCAATTTTACTTAGAGATATAGAAAAGGTGACGAAAAACCAAAAGAACGATTCTAATCAACTTCAATTTAATGACCTCAAGCTAATTTTTAAAGGTAATAAAAATTATATTATCTTCCGATCCAATCCGAGTGGTCTGTCTGAACCTATACTCTATTTTTTTAATGTCCCAAAGTGTAGACCAATATCGTCCATTTTCCAGTCGAAGACGATCTACTCCCGGAGAGGAAAAAGGTTTTGAGAGAGGGTAAGAATGATATAAAATCACTAAACCTCTTTCCTCTGCAGGAGCAATCATCTTTAGCGGGAAAATTGACACTTTGTGATATCCACACTTTGTGACAATAAAAAAAATAGATTATACGAGTAACATCCTGGAATCAATGACATTGTATAACGATATTAGGTACATTAGCCAAAACACTTAATATCGAACCACTTATTATCGCATATCTCAACGTAAACACTAATCAGAGTTAACTATCCGTTGTCCCATAATTAACGTCACCTTTCAATTAAAACTCGGCGTTCGGAATCCGATTATGGTTTTAGGAGTGACACATTACTGATTTGGCTATATTATGGCCAACAATCCACTAAGTTAGCGGTCAAGCGATTTTAGCACTCTACAATATGGGGTAAAATACCAAATAGAGATGGAAATTGAATGAAAATTTGAGGGATTTCTATGACGCCACACATGTACAGTCCCAGATCCTTTGGTTATTCGTCAAAACCGCCTAACAAGACAAAGTACTTTATTGTTTTTATTTCGGGGCCCAAACAAATGAAGTATCTGTCAAACATAGACTGTCATTTTGACATGTCAAGTCAAATGGTACAGTTGTTCAATAACGTCCAAAAAGTCTGCAAGTCACATCTCTATAATATTATAAAGAAAAAAATCTAACTCTCTTTGTTTGTTTGTTGTTCTTCTTCTTCTTCTTGTTTGTTTGTAAGGGCTAATATAAGATCTGAATAGTTATTTTTGTAATGGATAGCCACATTCAACGGGCATTCATTCCGAAATTGTTATATTCTTATGTAATAAGTATCTCGGTCTTTTTGTGGGTTAAAGTAGGTGCAAGCATTGTGGCTTAGGATTTATGGTTCGATTCAATCTAATGGGTCGAAATATTTTAAAATACAAACGCATAATTTGATCGAGTTTGCCTACATTATGAGTTATATTGTTTTAATAACATTAAAATGCTATGTTGCATGCAAGTGAAGTTAGTATGGTCTTTCAAGAATCTGAACCAATTTATCAAATACTAGCTGCGCCCCGCGGTTTTACCCGCGTCGTGCCCGTTCCCGTGGGAATTTTAGAACCGCTCAACCGATTTCCTGCAAACTTCACATAAACCATGAACTAAATAGTCCGAACAAAGCCTAAACATTTGGTTTGAATAGGTGAACACGTTCTTGAGTTATAAAATTACAACGAAAAGTGGCATTGATTTTTTTTATTAATGAATAGATAGATTCAAGTATTTCAAAACATACCAACAAACTGCCCGACAACTTTGTAAACAATGTTTGCCATTGATATAATTTTTGGATATAGATTAGCGAGTGATGTGAGGAGTAACGAGTTAAACACCTGTACGGAAAGTTTGTACTAAGACAATGAATGGAAGCCAGATGTGTTCGATTGAATGTTATCTGAAAAACTAACACTTATAGTGTTTTGCCACGAGATTTAATTTACATAGTTTTCGATATTTTTATAATTTTACTTATTAATAATGCAATCTGCCATAGCTAGTACACCATTTATTTAGTTTATTTTCCTAAGATTTTTTTTTACTTCATTACATTTTTACAATATTGAAACAACTTAAGGTTGCAAGTGACGGCAAAGCATTTTTTTTATTAAACATGAATAATGTCTTTTTATATTATTGAACTTTTAACAAAAAATGCTCGTCTCAATTTAACCCCAAATTACACTACCAATTTGTCCTCTAAGGACGCATAAAACATTACATGCAAGTTCTTAAATAATTCACACAGACAAACATTAAGTTCCCCCAGTATCTTAACAGAATTTCAGAATACCAAGGTATGTTAATTCAATTGTACAAATTTGAAATTCATGATACGATAGTAGAAACAGACGATTGCCTATTTACCATGTTATTGGTTCCAGGATGATCAGGATAGGAAATTGATTGGGAAACAACAAAAATGTATATAAGATGGGTTTTATTGTGTTTCCTTTAGTTCACCCTTGATAATTGAAGTGGATTGGGATAGGGCGGGATGTACTTAAACGTATTGTACCGTGTATGAACGAGGCGAAGAATAGTTGTACTGTGTATAAATGTGCTGAATTTTCAGTAATAGTTAGGTGTTATCCTGTTAATAAGCTTGTTCTATTCAAAATAGTTAGGCCCTCGGTTAGGTTCTTCGTCATAGAGTTTGGCTAATTGTACAGTGTACTGTTTTTTTAGATAAATGTGTAATCTTCTTACTTTTGCTACTTTGATACTGTTTCATACAAAATTGATAGGTATACAACCCTACATGGCATACATAGTAAATGTAGGTACTTACATACATGGACATGGATTCCCTAATAGGTACGGAACCTTTAATACCATAAGCTAGACGCAGTCGCCGACAGGTTATCGATTAAGCCCATTGTAAACGTTTCTTTTTACCACAGAATCTGCCATTGTGCAGAATATTTGTTTATTTCATCTTATTTTCTTTAGATTAGTCTTATATAGCCTTCAAGGGGAGAGGTTATAGTTACATGAGCTCAGTATCATTCAGTATGTGTGTCAGTATAGTTACGCGGTTGTTTGGAGTTATTTTAGCCATTAGTTATGCGTTTGGCAAAGATTACAGTCAAGGTGAGTTTTTTGTTTGTAAATATTGTTTTAGCGTTGCCAAGCAAGTATAGGAAATTCTAACTTATTTTCGATCATTAACGGTTGACTTACGGAACATTCCAATAATTGATATAAGTTGGTTTTCTTGGGCAGCGTAATTAAAGTAGCTTAGATATTGCCTTTATGTAGACTTTAAATCGCCGGTAAATAAGCCTGTAATGTCCCACTGCTGGGCAAAGGCCTCTCATCTCACTAAAGATATCAGTACAGTGAGGAGGATTAGGCGTAATTACCACGCTTGCCAAATTAAATGATGCTAATTATATAATCTCTTCCAGAATTACATGTACCCAGATTCGGCCATGACATTCAATATTTACCGAAAAATTTCGTGCTAAACGGGCCAAAAGCAGCCAACGAGTTCGAAGCGTACGCCAATCTGATGCAGAATAACTTACGCAAAGACAATAAAGACGCTTTCATAGTCTATAGAATAAAAACGGACATAGCAAGACCTGATAAGTCATTGTACAAAAAATTCAAGAAAGATTTTAAAACGAAAAAGTATAATGTCCCATTAAAGAAGACTAGTATGAAGTTGTCTAATTTTGAAATATTTTTGAGAAGAATGGCGGAAGATACCAAGAATACTGTCAATAAATTTGAACAAAAAACCCAGACTACCACTGAGACGTTCAACAATAACTTCCATCAAGCTAAACAAATCATGATTAAGTATAAACCTGTGAAGTCTCAGCTGAATAGTTTCTCAAAAAGAATCACACCGGTCAGGCAAAAAATAATAACTTTAGGCTAAAGATGATTTTTGTGATTAAGATATTTATTTTTTAAGTTATTGTGAGTTTTTAAATAAATGTATGTACCTATCAAATAAATCGTTATTTATTTAATAACTAAATTTAAGAGAGCATTGGTCAAATTAACACCATAACTAAACTAACCTCCGTCTAACAGCCTCCGTGGTCTTGTGGTTTGAGCGCTCGGCTCACGACCCGGAGGTTTCGGGTTCGATTCCCGGTGGGGACAAAAAAAAGTATTAGCCTGTAATGTACCACTGTTGGGCAAAGGCCTCTCATCTCACTGAAGATATCAGTACAGTGAGGTTTCAGGCGTAATCACCACGCTTGCCTAATGCAGGTTGGTGATCTCGAGCCCGACCCGAGCCATGTTTGAAAAGTAGGAAACAGTTTTCGCTCGACCTGGGAATTGAATCCGGGACCTCAGTCTTGGCAGGCGAGTACACATCCCACTAGACCACCGTGGCGGTGGGGACAATAGCTCACAAAAATAATTTTGGAGTGAGTGTTTGTCCCTTTCTGACATACTCTACTTTCCAAAGAGCAAAAGAGACAAAACACACACTAACAGTGTTTTAGTTAGAGAGCGTTTATTAATAAGGCAGTTAATGTATAAACGGCGCTAATGTAACAATTAAATATATATATAAATACCTCACAGAAATGAAACCTCACCGGTACGTTCAAAAGAGCCTCTATGGGGCAAACTGAATAAAAATATTTGACATTGACTTCACCGTACTGATATCTTCAGTAAAATGAGGCCTAAAACTTTTACACATATCACCTATTTTACGAATCAAAGTTAGGATATTAATATTGATCAAATACAAATCATCCGCATACCACAAACCTTCAATAACTTTCAAATTAAATTGAATCTCTAAACATCGAATATCATTTAATTACGGAAACAAACAGAAGTTTTCAAAACGAATGATTAATAACGTGCATGCATGCGTGACTCGCGGTTTGACTTGTTCCCTTTGAATTTACGAGTTAAATAGTAGCTAATAATCTATAATATAAAAATGAATCGCTGAATCTGTTGTTAAGCGCATAACATCAGAACGTCTGCACCAAATTGGATGATTCTTTTTTTAATGTGTTCCTTATTGTCAGGACAAGGTTTTTATATAAGAAAAATAAGGAATAAAAATCTCAAAATTCCCACGGGAACGGGGGCACTCCGGGTGAAACCGCGGGGCACAGCTAGTTTAATAAAAAATTAAGATCGCCGGTTTCAATGAATGCGTGAGCAGCGGGTTAGTGTATGCACGCAATTTCACGCACACACTCGCATAATCTCGCGTGGACTCGAGTGGCCGAAGGCCGCGTTATGCGTCTGATCGCAGTCGTGTACACGCCCGCTCGAAGTTATTTATTTATTTACTTAATTAAAGATGTATCTATACTAATATTATAAAGCTGAAGAGTTTGTTTTGTTTGTTTGTTTGTTTGTTTGTTTGTTTGTTTAAACGCGCTAATCTCAGAAACTACTGAACCGATTTGAATAATTCTTTCACTGTTAGATAGTCTATTTATCGAGGAAGGTTATAGGCTATTTTTCATCCCGAAATTCCCACGGGAACGGGTACAACGCGGGTAAAACCGCGGGGCGCTGCTAGTTATACATAAAAACAAAAACCCCTTTATGACATTGGAGCCAGAGTCTAGTTTAGTTGCAACTCACTTGTCAGACGCGAACAAAACTGTCTTTTGTCAGACTAATATTATATAAGTTTAATGGGTAAAAAAGTCTGTGAGAGACAAAATATCTTAGCCGTTGTGTCTCTAGTGTGCGCTCCTTCATACGTTTTCATACACCAGACTATCGACCTACCTACAGACTCATATTTCCGTATCCAGAGACGTGAAATTAATTAACAGTTCACCAATGGACGTAACCTTTCCCATATTACGAATACAATCAAAAATCAACTTCCAAGGCATCATTCATAAATCTAGTGCAGCAGCTATTATAGGTACTTAGAACAATGGAGATTCGGGTGCTTCAAGATATTGCAATCAGATATTACAAGTGATATCCAACATAGAATGTTGTTCCGGCACAAGCTTACCAAGTGATGCATCGCGATAGCCGCCCGCCACTTACCTTGTGCTCTCCCAGTTATAGAGATGGGAACCATTGTAGTAATATCGATAAGTTTGATTCGAGACACGAATAGAAAGTAAGAAAATATGGTTCAAAAAGTGGCGCTTGAGCTCTCGATTTACAAGAACGATGACAATGACGAATGACGATGACAATGACACGGATTTCCAATGAGTGTCAGTATCGCCAAACTCAGTCATTGTGACCTTACGCCCGTACTCAGACACGTCAAATGCTTCCAAGTCACTACCTACATAGTATAAAACAAACTCGTTTTCCGCTGTCTGTCCCTATGTAAGCTTAAATCTTTAAAACGGATTTTGATGCTGTTTTTTTAATAGATAGAGTGATTCAATCATCACATCCGTTTCATTTATTCATCATGTTCTTATATGATCCCCTCAATATCGACATATAAAACAATAACTATCGCCCCATCCCTACTTCACAAAGCGCTACATGTCGTGAAAGTGTTGATGGTATCGCCGCTTTACGCTGAGTACGGGATGAGACGGCTCGCGCGACTAATGTAAGCTCCTTAAAAGCTTCAATGCTTCTTCTTTATTCGCTCTCGACTGTACCATGACTGCTTGAGCAGTAAGTAAGTGAAGGTGGTAATGATAGGGATTTCTGATAGTTAGGGATGGGTGTTATGGGTTTTGGAGTATGGAATAGGTATTTTAAGCTTATGGGAATATGGTAATAGGATTAGGATAGCGATCTGAGAGAGTAGAGATGGGTAAAGTTTAAATTGGGGTTTTTTGTGTCGCTCTTAAGCTGTATAGTTTAGTTTGAGGTCTCTTTGGCTGTTTTTTCTTTGTGATCTTCAAAAAAAGAGGAGACTCAAATACTTAGGATGATTTTTAAATTATTTCTTGTTCAAATCAGTTGAAGTTTTCTTAAGTATTTGTTGATCTTCCGAGCGGTTCTATATGGTACTTTGACTCAAAGTAAATTCCTCTGCTTATTTATTAAGACTCTAATACGTGAAATGAGTTAAATATTAGTGTAATAAAACTGCGTTCTATATCTTTCATTTGCAGACAATTCCGTAGAAACAGGTGCTCCCTCCAATATCACATCACGGTAATATATTACTGCAGTCGGAATGCATTTTAATTCGTTCCCGCATCAAGGATATTAATGTTTGTTCCGTACCTGCAAATGAGATTCTTTGTTTTAAAAATAATATTATTTTAGTACATTAAACGATGGAAATGAAAATGATGGGATGTGATGCAAAATGTTACTTTGTAATATCATTTTCTGCACAAATGTTTGTAAGAAATAAGCGTTGTCTTTTGTTGTTATCAGTTATCACACAAAGTATGTGGTGTATTTACTGAAAGATTAGGTTTAAAATAAATTCTTTTCGTTCATTAAATCGATATTTAACTGAAAGACATAATTTTTCATAACTTACATATCACAATCATTTCTACTAAGGAAGCATATGACGTATGTATGTCTCTTTCGCCACTAAACTCAAGGGAAACGCGAAACGGCAGGCAAAAGTTATCCATAGAAATGTTCCCAACGCGGTCTCTAAATACATTGACCGCAATCAGCTGTGGGAACTTGGAATAGATGTAGAATTATTGAGTTGGGACGTGTCAAATTGAGCCGTGAGGCGGGACAGAACTTGTGCCTCACGAATTGACTGCCAACACTACCGACCGAATTTGTAACTACGTCCCAAAGGCGAACACTCGTGAATATGCGTTGATTGTGCATAAAAGTTCACTTGATTATGTTAAGGGCTTGGTTCGGCAGGATTTTATTAATTTTTATAATTTACTTTCGACTGTATCTAAGTATGGATGCCGTGCTGCTGATGGAAATATGGATCACTCTCACTCTACCTAGAGTGATCCATATTTCCATCAGACCTATATTAGGGAGGTGCCAGGAGTAGGCTTGTGACGTTTAGCTCGTACTTTGCATTCGACCATGTCGGAGGTTTTTGCATGTTATGGCATGTTGAGGCGGTCTTCGTTTGTCAAAAAAATCGGTTTCAGCCTTCTCGCTTGCCACTTGGACTGTAGGACTACCTTACCTTCAACCAATACTTGAAAAGTTTTTATATATTCCAGAAAAAAATATTCCAGGATATTTATCTGACTTGAACGTTTGTTTTCCATTAATAAGAAGAAAACTTTAACGAAGTCGTATATGAAAATGGTGGTACCTACTTCGTATATTTTTACTTGCGGTAAGGAAACTCTGAAACCCTCCAAGTGATATTCATATTCTGACAATCGTGGTTGATTCCGAAGCGAACGAAGTTTTTGATTTAATTTATGCACTTGTTTGGTTTGGACTCTTATCTGTAGGATCGTGGACTATAAAATAGTATAGAAGCGTCTTAAATATAATTATTCGTTAGATTATTTATTGTATTTTATAGTTTTTGATTTGAAATGAATTATATTAATAAAACCGTTTTCGTTCTACTTTTATCGTTGTCGAATAAAAAAAAATATAAGTCCACTCTATGTTATAAAGTAGATGTAATATAGTTAATCAAAGTCCACGCTATAAACTAATAATACCCTTTTCATCAATACATTAAACAATTATTAAAGAAAAATATTTAATACCAATATTTTTACCGAAATTCTTACACAAACGAGTAGAAAGCAAGCAGACCCATTCAACTTTGCTAGTCTATAATCCCAACACGAATATTACAACGCAGACCATACCACCAAATACCATTAGTTCACAAACATATGCGACTTCTAGTCGTCCAATACTCAATGGTTACATCTCGCAGCGGCCGTGTTGTGTTCACAAAACTTACGCGATATAAATGATCGAGTTTAGAATTGCTTTGATGTTCATTGCTCTCAATTTGATGCGAGTTGTTTAGATTTGAATAATAAGAGCCGGTTTGTTGATTTCACCCGAATTTGTAAAAGGATGTTGTGGTTTTAGATCTGGTTAGGGTGATGTTAAATAGAGCTTGGAAAAATAATTACTGTGTTGTAATATCCATAGAGAAGAAAGGAGCACAATCTCTGAAAGAAAATAATGAGGCTTATCGGTTTTTTTGTATCGTTATTAGAGAATTCTTGATGTTTCCCAAAAAGTCACTAATGATAACGTTTGAGCGTTCATTTATTAAGCAAGTACGCTTACTGTTGCTGTTAATGTGATAATACACTAACCGTGGGAATATCGGGATAAAATTAATGCCATGTGTTATTCTGATGTTACCTATATTACTGTAAAGCTTCATCCAAATCCGTTCAGTAGTTTTTTCGTGAAAGAGTAAGAAACTATACATACCTACATACATACATCCGTCCTCCCAAACTTTCGCATTTATAATATTAGTGGGATTAATTGTACACTAAGTAGGATTAAATTAGGTCACACTTCGTTTACTTACGTAGTTTGACCCACAAACATTTTAATGTAAATAATTCAAACAATTCAAACTTGATGTTTAACTGTAGGAACTATTCATTAAATAGTTTTAGGAACTTCCTTTAAACCGAATTCAAAATGTTTCTCTTCAGCGTCAAAGTGGGAATCTGAAATCCCTTAAGCGGAGTTAGTGAATAACCAAGTAAATTAGTCAATTTGATTAATTGAAATCGACCTTTATGCTTATTGTAATAGAGTTGTTGTTTAGTGCAACCCGGTTGTGTTTCGGGTGTGAATGTGCGAGTATTTGACTGAAAACTTTATTTCTATAGCGACAATTGCCCAACTAGGTTTTGGCTACTAATTATACGGATTTAAGTTTTACCGCATCGAGTTTAGTGTTAGATATTTGAATTCACTACTTGTTTAGTTGTGTTATTTACGAGGTGTAACCCGCGTTGTATCCGTTCCCGAAGAAATTTCGGGATAAATCGTATCCCATGTGTTATTCTGATAAATAAACTATACTACTATAAAGTTTCGTCTAAATAAGTATATTATTCAAATCACTCGGGTAACTTCCGAGATTAGCTCGAACATACAAACAAACAAACTTACAAATTCTATCGCTTTATAATATTGGAATAAATATTTAAAATCTATCTATGTGCAGCCGTGTCATAAAATAAAGTCAAATCCAGTACAAAGTTAAATGCATGATCAATTTAAAAAACCGAGCCAAATTGCTTCATTAACCACCTGTTTCTTTCTCGCATACTATTAAAAACTACCAGCCCCGCGGTTTTATCCGCGTTGTACCCATTCCCGTGGGAATTCAAGGATGAAAAATAGCATATAACCTATCCTGTTGAATGTGGCTATCCATTACAAAAGGATTTTTTCAAATCGGACCAGTAGTTCCTGAGATTAGCGCGTTCAAACAAACCTTGCAGCTTTATAATATTATAGTATAGATGAAACCTCTCTTCAATACACCTTAAACGCTACACAAACAAAACCACTCACAAGCTGCAAAACCTTTCCAATTGAAGTCACTGAAATACAATAACCGAAAAATAAAGAAAATTCCAAATTGGTTTCCATTATCGAGTAGTGGAAGCGAACCTGCGTAAACTAAACAGTTGATACATATTATTAAACCCTCTGATTGGTTTCGAGGGGTTCCCAAAATTTGCCCTCTCTTGGTCTCTTTACATAAAATTTGCATTATCGATTCACTGTATATTGGTGTGAAGTAACTTTAGAACGGATTACATTGGCTCCTGGACTATCTATTCAGCTATAACGACGCAATTTTTGCTTTGTCACTAAGTTATTGGATATCGTTGAGTGGTTTTTTATTTACCTATTAGCACTGTTGGATTAAAAAATACTTTTAGGAAATATTAATTATGAGACTCAATATCAACGAAGTTTAATTGTGAATCTACGTTCAATATCGGTATATTTATTTAAGCTACAGTAGCTATATTGACAGGTACTAATTACTTGAAATCAGGTTTGATTATACACTTATTGAAGCAAATCTTTAATTTAGTCAATATGGGCTAGCCAAGTCTGTCGCATATCCAACGATCTCTGGGCCAAAACGATATCCGAACCCGATGTCCAAGCGACGGCGCGGCAGATCAAGATGGCGTGACGAACTAGACTACATCCGGCCTTTGCCCAGCATTGGGATACACAGGGGGGAGAATAATACTAGTACGAGCAACTCTGATCTAATATAATAACAATGTCAATAATAGGTGACATGAAAATATTTTCCTAATAACCTAATCTATCTATATATATAAAAATGAAACCCGTTTTCCTTGGTCAAGGCATCACGCGTGAATGGCTGGACCGATTTCCACGGTTTTGCATTCGTTGGAAAGGTCTCGGGCTCCGTGGGCTGTGGTTTATAGGGAATAAAAACCTCAAAATTCCCACGGGAACGGGGGCGCTGCGGGTGAAACCGCGGGGCACAGCTAGTACTTGTATACAATCCCTTTTTAACTTTAATATAACATTAAATCAAAACCTAAATGAAGTTAAAACGGCAGCACAATATTTCCATATTAAAGTAACGAATAATACATCAAGGCAGGTAATCTGCATGACCTAAACACTAGGGTCTCGGATTAGCCCTAGATTTATTGCACCTGGACGCGTTCCCAACCATGTACTTCAAGGATTAGCAACCTCTAACTTCGGATTACCCTGAATTAATGCAACTTTGGAAATAAACAGGATTTCGTTAAACCCCGCAGATTCGCAGATCTCTTTGATGCAAATTGTATTGTTCATTTATTTATTATAGTTTTGTTTTGAATTCAAATAAATGACTTCTGAAATTGTTATAAGTTATATTTTCTGAGTAATGCACACATACGTGTGGGCTAGTAATTATTATAGGTATATGAGTACATAATGGAACGTAACGGAATGAATGAGAGAATTAATGAGGATGTGAGTGAGAATGGAAAACGGTAATATAAAAAATGCGATAATCAAAGTGAATTATTATTTGAATAATTATTTATTTTCAAGTCGTTTATTTTGCAGTATGTTCTTACATACATTAATTAGATTATTGTTTTAGACATTGTTGAACAATTGAATAAACAAGCAGCAGCGCTCCGCGTCGCGTCGAACAAGTTTCTGTAAGAATTTTGGAATAAAAAGAAACCCGGAACGTTTCTCGCAATCAGACGCGCATGCAAATTCGTAGTACGTTGATTTTAACGCAAATAATGACAAATTTCGTTGTATAATATTATGTAAGTATAAACAAAGGCACTCATACGTACGATAAAAGAAGCAAAAATTGTTCTTAAAGAAATAACACATGAACGAAACTAAATTCTTAACATCTGCTTGCCCCCGAAGAAAGCTGTTGCAATGTGGATCTATCAAGAATACTTACTGGATGTGAATTAAGATTGTATGGGTTGTCAAAAATAGCAACTAAGATAAAGACATAATATAATCGATAGAGTGAAATAATAGTACGATTTTTGTGATATAATTTCCTGTCGCACTCAGAGACATTCATTAAATCGACAGTTTATTATTTGACATAATTTCTCATACATGTCAAAATCACTCATTAAATCTCTACTAAGGAAGCGTTTGACGTCTCTGAGTACGGGCGATAGAGTCTCTTGAGGGCCTAACCTAAATAAACATAGTTACATGTAGTTTTTTTTAAATTGTTAATAAACATTTTTGTTCCAACCATTTAGTAGTAGTAGTGACAGGAAAACCATCATAATAGCAAACAATACTACGTAAAACTACTCGACCCCACGTCCAACGTAAATAAAATGCCGCATCTAGAAGTACTGTGACCACTACTATAGGTATTGAAACGCAATAAATTAGGCTCCTTATCTTGCTGACCATACGTGCCGCATGCTCAAGGATTACTCTCTTGTACAACCTTTTATTTCTTGGGAGTTTATTCCCATTCTTAAGGCCACCTTCAGACGGCAGCTGTATGTGAGCTGGAATAGCCGTTAATTTGTACTATCTTTATCTTTACTAATGTTATATAACAGAGATTCATTCATTTATTTTAAGTAGGTTAGTGGTCTTGAGATCACCAACCCGCATTTGGCAAGCGTGGTGATTACGCCTAATCCTCCTCCCTGTACTGGTATCTTCAGTGAGATGAGAGGCCTTTGCTCAGCTGTGGGACATTACAGGCTAATACTTTACTTTTTACTCTTTAGTAGTTAGAGATGAGTTATTATGTTTACGTAGTCCATAAAAAAATTCAACCATTATTAGGAAATACATGTTAATATTAGGATGTTAGGTAACTTCTTGATAAGTTTCATTAATAAAATATTATTGTATGTTCTTATTGGTATTTTCTGGTATATAAAAAATTGATTTAAATTTAAATTAGTTACTTTTAAATAAGTTTAATTATTAATCATCAATTCAATGTTGCATGTAAACCACTTTATATAATTCCTCTATAAAGTATTAAAATTACAACAGAAAAACCTTCCATAAAAATTATAAAAAATAAGCAACACATTTTCGATATCAAAGCGTTGTCCCTGATAAATCCCTAACAAATTTTAAGCAATTCTTTGTCCGAAACCAACGGAATATAATCGAAGTCTTCGAATTTTGCGTTGAATATTGACAGTCACTTGAGCACATTCCCCGAGTAAACACAATTTGCATTCCCGACACCTTGCTTATGCGAAAATTTGTTCAATATCTTCGTAGCTGTGTAAGTATTTAATATTGGATTGTAATTTTATATACAGTAGGCAATTGAATTTTTATTTGATGGTAGGAAAATAGAAGAAAATTATGCTGTAAATACATTTAATACTGTATCTAACATTCACACAAGGTCTATATGTAAACTCATTATGAGCTACCTAATTGAGGTTTTGTATTAAACCAATAACTATTTAAGTATTATGGGTAAGGAATAAGTTATACATTTTAAAATTCGACAACTCAGAACCATCGTCAATGTCCAGCTAACGTTATACCTATTAGAAAATCGTATCCTAATTGTTCAGTAACGAGATCTCAAGGAATAATAGATTTCAATAAAACGCTCAAATTAAGTGAAAACATAAAAATAATGACGTCGTTTCAACTGGCTTCCCATGGCGAGTACTTAACTTACTTAGAACCACTGTCAATGATAATATAACAGTAATACAAAAACCGTATCCAAATCGGTCAAACCGTTTTGGAGTTAGACGGCCTACTTGCCTACTCTAGTTTTGTCGGGAAAAAAAAAACTATAGTCTGTAGTAAACAATAACGGCCAACAATATCCTTAAACACAAAAGAAATAAAAGGTAGGTCAAAGATGTTTATTTTGGAACACACGCCGGAATATTTCATGAGGAGGCCCCATGAAAATAATATGAATTATTTCAAATTATGTCATAAAAATGTATGAGATTTATACCGTTATTGTCGTGACGGAGCTGGGATGGGCAGTGCGAGAGAAACGCGTTCTGAATAGCAATCAGAGGCTTAAAAAAACAGAAGTTGTGAACAGTCGCCGGTGATTTGATCTGGGGCGAAGTAAATTGATCTCTGAATAACAAATGTCACGACCCCAAAGGTTACAATAAAGAGTTAGACAAAAGTAATTAACAGTTGTTAATAGATGGCTATTTCTGAAGAACTATCTAGGTATCTATACTATACTAATATCTTTATACTAAATGAAACGGGTCTGTATCGCGTTATCTTATCAAACGCGATACAGACCCGTTTCATTTAGTATAATGAGTGCAAATCGTGTGAGTTTAAAAAGTTTGATACTAATAATGTAAAAGTGCCTTAAATCTATATAGTGATATTTATATTTGTTTAGAAAAAATATTAAAAGATTTATTTTGATTTCTAAGATTATATCTGCGTTATTATTCCCATCTTTTATTCATCTTAAATCTTAAAATTTCTGCCAACTTTCTGTTAACAAAGAAATATCAAAAAAATTGAATCATTTTCAGTAAACAAACCCCTGACGGAGTATTGACTTAGGTCTTATAATAAAATATTATGTAAATTATGTGCATACTTGGCGAAACCCTTTTTAGGGTGTGTATACAACCAATTTGGTGATCCCATCTGCGTGGAAGCCACATCGTTAATTTTTATATAAATATTTGGTGATATCAAAAAAGTTGCAAATAATTTTGGGCAAGTTTGTCAAGAGAAAATTCTTTTATACTTTCGCACATTGAAAGTACTTAGGTACCTACCTTTATTAAAAACTTATGGCTCTTTCAAATCAAGCGTTCTGAGTCGTCTTGTTACGTGCGTTTTGAATGAAAAACAGAAAATTCGTGCGGGCCGACGACGGCACACTACTGCGGCGATGTACGTCTAAAATCGCTAATTGAAAGAAGGCTATAGTCCCGCGTCCACTTACTTTTTAAGGTGTTTGATTTGATAGGCAATCACTTGGACGTCTATTAATAATCAAAATACGTAATGACAGGAACTGTAGCACCCGAACCAACACCATACTTTGAAGTTTATAAATGAAGAAATATTATTAACAATCATTTAAGATTTGAAGCCTTATGGCGTAATTATTACTGTTCGATCTTTGCTCATTTTTAACTAAAGGGTAGATAAATTGTGTTTGCCATCCGCTTTTTCTGCGACTGCCGTCGTTTGAAATCGGTGGTGGAGGCAACCCCCCCCCCCCCCCCCCCGCCCGCCCTCGCATCATCCTTGCCTGCGCGGGCGCGCATCACCAGTGTCCTTGGACGACCGCCCTGATTCGGTCGTGATCTCATCCTTGAGCTGCTATCCGTGATAGCCAGGATTACGAATTTCATACATATTCCTGCCGTGCAGACAATATTGTGTGTGTGAGACGTTCTCGCAAACAGTGCTGTGCCATTTTCGATACCTAGCTGGTGTTTGGACTTTACAACGCTGCTCCATCATCTCCACGCCATCCAGAAACCTCTGTGCCGATCCATCTTTACAGACGACGTGTGGAAGCAATAAGGTTGGTGGTGGACTTGATTTATCTACTTTTGTGAGCAAAGTTCTTTTCCAAATTCTAGTGGGTATATCGTTTATGTACAGGCTTAAATTTTACATACTTAGGTCCTTCGAATCTTCCCAGCCCTAACAGATTCCACATTTTGGTCCTTCGAGCCGGATAATTTAACCTTAGTAAATCTCATACTTAATTTCATACTCAAGTTCTTCTATCCACGTTGGTTAGTTAGGACGCCATTTTGAATGAACCACGTTGGCGTGTAACCAATTTACTCAATTTGTGCATACAAGCCGTGCTTGTTTCTTAATTAAATATTTACATTTGTCTTAGTTTCACAACTGTTTAGGTTTTCAAAATGCCTAATTCTGATGAAAAAGCCTCTGACAAAGCTCCCTCCAAAAAGGAGTTAGAAATTGCTCGCTACATTAATAAAGCCATTGCTAAAAGGCAACGTATTTATTCTCAACTTCAGCAAATATTTGATTTATCAAATAAAATTGATACCCAATCGGATGTTAAAATTATGTTCCTCTTGCGTGCCTCAGAGATTGATTCATTACGCGATTCATTTGAAAGCACGTGCATGGAAATTTATGATTTGAAATTGACTTTAGATCCCGATGCGCAATTCAATGACAGCGATCTAAAGGCCTTCGATGACCTGTACTTTCGCATAAAGCTGTGTAAATCAAAGCACGCTTCCAAAATGGCGGACGTTCCTCCATGCGCTAAAGATAATTCTAACGCCGAAGTACGGCCGCGTTTACCCAAATTAGAATTGTTCACGTTTGATGGGAATATTGAAAGTTTCACAACATTTTATGAAACATTTTGCTCTTTGGTGCACAATCAAAGAGGTATCTCCAATATAGACAAATTTCATTATTTGCTGTCGTGTACAAAAGGTTCCGCACTCAGCATCGTCAAAAGTGTGCCTATAACATCGAGTAATTACGAAGTGGTATGGCAGTCATTGCTTGATAAATATCAGGACAATAGAATGCTAGTAGGTAAATATCTAGATAAAATGTTGAATTTTCCCGCGTTAAAAACTGAGTCACCTTCCAATTTAAATAATTTTATTGAGACTTTTGATCATTCATATCGCGCAATAAATGCTCTCAACATCGATAATTTATCTAGCTATGTACTTTGTCATATAGCATTGAAAGGGCTAGACCCTAATACCCGAAAGACGTTCGAACAAAGCATTGATCAAAAAACTATACCTACTTACGAACAGCTGATGTCTCACGTACATAACCATATTAAAATCTTGGAACATTCGCAACCTAGTTCTACTGTTTCGCAAAATAGGAATTCTACACCTAACGCTAATTCAAACAAAAGAACGAGTGAGAATTACATAAGAAAAACCTTTTCTTCACAGACGCAATCTGTAAATAACAAACCGGTTTGTTTACACTGTGGCCAAAATCATATGATTTTTCGCTGTGAACAATTCCGTGAATTGACACCCGCGAAACGACTCAGCCGTGCTGATCATTTAAAATTGTGCCACAACTGCCTCAAACAAAATCATTCGTCTGCCGATTGTCGTAGTCAGTTCAAATGCTTTGCTTGTAATCAGCGCCATCATGCGTTATTGCATCTAGATACCGTAATTAATACTATCGATGCACGATCTATAGATACACATAGTGCGCACGCGCATACGAAGCTATCATTCTCGAACGTAAACAATATAAAGAACTATATGGTTCTACTTGGTACTGCTATAGTTAATGTTATTGACTCGTTTGGTAATTCGCAAGCTTGCCGTGTTCTTATCGATTCAGGCGCTCAATCGAACTTTATTACAATGGAATGTTTAGAACGATTAGGATTGTCACGACAAAAATGTCCGTATAATATTTTCGGCTTAGCCGGTAACAGCGTGAAGAATTTTGGCATGACCTCATGTACCATTAAACCGAGACACTCCGAAAATCCGACGTTTACAATCGATGCTATTATATTGCAAAAAATTACTTCCGACTTACCTTCGGTGGAAATCTCCGAAGAAGTTTCCAACCATTATAAAAACCTTTTGCTGGCGGATCCCTCCTTTTATAAAAAATCCCCTGTTGATATAATTCTCGCAGGTGACATATTCCCTGATATCTACGACGGGAATAAAATAATAGTGAGCCCCACACTACCCGTAGCACTAGGTAGTGTTTTCGGGTTCGTATTGTGTGGAAGGATGGAAGTACCGTGTACTTCCGATGATGTCACTAACATTGCAACATTATCTTGCAATTTAGTGTCGTACACCAATGACAGTGACACCATCAATGCATCATTAAAATCTTTTTGGGAATTAGAGGAGTCGCCGTGCGACAACCCTAAGCTCAGCCCACACGATGAATTAGCCGAGGAGATTTTTTCTAAGCAGCACTATAGGGACGAGGATGGTAGGTACGTATCACCTATTCTGCTCGACCCGAACCGTGCTGCCCTCGGTGAATCACGTAGCCAAGCCGTGCGAAGGCTACACCATTTGGAGCGACGTTTCGCTCGAGCCCCTGAGTTGCGTACTCCTTATGTTGAGTTCATGCGCGAGTATGAAAACCTCGGACATATGCGACCATACACCGGCACAGAGCCGAGTAAGTACACAATTCCACACCACTGTGTGGTAAAAAGCTCAAGTACTACTACGCCCGTGCGAGTGGTATTCGATGGTTCAGCGGTCACTTCGAATGGCGTGTCATTAAATGACACATTGCTCACAGGTAGGAAGCTTCATCACGATATTTTAAAAATTATTTTCAATTTCCGCCTGTATGATATTTGCCTAACAGCTGATATAGCTAAATTTTATAGAATGATATCTATAATTCCCGAGGACCGCTGTTATCAACACATTCTTTGGAGGGAATCTCCCTCTGAAGAAATCAAAACGTACGAACTTCTCACGAATACCTACGGTTTGCGCTCATCTGGTTACGTAGCTGTGCGCTCTTTGCAGCAGTTAGCTCAAGATGAAGGTAAAAATTACCCTCACGCTGCTAAGGTTTTAATGGAAGGTTTTTTTGTCGACGACCTGTTGTGGTCTACACAGGACCTCGCCGAGGCCTGTACGTTACAGGATGAGCTCGTGGCTCTATTGAAACTCGGCCGCTTTGACCTGCGCAAATGGGCGAGTAACTCCCCTGAGTTACTCGCAAGAATTGACGCTGAGCAATCCGTCGCTATAAACTTTGGTGACAACACCGTGTGTTCTTCACTAAAGGTACTAGGACTGAAATGGCTGCCCTCTGATGATTGTTTTTCATTCGACTACAACATGACGGACGATACCTACACTAAACGATCGGTGCTAAAACTTCTTGCAAGTATTTTCGATCCTGTTGGATTTCTATCTCCCTGCACATTTCTCGCTAAATGTATAATGCAAGACTTGTGGAAACTTAGTCTTGGTTGGGACGAGTCCCTCCCAACTCAATTGCGGGAAAAATGGTCAATGTATATAACATCATTATCGAGTCTCTCGTCTATAAAAATCGAACGGCACTTGCTTATGCCGAAATTCTGTGAGGTACATTTAATTGCATTTTGTGACGCATCAACCCGTGGTTATGCGGCATGTGTTTACGCTCGAAGTGTCGACCCAAATAATAAGGTGAAAACCAGACTACTTATCAGTAAAGGTAAAGTCGCACCGATCAAACCTCTTACGATTCCACGACTCGAACTTATGTCAGCTGTTTTGTTATCTAAATTAATTTTATTCATTCAAAAAAATATAAATAATATAAACTTTCAAGTAACGGCTTTGACCGATTCCAGTGTTGCACTCGCTTGGTTACAAACACCTCCTTACAAACTTCAAACCTTTGTGTCTAATCGTGTCACTCAAGTAGTGGAGGTAGTTCCGTCGAATAGCTGGTATCACGTGAGAAGCGAAAACAATGCCGCTGACATTTGTTCGCGTGGCGCCATGCCGACTCAGCTCGTAGCTGATTACGAGCAATGGCTTCACGGACCAGATTGGTTGGCTGATGACGTTCATCAGTGGCCAATCAGTCCGTTTTACATAAAAGATGACTCGGAAATATTAGAGTTAAAATCAAATAATGATACTTTCTCCTGTCTATCTCAAACATTAACTGACGATTTTTCAAAAACGTTTTTTGAAAGGTATTCCTCATTCACGAAACTTCAACGTGTTCTTGCATGGTGTTTACGATTTGTAAAAAACTGCAGACTCACAAAAAATGAACGTTTGTTTGGACCCTTATCAATTGGCGAGTTGAATGTGTCGCACGATCTTATAATTAAACTTACACAAAATACCTATTTTCGTGACGAAATAGATAAACTTAAAAATAACAAATATGTTCCGTCGTTACGGAAGTTAGCACCCTTCGTCGATTCCCATGATTTCCTCAGGGTGGGGGGTAGGTTATCCCAAGCTAAACTACCTTACAATAGCAAACATCCTCTGCTATTGCCTAAAAAATGTCACGTAACTTTTCTAATAATCAATTATCTTCACGTCATGTACCTACATGTAGGACCTCGCTCATTACAAGGTATATTGTGTAAACGTTATTGGATAATTTCCGCGCGCAATGTAATCCGTAGTGTGTTGTCGAAATGCATCGTATGCTTTAAATGCAACCCTACATCGATTCAACCCCATATGGGTACTTTACCCGCCGAAAGATTGATACCTAACAAGGTTTTTGATCATGTCGGTTGTGACTTAGGTGGTCCGTTCCTCATTAAATCGAGTAATAAACGCAACACAAAGGTTCTAAAATGCTACATGTGCCTTTTTGTGTGCTTTTCCACAAAGGCCGTGCATATTGAAGTCTTAAGCGATTTATCAGCTGATTGTTTTCTAGCTACACTTGATAGGTTTGTAGCGCGACGCGGCCTATGCTCGTGCCTACATTCAGATAACGGTACAAATTTTGTCGCCGCTGCAAAACATTTGAAGAATGTGGTAATCTTTTTTAATAAATATAATGACCCGATTGCTGAAGGCTGTGCTTCTCGGTCTATTGATTGGAAAAATATTCCACCTACAGCTGCGTCGATGGGCGGACTGTGGGAAGCCGGGATTAAGTCAGCCAAGCGTCATCTTCTTCAGGCAGTAGGAAATAAGGTGCTCACATACGAGGAGCTCACTACTGTCTTTTGTAAAATCGAAGCAGTGTTAAATTCACGTCCTCTGTGTCCATTGTCTAACAGTCCCGATGAGTTTGAAACATTAACACCGGGTCATTTTTTAATAGGTCAAAGCTTACTCGCCGTACCCGAGTACAATGTTGAAGACGTGAGTGTGAACCGGCTGTCACGTTGGCAATACGTTCAAAGGATTTCCCAAACGTTTTGGAAAAAATGGTCCGATGACTACCTACATACATTGCAACAAAGAGCAAAGTGGCACACACATTCTCCAAATCTCATGGTTGGCGATTTAGTTCTCATTAGATCTGATCTAACTCGCCCACTCAATTGGGTTCGGGCCAAGGTAGAACGTGTTCATAATGGTCCTGATGGGGTAGTTCGTGTTTTAACTTTGAGGACGCAAAAGGGACTATTAAAGAGACCGGTAAATAAAATCTGTCCTTTTCCTTATTCGAATTGATAAGTTCATAAACTATACTAAATAAATCTTATTCATCTTATCATATTTACTTATGTAGCATCTTATTATATTTACTTATGTATAATTAGTAATTACTTATAAAAAAATATATATTTAGGTACACTATTCTGCCTATTAGCAACATTTCCATTGCCGTAGAAATTTCTTTCTTATTTCATGTACATTTATGTACTGGAAATTATCATGATAATTTCGGTGGGGGGAATGTTCGATCTTTGCTCATTTTTAACTAAAGGGTAGATAAATTGTGTTTGCCATCCGCTTTTTCTGCGACTGCCGTCGTTTGAAATCGGTGGTGGAGGCAACCCCCCCCCCCCCCCCCCGCCCGCCCTCGCATCATCCTTGCCTGCGCGGGCGCGCATCACCAGTGTCCTTGGACGACCGCCCTGATTCGGTCGTGATCATACATATTCCTGCCGTGCAGACAATATTGTGTGTGTGAGACGTTCTCGCAAACAGTGCTGTGCCATTTTCGATACCTAGCTGGTGTTTGGACTTTACAACGCTGCTCCATCATCTCCACGCCATCCAGAAACCTCTGTGCCGATCCATCTTTACAGACGACGTGTGGAAGCAATAAGGTTGGTGGTGGACTTGATTTATCTACTTTTGTGAGCAAAGATCTTTTCCAAATTCTAGTGGGTATATCGTTTATGTACAGGCTTAAATTTTACATACTTAGGTCCTTCGAATCTTCCCAGCCCTAACAGATTCCACAATTACAGTAAGCCGTTCGCCTTATGTTCCTTACAACATGCGTTGACAGCTACAACTACAATTTAAATCCTTCAAAATGCATTTATGGTGGATGTGTAATACCAGCAGCTATTACAGCTACCTTTGCATTGCTATTTTCTATCCAATTACTTGTACGATACAATATTCCCCTTAAAAGCATACGAAACTTTCAATGAACCCTCATAAACCAGTTTCGCAGCCTAAATTCAATCTGGCCATCATATCCGTGAACAATTGTCTAGCTTTTAGCTCTCGAACTGAATTTGCCCGAATAGTGGAGAAACTTTGTCTAGTAACTTTGTTCTACTTGCAGACTGCAGATGGTCAGTCATGTTAAATACGTATACCTAATATTGTGAAGTAGGTTCAAAAACTGTGGTGTAAGTTTGTTTTGACTTGTATATGAATAAAACAGCTGGATTCATAGAAAGATAACTTTTGGGGCGGCCGGGTAATATAGGTTGCAGTGGATTCAGAAAGTTGTACTTGTAACACAAGTTTAAAAGTTTGGAAAGGTGAGGCATGAGGGTGTTATTAAATTGAGTGCCGCATACAATATACTGTAGACGAGGATACCGTAGAGACAGCAGCTTTGGCATTTGTGGCAATTCTGTCTGCAATACCGTGATTCAAATACTTACGTCAAGCAGCCGATCGCAGTTGTTTCATGGACAATGATTGGACCATGTCTGTGGTATTTGACGGTCTAAAAACTTCCACTCCAGAATTGGCCATTATCCTATTCGAAATGAATGAATGAGCACCTGTCTGTCATCTAATATAGTGGTCTAGTGTGAAGAGAGATTAAAACAAGTTCGCTGCCCGTGGGTTAACGAGTTAATGTAATTACCTGAGCAGAAAGATGAGTCTGCGAAATAATCCTTGTAACAACTGAAGCTCAAGTTCTGAGAGCCTCACCTGATAGTTATTAGCAATGTAAACATCAGCGCATAAGTTTTAAAAACTTTTTTTTATTTTCATTCAACTTTGATAGAACAATTGAAAATTATGCCAACAAGAATAGAAGTTGGAACATGGTTTCCGACTCTAAAGAGCGGATAGAGTGATTTCAGCAATTAATTATTAGTTTGAACGCTTTCATACTGCCTGTTGTTTGAACCAAGTTTCGACGTCTTATTTAGCTTCAGCTAAACTAGGGTTTATACAAAGGATTATTATATACCTACTCATTAAAATGTTTCTTCCCCTTAATGGATATCGGCTTTTATATAGTTCCTCTAATAATATGTATCCGTAATTAGTGTTGGAAAGCCTTTACTGAGTTACTGAGCGTATTTCCGTAGTAATGTAATTATATTAAGTTGCATGGTACGGTTGCCACTTGCTTCAATATACTTCGGTCACCGAACGCCATAACGCATTTCGCAGCCGAACTCCAGTCGCTCACCGAATGTGTACACTGTCGAAATCATATTTAAAGAAACTTTCAATTTTTACATGTATAGCATAGCTAGTGAATTCAATAAAACCTGAGCTCTGGTAAATATTGCACTCACCAACTCAAAGCTTATAACATTTCAATCTTAATGAATACCTTATAGTCCAATTAAAGAACAACTCAAAAGAGGGTAACCTAAGCGATTTCTTCAGAAACGTATTCAGGGTGCTCAGGGGAAAAACATACTAAAAGTCCTGACGTCTAGGAGGTGCGCCGGAGGGAGGGTGACAAAGGTCTCAATTTCAGGTTATTCGCGAATATCTCAAAAAAGGTGCAATGTAGCAAAAAAAAAAGTGTATGATGAAATGAAAGCTTATAAAATTCTCTTATAAAAAACTTTAATTCTATCCACTTTTTCCATATTCCCATATATATTAGCGATTTATATTAGTTTACTATTACCTACACAGTATGACTCAGAGCCGCGATTGAGATAAACCAACTATACTTATCTAAGAAACTAATGCCAAACAAAACTGATCACAACTCATCTAACCACTTCAAGAAGACAATCATTACACAGTTCCAACCACTTTCCAGTCAAATATCAAAATTCGTGTACGTTGTTGCTAACTAAATTTCACGGCAGAGCAAACTCTTGAGAAGCTCGAAACCACTGAAATAGAGTCGAGTTAGTTAACGTTTGGGACGATGTTAATCCGAATCGATACATTTATTGATGAGATTCTATCAATGTGCTGTTCGAAATGTTTGCTTTATTCGATTTGAATCCCCGCTCCTAGGACGCCTCGATTAGATTGCACAGATTGCAGTTCCAGTCAAGGGCATCGCAGGGGAATCGACATTCTAAATCGGTTGTTAGTGCTCTAAAACTCAACACTTCACACTCTTGAAAAAACTGTTTCAGTCCGGGATTTATTTTGTCCTCGTCTCATAGGAGGAAACAGAAAGAGAAGAACTAAGTTTTTGAAGGTCCCAAAAAGTGCAGTTTACGAAATGGCACAAGTTATTATGACTCATACAACGCTTCAAATCAATAGTTTTTTTTCAGATCCAAAATAGAAATAGGTTGTAATAATAAACCTCTAACTCTGAAAATTAATGGAGCTGACAGTTGTCATCCTAAATCTTATCAAATGTTATATGTCAAACACATTTTCATTTAATAGCACTTTTTATTTCTTTAACTTTTTATCTTAGTAGTTAAACCTGGAATTATGAGCGAAATATGTTAATAAAAGCACTAAACTATTTTTGTCTAGTTTCGCATACTAACTAGAACTAACCCTGGAAATAATTCTGAAGATTTTATGATAGTTACGGTTTTCTTATTATATTAGTTTTTGGAAGACTTCTAAATTCATGAAAATGTTTGTTAATAATAATAAATATAACAGGTAGTTAATATTAAATATCAATCGCCTGTGTCGTTTCTTTACAATAAAAAACATTTTTAATGGAATTGATAGAATGCAAAGCGATTGCCGTTTGACCCCAGATAGATTCTGAACTAAGGTAAGTAATTATACCAATATAAATTAACTCAGGACCTAAAATACCTCTTTAATAATGTGAGACAGACAGAGACGACGCAACATCGCCTTCCCGTAAGCAACACAATATGTTCAAATAATTGAGATGGCAGAATTTTAGATATAGGCACTAGAATAAATGAATTACTTCATAAAAGTTCTAACCATTAAAACATAGGTGTCAAAGGTTAATAAACTTTACGGCCAATGATAATTGACGCATGCAAAAGTAATTCCAAGATGGAAGATACAATAAAACTGTGCTTTATGTGTTCACCATAAAGTCGATACTCGTTTATATAAAGTCAAGCGTGTCTAGGGATGTCGTAAAACTGGCTAATAAAGCAATCTTGGTGACATGTTCATTTGTTCTTTTAGGTGTCTTATCATTGGTAAAAATTAGTATTGGTGGTGTCATTAACTTGTAGCTCAAGTGTTAGTTAGTTTTTCAGGTATTTATGAAGTGTAAATTTTGTAATTGTTGACGTCAGTGTCGGAGCATACTGACCTAAGAAATATAGTGCGATACGACTCGCTGCTGAGTCAGCGTTACAGTGGACCGCTTCATAAAGCGCTATAAGTTTTAATTTAACATTGAAAGAATGTTTTTAATTGACAAGCCTGTTGGTACAGTGGCAGTGAGAGCGCTTACTGTATCGGAGGTTGCTTGCGGGTTCGATTCCTACCCGGAGTCAATAATATGTGAAGACATAGTTGTTGGCGATGATGTAGGTATATGTGTATTATATTTATTTATTTATTAAAAAATGTGAATAATGTGTAAGCTAAATGAAAACTTTTGAAACTTCTAAAAAATCATCTATTTTAAACTTTCAAGATTAGTACACATTGTTAACGTATTACTACGAGTATTTTCGCAACATAATAGATTATTTAAGCAAGTTAAAAACTTACTTTGACTTCCCCAGGGTCAGAGTGGATTGCACCAATCAATAAGTTTAAAATATGGTATAGAATGGATCTCTTATCTATGACATATATCTAAGCTTTTTTATCCTTCGCATGTATCCTTTAGCTCTCCCTTTTTACGATGTCAAATCCATTTTTACTAGCTTTGTGAAATCCATTTACTGCTCCGATATTACTTAGACCTGTCAAATCTGACGTGTGCTGTCAAATGAGCCTACACCAATAAATGTGACGCGTGATGTCACGTCACTACAACAAGTCACACGAATGAATATGGGAGTTTTTCAGCTTAAGGCTTTCTTTACCCAACCGTTCGACCGAAAATAATATATTTTAAACAAACCCTCCGCGAAAGCTAGGTTAATTGAAAATTGATGAAATTCGTCAGCTTTTGTAAGGAACCAACAGAATGATTTTACCTCTATAAATACATATTATAATTTTGTTATGGTTACCGGGTAATGGATATTTTGAAATGTTAATTTGCTTTAAGAAAATATGGATTATTTTAAAGGGTATGGTTTAATCCTTCGAGTTTAATTTGTTTTGTTTGTTTGATGTTTGTTTCACGGGTCCTGCCTATTGTTTAAAATTATTTATGTTTCTATTGTTAAGTAAGGTTTTCAATTAAAATGTTTCTGAAATAAATTTACCTTATAATATTTGAATCTTTTCCTTTCAATAAAGGTTAAGCAAACACGGCTATTCATTGGGTATATGTTTTCTACTATGCAATGAAGTTACTTGACTATCGTTGATGATGTATAGTTGGTATAATCCTAACTGAAGCCCATGTGAGGCCCTGTACAGGAAGAAAGCTTAAATATCACTAGATAAAAGATATCATGTGTGGCCAACGAGTAAATTGAGCAGATGTGACAGTGTGAAATGAACTTGTATTGCCTATTTAGGATACTTTTATGTTGTCGAATTCTGATTCAGCATTACAAGGACCTTGATATATTTTGACAGCCTGCGGTGGTCGCCAGCGGTTACAAGCGCTGGTATCCGTGGCGTGTGGCGACGTCAGTCAGTGATGTTCGGCTATTGCCCGTGCTGGTTTGACACATAGTAAATGCGCCGGCTACCTGCGATGGCTACCAGCGCTAACGCCCATTGGATAGCAAAGACGAATAATAGACCAGCGTACGATACGTCATGCTATCTTTCTGTATGCAGCTAAATATATCAAAATAAACATATAAATAGTGGTAATAATAATATATCTATAAATAAATAATGTGAGGCGTTATTTGTGTCGTGTTATCGCATGATCCCTTTCATCTCATATTGTGTCCGCGGCTTCCCATCATCTTACATATGAGACCGATTCGGAAACATACTCGCTTGTATCACGACGAACATGTACGGCAATCTTATGGTTCAATCAGTTAATTTAACTTTAAATGATGGCGTCAGTATTTGTCACAATATTATGTTGTACCTAGTACAAACACCAGTAATATTTGATACAGCCAAAACAAATTCTATTCAATATGATTTAACAGATTTATTAATTAGCGTAGACAGATGTTATTGTGAACATAAAATGATATAAAAACAGGGATAGGTTTAAAATAATATTTCACAATTACATACATTGAAAACCATTAATTTTAAGTTCTACTACTTTATAGATATGTAGTGACTGTTTACTAAAATCCTTATTCATGAAACTACAACAATAACTCTTATGACACTTGCCTTCCATATTCAAAGTACAAAAACAAATGAATAAGTTACGAATACCATTCTTACTTGCCATTCGCTAGTCACAATCCGAGCCCGTACACACTCAAAATAAGAACATAAAGCAAAACGCCCTTTTAGGTACCTAATAGAAATTCCGCACGCATGTATGGCTATGTGCGAGGATCCTAATATCGTCTTACTGTAAGGATATACTTTTATTTGGGATCCTTTAGAAATGATACGCCCTCAAGCCGAATGCCGTGTTACATTTTTATTATAACGTTTGTTGACGGCCAGTGACGATTTAATGTTTGCCCATCTGTTCTGTCAGCCGTGGGATTGGATTGGGACTTGGCCATATTGTTTGTATGTTTGGGATTACTTTTAGATTATCAAGCATCAGTTGTTGATTGTCAGGCTTGAAATTAACTGGAAAACAACACGTGGTACGAATAGGTATACTAGCTGAGTGCCGATGAAGTCGATAGTGAGTGTACTGGCCACAAAAAATCGGACCAATTAGCATCCAATTAGGTATGTTTTAAGAATTCTTCGATTATCAGATTTTAATGATATTGTATCACATCAACGATTAAAGAAATGTTAAGAGATGGCATTGTTTCTTAGCTCAAGGCGTCAGGGCGGAGATGTCTGAGTAGTCTTAGACATTAGGTACATAGTTGACCATCGATAATCTTTATAGTCGCCCACCTCTACGTGACTACACACTGTCTATTGCTAGTTTCAAAAACATCCAATTTCAGAAGTTGCCTGATAGAAATCACTTTTCCCGAAAACGGTATACTATTTTTGGTAACCTGTAAGTTGACGCATATAAAGTTGGTGTAACTAAGTACATAAAAAGAACATCCATTTATCTCCTTTAAAATCACAGTGTAGGTCACCTCTCGCCAGATGGCAATCGGCCACAATCGCAGCTGCTAACTGCCAGCCATCACTCAGAACACAAACTATAGTCGTTACCGCTAATTCGTAGAAACACGCGATCCATCGCCGTCCGACTGCCGACATTTGTTCGTGTAATGGTCACATTACTCGCAATCGAACGGTATCAATCCAAATCGATTGAATTGAAGGTTATGTAATGACGGGCTCGCGGTTTGCTGGCGAATTGAACTCTTTTTTCAAATGTCGGTGTGTGTGTTTAAACACAGGGGTTAAACCCCTGTGCAGAGAGATGTTTATACGTTTTAGCTACGTGTACATAAGTACTAGTACACAAAATATAGAACACCGTATTTTGTGGTTTCATAGCTTTCAAACGAATAGACCCAAAGACGGACAGTAGACCGATTTGTATAGGTTTTAACCTGCAACCTGACTCTTCAATTATTTTCACTCGGTTGCATAAGGTGATCCTCCTCACTGTACTGATATCTTCAGTGAGTTGATAGGCCTTTGCCCAGCAGTAGGACATCTTTTTTTCATCGAGTGGATGGCCAACCTGACCAATCCCGGATATTACAGGCTAATACTTTATTTTACTTAGGGAAAATAATTTAAGCTGAAATGTGCTTGCGTGAATCTAAAATTGATTATGAAATGCATTTGTGCTAACTATGCTCCAAAGAACATGTCAAGTTATCGGTTCAAGCCGTTTGAATCGTTAAACCAAATCCAAGACTTTATGGGATATAAAACTTTAACACCAGTAACTATTGTCAAGAACCAACTCAAACGATTTTAAATAAAGGATCGTGCAAATTTCCAAGCTAAATTAGCTTTTATAAAAACTGCACCAAGATCTACGACAGTATCTTAATTGAATCCCAGATCTATGCAGCAAATAAAAACAGACAAAGTGTACACAAGACAGTCCTTCAGCATAATTGAATTAATAACAAAAATACAAAGAATTTTCTTGAAACACTAATAGAAATACGAGGTGCGCTATACTATACCGTGGAGCTTACAATTTATTATTATTCCAAACATCGCTATTATGACCTTGCCCTAAGGATTCACTAGCTTCGATTACAATATAAATTCAGCTTTATTTCGTTTACATAAAATTGAAAACTTGGTGGTGTACCTCTATGAATTCGTGATAATGCAATTTTGGTAGTTGAGGGGGTGTGTTAGAGTCTCTTGTGGTGTGAAGGGATAAGGGAGCTGTATTCACGTATGGTCAGTAAATTCGAATGGGACACTTTCGTGAAACTGGATCAGGGCATTTCAATGAAATATGGTTGTGTTACTGCGATATTGATAAGAGAATTTGGCATAAGTCGGGGAGATTATAATGTATGAGTTGCATTAAAGTTTCTCGGTGTAACTTTTGTGTGTGTTTTATACTTGTAAATATGTTGTTTTTATAAAGCCATAATGTCCTCCTAACTGTACATCTTCCCTAAGTGTGATTTTTTTGGAATCAAATTAGTTGTCTCCTATTAAAATGTATGGAACTTTCGCGTAGGTCACGTGGACATGACACATTCCCATACATACTGGTTTCTTAGGGGTTAAGCGTAAACTACTTATTTTGAATTGAAACTACGATTACGAATACATTTCGTTTTGAAGAAGCCAGTCAAAACAGTCTGATAATTATGTATAATAAAAGCGAAGCGTATCCGTAAATACGTACATAAATACGTTAGAATAATTAGACAACCAAATAGGATGCGAAGTGATTATCACTTTCAAAGAGCAATATCGTTTCAATTATCGCAAATATAAATAAAAATATGTTAAATACAAAATAAACTTTCAATTAAAAAAACATTGCTAGTCACCTCACGTCCAGTTGATCATCGACACTGAAAGTTTGCTGAAATCGTGATTCAACATTAAACAAGTGCAATCTAATTTCATTCAGATCACGTTGAAGGTATTGGACTTTACTACAAGGACATATCGGTTAGTTATTTATAATATGGCCTATGGCTTATATTACAGCATGTTATTATGAATAGGTATGTAGGTTATTTTTAACAGAATTCAAACACCGTAGCAGGTTCTCAATTCGGTCGGTATTTTTTTATTGACTTCAAAAACGGAGGAGGTTTCACAATTCGACGGTAAGTATTTATGCTTTTTTAATTTGTTTTCTTATTTCCGAATAACTATGACTCAAGCTAAAGCGTCGCTAGGATTGTGGTTGTAAACAACTTAACCAAGCGATCCAATAAATATCCAATGCCTAAGTAATTTTCACAATTTGAAAACATCATATTTCAAACTTGTCTACAAAATTCACTGGTTCGCAACTTGTAAGCATGATCAATCTAAACGATGCGTAACCTTATGATCAGCTAACCCACCTATGATCAGTTGAACCTTTTAATACAAAAAAAAACATTTAAAAGGAAGCAAGAAAATAAGTACAAATTCTAAAATATAAAGAATCTAATAAGGAAACATAGAAAGCAGCAACCAATGAAAAGTAACCGAACCAGAACCGTCCCGACATTCAGCATTCGGCATTTCAAATACCGTGATATAAATAACAGCACGACTCGTCGCCGCGATATATTCCTTGCCGCTGCGGTCGAATATTTCACCAAGATTCGGATGCACCGCAACCCAAAACTGCACATTTCACCCGACCAACATTTGAAACACTTTATATTCACAACATGGACATTACGCGGAAGTGGGATGTGTCTGATAGCTCTATATTATCAGACATCGGAACTAACGTTACTTCTTGATAGTTTGTACCGAGCACTTCCTTGGGAATAACAAATAATGTTCGTGTAACAGTCAGTGTGGGGCGCACTTAAAAATAATGGGATTTTACTATTATTTTTGTTTTTCTACGATTATGTTTAGTCGTTGAACTTTGTAGGTGTTTCGGAATATTTTTCATTTAAGTTGGTATTTATAACCCGACTAATCTTAAATATAAAAACAAAGACGGGTTTGTTACAACACTTATAACTCGAGATCGGCTGGATCAATTTTCATGGTTTTTGTTTCGTTGGATTTGTCTCCGCCCTGAATAGCAGAATACATTTTAAAAACAATGAAAACTTGGATTAAAAATCTCAAAATTCCCACGGGAGCGGGGGCGCTGCGGGTGGGACCGCGGGGCACAGCTAGTATATAATAAAGGGCTGTATTTTTTCTAAGTGAATCTTAATTTTTCTATTTCAGGATTAGGATAAGATTACTCGTAAATACACACTATTCAATTATCCTTTTCGTATCACAAAATGGTTATCAAAGAGATAATAATATATTTTTAATCTTTCATTCAACTTCTAAGAAAGTCCGAAACCATTTCGCTCATAAAATAAATTAAAATTAACCATCAGATTACGTCATCATTGAGTAATCACTTTCATTCACTCCTTTTCTTTGATGGAGATTTTTATTGTTGCAATAAAATTTTATCTCAACCCTTAAAATAACGACCATCGAGACTGCCAATTGAAAATGTTTTAATTAATTAATTTTATCCAATTAGTACTGTTACTGACTCAGCAGAAGTATTTTATAATATGATGTTACGGGCCATTCGAGAGTTGATGTATTTTACATTAAAATGTCCGACGAATGTTAAGTGTAAATCATATGAATGTGAAAGATAAAAACAATAAAGATATTAAAGTCTTTTATAGACAAAAGACGTAAGTAAAGTCATAAAGTATTGACACAACATATCCTACACGTACACAATATCCAAGTTTGTATGTCGGACCATCTTGAGGTTTATTTAGAACTGGTAGCGCCCCGCGCCGTTACGCGCGTTGTACCCGTTCCCGTAGGAATTTCGGGATTAAATGTATCCCATGTGTTATTTTGACGTATAACCTACATTACAGTAAAATTTCATAAAAATCCGTTCAGTAGTTTTTGCGTGTAAGAGTACAAACATACATCTATCCATCCACCCAAACACAAACTTTCGCATTTATAATATAAGCAGTACTTGGCTATTGTGTCCGCATAGTTAGCACTTTAAGGCTCTATCCCCGAGGTTGGTGGGTACAGCTGCTTGCCTTAGCCGGCTGCTCCCGAACCTCGGTGGTGGAAGTAATATCTGCCGACGTTTATATGCAGGTGTAGTAAGGGCAATGGCCCTCTATGGCGCCCCAATCTGGGCGGAATCCGCGCCTGAGCGGCACCTTGCGCTACTGCGCAAACCCCAACGGGTAATGGCACTCCGTATGTGTCGCGGATACCGAACGGTATCATTTGAGGTCGCGTGCATACTGGCGAGCTCCCTCCCATGGGATTTAGAGGCCAAAATCCTCAATGCGGTCTACTGTCGAAGCGCAGAAGAGAGAGCCCGAGGAAACCGTTCGGCCCCAGTGGAGATAGCGCATTGGCGCACAGAAGCCCCCGAGAATGCACTAACTGTATGGAGTGACAGGCTTCAGGTGAGTATGGACGCCAGCGAACCGGGATCCCGCCGGCGAATTTTGGAAGCCGCACAACCCATCCTGAGACAGTGGATGGAGCGAGAACACGGGCTTCTCTCGTTTAGGCTCACTCAGGTCCTCTCGGGGCACGGCTGCTTCGGGAGGTACTTGTACCGAGTGGCCGGGAGAGAGCCCAACCCTGAGTGCCACCACTGTGACTGCACCGAAGATACGGCGCAGCACCTACTTCAGGTGTGCCCAGGGGCAGCTGGGCCGCGAACCGAGCTGGTTGCGGTTATTGGAGCGGACCTCTCCTTGCCGGTCGTCTTGAACAAGATGGTCGGTGAAGAGAGGTCATGGGAAGCAGTCTTCTCGTTTGCTGAAGAAGCAATGCTGGCAAGAGAGACTGCGGAGCGGGCCAGGGAGACGGATCCCCTCTCTCACCCGCTCCGTCGAGGGCGGAGGAGGCAGCAACGTCGAGTTTAACTCGGCTGCAACCACCGCCTCGACTTCGGGAGCCGGATGTGGGAAATCCAGCTCCTCTCTCTCACTAAAGGACGTTTAACACGTCCCTTTTTGGGAGCGGAGTCCCACGGAGGCGAGCGGCGCGCTAGGTGTTCTGAGCGTGCCGCTCGGCAGACGCGATGAGGGGTGATGAGGCGCTTTGCCTCTCCCTTCCCCTCCGAGGCGTGCTCGCCCACGTGAGCTGTTGGCGTGGCTGAAGAAGCGGACAACTAGGTATGCCGAAAGGTAGCCCCGCGACTTCAGCCTAGGCCATAAATATGGAACACGGATGGGGTTTAGTGGGTATTACCCGACACGATTGTGCCGGGGTTGAGTCCCACATACCCCGGTTGTTTCCCCAAACAACCGGGGATGCGTAAATGCATTCCCCATCCATAAAAAAAAATAAAAAAAAAGGTATTTGAATGCACTTCAACCAAGTATACCATCGAAGGATTTTAAGAAATATCGTAGAGCATTTACTGTGTCAAAAACATCTATACAATAGTACAAACTGTTTGTTGTTTTGATCGCTTTTTATCATATCTCTGAAAATACCAGTCAGATTCTAATAAAAATTTTAATAATTCGGGGAAGTGTAAAATTTAGGTAAAACAACATAGCGCATCTAATATAAAAAAAACTTGAGATTCTGTCTTCATATTACAAACCCAAAGAAAACCTCCTAATAATTAAACAAAACATAAAGTTACACCATCTGCCGATAAATTATCCGGTATTTTTTTGCCGTAACCGGTTACCGGATAATCCGTTCCGGGCCGTGTTTAACACGGGCGGTAAAACCAACAAGGCCGCGTGCTATTAAACCTGTGTGTTTAGGGCTAGTTACACATTATTATGGCATTTTTTCCGGCGTTATCGGTCGAATTTGTTTGTTGTAGTTTTATAAATTGGTAACATTGTTTGCGGAGAAAAAGTAGTTTTGTTATAGGTGGATTTTATTTGTTAGTAGATTGTGTCTTTATTTATTAGCTGTTGTATACCGGGCTTAATGCCTTCCTTAATATTAATTCTACTTTCTTGTTTAATTAATAAATGTAAAAAAAAGGTAAAATAATAAATTGGATCTTTATTAATAATTAGAGACGTAATGCTGGGTGGCTCGTTGACGGTTTTTGTTCCAAATGTTCACTGAAGAAACAGTGTAGTACAGAGAGGAGATTAGGCATAACCACAGCGGATTGGTGCTCTCAAACCCGAGCCACTTCTGCAAAGCAAATCTCATTATAGATAAAAAAAACACAAATCCATTACAATCTATATATAATTATTTTCTTATTGAATGAACGCCTCGGTGGTCTAGGGGTAAGAGCACTCGCCTGCCAAGACTGAGGTCCTGGATTCAATTCCCGGGTCGAGCGAAAACAAGTTTCCTACTTTTCAAACATGGCTCGGGTTTGAGATCACCAACCCGCGCGTGCGGGTTGCATTGGGCAAGCATGATTACGTCTAATCCGAGATGAGAGGCCTTTGCCCAGCAGTTGGACATTACAAACTAATACTTTTTTACTTTATTAAATTAACGCTTCAAAAAAGCCAAAGTAGTAGAAAATTAATGACGCCGCCACTCGACTAATGCGCTTAATAACGTTTAAATAGTAAAAAACGCACGAAGATACTTAAGATTATTAATTTCCATTAGCTGCAGACTCTTAAAATAATTGGCTTTAACCGACGTATTAACAGATACTGACTTAAACTTATAACTTAATTTGTTTAGTTCGGTTCAACCCTTCTTTCATGTTTTAAATGAATTAAGGAGAGAAATGGAGCGACGAAATCCGCAAAGTGGCAGAAAAGGGGTTGCACGAGTAGCCCTTAGTAGGCCGGTGGTGTTTGGGGGCGGCTGTCAGTTTAATAAATAATGTGGATCAGTTTGAATGGAATAGATACAAACATAAACATGATGCGTAAGTTGGTATAGTTTTAGGTTAGTGGTCAACTCTCTGGTCTGGTGTCTGAAATTAAATACCGCATTAGAACCTCAGTAATAACTATTTCAGGTTAACCTAACGAAACACGATAGTGCTCTGATAAAAATGTTTCGGTTACGACCCATCCGAACGGCCAAGCTGCACGTTTCTTATAAATATCGTTGAGTCAACAATTCTTATACTACAAGCATATGCACACATAGAACCGCGAGCAAAGGTGAGTTGTAAAAGTATTAGCTCGTAATGTGTCAATCCCACAGCTGGGCAAAGGCCTGCCATCACACTGAAGATATCTGTACAGTGAAGAGGATTAGGCGTAATCACCACTCTTGCCTACTGTGGGTTGGCGATCTCAAACCCGGGCCATGTTTAAAAAATAGGAAACATGTTTTCGCTCGACCTGGGAATTAAACCCAAGACCGAGGTCTTAGTAGTCGAGCGCACATACCACTAGAACACCGAGGCGTTGAGATGAACTAAGTGCCAATACGAGTTACTAGTTATATAAAGACAAGCGATTACTCGTTCCCAAAAACTAATTTATTTGCACAATAGTAGCACTCTGCGGTTTTACCTGCGTTGTGCCTGTTCCCGTCAGAAATTCGGAAATTTTTATACATATAAACCTTCCTCTTGAATCACTCTATCTATTCAAAAAAACCGCGTTAAAATCCGTGCAGTAGTATTTGAGTTTATCGCGGACAGACAGACAGACAGACAGACGCAGCCGGTGACTTTGTTTTATAATAGGTATGTAGTGATATAAAAAACAGGTCTGAAACCGTCTTTAAGAATAGAACAAGATTGTTTCTACCATTTATAGAAATAGTTCTTAGTTTTCTTTTTATTATCAATATTTATGTTATTACCTACCCTGTACGATGTGGAGTGCCCTTTTCAAAAGGAATCAACTTCTATAATTCCACTTTTGGTACTTATATTTAGAAGGTTACGTTTCATGATTTATTTCCAATTTGTTCAATCATTTCTATAAATATATACTAAAATATTATTTCATAACGAGGAAAACATCTATTATTGGATGTACTTGATACTTAATACGTGGGGAAGTTAATCATTATTTTCTATTGAAGTGATAGTCTATACAAATATAATAAAGCAGAAAGCTTGTTTCTTTGAACGAACCAATCTCAGAAACTACCAATCTGATTCGAATAATTCTTTTAATTGTAATGGATAGCCACATTCAACAGGAAGTTTATAAGCTATTTTTCATCCCGAAATTCCCACGGGAATGGGCCCAACGCGGGTAAAACCACAGAGCGCTGCTAGTTATCTATATAATGTTTACTCAATAACAATTATGTTTCGTAGATATTCTTTATAGGTATGTACATCCATCCATAAACTTACCATAGAACAAATTATAAACCAAAACCATAGATGCTGATTAACTTCATTATCAACAGTGTGACGTTATTCATTTATTTTCCATCGAACCAATAAATAAATTACGATCAAGATTGCTTAGTTTGGGCAAATGCCGCGATTTCAGGTCACAGGAAAAAACAGCAAACATGTCCAAAGATAGTAAATAAATGCTGTCGATACATTTGCAGTCTGGGCGCGATTCTTCCTTACTTAATAACGTTAGAAGGACCGAAGGGCGCCCCCTCCTTAGGTAATTGGTAAATTGAATTTCCCCACCGGGCGGCGGTAGGTAGCTAAATGTAATATTATTGATGAGGTTACAACGCTGTCTCTATTGCTTTTGGAGTTGTATGCATTTTCAATTGTGAACCAATGCCTTTGTTGGAATCATTTTGAACCGTTTGAAACAACTTCCTATTACTGACTAGTAGCCGCTCCCGGTATTACCCGCATTGTACACGTTCAAATGGGAATTTCGGTATGAGAATTAGCCTAAAACCTTTCCGTTGAATGTGGCTAGCCATTACAAAAGTAATTATTCAAATTGGACTGGTAATTTCTGAGATTAGCGCTTTCAAACAAACAAACTCATCAGCTTTTTTATATTTGTATGGATTAAACATAGTAATAAGACGGTATGGAATTGTTTTCATACTATAATTCTTATAAATGCGCTAAGCATTTTAAACTACGCATTATCATTGTTATCAAGTTAACTAAAGTTAAGATGGGTTTCTGATACCTTTTACTTATATTTCAAATATATTAAGTAAAATATTTAGGTACAATATTTCAAAACAACTGCTTCTGAATAACTGAATTAACAATATCCCATTAGGTATTTATAATAACATATTAGGTAACTTATAACTGGGTAGCTAAAGCTATATTGTGTACAAAACTGAAACCATCAAAATTCAGGTCTAAAATTAACTCTAACACTAATTAAGTCTGCCGAAATAATTAACTACCTATAATAAACTAATTGTACAATCTGCGAATATTGTGCTCTTCGACATCTGGTAGTCTTATTTGGGTTTTGTAAAGCAATGGCTTTATCACACTACTTCGGCTAGTCTGCCTAACTGCTGACTGCCGCCACGCTCTGTGACTCTACAAAATCCGATCAAGCCGACTATCGCTTACCACTGTAAACACATGGTAAAGACGAGACATAGGCCGGCGCTACAAATGCTGCACTTTGATCTGGATCTAAATTCTGAAATTCAGATAACGGATTTTAACGAGTAATACACACGTTCTGATATGAGAATGATCTGCAAGACTCAATGACTGATCAAGATATATTTTTAGCAAAGGTTGAGGCAAAGATCCCGCAATTTAGTTTCTTAATTCAGAAACGGAATTCTTATTAAAATTCCGCATGTATGGTGCCGGCCTTAAAAGCAAAATTTCTCAACAGCTATGACCATAAAGACTTTGTGATGGCCGTTAAGATACGACCAAAAAGCTAAGGTATTTTTTCAATGTTTATTTTGCGATTAAGTCCCGTCTTCATACGTGTATAATGAACGGAAATAGTCAGCTTGATCACGTTTTGTAGAGCGTTATCTCCGTCACACGCAATGTTTCCATGCTTATATCGAGATTGTCCATTCCCACTCCAGACATCGACAAGCAAGATATATAGTAGCGGAGGCCAACATGCCTTTGTGTAGTCACTCGAGCGCGTTGTAACGAGTGCTGTCCAATATTAAAAACAAATGTTCCATGGGTTTACTTAGACACGTCAGACTAAGATATGGGAAAGTTTCGGCGTAGGCTTAATCGTAGTATCGCAATCTAACCTCTCGCGTAGCGGTGTAGGCCGTAGGTTGCATCAAAAATTGAGCAAAACTTGTATTCGAATCCAGATTTTTTACAGGGACATTGAGTAAGAGTTGGTGTAAAGAAGTGGTCACCTTTTAAAAATGTAAAATGACTATACAAAAGGATTAACTGTACCACCGAGTTATCATCAAATGGGCTTCATATTTTTACATGACATATAAAAATCTGAGATCAATATGTTTTTTCACACTTTACAACTTCTTGACATTCAGCCCACTCAAGTAACATCACGATTAGCACGTAACGCTCCCCAACTAATCCCCTAGGCACCTATTCAATCCATATACGTTCTGTCAAAATCTACAGTTTCATATTACGCAAGAAACGTTACCTACTATTGATTGGCTTTGTGTTGAAATCTACGTGAAATCCGATAATGCTAAGCTGTCTATCCGTCTGTCGAAGTTACCTTTGACATGTAAAACTAATGGCGTGGAGAGGAACGTGGCGTGTACAGTAGCGGCTAACAATCGGAATGTGCCGATAAACAATACCCCGACTCAAGATTTAGATAGATTTTGAAAACGAGTATTTTCTGCTAAATTCCTTTACCAAACCCGTGACCGTATGCTCGTATTGTTGGACCGGTATTTCTGTTTACAATTAACAGTTGAAAGCTGAACTAAAATTTCATATCTAATTTTAAAAGCCTGAGCCTGTTCGTGGCGTAGTTTGACTAAAACTCGTCACGATTATCAAGCAACATGCGGTAGACTCGAACGGTTGTTTCAATCGTTGAAACATGTCGGAGGCCTTATGGCGGTCTAAGAACTCCGACAACAGGGTTGGTAACTGACCTACTCGAATTTATTCTTAAGTGCCTTAGAACAAGACTGTAGGACTGTAGGTAGGTAGCAGTCCTCTGGTTTATATAAAAACTAGCAGCGCCCCGCGGTTTTACCCGCGTTGTGCCCGTTCCCGTGGGAATTTCGGGATAAAATGTAGCCTATAGCCTTCCTCGATAAATAGACTATCTAACAGTGAAAGAATTATTCAAATCGGTTCAGTAGTTTCTGAGATTAGCGCGTTTAAACAAACAAACAAACAAAACAAACTCTTCAGCTTTATAATATTAGTATAGATGCGACGGTACACTTTTTTGTTTGATAAACAACTGACTAAGACAAGATAAATACAGTCTTGTGCGAATTAAAAACTCAATCTACATATTGTTGTGACTACAGTCTTTTAAATATAAGAAATTTAATACTCTAATTAGTAAATTGAACGATGAAAAAACACCGTGTTGCCTAAAGATACCAAACTAATTACACTTTGACAATAAATACAATCTACAATGTACAAACAATCACTTATGATTTGTGTTTGAAAACAACTGAATATTCGTTATTTCCAATTTCAGGCCATCGCAATCAACCTCTATTCACACTACAATTGTTTTGTTTGCATATAAAGTACTAGCAGCGCCCCGCGGTTTTACCCGCGTTGTGCCCGTTCCTGTGGGAATTTCGGGATAAAATGTAGCCTATAGCCTTCCTCGATAAATAGACTATCTAACAGTGAAAGAATTATTCAAATCGGTTCAGTAGTTTCTGAGATTAGCGCGTTTAAACAAACAAACAAACAAACAAACAAACAAACAAACAAAACAAACTCTTCAGCTTCATAATATTAGTATAGATTTTAACCGGAATGTCGTAGTCCGCTCAAATAGGAAAAACTAAACCACTAAAAACAGAGAGATATGTAACTAAAAAGGAAAAACTAGGACCTTACTAATAAAGAGATTTTGGGGTATTAGTATAAGTAGAAGACAAGTGTTAGCCTGTTATGTCTCACTGCTGGGCAAAGGCCTGTCATCTCACTGAAGATATCAGTACAGTGAGGAGGATTAAAATGAGTATGTATTAAAGGTGTCTAGTCTCACCGAATATGTAAAGAGAAGATTAGACTTAATTACCACGCTTGTAGAATAAAAAATGAGAATAATTTGATTTAACTCTCTCTTAAAATTAACATTTAATAATGATTCCATTTATTACGAAATTTATACTGAGAATAATGTATGAACTAAGGATAAGAAATTCCTTGTTTGTAAGGCTGAAATTAATATACAATTGACAAACAAAAATAATACAACTTCAAATTAAATTGAGCAACAAAAAATATACAACATTGTTTCAAGAAAATTATTATTTTAATTGGAGTTTCTGTTTTATTTCAAACTAGCAGCGCCCCGCGGTTTTACCCGCGTTGTACCCGTTCCCGTAGGAATTTCGGGATGAAAAATAGCCTATAACCTTCCCGTTGAATGTGGCTATCTATTACAAAAAGAATTATTCAAATCGGTTCAGTAGTTTCTGAGATTAGCGCGTTTAAACAAACAAACAAACAAACAAACAAACAAACAAACAAACAAAACAAACTCTTCAGCTTTATAATATTAGTATAGATTAGTGACCAATCTTGGTATTAAAAGTTTTAATTGGATTTGAAAAAACCACTAACAAAATATATTTTTATTGTGTTTTTTCTACATTGTACCTATACTGGTACAGTTAGGAGGAAAAGCTGTACTGTTTTATTTTATCGTTGTAAATTACAAGAATGTAAAATACGGTAACACACCGTTACCTAGTAAGTTTACGATATGCGTCAAGCAAGTTTAGTATCTCAAACGGCGTTGACAAACAGCTCATGTAACGAAAAGTATAAAATAAAGGTGCAGTGTGTCCCAATTAAAAGATGAAGATTTACGAGTACATTGTGTCCATCCACTACGACACGAACGCAAAGTATCCTTTGAAATAGCTCATATTTTATATGAGTTTAAAAAAACCGGGTAAAATTTATGGGTTTTAATAAACATGAATAAAATACGTAGGTATTCAAAATAATAGTTAAATCATTTGTAAAGGTAGAAAACTAAAATAAAAATCATTCATAAAAAAATCATAAGTGAAAAAAAACAGGATACGAAAACCTCAATGTAAAACCCTTTTTGAAGTTAGTTATTCTAAAACCGGAGCCTATTGAACTTCAGCGTAGCAAATATTTATGGAAAAAGCCAACTTTTAAAAGCGCAGCTACGGACCGTAGCCGTAGCGCGTAGCAAAGTGCTACGAAAAATTGTAGCAGATTGGGACTACGAGTTGTACCTATGTTTTTAGATTTCGATAGACTACACATTTTTAACTTTATTTAATCCTGAAACAAGATGTTGGAAATAATATTCGCTGCGAAACTTGAACAACATTCACCTAGTAGGTATGTAGGTATATAAACTTGTATAAATGCATCACTCGCTCCCGCTGTAGTTATTAAACGTAGAACTCCACATTTCCCTCTGTCCACGGTCGCAGTAAACACACATCTAAGGCGTTCCATTATCGGTATGTTTCCCGAACATTCTGCTCGAAATAATTAAACTCGTCACGGTGTAGTGCTGCATTGTTCTAGATACAGCTCACTGTTTGTGACATGTGGATCTGTTAGGGTGTTTCTACATTCACACCTTTTATTCGAGTGTAGGTTTGTTTATAATTGAGCGAGATCACAAGCTACGACCGACTTACTCAATAGATCTTAGTTGAAAGGTAAGTTTTATGGAATTTAATATGACAAAGTAACATAAAACTCAAGAGAGAAATTACAATTGAGCACGGTTTGACTACAAGAATATGCACTGACGTATTACAGCATAATCAATTATCAATTTTTATCAAGCTGCGATATTTTACACTACACTACAAAGACACTATATAACGCAATTTTAAAACCCTACTCCAACGTATGTAGTCTAAAAAACGACATATTATAATATTTACAAAACAACAGAACGAAAATATTGAATGCATAACCCCATGTACCCCATGCCTTATTTAAGATAATCCTACAGGGGGGTTACCATGACAGGACTAGGAGCTAGAACAAACATTAATCTTAACCGCGCTGTTTACTCATTACATGGTTCGTATGTACGTTTGACCGTCTTTAATTAAGCTTCTTGAAATGCCTGGATGCGTGGTCAATTATGTTTACTCGTAGATTCGAAATTAAACTGTTTTTGAATACATTACAGTTCATTTTTGATCTTATTACTTTGTAATTACTTTTTTTAGATAAATATTCGGATTTATCGCCAACGCACTGATATTAGATTTCTATCGGTAGGCTCGCCTCGTAGGTATAAATAATTTTAGTTAATTTTAAAGGCTTATTTTGAGATTAACGAAAAATATTTATGTCCCTATTTCTTAATGACATCCCAATTATTTGTTAAATGCGATGAAATAGTATGCTCTCAGGCCCGAATGGACTCTCACGGACTCTTATAACAGACCTACTAATTTAAGGTAGAATACTAATTTAAGTAAGTACGTATTAAACGTTAGATAGTAATTAAAATAATATAATTTTATACAACTATACTAATTATATAAAGAGCAAGATCTTTTCTGCTCAATCATAGTGTTTGGGTGTGACCTCAAAATTTTCACACTAGCGCCATCTATGAGAACGCAGGTGGAAGCACCGCACCGAACATCTAGTCTACCTATATTTAGACAAAACAACGCCATTAATCATTCACAAAAAATAGTCCATAAAACGTTAGCACTATTAATATTAGCGCCGAGCCCGATTGAGTTCTCATTCCCTTTCGGAAAGATCGTAAAACATAACTTTATGTGATCTACGGGAGTTCGGGAGTAACTATTGAGTTTTTATATCGACTACCGCTTCCCTGAATATAAAACGGTATGAACCAGGCACGTACAAACATAACATTCGACGGTTCGGTTTTAATTCACGTTATATTTTCTATTTCAGTTTGTTATAGATACTTTGTGGGTTTAAAGAGAACTTTAACTAACTATAAAGTTACCTATAGTAAGCTATATGTTATCCTCTTGTGTCGTGTTAATCTTACTAATATTATAAATGCGAAAGTTAATTCGATTTATTCTCCTTCTTATTAGCTATCTTTTGTAATGGCAACTATGACATTATATTCCTTGTTTGAATCTATAGAAACACATTATCCCAAAAATCCAAACGCAATTGATTCATTCGCTTAGAAATCTGAAACGTTTTGGTTTAGAGGCAATTTTTTTTGTAAATTCAAATGTATTCAAATCGAGGTTTCCCTCTTTTTTTTCGAAGCCGGACAAAAATAATCCCCATTTTCTTCTCGAATTAAACCCAACAGAAATGACCGTCCAACTTTTCCAAAGTGACTTACCTTAATAAGCCGTGACGTCACGCCACATATTTCCTGAAACCATATCCCTTAATGTCATAAAATGTTGGTAACCTTACCCTAGTACGGGCCCAAGGATCCAGTGTCCATACAGTTTGTGTACTCAAGTCTTGACAGGCCAGCAAGCCTCTTAACGTTGATTTATCTTCTACATCATCTCTATTCCGCTGCAACAAGGTTCAATTTACGTTGGCAGGAACGATTTTCCGTTAAAACCTAGATTCAGTCCCTCTTTCCTTAAATTAGCTAAAGAGACTAACCGTTTACACAAGCTTTTGTGAATATTTAAGAGTTCGTTGGCAGATGACTGAGTTTTCAATTTGAATTGTCCATTTGTATTTTCCTCTTTTTTGATTACCTATAGCTCTTTGAATGAACTAAGTATTTGACTGATCACGTATCATTTGTTTGAACGATAGATTGGAATTGGTCTTAGTTCATTCAGTTTTATTACGAAATTTACTCTATTCATTACAATTATAAGGCCTCGTTCGAAAGAGCACTTTTTAACGACGTTAAAAATGTTCACGGCAGAACATTTGATCGTTTTTTGACCACTTTTAAACACTGAGCTTCGGTTATCACAAAAGGTTATAGGGTCAATAAGGTAAATATTGCTATTTGCGCCTTAACCAGTCAATAATAGACATGAAACTCTCCTCTGGAAACATTACTTCTCACATGGTTACGAAACTGATAATCTAAGTAAATAACATTTTGCACAACACTCTAATTTGTCCATACAGTAAAACAATACAATGAAAGTGATTTTATTTAAATCTAAATTGTGTGGCGACGTCCGAGCCTCATAATATAAAACGAATACAATACCGCAAAGAATTACGATCCCGACTGCAAGTTTGTATCTACAAACGTTCCCAAACTTTGTCGCGCTACCCGCTGCATTTTAGACAAGGCACAACAATTAAACAATGCATATTCAACTCTACCGCCCTCACAATAAAAACCACACCAAAAACTCGCGCAATTTTGTATGTACAATCACACAATGTTATCGCGGTCGTATAAACGTGTAACTTTAAACCTTATATCATGGAGTTATGGTCCATCAAATTGTAGCAACAAAGTTGTATTCGAGTGCTATGTCCAAGCTTTAAACGGTACAAATTGCCATTCAAAACGTCATCGGGTTTTGTGGTGTGAATGTAATACGTCTATTCAGTTTTATTATCATATGAAAATGTTTATGTTGTGCGAATTGGGTCGGCGGACATTTTTGGGGGATATAATTGATATTTAATACCAATTTCTTTTAGGTTGCCTATCCACTGACCCACTGAAGCGGAACAAGGTTGCAAAATGAAGAAAACATTATATAAATCAATAATTATATAACAAAGGGAGTATATACTATATGCTATAGTATAGCAACTATACTATTGGTGGACTTTTACTACTTTCTTTGCACTGTCCCTTGTCCCGTTTCAGTGTACAGGCAGCCACATGTAGATCTTTTGTTTATGGCATTTTGAAAAAGATTGGGAAGCCGTGGCCGTGTTTAATCAAAGTGGTATTAGGAGATGCAAATTAAACTCGGCTTAGTTATTCGGAACGGTGCACTGGATGTGAATTATATCTTACTCTGTCCACTGCAAGCAAGTACAATAATTTAAAACCCATTCAATATAAATATGGTTAGTATAGTGTGCACAAAATTAGGTGATACAAAAATTATTATTAGTAGCAGCGATTCGCGGTTTTAGGCCGGGAGACGGCGAGTTCCATTGAAATTACGAGTTAGTCCTTATTTCCCCGATCTTTGATCCCCCGAATATTGTTAACTGCATCGCATCACACAAATCAAAGTAGGTACAGTTGAAGTAAAAAAAATGTTTTATAGAATTAACCGGCTACGTCCACCACATCACTAACGTTTCATAATAAGTAAACTAAGTTCGATTAGGATAGTGGCCAACCCTGTCGGAGTTTTTAGACCGCCTTAAGGACTTCGACACGGTCTAACATTCTAGTCTACATAAAAATACTTTGTTAGTAGACTGCACCACCATAGTGTTGTAATAAAATATGGATATATATATACTAAACATATTTTAGTCAGTAGAATCACGGTGGATGGCTACTTACTGAATAATAAAATATTAATTATCAATAACATTTTATGGGTCGTCAACTATCGAAATAGTTGGAATAATACTTACTAATACAGACGTACGGGTAGATCAATATAATATGAGTAGATAGACATTATGGCATACGTTATTTCCTTAATATATGACTAAAATATAGGTACGTTAACAAATCCATTCGTTTCTCTTCGCTAGTTCGTCAAACAATTCCTGCATTTTAGAGATTATGCCTATAGTCTGTTGCATACTCATTGACATTATTTTGTCATAATGTGTGTTAGAGAGCAGTGAACTGAAGGTAAGCGCGATTTATTACATTTCAGAGAACTTCAAAAGTTAGGTACTTTTACGTAGTTTCGAATGACCACAAAACTACGCGAAGTTCAAATTTAATATAATACCTAAATGTAAATAATAACATATTGCCTCCGTGGTCTAGTGGTAATGTGCCTGCCAAGACAAAAGTCCCGGGTTCAATTCCCGGGTCGAGCCAAAACATGTTTCTACTTTTCAAACATGTTTCGGGTTTGAGATCACCAACCCGCATTGGCAAACGTGGTGATTATGCTTAATACTCCTCACTGTACTGATGTCTTCATGAAATGGGAGGCCTTTGCCCATTAGTGGGACATTAGGTACCCTCTTTACTTTTTAAATAATATAACCAAAAATAATATAATACTTTCACAAGAAACGCCATCAGATTTGATTTGTTTTCTTTTATCTCGCTTCAAATATCACCGAAGCCCATAATAAAAATTATCCGAGTTATGTGCAGCTTTTGTGTCGTAAAATACAATTTTATGTTGATAATATTTTTAAGCACCTAAGTTAAAGTTTACGAGAGATGATCGGGATGCGCTTTATGATGTTTTGTTGATGTTTCGTCATTAACAAGCGTTTGATAGTTTCGTTAATAGTTAGTTGACCTACTTACTGGTGTGGAAATCAATCCTACTAGTATTATACCACCTAAATGCGAAACTTTGTGAGGATGGATGTATGTATGTTTGTTACTCTTTCACGATAAAACTACTGGAAGGTTTTGGATGAAACTTTACAGTAATATAGGTTTACATCTGAGTAACACATGGGATACATTTTAATTTAATAAAATAAATTACCCAAAATTCCCGCGGAAACGGGTACAACTCAAATTTTAAATCGATTCAGTAGTTTAGGACTCCATTGTAGACAAACAACTTGACACATCACTACATAGTATAATACATAGATGCGGTTTTTTGTAATAGGTAAAGTGATTCAAGAGGAAGGTTTTTATGTAAAAAAAAATCCCGAAATTCCCACAAGAACGGGCACAACGCGGGTAAAACCGTGGGGCGCTGCTAGTAGGTAAATAATTTAAAAAATAAAGATTATTGAAAGATTTGAAGGCGACCTTGCGGCAGACCATGCCGGACATGGCATGACCAGCTGGACTCGTATGGAGAGGATTGGCGGGAAATTACCATAGACAGACCAACGTGGAAGGGAGGAAGAGACGCCTTTGACCTGCAGTGGGACAGAATTGACTGATAATAATAATGTTCTGTGACTAAGGAAACACTACAATAATTACCTATATTGTCAGCCAGCAATGTAGATATCGACGGGTCCTACGTATACTGGTGCAACCAGCAAAATACCTAAACCATTTTTTTTGCATAATTTGTACATAAATAAGCCATACCTTTATATTCTGAAAAAAAAAATTAAAAAATCATATAGTTTCGGAGATAAAAAAATGTAAACTGGTGCAAGTAACACTATTTTTCGGTAAAGAACTGTGAACACTGGTGTAAGTCACTTGCACCAGTGTACGTAGTTGCGATCTGCGCGGCGCTCGAGCGCAAGTGATCGTTACACCAGTATGCGTGCGGCGAACGTCACCGTGCGCACGTACAATACTGGTGTAACTGCAAATAGTCATGTTGCTAAATACCTTGTATATCAATTTTAATTTTGTAAATACGGCTTTGGACAAGGTTTAGGGATAGTAGAAGGTCATCAAAGGGGAAAACATTCAATTCACCCAGTAAAGATACCCCAGTCTGCCAAAGAAAATGTTTGCTCTTATGTAAAGATGTTCCCACCCTTTAAGTCTCATTACACTAGAAAAGAAACGAGCAAAATCTATTTAGATTGGTCATAGACTTTTGTCACTTTGTACCTTTTGACAAATGTTTATTTTTTACCAGGGATAAAACGATTGCAGGGATAAAACACTGCGGCAATAAAGAGGCATCGTCACGAAACATTTTAATCTCACATTCCACATCCCACAAAAAGATAAGTGTGAATATTTTCACGCATCCGATTCTTACGAAATCGTACAGATGGCATTAAGAAAAAAATACAGCTTGGGAGCTAAAAAAAGCGGCCAAGTTCGAGCCGGAATCGCGCACGGAGGGTTTCGTACTTTAAAAAACGGTAAAAAATCACGTTTCTCGTATGGGAGCCCCCCTTGAATATTTGTTTTATTTTATTTTTCGTATTTGTTGTTATAGCGGCAATAGAAATACATCATCTGTAAAAAATTAAACTGTCTAGCTATCACCGTTCGTGAGATACAGCCTGGTGATAGACGGACGGACGGACAGCGAAGTCTTAGTAATAGGGTCCCGTTTTACCCTTTGGGTACGGAACCCTAAAAATGGACAAACGTCTAAGGATGATAAAACTATAGTTACTTTCAACCTTCAGAAAACAAAAAAATTACCTCATGGAAATGGAAATGGACTCTGCTTGGAAATTTAGTTAATATCACTCATAGATTTCTTGTCGTTGGCCACGCGCAGAGCGAGGGTGATAGCATTCACTCTGTGTGAGAATTAGTTTTTTTTGTGACATAATCAAGTCAATAATTACTTTAAAAGTAAATTAAAGTATTAGCCTGTAATGTCCCACTGCTGGACAAAAGCCTCTCGACCTATTGATATTAGTACAGTGACGAGGATTAGGCATAATCACCAAGCTTGCTCTCACTCAAGCCGTGTTTGATAAGTAGGAAACATGTTTTCGCTCGACCCAGGAATTGAACCCGGGACCTCGGTCTTGGCAGGCGAGTGCACATACTTATTTTAAACACTACTTAAAATAGGCCTTTACTTAACTTATTGTGTAATAAATCTAACTGAATTAATGAATACTACCCAATACGAGTAGGTAATAAGATTAACTAGAGTTCTTATGAGACTCAAAAATAATATTGTTTTAGTTTTATACGATGTTTAACCTTTAAGTATGGACGTGGAGTCTCACAGGCTACTCGATGTTTTCGTTTTCTTAGTTTCACCTAATTCCCTCCACTCCACGCGATTGAGCGGCTCAGTAGCTTTTGTTTTAGTTGTAAAACTACCAACGAGGGAGGAGGTAGCGTCTTCCGATGGATATCACGTAAATAATAACCATCAAAATATTGACCGTAGCCTGTCAGGCTACACCTCCATTGTTGCCCTATGATATATTTTATAAGGGCGATTAGGCTTGTTTCAGATTTTTTAGTCCAAAATGTCAAAAATTTATATAACATGCACCAATCAAAAGCTGCGGAGAGATATCCTAAAAAAAATAGCGCGTTTTCTTGTGGTGCCTCATGTGCAAAGGCGTGTTATAAATACACGATTACCAAGAGAGCTGAGGTTGACCATGACTCGAGTTTTAGGTAATGATATGGTTACAGAAGATGTCCAGGATCAGGAAACCAGTCAAAGAGCATGTAGAATCTGTCCCGCCAAAAGACATAGGATGACTACCCATGTTTGTGTTGGGTGCAGCAAACCTGTGTGCCTCCAATGTTCTAAACCTTTGTGCACTGACTGCCAATAAATTTACGTTATTAGACTGTTGTCAATTTTTTTTATATTTGTTACCTGAAGTAGTTGTTTTGAGTTTTTGGTTTCTTATATATTATATTTTGAGAAAAAAAGACTCATTTTGTAACAGTAATTAGTTTAGCTGTTTTTAATACCTAAAAATATAAATTAAGTAGATTTAAACTGAAAAGTGCCATAATTTTTGGTTTTTGAAATTTCTATAATTCTTGATATAAAAGTTGATTATGTAAGCACGTTATTTTATTGCTAAATCACATAACTTTAATTTTCAATCAGTTTTAAAGCGATCTTATATCAAATTCCCAAAAAAATATGTGTGTGCATATAGGAGCCTGTGAGACTCCACGTCCACAGTAGTGTTAAGAAAAAATGACGTCCATACTTAAAGGTTAAGGTACGAGTTGGATCAGGGACTGCTGCAGTCGACTGCAGACAGCAGGCAACAGGGTGACTGTCAACCGCAGCAGAAGTGTCACCGTGCGCTCGAAATTTCATAGAAACTAGTACCTAGTGAAGCTGTGTCTGCTGTCTGCAGTCGACTGCAGCAGTCGCTGATCCAACTCGTACCTTTATTCTTTGATTTGTACGTGAAAATTATTAGGAGCAATTTGATTTCTGAATATTTTTGATTAATTTAACTATGAAAATATGAGTATGAACATGGATAACTGGTACAAGTAGTCTGCAGAACTATGTAAACTGAAGCAAGTGTTAAAAGTTGAACAAAAAATAAAAATTGTGAATATTACTAGCTTCCGTATTAATAAATAAACAGCAAACAATATTTTCAGTAATGATTTATTATTTAATTAAGTTAAATTTAAATGAAAAAAGAACGGTGTAAACTGGTATAAGTGCCACTTACACCAGTATACGCGTTGTAACATTTTAAGGAAAACATTCAACGTGAATGCAAGTGAAGCTATTTTCTAAAGTACGAAAAATATTTAAAAATTATGAATGCAGTCTTTTTCCAAAAATATTCAAGTATAACATTTTAAAATTTCAACTATGTATGTTTAGTAATGTTAAAGTTACAACCATTAGAACGTTTAGATCGCTCTCGTGTAAAGTTGCGCAAATGTAGTTGCACCAGTATACGTAGGACCCGTCGATATATACCTTTACAGAACGCAACTTGTTTGCGTTGCCTAAGTAAACGCAAAAAACTTGCGTTCGGCGCGCGGGCCGCGGCCCTAACTAGGAATCTGGTAGGTTTTATCTGGTTTTATAGGCGTTCGACTTACAGAGCGATAGGTATCTACCTACCTCACTCGATCACAAAATATCGGTATTTTAATATTTAAATTCTCAACTTTAACTCTAGAATTCTTCTTCTTATCGTGTCAATGGCCTTAAAACTTTTCCTGTCCAGTATTTAGCTAACAGAAGGGCAGCAACTGAGACTCTAGAATGAACCATCTTATACTGATTACCTACCTAGATACCTGCATTCTCGCATATGACCACGCTTAGAAAAGCCTTCGTACCGTTTGTAAGGTAGGTACCTATTGATTGAATTTATCCTATACGTTATTATCTAACATCTAGCTACTAACCTCGATTGAAGCTCGTATAAAATCCTCCTATTTCCAATACATCCAGGTCGGTAAACCTCACTCACAAAGACCTCGAGAGGCACCACTCTCATTTCACAACACTACACAATAAATTCACATGCACCACTTTGTTTACAAAACACAGAAACTCGTTAAAACGGAATAGTACGCCCGATCAAGCAAATTATTTGAATTGTTGTATTAACTATTTTATCGATTTACGAAAAATAAATCACTTTACAACATAAACAAAATTATTAATACAGTCGCGATTTTAATTACTACACCTGACGCGACGCATACCGTCCCGACGCGCGGCGTCCGCGCCGACTGACCTAGGTACTTTCTTTCTTTGATGAATGAATGAAACCGACAACACAAAATAATCTAACCCTTTAACTCAGTGCTTTATCTACACACTACAGATGTGACAATATTGATCCAATTTTAAAATTTCATCACCAATATTCTTATCCATGCTAAGTTTTATAATTTCAATATTTTTGCAGTCCCAATAAATTTAATAATATTGACTTTATGTCTTATTAGTTTACCAATTAGGTATAAACTAAATTGATAGCTAACTGTTATAGGCTACAATTTTTTTTGTCGGCCCCTGAATAGAATTCAACGTAATAAAACGTTCGATTTGAATAATAAAATAAAGGTGTAATGTTACATGTTACTTTCATTATAAGTAAAAGTGGAGATATAACTAGGTAAAGGGTTAATACCTACACCATACACTTCACGTGCCGGGCGCCGCGGCGCTTTCGGCCGGCTCACCGACAAAGGAAGGATACACTATGGCGGCGTCAAACAAACAAAACGCTTTTTAGTATTATAGAATCATGTGTTTTAAAATTTGTGTTCTCATGAATTAAATCATAATTATCTTATTAATAATCATTATTTCAAAATCTTGTTTACTAGTATTAAAGTTACAATTATCTTAATTATTCATAGATATTGTATCCGTTGCCTTCTAGTTCCAATCATAGGGGCCGTTCACAAAATACGTTCGCGTTCAAGGGGGGGGAGGGGGTTTGCTGAGTGTGACAAGATGTGACAAGGAGGGACGGGGGGGTCTACGGCAACGTGATGTTCGCCGTTCATTAAAATATTTTAAATATTTTTTTCAATAAATACTTTTTTCTCAATTTTTATCATGATTCAGGGGGGGGGGTCTTAGTTTTTGTGACGAAATATTTACATGGGGGTCACAGAAAGCGTGACACAGCGTGACAATGGGGGGGGAGGGGGTGAAAAAAAGTTGATTATAGCGTGACGTATTTTGTGAACGGCCCCATGGCGGTACGATACAACGAAGGTATATAATTATGTACATACGATATTTATGGGTAAAATAAAAAAACACGCGTTGAAATTCTGGGTGTTTGTTATGTCTAATACCTATATTATGCGATTCTAATCAAAATCCTACCCATCTACCTAAATATTCTGTAATTAATTAGAAACAATCATAAAACTAAAAATACGATGACCTATAAACAAAAGACAAATAGCTGACCATAAAGCACGGGGAGTTTCATTCAATCAATCGTTCTGTCTATAAACAGTTTGAATAGAAGACAAACAGGATACCGAGTCAGCTTCCTGGATCACCAGAATGGGAACGATTGAACGAATGACCGGAGGAACGAATGAATGGAACGGTTCACCCGACGAATCCTTTCAGGTACGGCTATTATTTTGATTGCTAGTACCGAGACCGAGACCGAGGCAGGGTTGCCGATTATTTTGTTAGTTTCGATTTTGATTATTTTTTATCTTTATGTATGGGCGGAAAATCAATATGCTACGCATTTTAGTACTTTGTCGAATTATAAATTAGAACTTTCTCATTGACATGACCCTTGACGTTATCGTTATTATGTTATTCATCGCGGGCAGCTCGGCCACTTCATCCATGGATCGGTGGCCGGTAGTGACATTTCTTTTGAGAGCTGCCATGGTTTGGATGGCACATTAAACTGACAGTCCCGGTTTTCTCTCGTTGAACTTGACTAGATCGCTTATCTTCTCGAACTAACTCAATAAGTACATAAGTAAGAAAGTACATACCTACCTACTTTAAAGTCGCCCAACAACTTCACTCATTGTACCTTCTCAAAGAATGTAAATGAAGTGAAGTGTTGTTGTTCCTCCTTGTTGTTAGCGTCCTAATAAACCTGTCCCCGAATTCAAACAAGCGCACTTCAATATTATGATCATTGTTTTTCAAGTGTTTGTCCAATAAAACTCTTGTCAAAGGCAAAGATGAAAACGGTCCGAATTTCGTGAGGTTGAAATACCTACCTATATATATTTGCCAACAAGAAAGAACTAAGATACGTTATTACTTGGCTTTATTTAATATACTTAGTATAGGTAGGTACCAACCTACCTATTATGTAAATAGTTAGTCATATTATAATTTAACTTATATTTTAATTTATAATAAAAAAATATGAAAGGCTGCATTATCAATATTGAGACAAGTGTACTTAGTAGATTATTTTAAAGGTCTAAAGTGGTGTAAGGAAAACGTAGGTATTGCAGACCGCAAGTTGCAGTTTAAATTACTTACACAGTACCTAGGTACCGAAGTAGGTACCACAGTACAAGTGTGTAGTAGGTTCCTGTCAAGCAACTTAGATCCATGTATTAACTTACTAGTATTAAGGTACTACTTGGGTATTACTGAAATCAAAAAGTCCGTCCTTGATAAAACCACATGATATAAAATCTGATACATTTTCCTTGGGGCAGAATAGAAACTGTTTAGAAAAGAGGTTGAATGGTGCACTTTCCACTGTTCCCGCCATTCCATTTCACAATAGATCGTCCGTGAATGCATTCTAATGAAATAAAGAAACGTTTTGTCCCCACGTTGCATTGACTCGAGACCTAAATAGTACTTCAGATGAATGGACCAGCCTCTATTGATGGCAACTAACATGCCTCCAAGATCCGCCTATCTATTATTGTTGAGATTTTTAGGCCAAGGGTGGAGTGGTAGCAACACAAAGCGAAGAGAAACTGAGTGAGGGTGTTCTATAATAATTTACTTAGTTAATAAGTAAGTATATATTTTGTTTCTGTACTGTAATGTGTTATTTTTAAAGTTTTAGTTTGATCATTGTGGTTGATTATGGGCCGAAACACATAACCGCGTTGCGGCGCCGCGCCGCTAAAATCGGCGGTTTGCGTTGCGGCGTTGCGGCGCCGCGAAAAAGAGCATTACGGTAGGGTAACCACTAACCAGTTCCTCGTGATTTTTTATTGTGGATAGACGTGTCTTTGCCATGGACAATCGTAAGAAATTTATTGCTTATTTGTTATTAAAAAGACATTACTCTGTTTTAAATAAACGACAAAGAAGATACTGGATACATCCATTTAATAAGGCTATGAATCCCGATGGCGAGTACTTTTCTCGAAAATACAAAGCATTAAAAATAGACGAAAATAAATTTTTCGCCTACTTTAGAATGAGTATAATATCATCATTTGAAGAGCTACTACGCGGGTTATCAAAATATATAAATAAAAAAAATATTAAAGGAAGGAAACCTCTTACAGCTTTAGAAATGTTGGGCTTGACTGTAAGGTAAAGTAAAACAAATACGTTTTTATTGATAGTTTTTATTGATTAATTACTTACTTGAAGAATACTTTAATTAGTCTTTCAAAAATACAATGTTCAAGAACAAACAAACTAAATCATTGTCAACAAGTATGACATCATAACGCTGAAACTAGCGCCACGCTGCGGTGCCGCGCCGCTACAATCGGCAGTGCCGCTACTGCCGATTCTCGCGTCGCGGCGCCGCAACGCGGTTATGTGTTTCGGCTCTATGGTTGTACATAACTACCTACAGCCTATGATATGGAACAGACCTCAGACCTTTGGACATTAGTGGAAACAATATGATTTTATCAGTATAAGGTACCTTCTTACTTGATTTCCAAAGCTACTTCAGTGGTAAAACAAAATAATTATATTTTGTCACCTAACATAATTTATATTTCTCTTTTTTAATTCGGTAAAAAATATGTTAATTAACTGCGTATAAAGGAGTGGTTTCCGTTTGTTACTGAGCGCGAGTACGTAGGTTCAAACTGTCAATGTCAAAATGAAATTGCTAAACTGTCAAATGATCAGCTGAAGTCATTGTTATTGATTTGTCGCAAATATTGTTGAAAATAATACAGAAAAAACTTATTTTTCAGTGTTTTGCAACTAATTGTGCTGTAATACATATCAACATATTAACGATACATATAAAAGAAAGTAAATAAACACCGCTTATACCGAGTTTTTACGAAAATAAGCTAGCACAAAATTGTCTTCCGGTTTTACAAAGAAAAAAAACACAATTTGTACTGAAATATTAGTTTTGCAATGGATTACGACGCAAGATTAAAGATTTTAGTGATTGGAGAGAGTGGTGTTGGGAAATCTAGGTAAGAGAATATTGATTATCTTTTCTTTTTTGTACTTGGTATGGTTATTTAATCATCGGGCCACCAATACGCAATAACAGACCTCTCGTTGAGTCATACCTAATTTAATACGGATTGCAAAACGTTATCTTGTTATTGCTACTGCCGAATTCGATCATTAATTTACTTCATTTCATGTTTTGGATTACTCCCTAGATGTCTATTGTACTGTTTGTTACTGTCTGACCTTAAACTGATTTTGATGAAATTTAGACCTTAAGTCATGGACATAGGCTACTTTTTTACCATAAAATAAATTAAACTAAAACTCTGCTGGTAAAACGGCAAGGAACACCTAGTTACTACAATAGGAAATAGTTACATGTTATTCATTATCAGTGTGTAAAAAGTAATGTCCGTTAGTACATTTCCTTGACATGCTTTGATTTTTAATACAAAGCAAGATTGGCAATGTATTGCTACTATGAACTAGTATTTTATAACAAAAGAAGGCAATAGAATATGGTCTTATTGTTGACCAATTGCTGTTTCCAATTGTCTTTATTTATTTATGGTCTTAACAAGTGCACTGTCCAGGGTGTCATCCTCCTGGAGCCCCCTGTGCAGCACATTGAACTTGTTAAAGTATTCATTGTTGCTATATAATAATGTAAGCATATCACTGAGCTGTAGATGAATTGTCTATGTTGGCAGGTCGGCCATATTTATTAATGTGAATGTAAGTTGGAACAAACTGTACAAGACCCCTGTTACATAATAATTATATAGGTATATGGTACAGATAGATCATAATCTATATACTAACGATACATATAAAAGCTTAATTCGGGATGATATCTTCCCTAATTAAGCTGCTTACTATAACTGCAGCAGTTTAGCAACTTCAGTCTATAGCTGTTGTGTTCTGCGGCCAAACCCTGAATGGTAAGGTGCTCCCACACTGCTGTTACAAAATGTTTATAAACATTTTTGAACACTAAAACATTTACTAACAAATGTTGTCAATTCTTACATTTTGTTAGGAACTGTTATATGTTATAAGTGCTCCTACACTGATTGAAACTGTTTACTAACATTTTATAACATTTTGAATCTGGCATTGGCCCCCGACTCACCGCATACCCCGCCGTCACCTGTATAAAATGTTTACAAACAAAATTTTGTTCAAAAATGTTAATTAACATTTACTAACATGAAAACATTTTTTGACTTTGGTGATTAAATGTTAGCTAACAAATGTTTACTAACGTTACTTAACATTCTATAACAGCAGTGTGGGAGCACCTGTACATTTATACTTACTTTGTTCATCTCTTGTAGCATTATCTTAGCATTCACAAAAGGTGACTACAAACCACAATACCCGGCCACTATCGGTGTGGATTACAATAACAAGGAAATGGAAGTAAATGGACTGAAACTTAAACTCGGCATTTGGGATACCGCGGGCCAGGAACGGTATAGGACATTGACTTCTAGCTTTTACAGGTAAGATAATGACAATGTAATTATCTATATAGGTAGGTATCATCCTGTAAAGTCCCAGTGCTGGGCAAAAGTCTAATCCCACTAAAGAGATGACTAGGCGGATTAGGTGTAATCATCATATTTGCCTACTACGATTTTGTGATTTAAAACCTATCAGAATTCTTTTATTTTATTTACACCAAATAGAATATAATTAAAAATGTTATTTACTTTTCATATTTAGGTGTTAAATAGATTTAAGAGTTCTTATGCAATTCACCCTTAACCTTTTGTTTGCCGGGATTCCACACACAATAGAAAATCAAATGTGTCTGGCTTGGATCTGCGTTCCGGCATATGAGGAGTTAATGATGTCTACTTAGGGCCCATATTATGTAGAAAAAGGCTTTCTGTCACTTAAGGTATTTTATGTCCACAACAGGGATGCCCACGGTGCTATATTAGTGTATGACGTATCGGATCCGAGAACCCTGACTAAACTACACGAATGGGCGGAAGAGCTACAAGTTTACACCACAAAGAAGAATATTGTATGTTTAGTTGTCGGCAATAAGATCGACAAGGTATGTAGACTTAATTCATGTATCTTATTGGATGGCAAGTAATGTTGAGACTTGAGACATTTATTTTCATTCAGGTTTGTCGTGAATTAACCTTTTGAACATTTAATGGTTTGCAATTTATTTACTTAAATTAAGTTAGTTATTTAGACATGATTTATTTTTCTATAATTAAAACACTAAATTATTTGGTTATTAATTGATATAATTAGTTACTTACTAAAACAAAGCCATCCACTTTTTTAAAATTTTTAGTTATTTTTAACCTTTTGTAATGTAGCCTAGGGCAGTACCAAGGGCGCAAGGGGAGGCGTTCGCACAGAAACACAGGATGCTGTTCATAGAAAGCAGTGCAAAGACGAAGGACGGCATCAACTTGGCATTTGAAGAGCTGACGAGACAGGTAACGCAACAATACAATATGCTCGTGTTACTTGCCTCATCCGTTAAAAAATAGTACCTCTTTAGCATAGCGAGTTATAGACTATACACACACGCTATTATATTCTGACAGTTGCCATAATGTGTGCGTTCTTTCGAATTCTAATTACGTGCGTTTTGTTACGCACACAAAGACGCGTGTCTATACTCATTACTACAAGTATTGTTTAGAGATGCTCGTGAAAAAAAAGTAATATACTGACTAACTTGCGTGTACCTACAGAACTATTTACTGTGTACATCTTAAACTGATGTATCGATTTCAGTTATTGTGTTTATAAATTTTGATAGAAATTTAGTGTTTAAAATAGGTGTTTTCAGTGTGTAAAAATTCTTATTTCTTCTATTATTTTGTACTTTTTCAATAGATCATTGAGACGCCTGGTCTATGGGAGACGGATGCCGCCTCCTCAAATATCCGCATAGGATCGAATTCATCGAACAGTCCAGAATCAGAAAATGGATGTTATTGTTAATTTTTTATGTTTGTTCGAAGGCTCAGATTTTGAAGATCGATATTTGTGATAAACTAATTCTTCTTACGAAATCTAACTTGTAAACAAATATGGCCGACTTTCTAACCAAAGCCGATTATTTTTTATTTCTATAGAGGCGCCTTGTGATGGGGAGAATTGCATGAAATCGATAAAAAAAAATTGTGACGGGTTAAGAATATCTTAAAATCGATAAAATAGTTGATGATATTTTCTGATAGCACCAAGTTTGATAAAAAAACTTTCGTGTAATGAGAATCTTGTATTGATAATGATATCCACTTTTTTTTCTACCCTTTTGAAACCCAACGTTTAAGATCAGCAACAGCTAAAGGTGCCTTTACACCATAGTTATGCTATGCCACGTTTAATATTATATGTTTAGTTGGTACCGCCATAAAGATGTTACGTTAGTTGATATGGCTAGCTTTGAACCCGAAAATTCTTCACTCTAAGTGCAAAGCAAACTGTAGTGAAATATTGTGATAATTGCATAAACGTTTGTTACCATAAAGTACAATTATTGGTTTAATATTGTTTGTTTAGTATCTTCAAATCTAAGCCTAAGTATATATGTTTGTTTCTTTTTGTTTGTCTATATGGATGGTTTGAGTTTAAAGTGTGAATAGTTAATGGTTATATAGGGGAACTTTTTCACTAGAATTATGCTATGCTGCGTTGCTATGCTACTTGTTGGATACCACCGTTCGCTGTTATTTTATCGCTATGTTTCTTCGCTATGTATGTTTTATATACGTTGTGTATAGCATAGTTCTTGTGGATGAGCACCCTTAATTTTATGTTTATCGTTAAGGGTGCCTTTTCTACATACATTTAGTATTCAATAGATATGTGATTGATTTTGAAAATAAGAGACAAACTTTCTACCAATCCGAAAACGTTAAGTTTTATTTTTATCAAGAGTCAACACACTTTGTCATTTTTGAAACCATTTTAGTATTCATATTAAATTACCTAATATATTACAATTTGTGGAACAACTCGACCGCTTTACCAACTAACTGTGAATATTCATGGGCGCCAATTATCTAACATTATATTCGTTGTAATATATTTAATGACGCCCCGCGGTTTTACCCGCGTAATACCCGTACCTGTAGGAATTTTGGGATTAAATGTATCCCGTGTGTTCTGATGTATCACTACATAGTATAAAACAAAGTCTCTATTTTTGTCTGTTTGTCTGTATGCTTAAATCCTTAAAATTACGCAACGGATTTTGATGCGGTTTTTTGTAATAGGTAGAGTGATTAAAGAGGAAGGTTTTTATGAATAAGAATTCCCTATATTCCCACGGGAACGGGCACAACGCGGGTAAAACCGCGGGGCGCTGCTAGTAACCTATATTACTGTAAACTTTCATCCAAATCCGTTACGTAATTTTTTCGTGAAAGAGTAACAAACATATATTCATCCATCCTCACAAACTTTCGGATTTATAATATTAGTACGATAGACTGTATACCTATATTGTAATGTGGTCTATGTGGATATACATCTCGTTTCACAGACTTGTTTTAGGTCATTTAGGCTTGTCTCATATCCATAATTATTTTCTTAACATCATTCAAAAAGTGAAGGTTTTTAGTTGTATTACGTATGTTGTAGTAACTACACCTATTTCAATGTTTTCACTATATTATAATTGCAAATCTTGTTAGTCTGAATTCCAAAATACATATTGATCATGTTAGGTCTCAAAGTTATACTGCTAATATTATAAATACGAAAGTTTGTGAACATGTTTCACGAAAAACCACTGAACGGTTTTGTATGAAATACTGTGGTTTCATATAGGTCATAATGAGACACATTAAGGGTGAATTGCACAAAAATTATAAGTTTATTTAGCGGCTAAATATGTTTATAAAACAAAAGTTGTTTATTCAAATTTGTACTTTATTTTACACCAAATAGGACACAATTTAAAACGAACGTCATTTGTTTTTTAAACTTAATAATGTTTGTGCAATTCACCCTTAATTCCAAAATTATACCAGTGACGGGTACAACGCGGCTAAGACTGCGATGCGCTATTAACAGATAAATATGTTTTCTCTTTTCTTTACGATTTGTATTTACTACAGTATACAAAAAAGGGTCATCGAATCATCTAAGTAATAAACTTATAACTGTCAATGCTTTTATAAATACACATAATTATTATCATTCAAAAACCAAAAGAAGTTTTATAACACCAATAATGTATCTACACCAAGATAATAAGAAAATTTTGTAAAATGTAATCATAATGTAAATTGTAATTTCAGTAGTACATTGTAAATAAATTGATTTTTATTGTAACGGACCAAATATAATGGTTGAATATACAGATTGTTTCATTTTTTACTTAATATTAAGTTTATCTTAATATAAGCTACAGTCGGGATATGAATTTTTAACATACTCAGGTCCTTGTCAAATTCAAACTTCTATTACACCTTCTAACATGTTAACCTCAAATGTTATTGTCGTTTAGGACTATCATTGTCCCTTGGGACACTGATAATCAAATCAATCAATATTTGGATGAGGATGACTGTAAATATTATGTGTAAATATAATGTAACATGTCATTAAGTTCTTCTTCTTCATCGAGTGGATGGTCACCCTGACCAATCCTGGTGTCAGAGTTATTGATCCGCCAAAGGCCTCTGACACGGCTCATGTAACGACTACTATTACTACGTGCTTAAAAATATGGTTTATAAAAATGATTATAACTGGTTATTAAAGTCGCAGGGAAGATTTATGAAATCAAACTGAATATGAATGATATGAATATGTATACTTAATATGGGTATATTAGCCAAAATGGGCCAAAAAAGCCTTCATAATAATACATGGTGTACCTACTTCGCTCATAACACAAAATGGCGATTACCATTGACGCGGCAAACTTTTATGATTTCCAACGTCCAACATACACATGAAACTAACTCATAGTCACAATAATAATAAAAAGCAGATAAAACCCGACATTACGAAGTTAAATTGCATGATCTGAATGACCGAAACGACATTGAACGTACTGTAATGGCTAGAATACGAACGACAAATTTTTCTCTTCCATGCCCAAGCAATAACATCAAGGAACAAATACAAAAAATCTCAAGTTACACAAACTCCCAAATACTTATGTATTACTACAAATCAACGTTAAACGCGTCTCGAAACTAATAGATAAAGGTCGAACACAGAATATATAGCAGTATGTATGATACTACAGTTTCGATAAAAAAACGCATCAATAACCATTCATAATGCCCAGTAATGTTTGCTTGGGAAATTATTGCTAAACTTAAGTGGGGTAAGGCGCAAATTTCTATGAACGATCAAGGTCTGTGATGGTTAATATTATATTCGCATGTAGGCGTGGTTTGTACGGGATTATATTTTGTACGGGTCGGCTCGGAATTGATGGGAAAAAAAATGGGTGTATTATATATTAGTATTGAGATACACGGATGTATGTCCGGCCAAATGGGAAGAAAATGCTCTTTTCCACTGCACAATTTTCAGGTATTCATTAAATTAGGTCAATCTGTTCTAAACTACATAGGTAGAAATACAAATGTTTAAGGGGAGTAGCTAAGTATGCCTCAGTCTTGTTTTAATACTTTTCCCAACATAAGGGGAGATAAATATTAAATTCATGAACCCTTTGTGAATTATTTGCCTGTATAAATTTCTAAAACTTAATACGATTGCCATCTTACTCATTAAGACACTTTTTAAGCCGAAACGTCAGTTAAAAAAGTGCAAACTAAAAGCGAAGTGTAACCGTTACCGTAGTTTCATTCACACTTTTAAAAGTTATTCATATTAAACTATTTCATGCTATATTCAAGTAGGTAAGCAAGTGCTAAACCATTTCAATCAAACCTAAAGGTTCTAAGAATAATTTACAGTTAACTACATCTAAACCGCTTGATCCGTCTGTCAGCAACTTGTCTGATAATCCCGATAAGCCAATCAAGTGTATCTTACTTAGTTAGAAACTTACGCATTGGAGATGTAAGTAAATAGTTTGAGGAACTAACGGAAATTGATGTTTAAGGTTAAATGTGTTGTCAGGGAGTTGGTTTAGAGAGGTAATTAGGAACTGTGGTAAGGATGATGTGACTGTTATAAAATACTTTGATGCTGTAAGTGTAGCTTTATAGACGATTAGATTTTGTCCTGTAGTGGTTTATTGGTTTGTTGCTCCTAGTATAAATATCGGTAAAAAACTTACTATATATTTTTTAAACTTAACTTGAAAAGAGGGACTGGCAACTGGCGGTTTCGAATCGAGAAGAGTGGCGGGAATAAGGGGGAAGCCCATCCCATGCCCAACAATGAGATGTTATAGGCTAACTTGGTAACATTAATACAAAATCAAGTTTCTGTGTATAGTGTTCTTATGTATGTGTACTCGCCTGCCAAGACTGAGGTCCCGGGTTCAATTCCCAGGTCGATCGAAAACATGTTTCCTACTTTTCAAACATGGCTCGGGTTTGAGATCACCAACCCGCATTAGGCAAGCGTGGTGATTACGCCTGAAACCTCCTCACTGTTACTGATATCTTCAGTGAGACGAGAGGCCTTTGCCCAACAATGGGACATTCCAGGCTAATACTTACTATACTTACTCTAGTTTCTAACCAAATTTGCGTTATATTCTCCCGTATATTCCAAAATAAGTACTTACCACCCGCCCACTCCCGATGTTACTGGTTAATTCCGTTGGTCGAGACGTTACTCATTTATCAACAGATTTTGGGGACAAATAGCTTCAAGAAGGCTGCCCTCAATGGCCCGAGATGGACTCCGAGTAATGAGTGTCCATCACTCCCCACTCACGATAAACGTTGACAAATATAAGGAAGCTCCCTGATTTATCGGCCTCCAAATGGTAAATATTAATAGTTTGGTGAGCATCTTGTAATGCTCATATTATGCCGGTGAAGATGTCCTTTATTTGGTGATGGCAAGAAGCTTTTACGAGTTTTAGTGGGTATCAAAACTACTTAGTTACTTAATGGGAGTTCTTTTTTTGACTGATGTTATGATGGTAATGGTATAAGGCTGCTTGTATAGGAGTGGAAAGCCAGGTAAAAAATCACCAATACTAATGTAATCCCCGCATGTTTTACGCATTCGACGACACGTAGCGTATTTTCCGTCAGCTATGCACCGACCCTTGGGTACTATAATTTAATGGAAAGAAAGATAAAAGTACCTAAAAGTATAAAAACAAGCTTTCTAATCATTACGTGCCTAAATGAACAGGATCCTATTCTGTAACTAGAGACTACCTTCAACTTTAATAGTAGGTAAGTACTAACTTATTAGATTAACTAAGTAATCTCCAGCCGAGTAATTATAAGCTTTGAATTATTAATCTCTTGATAATAGGTTGGTATTATTAAAATATTAAGTTGAGCTAGTTAAGGTTTGTAATTAAGGAATAATACGCTTCAATAATAACAATTTATATTTGCATATTAGGTACCATATGGGTTTATTCAGGGCAAAGTATTGTTTTTGAATTTAAAATAGTTTAAAATTAAAATAATATATTAAATTCCCATCAAATCCGAAGAAATGACGTTATTGTTTCTAAAATTACATTCTAGTGGCATCGTTCGGTCACGAGTGGAGCCGGGCGGAACAGCTAGTCAGTGATAATAAGTACTTGTAAAGTGCCTAAAAGACTCAGTGCCAGGATTTTGTTATGGACGCGCATGATTCTTGTTTTGACAATGTAAAGAAAGTTTAAATTTTAAAATTGGAACGCCTACCCTCCATCATGGCGGCTGAGCATGGCGGTATGGCGGTAACTCCAATGTCTTTCATTCAAAATGTATAATCTATGGTCTTCAGTTTGCGCGCATTCCGCGACCACGAGTGGTGCAATCCAACTAAAATGCCGAGAAATTAAAATGAGTGATTTTAATTGCCTTTAAACAAATTCCTTTGCTGCAAAATGTGTTAAGTGTTATAGTGGGTGCTCTAATCGCGAAAGTGAGAAAAAAGATTTAATCATTATTGAACGTTTAGTTACGAGTTACGACCATTATGTAGGCACGTATACATTATATGTACCTACTACATGTTTTTTAGGGTTCCGTAGCCAAATGGCAAAAACGGAACCCTTATAGATTCGTCATGTCTGTCTGTCTGTCTGTCCGTCCGTCTGTCCGTCTGTCCGTCTGTCTGTCCGTATGTCACAGCCTTTTTTCTCCGAAACTATAAGAGCTATGTTGTTGAAACTTAGTGTGTAGATGTATTCTGTGAACCGCATTAATATTTTCACACTAAAATAGAAAAAAAATAAAATTTTAGGGGGGTCTCCCATACACAGAAATGAAAAAAATATTTTTTTTTTTCATCAAACCCATACGTGTGGGGTATCTATGGGTAGGTCTTCAAAAATGGTATTGAGGTTTCTAATATCATTTTTTTCTAAACTGAATAGTTTGCGCGAGAGACTCTTCCAAAGTGGTAAAATGTGTGTCCCCCCCCCCTGTAACTTCTAAAATAAGAGAATGATAAAACTAAAAAAAATATATGATGTACATAACAATGTAATCTAACACCGAAAATTGGTTTGAACGAGGTCTAGTTAGTAGTTTTTTTTTTACGACATAAATCGTAAACCGCAAAAAAATACTGATTATTCATTCAATAACTCAAATGTAAATAAAAAAACATTTATTTCAAGAACTTCTTTATTATGTTACTCGCTGCTACGGAACCCTTCATGGGCGAGTCCGACTCGCACTTGGCCGCTTTTTTTTAAGTATACACATTCAGCCTTATTACAAAAAGCGGTTTATCTAAAAACCCTGGTTTAAACTTCTTTAAACCATGGTCTTAACAAAAATGGTATTACAAATCATGGTTTTGCGATAAACCATTGACTAAATTATGGTTTAACGCTAAACCTCGGCGACCCCTAGTTTAGCGATGGTCTAAATCGGATACCTATGTCAAAATTGTCAAAGGTGTTGTCAAAGTTTCTCTTTTAATATAAATCAAATCATCTTTTTCATTGTGTTGTGTTGTTTTAACTTGAAAATGGATATTAACATGATCGATTTAATTGATATTGAGGATATTGAAGCTGCTGAGTTGTTGGAAGTGCCACGCCGACACAACAGAAATCGTGTTTGAGTCAATCCCATCATCAAATTATCCGGTGAAGATTTCAGGCAAAAGTATAGGTTTAATAAACGCTATGCAATGAAAATAGTGGACTTAGTAAGAGAAGATTTAACTAGAGATGCTCGAGGATGCCCTGTGTCTCCCGAAATACAAGTGTGTTGCGCATTACGAAGCTGGGCTTCATTACTACATACTGCAACACCTCAAGAGGAGCGGTACAACAATGCTCACATTAGCACCAGAAATACAGTGGAAAGATGGTTTGGGCTGTGGAAGCAGGAGTTCCGCTGTTTATTAAGAGGCCTTTACTGCTACATTGAAACTGCAAAAACAACAATTGTAGCATGTGCTGTATTGCACAATATTGCCATAGATATGAAGGAAAGTGTGTTTCATAGTGGGTTTGATAACAATGAAGCCAACACACAAACACCTGCAGCAGTCGTTTTACCAGTGGAAAACAATGTACGTGGAAATATAAGAAGATTCATTCAGACGGCAATTCATTGAAAGACACTTTTAATTAAAATAATATATTTTAAACCTTAAATTTAAAAAATGTAATATAAAATTATTCTAATAAATTAATCTAAATCCCTTTTTTGTAATAATTTTATTTCTAGTTCTAGTTTTTTAATTTTTAATTCGGCAATTCTAATATAAAACTGGTGCTCCACTTTCCTCGGCACTCCAATTCTCAGATCGTTTTCTTTTTTGTTGGTCCATCACAAATTATTCAAATGAATAAACCAAGTACCAATTAAACAATTAATAAAACGAAGAGCGAGGCAATTTTATGACTTTTGTGCTTTGTTTACCTAGCAATGGTTTTGTGTTACTATGGTTTCAAATAACGCGCGCGAAAATGTAACGTTTCGATACACGTACTTAGATATATTTTGAGAAATGATACGACATTAAGAAATATGCTTTTAAACCTAAACAAAACTGCAATCAACGAAATAACTAAATAATGTTTATATCCATGTAAAATAAGCAGGTCTCAATATTTATAGTACTCCATAATCATTAGCGTATTATCAAAACTTTTTGTTTTCTGGGGATACGGAACGTTGCAATAGAATGACATCATGATGAAGAATGATACTTGTATTAATCTGTGGTTGTTAGCTAAACAATGGTTCAAATGACGGTACTAAGAAGACCACGGTTTTATAAAGTTTTGTAATACGAACAAGTTTAGACCATGGTTCTGCAGATAAGCCTGGACTTGATAGTACAGGTTTAAACCAAGGTCTATTTAGTTTTTTGTAATAAGGCTGATTGTGTATGTGAGTAGTTTGTGACAGTAGGGAAGGAATTGCGTCAAATCTTTAATACCAAGCAGAAAAGATCAAAGTACGCTTTCACATAAAATCATTGTGCAAAAATATATATTTTATTCTATACGAAAAGAAAGTCGCCGCGACCAAAAATACAATTTACATGGCAAAATCGATGTTACATTTCGCGATTTCAATATTTGCCCACGTTCCGGGAGACTGATTTAACGAGGATTAATACAGAATCTACCATTCGGAAATATTGACACACAATTCCTTTCGGATCGTTTGAGGAAATGTGATTGAAAAGTGTGATGTGCCGACTGCCGAGCTGGATTGAGTGGGTAAGTATTGTCAATTGATTTTGTGGAATTTGATTTTATTTTTGGATCTACTTCGACTTTCGTGTTGTTTTCCAATATTTAACTAAGCAGGAACAATCGACCTTATAATTATAGTAGCTACTCGTGTTGATTAACAAATCTGAGGGGAACAGTTAGGGACATCTATTTTGTGGTAAAATTATTAAAACGTTAAAAGTTATATTACACTTTCAACTATTTCGGAGGGAGACTTTGACTTCTTGACAAATGAGTCTCCACTAAGTATAAGGCTAAGTTCATTACGTTCTCGTCCGCATTCATTTGTTTAATTAAGGTACGTCTAATTGAGTTCCGCTCTTCTCCACTTCACATTAGCTGGAACACACCCTTAAGTACCTGCCACCAATCACAGAAGCAGAAATGATCGTAAAGCCATGACATAACTCTTCACACTAAAACCTGCAGTGCACCAGCATTGAGCCCGCAGTCGTAATTTGACGAATCTGTAAAACAAACAACTATTAATTCTGGCATTGGTTATTTCATTTGAAGTTACAAAAGCAATATCAATATTCATATTCAATTTATTATTGAAACGTCGCGGTCGGGCGGTCGCCTATCGTAGCTCTGACACGAATCCATGCTGCACCAAAAACAAGCTATTTCGATTATTATTGAAGTTCAAATTGGTTTTTCAGTATTTTGAGCCTTCGTAAAATCCGGTTTGATTTTGATGGTGATTGGAATGTGGAGGGTTTGATGGATTTAGATCATTTATATTAATGGGACGAGTACTACTTACCTACTTTAAGGCATTCAAAAAAGGTACATAATAGACTTTTTTATTTTTTTTATGTTCACATTTTACTGACTATATGACCGATTTTGGGAGAATCATTGACACAATAACTTTTATCTACTTTATCTTCATTGAAACATGAGAAAGTTGCCAGTTTAATAAATAGGTGCTTACTTTCTTATAAGATTTTAATACTAACTGAGAGGTACCTATTGCAGAGTATAAAGCTCGTTAAGCGAACCACTTAACGAAACCTACAAAAGTCTTTCAACATTTTCTCCGACAATAAAGTTGTTAAATACGACAGGTCGTTGCTATCCACGAAACATTTCCTAGATAATTTCGTCCGGCTATTTCTTTTTATACCCACATCAGAACACCCTCGCTATACCCAACCGATAATTCCGTCTTTCTCTCTGATATTGATTACGTATTTCGAAACTAGGCGTCGAAATCGCGGCAACAAATTGTTACGACCCTATAAAATATTAGCAATGCAAATAGACGATTCCCCTCATATTTCAAGATAAGGAGGTATCGTAAAAATGCTGTAAAGCTGTATCGTTGGCCCGAGATTTTTCTTTTCACCTATCTACCGCTAATATTCTGGGTATCAAGGCATAAATTTTCCAGTGTTCTGGATTTTCCTTAATCTACTAATCTACATACTGTTTATTCTTCCGGGTTTGATTAAACCATCCAGCAATGCTATTAAATTATTTTTCGAGGGTACATATACATTGGAAGTTATCAATATTTTTTATACCTCACTGTACTGATATCTTTAGTGGGATGTTCTTTGCTCCGCTGCGGAACATTACAGGATGCTATCGTATATAGGAAAGGGGCAAATCATTTTCTAGCTAAAATGCTGTTAGTAAGCGGTTATGAAGAGACCCTAATACTTTACTTTACTTACAAATAAGACAATTGAGGAAATTATATTCAGGTACAAAATAACACTCGGAGTGGATGATAAGTCAGGTTACCTGCATTTATAACGAAGTATAATTTACCACTTACATTTAATATCAGCGCTCAATGCTGTATTGAAATCCTTTAATGTGATCTGTCATTGCAGCTAGCAAACGGACGCCGGACGGTTGGACATGCGTTTCATTTATCTATGGATTTCTAAATCAAACTGGTTTCAAATTGTATCAAATGCGTAGTTAACCTACGAGCATTATTTACAGGAATACTGAATGGTGCTGGTATACTAATTTAACTAACTTAACTCCGGCATTATAATTTATTTGTACCAGATTATTGCAACCTAAATATTATGAAATTAATTTCGAAATACCAAATTTAATTATATGTTTACGCTTTATATACAATCATGGCTGGCGAATAGATTGATATATTACTATGAATTTATCCTATTAATTTTGTCACATTGGGTAAGTTCACAAATCAAACTGGACAAAGCTCACGAATATGTTATGTGCACATTCTTAGCAAGTCTTCCCACTTCACTGGCTATGTGTGCATGGGCCTGTTAAGAGCTCACTTCATCGTTGGCATTTGAATGTATTTATTTTATGCTTGATCGTAGCCTATCTGCCAATACATATATATTTAATAGTACCAGTTATTCAGATTCCATAATACTACTAGCATAGAGCTTAATTAGCTTACTTACTTACTTCTAATTAACCGTCTGTGAAATTAGTCTTATAAAACAGTATTAATTCATTATTTTAATTTTGTAATTAAACTGTAATCAAACTAGGCATATTAATACTTACACGATTCATCTAACATACCTATCGAAATCAGTCTAATTGTTAACACATCCCCTACAATCCATTCGGCTGGAAATTGCTACCAAATTACCTTCCTGGAATCTGGCTTTGACACTTCAAGCATTGCATCTGTCCGTCCTACATCAAATTACTACCCCGAAGGTGACTTGACTTGCAAGCCTAGTCGGCTTTGTTAGAGAACAGTGATAGATCGGCGGTCGGATGTCTTGGTTCAACTTTCAACTACTCACATTTAATTTTGAAATTGCTTTATTTAAAACTACCTAGCTACGGTTATAACTCTACTATAAAAATGAATGGTGCGATTGCAGTTAGTCAAACGCCGCATGCATTATGAGCTACAATTAGTTTTTTTCTTTCTTATATCGCATCTTAACTTATCTCATAAAAACTCTGCTGTTATATAACTCACATATGTAAAGAATCTAAATTCAAAAGTATCCTAACATACTATTAATAATATAATTTAGTTTGAGCCTAACCCTTAGTACGGCTTATTTCTTTGTCTAAAGATCTTACAACCAAAGGCACACAATCGTAACACGACTCTATTCCTTTATCAATAAATGAAATAACCATAATATATCATACGTAGTGTATTCAGTTACGTAGTTCAAGTAATATAATCGAGAAATATCAAGTATTCCCTCTAGGTTATTCCGACGGCGAAGTTCGACATTCTATTAAAGCTCTATTGAGCTCTATGACAAAACAAACATCCCAAGGAATCTCCTCAAGAACAGAAGCACCCATTATCATAGTCAAAGAGTAATGAAAGTAAGTGTACCACTGAACAAATTTATTTGAACAATCCACAAGTAAGTTGGAGAGAAATTAAGCGGAAACCAAGGAGCGTCGGAGTATGCAACACCGCACCAGTAACGGTTTAATTGTGTTGGTGGTGGTCCAAAATGTCCACGATCACAGTGAACTACCACTTATGGATGTGGCACGGGGAAGAAAGATCAAGAAACTCACTTCTTTTAAATAACTTAGAATGGAAATAGGATTTATTTACAGACACCACATATACACATAATTTTCATAGAGTATACATACCCTTTCGTACAATAATTTTTAAGCTTCAGCGTCCACGCCGACTTTGCATAGGACGATGAAACAATTTTTTTCCGTCTGTCCCGGTACTGCAACAGTATTTTTAGTTTTTCACATTATTTATTGTAAAAGTGTAAGGTCCCCTGACGTAGTTCATCGCGGTTTGCTCGATTTGCGGCGGAGGCCCTTTCCACTCAAAGTGGAAGTTCTCAATAAACCTGGTCAGGAACGTTTCTAAATTCAATTCAGCTATCCGACGACCTGGAAATGTATACAATTATTTGCATTAGGGAGTTGGTCCAGGTCTTCATATGTAGAGTAAAAAGTATTGAATATGCCTTCCGAAACAAGGCAGTACTCAGAAATTCCACCATCGGATATCCATCCAAGTTGTGTTCAAACTGTAGCATAAAAAATACAATGAGTTAACATAGCTTAGTCAGACTAAGCCAAGACTGATAGGAAACAATTTATACAAAAACACAAACAGTAACTTCTGGTAAAACTTCTTCAAAAACTTTTGTCAAATTCTTACCAATGCAACTGCGACTGCCAAAGCCAAAAGGACTAGTCGTGTAAGGATGTGCGTTCTTGTAACTCAGCGGATCAGAAGTGTCTGCTAGCCATCGTTCAGGGATGTACTCCGTGGGCCGCGGGTAATGTCTTTCCATCATTGACATATCATGATGAGCGAATGCTACTGACATCTAGGGTCATAAATATTACTTGGTTAAAGACATTAAAGACACAACAGATACTAGGTTCCTATATAAAAAATATGCTATTATGCTATATTATAAAAATCATAGTCATAAATTAATTGATAATAATAAATAATTTATGCTTTATGTTTCAATATTATTGGTATCTACAATCTATGCCTGAACTAACGGTACACTTGTATCTCAAATTATAACGATATGTACTATCAACTTACGCCTTTTGGTATTAAGTATCCAAGTAAATTGTACTCTTTAGTAGTAAACCTCATATTCATAGATGCAATGGGCATCATTCTCATAGATTCCTTCAAGCAAGCTTTCAAGTAAGCGTTGTTTTCATCGCCCGACTTCAGCTTTTCCCTCAGTTTGTGTTGTTTTTCAAGATTTGCAGCGAGTAGGTACAATGCAGACAACATTGCGTTAGCAGTCTGAAATAGGATAATGAAATGATTTTAGTTTTGATAAGTTCTTGCTGGATAAAGGCGTCTACGCTTACTGAAGATTTTAATTAACCTTGTCATATACAAATTTCTATAATGCTTCTTCTTCATCGAGTGGATGGTCAACCTGACCAATCCTGGTGTCAGAGTTATTGAGCCGCCAAAAGCCTCTGATATGGCTCATGTAGCTCTATAATGCTTACTAACATGTAAATGATGAGAATTATGAACATTTTATGGCCTTTCTTAATTTACTTCATCACCCAAGCGTGCTAAAAATATTCGTCTCAAATTGTGTTTCACCCTTACCGAATCAATTCCCGCCATCAGCATTTCAGTGGCCATAGTGTAAGCTATTTCTTCATCGATTTCCATCAGTTTCTCTAAAACACCTTTCTCATCATCGCTTTTCGGTTTGCTCTTGATCTCTTCTATAGATTTGTCAATAAAATGTTTGGATATTCTGAAATACATAAATTCAGTATAATTTTATCCAATATTTTAAAATGTGAGGATATAAAAAAGATCCTTCCTACCTTTCCTGTTTTTTGTATAATTTCATTACTTTCCTGAAGGTTGGAGTGGACACGTATTTCCAAAGGCTTGGCTTTATATCTAAATCATATAATGCTTTCATTATTCCTTCTACGCAATAGAGGAGATTCATTTCCAGAGAGTCTTCGGGCAAGTCAGATAGATATCCCATGCGGCGCCCAAGTGCAACTGTACCAAGTGATTCGATCGCCCACAGAGTTATTTCCTTGCCAAAGTTGTTTTGTAACTTATATTCATCATCTTTAATAGCCCTGACTCTGAAATCATGGACAGTGATTGATTTTTTACCAAAGAAAATCATTGTATCAATATAACAACGATTATGTTCAATATTTTACCTTTCTATAACTTCGTAAGCAACTTCATCGACGCTTGAACCGTACAATTTAATCGTGGCAGGATGCAATAATACTGGATTGACCATCGAACGGATTTTTTTCCAAGCTTCTCCTTGACTAGTGAAAACAAAAACTGTGAATGAATGATAAGTTAACTTTTTTAAAGATTTTTATTTAATCATTCACTTACTCAGAAAGCAACCCGTACGATTTGTTTTCTCCCTTTAGATTATGTCTATAATACTGCAAACTTTTTAAGGCTGTACGCATCGGTAGAATATTTTCTCCACGCCAAACCTATCAATGGAAACAAGTTAAATAAAAACCCCTTGCGCAAAAATGACTGGACCGATTTTACCAAGCACAGCTAAGAACCACCGCAGGGAAAATGGAAACCGCATAGAAATCGGTCCATCCATTTAAGAGCTATCTCCTGCTCCTTAAATTACATGTATTGAACTTCGCAACTTTATAACAAAAAAAAAAATTATAACAAACCTTAACCTGTTCAAGAGCTCAAATGTGGTCTCGTTAGGTAAATGGTCAGAATAATATCAGCTCACCTGTGAAGCAGACTCTGGGTCAAAAACGATTACGATCGGATCCATTACCACCAATTTATCTATTTTTACTATCGGGCCGTATGTTTTATACAGTGTTTGAGTCAACTTGTTTTTTCTTACACTTTGGAACAAAGATCCTGTAAGAGAAAAATTATAAAGAGTTATATTCTACTTTAGTGCCAAGACCTTATTATAGAAGTGATTCCTTTTCCTACATCCATCTCTCTGGATTTGTACATTACTTTCGATTCAACGGTTTTCTCTATTGATTTGTCTTTCTCCTAACCTGCATTTGTACGTTTTAAGAGTCTCATTATAATTGTTAAAGAATAACAAATCATTACAATCTACTGCATTTTGGTGATCTCAAACCTGCCATCTTGAAAAAAAACAACAAACAAGAACAAGTTTAATGAACTTGTAAGTACAATCAGAGGATTAATAGTAAACAATTTATACGATACCTCCAGGCAGTAAGTGATGTAGAGGTCCAATCAGCGGTAAAGTACTTGGTCCAGGAATGTCATGCCATGATTTGAGTTTATCTTCTTGAGTTTTTATACTTCTTGTTATTCCAATTGGCCTGAATAGAGGATTCATTTAAAAGTTGTATCAACATACTAGACTAGCCGCTCCCAGCGTTTTCACCCGCGTTGTACCCGTTTCCGTGGAAATTTCGGGATAAAATGTATCCCATGTGATTCATCTTAATCATTTTGTTATCGGTCTACAAAACGTACCTTATTTTATAAAAATGACACCTCAAACGATCACAAAGTCTTAACATGTTTATTTAATATTTAACAGCACCGTTTATTTCTTTATTTGTAGTCAATACTAAACTCAATAGTTTATATTAACTGTTTTGGCATAAATGTGTAATGTTATCTCGTTCACCAAATACATTATAATATTATAAGTTTGTGAACAAACTGACGTCGTTCACCACTCAAAGGCTTATTCCCAGACATCTTATAAATTTTGTTCTTAAATAAGAATTTAATAGATAGATCATCTATCGATCATATAAATAGAATAGAATAGATCATAAATCTAAAAAGACTCAATGAAATCAAAAACTTCAACTCAAAAACTTCAATGAAATAAAAATTCAAAATAGTACCACCTTTTTGGGCAAGTTGTCCAACAATAAAATAATTTTGAAAATTTGACCTATTAATATTGAAGTCATGTCCTTAGGGTCTATAGATAATATAATTATATCAAATTGTGTCTTTCTGTCCTTTGTTGAAAAAGACATACAACATTCAAACCAAATTAAAAAGTCCCGATCCTACAGAATAAGCCTGATACACTAATTGTTATTTTAACCAGTATTTTAAATATGTATATTATATTCAAGTATTCTTACATAAAATACATAATTTACATTTCAATAGGAAGCCAAACTCGCATTATAAAACAAGGTCGCACAAACTACAATGGTAGTTTATTAGTTACATATTAGATATAGATACTAACAATATTTTAAAATACCGGTTTATTTTCACCGTTGAAGGTTTTTCAAATAGATAAAATCAAGTAATAGAACGATGTTGGTTAAGAAGTGAGTGGAGTATTTTGACATATAGTGTACATTTTGCTTGTGTTCTATTGGACTTGCCAACTCTTGTAAGAAAATGACAAACGTGAATTAATTTAGGCAGTGCGAATCTCTAACTTTAACAGACTGTTATTTAAGTTATGAAACGCTTATATTTAATAGACATTAAACAGCTTAAAAACCGTAAATTGTTTAACGAACGTTAATGTAACGATCACCAACCGTTTTGAACTCACTAAATCCGCGTTCCTTTAACTTCGTGCCGCTTCCATGATCTCTAGATCGAAACTCTACCGGTGATAGCTGAAATGCGCAGTTAGCGGTGCTCTCTCCGTGTTTATGATATTTCTCTACCGTATAAACTGGGCCAATAAACTAAGTGCATTACTGGTGCAAACCAAGTTTTAATGCCCAATATTCAGATGATTGGACGAGTTAATTAAATTACGCTAAGTTAATCAGCATTATTTTTTCCCCGATTAGGTACACATAGTGTATCTCTTTGTTGCGCGGTATTGTGTCTACGATTGTAAAAAAAGAAAATCGACGTGGTCTGTTCAAAAAGAAAGGTTTTTTTCATAGGCGAAGGGGTTTTGCTCAAACGCTTATCAAAAGTATATCATAATTTGATCTAGCAGAGTTAAAATACTTTAAAAAAGACTCAATAGATATGAATGAATTAACGCTCGCAGTGAAGTTTGACCAAGAGATGTATGTTCATTACGATTGTCAAACAACGTGCAACTCGGCCTCTGCCAGGATAGGTGGCTGATAGAGGCATCTATCTGAGCTCTACCGTGCTTTGAAGGGCAAGTTAAGCAATCGGTCTCGGTTGTTTCAATCGTTAGACTGTGACAGGTCTTGAAACGGTCTAAAGAATCCGATACCAGGGTTGGCTACTACTGGAAATGATTGAATGTTGAATCTACGATTGAACGTTATTTTAATTTAAATATGACTGTAGGATGTCATTCAACTAGAACTATGCTAGGTTGCTGTTCTAAGTTTGGTATTCAGTATCTAGATCTACTAATCATAACTATCGTAGCAATAAAAATTCCATTGTTCTAGTGATTAGGCATCCTAAGCAAATTAAATAAGAGAAATGAAAAACTTATGTACCTTTTCAATAAATCCATGAGATATATAGGTACTTAATAAGCAACTATGTGACTACGTTATCCTCAGGCGTTACTGTACTCGGACTCAATTATATTGACAATCAACTAACGCACACATTACATGTAAAAAATCACTCAATTACTTCTCCTAAGACTCAGTCAAGTGACTCAGAGTGCGGCAGTTAGTAAGGGTCTACTGTAAAGTAATCCTTTCACTTCCCAAAACAGAAAATAATAACCAACAAACTCAACAAAAGAGCATTCAAGAAATCATTGTCTTAACAAATTATGTACAATATTAAAATCCGAAGTCGTTACCCGAACCCGAACCAATTTCCCGGATCTTTCTTGTAGATGTTTTGAAAACAGATCTGATAATAAACAAGCCTTCGGGACGGGAATATTTTCACGAAAACAAACTTTGTTTTCTCCATCGAACAAACTCGAGAAATGTATGATTAATTTTTAACTTTCATTTTTTACTTCAATATTTAATGGTTTAATCTAGAGATATTGAAATCCAATTTAGGGTTTTGACGTTAAACTTTGATGTTTTGAGAGGTCCTGCGAAGTGCTTGTTAGAGCGTACTGCATTCGACTGGCCCTAGACGATTTTAATAACGAACGTATTTGAATTACAAAGAATATTATATATTTATCAAATAAAAAATATTTTTCACTGATATTTATTTACGAGGACTTAAATTACACAAAAGAGTATGATATACATAGTACGATGATCCTTAATGTACTTATTACATTAATATATAAGTCCCAAAACTCGTCGAAAAATCTAAAAGTCGATAAAAGGTTCCATTTCAAAAAAGTCGAAAAAAGGTTCCATTTCAAATATTTACGGATACTCTTCGCCTTTATTTTACATTTTTATTCTTCTTCTTCTCGAGTCGGCATTGTTATTTTTCTTTAAATACAGAAAAACACAAAAATCCATGGATAATTCAATAAGCCATATTTTTTATTAACTTAGTACCAAGTTAACAATACAAACACGACTAGCAGTATCACCATGTAAAATCTCATACAAGTTTCAAAGTACTCGCTTTATTGAAAGAGGCTTATTAAGGCCGCGTGGTAACGAACCACCGAACACGAGTGTAGAGCTCTCGGCTTCTTTCAGAGTTAAGGTTGGAACACAAGTGCTAAGGCTGGTCGAATAGTGAATGAAGGTTATTGTGGCTTGGGTACTAATTGCGAGCTTTAAAACGTTAGCACACCGTATGATGCCAATTATGTGCGCTATGCTTTATTTAGATTTTTTATGGTAAAACCGTTTAACGTTATATGTTTTTCCATTATTTAGTTAGAGTATCACGATGGAAATAAATGTGTTTAAAACACGTATGAAGATGGCTTAATTATCACTATTGGGGTTACTAAACACTAGTAATAAGACCTTCTCTCATTATTTCTCCTTTGTGGACTAACCTTAAATAAACAAGACACAAAACATTTTCACCAGATATTAAAACTGGAAAGTGGAACGAAAGTTGGCACATTAATATTGTTATAGAAAATTTTGTGTCAGACGCAATGGCGTCGAGAACGAATAGAAAAACACATTACATACATTACGTGGTCGTCAATAAGAAATCACATTCGCACTTCAAGTGAATGTCACGATTTTCGCACAACTTCTAACTTGTTTCGTTTGTTCTGAGTTTTGAGAGATTGGCGTTTTTGAATGTTAGGCGTTTTGGAGCGGGCTTACAAGTTGAAGAAAACGTTTGATATATGACAGGCTCAAGTAAGAACACCGCGATGGTCTAGTGGTATGTGCACTCGCCAGTCAAGGTTGAGGTCCTGGGTTCAATTCCCGGGTCGAGCGAAATTTTTTTCCTACTTTTCAAACATGGCTCGGATTTGAGATCACCGGCCCGCAATGGGCAAGCGTGGTCATTACGCCTAATCCTCCTTACTGTGAGATGAGACGTCTTTGCCCAGCAGTGGGGCATTACAGACTTATACTTTTTATAATTTACAAGAAAGAACGTGAATTATGTAAAACTTCAACTCTATCTCGTTCTGTTCTGTCGACCTGCAGCTTTTAATACCGTCTTGATATGTCGTGAGTGACCAAAGTTCCTGCAAAAGATCTGAAGTGTGTCCGTTAATAGACTTACAACATAACCTTTAATCATTTCGCGGTTCGAATAACGAAAAGCTTCAGTTTAAAAATTATTCAGTAAGGTAAGTACTGATCGCAAATAAAATAAAACACCGCATTATTTCACCACATAACCCACACCCACTACGAGAGCATAATAAAAACTTTTTCGTATAAATAAATGATTCAAGAACATTGCGTTCGCGGCCTAAAGTCGTAGTAAAGATATTTTAGATTAAATTTAATTTTACTTTTACGCTCAACTCTGGTGCGAGGAACGAACTTAATTATTCAAGATGTCTTTCGTCGCAGGCAACTCTGCAGAGCTCATCGGCCCCGTTCAATTGATGATAATGACCTACGTAAAGGATTAGAACTTCTTTAGTATGTTTTGCTTGCATGCTGGCTGAAATTTGGTATTAAGAGTTCAGTTGAGACGGTAGTAAATGTGAAGGAAAATGAGAAAGATCATTACTGCAAGTATGGATCCTTCGACTGTTTATAGTAAAATAATGTTTAGCATGTAATGCAAATCCTAAAACAAACTCCACTGCAGGTCAAAGCCCTATTCAAACTATTATTCTTAATTTAAAATTACAGTTTTCACAGTAGTTTTAAAAAAGATCCACTAAGCAACAAAAGATAAACGGTATTGAGACACTAACTTCAAACAACCGCAAGCGCAAATTTATTTTCACTTAACTCCCACTTTACACGCCAAGACCTAACAAACTTAACGTAACCCCTCAATTTGCAATATTTTGCTTCCAACCGCAACCTTCGGGTTAGGAGTAACTGGTATAACTGTTACTCGAATAACGGTTACTGGAATAACTGTAACTGAAATAATTGTTACCGCACAGTGGGCCACTAAACGGAATCGTTACGGTTGGTTCCGCTCGCAATTGTGGTACGTATTTCTCTCAAGGGTACGTGGGGTTTGAGAACGTTTCCAAATCTTGATCGAACATGACAATTTTTGTTTTTTCGAGAACAATACAAGGTTCCATTAAGATTTTTTTGCTGATGAATTTTGCTCTTCATTTGGAATCATGTTTATTTTATTATGCGCATTTCGGATGATTATGTTCTTTATTTGATACATTGGCTACCCATAAAATTCGTGAGTTGCTTTTATAACATTTCACATTTAATTTAAAAGTTCATTAAGTAATTTGTCACACACACAATTTTGTATTTTTTGCTAATAGGGTATTTTCCTCTGAAGTATAAAATTAAAATGGCTTATGTAATTATTAAGAACATAAAAAGATCCAAAAAAATCTTCTTTATACCCACTTTAAAAACCAATAAAGAATCAAGTACAAAATTAAATAATTAAATCACCTAAAACAAAAGCCGATTTAATTAAAAACAACAATTCTCAAGCACTAAACTTAACCTGACAATAAAAAGTAGGAAATTACTTTAATTAAAGCTAAACATGGCCGAGCCATGGTTCCATCAATTCGGAGCCAATTTTACAGGCAATGAAATCACAACAAAAAGTTTTTTTTTGTTTTTTTTTTATCTTAGGGCTGGGGCACAACAGGATACCATCTTCGCAACGTGTAATAGAGTAATTGAGTTGACAGTAAAAGTTATGAAGAGAGCGGGCGACGTCGCGGCGCCTCTACGGATATCAGCCTCCCCCCACCACTTTGCTTCACCCCTCCCCCTCTTATACAGGATGCGGTACTGACACCAGAAAAATACGCCCCATTTCAATTATTAATTTCTTTGTAACATTTTTCGGAAGTTTCGAGGCTATACATATGTTTGTTTCATTGTTAATGCATTGGACAGAAGATTCGGAAAGTTGTCAGTTAAATTAAGAATGGACAGCTTTTTGTAAGTAAATTACTTGGTTTTATGCGCATAAAAATATTTATGTTTTGTCTAGTTTTAGAGACATTATAATCATGTGTATGTTCAAATACTTTATTTAATTAAAACGGTTCCGATATCCGTTTAAATAATTGATATCGGACTTATGACATGACATTATAATTTTTTGCTAACGAAAGTTCTCATAAATATTATTTAAATGAACCGTTAATTACTTCCTCTGCGAGCAGTACAAGCACTGAACTCATTCTAAAGATCTTCCGATGAACTAACAAAAACTTATTCGAAGGAAACGAATAAGTCATTTATTTTTATTCAACCACTATTGTTTAGTTGTTTCTCATTTGCTTCTTTGACTCTCTTTTATGTCCGTTGTTATGTTCATTGAATTTTTTTTCTTTGAAAACTTTTCTATTTATATTTTATGAAGATTTTTAGTTTCGTTTTTATATGAAAAGAATAGTTGGCATAAAAACTTATTTACGTGCAGTCTGTGTGTTAATATTTTGGGCAGTATATAACGTGTCTTTACTAACCACAATACCGTAGTTTTACCGGAGTTATTTATATCACTCCCTATTGCAGATCTCTTAAAAATTATGATAGCTATCTTATACTAATATAATTATTCGAAACCAAGTGGTAGTTCCAGATTAGCGCGTAAAAAAACTATAAATCAAATCCAGCTTTATTATATGTGTAACTAAGTACAGATTTGACTAAATATTATCATTGTATAATTAAGTAACTGTAATAAACTTCGATTGAAAGCATCATTACACAAGAAATTCGATACAAAATCGATGAAGCTATTAGAATAATTTTCTTTGAAGCAGAACCTTGGAGTGGAGTCGTTGAATGGAGTCTTTGAGATCCGATGGCCATAATTTACTATGTAGTTACTATCCCTTACCCTTTACATGCTAAGTGGTACCATAGATATAATAGATAGAGATATCTGGCTCTATGGTATGGGAAGGTCATACAATTGATCACCTTCATCACTCACAGGTCATCACTAGGCAATGACTAGTCAAAAAATGAACGTCCTTACTATATTTTAGTATTAAATATCTTTAATCTACGGTTACATGAGTTTTGTACTTATACTCGTGTGAACTTCAGTATAACAAATAGTTTATACCTTTCCTTTGAACTTAGCTACCATAATACAAAAGAAATGTTAAAATCCGAGTGGTATATCCAAATATTAGCTTAGTTTTATAAATAAACGAATACACAAAGTCTTCAGCTTTGATAAATTAATAAAAGATAATATACCCAATGTCTGGCGTTCTTCCTATGCTACCATTTTCAAATATTATCCAATGCTTCTTTGGTTAAATAGGTATCCAATTGTTATCGGAAATATCAACATTAGAAATTAATTTATTCTGCTCATTGTATCGCATGGTTTACGAGTACAATTTCGAAAGAGGCAATACAGCTATGCAATCACGGTTCAGATCTGAAGCCCAATATGACTGGACCAAAATAAAGGTGCGAAAGCTTAGTAGGAGGTCACAAAATGCACAATATATGACCCGGTTTATTACGCACTTAAGGATAAACAATATAATATTTTAGCTAAGAGTATAGAGCCGATATAAAAAGGCAAATATTGGGGCTACCTGCCTCCACTGGGCGGCCACTAATGAAACTACATTTATCATTCTCACTGCCAAACGGGGCCGGCGTGAGTCGCAGGCTTTGGGAGAGAAGTGAGTTCCACTTAACTACTAAAGCGAAGCACATATTATATTCGAAAAAGTAGCTTAACAAGGTACGAATGTTGGTTTTGATTTACTTTTTATATAACTACTTATAGATATAGCAGGGCCTCGCTGTTTTACTCGTGTTGTAACCCATTCCTGTGCCATTTTGCCATGAAAAGTACACAAAATTACAAACCTTCCTCTTTAATTATTCTGTGTAATATGTTCATAATGATAAAACTAATTAGTCAAATCCGCATAAAAATCACAGACATACACAGCTTTTTAAGACTTTGTTTTATAATATGAATAGATATTCGGCCTATAATGTGTTCTTCTATGCTTTCTTAATCACTGTGTAAGTAAATCAGGAGAAAGGTATTTTATGCGCCGCTCTCGGCGATGCTAACGAGTCCTTGGAAATATTATTGAAATAATTTTATGATATGTAATGATGAAAATATTAAATCAATTAGTTAATTGTCGATACAATTGATGTCTCAGTTGTTAATGTTTATATTTTCATTTCAAGTTAAATATAATTTAATATTATACGTGTTATAAAACTAACTAATAGGATAACTAACTCGAATAGGTTAGTAGCCAACCCTGGCGTCGGGACTTTTGAGACCGCCTCTGAAATGGTCTAACGATTGAAACAACTGGGACTGAGAGCTAAACGTGCCCTCCGAAGCACTCAGATAGAAAGGCCACCCATCCAAGTAAAGGCCGACCTGCACGTTGGTTAACAATCGCAATGATCTGACATCGCTTAGTCAAACTACGCCACGAGCGTAATAGCTTTAATAAAAATACATTTATAAAATCTTCAGTTTCCATATTGGACCTGAAACCAAATCCGGCGACAGCTATAAGTTTAATTAGAGCTCTGGAGCAAACGGAAACAAACAGAAGTGGTGAGTTTTAGAAAAATAAAAGTTTCAAATTGTTTTTAAAATCTATTTCATTCAGCACGTTTGTCGTGCTGCTAAGATTTTTATTTTATTTTTGTTAACAATTACTACCTATTTTTCTACGAGTATATAAGTTACAAGAGAGGTAATATTTTTGTTTGTTTATTGACACAATCAGAATTATTTTACAAGATAACCGTGTGTGGATTTGTCCAGATAATATATATTTTTAAGATTAAAAATTATCCTAACCTAACCTTTTCTTAGAATGTTTAATATAAATATATTTATAAAAACAAAATCTTTAACTACGGTAATATATTGATACGAACTTGTATATTTGTTCATGGTCAGAAGAAGGTATTATGACGTGGTGATGTTATCTAACGTATTAGTAAGAAGTAGGTATTAGGAGGAAAATATCTTAACAGCTGAGACGACACGTCGGGTGTGACGTGCCCGTTGGAGCCCACGTGACTCCCTCGGGGTCTCGCAATAGCCACGTTACGTGTTGGACTCCCAAAATAGACCGTTACTTAGTTCTTTCATATATTCTTAGGGAAGAAAAGAAGGCTTAATATACTTTTCGGAGTGGTACGAGTATTAGTTTATTTATTAGAAAGTAAAAAGAATTAATGTGAAAAAAAACTGTCTATTGTTTTAGCACACTACATACAATAAAGGGATTTGCCTGCATTTTCAAATAGACGTTCTTCAATTATGAGTGTTGATGTACCAAATTATCATGTTCAATTAAGTAAAAATCATTTGATTTACAGTAAGAGATTATTAACGCTTGCTTTTAGATGCTTGTATAAATGTTTATTGTGTTTTTGATAGGTACTCATTTGAGCATGTTAAGTTTATTAAAACAATTTTCTCAATAACCGCATGTGTGTAAGTTCTAGTCCGGGGCCAATACTTCATAGATTTATAATGTTTACACAGACAGCTCTAAAGCATTGGTGACTCAATATAAAATCACTTACAACATACCCTTAGGGTTGGCACAAACTTGAAAACTTGTCTTGCAAAAAAATATCTGATAGAATGTCAAAAGGCGGTCTCATAAATAAAGATGTGGAAACTAAACTAGAAAGAGTTTGCATTGAGTTAGCGTAGACATATGGTCGCGGCAGTACGCAATCAGAATTCAGTAGGGTTGTCAACTCGCTGATATATTATTTTATCTTTTGCACTTGCGCGATTAAACTCTGTGTTTGTATATTAATCGTTTTGTTTAATAAATGTAGTGAAATTGGTGGTGAGCTTTACATTTATGCTATCTCAAAATTATGTCATTAGTAGATCCTCCTCACTGTACTGATATCTTCAGTGAGATGAGAGGCCTTTGCCTGGGACATAACAGGCTCATACTTACTTACTTTTTGTAGATTTTGCCAAGTTTTTATTTTTATTAGACTAAATGTGGAAAGAAAACAACCTACTGGTTTATAAAATCTTATACTTCATATCTGCATAACATGCTCTGAATTTGCAAAATCAGATCGTAGCATATGAAAATGTACCGTGGAATTATTCCTATTGAGAAACAACTAACAAAGTTGTAACTCGCATGTGAGTAGTTATAATGTTTCTCTACAATCCTACGAGGTGCTACGCCGTAGCAATACGTAGCAAGTCTACAAGTATGCTACGTTTGTAGCGTTGTAGCACCTTTGTGCTGACATTGTGAATGTTGCGTATAATTATAAAAGTTTTTGCTTGCTGAAAACTTTATTCAGGACGTCAAATTGTAGATTTTCTTGGAACACATAATATTAATTCGTTGTTTTGTCGGACATATTTAGACAGATGCGCTATTAGTTATAGTAATATCTATTTATTTCATATTCTATCGTATTCTCAGCGGGTGTAACGCGCTAGTGCAAAAGTCTAGAAAAGTTTCGACCAGAAAAAGACCCGAACTTGCGATGCAAAAACTCTTCTATTGTATAGTGTTACATCCTCCGGGACCCTCCCTATGAACTGCGTAAAAGTTTTCGTTCAACAATTTTTTTTTGCTTTCCGAATCTTGACCGGACTCTATCTAGTTCCTTTGACCGCGATACAAGTTGAACTACAAAAGTATTGAACAGACTTTTTTGGCGTTTTTCTTTAACCGAACGTTTGAATCAGAGTGAAGCGACATCATTTTTTGTTTCACATTTATTGTATTGGAAATATATAAGATGTATATTGACAAAACATGAAATGTTAAATATTGATAGCATAATTGCGAATGATGCCGTTATTTAATAAATTCTCTATTTGAACCCGCAAATAAACAAAACTATAATTTCAGACAACATTTCTCGGTATTTTTGTTTAAAATTCTATTTTGAAACAACACGAAAAACAATTTGTTACAATCGTTGTTTAACTAAAACTATTAGAAACAGGTGTTACAAACGGCATTTTTTTATTTATGTATTTTGATAGAATGTTTTGTTATGACTGTTACGGATACTTTAATTGGTTAGTAAAGGTGTAATTCCATGGACAAAGTATAATACTAGGGACTAAAAATAGATGATATGCCTTACAATCCGTTTTCACCTGGTAGGCAAGGTTCTGGGTTCAAGGTTCACTCAATTAAATTCCGGATACGATAGCCGAAACAGAACGGGCATTTAGGCTAAAACGCAGCACATAAAAAGCATAAAAACGTTTATAATGCACCCACAAATTATTTTTAAAATTGCAAATATTCGTTATGATTAATCTAATGACTCTCATATCAGCCTTTATTCTAAAAATCTAGTTAAATAATATTATGTAGTCACCCCATGTACTAATTATATGATTATTGTTCAAACCACTTGCACCATTATATTCAAGGTTGAACCAAGTTCAGAAATCCTTCTTTCTTCCCCGAACCGAAACACATTACGATTCCAACATCGCACCTCAATGTGAACTTTAAACAATGGTAACAAGATTTAAATTGAACGCAAAATCTGTTTTCAATGACGACAAGTTTAAATTCACTTTATGCTGTTGAAAAATGGTTCCAAATCCTTTGATAATAAGGTCGTTGATGTTGTTAAATGTGGTTTGTTTTCTGGTAATTCGATTTGATAGTGGTCGTCACGTACGCTGCTATATAGCATTCGTGTCAGGGCATAACAAGATGATGTAAGTGTGCGGAGGTATTTGCCGATTCTCATAACAGTCTGTTTGTTGCGGTCCCGAAACTTGGGATTATTCATGAACATTATAATAATACTAACATTATATAAAGCCGTCGCGTTAACTGCATTTAAACTCAAACACTTTGAAACTTACGTTAAAAGCAACGACTTAGTAAACCTAATAATGGTAAGCATTGGATTGTAAACTTCCTAAGGCAAACGTAGATATCTCAATTTTGAAGATATTCGTACTACAGTTACTGAAGAACTCTTTAAATTTTTCTGTTTTTAGTCATTTTTTCATTCAGTGGCAAGAACTTTCTTTTGTTTTTCAAACAAAATGGATGTAGAAAAATGATTACAAAAACCTTAATTAAGTATATCATTCATTAATTTCGAGTAGTGGCCAACCCGGTGTCGGAGTCTTTAGACCGCCTAAAGGCCTCCGATACGGTCTAACGATTGAAACCGGGACCGACTGTTAAAAATAAAACTTAAATTTAAAAGCCTTCATGATTATTGAATTCGGGTGTTGTATAGTATTTGGATTCTAATTTAAGATACAAAAACCTTTTTTGAATCAAAATCACTTAACAAATATCATAAGAAACTATCCAAAAATAAACACAAAAGCCTGTGTTGTGTTATTTCAAGCACCTGCCCCTTTTCGTATTCTTAATATTTTCAACAATTTCAAATGGATTCAGCAATAAAGGCGTTTACGTACTGCGCCGATCTAAAACTGATTCGAATGCTTCATGCGTTGCGAAACGGAGTTTTTTAAAGTACTTTATAAAGCTTTTTCTAAACTCAGTATTTGGATTGGAGCAGTGTGCAAAAGCCTGAATAATTTCCATATAATTTCAAATGGATCCAACAACAATTTCTCACTTGTAATAGTCTCATCGCACGTCTCAAATATCCTCAGATTTACGACACTTTTATTACACGTTTCCAATTTCGGAGACCAAGTAATCATTTACGAATAAATCTCGAACAAGAAAGAATAAAAGATTGAAAAATATTTTTTGGGATTGTGTGGCAAATTTAATTTTCCTTCAGGTATGTTAGGGAGAAAACCGTTGAAATTAGCATCGGAGGCATATCGTGGTTCAATTGCTTTCACCTCTCCACCCCCACTCCTAAATTCCAAATTTCATTTCACTTCGATTTTATTGGAAAAGTTAAGCAGAAAGCTATAACTGGTGTGACATACGGCGCGCTTATTTGCCAAACTAGATGGTGTAAATGCAAATAATTAAAATTACCAACCCCAGTTCGGTCTTCTCGCTAAACAGACTAGACTAAAACTTAATGCAGGTCCTGTATGTAAAGCAGCAGTTATTGTAGTGAGGAATATTTCTACAGATTGCGTGTCGGCGCTTTAACGTCTCAAATGTCAAATAACCTATTCACTTGATCGTTATTTCTCGCCAATGCGCCATCCACTATCTCCTAAATGATTATGAAAACGCCAAAACCATTTTGAATAATCACATTCTTGGCGCCTCTCTAAATATTATTAAGTATAATGCATTACTACTAGTATATTATACATTCCATAACACTGAAAACCACTCGACGAGAATATTTTTCTCACACCCACTTACTTAGCTTATACAGTCATCAATCAATCCTTTCATACATCGATAATACTTAACAATATTAAAATTTCCATGGAGGATTATGTAAAAATATTTTTAAGAACGAAACGAAACATCAACACATATTTGCTTATGTAAAATAAATATTATAATAATACTAAAATATTATAATCTAAAACCAAGTGTTTAATTAAACATGCAATGTAATTTTTTTGAGAAGTACTTATGTCATCAAATATTTGTTTTTCTTTGATTGAATCACTTATTTATATAATGAGCACTGAGCATGTTACAAAGTTAATATTTACTTTACTTTAAGCTGCTTGACATTTGACGAATTTATAAACGGACAAGTTAAGAATAAATGAATCTTGTGAGATGAATTGACTTCTACTATATTTTACCTGTAGGGCTTTCATCTAAATCTAGATATTTAGGTACACACCGTTGGGAGTAATTTTAACGTCTGTAATTCTGAAGCACAGAGTTCCACTATATTAGGAAAAACGATACCGTTATTTATCTGTATTTCGTTGTTATTCGAAATATAGAACTGATAAAATAAATCGAATTCCAAAGCAGTGTGTACTGTATAAGTTAAAACAGAGAGCTCAAATTCTTCTCATCTGTCGCGCTTCTTTTATTGACTCCCAAAGTTTATTAGTGAAATTTCACCTGAAGCCAAAAATAGGAAGTGGACAAGATGTAGTTTAGAAGCGATTAATGGTTTAGTTTGGTATTATTATAACAAGTTGTCATATTTCATTTAACTTCACAGTAGGTAGAGATCAAAAATCTACCAAATATTTTGTACATGTTAGGACAAAGGATGCGTTTTTTAAACTATAATCTCTGTAAGTTTATAAGGCAAAAACACTTATATGTCATTATTACTTACATCATGCAATGTGTCATGTAATGAAGCACTTACGTAACCTACTTATTTACAAAAAATACATAGATAATGAAATAATATCATACAACTAACAATAATTCTGCATTTTACATTGTATTTTCAATTACAATTCATATTCAAAGATTTCTGCCACCAATCTTTCCTCAAATCTCTAGTTCATCCACAAAACCAATCAACGACTTTATCGCGATATTTTTAAACTTGCGTCCATAAAAAGTTTATTGTATTCGGTCACATAGTTCAACTTGGGTTGTAACTCTTTGGAATTTGAATAATCCATCTCAAACCACCTGGTGCTTGAGTGTGGTTTAATAAAACGTACGGCGGGTTGTCGGCTTAAGATGTCGTGATATTCTTTCAATATGGAATCCTTTGCCTTTATTATGAAGAGATCTCACTTTTTTCTTTACAAGTTTGTTAAGTTTATATCTAGTTATGTTCGATGGGGTATTCTATTTGATTTTGCGATTGGTTTCGTTTACATTGGTTCATTGTTCCGAGTTTTGCGTTAACGTCAGTAAAACAATGGTAGAATATTCAATTTCAGTGACGTTGAGTATCGGACATACCTATTTGATTCTGTTACTGACAGTGTTGTTGTAGTATAATAATATAACGTTATTTTGGTCTTTAAAGTTGCAATTGCTAAGTCTAATTTAAGAAAGTATTTTACAAATAGAATAATTTTGTTATATATGTTTAATATAAATGAAAAGACATCCAACTCCGAACTTTTAAGAAAGTATTTTACAAATTGATTATTTTGTTATATCTGTTTCATATAAATGAAAAGAAATCCATCTCCAAACTTGTTTATTACAAGCTAAGTCAAGTTTATTTACAAGGATTCTACAAAGCACTCAAATATTAGTTTCTGAGTATCTCAATTGAATTTAATATTATATTACAAGCAGTTTTTATTTGATGTCATTGAGTTAAGATATTGTGTTGATTCACCATAAAGCTAGTTATGAGTCACCGAGCCGAGTTTGTAGGAAAAAAGATTTATGACTTAATTAGTACCCTACTAGTATTATAAATGCGAAACTTTGTGAGGATGGATGTATGTATGTTTGTTACTCCTTCCCGAAAAAACTAGGGGACGGATTTGTATGAAAACAGAAATACCACTATCGGCCACCCATCCAAATATGGGTGGAGCTGCACGTTGCTTATAAATTGCAATGAACTAACATCCCTTAGTCAAACTACGTCACGAGCACTAATATACAGTAGTTATACTGTACTATAGCTTCAACGTAGTCGTTATGCTAGGGGGCTATCACAAACCGTGACCAAGTGACTAGACAAAAATATGATGAATACTGTGTGTGATTTGGATAAAATATTGAATTTCTTATCCACCAATTTACACACTATATGAGTCAACACTGCGTTAAGCGTGCACACGCGGCGGTTCACTTTTGTATGAAGCCACACGCGGCGGGCGCCCGCGACGGTTCACTTTTGTACGGAACCGCGGCGTGCGCACTGCGCACGCTTAACGCAGTGTCGGCCCTTAAGGTTAAGGATATTTTGTCGCTCTTGGTCTCACGAGTTTTTAAAATGCCATAGGATTTTTTCATCGCACTACTTCGTTATTATATCGTTCTAACTATTGCGGAATCTCAAGATCGGTGTTTTCTCTTAACATACTACTACATGTCATATTTACTTTGGCTCCCCTTCAAAAGAAAGCCCACTCACCATGATTTATGTACAAAGTTTTGTTTGACTACCTATTCTTGATTTGGTTCGGTAGTTTTATTTTTATGAACCTTAAATTACAAGTTATTTATTAGTATTTCCTTTCTTCTTATATTTATTTTTTCAAAGAAACAAATAAATAATAAAATAGGAGGAATAAAAACTTCGACACCAGTGGTGACCCATTTGAAGTTTTTTATTGTTTAGTTCCGACAGAGGGTTGTTTTAAAAGAAAATAACTTAAGTACATATATTTTTAATAGAGAAAATTTAGTTTAGTTTTAAAAAATATAATTTAAGTTCACGTATAAAACTCGAAAGTTTTTCAATCAGTCTATGTATTGCATTAATATTTATGCATCCAGAAGGCCAACGACGATGTGCTACGAGAACAAAGACACAAAAACGTTTTTCGTTGCAAATCTTCACTAGCATTAGTTTGACACCTTTCGAAACTCGTGCAGCGTACATCTGTGCGTGTGAGTGCCTGTTTTAGAGTTCTCCGTTACCTCCATTAGATGTTATTTATTTGGACTTAATTGTAATCTATAAAAATATTATAAAGAGGTAAATTTGTTTGTTTGGATGTTCGACCTAATAAATTCCTATGGGAATGGGAAACACGCGGGTAAACCGCGGGGCGTTGCTAGTACTCAATGAAATTAATATAAATTGCAGTTCCAAAGTAGACATAAAAATATATATAACTATATGTAATTGTCTAACTATAAGTATAAAATTTAAGGCTGACCATAATTAAAAGGGAAAACAACACTATTAATGTCATGAAAGACAAAAACACACAATTTTACATTGTGTAGTATATTCCGTTACAAACTGTTAATAAAACACACAAGTAATAACTTCGAGTACAAAGTTGTATTACAGAGTGTAACTTTAAGAGCGCAAACAATTTGGCTTTCTATAAAAATAAAATGTTACAAATGATTTTATGAGTGTGTCGGCAATACAAGTCGCAATCACTAAAGTATACTGCAATTTTATATACTTTTAACCTCTGAGGTAGCGGTACCAAGCATTTGGATGGAGTCCAAAGAGACTTCCGGTATGGTGTAAGTGAAACGATTAAGCGTTGGTGGACGGTACGTTAGCCGTATTCCGTTCGTTGCCGTTAACCGTTATGTACAATTAGTTAGTAAGGTGTACCTTACTGGTTTCTTAAGTTTAAGCGAACACTAGCCATTTTGAATTGAAAATACGTTTACGGATACACTTCGCTTTTATTTTGCATTTTTATCTGACGTTTCGGCCCCTTTACAGGAACCGTGGTCACAGAAGATGTTACTCATTCTTAGAAATCTATTCATATTTCCCTTTTGATATTGCAGATATTATTGCCGGATATTGCCGGCTGCCGCTTGGGGACTTACGGGTTAATATAACATTTCAGTCAGTCAAGTTCCTACCTTACAGTATCGTTCTAACTATTGTGAAGTCTCCATATACTTATATCAGGTTTAACAATAAGTAGGTACCTTTTATTGGCATGTAATTCAGAGTTTTCTCTTTCTTTCACAGGTTTATTTCGTCCTTCTTAATGTTCTAGTAGTACCTATCAGCAAGCATAATTTTCCTGAGTGTTTGAAGAAGAACAGGCTTTCTTTGCAATTGCTCACTGCAATCGCTTCCGCTACCTCTTATACTAAACTCCACAATCAGCGTTTGATTAGATTGGCGTCGAAAACGTGCTGGCCAATGTAAACGGTCGTATTGTCTTCAAAGTAGTTCAGTTTTTTAAATCGAATCCTCACTGTAAACAAAACGTTTTAACTCTGTTATTATCTGTTCAAAATCTTAATTTACTTTATCACTTACTAGCCTCGTCCCGTAGTTCTACCCTCGTTTGCTTGTTCCCGTGGGAATTTTGGGATGAAAATAGCCATTAGGTACTTTCCTATTGAATGTGGCTATCTAATACGAAAAATCATTATTAAAATGGAATTGTAGTTCCCGAGATTAGCGCGTTCTAAATAAATAAAAATCAAACTCTTCAAATTAATATTACTTTTAGGAACATACTTATTAAGTTGTATTCTGCTTACTATGTATTTTATTACATGCTTAATTTCATCTGAATCATCATCTGAAATTATATATCAATATTTAAATGCTTAATTGCCATTCACGAGCTATGATTACTCATAATTATGAAGTACGCTGTTTGATTAAAGTTTATCATTCATTTAAAATATGTAGAATTGGAACGATAATTTACCACTCAGCAAAAATGTGTAATATGCATATCTACGTGTGGATTATGCTTAAGGCTACGTCCCTATTAGTTAGACTTTACTTATTTGGTTTTCCTCTTCACTGTACTGATATCTTCAGTGTGTTAATTATTTAGATAATTAAATGATGTAATGCGCTTTAGGTTTTTACAATTTTTTATTAAAGAGAAAGATAAAATATAAATGTTGCCAGTAGTAAAGAGTGAATGAATGATAAAAATATAAATGTTGCCAGTAGATGTAAAATAAATCATCATTACTATTAAAATTACGTTAGGCGCGTTAACATCTTGCCCCCCGTTGAAAAGCTAGATTTTCAACTCCTATTGATCTTCATCTTCTTCTTCATTTGTCAACGGGCAGAGACGAACAAGCGCTCTACGAACAACCCCTCTGGTAGTATTGACGTCAGCAACACGGTTTATCCCGTCAGGTCCCGTATATAGTCTTGTTACTCTTCCAAGACGCCAGCTTAAAGGAGGAACGTGGTCTTCATGCAGCAAAACCAAATCACCAACATTTAGACTGCTGTTGTCGGTCTTCCATTTCTTTCGCATTTGTAATTCTGAGATATACTCCTTCTGCCACCTTTGCCAAAAATGCTGTCTCAGCTTTTCTACACGAGCATAGCGTCGGAGAATGCCTTCCTTTACGTCCAACAAAATTGGTGTTGGCATTGCGGTCAATTGTCTCCCAATCAAGAAATGCCCTGGGGATAGGAAAAGGAGGTCATTAGGAGAGGAAGAGAGAGGGCACAAAGGACGGCTATTTAAGATGGCCTCCACTTGTGCAAATAAAGTACCTAACTCTTCAAAAGTACAATGTGAATTTCCCATTATTCTACGAATATGATATTTAGCAGACTTCACGCCCGCCTCCCAGATTCCGCCAAAATGAGGAGCGTAGCTTGGTGAGAATATGAAGTTAATTCCTTCCTGAGATGCGAGGTCAGACAGAGATTCTGAATTTTGTTTTAAGAAAGTACCTAGCTCTTTAGCAGTAGCTGTGAAGTTACCTCCATTATCACTAAATATCTCGATAGGTTTACCCCGCCGTGCAACAAATCTACGCAGAGTCATCATAAATGCGTTTTTAGACAGATCTGACACAGCTTCGAGATGGATACATTTAAATCTCAAGCACACAAACAAACACAGATAGGCCTTTTGTAATCTAGCACCGCGTCCTTTACGATTTAATATTTGAAAGGGACCGGCGAAGTCTACTCCTACGGAAATAAAAGGAAAATCAGGATTTATACGTTGTGCAGGTAAGTCTCCCATTATTGGTTGTAAGATCTTGCCCTGCACACGTTTGCATCGAACACATCGATGAACAATTTGACGAGCGAGGCGACGCCCATTAATTGGCCAAACTGTTTGACGAATAGTCGCCAAAAGTAATTGCGGTCCACAATGAAAACTACGTAGGTGTTCTCGCTCGAATAAAAGTTTAGTCAGTTGATGGGATGAGTCAAGCACTATAGGATGTTTATTTTCGTAGGCATAGTTAGAAGAATCAATTCGACCACCAACCCTGATTAAATTGTATTTTTTATCTATAAATGGTGACAATGGAAGCAATTTAGATTTATGATTTAGCATACTATCTTTAGACAATACTTTATATTCACCGGGGAATGATTCCTTTTGAGCAACAGAACACAAATAAAGAAACGATTGATTTAGTTCTTGTACAGTTAAATGGCAAATTATTTTATTTTTAGGATTTTTTATATTATGTATGAACCTTTTTACATATGCAAACGTTCTTTCGATTTTGTTCAATTTAGAGTATTTATTAAAATTAACAATGGGTTCAGGTATAGATAAAGGCATAGTTTTTATTTCAGGTAAATCTTGAGTGTGTATAGGTTGAGCCAAAGTAGGCCATTCAGATTCGTCAAATTTTAAAAAATTAGGTCCCGACCACCATAATTCTAGATCGCGAAGTCGGCTGGCATTCACTCCTCTAGAGATCATGTCAGCAGGATTCATATCAGTTGGTACATAGCGCCAAGAGGATTCGGCGGATATTTCGATAATTTCTCCGACCCTATTAGCGACAAATGTTTTTAGCTTACTAGCGTCACTGGTGAGCCACGATAATACTACGCTAGAATCACACCAGTGCACTATACGAGACGGTTTAATTCTGATGGAATCTACAATGTTTTTGGAAAGCCTGGCAGCGAGCAACGCGGCGCAAAGTTCCATACGAGGAATGGTGGTAGGTTTTAGAGGACTGACCTTTGATTTTGCACATAACAGATTTACCATGACTTCATCATTAGCATCGACAGTTCTCATGTACACAGACGCACCGTATGCGCATTGCGACGCGTCACTGAAAACATGCATTTCAATAGTTTTAGGGGATTTACAGAGAGCCTTTCGAGGGATCTGCAAAGTGGAAAGAGCAGGTAAGTTATTTACAAACTCCATCCATGATTCTTTAACGTCAATTGGAACTGGTTCATCCCAATCGAGTTTGAGTTGCCATAACTTTTGTAAAATCATTTTTGGTTGAATTATGCAAGGGCTTAAGAGTCCCAAGGGGTCAAAAATTTTAAAAGAATTCGACATTATGTATCTTTTTGTAATTATAATATCATTACTTTGGGGTGGCATTTTGAAAGGAAAGTGTAATGAATCACTAGTCGGATTCCAACCTAGACCGAGAGTGCTAGTAGATTCGCTGAGAACTAGGGATTCGTTATTACCTGATAAAATTTCATTTAGCAATTGAGGAGCATTGGATTTGAATTTTCGTAATTTAAAACATGCGGATTTTAGGGTTTCTGTCACAGTATTTAGGATATATTGTAGTTGTTGTTTATCATTACAGCCTGTTATTATGTCATCAACGTAAAAATCATGCTGAATTATGTCTTTTATTAACTGATCATCGCATTCTTCCCCCACCATCCATAAGCATTTTGTACTTAAATAGCTCGCACTTGTTGTACCATAAGTAAGAGTATTAAGTTGTAAAGTTTGCAAAGGTAACGACTCATCTTCTCTCCACAGAATGAGCTGCAAGTTCCTGTCTTCATTTGTCGCAATATATACCTGTCTATAGAATTTATCTAGATCTCCGGTAAGTAGATACTGATACTGACGAGCTCGAACCAAAATGGAGAAGAGAGAATCTTGTACACGAGGGCCCTTTAGCAAAATATCATTTACTGAGTAGCCTGAAGTGGTGGGTTCCGATCCACTAAAAACAACGCGAAATTTTGTCGATTCACTGGATTCTTTTGTTACGGCGTGATGACATAAAAAATACGAAGGTTCCGGTTTACTGATGGGTGATTTAGATAGATGCCCCAAAGCAGCATATTCACGGATAAAATCTACATATTTAGTTTTAATATCAGGATGCTTTCGAAACCGTTTTTCTAAATAGAAAAATCGTTTTTTAGCTAAGCTATACGAATCACCCAGACAGTCAGGTGAGTCCTTTAGGGGCAACTCTACACAGAATCTGCCTGACTCTAACCGTGATACAGTAGAATTGAAATGATCTTCGCACATCTTATCTTCTGGGCTTAAAAAAGACTTTAGAGGTAACTCTTCAAGCGTCCAGAACTTTGTTAACATTTCGTCAAAGTTATCAGCTGCTATAGGACGAGAGTCTGAAACAACAGCATGATTACAATGGATATTTTGAGGTTTGTATTTTGTAGTATTTATAGGGCCAGTTACTATCCAGCCAAATTTAGAAGATCTGAGTTTTGGATTATTTGGGCCTAGAGAACGCTGATCACATCCTAAGATATCCCAAAATATGTCTGCCCCAATTAAAATATCAATTGGACCAGGCTGATCAAAATTGGGATCAGCTAATCTTATGGTTTGTGGTATTTTTAGATTCTTGATGTCTATTGGAGACTTTGGTATTTCTCCTGTCAATTCATCAAGTACAAAGCATGACAACGTTACACTATACTGCGTTGTCATTGACTTTAATTTGACAATACAGCTTTCTGTCACTGTGTTATTAGAGTTATTGCCGATTCCGACGACATTAACCGTATCAATTGTAATAGTCTTCAAAGTCAATCGTTTTTGAAGCGATTTAGAAACAAATGAAGACTGGCTGCCACAATCCAATAATGCGCGTAGCCTTTCGCTTTGATTAGTATGAGGATTTTGAATTTCAATTATAGCCGTGGACAAAATTACATGACTGGACACCATACTGGTGCTGCCATCTTTTGAAAAATTTACCACGGTTTGAGAAGGAGTGTGCAATAACGAATTGTGCTTTTCGTTGCAATTTCGCTCTCGACAAGGCCCCATGCGGCACTCGCTCACTGGGTGACCCTGTCTAAGACAATTTACACACAATTTATATTTAGTCACATCTGCCATTCGATCAGCAATATTTTTCGATTTAAATATTTGACAATCGTAAATTTTGTGATTGGAGCTACAAATTATACATATGTATGCACCTGGGTTTTGAGTAGAAGTCGTAAATGTTTTGATTTGCTGATTATTATTGTTATAACGATGTAGTTGATTATTATTATTATTGTTGTTGTTGGGACGATATTGTTGATTATTATAGTTGGAGCGATTTTTTTGATTGTTATTAGAAGATAACTGTCCCATTTGATATGAATTTTGTTTATTATTGTTATTATTTTGTGAGTTTGTGTTATTATCATATTTGCAACGATTCAAAGCTTCAATCACATCCGCTCGATCAATTAAGAATTTATTAAAATTTTCTAACGTAGGTATATCTGGGAGATTATTACGCATTTCTTCCCACTTCTCAAGAGAACGACTGTCCAATTTTGATGATAGCATATATATGATTAATATGTCCCAATGGGAAGTAGGCTGGTCTAAACTAGCTAGTGCACGCAAATTCTTCGTGACATGGTCGACTATAAACCGCAGCGATTTTTCAGACTCGCGTGTAATTGGCTGAACATTAAATAATGATTTGAGATGGTGATTTACTAATAATCGTTTGTTGTCATAACGCTCCAATAATAAACTCCAAGCAGTGGGGTAATTATCTGAGGACACTTCCAAATTACAAACGATCCTAGCTGCGTCACCTTCTAGGTACGATATTAAATAATGAAATTTTTGAATTGACGATAAACGTTCATTTTTGTGCACAAGAGATGCAAATGTATCGCGAAATTCCAACCAGCGAAAGTAAGAGCCATCGAATCTTGCTATTTCAATTTTTGGCAATTTAATACCTACTTCTTGATGATCGTGAACACATTGAGCGCGGGAATCCCTTCGAGAGATTTCTAAATTATTTTTAGTTTGGTCTAATAACTCTTTAGCCATAGCCATTAATTTTATTATGTCACACTCGATGACGTCACGCTCATCAATCTCTTGGTCAATGTTTTCATGATTTAGAATCTCTATCTCACTCTGCACCTCTTCGAATTTAGAAGACAACATCTCGAATTTACCAAGTTTAAGAGTAAGTTCGGCTGACTGTAAAGATTCTAAATCGTTTTGTAAATTGAACAAATCATTTATATACTTTTTAAACTTGGTTATTTGTCCCTTTATTGAGCTTCGTTTAATTGTCAACGATTTTAATGTAGCCATTATGTATGTATATTTGACTGAGAAAACAAATTAACACTAATTTATATGAATTTAAAATCCTTCTATAAGTTATTAGGTTGATGAAATGAACAATAATTTAATGACCATTAAAGTAAGCTCAAAATAGACACAAGATGTTATTAAATAATAAAAAATCTCACGTTCCTCATTTTGGCGAAGTCCGCAGAAAGCAGGCGTACAAGTAGCCCAAGCTCGGGGCTCGTGTAACGGGATTACAAACAGCTGATTGCTTGATTTAGCGGCGATAATAATCCGTGCAAATTGTATGATCTTATTTTCCCACTACACGAGCACACTGCTTCTGAAATTGTTCGGCAGACTAATATTAATTTTAACCAAAACATTAATTATTTAAGTAGTACAATAAGAAAATTAATCAATCATTTTACTACAACACAAGTAGGTAGGTAATAAAATGATTAACAATTTTGTAATTAAGCTTTCTGATGCTTTTAGTTAATATTATAATTTATTATAATATAGATACCTTAAATCAGTTATACGTAGTACAATACAATATTGTGACTTAATTTCAACATAAAGATAACTAAGTTAATACCATTTTCAACGAGATTCATCAAACAATAGTACCTAATGTATTTGTGAAATTGTAGGTTATACACATGGATTTTATAATGAAATTAGGTACTTTACAAATGACCTTTAGCAATTATTTTGTATAGATAGGTTACTTTATTATTGCAAGTGTATGGTTAGTTAATTACTTATAATATATAACAATGAATGTTATTATATTTTGATGCAATTTTAAGGATATGATTTGGAATAAAACTTGGTAGGAAAAAATGAAGGAAGGGCACTTAACTTTCTGGGATGATCGTCCGGTGGTGTGAAGTTTTAGGTACTCCACTGGTCCAACAAGACAGTATTTCGTCCAGCAAGTATTAATCAAGGCTTTGATTGACTTCTTCACTTCAAATTGTATGGATTCACAGCATCTCCTCCGGGGTCCAAAGATCGAAATTGCAACTCATGTAACTTTTACTGCTCCAAACTTCGGTACTTTATGTTACAAATATCCCGGATGGTGACTACTGTTATTCAATTGCAGATTCTTTTCACGGTCGCCAATGTTAATTATTTAGATAATTAAATGATGTAATGCGCTTTAGGTTTTTACAATTTTTTATTAAAGAGAAAGATAAAATATAAATGTTGCCAGTAGTAAAGAGTGAATGAATGATAAAAATATAAATGTTGCCAGTAGATGTAAAATAAATCATCATTACTATTAAAATTACGTTAGGCGCGTTAACACAGTGAGACTAGAGGCCTTTGCCCAGCAGTGGGAGATTACAGGCTAATACTTTACTTTTTACTTCGGATTTTTATATATTTTAAATTGCTTACCATACAGTGTTATCTATAATATCTTCTTGAAATTAAGATCTCTTGTTGATGAAGTTTTTATGTTCAGCGCATTGTTTACAGTTAAAAATAAATTTGGAGGTGAAGTTACACAGTTAAGTTAGTAAACTTGAGTCGGCCAGCGAACCCTGGGGTCGGAGATCGCCTAAAGGCCGACACTGTCTAACGATATAAACACCTAGTAGGTACAACAAATTTAAATTAAGTGCCTTCCAAAGCACAGTAGAGACCGGGAAAATATGCCATCCAAGTAGTGGTAAACAGTTAGTCGCTAACTGTAGGATAATGAATGAACAACCTAAAGTCTCTTTCAGGCATACGCGGGGCGAACTGTGCGTCTGGAGTTGGTAATGTTAAAGATATAATAATTTATAACAGCGTTCATCATTAACAAGCGTTATAGCTTTTTCTTCGTTTTGTTTCCATACTGTTTTGCCGCCCAACGCGAAGCTATACGCTCCACGCCTCCCAGCACGATGCCTCAGAATGAAATCATCAGAGTTTGAGAAAATTTCTGTAGGAAATAGAAGTTATAAAATTCATAAAATAAGGAGACATATTTATCACATTTGCAGTAACGCTGTGAAAATTCGCGAGCCCACAAACAGATGGAACGCTTCAAAGTGCTTTGTAAAAAACTGTAGATACACTTGCTTGCATTAAAATTGTGCTCTAGTTGGAAATGGTATTTGAATCAGTTTTGTATAGAAAATGTGAATAAATATTTTCCTAGAAACATTATTTTATACGAAAATGTTTTAATGTGGTGACGGTGTTTAATTTCAGTCCTACCTTACTGTTTGCTACGAAATAAAAATTAAATTAAATAACCATTTACAGTTTCATACTAAAAAATCTTATCAAACCAAAACAAGCACACATTATTTGCAAACCAACAATACAATAAAAGTTAAGCCCAAGTCACAGTTAACTTAAAGAAGGTTTTAAATTGAATTTTTAAAGTTCGATGCGATACACAGAGTTACTCTACTTGAAGTAGAGTCGCGGAGTTACTTTTATCGTCCAGAAGTGTATCACGATTCTTTGATGTCGAGTCACAGTGGTAGCAAAAAGTGTTTCTTAGTGAAAAGGGAAGTTTTCTCGAAATATTCGTTTACAGGAGGGAAAGGGGTAGGGTTGAAGAGGGCGCGAACTATTAAAACCTTTTCTTTAGCAATGAGTTTTTGTATCGCGGCCTTGTGTAAGAGAACACGCTTGGAATACGCACAAAGCGAAATAATTGAAAGTGTTGTTCTATTTGTTTTACTGATGTTTTTTTTGTTTGTAAAGAGGTTATGGATCTCTAAGAAGGAGAAGTCTTTGTGAATTGATGATAAGTAGGTACCTTGTGTTCTCCTAATTCTAGGTCTTTAGTGAGCCTTAATTATACTTTAATTAACCGCCGTCAAAACTAATAGGACTTATGCTAAATAATGTTCAACGGTATGTTACATAAAATTTAACTATATTAATAAGGAATCACAATAGAACCATAGACTTGGCTTGGCTTTACATAGAAACTTCATTTCTTTTTATTAAAAAAAAACAGTTTCATCGAGACTTAGAGGCTAGTTTTTTGATGTAGGATACATATTTATAGTTTATGTATTTCATCCTATATATCTCCGCCGTTTAAGAACCAGTACATAAGAAAACTATCGTTACCTATACGGAACTTTAAAATCGTGGCTCATTAATCGTTTTCAAATAATTTCCTTATAAAAATCTGGTTTTATGTTAGTTGTTCACCTCAAATAGTTATAATTTACGTTTATTAATTTTCTCAATAACAACAATTAACCTGTAATTGACACGTCGCCATGTTGGTAATTTTGTAATTTAACTCTGCAATAACTTAGTTTGCAAATTAACCCCTTTATGTTATTTGTAAGTCATCCACTATTATATAATATAGAATTTTACCCCTACTATGACTGTGAATGTTTATAAAGTATGTTTTAGATATAAACTTCATTTTCGGAATAAAAGTGTAGAAGCTAGTTTCAATAACTGCAATTTTTTAAACTTCTGATAAAACGAATCACAAACTTCCAAACTTGTAAAAATCTTAGTAACAAACACGCATGATCCCTTTCCAACAGTCCAATGCTCAATATATTTCTTATCCAACAATTCACCAAATGTAGCATAGAAATATAGACACCCCAAAAACAAGTAAACGATATTTCAAGGAAACTATAACTACACTATTACGACACACACTCTTAGTAGGATCCCAGAACTCTCACATGTTACGAATATGGGTTACGTAAACGAGAACATAGTATCTACTAAAACAGTCATAGAGTAACTCACGCATATCATATTAGTACCTTTCTCTCGAAGGCAAATTATTCAACATATTAATATGAAAACACATACAAACAATTCTCGTTGCCTTTTCGCTACAAATCTTGTGTTGTTTATGCGCACATTTGAGCATATTATTAATGTAAATAGTACCGCCGTATGGGAGCTTCATTGTTACCCTAATTGAGCAAGTGAAGTATGGCATTTTAGACTTTATTGTTATGTAAATAAAGCATGAGAATTAACTTTTATGGTAGTGTGATGTTATGTGCTGTTGTTACTTTGAATATTGTACGTTGATGTACTTTAATATTTTTGTACATTGATAAAGTTTTTGCTTGTTAGTTTTGTTTTAAAAATGTTTACTTAATCTGAGTAGTTTCAATTTAAACTAAGTAATGAGAGAAATATTTTTCAATGACCAGCATCTCAGAAGTGCTTACTTACTTAGCAGAGAATTGAATGAAAATGGTCGTTCACTAAATAATTTCTACTTTCATCTGTTGTTAGACTGGCTACAAACAGTTATAAGTCTTAATACTGTTGGACTATAATTGGCTCCAGCTTAGCAAATATCTACATGTAGCCGGTACATTCAATAAAAATATTTGTATGTGTAATTTCCAATATGTTGTTTGTACGTTCGCTTTTATTAATCCATAAGCTTGAAATATTATTCCTCTGTACTCAGTTATTTTAACCCAACACACTATCTTTATAATCCGATCTCCATTGGAAAAATCATTGAATCTCCCCTAAAAATTCAATTTTAAAGCCTTATATCTCGTGGGCGGCACAAAGGCCCTCAACTCAGTCACCTACAAATGATCTACGATGCAAGGGTCAGAAAAATATCTCACTCCGTTCCTAATATATTAGGGAAGAGTGTTAAATATTCATGTAGGATTATATATATGGTATAATAACCATATTTTACATTACATTTTTGGGATTATGTTTTTATATCTTGTATTTATATCTTAGGTTTGAATAAGAATATTTTTATAGACTCTAGTACCAAAATTAATGTACCTACCAGTGGATAAAAAATTGAGATTACAAGCTGTAATCCGAAAAAATAATACAACATTAGCTAAACATGTGTGAGGCCGATATCTTTTTAACTTGACAGCTTTCAGTTTATAGACGACCTTAAGCAATAGGTGACTTAACTGTCAAGCAATTAACCAACTATGTTCATTCATTCATTTCGAGTAGGCTAGTGGCCAATCCAGGTGTCGGATTTTTAGACCGCCTACAGACATGGTCTGACGATTGAACAACCGGGACCGACTGTATAACGTGCCCTCCGAAGCACGGTACTGCTCATATAGAAATGCCACTATCGGCCATCCATCCAAGTAGGGGCCGAACTGCAATTGCAATGAACTAACATCGCTTAGTCAAACCAAGACACGAGTGCTACTAGTAGGTTGCGTAGAAATTTCGAATTTAATATAATTTAGATTTTACTTTGATGTTAAAATATTATCGAGTTAAGGTTAATCGTCAAAATACTCCGATTTTCTTTTATAAAATAAACGTTAACAAGTACATCGATTTATTTACTCGAAAAACCTAATTAAAATAAATATCAAATTCTCGATTCGCGATTCGTCTATTGTTTGTTTTAAGAAACTGAACTTGTTAAGTATCTATAAATAAAATCCTTTGAATATATTAGATCAGCGTTTTCCAACCTGAGGTCCGGAGGCCAACCTCAGAAAATATTTAAACATTCATATTTTTATTTTCCCTTGTCTGTTCTCCATCCAAAGGTTGCCTGGAAGAGATCGCTTTTAGCGATAAGGCCGCCCGTTGTAAGACCTTTTTTGTTAATTATTTCTAATTTATTGAGTGTTATATGTTATATGGTGTTCAATAAAGTATTTATGTATCAATCTATCACCTACTATGTCTTCCTTTTTGCGATCAAATTCTACTGTTCTAGTATGCGCGAAGGAATCAGTTAACTGATTCGAGTTTCAACTTAATTATTTAAGCCCTAGAAACACTTTGTACTACAGGCGTAATATCTGCTTACAAAAACTGGTTAACTGATTCGAATTTTAACAGGATATTTTTTTTTATGCAAACTGATTTAAGGGGCTTGCGGACTATAGTTACTTAGTAAAAGAGTTACGCACCAGAAAAAGGTTGAGAAACCCATTCGGATGCTCTAATATTGAGATGAGGGTTTGGTGTCGTTTCAACAGTTCGGAGAACCACTTGTAACGCCGAGTGTACCTTTGATGCTTTACACTGCTTCAAGGAATACTTACTGCGAATCAATATATTTATATACGCATGTACATATTCGGTTATGTACAATAGTATTTCTCCTACTAATATTATAAATGCGAAAGTTTGTGAGGATGGATGTATGTATGTTTGTTACTCTTTCACGAAAAAACTACAGGACGGATTTGGATGATTTTTTACAGTAATATAGATTATACATCAGAATAACAAATGGGATAAATTTTATCCCGGAATACCCGCGGGAACGGGTACAACGCGGGTATATATAAATAATGCATTGATAGTACTCGTAGATGTAAAACATGGTACACAATTTTGGAATGTGTTTATGTTTGAAAACTGTGTGTAATCTTTTTTTATTGTAAAAAATATTGTGAATAAGAATAAACTATCGTTACTGTTGTGTTGCCCACTCTGCGAAACAAAGTAATCGTATTTTCTCTTATTACGGTCCATTTATGATATTCTTAAAATTGTATCTTAAAGAAAATGTTTCAAGTAGAAAGCCAATTAAGTTTTATGTTATCTCATAAATGTCTTTGTATCTGATGTGGCGGTTCTCCAGTACTTTTATAAGTTTGGCAACGTTTTATAAAAGCGATCTTATCAGATGTAAAGGCAAAACTCTTTTGTATAATAATGTTATGGTGGATGAACTAAAAAAGGAAATTGTGTTTAAATATCATCAACCAAGTCTGATTTTCCTCGGAACAAACATTCAGATTTTAAGTACCTGCTTAAAAATATAATATCAACTGAATTGAAAGCCTCCTCTGTTTTGACGCCAGTTAAAAACATATTTCATGGGAAAATTCAACTGTTTAGATTCATAAGGAAATATTGTATTCAATAACATTTGAAATAGCGTGGCGTTAACAAGTTTCACATTTTTACTTATACTCATATTAAATTATAAAATCCTAAGTGTTTTAAGATTTTAATAGACTTGCTAAATCTAAACGCCAACACCAAATGTTTTACTATAAACCCATGACAAACAAAATTAACCCTAAAAATCTAATTAATTAAGTTAACTCGTGTCCCTAAGTGGCACTTATTCGTAAACCGCTTACCGTACAAAAGTTAACTGGCACTTAACGCGGTCAGGTAAATAAGCATTAAAGTGGCTTTAAAAATACTAAGCCCACATTAAGTGCAGAATGGCGTTTGTCGCTAACTCAATTGTTAGATGTAGCTTAATTTTTATTGGCTCCGGCCACCAAGGCGCGGATTAGGTCGGGAGGGATAATCCGACAACTGTTCCTAACATCAAACCCTTTATATATGTATAAAGTGAGGCGCCACAGCGTAAATTGACGCAGTAAGAAAGTAGAATAGTTATTGCGTAGACACCATATATTATAGACCTAGAGCCCGTGAACCCCAGACCTTCGTCATTTTATAAAAGCTGAAAGTTTGTCAGCGCATGCTCCCAACACAGGTAAGAACGATGGACAATTATGAAGTTTGGGTAACAGTGGCTTTGGCAGGAAAACGGTACTAAAGGTCAATGGTCGAAAACACCAAGTTGGCCATCGATTTCGATATCACCGTCAAAGGGTGACTTGTACAACTTGTCAAGAGCTTTCAAATGACATAGGTCATGTCACTGTTGAGCATTAGGATCAGCGTCCATAGCATAGGTCAACTCCAATCTTCAATGGTCGAAAACACCAAGTTGGCCGTCGATTTCGATGTCACCGTCAAAGGGTGACTTGTACAACTTGTCAAGAGCTTTCAAATGACATAGGTCATGTCACTGTTGACCATTAGGATCAGCGTCCATAGCCATAGGTCAACTCCAATCTTCAATGGTCGAAAACACCAAGTTGGCCGTCGATTTCGATATCACCGTCAAAGGGTGACTTGTTAAACTTGTCAAGAGCTTTCAAATGACATAGGTCATGTCACTGTTGAGCATTAGGATCAGCGTCTATAGCATAGGTCAACTCCAATCTTCAATGGTCGAAAACACCAAGTTGGCCGTCGATTTCGATATCACCGTCAAAGGGTGACTTGTACAACTCTTCAAGAGCTTTCAAATGACATATGTCATGTCACACAAATCACACTTTATTATTTGATGAACTTGATCGGTATTTTACACACCTTTAGTACCGTTTACCTACCAAAGCCACTGTAACCCAAACTTCATAATTATCCATCGTTCTTACCTGTATTGGGAGCATGCGCTGACAAACTTTCAGCTTTTATAAAATGACGAAGGTCTGGGGTTCACGGGCTCTTAGTCCATTAGAAATAGTTACAATTGAGAAATGATAGTAAGAACGTTGACATTGCAAGATGTAGACGTTAGGCATTTTTTACCTATCAGTAATTTAAGGCAATCCATTGAAATTGGAATTGAATGGAGATCTTTATGGGTTTCCTAATTATTTGACTATTTTTTATGACTGTTGATCATGTTTTTGTGTCATCTTTTGGCAGTATTATCAGTATTTAGAAACCAAACTCTTAGATGTAATAAATGCCTTGGAAATGGCTAATTATTGAAGTTCTCACCGTTGAGCAATATTGTTATAAAATTGCGATACATTCATTAAAGGGATATAATTTTTTATTCATTACGTAATTGAGTATGTATTGGTTCACAGAAAATGATGATTTCAATGAAAATATTCATTCAATTAAATAAATAGACCGCCGGAAACAGTGATGACTGATGATAAATTAAAAAACTTCTCTTGTTACCATTGTAAAGTATAAATTAATTTCAACGTTATTCGAATTCATTATTCTGTCAATGAAGCCGCTCAAATGTTAACTTCTCATGAATTAATTTTGAATAAAATTTAGTATCATAAACAAAGCTTTTAGGGTGCCTGTCGATTGAAGCGGAGCGAGACTGCGGAGCGGAGAAATGGAGAAATCTTAACCAATAGGGTGGCATACAATTTCCGCTCACAGTTTTATATGCAATCCTATTGGTTAACATTTCTCCGTTTCTAGCTTCAATGGACGGGCACCCTTAAACTCTAGAAAATGTGTAAGTAACAGTAATAAGAGTATATAATTGTTATTATGTATCACTGGTGTCGTAGTAAAATTCACTTTCATTATCGTTATAACAAAAACTAAATTTTGTTGTTTGGTCTACGAATGGCCTAAAATAATAGTATCGCTTAGTAGTGTCAAGATGACAATAACAACAATGAATGAATTAATTATTTAATGAACTTATCTTTTCATACGTATATAATCTACTGTACGTGTGTATATCACTGAATTCCTCCTAAACGGCTGGACCGATTTGAATGTTTTTTTTGTATGAGTTTGGGTAGCAACCTGGATGGTTTATATTCACACTAGCTAGGTACATCTATTGGGTCGCGGGTGGAACCACCGCGGAACAGCTAGTCTAATATAAGTCCTTAAACCAGTACCTTCTATATTTTTTGCCGAAAATTTAAATTGTTTGCTCTAATATGGCTACTGTGAGATAACTGACTGTCATTACACTATGTCCCAACCTAATTTCAGCCCTTTTCAGATGGAATTAAAGTGGTAATTAAATAAATCAGAGATAATTACTTGCCTCAAGGCATTTGGTATATGATCTCTAACCAACTTTAGATCTTAATTTTGGAATTATTTTTGTTATACCTTTCTTGTTCAGATTATGAGAGTATTGGTATATTTTAGCAGATTTACAAGCTTACGTAGCCCACTAGCAGCACCCCGCGGTTTTACCCGCATTGTGTCTGTTATCGTGGGAATTTTAAGATTAAAAATAGCCTATAGGTTTCCTGTTCATCCATTATAAAAATAATTATTCAAATCGGGTTGGTAGTTTCTGAGATTAGCGCGTTCAAACAAACAAACTCTTCACCTTTATTATACTACTAGTAAAGATAAGATTTTGAAAAAAAGTTAAAAAAAGGACCAATGAAATGGTTGTCGATATAATGGTGTAGCTAATACGACTTTCTTTTATATTCTGAACTAGCGGCGCCCCGCGGTTTTACCCGCGTTGTGCCCGTTCCCGTAGGAATTCCAGGATGAAAAATAGCCTATAACCTTCCCGTTGAATGTGGCTATACATTACAAAAAGAATTTTTCAAATCGGACCAGTAGTTCCTGAGATTAGCGCGTTTAAACAAACAAACAAACAAACAAACAAAATAAACTCTTCAGCTTTATAATATTAGTATAGATTTCGAGGTTTCCTATTTTAGAAAAAGAAAAAAATTGTGCCAATGACAATGTAATCAATTTCTAAACTGCCAAATACCATTTGACTTACCAAACAAACTATGTATTAAATAATATTCTGCAACAGTGTTAGAATATTCGATCTGCCTCATACGATACGGCATACTAACCTCGGTTCGTTAGCGATTGGGCTTCCGACCTGAATAGAAATATATAAAGATCCCACAAAATAAATACAACGAACCAGCAATAATGATCCCTATGTTAACAGTAGGAAGAACTATTCCAAAATTACACCGAAAATAAATGAGCATCAACGAATTTAATCAAGCTATTGAATTACTTGTTATTTGTTGTTTTCTTAATCATATTTTTTTATTAAAAATATTTGTTGACTTTCGATCGATCATTTTTATAGGCATGTAAATGAAATGTTATGTTACGTAGCCTTAGTTATGTTACTAATTTGCTGTGTGTATTTATGTATTTAGTTCCATTATATCTAACAACTGCCACTACTAAATCTACACTGAGGAAAACTTTGTTTGTTTGGTTGTAATGAATAGGCTCAAAAACTATTGGACCGTTTTTAAAAATTCTTTCACCATTCGTAAGCTACATTATCCACGAGTAACATAGGCTATTTTACATCCCGAAATTCCCACAGGAATGGACACAACGCGGGTAAAACCGCGGGGCGCTGCTAGTACGTTATATTTTTAAATAATTGAGTATCGGGTAAAATTTTATCATGTAACCAGTATCAGGTAAACCACCATAAAGTATTGTAATGTCCCATTGCTGTGCAAAGGTCTCTCGTCTCACCGAAGATTACCACGCTTGGCTAATGCGGGTTGGTGATGTCAAAACCGACCCATGTTTGTAAAGTAGGAAACATGATTTTGCTCGACCTGGGAATTGAACCCGTCTCCTCAGTGTTGGCAGGCGAGTGCTCATACCACTAGACCACCGAAACGTTGAGTCACCATATTGACTAATTAAAAACCTTATCATATTAACATTTTATAATACCAACCATCATGTCGATGAAAAATTATCAATTGTTTAGTACGACAAAGTACTTACTTGACATGTTCATGTCCCTAAGAAACAGATGACATGAAAGAAACGATCTTACTGTATATTCCCAGCAATATAATTTAAATTTGGATCTAGAGTTAAGTAATAATGGTAGTAATTTGGATTTTAGGTGTGGTCCTATAATGAACCGCCTTTAAACCGTATCTCTATTCGGTAGTCCTGGCTAGAGGCCAAGATAATTACGTGAACGAGTCTGTCACTGACTGGGCCTGAGCAGACGAGCTACTGCATGTTACTGCAGGTTTATTAATCAAGGGATTATAACTAACATAATTGTTACTAAGCAAGTATACTTACTTGCTTCGAGTTTTGAGTTCGAGTAGGATAGTGGTAGTAGCCAAACGTTTTGTTGGAGTTTTAGGACCGCTTAAAGGCATCTGCATTGGTCTAACGACAATAATTAAATTAATCTTACTGGCAAGTTGGCATATTTCTCATATAAAAATCAAAAATGTCTTTCTAATGTCTTGACTAACCACGATTGGTCATATAAGATGGTAGATCAAGATGTGACATTTCTCATAATGCATGTCTATTAATGTGGTTATTCTACACCTTCGACCAATCACAAGACATTATCAGCGAGGTATGACATTGTCAAAATCTTTTCTTTATGCGTTGTAATTGGATTCTGGAGCACAGCACCGCTCCGCTTCAATAGAAACGCACCCTAAAGTCACGTCGCCACAACGCCGAGTCGCCACGCCAACTATGCTGCCGCAGTAGATTTCCACAATGACGCGAAAAAACTTGTCGTTAAATGTAGTCTTCAATATTTAAATGGCCTTAGGCGGCTCAAAACTCTGACACCAGGATTGGTCAGGTTGACCATCCACTCGATGAAGAAGAAGAAGAGAAGAATATTTAAATTGAGAAAAAGGTATATTAAAACATCTCGTCTGCTTTCCTTAAATTCGAGTTCGCTGTGGCTGCTTATGTCTTTATAACGTTTTCATATCTAGTTGAAATGGGCTTTTTAACTGCGCGTTTTAATGTTAAAACACGTTATTTAAACTTACTTCCTTATTTAATGCTTTATGAGATTCGTTCAGCTCTTTGTTACGTTTTTATGATACTAATAAATTGTTTATTGAATATTGTTTTTATACATTATTCTGACTGCTGTTTAATAAAAGTGGATATTAGGTATAAGATGTAATTTATCACCGTTGACATAAGTAGGAGTTAACAAACTACAAAAAGGCGAATTTTAAAGCCTTTTTTATTGAAACCAGAGATACTCAGATTGTACGAGTATATTCGCGTCAATTATTTTACACACATAAACCTTCAAAGAAAACAATAACACACTTTCCACCCACACGCCTCGGCATACGGCTTATAACTAAAAAACGAAATTGATTTCCATAGCAACGTGTCCTTTCAAAGTCTGTCGGATGTTACGTGGCGGTATGAAATATGCCACGTCCCCGCGAGGCAAGCTTCACGTTTTTGACTAAGGTATGTGGCTCATACTCGCTCGGGATGGATATACCTCGCTTACAGATTTACAGATTTCACCTATACCTACTCGTAGTACCACCAAACAGAGTGAATTGAATGAGTGTGTCATGATTTATGTAAGTGTAGCTTATATCATTCAGTGTGTTAGTATGATTTATGGGCTATCATTGGTATTTGAGCGCCCCGCGGTTTTACCCGCGTAGTGCCCATACCCGTAAGAATTTCAAGATAAAAAATAGCCTATAACCTTCCCGTTGATTGTGGCTATCAACTTTATTTTTTGGATTCACTTGTTACTGTTACTATTACACCCTGTAGTACCCCTGTCAGAATCAATAATGTTCTAATAAATGATCTTCTATCTTAAATAAGGAAACCGTATAATTGATAATCAAATACAACACAACACCAAATCTATTTCTGTCTAATATACTATTCAAACAAGTAATTACTCCGACTCAAACATAAACCAGTTTTTACTGGAAAGGTCAAGTAAAAATCGGTATTAACCGGATTTCATTAATCCGACCGGGTCCTTTATCCGTCGGTGGTATTGAGCAACTAAATTGCTGGATTAGCCGTAAAATCGCGGCCGGAACGCCGTAATGACTGCATAATGAGATGTCGACTGACTTGCTAATGGATTAAATCTGAAGGTAGTTTTGTATTTAGATTTTGAATTCGAAGTTTAAAATATGTAGATTTAGTGAAACTACTTCTGTCAAAAATATTATCATCGACTGTGTTAAAAATGGTGCTTAATTGATTCGAGTACTTAATTTTTTTTAAAAATCAGTTCACTGATATCGTTGACGTGATTCATAAGGAGAGATCTTCGTATCTCATGTAATTTCAGAGTTTCCGATTAACCGATCTAACTTGATCACCATATAGAGTCTAGCTTTAAGGATGCTTATTGCCAGACTGCACGACGCCAAAGAAAGTATCTAGTTCTATGTGACTATATTTACTTCAATGTTCTATTTACCTCTAAGGGGCTCTTTTTACCGATTAACAGTGAAATACCTTTTTTATGTTTTCTTGTTGAGAAAAAAGTAAAATAAGTAGGTATAAATAAATATACTTTCAGTAACACATTTTAAACTACATCCAAAATGAAAGCCGGTAAGTGAAAGCTATTAAATATTGCATAACTAAAAGCTCTCTAGGTAAAACCTGCAAAAATATTTTTTAGTAAACCTGAAAAATAATTCTCAATTTTTCGAGGGATACAGCATTAAAAATAAACTGGATCATAATTAAAAGTTGCAACAAAACGTTCGTTCAATATCGGAAATGTCTCGGGGGTATTCAGGGTATCCTTCGAATTTTAAGGCAACATTTTTCATAAACCATCAAAACGAAAGCTCTCCGAAGATTGATCTGGAGGAAACTTTTATATTTATAAAGCTTTAAATAGGCTTTATGACCTGTATAAACGAGGGTTTTAGTTGGCAGGATTTATCCTTTCTTAGAAACCTTAGGCCAAACCAAACCATAACTAAAGGGGAGGGGACGCAAATCATTTCGGCGCGCAGAAACTTCTCGAAACATTTAAACCCGTATGCCATTTCTGAAGATTAGGAGTAAGAGATCATGACTTCAATGTCCAATCCTAAGTACACACAAATTCTCTGTAGTTTCGCATTCGTATACCAGTGTGTTCGTGCAGCGGGCATTGAAACCAGTACCATTTCAGTGCCGTTTTTTCCAAAAAACGACCAAAAATACTTGATGGCAAAACTCTTGTCTGCACCGGCTATTGGTGGCAAAAAAGAAGTAAAATGTATACTCAAAGCCTTATTATAACTTGGATAACTGTGGTAATGTTGCGATATTCAATTATATCAATTCGTCATAATTAAGCTGATAGGAGGATAATTGACAGTTAGATCGTGGCATTAATTAATTAATCTGTTTGACCTTCTCGATATAATTAACGCTAATCCTTCGTGGTATGAATATTTTAATAGATTGCCATTATAACAGAATATTGCGTGACCTGCGTGATTACTACCAATATACGATCGAGTTTTGTTTTGTTTCCTAATGTACTAATTCGAGTGGACGGCAACTGCTCGATCCTATTTCGTCGTTTTTTCCGAGTACGGTCAAGCCAAAAGTAGGAGCCAATTCTTTTCAAATGCCAATTTTCAGATTAAGATTAAATAAAGTATTTGATTTTAAGGAACGCGTGGTAAAGTTAGTTAACAAAGCAACAATATTTCGACTGCTCCCTTTTACATAAATACATAAAGTGGCTGATCAAATCTCTTAACTTAACCCATTCAAGTCAAGCAACTTCACATACGAGTACCTACTCTATACGATACCTGCTAAGTAATCACATATATATTTCACTCACATATATAACACACAAACATGATTTTGATTAGTCAAATAGTTTCTCGACTTATCGTAATACTGTTCGCGACCTTGAGTCAGTATTCAGAGCTGAATTAATTACATTCCTTTATGTAAATGAAACAATGGGAGTTGTTAATGAATGTAGCGATACATTTTCTCTTTATATTTCTTTTTTCGTTGCCTAATAATTTAGTGTAGTGTAAAGAGACATTCACAATGTACATCTGAGAAGCTCGTTGGTACCGAATTTTGTGAGAGCGCTATGTGTTGGGTTGGGTTATTGTTCCGATGTACCATTAAAAATATGTGCACTGTGTCTGCAAATGTAGTTGTAAACTGCGAGGTGTATCAATATACAAAAATATAGGAAAATGAAGTATTTTTGTATTAAGAGTATCCGGTCAAAATAAAAATATGTTTTCAATACGAATCGAAATTATACATTTACACGTTAATAGCGGTACCAATCTAAACTGGCCTTTACTTCCGGCCCTCGAAAGACGAAATGCCTGATGAATTGCAAAAGATACCGTTGCTGGCTTTTTGTTAAACATTGTAAATAATATTTTTAAGTGCGCCTTTGATTCGAATGACGTCATCCCGGGTCAGCCTATCGCAGAAGGTTCCCTTTCATTTTATCGTTCCTCTAATGAATAGCAAATTACTTGGGAATAAATTGGACTTTTTGTTCCTTGATTTTTACCCCTCAATTTAAACGTTTTTTTAGAATTTGTTTGAGTTTTAAATAATGATTGTCTTTTTTATACATTTTTATTTTCGATTGTTTAAAGAGGTGTTTGAAAATTTTTAACTACGGGTTTGTTTTAGAGAAATACCTTATAAGGTTTGAATACGATTATTAGGATTGCGAGTTTTGAAAGTTGCCAAAACAGTTATTATCTGTGATAAGTTATTCATATTCTGCTCATAAAATTAAACACAAACATACTTTTGTGTACCTGTTATCCTAAAAAGTATAAATTCAAATTAAGATTAGCGCTTACTGAAAAGTTGAGGCAGCGTTGTGGCACGGGTGCTGAAAAGTCGAGACTGATTCGCGACAGGCGGCTTGGGAGCGACGCGTTAGCGACGAGGTGATTAGCGGATAACGTAGGGTTAATGCATGGGCGCACATGTTTTCATTCTTTTACTTTTTGAACCTTAAACAAAATCGCCTCAGGTTCAAGGTGTCTCACTCCCTAGCTACCTAAACTATCAACTACATTATATACGGTCGAATTGAAAAAACTTCCTTTTTTGAAGTCGGTTAAAAACGAACTATGGTTTCTATTCACTACCTATATCATGTATAAGTCTAACAAGAACAATGGTTTCGCTAGTAAAGGTGACTGGTAAAGCAGCTGGAATAACTTCTTGAACCTCTGTTTTATACTTGGTGAAAGAATATCAAAAAATAAAAAATATTTTCCATTCCTAAATGCTCTCTTCAGGAAAAAAATACCCGTCAAATAAAGGTAAAATAAAAAGGCATATCTAATTAATGCAAATTCGAGGATTGTATATTTAAATGAAAGATTAACTACCAGTCATATGATAGGAAGGATTTTTTGAATTATGTTTGTTTAAATGTAAACATAAGGATTTAAAACCTTCTGAAATTATAAGCTTGTAACAAATCTAGGCATATTCTGAGAACTAGCTTGTTTACTGAGTCAGTTGCTGTCGACGGATGATTGACGATTGACGTTTGAAGATTGGCGATTGTGACAGAGACCATTAACCTGATAAATAAATACTTAATTGTACTTGTAAAAATGACACTTTATTGATGAATTAAAGTAATCACAAAGGATACCTGAATCTCTCGCTTCGAAATTACTTTTCGAGCATAATTTCAGTAGAAGTAATAGATAGAACTCATTGAAGGTAATAACGCCTTGGTTAATCCTTATAATGGCATATAATCTGCAATAAAACAGGCGATGAGACGCTACGATGTAATCCGCTGTAATTATGCTTGTGTACTCCTACTTAAGTGGTATTTGTCGTGGTTATTGAATTCTTAGCAAGTTTGAAGGGTAGTTTTTCAATATGTACGCAGTAAAATAGAAAAACATGTTTGGCGAAAACTAATTAATTGTTTGCACTTTAATAGTAATATTAGTAAATGGTTCCTTAATTAATGAACAGAAAAAATTACAACTGTTGTATTACTTCTACGTATTCTTGCAGGTTGCAACCCTAGTTACCAAAAGATTTCCGCATTAATGATTAAAATATCGCTATGATTAACCACTTACAAACAACCACATACGATATTAAGTAAATAGTAATAACTAATTTACTCGAATCAGCTGTTTCAAAGTCCACAAATTATATCACCTCGTATGTTCAATTTAGGCTACTAACTCATGCTAAAACAAGCAAACTTCCGTTCCACGTTAACTGGTAGAACATTAGAGCAATATCTCAGGTGTTTTAAGTCAAAACATAATTCAGAAGACCGAGGGCGCGGAGTCAGGAACGCGAGTAAACTACTCCAAGTTGGTAGTTTGACGGTTCGTGTGTACAGTGCTTAATGACTGCTCATGACTGGTTAGGTGTGGGCCGACTTTACGTACTACGGGTTACTAAACTACAGATATGCATATCTACTGATAAATTTTTGTAGAAAAATGTGAAATATGGGCCGCAGTTTCCACCATGGTGAACTCATTGCTATGATAATTTGTGTATTGATGTAAAATAAGTGTTATTTCAATTTTTTTTAACTTTTTCAGTTAAGTGGTTAGTAGTACTAACCACATAGCTGACTTTGTTTTTATAACTAAAAATGATATAATTTTGTTGGCATATTTTAGCTTCATAGTATTGTAGTGTTGTTAATTACCATACACCTCAAGTAAACACTAGTCTACGATACCAATAATACATCGCGCGTCAGCACTTACTAGCCTATACTACCAATTACTAACAAATCCATACCTACTGGTCAATTAAACGTAAGTTACCGTTAATCGTTAAACTTGTGATTTATCGAGTGGTATAGTCGACCCGTTTTCAGTACAGTTAAGTGAGTTACCAAGCACTGCAGCCGTTTACCGAGTTGCAAGTTTATACTAAGTTCGCCTGAACTCGAACACTCATGCTTGCTACTGGTTTAAGTCCGTAACGCTGTTACGAGACCTCTCGTGAAAAAACGGCAATGTATGACGTACGATTATGAAATGACGTTCGAGTAAATGGTAGGGGACGCGCGTCGTTGGCGACTTGAATTATATTAGCTTAGAGCCTGTCCAGATGAAGCGTTTTACGCGCGAGTCCACTCGCGCGTATACACTCGCGCGTACTCGAGATACTAGAGCTACATACATTCCGTCCAGATGCTCTCGCGCGTTACCTCACACGCGCGTAAAACGCGTGCAATAACCGCGACTCTCGACTCGCGCGTCGTACGCGCGAGCGGCGCGCGAGTCGAGATACTCGGGCGCCATTGCTGCGTCCAGTATTACGCGCGAGTGCGTGGCGTATGGACGTATTTATTGCGATGATGGAGCGTGACAACTTCAATACCTCCCAGAGTAGAACGCGCGTAAAACGCGGTATCTGGACGCAGTGTAAAATTGATACGCGCGAGTCCACTCGCGCGTATACACTCGCGCGTACTCGAGATACTAGAGCTACATACATTCCGTCCAGATGCTCTCGCGCGTTACCTCACACGCGCGTAAAACGCGTGCAATAACCGCGACTCTCGACTCGCGCGTCGTACGCGCGAGCGGCGCGCGAGTCGAGATACTCGGGCGCCATTGCTGCGTCCAGTATTACGCGCGAGTGCGTGGCGTATGGACGTATTTATTGCGATGATGGAGCGTGACAACTTCAATACCTCCCAGAGTAGAACGCGCGTAAAACGCGGTATCTGGACGCAGTGTAAAATTGATACGCGCGAGTGGACTCGCGCGTAAAACGCTTCATCTGGACAGGCTCTTAGGTTTTTACAACGCTCGACGTCTACTTCTAATGTCTATTCCTTAATTTTCGTTCTGGAAAATCTAATTTTATCTTGGCTTAACAAAATAAATACACCCAAGACCAACTTATGAACTACGCTCAAAAAAGCGCACGCACTCATAGACGCGAGTTACACGAGTTCCGAAATGTCTCAAACTAATGGAGATTTGATACGACAAACGTGTAAGCATGTGTTTATGTGTGCGTGTGACTGTTTCCTTCTTTATTTATTTCGCGTTCAAGAATATCGGACTGATATCAAAGGTACCTTTCCATCTGAGCAATGCTATGCAACGTCAGCAACGACTGATATTATTGATGAACATAAAATGTACATAAAATCTTTACTTTGCGTTACTATGCTTCACTTAGTAAACACTAATCTAGAAGAAAACATTTAATGCATACAGCATACCTCAACGTTTCGTTCGTGTGGCAACGGCCGTGTTCATGAGGGTACTACGACGGTATACTACACTTGACTATTATTCTTGGAGACCAAACCTAGCATAGTATATCAATAGTGTAAAGGCACACTTATTCTTGAGAACTCTGTACCTATTCCAAGATAATAATTTAAGGCATTATTATTCTTAAATTCCGTTCAAAACTGAATGGCCTCCCAAAGTTTTAATAAAGTATCTACAAATGAACTCTACTTAGTAGAAAGTTAATTGAAATTGAAACGTCTCGAAGCGATATCTCAATAACTATTGTACTCGTATTAGCTTCCAAAGATTTCATCTCGGACTACCCACTTTAAACTTTTCTCATTATACAGCCGTTAAAAGAAGTAATTTAAGAGGTGGGAAAGCGAATAAACAAAAAGAAACAAAACAAAAGAATCTAATTAAAAAGAAGTTCCATTTTTATTTTATTTTTCCAACTTCAATATTCGTATTTCATTTTGGAATTTTCGTATTTAGGTTTTTCCTTTAGAAATCGGAGATGTACTTTCAAACGTTATTAAATCGGTTTACTTCTATTACGACAGTCGGCCCATGATTATGATACCCAGTTTAATAAAATACTTCACAACTTGGTCACAGACTTTATTACTTTTAGTATATGACTACATTTCAAACTTCGATAATTATTTTATTTATTTTAACAAATCACAATTTTCGCACATATAGTTTTAATGTGCTGTTATTGTTTAATTTGCGTTTTTGATAGATTAGAACAACGATATATCATAGCAACGTGAGTAATACAATAATATATTTATTTATTTTATTAATACATGTCCAAAGGGCCTTTATGAGTTAGACTGTAAACTCTCGCATGCTTCTCAAGAAAACTTTAGAGACTCTAAGGAGAAAAATATAGTGAGTCCAAATTAAGAGGCCACATTGTTATATTCGGCCCATGTAAATATAGTTTGGAACATACCAAAAATGAGCAAAACGGAGAAATATTTATGAAAACACAACAATATCCGCGTCCGAATTCGTATAACGAACATGGTCGCGCATGCATATTCATCAATCTAAGGATATTCCCGAAATGTTCCGATGGATTGAACATTTCCACAGAACTAAATGACGCGGATGGAATTTTGAAAAGCCAATATTTTTATATCTATCTACAATGTTTCTATAAAACTTATATCTAGACATTGCAGACGTGATCAATGCAAAGTCGAAGTGTGTTGAAGTCGCGCCGGTTTTACTTTATGCTCTCTTTCTTTCATTCAGCAAAGTTGGAGACAATATGACCAATTCTTTAATAGAATGCGTGCAAAACTAAAAGGTATAAAACATATGCATAATCACTTACATAATATTATAATAATAATTTGATCCGTAGTTCTTAGTGAGAACCATAACAAGTACTAATTTATCGTTAAATATGTTTTTAAATATGTAAGTATATGGTACGTTAATTAAAGGCAAACATAGTGATTACGACTAATCATCCTCTTTGTATAATAGCAAAATAAGATTTCAGTGGGAAGAGAGCTTTTTGTCCAGCTGTGGAACATTACCGGCTAACACTACTACTATAAGGTACTTGTTCGATCTTTGCTCATTTTTAACTAAAGGGTAGATAAATTGTGTTTGCCATCCGCTTTTTCTGCGACTGCCGTCGTTTGAAATCGGTGGTGGAGGCACCCCACCCCCCGCCCGCCCTCGCATCATCCTTGCCTGCGCGGGCGCGCATCACCAGTGTCCTTGGACGACCGCCCTGATTCGGTCGTGATCTCATCCTTGAGCTGCTATCCGTGATAGCCAGGATTACGAATTTCATACATATTCCTGCCGTGCAGACAATATTGTGTGTGTGAGACGTTCTCGCAAACAGTGCTGTGCCATTTTCGATACCTAGCTGGTGTTTGGACTTTACAACGCTGCTCCATCATCTCCACGCCATCCAGAAACCTCTGTGCCGATCCATCTTTACAGACGACGTGTGGAAGCAATAAGGTTGGTGGTGGACTTGATTTATCTACTTTTGTGAGCAAAGATCTTTTCCAAATTCTAGTGGGTATATCGTTTATGTACAGGCTTAAATTTTACATACTTAGGTCCTTCGAATCTTCCCAGCCCTAACAGACTCCACATTTTGGTCCTTCGAGCCGGATAATTTAACCTTAGTAAATCTCATACTTAATTTCATACTCAAGTTCTTCTATCCACGTTGGTTAGTTAGGACGCCATTTTGAATGAACCACGTTGCCGTGTAACCAATTTATTCAATTTGTGCATACAAGCCGTGCTTGTTTCTTAATTAAATATTTACATTTGTCTTAGTTTCACAACTGTTTAGGTTTTCAAAATGCCTAATTCTGATGAAAAAGCCTCTGACAAGGCTCCCTCCAAAAAGGAGTTAGAAATTGCTCGCTACATTAATAAAGCCATTGCTAAAAGGCAACGTATTTATTCTCAACTTCAGCAAATATTTGATTTATCAAATAAAATTGATACCCAATCGGATGTTAAAATTATGTTCCTCTTGCGTGCCTCAGAGATTGATTCATTACGCGATTCATTTGAAAGCACGTGCATGGAAATTTATGATTTGAAATTGACTTTAGATCCCGATGCGCAATTCAATGACAGCGATCTAAAGGCCTTCGATGACCTGTACTTTCGCATAAAGCTGTGTAAATCAAAGCACGCTTCCAAAATGGCGGACGTTCCTCCATGCGCTAAAGATAATTCTAACGCCGAAGTACGGCCGCGTTTACCCAAATTAGAATTGTTCACGTTTGATGGGAATATTGAAAGTTTCACAACATTTTATGAAACATTTTGCTCTTTGGTGCACAATCAAAGAGGTATCTCCAATATAGACAAATTTCATTATTTGCTGTCGTGTACAAAAGGTTCCGCACTCAGCATCGTCAAAAGTGTGCCTATAACATCGAGTAATTACGAAGTGGTATGGCAGTCATTGCTTGATAAATATCAGGACAATAGAATGCTAGTAGGTAAATATCTAGATAAAATGTTGAATTTTCCCGCGTTAAAAACTGAGTCACCTTCCAATTTAAATAATTTTATTGAGACTTTTGATCATTCATATCGCGAAATAAATGCTCTCAACATCGATAATTTATCTAGCTATGTACTTTGTCATATAGCATTGAAAGGGCTAGACCCTAATACCCGAAAGACGTTCGAACAAAGCATTGACCAGAAAACTATACCTACTTACGAACAGCTGATGTCTCACGTACATAACCATATTAAAATCTTGGAACATTCGCAACCTAGTTCTACTGTTTCGCAAAATAGGAATTCTACACCTAACGCTAATTCAAACAAAAGAACGAGTGAGAATTACATAAGAAAAACCTTTTCTTCACAGACGCAATCTGTAAATAACAAACCGGTTTGTTTACACTGTGGCCAAAATCATATGATTTTTCGCTGTGAACAATTCCGTGAATTGACACCCGCGAAACGACTCAGCCGTGCTGATCATTTAAAATTGTGCCACAACTGCCTCAAACAAAATCATTCGTCTGCCGATTGTCGTAGTCAGTTCAAATGCTTTGCTTGTAATCAGCGCCATCATGCGTTATTGCATCTAGATACCGTAATTAATACTATCGATGCACGATCTATAGATACACATAGTGCGCACGCGCATACGAAGCTATCATTCTCGAACGTAAACAATATAAAGAACTATATGGTTCTACTTGGTACTGCTATAGTTAATGTTATTGACTCGTTTGGTAATTCGCAAGCTTGCCGTGTTCTTATCGATTCAGGCGCTCAATCGAACTTTATTACAATGGAATGTTTAGAACGATTAGGATTGTCACGACAAAAATGTCCGTATAATATTTTCGGCTTAGCCGGTAACAGCGTGAAGAATTTTGGCATGACCTCATGTACCATTAAACCGAGACACTCCGAAAATCCGACGTTTAAAATCGATGCTATTATTTTGCAAAAAATTACTTCCGACTTACCTTCGGTGGAAATTTCCGAAGAAGTTTCCCACCATTATAAAACCCTTTTGCTGGCGGATCCCTCATTTTATAAAAAATCCCCTGTTGATATTATTCTCGCAGGTGACATATTCCCTGACATCTACGACGGGAACAAAATAATCGTGAGCCCCACACTACCCGTAGCACTAAGTAGTGCCTTCGGGTTCGTATTGTGTGGAAGAATGGAAGTACCGTGTACTTCCGATGATGTCACTAACATTGCAACATTATCTTGCAATTTGGTGTCGTACACCAATGACAGTGACACCATCAATGCATCCTTAAAATCGTTTTGGGAATTAGAGGAGTCGCCGTGCGACAACCCTAAGCTCAGCCCACACGACGAACTAGCCGAGGAGATTTTTTCTAAGCAGCACTATAGGGACGAGAGTGGTAGGTACGTATCACCTATCCTGCTCGACCCGAACCGTGCCGCCCTCGGTGAATCACGTAGCCAAGCCGTGCGAAGGCTACACCATTTGGAGCGACGTTTCGCTCGAGCCCCTGAGTTGCGTACTCCTTATGTTGAGTTCATGCGCGAGTATGAAAACCTCGGACATATGCGACCATACACCGGCACAGAGCCGAGTAAGTACACAATTCCACACCACTGTGTGGTAAAAGGCTCAAGTACCACTACGCCCGTGCGAGTGGTATTCGATGGCTCAGCGGTCACTTCGAATGGCGTGTCATTAAATGACACATTGCTCACAGGTAGGAAGCTTCATCACGATATTTTAAAAATTATTTTCAATTTCCGCCTGTATGATATTTGCCTAACAGCTGATATAGCTAAATTTTATAGAATGATATCTATAATTCCCGAGGACCGCTGTTATCAACACATTCTTTGGAGGGAATCCCCCTCTGAAGAAATCAAAACGTACGAACTTCTCACGAATACCTACGGTTTACGTTCATCTGGTTACGTAGCTGTGCGCTCCTTGCAGCAGTTAGCTCAAGATGAAGGTAAAAATTACCCTCACGCTGCTAAGGTTTTAATGGAAGGTTTTTTTTGTCGACGACCTGTTGTGGTCTACACAGGACCTCGCCGAGGCCTGTACGTTACAGGATGAGCTCGTAGCTCTATTGAAACTCGGCCGCTTTGACCTGCGCAAATGGGCGAGTAACTCCCCTGAGTTACTCGCGAGAATAGACGCTGAGCAATCCGTCGCTATAAACTTTGGTGACGACACCGTGTGTTCTTCACTAAAGGTACTAGGACTGATATGGCTGCCCTCTGATGATTGTTTTTCATTCGACTACAACATGACGGACGATACCTACACTAAACGATCGGTGCTAAAACTTCTTGCAAGTATTTTCGATCCTGTTGGATTTCTATCTCCCTGCACATTTCTCGCTAAATGTATAATGCAAGACTTGTGGAAACTTAGTCTTGGTTGGGACGAGTCCCTCCCAACTCAATTGCGGGAAAAATGGTCAATGTATATAACATCATTATCGAGTCTCTCGTCTATAAAAATCGAACGGCACTTGCTTATGCCGAAATTCTGTGAGGTACATTTAATTGCATTTTGTGACGCATCAACCCGTGGTTATGCGGCATGTGTTTACGCTCGAAGTGTCGACCCAAATAATAAGGTGAAAACCAGACTACTTATCAGTAAAGGTAAAGTCGCACCGATCAAACCTCTTACGATTCCACGACTCGAACTTATGTCAGCTGTTTTGTTATCTAAATTAATTTTATTCATTCAAAAAATATAAATAATATAAACTTTCAAGTAACGGCTTTGACCGATTCCAGTGTTGCACTCGCTTGGTTACAAACACCTCCTTACAAACTTCAAACCTTTGTGTCTAATCGTGTCACTCAAGTAGTGGAGGTAGTTCCGTCGAATAGCTGGTATCACGTGAGAAGCGAAAACAATGCCGCTGACATTTGTTCGCGTGGCGCCATGCCGACTCAGCTCGTAGCTGATTACGAGCAATGGCTTCACGGACCAGATTGGTTGGCTGATGACGTTCATCAGTGGCCAATCAGTCCGTTTTACATAAAAGATGACTCGGAAATATTAGAGTTAAAATCAAATAATGATACTTTCTCCTGTCTATCTCAAACATTAACTGACGATTTTTCAAAAACGTTTTTTGAAAGGTATTCCTCATTCACGAAACTTCAACGTGTTCTTGCATGGTGTTTACGATTTGTAAAAAACTGCAGACTCACAAAAAATGAACGTTTGTTTGGACCCTTATCAATTGGCGAGTTGAATGTGTCGCACGATCTTATAATTAAACTTACACAAAATACCTATTTTCGTGACGAAATAGATAAACTTAAAAATAACAAATATGTTCCGTCGTTACGGAAGTTAGCACCCTTCGTCGATTCCCATGATTTCCTCAGGGTGGGGGGTAGGTTATCCCAAGCTAAACTACCTTACAATAGCAAACATCCTCTGCTATTGCCTAAAAAATGTCACGTAACTTTTCTAATAATCAATTATCTTCACGTCATGTACCTACATGTAGGACCTCGCTCATTACAAGGTATATTGTGTAAACGTTATTGGATAATTTCCGCGCGCAATGTAATCCGTAGTGTGTTGTCGAAATGCATCGTATGCTTTAAATGCAACCCTACATCGATTCAACCCCATATGGGTACTTTACCCGCCGAAAGATTGATACCTAACAAGGTTTTTGATCATGTCGGTTGTGACTTAGGTGGTCCGTTCCTCATTAAATCGAGTAATAAACGCAACACAAAGGTTCTAAAATGCTACATGTGCCTTTTTGTGTGCTTTTCCACAAAGGCCGTGCATATTGAAGTCTTAAGCGATTTATCAGCTGATTGTTTTCTAGCTACACTTGATAGGTTTGTAGCGCGACGCGGCCTATGCTCGTGCCTACATTCAGATAACGGTACAAATTTTGTCGCCGCTGCAAAACATTTGAAGAATGTGGTAATCTTTTTTAATAAATATAATGACCCGATTGCTGAAGGCTGTGCTTCTCGGTCTATTGATTGGAAAAATATTCCACCTACAGCTGCGTCGATGGGCGGACTGTGGGAAGCCGGGATTAAGTCAGCCAAGCGTCATCTTCTTCAGGCAGTAGGAAATAAGGTGCTCACATACGAGGAGCTCACTACTGTCTTTTGTAAAATCGAAGCAGTGTTAAATTCACGTCCTCTGTGTCCATTGTCTAACAGTCCCGATGAGTTTGAAACATTAACACCGGGTCATTTTTTAATAGGTCAAAGCTTACTCGCCGTACCCGAGTACAATGTTGAAGACGTGAGTGTGAACCGGCTGTCACGTTGGCAATACGTTCAAAGGATTTCCCAAACGTTTTGGAAAAAATGGTCCGATGACTACCTACATACATTGCAACAAAGAGCAAAGTGGCACACACATTCTCCAAATCTCATGGTTGGCGATTTAGTTCTCATTAGATCTGATCTAACTCGCCCACTCAATTGGGTTCGGGCCAAGGTAGAACGTGTTCATAATGGTCCTGATGGGGTAGTTCGTGTTTTAACTTTGAGGACGCAAAAGGGACTATTAAAGAGACCGGTAAATAAAATCTGTCCTTTTCCTTATTCGAATTGATAAGTTCATAAACTATACTAAATAAATCTTATTCATCTTATCATATTTACTTATGTAGCATCTTATTATATTTACTTATGTATAATTAGTAATTACTTATAAAAAAATATATATTTAGGTACACTATTCTGCCTATTAGCAACATTTCCATTGCCGTAGAAATTTCTTTCTTATTTCATGTACATTTATCTACTGGAAATTATCATGATAATTTCGGTGGGGGGAATGTTCGATCTTTGCTCATTTTTAACTAAAGGGTAGATAAATTGTGTTTGCCATCCGCTTTTTCTGCGACTGCCGTCGTTTGAAATCGGTGGTGGAGGCACCCCACCCCCCGCCCGCCCTCGCATCATCCTTGCCTGCGCGGGCGCGCATCACCAGTGTCCTTGGACGACCGCCCTGATTCGGTCGTGATCTCATCCTTGAGCTGCTATCCGTGATAGCCAGGATTACGAATTTCATACATATTCCTGCCGTGCAGACAATATTGTGTGTGTGAGACGTTCTCGCAAACAGTGCTGTGCCATTTTCGATACCTAGCTGGTGTTTGGACTTTACAACGCTGCTCCATCATCTCCACGCCATCCAGAAACCTCTGTGCCGATCCATCTTTACAGACGACGTGTGGAAGCAATAAGGTTGGTGGTGGACTTGATTTATCTACTTTTGTGAGCAAAGATCTTTTCCAAATTCTAGTGGGTATATCGTTTATGTACAGGCTTAAATTTTACATACTTAGGTCCTTCGAATCTTCCCAGCCCTAACAGACTCCACAGTACTAATCACTATTTCAGCTACAAATCCACGATTCACTTTCGAAACTATGTTTGAAAAACATATACAAAACTGACCTTTTGTTGAAATCACGGGAGCCTTTCAACGCGATATTTTTGCCTATATTTTTTTGTCAGTCGCGTAACCAATTCATTAAAATTCGGTCGGCGCGCTCGGTGTATCCGCACAAATCAAAAAGTTCCCATTTTTTCCCGAACACGATGCAGTTACGATTCGCTGCCATTTTTTTGATCATGTCTACAAGCTTTTGTTTTTCCATTAATCTCGATGCTTTATTGGATTATAGTATGTATTTGTATTGGAATATAAATTGTTTTTGGTGATAGTGTTAAGGTATTTTGTCTTACTTTGTGGTTGCTTTGTGTTCAATTTCAAGTTCAATTTCAAGTATGTACGATTCCATTGAAGCAGGATGGAGCTAAACTGACCAATCACACAGCATTATGAAAAAAAAAATCAATCTTAATGTGTTGTTTGACTATCTCAATGCGCTGTTGTTGGTGAATCGGGCTCCGCACTACCCCGTTTCGCTTCTTTGGAAACGCGCCCTTAGGGTCAGGTTGTTAGTGTGATATAATATTTGTATTTCCATTGCTTATTTGATTTAATAATCATTTAAGTCTGTAGTCAATCCTAAGGTCTTAAATTCACGACTCCATTATTATATATTTATTAACCCCCAACGCAAAAAAAGGCTATAGGCTAGGTAATAAGTTATGCCGCAATGTGTGTCTATGACTGTCTGTAGCATTGTAGCTTGTAGCATACAAATCAACCGAAATCTAAGCTTTTTTTGTTGAATTTGCTTAGGCGACGCGGGTTCTTAGCTACAATCAAATAAAAAATCTGTCAGGGCTTAAAACTTTTTAAATTGTTATTTAACTTGTTTAACCTATTCAAACATTTGCCGTTAACTATTGTAATAACACGAAAAACATGCTAAACACCTTTAAAATGTAAATATTACTTGTAACTAACTTTAAAACAAAATTCAAACAACTTAAATTTTAATCCCTTACAGTTCCAGTTTTAGTTTGAAAACAAAAGTAAATTTTACACAGAATAAGTCAGTTTTGTAATTCAGTACACGGCGAGCTTCAAAGTGGAGCTTAAAAAGGCTTTCATCAATTAAATATTGAGGATGACAACCTTTGACGACGATGTGACGTCACAGACTTCTTACTCCATTGTGCTCTATAAGATAACGATCTCCTTCAAAGCCTTGGATACGATTCAGTAGCTCCTTAACAATTGATATTTATGATACGATGCTTAAAGAGAAAAAGCTGCTTTTGAGAAAATCTGATGATTAATATAGGAAATGTAATATGTAAAGCAAAAAATCATAAACCTAATTGAAGACTGGTTAATTTCTATGTTTAGAAAACTAATACGTGAGTACAGTCAACGTTAACTATGTTTAAAGTTTTTAACTTATTAAGTACAATAACATAAGGTGACAAGGTGTCAACATATTTATGACGTCGACTGTACATGAACAGTTATTTCCTAATCCAAAAAGTATCAAAACTGAAAATTAAATTTAGTTGAAACATGTTACTTTAAGTAATTTGATAAAAATTGTGTCGCCCGAGATATTCCTGGCCCGGACAGAGGCTAACAATTGTTGAAAACCCGCGATTGTTTGCCGGAATAATGTTCAACTTTGTAATTCAGATAATGGGCACTCTCCAAAATAATATGTCACAATGTTTAGTTCAATGTTTCAGCTGAAATTTAGTTTAAAGTTTGTTTAGTATACTCGTAACAGTAAGTACGTATTTTAACTGACTAAAATTAGATGTAAGTTTTACACGTGTTGTGTTTTTTCAATGAGGAAAAAAAGCAAGTATAAGCCTGTAATGTCCCACTGCTGGACAAAAACCTCTCATCTCATTGAAGATATCAGTACAGTGAGGAGGATTAGGCACAATCACCACGCTTGCCTTATGCGGGTTGGTAATCTCAAATCCGAGCCGTGTTTGAAAAGTAGGAAACATGTTTTCATTCGACCCGTGATGTGAACCCGAGACCTCAGTCTTGGCAGGCGAGTGCACATACCAATAGTCCACCGAGGTGTCTTCTCAATGAAGATATCATATTTTTTTAAAAACAATACCGACTAGAAGTTCCTGAGATTTGGTGTTGAAACAAACATAAAACAAACTCGTCTACTTTATAATGTTGGTTTACATAAATAGCTGAGACCCACTGAGAAAACTTTTACGACTAAAGGATTATGAATCAAAATAACTTTATGTAAATACAGATTACGAATGACGGATTTAAGTAAAGGTACCGGGTCGAATACAAAACAAGGGAACCTTCGCTAATGCTTCTAAATTTATGATTCGGTATTGAGCCTCGTTGTCGTCCAAATCGACATTTTATCAATTCAACCCTTTGTTTATTTAGTGAAGACAAGTAACTGATCGTTGTCTTTGAAAACAAGGAAATAGAACTTGGAATAATGTCCAAGGATGTTGTTTTAGGAGTGCAAGGGTTGTTCGGATAATAGACACTCGTTTTCATAATTATTGTAACCTCTAGACAAGTGGCAATCTATTTGGTTATGTTCTACGAGTATCAAAATGTATGAAAGTCACGGGATAAGCAGGTGATCATGACACATTGCTACACATTTTGGCAGTAGACAACCAAATAGAATGCTGAGTGATTGCCACTTGTCTATAGATGAAGTTGATACCAAAATCCATTATCAATTTTTAAATTCTACTTACTTACTATGCTTGTATTTATATGAGTTAACCTTAAATGTACTTAATAGACGATCATTTCATATTCATACCGAAAGTTAAGCTCTCCTTTTTGTGACAATCTAAATATTTATTACTTACAAAGTCAAATGCTCAAAGACAGAATTAACAAAAGCGTTCGTCTAAGTACCAAGCTTTGATGTCAAAATACATAATTTGTTCTTATCGAAATAAAAAGTAGTGAAAAGAAATCCAACAAAAGTAGGTACCTATTATATTTTCGCATTCACCCGTTAAATCCTGAAATTTAAATTTGTCTCACATTTCAAAGGTCTCCATACCTTTTTATGTAAATAGAATGAATATATTTACAAGAATGCCACTCAATTTGCAAGGCCCTTTGGACGTGGAGCTTAATACTTTAACTAATTTAAGCTATTCTCAAATTTTGTTCCCAAGTTTATTTTTATGAAATAAGAATTAAAGTAATCTCTTCGAGGTTTTTAATGTCAAAATAATTTTGGACTTTTTATAAGTTAGATGATTTTAGGTTATTAAACTAATTTCTTGGAAAAGTTATAATTATCTTATATAAACATTATTTATTTACTTTGTTATTGTCGTTGAAACTCCTCAATATTTTTAATTTCATTCGAATTCTCAGTTATAATAATAAACTCACGCAAACATTCATCGATCAAAGTAATTTATATCAATATTAAAATGGAGTGAAATGTAGTAGAATGTAACAGATAATACCTTTTCTAACCACAACAGGCATTGCCCACAAAGTATTTATTTATTTCGTTCAACATACCAGAAATACTGTAGCATTTGAATTCGTGAAGCAAAAAATAATAAAGTCTTTCCTTATAGGAGGGAGGATCATCCCTTCATAAATAGAATCCCGTAATGGATAGGGATATTCGAAAATTAAGCTTAAATGGCTTGAAAATTCACCTTGAACCCTGAGTGGAATAAAGACCTACAAATTACTTTTGTTTCAGAAATTCGTGGTTTTGTATTATTTTCCGTTTATTTTCTTGGTTTTAACTAAGAAATTAGAGCCATTCAGTGAAAAAAGTGACAATTTCTCTATAGCGAATTTACAAGTTGTGAGCCTACGGTTTATGCGAGCAAAAGTAGTTTTAAATTGAAACTACATTTACTACGTTAAAACATGTGGAGATCGCATCCAATAGTCTTATATATTATTTTATCAACGAAGATATATAGCTTATTTTATCAACTCATTGAAAAACCTACTACAAAACAACCAAAATTTGGGTCCGGCTAAAAATAGTATATTAAAAGTTAAGTTTATAACGCGGTTTTTATCTCCAATGCCATCACAAACAAAATCGATTTAATGTTAAAAGTGTCAATTCTTCTTTCCCCACAAAACATATTTCCTACAGAAAAAATACACGTAACAAAAGTTAAAGTTTGGTGATTGAAAGTGGTATTTTATCTCGAACACGAATTTATAGAGGGTGGTCGTCCAATTGATAGGGTGCTAACCACCCTAAGGGCCAAGATAAGGATTATGGTCTTTCAGGAACACCCGTAGGGGTTTTCTTAAAGTTTTTTTTATTCGAGACGCTAACGTGTCGCTCTTTTCAATAGTAGGGGCGATAAGAAAGTGAGCGATCGACAATAATAATTGTTTTTTGATGTCGACTCCGGAATAGGGATTCGATTTCAGATGCTTCTTGCATTTCTATACTTAAGAGTATACAGGGTGTTTTATTTAAATCGGCCAATCTGAATCAGTCAGTGGGCAAGATTAAAACTACAAGGGATACAAAGATATTTTCTTAGAAACCTACCATATTTTATATCTTATTCTAAGACTGTTTGATGACAAGTTTCCGTTTTAAGTAATGGAGTGAACTAAAAAATATTAATCGTTATATGTGTTCCGAATCTTTTACTGAAATTAATGAACTTTTAAATAACCGACCCCGAGAGCTGCAATGCCCTCGAAACGTCGGGACATAAAAAGTAAGTTATTACTTTCTAACGCGAAAACAAGAGAGAACGTTTACTAAATAATATTAATCAGTTAATAATATTAAGCAGATAATTATATCTGCATAATCAAATGATCATACTCTCAAACCTATCATACATAATACACACTCATTCGAACACCCTGAACACATTCTACCTGATTTCAATCATCAAAATCCCATCCGATATCTCTCGATGCATTGAATAGCCTATTCGATTTACTTTCTATTGATTCAAGTATTCGATTACCACGTGAGAACTAGAACGCTGAAACTTGGCTGTAACAAGAAAAATGAATTTGTCCACCTATTCTTTGGTGTGCATTTTTATGCTTGAGAGAGCAGAAAACCTGAATGAATAAAGATGACTCGATCAGAGATACGTTTTGTAGATTCATAGAGTGATATTATATGAAGTATAGAGACTGCTTTAATAAAGGTCACGTTGTCATACATTAATGTACAGTCAACTACAAACAATGGTAAACACATTCAATTTTACAAAGTACCTTAACACGCTTAATTATGGAATCTTTAGTATTGGAATGTTTTGTAATATTGAAAGTGTTTGTACATTTTTGTAATTGACTGTACCTCTCAATTTATCTAGTCATTTCCATTGCAGTGATTGTACACGTCTTTTAGGAAAAAATGCCTTACCTGTATCCTAACGTTATAGCTACATTCTCATACATTCCTTCTCATACAGCCTGATACATTCTCATAATTATTGCGCTCCGACAAACAAACAAATTAACAATGAAACGGTATGAGATTCTTTCTCTCACTTACTAATTGCTTTTGAAAAAAGCGGCCAAGTGCGAGTCGGACTCGCCCATGAAGGGTTCCGTAGCAGCGAGTAACATAATAAAGAAGTTCTTGAAATAAATGTTTTTTTATTTACATTTGAGTTATTGAATGAATAATCAGTATTTTTTTGCGGTTTACGATTTATGTCGTAAAAAAAAAACTACTAACTAGACCTCGTTCAAACCAATTTTCGGTGTTAGATTACATTGTTATGTACATCATATATTTTTTTTAGTTTTATCATTCTCTTATTTTAGAAGTTAGAGGGGGGGGGGACACACATTTTACCACTTTGGAAGAGTCTCTCGCGCAAACTATTCAGTTTAGAAAAAAATGATATTAGAAACCTCAATACCATTTTTGAAGACCTATCCATAGATACCCCACACGTATGGGTTTGATGAAAAAAAAAATATTTTTTTCATTTCTAAGTATGGGAGACCCCCCTAAAATTTTATTTTTTTTCTATTTTAGTGTGAAAATATTAATGCGGTTCACAGAATACATCTACACACTAAGTTTCAACAACATAGCTCTTATAGTTTCGGAGAAAAAAGGCTGTGACATACGGACAGACAGACAGACAGACGGACGGACAGACAGACAGACAGACATGACGAATCTATAAGGGTTCCGTTTTTGCCATTTGGCTACGGAACCCTAAAAAGGAAATTTATTTATTTATTTATTTATTTATTTATTTATTTATTTATTTATTTACATTAAATTACTGACTGTACTTACAGCATAGCCAAAACGTACAGAAAGCCAGCACAATACACATACATTATATTAAACAAAGATAACATAAATAGTCAAATTAGGACAACACACTAACCTTTTACATTTGAAATATAACAGACACTCCATAGTAAAATCTAATAAAAAATTAAACATAAAATCAAATTTGGGAACAAAAACTTATGCATTTATTTGTGAAGGTGGATAAATTTGTATTGAATAGATCGATGTCAGGGTTCTGAGCGATTAAGGCGTTAAGCAGATGAATGGCCTGAGCTGTAGGAGCGAAGTGCGAGGTGTTGGTGCGCGTCAGCGGTGGCGCGAGGAGGCGGCGCACGTGAGCACGGCGCACCCGCGCGGGCACCACCAGGCCGCACTGTGAGAGAGTACTGGGGTTATTAATTTTATTGTTGAATAAAAGATAATAATGCATTATTATGCAGAACTTCCTACGGGCCTCCAACGTGTTCAACCCTATCATGCCTGTCACAAAAAGAGACGGATATAGGTACGGGTAGTATCCATACAGCTTCTTATACAGATACCGTGCGAATTTTTTCTGGACTCTTTCAACGAGGAGCTTATATTTTACTTCGTGAGGATCCCACACAATGGAATTATACTCCAGCTTACTTCTTACGAAGGCGTAGAAGAGAGATAAGATGGTGCCTCTGTCATGAAATCTGTGCGACTGCCTCATGACAAATCCCAACGACCTATATGCTCGGGCACACACATCAACAATATGATCGTTGAAAGTCAGCCTAGTGTCGAGTGTTAAACCTAAGTCACGAATGGAGGTGACGCGTTCCAAAGGAATACCATTTATGTGGTACGGATATGAAATGGGCGAACGGGATCCAGTGAAGGTAATAATTTTGCACTTAGATGTGTTAAACTCGAGTTGGTTTTGCTCACTCCATGCCACAACACTGTCGATATCCCTCTGCAACGCCTCACAGTCACTGGCATCCCCTATCCCCAAGAACAGCTTCAGATCATCAGCAAATAGAAGGCGCAAAGCCCTTCGGACTACACTCGGCAAGTCATTGACCATGATCAGGAACTCGGTCGGGCCGAGCGTGCTTCCTTGACTCACTCCAGAACGAATCGCGTATAGGACCGAACGCCACCATAGCAGCTGGACATATTGCATGCGACCACTGAAAGAGCTTGCAAACAATTTAACCGTTTTCGGGGCAAAGAGGATGCACAATTTAATAAGAAATATATCGGGATGAACGCGATCAAATGCTTTTTTAAAATCGAAATAGGCCGCATCGACTTGTTTGTTCACATCCATCTCAGCTGTGACATAATCAACAAAGTTGATATGGTTTGTTACGGTGGACCTTCCTGCTCTAAAGCCGTGCTGCGCGTCACTAAGAAGCGGAGCGATCTGTCTCGTGATTTCACGATTCAGCACGGACTCGAACACCTTGCCAAATGCAGACAGTACGGCAACAGGACGGTAATTAGTGACCTCTGACCTAGAACCGCTCTTGTGGATAGGAGTAACTTTCGACAACTTCCACCTATCAGGATAAATCGACGTCTCTAATGCCAGATTAAAAATAAATAAAAGTGGTAACTTAAAAATCTCATAGCAATCCTTAATAACGAATGGAGGAATACCATCAGGACCTGCCGAGGAACAAGCACGAAGACGGCGCACCGCGAGCCCTATATCCCGAAGGCTAATGTGGTCAACTGCGATGCGAGAGTGGCAGGGAGAGGAGGAAGCCCGCCGCTCGGCCTCCTCAATAGATAGTGAAGGGGGTGTACTTAAAAATACCGACTCGAAATAATCAGCGAATGCATTAGCTGCTTCAACACCCGATAACGTATTGCCTTTATAGTTGTATTCGCAAGTCGACTGTCGAACGCTTTGCTGGTCCCCGATGAATTTCCAAAAGTGTTTAGGATCACGCCTTATATCTTTCTCTGTTCGGTTTATATATGTGTCGTAAGATTCATGCATTAATAATTTAACTCTATGTCTGTAAAATTTGTACATTTCCCAATTAAATTCTTTATTTTCCAGTCTGAACCGCCTCAGGTGAAAATATTTGTTTTTTATATTATTAATTACTTCAGGTGTAAACCAAGTTGGGTAATGATATCGGTTCCCTAGTTTCGATCGTTTGTACGGAACACAACAATCTATACAAGCAGATAATGTATTGTAAAAACTCCCAACAGCCTCATTGACATTGTTAGCGCGATATATGTTTTCCCAATCTGCGGAAGCAAGGGCATCATATAACAAATGGAAGTCTGCCTTACGGAAGTTCCATTCTAGAGGTATATAATTATAGTATCTTAAAACCTAGAAAAAAGTAATTTCTTTATTTATTTCTTTTACATATTGAAGAAATAAAAAAGAAACAAGCTACAAACGTATCTACAATTAGCTTTATAAAAGAGATTCCGACTCCATCTTTCAATTCAGAGAAATTAATATCCCGACGATACAAAGCATGAGTAAAACGTTACGTGGCTAATAAAAACAGATGATCTTTTACTAGCAAAAGCCGCAATCCGGTTGTTCTGTGTGATGGATGATCGCGGGATTATATGATTTGGCATTAAACTGAGGGCCCGGTGCTTACGAAGAGTATAAATGACTGATTGGTTACTTACTCGTTAAGATAAATGTGTTTGTTTACGAGTGTCTGTCAAATTACGTTTACAAGTGAGTTCTTGTGTTAATATACTAGGCTGTGTCTTGTGGTGCTAAGGTTCAGATAAGCTTCACGAAAAAACCACATAATATTTTCTTATGTCATAGATTCTTTTTAAGCTATTGCATAGCTTCTATCTATCGCGGGCCTTGAGCGCGGGGACCGAGTCCAGAAATTCCGTAACGAAAAAACCTCACGCTTCAATCAAAACTTCACGCTCCTCAAACATTGCCTACGTATATGCCCAGAACACAACGTTAGCGCGATGCAGACATTCAGCACACTAACGCCATCTAGTGATATAAAAAATAACTATGCAATAGCTTTACCGCGGCAGTCCCCGAGTGCCACACGTCTTTTTTTTTATTGAAACTTCGTTTACAGTTTACACTTCGATTTTATTTTACATTATTACCTGACGTTTCGGCTCCTTTACAGGAACCGCATGTTCACAGAAGACTGAAGTGTTATGCGTCTATACAAAAAATATCGCAGCTACCGCCAAATACATTTTGAACGCTATCACACCATCAGGGATTATTTTTCTGTTTATCAAATCGATAGTCACTCCTCTTAAATGTGGTCTAGTCAAAATGTAAAAACTAATGTTGAATTTTCTTTTTTCAGTTTGTTAGACGGCGTCGCCTTCGCCGCTTCCGTAAAGGTACGTGTATACTTTACTCTAACACACTTCAGGTTTTCATTTCACTTCTGATTGATTACTACGTCTTCAGTTATGACCCTTGTCTTGGTATTGGTATTCATAGATATTTTATTAAGATGCTGCTTTTTACTAATCTATTTCTACTTCTATTATTCTGCACAAGCACTACATAACTGAATCATAATACTGGTATTAAAAATTCAATACACATTTCTTCTTAAAACACACAAACCAATACGAATACGAAATAACATCAAAACAAGTAAATCAAAGCAATTTTCAAAAAAGCAAACAGTTACCACACATTAAGAAGGAAATCTCACAAAGTCTTTGCTCTTTGCTCTTTCCAAGGTGTTGAATACAATATTATTAGGGCGCGAAAGCGGCATGAATTCGTTTCCTTGTGCCGGGAACAGGAAAAGTGAATTTGTCGGTATAAGAATGTCTTCCGGTCGAAGCAACGTGGAAATTTCCTTTTGGTTGAGAAATGTAACGCAGAATGCTGTGATTGCATTTTCACGGTAATGATAAAACAATCACTATTCTAACTGTCGCACTCAAAGTTGCAAATGATGAGGTTAATATGTGATTTTTATATGTAATATAATGTGACTGTAAAATGTATGTTAGGTTAAATGAATGTCACTTGTCGATTTACTTGACGTCTCTGAGTGCAGTAGTAATAAAACTAAACCTAGAGTAGGTTAATGGGATAAACATAGTTGTTGGCGACGACGTCTGGGTGTCAATTATATATTCTTACTAGCTGCGCCCCGCGGTTTCACCCGCGTTGTACCCGTTCCCGCGGGAATTTCGGGATGAAAAATAGATGTTGGCCGATTCTCAGACCTACTCAATATGCTCACAAAATTTCATGAGAATCGGTCAAGCCGTTTCGGAGGAGTACGCGAACGAACACTGTGACACGAGAATTTTATATCTATACTAATATTATAAAGCTGAACAACGCGGGTAATACCGCGGGGCGCTGCTAGTATAAGATAAAGTATTTGTGTATGTATATGTAATAGGATCAGATAGTTAGATTCCATAATAAAAGCTTAGAGCTTAGTTTGGGTGTAATTAACCGTGGGTGAATTTGTCCAGGTATATTAAATTATATATTAGGATTATTTGTAATCTTATAAAAATAGAATTATTACTTGTAACAATATGAGTATACAAAATAAAAATCTTCACTTTTTAGTGTAAAATCACAAAATAATAGACAAAAGCATCTTTGTAATAACAAATTCTTATTACACAATACACGGCGTCTTCACGCTTTTGTTTCGGTTACAACAACTAACTTTGAAATTAATATCCTTGACTCATAAACAACGCTATCACGTTCCAAAGATTCTATTTATCAACCCAATTCTCATTACGTTAAAGATTAAATTACCTTAATCTGTCAACTCTAAGAAACTCAATGTAAAATCGAACTAAATAAGAAATTGAATCGGGGTCTGTCTAGACTTTATAACGATAAATGTGACGGATAAGATGCCTTCTACGAGTTGGCAAAAATGTTTCATCAACCATTGCCGTTTGGGAGAGTCGCTTTACGTTTCTGTTAGGAGGGAAGCAGCATTGTATTCCGCGTGGAATGTAATTGTCTTTCATTTTAGGATTTCTCAGTGGGGGTTGCTAATGGAAGAGGGCACCAGTAGTCACGAAGTCTCAATTAGATCGAAGCGAGCTGGAACCCTTTGCTGTAATTTTATGTAGTTAGCGCAAATGCGTCTGTACATTGACCTGGGAATAACTTTCAGCGCTCTTATTGTTTTAGTTTTAAAGTTTAAAATTAGAAACGTAAGTTATTTGAATTGTTTGGGAATTTGGTAAGTGTTTTAGGCGTAGTTAGGCATCGTTAACATTGAGCAAGTTTACAAGCTCTCCACAAATGTCTGCACAAGACAATTCCTCTAAAGTCTTTTCTCTTATCATTAAAGATAGAAACCTTCTTCCATTTTACTTTGTAAACTAACATCGCCCCGCAGTTTTACCCGCGTTGTGCCCGTTCCCGGGGTAACTTTAGGATCAAAAATAGCCTATAATCTTCCCGTTGGATGTCGCTATCAGGTACAAAAAGAAATAATGAAATTGGATTGGTAGTTCAAACAAACAAAAAAGCCGCATTTGGCCCACGCAGTATTGTAATCCTACTAATATTATAAATGCGAAAGTTTGTGAGGTTTGTATGTTTGTTATTCATTCACGAAAAAATCTACTGAACAGATTTGGATAAAACTTATATTAGTTATACATGAGAATTACTCATGGGATACATTTTGTCCCGAAATTCCTGCGGAACCGGGTTCAACGCGGGTTACACCGCGGGGCGCAGCTAGTTGAGTAATAATTATTTGTTAAAACGGTAACTTAAGAACGACGGAGGATACTGTTGAGCTTTCCTCAACGTTTCAATTAATTGTTAAATAATTGGCTCATAATTAACTAAGTATACTTGTATACTTTATTTTAGACTTTCCTCTTCCTAATCCTACACATTTTTCCTTCTATTAAACAAATCATGTGATATCTCATGAAGCACGTAAAAGCCTGATAAATCCGACAGATATAAAACATTTGTTTGTATTTATGTATAGATGTGTAAAGCCAAGCCTTGCATGTTATCGCGCTAACCTGTCGGTATTGCCAGATTATAAAGGTTCCCGTACAGTGGGATACAGTCGAAGTTATATAATGTTAACGCTTTTCACCTTATGCCCACGAAGTGATGATAAATATATTCATTCATTCATTTCAAAATATATAGAAGAAGGCGCTCTATATACATAGTTTAATATCCATTATTAAAATTTTATATTTATTAAAACCAAACTGACTACATTTTGGTTTTAGAAACATACCTACATAGATTTGAGCAGCATTTTACTGTCTTATAATGTTTTTCAAAAGTGGTTATTATTGTATAACTAATAGTTATACAATAATAACCATTAATATATTGAGAACATGTAATTTTTAGCTAGATCTATTTTAAAAATCAAAGTGTCTATTTACTATTGAAACACAAGTTAAATATATGTTACGGGAAATGTACTGTACCCTTTACATTCACAGTCAATACAGTAAGAGGCTTAACAAAGCACTGTTGAGTTATTGTATCTGTATTGTCGTTGACACGGTCAAATATACTTTTATCCCACGTATGACCATCTCTTTCACACACATGAAGCCGTCATGCTAAAAAAGAGATAGACCTATACTAATGTGTATAAACATAACTACTTTATAAATATAGGTTTATAATCGAACCGCATTAAATTGCAATTAATTTGCCGTCTATGTTCTGAAAATAATTTGGGTTTTATTGTAATTAATTAAAATTGAGATTTTGTTTTGTTGTGATGCATGCATTTTGATTCTCTTTATCCAATTTGTGTACGTTAATGTTGTGGAAATAAAGAATTATGCGGTTGTATTGGCTTTTAAATGTACTTAACATCATTAAAGAAATAAGACGTCTTTTCGTACTGAAAATTCTTACGTCACAAGGGTTAATAGGCAAAAATATTATGAAGCGTAAGAATGACATCCAATGGCAATAATGTAGGTATATATGTTTTTTAAATGAATTATTCTTCAAAATTAATTAATCAAGATTATTATCAACGTGCATCTCAGCCCTTACTTGGATGGGTGTTGGGTGTAAAATGCGCTGTGCAGTCCGAACTATACGGTATAAAAGTTATATTTTTTAACGGGAAACAGCTTTAAACTTTACACCTTGATAACTTAAGTACAGTTTTTAATTGGAAGGTAGTAATTTCGTGAAAACAAAACGATCGGATTGAAACCAATTATCGTTCGCGTTTGGATATTCGAAAGTTAGTAACAGGTGCAAGTAACGTCTCTTTTTAAGTCACAGGCGATTATAATATCAATATATTAATGAAATTATTAGTTATATTAATACTCTGAAACTTTACTAAAATTGATATGTTATATGCGATGATTGCAGTACTGTGTAGAGAAGTCTGTTATCACTTAATTATGTAAGCAGTTTTTACAAAACTCACAGACTTTCGGCGACGATCGATACAAAAACATTCGGTGACCGAAGTTGACACGAGTTCGGCGACCGCCTATTCCAGCAAAGCTAAAATCCGTCCATATTCAAAGACAAAGATAAACATCTAAACACAATTTTAACCCACACATTGGTGTATTAGGACCCCATATCTGAAAATATCCAAACCCAAATCAGAAAACTGATAAATCTCCATTACTTGCACCTTACGCCGTATTTTAATCCGTGGCTGTTAGAGAATAAATCACGAATGGTCCCGACGGCGAGTCATTAGTGGCGACCACCACGTAGAAGCCCCGATTGAATTGTGACCATGTACCAATAGATTTGCCTACCACCTCTCGCTGCACAATACTATTTCACAATTTCTATTACGACGCCACTATCTTGTCCTAATAAATTCAGTTTTACTATGATTTGTTAAAGGAAACATTATCTGGAGCTCGTTTTGTAAGGATATATCGTTGGAATAGTATTTTAAAATTATTATGGAATTATCTTTTGTTCTTTATGTTGCCTTTTGTGATAAACTGCAGTTCTCAATAGATCTGAGAAAGTTAAGATAAGTACAAAAACTTAACGCTCTGTCTCTTACTTATGTTTCATTCAAATGCTTTACACGACGCGACAAGCGCTCGCTACTCCGTCTCCTCAACCAGACTTTACGTCCTCATAGATGTTTCATGTGTTTCCTCCTCACTGTACTGATATCTTCAGTGAGATGAGAGGCCTTTGCCCAGCAGTGGGACATTACAGACATACTTTTTTCTTTTTCTTTTATGCAAAAGGAAAAGGATTTTTATCCTGAGGCGAGGTTGATAGTAGTTTATAATTAACTTTCTTGCGAATAAGAGAGGTTACACCACAAAGCGCGTGTGCCGACGTACCGAGACTCGCAACAGCCACTTTGACTCCAATTACCTAAGGCTCGATGCTTTCAATTTTCCCGAGGCTTTCATCTAAGTACTACCGATAATGGTAATAGAGAATGTTAGTGTTTATAGTTCACGTAGCGTTATGGCGTCTGCAGTCTGTAGTAGTTTCTAAAGTAGTTTCTGTGTTACTGTAAATATTTACAATCTGATGCAAAAATATAACTAGTTATTTTACTAGTTAGTTATTTTTTATCAAACTTAATTTGTATATGTATTTTTTATTAATTAATAATATTATTACCTTTCACTGATGACACTGCTATCCATACTAAGATTTTCTAATCCTTCGCTACGAGATTTTAACCAAGCAATTAAAATAAATGTAAATATACATACATAATTGTTTTTATTGCAAAATAATATCGTATACTCTACTTTCCTTGATCAAGAAGATTATAATGTAGAACACATCATCATATTCAAAAATACGAGTATCTAAGAAAACCGAGCAGTGTTTGTAAAACATTTTAATATCCAATATGCGCTGTACTCTTTTCATTTACGACGTTCTCGACTTTACGACAAGTTGAGAAAATGTAGCATTAAATTATACTGTTAAAATACAAGACAATGAAAACGTTAGCTGTGGTAGAAATACAAGTAAGTAGTTTGATATTTTTTAAAGAAGAAAGCGCTTTCCGGTACCACTGTACTTACAATCCAGACATGAAAATTTATTCAGGTTTGACGTATCGTACAGTATGCTAATTCAGGAAAACTATCTTATGATAATAGATACGAGATGTTCGTCTTGCTACATGGCTACTGAATGAAGATCTATAGTTGGTTAGTCAAACGCACGGAAGAGCTTCGCTTTACCGTGCGTAAGACTAAGTACTCACTTACTCTTCTCTATTTCGTAGTTGAACAGGGTCTGTTCACAGACCTGTTCAGAACAAGTGTAAGTTTGTATCTCTGTCACTCGCTACCAATGTATATGAAGGATGATGTACTGAAACTGCCGACAAATAAACAACAAACTGTATACTGGTAATATGAGAGAATGAACACTTAAACTTCAGTAAGTCTCGACTAACCGACTATCTACTTCTCATTCATTCATTCATTTCGAGGTAAGTGAATGGTGTCGGAGTATTTAGACCGCCCAAAGGCCTTTGACATGGTCTAGCGAATGAAACAATCGGGACCGACTGTTTAACGTGTCCTCAGACGCAGCATCTACCTTTAGAATCCGTTAAGCAAGATATTTCTCCTAAACTGTATCTATTAATTATCTTGACGGACGCTCCTGTAACGAAACACATCATACTTTCTCTAAAGTATCATGATTTTACGACTATAAACCTTATTTTTTACTACCTAGCTAAATTAATTTTAGTAGCACAACCGCATTAGGTATATTTTAAAACTATGACTGCCGCATTATCCTCGTTAATAACTTTAGCATAATTCAAAATAATGCCGCGGAATTATAAATACAGGAATTTTCACTGCAGTGTCCACCACTAAAGCTAATATAATTTTATAGGTACGTCATAAAATCCACACTAGCGATGTTAAAACAACTTATTGTTTTCAACTTTATGCATTTTATATCAAACTGAATTATGCGGACGTACTCGCATAACACTGGACGGAGTGTTTATGGTGTTAAATTCAATTTGGTTGTTTGAACGAAGTAGTTAGAGCTTTGTGGTAGTAACTTTAAAGTGGTTTTTAGTATGTTTTAAAAAAACATGCAGATATTAAGAGTTTTTTAATGGTAGTTTCATACTATACATATACTTATTTGTTACCGATTTACTGCCATGCTCCTTATCATAATATCGCATCTAATGTTTTTACATCTTTGGTCGTGTTAACAATCCACTTTGTCTAAAATCTAATTAAACGACATTAGCACTAAGGCATCGTCATAAACCTCAAACAATATAAGTATAAAATTGTTTAAAAAAAAAACTATTTTGTACGTTTAGTAATATTAAAACAAAATTAAATATCATATTTGTTCTTTATTTTTTTATACTTAACTACGAGTATTTCTATACACATACATTGAGCTCTTAAAATAACAAAATTGTGAAGGAAAATAAAACATAATGTCATACTCATGTTCCTCTCCTCCTCTGGGATCATCCCGAATGAAATTTGGAAGCTAAAATTATTAAAATTTTGACACGAGTTTATTTATTACCTTATAAACTTTATGTCAGTTGAATTTCTATGTTTACTGTATGGAAAATTAAAATTATATATAAGAAAAAGTATGAAAAATCAAAAAGAGTACTTATGGCCGAATAAGGCGGTCCGAACCCCCCTTTTTGAGAAGGATTTTTTCCAATTCTTGGAACATGTTATTGAAGATGGAAAGGATCCTTAGCATAGGCAAATGACACTGATAAGTAGCGATCGTGGCGTTACTAGCTCGGCTACTACTTGGATGGGTAGATAGGCCGATAGTGGGATTTCTATACCGGCTGCCGTCCTTCGGAGGGCACGTGAAGCCGTAGGTCCCGCTTGTTTCAATCGTTAGACCATGACTGAGGCCTATAGGCGGTCTAAAAACTTCGACACCAGGGTTGGCCACTAACCTACTCGAAGTGAATTAATGAATGAATGTGATGATTCCAATACCGCCCCTTGACCAAGCAATAGAGAATACTCTTTTCAAAGTGATGCGCAAGTGTTAGAACAATTTAAGTCAGTAATTATGTGACCGAGAGTGCATAAAAATAATATTTCAAGTTCCACAAACCAAGACAAACGACATTTGCTCCAATTTCCAACACGATACAGTCACTACTTTTATATGGTTGGAGCATAAAGTGGGTCGCTCTGCTTTGCCCATTAAGACGATATTCCTTTGTGCTAATGCTTTTCATGCATCTTTCATCTCATGCATTTTTGAAGCTATAACGCAAAGTAAATTGAATCTTATTGCTATTGTATATTATTCAAGTTATTGTCTCGAAGTTAAATTGTATTTAAACGCGGTCAATACACGTTTTAATGCAACTTTGGTTTTAGAATTGAATACTAGCTTATAACAAACCATCACAACATAGTATGAATATAAACCTACGCAAAACAAATATGTGCTTTAACTAGAAGCATTCGTATAAAGCTTGCCTGATCATTTCTCTTGTAAATAATTTACATTTTCTTCCAAAGAGTAATAAAAATATCAACAAAAAGGATACGAATCACAGCAAATGCAATTGCACAAAAGTTCCCACACCTATTTGTATACATAAAACGTAACAAACCAACTATCACCTAACTCCGCACAGAAAGCACTCTGAATTCAATAACAAAGTATTACAAAAACTCTTTTACAATGATCATTTTAAATCAGGCTGGAAAAATTACTGGGAGCACTTTTGAGTCGGCCCCAAACTTTTCTCTTTGGTGGCGCCTCTCATTATATTGTGTTCACGTTTGGACCGGGCCTGTGGCTCGATTCATACGCGGACGAAACTTCCCACTCTATTTGTTTGTTGTTCCAAGGTCAGATAACAAATAGCGCCAGGGATTATTGTGGGCACAAAAAGGAGATCAAATGGAACTATACTTACATTCCGATAGAAATGACGGCGATACTCAAACTTTTGATGGTAACTTTTGTTTTTGTGTTGTTCCTAATGGGCTATGATAGTGCTTTATTTGGTAGAATTATCGTTGAGAAACTCTCTGTGGTTGTGCGAGTTAATGATAGTTTATTAATAAATACTTATCCGTAGTACCGAAAGATACTTTCTTCTCAATTACGTATTTTCTTATTTTCTTGTAACTTTATTTTTGATTTTCATCTCTAGTATCATTAACAGCGAAAACAGTGATAGGTCAATTAGTGATTATATAAATGGTATTGCATAGTAAAATGTTTCTGAAAATGCCTTGTAAATCAAAACAAAGGCATTTTTTTTTTCAAGTGAAAAACCTTAATATTGTTAAAGTGCTTCTTAAAGTAAAGTGCTTCTTTACCATATCATCGGCGCGACAATTATGTTCTAGACATAGCAAAGGAAGTAATATGAAATATAAACTCGTTCATCTCTAATATTTCTTGGCTTGAATCCTCTGTTGGGTTGAAGCGTGCTTTGCCGCCGCGACGTCTCTACTTCAATCTTATTTTTACAATCTCACACAAAACGTCACGTTTACGGCGACCGTCCTGAGCGGAACCCGACACGAGACGCTCGTCAACTTTGCTCGCGTTGTATTATGTTGAACTCTAAATAATGGGTGAAAGGTCATGATATTATTGTGTGAGATTGTATATCTATACTAATATTATAAAGCTGAAGAGTTTGTTTTGTTTGTTTGTTTGTTTGTTTGTTTGTTTGTTTGTTTGTTTAAACGCGCTAATCTCAGAAACTACTGAACCGATTTGAATAATTCTTTTTGTAATAGAAAGCCACATTCAACGGGAAGGTTATAGGCTATTTTTCATCCCGAAATTCCTACGGGAACGGGTACAACGCGGGTAAAACCGCGGGGCGCTGCTAGTGCTAGATACTAACACACGTTCATGTTTCGTTTTATGAATGTTTTTTAGAGGTTTGTTGCTCTTTTACGCCGAACGGCTTAGCGGATTTGCTTTTGTAATTGTTAGCTTATCTTCCTATCCTGAATTAAGATTAAAGGTATTTTTATTCCTTTGCAAAATTATTTAACAATTTATCAAAGAAGTACAAAGAGTATGCTGAGAGTATTTTCACATATCGTTTAATGTGGATTTGAGTAAATATTCCTAATTAAACAAAGGTTAATAAATAAGGCATAAATAATGAAGGTTCCGAGTTAACCCTGTATCAAATTAACCCTATAATATGTGGGTCAATTAACGCCCCAAACTCATAATATAAGGGTTAATTATCCGGCTATTAACTGCCTTAGAATTTCGAAGGTAAATTGAGAAAGAAAACTCATTTGTATGTTTGTAAAAAGAGTAATGTGCTAGAGGGACTAAACAAACTTATATTCACGACTGAAAATATTATGAAGCACTCTACGCAGTAAGTACTTCGCTCTTCCGTGTAGCGCACGTTAGAGACAAGACGTCTAACACCCTTTCTTTTGATTGACTGAAGAATTTGCGCTGAAACTGTTGTTTAACCAAATAAGACCTAATTCGCGTCGAACAAGTTAGGTTTAAGACTGGGCTTTATCTGGAAAAAAAATATACATAGTTGTGGTTTTAAAAAGCTATTATAGTGTAATTTGGCGTTTTTTAAGATGTCTTCACATCAAGCCCGTCGGCGTGTGAAAAATGACAATCACATGTGTGACAATTGCGATATATTGAACCCGCTCAATTTAAACGAGACCTATCAAAGGTATTAAATATACATCCTACTAATATATGTGAAAGTTTGTGAGGATGTACTATTTACTCTTTCATGAAACAAATATGAAACGGATTTGGATGAAACTTTACAGAAACACGTGGGATACATTTAATCCCGAAATTCCCGTGGGACCGTTTATGTTACCACGTCTTTAACATGGATAATATGAAAGATGCAAGCATATCTACAATGCCGTAGCATATTGATTACTTAGAGTGCTTACTGAGTCAATTAATAGCCTACACTTTGAAGTCTAAAATTTACCAGTTTATAACATTGATTCAACCTTACCATAACATTTTGGTAAACAACAATAACGTTCAATTTATTCGTTCAGTTAATTCGCGACACAATCATAAAATTAAGTTAATTTTCCCAAGACTCCATTGTCACCCACTGAAGGCGTTGTACTACATGAAACTCGTTTACGTCAAAATAACAACTTTGAGGCGTGAGTTATGATAATTATCTTATGACGCGCCGTGACAGCAACGATTTGAGGTTGTTCCGCTTTCATAATATAGCCACTGATAACATTATAGGGAGAGATCATGTTGAGAAGGGTTAATGTTGCTTTTAACCGACTTAAGAAAGAAGGATATTTTTATGGGAGCTTTGGGATAATTCTTTGTTCTTTTAATGCATGTTCAATTGAAATAGCTAGCTACGTGACATATATGAAATTCAAAGTTTTTCTTCATACTTGCCCAACACGCATCTTCTAAGCTCGCTTTATCTCGCTCTCGCTTAAGAGTGTATACTACCTCAAATCGCTTATTTTCAACTCGGCGGGATCTCCATATATTCCTCGTTACTCAATATTTAACTTTGAAACGTATGTATGGTAAAGTTCATGATATAATCTATCGATCATATGTTTCGAAAACACGACTCCATGAAATTTTCTCGATAGAAAAAAATCGCAAAGTTATCTCTAAATTTTAACTAAAATCTTAATATCTCAATAAATACAAAAGTTGTTGAATTAAAATAAAGTGTAGTAAATTGAATAGGGTTTACAGAACAATTCATATGTTGCGGTTTTTTCAAATGAGTACCATAATGTTTGTAGGGAGCAAATACCTACAATTCGCGGGCCGAAACACCAAGCGCTCAGGTGTTTCTGTCCCGCTTCGGCTCAGGGGAAAATCTGAATACGCGAACTGAGGTAGTGTACACTCTTAAGACGAAGTGGTAAGACCAGAAGCGTAAAACATCGCGAAAGAGTTGTGTTAGAAACAGTTTTTGGATATCAACCGCTAAAATTTATGGAATGATATTCCTACTGTCGTAAAGGTAAAAATATGCTTTATATTGTTATACACTTCGAAACACGATTAGAGTGATTTGCCTCGATAGAAAAAAATCGTGAAAATCGTAAAAAATCGACATTTTATTGAAATTTTACAGTTTCACGGCGATTGTAAAGAAAAAACAAGTACAAAATTTATATTTTCATAAACCTTACATCAAATCCCATATGGTAGTACAGATGGTTTTTCTCTAAATTGAAGTTAGTTTATTCAATGAAATAAAACATAATTATAGCGCTCGCGTTGACGGTGCTCTAGTCACTCAGTCGGCCGCGGGGCCTTGTTGGGAGTAGACACGTACTGCTTCGTCGCGCACGCTCGCTCTGTACGAACATCGCAAATAATATCTTAGGTGCAGCGCAGACGACAGACTATCCGTGACGCACTTTTTAGTCTGTGAAAATAGAACCTATGTAATTATATGCAGTAACGCACACAACACGCAAAAAGTCCGGCGCACATAAAATCCGTGTAGCTGACGCGGCGAACTTCGTACCGCCTTAGTGAATGACATTGACATTCGTTACGCGTGTTTTTTTAAATATGCAAAATTAAATGTATATTTTTCAATATTTCTGAGAGATTTTCTTAATATTTTTTTCCGTAAGAACCTTCTAATAATAACAAATACAACAAAAAAAGAATTAATGAAATCGGTCCAGCCATTCACGCGTGATACCGTGTGCAAGGAAAACAGGTTTGTCCCACTGCTGGGCAACAATATTTTTAAATGAAATTACCCGAAGGTTCGACACATCTGACCTCCTACATTGACAGTGTCAAATCTTGACATAACTTTGTTTACATAATTGATCTGGGATTTTGAAACATGGTATAGTAATGCAGAATTCTCAACAAATACAATGCCTTCTCAACAAATTCAATGAATTCTCAACAAATTTAACTTTAAAACAAGATGAACAAGAAGACGAACCAGAGGGTTCGCCGCCATCTTGTTTAAAAGTTATTTTTTTTAGTTTTTCTGAAATAACTCGTTAATTTTCAACTTTAGAGCAAAAATGGTCCTATCGAAAGTTGTTGGAAATTTAATTTTCCACAAGTTTGGCCATTATCATTTTTACGCTAGGATCAATATTTGCAGTGTTATACTACCAAGTTTATCCTAGCGTAAAAAATTTATTAAATTTTACGAAAAAATTTAACTTTAAAACAAGATGGCGGCGAACCCTCTACCGGGATTAGTTCGAAAATCGAGATTTATACTCCCAACCACACCCCCCCCTGACGTTTAAAAAATAAATCGCTCCCTGGATTTTTTTTTATTTCAATGTCTGCCCCGACTGCGCTAAGATAACAATACCGATATTACCGATAACACGTCAACTCATTCATACTGATGAAAAATAAATTGGTATCTGTAAAAGACAATACCGATAGCCGATCAAGTGTACGGGGACCCTTATTAGATTTCCAGTAACATAAATTTATAAAAGTGACAGGTCCGCGAACATAAAGCGCGGGGGGAAGATACCTCACCCCTCACAAACGCGATGAGCGTGAACGCGATTTTTTATATACAAAAGGATGGGGTAGCCATGGGATCACCGATAGCACCCGTAGTCGCTAACATATTCATGGAGTGGTTTGAGCGCACTACGTTGGAGTCGATCCCGTGCAGGCCGAGACACTGGTGGAGATACGTGGACGACGTATTTGCAATAGTTCACAGAGATTCCGTAACAGAGCTATTAGACACTCTCAATGGTAAACATCCCAAGATATCGTTCACTGTAGAGACGGAGCGGGATGGGGAATTACCTTTTCTGGATGTGTTAGTCAAGCGAGGGACGAATGGACGATTATCACACACTGTATACCGCAAGACAACACATACGGATCGATACTTGAGGGCTGATTCCCACCACCACCCTTCGCACACCGCATCGGTTCCAAGGACGCTAATCAACAGAGCCCTGAGATTATGTGATCCCGAATACCTGGACGCCGAGCTCTATCATGTGCGGGGAGTGCTAGAGAGAAACGGTTACAGCTGGAGACACAGTTTACGTGTTGCAAATACGTCGTGCCGCACCCGGGAGCCCACAGCAGACAGGGCGCTGATGTACCTGCCTTACATAAAAGGTGTTACGGACAAAATCGGACATATGATGCGCCGCAAATACGATATCAAGACCATCTTTCGTCCGGCTACACAACTAAGGCAGTTACTTCGATCGCCGAAGGATAGGGAACCGTTGGGGGTCCCCGGGGTGTACAAGATACCCTGCGAGTGTGGGAAGTTTTATATCGGCGAGACGAAGAGGAATGTATCTACCAGGCTCACCGAACACATTCGTGCGCTGAAGAAGGTGGATATAAACCGGTCAGCGGTGGCTGAACACGCTATAGTTTCGGACACGACTCATTTTATTAGGTTTGACCAGACGCGAATCGTAGCCCGGGAGAAACGCTACGTGTCCCGGAAAATTCGCGAGGCCATAGAAATAAGTCGTTGTCCGAACTTTAACAGAGATAGTGGATGGATGCTGCCTGCGGCCTGGAAACCATGCCTCCAGCTATCTTCGGAGAGGGTCACAAACGGGGTTAGTGGAGACACCGTGAGTTCGTACTGTGTTCGGCCTCAGCATGCAACGGACTCCGGGAGCACGGACAATTCCCGTGAAGGCTCTCTCTCGCCGATACAACGCGAGCCCACGCGTGCGCAACCCCCCCAACCACCTCAACAGCCACAACAACAGCTCTCTGCGCGCGCGCTCCGCGCGGCGGCGCGCGAGGCGCGAGCCGCGGCGGCCGGCAGTGCGGGGAGAGACGCTGTCGCGAGCGCTTCACCCACCTCCTGATGAAGGCCACCGTATGTGGCCGAAACGTGTTGAGGGACAACTCAACAGTAACCTTCGCGTACGTAAGTTCCCGTTTCAACAAATAATAGCGATGAGCGTGTTCACACGTCGTCTTAAGCTCGCTCTGTCTATATTAAAACGAACTACATATAATATCACCTCATTTGTTTCACTGCTTAGTTTTTTCGCAAAACTTTCCAATCCATTTACAAAACTGATCAATGATTCGCATTACTATTCACATATGAAATTGAAAACCTGAATTTATTGTGGCTATATATTCTGCTTCGGAATTAGATATCTCAGATACTCGATCTCAAATTACTTGCTCATACAAACATGACTAGACTGAAGTTCAATATTGCCTTCTCTATTTCAATAAAACTTGTATTTCGAAATATAAATAAATACGAATGTTATTTATAAATCTACAATGTATTCAAGTATAATGATTTCTTCGTAGACGAAATGTTAGTTTTAAAAATACACTTAGAAATAACATTACCAAGAGACCTAAAACTCGTTTTGAATTGAGACTACGGTTACGTCAGATTAAAAAGTTAAATAAAAGCGAAATGTATACACACACAATGTTTTAATATATATACACACATAATGTTTATTTTTTTTACTTTTTAAACTCATACAATTTGCTCTTATTATAAATAAACAAATCGGGACCTTATCGCATTCAAACTGTAACGTATTTTAAATAAAAACGTACCCAACGTTTCGAGCGGATGAAACTCGTGGTCACTGTGTCATATTTTTGTCAATAGTACGTAATTGTTTGTACGCGATATAGTCCCAATTCGTTTATTAATATTTTTTTATTCTCTCTCTTTTTAACCGACTTCAATAAAGAAGGTCTTTAATCTGATGGCATCTTTTTTCTGCTATTAGGTTCTCAATAAAGAAGACAAAAAATTTAAGATATAGTACAACATACCAAAATGAAATTATCCCTCCATTTTATTTCTATTTACGACAATATCTATTTAGTTATTTAATTGTTCTTCTAAATTTGGTTACATTAATTTGCCACAGATAGTTAAATCGCTGCATTATGTTCGAGTAATTTGTTGACATTCTAAACTACATACATTAGTTTAACATCATTAACTCGGGTTTAATACAAAACAATGTTTAATAATTGCAAGCTTAACAATTTCAGTTGCCTAAACTATTGCAAAAACAAAGAATACCGACTAAAACCTTGAAAGACATGGTAAACATTTCTGTGAAGTTTGTGAAGCGATTTTCTTAAGTACAAAAGAATTAAATAAGTAAAGAGCCCGAGGACTGGCGCGGAGTTCCCTAAGGAATAGTTGTGGTCTCGGGAATAAAGTTGTATTCATTATGATAAAATTTAATGCAACCGCTACAAGAGATCTGGGAAGTCTACAGTTTGTGGCATAGAAATGAACGCGCGGGCCCTGTTGTGTACAGACTTGCGAAACGAGGATAAATAAGCGTGAAATCTAACTTAATTACTGAAATATTATGATCTTTATTTTATGAGGTGCTGTAAATTAAATATGAAGGTATTTATTTATATAACTTCAATGTGGTTTAACACTTAGTAGTTAAATCTACAGAGTACCATATCTTGTGGGAATTTTAGGTCAAATTGCAGGTAATTATAATAATAATTACTAATTGATTACGCCTAATTCTCCTCACTGTACTGATGTCTTCAGTGAGATGAGAGGCCTTTGCCCAGCAGTGGGACATTAAAGGCTAATACTTTACTTTTTTAATTGCAGTTATATTAATATGTTCCCTTATAAAATGTCTATTCTTTATCAGTTAGTAAGATTGTGTAGGTTAGTAGGTTAGTAGCCAACCCTGGTGTCAAAACGACCGGTACCAACTATTTTACGTATGAGCTACCATCGCTTAGTCAAAGTCAAAGTCAGCCACGAATGGTTTCAGTACCAAATATAATCAAAATTGGTTCAGTAGTTTATACGCTAAAGCGTTACTGAGACCTTACATTCGCTTTTATAATATTAAGCAGGAACGCGTGGTTCATTATAAATAATATATTAACATTAAAAATGTAATATAATAATAACTAAATTAAGTAAAATCCAAGAATTATTTAGAAGAAAATAGGTTTCAAGTTAAAGAGGCCGGATATTGAGTTTATTATCCTTACTTACCTTTGATAAGACGATTAATTATTTAATAAGCTGTAATTATTGTGAAATGTTATAAACATCACTATATTTTCTTTGAGGAAAATTAGCAATTACAGTCTTTCGCCGCGAGCAATATGCGGTGATTATAACGATGTTAAGAATATTTTTATCCATTTGTAATGTTGTAGTAGTATTAGCCTGTAATGTCCCATTGCTGGGCAAAGGCCTCTCGTCTCACTGAAGATATCAGTACTTTTATAATGTCAAAAAAATTATAATGTTAGTTTGTCGTCGTTTGTCGATGCGATGTACGTATGCGTTAATAATTTTACGACTACAGTATTTTTAAAACGTCCTTATGTCTTAAATTTAAACAACACTTACGAATATATAACGCTTTTATTACACTAACAGCGCTTCGAGGTTTTACTCGTTCCAGTGGCAATTATGGCATAAAAAGTATTCATAAGCCTTTTTTCTTGAATCACTCTGTATGTTGATCCATTCAGCAGTTTAACGCAATGTCGGTCCTAATAAGAAAAGTAAAAGCAAAGTCTAGTGATAATTTAAAGAAAAAAAATTGTTTCTTTGAGTTTAATTTATTATTAATTAAAGAAACTGTTTTTTAATCTTAATTTAAAACTTATCCAACGCTTGTCGCTTCCGCTTATCATAGAAATCTACACCTTATTCCTCGTATTTAGCTCTTAACTCACGATGTTGAACGATAAACTCTTACCATGTTTAGTATCCTGTAATAACTCGTCCCGTAGGTACCTATCTGTGCTTGTAACATAACCAGGTTATATGACTTACTTTTAGTACTTTACAATCGATAGTAGAGCTCAGTTTATACTGGTCGTTGGATATACCTTGTAAGTATTTGTTGAGTATTAATAGTTTCGGTGTAGGTTAAAACAAACCAATTGCTAAGTCTGAAATGTTTGTATTCTTTTATATAGATATTTTAACTTTAATATAAACTAAGAACTAGATAAATTAATTGTCTGTGAGGCATATTTTAATAGATTTTTTGAAGCGTAAACATTTTCTATTTTCCTATTATTAAATAATAAAAAAATTATAAACTTCGCAGCGTATTATGTTAATCTCAAAGTTTACGAGAGAAATCTAAAATCTTTATACAGAACAACAAAATGAATGTAGGTATTTACGACCTGAGGCGCTTTCGAGCTTCACCGAGACTTAATCAAAGTTTTCTCTTTACATTAATTTCCATTTTTGGTGAAACAAGGCTAAGTGTGGATTATACTTGATTTATTCCACTTCTTACTTGTGCTCGTGGGTAAGGCTCGGAAAATTTACAAAATATTACGTGTAGTACATCGAAGCTAGACTGCGGTTGTCTAAGTTTGGTATATATTATATTTTCGACATAAGATTTAGCTCGCAATTTAACTGCCCCACTCAGGTACGTTTATTTAATCGACACTTAACTAAGTTACGTAATTTTTCGTACATAATATTAAATCGCTCATTAACTCTCTACTGAGGAGGCATTTGACGTCTTCAAATACGATAAGACTTCAAATTGATAAAAAATATTGACGTAAAATATTATATGAAGAGTAAATAATATCATTATTTTCTAATCACCCAAATTTACCGTATAGTTAGAATTTAACTAACAAAAAAATATTCAGCACAATTTATATACAATATAAACTACAAATCATTTTTCATCCCAAGGACTCCAATTAAAAAGTATTTAAGAAATGGCACTTATATAAATAGGTATAAGGTTTAATTTATGTAAATTGCTTCGGTCCATCCAGCGCTGGTTTATCAGGTAATCTACTAAAGTCAATGGCCGGTGCAAAGGGTTCGTGGCCGTATCTTTTGAGTTAAGGTTATGGCACAGTGATGTAGGACGTCTAGATGGTGTTTAAAGTCATGTTCACTTTCTGCCGCACACAGAGACGTAAAAAAATCGACACTAAATTAATTGACGTAATTTTTTATCCATTACATGTCAAAACTCTCATTAAGTCTCTACTAAGGAAGCATTTGGCGTCTCTGATTAAGGGTATTAGTGCTTTAAATATATCCGAACATTTCCTAGTCCACTTTTTAAATAAATTTATGATCAATTAATGTGTCTGGACCGGTTCAGAACAGTAAGTGAAAACGTGGCTTAAATAATTATCATTGCTTTTGTTTTAAATGGTTATTGGCACATTTTATCGTAATTGACGCGTACTGCATATTATGCAGTGTAAGAATTTAAAATAAAACAAAATAAGAACAACTGATTTACAGGAGTGCCATAGTGTAGAGACGGCGACAGCGCATAGTATATTTTTTTTAAATTCGAGTATTCGAGGTAGTCATATTTGCCTAGTTTACTTCTTTAAACTTAGCAAAGGCACGGATTGTACCATACTTCAAGAAAATGAGTCTTTAAATCTGTCCAAGAACTAGTTTTTACTGCTGATCATTAAAATTCAACCAAAACTTTCCATGTCTTTTCCAGCGACGCTTGCATCTATGGTTCATTCTTCTCGGCCGAGATCATTAAGTGTGAGGGCCTCCTTACTGTAGTAAACTTTAATAACCGGCCCGGTAATTGTGGGTATCTTTACTGTTTTCTATCAGGTGTTACTCAACTTAATGGCCGTCTTCAAATTCTTTCAAGTTGCCGTAAAACAAAAGTTTTCATTGCCGAAAGGTGGTCTTTGAGGAATTTTAGTTATTAGGATTGAGGTTAATTTTGTAAGTTATAAAAAGATTTTTACTTTATGTCGTAATTCATTGATCATTTTTGTATGTTGGTGGAGATGAAAATAAAGTTAATTATTTCATATAACATTTGGGGTGAAAGTTAGTATTAGCCTGTAATGTCCCACTGACGGGCAAAGGGCTCTTATCTCACTGAAGATATCAGTACAGTGAGGAGGATTTGGGGTGCGAAAGTAAAATATAGGAATGGTTGTTGATGTTAAAGTGTATGTAACGAAGCCTTTGGCGGCTCAATAACTCTGACTCTAGGATTGATCAGGTTGGCCATCCACTCGCAGAAGATGGAGCTAAGAGATTGTTACTTATTTACGTATTTTTCTATCTTTTGTCCTCATTACGTTATCTACTAACATTACATTAGAAAATATAGTGCGTAATAAAACACCTAATCAAAGCACACTAAAAGGCAAACAAAAAACTACTTACAATAATAACGCGCCCAAAACCACGAAACAAAAGAAAGCAATAAAACGAATAGGCCAAACTTCATTCACAGCTTCCTCCCAAAGTGAAACTACTATCATAAAAACACCAGAACAATAATATAATTTAAATAAACCAGTAACTGCAACCGGGATTCGAACCCACTGACCCCTGGGGGCGGGTTACCGTAGTTATATTTATTTGTTTATGTTTTTCTATATTTTATAACGAACGGGATAGTTCGTTTGTTTGTTTTATTTAGAACTCAGTAACAGTGAGAATTCTGGCTTAATTTGGCAGATTTAACTCTAGAATTATACGAGTATATGACACTTTTTTATCAATTTATTTAGTTTTTGAATTCTGGAACCTTCTTCTTATCGATAACATTAAAAATCTATTCTAATTTAATAAAGCTAAAGAGTTTGTTAGTTTGAACGCACTAACCTCAGAAACTATCGATCCGATTTTATAATATTTTTATTGTAATGGCTAGTCACATTTAACGAGAGGGTTTAGCTATTTTTCATCCCGAAATTCGTACGAGAATGGACATAATGCTGGTAAAACCGCGGGCACTGCTAGTAATAACATAAAAAAATTCCATTTACTTCCCTCAAAGAATAAAGCTTTACAAATTTGCAAAGTAAAATAATATGATATACAACATATTATACAAAATTGGAGCTCAACTTGGCTTTAATTTTTGTATATGCTTCAAGCATAGTTAGACTACACGCCTAGTACACCCGACGAAGGTATAAAGTAAGTTTCACATCGTAAAAACGAACTGGAAGTAGATCGGCAGGTATCTGTGGGAGACAGTTTTAGGGCCCCGCTGTGAGAGAGGCAAACGAAAGATTTACTGTCGACCCGGCCACGGAACACGTACGGTTTAAAATACGATACATGTAGTCATGTATATGTATTATTACATATATGGTCTTGACGGTTAGGTGTAGGAATAACGTGTTATTTCTTATGTTTCTAATATTAATCTAGTTTTATTAATCTATCACTTAAATTACTAGTTAGAATATATATAATTCTAATATTAATGCCCTGAAAACTGGAATAAAAATACCAAAGCAATAATATCCACTTAAAACTAAAATCTTTCAACAAATCGATTTACTCGTAAGCGGCACTTGCTACGATTTTTTGTAGCAATAAAAGTCGTAGCACCGCCATGAGACACGTAGCAAAGAAAAATCATAGAAGAGAACCGTAGCAAGACAAATCGTAGTACCGCTACGAAAACCGTAGCAAACAAAGTACAAACGTTGCATCCGAAAATCGTAGCAACAAATCGTAGATGATCAAATAGCACGAATAGTACCAATGTAGAGTGCCGAATGGCGACCGCATACTCGAATGAGTTACTGAGCAATTAAAATAGCTGATATAAAACTAGAGCATTGGGAATAAGCTGTGAAACACTCGGGGCTCTTTTCGAGAGCATTTGCTGACAAACTTTTTCATTAATGGCCATCCAGTTTACTGTACAATTTGATATTAATTCTACTTTTGTTTCATCTTTTATTTACACTGAGCAAATGTAACACAAAATGTTATGTTTTGTAGTTTACTGTAGATATATATTCTTAGATTGTTGTGATCAAGTTTCGTGTCCCAATTACGTCGCAAATCTTCCCCAGAACAAACAGAGCTTAGTGGAATCGCTACCGATATTAATCCCTTACCGCACAGAGTCAATCTGACTTACATAAAACAATTTTATGTTGTTTACACATAATAATTACGTACGGGGTTACATCGGACCCCGTCTCGTGGGAAATTAGCCTCAGTCTGTCCTTCGTATGAAGATATTCCAAAGCAAAGATGTGTTGAAATGTTAGTAAAGGATTCCAGCCCTTTGAATATAAAGTATGAGAGAGATTTGTTCTGACTGTGTTTTATTTATAGAAGATATTGGATTTGTTGACGAGTTTAATAAATGTGACTGTTTGTGGAATATGTTTTGCAAGATGTTGGCTGTTTGTTTCCAATATTTGATCGCTTGAAATTGATATTGTACAAAACTGATTTTCTTCAAAATTTCAAAAAAGTTTTATAATAAAAAAGTTACACGTAAAAGGAGTTAATTGACAAAACGTAGACGAACTGTAAAATATTCTTCTATTCGTACAGTAGTAAACTAAACTTATAAAAATAAGTACTTTATTTTACGACTCCCGCTAAACTGTTGGCTCGATAAAATTTTATCATCAATCCAGCTATGGGAGGGAAGAAGGGTTAGTGTGTATACTTACTCACTCAGTTTTATAGTTTACGTGAGTAAAATTGCTCCTTTATTTTGGACGGCAAACTTTTTATTAAGGTAAGTTTGTGTTTTTATTACTTAGTTCTCTTTTGTTTGATGGAAGTTGTTAGTGATACGAAGGGCATGTAGTTCTTTAATTACTATTAATACTTAGAAACTACGATTAAGGATACAATTCGTTTTTATTAAACATTTTTATCTGACGTTTCGTAGTTTCAATTCAAAATCATGTTCGCCTTAACTAAAGAAACTAGTACTATTAATAGTATGATTTGGATTCAATATCACAATAAGTTTGTGTATCTGAAATTCACTTTCTAAGTCGTTAATGCGTCCTTCAATACTAACTCGCTCGGCTTTTATCCGAGTTCAAATAGAGATATCTTATCAAACCGGACGCCCCTTTCTAAATATTTTTTTCAAACAGTTGTAAAAATGTATTAAAATAAGTTTCTTCTAATTTAGAAGGCGCTTGAGTACTAAAGGGTAAAACGACAAATCATTATTATACTTACGTTCAACCAATACACTTCAAATGTCACCACATGTCTAATACCATCAACATATGATCTTTTTCAAACTTTACTATTTGCAAATTCATTGCATAAAGTTCACGGACCTCTCCGAAAATGAATGCAACTTCAAAACAATCGTTTTTAAATGTAGAATGTTCTAGAATTCTTGAATACTGATCAAAGTGTTCAATAACAAAATTGTCAGACGTTCAAGAGGTGACAGCGCCCTTTGACACAAAGTCCTCGATTGAGAACCACTAGATACATGTGCTATATCTCAAAGGACTACGCTGCACTGAAACAAGATTTATTCCCCGAGATGACTTCAAATACGTGTACGCATTTGTGTTTGAAATAGAATAGTATTGCAGTTCAGTTAGGTAACAATACATACCTACATCATATGTTTTTGCAGGCTAATAAAATTAGCGATGCGAAGCCCTGACTGGACCGTCCCGACCGAACAAAACACTTAAATAAATAAATAAATATACCTGGACAAATTCACACACGGTTAATTAGACCCAAAGTAAGCTCTAAGCTTGTGTTATGGAATCTAATTAACTGGAACTACTACATATACATACACAAATATTTTATAAGAATATATAATTGACACCCAGACGTCGTCGCCAACAACTATGTCTGCACATATTGTTGACTCCGGGCGGGAATCGAACCCGCAACCCCCGACACAGTAAGCGCTCTCACTGCCACTGTGCCAACGGGCTTGTCAAACTTATATCTTTGTTACTATATTTTCCAGCACCGACACGACATGGATTATTGCCATCGGTCTAGAACAAAATCCTATAGTATTCATACAGTTGTTAAAATAGAATCCGATGGTTCAAGTTATTAGACGTCACATGCTCTCTTTGCATGCATACAACACCAATAACTGCTGGCGATGTCGTATTGTACTGGGCAGTGTGTGACAAGCTTCCTAAAAACACAGACAATGTGATTTAACTAATCATCATAAAATACGAGTTCGAAAACTGTAGCAAACTTTCCACAACTTCCTTGAAATCAAAAATTGATAAATAACGTTTTCTTCTATCAAGAGAGTAAACAAAACATTATGCATTTCACCCGTTAAAGTAGCTTGGTTTGAGTGTGAGAGTAAAATGGAAGCCGTTAATATACAATATTCATGTTTACAATCAAGGCGTACCTTTTGCTTGCATAACGCACGTTTTAACTTGTTCTATCACCATTGTTTTGTGAGATAAACACAAACTTCTCGCCATGAAACTGTTATGTACACGGATCTATGTGTTGCTGGATGGACGTTTTAAAAAACCAGTAAAAATTTAAACTTATTTATTATTTTGTGCTGGATACCCTGGAGACACTACAGTATAATACGTTTCACTTTTTTATTATTTTAATTTAACCTTCAAAATATTGTTGGTTTTTGTCAAGTTACTAAGATTTTCGAATCCATCAATTTCTTAATTTGTTACATCTAGATAAAATGTTTGCATAAATAAAATCGCAATGATAGTAATGATATTGTTTTACTATTATTGATTTCTTTAACACAAACATTATTGCTAGTCACTACCAATTTAGTTAAAAGTATTTGTCATGACAAAATGAAAGCATTTATTTCAAACTTTACATAAATAAAATAAAAAATATAACCGGACAAATTCATATACGGTTAATAAGACCCAAAGTAAGCTCTAAGCTTGTTATATAGAATCTAACTTACTGATACTACTATATAAAAATATAATCATTTTAGAAAATAAAAATCATAACTTACAAATGCCATTTCCATTTGATTATTAATCTAATCCTTCTCGAACACACAAGCGCTAAAATGATCTCTGTATTCCGGTCTTGCATCTCGAAACTTTGCGTACAGATAAATAAATTGTGATATAAGGAATGTTCGCTCGTTTTTTGTATGGAAGATTTTCAAGGAGCACCATCTGTTGGTATTTTCTATGCACGGTAACTGTCTTACTGACGGACTTACTTTGAATGCGAAATAACAGTGTTTGTGTGTAGATAAAGTACATAATTGACTGGTAGTCGGAGACGTCAAATGCTTCCTTATAGTTTATTGGCGATTTATTGAACGTCTCTGAGTGCGGCAGTGAACGAATACGGAAATCGAATTTGGACCACACGTATGCAGCCAAGCTAAAAGTAGAAAAAATATCCAAAACTATCATTAAGACAAAGATCTGAAGCAAAAAGTATATATATATATATTAGTAGAACAGGGTATTATCCTCTATTGATGTATTATATGAGGTGGAAAGAACTCCATCGACAAGAGCCCAGCTCTTCTTCTTAAACATAATTTAATAAGAAGGTGTCATCAAAGGCTCAACTAAATAGTACAGAGTTTTTGATGTTATAATGAATAAGGAATTTCTTCAATACCTACGTTCTAAACTTCTGGTTCCTTAAAGCGCCCAATACCCCCGATACGATAGTAAAAGAACCAAAACTCTAATAAACAAAGGTCCGACAAACGTTAATCCTCCAATCACACTCGGATTCCGACGCAGATTATGTTCTAATCTTTATTTGTAATAGGTATTCGTATGTGTTCTTAAATTCTGATACAAAAGATTTACCTTTATGATTAAAATTTAATATACATTGGTTAAAGGTTAATGGCGCTTGGAAATAATTACATTATATTGATTAGACTTGAGTTTAGTGTAGCATGAAGGTACGGATGCTCATAACGTGATATCTGGGTCGATAGCCTGTTATGAGTGAGTATGTAACTGTTATTAATAACGTAAGTGTACTTAAGTATCGTGTCTAAGTATCAGAGCTACCGGATACTAAGCACCAAGGTAAAGACAAAGTTTGTTTGATATTATGTACCTATGCGATAATATACTATAACGTGTTTTAAAATGGACTAAAGCCTACCTACAGGTTCAGTAGGGTAAAAATAAAAATAAGGTTAATCTTGAACAATTTAATTAACAAGGGAATTTAAAGTTAAACACGTTAATAGAAAGAAATGTATGAATGAAACTTTTGAAAAAAGAAGGAACTCAGGGTCGCGAACAAAAGGCACAGGCAGTCTCCCGGGAAATAAAGGGGGAGACTTAGCTTTTTAGGTTATTTAAAAAAACGTGGTGTGGTGGCTCGCTGGCGATCCGCCGTCGCTGCGCCCAGCAGTGGGAGTCCGGCTTGGGCCAACAAGGTTAACCGCACATGCGGTTATACCGATGACCCCAAACAGGAACTCCACTAGCGCAGCCCGTCGGATGAACAATGTGCAACCCGCTGGCGGTCCGTCGTGGCTGCGCCGGGCAATGTGAGGCCGACTTGGGTCAACAAGGCTAACCGCACATGCGGTTAATACCGATGACCCCAAGCGGAACGCTCACTTGGCGCAGCCCGCCGGAGGAAGCCCGCCGGTGGAAACCCACCGGTGGAACCCTGGAATGAGATTAAGCCAAGCTAAATGGGTTGCAAAATAAAAGGCATGGGGTAAAAATGGAGACGTGATCACCTAAGCGAGAACACCAAAAAGACACGAGGCTATAAAAATATAACAAATGCAAATAATTAGATTTAGTGCAAGGGCTTAGGTTTAGTGCATTGTGCAAAGGCTAGCAGGTGATGGATGAAGTGAATATTAAAGGCCTAAGCGTCCTGTAAAGGAACCATGATACGCACACGCGGCACACACACATGTGGTTACCCGGCGTGGTCCCGCAATTCACCTCACATCCAGAATAAGCACATAATGGATTGATAAAATGGCACTGAAACACTAGTCTAGTAAAATAGTTAACACTGATTAGTTTTAAATGGAATCTAAAGGGGGCAAAGACGACAACTCTTACCAGTAAAGGCTGGGTTCCAAAAAAGAGAGAAACCTGAGCTTGCGTGCCCTTTTATATAGATTTTTGCTTCAACCAACTTAATTAGCAATCAATAACAAATTGACATTACAACTGTCAAGTAACTGACGTTTTTATAACTGAAACAGATTGTGTTAATATCGACTAAATAATTATCGATTGATCGATCAATGACTGACAAACTAAGAAGGAAACGTCAAAGTCATAATTATATTACTTGTCAGCTGTTAATTGTCAAACATGTTTACAATTTTTACAAATTGTTTATACAACATACATTATTGTATGTTTTGAAATACAAATTATAAAGAATTTCACTGAAATATGGTGTTTGTGAGCCAAGGAAGATATGCCAGCAATGAAATTGCTACATATCTCCCTTCGCAGACAAGAATTTTACCTCAGTAAAATTCTTTACAGAAAGTAGAAAAATAGCAAAAATAAAAAAATATAAAAGTATATTAAAATACTTTGAACTAGGAAGAAAACAAACATGCTATTACTACTAACTGTTCCCATGTACAAGGGAAAACAGTACTAATAGCCGGGTCATTTTAGACATAAAAATAGTGATCAAATAAAGAAAATTCCGACAGAGCCAAATCTTCGTAGAGACCTTAGGTTTACCACAAGGAATAAAGTGTCAAAAGTCCCCATCAATCCCATGTGAGCTTCGGGACTTATTCGGGGCCCAATGTCAAAATTATAGGTTTTTTGGATTTTTCTCGAAAACGGTAAGTTTTATCGACAAAGTACCTGAGAAAATAAAAAAGCTTATAAAATTCTCTATAACTTTAATTCTATCCACTTTTTCCATATTCCCAACCGTTATTGAACTACACGCTCCAGAAATGTAAAAATTAAGGACCTCGGGCAGGTAACTATGGAGCCTGCCCCAATGCTCAACAGTGACATGACCTATGTCATTTGAAAGGTCTTGAAGAGTTGTACAAGTTACTCCTAGACAGTTATATCGAATTCGATGGCCAACTCGGTGTTTTCGACCACCGAAGAATTACCACTGGAGGTGCTGTGGAGCCTGGCCGGAATGCTCAACAGTGACATGACTTACGCATTTGAAAGCTCTTACAAGTCACTTTTTGATAGTTATGTCGAAATCGACGCCAAACTCGGTGTTTTCGACCACCGAAGAAAAAACACTAGGTGTATGTGCACTAATGTGCAGTTGACACTGATCGTATTGCTCAACAGTGACATGACTAATGTCATTTGAAAGCTCTTACAAGGCACTCCTTGACAGTTATATCGAAATCGACGGCCAACTCGGTGTTTTCGACCACCGAAGTATCGACACTGATCGTATTGCTCAACAGTGACATGACACCTATCATTTGAAAGCTCATAAAGAGTTTTATAAGTCACTCTTTGATAGTTACATCGAAATCGCCGTCCAACTTAGTGTTTTCGACCACCGAAGAATGGAGTTGGGCTATGCTATACCGAAGTATCGGCGCTGATCCTAATGCTCAAAAGTGACATGATCTATGTCATTTGAAAGCTCTTGAAGAGTTGTACAAGTCACTTTTTGACACTTATATCGAAATCGACAGCCAACGCGGTGTTTTCGACCATCGAAGAATCGACACTGGGTGTATGTGCAGTTGACCCTGATGGTATTGCTCAACAGTAACATAACTTATGTCATTTGAAAGCCCTTGAAGAGTTGTCCAAGTCACTCCTTGACATTTATATCGAAATCGACGGCTAACTCGGTGTTTTTGACCAAAAATAAAAAAATATATGTACACATTAGTTAATAAAGGACCTTGAGAAAATTCCATTCTTCGGTGGTCGAAAACACCAAGTTGGCGGTCGATTTCGATATACATGTCAAGGAGTGACTTGGACAACTCTTCAAGGGCTTTCAAATGACATAAGTTATGTCACTGTTGAGCAATACCATCAGGGTCAACTGCACATACTCCCAGTGTCGATTCTTCGATGGTCGAAAACACCGCGTTGGCAGTCGATTTCGATATAAGTGTCAAAAAGTGACTTGTACAACTCTTCAAGAGCTTTCAAATGACATAGATCATGTCACTTTGGAGCATTAGGATCAGCGCCGATACTTCGGTAAAGCATAGCCCATCTCCATTCTTCGGTGGTCGAAAACACTAAGTTGGACGGCGATTTCGATGTAACTATCAAAGAGTGACTTATAAAACTCTTTATGAGCTTTCAAATGATAGGTGTCATGTCACTGTTGAGCAATACGATCAGTGTCGATACTTCGGTGGTCGAAAACACCGAGTTGGCCGTCGATTTCGATATAACTGTCAAGGAGTGCCTTGTAAGAGCTTTCAAATGACATTAGTCATGTTACTGTTGAGCAATACGATCAGTGTCAACTGCACATTAGTGCACATACACCTAGTGTTTTTTCTTCGGTGGTCGAAAACACCGAGTTTGGCGTCGATTTCGACATAACTATCAAAAAGTGACTTGTAAGAGCTTTCAAATGCGTAAGTCATGTCACTGTTGAGCATTCCGTCCAGGCTCCACAGCACCTCCAGTGGTAATTCTTCGGTGGTCGAAAACACCGAGTTGGCCATCGAATTCGATATAACTGTCTAGGAGTAACTTGTACAACTCTTCAAGACCTTTCAAATGACATAGGTCATGTCACTGTTGAGCATTGGGGCAGGCTCCATAGTTACCTGCCCGAGGTCCTTAATTTTTACATTTCTGGAGCGTGTAGTTCAATAACGGTTGGGAATATGGAAAAAGTGGATAGAATTAAAGTTATAGAGAATTTTATAAGCTTTTTTATTTTCTCAGGTACTTTGTCGATAAAACTTACCGTTTTCGAGAAAAATCCAAAAAACCTAAAATTTTGACCTTGGGACCCGAATAAGTCCCGAAGCTCACATGGGATTGATGGGGACTTTTGACACTTTATTCCTTGTGGTAAACCTAAGGTCTCTACGAAGATTTGGCTCTGTCGGAATTTTCTTTATTTCAATTGTCTAAAATGACCCGGCTATAACTAATAAAGTGAAAGTACAATCTTAAAAATTAAAAATTAGTAGTTGTACAAATACAAATATTTAAAAAAAATGAAAATCTTAAACATAATGACAAAGGAAAAAAATTAATGGTAATGACCAAAAATGGTTATGGCAATGTAAACAGGACAAATAATGCCCTAAGCCTGAGGAAGACAACAGTAAGGATTAGGCGTCGACCACAGCAAACAGGCGAAATTAAAAAAACAAACTCTGCAACTAGCCCATACGGTTCAATGTCATTAATGACAAAGAAAAAAGCCAACTTGGGTCAACTAGGCTAACCGCACATGCGGTTAATACCGATGACCACAAGCGGAAAATATGGCAAAAACCAAATACAAATACCGAGGGTTCAGTCACAGCTCACTACCAGCAGAAAACGCCGTAGTCCAAACACATTGGCTTAATAAAAACCATTTAAAACACCTAACGTGGTTTACAAACACCACGATTTGCCATAATAGCCTTCTGCCAATCTCCATTACACTATGTCTATCACCTCAAGCTAAGCAAAGTAATAAATAATATTTTAAATTATTCTTTTCCTTTTTCACACATGTATCCAGTCAAATAGATTATCTTTAGAAACACATAAATGCTACTTCTCATAACATTACTTAAAGTAAAATAATTACTTTAACAATAAGAAAAATAAACGAGTCACATACGTTTTTGCAAGTAAATTAATTACTTTTTACAATGAAAAAATAAAAAATTCAGACACCGTATCAGCTGGTGCTGAACCACAAAGGACTACTTCATATACTAGCTCAGCCTTATTAAGGCATAAATAATTAATTAGTTAATGCAAAAACCACTAACAATAAGTAAATAAAGAATGCAAAAAAAACTACCAACTATTTAAAAGTTAAGTAAAAAAACTACTAACGAGCGTACCGATAAGAGTTGTACCGTAAATAAATTATGGTTCTCGCTTAGGATTAAATAACTTAGAAGGAAGTCACCCAAACAAATACAAAGTGTGTGTGTGAGGTAAAAAAAACAAAATAGTAAACAATTGCCAATTATAACGGCCGAATATCAAAAAAAGTAAATAAAATTGTAAAAATTAAGTTTAGAAAAACTTAAAATTCCAAAATTAAGTTTCAAAAGTTAAGTAACAAAATGTTAATAAAGGTAAATTAACCAGTAATATCAGAAAAACCCCTTGGGAAAAATAGATATACTGGTGGAGCAGCAAGTTGTTGAGCGCTCCGGGTGCTATGTACTATGAGACGGCTCTCCTGACTACCTTAGGCTAAAGAGCTTAAGGCTCAACCTGACAGGAGGGTGGTACTACCCCGTTCGAGCCTCGCACCAAAGGATCTCCCACCGTAGAACACAAATACTGACACTATTTTTTCACACACACACAACACAAAAAAACAATAAGAATTATAAAATAAGGAGGACTGTCTGGCCTTTTGAGTTCGTAAAGGGAAGGGCGCCACTATAACGTATTTTAAAATTGACTAAAACCTACCTACAGGTTCAGTAGGGTAAAAATAAAAAAAGGGTTAGTCTTTAACAATTTAATAAGAAAAGGAATTTACAGTTAACACGTTACTAGAATGAAATATGAATGAAAAAAAAAGAACTCAGGGTCGTGAACAAAAGGCACAGGCAGTCTCCCGGGAAATAAAGGGGGAGACTTAGCTTTTTAGGTTATTCGGAAAAGCGTGGTGTGGTGGCTCGCTGGCGATCCGCCGTCGCTGCGCCCAGTAGTGGGAGTCCGGCTTGGGCCAACAAGGTTAACCGCACATGCGGTTATACCGATGACCCCAAACAGGAACTCCACTAGCGCAGCCCGTCGGATGAACAATGTGCAACCCGCTGGCGGTCCGTCGTGGCTGCGCCGGGCAATGTGAGGCCGACTTGGGTCAACAAGGCTAACCGCACATGCGGTTAATACCGATGACCCCAAGCGGAACGCTCACTTGGCGCAGCCCGCCGGAGGAAGCCCGCCGGTGGAAACCCACCGGTGGAACCCTGGAATGAGATTAAGCCAAGCTAAATGGGTTGCAAAATAAAAGGCATGGGGTAAAAATGGAGACGTGATCACCTAAGCGAGAACACCAAAAAGACACGAGGCTATAAAAATATAACAAATGCAAATAATTAGATTTAGTGCAAGGGCTTAGGTTTAGTGCATTGTGCAAAGGCTAGCAGGTGATGGATGAAGTGAATATTAAAGGCCTAAGCGTCCTGTAAAGGAACCATGATACGCACACGCGGCACACACACATGTGGTTACCCGGCGTGGTCCCGCAATTCACCTCACATCCAGAATAAGCACATAATGGATTGATAAAATGGCACTGAAACACTAGTCTAGTAAAATAGTTAACACTGATTAGTTTTAAATGGAATCTAAAGGGGGCAAAGACGACAACTCTTACCAGTAAAGGCTGGGTTCCAAAAAAGAGAGAAACCTGAGCTTGCGTGCCCTTTTATATAGATTTTTGCTTCAACCAACTTAATTAGCAATCAATAACAAATTGACATTACAACTGCCAAGTAACTGACGTTTTTATAACTGAAACAGATTGTGTTAATATCGACTAAATAATTATCGATTGATCGATCAATGACTGACAAACTAAGAAGGAAACGTCAAAGTCATAATTATATTACTTGTCAGCTGTTAATTGTCAAACATGTTTACAATTTTTACAAATTGTTTATACAACATACATTATTGTATGTTTTGAAATACAAATTATAAAGAATTTCACTGAAATATGGTGTTTGTGAGCCAAGGAAGATATGCCAGCAATGAAATTGCTACAATACATGATCTTAAAAAATAGATATACTAAGTATACTAACTTTATGAATGCATTATTCTTTGCATGCCGTTCAGTACAATTGTAAAAATATTATATGATACACACCGGCCCGTTGCAGGCCAGTGTGTATTGGCCCGCTCCTACAATTTGTGTATCTTGCGCTTTTACTCCAATTCTCAGAAACAATTCGGGTCATGTCTTTGTACAGACAGTTTGTGTGACACGACTGAAAACAAACAAAATAAATTCCTTTGTGTAATACAATACACTGTTCTGCGAAAAATCAAAGATCAATACAGGGGGTCTTTATTCTACAAAAAATCCTTTATACAAGCGGTTCTCATGATAAATGACCAAATAAATGACTTATATTTTTTAAAATCAGCTCTGATTCGTTAAAACGATTCAAACGGTAACTAGAATATTATCTCAATTACGGACTTAATTACGGACAAAGGGTCTTCCCAAAAAAAAAACTTAATTTCCGAGCCGAGAAGCGAAAGAGCAAACTAAAACATGATTTAACAAAATGAATCAAACAAAACAGAGAGGCGTGATCCTCGGAAGCCCGGACTCTGTTAATCCCACGGGAAAATGTCCGTCCGTCCCGGGATCCTCGCATTATATAGACAAAGCTTTATGTAACACTGGCTTAATTGTCCTTCACTTGGTCTAACAATTGTTTGCTTTCAAGAATAGGGATGAATATAATAGTGTAATTGTTCGTAATAACGCCATTTAGATCATATATTAATATTACTGTAGGTTCCTATTTGTAGTATTTGTGGAGCTTAAAGCCTTTATTATAATTTGAAATGCTTTGTCATGAATGTCTCTAAAACATTTGTTTCTAGTTTTGAATACAAATTAGTATTACGATGAGTAGAAACAAAGTTGTAATGTCAATTATAGACAGAATGGTTTCACTAACGGCCGGTTCACACATGTCTCCGTTTTACTGATCCGTTTTATCGTGTACGTTTCTTTTTCGTCGATGGCGTATGTAGTTGTATGAGCGACTTCACACATGGCACAGTATTCCGTATACAGTAAATAATATAAAACTACATACACGATAAAACGGAACAGTAAAACGGAGACATGTGTGAACCGGCCGTAGGGGCTGCGTACAGCGGCGGGCGCACGCTTAACGCAGTTTCGGCCCTTAGATAATGTTACTATCTACAGACAGATCTAAAATCATTTTACTACATTTAGGTTTAAATATTTAAATATTTAAAGAGTTTACATTGAAATCTTTTATCTGATCGTAGAATGTAGTTAATTTCATCATGCTTTAAATCTAAGAAACTACTTTAATTTCAGTTTACTAAAAAGATTTAATTAAATAAATTATTAAAGTAATTTACCTCGGTAACGGGAGGAAATTTCAAAAGAAAATCAATTATGTAATTAACGTAGAGCTTAGCGAAGTAAAGATAAGGAATAAAAAATACCCGATAGATAATTGGGTTTAACGAACCGATTGTACCAAATTGGGTTTCTTTCATCAAGAAAGTTTTGTTTAGCTTCCTTTACCTTTTGTCCATTATCTTTCTATCTTTTTCTCTTTTGACATTGAAATTAACTAGATCATTGCTTGAACTCTATTAAGCCTTTTGTTCTAACTAAATAAAAAGATTTGTAAAACATAGATTTTTGATTTTATATAAAATATATGTAATAGCTGATGGTATTATAGAATTTCTTTTTCTCTTTACTAATATTTCGTACAATATCTTTATTTTACAATCCTACTAATATTATAAATGCTAAAGATTGTGAAGATGTTTGTATGTAGGTATGAATGAATGTATGTATGTACGTATGTATGTTACCAATTCACGAAAAACCACTGGACGGATGTGGATGAAACTTTACAGTAATATAGGTTATACATCAGAATAACATACGGTAAACATCTTATCCTGAAATTCCCGCGGGAACGGGTACAACGCGGGTGAAACCACGGGGCGTGGCTTGTATGCTATATTGCCAGTCACAAAAATAAGCTTCATCACCACACTAACACGTTTCAATTGCAGTAACAAAATCAGATCACTAAATAATGAAACAAAAATTGTTGTAAATCGTTAAATTGTGATAATTTTAAACGAAACATTGTTAACTTTTAATGGGCCTACAGGGTGTATAGTTTTGAATGCATGTTGGATTGTTTCCAGCGATTTATTAGTGCTACATTTAAATTTAGTTTTAATGCAATTTTCACTTCATGTTCGTAGTTTTAACTGGTTTAAAAATATCGTTGTTGGGCTAACTAAAATTGTTTCGACTATCGCTTGGCTTTTTGTGTAAGCTTAAATGTGACAATCTGCCACCCATCGACGTAGTATAACGGTACGAATTCATATTATGACAGTAAGTGCCTAATTAATATAAATTGTTTAATTTACTCTATATTTATAAAAGAAAGTCGTGTTAGTTACTCCATTTGTAACTCGAGAAGGGCTCGATTTTAATGATTATTTTTTTGTGCGCTGGTGCGTTGCGGGTGAAACCACCGGGCACAACTAGTGTTGTAAAAGTAATAAGATAAAACACAATAAGATAGCCACCAATACAATCCCAAAGTTCCCCGCCCTGCGAATGTTAACTAGAACACGCTAAACAAAAACCGTAAAATAAACAACCAAAACATGATTAATTGGTGCCCTGAGAGCTTTTCGGAATAAATTATCGGAAGCCATCACTAAGTAACATTAGTTAAAAAGAATAATATTTTCTAGATAAGACTTTCTTTCACAATGAGGTCGCATGATGTATTGGCTCTGGGTGGCTTTAGGAGTAGCTCACGCGTATTTTAATGTCCGCCTCCGCTGAATCAAGTGATTTATCATTTCGGGTACAGCCTGCCCTCTGATATGTACGGGTCAATTCTTTGTTATAGATGTACTTGGCTGTGACAGGACCTGTAATTTTTTAGGTTTTTAGATACGTTCAATAAAGTGATTTATGACCTGTGAGTAGACTTCTTCTATGGTATAGGTAATCTAGGTCCTAATAACAATAAACAGATTTCATTCACAAATTAATTGATTTTTGTTTTTAAAATTAACCTGAGTTTGTCGACTTCATATCTAAATTGTCTATATGCGATACTATTTTGACTTTTGAAATTAAAACCGTTCACAAAAATAGGGATGGAAGAAGTATGTCATATCTGTGTTTGCATACGTGTTTATGTCTGTCGGCATTATAGCTTCTCAACGAACATATATAGCCAATACTAAGTTATTTTTATATGAAATTTGAAAAGTTGATTCATATGGAATGTTCTGGAGTTATCATTCAATTAAAAAAAATGTCAGGAGTTCCAAACCTCTAAACTGTACATGTTCACTCCTATAATTAGCTTAAAAATAATAATATTATTCAACTAAATATACAACAACACTCAAATAATAACAATTATCGCAAACACGAAAACTGACCGAACAAAAACAATAATAGTAATGTTTGGGAGTTGAAACTTTCCAATAGTTACAATAAATAGCAAGTTATCCGTGAAACGGAACGGCGCGGTTCGACCGACCGCTTTATTTTCATTACACGTAAACCTTACATTATGAAAACGGTTTGAATCCCTTTTGACCTTCTCGTACCAATCAATTAGAATTAAACCAGATGCGCCCTTCACATTATTTGCTCTGAACCTAATCTTATTTTAACTTAATTTGGTTTCCCTTAAAATTTAAAACAAAATATGTTAATTCAGTTATTAAGGGATGGCTAAGGATTAGGGAGAGTGTCCACTGTCCACTTTGAGGACAATATATTGTTTTGTTGTATTTGAGTCCTTATGGAGCATTAGGTTAAGTGTTGCTAAGCTTTCTTATTGTGTAATAATGGCTTTAAATATAACCCGGACCAACCCTTAACAGTATGTTGATGGAAAATTAAGATTAGGCGGTATTTAGATGGTGCGACTTCACAAGCTAAGACGGACAAAGTAAACGCGTTCGTGTTTTATTAAACGCCGTTTAGTAGCTTGCAAAATCGTTGAATCTAAACAATGCCTTAGAATAAACATTATTTCTTTATCCTTTCTTGTATTTCATAGAATGGTATTTCTATTATAACCCTAAGTATATTTAATTTGGTTAAGAAAACTTATTCTGTTATAAGTTTTACTGAGAAGCTATTAAACCAGCAAAGTATTTTCTATTTATGATAAAATACTGACTAACTAATAAAAATAATCTCAGTCGATAACGTCTGAAAGTTTCAAGTATTAATATATTTAGAGTCTGTACAGACTAGTTAAGGCAGTCCTGTATTTTCTTCCACAAAACCCTAGAAAAAGAGTACACTAGAGACAAGATGTTATAAAAAAAATTTCACTTGTCACCGACTTTTGGTCTGTTAGACTAGCAACTACTCGTAGTAGCATCTCTATCTGAGCGCTGCTGTGTTTCGGAGGGTGCGTAAAATTATCGGTCTCAATTTGTTTCAATCGATTAATCAAACCATGTCCAGGAAGTCCAGAACTCCGATACCAGGGTTGGCGACTAACTTACACTTACTTGTCTACCGACAACTGTAGTCAAACTGATTAATGTCAAACTTAATTGTATCGATATTGTCACTACTACGATATTGTCGCTACTACTAGTACTATTTTGAGAGATAATACTTCTACACCATCTCTCAAAGCTGTTCGCTAAATGATGTAATGATTGCCCACGACAAAGGCTGGAGGTAGCGGTGCACTGGCTGGAGCGGCTTAATGTAAATTGTATCTGTGTGCCATCGATACATGAATAACTTTTTTGAGCGAAAACCCGACTTCAAACCATTTTTAGGGTTCCGTAGCCAAATGGCAAAAACGGAACCCTTATAGATTCGTCATGTCTGTCTGTCTGTCTGTCCGTCCGTCTGTCCGTATGTCACAGCCTTTTTTCTCCGAAACTATAAGAGCTATGTTGTTGAAACTTAGTGTGTAGATGTATTCTGTGAACCGCATTAATATTTTCACACTAAAATAGAAAAAAAATAAAATTTTAGGGGGGTCTCCCATACTTAGAAATGAAAAAAATATTTTTTTTTCATCAAACCCATACGTGTGGGGTATCTATGGATAGGTCTTCAAAAATGGTATTGAGGTTTCTAATATCATTTTTTTCTAAACTGAATAGTTTGCGCGAGAGACTCTTCACTCTCACGAGAAAGTGGTAAAATGTGTGTCCCCCCCCCTGTAACTTCTAAAATAAGAGAATGATAAAACTAAAAAAAATATATGATGTACATAACAATGTAATCTAACACCGAAAATTGGTTTGAACGAGGTCTAGTTAGTAGTTTTTTTTTTACGACATAAATCGTAAACCGCAAAAAAATACTGATTATTCATTCAATAACTCAAATGTAAATAAAAAAACATTTATTTCAAGAACTTCTTTATTATGTTACTCGCTGCTACGGAACCCTTCATGGGCGAGTCCGACTCGCACTTGGCCGCTTTTTTTATGAGGACTACTTACTACATTTCTTTTAAATCGATTAAAAACAGGACCATACTGTAATCATAGCCGCCTTTCATAACTTCAAGTAACTGACATACTTTTAAGCACCTTCTAATTCCGTTTTTGAAATCGGTTTAATAGCAGAGACAATGCGTAAAATAAAGTAATCTAATTACTGTTTGCAGTATAGTCTGCAATGTTCCTTACTGTTTAACTTGGGGAGCATCCATTGAGTCTAGTAAAATATTAATGTGATTTCTTTTGATCAAGCTCATTTTTTATTTATGTGAGCAACGAAGCCTATAGTGTATGAAGACTTATTACTTCAATATACTTACTTGGGGCTCATTAGTTACTTGCTTATGTTTATGTCAATGATCGATTTGTTTACTTATGTAATGAGGAAAAGTATGAGGAGATTTTATTCAAGGAACATATTTTGCAAATACTGGAGTGAATATGTATATACTGTTTGTTACTAGTAACTATACGAATATAGTGTCAAGTGAGTAAGTTTTCAAGTTTCAAATTGGCAAGTGCAACCAAGTTTCATTAAATTATTATTTCAGAATCGTGGTAGATATTAATTTCAATCTTATTATAATAACTAGGAATTAGATCGAATGGTGTAAAGGGAACCTAGACTAAACTTAAATAGTGACAACAAAATCTTTAAAAAAGGAATAAAGATTAGCATTTACACAGTTACTACTTGTTACCGAAGAATGAATCAGCGAATGATATCTTAATTTTATTACTTAACTTTCAACATCAGATGTCAAGGTAATTTATTGTTGAGGAGTAAATTATATCTGAACGCTGCCGTTCCACACCGCACCGCGACTGTTTCACGAGGCTAGCTTAATTAATAATTTGTCGAGTTCGGCTTCTGTTAGAAATAAAGCGATTTTGTTATAGTGTCGGCAAACTCGCAAACATTGGAACTTGTGGATTTAATATGATGTACGGATGAGGTCTTCCGTGTATTTTAAAGTTAGATTTCAACATTTTCTTTACGTAACTTAATTTTGGGCATGTTATGCAAGTGGTTAAGTTCGATTAATAATATCACCTACTTTGCTGTTCGTTAACACATTTATTAAGGCGTAGCTTAGATGGAGCAATTTTACACATTGCGTGCCGAGCACAATAGATCTTGTTTTCTATTACCAGTTGCTTCTCAATAGTTTTGTACTTATAGAACCATGACTGTCTGTAGGTTTTTGACAGTCTGTTAATAATATATAAAAAAATAATTGATATAATATGTTATAAATGAAACTATCTCACTCCAGATGCCGACTAACAAAACACGTCAATCTCTCGTAACGTTGACATATAAAACCACACAGTATGTTATATAGGTCTCTAAACCTGGCAAGCAAAGCTTATCATAACCGACCCGGAGAGGAAGTTGCTTCATAAACCAATGATCTCCTTGCAAGTGTGTCAAAGTGTCAGTGTATAGTCCATAAAGGTACCTAAGTTTAGTAGGTTATTTGTCAAACCTAAAGTTGTAGACCGCCGTTTTAAGACCGCCTAAAGGCCTTTGACTTAGTCTATTGACTGAAACAACAATTTTACGTGCCCTCCGAAGCACGGTAGCTCTCAGATAGAAATACAACTATAGGTAGTCACATAGTCCATAATCGATAGATCGTGTCTAGAAAAATGTGATTCAGATGTAAAAGACATCTTAGTCGAATAAAAAATGCGCGAACTAATTTACATTCGTAACACCTAAGTTATTTGCCTCTACTTACTTAGTCGTTCGTGTTTTGCGGTCGCCGAACTTAAGTCCCAACTTCGTTCACCGAAATTTTCGGCCCCCCTGATAACGAGCTAATTAGGCGACAGTTGCTGTCGTTTTCGAATAAGGCCGTATTCTGCATGTTGCATGCGGAAAACTATTAAATGAAACTACTAGACCCTCGGAAGACTGAAGTACGTAGTTTTAAATTTCTAGTTCCCATATTCTGTAAGCAAATAGACATAAAAGACTTATATTTAAAAAGAGAAAACAAAAACATAAACAATTTCGTAGCTTCATTCTCAAATTGTGAAATGTCGGCAAATAAATTAGCATTTTAATAGCCCTTCAGCAAACAAGAGAACGCATGAGTCGAGGCAGTTTGTTATCAAATGTTTTTACGATGACTAAGCACTTTACGTGCCTCTTGTTTGAAGATATTATTGTTTAATTAATGTAATTAGTTTATATGTAAATATAGAACCGTGTCGTAAACAAGGAGATATTATGTAAGTTACCATGTTTGTTATCTTATTACAAGTGTTTGGTTTGGATAGATTTTCAGGTTAATAGTTTATCTATACCTACGTATATTCATGCAAAAACCACTGACTTATTCATTAATCACGTCAGAAATTATAAGTGCTAGGAATTTCTAATTTTGTATCGGGGTTTCTTTTAGGACTAAAATGCTCGCTAAGAAAGGATTTTGCAAATTTCATCCCTAACACGGGGTGGCCCTTTCACTCGAAGCGAAGGCGGGCTAGTACTTATATGTTAAGCTGAAGTGTTTTTTTCATTTGTTTGTTTGCTCCAACCTCTTCTTCTTCTTCTTATCGAGTGGATGGTCAACTTGACCAATCCTGGTGTCAGAGTTATAGAGCCGCCAAAGGCTCCAACCTCTGGTACAATGAGAGATATGAACATTTTTTTTCTATGTTGGGTAGCCAAATTCAAGAGTACTACATTAAACTGTTATTACTGCTTATCTTTTATGGGTTGAAATATTCGTTATTGACTTAAAAACCTACAAATACAAATAGTCGTTTATTTCACTTATTGTTTGAATTAGGAACGTCTGAACGAACTTCATATACGAAATAAATTCACCGTCATATTGGGAGACCGTTTCATAAATACCGAATAAGCTCATTTCTTATAAATATAACAATATCAAAGAATGATCGTGAGCGATGTCCATTGTTTCTCAATTGATTGGATACTCGGAAAAATCTCATTTCCTTTAGGATATGAGCAATACTGTTTAAAAGCTTATTCGCTTATTCAACGTATAAACAAAATTGTAATAAATCATACGAATATAAACGTATTTACTAATAAAATGGTTGCGAAAAACAGATGCTCATACAACAATGTCAATTGGAAAATACAATTTTGTCATATATGTTTGTGAAGGGCAATCAATTTCAGTACATCGGTGGATTCCATCAGAAAAAATACACGAATGCTAGTATGTTTTATGAGATTGCTACAGTTCTTTGAGGCTTCCCATATTTTGAGGTAACCGACAGCTATTTCTCTTTGTTACACAAGTTTTTTGATATATTTGTGGAATGTTATGACAACACAGTTTTATTTATTCATGATACAATATTTTTTTGGTTTTTCATAGAAACATAAATCGCTTCTTCTATACTAAATTACACTACTATTAAACAATATACATAGAGAAAGATTATTTTAGTATAATACGACGAATAAGCCAAAAATATATCAAGCTTACATACTCGTACTGTAAAACCAAATTACTAGGAAAACCAAAAAACACTCTTTTTGGAAAAAACTTTATAACAAAGTTTAATGCACGTTTTCCAGTTATTTTCACTCGTTCCGAGTTTCAGTCTCAATTTGGAAACTGTTCACAATTTTGAAGTAACTAAGCCTGTAATGTAGCAAATATTTTACCAAATTGTAGATGAAATTGCTTAATACTTTGATGTAAACTTTTTGAATCAGAACGATGTTTGTACGTTACGATTTAATAACATACCTAGTATAAACACTTTTACATCATGTTTATCTTTTCATTATTATTAAGCATATGAATAAAAATCTAGACTTTTGCAGTTACTACAAAAAAGTAGATAGATAGATCTTTCCCTTTCTAATCGACTGTCTACACAGTCAAAATGTATGTTAATGTGTCATACATTTCCACCTGCCTTATTACACGACATAGGTATCTATACATTTTGAAAATAAGCAACCAAATCGAATTCAAAGTGATTGTCACTTGTCTAGGGTCTACATTTGGTTGAACTAGAGGGCTGGTTAATAAATTCCTTACCGAATAATAAACACAAATAACCAAATACGCAGGCATAGTAAGTGACAAAAATTGGTAATAAAAACTCTGATTTATATCCATATAATCTTGGTGCTTCACAAACGAAACCTCGGGAGTATTCTGAAAGTTTGTTACTTATGAAAGTCACGTGCGAGTCGAATTTACAGTCGATTCATTCGATATTGGATTATTAGGCATTGATCTTTTTAAAAATTCTCGAGTTACACGCCTTTGGTACCCGACGGCCGAAATACCCAATTTTAGAGAATGAGAAAAATAACGTAGAGTGATCCGGTCCTACGGTCATAGAATATTAATTTTGTATATTCTTTGTGTAATATTGAAGATTTCAGTAATACAACTTTATGTAGTTTCAATTTGTTTTGGATTCAAAATTGGATTACTTCTCGAGTATAAACTTGTTAAACATCTGTTATACGAGTACTATAACTGACTAAAACTATAACTGTTATAGTTTCAAGTGTTTATGGTATATATGTATTATAGTTACCGAAGTCGCTTGATGAGATTTGTTTTATCTAGATGGTTACGCGCATTCTATCTTTGCGGGTGTCGGGCCTCTATTTAACTCGGACTTCTCGTAGAACATTTTACAGGAAGCTATTCACATTTGTAGGACTCCATAAACAAAAAAGCCCAAGTCAAATCACTTTGGACCTTAAAACTGAAAAGCGGAAACAGGCTCTTACTATATATTTAACTAGCAGCGCCCCGCGGTTTTACCCGCGTTGTGCCCGTTTCCGTGGGAATTTCGGGAATTTTTTTACATAAAAACCTTCCTCTTGAATCACTCTACCTATTACAAAAAACCGCATCAAAATCCGTAGCGTAATTTTAAAGATTTAAGCATACAGACAGACAAACAGACAGACACAATAAGAGACGACTTTATTTTATACTATATAGTGATAACCAACAATATCATGTCGGAGGCCTTTAGGCGGTCTAAAAGCTTCAACACCAGGGATGGCCACTAACCTACTCGAAATGAATGAAAACCATTCCTTGCATGACAATTGCATGACCCAACTACAAATACGAATAAGTGTGAAAGCTATCCGTACAGATTCGAGAAAATTATTAAAACTCTCCCGTCAGCCGCAAACAGAGAGGGCGTGAGACAACTTTTAATTAAATACTAATGCTGTTCGCGAGAACAATTTACAATTAAAATAGGGCAGGGACACAGTTCGACGAACTGCTTTCGGGTTTATCGATAAACTTGAAACTTTTATTTGTTTTCGTGTTTTGTTAACGATTAACCATGACGTGCCTTGTTTAAATTTGGAAAAGGAATTCTGTTTGTGTTTTGTTAACAAATAATAATATAGATATTTGTATTTTAACCGACTTTGAAACATGAAGTGGAATTATTTCAGTTGCTATCTTATAAAATATGCAACATAAAATAATAAAATTATTTATATAACAAGATTAATAACAAGATTAATTAGACACAAGTTAAGCTCTAGGCTTGTATTACAGAATCTAAGTGATATTAATATAATTTATTTACGAAATACCTTAAAGGCAAAACATCGTATCGAACGTACATCGTATAAAAAAACTCAAGATGCTTGTAATATGCGTAAAATCTGGAAAAATATGCATCATTAAATGATAATAACATTATGTCTCATACAATATCTTAAGAGCCTCGCAGAAATCAGTTAACTGTATTTGAGTGAAGCAAACTAGGAGTGCTTCCCGGTTTCGTGAGCGTTGTAGGCACAGCTCCATAGCCTAGCATACGAGTATAACCCTATTCACGCAAGTGGCTATCATAATACAGAAATTGGATTTTAATTTCGATTTATTGTTAAAAAACTAGCGCGTTTGAATTGAAACTACGTCAACTGATACTCTTCGCTTTTATTTTACATTTTTATCTGACGTTTCAGCCCTTTTTGTAACTGTGTTCCCATAAAACTGAGTGTTTATAAGACTCTTAACTTAAGAATGTTCTTAAGTTAAGAGTCTACTGATACTAGATCTGATGATACTGGATCATCGCATCATCTTAACATAATTAGTATAGATTGCGATTACCTATTAAAACATGTAATTATACTAAGTTGATCCTCAATAACATGTCTCTATAACTATTATCCAAACGACGTAATGATCTTAGTTAATCTAATTACTAAAATTAACACACGTTATTGAGGTTGGTACATAATTCAGTTGTTACGGAACCCATCTTATTCAATTAACTGAACTAATTACTAATAATACTAATTAAGTCAATGTTAATTTCTCATGTAGGAGTGTAATTTACGTGTTACAATATAATCGTATATTCTGATTTGGAACTCGTTTTGTGTTAAAGGTCTTGTTGATTGTAGGTCTAACGCTGAAGTAACTCTCTTGTCCCTCTGTATGTTCCTCTTTTACACTTTTACCCAAATCACTGTACCGATTTTAATTAAATTTAGTACGGTAATAGTCTAGATCTTCCTACAATTTGTCTCGAAACACTCCTCCGCAATCAGAGTTGTTCATTAAATCGACACTTCATTATTTGACGTCATTTTTCATGACATAATCACTTTAAAATTAAATATCTTACTAAAGATTTGACATCTCCAAGTAGGGTGCAACGGGCAATCCCTAGTTCACTATTTTTTATATAATCAACAATATCGATAGAATTCGTATTGACCGTATTTGTGTACCTTCAAGCACATCACTAATTCCCACATGTGTATGCATATGAAGAAATTAATTCATATTTCAAACGTAGGTACTAATGAAACGGGCGCGTTTTCGGTGAAACGTAAACATGTTACGTTATGACATTACTTTGGTAAGTCAAATCTGAATCGTGTCTTTTGTACAATCTAAATTCAGTTACATTTAAAATTCTTTTTAGTTTTTCAGTCTTTCATATGAAGTTTGTTAATTATTATTTTACTAATTTACGTGAATTAATATTTTTAAAAACAGTGTATTTCTTTGCCTTACAATCTATTCAAAACTATGATATGGATTAGGACCGATAAAGACCGGGTACTTAATCATAACTAATTATGTTCTATCTATACTATTCAATAAAGAGGTAAATGTTCTAGATAGCTAGCAAAACGTAGCGCGATCCCACAGAATCTGAGAAAATAACGTCAGCGCTATCTAAAAAACCAGGAACAGATACTCAATTTATGTCTGCATTTTAAGTCTTATATTTCCATCACATACGAAAGTTTTTCAATGTGAAGTGTCTGTTTTTAAAACGTTATTACTACTAACAGAGTGCCTCCATTAAAAGTCATTTTGCACAGTTTCACTGCAGTATATTCGATATTGTATTTCCTTGTTGGCAACTTGTAAAAAGTACAGCCGCAATATCCAGAGCGTTACAAGAAAATTAAATTGCCCCATTAACTTTCTTTGGATTATAATACACTCAGACGAAATTGGCCGCCGTTGTCGACATTTCCCAAATGTCGACAACGGCGGAAAATATACTAACTTTTGACTTGATATTTTAAAATTATCTTTCTTACTTACTACTGTACTCAGAGATATCCATTAAAACGACACTTAACTTGATCTTTCATTCATTACATGTCAAAATCACTCATTAAATGTCTACTTAGGAAGCATTTGACGTCTCTCAGTACAGCGGTTAGTATGTAAACAATGTAGTCATTATAAAAGTGCTATTTCAAAAAGTCGTTTGTCGTATGACATGCAGTGACAGCTACTTGCTACGTCGTAGTTAGCCGCTATCGAACTATCGCAGGACTGCAGTTGCCAAATAATTAGTTATGGACAACCTCGATGGCTTTTGGTTGTCAAAATAAATTGAAATACGCTCGACGATCGCATTAGGTGAACGTAGTAATAGTGTGTTTAAGACATGAGTGTAGCAAAGTATGAGGGTAAATAACGATATTTATATTTTGTTGCTAGTTATAAAAACGACTAACGACAAATGTGGCTATGTGCTCTATAAACGTTGTAAATTTTTTTTTTTTTAATTGTAATGAAAAATGTGGTTATGATGTAATAAACAATATGTCTTTTAAAAATGTATAATATCAGTTTTTAAGTTTAAAAAAACCTAGTTGGGCAAATCAATATAAAAAAAATGTTGCATCACCGCTGGAGGCATATTCGCAAATTGGATTATATTTACAAACTTTTCTATTCATGATTAAAATTCAATATGAAAAGAGTTGAAATTTGAACATAATATCTTCTTTATAAGCACGAGGGAACAAGAAAATCGAAAAAAACTCTAGTTTTCCCTTCCCACCATGTTTTGATTAAGAAATATTTATGATACAGAACTTGTACCAGTTCTAGTTTGTTTGTTTATCACCGAGGTTTACGTCAACATGCCCCGAGGACGGAGAAAATGCTAAATTTGAACACGATAGTGATATAGGAAGGATATAAATAAACAGCCAAGTGGTTCTGTCGGAAAAAACAGAATCGTTTAGTCTGAAAACTTATTTTGAGCTTCGGAAAACGATCGGGGTTGAAGGAAATTTGATGCTTTTACGTAAATATATAGGTTTTAGGTACAAATATATACACTTACTCGTATCATAAATGTCATTTTATTTTCCTGAAAGCCATTACAAGTTACTAATGGCTATTCTGAATAACCTATTTGGGATGGATTAGCTAAGATACCAGATAGTTTTGTGATTGTTTCTGTATAAGAATTTCTTATTTTAAATCGTTTTCCGCTTCCGAAATTAAAATAAGGAACTATTCGGACCGGAGCATAAAAGCACAACAGCCAAGCAGCACAAATAAGGTCACAAACATGTACCACTTGAAACATTTGACCCAGTACTTAATAACTTAGAAACTTTACACATTACAAAAAAACGAGCGACCAAAGATCAACAAAACAGAGAACATTCTTCCAAACTCCAGTTAAAATAACTTGTTAAGCATGTGCGTGATTTATTCAGTTTTTTGCTTCACCATCTGTCAGTTTTATTGCTAACACAGAGCGGGGACAGTAACAAACGTTGTTCGAGTTATATGTAGATGTTTTCGCCAACATTCATATGGATCCGAAGATATATGACCTTCGCTGAGTTACGAATGAAGTGTTTTTTTCGAAAACGTATTATTATTGACAGTCAGTGTGTTAGGCTTCGATGATTCATGGCGATTGTGATGCGGGAGTCTATTTTATACCGTTTTTTCTGTTTGAATAGGTGGTTGATAGCATTTCTGTCTGAGTGCTACCGTGCTTCGGAGGGCACGTTATGCAGTCAGTTTCGGGGTGGTTTGAATTTTTAGACGATGTCGGAGGACTAAAGGCGGTCTGAAAATTCCGAAAGCAGGGATAGCCACTGACCTACATGCTCGAAATGAATTAATAAACCAGTTTTTAGATCAACTTCAAAGGAATCTTAGTTATATCCCTATATTAGTGTCTTGCAGACGCTACGTTAACGTAGTATAACGTTTGGTATCCACTAATCAGATCAAAGGAAACTAACGATCGTGGTATGTATTCTCCAATCGTATCGAACGTTAGTGTACGAACGTTACTCAGTGATGGTGGTATTCACCAATCATACATAGATTAGGGTGGAAAGACTCTTAAATCGACAGTTCCTTACAATTCGAAATGTCAAACATTTTCAACATACTTTTAGAAAAATAGCTTTGGAAACATAAACAATTTTTAGGGTAACTCTATTTCGTCTCTAGAGTTATGTTAAAAAAGTTAAGCAATCAACTGATCTGAAACCACTGCATCATCACGTAAATCGAGTCACTCTACCATAACCTAACCATCAGACCGAAGATTCAACTAGTAATGTGCCAAGTGTTACTGAGTATGCATGATCACATGGTCTTAGCTACGAACAGCCGTGTTCCTGCATAATACCGGTTGTCTATGAATAATTGAACTCGCCTCACAGTTTACGTGTTAAGTACCTCTCCGATTGAGATCTCTTGTTTCAAAGCAAACGTTATTTAATTAACTGTCCCATTCAGTAACGTTTCACAATCTAATGCTATTGGATTTCAATACAATGCCCGCGATTTCCACATTTGAATTATGTTCCTGTGATGTTTAGTTAGTTCCAGACTAACTAACCGAAACTGTTAGCGATATTGTATTCATAGTTAATGAGCTTTCTCTTTGCTTACAAATATAACAGGGAACTCTCAAGATTTTAATTAACTTTTACTCTTAATATACAGAATTCTTAGGATGGTAAAGCAAGTAAATAAATAAGTTAGTGGCCTACCCTGGTGTTGGAGTTTTTGAGCGCCTAAAGGCCTCCGACATGGTCTGACTATTAAAACCGGGACCGACAATTTATCGAGCCTTCCGAAGCACGTTTGCGCTCAGATAAAAATGGATAGATCAGATAGGATGGTTACACACCAGCTTTTTTATGCGCGTCAGATAACATTTTTGGGAGGATGAGTAGGCGTGTATACACTCGTCTTTCGCCGCACATGTTGAGCGCCTATAAGCTTATATAAGTGTGAGCCTCGACACGAGTGACTTGAACTATCAGTACAACGAACACGCCTTAACAAACTCGTGTAGATTCTTCGGTATTTTCAGCCACGTGTCAGCATACCCACGCGTATGCCAGAATGTCAGCAGCATAAAAAAGCGCTTGTCTGAAACCTTCCTTAAACTTGTTAAATTTAATAAAAAAGTGAATAGACACATTATTCATAATAACAAGCTCGATCTACTTTACACGGCGGCTTATAGTGAATTAACCTAATAAAATTTAGGGTTATGTATCTCAAATAGGTCGTAATGATAAACTCGAAACGATTAAGCGTCGTGTCTTCGCATAACAATATCGTGTTTGTTCCGTCAATTGAGTCGCGGGTTGAAAGGAAAGACCCTGTTTCATTGGGACACTTTGGTTGCGCCTTGTGTTGCGCAACCCGTTGTATTCACATGAAGATCTAAAGCCAGAAAAAAGCAGATTGTCTCGAACAGGTTTTGATTTAGTGATCATTCAGCGCTTAGCAAAACAAATCAGCTAGGGTAGTTGGCACTAGGAACATGATTTTTTTCTGGGTACGGCAGTAGGATCATTCATTTTTAAGAACAGAAACATGATTTATCATATACCTTAATATAACAACATGCATTTTATTGGTGTCGCAACCATGGCTTCCTAAATTGAGATAGAGTCTTTATATACAAAGGGTTTACTAGCAGCTTGAAATATTGTACGCATTACGTAGTCTTACAGGGTTTAGGAGGGCCGTTTGAGTTGTGTATGTTTGATAGTTTATGAAGTTGTTGTGTTTAAAATATAAGCCCTTAGTTGTAACGGCTTTAGGTTCGATATATGCTTAATAACTTTGAGGCTGTAATTTGAATCATACATATTAGTTACGTCGTATATAGTTAGCAATTTATTTTAGCCTTCTAAAACATAATAGTAGAAATGTTCCTACAAAAAATAAATTAAAATAATGGAGTGTTCCGTCATTAATAAGCAAAGTAATATATTTTTATCAACTTGTCGACTGTAGAAGCGGAATTTAAATAAATTTAGGTCATTCAGACTTCTCGGTCTCCACCCAAAAGAAAAAAGACACCCTATTACATTTTAATCCGACAGCCCCGAGTAGAAACGCATGTTACACTATACAGTATCAGTAGCATACAGTATACATCAGCACATGAGTCCGGGCGAGACGCAGTCGGTGGCGAATCACACTAACTCCTAAAGGTCACATTCTATATATGTCGAATACTTCGACGTACATAGAATACGTACATTCACCACCCTAACCGCTACCTTTTTGTCCAATACCGTCACAGTTCCACTATGTTTCAGTACTCGTGTTAAAAGTTGTACGCTCTTGGCTTGCAGCTTCACTAATTACAAGTATAAACTAACTGTCAGTTCGAGACACTAACGACCGAAACTTGTTAAGCGGAATGACTTGCTGACTAAAAATAGTTACGTTTTTAGCCGCTAGAAATAAGTGGGAGTTTAAGAGCTTTTAACAAGATGCCATATACTTAATCACTTGTATTATAAAGGTTTATGAACAATTTACCGCTGTTTGTGAACTAAATACCTATGTTCGAATTTATGGTATCTGAATTTATGAATGTCCGAATCTATGAATATGTAAATATGTTGCAACTGCTATTTTTTAAACCGCATTGACATTTTATGAGCGAGTCAATTTTACGAAAAAGAACCTAAGTAATTTATACTTCCACAAACTCTTGTGCCGCAAAAAAGTTCTAATTATACGTTGAAAATATATTAAAGTAAAATAAAAATGGTATATTGTAATAAAGTTGTACAACCTAGTCATAATTAAAAGCTTGTTAAACAATAAGTACCAAATATATAAAAGTAAGGGCGTATAATATTTTTTATACTAGCTGTGCCCTGCGGTTTCACCTGCATTTTTTTCCTCACTGCTTACCGTTTAAACCTTCCCTGGACTTTCATGAATATTTCAAGACCAAAATTAGCCAAATCGGTTCAGCCGTTCTCGAGTTTTAAGCAAACTAACGAACAGCAATTCATTTTTATTATATAGAAGATTATAGTCTTCTAGAATCTTACTTTTTTAGAATCTTACTCTTGTAATTTCTTTAACAATAGGGTTCAATTCAGTGGCTGGGCAGTGAAACTTGTCATAAAGTTTGCTTTCTAAAAAAGGGCAATTCATCAGCAGTTTGTTCGGATTCGGCGGTCACGCGTGCCTCGCGATATTGTCGACTAACCAGCGGGTAGGGCAGGGACGAAATCTAGAAAAAAATTTGAGTGAAGTATTATAAAACTTTAATAAGCTTTTATAGATATTTACTGTATTAAAGTTTAAAGAGTTGAAGATAATAACGGAAGATAGAGAGAAGTAAAATGAATTCCATCAATACGATTTTTAATCTACACTAATATTATAAAGAGGAAAACTTTGTTTGTTGGTTGTAATGAATAGGCTCAAAAACTACTGGACCGTTTTTAAAAATTCTTTCACCATTCGAAAGCTACATTATCCACGAGTAACATAGGCTATTTTTCATCCCAAAATTCCCACAGAAATGGACACAACGCGGGTAAAACCGCGGGGCGCTGCTAGTTTAATATATTTTATTACTATATCTTTCTCTACTTGACTTACTGTATCAGTTTGCACATTTATACGGAGTTGTACAGTGATAAAGATAAGGTGTAATCACCACGCTTGCTTACATGCCAAAATATTAACGTACAAAGATGATAATAAATTGTTCCACACTCTATTATTCTTACGATAGTTTAAATGTGCTCATGTGGTCGATTTACCAGCCGAAGACGGTTTAGTGATTTCATTCGATTCAGTGATGGGGTAACTATTAGTCAATCCTTTTCCTCAATGGCAGATGTTGTCTTGATGTTGTATATATGGTGTATGCGGTATCAACCATGATGGTTTGAATTTTAACTCTCGTAAGAAAATATTGAGTATACTAAGTCCTATTTCATATTTTCCCAATGTTTTTATCGATAAAACAATAAAATAATTCACTTTACTATTAAGGGTCGGACGAATGGACACGAGCGGTAGACGTCAAGCTCGATTTCATGCACGAATTGGTCATACGAGAAGCTCGCGGAAACTATTTCATCACGTTAGTTTACAAGAGCATTTTGTAAAAACATTATTGTGTACCTGCCTTTATTTAAAGGTTAACGCCGGTGAGCGAGTATAAATATAAAATCTGATCGGGATAAATGCCTAGTGGTAAATAGACCTCATTGACGACTTGGGTGTGGTGAGACATAACTTATCCCAAAAGTCACGAGAAAGGTTTGAAACCTCTTTGTATGAAGTTAAAGTAACCAAAGTTGCAGCGGTTTGAATACACCGAGCATCCTCTAATATGAGCGATACTGTTATCTTACGTCGTCAAACTTAGGTATGCACACCCAGACACTTTACAAACCAAATAATTTAAGATAAACACCAGAAACCAAGTACACGTTGCCAAAACAGTTCAAAATAACAACTGAAGTACAAATTAACATAACCAAAATTCCGAGTGAGGCCTTGTTGATTTCGTGAACTTAGCGACATCTCAACGCGGCAACTAACTAAATCCAGTCGGTTTTTCTTAAACTCAATTATCATATGTATACCTTACATGAAATTCAGAAGAGGTTCACCCCACTTCGAGATACATTTGCATTGTTAATTGTGGTTTCTAGAGGCGGTGGAGTTCTGCGTGTGGATGTTAACACAAGTTTGTTGCTGTATTAGGACTGTTGCAGACTGCAGTCCAGCCAGTCTGTAGACTGCCTTATTGCCTTCCTGACAAAGTTGTATTTCAACTGATATTAACTTCATAGACAAGTCTTTAGTCACGTTAACAATAGTTTTCTTTAAAATAACCTGCATAAAGTTTGGTACAGACGAAAGTGTATGTTAGTCATCCTGTTTCTACTCGTACTATGTTACGAGTACTCATATGTTTTCATAGACCAGGCACTCCAACTATGTGTTGTCTAAGATCTGCTCAAGCTTTCATGAACGTACCGTGTGGTTATCGAGTCGGTCAGGCGAGCATTGCATCGGAAACAATTATTAAGATTATGTGCAGCGAAGTGAATTAAATCGTATTTCATTAACAGAACTGTGCAGGTTAGATCTATGAATGTATGTGTGTTTGTAATGTATTGTCTATGTAGGTAATAATTCTGTCAGTTATGAGATATGTATTATGTCTACATGATTGAATCTAAATTAGATAAATGAGCTAGTGATAATGTACTGATTTATTTTACATCTTATTGGAATATTTCATGACCTAAGTTCATCAGTTAAATAATCAGTGTTTCATCTATACTAATATTATAAAGCTGAAGAGTTTGTTTTGTTTGTTTGTTTGTTTGTTTGTTTGTTTGTTTGTTTGTTTAAACGCGCTAATCTCAGAAACTACTGAACCGATTTGAATAATTCTTTCACTGTTAGATAGTCTATTTATCGAGGAAGGCTATAGGCTACATTTTATCCCGAAATTCCCACGGGAACGGGCACAACGCGGGTAAAACCGCGGGGCGCTGCTAGTGAATGATAAAATTGTAAAAAGAAAAAATAAAACAATGTATACATCGATTTTTTTGTCGGTATATTGCACGTGTATAAATATCAAACATTAAAAACTTAACACACATTAAAACTTTATCTCATATTTATACAAAAACACAGATAAGTATCTACAAGCAGTGTAAGTTGTGTATAAGCCGCGAGATTGCGACTCGCAGACTGAGCTTTGAGCTCAGTTCCTCGAAAATAATGCTCAAAACGTTGGCTCCTCGCAGATAAAGTACTCTAAGACTCGAACTACTCTATGAAGAGCCCGGAATGCTTTACCAGTTCTTCAGCGGTTGTTAGCAAACGTTTTGTTTGACTTAACATAAGAGTTCGTAAATAACTTGAAAGGTTTACCAACGTAATTTATTATATGTGATTTCACTCAATCTCAATTATGGTGCATCTATGTAAGCATAGGTTTAGCAAAGGTAATGTTCCATTGTAAATAAAGTTTTGTAGACCAGATACGTTCACGTGGTACGCGTCGCGTATTACGCCCACTCCTTACCATATTTTCTAATCACATGTTTTGTTAAATGAGAGGCCTTTGCTTTTGGGACATAAGACTAACTTTTAACTTCACGCCATGCAATATACAATATATTAAGTTTGTATTTGGTTTGAGCGAGGCAAACTGTACTCTGTATTGCATTTCATTAAATAGATTCATGACATTACTGAGACGAGAAAGTGCATTTGCCTATCAAACTATGTTTCGGTACTGCATATGATCCATATTGGTAGCATAAACACGGGTATAACGACCCAATGACTGCAAGACTTGAATTATTATTGGCATTCAACGCAAAAAGAGAAGTACTTTATGTATTCGTTTTGTATCGTTATTTCTTTAAAATAGTGATATTAATGCGGATGTACCAAGTTTGATAAATTAGTACGATTCAACTTAAATTGAAAAATATTGTTGTCTTAATAAACAATAGACTTTCCAAGCTTATTTTAGTATACTTCCGCTCGTAGTATACAAACCATCCCTTGAGTCATTCTGATTCTGTGTTGGTGAAAACTACATAAAAAATCCGTTCAGTAGTTTTTGAGAAATTTGATTACATTCAGACAGACAAAGTCTCCAAATGATGTATTGAAGACTTTGTTATATAAAATGTACAAATAACAGAAACAAAAGAATATCAATTCATATATCCTGTTGGAATTGTTTGTTCAAACATCCAATCTATTCAACATGACCTAACAACAACAAAACATTTAAACCAATCGAGCTCTGGTTCACAAACGGACATATTTCCGGGCAATATAAATAAATCTAAAAGCCACAACAAATCCTAAAGCCGGGTATAGCCTTAGAATAATGCAACAATTTAAACTGTGTCAGATCTAAATCCTCAGTAGCTCTTCGCAAATACCTGGTACCTCGATGTTGAGCATTACGCCAACCATTTTCTAGGAAAATCTCTATCCTGTGAGACTTCTCAATACCAGTTCAAGGAATACCGGATTCTTTTGCGGATGATTCGAGCAAACTCCATTTATTAAATATTTATCATACTGGCGGGGAACGGATTTAATCTGTCTTGGAGAATGTTTGATGATGTGAGTTAGTTTACGGCTTCAACGTACAAATTGTATTTGTTTGAGTTTGATTTGATTGAAATTTTATTGGTATGAAATATTAGTCGTAAAGGTATGAAAAAGTATAATGAGTACATCTCTCAGATAGAACGCTCACTGAACTCTATAAGCTAAGAGAACGTCGTAAAGGTGACCCCATTCGCATTATGTTCATTAAACAAGGTTAAATAATATTATTTTTATATTTCCTTGCTATAAAAATTATGCTAATTAAATATGTATAATACGTAATTAATTAATGAATAATTAGCCATAAATGTCCCACTGCAAGGCCTCCCTACCCTCTTTCCACTGATCTCTATCCTGATAAAGCAAGTACCTATGTTTTATTAAATTATAATAAAATATTTGCATTCTGATTATTTATAAAAGCGCCATCTATGAAAATTTTCCGGAACTAATTTAAAGCAACACACGGTTTTCCTTTCGTTCCTACACACTAAAATATGGTTTTACTTACATTTATAAAAAAGTTTTAGATAGTGTTATGTTGTTATTATGATTTCATTTAAAAAAAATATTATTATATAGTTTAAGTTATTCGATAGGATCTTTATATATTTATATAGGTGTTGTGTTAATATATTTCATATCTCTAGCCATAATAGTTTATGATTTATAGTTAGTAGTTTAAATTGGAGTAGAGGGGCTAAGTAAATATAATTATTCACGGCTTTGTGTGGCCTCGCGCAGCCTGCAGGCATCGGAGGGCACTTCTCAATGAGGAAGTAGAGTAAACGCATTATAGAACAGACGGTAGAGTCTCTTCTATAATCCGGACATTTTTAGTTTTTATGAACACTCAATTATTTAAATCTATACTAATAATATAAAGAGGATTTTTTTTGTTTTCGAGCTAATTTCTGGAATTATCAGTCCAATTTTAATATATTTATTTGTAATAGATAGCCACATTCAACGGGAAGGTTATAGGCTATGTTAAATCCAAACTTCTTATGAGAAAGGACAGAACACGGGTAAAACCACGGGGCGCTGCTAGTCCTATTATATATTTTTTGATTATTCCCGTTTGCAGTTTTTATCAGCTTCTTAAGAATTCTTAAGAAAGTTTTATTAGAAATTCAATTCAAATATCATTTCATCGACACTCAGCTAATAATTGATGTAATTTTTCATACATTACATGTCAAAATTACTCATTAAATCTCTGGTGAAGAAGCATTTAAAAAAGGTTATTGTTGTTACATTTTTTTATATTTTATCTACATTGAGGAATAGTCGAACTGAGGTATATTCCTTTTTTGAATTCACTTTAGGCATATGTACATTAAAGAAATCATCAAAAGCACTTTGCTCTATAAATATAAAGTTTATTTTATTACATTTTTCTAAAGATGGCGTGGTGATTTCGCCAAATCCTCCTCACTGTACTGATATCTTCACTGAGATGATAGGCTTTAGTTCTTTACTTTTTCTAAAGAGCTTCGTATCTATGTATTCATATTCTATGATCCGTACGAACAACCCCGTGGCATGTTTGTTCATTAGAGGATTTAATTTGATTTTTCTAGCGCTTTCTAATTGCGTCTGGTTATAATTTTCCACTCACTATAGCGCGGTTAACAATTGTGCTTTGAATTTTTTTTATTTTATGCTTTTCATACTTTGAATATAAAATTGTATAGAATTGTTTTTCTTTGAGTGAGTGGGGATTAAACTTAATTGCTTTTTATTAAAATGTATTGTTTTCCGCATTTTCAATAAAAAGTCTAACTTTATTCTTGTCTGTCGACTTCGTTTCGTTTTTGTTTTTGCTTTTTTTAACCACCTTTAGTAATAGGGGAAGATTTTATTTCAGTTTTCTTTTTATCAGTTTTTTCTATACTTTTGAGGTTATTGGTGCAGTCAGGAATACTTATAATAAAAGAAGCTACTTGAATCTGTATGGAGCTTCATGATGATTTAAAAATGTAGTACTTCCATACCTAGTGTTCCATAAAGCACATTATTCATCTATGCGCACTGATAATATCAGTTCCTAAATTAAGATAGATTAAGGCGTAATCACTATTATTGCAAGTAAATGAAAAACATCTTAAAGAATTATCTTTAATTCAAAATCTATCGAATTTATTTAAATATCATACTGTCCTTTATCGAGTCTCCGCCAGACAAGTGATAATCTCTTCGCATTATTTTTAGTCCTCTTCACTACATAGTCTAAAACAAAGTCGCTTTCCGTTGTCTGTCTGTCCCAATGTATGCTTAGATCTTTACAACTACGCAACGAATTTTGAAGCAGTTTTTTAAATATATAGAATGATTCAAGAGGAAGGTTTATAAGTAAATTCCTGAAATTCCCGAGGGAACGGGCACAGCGCGAGTAAAACCGTGAGGCGCTGCTAGTTGGTTATAAAAACTTTCATTTAGAATGCTACATGATTGTCACGTGGTTATAACGGCATACTTTGATACATTTTGAGTATACCACGAAATAGAGAAGTGCTTCGCTCTTCCGTGGAGTATACAGCTAGATATAATGAGAAGCGGTAGTCATTTGTCTAATGGGGCTCATTAAGTCTAAAATGAAACAAAATTAATTAATAATTATAATCATTAATTTTATTTACAACTTTCCAATTTTTTCATAATTCAATTATTCTTATATAATAACAAATCTTTCATGTGAGTCTTATTTTAAAGGAATGTAAAAGATGCACTGAAAAAATGCATAAATGTAGTAAAATAATACAGAATGAGTGACAGTGCAACGATTCTTAAAGAAATTGTCATAATTCTATGTACTTAATTGCAGTATAATATTTATTTTACAATAAAAATTAAACATTATAATAACAGGATTAGAAATAGAAAAAAATAGTTATTTAATTATATACATTCATTCAAATTATATAAAGAATACACCTTATAGGTTTGTAGAGTATGATCTAAGAGCCCGACCCCACTATAGTCACAACAGTCTTAAGACTGTTTTGACGCGAAAACTGACTAAAAACAATGTCAGTGGAAATTATTTAGTCTAAAAGACAAAAAGCCTATGGTAGACAAGTATTAAACGTCTTGTATCTAATGTGCGCCCCTTTCTATGTTTCATATTGCTAACGGAACCACTATTCGAGCTCTAACATAATTTGAGTATATCAATGAAATTCATCAAAATCTTTAATCTAATTCATCAACTGATTTTGTGATTGATGTATGGTAAACGTTCGAACTCTTAGTTTAAACTAGTTGAAGCTTTTAAAGTTAGATCTAACGTTTTTAGACAATTTGATGCTCCGGAATGGCAAGCTGTACAGCTTATAGACTGCAGGGCTCAAATGGTCAAGCCTTTGATGTTGTAGATGACGTCATTAGAACTCAACTAGTCTTGACTATAGTGTGCTCTGACTATTTATCGTTTTTTGCTTTCAGGTGCAAATATTTAAAATATAATACATTTTAAACTGTGGGTTTATTAAAAGTAATTAATATATTATAAATATTCGATGGTCACATTACAATTTAACCCTTCCTTAAAGGGTGATGTATATCACATTTATCTTAAGTATGAAGACAACATTAATCTAACGACTCAATTTTAGTTATTTTACAGGGAAATTCTATATTATGTTCTTCATAATAGCGAGAGTCGAATGAATGTACCTATATGTCAATTGGTGAATGAATGACAAAACATGTATGTAAGTGTAAATCCATTTTTAGCCGACTTAAAAAAACCGAAGAAGAAGGTTCTTAATTAAACGCGTGTGTATAGTTTTAATAGTAGGATTAATTGAACGAAATACTTCCTTATAACGCGGCCAAAACCGCGAGATGCTACAAGTAATGATGTAATTACGGAATGATAGTGCGAGTCATAGACGGACTGCATACTGCGTCTACGCACTGGAGGCAACACCAGAGTTCTACGAATGTCTATTAGTTTGTAAGGTTTATTTAGTAGTAAATGTACTCTCATGGGTTTCTTTACAGTAAAAAGTTGAAAGCAAGTAATAACTTACTTACTATTAGGTTTATTTAGTGTTATTTATCTAAACAAATGAAGCAGCACGTACTAACCTGCCCCCCTAACCCTCAAAACTGCACCCTAAATGACCTCATGTGCGCTAACGACAAGGGCGAAGCACTGGAGCGGGCTCATTTAAAAAAAAGTATTAGCTTGTAATGTCTCGCTACTGGGCAAAGGCCTATCATCTCACTGAAGATATCAGTACAGTAAGGAGCAGGCGGAGGCGGACTCAATTAAATGTTTTTGTGCCATCGACAGGAAGAACAAGTGTTCTTTGACGCTGTGATGGTTTCAAGGATTAGAGTATTGCTTTACTTAATACCTAAAATAACAAATCGGATTACTACATAGTATCTATTTCTGTACACTATGAATGAACCGCAGGCTCAGTTAGTTATTCGTTTTAAACAAAGTGACTCGTGACAAACAGTAGTACTCAATATAACAAACTAACATTATTACTCTTATTTCGATATATTATTTATTATTTTAAACAGTGCAACAGATTAATTAAATGGTTTAGATAACAATTTCACTCGAGTGGTAGTTTTATTTAAATTTGTCTATAGAACATAGTTTAGACATTTCTTATTAATCAGTTATCTTAGTTAGCTATCATTCAAAACTATACGAAGGACTCATTTGAGTGATCCATTAAAGAATTGTTTTCACCTTCAAAATGTTTCCTTCAAAACCTTCAAAATGTTTAGTACATAATTAAATATAGATAAAGCGATAAGACACACATAGTGCAGTTGCGGGTCCGTTGGGGGCCAGTGTGACACCTTTCATAAAAATATAAAGAAGGAATGCAATGTCCAGCGACCCACAACTGGCACACACCGGAACTAAAAGTATTCAAATAACACAAACATTAAACATCCTATTTTATATTGCTTGGTATGCTATCTAAGTGCCTGAGTCCTACAGTCACAAAAGTCTTTAAGTTGATAAGACACAAAACTGTCTTACCTCAACACTGTGTAGCAACGGTTGTCAGTAAATAAATAAAAATATCTTGGATAGACAAACATGGATGTAAAATGTCTTGGCTGTAGCATGCGCTCCTTCATATGTTTAATAGAAGATTGTTTAATATAGACTGTATATTTACAGACTGTCTAACTACAGTCTATTCACTTGAGTCTTGACTAAATAATGCTCAGGCTCTTCCGTAATTTTATTTACAAAATTATATCTCTTCTTCTACCACGGTCGAGTAAATCAGTTATCCAAACCATTTCATTTCATTAAGGACTAGATTCAAACACTAAATCAGACGCCAATAAGCGACAAGACGGCGGAACTGGTTTTCTCTTCATCATAATCTCCTTCGAAGTAGTAATAGTCTTGACTCGTCACCATCATCGGGAGCAAGAAGAGGAACAGCAGGAAGATCCAGCTTTGGAACGTGGATGGTGCTTTGTTGAGAGTGACTGGAATCAGAGACAAGATGAAAAATTAATTAGGTATTCAATTCAATTCAATTCAAATTATTTATCGATCGAGATAAACATGGGTACAATCTAACATGGTAATTATTGTTATTAAGAACAGCCATGTTTCACCTTATAGGTATACGAACATTAACTATATTAATATACTAGCAGCGCCCGCGGTTTTACCCGCGTTATACCCGTTCCCGTGGGAATTTCGGGATGAAAAATAGCCTATAACCTTCCCGTTGAGTGCGGCTATCCATTACAAAAGAATTATTCAAATCGGTTCAGTAGTTTCTGAGATTAGCGCGTTTAAACAAACAAACAAACAAACAAACAAAACAAACTCTTCAGCTTTATAATATTAGTATAGATAGTAAAAAGAATTATTCAAATCGGTTCAGTAGTTTCTGAGATTAGCGCGTTTAAACAAACAAACAAACAAACAAACAAAACAAACTCTTCAGCTTTATAATATTAGTATAGATAGTATAGATTATATAACCTCAAGGCTGTTAGAAGGTATAAAAAAGTATTAAGCCGTATAATATTGTACAGCTGAATATTGTACAGCTGGGGAAAAAAACCATCTCACGAAATGAACAGTGGATAGGTAATTCGTAATTACCACGCGCTCCTACTGTGGGTCCAAGTCATAATTAATTGGAGACATGCTTCGACCCGGGAATTAAACCCGGGACCTTAGTCTTGTAGGTGCCTCTGGAACGCACCGAGGCGGTTCATAGTTAAATTATTTCAATACTTCGAGAATGACTCTCTTTCTTAAGTATCAGTACCTAGGTATATATGCCTTTTTAAATATATAACAGGTTCCTAAGAAAAGAACTTCGTATCTGAAACTACTAGTTTCAATCTTGCCTATGCATTCCGGTTTAAAAATACCACCCTGTATACCACGCACCTTTGAAATATTTGGATTTAGATATAAGAATCCAAATATTTCAAAGGTGCGTGGTATACAGGGTGGTATTTTCATAGCTTTCATAGCTTCTTACAGGTTATAGTAAAGTATTAGCCTGTAATGTCCCACTGCTGGGCAAAGGCCTTTCATCTCACTGAAGATAGCAGTACAGTGAGGAGGATTAAAAGAAATCACCACGCTTGCCTATGCTTGGTGATATCAAACTCGAGCTATGTTTGAAAAGTAGGAACCATGTATTCTTAGTTAACGTTTTAGGACATCTAAGAAAATCTAAGATTTAGAATTGGGGGGAGATCTATACCCAGCAATAGGTCAATAATCTAGATTATAACCTAAAATATTTAAAAAACCTACTTCTCTCCGGTCTCGGATCAGTCTCAGGGGTGAAGAAATCAAGTTTGGCCGTAGCGTTGTAAACATCAAAGACGCTTGCACGACACGCCACGCGCATGCGCCCGCTCACGAACAACTCGGGAACAACTTTCACTTCCGCTTTGATGGTCGCCCAGAGTAGACCGCTTTCGGATGGATGGAAGCTGGTCTCTGACGAGTGGAGCTGGAATGAGAAAGATATATATTTTAAATCGAAACTACGCTTACGGATACACTTCGCTTTTATTTTACATTTTTATCTGACGTTTTTTGATTTTTTACGTGTAATGTCAGTAGTCAATTCATTAATTGTTGATTTAATTCACATCTCTAGAGTACTCGGTAGTAGGTAATAGGTATTACTCAAAGTATATGTTATAATTTATAGGCTGGCTAATTTCAGGTATAGGCATACTCCCAATGCAGGCAAGAACTTTACTCAACTTTCTAGATTATTACAATATGTTATGTCTCTTTGGTGCCTTGTCTAAATAACTCAGGGTGAACATCTGAAATGATTTTGATGAAAAAAGATCAGGTTAAACAGAGCGTAATCAAAAACGCCTTAATTCCTACAAAAATAATTGCGAAAACAGTACGAGTATTGGTTCATATAAATACTGTTACCTCAAAAACCTATTAAGACTACTTTTTCATAGAGGAAAATGAACTCTTTACTAAAAAATGTATAAATATTCATGACAAAACTTTGAAAATGTCGTTACTCATCATTATAATTTCAAGGTAAAAAGCTACCGACACGAATTGTCTAAGAATCTGAATCAACGTTCAACAATGAAGCAGCTTTCCAAAAGGTAATTCTTCAAGATCCAATTTATTCTAAAGTCTTCTCGCTTATCAGAAAGATAGGCTCAAATCATTTACGAAATGAATCGCACATTTTCTTTGCTTTTAAACAATACGGGTACATTTTTTGGAATGATAGAATGGTCTATTGTCTGTCAATATTTCAGAAAAGTTAAAAGTGTTTATTTCAACATAGAAATAGATAATGCCGATGAAACTCAAAAATATTCATGAGGATTTTATAAATAATGGTTAAAAATAATTTTGTATATTGTTTTGCACGGCCAAACTGAGCTAAGCTATATTAAAGGAGTTACTTTTGCGTTGGGGGATAATAACACACCTCTTTTGCATCAATGGTTAAAATAACCATTATCAGCCAGCCACCCACGTGGGGACTATGCTGCACGTTGCTTAACATCGCTTGCTCAAAGTACAACGTACCGGTTCCTCATTGATATAGATGGTGAGATTGGTCGCTGGTCTGGCTGGAGATGAAGTGCAGTTGGCCTTCAGCGTCTCTCCTGGTTGGTACCGGTCTTTATCAGCCTTCAACACGGGGCCGGCTGCCGGCAGAGCTGGAACAGTGATGTAGAAAATTAGAAACGGAGTATGGAGTTTTGAGTAAGGTGCTGAAGGTATGTTTTACGGATTATAGTAGGTAATGGCTGAATATTAAGATAGTAAGTTCAAGTAGGTTAGTGGCCAACCCTGGTGTAAGAATTTTTAGACCGCCTAAAGGCCTCCGATATGGTCTAACGATTGAAACAACCGGGACCGACAATTTAACCTGCCCTCCGAAGCACGATAGCACTCAGATAGAAATGCCACTATAGCTGAATGATATACTCAATTGTATATTTGATTTTTATAAAAATTAGGTGATATTCAAATAACACAGTGAGAGAAAGCCAATTAGTGGTAGGACCTATTCATAAAATTCACATTTACACTTTTTACTGATGTTATTTTCTATGTTGGTCCTAATATTTGTATGTAAGTGTCAGATAAGTGTACGAGTATTTTTTATGTCGGCATCTAAAAATAATGCCTAGAGAAACCTATGAGTTAACTTGTTATCAAAATGCAAATTCATCCCCAATACTGACTAAAAACAATTATTCAACAGCCTTCAGATTACTCCATTCCAATAACTCGTATCCATGCTAAGCTTAGAACGTACACATACGCTGTGATTTTTGATTGATTTCGTACAGTAAGCCCCGATTTATATTCTGACCGTCACCTTGGACCATTGAAATCAATCCAGGCTGGGACAAACCTAATATTCGCACAAATATTGACTCGAACGTATGGGAGTTGGTAACAGTTTTACAAAGTGAAATACCGAATTTGCCACGTATTGAGAGCAAATCGAATATGATTCTGAAACACGTGTAGGCATACGCAGTGTTGATTTTATGGTCAACGGCGTAAAGTGGGGAAGCTTTTTTTTATAGAGCTTGTTCAGTTTAGTGTGATAAAGTTCATTTGTTTGGCTGTCTGTCTAGTTATACTGTTATACTGTCTAGTCTTTTTAATGTTACGCACAAGATGTTCTAAAATTGAATTTCAAATAATGTTCCAGAAACGAATAAAAAGAATAACTTCGTAAACACTAATCTAGACGGGACTTAACCGCTATATAGTCCCGTCCAGATTAGTGTTTACAAAGTATTCATATCGTTTTCGTGTTCATATAGTTTAAATAGTGTAAGAATAACTTCGTTCTTAAAATAAGTAACAGAAACCACTTGAATTAACAATTTGATACTACTACTGTACTGTAGTTGCAATACTATTACGCTCGAAACACATACTTATACAAACGTATGTGTTTGCGTATTTTTAAACGTATAACACTCCTCTTTTCACGTCGGATATTAACATTATTTTCATGTAATATGCGTTTTCGTTTTCGTTTTCGAACAAAAATAATAAATCCAATTAAGTGATTATATTTATTGAAACTGAATAAATTCTAAATCCATTTAAGTACAAACTTTGATATTTTGTAACTTAATTTCATTCTACGCCAGCAAGATTTCAAAATAACGCGGAATACATTTTTAGTAATAATTTAACAACGTTTTTATTGCTCAAGCAAATTTTAATGGGTCGCGTAATTTGTGACTCAATCATTTTAAGCGTTTTTAGATTCGAGAAAACCATTAGATTATATTATAATGGATCATTTCTATTTGCTTAATTAATTCTGAATTTATGTTCTATCGGTTTTATGTATAATCAAAAGTTACGACTGAAAATTATAGCTATTACACAGGAGATTTTTTCATTAATTTTATGTTACAAGAAGTTAATTTTATTCAACATAAGTTGGGAAACATTTATAATAATTTCCATTATTATGTTAGGTACAAGTAACTCGTAATGTAGCGATAAACCAACAAAATGGTATACAACATGAAATAAAATTCCTACAACATCCTTTTCATGCTTGTGAAATTAATATTTCTTGGTATGCTTATAAAAACATTCTCATGTGAAGGTAGTTCTGTACTGAGTTACATTTTTCAAACGGAGAAATATTGAATAGAAAATAATACTTGGAAAATATTTTTCTGTGCTGAAATTCATATAAATGTACGATTTGATTTGGCAGCGATAATAATTTAGTATACATGAAGCCATATGTTTAGATGTCTTCATATTACAAAATTCCTTAATAGAAATAGGAGGTATTATAAAAATATCAATCAGTAGAAACATTAGGAAGGTCATAATGTACATCTAATAAAAGAAAGAGCTAATGTTTAGTTGTTCATATGACTGAACAGTGAAAAGAACTCCATCGACCAGAACCCAGCTCTTAATTTTAAGAAGAAGATGGAACATTTATTACACTTTACAATAAAGTACCTTTGTATGCAGTGTGACACGCCCTATCATTACCTAAATAACATTATAAACTATAACATCATAGTTATTTGTAATTGAGAGTCTAATAATAGCATCGTGTATTTGCCAAAGCCACTATCAAATGTCATTGGTAACAAGACAAGACCATTCAACTGATCCCTGATATATTATTAGTAATTCCTAGTTCAATAATCCGTTTACTCACAAATGTATTCTGATAGCAATCGATGCAAAGTACTGTTATGTTAGCCGACATAATTAGCAGTGGTACCAACTAACATGATCACATTTAAACCAAATTCAAATTGGATTAATAAAGTTTCTAACTGACATTTAAAAATGACATTAGCGCATGGTGTGATCAATAGGTCTATTAAACTAATTATTAATTTTTGTGTGGTGTGAAATTAAGATTAATCATAAGATTAAATTATGATTATTTTGAATTCTTATATACGGAAATTAACCGGATCGTGTATAGATAGAAATCCTGTAGCAACATTATGATGCATCAAATGTCAATTTGAGGCTATTTCTACGAACAAAGTACCAAATTCTGATTGGTGCGACACAATTCCAATTTGCAGGGTTTCCGTCGAATTTGATTAATTTCTAATCAAAATGCTGATCAAATATAAACTTTGGTTATCAATTTACAAAATTCGTTTTAGGTTTCTTAATTTGCATTCATTTGCTAAGGTGGTGACTAGTCAAATGAAAGGGTCCATTTTAGAATGATCACCTGCTATTACAACATGGAGATTACATATTCTATTCGATAAGTTAACAGTTTTTTGTTTAAAATAATATGAGTGTTTTTGATTTTTCTATGATACTAACAAATAAGAATAATATTTTCAAACATGACTCGTGTTTGAAAAGCCTTTGCCCAGCAGTGGGACATTATAGGCTAATACTTTTTACTACTAACTACTTTACTGCTAATAAAATAACCAACTTCTGTAAAGCTTCCATTGAACACTTCATTAACAATCTTGAGAGATAAAGATTAAATCTACTTATCACTATTTTTCATGGTGTGGATGATTATAAGTTCCGACTGGAGGGCTTCTGTACCGTATACCAGTTGGAACTCTTTGCCTTAAAACAGACAATCAGACTTATTTTCCAATACTCTCGATATAGTAACAGTAGTCAACAGTGACTCGCGATCTTCTCTGGATTAAGAATAGACAATTGACACATCCGATTGTCTTTGACATTCGACAGGAGCTGTCATTATCATCACTTCATTGCAATGTCCCTTAACTCACCTACAACATCGATGACTCTCGTAGCTATTTGTGTGGCGAAGGATGGCGAGTCGGCAGTGACTTCACAGCTGAAGTTTCCAGCCAAAGTCAGATCTAATCTGCGTAGAAGCACTTGCGTTCCGTTTGATCTGTTCATCTGAAATAATTTTAAATTGAGGATTAGGTAAGGAAAGAAATACATCTGTCATTATTCTGTAAAACATTATATAAACACATCTGTATATGTATGTATATAAAGAAAGTCGTGTTAGTTACACTATTAATAACTCGAGAGTGACTGGACCGATTTTAATGATTCTTTTTATATTTTATAAATCTTGGACAGGATTAGGATGATAAAAATCCCAAAATTCTGACGGGGAACTGGTTTGGCTCGGGTGAAACCGTGGAGCACAGCTTGTTATAAGTTATAACATATGTTCAGTTTATTCGAAGTCAGGTAGTATAGTATATCAGGTAGTATAACATAGTATTCAGCGCAATTCAGATTGAAGAAAGTGTCGCTCTCCAATTATCTAGGGGAGAGTAAAGTTTATTATGAAGGATGGAAAAAGTGCGGCATTTGATTTAGAAATCTCTTTAGCTACTTCCCGATTTGCCCCATCTTGGTTAGTTATTACAAAACTCCCAAATGAACACGCAAAGATCGCATCAACAAGAGCGAACAGATATGTACATACATACATGGAAAAATTCGCTTCACCAACATATCGAACCATAAATATATTTTCAGAATTGAATAGAACAGCTTGAAAACTCTTTTCCTACCTTATTCAGTTTTTATCGATTCAATCTTGCAGAGTGAAACCATATATCGTCACTCTATCCGATCTGATATATCTGTGTATTTGCGAGAGAAATACTCCACTTGTATCGAAGAAATGTGGATAAAATTGTAGCAGAAACATTTCATTGTATCCAAAACAAAAGAAAATACAATAACAGTCATTAACGAGTTTATCATTAACGAGTTAATGGGGTTAATTTAAAAGCACTTACTGCAAAATGTATTATAAGGGTATTAATTGTATTATTTTCAATAAAATACAAAAGAATTTTGTTGATTTTGTCATACTAGATTAAAGTAATAAAGTTTATTATATTCGTATCTGCGTTTCTGCGGTTTATCATTTTGTTTCGGTATTTTGCAATATTGTAACAAAAAATACACTGTAAGTATCATCTTGGTATTAAAGATTGAACATCAAATTGTTTGCAATATGTCAATATATGCGATTCTTTGGTTTAGCTTACTTAGAACTAAGTAGCAATTTGCATTTGAAACTTGGAGAATTTGGAAATATCTTCACAGAGTTATGTAGTCATTATAAACAACAAGAATTTAATAGATAAGACAAAGACTTTGAATAAACATAATTGGGATTGAAAATCTACTGGGTTTTATCTCAACTAAATGACCATAATAATAAGTATCATTTTTAACAAGACTAATAAAGATCAAATAAAGTGGACTCTCGTTAGTCGAACCGCTAAAACATAACTTACCTTCACATTTCAATTTCGAAGCCAGCCAGTAACAAGATCAAATTAACTAAGTAATACAACCTTCTGTTTTTCATCTACAAATAATCCCTCTTAATTAGGGTTAACCATTTGAGGGCTAAAGCTTCTAACATCCGACCGAAAGATCACAAAAAATAAAAGGCATAATCATAAGCCTTCGCCTTAATACAACTCAAGAAAAACATTGGCCTCTATCTCTTACAGAAAGAACAACAATTTTACGTTCAGAGTTAATGTTGTATTTTATTATTTTGCTAGGTTTACTGTATATTGAAAATAGGAGAAATAAATACAATTATTGCTGGGTCTCCCTAGCGGAAGTCCCAAAACTAGGGATGTTTATTAAGAGATCACTAAAAAACGGTATCATTGTTTACGGTATTTTCACATGCAATTATTTGTTCCTTTTATTTTATTCGTTGAATTACAGGTCTTCCGTTTATTATTATGTTTGTTTTTCATACGGTTACTTCGAAAAGTTTATTCCAATCCTTACTTAATATTTAAAATGCGAAAGTAACGCTCTCATTATTTTTCTGTTCCGCTTTAATGCCTAAACTAAATCGATTCAGATGTTATACGAGTACGTAAATAAATAGTTTAGTCCTTGGGAAAAGACTCGAAATTCCCATGGTAACGTATACGTTGCGGAGAACACACAACAGGAAAAAACTAAAAATAAAAGTTGTACAACTAGGCCGTGAATTTACTTACTTGTATTTACCTTATTTTTTTACGACCTGTTATAATCTAAAGAAATTGTGAGAAGAGACGATAACGAATACTTGTAGAAAAACTATATTTAAATGTTTCCTTGAATACGTCTTAATAATACAGTCTCTTGTGAACGTTGGATCGTTATTTACTTTGTATACAAAAGCGTGGAGTAAATTATCTATTATGCCGGAATTTGAGGTCAATCCTTGATTACTCATAACACGCGCATAGAGGACTTAGTTTTAAATAAAGTGGATGTGATTACAGGGGCCACAAGCAACATGAGTCGACAGTAGCATTTAAAAGATTGAGGCGGATTGTGTTTGAATTTTATTTAGTGCCTTAATATCTATACTAATATTATAAAGCTGAAGAGTTTGTTTTGTTTGTTTGTTTGTTTGTTTAAACGCGCTAATCTCAGAAACTACTGAACCGATTTGAATAATTCTTTCACTGTTAGATAGTCTATTTATCGAGGAAGGCTATAGGCTACATTTTATCCCGAAATTCCCACGGGAACGGGCACAACGCGGGTAAAACCGCGGGGCGCTGCTAGTGTTTAATAAAACAAACAGCTTATGTTAGTGCAAGCCCTAAAAGTTTAAACTGAAGAACTTACTGTAATCTCACATTATACTATGTTATGACAAAATGTAAAGACAACTTTACTTTGCAGATTACCCCATTTTAATTAATGAATGAGTTCAATATATATCCATACTAAGTATAAGTACTAAGGCAAGCGTGGTGATAACGTCTAATCCTTGTCACTGTACTGATAAAACTTCAGTAAAATGAGAAGGCTTACTTTAGGTACCCTGAAGCGGAGACGAGGCTGTTCTTACTTTATTAACAGACATTGTAGGATGTTATAATTACACTTTGAGAAACAGTCCTCGTCCTCAGCGAGTCACGAAACACACAGAATCAAATGAAACCCGAACAATGTGATACGGTTTAATTGGACCACATTGTAGTTAAGGTCCCTTTACCAATACTGTTTAAATATTTAGTGTTATCGACCATCATTTCGATTCTATGTTCAGGTACATGAATTAATATTTTACATTTAAGTCCCGTAATCATACTTCACGAAAAAGATTTCGCACTGAGCTACCTTTTCATGGTCCTATCTTTTTAATTTCGCTTCATTGTAGGTATTAGAATATGTTATTTTTTGTCAAAAAAAGGTGTCACATTGGCCAGCACCCTGCCAGTATGACACCTTTCATACAAATACAAGAAATACAACGTCACGCGTGTCTGTGTAGCATGTACGATTTAGTTTTCGACGAAGTTCTTAGTCTGCCAAAAAGATGATAAAGAAAGAATAAATAACACAAAATGCGTATTATTACGTACGAATGATTTGAATGTTACCTTTGTAATAACTAAATAACGAAGATTGTGTGTTAAATGTCAAAATAATTGTCGAGAATAACTGGTTTGCCCGAGGTTAAAAATGATCAAACAAGATACTTGGACAAGCCTGTTGGCGTAGTTCGTAACTCGTAGCCGGCGTAGCTCGTAGCGAGCGTAGCTGCGTAGTAATCGTAGTTTTAAGCGAAAAGATTCAACTACGAGTAAAACATTCCACAAATAGCTAAGAGTAGTGATAGCCTTTTTGGTCAAAGTCATAAAGTCATATTGACTTTGACTTTAACTTAAAACCTGGCTAGGGCTTAGTCAAGACTAGGTTATTCTTGCGGTCTATGAAAACATGAAAGAGAGCATTAGAGAGATTTTATTATGTCGCATATATGTAAGCCTAGACCTTTGCCCAGTAGGACACAATAGGTTATTAAAAAAAGGTTTTTTTTATGTTAGAACGAATTTGTAACAAAAACCTGTTGCCAGGCTAAAGAAAGACAGACTTGATATGAAGAAATGTTACCTCTTTGTATCATTAGTATTGTTGTGTTGAGAACAATGGAATTCCTTTTGCTTGTCATTTATATTTTAAATCTAGAACTAAACCTAAGTTCAACCGAGCTCCAAGAAACAGTTGTAAAGTAAGAAAAAGTTTTCAGAATTGGGTACTCAATGTTAATACTACAATTATCTTTATTTCAATTTGCTTTACTCAGTGCCCTTAGTCTCCATTCACTTTAATCTAAAGATCACGGTTGATAAATAAGTAAGAAAGAATGATTATTTGCCCTAAAGTAATATTTAAGTTTAATCAGTAATCCAGTCACGTATTTCAAAAGCGTCTTTTGAACTCGTTTCCAAAATTATTTTATTATTTATTTCCTTTAATGTCCGAAGTTTGAACAGACTAATGACTTAAAATTGTGTTTGTTTCAAGAGCTACTGAAATGTTCAAAATTTAATAATGTTTGAAGTATCTTGTGGCGAGCTACATGTGTATATCCTTTACATGCAGTAACTAATGATTTACTAACGTAACTAAGCACTCTGGTTTGTTGCTACGCTAAAGAGTTATAATGAACCTTTCTGAGAATACTCAATATAATTCAAATATAAATCAATGGGTTCCAAAAATATATGTAAATTATTATGGCCAACTCTGTTTTCACAATAAAACTGCTGAAACTTTGTAGATAGAGACAGTAGAAATGTCTACCATAAACGATAATATTTACACGGCAACGCGTACAGTGTAATAGTGCTGTTAGTGCTTAATATTTCAATTACCTTTTCTAATAGAACTAACTATGATTACAAATTGTGGATTCACCGTAACAAAAACAATAAAAGTTTGACTAAATAATCTTGTCTCGGCCCAGTTTCCTACTGGCGAGTTATTTTATTCAAACTATGCAGATCGGTTCGATCGGACCCAGTCGACTGTGTAATTGCATTTGTTTCTAATCCGCTTTCGTGAATGTTTTAAACGATTTGTTTTCAGTTTTTAATAGGAAGTTTCCGGACAAACGTGCCTATGGACAAATACACCTTTTGTGCTAAAATTATTATGCGGTTAATAAGTACAGTAAAGTCATTAGCCTGTCATATTCCACAGCTGGACAAAGGCTTGTCGTCTCACCGAAGATATCAGTACAATGAGGATTAGGCGTAATCATGACACTTGCCTAATGCGAGTTGGTAATCTCAAACACGTACCATGTTTGAAAAGTAGTAGACATGTTTTCTAAAAACATTCTAAAACTGTACCCATTATTATTTATTTAAACGGGAACTTACGTACGACGGAGTCTCCGTCGTACCACAGATTTCTTACGTAAGTTCCCGTTTAAATAAATAATAATGACATTAACGTACGTTTCAATTAATAGTAAAACTGTACCCATGTTTAATCCAATGTCAAAGCAACTGTAGTTAGTTTATCATACAGCCAGATAAGAACGTAATTATCAGGATGTTTATTTATCATTGTTTGATGGTTTACTGACATCATACGAGTACGTACGAGTATGTTCGATCGTGCCTACCGTGCGTCGGGAGGAGCTAACCATATCGCGTCTGCAATCCGTGTATGTGTCCACAACCCACAGATGGATTTTGGCGTAAGCGTGATTGAAATATGACTGTTGACGTAGACTAAGGTATTTCTTTCAAGTGTTCTTTCATTAGCTTAGGTTAAATTCATATCGCTTTTTGCACTCGATTTTTTCCACTTCGTGCCTAATATAAGGTACATTCTTAACATTATTTTCTAACCTATCTGTACTTTTCTGAATTAGTATTACGGCTTAGATTTATCTTACGTGGTTCTTGTGATTTAAATAATCTCGCATTGGAATTCAGATTGGAAATAAATCCGATAGGTGTACGGATTGAAGCCTGTATGCTCTTTACAAATGTAAATGGAATATACCTCTCTAAATTACTTTTTGCGAAACCTTAAAATGTTGGCCAAAATTGTTAACGCTGATTAAGTTTATGTATCGGTTTTTCATTTATTATTATTAACATCATTTATTAACATTTTATACGTAGTTAAAGTTAATATCAGTTATTTGAACAAGTATAAAAAAATCCTATATAAAAAATATAAAAAAATCCTCGATTTTCCCGAATCATCTAGAAACATAGCAAAGCCGTTTAAAAAACTATATTGTGTACTAAATTGGAGATACTATTAACACCGCAGAAAACGCACACTCTTAAAGCATAGACCAACATATAAAGATAGACCCGTAACCATGTAACACCCTCTTTAACGTCAGAGTTTAATAAAGCTAGGTACATACTCTCGTGAAACTCAATCAGTACTCACAATTCTACTTAAATAATCCCAAGTACACACGTACACCTTCCACCTGCATGTTACGTCTGCTATGCTTCTATCAAGCTTGCATGTTATATTAATTTGTTGTGTTATAACCGAGATACGTGTTTACAAACCGCGTTCTCTTTACATAATGTATTCATCCCCTATTCAGATGAGCTTGCTTTAGAATGACGTATGAATAACACCTTCAGTGTATTTACATCGCATTTTAATTATGTGCTACTTGTGTGTACGGATTTGAACTGTGCTCGATTTAATTATGTCATTGATAAGTAGACTACGAGTATAAATAGGGAGAAACACGTTTTAATAAAAAAACAAATTAAAGGCCATTGATACGATAAAAGAAGAAGAATAAAACACCGAATTATGTACAGGCAACGTTATATAATAGTATCTATATATTTTCACGTAATAAGTAAAAAAGTTTATATAAAATTGTATATAATATGGCGTTGACTATACAGTCAACAATGTCATGCTTATACAAGCATGACATTGTTTGCACATTCGTATTCATATTTAAAAATAGAATAATTTTCGTATTTCGATTCTGTCATATAGTTTCCACAGTTTTTTAGAGTTCCGTCACCAAAGGGTAAAAACGGGCCCGTAAGACTCTGCTGTTCATGGGTCCGTCTGTCCGTCCGTCTATCTGTGACCAGGCTGTATATTATTAAACGTGATAACTAGACAGTTTTTTAAAGAAGATGTACGAGTATTTCTGTTGCTGCTATAATAACAAATACTAAAAAGAAAAAATAAATACTTCAGTGGGCTCCCATACAGCAAATGTGATATTTTGACCGTATTTTTCTACGGAACCCTTCGTGCACGAGTCGACTCGCACTTGGCCAGTATTTTTATGATTGTTTCAATTCTGTTTTCTCTTCGCTATACAGCCGGTTTTGTATTTGGAATGGATTTTACAGTTTGCTCCTGTTTTCCAGATTTGCTGTGCTCTGAGTTGCTGTGGTTTCAATAAAAAGGTTTTGAATTCAAAACGTTTCACAAACAATTAAAATGTAAACAAGTAAGGTCCGAAATTTCACATTTCCAAATGAATACCGATATTTATACATTGTATTAAGTATTAATTTAAATTTATTCATTTGATATTCTGAAATCGTATTAGTGTCTCCACAATTAAATTAATATACCAATAGCCGTAGCTGTCCTTGTATCATAATAACCTCTAAATTAAATGTATAAACCTGTTTATACTGTTATTTATATACCTATATACTATTTATATACCCGGTACTATCTTCTTTAAACCTTCTAGACTTGCAGCAAGTACACGCATACTATCATAGATTTCCTTCAGAGACGCGGCACGTGTGACGTTACGTGTAAATCAGAAAGTATGGTAAAAAAATTAGAGCCTTCATGTAGATCTGTAAGTTCGTGGTCAAATCTGTTGTCAAAGTTTTTAGACTATCCAAAGGCCTCTGACATTGCTTAACGATTGAAACAACCGGGACTTATAGTATTTTTTATTTAACTGAATTTATAGTGTTTTCCGTAGCACGATAAGGCACAGATTGGAATGTCGCTATAGGCCATACGATACGTCACGATGAGTTGACACCTATTAGAAGCGTGATCTCGAACGTTTTGTTTAAATACTTATTGCACTGTACAACGCTACACCTCGCGTTTCCATGAACCGGTCTAAGTACTAGGAATTCTATTAACTAGCAACCTTCAACTTACGTCCACAAAAATCCCGGGTAAACCAAACACTCTAGTATCAGGCTCTTCCATTGGCGTGTATCTGTAGAACTCGTGGTTTCCTCTGTACCACTTCACTGAGTAAAGCGGATCTCCTTGCATATCTCTGGAGCATATTAGGGCTGCGGTGCCGCCGCGTATCACTGTGGACGGTTGTACTAGTAGCATGACGTCACGAAGGCTCGTCACTCCTGGAATAAGGACAGTGGTTTTAATTCAAAATATCGATAAATATATATTTGTATTCAGTTTTGAGAGTGGCATGTGGAGCTCTTTTGAACACCGAAATATGTCTCTGCTGGTAATACAGATCAATATATATTTATAAAAGAATATCGTGTTAGTTACACCATTTATAACTCTGGATCGGCTATACCCATTTTAATGATTTTTTTTATTTTACTCATTTTGGTCAGAAATAGGGTAATACGTAATAAAAATCCCGACATTCCTGCGGAACGAGTGCGCTGCGGGTGAAACTCGAAGCACAACTAGTTATAATATTACTTATGGTAAAAGATTACTTTGTGAAGTGAAGTTCATATAAATTGTTATTAACAATTCGGCGTAATATTGGGTCGTATAGCTACGATAATTGTATATTTTAGAATACGCCATAAAGGACATTGTTATTTTATATTGATAATATATGCAGGATAGTTGAAAATATGAACAGTAAATTAAATAAGCTTAGAACAGATGTGGCAAATTAGTACAAAAACAGGTAACACATAATGTAAAACCCGAATTTACTATTTAATTAATATTATTTTAGGGCAAAAACAATTCAACTTTTGAACCTTAAAGTTAGCCCTAAAATTACGAATATGGATACTAAAACAAATCATACCCTCTCGGAATAATTTTAACATTCACACATTATGACTAGCCGCGTCCCACGGTTTGACCCGCGTTGTACCCGGTCTTGCGGGAATTTCGGGATAAAATGTATTCCATGTTTTACTCTGATGAGTAACCTATATTACTGTATAGTTTCATCCAAATCCTTTCAGTAGTTTTGTGTGAAAGAGTAACAAACATACATACGAGTACATCCATACATATGAGTACATATATCCATCCTCACAAACTTTCCCATTTATAATATTAGTAGGAAATTTTATACCTAAAAGTGTCTAGACCACAAATCAAAACTTTTCTGGCTTTACTCAACTTGGTGCAAAGAAATAAAGGACTAGAGTTAAAACTCGTTTGTTTTCCTTACGAATTATTCATACAAAATGTGTAAAACAAAAACACTGAAATTGTATCTCGGAGTATTGAGGCCTAATTCATATTCAGATGAAAAGCAATACATTTGTAAAATGCAATGTTTTGCGATAAAGTATGCGAGCCTTCAAGAATTCTGAATAGGATATGGTTATGATTTAAAAAGCTTTTTGGGGATAAGAATTAAGTTAGCGAAGGTACTGCTTTAGCTTTTGATTTTCTTTATATTACGCTAGGTAAACCACTGAGAGATTTTCACAAAAACTCAAGTTTAATCGTATTGTTGGTTTCTTGGTAACGCAAAATAAAAATGTGAAAGATTTTTTCTAAAGGTTCTATGTACTCATTATTCCAAAACGTATTTTTATAGTACTGTAACTTTCTTAAAAGTAGGAAAGCAGAGAGCGTCTAATATTTGTATCCATCGTAATATGACGTATAAAGGGAGTACGTAAGAAACACTTTGCATGATTGGCCCTTCATCAAACTTAAGACAGCCATGGAGTACATACTTGATCCAACATGCTACATACACCGTGCTCGTCAAGGAGAATTAATTATCCTTGATGTTACATCAACGTTACCATCTGTTACTCTCGGTTCTTAATAATTTAACTAAAAATATAAGTGCCTAAATTTGGACACGTCTAAAATCGTACAAAAAAAGACATTGAAGTGTGTTTTATCGTTTAGGTACTTCATATTTGTTCGTAAAACTTAAGAGGCTCTCGACAAAGTCGATATAAGTATTTCTTTCTTTGTCCGATACAACAAAACATTGTATTGATGTTAAAAATAGGTACTTTTTGGTTATTAGGCTTATTATTTCTAACATAACCTCACCTCAATTACTATCTACATTTCCTTTACATAAATATTCATATAGCAACACAACAATACGTAAGCTTTCCGTATGCACGATTCCAATGCTACGTCATAACGTCAACTATAAAGTTACAACTTAACAGACACAGCAATTGTCAGCTTGACAACAACAGCTTTAGTGCTATTGTTTTATGCATTAACTGGTCTGTTAACAAACCAGACATATACATATGTACAAGATGAAAAGCGACTATCGTTAGTTGTGTAGCTTCGTTTGTGCACGCACATGTGAGTTTCATTCATTGATATCTGTGACGGTATTTGTTACTGTAACAAATAACAACTGTTGCTACGAACACGGAAGCCTGAAGTGCAGTGAAGTTATGTATTCTGTACCTTTTTGATATTGGATTGCAACTAAAAATTGAAGCTAACGGCATATAGTCCTACTAATATTATAAACGCGAAAGTTTATGAGTTTGTTAGTCTTTCTGAACTGAACGGATTTGGATGAAACTTTTTATGCTAAATTTCCTCTAACCCTAAAAGTACACAAAATGTTATTCATTCTTGAAAACATTCTAATTTATGTCAAACATAATTATAATATTCCTCGTTTGGCGTCAAATGAGAACACATGCAATTCTAAATAAGTAGGTATCTATACCAAAACATGAGAACAGTTTATCATTTTGCAAATGTCTGCGCTCGCCGGGATCGGAACTGGTAACCGGAACCGTTTCTCGGCGGTGTGATAACCGTTCCACCTTTAGAACCATCGTATTAATCTCTCCGTTATTTTATTTTAATGTTTTGCTCAGACACTTAATGTAGACGTGCCATTTAAGTTTTTTTTTCTGTAATCTAATATCCAATCTATTCTATACAATATAATTTTATAAAGATATAATTTTTTAAAATTTGTATGTTGAAGCTAATCTCAAGAATTACTTGTCCGAATTTAATAATTATTTTGTAATAGATAGTCACATTCAACGGGAAGGTTATAGGATATTTTTCATCCCGAAATTCCCATGGGAACGGGCACAACGTGGATTAAACCGTGGAGCGCTGCTTTATAATTTCATTTTAAATGAAACATTTACCTATTAAGCTATACTAATACTCATTTTATATAGAGGAAGATTTTTACCTACTTAACTGTATGTAAGTGTATGCGTGACCCCACTAAATCCGGGAAAATAACGTAAGCGCGAAATAACCCCGCGGAACAGCTCGTTTTTAACACTCACAGACTACAAAGTATGTAAACTTTTATGGCGTACATTTTATATGAAACAACTCAACAACTTTGTAGATATACTAATTCACAATAAAAATTGTATAGTGACGTGTGACAATGTGTAGTATGTGAAGTGTTATTTTATAAGCATATTACGGTTAAGTGGCTACAAAGTACAACAAATAAACCATTAACAAAACCATAATCAAAATCATTTCAAAATTGTCGAGAATATCTTGTTACTTAAAATAAACGGTACCAGTTAGGACCTCCTACACTTTTTTAGGCGATTAAAAAGATAATTGAGTTCATGTACCAAACCGTCTCGGCACGGGATGAATTACATTGACATAAAACTGATTACGTCATAACTTTTCATTGCATCATCTAATTAAAAACCTTTTAGGCGGGCAGAAGGAGCGAACAAAAATCACATTTTCGATTCCGCTAACGGCAACCTTTCCATTATCGAATCGCACGTTACAGGTATAGAATGCCGGTACGCCATACCCGTTCTTATCACAACGATTTAAGGTTCAATCGTCCACTCATTTATATCCCTAACAGTACCTATTTCGTTACCATTTTATCGATAACATACCTACGCAGGGAAATTCTATTTTCCAGCACATTACACAGGTCAATTTAAGGAGGCCTGTTCTTAGGTTCTCAGCAAATCGACCTAGTAACTTATGAGCAATATTGAGACATAGACCAAGGTATATAGAATTGAAAACCGTATGAAAAAATTAGCAGTTTACGAGGAACCATGCCGGTACATAAATTGGGAACATATAAAAATGCCACACTAAGCTTATACAATATGTTATTGGAATTAGGTACATTTGTTACGGAGTGACAAAGGTTTTCTCAAGTCATTTATTATAGTGTCTCAAGATATAACGTAAAAGTATTCAATCAACGTGACATAATAAACAAACAAACAAAAATTACTACAAATAAACAATAGCAAATTGAATTTATAATGAAGTCTGCAAATTAATTGTTATTCAAAATTCTCCAAATATCTTTGTAAGTTATTTTAACTTAATAATTAAACTGTACTCAAAAGAAAAGAAGCATTAATAACATTTACAACTTCGTTTAGATACTGAATTCTTTATACAATTATAATTAGTTTCTGCAACTATTAGCAGAAAGTAAATTATTAATCAGTGAGAACTAATCAGAGCAAAATAGTTCTTATTGTTACCTTTCTTGGCAGAGTCCCAAAAAGTTAATTCAGGTTATTAAAAGGCATCCTGTATTTATTATACTTTGAACTACATTCCTGAAGCCTACATCAACACAACAAAGATCAGTCAAGTTACAGCTATGCATTTTACAAAGATCATTCAGCTTACAGCTATGCAAATACATATCCTCAAACATTTCCGAATATATTAAGTTCTATTAATGAGTGTAGATCGACAACTTTGTACCACGTAAGTGCATAAACGTTCAATTTAAGTTGTATGAGTTAGACTATAGTTAGGTGATAGTTAACGTCGCCTGGGACCTTGGAGACTCTCCCTTGGGTTCGGGGACAAGTTATGAACTATCTAAATATTTCAATTCATTAATTTAACGCCTCGGTGGTATAGTGGCATGTGCACTCGCCTGCCAAGACTGAGGTCCCGAATTCAATTCCCAATTCGAGCGAAAAGTTGTTTCCGACTTTTAAAACATAACTCGGGTTTGTGATCACCAACCCGCATTTAGCAAGCGTGGTGATTACGCCTAATCCTCCTCACTATACATATCTTTAGTGACATGAGAAGCCTTTGCCTAGCAGTGGCGCTCGAAATGAAACTTGATCAAGCAATGAGCTTCTTGTTTGGTAAGCAACGTGTAGTTCGCATAGTTCGTGGGTGGGACGATAGTGTATTTACTTTATTTCGAACTTAAAATTTTGTTCGTGGATATATAATATCATATCATGATACATTAGACTAATACTTACTTATTTTATTAGAAAAACATCTACATTGTAAACAATGTCCTCATTATTCGAAAACAAAGACAAAAGTTATTTTATTTTTTGTAATCAAGACAAATACAAAAAAGTAACATTTATTTGTTTTATTATTTACCCACTATTTTTGTTAAATTACTAGTATACAACATCTTGGGTTATTCTGTCACTTTCATTCGCTATTACCCTCCTTTGCAGACCTTGAACACATGTACTTGACAAGTGGAATGAAAAATACATTTTTTTGTTTCAATGTATCGTGCTTCAGAGGGCATGTTTCATTGTCGGTCCTGGTTCTTTCAAGCCTCAGACCATGTCGAAGACCTTGAGACGTTCTTAAAAACCTCCGACACCAGTGTTGGCCACTAAGCTACTCGAACTTACTTAATTTAAATTTTTTAATCTATTTCATGTCAAGTATAAGCAATATGTGCAAATTGAATAAAATGTTTCATTTTGATGAAACGCTCTTTGGCATACATTGGCGTCCAATTTACACAAAGCACCGCAAAAGATATCTTATCAGTTTAATTCTTGTAATTGGAGGAGCAATTCAAACCTAGTGAGAACTAAATTCTTGATAACATTCTTAGTCGCGTCTGGCAAGTCTAATAGTTACCTGTTAAAGTTTTCGATCGGTTGCTCGATAATTTTGTACCAAATACATTGAAATGTATAGTTAAGTTACATACATAAACTGTTTCCTAGACTACCGATCAAAGACATCTTATTTGCTAGAATTCGTCGCCTAAATATATTGTTCAGCTACAAAGTATACATTTTTATCATATAAATTACACCAACCATTATGTACTTGAGAACAGATGGACCGATTTCTTTGTATTTATTTCATCTTTGTCAGGAATTGGATAATAAGTAATACAAATCCCGAACTTCCCACGGGAATGGGTGCAGGTGAAGCCGCGGGGCATAGCTAGTTTTAGCAATAAACCTAACTCAATAAAAATATTAAGACATTCAAATATTTCCCTAACATTTAATAGGAATGCATAATTCAACAAAACAATATTGCTAAACTTTTGTTTTAAGATCAATAATGTAACAAAATGACACAAAGAAACATTTCCAAATTAATTCTAAGTCCATGTTTTAGTTTAAGAATTAAATACAAATTATTAATTCAAATTCTCAATTTTGGTGTTTCAGGCATTCATTAGGCGTTCCCCGGGGCCTACTTAACAAACTTTAGTTTTAAATACGCAAAGTTCGCAGTAACACGGTACAGTGGTTATGACAACTGCTCTTTAACTACGGTTAGCGGGTTCGAGTGCAGTTATTAAAGCAGTTTCATTTTATTGGGTTGTATATGCTGTATATGTTTTTACATTTTCAAAAAAATCGGAAATTTTGTTTCTAACCATTGTTTTTGTTTGTAATTTGTACTGTATAATACCAATAACGTGGAAAATATAACTAACGTGACTTCGTCAAACTAAGTACCTACGTATATTTAACTCTTCGATCACAATGCAAATATAATTTTAGATAGGCATAATTAGACATTATAACCCACATTTACATAGCCTAAAAGCTATTTTTTACTTCATAAAGACAGCCTTACCAATACCTTATTCTGAGTATAACTGCCTTAGCATAGTTTTGACATTTCTTTCCCTAAAAACATAATTCCAGAATCCCGGCTCAGTTTACCTTTCATGTATAGAACACTACCATGTCACAATACAGAACACAACATTATAAACACGGAAACTAAAACACAAACTAATGAAGTCGTCAATGTCCGACGTTTAGGTCCAAATCAAATTACTGAACCCAAAACTCCGTAACTGTATAAGATATAATCCCTCGGCGAAATATCTTTAAAGAGCGACCATTTTGATGTCACAAATCACTTTGTATCTATTTTTGATGCTGGGTAGTTCTGTTTTAGCTCTGATTATGAATAAATTATAGGTTCAAAGGGCCTGGAAATAATAATGTTTATATTATTGTTCGATCAGCAACCCGCCGTTGGTCAGTGTGGCGAATATACCCTAATACTGATATGCGCTCGTGGCGTAGTTTGACTAAGCGATATTAGTTCATTGCGATTGTTAAGCAACGTACAGCTCGATCTCTACTTGGATTTCTTCATATATTGTTGAATCGAACCCGCAACCCCCGACTTAGTAAGCGCTCTCACTGTGTTAACGGGCTTGTCATACAACGATCGTTAAAAAAGATAAAAAGTGACAAAATAAACTCATATTTGAAAGAGTGTAAAACTATTTGAAGCAACAAAAACTGGTCCTAATTGGAATGCTTTTTAGAACGATACAACGCTGAATGTTCATTTCCCTCACATATTTTAATTTAGAAGAACGTGCTCAACACAAAATTGCAAAATAATTTTTTTTCAATGTTTTATTGTCCGAGCGAGACTCGCTATTAATTTCTATCTAGACAGTTCTTTGTTTCGCAAAAAGTTAATGATTGTTACGCGGTAAAGTAAATTAATACAGCAATTTTTATTAGTTTTCTGCGCCAAAATCAATGAAGTATGAGAGTCCTTTTTTTGCACGATGTTAAACTTGAAAGAAGGTTGTATTTATGTTCGTGTTCCTTTTATTCGTAAACGGCGTTCAATACGTAAACGGCGCGCACATTACGTACTTTACGTTAGACGTTTTACGTATCGATTTTAAATTTCTTTCAACATAACATATAAAAAGAGATTTATTGATAAAATGGTTAATTTTTTTGCTGATTTTAAAAAAGGAAGATTGTTCTCATAAATCCCACTTCCAAATCGGTTTTTTATTTAAAAAGTTATTATGAAAATTACATGAATTATAACGGTAAGGTCATTTGTTAGGTTATACCCTTTAGGGCCAAAACTGCGTTAAGCGGGCGCATGCGACGGGCGCATGCGACGGGCGCACCCGACGGTTCACTTTTGTATGAAACCGCGCGGGCACCCGCTTAACGCAGTTTCGGCCCTTATATTTAGTTTCATAGCAAACTATTTGAATATTTAATGTTGTCATCATTGTGATTGCTGCTATGCTTTAAGCCTATAGCTTAGTTCTGGTTTAACACCCAAGTATGAATTAGAGCCTACCTGTGTACTACATAGTTAGTTATTCATTAAAACAAAACGCGATATATTTGGTTAAGTACGTACCTACTATTAAAAGTGCTTAGGCTTAAGCGCACATTTTGGATTGAAACGGATGTAAAAAAATCTATACTAATATGTAAAGCTAAGAGTTAGTTTCTTCAGTTTAAGCGGACACTACTAATTTTTTGTTGAAACTACCTTTACGGATATACTTCGCATCTATTTTACATTTTTATCTGACGTTTCGGCCTCTTTACAGAAACCAAGGTCACCGTTCATATATTAGGTTTCATTCATTCATTCATTCTTCACTGATGATGTTCTTCCGAATGGGTGGTACGTTCAAAAGAGCCTCTTTAGGGCCAAATTATTTGACTTTGATTGCGACTTTGAGGTATGTATTTTCTCACTGCTAGGCAAAGACCTCTATCTAACCTCAAGATATCAATACAGTGAGGTGGGTCAGGCCCTCCTCTACCTATTTTACATTGTTAAAAACTAGCAACAAATCGCCATCTTTAATTACTTACTTAATTGAAAATCTTCTTACCACAATATTTAATTTTGGAACAAAATTTACAAAGCACACATAAATAACTTAGTCTTTGGAAGACATCTGTGAGTTTACACGCATCGCATGTACCTACGCAACGCAAACAAACAAAAATGATCTTTATTTGTTTCGTTTCTAAGGTTTGTTTTTGTCTAGCGATTTTACATTGGCGTGATGAAAGTAATTTTAATTTTCAGAGTATATTTTATGTAACTGATAAATAATGTTCCATATCGTGTCTTCCAATTTACTCTGACAATTATTATCTAAGGGGTAAACGACCCCATTTACAGATTATTGAGTTATTTTACAAGCTACGTGATAAAAGCTGTCTTATAACAGATTATAAACTCAGATAACAGATTTTTTATCTTTCAATTGAAACTACACAATAATCCCAAAATGTTGGCAAAAGTGCTCATGCGAGTAAATTCAATTTGCAAACCAAATACGTCCAGTCGTTTTGTTTTCAAAACAACCACTAAAATTTCGGGTGGACATAGTTGGACATATAGGAACCGTAAGTGGAATATAATTATTTTAGTCCTTTTTTCCATCAATTTACTTTAATTACCCGATGAGATAAAAAGAGAGTAAATACACAACAAACTAGAATCACATACGCACAAAGCGAAACATACACATAACAGTAACAGTTTGTGTTACATTATTTAACACTACAAAGTAAAGAACAACACAAATAAAAACTATAGAAAATAAAAGAGCAGAGTTTAAAAATAATGAGCTAAGTATCAAAACGGTACTACGATGCTTCATCAGAGAGTGCTTAATTAAAACCCGAGAAAACAATAGGGTTGGTCGCGTAAAATACGAGCCGGTGCATTTTTATGAATGCCATGTCTATGCCTGTAGTGGTTCCTTGGTCTGTGGAGACTTGTCTTCCTTTGTTTTTATGATAATTGGCGTAGTTCCACTAGTGTTTTATGTTTTACATTACAGAGGCGGTCATAACACCTTATGATTGGTTTGTTCAACTTAGATTTTATGAGTTTTGTTATAGGATATCGATGAAAAGAGAATTGAAAATGGAAGGTTACCGTAACAGCCTCAATGTTCATTGAAATTATAGTGGAATGGATTATTTACTACCGTTGCCTATTGTAAATCTCAAACTCAAGTAAAGTTGCAAGGTAAATTAAAAGCATTCGTAAAAGTTAAAGTAATTACACAAATAAAATGATTCAAACTGAATATTAATATTCGGACTTAAATCTACCCACATAACATGTCACAGTGTTATTAAAATCCCAATTTCAAAAGTCCAATTTTAAAAGTCCTATTTTAGGAATGTCACAATGTTATCAATATCATAATGTAAGATAACAAAACACGATCGAAACGTGATAAGCCAAAATGTACAACAAATGTCCGAATATACCGAGAGGTTTATTAACAAGTCACATTAAAATACAAATAATAACGGTCTGATTTATTATGAACCCTAACACCTAAAGGGCGTCAGAAGTCGATATAAATTTCGGTATCGAATACCCAACAGTTAGTAGCAAACCAATTTTAGATAACAAAGCCCTTTGAATTATCCTTTAAACTTACGACTGTTTAGTAAACCTATTGGAAGCAATCAAGCTTACACAGCTAAAACAAGTTTTAGTTTTATACGACCAATTTCGACTGCAATAAACTCAATTTTCTTCAGCTTTGAAGTAAACCGACGTTTCGACGGGTGTATAGCAATTTAGTCAATTTCCTATTGTTTAGCTCAAACGTAGACTGTAAGCTTTATCTGATTGTGATCGATGTAAGCTTAATTAGTTGCTCCTTTGTGGATGATTGCATTTTCAAATGTGTTTTATTTGAAACTGAGTTTTAGCACTATTATTTATTATTTAGAACCTCAAGTTTTAATAACCGACAATTTTGAGGCCTTAAAGCTGTCTAAAAACTCCTACACCTGTGTTGGCCACTGAGTTATTCAAAATGAATGAATAAACCTTTAATAACACTTAGATTTCTGAAGCTTAATCCTTTTGTATCAAATCAATAAAGGTTTAGATTTGCGATCAGAAATAAGCATAAAACAAGATTGTTAAGTATGTGATAGATTATTAAGCTCCCTTTACACAGTCACTAACGCGCGTCAAACAGAAATTGTGTGCCAAAGAACGCGCGTGTAAAGGTATGCCATGGCTCGTAGAAGCATTCCGCTCAATCCTGAATGCTCCTGAGAACGCGCCATAGAGTGATCGTATGAAGGAGGCTTTTGCCAAAATCACTCATTCTAATATTACTATGTATCTAGACTATCGGGTTATTTTATATTGAACACAGATTGGGTTATTAACCCTCGATACGCAATAAGGATTATATAAGTTTAACTTCGATCTATGTGTTTGTTCTGTGGCATCGTAGCTCTTAAACGGATGAACCGTTTTCTTTAATAGAAAGCCAGTTTTTCCTTGTGGTGATTTATAGCTATATTTGGTAAAAATCGGACGAGCCATTTAAGTAGTCGTCCAGGGGGTTTTTTAATTTGTTTTAATAATGTTTTGTAACAATTGATAGACCAACGAGAAATTCACAAAATTCAGACAAAGGACAGTATTGTTTACGTCAGACACTGACTGACTAGTCTAAAGAATAATATGACTAAAGGACTCAGCATCTAATTCATTAACAAAGAATTTACTACTTAAGTTCACACGATTTTGCTTCTTATTCCCTTACTTAAATCTCAGTATGTAGGCTAAGGGACCGACCGAATGAGTCGAGATTATAATCTGAATAGAAAGTCTGGATCTATTGAATATGCCTACGTTTGCAACCTTTATTTACTTATAGTATGTAATGTAGGTTAGTAGAAAGGTAAGGGAGATGTAAGAGATTTTATGCTGGAATTTAAATAAGTTCATCGTTTTGAACTAGGTTAATGATAAAACTCTACATATTATCATTCTATCTGTACTCACTCTGGAATTCATTTTGAGATGAAAAGTCTCTCTACTTACATAAATACATCTTTGACAATTATCAATATCTGTTTAGTGGTATTGCATGACAATGACAAAGAAACTTACAGAGATACTATAAAGTCGTAGTAATAATAAAAGATACTACCCTAAAATAGATATTGCAGTTCGGAAACGTAATTAATGGCCTGCTTATGGATATGCCATAAAACTATCCCCACACAAAAACAACAACGTAACTGAGATTATTACCTGATGAAGGATTTGAAAAATTGTACAAAATAAGTAAACTTATTTACTTTAATATGGCTGTTCCGTTCATTCACCCAAACTTGTATCAAATTAACTTCAGTCGAAGATCGATTCAAGTGCGGTAATTTGAAAGCCGGGACTCAACAAGAATTTATTGTTTTTAAATCAAAAATTTCGTAAACAAAACATTATTTCCATTAAATACCCTATTTTTATAACAAATCGAGAAATAACTAAGTAAATACACTAATTAAAGGAACTTAAAGAAGATTTCCCATTAAATTGCAAACCAAATACTGTTTCAAATTAAATATTCGTTTTAATTTGCTTTTGTTATTTTGTATTTAAATGGTTCCGAATTCCTTAATTAACCTCTTCCTGTTACTCTTTTCTGTATAAATCTCTTCAGTGAGAAGCTCTACGGGGTACCAAAATGGCGCGGTTCTATGCAAGCGACCGACAGTGACGGCGGCAAGGTAAAAAATAGTATTTAATTAAAATGTACATAATAAAATTGCTTTAATTAACGTTTAAAAGGCTAGTCGATGACGGTCGCATCCACAATAAAACCACAGTACAAGCACAGTCATAGCCAAGTGTACTGATCTAGAACCTAGAAAAATATTATTGAAGCTACTTATTTGTTTCACTTATACTTAAGACCTAACAGTGTCTTGAGATTTGGCAGTTTACGAACTTGCTTGGGATTTCAGCTCTTGTTGAAGATAGGACCCCAAGCCGGTGGTATTATAATTAAGATGTTTTTTTATTAAATAGCCCTGATTAATCTATCAGCCTAATCTATCAGTTTTCAAGCCAAGATTTCTAGTTTGTCAAACTGCTGATTTCATAGTAGCACAGATTACTAAATAGTTACTACGTAAGTAGTAGGCACTGACCTTGTCGGCATTGTCAAAGAGGCGCGCGGCACAACAAAACATCGCCACGTAATCAGCTGGCGCGTAGTAACAATTATTTCGTATTATTGGGGATTTATTTCATAATATTGGTCAAAAATTAAGGTACCTACTGTTTTTATGACATTTTTGGAATGAGAATCGAATGCATATTCACCTCCTTCAATGCGTCCGTCGTCTAAATGAACGCACAGTATATTCTGAGACCACAGTTCGTGTAAGAGGCAAAAAAGTAAAATAAAAACGAAATGTAAACGTAGTTTCAATTCAAAATATTTGGCTACCTTTACTAACCCTTACTAACTATTTTGTACCCAATTTGTGTTTCTATAACCAATATAAATTTATTTTACAAAAGGTACGTGTATCTTTTGCTTCAAATATAAACAGAGTTTCACTCATAAAAGCAGGAATATTTGATGTTCCTGTGAACACTTCCCAGGAAATCCGTACCTCTTTCTAAATTAAGACAAATATTGACCCAATAGAATTGCCAATTCTACCATACAAGTTTCAGTTCGTATTCATAAAATCAAGAGAAACGATTCTTCTATCGTTGGGTATTTCAGCTTTAAAGCGCTGAAATCGTTTCACCGACGGCACAGCTAGCGCAATAAAAACAAGTCTTACCCATAAAGGAACACAACCAAGCAGCTTCAAGCGCTATATCCATAAAATAGCATGAAACAAATCTTTTACACGCACTGAAATATGCTGTCAAGTGTTTATTAGAAACGAGGCAATATGAGTCTACAGGCAGACAATTTATTACAGCATGAAAGGGACAAATGTATACCAAATTGTTTAAGAATAAAAGAGAAGGTTAATCAGTTGTTTTCGTTGGTCGCAGAATGTTTATTGAATAGGAGTGTTGTTGAATCTTACACCGTTTATTTTATAGAAAATGCTTAGTAAAGGTTATCAAAGTGATATAAAGTTTCAGTCATAAAAATAGGAAAGTAGTAAACATTTGGTTTTACATACGAGTTTGCATGGAACAGTAAAGCAGAAAGGATTTTTTTTATTATATTTTGTTCGAAATGACTAAAAAGTATTCTAAAATACCCTTACACCTTCACTAGAGGGCGACTCTTAACCCTCTGGAGGAGTTCGGTTTTGTTGACTCTACCAGTCTACAAATTCGAAGTTGTGAAGTTTGTTGCCAGTCTATTTGAAGTTGCATCAGTAAGACGAACTTTACAAAGCATGTAACACAAATTACACTTCGCTTTACAAATCCACAACTATTCACGAATATCGGCCGTACTCAGAGACATCCAATGCTTCTTAGAGAGCGATTTAATGAGTGACTTTGACATTTAATGTAGGTACGAAAATTATATCAATTAGTTAAGTTTTGATTTTTTGGACGTGTGAGTGTGGCATCTTTTTGTAAATGCCATCTATTTGTAACACACTCCCGCCCTCCACTGAAGGAGCAGGCGACAACTGAAAACCAGCGCCGTGCGAGCGCCATCCCGTACAGCAACAGCTGAGTTGCAGCCTTTTGTCAAGTACTTTGTATTTTTTTGTTGTTTAAAGTATTGGCCTGTTATGTCTTGTCTTGTCTTGCGCTTAGTACCTTCGATGATCATACGCAAGTGCTTTTACAGGTTCAATTTCAATAATCAGTCTTGTTTAACGAAAAATACCAAATTCGTTTTAATGGAACAAGAATCACGAAAATGATACTTAAGACTTCATAAGACTTTTCTTAAGCTAAATTCTGATATCCTAGACACGTATAGAAACAATATCTTGTTCATAACTCGAAGCTTATTAACTTTGTTTCGTGTTTTAATAATGTGTAATAAAATAATGTTATATCGTATTATATTATTTTGTTTATAATATCGTCAAAGATAACAGATTAATCAACAACTGTATCACCAAATTAGTGGTTATTGTGTTTTGTTCGAACTTTTTTGTTCCAAAGTCTTAACTTTGTTATACTTATCTTAAAAGAAGCCTTTGATAAAACTAACAAAAAGTTTGGAATTCATCCAACAATTTTATTAATAGTTTCTGAAGTCAAGTGAATGTTGAATGAATTTTGATATTCCATAAATATTTTAGTAAAATTAATGAAATACTTTTAAACAAAGTTTGTAAACTTACTTTTCAAATCTCGAAGCGCGAAACAATCTCATAGAGTTTGAAGTACCTATTTTAAAGTATAAAATTTTATTGAGAATAAAGGATGGTGTTCAATTGTCCATGTCCTTAGATTGAAATTCTTCAGCATTACTACATTAGTATAAATGTTCTCTAGGCTATAACTATTCTTACGATACTTCCCTCCAATGCGAGAACAAAGTCATTACGTTCTTAATTTTATACGAATTATAAAACGATAAAATAAGGGATAAGTCAGACAAACACAATAATCTTATGTCTATACTCACCCTCTATTGAAGAGACAATTCCCTCGATCAATACGTGCCACATTAGACTCTCTCCTACCCCATATCTCGACGTACATTCATTAGCGAAGACTATCCTATCTCCATCAACTCATATTTAGTGTTCCATGTGAGAATGTATCAAATTCAACCACAGACTAGGTGTCCAAGTCTATTGTGAACACACACAATGCAGTGTTGGTTTTAGATCATTCATAACAAAAGGGATGTAACTGGATATGGGGGTTCAGCGGTCCAGTGCATGGCACATAAGTCAGAGTTCACGATGGTACATGATGCTGCTTAGAATGTTATAGTTTTTTTGTAGAGGAAGATGTATTATGATCATTAAAAGGATTATAAAAATGGCATCTAAATGGAGGGTGAAAAAATGCATAGCATACTTTATAGCTGGATACTAATTTCGTTTAATACGGAAATGGATGTTTTGTCCTTGTAACGCCAGTACCAGTATGATTGGATCAAGTCAATCGATAGTCAAGTGTTTTCATTTATCATGAAAAACAATTACGGCGAGCGCCCCAATAAATCTGGGAAAATAAGTGCGATCGATACATTTTTCACACTAGTGCCATCTATTGGATCCGGCCGGAACCACCGCGCGGGACAGCTAGTTCCAATATAAGTTAATTTATCTTTACTTACACCATATCACATACACCTACATCGTATACACATCTTAATGCGATTATTGTGAATTCTTCTTTCTCTTGTTTTCTTAGAATTCTCGAGCTTCAACAAGTAATTCGTCTTAACACAATGGTAGTGTACGCTCGAGGATTTGTACCAAACACTTTAAAAGCAAAGTTTTGCTCTTAATCCGGGTAACTTGGCCATCGATGGCTCAGACGGTGATTCACAATCAATACCGGCTGATGTAATTTATGCTTTCAAAGTTATATGAAACTAAATTAATTATAATTGTTGTGTTGTAAGTTTAAAACTATAAAACTGATAAAACTGTAACTGAAAATGATAAGATATTGAAAAAGGACTAAAGAATAAAAGAAAAGTATTCTTTTTTATCTAAATGTAATATTCAATAGAAAAATGTATGGTCTTGAAAAGGACATAAAAAAAATTAATTTCATGAAATCTTGGTACATATATTATTAATTTGTAAGCGATTCATTATTAAGCGTTGTGATATCACTTATTCATTGTACCATTTTTAATGTATGGAAACATGTGCATCATCCATGTGACTATCACATAATGTTTAATAACATAATTTGTTAGCGATTCAAATAAAATTAATAGCGATTGCCATTTGTTAAATGGGACTGATTTTCATGAAAAAAGAACATAATATCACGTCCGAAATCCACCTAACAATTCCAATCATATTGACACCACAAGAATAGATGAGACGGAACAAGGCTCCCATTTCATCTGATTGTGTTAACATGTATGCATGTTCATTTATGATTGTTTATAGAATCTCTATTGAGGATATATGGATGCAAATTCATACTGTTTATAGTAAGGTACTGCTACAATATGATAATGCGCTTAAGGCCTATTTAGACAGAGTGTTTGAATTTCGAGCGGATATTGCGTCGAATGTGGCACGATAAGAATTATTATATTGGATGATAGAGGCAGAATGCAACCTATATTAATAATATTAAAGCTGGACAGTTTGATTTTTTGTTTGAAAATTTTTGTAATGGAAAGTTTAGCTAGTCAAATTCGATGGAAAGGTTAGATTTTAGGCATTAAAATGAAAAACCCATGGGAACGGGCACAATGCGGGTAAAACCGCGGAGCGCTGCTAGTGAAATATAGACATGAACGATTTATACAACGACGATGAAAAATTTACATTCTCAAAGCTATAAAGTATCTAATAATTTTCATTCTTCTTAAAATAAAACAGTAGGTAACTAATATCCTATTTTTGTAGTTTGTTTGATAGCTATAAAATAGAAGTTTGAATCCTTAATAAAAGGGTTATCAAAACAATTGTCAACTAATTAATTTTCCTAAAAACAATATATTGAAAAGTTATGAAAACTTTGCGTCTGGGGCTTAAAAGATTGCTCAGAAAAAGTTTAAGTCTAGACAAATGTTTGTTTATTCATTTGGTATGATTAATTATATCTTATTTCGTTTCATGTTTAACAATTAATACTAATTGTTTACAAAATCTTTTTATAAATAGTGTTATTACCAGTGAGTTTTATTGACTAAAGCATACTATAGCGTTACTGATTACATTGAGGACAAATATGTCTGGAGTCAAATTCCTGCACCAGCAAGTCAAGCTGATTTTGACATGTAATCTATACTTATAAGTATTAAATTGTATTATACCTTGACTTGAAAAAAAATAACCAGCAGAGTTTCTTGCCCATTCTTCTCTGCTGATGTTCTTCCGAATGGGTGGTACGTTCAAAAGAGCCTCTATGGGGCCAAAACTGAATAAAAATATTTGACTTTGACTTTGACTTTAGTTCTGTACTTTTCAGTATTGTAGCGCTTGTTACGGAGTAGACTAACTGATGTTAGCTCATTGCGATTGTTAAGCACGTGCATCTGGGACACTACTTGGATGTGTGGCCGATAGTGCCATTCCTGTGAGTGATACCGTGCTTCGGAGGGCACGTTAAATTGTCAGTCCAGGTAGACTATACGAACTTTTAGTGTTGCTAATCAATTTGAACCGAGGGAGAAGATTCTAGTTTGACTTGATTTAAAAACAAATTGCATATGTTCAACGATATTTGTGCTGTTTAAGAACTGGTTTTGAAAATGTAATAAGCCCATATTACACATAAAAGTGAAGATTATTGTAATTAATGGCTGTGTTTTTTGTTATTACTGATAGAATGATAGCAAATTTTTGTGAAGATAAACAGTAAACATCCAACTATTCTTACAGAGATGCAACGGCGCAACAACCCGTCCTTTAACTGTTCAAAGAATAAATTAAAAGTTTGCAAACTATTTTGTCTGAACGATATAATTCATATTTCTAAGAAGATTTCAAAATGAGTGCTTTTGACGAATACTTGTATATTTTTAAAAAGGGAGAGATTTTCAGAAAATTCTCATGTCTGAAGTTCCTAATGTATTCGTTTGCTAGTCAGTTATTAAAGGTGCTCACGTTGTTCTTTTAATTAAAACCAAACAGAGTTCTTTTTAAAAATCCAACATCAATGAAATACGTAACATAATCTCTGCATTATATTTTATATCAGTTTCCAACAAAAACGGTAAAAGCCAACTTTTAACACTAAAAGCTTTTAAAAAGTATTTTTGATACAGATTGACAACATCTAAACGTAAAAAACGCAGAATTGGTACAAGTTTCCTTTGAAACCGTCTAACTAAAACTTCTGTTTCATGAAAGCAAGCGTATTTTAATTATTTTTAGAAAACGTATATTTTGCTTGGTTTTGTTTTATTTGTTATGTTGCGAACACATTTCTTTGTCCATTGCAGTGGAGGTAGGTATTCATAGTTTATTCATAGACGCAACTATTGTTCTTAATTTTGAACACGTGTTTACTAACTCTGGGTGGAACAGCAAATGTTATTTAAGGCTTAATGTAATAAGGTATTTACGTTGTTGCCAGCACGGTGACAATAGGATTAGTATGTACCCTATAGAGATTTGCTAGAAGTTTCAAAACCTTTGAGGTTTTAATTTGATATGGGTTTGGACCTTTTTAATTTATGATGGAAGTTTTAAGTACTTGTTTACATCTCGTATGTAATACATGGCGTTCATTAATTTTTATGAGGGGTTAGGAACATGTGAAAGGAAATAAATGGGATTCAATATCCATGTTAAATGACACAGCTTTTGGCATAAATCAATAAATAAATATACCCGGACAAATTCACTCACGGTAATTAGATCCAAACTAAGCTCTAAGCTTGTAATATATAATCTAACTAACAGATACTACATATACATACTGAATACCTTATAAGAATATATAATTGACACCCAGACGTCGTCGCCATCAACAATGTCTTCACAAATTGTTGAATCCAGGCGGGAATCGAACCCAACCCCCGACACAGCGCTTTCACTGCTACTGTGCCAACGGGCTTGCCATGGTAAGATGGTGTATGTAGGTATGTACTCTTATATAATTACTTGCCTAGGCAAATTAGATCTTAAATATAAACAAATATAGTAAAGTATGTACCCACGTATCACGGTACACGTTGTCAACTCAAAAATAATTTCGTGTTCTTTTTTAAAAATACGCAAGTTCCTATCGCTTATGAACGTCGTAACCACCCCGCTAAACTTAGCTAGATTTTCCACTAATAGAGTCAAATTCAAAACGATACAGAGCTTCTAAGCTTTATATAAATCTTTTATTTTCGGATTGATGTTTAGGCATCGCATTGACTATTTAATAGGGAGGAAATAGATCTGGCGTCCGGCAGTTGTTTTCTTTAAAAAGGGTATCGGAGTCTTTACCGTTTCGTTGAGTGCTATTTCTTGTTTCCGAATATTTAACTTAGTTCCAGTTTGAATTGAGAAATTAACTTTGGTTGCAGTTTGATGTCTTTTTTTTCTTCTTGGTTTTGTTTTGAAAGAATAATGGGTTAATAACATTCTATTTGAGGCTGTAATGCCATACTACAGTACTTTACAGTACTTAATCATAAACACTTGCTATAAATAAAGTAAATAGTTATTTTTATCAATAAGATTGAAGTCAACAATCAAAAAGTAAGAATCCTTGCTGCGCAAAAACCTCCTCATCTAATTGAATACGTCTTAGCGGCAAGAAGAATTATATAATACTAGCCGCGCCCCACGGTGTTACCCGCGCCGTATTCGTTCCCACGGGAATATCGGCATAAAATGTATCCCATGTGTTATTTTGATTTATAACCTATATTACTGTAAAGTTTCGACAAAATCCGTCCTGTAGTTTTTTCGTGAAAGAGTAACAAACATACATTCATACATACATCGTCGTAAACTTTCGCATTTATAATATTAGTAGGACGTAGTAAGCAGATAATTAAAATAACTTGAAACATATGAAACATACATAATAATGGAAGAAATGATTGTGTAAACCAATTATTTTCATCTATTTTTGTACTTACGATCACGTTACACGCTCATTCTGGAAAATTCTCAGAACATATCATAATTATCACATAATGCCAATGATACAATCGAAGTAAACATAAACAAAATAAACATCCTCGTATAACAAAAGATGGAGAGATTGATTCGTCGTTTTTTGTTTGTTTGAACGCGTTATCCGATTTGAATTTTTGTTTTTGTAATGAATGGAGGAAGTCACATTCAACAGGAAGGCTTTAGGTTATTTTTCATTCCGAAATTCCTACGGAAACAGGCACAGCGCAGCTAAAACCGTGGAGCGCTCTAGTTAAAATAAGAATCACTTGAATGAAATAAAAAACATGTTGTACGTAACGCCGCGATGGTCTAGTGGTCGGTGCAGTAGGTTCCGGGTCAATTCCCGGGTCGGGGAAAACATGTTTCCTACTTTTCAAACATGACTCGGGTTTGAGATTACCAACACGCTTATGGCAAGCGTGGTGATTACACCTAATCCTGTACTGTACTGATGTCTTAATTGAGATGAGAAACCTTTGCCCAGCAGTTGGACTACTGGGCAAAGGCCTATTACAGGTTTATTCTTTTTTTGCTTTACGTATAACAAAATACCCTATCACCAATTTAATTAACAAAAATAGAGTATCTTGTTAAGGTTTACGTAAGAGGATGTTTGTATACGGGGCCCCTATAACGATCATTAAGTACATCAAGGTTATTGCCTCGCAATTTGCTAAAGAAATAATTAACGTTGTATCAATGTCTTATTTATCTAATGATTTAAGTATTAACCTTATAAACCTTTTTCCTCTTCAGAAATAATTGTCTTCAGCTGGATTAAATTGGATTAAATTAGTCCATATTTAATTTTTTGTAGGAAAAATAGAGTTTACTTGGTAGTTATTGACAGTTTTACCGACGGCACGAAGCTCAGTGTTCTGTTTCTCAGGCAGAACTATGTTATGCGTGTGGTAGAGCTTTTACAAAGTACAAGGATACTTACTTATTAGTTAAGTGGCCCGGTCACCACAGATCTAATTGATATACCACTATCGGATTCCAATATACCACATTTCAATGTGAGTGCTTTATGACAAGCTTAACTTCCGATATCGGTTGATTCGATCGTCAGATCAAATCGGAAGCTTCAATTGTAAAGGTAGACCTAGACATGGTGTCTCTGCCGCGGACGGTACGACAAGCAAGCTTTGGGGTGCCTTTCCAACGGAGCAACGCTAAGCGGTTATGCTACGAAAGATAAGCTAAGCTACGAAATTATGTAACCGTTTTCACTAATACTAAATGTATGTAGCGGAGCGGGTAAGGTGTGCTGTGAAGATTCGAAGAGTGGCTGCTACACCACTCACAACCATTCATAACTTTCATTGGTAGCTTGCATTCATAACTTGCTTCCATAACATGTTTTCGTAGCGCGCATTTAATAGCAAGCATCCTTAGGGTGCATCTATATCACACATCCTTACATAGAAAAACAGTTTAGTTGAATCAGTTTCCACTAGTGCTATGAAAACTAATAAATATGAACTCTGGTGGAAATGCGCCTTTAAGCTGTAGCTAACCCGAGTGTGTGTGCACTGTTATCTGCGTAGCAAGCATCGCATTAGTGCGGGGCTTTTTTATATTTGCAGACACGTGCATAAAATTTATGAATGCGTGCAATTATGTATAATGTATGCCTTGAGATGAAACATGGGTGGTGAGAAGTTCGTAGCGTGTACCTTGCAATGTCTGTGAGCACCTCAAAGAGGGACTTAACCCATTCGAACCTACAGATACGGTACGTGTCAACCTGGCTTAAAAACTCCGCCAGGATTGTCCACCAAGAAAGATAGATGAAATAATTTAGTCTTTATTTTTTACAAGTTGTAATACTACTTCTTACTTGTCAAATATATTTCAGGTTTGAAATCACCAACCTGCATTAGGCAAGCGTGGTATTCACACTACAGTGAGGAAGATTAGTCGTCTCACGGTCAGATGAGAGGCCTTTGCCATTAGTGGGACATTACAGGCCAATACTTTTTTTGTAGTAACATTTTAGTATTCATCAAAACTTTAAGAACTAACAAACGTAATATAAGTAAACGTAAATAACAAGGCTTCCAACTCGACAGTGGTATTCTAAAGGAGCACAGTGTAACTTCAACTGAACTTCTAGGCCAGTTAAGAGTTGTTAGCACGTACGGGCGTCGCGCGCTTCGCAAGAGTTTTTTAAGGAATTAGAATAGTCGCATAATAGAATTTAATAGCTTTTATGCATCTGATACTTATCGAAAAACAATTCGAACGTCGAAACTGCTCAGATCGAGGTATCAATTTAATAGATGCTTCAAAGAAGGTGAGTTTTTATGGAAGTTTGTGGTATAATGATTTATTATACCTTCGTAAAAGTCATCGTAAATGGTTTAGTAACAATTCTATCATGAATAGCATTTAAAAAGTTAGAATCCTAATGATCATTCGAAATAGGAAAAAATATGGCTTCTAGGTGCATAGGAGTAGGCTAGACTAGACCTTGGGACCAGAAGCGATCCAATAGAAAGAAACTGTAGTTAGCTTAAAAATACCGACCGAATTGAGAACGTCATCCTTCGGTGTTTGAAGTCGGTTAAAAAGCAAGAAAGACGTTGTCACGGGTACTTTTTGACATGATTCTTGACCTTCTATTTCAGGACAACTATTTTAGTCCATTTGCTCGTACTTCGTTTCTCTAAAATATTAGAAAGTACCTACTTGAAAAATAACTTAGTCAAGGAACATTTTCCTGCATTTGCCATAAAAGACTTACCGTGAGTACACTTCGCTTGAAATTCAGCTTACTGAGTTATATAAGTTGAGAAAATATTTTGAATGTAAGTGAAAGATGAGAATATTTGGTAAACATTTTTATTCATATTACTATGGTTTCATACCTTGAATAACATATGGGCTATCGACTTTATCGAGTTCTGCGTAACCGACGCGAACGACTAGACGTGTCCGTGTGAAATTGTCGTAGATGCAGTTGTGGTCAGCGACCGAGCTGATCTTGTTTTTAAAATGGAAGTGAACTATGTGAAATGTAACTCATGTAACATTGTAATAAATGAAGTGCTGTCATTTATCCAGAATAAAATAGACGTTATGGATACAGTGAGCCTAATGCAGATCTGCAGTACGGGTTTTTCTGAAGAGGAAATTGAGGAAGCCAAACGCCTTCTGTACCAATCTTTACCGAAGTGTAAGAGGCTTACGGTGCGAAAAAATAAGGGAAAAACGAGCCGTAATCTGGATGACATAATTAATATGTTTCAATCAACGGATCCTGAAGTTGTTCCTATATTTGTGGCTCGGAATCTTCATAAGCTGCCGCCGGTCAGTTTTGACCATGTTGATGTGACTCGTCTTTTGAAAGACATACTGCTTCTTCAAAACGAAATCCGAAACATTAAGGAACAGTATGTGTCAAGAGAACATTTGGAAATGTTGAGGAAGGATTTGTCCGTTACAAACCCAGGTGAAGGTTTGAATTTTGTAAATCGAAGACGGGGTAACTGTTTGGTGGAGAGTCTAGACTGTCAAAGTGGGCCTATGGGATTTATAACCTGCTCAGAGGTGCCACAAAACAGTGATAAAAACAATGTAAACAAACCGGGTTCATTGAACAGCCATGATCGTGCAATTTTGAAGGACGCGTCACCTGTAGCGATAAGGTCGCAAGAGCATTCTACCATCTCGCTCACTCATACAGACGTCGGGAGTACAGCTATCACGCTCTTGCAAGAATCTGCATCACCGACAAAAGTGAGGAAGCAACCTGTCCTTATCGATCCACACAATGATACACGTAAGTATCTCTCGCTTACTCGATTGGAGGCGGAGTCTAAAGGAACAACTTGCGGCCAATCTCAAGCGCAGCTATCTGTTCCCCTCGAACAAGGCGATTGCACAAATAATGTTGTCTCGTTTAGTGCAGTGAATGAAGCAAATAGTGAAACAATGAGAGATGTTTTGGTTAAGAATTTAGGCCTAAAAGATAATTGGGAAACGGTAAAACGGAAACGAAAACCAAACAAAAACAGATTTATTGGTCAAAATGGAACTGGTTTATCGGACTCCAGTGTGAAATTTAGAGCGGCAGATATAAACATACCATTCTATGTGTACAATATTGATACGCAAGTAACAGCTGATGATATTGCAGAGTATATTAAGAATAAAACCGGTTTGCTGATTGACCCAGTTAAAGTAAATATGCGGCAAAAAAGACAATATCATGCTTATAAGTTTTATATACCAAAAAGTAAACTTACGATGTTCTTGGATGCCAACTTATGGCCAGCTGGAGTTAAGTTTCGTCGCTTTATTTACGCTAATAATAACGAGCGGCAAAATGAAGAAAAGATGAATATTGTACAAAACAATGGACCAGATTGACCAAAGTAAAGTTATATTATCTACTTTCAATTGTAAAGGTGTAAACAGATCGATTCACTGCGTGCGAAAACTATGCCAAACGGTTGACATACTTGCACTCCAAGAGACCTGGAGTTGGCCACACGATATAGGATTCCTGGGAACACTAGATGACAACTTTGCGTTTCATGGCAAGTCAGCCATTGATACGTCGGCTAAGGTGATCACAGGAAGACCGTATGGAGGGGTAGCGCTTCTTTGGAGAAAATCAATATTCCCGTCAGTATCAATAGTGCAGTGTAAAAGTGAACGATTGGTTGCAATCAAAGTGGAAAGTGAAAACCGTCCCATGTTGATATTTTCTGTATATATGCCCTTTGACAATGGAAAAAGTGATAATTTAATTAACTTCACACAGACACTTAGTGAAATGATAGCTATAATTGAAAGTAGTAATATAGAATGTGTAATAATGTTGGGAGACTTTAATGCTCACCCGGATTCACGGTTTTTTGGTGAACTTATGAATGTGTGTAATGAACAGATATGGTCTTGTGTAGATTCGGAGCTTTTACCAAATAATTCTCACACATTTGTTTGTCAAGCTAGTGGCTCGCGCCGTTGGTTGGATCATTGTGTAACAACAAGCGCAGCTAGGAGCCTGTTCACTAAAGCGACTGTTACATTAGGAGTGTACCAATCTGATCATTACCCTATTCTATTTCAATGTAACCTAACTAAAATAAATCAAAAGATACCTGCCCAAAATATAGAATGTAATAAAGTAAAATGGGGAGATAGAGATGAAAAACAATTAAGTAATTATTATGAATTTTGTAATAATAAATTGCAAGTACTGGATTTACCTAAGGAATGTATCGCTTGTTCCAATAAAATATGTGTTAATAGTGATCATTTAACCTTAATAGATGATTTGTATTTAGAAATAGTATCTACTCTCCAAAAAGGTTCCCAGAATACCTATACAGGAAAAGACTGTGTAAAACGTAAAAAATATGTTACTGGTTGGAATAAATATGTAAGTGACACTCATAGGGAGGCGCGTGTACATTATCAGATGTGGCTACTAAATGGTGCACCCTCTCAAGGGACCCTGTATAATAAAATGTGTGAGACTAGAAGGGCATTTAAGACTAAATTAAAATTTGTTCTAAAGAATGAAAAACAGATTAAATTAGAAATTTTGGCAAAAAATCATTCTGAAAAAGACTTCTCAAAGTTTTGGAAGAATACAAATAAATTAAATCCAAAACACAGCCTCCCTGCGAGTGTGTCAGGTATAAGCGACCCGAAAAAGATAGCCAACCTTTTTAAGAGGCATTTTATTGTAAAGTCTCCTTTAGAAACAGGGCAGGGGGTCGATGGTGAAGACTTGTCAGGCCCGGGTGAACTTTCTGTAATATTTACAACTAAACAAATTAGTGAAATTATTAAGAATATGAAGGGTGGTACGTCACCCGGGCATGATGGCCTCAGCGTCGAACACCTTAAATATGCAGGTCCTCACTTACATAGGGTCCTAGCTATATTTTTCAACTTGTGTGTTAGTCATTGTTACCTACCACAGGACCTTATGCGAACTGTGGTTGTACCGATTATTAAAGATAGGACAGGCGATGCCTCGGACGTGTCCAATTACAGGCCAATCTCACTAGCTACTATAGTTGCTAGGGTGTTGGACAGTTTGCTTGATAAACAGCTGGATAAGCACATTAAGCTTCATGACGCGCAATTCGGATTTAGACATGGTTTATCAACAGAGAAGGCGATTTTCTGTCTCAAGCAAGCTGCTCGATATTACTCTAGCAGAAGAACACCTTTATTTGCCTGTTTTTTGGACCTGTCTAAGGCATTTGACCTAGTGTGCCATGAAATGCTATGGCGTAAATTAAAAATGGAGACAACAGTGCCTAATGAAGTTACTTCCCTGTTTCGTTACTGGTACGGCAACCAAAAGAATAATGTAAGATGGGCGGGGGAGATATCGGACGAGTATGAGTCGGAGTGCGGGGTGAGACAGGGGGGGGTGAGCTCGCCTCGACTCTTCAACTTATATGTATATAATCTGATCGTTGAGCTCTGCAGCACTCTGCTTGGATGTTACATTGATGGGGTGGCCATGAACAATATCAGTTATGCCGACGACATGGTGCTGCTGAGTCCATCGATAGGTGGCCTACGAAGGCTTGTGGAAATATGTGAGTCCTATGCGGTGTCTCATGGTCTTAAGTATAATGAACGGAAGAGTGAACTCATGATGTTTAGATCAGCGGGTACCACCTATTCGAATATTCCAGGAGTTTCACTCTGTGGCACCCCATTGAAATGGGTCACAAAGTTCAAATACTTGGGTCACTGGGTCACTGACGATTTAAAGGACAATTTGGACATTGAGAGGGAACGCAGGTCGCTAGCGGTGCGAGGGAACATGTTGGTTCGTAGGTTTGCGGGTTGCTCTAGTGAGGTTAAAATAACTCTGTTTAAGGCTTTCTGCCAATCTTTTTATACCTGCAGCCTCTGGTTGAATTTTTCAAAAAAAGCGTATAGCGACCTGCGCGTACAATATAACAATACGTTCAGGGTGTTGTTGGGGCTGTCGCGGCGCTGCAGCGCGTCGGGCATGTTTGCGGAGGCGCATACGGATGACTTTTATGCCATCATAAGGAAGCGGGCCGCGGCCATGCTCGGCGGGTTGCGCGCCTCCCCCAACAGCCTCCTGGCCCCGTATTTAGTGATAGGTGGGATTGCCCTCTAGTTAAGCGCTGGCTGGAGCTTCACCAGTCTTTTGTAACATATATAAAATAGGTTAGTCTCTTCTTATTAGTACTAACAATAGTTTTTTAAGTTTTATCAATTAAGTCTGTCATTTACTAACACACTATGGATACACATGATGTCTGAAATAAACGTTTATTATTATTTTTTTGACATTTTGTCTTCTCAGCCAATGGCTGGTATGCACTACATTACGGGCCGAAAGCCAAGTAAATGTAGCGTGTGAGTGAAGGTAATGTTAAGATGAGTTGTTGAGTTGTGGTTCCTTGTCATCTAATTCCATGAACTTTCTCACTATTCGACAGGTGTTCATTATGGCAGCTTTTTGTATAATAATGTAAAGTGATTTATTTAAGTCTAACAGTTTCAAACTATGGTGGAGATGTTTCGGGATGATACCAGTGGTGGACAGAACTATTGGCACAACATAAACTTTGTTTTGTTTCCAGATGCGCGTGACTTCTTCTTTTAGTTCGGCGTATTTGGTGATTTTTTCTGAAATGGTTTTCTGCAGGTTATGGGAGTTCGGGACGGCGATGTCTATTAGGTAAGTGATTTTGTTCTTTTTGTCTTGTAGTGTTATGTCAGGTCTATTGTAGTGTATAGTACGGTCGGTGAGGATGGCGCGGTCGTAGTATAGTTTATATTCGGGGTTTTCTAATATTGTTTCAGGACAGTACTTGTAGTAGGGCGTGTTGGTGTTTAGGATGAGTTTGTGTTTTATTGCGAGTTTTTGATGAATTATGTTGGCTACTTGGTTGTGTCTATGGGTATAGTCAGTTTGAGTTAGGGTAATGCAAGCTCCGGTTATATGCTGTATCGTTTCAGGTTGGGCGTGACATCTGCGGCATTTGTCGTTTGTAGCTGTTGGGTCTTTTATTATATGTTTACGATAATTTTTTGTGTTAATAACTTGGTCTTGGATTGCGATCATGAAACCCTCTGTTTCAGGAAACAGAGTGCCTACTTTAAGCCATGTATTTGATGCTACAGGGTCTATGTGTGATTGTTCCAGGTCATGAGGGTGTCTGCCGTGTAACGTTTTCTTCTTCCAGTTTTCTATTTTTCTATTTTGTGGTTCTGTATGGTTGTTAGTTTGCGTTTCAGGTGGGAGCAAGAGGTTAAGCGGAGTGTAGTTCTGGTCGTTCTCGGTTACTGCTTTATGAATATCGCTAGATTGTGCTTTATTATAGAAGAATCGTTTTAGTTGGGAAGTCTGTTTTTGCCATAAGTTTTGTATGTCTATTAATCCACGTCCTCCATTCTGTCGTTTAATTGTAAGTCTCTCTATTGCAGAATTAGGGTGTAGATGTCTGTGTTTAGTAAGGGTAGAGCGAGTGATTCTTTCGAGTTTTTCAGTATCAGTCTTAGTCCATTTAATGATTCCGAAGGAGTATGTTAATATTGGGATGGCGTAGGTATTTATTGCTTTTATTAAATATTTTCCAGTTAATTTAGTTTTGCATATGGCATTAACTCTATGTTTATATTCTGTTATTAAAGATTGTTTTATGGTGGTATGATCTATTCCTTTAAGCTGATTGTAACCGAGGTACTTGTAAAAGTCTGTGGATTCTAAAGCCGTTATAGTGGCATTGTCATCAATTTCATAGTCACCAGGTTGAATTTGACCCCTAATTATATGTAATGTTTTACACTTATCTAACCCAAATTCCATATTTATGTCTTTACTAAACTTCGTGATGGTATCTAAGAGTAATTTAAGTTGTTTTTCTGTTTTGGCATATACTTTAACGTCATCCATATAAATAAGGTGGGATATTAATTTTGTATCACCTAGGGTAGGTTTGAAACAATATCCAACGTGGCATTCTTGCAACTGGTGGGACAATGGATTGAGAGCTAGGCAGAACCACATGGGACTCAAAGAATCGCCTTGAAATATTCCTGTCTTAATAAATATTTGTCTAGTGGTAATTGTGTTGTTATTGAAATGTATGAGTAGTGTAGTTTTCCAGAGTGGCATTATACTTTGTAGAAACTTAATAATAATGGGATTTATTTTGTATATTTGCAGTATTAAAATTAACCATGCGTGCGGTATGCTGTCAAAAGCTTTTTTGTAGTCTATGTAAGAGCAGTGTAAGTTTCTATTTTTTGTAGAAGCATGCTTATGTATACAAGAATCTATAATTAATTGCTCCTTGCACCCCATGTGTCCCCGCCTGCATCCTTTCTGTTCTTCTGCTATTATGTTATTTTCTTCAATATGCTTATTTATTCTTTTAGTGATTATAGATGTTATTATTTTATAGATGGTGGGAAGGCACGTGATAGGCCTATACTGAGAAGGTTGAGATGTGTATTTTCCTTTGGGTAACATGTAAGTGATACCGGTTGCTAAAAAATCGGGTATAGGTTGTTTACCGGTAATGATATCTGTTATATTTTTTGCTAATGTTTTGTGTAATGAAGTCAACATTTTGTACCAGTAGTTGTGTATTTTGTCTATACCTGGCCCTTTCCAATTGTGTAGTTTAGAAGTTATATTATTATTATTATTATTTATGGAACAAATCATCTTTATCGTAGTAACAGATGTATTAGGTATTGAATTCTTAATTTTAATATTATTCTTAACTGTTAATTCATACAAGATCTATACTAAGGTAGTTGTATAGTTATTATGTTACGATAAATGAAATCAAAATTGTATTCTAAAAATATTATTTTTCATGCAAAGACATTTTTGTTTTGCCCATAAACACAGTCAAGGACTAACAGAAAAGTCTGTATATTTTATGTCTGATTTATACCGAGTAGCTTATTTTTGATCAGAATAAAATAAATACTATTTCTCTATCTGGATTATAATCGTAAAATTCTGATTGAGTACAATACAATATCAAGCTCATACTTTTTGCATGCACTGCATTTCTGTTTTTACAACAGTACGTGCCAGCCGTGTTATATGACCTGTAAAGATTTTTATTAAACTGAAACAAGTCCAAAATAGTTTGGAGAAAAAAATTCAATATACAAGCCTTCAAAGGTGTTTAAATATTAATTCTTCATAAAAGGACAAAACGCTATTCATCACAGCTGAGTGAACGAGAGCAAAAAGCACGATATTAAAAGCCTACGTGATAGCTTTTACTGAAACTCAATAAAAGTTGCAAACTTTAAAGTTTCGCAGTAGAACAAAAAACGGTTCAAAAGCGGCAGAATTTCAAAGTTGAAAACAATGTAAGTAGGTCCTTGTGAGCGCCGGCCCGCACCAAATCCGGGGCCCATTACTGGCTTACTAATGTTTGAACAGCCATAATGAAATTAAAATATTTACTCAATTAATAAAACCACAGTACTTATTCAGTGTTTTACCTTTTCATTGTCAATATTGTATTGAAGCTTTACAAAATTTTCAATGTTCGGTCAAAATACATTACTGTGTGTACATTACCCATGTTTCCGATGGACATAACGTTATATTTATGGCTCTCGGAATTTTTGGTAAACATGCCGAAGATACTGTGTCAATACATTTTTTCCTTACCTTTTCGGCCATGGGTCAAGAGGTCTAATAATCTTATAAATCTCTTGCTTGCTTATTTTGGCACGACTGAGTTTGTATATAAATCAGAGTTCAGAAATTTATAACTTCCCTAATATATCATAGCTATTTTTCGCATGTGAACGTCTGGAATTAGCAAAACATTGTCATATATTTTTCAGCGAAGCTGGTGTACCAAAAGATTCGCCAACATTAACGCACACATTTCCATTTTTATTGCGTTCCGTACGCAAGTGCGGCGACACTAGGAAACGCAAATAACTCCATTTGCTAAGCACATTATTATCAATCACACACAAGCACACTTTACTTACTAAAGGATAATATTTTCAAGAGAAATTGGCCTGTTTTCAAAACGACGCGACTCATAAGTTTGATAAAAGTTGGGGTTCAGTTTCAGGACACATTTTATGGAAAATATGGGGATAGTTTGGTGCGCGGATTTATTAGTCGGTTTGTTTGCAATATTGAAAAGTTTATTTCAAATTTTGAACACAATAAATTATTCCATCTGGAAGTGACTCGAGATTTACCTATCTGTATACAAAACCATACCTACCTGCAATGATAATACCTCTTACAAATCAAAAAAATATCTTACTAAAAGAATCTTACTAGAAAAAAGCTTACAAACACATGTAAAAGATTTTTTCTTAATTATAATAAAAAAAAACATTCACAATTATAACAATTTTGATAGAGATAAAATGTATTAAATCGGTTAACGTATTTGGGTGATAATCAATTAACCTACATGAATATATTAAACAATAACGTTTACACATAAATATGCGTTAATGACTTGTTTCAATCAATAACAAAAGTAATTGGAGTCGTTATTTGCTGCGAATAAATGAGTGTTCTCGTCAATAATTCCGCGAGCGCTCAGACTGCGTCTCATTGCCAGTAAAACGGTTATTGACTATAAGTATTGTAACTGCCTCCACTGCTCATAAAACTATCAACCAGGCATCATACGCTATCATAAAGCCAGACATTTGTATGAACTATAAATTCGAAGCGACCATTAACATATATTTCGTTGAAATTTGTTTGTAATACGTGCGTTCAAGCCGAAATCTTTGAAACGACCTCGCTTAGACGGTCACAGTCAACAACTCGCAGTACGCTTAACGCGGGTAGATAAGGTTTATTATCGCATTGTTAGCTCGAGCACAAAATTTACATTCATAAGTGTCGTTTCACTGTGACGCCTAAGTAACAATTCACTAGAACAGAACGATGCTGTCAACAACAGTACTTCGGCGTTATTAATTTGTAACTATTGTTTGAGTGAAGTAATGGAAATGAGTTGCGTATTCAAATGAAAAACTTCGCGTTTTGATTCCCGGTAATGAATTTTCAGCAATAGAAAAATAGACCAGAAACTTATTAATAAATAAGTAGCACTCCTAATAAATTTAGATTAAACGGACGATAAGCTCGTATAATTCAATATTTAATAACCCGTGGAATAAAACCGGGAATATAATATTACGTTCTATAATAAATTCCCGATAATCCAGCCCATAATATCCGATTATGCCCGTTAACGGATAGAAAATTACATCTTGATCCAGTAAGTTTTCTCGGCCGCATATCATATTTATTGTTTACTATTCTTTGGCCTTTCCACCGGAGCTATACCATATTACCGGAGCTATACAATGCATTGATATGCTACGTATGTTACTTATCATTATACATATTATAAAACTCCCCAAAAAGCTATCTGTCTATGTAATTGATTTTCTCAAAAACAGCAATACAAACATTTCAGACGAGTTTCACCAACACACAAAGTAATTCAAGCTGTAGGTTTGTGACTACTTTTCATGCCATAATTTCTACAACGTCGGTAAAATTGCTGGGTACTGCTAGTTTCAAATACAGCATAGTAACGTGATTTAAAGATGTCGTATCCATTTATTATATCAGTAGTTAAGCGATGTTGATTTCCACTAAAGATGATATGTACCGTAGCATATCATAACACTGGTAGAAGGGCCCTCTAATGCTTGGGTTTCAATTTGTTTCCAGATGAATATTTAACTTGACAGCTCAACTCGCTTTTTGCTTACAAGTCAGTTAACAAAAAAATGATGAAAGACACACGAGGGACGATGAATTGTGTGAAATGTTTTACGTCCTATATGTGTGACATTATGATGATGTTCTCTTAATGTGACAGTTTCTTTGTTTGCGTACTGCGGAATAATTGAATTTTTCTATAACAGAATAGACAAAAATATAAATTTGACTTTTTATTCGGAAGTTTTTTGGATAAAACTACTTCAAAAACATTAATCTGTAATGTCGTTTTTATTCTGCTTCTTAATATCTAAGGTATCTAATATATATATTGTCTTTTGGTTCTAGTTTAATAGGACTTTGTTGATTTGAGATGTTTAATTTATGTCTAAGGTATCATATTTTATATCTAATTCTCTAGAACCGTCTTGTTTTATCAAAATATGAACGAGCTCGATTCCATAAAGTTATCTAACGAATACTAACTCAACTATCTCGTTAACAAAACATTTCCTCCTCAAATAATAACACAGACTCATCAATATTCCATTCTACATACGATTCCACTTAAAATCCTAATCAAACATCGTCAAATACAAGAACAAAGACAACAGTTAATTTTCAATTTAATAATCTGCTTTTCATTTGTTTTTCATCAGTAAACGTCCGATGCAACGTTGTTCTTCCATTGTTTTTGGAGAAGTTATATTGTTTTAGGGGTGTATGTATTAATAGGGCAAAGAGAATATTTTGCGGTGGACGGGTCGAGAGGTTTTCACTGAAATAACTGGGTTCCGCCGAAACCACACCTGCCGCGTTGGGATTCTACGGCACAAAAGTTTTGTTAGTGGATTTAAGAGTTTACCTCCAACTATGTAAGTACTCACAAAGGTTGGGAATATTACTTTGATAAATTTGACGATATGGCCGGACTTCCAGCCGTTAGGTTAAGGTGAATTTTACATAAGTGTCCTTTGGGATTACGTTAAATAAGTATGTGGTATTTAATATTGCTATACGTAGCTTCATAACAATTTACATTGAAAATATTGTCAGTTTCTATCTGAAAGTCTTTTGAAGTCCTTTATTGAAAATACATTTTAAGATAAACATTACAAGCTCACATTTCTCAAGTTTTTTCTTGAATAAACCAATATGATTATGCTATTTCTTAGACTTCTACAATAACATTTCAATTCATTTAAATATATCCTTACATACATCTCGATATTGCTACCAATCGGCAGGAAATACATATCGCAGAGGAAAATTTGATCATCTCGCTCCGACGAGATCCATTTCAAGCGTCTCTACAAAATAGTCAATAAACTCAACATATTCACAACATTATTGAATTTATACCAAAGCTACGAGCTTAAGATTTGTACTACTCAGACTAAAATGTTATTCTAGGAAGTTGCTTTCGCACTGGTATGGTTCTTCTTCATCGAGTGGATGGTCAACCTGACCAATCCTGGTGTCAGAGTTATTGAGCCGCCAAAGGCCTCTGACGTATGGTTAAAGTATAGTAATTGAAATGTTCAAGAAAATCAACACCACCCATTCATCCATTTCGAGTAGGTCAGTAGCCGACCCGGGTATCGGAGTTTTTAGACTGCCTTTAGACCACCGACATGGTCTGACGATTGAAACAACCGGAACCGACTGCTTAACGTGCCCTTCTAAGCACAGTAACGCTCAGATAGAAATACCACTATTGGCCACCCATCCAAGTAGGGGACGAGCTGCACGTTACTTAAAATCGCAATGAACTAACATCGCTTAGTAAAACTACGCCACGAGCGCTTCAAATAGATAAATATAATTAGAAAATAAACCAGTTACAATATCTTTATGTACATACAACATAGTTATACATCACGATAGAAACCTTCGGTAGTGGTTGAACGTTCACTCTTGATTCAACAATACAGACCCGTAAAAGAACCTTTTTTGCCGACTCTTTTCACGCAAATATGTGCTTAACAATAGTACGATGGTTTACCACAAATATAAATACAAAAAATGGAAGAAAATTCCATTGGATTTGTAAAGAAATCGCGCATTAAATATTGTTCAAAAACGTTTGTTGGAACGGAAAAGCTTTTACAAAAATTAATAATTCAAGTAAAGTTACTGGGAATTAAACTTTTGTGGTTGATTGATGCCAAACTTCTTATTTTGGAGATTTACGATCTTAAAATATAATAATATCTTATACGTAGGACGGAATGGTGCCGGTATTATGATAATTTCTTCATTTAAAATATGATTTAAACCAAGATGTTAAGAACAAGCATACGTCATTATCATTAGCTGCTTACGTAGACTGTTCACTGCAGTTTTATTTAGTCAAACAGTTACCATGTTGCTTTCCACAACCTGGTATGGATACTTACTAGCCGCGCCCCGCGGTGTTACCCGCGTTGTACTGGTTCCCGCAGGAATTTCGAAATAAAATGTATCCCATGTGTTATTCTGATGTATAACCTATATGACTAAAGTTTCATCCAAATCCGTCCAGCAGTTTTTTGTGAAAGAGTAATAAACATACATCCTCACAAACTTTCGCAATTTATAATATTAGTAGGATGAAAAAAACGAATAGAAAAATAATGAAACAGTAATTGAAGCTACAGAGAAATGTATAGACATGTTTTATTTAACGTTCTGAATCCGTTAGAACGAGTACCTACATAACATACTCCGGTAAAAAGGGCATATGATGGCCATAATGTACGACTTGGTATTATGTTCTTTTTTGTCTCACAAATATCTCCCCCTATAATTTCTAAAACTCTCTATTCGTCGCAGGTTTCCACCACCCACGGTCCAAGAAAATATGTAAATATTGAGTCTGTAAGCTAGTACAAATCTTATTATATGATAAGTATTTAAAAAATCGCCACTCTCCGAATATATCCCACGTCAGCGAGTAGGTAAATCAGAACTCATCTCAACGCGACATAATACGGTGAAGAGTGGAACCCCAATTCAATTTGTGTGGCTTACAACGGCTCATTCGAATTACGAAGGTCTTCTGCTTTTGATTAATTCTCCAAGAGTCTTTCAAATCTCCGCAGGGTATCAGTATTCATGGTATGATTTATGTTTTAGACTTCGCACATTGGTTGGATACATTTTTGTATCAACCATCTTCCAAGTTCGTTCCAGACAGTTATATTGTCGGTCGCGGTTGTTGCACTCGTTGGAAAATGTCGGAGGCATAGGAGCCTAGGCGGTCCAAAAATCCGACACTAGTTTGGCCCTGACCTACACGAAGTTACTTTAGCTAAAAATGTAGGTTTTAAGTTGTCAAAATGTGTACAGGCTTACGGATATTAGGTGAGGAGGCGTAGCGTGAAACTTCGTTGCTTTTACGTACATATATGTACCTAATAGTTGATAGAAGCTTTCAAGTCGTATGTTTCAAGTTAGTTAATATGCTATGTTAACGTTAGCGGAATAGCTAAATTTGGCAGCTTATTGGTATGCATTGGACCATTATTGACCAGCAAAACCAAATTTAATGGGTAGATCTAATCTTAATAGCAATTGGTATATCTGAGGAGATAGGTTTAGCATTTAAGATTTTATTTTAATGAAAATGGTTCTTATAACTCCGAAGTTTCAGTTTTAACTGTATTATAAGTTCATTGATACGAATACTAATATCATAAAGAGGTAAAGTTTCTAACTTTGTTTGTTTGTTAGGGCTAATCTCAGACACTACCAATCAGATTTGAATAATTCTTTTTGTAATGGATAGCCACATTCAACGAGAAGGTTATAGACTAATTTTCATCCCGAAATTCCCACGGGAACGGGCACAACGTGGGTAAAGCTGTGGGCTGCTAGTAGTAGACAAATATTTTAACAAAACACAGCGTATACTAAAGAGCTTAGTAAAACTTTTACACCTCATTGTAGACGTACTCGTATGAACTTTATACTCCGAATAGTTTGGAGTCAGTATCAAACGTGAGGTACTAAGATCGATTCAACAGAACGTGCTTCACTACATATATTTGTTCTGCGTCTGTGTTTATGCAAACGTGGTATTCGAGAAAACAAAGTAAAAATCGTACTAATATTATAATGCGAAAGTTGGTGAGGATGTAACAAACAGTAACAAACATACATACATAATGTTTGTTACTCTTTCACCACTTTATTTCGGACGGATTTGGATGAAACTTTACAGTACTTTAAGTTACACATTAAAATTACATATGGGATACATTTTAACCCCGACATTTCTGAAGAAACGGTTTCAATGCGGGTGACACTGCGGGGCACAGCTAGTTAAATTATAAACGTTAATTTTAATAGAGCTTATTTCATCAAGTTAACTTTCCTTGGACAGTTTAAAATGCTCGTCAACGATTGTGCCCCGGACCGAATGCAATCCGATGAGAAGTAATTATTTATATGTGGTTCGGGTTTGAGATTACCAAATCCATTTGGCAAGCGTGGTGATTATGCCTAATCCTCCTCACTGTAATGATATCTTCAGTGAGATAACAGGCCTTTGACCAGCAGTGGGACATTACAGGCTTAAAGTTACTTATTTAATATGTGAACTGTCAAGTTTTTTTTCATTTATTGCTATAAGTTAAAGGATTCTTTTAATAATTGGTTACATTTTTCACATCGGTAACGAACATATTAGATTTCATTTGTATTCCGACGAAGAGCCTCTAAGGCCACTGAAGATATTACTTTAGTGAGGAAGATAAGCCGCGATAACGAATAGATTTATGCATAGCAAAAAAGGTATATAAAAATAAAACTTCAAGATAAGAAGATTAATTGTTATAAATAGAAACAACAGGCAGTAAGACTGACTATCTCAACGTACTACATTATTTATTAATCAATCAAATCTTCTATTCCATATTCTATCACTTCTTACTGTATCCGAATGCAATTTTGTTACTCATTCAATTTACATCGTCAGACTTCTGAAATATACGTAATGAAAGTCTGTCAATCAATTTTCATATTCGTTTACAGAGAAATATGATAATAGCTACACCCCGCGGCTTTACCCGTTCCTGCGGGAATTCCGGGATAAAATGTATCCTATTTTGATGGATAACCTATATTACTGTACAGTTTTATGCAAGGTATTCGATTATCTTACAAGCGATGCAGTATGTGGTTTCTGCTAAGCTAAGGTTCATTTCTCGGATTAAGCGTAGCATGCTCTCAATTTACTTATCAAACAGAGATCTAGTTTGAGAACACCAACCTGCAGTTAAAAGCTTGTTTACTTCGCCTTATCCTCGTCACTGGGTAACTTCGGTAAGGACAGGTCTTTATCATACAATGGAACATTACGTCATGATAATACAAAGTAAGAGCGTGCTTTGGAGGGCACGTTAAGCCGTCGGTCCCGGTTACTTTCTACGAAAAGTAGTCGTTACTTGAGCCATGTCAGAGGCCTTTGGCGGTTTAATAACTCTGACACCAGAATTGGTCAGGTTGACCATCCACTCGATGAAGAAGAAGAAGACTAAGTAAACACGATCTGTGTTACTATAAACTGCTAGAATAACATACATATAGACACAGCGAATCTCTACTAAATAATTCAAATAATGTTTGCCTTGATTATCAGGAACAAACAATAGGTTTAAAACCGTAAATCCGAGAAAAAAAACAATACAAATTCCGATATTTTATTCCAAACAACGATCGCCAAATCCTAATTGTAGAAACATAATATTATTACCTTTCCAATAATGAGTCTCATTATGGATTAATATATTTCATTGCTCTCATCGTTAACATCTCTGCACCGTTTTAATTTATTTTAATTGAAATAATGGTTTGTAACAAAGTAACAAATTAATTTAATTATTAATCTTTTAATCATTTATTGGTTTGGTGGTATGTAATGGGATATTTTAATATTTCCAAATATACATAAGTATCGGAACGAGATTGTGATATTAATTTGATTGAATTTATACGTGGCAGTATCTGTATGAATCTCATAAATTATACATTAACAACCTTATTAGTAAAACCGTTATCTTTGCATAAGTATACTCCATAGAAACAAAGGATTCGTCAAAATGAAAATGTTATCATTTGTAGAGTGAAATATCAAAATTATACTAAGGGTAGCAGAACTTAGAATTACTTTTTATAGTAAAATTCCGAAAGTATAGAGTTAATAACGGTACCCTTTGCCTTGATAAAATGTGGCAATAATTAATGGCTTCATCTTTACTATTAATATATTTACTTATTTTTTTAAATAATATTGTTTGAACGCAACTTAACAGTTTATAAAATTAGTATAGATAAGTGCAAAAGTGTTAATATAAAGAGTATGTACTACTACTTAAGTTGAACTACTATACATTAAAGTGTGTTAACATTGAGCAAGGTAACAAGCCGTACGTAACTAAATGTAAACCGGAAATGTTTATTCAAAACTTTGAATTAAGAGTTCGACAGCTCTCAGATTTCTAAGTCGCTTCATGTCAACTACGCTTTCCAGTTTCCAGTTTTGAAATGTCTGATTTGGATTATAATCTGCAACAAAGTGGCCACAAAGTTTGACCCCAAATCTGTTCTGGTCACTAACTTTTCGGCCCTTTCCGTGAACGAAGGGATAACTAATAACTCCCAGAAAAAGTACTATTGGAAAATATGTCACTGTCAATGACACAACATCATTCCGTGGAATGGTTCCCGACAGATTTACACCAATTATTGTTTTCATTAAAACATGATTGTATATGGAGATGAAGGTTATCAGTCGGTTCGATCGATTCCTGGATCCTGCAAAATTATATTTGAAAATGATTACATTTAAATAACGTAATATTTTTTTAGATATTTACTAATATTTTAAGCTTTTTTTTTTCTTATGCACTTTTCATGCGTTTTTTATTACCGTTTTTATTAAATATTACCGCTCTGCTCTGCTTAGACTGACTGTTCGCCTAAGACAGAGTTATCTACAGCTTTACAAAAAATCGGTACATATTTTTTAATCAAACATACAAATAAGTGTTTGAACGTCTCATCTCTAGTGTCCTCCTCTAACTCAATGGTCCTCCTTCACATTTTTTCATACACCAGTGGACAGTCTAAATACAGTCTTATCTTGTCTAATAGTATACATGTCTGTTCTACAGGTAATAAGTATAAGGTAATGGGGTTTTTCTTATTCGGGTAACTTCGAAGTTAAACAAACATTGGGGTTCATCCAAGAAAACTCTTTATTTTCGCAGATCACTCAACCAAACTATTTGCCGAAAGAAAATATATCTTTGAAAAGAATATGCGTTACAAACGTTTGTATACATTTGTAATTCTAAACAGGCATATATCCTAGTAAGTCTTTGTAGGACTTGGCACGAAATGTTTGGGAATACTAATCAAAGATGATTATTTAAATGTATGGCCCTACAAAGATATAACTCCTAATGAATTATGAATATGAAATAAATAAGTACAACACAGTTATATAAGCAAAATATCACTAGAGATGGAACAGTAGAACCTATATTAGGTACTAGCCACGCCCTGCGGTGTTACCCGTGTTGTATCGGTTCCCGCGGGAATTTCGGGATAAAATATATCCCATGTATTATTCTGATGTATAACGTATATTACTGTAAAATTTCATCCAAATCTGTCCAGTAGTTTTTACGTGAAAGAGCAACAAACATACATCCATACATCCATCCATACATCCGTCCTCACAAACTTTCGCATCTAATAATATTAGTAGGATAGGATAGGATAGGATAGGATAGGATTTGGTGACATAGTATACCCTCGGTTAGATTTCTCCCTTAAGGTAACCACCCGGGAAAGTGTGTACTAATTTGATGCCTCTGATCAGTTTCATTGAGAAAAGAAGTGGTGAAGCACTAGTCATCAAATGTTCTTTGTTTGAAAATGTTGCCAGTAATCGGCACCGACGTCGCACAGTGGCAACCTCGATAGTCAAAAACCACATAAATATCACTCATCAGTCAGAAGAGACTAGCTGTAATAGTCGTAGAATACTACTCTTTAGTATCTTCATCAAAATGAGGCTAGGATATTTTGTATATACTCCCCTTATACAAAATAATTATATGTCTCTATTCCGAAGTTCATTTCTCAATACATGATTACCGATAAGGAATCATACAGAATTGGTAAAGGGACCTTAACTACAATGTAACTCAATTAAACCGTATCATATTGTTCGGGTTTCATTTAATGCTGTATGTTTCGTGACTCGCTGAGCGTGCGATGATTGTTTCTCAAACTGTAGTAATTGTACCTCGTTACAATGTTGTTATACCAAACATTTTGTATAGAGACGGCATATCAAACTAATGTTTGTTCATTAGCAACTAATTAATGGTGTGTTCAAATATCCATAATTAGCTCTATTAGGTACTTACGTGATTAATATGAAGTTGTGAAAAGTGATTAAACGTGATTAATATGAAGTTGTGTAAAAGTTGTGAAAGCAGAGTCAGTTTACAAACTGCGAATCAGTCAATTCAATAAAATATTGTGTTCGATTTACCAATCAATATAACAGGTATCATTAATAGTCCGTCGAAATAAAAAACATAAATTCAATGTTTACGAACTGTTTTTAATTTAAGCGTTTTTAAAAATTCTCCTCCTGGATTTGTATTAAAAACAAAATTGTATACGTGCGCATTCGTGCGTGCCATGGACTGCGCGCAACTACATTGAGTAGAATTACGATTTAAACTGCCTAAAGTGAAAGAAATATATGTTTCTGTACCTACAAAGTCCCCATACATTACGGTACTACTAAAACGAAATAAGTAAACAACACTTACAAAAAGAGACTGCATTTTCAAGCGAGCGAAAACTTCTCTTCATGTAAGCTCTAAACGTCACAAACATCATAATTAACTTTGAAGTGAAAGGCTTAAAGCGCGGCCTCTGTACTACGAATGAGAGGCAGGTAATTACTATTGATAAGAAAATTGTGTGCTGTACCGACAAATAGAGCTTTTAAAGTCCTACGCAATTATCGCGTACGTTGAACTTTCATAAGCTACTATTAAAAGCTTCTAGCTCCTAGTATTCTGTTCAAACTTGAGACGTACTCCATAATAATTATTATTTAGGTATTTTAATATGTATTATGTTTTACACAAGGGAAATTGTAGAATTTATCATATTTTGATCGAGCAAACAGTATTTTAAGGTCACTAGGGGTATTTACGTCTGAGTGCTACTGCGTTTGGAGGGCTTTTAAGTTGTTGTTGTTCCCGGTTGTTTCAATTGTTAGACAATGTCATTAGACGTTCTTAATACTTCGTTACCAGCATTGGCCACATCATCTCTCAATCTGGTCGCTTTATAGTGTTCGAATGAATACACTAGTCACCTTCACACCCAAAGTTTATCACCTAGAGACAGACTTCAGGTCAATTTACAAAGTGTAAAATTTAAAAGTTGTAGTGTAAATTTTACAAAGTGTAAATCAGGCAGAAATTCAAATGTAAAACCAAAATACATTTGAGAAACAAAATTAAACTGAAGTATATTACCATTCCTAAACGTTTTCGTTGTTCTAGTAACAGAAATGAGTCCCCAAACATTAATGCCAAATTGTAAATTAACTGCCAAAACCTTTTCAAATTAAAATTAAGTTAAAGCAACGTTCTCTGCCGTGGAAACATTTCAATAAACTTTACTCTAATTACGACCACTGCCCAACGAAATGGGGGTAAGAAGAAACTTTGGAACACTCTTTTTTTTCTTTTTTGTTAAAACTCCAAAACCCGTTCCCACTGAAGTTTGTACTTTATTCTCTAAAGGATCGTCCGTAAAGATATTTTCGAATAAGTTAATTAAAACTTAACTTTTTATTAGGACAGTTAATGTTATGGTTGTTTTTGGAAGTATGCGGTGTGGGTTCAATTGCTTATTAATTATGTCACTCCAAAATTGGTTTGTAAGTGAGCTCGGGATAAGGTTTTCCATTTACGTGGACTCCATTTTTTATACATTATATTTACAAGTGGCTCAAACTGTAGAGGCAGAAAGCCTCGAGTTAAGTCTAATGGAAAAATATTTTTATATCATTTCAGTCACTATATATATCCGCGAAAAAAGGATCAAAAACTCAATTGAGGAAAAAAACTTACTACTTGAAAAACCTGGTCACGAAATTTAACAAGAATCGGTTAGAAACGAACTGTAAAAGTGAACAGTTCTACAGACAGACGTCAGCATTTTTATTCAAGCTGAAAACGAAGGCGATTCTGTCAATCATAAAAAGCTCAGAAACCTCTAGAATAAAAACAAACGTACAGAACAAGGTTTTTTAGAGTTTTGTACCCACAGGGTAAAACGGATTTTTACTGAACGGCTGCCTGTCCGAACGTCTGTCTGTCACTAGGCTGTATCTCATGAACCGTGATAGATACAGTTGAAATTTACACAGATGGTATATTTCTGTTTACGGTATAACAACAAAATAATACTAAAAACAGAATAAATAAGTGGGGCTCCCGATACAACAAACTTGTGTCGAATAGATACGAAACCCTTCGTGCGTGAGCCCGACTCGCCCTTGGCCAGGTTTTATTTATTAGAATTTAATAAAAACGAATTTTAATTCAAAATTACTGTTACAGTTAAGGGTCCAACAGTTTATGACAATTTGCAAACTGCCAATAAATCGTTCGATTTTGTAATTATCTAAGGTTTAATTAAGTCTCCGGTAATGTAATTAGCCGAAACATCCTCCTCTTAAGTAATTCACGGCTCTTTGCGACTTACGTCCGCATTTATCTTTTGCTTTACAGCGAAGTAAAATGTAATCAAGAGATAGTTAAGTAGAGACAGCATCGGAAATAGCTGGTAATGCAATCTTGACTTGAAGCGACGTTGACATTAGCGAGTTTGCTAGCCTGCAAATTCTACGGTAAGGTATGTAAATTGTAAAGTTAATTCTACAAGGTAAGGATGCCTTTTCGTTTAAGCGAAGCGGAGCCTGTGCGGAGCTCAACTGACCAATCACAACGCATTACGAAAAGATTTTGACAATGTCGATGCGTCGATCAAATTTCATGCGTTGTGGTTGGTTGATTGAGCTTCGCTCCATTTCAATGTTTTCAAGTAAGTTCGAGTCATTACTCGAAAACTCCGACAACGAACCACGGTAGCGCTCAGATAGAAAGGCCACTATCTATTTACATAGAAGCATTTACTGTTACTGAGTAAATTGGGTAAGTAGTAGGTACCTATTCACTGCGCTCATTTGGCATTGTTATCCAAAGTCACGGAGCACAACGGTATCACCGCAACGGCAAGATAAAAACACTTCTGGCACCAAACAGCTATTTATAAATTAGAATGTTTAAATAGCTCTTTATTTAACTAAATGTTTCTTTTTCGTAATAGTTTCTGCGGTTTTTTAAGTAAATGTTTTGCTTGTGATACGATTGGATTTTAAAACGTTTGTGCTTTAGAATTGCAAAGACCTGTTATTGAAGTTGAGTTCGTTTAATCAAGATGTTTAAACCTGTGAAAACCTTTTTTTATTATATAAAATTACGCTAAGCAAGCTAATTAAGTTAGCTGTTTTAAATATCTTATGAAGGTCCAGGTATCGTCGCATACTTGATGGTTACTACAACTATAAAAAACTTACCTCGCGTCCATAACTCATTATAAAATACCATGCTATTTGAAAACATAGTACTAATACATTTTATCTACGTTTTTTTCGCAGAAAAGGAGTTTGTTCAGCTAACCAAGTAAAAGGACCATAAATGCGAAACGAAACATCAAGAGATCCAAATAAGTGATTTTATAAACAAACTCTTTTGTCATGTAAAAACATGTAGTCAACTGTAAATACTTTGTTCAACTTTGCTTTATATATATATACGCTCCATTAAGAATCTAATTTTATTTCAACGTTGACCGACTCCTAAATGTATCATTGTTTTCTTCGAAAAGAACAAACACAATCAAAACATGTTGGCAGAAAAATGATAACAAAAATACGGTGTTTTGTTTCACGTGAAGGTAGTAAAATAATAAGCTTGTTTGTTTTCTGACAGTAAATAACAATTATCTTGCATCTCTATTTTCGTTGTACTAATATGAAAGTGGGCAATAATAAGATAGAGGAATACCTAGGGTTAATGTAATAAACAAGTTGAAGGGTTTGGTTAATTTTGTTTAGTTGTTTGAACGTGTTCATTTCTATTATGCCATTATTTGGATTTGTAAAATGATTTGTGTTCATAATATAGCGCCATATAAGACAAAATATGATATATAGGCTACTTTCGGTAAATCCATGCGGTAAATCCGAGAGACGCTGCTAGTATGTACACAACATGTACAAAAGGTAAAACAATCACACCCATATACATTGTTTTCTCAGCTCGTATAAAGAAAACATTTAAGTATTCATCTCCGTAATTAAGCTTGACACATTTCTCCACCTAAGCTTTTAACTGAAACCTAATAAAATATCGTGCCATTACGAACAATAAAATTCTGTAAAAACGTCACTAATCCTAAAGAGTGTGAAAATAAACACCCCAAACATTTCCCTACAAATTACGTCCTTTTTCCCGTAACCAAAAATGTCAGATACAATAAAAATGAAAATCCTGGTTCGTATTTAATCCCCTCATAAATATTCATACGTGTTTTCCTTACCGGGTGAAACCTTAAAATCATAAAACATGGAATCATCTCAACTCATAATTACACAATTAATAAATTCACCCTTCAATTTTATTACTGGGTATGCTTGGGTAATAAAATTGAAGCTGTCAGGAATTTATTAAAAGTGACACTGACGGAAAATTCAATTTCCTTAGAGGGATCATTTCGAATTGTCATTTCAAAATCTGTATCCGATAATAGAATTATCTTTTGGATCGGGAACACGTTCCGCGTTATGCATTTTGAAAAATGAAGGACGTTTTGACAGTTGGATTAAATGAAACTGGATTTTAAAATCGTTCTCAGAAATATAAGTGATAGACGCAGGTTACTAAAAATAAGCGGTAGACTTTATTAGCGTAATATTCTACCAGTACTATTGTAATCGTATGTATTTTCTCTTTATTTAAAACGTTATACATATTTATTTAAATAACAACTAATAATTAGGTAAAAAATAGGCTGTAAGATAATAATTATAAATAAATGAATCATAGAATATACTAAAATATATCCTTACCTCCGAATAACATCAGAAACCAACCCACAAAAGTCATTCCTTGTACTAACATTTTGAAAATACACAAACACAAATATTCGTTTCACAAAAAACACATTGAATAAAAATTCACGAAGTTCAGGAGAATAAATAACTGTTCATTTTAAACGGTAAGATCTGTTCGGAATTTGAATTTAGCGCCAAATATAAAGCGGCACGCAGCCTCACTCCCCGGAGGTTTGAAGCTGACTGAAAGAAAACTCTACTCCATCTATAGCTCCTCGCCTATGATTTCAACCAGTATCTACACACATGCGGAATAAATTAGTTATTCCATAATTTGTATTCTGTCCTTTTTAGTAGACGTTTTTCAAAAGAGTTCATGTAAACGCAACACTGTGTTTTTTGAATTCAGAATATTGTTATGTCAAACGTATGTGAAGAAGCCGAGAATTTCGTTTGTTTTTTATGCTTTCCTATTCGGGTCGTATTCTTTGAGCGAGGGTCACATTGTTCAATTTTCACTGTTTTATGAAATGTGAACAATATAATTTATTAAACAGATATTCGAACACAGCTGAATATGGAATTGGGGATTAGATTGGCCACAGAGGATGAAATGATAATGATGATTATGTGGTTGCTCGCTGTTTGACAGAACTATTTTGTGACGTTGTATGTAGCATTAAAACCTCATCAGCCGAGTGTGCAAACAAGGTTGCATAGCATTATTTTTAAATGGAATCTATTTAAAATATAAGCAGTGTTACGTTCGCCCCTACTACATAAATCTTTCAGAATGTTTCTAGGCCTTTTTTAGGGTTCCGTAGCCAAATGGCAAAAACGGAACCCTTATAGATTCGTCATGTCTGTCTGTCTGTCTGTCCGTCCGTCTGTCCGTATGTCACAGCCTTTTTTCTCCGAAACTATAAGAGCTATGTTGTTGAAACTTAGTGTGTAGATGTATTCTGTGAACCGCATTAATATTTTCACACTAAAATAGAAAAAAAATAAAATTTTAGGGGGGTCTCCCATACTTAGAAATGAAAAAAATATTTTTTTTTCATCAAACCCATACGTGTGGGGTATCTATGGATAGGTCTTCAAAAATGGTATTGAGGTTTCTAATATCATTTTTTTCTAAACTGAATAGTTTGCGCGAGAGACTCTTCCAAAGTGGTAAAATGTGTGTCCCCCCCCCCTGTAACTTCTAAAATAAGAGAATGATAAAACTAAAAAAAATATATGATGTACATAACAATGTAATCTAACACCGAAAATTGGTTTGAACGAGGTCTAATTAGTAGTTTTTTTTTTACGACATAAATCGTAAACCGCAAAAAAATACTGATTATTCATTCAATAACTCAAATGTAAATAAAAAAACATTTATTTCAAGAACTTCTTTATTATGTTACTCGCTGCTACGGAACCCTTCATGGGCGAGTCCGACTCGCACTTGGCCGCTTTTTTTTAGTTTATTAGGTACTTCCAAAAGGTTGTTTACGATACAGTATTCAAGGATAAGTGTGAGTGTAAGGAAAATTTCTGTGCCCACGTTTCTTTACCTAATTGAGGTAACTTCCCTTTCAAGACATTTCCGTCCATTGTACCTGTTTCTGGAAAATATTTAGTACATTTTAGAGACGATACCAACCACAAGTAAATAATTTTAGTAAACGTGTAAAATCCACGCGAAATACAAAAAAAGTTTGTACTTGATAAGCTATTGTGCGATTTATAAACATAACTTGAGAAAACGGTTGGTCCAAATTGGATATTTTTGTTCCCTGAACTATTGTCGTGATCTTTATAAAAATGGAAAACATAATTAAATAAACATAGTTTTGTATACAATTAATGTACCTACATATTTCTTTTTCCTAATAAGTTCGAACATGAATTGCGTCCTTAATTTCTATCGGAAGATCCTCGTATCGCCTAGTAAAGAGGTTGAATTTGAAAACCTCATGAGAAAACGAAGGATTCCCTCACACAAAATGTTAAATCTAAAAAGTAAGTAGTCTAAGGTATAAAGAAATGAAGTCGCGTCATAAAAAGGTAACAAGCTCGATAAAAATGAATTTCAAAAATGGAATAGTAATCTATTTTTTATTCCCTATAGTAATTAAAGGAACTGGTTCCAATCTTGAAAAAAAAACCACCAATCGAAATTCAAACGTAGATTTTTCCTTTACATTTTAGAATTATACATAGAAAAGATTTAAGGCTTAGGGTCAATTCACACCGAGACGCGACGCGACGCGACGATACTCAAAGAGGCCAATGATTTCGCGCTACGCCGCGCGTCGTCGCGAGACGCATCGCAACGTCGCGAGGCGCATCTTAAAATCGTAGCAGGATGTACCGGCGATGCACCGCTGCGTCACGATACGTCGCGCTGCGCCGCGAGGCACCTCGAGGCGCAGTGCTGCGTGGTGCAACGTAATCTGAATTCTCACAATGTAATGTGTATCTTTTCGTGTAGTGAATAAAGTATATTCTGAGTCGCTCTATGAAAAATGTGCGCGCAGCGTCGCGCCGCGTCGCGTCTCGGTGTGAACTGACCCTTACGTTTTCCTGCTTAAATTTTTAGTTACGAACTTTGGTAATGAGTTGATATTTCGAACAAGGATGTTTTCTTCGTCTATTTGTATTTACTATGTGAAGTATTGTATACGAGGTATTCAATATCTGTACACACAGAACCAATAACATTCTCAAGTGTTTATTTATCCAAGGTAACATTGAATGATCGAGTTAGTAAACTGAAAGTTAGCGGGTTCTAAAGTTAAACTTTCAAATTATTCAAGTGTATATTCTAATTTAGAATTCTAGCGTCTTAACCAGTTTTTTAAATAAGCTTCGCAGCCGTAAAGTCGTCATATGTAAAATTAGAATCTGTAAGTGATATAATAATAATTCGATGAGAGCAGTGCAGTAGGTATTTTATAAATGTACCAACATCTGTTGCGATTCTCATTGAATATTTGCCATGTTTAAAAAAATCCATTTTCAAAGATAAAAATTACTTTGAACCAAAATAAAAAAATAATATTATCAGCAGTTACTGTCATTGAAAAAAGGGAAGCCCACATCCTTTGTTTTTATATTCTGCGGTTACTAATCACCTCGCTGAATGCGTTGTTTCCCCATAGACTACAATTAGGTATTAAATTCTGTGGTGAGTGTGGTTTCCATTATAATGCAGTACAAAAGCGATTTAAGCCTATTTAAGCTTTAAATAGAAGCATTTAATAAATCAATAACTTCAAAGTTCCTTCTCAAAGCAAAGGCACTTACCGGAGATATCAAGTACAGTGAGGAGCATTAGGGTGCATATTATACATTGAAGCGGCGCTGTGCGAAACTCAATCGACTAATCACAATTCATTGAAATTATCAAACAACGCATTGACATTGTCAAAATCTCTTCGTAATGCGTTGGGATTCATAAATTGAGTTACGTTCAGCTCCACTCCGCTTCGACGGACACGCGCTCTTAGAAGTAATGACGAAAGAAAATTTTCTTGCAGGGAAGGTTGCCTACGTTAGGTTTTGCCTGTTGAGCAGGTAACGTATTAGAGTAAACCTACAAGAGTCTATGGTGAGCTTAACTCTAAGGTAAGAGCTTAATTACGCTTGTCTATCGGATCCAAATTTATAATCTGATGTCCGCGCCTCCATCATTTCGCAAGGACACATAAAATGAAACTCGGACAAATGTATAAAAACTGCTTCATACAAAATGTTCTGCCATTTGCGAACGGGGTGTACATACATAAGCGCGACAGATATAACCACGCGTATTGTTACATCAAGATAACTGTATCCCAATAAAATTCGATACAATAATAGAAACGGACCGTTGTCCAAATAGTATTGACGGTTAAATGGGTAGTGGACAGGTTAATTCAACATTACGATGTTTTTACATAAAAAGGTCTAAAGGACCTCGGGCCATTCCAAAAGGACCTTGTCCAAGGGTTTCTTCAATTGTTTTATATTCCATCGGATGTCATAACAATTTTTATTGAACGTAGGGTCGCCTTCTCATTCATTGGCATGTCCAATCCAATCCCTTTTAAAATTGAGACAAAGGGACTATTGATTGATAAGAACGTATTTTTGATGGAAAGTTGGTGTTTATTTTGCTGGAAAGAATTTATAAATTACGTACTCGTACATTCAAATATAGTCTAATATAACTAGTCATTACTACTTTAAGAGTTACTAATTATTATGAATAATACAAAGGTGTATATACTGTACATATATTCTGAAAGTGTACGTTTCCGGTAAAGCGGAGGTGAGCAGTGCGGAGCTCAACTGACCAATCACAACACATTACGAGAAGATTTTGACGTTACAATGTTAATGCGTTGTTTGACAATCCCAATGCGCTTTTGTGATTGGTGAATTGACGTCTTCGCACAACTCCGCTCCACTTCAATGGACACGCACCCTATGATCGTTCGAAAATACCCTTTCACTAGGGTGTGTCCTCTATATACCCTAATCTTTGCTTAATTGCACTGTAAACAGTTCAAAATAATTGGTGACTGCTAAATTATAATAGGCTAGTTTCAACTAACAATAATTCGGATAGATTGAAGTTTCTAATAATTAATTATCTTAATATGTGTTATTAAACGCTGGACCACCCTTCTGGAATACCTTCGACGTTGACTTTTTGGAGACTGCAAAGCACAGAGAGAGTTGTTAGCGTTTAGGGGAGACCTTTGCCCAGCAGTGGGACGATATTGGTTAAGGAAAAAAATATGCTAATTATGATAAATTATATATTGTTATAAACAAGACTATTTATATTTCTAAAAATAAATTCGACAACAATGTTATAAAGTGACACTTGACACGTGTACGCCAACCAGGACTCATGACGTCAGTCTGTCACTCCTACTATACATTGTCAGAGCAAGGACATGAACAACGGAGTACATACAAACAAGTTTAGTACCAATTAAAAAGGTGCTTTTAAAGCTGTGTCGTCACACAATAAGATTTGACAGTTCAGGCCGATTTTGAGATTTTAATTTTAAATTTTAAAACACAAAATAATCAATGGTATGATAATAAAAAAATATGAGTTATATTAATTTTATCCTTCTCACTGTACTGATATCTTCAGTGAGATAAGAGGCCTTTGCCGAGCAGTGGAACATTACAGGCTAACCTTACTTACTTTATTAGTTAAAATACTTCATAAGGTAACATAGATAACACAGATTTGTTTTAAACTAGCTGTGCCCCGCGGTTTCACCCGCAGCGCCCCCCTTTCCGTGGGAATTTTGAGATTTTTATTCCTTATTTTTTTATATAAAAACCTGGTCCTGACAATAAGGAACACACTAAAAAAAGAATCATCCTATTTGGTGCAGTCGTTCTGAAGTTATGCGCTTAGCAACAGATTCAGCGATTCATTTTTATATTATAGAAAATAGATTTCAAAATTTTGTCAACTAGACTATTGTCAGTATACGCAACATACAACTCTATAATAATGTATTGTTTGTTTGTCAGTTGTTTCGTTCAGATTTCATGTAATTTAAATAATTTTAACATTAAAACAAAAGAGTTATATCTCGAAAACGTATCATCATTTTTAAGGCTATTCTTACAACTTCACACAATCCTTGTCCTTACTAACAGAATACGAAAAGGGTTCAACGATCTAACATTTGGCGTGCTAGTTGAGTATTCTCGATGCCTTGTCAGAGATACATCAACTCAATGACTCTAACTTGAATATCGCAGCGAACGGCTGTTAAAACGACTTTGGCCAAACTCATTCCGTTTCAAATAATCTAACGTAAGTTATTGAACGCCTTACGTGATACGAATAGCATCTTCAAGTAATATTTTAGAATACAATGTGGATTTTTAAAGGTCACGGGTATTATACCGAAGATATCGGCAAGGTGAGGAGGATTAGGTATAGTTACTAAGCTTGTCTACTGCGGGTTCGTGATCTTTAAACCTGAGTCATGTTTGAAAAACATGTTTTTGCTCGATCTAGGAATTGAACCCGTGACCCCAGGTTTTGGCAGACGAATGCACATACCACTAGACCACCGAGGCGTAAGGTTAGATAAGATTAGCTGTTAAAATTTTCTGACTGTTAGGTCCGTTAGGCGCCTAGCCTTTAGTATTCGCTCCTATTTTACATAGACTTAACTTAATAAACTTAATAATGTACAGGCTCTTGGGCTCTTAAACGCTCTTTTTGTCAATGTTGATGTATTTTCTAACCAATCAACTTTGTCGATGGTTTTCAAAAAACGCAATCATACGATTAAACCACAAATGTTATAAATAACTATTATGCACGGTTTTTGAATTTCCATAACACATCTATTGAATATTCCTGGAATAATTTTCCAAACCTTTATTGACACGAGTGTAGTGGATTTCCGATTCGTGGAAATCTTTTTTCCTAGTTTGACATAAGTAGTCATATTTGAAACACTTTTTATTTTTGAAACAAAAATATGTCTGATATAAAAATAAATTTTGAATTACTTTTTTGAGTCACCGTTCGCTGACGCTTATATGATATTACTACATAGAATAAAACAAAGTCGCTTTCCGCTCTCTGTCTGTCTGACTCTATGTATGCTTAGATCTTTAAAACCACGCAACGGATTTGGACGCTGTTTGTTTAAATAGACAGAGTGATTCAAGAGGAAAGTTTATATGTATAAAAAAATCCGAAATTCCCACGGGCAGAACGCGGGTAATATTTATATAATAATAAATTTGAGTTTTTGTACAATATTTAAAAAAACCTTATATAGCCATAGTTATCGTAGCGGTGACGATGATTGTATAAACAGATTTTGATTAAAAAATAATAGCTATTAAAACCAGCTGCCAAAAGTCATAAATAGCGAAACTCTAAAACTAAAAATATAGTCACAAAAATGTTGTTTCAACAACCGCAACATGTGTCAAAACCATAAATAACAATTTGAAAACCCCTGAACAGTTAAAAAAGAAATGAGTACAAAATACTCATATATTTGTAAAGCCAAATTGAACCACTCGAAATAAAATCCATGAAAAAATTAACTGGAAATATTTGCAAAAATATTTTAATATAAATCTGCTCACTTACTTTATTAATGTTCGCCGTGTTCTAAAGCTCTGTAATAATGTTAAAAGCTCTCAAAATATGAGAGGTGAACTGTGGACAAACATTATTTTAAACAGAATTCTCTTGTTCGGTACATGAATGGGCCCATTCTTTGTAAAAATACTTGGAGGCTCGGCGTCGCATCCACTAATGAATGTAAACAATTTGGAATATAACATCTAGACGTGTTATTGTCACAAGCGAGAGAACAATACCATTAAATTTTGCCACACAATTTTTACCTCTAAACTCTAATGGTATAAAAGAAAAAATCCCATAAGCAAACGGCAAAATAGTGTCCCGTTTATTTCGAAAAAGAATAAAGTTATATGACGAAATCCGTTTTATGTCCGTTTTTTTGTTCGACGAAAATATTTATTTGAATGAGAGCTTCAAAAGGAAACATGTTTTATTCACCAAACATGAATTCCACATAGGGATTTTTGTTATTTAAATTATTTATTTGGGCTCATCACTGTGAATACGTAATGCTATTTGTTTTGTTTATCGGGAAAATAAGTTGACACACTTTTTGTTTCATCTTGGACATCGTGACTCATATTCCAGTTGGACGATATTGTACATACATAGTTTCGACTCATTCAGTTTACTTAATTCATTAAAAATCAGTATTGTTTCTATACACTGCAGCAAAAAACAGTTAACACATATGCTCACTATAATCTGCACTTTAAACAGAAAGCCAGCTTACTGTTTCAGTACTAAACAAACTTATAATAAGCTAAATGAAAATCTGGTAAAATTAAAAGAGGTGCTTAATAACAGGACTAGTCCGTTCACATTCGCACTGTTATTTATAACAAGGGTAGGTTAGTTTTTATTTAAAACGCGTTAAAGTACTTTTAATCTACGCCTCGGACTATGTTTTGTAGAACATGATATTTTTATTCTAGCCTCTTTAGTAAAATGATAAGTCAAGGGAAATATCTCTCAATCCATTAGGTATATATATAGGTATCAATTATTAAGGAAGATTAGGGTTAATCGCCTAGAACCTTAAGAGCGGTTATGATTTAATCTCATACAGTGGAACAGCTGTTGACGGTTGACCTGTAGTTGAACGAACTTGAAATTGAAACAAAGTGAATTAATTGAGTGTCAAAAATTTCATTAAAAAACTGTGGCGTTCGATCGAGTAGTTGATTCAAGGAATAATTAAATCAAATTAGGTAAATGAGAGACATGTAATAAATAAAACCATGTGCGACGTATATGGCTCTCAGCTTGTAAACTAGCTCAGTCTAAACAACGCCTAGCTCTAGAAAACTAGGTTAACAATGACACTTAAAAACATTCGTGACAATTTCTGTAATACTGTTGAAAAATTGTTGGTATTGTAGGAGTGGAGTTTAGAGGTTGTAAAATATATCAAGTTTCGTGTTTGTAATGTCTGGGAGGGACCTCGATTTGTAACGGGAGAGTACTTGGACACAGACTGAAAGCATGGCTCTAACAATCCTTTGTTTAGTAGTTTATGTTGTTCTGACGTGTAGTGTTTGAGACGAAGTTTACTAATGTATAATGTTAGCAACGTATACGAAAGGAGCATTATTTAGCTCCACCACGATGTATGGAAAGCCAGTGGTAAACGCAACGAGAGGTAGTATTGTTGCAGTTATATTAAACTACATCACTAAGGGTGTCGTTCAATCTAAATAGTCCAAATAGGTTAGGATGGGTACAGAATTTTTTACGTAGTCCAAAATTATTGATAGTGTGATTAAAATGGAAAATGACGAACCCTATAAATAGACAATTATGCAACATTAAAGTCAATTGATTAAAGTAAGGAAGCCAAATATCAACGTCCAAATTACGACAAATTGACGAAGAAATTAATGAATAAACTTACCAATTAAACCCGTATGTGTCTGCTGAAGGCTTCACTAACTATGTGGTGCAAATTGCTCCTCGGTACTAAAGGTAACATCCGAATAAAGGTGCGGTCACAAATTAATTACTGTATTCCCAATACACTGACCAATGTAATAATTTTATACAGTTTTTAAGTAGTTTTGTTAATTAATTGAAGGGTTAACGGTTTTAAGTAGTGAAGTGGTAAAGATAATGGACCACACATTATGTTTTACCACTAAATTGACCAATTTTGGTACGTGATTCGCAAATTATAGTAGTAGGTAACATGATATTTGATATACGCTTGGTGGGAAATTTCAACTCAGTGTTCAGCCAACTCTAGGTATTGTTTCTGCGTGTATGTTTTAGTATACTTGTGTTTATATTTTTATACATACTTAGTTTTATTCTGATTCCTTTAAGCTATAATGTAGTAACAGTTTTAAGAAAGCCATTGGGGACAAACTTCGTAATTCTATTTTTGGAACTTTTCCTTTGGAAATCAAAGTAAGTAAGTGTTTGTTTGTTTTGTTGCCAAAAAATACTTCGTGCCGTGAAAACCCCTAAGTAATACGTTAATAACCTTCAAAATGATCAGAGGTTCATTAAATAAGTATTAATAGTTGCCAACTCGCCAGTGAAGACTCCAGACCTAATTTGAAGTTTCTCATTGTGTACGAGCAAGCGTACATCAGCATTTTGTATGTGCTGACGCGGCGCACTTAAGTTAACATTTAATTATAAGTATTAATTATATTTTAGTGCAATAAACGCATTCACTGTGTACACATCGTTTTCATTACATTACATTATTACATACAGTAAGTGTGCACCACACATTTTTGGTCCTTCGAGCCGGATCTCGATAACTGTAGAGACTAAACCTCGGGTTGTGCAACAATCGGTCCTTCGACATAAGGATTTTCGAGGCCTCTTATCGGTTGAGGTTCGGGAACAGTGGACATTGGATTACAGTGCAGTCGCTCATTGTACTTACAAGTTCGGTATCTACATACTGAATTAGTGCAGTGACACTTAGTGCTAGTGATCGACATTCTACATACATTTGTGGACATCTCAGTTCACAAAACAACACAGGTTGGGCAAACAGTCCAGCTGTGTCTACACATTTGTGGGCAACACAGCTCGCGGCACATCTCGACGAGGGCTGCCTACACACATCAGGTGACCTCGTCAACATACATCGCATCGACTCACAAGTAAGATCTTTCCATTTTTACACTTTGGGTAGATCTTTACCGTTACAATGGAGTTTTTATTATCTCGCCAACGGGAGTTGATGGAAAACATCGAGAAAATAGGGATCAACTTCAACAAAGATCCGGTGGAACGTAAAGTAGGAGACTACTTCGCGAAGCGGTTGAAATCGCTTGATAGCCAGTACGACGAGTTCGTCGATAACGACAAGGAATTGCGCACGGCGGAGGACAGGAGTCATGAGTATTTTACGCAACGAGTGTTCGACAGGGTTACGAAAATGTACGAAGAAATACGTATTCGAATTGATACATTTGGTTCATCGGGTTCGTCGAAAGGGCAATACATGATTGAAAAGGGTGCGTCATCCAGAGCAGACGAGTTGAAGGATGAGCAACGAACTAACTTTAGAGCATTTTTGAGAGTTGTCAATGGTATAGACGTGCAAGGTATCTCTGAGAAGTGGGATATTGAGTACAAGCTACAGAAGTTACAGGAGAGATGGAAGGTGGTTGAGAACTGTCATTGGCAAATCGACAAACTGTTGGAAGGGTCAGACGCAACCTATGAAGCGGAGTACTCACAACATGAAACCAAATTTGAACATACCATCAAGTTGTTAAATCACAAATTAACAGCAGCAACTCACGAGCGCAACTCCACACCAAAAATAGAATTGCCTTTCTTCTCTGGCAATTACAACGCATGGCCAACATTTATGGACCTGTACATGGCTATCCACAACAACGCTTCTTTGACGCAGGCCCAGAAAATGCACATTCTTAAGGGCAAGCTCAAAGGTGAAGCTGAGCGTTTAGTACAACATTTAACAGTCACAGAGGAAAACTATGAAACATGCTGGGATCTACTGAAACATAGGTATAACAATGTACAAAAATTGTTTAACCAACAAATTAAGACATTTATGGATCAGCCCAGCGTTCATAAACCATCTTCGACACTTTTAAAGAGACTACACGATGTCAGTATGGAAACAGTGCATGCGGTTCAAAACCTCGGAGTGGAGACAACATCGTGGGATCCCATTCTGGTTTACATAATTGCCACAAAATTGGACCCCGAAACATACGCAGCATACATGGAGTCAAGAAGGTCGCCTCGCGAACTTCCTTCATTTGACGAACTCATGGAGTTTTTGGAGAGCAAATTTACAGCTCTCGAACCACTTACGGACAGCCCTAACCATATTCATTCACAGCAAAAGGCTACTTGGAAAAGTTTGCCTAACAAACTAGAACAAGGTGTTGCAAAACCTAAGGCATACACAGCGGCATTTCAGGCTAACAACAACAGGAAATGCCCTCTCTGCAAAAATAATCATATTTTAATTTATTGTCCACAATTTCGAAACATGATTGGAAATGAAAAAATAAATATTGTCGATAAATTAAACATATGTCGAAATTGCTTATACTGTCATAATGGCAAGCAATGCAATTCTACGAAGAGGTGCAAGGAGTGCAACGAACCTCATCATACATTTTTACATAACGCGTGTAAGCCTACATTTGCCTCAACTTTGCACGCGCAGCAAAATGTTAACCATGCTTCACAAAGAAGTGAGAGCGATGTTTTACTACCTACAGCGTTAATACAGGTAAAATCACGAGATGGAAGGTATCTACAAATGAGAGCATTGATAGACCAAGGGTCGCAGATCTGTCTCATCACAGAAAACGCGGCTCAAAGGTTAGGTTTAAAGAGACACAAGATTAGCGGAACAATAACGGGTGTTGGTATTTCATCAAAGAGAAGCAAAGGCTTAATCGAATTGGAATGCAAATCTTGTTACAGTGAATTTTGCTTTACAAAAGAAGTACACATAATGACTGAGGTTTTAAATAATTTGCCTAACATAACATTCTCCAAGCCGGCGTGGTCCCACATACAAGGCATCCAACTAGCCGATCCCAACTTCAACGTCTCGTCACAAGTGGACATACTCTTAGACGCTAGTGTTTACTCGAGAGTCGTGATGGATGCGATACTGAGAGGACCCATGAACATACCTATCGCTCAAAACACGAAAATTGGGTGGATATTATTTGGAGAACACTCCAAACAATACAATTGTTACGCTATTATCAACGACTTGGATGAAATATCACGTTTTTGGGAAATGGAAGAGATACAAGATACAAAACAAGAACACGCAAACATGAGTTTAGATGAAGTGTATTGCGAACAGTTATTCGAGTCGACAACATTAAGATTACCTAGTGGCAGATATCAAGTCAGGATACCTATGAAAGCTGACTTTGCCCAACATTTAGGTGAATCTAAATCACAAGCTATCGCACAATTTATACAATTAGAAAAGCGTATGCAAAAACACAGCCTTTTGAATGAAAACTACAGAAAGTTTATTAAGGAATATTTGCTTTTGAACCACATGAAACTCAGCAAGTATCCTCAACAACCGAGCTGTTATCTCCCACACCATGGGGTTATCAGACCGGACTCCAGCACTACAAAGCTGCGCGTAGTATTCAATGCGTCAGCGCAAACCACATCAGGACAAAGTCTGAACCAACTTATGCTAAGCGGTCCGAACCTGCAACAGGATCTGCAAGGCATTCTTTTACGCTGGAGGAAATACAAGTATGTGTATACAGCCGACATAGAAAAATTCTACAGACAAATCTACATACATGAAGACGATCAACATTTACAGAAAATAGTATGGAGAGACGCGTCACAAGACAACATACAAACCTACCAACTATGTACTGTAACTTATGGCACTAAGTCGGCTCCCTACTTATCAATGCGAACAATTAAACAGTTAGTAAAGGATGACGGACAAAAATATCCGTTAGCATGTGAAATGCTGACTCAACAACTATACGTCGACGATCTGCTGGGCGGGCATAACAACCTTCAAATTGCCCGGGATATACAAAACCAGCTGATCGCGATATTACATGGCGGTGGATTTAATCTACGGAAATGGGCAAGCAACAACCCAACTTTATTAGATGCATTAGAAACAAGTCAGATCAGTGAGCACATGTTAGACTTTAAACATTCACAAACAAATAAAACACTTGGAATCAAATGGAACCCCAGAAGCGATGAGTTTACTTTTTCATACACACTAGATGACTCACATGACAGCGCACTAACTACTAAAAGGACACTTCTTTCGAGCATTTCTAAATTATATGATCCGCTAGGATGGCTATCACCCGTCACTATTAAGGCGAAGCTTATATTTCAAAATGCGTGGAAAACAGGTATAAACTGGAATGACCCACTTCCGCCACATCTTGAAAACGAATGGTTAACATTAAAGGCAGACATAGCCAACCTAAACAAAATCAAAATCACTCGTTGGATCGGAGCCACACAACAACCCATAGAGCTGCACGGGTTCTGCGACGCGTCCAACAATTCCTTCGCATGTGTCATATACTGTAAAACAATACAGGACAAAGGCGAAACATCAATACAGTTGGTTAGTGCCAAAACAAAACTTGCACCGCTTAACAAGGACATTTCGATACCTAGGCTCGAGTTATGCGGAGCGCAACTACTCGCACGCTTAATGAAAAAGGTATCAGATTCTATGACTGGCTATGAGATAAAGGTATACGGATGGACAGACTCCATGGTGGTGCTAGGGTGGCTGCAAGGTGAACCATCGCGGTGGAAAACATTCGTGGCCAATCGAGTAGCGGAAATAACACAAATAATCCCACACACAAACTGGAGATACATATCGACATCGGAAAATCCAGCTGATTGTGCTAGTCGGGGTATATATCCGTCGCAACTGATCGGCAACTCCCTGTGGTGGAAAGGACCATCTAAAATCCTTAATACAGAGATTGAAGAAATGTCCACAACAATTATTTTACCGGAGTTAGAAATGAAAGCCAAACAGACCTACATTACACAAACAAGTTCATTGACATTCATTGAAGAGTTGCTTAATAAATGCAACTCTATTACAAAGGTCACTCGGATTACATGTTGGATTTTGCGATTTATAAAACAAATAAAGAAACAATTAACCAGTAAACATAACTACCTAAGTGCTGACGAATTAAAACATGCATCCAATATTATTATAAAAACAATACAATCGGCTACATTCGCAGAAGACCTAAACCAAACAAAAAAAGGTCGTATGGTAACCACAAAGAGTAATTTACGTCAATTATGTCCTTTTGTATGTTCTGAGGGACTGCTGCGAGTCGGTGGTCGACTAAAACATTCAGATCTACCATACTCAGCAAAACATCCCGCCATCATACCCAAAGGACATCGATTAACAGAGCTCCTAATTGATCGCGCACATCAGCAAACACTACATGGCGGGCCACGACTCACATTGGCTTATTTACGAACAGAGTACTGGATCATTGGAGGGAATCAAACTGTCAAGAAACAGCTGAGGCGATGTACGCGATGCCTACGTTTCAATGCTACAAAAAATACTCAGTTGATGGCGGACATGCCACAGCCTCGAGTCACACCATCCAAACCATTTAACCATTGTGGGGTAGACTTTACCGGACAAGTCGAAATAAAGGCCAACAAGGGCCGTGGTATTAAGACTACAAAAGGATATGTAGCTGTATTTGTCTGCCTATCTACAAAGGCAGTACATCTTGAGTTAGTTTCCGACCTGAGCTCAGCCGCATTTATAGCTGCTTACAAGAGAATGTGTTCACGACGTGGGACACCTGGTCACATGTACAGCGACAACGGTACAAATTTCGTTGGCGCCTGCAAAATTCTCAACCGGGAATATAGAAACATTCTACAACAATATGCTGACACACAGTTTATGAATTTAGCCGAAGCAGGCACTCAGTGGCATTTTAACGCGCCAGCATGGCCCAGCGCCGGCGGGCTGTGGGAGGCGGCCGTACGAGCACTCAAACATCACCTCAAGCGAGTCATAGGAGAACAAAAACTTACATTTGAGGAATATACAACAGTATTAACTCAAATTGAGGCATGCCTTAACTCTAGACCACTCATGTCTCTAACTGAAAACAGCGATGATTTGGACGTTTTAACGCCCGCACACTTCCTGGTAGGGGGCTCACTCATTGCGCCTCCGACCGGCGGAGACATACAAAACATTCACACAAGATGGCAATTAATCGATAGCATGTATCACGATTTCTGGAACAGATGGTCAACGGAGTACTTACAAACTCTACAATCTCGACAAAAATGACTGAGAGTCAAACAAAACCTCAACGTTAACGATGTAGTCATCATCAAAGAGGACAACACACCACCAGGTAGGTGGCTACTTGGCAAGGTTACCGACGTACATCCTGGAAGGGACGGACTTGTGCGAGTAGTAACACTCAAAACAAAAAATGGGGTCACAAAACGGCCGATTGTCAAGCTGATACCGCTACCCCCGGGTGACACACACCCTCCTGAAGCACCAGAGAACAAGGACGTAGTAAAAACGTCACTATACAACCAACTTTCGATCTTGTAGCTATAAACTTACAAAAGGACATGATCATACCATTTGACACAACCACCTTCAATTCATGCCTTAAGCTTAATGAAAACACATTATTATGCCCTTTAACCACTCCGATTTATAATGTCAAAAGCGATACCAACAATTGCGAATCGCAAATTATAAACAATAGAAAACCAACGGCATGTATTAAATCATCAAACAATTGTCACAATATGTGGCGTCAGCTGCAAAGCGGCGTAACATGGCTCTTCTCGTGTTGCAAGGAATGCTACGTTCGCATTTTCTGCCAAGGTGGCATAACATTGAAGTTATTGAACGGAACTGGCCTTATGACATTAGGTCAAGGCTGCGTTCTAAAGAGTGACACATTTATAATTCGCTCACATTACAATTACCATTCAACTTTACAAGTAAATGATAACATATATGAACCACCACAGATACCGGAGGTAAACAATATTATTAACAACATTACCTTCCACCCTCTCGAGCTGGAAAGTCATGACGACAAACTACAACAACTACATCAGAAAATTGAACAGATGAAGGCTCAACAGGAGACTGCCTTCTCCAACGTATCTACTCATGACATCCACCACTATGCGCTGCTGTACATATTACTCGCCGCAGTAATCACACTCGCTTGTTGGAGTATCTATCTAAAGCTGAGTCATCGACGAGTGATCTCTACACAGAACATGAACGAGCAACAAACGCTTGCGGAGGCTCCACCAGGGGCCAAGCCAAGGCCTCCTGCGCAGGTGCTCCTCACAGACATACACAGTGCTAGTGAGGTCCCGAATGACCTACGTAGTGAGAGTGAGGTCCCGCGTGACCTATATAGTGTGAAGGTGGATAAGGCTTCACCCCCGTGAACTGACAATTTACTTTACATTAAGTTTTACATATTTTTACTTATTCCTACATTTGATTTACTTGTTAATTTGATTTTACTTTACTTTTGATTTTACATTTACTTGTTTACTTTTACATTTATTTCATACATCTTCTTAAGTCGCCAGCATGTACGAGCAAGCGTACATCAGCATTTTGTATGTGCTGACGCGGCGCACTTAAGTTAACATTTAATTATAAGTATTAATTATATTTTAGTGCAATAAACGCATTCACTGTGTACACATCGTTTTCATTACATTACATTATTACATACAGTAAGTGTGCACCACACACATTGTTTTTAGTAAAGGAATTTTCCACTTAATTTAACGACAGAATTCTATCAAGGTAATGGCCAGTGACAAATACATTTTTAAGTCTCATGGGATACATTGCGCAAGGTTAATGAAGTGAAAGTGAAGTGTGTGAATAGTGGCGTAGGTATTACTAAAATTACTAAAAGAAAGCAAGATCAATTAATATCGTATAGGATACTGGTTTCTTAAGTTTACAGCATACACTACTCATTGCAAGTTGGATGATTCTGCTTGCCGCAAGCAGATTTGGCAAGTAAATAGGATGGCAATTGGAATTTTACAAATAACGAGATTAGTGGCTATGATGCTACGAAAATCAGCCAGTGTAAATTCCTTATAAGCCTCTCATTTTCAATTGCGTCCAAATTCTGAACTCAAATAAACTATATCTGTCATTAAACTTGTCAAATACACAGAGATACGAAATAATTGTAAAATTTTAATTAAAACTGCCAAAGTTGTTTACAGAAACTCAATTACAATTTCATGCGACATGAAATTAATCCATTAATTGTCACGCAAAAAACGGGTAGGTTTACGAATATGGTTATTATTTTTTGCTACATGATTCTTGGTATGACTTACATTATCACGCATTACCATTATATAAGTTAATTACATAAAAATACTGGCTGTCCCGACATTGGTTCCACCAACGAACGACCCAATAGATTTTGCTATTGTGAATCTAAACCAACCAGGGTGCTACCCAAACACATACAAAAAAAATCAAATCGGTCCAACCGTTTAGGAGGAGTTTAGTGACATACACGCGTACAGTAGAATTATCTATACTAATATTATAAAGAGGTAATTGTTTTAAGTTTGTTTGTATGTTCGAGCTAATTTCGGGAATCACCTGCCCGATTTGAATAATTCTTTTTGCAATGGATAGCCACATTCATCAGGAAGGTTATAGGCTATTTTTTATCCCGAAGTTGCAACGGGCACAATGTGGGTAAAACCACGGGGCGCTGCTAGTATTATATATGTTACGGCTAATACCCGAAGTGCGGCTACACCTAGTTTTAGCCGGTTAGAACTAGGTGCATATATATGTCATTTTAATGAAAAGGGAGAGTTTAAACATGAAAAAAAAAATACTGATACATGTGTGAGGCAAAAGTTCCGAAATTCCGTTTCTTAATTCAGAAACCGAATTCAGTGCATTTGAAAACTTTGTAGACTTTTGTTGTTGGTACCAAGAAATTATCACACAAGGAAATGTGACCTAATTCCATGTACCGTACTCCTAAGACAAGAATCACTAAGTAGCATCCACTCTTACCAACAATATCAACAATTTATTCAATAACCGAATAAAACTTAACCTTCGCCCTTCAAACTAATATAGACTTTTTCAGCACAGAATAAAGGGTAGTATCCCTTGTAGGTTATCCATCATGTTTGTTCCACGTTCATGATTTGCATACAAGTAGAATGTACTGGCGTTACATTGGAGGAGAAACAGAAACATCTGTCTCAATGATCATTGTACTTGTCAAAATGTAAGCGTGACGGGAATAAATAAGCCACCGGTATTTGGCTACGAATCTGCTAGACCACAAGCATTCGTTGCGACTGAACTGAAAAAGTATAAAATGTTATAACAACTATTATGACTCCAGCGTGCGGTGGTTTTACTCTCAAATACTAGAAGCAGATCAAGATATCCAGTATTAAAAACTTCCTTTACCTACTTATCAACAGATCTCAACAGTATTTTCTGCAGTTCCATTTACTTCTTACAGCACAACATCTCAACACGACTAAAGGCACTAACTTATTCAAACTTAAAGTGAGAAAAGAAGCGTCGGGTCGAGTCGGGGCGAACTAGTTAAAGATTGCAAAAAACACATCACAAAGGCTCCTAACTATTTGTAAAGTTGACAAGTTGACAATCTGGATAACTTGCGAACGCCGAGAGAGTTTACAGTCGCTTGGCAACTGTTTTGACGTTTATTAGAGCGAATACCTTGATACCCGAGTTTATAATGAATACAACTTCTTATTACGTTCGAGATACGTTCTAGTTTTCACGTAATTATAGGTTTATGTTTCAAAAGCGAAATATGAGATCTTTACAAGTTTAACAGAGATGTAATTTCAGAGTTAAATGGAGTTAAGCGGTTGATGTTGAGATAACAACGGTTTGAGGTTGACTGTTGGTAGCAAAACGAAATAAACAATGTAACTTACGTATACACCTGTTATGATGGCTTAACATTTTGAATTGAAACTACGTTTACGGAATACTTCTCTTTTGTTTTACATTTATATCTGACGTTTCGGGCCCCTTACAGGAAACGTGGTCACAGAAGACTTCTGAAAACTTCAGAAGTCTGTGAGTAGTGTTAACTTAAACCTAAGAAATCAGTATGGCTAAACTTTTTTTAAATTCATAATACAAGCCTAGCGCTTAGTTTAGGTCTAACCGTGTACGTGAATTTATCCAGGTATCAGGTAAATATTAAGTTATTTATTTTCATTTTATTTAAAGTCTTGTAAAGTTATCTTAAAAGAACTTGGAGACGTTCATAAAACGACAAATTAATAAATGACGTAATTCTTTAATGCATTAACACGGCACAAGCATTTGACGTCTCTGAATACGGCGGTTAGTAAACTAGCATACCAGCTTACTAAGCATCTGTATGTGTAGGTACATGGCACCGGAATGCTTATACGAGCTCCTATAAATGCGCGTTCTTTCACACGAATTATATTTCACGGTCGATAAAGTGACTATGTAAAGGAGGCTATTGTGTCTGACAAGTGTGCATTCTACGTGACTTGTAGTAGACTTGTATATAAGTTACTGCTCTCTTCAACAGGTATTCCCTTTTCAGAGACACACAATGCAATGCGTAGCGTTGCGGTGTCGCAAGGTGAGCCGCAAATACTCTTTACAAAGTCTCGATGGCACCGCTTTTTTTCTACATTTTGCCGTATAAATTAAGCGTTTAAAACAAATATTATTTTAGTAAATATCAAACAATGTGTTATACAAATCCCCAGGGTCTTTTACCTTTCTGACCTTACCTCACTATAGATCTAACTGTTAATTCACGAAATTACTTTTACAGCTTGCGAATATAAATTACTTTTCAGTTTCATTGTATTTTATGATCTTTATCAAGTTTAAAATATGTATCGTTGGAATTAAAGTGGTTAGAAATGTATTTACATTTTAATTTGTAAATGGTAGGTACTTGTTATGTTATATAGAATTTTTGAAGGACATAAATTTACTTAAGTTGTATCTTATAAAAGTAATTGGAGAAGGCTCAGCTTATGCTGCGCAGAAAAAAGCATATATAAAAATAATATATTTAATGAACTTATGAACTTACTGGATTGATGTATGTAGATATTTTAGACCGAATTCTTCTGTTTTCATCCAAACATATCAAGGTGCAATTAATCCAATTTATCAGTCGCAAAGCACATGCAGTGACTGCAACAGTTTAAAGAACAACATGGTTAGCAGTAGTGGGCAAGCGAGCAGCAGCTGTCACCTAATTAAGTGAAGGCAGACAGTCTATTATAAGAATATTATTCGTTTGGTAACTAAAATAGATTGAAACAAGTTCGGCAACCATAAAGGTGAATGACTTAATAAAACGTAGCAACCATAGAAATTAAGGATTAAAATTTGCAAAATACAGAAGTCATGACCTCCACAGCAGAATAAAGAAAACATATCAAAGTAATAATAATTTTCCCCGCAAACTGCTGTATCAATAGAAAACATATCAATTTTGAGGATAATAATAAAAAACAGTAATCGAAAAGCAATCAAATAAATCAGAGAGCGTGCTTTATAGTGGATCCTATTATAAATGTGAAACAATTATTCATATCGCGATTACAGCTGGAATAAAAAATGTATCGAATGTCAATGTATTGGCTTATTTGTCAGTTGAACTGGTAAATTGATATATGTTTAATGGGTTTAAGTCGCAACTTGAAAGCTATAATAGACAGGAATATTGCGATTGTTTAGCAACTTGCAGCTCGACCCCTACTTGGATGGGTGGCCGATAGTGATATTTCTATTTGAGCGTTACTGTGTTTCAAGGGCCGTTTCAATGGTCAAACTATGTCGGAGGCCGTTTGTGTGATCTAAAAATCTCTGGCACCCAGGTTAGCCACCACTAACCTACACTTGCTTACTTATTTAGGGTAACGTTTAGTAGTTCACCGCAAGCAACATGCGTTGACCGCAGTGTAAATAATATAGTAGGCGCCTGCATTTTAGAACGACTGCAGTCAACTTGTTCGGTGTTCGGAGTCAACTAATCAACGGAGTCAACTCTTATGATATTGATTTTTAGCGAACAAAGTAGATTGAATCAAGGTTAGAGCATTAGGCAAACGTAGTATTAAAATTTAAGGGTACGGCATTTGAGAAAACATACTAAGTTATTTTTCTACTCTTTGACATTTATTTTGAACTCGCAGCTTATAATCACTCACTCAATGTCAACGACCTATGAGATAACAAACAATTTCTGAAAAATTACATTAACGGAATGAAAATACGTTAGTTAATTTCGCTTTGGAATTGGTTTTTGATTAAAGAACCCATAATGTATTAATTAAAGATAATATTTATTCTATTGATTTGAACCTTATTTCTATAGGACTAACGTCCTAACTTTATTATTTTTCACTTACAGAAGAATAATATTATTTTTTATTACTTAGTAAAGTAATATTTCTTTGCGGTCGCCGAACTTGTTTTAAATTATTTCGGTTAACGATTGTCGTCTTCTTCGAACACCTTAATCGCAAGACTTATAGTGCGCTTGCGGGCCGCTGTGGTCCCCGCCTTTCATACAGATACAAGAAATACAACGTCAAGCGGCCCGCTCTAGCACTATGTGTGTCTTGCGCCTAATTGCGTACTCGTATTAACATGAAAGTTGCTGCCTTTCGCCAAATGCGACCAACCATAACCTAATATTATAAAGGCACTTTAAGATACCTATGGGTCTCGTTTATTTAACCTTTTAGACCATGTTAGAGGCCTATAGACTGTCTAAAATCTTAGGACTGCCCTCTAACCTCCTTTTTACATCGAGACTATCTAAAAAAATCATAAGAAACCTTTATTATACGACCATTATACGACCAATATATTTCGTATCTACCTAACCGTTGAACTATAAATTATAGATGTGTCCGCACGATACAAACCACAGCACTGTTTCAGAATAGAATGATTAATGGTATGTCGATCGAGGGCGGACAGAGGGCGAGTGCATCTCATTATTGAGGTGTGACCATTCTATACGTGGCGTCGTCTGTCGGATTTTATTTCTATGGTAATTTGGTACGTGTCTACCTCTCTTGCGTATCAAGGTTTATAGAGACAGAATAGGGTACTATTGGAAAACCCTTGTAAGTTCTTAAAGCGAATAATCAACTTAATAATCAACTTAAGTCAATTTTAATAACTCTCTCATTTTTTAGTTTTAGATAGAGTAACAATGGGGCTATACTGTAAGAACTCTTACAAATAAGAGGACATTAACCCAAACTTTTTGGAGTTTTTCCAGTTTTTACAGATACATATTATTCGAATCCCGTTATGAATGACCTAAAATATTGACTATTTTCGCCATCTTTAAATATTAAAATATTGAAACAAAAGCAAAAATATGGACATCTATCTATGTACTTATATGGACTCTACGTGAACAGAAACCAAGTCAATGTAGAGGCAGAATCCATTATTTTATAATATTTATATAACCGTGTTAGTCTTCTCGTACAGCACTCGAAAGTGCATTCAATGTTGCCGTGTCTTCTAACAATATATCAGCATACAATATTTTGTAAAGATGTACCTCAGAAGCAGATTTAGCTTTAGCAACAAACTATATAAGTCTAGGCCACCTACCCTTATGTGTACGTAATGATAAGAAGTGGCACTGTTCGTATACGCACATAATATGTGTGTGTGTGTGTGAGTATTAGAAAAATGTTCACAAATATTACATTTTTAGAGTTCTTTACTTCTAGAACAATCTTGAAAATGAAAGTGACAGTTGTCTAGGTGAAGTGCCTCTTCCTATCGTCAACATATTAAAATACCCTAATAGTGAATATATGTATATGAGAATCTACACGGGGGAAGCGGTATCACAATTTATTAAGATATAGAAGTACGAGTATATCATTATGATAATAACATTGTATATTGACAACAAATTGAATGAAGGTTCATAATTATATAATTGCAAAAATGAGAAAACAAATCATACTAATATTATAAATGCGAAGGTTTGTGGATGAATGTATGGATACATCCATACATATCCATACATTCATCCACGTATGTGCGTTACTCTTTCACGAAAAAACTGCTGAACGGATTTGAATTAAACTTTACAGTAATATAGTTATTAACAGTTATACATCACAATAACACATGGGATACATTCATAAAACACAAATCACACATCATAAAACACCCTCTTCAAAAACTAAAAGAGGACGTTCGTAACGACACGTATATTTATGTTTTATTCCATGAACGACATCCAACATATTCAATTTCGCAGAAGCACGAAAACCTTTGTTTCGCTCACCGGAACACAGTTATTATAATAAAGAAACCTTTTCGAAGCGAAATAATATACAATATTCTATCAGCTTTGTTCATTTTGTTGAGATACGGTCAATTGATCTCTTTGTCCTGTCGGAGGCTGTTGGAGGAAATTTCCGGACGATCACATGCGGTACAGAAACGGTACCGTACAGGAGTTTATAGGACGTTTTAACTTCAGTTTTGTCAGTTTTGTTGGTAGGTTTTTTATTTTAATTAACTGTTTTTGGTCTCTGCGACTACGTACAGACGACAAAAGTTGATGAACACATTTAATTTTCATTTGAAACTACGTTTACGGATACGCTTTGCTTTTATTTTACCGTTTTATGTGACGTTTCAAAATGAGTAGTGTTCGCTAAACTTAAGAAACCAGAAGACATTCAATATTACAAAACTGAACAAACTTACTTATGAAATCTTTTAGGGTTGAAGTGTTTTGTTATATTGAAAATGTTCATCAACTCTTATGGCCCGTAGCTCGGAGCGCTTGTGCTTGTGCTTGCGCGACCAGCGTAGGCCGAGCGCAGCCGCGCCGCGCCGGCGCAGCGGGGCGCCGCCCGCCTCGGGGGCGGAGCACCCACCTGTATAATGAGTCGCGTCTTTTGATTCTCTCTATAAATATATAAAAATATTTATTTATTTAATGACACATCAACAACATGCAACAGCATATTAAACATTTAAATCGCAACAAAAACATGGTTTTTTAAATTTCTTTAATATTTAATTTATATATTTTCAACGAAATAACTTATTTCCTAAAAAACCTTCAGTGAAATGGCCTTTGTTTACCTGCGCGGTATACTTTACTAATGTTCTCATTCCTACATGAAATTCCATTTTCTTGAGTACATTGTTACAAAGTGATAAATCATGACGCAAACTTAACTTTCAACTCATAGGTTTAACCGTTAACTTTACTGTGGTAAGCAGTTTTCAACTGGGGGGTTGTTTCCACTTGTAATTAATAGTTTGTGCTAAGTCTTACCTAGCTCACCTCGACGTTTCAGAAGTAAACATTAGGTAAGTAACTATCGTCCTTAAGGCGAGCTTCAGGCGATTTCAGTTAGAAGAGGACAAAACAAAAATAACATCTTATACTGATGAAAATGAGACTAGGACAGAATAGTGAGACAAAATAGATACGTTGGTCTTTTAAATTTAGTAACATCATATATTTGCTGTGGTTCAAAAAGAACGAGAAGAATGTAAGAAGACCGAGTAGGTTAACGGCCAACCCTGTTGTCGGAGTTTTTAGACCACTGAAAGGCTTCTCACATGGTCTAACGATTGAAACCAACCTTCAATTTAATGTTCCTCTGAAGCACGATAGCATTTAGATAGAAATGCCACTATCAACTCCAAATACTTTTGAAGTTAAATATCACGGGTAATATGAACCACACAGAACAAGTTAAAATAGTCTGCTCAATACCAAGCGTGTTTGTTGTCATAGTTTTATATTATGACGTTGCTATAACATCACATATTTCGCTACACACACTCAACGCTTGTTATTCTCAACAATGCTCCAACTAACGGCGATGCTGCGGTACGAGCGAAAATGACTTGATTTTTTTGGAAAAAAAGAGAATGAGACAATTATTTCATAACATACCAGTCCGAGACAGGCTGCAGACAGCAAACGAAGACTGTTTACGAACATTAGTCTGCACCATCAATACGAACCGCAATCTAAATTGGACCTTAACTACATTGTATTGTTAGCTCTTTTCAAAATAATCACTAGTCGCGTCGTCGTTTTAGGCTGCATTTATACCTTCAAAGATACGATAGTAAATTTGGAAAATAAGCTTTGCATATAATTTTCGGATGTTATCCTTATTAATTTGTTTGTTCGCAAATATTTAGTGGATATGCTGCCTAAGCAGCTGAGTAATGCCACAAGTTTGGACGTCCGAAAATCTTGGCCTATTTATAACTGTAACACCAAGTCTGCCCTCGAATAAACATCGCCTCAAGATGAAGCGGTTCTTACCAAACATTCACTATGTTGGAGTGTTGCGGAATCACTTTTATTTATCTACTTATTCAAGAGGTATCTAGGACGAGCACTACTGAAATATTAATCAGGTAGGCTTCGGCTAGGTCTTGATTATATGGAAACAACGAATAGTTTTGCAAGTTGATTGCTACCATTTTTATTAGTTTTAAGTAAAATGTGAATTTTTGTATTTTCCCTAATTTTTGAGACTATACATTTTATTTTATTTTTTATTTCATTTTATTTTTTAACCGACTAAATGATCAGGAGAAGATTTTCAATTCGTCTATATTTTTGTGACCTCATATCTCCATTGTTTAATTACGAATCGATTTCAAAAAAAAATAATAAGGATGCTACCGAGATTTTTCCTTTTACTCAATTACAAAATAAGATATAGGAGTAACTTCCAGTTAGAAGTCGGTTTATTGCAAACAAAAGTTATGAGGTCTTACTGTTGGTAAAGGGTTTGGTAAAGAAGCCTATCACTATTAAGATTATGAGAGTACAATATAATTTACCAGTGTGGCATAAAAATATAATATGAAATTATTACCAAAACCTACTTCGATGTAACATGAGCTTAGTAGCTAAGATGTTTGTCTTATGACATCATAATGTGGAAAGTAGGCCGAATGCCGAAAAAATAGCGATAAATGGATGTGTATGTCCTAAATATTTGTTCTACTTAGATAATAATGAGACAAAATGAAAATGGGAACAAATACGAAACATATCAGAAAAAGATAACCTTTATGAGTTTATTTGTGGTTGATACTTACTGATGATTAAATGTTTTTTTTTTATAAACTTGGCAGTTGTCAGTTTCTTATGCTGTACCGTGGCACCCTCGGGGTGTATCCTACAAATATTATAATTGCGAATGTTTGTGAGGATGTATGTATCTAAGTTTGTTACTCTTGCACGAAATAACTACTCGACGGATTTGGATGATTTACAGTAATATAGGTTATACATCAGGATAACACATAGGATACATTTTATCTCGAAACTCCTCCGGGAACGGGTACAACGCGGGTAACACCACGGGGCGCGTCTAGTTCCATAGACACGTTGAGTGTGTTTCGGAGAAGTCTACGTAAATATTTACATAACAATATTACGTGCTCCACAAATCACAAAAGGTTACAAATCCTAAGCAAAAATAGCTTGCAAAGTTTTATTTATACCTTCCGGTCTTGTTGTCATAACTTCTAAAATAGACATTTTAATAGGATTTTATTTTAAGCTTTGCAACTAAGGGACGTAGCCTTTTCGCTTTCCACCCACGAAACATAACAGCGTGGGCTCGAACATTAAATAATACTCCTAGAAGACCTAGGACGACACGCTATAAAAATTCACGCACACATACACGCTTACTTACTCCTTGCCGGTCCTAGTTTTTCAATTGTTAGACCATATGAGAGGCCTTTAGGTGGTTTAAAAATAGGAAATATCTGATGTATCTAAATTTACGGGATCAAGAGGGCATTTTAGGTCTAAAACCCAGGGTTATACAAACTGATACAAACTTACACGATTTTCTCAAGGAAGACCGAAGTACTTCGTAGTTTTCCGAAGCAAATCTCTACTAGCATTACTTTGACTTCTTTCGAAACTTGTTTACAAGATCAAGAGGGCATTTAGGTCTAAAACCCAGGGTTATACAAACTTACACGATTTTCTCAAGGAAGACCGAAGTACTTCGTAGTTTTCCGAAGCAAATCTCTACTAGCATTACTTTGACTTCTTTCGAAACTTGTTTACAAGATCAAGAGGGCATTTAGGTCTAAAACCCAGGGTTATACAAACTTACACGATTTTCTCAAGGAAGACCGAAGTACTTCGTAGTTTTCCGAAGCAAATCTCTACTAGCATTACTTTGACTTCTTTCGAAACTTGTTTACAAGATCAAGAGGGCATTTAGGTCTAAAACCCAGGGTTATACAAACTTACACGATTTTCTCAAGGAAGACCGAAGTACTTCGTAGTTTTCCGAAGCAAATCTCTACTAGCATTACTTTGACTTCTTTCGAAACTTGTTTACAAGATCAAGAGGGCATTTAGGTCTAAAACCCAGGGTTATACAAACTTACACGATTTTCTCAAGGAAGACCGAAGTACTTCGTAGTTTTCCGAAGCAAATCTCTACTAGCATTACTTTGACTTCTTTCGAAACTTGTATAATAGCACACTTTGACGTGTGCGTGCGCTTGTTGTAGAACGAAGTTCGTCTTTGACCTTCTGACTAAATTTATTGTGTACTATGTAGCTTATATAATACGTTTTCTGAATTTCAGATCACAGGCTTGTTCATCTTAATTCTTGTGATTGATTATGACTCCTACTCATTTTGAATTGAAACTACGTTTACGGATACACTTCGCTTTTATTTTACATTTTTATCTGGTGTTTCGGCTCATTTACAGGATCCGTGGTCACAGAAGACTGGGGTGTTATAATTCAAAATGAGTAGTGTTCGCTAATACTAAGATATCAGTAAGACTCACTATACTTTGTATTATAAACGTGATTGTATTGTTGGTAATGTTTAATTCTTTAACTAAATAAGTATTAGTGAAGGTAGTCATAGTGTAGCCTGTAATGTCCGTAATATTCATGGTTCTAACGACTTTGCTGATAAAAAATTGACGAATTGAAAACTTCCTCCTTTTGTGAAAATAAAAGTTACTACTTAACAAGTAACTTTTGCAAGCGGAAAATTCACATCAAACGGTTTTCATGAGAACTATCTTTTTATTCGAAGTCGGTTAAAAACGAAAAAAATCATACCGTAAGTATGTATTTTTCATAAACCGAGGACATTTTGGAAATCAGTTATAAACCACCCTTTCCTTTCCTTTCCTGTTCTTTGTTCTTTTGGATTAGTTGGTCATCCGTGACTGGGCTGTCATTGACAGCTTTATTCTTAACAATTATCATGAAAGGTCCTAAACACTGATAATTTAGTTAATTCTTATTAATTCGAAGAAAATATGGTAATTAAAAAGCCAAGTTTTCTTATAAAATAATGCCCCAAGCAATGTTCGTTGGCGTTGTTTTATTTTCCTTAAGGTGACGTGAGTCCAGCAACTCGCAAAACGCGGTTTTTCCATCCAACTATTTTCATATAAATTGTCACAATTTTGATTCTAAAAAACTATAATATTAAAGTTGAGGATATATTCTAGTGGCAAAGGTATTTCAGTACACGATTAGATTAATTTCCCTCGATAGAAAAAAATCACAAAGTTGCCTCTTTTATTAATTTAAAAATAATTATTTGGCTAAAATAAACAGATTTTTCCCAAAGAAAAACAACTATAATATAGGTCGTAGCATGAGCTAGGGCATTAGGTATTTTTTTGTAACCTTTCATTACATTCTTAAACACAATTTCAAAATACCTAATAAATTTCGAGAATTTGCCGTGTTGCGGGTGACGCGGGGCGTGATCAGTCGCGCTCAAGCGCTTGTGGAGGACGGACCTATGCCAAATATTGCTGGAGCGCGGAGATGCAAAATTTAAAACTTTTTTCGCAGTAATAAATTTGAACTATGACGGTTGCGTGAAAAAAAGGTTTTAATATAAATAAGAACTGTCTGAATAATAATCCGGTCAATTTAAACCAAAAATTTAGAGTAATGTTACATAAAGTCCCAACAAGCTGAAAATCAGGAAAATTGTTCAAAACATAATTATAAACAATGTCTTAAAGTTCCCCAACATTCCCGTGTATGTAATTTTTTTTATTCAAGGTCAAAGGTAAAAAAATGAGTTTTTCGCGATTTTCAGCAAAACGGTAAGTTTGATCATAAAAGTACCTGAGAAAATAAAAAAGCTTATAAAATTCTCTATAACTTTAATTCTATCCACTTTCTCCAGATTCCAACCGTTATTGAACTACACGCTCCGAAAATGTAAAAATTAAGGACCTCGGGCAGGTAACTATGGAACCTGCCCCAATGCTCAACAGTGACATGACCTATGTCATTTGAAAGGTATTAAAGAGTTGTACGGTAACGGTTTGGAATATGGAAAAAGTGGATAGAATTAAAGTTATAGAGAATTTTATAAGCTTTTTTATTTTCTCAGGTACTTTTATGATAAATCTTACCGTTTTGCTGAAAATTGCGAAAAACACTTTTTTTTTTACCTTTGACTTTGAATAAAAAAAATTCCATACACGGGAATGATGGGGAACTTTTAGACATTGTTTATAATTATATTTTGAACAATTTTCCTGATTTTCAGCTTGTTTGGACTTTATGTAACCTCGAATGTCTAAATTGACCGGAGTATTATAGAATTAGTAGATTATTGCTTTGAAAAAAAACACAAAAAAATATGTTGTGTCACAGTATAAGAATATCAGCAGATCAACTATACAGCTGCAATGTTGGTAGTGGGGATACCTAGGACAAGACTTGTCTCCTCTTGTCGATGCAGAGGTGGGAGTTTGCAACGAATGCAGAGATTGCTACGATAAACAAATGTTTTAAACGATCTATAACGAAACTTAAGGCGGCAAACTAAATTCCACGCGAGCGAAGCCGCGGGCAAAAGCTAGTATTATTATAATTATTAAGTATATTATCACAAACCGGCCGGTGGAAATTTATATTATCTGCCTAGTCCTAAATAAAAGGAGTGAAATAAGAGGTATGATACAATATATTTATTTGTTTTTACTATTGAAGGTGGCGCCACTGAAACCTAACAATACGTAGATATTCATATTTTTCAGTTATGTTTACTTTACTGTTGTTTGTTAAAACGTGTATGAACACCGCCACTTTAAAATATTTCTGCTCGTAATATTAGACAATAAAAATGATTTCACCCAGGGTTAAGACCGTTATTTTTTTAAAAACCTTTTATCTCTTTTTAGTTATTTTTCCCAAGGCTACCTACAATATAATACCAACCTTCGTAATATCTACGATTAGTTTTGCTTGATAGGCTTTTTTTACTGTAGTCACTACACTGTGGCATCTCAATGAGTGACATATTCAAACTTAGCGCGCAAACTACGCGCGAGCGGGAGATCGCCCGCGGTCGGACCGCAGGCCCCGCACCTTACCCCCTCTGTAGTAGGTAAGCGCTGGACTCACGTCACCTTAATTATGTTATCCATTAACCTAGTTTGTTTTCTAGTTTCTTGAGATACAACGCTTTAGGGCTGATCATTGTAAAATGTGTTCGCCAGACTCTTAACGAATTTGTTTTAAGGTATTAAGACATCAGTATTTTTTATGTCAACATAACATATTCAAAATATAAATGAAAAGATCACATTTGATAAGAAGGTGAAATCTTCTACTATATAAAAATAAGTCGGGTTTTCCTCCCTGACGCTATAACTCCAGAACGCACGAACCGATTTCCACGGTTTTGCATTCGTTGGAAAGGTCTCGGACTCCGTGAGGTTTATAGGGAATAAAAATCTCAAAATTCCCACGGGAACGGGGGCGCTGCGGGTGAAACCGCGGGGCACAGCTAGTTTCATATAAAACTGACATTTCTAAAAATATTTCTTAAGAATTTTATGTCACTTTATATAACTTATCCTCAGTTAAGATATCAAAATGGTCGTTATTAAGACTGATAGAGACATTCATATAGTTATTTTATCTAAGTTATTGTATGGCGGTTATCATAGCAAATATAAAAGGTATAAAATATGAACAGTGCAGTTGTAGTGGTAATAATTCAAAGCCACAGGAACAATAATAAGAATGAAGTATACATAAACGTAGCAATGTTGAGTTACCATCAATTTGCTTAAAATCAAATATCCTGTTAGTTACTCCTTTAGTTAATTAATTTCAAGTAGGTAACCTTGGTGTAAGAGTTTTAAGACCATCTAAAGATTAGAGGTAGTGCACTCGCCTGCCAAGACTGAGGAGGGAGGTCCCGGGTTCGATTCGAGCGAGAACATGTTTCCTACTTTTCAAACCATAGCTCGGGTTTGAGATCAGCAACCCGCATTTGGCAAGCGTGTTGATTACACTGCCTCACCCTCCTCACTGTACTGATATCTTCAGTGAGATGAGAGGCCTTTACCCAGCAGTGGGACATTACAGGCTAATACTTCAATGGCCTGACAATTGAAACAACCGGGACCGACTGCTTAACGTGCCCTCTGAAAATATGCAACATTTAAATAACTAAATTAATCCCTACATTCTCATTATTACTTCTCACTACACTGGGTTTGAGATCACTAAACCATATTAGGCAAGCGCGGTGATTATGTCTAATCCTCCTTATTGTAATTATATTTTCGGTGAGATGAGAGGCAACATTTATTATTCATAGTATATTTATTATGTTGTTACAATCATGCCAGTATTCTATCTACCGAACATACTATTTTAACGGCCTTTCGTCTCATTTCCATTGTGCTTTTGTGTACTTAAAAGTAAATGCAGAATACGTATACAATATTTGCACAGTGAGTTGCACTCGCGGTAATATTCATTTAGATTCCTCGTTCCGACGTTTAAAAATACTTCAAATTTTAAAGCAACTCAAACTGAAATATGAAATACAATTTAAACTGAAACTGAAGACTTTATTTTTTGTTTGTTTGGACGTACTAAGTAGAACACACATAAAATATAGTGCGGATACGGGCCGGGTGCGACTCGCGTTACTTGTATTTGAAAGAAAGGAGTCATATTGCTTTGACCCGTAACGAGAACCGTTGAAATTACCAGATGGAATGAAAAAAATAACTATAATATGATAGACGGATATATGAGGAAAGTATAGGTTACTTTCCGTCCTAAAATGGGGACAATGCTGGTAAAACCGCGGGCCAGTGCGTCTTTTTACAATTGAAAATAGTACAGGCAGCACGACAACAGAAGTCCACTAAAGTCAAAAAAAGTCTGACGGTGAAAAAAGTAGTTTTTAGTAGGTATCTCTGTAAATTATTTTGAAAGTATAAATAAAGATAGCTATTCAACAAACATTTAAAAAAAAGGTCAACAGAACATAATAAAGAGTCCACTTGAGCGGTTCACTGCCTACTTGAATCTGAATGAGTGAATCTGCGTTATTCCATCCAATGAGCGATGACCACGGCTCTATTTAACTCTATTTTCACTATTCATTACTCTCAACTTTCAAGCGTTCATTTTATATAGATATCACATCCCCAGTCTTTTTGTATGAAATATTTGCTTTCATTCATCACTTAACTATATAAGCGTATCCTGGTTTTTATGCAATTGTTTTTATTCAATTATCAAGCTAATAAGCAACTTTTTTACGTAGAAGTTAATCAATCTATACCGTATAATATTATACAGGACATTTTAATAAAAAACTAATTTTTACCAGTAGGTACTGTGTGCCGAATCAATTTGTGATATTCCATAGGAAAACGAACCTTAATTTTCTAGTCAATTAGAAAACAAAAAGTAAAACACAGGAAATAATTTATACTCAAATAACACTTCGTTTAACAAATCCGTTTTGTGCTCAAAAAAGTTATCCTCATATATTTTTTCGTGTACATTTTGCGAGCTTAATTCTTTTTGCTAAATCTCCCATTTGTTTTGCGACAATACTTTGATGTATGGGGTTTAAGCCTATGCCCAGTAACGACCTGCAGTCTACAAAATGTTATTACATTTTTGTTCGTTCTAAATGGTTTTTGCTCGTTGGAAAATATCAATGTGATTTCAAACATTGTACCTATTTTCGCATTCATGAATACAAAAAGGGTCATTTTAAGTAGAAAATTGTAACTAAAAGACTTGACTATAAGATAAACCATCAATTAAAATAATACTTTAAATGAATCCCCTTTGATGAAGTAGTGTCTCCGTATTTCATTTAAAGTCTAGAAAAACAAGAGCTTTGTAGGACCAGACAATTTTCTGTTCACCTTTTGATAAACATAATAAATTTTATCCATTCCGTTTAAAACGCTTTTTTTCTGAGAAACTATAAATATATTGTTTAGATGTTCTAGTTGGTTGTTACCTGCGACGGCGCTTTTGAACTAACTTCCGATTAAATTTCGGATGGAGCATAACTCTATTTATTAGACTTCGAAGTCTAATACTTCGAAGTTGCTTTAGACGAAGTCTATAGCATTGTAATAAATCAGGTGTCAGGGTCTATAAGTGAATTTATTGAAGGTATATTTCAATAGTAGTCGAATCATTTAAATAAATTATTTTCTTTCGTTTATATTTGGGCATATTTAGGTTTATTAGAACTAATAACACATTATAATACTCATAAGCCACAGATTTATGAATAGTTACTACGTAAAAAGATCGAGTTTGTGAGTGGAGAAATTCTTATATTAATAATCTTCTTCATCGAGTGGATGGCCAACCTGACCAATCCTGGTGTCAGAGTTATTGAGCCGCCATATTAATAATAATAAAATGGTTTGATGTTCTCAATCTCAACACGTCTTAAACTAGCTAGTATTTTACTGTACCATAAACATCAAACTCTTTCCTCTTTTTGAACTAATGAAAACAAACGTTTCGCAAAAGTAGTAAGAACTAATCTAACAAGTTGTAGTAAAGTCGTATACTAAAAAACTTTGCATAATTTTGAGAAAAGTCGCGATTTTCGCTTCACACTGCTTCAGTAATAACCTCTTTATTATCTAAGTTTAGTCTAACGGTAGACTTACGACCGTGTCTAGACGATCTATTTGGAGGATGACTTCGGTCTAGAGACAAGAGGGCAAGACACGAGTTTGTCACAGGAAATGAAGTGATATGTCATACTCGGTCGTGACAATGTGGAATTCCTTTAAAGTGTGTCCTTACTTAGCTTGCGGTTCTGTCTCAGTTTCAATCATTCATTTTATGTGTCAAATTGTAGAACACTATGATTGTTTGGTCTCTAGCCCGGGATACACGAGGCTAGTTTTTCAAGCCAGGATAGCAAGCTAGTGTCAGTAAGCTAGCAAGCTAGTACTTCTGGCTTCGTGTAGACAAAACTAGCTTCATTTCTAAGCTAGTAAACTAGTAAGGTAGTTGACAAGCCAGGACAGTTTTTAATAGGATGGAGTTCTATTTTTTAAGCTAGTAGCGCCCCCCACCACTGATTTTACTATCCTGGCTTGTGTACTAGCTTCATGTGGCCGGCGAAGCTAGCTAGTTTAAAGTTGACTCGTAAGCAGTAACCACGCGTTTTGTTTGTTTTTCTCCGCGACACGTGTTAATACTAGCTTATAATAATATAGCCTCATGTAAACAGAACTAGCATATTCCAAGCCAGGTCAGCTAGCCAAGACAGTTTAGAAGAGAACTAGCTTGCTATCCTGGCTTGAAAAACTAGCCTCGTGTATCCCGGGCATTATAAAGCTTCGAGTAAATTTGTTCGAGCTCTCAATGTTAAATTAACGTTTTTAGATAATTTGATGCATCGAGGTGGCAAGCTGTAGATCTTACGGATTGTAGAGCTTGCAAACATTAAAGTCATTTATTCATTTCAATTAGGTTAGAGGCCAACTCTGGTGTCGGAGGTTTTAGAACACATAAAGGCCTCTGACATGGTCTGACGATTGAAACAACTGGGACCGACTGCTTAACGTGATTTCCGAAGCACCGTAGCGCTCAGATAGAAATACCACAATCGGCCACCCATCCAAGCTTCCGAGCTGCACGTTGCTTAACAATCGCAATGAACTAACATTATCGCTTAGTCAAATTACGCCACGTGGAGTAAAAATATTCGAGCATATACCGCCTTATTAATAAACGCGGGGTAAATAAAACACTGGTACACTGTGTTTTGTCTCTTTTGCTCTTCAGAAAGTTGCGTATGTCAGAAAGTGACAAACCATTTGAGAGCTACAATGTTCTTAATAAGGCCACCGTCGATAAATCTCGAATAGGAGTTCAGCGGCACGCAGCTTATAGACTCGCTTAACCGACACGTCTGAGAAATAAATGATCAATTATTCATATAGGTTTATATTTTTAATGGTGAAATTATCAAAATGTTTTCGAATAAGCATATTAAATTCATCCATGTTTAATATTACATTTTTAAAACATTCGCTCTTACAGCTGAGCTGAGCGATGTTTAATAAATGCGAATGTAATCGTAGTGACAGCTTTTTCATTATGAAAAGGCATAATTATTTACGGAACTAGGCACAATTTTGATCGCTTCGTTTGGCAGACCATTCTTTTCAGACGTGTAAAGGATATCATTGTTTAGAATGGAATGTATTTACAGTAGTGGCGAGGTCCCTTTCTACTCATCATTCTAGACACAATACCCATTGTATACTCGTATAGGAAGGTGCTCTATCTTATCTCCCAGTTGCAGTCACTAAGGTTCAAAATAAAACAACGTATCCGTTTTTCATTTTAACAAATGGAACCGTTTTTTATTAGGAAAGTTTTCGCCTCGTTTCAATATTTTAATGTCCGTGAGACAGCTTATTGGATTCCTCAATGGTTTTTCGATTCCATTTTGTTTCTCAGAGTAGATGTTGGTTGACGGATTCCATTCTGTTTGTTTAGTTAAAATGTAGGGTGAAGTTTTAAAGGATTTGCCCGTTAATTACAAAATGGTTTTCTGGAAAAGATAATTGAAAATGTTTTATAAATACAAAGGGGCAGAGAAAGGGTATTTTGTTTCTATGTTTAAGAAGTAGGCATTTTCTATAAATAAGAACATTGTTGTATATTAGCTACCTCATATCTTCGTCATAAATAAAATCCATTTCAATTAAGTTCGTCAACCCACATTGACCTAGATTGAAGCTGAGTTTTCAATGAAATGTATCTAAAGAGACTAATTTCATCTATATTTCCGAATTGATTAACAATACGTACAAAAACATTAATGAAACTCTCAAGAATGAAGTCTAAGTATCAAAATATTTAATGTTCCTTTCAAATGGGCTTGAGTAAAAAGTTAGCTAATGACTTTAGTTTCTTATTGGCATTTACTGAGCTAAACCAACTTCTAGTTTAATTTGTATTTAAGTTTCTTTTACATTATTAAATTAAACAACAGAGTATACTTAATTATATCAATAATTAATTAATTAGTTCTTTTTTTACTTTTTAAGTTTTGCCATTGAAATAATATTCTCAGAGCTTCATAAAAGTAAGCTTTAAACCAATAACTAGAAGCTTAAACCAAATAATATATTGTATTGAACATTATACAGGTATCATTTACTATTATGTTCAAGATGATCATTAAATGAAAGCCATACTTTTACTAATTAGAGAGTAACATAAATGTAACAAAGCTCTAATGGAAATACCACTAACAGACGAGCTTCAAACTCAAGGAGCTTACAAATTACTCCATAAATCACATTCATCGAATGACCGCAACTTCAAACGTCGAAGTAGTTAGCGTCAGATATCCCGAATCTGTTACAGACAACTTACAACTACAGATGAGTATTCTAATAGGTATCTTCCTTCTATTAATGCACTCAAGTCGAACGAACTTCCGAATCCAATGGTAACTTAGACAAAGCGTCGGGTTTTGATTGAAAAGTTCCGCCGAGGTGAGAGGTAGTTAAGACTTTCGAACAAATCCGTGTTAGCGGTTTGACTACGTGGCTTTTAAAATAGCTTGGTATGTGCTGTTTCAAAGTTTACCAGCTCACGTTTGAAGAAAATTTAAGGTGTTTGTTTATGACTTATGGAAGTTTATTCCATTATAATGTTTGTGATGATCTCATTTTAATATATCTGTTTTTTGTATCGATATCTCGTTCGTTTGTTTGTTAAGGATTTGGTTTTTACGTACGAAAATGTTACACTAGATCATACGACAGAAAGCAATATTTAATAAGTTAAATACCGAAATTAGGATTCCATACAATTTTTGTAGGTATATGTAGGTAGGTAGGTAGGAGTTTGATAGGTATGTGTTTACTACTAAATGGGTTCGTTCTTAGTGATTTCTTATAGATTAGTGACCAACCCTGATATCAGATTTAAGAGTACCTACCTAAAGGCCAGAGAGACCCCAGAGTTAAGTACTAAAACATTTACATTTGAAATCTATATTCGTGAAGTCAACTCGTCGCACTGACCTAACGGAAGGCAACTCACAAGCAATTTGTAAACACTAACATGCAAGTAATCTTATATACTCACGAAGGAACATATTCAAAGGTTATTTTACGGAAGCCCGCTTTTGTACTCAGTATAATTACACCGAAGCTTTGGATTATCGTAAACTTATACGGTATTATCCCTTCTCCCGAATGCAAATTATCTATAAGATAGACGTTTTCCCTCGAGAGGTGTAAATACATGCACCTACTTACTCTACCCTTCTAAGTAACGTATCTTGTCTGATATTAATGCCTCTGGGAATTCCAGTAAATATACTTATTTTAAAAGTATGTGGAGATAAAATTTTATGGTGCAATTTGCTTATATTAAAAGGGTGTTTTAGAAGATTTTTTTTATTAAAAATATCGTTTTTTAGCCCCGGTTTTGATACCCAAAATTGAAGTTATAGAAAAATGAGAAAACAACAGATTAAGATAAAAAGTTAAGATCTGTGATCTGTAACATAATATATCAACTGAAAGATAACATAAATATAAATTATATCACATTTTATAAGTCACTTACTTAATATACCAAACATCAACCAAATAGTTTTCGAAGGAAAATCATTTAATTATTTCACTTCAAATAAAAATACTGAACAATAACCTGCCGAGACCGAACACGTAGAACATTTTGTAGCTAATAATTTCGTCTTAATGCTTCTAATTTAGTCGATTAAGGTACATAACGAAACAGATAATAACTCTACCAAGTAAAAATTATTTATTACAAACACAATCAAACTCATATACAATAAATAAAGTACTTCATAAATAAGTTTGTTCACAATAAATCAACGAAGTAAAGGCAATTATGATAATAGAACAAGATTTATTGAAACATAAAAACACATTTTCAAATAATATAAGATGAATGAAGTTAATTTGGTACGACCCATACATTACGTACCTACATTATTATTAAACTTTTGTGCTCAATCATTTGACTTTACAAGTACCGATGTGTTGTTTGATACAATTTTCATGGGTCAAATAAGCCTCGATTAGTTAATTAAAAACGTATTCCATTATTCAATTAATTTGTTCATTTATAAAGACATAATTGTAATTGCTTCAAATCAATACGATGCTTAGCATTTCCATCTAATGTGGTAGTAATCACACAATACGCTACGCCGTAGGCCATAGTTGCTACGGCGTTAGCTGTATTGTTATTACTACGGCGTAGAAATCGCTTGATTAATCTAACTACGCCGTAGCAGTAAATAGCTATGAATAAATGTGAGGGTAAATTATTTTTTTTTAATTTGTTTATGAACTTAATGTAGACCCTGCGGTTATACGAAATATATTGATCACCTGTTCGAAAACCTGACTCCCAAAACTTTGATTAGAACCTAACGAACCTTATCTATGATGAGTTAAGACACGCCTCTTGGGAATTGTTGCGACAACCTAAATTTTAGGGCTTATGTAACCATATGTACATGTTTTGCGTGATTTATAATCATAAAAGATTAGGCGAGGTCATTTTTATAATTATGTTTAGATTTCGTACCTGTACTAATGGTTATGGGAGAGTTAGTACTGTGTCATGAAACCATTATTATAGTAATTTCAACCTAATTTGTGCGTGAATGACGTCATCATTTAAAAGGGGAGAGGCGTTTAATAACGTAACATGACTCGGGGAAACGTGTTTGGTTCAAAAAACAATAACTGGAATCAGTGTGTGTATGTGTTAACAGTGAATTATTGAATATACGGATACATAGCTATGTGTTAATTAATGCAAAATGCTTTGCAATGTAAATAAAATGTTTGCAATTTTTTGTAATTTTTTTTCAATGTTGATAGAAAAATACTTTTGTCATACATGATGTTCATTTTCAAATTCTTAGGTCTTCTGTGTTATTTTTTACTATTGATATCTCACATAATCAATACAAAACTGAAGTATAGTTATACATATCTCATCTATGTAACAAAACCACTCGAAGTAACTGATTTTCAAAATTGTATTTTTTTTTCCTTAACCTATATCGTCCCACTGCTGGGCAAAGGTTTCCCCCAAACTCTCAAAATTGTATAAACATTTCTAAAGCACGGTATCACACAGACAGAACCGCGTATTTCGGCTCCCCATCCAAATAGTGTTTGAACTTGCCGTAGCTTAACTCGCGTCTTAGCATCGCTTTGCCAAACGCTAAACTATTTTAATAACAGGACGAAGTCTTAAGATGCTATTTAAGATGAAACTATTTAAAAATAAACGAGTTAGCAAGGTTGCCACCGGTCAAAGCTGGCGGAGATATCTCGCAAGTTTTAATTGGTCAATTTAAGTTGAAGAACATCGCTTGACCCGCAGACCCTATAATAGGGGTGCCATCTTACATTTTAATTAATGTTACTACTCATGAATAGTCATAAGCCTTTATGTACATTTAAGAATATTATTAAACTATTTCGGACGGATCATTAAGAACCGTTTTTAACTGACTCCCAAAAAGGAGAAGGTTTCTCAATTGGACTGTATTTAATATGCTTTCCCATTCCATTCCATGAAAAAGTACCTTTTCGAGCCGTTCGCTAAAAGCACGTTCTTTTTGGTCTGTTGTCTTTTCAGTTGTTTATATGTATGTGTTTATGTTTAAAATATTTATTTTGGTTTTACATTTATATCCAAAATTTCGGCCCCTTTACAGAGCATTATCCCTTCAGTCTTCCAACGGGGCCGAAACGTCTGATAAAAATGTAAAATAACAGCATAGTGTATCCGTAAACATAAATTTTGATGTCAATCGTACTATAAGCTGTATGATATTAATTCTTTAAACAAAAATCTTCTTTGTGCTTCAAAGCACTTAAACTATACGAAAACAATTAAGACGCAAAACACGTTTTATAATTTTAAAACTAACAAGATGTTTTCACTATTTATACAGTTAGCTTCGCCTGCAGTTAGCAACTTGATAATTAATTTTAAAACATTTTCATGGAATAACGCGGCAAACAATTTTATACGTAGTTTTGTCCTTGCTTGTGGTGACCATGGTTTCTGAGCGATAAAGATAATTTCAAGTCTAAAACATTTCAATTTATGTAACCTTTTGTGTGAAAAATAATGATAAAACGTGGCGCATCACTTTAGTTGGAAACGTATTTATCAATTTTCAGAATCACTCGTTTAATCTTCTTATCGAGTGGATGGTCAACTTGACCAATCCTGGTGTCAGAGTTATTGAGCCGCCAAAGGCCTCTGACGTGGCTCATGTAACGACTACTATCCGTAGAAAGTAACCGGGACCGACGGCTTAACGTGCCCTCCGAAGCACGGAATCATCTTACTTTTCGGGCAATCAGGTGATTCAGCCTGCAATGCCCTAACCAAACTGAGGACAGTCTCACAAAGTGATTTTTGTGAGATATCCCCACCGGGAATCGAACCCGGAACCTCCGGATCCTGAGCCGAGCGCTCAAACCACTAGACCACGGAGGCTGTTATATAAAAATACTCGTTTAATAAAAATATGTCATATTTTAAACCATTTCAAACACTGTTCTCTTTCGTTTCAAAGAGTTATATTTGAATTGTAATTTGTGAATATAGATTGCCTTCAAAATGTGCTCCGAAATTAAATGTTCAATCTGGAATAAGATCAATTTGATAGTAATACAAACTGCACTCAATTTATCTGCAGCCGTTGACATTTCAATCTCAAATGAATAATTAAGTTGTTCAAATTACTTTTTACTTGATAAATACGTTTCTTAAACTGATCACGTTTTTATCATTTAAGTAATATCAAGTAATTTATAAAGATTTCGGAGAATCTAGGAATTTGCGTAAAAGAAAATAAATTGTCTGGTTTAGAATTAATCTCACTTTACTCCTAGAATTTTTAAATTACTTCGGAATCTGAAAAATAACTAATCTTAAAAAACTGAGCTTTGAGAACAATATTAATTATATATTTTCTTTGATATAAAAAATAATATTTTCTTTGTGTTAAAGTAAACCTACAAAAAGCAATACTGTACCACCTGAAGTAATAGAGCGGGGGATGGAGATATATATACGGCTTCGTGCCGTCCAGTAGCTAATAAGGAGCAACTCAAAAGTTGTAGTAAAATTACAGTATAAATATTGATAACGAGCTGTGCCCTATGGTTTCATTCACCATTCCTGCTTACTTTTTAAACCATTCCTGAACTTTTACGAATATCAATATGACTTGCCAACCGTATTCGAATTTTAGTAAGACTAACGAACAGCAATTAATAACGAAAAGTTTCTCCCAAAAATGAAAAGCTTCACTATCCTGAAATCATAAGGAGTCTGGTCAAGAAAAATCCCTGCAAATCCCACCCCATGGTGTTACTGTCACAGTATTAAATGAACTACAACCGGCGGTGGTGAAACAAAATAGGTCTGCCCGGAGCCATTGTTCGCGTTAATGTAGTGTTTGCGTTGAGTCCAATGTTTGCCGAGACAATAACACACAATACCGGAGTCCGTTTTGAAAATATTGAGGTGACTTATGAATAGCATTATTAGTATTGTTCATATGTCCCTGTAGAAGGTTTAATTTGTTCCGGGTTTATTAGAAAAGTTTGATTGGATGGTGATGAGATTCTTAATTGCAATTTGTGTGCAACATTTTATTGATAACAATACGTTTGTGATTGTCAGAATAAAATGTACGTGTATAATACAAAATCAAAATGTTCCATAAATATTTGGTACTCACCTAACCCGTTGGTTCGGATTCGAATCTTGGAAATGACAGTTTAAGTATAGGTAGGTAGTCATAATAACCCAATACTCTGCTGATAATGCTTTTGTTTTGTTAAGATATTATTACTAAACAAAGACTAAACATTTTACCTAAAAATTGTTTAAACGTTAACCCTTTTTTTTTTTTTTTTAAAGTAGGAGAAATGCATTTATGCATCCCCGGCAGTTCGGGGAATCGACCGGGGTATGTGGGACTCGTCCTGACGCGATCGACGGGCCGAGTCCCACATACCCCGGTCGTTTCCCCGAACTGCCGGGGATGCATAAATGCATTTCTCCTACTTTATATACGAAATATGCTGCGATCCACAATATTAATTTTCCACTCATTATCCGCTTCCCGCTAATATTAGATATCCATCGAACCATTATGTAGGTAGCATAATAACGTGGCAAAGCACCAAGCCAGTAACAGTATCAGTAAGTACCTATAAACTTCGTAAACACTTGAATGTAAATACATAAATGGCAGGATTAACTAGGCGATGTTAGGGCGTGACACGTGACACCTACATACATTGGATTATAAATTATTAGACCATATTGTGAGGAGGGGTTTCCCCTAAAGCCGGATTCCTAATTTTGGGTTCACGTTGAAATTCCATGGTATGGATTAAAATTAATATATAATTACGTATTAATGTCTACTTTTACTCTTTGTATTGATATCTTTAGACGGCGAGAAGTCATTACTGTGGTGGTGGTATAATGCATGATGCTTACAGTTTTTAATTTACTAACATTTACATTATAGTCCATATTATTAGTAATTTAAAGTATTGGTCCCGAAAATGTTCTAACCAACAATCAAATATAAAATCTTAAAACTTATAAATACTAGTTTCGATTGCCAGGACAGATGCTACCAATGGCACAAGGTATTATAATCATTTACCACCAATCTAATATCATCTGTTTATACAAAACATGGCCAAATAATCTTTTTATACATAAACTTCGCTGTATCAAACAATGCTTCGAATGCTACCAGTGTGACTGTGGAGTCTGTTAGGGCTGGGAAGATTCGAAGGACCTAAGTATGTAAAATTTAAGCCTGTACATAAACGATATACCCACTAGAATTTGGAAAAGATCTTTGCTCACAAAAGTAGATAAATCAAGTCCACCACCAACCTTATTGCTTCCACACGTCGTCTGTAAAGATGGATCGGCACAGAGGTTTCTGGATGGCGTGGAGATGATGGAGCAGCGTTGTAAAGTCCAAACACCAGCTAGGTATCGAAAATGGCACAGCACTGTTTGCGAGAACGTCTCACACACACAATATTGTCTGCACGGCAGGAATATGTATGAAATTCGTAATCCTGGCTATCACGGATAGCAGCTCAAGGATGAGATCACGACCGAATCAGGGCGGTCGTCCAAGGACACTGGTGATGCGCGCCCGCGCAGGCAAGGATGATGCGAGGGCGGGGGGGGGTGCCTCAACCACCGATTTCAAACGACGGCAGTCGCAGAAAAGGCAGATGGCAAACACAATTTATCTACCCTTTAGTTAAAAATGAGCAAAGATCGAACATTCCCCCCACCGAAATTATCATGATAATTTCCAGTAGATAAATGTACATGAAATAAGAAAGAAATTCCTACGGCAATTGAAATGTTGCTAATAGGCAGAATAGTGTACCTAAATATAATTATAATAAGATGCTACATAAGTAAATATGATAAGATGAATAAGATTTATTTAGTATAGTTTATGAACTTATCAATTCGAATAAGGAAAAGGACAGATTTTATTTACCGGTCTCTTTAATAGTCCCTTTTGCGTCCTCAAAGTTAAAACACGAACTACCCCATCAGGACCATTATGAACACGTTCTACCTTGGCCCGAACCCAATTGAGTGGGCGAGTTAGATCTGATCTAATGAGAACTAAATCGCCAACCATGAGATTTGGAGAATGTGTGTGCCACTTTGCCCTTTGTTGCAATGTATGTAGGTAGTCATCGGACCATTTTTTCCAAAACATTTGGGAGATCCTTTGAACGTATTGCCAACGTGACAGCCGGTTCACACTCACATCTTCAACATTGTACTCGGGTACGGCAAGTAAGCTTTGACCTATTAAAAAATGACCCGGTGTTAATGTTTCAAACTCATCGGGACTGTTAGACAATGGACACAGAGGACGTGAATTTAATACTGCTTCGATTTTACAAAAGACAGTAGTGAGCTCCTCGTATGTGAGCACCTTATTTCCTACTGCCTGAAGAAGATGACGCTTGGCTGACTTAATCCCGGCTTCCCACAGTCCGCCCATCGACGCAGCTGTAGGTGGAATATTTTTCCAATCGATAGACCGAGAAGCACAGCCTTCAGCAATCGTGTCATTATATTTATTAAAAAAGATTACCACATCCTTCAAATGTTTTGCAGCGGCGACAAAATTTGTACCGTTATCTGAATGTAGGCACGAGCATAGGCCGCGCCGCGCTACAAACCTATCAAGTGTAGCTAGAAAACAGTCAGCTGATAAATCGCTTAATACTTCCATATGCACGGCCTTTGTGGAAAAGCACACAAAAAGGCACATGTAGCATTTTAGAATCCTTGTGTTACGTTTAATACTCGACTTAATGAGGAACGGACCACCTAAGTCACAACCGACATGATCAAAAACCTTGTTAGGTATCAATCTTTCGGCGGGTAAAGTACCCATATGGGGTTGAATCGATGTAGGGTTACATTTAAAGCATACGATGCATTTCGACAACACACTACGGATTACATTGCGCGCGGAAACTATCCAGTAACGTTTACACAATATACCTTGTAATGAGCGAGGTCCTACATGTAGGTACATGATATGAAGATAATTTATTATTAGAAAGGTTACGTGACATTTTTTAGGCAATAGCAGAGGATGTTTGCTATTGTAAGGTAGTTTAGCTTGGGATAACCTACCCCCCACCCTGAGGAAATCACGGGAATCGACGAAGGGTGCTAACTTCCGTAACGACGGAACATATTTGTTATTTTTAAGTTTATCTATTTCGTCACGAAAATAGGTATTTTGTGTTGTTTTAATTATAAGATCGTGCGACACATTCAACTCGCCAATTGATAAGGGTCCAAACAAACGTTCATTTTTTATAAGTCTGCAGTTTTTTACAAATCGTAAACACCATGCAAGAACACGTTGAAGTTTCGTGAATGAGGAATACCTTTCAAAAAACGTTTTTGAAAAATCGTCAGTTAATGTTTGAGATAGACAGGAGAAAGTATCATTATTTGATTTTAACTCTAATATTTCCGAGTCATCTTTTATGTAAAACGGACTGATTGGCCACTGATGAACGTCATCAGCCAACCAATCTGGTCCGTGAAGCCATTGCTCGTAATCAGCTACGAGCTGAGTCGGCATGGCGCCACGCGAACAAATGTCAGCGGCATTGTTTTCGCTTCTCACGTGATACCAGCTGTTCGACGGAACTACCTCCACTATTTGAGCGACACGATTAGACACAAAAGTTTGAAGTTTGTAAGGAGGTGTTTGTAACCAAGCGAGTGCAACGCTGGAATCAGTCAAAGCCGTTACTTGAAGGTTTATATTTTTTATATTTTGTTGAATGAATAAAATTAATTTAGATAACAAAACAGCTGACATAAGCTCGAGTCGTGGAATCGTAAGAGGTTTTATTGGTGCGACCTTGCCTTTACTGATAAGCAGTCTGATTTTCACCTTATTATTTGGGTCGACACTTCGAGCGTAAACACATGCCGCATAACCACGGGTTGATGCGTCACAAAATGCAATTAAATGTACCTCACAGAATTTCGGTATAAGCAAGTGCCGTTCGATTTTTATAGACGAGAGACTCGATAATGATGTTATATACATTGACCATTTTTCACGCAATTGAGTTGGGAGGGACTCGTCCCAACCAAGACTAAGCTTCCACAAGTCTTGCATTATACATTTAGCGAGAAATGTGCAGGGAGATAGAAATCCAACAGGATCGAAAATACTTGCAAGAAGTTTTAGCACCGATCGTTTAGTGTAGGTATCGTCCGTCATGTTATAGTCGAATGAAAAACAATCATCAGAGGGCAGCCATTTCAGTCCGAGTACCTTTAGTGAAGAACACACGGTGTCGTCACCAAAGTTTATAGCGACGGATTGCTCAGCGTCTATTCTCGCGAGTAACTCAGGGGAGTTACTCGCCCATTTGCGCAGGTCAAAGCGGCCGAGTTTCAATAGAGCTACGAGCTCATCCTGTAACGTACAGGCCTCGGCGAGGTCCTGTGTAGACCACAACAGGTCGTCGACAAAAAAACCTTCCATTAAAACCTTAGCAGCGTGAGGGTAATTTCTACCCTCATCTTGAGCTAACTGCTGCAAAGAGCGCACAGCCACGTAACCAGATGAACGCAAACCGTAGGTATTCGTGAGAAGTTCGTACGTTTTGATTTCTTCAAAAGGAGATTCCCTCCAAAGAATGTGTTGATAACAGCGGTCCTCGGGAATTATAGATATCATTCTATAAAATTTAGCTATATCAGCTGTTAGGCAAATATCATACAGGCGGAAGTTGAAAATGATTTTTAAAATATCGTGATGAAGCTTCCTACCTGTGAGCAATGTGTCATTTAATGACACGCCATTCGAAGTGACCGCTGAACCATCAAATACCACTCGCACGGGCGTAGTGGTACTTGAGCTTTTTACTACACAGTGGTGTGGAATTGTGTACTTACTCGGCTCTGTGCCGGTGTACAGTCGCATATGTCCGAGTTGTTCATACTCGCGCATGAACTCAACGTAAGGAGTACGCAACTCAGGTGCTCGAGCGAAACGTCGCTCCAAGTGGTGTAGCCTTCGCACGGCTTGGTTACGTGATTCACCGAGGGCGGCACGGTTCGGGTCGAGCAGGATAGGTGATACGTACCTACCACTCTCGTCCCTATAGTGCTGCTTAGAAAAAATCTCCTCGGCTAGTTCGTCGTGTGGGCTGAGCTTAGGGTTGTCGCACGGCGACTCCTCTAATTCCCAAAACGATTTTAAGGATGCATTGATGGTGTCACTGTCATTGGTGTACGACACCAAATTGCAAGATAATGTTGCAATGTTAGTGACATCATCGGAAGTACACGGTACTTCCATTCTTCCACACAATACGAACCCGAAGGCACTACTTAGTGCTACGGGTAGTGTGGGGCTCACGATTATTTTGTTCCCGTCGTAGATGTCAGGGAATATGTCACCTGCGAGAATAATATCAACAGGGGATTTTTTATAAAATGAGGGATCCGCCAGCAAAAGGGTTTTATAATGGTGGGAAACTTCTTCGGAAATTTCCACCGAAGGTAAGTCGGAAGTAATTTTTTGCAAAATAATAGCATCGATTTTAAACGTCGGATTTTCGGAGTGTCTCGGTTTAATGGTACATGAGGTCATGCCAAAATTCTTCACGCTGTTACCGGCTAAGCCGAAAATATTATACGGACATTTTTGTCGTGACAATCCTAATCGTTCTAAACATTCCATTGTAATAAAGTTCGATTGAGCGCCTGAATCGATAAGAACACGGCAAGCTTGCGAATTACCAAACGAGTCAATAACATTAACTATAGCAGTACCAAGTAGAACCATATAGTTCTTTATATTGTTTACGTTCGAGAATGATAGCTTCGTATGCGCGTGCGCACTATGTGTATCTATAGATCGTGCATCGATAGTATTAATTACGGTATCTAGATGCAATAACGCATGATGGCGCTGATTACAAGCAAAGCATTTGAACTGACTACGACAATCGGCAGACGAATGATTTTGTTTGAGGCAGTTGTGGCACAATTTTAAATGATCAGCACGGCTGAGTCGTTTCGCGGGTGTCAATTCACGGAATTGTTCACAGCGAAAAATCATATGATTTTGGCCACAGTGTAAACAAACCGGTTTGTTATTTACAGATTGCGTCTGTGAAGAAAAGGTTTTTCTTATGTAATTCTCACTCGTTCTTTTGTTTGAATTAGCGTTAGGTGTAGAATTCCTATTTTGCGAAACAGTAGAACTAGGTTGCGAATGTTCCAAGATTTTAATATGGTTATGTACGTGAGACATCAGCTGTTCGTAAGTAGGTATAGTTTTTTGATCAATGCTTTGTTCGAACGTCTTTCGGGTATTAGGGTCTAGCCCTTTCAATGCTATATGACAAAGTACATAGCTAGATAAATTATCGATGTTGAGAGCATTTATTGCGCGATATGAATGATCAAAAGTCTCAATAAAATTATTTAAATTGGAAGGTGACTCAGTTTTTAACGCGGGAAAATTCAACATTTTATCTAGATATTTACCTACTAGCATTCTATTGTCCTGATATTTATCAAGCAATGACTGCCATACCACTTCGTAATTACTCGATGTTATAGGCACACTTTTGACGATGCTGAGTGCGGAACCTTTTGTACACGACAGCAAATAATGAAATTTGTCTATATTGGAGATACCTCTTTGATTGTGCACCAAAGAGCAAAATGTTTCATAAAATGTTGTGAAACTTTCAATATTCCCATCAAACGTGAACAATTCTAATTTGGGTAAACGCGGCCGTACTTCGGCGTTAGAATTATCTTTAGCGCATGGAGGAACGTCCGCCATTTTGGAAGCATGCTTTGATTTACACAGCTTTACGCGAAAGTACAGGTCATCGAAAGCCTTTAGATCGCTGTCATTGAATTGCGCATCGGGATCTAAAGTCAATTTCAAATCATAAATTTCCATGCACGTGCTTTCAAATGAATCGCGTAATGAATCAATCTCTGAGGCACGCAAGAGGAACATAATTTTAACATCCGATTGGGTATCAATTTTATTTGACAAATCAAATATTTGCTGAAGTTGAGAATAAATACGTTGCCTTTTAGCAATGGCTTTATTAATGTAGCGAGCAATTTCTAACTCCTTTCTGGAGGGAGCCTTGTCAGAGGCTTTTTCATCAGAATTAGGCATTTTGAAAACCTAAACAGTTGTGAAAATAAGACAAATGTAAATATTTAATTGAGAAACAAGCACGGCTTGTATGCACAAATTGAATAAATTGGTTACACGGTAACGTGGTTGATTCAAAATGGCGTCCTAGCTAACCAACGTGGATAGTAGAACTTGAGTATGAAATTAAGTATTTAAGTATGAGATTTACGAAGGTTAAATTATCCGGCTCGAAGGACCAAAATGTGGAGTCTGTTAGGGCTGGGAAGATTCGAAGGACCTAAGTATGTAAAATTTAAGCCTGTACATAAACGATATACCCACTAGAATTTGGAAAAGATCTTTGCTCACAAAAGTAGATAAATCAAGTCCACCACCAACCTTATTGCTTCCACACGTCGTCTGTAAAGATGGATCGGCACAGAGGTTTCTGGATGGCGTGGAGATGATGGAGCAGCGTTGTAAAGTCCAAACACCAGCTAGGTATCGAAAATGGCACAGCACTGTTTGCGAGAACGTCTCACACACACAATATTGTCTGCACGGCAGGAATATGTATGAAATTCGTAATCCTGGCTATCACGGATAGCAGCTCAAGGATGAGATCACGACCGAATCAGGGCGGTCGTCCAAGGACACTGGTGATGCGCGCCCGCGCAGGCAAGGATGATGCGAGGGCGGGGGGGGGTGCCTCAACCACCGATTTCAAACGACGGCAGTCGCAGAAAAGGCAGATGGCAAACACAATTTATCTACCCTTTAGTTAAAAATGAGCAAAGATCGAACAGTGACAGTTATCTACATGGTTTTTAATTATACAATTAAAAACAAATCTAATAATAATTAATTAACATATATGAAATGGTTATTTATTAATTAAATGAAGTGATTTATAACCTCAAAGCGGTATAAAAAGCTAATTATACCATCTTCATTAAAACCACCGCTATACTATTAGATACTTTTTAAAATGCAACATTTAAAAGTTTCACCGAGAAATTTAAGTCTAGGACGGAATAATTATGGTCGGGAAAAGGTAGTGAAAATTTAATTGCAATATTAACATTTAAAAGTGATAAATTATTTTGTAGAGCTCGAGGAAAATTCGAAAAACGGAGAAACTGTAAGTGAGAAAATTATATATACGCTTGTAATGTGGCGTGAGCTTTTGTTATATTTAAAGCATGGTAACCCTGATAGAAATTCTCTTAGTTCCCGAATAACTTCAAAATATACTTTAATCGGTCAATCAGACATTAACTTGTCGATCCAAGTGTATTTACTTTATGGAAAAACCATAGTCCATAGAGATCAGATATACCTGTCTTTCAGCACAGTTTTTTAAACTTACGCGATTTGAAACGTAAACAATCCAGGACGAAAATAGATCGTCAATTATATTTATACTCCAAATATTCAAGTCTTTATTAGTAAGCTGACTCTACGAAATAGCGAAGTACTTACTGCGTAAGGACTCCCATTTTATAATCTCACACAATATCAATAACGACGCCTACTCCGCACTCGATTCAGAGACGTCAAACGCGTCCTTAGAAGAGATCTAATGAGTGATCATAACAAATGTTATGTATGAAAAAATACGTCAATTAGTTCAAATGATGATTTAATCGACACGTCTCCAAGTGGGGCTGTAAGTTATTTTTTTATGTAGGTATGGAACGTTACATACAAACTCTCTACGCAGAATGTAGGTTGAAATACTCGTTTACACAACCAGTGCAAGGTATTAAGAGTATTCGTTTATCTTCGCGGCCAGGCGAGGCAGTGGCGCGTGGCATTGCTTCAGCCCCGGTATTAAACACATCCCAACAAAATGAAGCAAAAACACTGTTAGACTTTTGTACAGGCAGAGTTTGGTTTGGTTTCCGAAATGTTAACGTTTGTTTGTCGTTATAAAGTGAACTTTGAATATTTACGTCAACTAAAACCTAGTTACTTTTTAATCAGTTAATTTATTGATTGTACTTAGAATCATCTTCCAATGTTTACTTACAAGTATCATAATAAGTCATTGATATAGCTAATATTTAGTTTTAGCATACATTTTCACTTTGGGTTATCTATATTACTTTAATGAAGAGGAAGATTTTACCCAATCTTGGAAGTAGCGTAGCGCTATTTGCAAAATAGTCACACTAGCGCCATCTATTAGAAAGTGGAACCACCGAGCGAAACTGCTAGTCTTTTATAAAAATCCGGTACCTTCAAAGTACAAGGTAGGTCGTTAGACCTTTTCCCATCATTACCTTAACCACCTAGAAAGTACTTATTTACCTTTCTCCACTTACTATGTGTGGCTTCGTGAATACCTAGAATAACGTAGCTGCTTAGTCTTCAGCAAACCCTTTTAAACACTGAAAGAACTTTCTATGTTTATATTAAAATACTTTACTTAAGCAACAAAAGGAACCCCGAACTTCAAGTCCTAGAATTTTCCATTTGTTTTCGAAGTAGGTACAGAAAGCTGTCTTAGCGATAGACCACTTTGACAATATAGCTCTTTTGACTTTGAATAAATTAAGAAAGTAATAAATGTCTAATAAATCTAAGACGCCTCGCTAACGTTAACACCTCGGTGGTCTAGTGGTATGTGCACCCGCCAACTGAGACTGACTGACTGAGGTCCGGCTAAATTTCCAGGTTAAGCGAAAACATGTTTCCTACTTTGCTTGAGTTTGAAATCACCAACCCGCGCAGGCAAGTGTGATCATCTAACCTACCTAATCCTCCTCAAGGTGCTGATATCTTCGGGGTGACGAGAAGCAGAGGCGAGGCGAGGAGAGGCGAGAGACAGCAGCATCAGCAGTTTAGCAGTTTACAGTAGTGGACATTACAAGCTCATACTTAATGGTTCAAAATTCACACTGACTAAAGCTCACTACAGTGACAAGGATTAGTAAGCACTATGGCATATCAGGCGTGTTGATTCCGCTTGCCGTCTTTGGTTGGTGATCTCAAACACAAGTCAAGTTAAGACTAATCAATAATAGTTTCTATTCTCTTTGTTTGCTCCGGTCTGACCAAAACGGTTATCCGAACGAAGTACAGTTGCTTGTCTGTCTCGTACTGTCGCGCCCTTTTCACTAGCTTCGCTTCCTCTAGATTCACGAGTTTCAATTAAACCTGTATAAACATATTAAATCCAAGCTGGGTGCGGTACTCCTAAATGATAATCAAACCAATGGTAGACCATCAAAACGTCAGCGAATAGATTAATTTAATTGAGATGTAATGTAAAGATTGCAATGATTTCCTAACGACAGGCAGTTATAAGTCAAGTCAAAGGTTATCTTCGCCAATTGTACCACAAAACAGTCCGGAACTGACCTTGTTTTAAATAAACCCAGTAATCTCGACCCAAATAAACATTACGTTCAAGACAAAACGTTATTGAATCCTTTTACTAATAGAGTCTTAGCTAACTTAGTTGTTCTCAAGTAAAGCTATTGGGAAGGATTGGAGGACGGGTCAATTTAATTGATTCTAAAATAATGTTAAGGAATTGATTAGACCCGGACGATATCTTGGTGTTTAAAATGAATTGATTTGTGTTACTTACTGTAAAATCCATAGCAATACATACGAGTATATATTGTTTAACAGTGTAAAAGTTCACTTTGAGGTTATAATATGGCTATCCTGACCCGTTGCGCGGGTGCGCGGCCCGCCTCTGCGCAACGGATGCCCGCGCGGGTCCCCGCGAGGTAGCACTATCGAAACCGCTCGTGACGGTGCCCGTCGCGTTCCCGCGAGACGGTTGCCCGTCCGGGCGCCCGCTTAACGCAGTTTCAGGCCTTTAAAACTTGTAACACTGTACCTTTCGCATTGTTATTCGCATTTGCGTATAAAAAAACAATGAATATTTGATAAACTAGTATCCATTTCTTAGAATTTGTTCTAAATAGTAACTAATATTTACTCCAAAAAGGTACAGACCAATTAGTTTCAATGCCGTTCCAATTTCAAATAAATTGTTTATATCCTTGAACTGTTTACCAAAAGGCGAGAGTATTCAATAATAATAAATTAATCTCGACCATTTCTTGGTCTCTATTTACCATCGTAAACCATAACTCATCTGTGACGCGATAATTGTAATAGGCAATTTGTTTTCCCTTATACAACGAGTTTTGTGGCGTCCATTAAATTGATTTACTTGGATATAAATGAGTAATGAGTAATTTTAGATGAGATAGATAATGTTTGGAGACTGACGGGGTATAGAGTAAGAATGAACAATGGAAGGATTTTGAAGGGTCTGTTTGTATACTAAGTGAACTTTTTTTGTAAATAGGCGGTCTAAAATCTCTGATACCAGAGTAGGCTTTGACCACTAACCTACAAAAAGTCTTTTGTGACCACGGTTTCTGTAAAGGGGCCGATTAAAAAATAAAATAAAAGTGAAGTGTATCCGTAAACTTTGTTTCAATTCAAAATGTAAATTGTATAATATTATACTTCTCAAACTTACTTACTTAGTGTAAATAGAAGACGTTTGAGTTACAATAAATAAAAATATTTACCACGAAAACCAATTTTACTTTTATAAAAACTTTAGTTATGTTTAACCTTTTATAAAAGCTTGGACTTTGAAATTCATTAATGTTAAATAATATTACTTCGTTTTATCAAACTGACCTAAAAAGAACGGGAAGAAATACCAATATTCTAACACCTATTTTTAGCTTTTTTTGTAGTAAGTAAAGGGACTTATTGGACTGTGAATGTTCTTACGAAAAGAAGTAAATCATACGAGTTGGTTGGGTCGTTGCGTCTGTCACTTGCGGAAGGCACCGCTCTCCAATTAATATGTTCTTGATAGAAAACTAATAGCTAGTTGGTCATTTTTCGTAATTATTTGACCCATATATTTACTGTCAATACCCTCTATGGGTTAGGTTAACTATTAGACACAGCCTGTGATTTTAATAGCGTTTAATTTGTAGAACCGCTAAGCTATTTAAAATGAATGAATGACCTGTAGTGTAAATTCACTATTGTATGATAGATTGTTTCTTAATCGTGACTAAGTAGATTGGTAGCCAACCGGGTATTGGAGTTTTTAGACCGCTTAAAGGCCACCGACTTGGTCTACCGACTGAAACAATCGCGACCGTCTGCTGATCGTGCCCTCCAAAGCAGCGTAACGCTCAGATAGAATTGTTACTTTCGGCCACCCATCATGCCACTGCTGGGCAAAGGCCTCTCATCTCACTGAAGATATCAGTACAGTGAGGAGGTTTAGGCTTAATCACCATGTTTGCCTACTGCGGGGTGGTGATCTCAAACCTTAGCCATATTTGAAAAGACGGAAACATGTTTTCGTTAGACCCGGGAATTAAACCCGAGACCACAGTCTTGGCAGGCTAGTGCACATGCCTCTAGACCACCAAGGCATTATCATATCAAGTATATGTACGAACAATTAATGAGTATCTCTTTGTTTGTTTAGATTGAGCGAGTAATGTGGCGAGTTCAATGTTACGCAACCAAGCTAATAATTTGACATGTGCGATACTTAACAGTTAACCGTACGTTAATATAGCAATAACAGTAGTCATGAATGTAAAATAAAGAAAACTTTGAATCCCATATGTTCAAACCTTACAATAACAGAATAAATATTTAAAAAGTAAACAGTTCCCCCGAGCTATAACTCACAATACACATTAAATCATTTGCCATTGAATTTACCTTATTTCCTTGTACCGAGCTACTCCACTTCCTTTTTCCCATGTAGAACACTCGCACACGTGTTTATTTATACCTTTAGATACATATTTATGAAATCCTTCCGACTCGTACATTATTTACTTTTTAATATTTTAAAAGTGTCTGCAGTGCGTAAAGGGAGCAATAACTGTATATTATTCCCCTCTATACGATGCCTTAAACGTTTGAAGTACGGTAACAGGTTGAAACAGATGCTTTATTAAAAAATAAAGCAAATCTATGGCCTGGTTTGAAGTGTGTTCGGAAAAATATGAGAAAAGTTACACTGTTCCTTTTTTGAGAGATTTTAATATCTACTCTGAAACAAGCACGTGCCCAATGGTTAGAGGAAATTGATAGTAATGTAGTGGAACTAATAATAAAGTTTACGGATAGTAGAAGTGTAAGCCTAGAATGTCTGGGCTAAACTGCTGCCTGTCTCATACCTGAAGACATCAGTACTGTATTTGCAAACACCACGCTTACCTACTCCGAGTTGGTGGTCTCAGATTCGAGACATTTTAATAATACAAACATTATACACTTCTCATTTATTTTACTACATCATGAGAATACGAATGCTAAACAGTAAGCATGGATATTTTATAAACTAAAACATTTAGTAAAGAAAAGAAAGTTCCAGTAACTTCACTGAGTACTAAAATGAGATAAATTCATAATTCAATAAACTTCACAATACAAAAAAGTAAGTAATCTTACATTGAAAACCACTCTCATACCAGGATTATATCAAAAAACACTATAAACTTTTTTCACCACCACAAAATAGTTTTCTTACTAACATTTTCCTCAAACAATCAAAATGTGTCAAAAAATATCTTCCTTTGTCACCTCTACGCACTAATCAAAAGATGAAAAGATACGGGCGTCGTAAATTCTTAAGAAAGTTTAACAAAAATTGACTTCCTCCGTATCATTGTTCAACTTTATTCAGAAAACAATCCATTTTCTTTGGAAAATAGATATTACTTCCGCTCGAGAGAAGCCCCGATTAATGGTTACTCTAAGTGTTGCCCCATTCTTTAGTATTACGTAATGCTAACACCCGTTATTGATGGACTAAAAATATCAGGCCGAGACACGATGAATTTCATTAAAATTAAAGTGGAGGAATTTGAGACGTCAGCCTACATTATTTCTCTCTAGGGATTTCGGGTAAACAAATATTGTTTTTGCATCGATTTTTAAAAGCTCCACTGTTTTTGTTGGCAAAAATATCGGGTTTTAATATCAACAATATTGATACTTCAAAGTTTGCAAGTGCTTTAAAGGCGAATGGTTAACAGCTGAACATCGTTTGGGGGAAAAACCTGTTTTCTACGGCATCGTTTAGGTTGGTTATTTCAATAGAATGTCGCATGTAAAATTACTCACTCTGTCACTCGCGTTCTTGTGCATTATTTAGCTTGCAACTTGTCCAACTCAATTGAGAAGACTTACCACGTCTTGCCCTAAATCTCGTCTCGGTCAAGAACTAGGAGACACAAACAAAGGTTCCCCTACACCTACAGCTCCCCATTATCACCACAGAAGTTCGAATCAATCATTGGGTAGTAACATCCGGTCCACATCTACCAGCGACATGATTCATTAACCTCGATATTTTCCTTTCAATACCGACTAAAAGCCAAGTTCGTAATGTCTAGGCGACAAAATAAAATATTAATGTAAGCAGCTTATTTTCCTTTGAGACGCAGTCGACGAGAACTTTGGTACAAATAACTTTTGTAGAAATATAAATATCAGATTTTTAATAATACGTTAAAGATGTTGTTGTTGCCACTAAGCATTTTTTGTTTATTTAATTAAGCAGCTGTGGTGACGTTCTTGAAATAGAAAAATGTCGAATATATAAGGAAAAAAATATCCCTAAAAATATAAGATGTCGTTAAATTCTCTATGATAACAATTGCCTGAACAATGATTTTCTTCGATGATAAATTACTCTCAGCAGCGACATCTGACCTCAAAAGACTTGTCATAATTATGATATGATATATTAGATTGCTGTGTTTGTATTGTCAGGTTATTAGTTCCAAGAAGAAAAATACAATTTGCGATGTTTCCATTTAGGAGTTTAGCAGGTAAGGTACTGATGTTCAACAAGATGAGTTTTCTAAGCGATATTTATGTCGTTGATATATCGTAGATGGCCCACATCATGAAATAATCGATAACTTCAGGAAATGGTCGCATTTCATGATATATCTAACTTAATTTGACCATATCATTGAGTTGTGAACGTTTTACGGTTTGCCAGCCACGATTGGTTGTAACGTCGTACGCCATATGTAAACAAAAAAGACGTGTGGCACTCGGGGACTGCCGCGGTAAAGCTATTGCATAGTAATTTTTTATATCACTAGATGGCGTTAGTGTGCTGAATGTCTGCATCGCGCTAACGTTGTGTTCTGGGCTTGTTCTGGGCATATACGTAGGCAATGTTTGAGGAGCGTGAGGTTTTTTCGTTACGGAATTTCTCTCAAGTAAATTCGAGTAGGTTAGTGGCCAACCCTGGGTCGTGTCATGAAAACCTACTTATATTATGGAAATCGACACTGTCACAGTAGATTCGGTTAGTGTTTTATGATATTGTTGTGAGAGGCCGCCATGTTGATATTAAACCAAACGCTTCCAGCGCCTCTGCCGGTGATTACTGTAACCATTTTACGATGTGATCAAATAATTTTGACCATTTCACGAAGTATTCGCTCATTTAGTTAAATATATCGACAATTTCTTATCATTGATCTAGTCAAGGCACATCATGATGTAGCTAATTAACAGTGATAAATGTCATGAAATGTGACAAACTATGATGTGGGCAAATCTACGATATTTATAATACCAGTACTCATATACGGTATGGTTGAATATGTTTTTCAAAGAATCCTTTATCTAATAAAGTTCAAGGCTTTCCTCGCTTACTAAGGCTATAAGCCTATAACGTTATTTAGTTTAAAACTTGGCTTAGGTTCCGATAACGAAGATTAGATAAGCACCACGTTCACTAACTACTAACTTTGAGACATTTGTAAAGTAATTATCGAACACTAGCAGCGCCCCGCGGTTTTACCCGCGTTGTACCTCTTCCCGTGGGAATTTCGGGATGAAAAATAGCCTATAACCTTCCCGTTGAATGTGGCTATCAATAAAAAAAAGAATTATTCAAATCGGTTCAGTAGTTTCTGAGATTAGCGCGTTTAAACAAACAAACAAACAAACAAACAAACAAACAAACAAACAAACAAACAAACAAACAAACAAAACAAACTCTTCAGCTTTATAATATTAGTATAGATACTCCCGACGGGGTAAGTCAATATAATCGCCAGTAAACGCAATCAACTCCAAATAAGTACCGATTAAATAAGCCAATCCTGTTAATAAGTTACGATCTCTAACGATACCGCTCTATAAACAACGAGCAACGCATCAATTCACTTATTTTGCGATTATTACTATCAGCGCTTGCCAAAACTCCAGGCGATTTGTGGCTAAACATGGCACATTTATGGCCGACAACAAATATTGGACGATGTTGCCGATGGAACGATCATTTAAGTACTCTGCTCGCTAATATATTAAAATACTAGCAGCGCCCCGGGGTATTACCCGCGTTGTTCCCGTTCCCGTGGGAATTTCGGAATGAAAAGTAGCCTATAACCTTCCCGTTGAATGTGGCTATCCATTACAAAAAGAATTTTTCAAATCGGTTCAGTAGTTTCTGAGATTAGCGCGTTTAAACAAACAAACAAACAAACAAACAAACAAAACAAACTCTTCAGCTTTATAATATTAGTATAGATTGAAGCGGAACCAGAATATCTTGATAAAGTGGCTGCCTTAGTGGACAATATAGTCGACGTAAGACTCGGCCATTATATCAATCTATATATAGGTATACATTTTTATTTTATATAAAAATTTGAGTTCTTTTTCAGCTTTAGTGCACACAATTAATGGAAGATACTTCCTCAAGCAAGAATATGAAAGCGAAGCACTAACCCAAACAAACTGGCGCGCAGCCTACCTCGGACCTAGCTCAAAGTCAGAAGAAATTAGCGTCAGGAAAGATAGCTGGCTTCAAGTCCAGAGTTATTGCTCTGGCTTAGTATTACAGTAGTAGCGTTCTTCGGTTTCATCCGCGCTTTACCTGGTTTTGTAAGAATCTATACTAATATTATAAAGCTGAAGAGTTTGTTTTGTTTGTTTGTTTGTTTGTTTGTTTAAACGCGCTAATCTCAGAAACTACTGAACCGATTTGAATAATTCTTTTTGTAATAGATAGCCACATTCAACGGGAAGGTTATAGGCTATTTTTCATCCCGAAATTCCTACGGGAACGGGTACAACGCGGGTAAAACCGCGGGGCGCTGCTCGTTTTAGGATAAAGTAAGTAAGTTCGATTCGGTTAGTGTCCAACCTTGGTGTAAGAGTTTTTTTAGTCCGCCTGAACGCCTCCGACATGGTCTGACGATTGAATAACCGAAGCATGGTAGCGCTCAGATTGAAATGCCGCTATCGTCCAACCATCCAAGGTGAGGCCGAGCTGCAGGTGGCATAACAATCGCATTGAGCTAAACATCGCTTAGTCAATGTGTGTCACGAAAATACACTTAAAACTAATAGCCATAGCGGATATAAAACATAAATTTCATTTAATCTGACAGGCAGCTTTTTAGATTTCAGATTTTCGCGATCAAACACTTCAGTATATTTATATAGACAGATAAGTTTGTGTATTCTTACATTAAACCTCACAGACCTCGCGTCCGTTAAACAACATAACTAAACCTAAGATAGCCAACCAAGCCTGAATATCAAACACAGGTTAGGCAGTAAAAAATACCCAAAAAAGTTGTTAGCATAAGTAAATTCTGTACATAAACCTTGATTATACAATTTTGCATAATATTTATGTTTTTAGCTAAAAGCTAGGATTACGTTCCGCTAACAAAGTCGCGTATTTTCATTTAAAAAAATTGTACTGTTTTATATTTCTATTTCAAGATCTTCTCTATTTCATATTAATGGAAAAGTTCTAATGAAATAAAGTTCTCAACATATACCACATAGACTACAAGTTGCGCACTGTTTCATATGAATCACTATGGAATTGATCCCGAGGCGACACCACGGCTCACAGTTGCCGCAAGCAGCGACCGCAGACAACAATTCAAATTGCTTCATATAAACGTGTCTTGTCGCCTGCAGTTTTTAATTGAAAATTGCAGTACTCTGTCTGTAGTCTTGGCCCTTAGGCGTATCTAATTAAGCCTTTTTGAATAGAAAAAACTCAAAATAAATTTGATCGTTTGATAGATTTGTCAACGTTGGTAATAAAGTGAATAAGAAAGATCTTCCAAAGTCAAAACAAACATTTTAATATGAAAGCTTTCTGCTACGAAATATAATAATATTTCAAAGAAGAATTTGCTCTGAGTGCGATCACCTGAAAACGTGCTGCGCTACTCGGAAGAACATTGAAACAGTATTCCTGTGGAATAGTTTATAACAAAGACTGGAGTTTATTTTTCTAACCGACTGAATAAATTAGTATGTGAAGTTAAAGTTCGGCATTAGTTTAAAAAGTATGAGCTTTTTTCTTCAAACGTTATTAATTAATACACGTGCTTTTTTAAGAAAAAACAAAAGAACGTCTGTGCTCTCGGAACATTCTATTAACACACATAACGTTTAATTTGGAAAAGCCCACAAAGAGTAACGATGTCGTGAATGGAAGTCAAAGTCGAAGCAAACTTCAAGACACTATTTATAAATTCAAATACAAATGTTATATGAAAGTGAAAGGTTTAGCCATGAAATTCCTTTACTCGGCTCTGAAAAAGTAAAATAAGTTCTATTGATGGATTTGTCATGATAAAATCCTTGGATTTACTCAACTCTTGCCTTATATAACTAACTAACTGCGCCCCGCGGTGTTACCCACGTTGTACCCGTTCCCGCGAGAATTAGGGAATAAAACTTATCCCACGTGTTCAAAACTAAAAAGTCTATTACTGTACCCTCTTGAACGTGGCTATTCAATTCAAAAATAATGATATATTTGTATCCGCCTGATAGTTCAAGAGATAAACGCGTTCTAACAAACAAAAAATCGAACTTTGTGAATGAATATTAGTACGGAATAGATAACAAACTTACTTCCCAACAAACGTTAAATAAATAGCCCCAAATTTCAGTTACCAACCTCTTATCGTTTTATCTACTAACATTAAGCTACACGTAGTTCAGTCTACACAGGTTTATTATTTTAGTAAACTACGGTACACAACGGCAAGGTATTGAGCTTCCTACGCAATTATCCGGCTATTTCGCTAGTGTGAACAGGCACATGCATGCATATGCAAGTGTTATGATAATCCGTACGCGGAGGTATGAAACACAGGTGCGCATTGTATACAAAACGACCCATTTTTGACGGTCATAATACTGTGTCATAATATGACCACGTGATTATGTGACTTGAATATATTATATTTAATTTTGTATTTCGAATGGGTTTGGAATTTGTAGTATTTGAATTTGTGATGGTTTAAACTGATTTTAATGCTAATACACTCTCGTCGAAGTAAGACGAGTTCGAATTGAATTTTTGATACTTGTTTGTACTTGTTCACTGCAGTACTGTTATTACTGGTGTGAGGTTTTAGTTATGACTAGCAGCGCCCCGCCGTTTTACCCGCGTTGTGCCTGTTCCGGTGGGAATTTCGGGATGAAAAATAGCCTTTAACCTTTCCGTTGAATGTAGCTATCTATTGCTAAAAAATATTCAAATCGGACTGTTAATTCCCGAGATTACCTCGAACATACAAACAAACAAATTTTACCTCTTTATAATATTATAAGTATAGATTACATACTTATTAATTTTCTTTGCTGTATTCATAACTTCATCAATCATTTTCTCTGCAGTAGCATTAATGCAGACTTGTCACTATCTGTTAAATGACAAAGATTCCTGTTAAATGGTCATAATATCAAATAACCATCCAAAAAACCGACCTTTATCAGTAGTTTCAATACAAATTGATGCTATCTTTTTGGAATAATTGAAAAAAAATATCGTTGAAAAAATTAAATTGAAACCTACGTATATTCTCTACGAAGGTTTTGATTGAATCAAAACATGTTATTTCTTTTTTTGTAGTCTACATTTTCTTAGAAAAAACCCTTAGTTTTCTAAGAAAATGTAACTAGAAGAACTTACTACTCGTAGTATGTCTTTATCAAAAGAAGTTCGCTATTTACATTATGAAAACAACTCCACGATACTAATGACAAATGATCACATCACTATGAATATCCAACGCTTATTGAGTTGACGTTAGACCAGAGTGAAGCGTTGCTTTACAATACAAATTGGCTATTAACTCGTCGGCAAGGTGGCCTATGATCTTGATCTCCGAGATTGTGAAAGCATTCTACTGTTAAATTGTCGATGAGTCGATGTTACTAACACGTGTCAGCTGTTAGCTTATGTACCTATTCTTCCCGATAGATACTGACTAGCCGCGCCCCACGATGTTAGCCGTTCTCGCGGGAATTTCGGAATAAAAAGTCTCCCATGTATTATTCTAATGTATAACCTATATTACTGTAAAGTTTCATCCAAATCCGTCCAGTAGTTTTTTCGTTAAAGAGTAACAAACATACATACATCCATTTTCACAAACTTTCGCATTTGTAATATTAGTAGGATAGGATTCGTTATACTTCACGATAGATACTTATTGGTGCGACCGCACAACCTATAGATATGTATAGTTAGTGTAAAAAACATGTTTCTTTTCTGCAATGGCATAAGATTCATTCATTTATGTCAATGGTCAATCAACCCTAGTGTCGGAGTTTTTAGATTGCCCAAAGGCCTCCCGACATGCTTTAACCGACTGCTTAACATGCCTTCTGAAGCACGGAAGGGCTCAAATAGAAATGCCACTATCGGGCACCCATAAGATAAAATGGTGTACAGATACTTTGATTAAACACAAATCATCAAGTCAAGGCTTCTATAGTGTCATTTTTGGTATCAATATCAACATAATATTTGGCACTTAAAAAAATATTTCTTAAAAAAATTTTGACCTATATTGATATTGCAAAATGAACAATAAAGCCCTTGAATGGCTTTCAAAACCATTTTCAACTTAACCCGTTAATTGTTATAGCATCTCAACTGTAATTAATCGTTTTTTGTTCAAAATCCGATTAAATATTTTCCTAACAATTTATCGACGAGCTTTGTTCTCTCGGAGCAGTAAAAACGCCTTCAGCCGTGGAGAAGGTAAATCCATCATTCTGTAATCGATTGCTCGTTCAAGAATACCTAATTTTCCATACAATGTAAAACATAACCCACAGGCAACGTATTATTATTCTGTACCTATGTTTCGTGCGGTTTACTAAGAATTTCATAGCGCTTTTGTGTTCCACAAGGGTTAAATTTTGTAGAAAAGCGCAGGTATTTTTTGAAAGGAAAATAATGGTAGTTAGGTTTAATGGGGAAGAAATATTGCGAATTGAATTGTAAGTGGTTACGTGTGAAACTATATTGTATTGGGAAATCGTATTTTATTTTAGTTTTAGATTTTTTGAAAAACATGCATTTTAGGTACATGGTTTACATGTAACATTACTTTTACCATAATATAAAAAATCTGTAGAATTTTTTATCATATCTTTTTATTTTATTACATTAGTTATTAGTTAAATTATTTAAATTACATGTCGGGAAATCAACAAAATATGCTATGATATGAACCCTACGTGGAGGTTTATGGCCAACCCTTGTGTATGTACATATGTATACTTTGTATGTATGCGTCATAATGATTTGAGACAAATACACTCTAATTATCAATAAACGTGATATACTCGTACCTACATACAGAACTAATTCATACACGGTTTGTTAGAACAGACTAAGCAAATCGTCAACTTGTATTATGGAGACTAACTAACTGAAACTAGGAATTATGACAATATATAGTTAGGAGTCTCAGTACCTATTATTATCAAGTATCTTCAGTACTAGTTTGCCGATTGTAGACAAGACCACATTTTGTAGAGGAAACCTACTAACCAAGAAACAGAGAACAATTTTATTTCATACAACCTTGTCTCATTAAACCTCTACATAGTAAGTTGTTTTCACAAAATTGCCGGAGACAAAACACTGTTTCCTACTATTTCCGCTATCAGCCTCACCAGCCAGGAACTTCACAAGAAATAACGGAGAAACAAAGAAACTGTGTAATGATATTCATAGAGCTGGCTCCGTCCTGGAAAACTTACATTTGAACCAAAACCGAGGATTTAATTAGTAAAGATGAGAAATTGTTTCAGCCCTTCCGAGTCTATGTTCTGCGTAGTCTTAGAGAGCTTATTTCTCGCTTCAGACTACAAATACATACAAATTATTTATTTACCAAAATCTAAACCTAAAGGCATTTGTTTTAAATTGGACTGAGTATTGTATAGCTGTCATGGTTGTATTTTGAAGATATATAATTACAATATGGTATGAAATATAATTACAATATGGTATGAAAATTAAATATGGATCAAATTTGAGGATCAAACAAAATGAACATTGTTAAGATTGAGTATGTTTTTTGTAAATCACTGTCGCTGTCGCTGCTCTGTGGGATTCCCTAAAGTTCCTAATATTTGATTCCTTCAGATAAATGATGTGATTGTGATGTGTCCATATAATCTACCCGCATTAGGCAAACGTGGTGATTACATTTTGCCGTCCTCAGTGTACTGATATCTTCAGTGAGATGAGAGGCCTATGCCCAACATTGGGTCATTACAGGTTAATACTTTACTAATACTTTAAAATGTTTATCTCATGGACTCTAATATTATTTGCCTATTTTGTTTATTTACGTAACTGTCATTTAGTAAAGTTTTTTCATCAGTTTATTTAGAGGGATGTGTCTTGTGCGTCTTGGGACGTATTAACAAGACGTTTCGGGACCTCTACGAAACTTGGAAATAGTTTGTGGAAACTTCAAAATTGTTTGCAAACTCGTGCTGGCAAAATGAACGGAAAATTGGAATCACAAAGTAATGCACTAGTGAGATATTCATTTAAATTGACGTTTTTGAACGGCGTTGCCAATGGAATGTTTTGTTATTTGGTAGTTTGTTGCAGTTTAGTCATGTATAGAAGAAATTATCTTCAGAATTATTAAATTAAGAAGATAGATTAACTATTTAAGGTTCGTTTTCGGTAGCGACTGCAGTAGCAGGCAGTAACTGCTGACCACAAGCACCACTACGTTTCTATAAATCTCTATAAAACTTCGAGCGTAGCGACACTGCTACTTGCGGTTGGCAGTTTCTGCCTGCAGCTACAGTCGCTACCGAAAACACACCTTTAAAGCTGCACGCAAAACTCTTGCACGCTGTTCCTTCAATATTAGTACATACATATAAGCAAGCGAACGATCGGTGGTTCCACCCGATATAATAGATGGCGCAAGTGTGAAATTGTGTAGATCGCGCCTAAATTATTTTCCCAAGCATATAAAATCAACTATTTTCTTTTTACATTTGGAATACGGTAAGAAATAAGATTGTACGTGAAGACAAAATACTTGTTGTAGCTACCTCTATACATATGTGTATGGCACAGGCGTAGGTATAAAGCCATCTGAAATTGAAGATTTGCGTAGAGTTGTCTAGTAGAGAGCTGAAGTGTACTACGATTATTTTTAGCCCCTGAACGCAAAAACAGCAATCTGTACTGTATGTCAAACTATATTACTACAATCTTGACTACTCTGGGCGGCGGATTATACATTCTTAATTTCATTTAGCGCCTTAATAACATGTTTAATGAACAAATGTTCGTTTTAAATAGTGTTCTATTTTGTAAAATTTAAAACACAGTTTTTAATGAACCGGTTTTGTTTCCTAAAACGTATTTAGGTACTTAATAGATTTAAGAATTCTTGGGCTTTACGCTAATAAAGGTAAAAAGGAGGTAAGTTCAAGAAGATTAGTGGTCAACCCTGATGTCGGAGTTTTTAGACCGCCTCCAGGCCTCGGTCATGATCTAACCAGATTGAAATAACCGGGACCGACATTTTAACGTGTCTTCCGAAGCACGTTAGAGCTCAGCCAGAAATGCCTCTTACGGCCACCCATCCAAGTAGGGGCCGAGCAGCACAATGCTTAACAATAGCATGAGTCAACATAGCTTAGCTAATCTACGCTATGAGCGCTACAGCGCTAACTCTTCAGTAGAACAACACTTGAATACGTCTTGTCTACACAGTTAGACAGTCGTTTACGTTTGTTCCACAATGTTTAAATCAAACAAAACGCTTAGACGAAAATACTACACAATATGAAGGAAGTTCTCATAGTAAATTCATGACATCTGAATGTTAGTTCGTTGTTATATTTAGATCCATCTTCTGGCCAACATTTCTAACAAAGCCGCTGTAACATGCCTTGTTTACACTATTCAATAGTACGAGACTTAAAACGGTATTTGTGTTTTAGTTACCTTTGTGTACTAGGCTTAAGGGCCAAAATACAGAGTCGGCAAATACGGTGCTATTTTGCTGAAGAGAAACTTGGTAAGGGACGAAACATATGACTTTTTATGTAGTTTCACATTGCTCAAAGGGTAAATTGAAAATAATAAATGTAAACACAGTTAGTAACTAAGTTCCTGTAGGTTCGTGGCCAACTCTGGTGTCGGAGTTTAAAGACCGCCTCAAGATCTCTGATATAATCAAACGATTGAAATAACCAGGATTAACAAAATTCAAAGTAAAATACACTTAAATATTTGACTTCAGTGTGCAAAGTAAGATATTGTAAAATTCCTTTTAAAATCTAGTTTCATGATATGTGAGGTAAAATTTTGTGATGTTATTTTACATTCAAATCGATTTCCTCTATGATTCGTACATATTAAAATGTTTCAGTAAATTGACAGAAAATACCTATATAACTAAAAACCAATTTAAATTGTGTCTATCTAATCTACATTTCAACAACGACCAAAACGGTCAGACAGAAAAACTCAACCTTTTGTTTTCACAAATAAAATTTGAATCAACCTAAACACGTTTAAATTTAAAACTGTCCTAAAACTTTGTTCACTTGTCTGCCAAACTGTCGTAGCCAAAGGTTTATTATCCCTGGCTTTGTTTGAAGAAAATGAAGAGACTAATTACTGCGGTATCCTTCGTTGTCCATAACGTTGTGATGTATCTATTTATTTGTGTGATACGGGTATGTTGCGAATTATATATTGAGGTTTACAGATTTTGTGATTCTCTAGTAATTAATATAAAATGCTCACTTTGTATTTGCTTGTTTTTTCCTTTTGTACTTTTAAATAATATTTGGTAAAATTTCTAAAATAGGTCACAATGAGAAGCTGTATTTTTCATAATCACAATCTTAAATTGATTATGAAAAAAACTGTTTGGAATTAAGCTCTTGGAAATCATCTGTTTGGTCACAAAATCATCAAATATATAAAATTTTGTTTTTAGTATTTGTCACGAACAATCTGAGCGAGCGCTAAAATTTTAATACATCACATTCACAATAAAGGACAAAGTATGCAATGGCATGTACACATACGTAAAATAATAAAACAACTACATCTATGCAACTCCGTACCTTCATAAGGAAGAAATTACCAAAAAGTTAGTAAGTAACTTATATATACCCAAAAACTCTCTATTCCGTAAACTTCATAACAACTCAACAGATGGTAAACGTAAGAAATACTAGAAAAGAAATTAAAATAAACCTTTTGTCCAGCGAACTCAAAGAAAAGTTTAAAAAGAATGATAAAAAGTTCAAGGGAGAAGTAACAACTTGCAAAATTGTATCATAACTCGTCTCATAACCGAGGTACGTGGTACAGATGTAGCCCACTTACTTGAGGGTAAAGTCATAAAATGCTCATATAAATACTTTGAATAATATCTCATGGGAAAGATTTTATGTTACAGAGCAGAACATCGGTTATTTTAAGTATTTTTCCCACACCTTTCAATATTGTATTTATTTATATGTATTTTAAGTAAAAACAACAAAATTTTGCTAACAAATTGAATAGCTTTTACTAGAAGTTGGATTTTACACGTAAATGCAAGTTCACTTCAATACAACACAGCAGCACAGCACTTACTTCCCTCCTGAACCAGGTGAAACAAGGTTAATAAACTCTCTAGCAGGAAGTCAAAGGTGTCTCTAACTTGTAAAGAGGTACCTATCTACATCTGTGCCGGCACAATAAACTTTGATTGGATAGAAGCGGGAACTGACCGAACAATGTTAAAGTTACGTTTTAATTTGATGGCAAAATTAGACCTCGGATGTTAAACACTTTACGCCCGTCAAATGCTTCCTAAGTAGAGATTTAATTAGTGATTTTGACATGTTATGTAGGAAATATTACGTCAATTAGTAAAGTATGGATTTGGTTAATGTTGCTGAGTGCGCCAGTAAGTGAAATATATTACAAAATATTTTTTGATAGGTTGGTGCCAATAAGTAGTAATGTACATTATGTAAAGGCTTTATGCATGCTTGCTCCGACTGTGACTATAGTATATTTGGGAAAGCTCGGCTATTGGCTAGGCATTCGGAAAGCGGATAGTTGAATAATATTCAAAGTTGACAAAATGGAATCTTCTAGCTATTACTACTGAGTGTTAGTGTAATATGTGTTAGTGTCAGTTAGTTATATATTAAAATCCAAGCATAGAACATAGGTTGAGTAACAAACCGAGTATGAATTTGTCTCAAACTCAAACGTCAAAACCCTACTTTTAATGATGAATATTAAGCTCTCTGTCATATTCGTCTGTCTGAACAGACCTTTACAGAAGCTGTGAATGTTTAAACGAAACGTAAACAATAAAATGTTTCATGTTTGGAATATTACAAGCCACATTTACTACAATCCAAGACGCTAACCCCACTTCAGTCCAACTAAACTTCAAGTCACATCTTGAACTGCAATAATTCAAACTCTACTCGTAAAACAACTGTCTAAACTCAAAACCAATAAAAAGAAGTAACATATAAACATTTCGATATAACATTTTTACTGAAGAGAATCGGTCAGCGTATGTGTTTTATAACTGCGGTACTGAAATAGTTTATACGTCACACAGAAATGGACTATGAAGTTTTTATTGCTTTTTCAAAATGGTTATTTAAATGTAAGTAACACTAGAGTGTAAACAAGACTGTAGTTAGACTGTCTTTTGGAGTATGAAAATATAAAGAGGACTGCACACTACAGACAAGACGTCTTACAGACAGTTTAGTCTGGAAGTTTCTATTGTTTGTTCGATCATGGCGTTCAAACTATATGTGTATATTATATATAACAACTATCTAATAAAACATGATGTATAATCAAAAAGAATTTTGTATTATGTGGACGAGTTATTTTAGCAAACTTTATACGACTATAACATGCTATTTATGCCTAGACTCAACAATTTGTACTGATAGTTGTAGTTGATAGTCTTTAGACTACTTTGCTTCGGTCGAACACCGCACCGTGTTAAACCCGTTTCCTAAAAATCATTGGGATGAAGAGCAGCGTTAATCTCTTTCTCTCAAATGCGACAACCAAATCAAAAAAGAACATTTTTAAATCCGTCTCCAAAGATTCCAAACAAACAAACATTCCAGCTCTATTGTATAAATATTTAGTCATACAATATACTCGAAGAACTAAACAAAGAAACTGTTTAATAAATAGGTACGTGGAAACTTACCGGAACAATGACCCAGTTTCCTTATAATAAAATATTTTAGCAAACTTAATAAGAGTCTCGCATTATCCCACACTTCCCTCCTGAGGTTTACCAACTTGCGGTACCTCCTCTTGATATAAACTATTCATTTCCCCATTCGACTACTTTAAAATCTATTTGAAAGTACGAAGTTTCAATATAAAATAACTTTGCTTACAGAACTGTGAACAATTTGAGCAAATTTTTGCTTGTTTTTTAAGTTTAGTTGTTTAAAACATCGATTTTTATAGTTGTTAAAATTATTGAGCATACCTTGTTTAGTCTTTTATATCATTTACCATGTATCATCTTCTCTGTACAAATAATATCTTTAGTAAGATGAGAGGCCTTTGCCCAGGCAGTGGGACATTGCAGGCTAATTATCCTTTTATTTCATTTTTGTATACTACATGTGGACTTTTAAGGTAAATACTATCTGAATCTGGTTTTTTTGATAAACTTCCTTCAGTTGGGAAGGCATCTAATATTCGATTAATTAATCTACTCGTACATACTCGTAATTAAAAGTAAATAAGAGTTTAACTCCTTATAATATTGAAATTCGTTAAGTAAAAGCATGAAGGCAGCAAAATGTAAGCATCTTATAATTATATTGTGAGTGTAAGCAACCTTGGTATTCTTGTCTTCATTTCGGTCTTCAATTATTCAAACAGGTAAAGAGGATCTAACTCTTGGAGATTTTTACTTTGACTCGGTTACCGTGAAATCTTAACTTGACGGTTTTACCAAAAACATATTACATTGAGATGTTTCTAAATAAGTGTTGGATTTTTTTCATTGTGGAGAGGAAAGTAATGGAATGAAAGAATATTGGTGGGTGCGTGTGTAAGTTTGTGTATATGGCTGTATGATTGGGTTACTTATTCAATTCAATTCAATTTATTGTTCAATAAAATGGGTACAGGGTATTTACAAGGTGTTATAGTAATACGAGAACAGCCACGTTTCACCATGGAGGTATATGAACTTTTAAAGGTTGGTTACCATACATATTAAATATTAACAACTTAAATACTTAAACAATTAAAACAAATACTTAAACAATTCAGGGATAACAATTATTGGACGGAGAGTAATCAAGTTAAGTTAAATAAAAAATAAAAATAAAAACAATAATAATAAAAAACAATAAAAAGTATTTCTTATTCTAATAAATAATCATTAATTGAGTAATAACACTTAGATATTAAATAAGTTTTCAGTTTTTTCTTAAATAAACAAATTGACGTTATATTTTTGAGATCCTTTGGTAGTTTATTATATATTACAATACTCATGCAAAATATGCTATTGTGAAATTTGGTAGTCCTACTGGGTTTAATACTGAGCAAATCACTTTTCCTACTACTCTTCACCTTATCATATGTATGTATGTTGGTTTTAACTAATAGCGCAGCTTCGAGAATGTATAGAGAGGGGAGAGTTAAAATGTTTAGTTTTTTGAAAGAATCAGTACATGAGTCTTACTTATGTATTTACTAGTGTTTTTAAAAGCCTAGTATCATCGCAAACTATTATTTAAGCAACGTAAAAGATACCATACAAAACGCGTGTGACAACTTAACAACTGAAATAATTTCATGAGACAATTAAAATAGGCTCGCTATATTTATTTCTCTGCTAACATCCTACACTATTTATGCAGCCATAACCATATTTAAACGAAAGCAACCTTGCTACGAAACGTGCAATATTCACAAAATTACACGCAACTTAAATTAATTCACCAACATAAAGTCCTATTTAGAATAAGCTAAAAGCAATTTATACTCATTCGTATTGCCAGTAGGTACGCAAAACGAAATACGTACATATGGTGTAATGACATAAACTTTGGCGGGAAGTTTTGACAAATGGCAACACATCAGTACGCTGTCAAAGTGTTGCGAGCGGGAAAATTGTCGAGCGCTTCTGACGTCATAAGTTAACCGTCTCGAAGATGAATGCGTTGCGTTTGTAAATGCAACGTTGAAAAGTTCCTAGGAAGCGAAGAGAGCAATGTATGCAATACATGGCAATACTTTGTGGCTATACAGTTTTGTGTTATCAAACATTGCAATCCAGAGTATTTTAAGAGAAATATGGTTAAGTGTTCCATGTCTCGCGTAGGATAAATATAGGTTTACATTTTGCTGTTTATGATTTAAGGGGTGTAGTTTACCCACTATATATGTCAAAGCAAAACTATCCGTTTTATGCAACCTGCACTGAAAATATTTCGCCATTATAAAATCTACAACTAGCATTTTAATATAAGCATTATTACAAGTAATTTAAAAAAATATTGTATGTTTATTGTATTTCCAAAAACAACTATGGTATTTTTTCTCTAAAATTATCATTTCAAATTAAAATCTTGTTTAACAATACGAGTATCAGTCGTTTTCAAATATTTTTCAAACTCTCATAATATGTTTTCTTTCTCTTCTTACTAGTTAATTACCTAGAAAATGCCCATACATTTTACATTAAATCGATCCCATGCTAGTGAAAAATAGTTCTTACGTAAATGATATATAAACTAATGTGACCATAGGATAAAGGATTACGTAATTTTTTAAAGAAAATTCATCTAATATTATAAATGCGAAAATTTGTGAGGATGTATGTGTGTGTGTTTCACGCCAAAACTACTGAACAGATTTGGATGAAAATTTACACACAGCTATACCTATATAACTGTAAATTTACATCAGTATAATATATGAAATACATTTTACCCCGAATTTCTCCCGCAAACGGGGACAACGCGGGTAAGACCGCGGGTGTGGCTAGTTATATTTAATTAAAATATGATAGGCGTAGGATTATAAATAAAAATGGTCAGTAAATTAAGTAACTACTGTCTGAAAGTCAATCAAATTGGCCATTAAATAATTGACATAAACAATAAAATGTCAAAAAAAAAGACGTGTGGCACTCGGGGACTGCCGCGGTAAAGCTATTGCATAGTTATTTTTTCTATCACTAGATGGCGTTAGTGGGGAGCGTTAGGTTTTTTTTCTATCACTAGATGGCGTTAGTGGGGAGCGTGAGGTTTTTTCGTTACGGAATTTCTGGATTCGGTCCCCGCGCTCAAGGCCCGCGATAGAAGCTATGCAATAGCTTAAAAATCACTCATAAACCTCTCAAAAATAATTTTACTCTGAGTGCAGCATCAAATGTTATTATTCGTAAAATTAACAATTTTATTGAACTCAAACAACCCTTAAACTGCCAATATCAGATTTAAAATGAATGAAATTAATAAATGTGCCAAAAAAGTACAAACAACTGAAAATAATTGAAAATGGAACGCGTTGCAACAAATAATCAATTTGGCTTCGTTAAAAAATGTCACGGATGCAGTGATGTCTAACGATCTGGATTACATTTTGCAATAATTCCAGTCCAAAAATTATTTGATTGAAAGTGATAAACCGTAAGTACTATCGCTTGTTCAATATTTTCAAAAGTATTTATTTAGGAAATATTTGACGAATATACATATACGACTTTTTCAATATTAAATGATTCATAGTTAAAATCATATTATGTCTATTTATATAACAAAACTTTAGACCGATATTAGATAGTACATTACTTTTGATATCATATTAAAATAGACATAACTTTCAGGGTGATTTTCCACCAGAGTTTTGCTATGCTACGTGGATACCACTATAACTATTCTACCTCTTTTTTTACAAAAATTAGCACCCACCTTTAAAAAAGAAAACGAATTTGCCTTAAAAAATTAAACTGTCCTGCCAATGTCAACTCTTCAGTTTATTTTAACAATTCATATATCTATACTAATATTATAAAGCTGAAGAGTTTGTTTTGTTTGTTTGTTTGTTTGTTTGTTTGTTTGTTTGTTTGTTTGTTTGTTTAAACGCGCTAATCTCAGAAACTACTGAACCGATTTGAATAATTCTTTCACTGTTAGATAGTCTATTTATCGAGGAAGGCTATAGGCTACATTTTATCCCGAAATTCCCACGGGAACGGGCACAACGCGGGTAAAACCGCGGGGCGCTGCTAGTAATTTTATAAAGAGTTTAGTCTTCAAAATGCTAATGTAGTGTCCCGTAAAACCCTAAAACCATAGTCATAAGAGTTTTAGACAAGTGTGGCTCACCGAGCAAAGTGGGTGGATATCTTTACTGAATATTATTCATGATGAAGCACCACTGTACCGGAACGATTATGTACGAACATTACCGAACACCTAAACTTAGAAATATGAAACTTTAGAACCGTATTTTCATATATAGTGGAGGTGTTTTAGCTAACACCGGTATTATCTGGTTATGGTAGTGTGTGGAGACAGAATTAATATAATAAAAGACTAGCAACGCCCCGCGATTTTACCCGCGTTGTGCCCATTCCCGTTGGAATTTCAGGATAAAAAAGCCTTTAACCTTTCCATTGAATGTAGATATCTATTAGGAAAATAATTATTGAAATCGGAATGGTAGTTTCTGAGATTAGCCCCTACAAACAAACAAACAAAATTTACCTCTTTATCTTCTTCTTCTTATCGAGTGGATGGTCAACTTGACCAATCCTGGTGTCAGAGTTATAGAGCCGCCAAAGGCCTCTGACATGATAATAGATAACCATACATATCTTCAATATCCATAGAAGAAGAATGTCCATAAATGTTACGGTATCTTCGTCTTAAATTGAACTAACTGCAAGTTTTCACGTTGAACTGAGCTTTGATGCGAAATCTAAGCACAAACATTAAAATAAGTTAAAGTTAAGTTCAAGTTGGTTCAGTTGGAAGTTACTTGTGAAAATTCAGTGTTCAATGTTCGATGCATTTATTGGAACGTGTTTGATTCTGATTATATATTGGGGCATTGAGTTTTTAACAAAGAGTTGCTAATAAACTACATTGGAAAGCAAAGGAAAACCACTTAGAGTTGGCACAAGACCACGCAAAAAATAGTTTCCAGAATTTTCCACATTCAAGAGGTAAGTAACGCCTCGGTGGTGGGTTCAAATCCCGGGTCGAGCAAATACATGTTTCTTACTTTTCAAACATGGCTGGGTTTGGAATCACCAACCCGCATTAGGCAAGCGTGGTGATTGCGCCTAATCCTCCTCACTGTAGTGATATCTTTAATGAGATAAGAGGACTTTGGGAAATTATAGGCTAATACTTTGGGAAATTATATTTAAGAGGGAAGTTCTAGTAGGTTAGTGGCTAAACCGTGTGGGAATTTTTTGACTGCCAAAAGTCCAAAGATATGGTTGAAACAACCGACAATTTAACGTGCCCACCGTAGCACGAAGCTTGAGTTAAATAATTTGCTACTTTTGAAACAGAATTTCTTATAGTTTTCCTATAATCTATACTAACGCTCAAATAAGAAGATAACACAAGTAAATCCGAGAGCGCTCCTAATATAAATTACTAGAAATAATCAAACATTACTTTGCTTAACCTGCCACGAACATTTACTCAGTAAAACAGAAATTACTATTCGCTCCATAGTTTAATAACCAAATAGCAGTCACAAGGCTAATAACAGAAATCGCTCGTCGTAATACAAATTGGCCGGTCGGTGCCGCGGGCCTCATCATTTCCGCCCCCGATTGCCCCTAATCCTGACGTGGAAATGACTGCAATATTCTCTTATTTATGTTCCTCCGTCTCATTGATGAAGCAGAACTTTTTCCTATATTAATCGGCGGAGAGGAGAGAAAATGTTGGGCATTCTTGAACTAGCTGTTCTCTGCGGTTTTAGCTGTGTTCTCGGGAGAAAATTTTATTATTAGTTATTTAATATAGGGCTGATTTATGATAATTATTTTTAGGTTATAAATTGATTATACTGATATTCATTTAACACGATTTGTGATATGTGTTACATATATTGTTTATACAATTTTCATTTTTAAATAAGCTTAATTTTGCCTAATCCAATAGACCGCACTCAGTTATAATAAGCTTTGTGACTTTTTACTCAAATATACATGTATCACATAACACAAATAACACAGCATATAATCGTACATCAAATTGTGCATCCAACCCCTGATGAGAACACATTTGATTAATGAGTGTGCAAAATACCGTGACAAAATATTTCGATGTAAAACGTCTGCCCCAGAATCTGCTAAAATATGAGAATGAAGCTAGAAAATATGACAGTCATAGAACGGTCCTCTCAGCTCCAAACATTTTGCAACAAAATTAGATGCAAAGCAAGAATAGTGCATATCGTGCAATTCTCCGTTTATATCTACAAGTGTATACGTGAGACACAAATTGTGTTTCTTTAAGGTCTGTGTTTATTCAACAGTTCACTATAATACATTTCAGAACTTACATTTCAGATTACTTTTTATTACTTTTATAAAACTTATAGAAATTTCTCTATCTATTCTTCTCTTCCAAACAAATATAAACCATCTCAACACGAAAAGTAAAAATCTGAAATCTCGTACTGAACATTCCAAGTAGCAGAATAATTACTGTGACAACAACGGTTGAAATACCCTCTAAAAACTTATGAGTAACTTAAGTTTCTACGCACAGCCAACACTGCGTTTGTTTCTACACAAAGTTCGTGCGTAATTGTTTTGTATATGGGTACTAATGTCAAACATTTCCTAAGGGAAACACTCAAAGAGTGCAAATTTGTCAAGCGCCAACCAGGATACGGTACTGCGGAAATTAGTTCATGACCCATATCGATCTCCTCGATACGAGAGCTGGGTGGCAAGTGTAGGAAGACTTTCCACTGGAAATTCGTAATATAACCCAATTGAATCATTTGAGTAGATAACCATACAAACCTTATTTACATGAATAAATTGTTGAATGCCATTTGGATGGAAATACTTTAGAGTACACAAAAACTCTGTCATAATGTTGTTATTTTCAAAATTGAATGAAGCGAAATGTCAAAATACACTTTGAGAGCACGCGTGCTCTGGATTATTTTATATTGGGAATGTATAAATAACATGTCGGTTTACTTGATGTCTGAGTCTCAGTAAATACCGAAATAGTAGGTACAAACTAAGGATAGCTTTAATACTAAAGAAAAAGTAAGTTCGAGTAAGTCAGTGGCCAATCCTGGTGTCAGAGTTTTTAGACCGCCTAAAGGCCTGCGATATGATAAATCGATTGAAACAACCGAAACCGACAGATATTACGTACCCTCCGATGTACGGTAGCGTCCAGATAGAAATGCCTCTATAATATTGTGTTATTTTAAAAAATAAATTGGCGGGCTGTGAGCGTCATTCATCTTTGGCGCCCCAAGGCTTTTGAAGGTTTGTTATAGTTACATAATTATGTTGGATATCGGACGGCATTATTGCAACGAGTAATAATGACGAATTTAGTGAAATGTAATGTGTGTAACATCGTAATCGACGAAATGCTGTCGTATATTCAAAATAAGTTGTCAGTGATTGATGAAGAAACCCTAACACGAATATGTATTTCGTCCTTCACTGGAGATGAAATTAAGAAATCGAAATCACTGTTGTTTGATTCTATTCCATCTGACTTGCGGAAGATATCTAGAAAAAGCAAAGGCAAGGAAGAAAGGGATCTGGCAGACATCGTAAGTCTATTCAAAACAGCTGAGCCAGATGTGATTCCTGTTTTTGTGGCAAGACAGCTGGAGAAATTACCACCGATTACTTTTGATCATCTTGATTGCACGAAGCTACTAAAGGATATTACTCGACTGAAGGCCGATATGGAAGATATAAAGTCGACTTATGCGACGTGTGACGAGCTTTCAAAACTCAAAACAGAGTTTCTTCAATATCAAACGGATTCTCTGCCGCCGTCGCCCCCTCCCGCGACGCCTCTCAATGTAAATAAAAAACGAGGAGCGTGGATGTTGGATAGTGGACCTGTAGGGATGACTCATGTTCCTATCTCTTCCCCAAATAAGTATAAGGATGCAGAAAACTCACAGGAACAGGAGAATAACTACAGAGACATTAAGAGGGTAGATGGAAGAAATAAATCACCGCTGCAAATGCATAATTTCGAAAGCGGCGTGATAAACACAATCGACCCGGAGTTACCCCCGCTCCCTGCGCGCGCGCCCCCGCTACCAGCAATACATGTTCCGGCGTCGGCTGTGACGTTAATATCCAACAAACGTAATACATCTGTGACGCAATATGAAAACAAAAAAGAGACGGATGATAATAATGGATGGCAAATAGTATCTAAACAAAAGAGACGTGTAAATTACCGTTATCTGAGCAAAACAGGTACATCGTGTGATATGGAAGGCAAATTTAAAGCCGCAGATAAGAAAATTCCCATATTTATCTCGAACATACATATTGACACTTCACAAGATGAAATAGCAAGGTACATATACACGAAAACCCAGGAAAAGGTATCCTTAGAGAAAATAAGTAAGCTACAAAAAGAACATGTCTCATATAAATTCTTTGTTGAAGAAAGTAAGCTGCCTATATTCTTGGACGAAAAACTCTGGCCGAAAGGAATAATCTTCAGACGCTTCGTGAACTATAAGCACAGAAATGTGATGCGAGCTAACACAGCTGACGGAGTTGAAAAAGTAAACAATGGATGACGATTGCATACGATTAGCCAGTTATAATTGTAAAAACGTAAAAACTTCTATAAATGAAGTGAGAGAACTATGTCGCACCTGTGATCTAGTTGCACTACAAGAAACATGGCTTCTGCCACATGAAATACCATATCTTAGTACGATCGCTGGTGATTTCGAGTACACGGGGACGTCTGCGGTAGACACGTCCGCGGGCATCCTGCACGGCAGACCGCACGGCGGTGTCGCGCTGTTGTGGCGTAGTTCGACTTTTCAACAAGTGTCGGTTATACAGTGCGGTAATAATCGAGTGTGTGCAATTAAGCTATCTAGCAGTGAACGATCTGTGATTGTGTTTAGCATCTATATGCCTACAAACGGGATGGATAACCTGCCCGAGTTCACGGACTGCCTCGGTGCGGTGAGTTCAATTGTAGAAGAGTGTGGTGTCGAGACTGTATTTATTTTGGGCGATTTTAATGCAAATCCGCATGAACTATTTTATAGAGAACTTTTAGAGTATTGTACGGAACAGAGTTGGTCATGCATTGATGTGGAAATGTTAAGTAATAATACATATACATTTATGAGTGATGTGTACGGAACCTGCAGTTGGCTCGACCACTGTGTGGTGACTCAAGCGGCTAAACAAACTGTGTCAAAAATACATGTACAATATGACACATTATGTTCAGACCACTTTCCTTTAATAATAGAATGTAAATTTAATTTAATTGTACATAGTATCCCACGGAATGAATCAGTGGACAGAAATGTATCATGGGGTGAGAGAACTGACGATGAAATCGCTAATTATATGAAAGCTTGTCATGATAAGTTTAGGTTTATTGATTTCCCAGTTACTTTTACAAAATGTGCTGATAAATACTGTAATAACCCAGACCACAGGCGGGTGTTAGACGACCTACACCATAATATAGTAACGGCCTTTTGTGACGCTTCTAGAATAAGCCAAGTCAATCGAAAAACACGGGGTAGGGCTATAAAGTACAGAATAGGCTGGAATAAAAATGTAGGGGATGCTCACCGCGAGGCCAGGGCCAAGTTCAATCAATGGGTTTTATGTAGGAAACCTCGATCCGGTGTAGTTTTTTCTGAAATGTTTGAGACTAGAAAGAAGTTCAAATCTCGTCTAAAATGGTGCCAAAAACACCAGGACCAGATGAAAATGGATGCCTTAGCCGCTAAGCATTCAAAAGGTAACTTCCGTGCCTTTTGGAAAAGCACTAAACGCATGAATGTCCGTTCTGGTCTACCAGCTAATGTAAATGGTGTTAGTGACCCTAAACACGTTGCCAACCTGTTTAAGGAACATTTTAGAGTATTTTCGCCATTAGGACCCAGCAGGCGCTGTCGGGGGCATGGTGATAGAACCGAGAATGGGAAGGTGCAAAGTAGGTTCAGTGCTAAACAGGTAGCTGAAGTTATAAAGTCACTATCAAAAGGTAAATCTCCCGGTCATGACGGTTTGAGCATTGAGCACCTCTTTCATGGGGGGCCCCATGTACCTCGGGTATTAGCCATGTTCTATAACCTGTGCGTAAGCCATCAATATCTCCCTGCGGACTTAATGAAAACTTTGGTGGTTCCGGTAGTTAAGGATAAAACGGGGGACCTTGCAGACAAGTGTAATTATAGGCCTATATCCCTGGCTACTATTATTGCGAAGGTATTTGATGGGCTGCTTGATATACAGTTACAAAAATATGTTAATCTGCATGATAATCAATTTGGATTTCGACCTAAATTATCTACGGAAAGTGTAATACTGTGTTTCAAGCACACTGTCAGATACTACACTGATCGTAAGACGCCTGTATTTGCCTGCTATCTTGATCTGTCTAAAGCATTTGACATGGTTGTTTACGACATACTCTGGGAAAAACTTGAGAGTAGTACTGATTTTCCACCTGATCTTTTGTATATGTTAAAGTATTGGTACAGCAACCAGGTAAATATTGTTGGATGGGCAGGCGCAATGTCTGAACCTTATTTGTTAGAATGCGGGGTAAGGCAGGGTGGGTTAACCTCACCTACGTTGTTTAACCTGTATATGAACGCGCTTATCGTGGCGCTCAGTGGTGAGCATGTCGGATGTCATATAGATGGAGTGTGTGTTAATAATCTGAGCTATGCTGACGACATGGTACTACTGAGCGCCTCGGTATGTGGGTTGAGAAGGTTGTTGCGAATATGCGAGGGTTACGCCTGTCGTCACGGCTTAAAATATAATGCAAAAAAGAGTCAATTCATGGTTTTTGAGGCAGGACCGAAGCGTATGAATATTGTCCCGCTTGTTAGCATAAATGGTGTGCCACTGGAGAGGGTGACACAATTTAAATACTTAGGGCATATAGTGACGGCTGATCTCAGAGACAATGATGACATTGAACGGGAGCGAAGGGCTCTGTCCGTCAGAGCAAACATGATTGCCCGGAGGTTTGCACGTAGTTCGCAAAGTGTTAAGTTGACATTGTTTAAAGCTTACTGTACTTCACTCTATACGTGCAGCCTATGGACTAGGTACACCAAGGCGGCGTACAGGGCCCTTTGCGTCCAGTTTAACAATGCATTCAGGGCGATGTTGGGGCTGCCTAAATACTGTAGTGCTTCTCACATGTTCGCAGTATACCGCACGGATTGCTTTCACACCACAATGAGGAAAAGAAGTTGGTCTTTGGTTCGGAGAACACGGTCTAGCACCAACATCGTCCTGGCTATGATTGCTGACAGGGTTGACTGTCCATACATACAACACTGTTGTAATAGACATGTCATATGTAGGGACAGTTAACTATATTGTTTTTCATTTATGTTAAGTAGGTGTATATATATATATTTTGTAATTTTGTAATATATATGTAGATTAATAAGTAATATGGGTTTTCTAACTAGTGGCCTGAAATAAATGATTTTTATTTTTATTTATTTATTTATGTATTGAGAATGTCTTGAGAAGACAGCTTTGGATACTAAGATGGTAGGCATTGGCTTTCATGGTATATTAACTAATTTACGGATCACACGGTCGCATGGATACAATAACGTATGCATGAAACCAAGTAAATGATTAAATTGCCTTTGTCACTTTGTCATAGAATTGTAGCTATTGTTTCAGTCAGTCAACTGTTATATAATAACTGGCAAACGATGTTTTTCCATATAAAAATTAAGGGGTGAACTACCCTTAACATTTAGGGGGATCAAAAATAGATGTCCGATTCTCAGACCTACCCGATATGCTCACAAAATTTCAAGAGAATCGGTCAAGCCGTTTCGGAGGAGTTTAACTACAAACACCGCGACCCGAGAATTTAATATAGTAGAAGTAGGTATGATATAGTATTCCACGGTAAACGCTTTGGTGGCCTAATGGTATGTGCACTCGCCTGCCAAGATTGAGGTTTTGGTTTCGATTCCTGGGTCGAGCTAAACCATGTTTCCTACTTTTTAAACATGGCTCGGGGTTGAGATCACCATCCAGCATTAGGCAAGCGTGATGATTACGCCTAATCTTCCTCAATATACTGATATCTTCAGTGGGTTGAGAGGTCTTTGCCTAGCAGCACATTGCGAGCTTATACTTTAATAAACATAGTATTAAAGGCTAAAACCAGTAGTCGCTGTTGGGCCTGGATTTAAACGCAAGACACACATAGTGCAGGTGCGTGCCGGGTATGCCTAGGTAGGCCTTGTATGAAATATGTCACACTGACCCGCACTCTGTCTGCACCCGCACAAAGTGCCTGGGTCTACCCAATGGCAGAACATTTTTAACCGGCATAAATTTGACTGACTATTCCATTATAAGTTTTGATAAATTATGAGTTTTCTAGGAGTTGGTAATTAGTGATTTTCGTAGCATTAATTTGATAACAAAATAAATTATATCTAGGACCAAGTCTAAACAGTTCAAACAGGTAATTTAAAACTTTACAACTAGGTATAAAACTTCACGCTAAATTAACGCCTAAATATTTGCCAGAATATTTATATGTAAGGGTCTAGACAGACGGACTGCAATTCAACTGCAATCCGACTGCCAAATGGCAGTTCAGATGCAGTTTGAATGCAGTTGGCTCGACTGCAATCAAACTGCATGTCGACGGGCAGTTGGCGTGCAGTTGGATTGCAGTCTGAGTGCAGTTACAACGACTAACTGCACTCAGACTGCAATCCAACTGCACGCCAACTGCCCGTCGACGTGCAGTTTGATTGCAGTCGAGCCAACTGCATTCAAACTGCATCTGAACTGCCATTTGGCAGTCGGATTGCAGTTGAATTGCAGTCCGTCTGTCTAGACCCTAACTGTGTCTATGTAAAAGTCGATTTCATTTTTAATATTCTAGTTTTCATCTAGTGTCAGATAAAGTATTAGATTCAGCTTCAAATTTGGAGAGAAGACTCCAGCTGCAGACGACATTTAGTCAATAGTCTAAAGAACTTCAAGTGCCTCACTGGCTAAAAGCCAAAAATCTTACTGTACTATAATTTTGACAAAATTACCAAATTATATTATATGTGTAAAAAGACTGCCTGTACCACGCGGTGGTTCCACCCGCGAGCCAATGAAAGATGGCGTTGGTGTGAAAATTTTAATGATTCCGCTAACGATATTTTCCCGCGACGTGCCAATATAGTCAATTTTAATGAGCAGGAAATAAAATCTCCTTTATAAATTAGTATAAATTATAATGTAGATTTTTTATTTCTATTCTTTTACAACAATGACTATTACAATTTAATTAATAAGGCTGATAGATTATCAGTCATCCCGCGACCATGAGCGGTTGTAATCCGCTCGAATCGTCGGGTACGTATTGTAATAAATACGACATATATTCTAACGCGAAACAGATCCGTTTCATTTAGTAAGTGCATATCGTGTGAGTTTAAAAAGTTGAAGAGTGATAGATAATGTCCTCTCGAGCATTAACTACTCCTAGACGTTAATAAACCTTAACTGCAACAAAACAGCAAAAAGCCATCCCCTATTTACTGGTAAAATAGAGTTAGTAAATGTTTAATATACGACGGTCGGTCGTTTATACTGGTCTTAGTGAGTTTGTCCTTCTGTCAGGTAATCTCTACGTAATACCTGTCTATTCGGGTTAATCTTGTATAATTGCCTGGGCATATTGGGTGGAACGATTTTGAAACGACGACTGTGAGCAGGGAAGACAAATAGTATAGATTGTAGGTAGACTGTCTTCTAGGATGTAGGTTTTCATAGCTTTGAGTATATTCAAGAGACAACTTTTTTGAAAGACTTTTTTCTTTTGTCATATACTGAGATAATCATACCGATAGCTTTTATTAGAGTGACTAAAGAGAATGTTGACTATGGCTAACAAGTCAGTTTAAAGACGATTCTAATGTTATTTGCATTTTCTGTTACCTGTGAATTTGAATTTGAATAAATTGTTTATACAATTTAAATATAAATGTATCAAAAGTAGGACTTAATTGGTTTTCATTTAATAGTTTCCAAGCCAGTTACTGTAACGTTTGTTTTATAAGACCGTTCCTCAACATAGCCCCCCAAAGCTACGTAATGTTTACGACTCGACAGAGTTTAGCATATTTTCCTTCTGTAATTAAGACCAACCAGTATCTCCACCATACTTAATTGCATACAATTTGTGAAAACTGAAAATTTCATCTTCTTACAACAATAAAATATCTTTCTTAATAAAGACGCAATAAGTATGAGTTATAGAGTCGAAATTTCTTTGACACATTTTGGGACTCCCTTTGTTAATTGAATTCACTTCTGTTATGGCTTATTTTTGTAAGTCTTTAATGAGATTTGGTGGAGCTACTTATAATGTTACGCGCTTGTATTTCGTTTGATGCAATAATTTCGTAATGGCAAGGTAAATAAATTGACCTTTTAGGTATTTAATTACATGTAATTTTGCTTTTACGCTTCTGAATATATGAAATAATTATACATGGATTTAATTACTCATATTTGCTCAACGTTTTACTTATTTCAATATGATTTGGTTTTAAGAATTAGGCTGGAAGCTATACCTACGTGTCATAATCAAACTTACATTTGGGGACTAGAGTTCTTCTTCTTCATCGAGTGGATGGTCAACCTGACCAATCCTTGTTGCCCCTCTTGCCCATCATGCCCCATCGGGCAAGAGAGTAGTACATTAGATCCGAGTTGATAAGAGTGATAAAGAACCCTCCCACAAGGCAAATTTAAATCATAAAAACAACGTTTTATAAATGCCATGTGGGACGCTCGTTCGAATTCGCCATCTTAAAATAAGTACTCCTCCACTCCATGTCATCGATACTCTACCCACCACTAATTATATCGTTATTTATATTGAGATATTAATAGTAATGGATATCAAATTAATATTTGACATCTATTACTATTAATATCTCAATTAGACAAAATAAAACAAAGACAGGTGGGTAAGATTAGATATAAACACACATTAGAGTACGTACACTATATCCATTTCTTGTATTAAATATGCGATCATTCATATTTCTGCCTTGTTTGAGTACTTTAGACAGAGCGATGTTTCGAGCATATTTTTCATCATTGTTAAAAATGAGATTTGAATCATTTAAATGAGGTTGATATTTTAGTCTTTCTTTTTTTAAACGAGAATCCCTGAATACTTAATAAATAACGCGTGAGTAGAATATTTTTTTAATGAACTGGAATTATTTTTAAATCGCAATGAAGATGGCTATAACAGAACTTAAGGGGCTAAATATTGCTTTAATTAAGTCGTAGGGGCGATCTACCAAAGTTATTTGTAGTCAATAAGGTAGATTAATTATTAAAGAAATGATACACCTGTTCAGTTGTTTTGTATATTAAATTCATGGTTCATTTATTTTCCTTATTTTTCTGACAGTGACATTTCAACAAAAATGACAAGTGACGTCACATCTAAGTCTTTTTTGCGTGGTTATGACGTGACCAAATACATTTCATTTTATATATATATCCAAAAACACAGTAGATAACATTATGTTTCAATAACTGATTGTTCAACTTAATCAAATATATTTTTCCATCATCATCCCTATTAATACAACGAACAAAGGGTGTTAAATTACAATAACGTACAAAATTAAGGATACTTCGTAAACAAAATGAGAAAACTTCAAATGCGAGGATGACGTGCGTAATAAAATAATGAATTACGATTGTAAGAACAACGTTGACAAATTGGAATTCTGGAGGCTCCGGTGTTTATGACTTATTACTTGAGAAGGAACTTCTCGAATCAACATTTTATACGAATTTTAGAACATGGCGTTTTCCATCTGTACTTCTAAAGGTACTAATACAATAAAGCTGAGGAAGTTGTTTTCTTGTTAGAAGGCGCTTAAAATTCCTTATTTCAAGAGCCGGAGGTCACCGATTTACATTTATTAACATTTCAGCTAAGACTAGCACTTAAGCTTGATATGATAGCCAACATATTACTAAATGAAGGTGTTACAATTATGTAAATTGAGGAATCTAGAAAAAGATATCCACTATTAATGTTTTCTCTACATAATGTATACGACATCCTAGTTATATTATACTTAAAACTTTTCCTCGTTTCAATATTCAGTAAAATAATTAAATTCGTTTCAGCTTAAAGTTTCAGAGGAACAAAATAAAGCCTCTGGCTGCGCGTTAATGCCTAAACAATAGCGAGCGAAGTTGGTAGTATAAGAACACTGGGATAGTTCGGAAACTTGTATCGTTAGACTATTGGTTACAAGTTAGGGGGTTATAGAGGTTTTTTAAACGAAATAAGTAAAGCGTTATTGTATTTTACGAGGAACAGTTTCGGAACAGTTCTTTGTTTAATTCTACTAGGATAGTAAACGTACTCACACGGGTTTCTTCGCGTTAGGAAGCTAATAAAGTAAGTTATTACTTACTTACTTTTTATTTCCCGACGTTTCTACTAGGATGTTTTGGTGTAAAGTTTTATATTTTATTAAGTTCTTTCACCAATCCGCAGTAGGCAAGCGTGGTGATTATGTCTAATCCTCCTCGCTGTAGTATCGTCGGTGAGAATAGAGGCCTTTGTCCAGCAGTGGGACATGACAGGCTAATACTACTGCAACTAAAGTCTTTATTGATTAATTTAAACATAGGCTCATATGTATTTTTTTATATATACCGATTTATCACTACATAGTATAAAACAAAGTCGCTATTTTTGTCTGTTTGTCTGTATGCTTAAATCTTTAAAATTACGCAACGGATTTTGATGCGGTTTTTTGTAATAGGTAGAGTGATTCAAGAGGAAGGTTTTTATGTATAAAAATTCCCGATATTCCCACGGGAACGGGCACAACGCGGGTAAAACCGCGGGGCGCTGCTAGTATTTAATAAATACCAATTAAAGTTAAAACAAATTCAGCTAGTCGACTGATATTTAGGCGCGTTATATCGACGTAATTTTTCATACATTACATATAAAAATCCCTCATCAATCTCTCCTAATGAATCATGTGACAACTCTCCAGTTCTTCACATTTTACTAACCTCTTCCAAGAAATCATTTGACATCTCTAAATTCTCAATCTCGGCTCTTAATCTCGTAGCTCAGACTATCCGTCGAACATCAGATCAAGTATTGCAAATGCGCAGGTGTCGTACCGAGCTTAACAACCATAGCGCAGTTTACGTGATAACTTGACTGCCGCACACACTACCTAACAACTATTTAAAGTTAACTATATGATACTTAGTGTACTACTAAATACTTCTAACTATGCTGAATACACCTACTATGATCAGGAGAGGGAAAATGTTTGGGTTTATTTTACGACATAGTGACTTTAATATAGAAGCATAGTACAAGGACACATAGAGGTACAGAGAGGAAGGGGAAGGCCAAGAAGGGCATATGCAAACGAACTGAAAGAAAGAGAAAAGGTCGTGTCGTACGAAGAGCTACAGAGGATGGCAGAAGACAAAGATACATGGAAAAAACTCCATCGACAAGAGCCCGCTTTTAAGTTTAAGAAGAAGATATGATAGCAGTGTACTACTAAATAACTACTGCAAGGTTGTTAGTAAAATAAGGTTCAGAGTGGGTTGTTTTAAAGTTTTTGGGGATTGTCCCTTACGTGCGTTAAAAAGATTATATTTTGTTTATCTTAATTTACTTACTGAACCAAATAGGACGGAATTAAGTTACTTTAAACTACTTAAAAAAGTGCCTACAAATATTCCAATAACAAAACATCAAATTAAATTTCCTTTATAACTCATGCAAGTGCTACTTTATGGGCTATATCAACATAATTAACTACGGATTGTTAGACCTTCCAGGGATTAATTCCTGAATGACCTTCCAAGCGTTGAGAAACAATTTCCAAGTTTACAGCCGACCCAAAGCTGCGTTACGAGACCTCCAATTAATAACGGAAAGTGAAACAATCAAATATATTTACCTTAGGTTATTGCTCTTTATCATAAACTAGCAGTGCCCTATAGTTTCGCCCGTTGTACAGGCGTCGTGTACATTCTCTTGAGAATTTTGGGATCAAAGTAAGTTCGTGTTGGTCCTTACCTTACCCCGGTGTCGGAGTTTTTAGACCGCCTTAAGACCTCTGACATGTCCAAACAATAAATCCTTTACTCTTCTTCGTATTCAAACAATAACACTGCACAAAAACCTAATGAATAGGTATTGAAAATACTTTCCTAATAAAAATAACAAAGTAAAGCAATAATTCTCGACTCACAATAAAATACCAACTTTACCCTTTCGGGGGAACTCAAATATAAACTCTCTCTGCAAATCGCTGACAGATAATAAATCCGACAAAAAGTGACATTTTCATGTACAAGTTTTCTCCTCGGATATAAGTTAAAAAGTCCTTATGTCAGGAAGTTCTGAGTTTCACAACAGTTCGTCACACTAACTTTTGTGCCATTATTACGTCTGAATGGAGTGTTTGGAAAGGCCACCCCGGATTATGATGTAATATTTAACAGGTTTTGATACATTTTAAATTAACACAGAGTTTATTATGTTATAGGATTGTATGGACCAAGTTAATTATGTTATAGGATTGTATAGTATAATTACTATAAAATGTCCGATAATAATAATATATACCCGGTCAAATTCACACACGGTTAATTAGACCCAAAGTAAGCTCAAAGCTTATACTCGTATTATGGATTCCAACTCACTGATACTACTACATATATACACAATATGATAGATATTATTATTCCAATGCATTTTAGTCAAATTAAAGCTCTAAGCTCAGTCAAAAGCACAGGTCAATAGTATATTTATAATATCTTTGATTTAAAGGCAAAGGATTAAAATTTGTTCCAAAATTCAGATATTTTCGACTTCCATCTTTGGTTTAATACGTTCGATGCAAAGAGGATGAAACCATAAGCGTTTTTTGTCCAAAGAAATGTAAACAAGGAGCGTCACAAAGGTTCTTTAATAAAAATTGCATTCCACCTTCCGACATTGTTAAAAATATAACGTTTCGGATTCCTCGCTCGGTATTTTCAACAAAAAATATTTATTTATTTAGACACTTAATTTTTTTGTAATTAAATAGAAGAAAAAATCTATTTATAGTTTTTTTTTAATCTTGATAGAACACAATTTGAATCGAATGTTATTTGTTTTATAAATATTTTAAACTCAAATAAGGTTCTATTCAAGTGAACCTTTGTGTAAGTAAATTAATGGTTTTAAAAAACGAAAGAACACGTGACTAAAATCTCATTTAATATTTTTATATACCGACTTAATTAGAAAAAGAAACATTGGATACTTAATTTGTACGAAAATTAGAAAGTATCCTTGAAAGCTTTTAAATATCAAAGAAATTGTTAATTCTTTTAACGTTTGTATCCGCTTAGTAAGTTAATTTATTTATTAGATTGAAAAAAAAATGTGTAAAATTAATGTTCTTGAAAATTGAGTTGACCTTGTTTCAGGCGTGTGTTTTTTCAAATAAGGCTGCGGCTCCATTGAGGCGGAGACGAGCGGAGCTGAGAGGAGACGTGTGGGGATCGACCAATCATATATTACGTGAAATCCACATCTCAGCTCCGCTCGTCTCCGGCTTAGTGGAATCACATACCTCTTTTCACAGCTCTGCTCCTTTCAGCTCCGCTCGTCTCCGCCTCAATGGAGCCGCAGCCTAATTGTGGCAATTGGTTTGAATCAAAATTTAAAATATACACAAAACGTTAAACCTGAGTCTGCCCACAAAGGTCATAACCATAACCACACGTGGACAGTTTCAGACCAAAAGTACCAAAATATAGGTATTATTTTTATTAAACAGTGTGAGAACTATGGTCACTAAACCGTTCCATAACCGACCAACATTGTCGTGTGGTTACATAAATTCATTATCAATTAAGTATATTGTAAAGTACTGATATCTTGGTGGGATGAGAGGCCTTTGCCCTACAGTGCGACATACAGGCGAATACTTTTTTTTCAATTGTGATATTTAAATATCTTAATAAAGTATAATTCTACTGATATCTTCAGAGATATGAGAGGCAGTGTTTTTTAAAGTTGTTTTTTAGTTAATATCATAGTTTTACGTCGTACTAACCGCGCTCCGTGGTGTAACCCGCGTTGTACCCGTTCCCGCAGGAAGTTCGGGAAATGTATCCCATGTGTTATTCTGATGTTACTGTAAAGTCTATATTACTGATATTACTGACCTATATTACTGTAAAGTCTCATCTAAATCCGTCTAGTATTTTTCCTAGAAAGAGTAGCGAACACACATACATATGTACATACATCCTCACAAACTTTCGCATATATTATTAGTAGGATTTTCAAATTTATTATCATCGGATATAGTTTTTAACGGATGGCCATTTTGCAAACATTTGGAGTCTGATAGCACATCGCAATAGATTTTGTTAAAAAATAACTTTGAATCGAATCAATTGTGATGGTGACCATTTATCAATCTGCATGATTGACGGCGTGTGACGTCAAATCACTATAAACAACCGCGGGCGTCACCGCGCGGCCCGGCGTTAAATTATTTATTCTATTTGGTTTAGTGTTTACTAATTTGATAACGAATAACTTGTAAAAATTCTAATGAACTATTCTAGATTAACTTTAATCCTACTAATATTATAAATGCTAAGTTTGTGAGGATGTATATATATGTTTCTTACTCGTACACGAAAAAAGTACTAGAGACGGATTTGAATGAAACTTTGCAGTACTATAGGTTATACATCAGAATGATACATGGGATACATTTTCCCGAAATTCTCGCGAAGACGGGTACAATGCGTGTATCACCGTGGAGCCTAGTTTAGTATAAAAACTACAGATTAATTAAAAATAGACCCAACGTGTTAAGTCGATGGAGTCGGTAGTTGTAGTGAAAACTTTTTGACTTTAATTATGTGTAAAATCTAGTTAAAAAATACGGCCTAATCTAGTTATACTTATGATGCTAAGCTACCATAGCGACGGTGTAGTATTTCCTTAACTGAATCACGTGAAAAATTCATTGTGTACTTCGTGCTTTAAAATTTGAATTCCGACCACAAGACGTGCCAATTTAAAACGTATGCACCGTACATACATAACTTAATACAAAACCAATGAATAATGTACGAGTATTCTCTCGTTTCTTCAGGACACCAACATCACATGTCCTTTTCAAATATGAATTTCGGTAGAAGTCGACTCGCTCAGTTTTAATGAAGGCACATTTTTGCTAAGTAATGTATTTCAGTTTGTTTAGGCTGTTCGCTGAGTCGGCCTGTTTGATAGTTCTGATTGCTCAGATGGTTAAATTCGAGGTTTGTTTCCCGTTGTTCTTATTGGAAATCGAATGGGAGTTGGATTTTACTGAACATAGAATTGTTTTTGTACGAATCCGAGTTGGCGTTTCCTAAATGCTTTGCGTTATGTGATCGTAGCTACGAGTTGCGTAAGTGAGGATTTTCGATTTCGTATTTTCTGGCTTTGTGTGATAATTCTTTATATGTAGGTTTGCCTTCCAAGAAAGGAATCAATCTATCTTTCTGAGCGCTACCGTGCTTTTGAAAGCACGTTAAATTGTTGGTCCTGTTTGTTTCAATCGTTAAACCATGTCGGAGGCCTTTCGGTGGTCGAAAAACTCCGATACCTACTTACTCGAACTTATGTAAATGTAACAAAAAATACATCATGCATCTATCAAATATTTGGCACTAGTTTGAAAAGGAATTGCAATTAAAATACTCTTGAAGCTTTAGAAAAATATTAACGAACTTTTACCTGGTTTCATTTAAAAAAATAATCCATTATAAAGGTTAGAAGTAAATTTTAAAACTTGTAACATACTTCGACTTTCACTTTTTAAAGCCATATTGTTAACTTAATCAATGCCTAAACCGTACAAGGAAAGGTCTCGGGTTCAATTCCCAAACAAGCCATGAAAGATTTACTTTCAAACTCGCTCGGGTTTGAGATCACTAACGCGTAGTAGGCAAGCATGGTGATTACGCCTAATCCTCCTCACTGTACAGATAATATAAGTAAAGTATTAGCCTGTAATGTCCTGTTGGGCAAAGGCCTCTCGTCTCACTGAAAATATCAGTACAGTGAGGAGGTTTCAGGCGTAATCACCACGCTTGCCTAATGCGGGTTGGTGAGATAATATAATCAGTGAAATAAGAGGCCTTTGCCCAGCAGTAGGATAATATTAATTGAAATAAATAAATAAATAAATAATTACAGGCTAGTACTTTATAATTTTACTGCCAAATGCGGGTTGGTGATCTCAAACTTGAGCCATGTTTGAAAAGTAGGAAACCTGTTATCGCTCGACCCGGGAATTGAACCCAAGACCTTAATCTTGGCAGGCGTGTGCACATACCACTGGACCACCGAGACGATATCAATGTATAGAAAAGTAAATTGTGTTTCTCTTTTATAAACAATTTTCTTTAAATCATTAACTTATCATCTAACTCAACATATAACTCAATGCATTTAATTATGTTGGTTGTCGGTCGCTGATGACCAAGTTGTTTAAGCGACCTAAATAAATAAATAAAAAAGTGTATATATTGATTCCTACAAACAGCTATATGTCAGTGTAACTATACTTTCAGTACATTTAACTGTATCAATACCTTATGCAGCACTATTATTGAATATTTTCATGAATTTAACACATGAAAACTGAATGGAGGAATAACATTTTGTAAATAAAAATATTCATATAAACCTTATGATCGTAGTCTGTTGCAAATGAAATTTAAACCTATTTTTAACGTTTGAATGCTTTTAAGAGCTGTTTTTTACCGGATAACATATTTTATTTTTGAAATTTTGTGTAAATAAATCTATGGGTTACATTTTTATAATATTAAAAAGTTATTTCGAGTTATTTAGTAACCACTGGCCAGCACAATATTTCTACGAATTAAGAAGAATATTTTGTGATAATCACAGATATACCAAGACTTTCCCTATAGTGGAACAAACAAATAAATAAACACTAGGACTAGGTAGATTAGAGTATTTATCAAGGTTTAATATATTCAAGTTAGTGTAATAGGGCAAAAATCACAACATTTTCCTCCATAATTCTCCGTATTCAAATTGTAATTGAAAACAAAATATGTATGCAAAACCATTCAATCAGTCATCAAATAAAACTAGTTGAAAACTCTCCATTTGAAACACACATTGAAAATAACCCCTTTAGATACTAATTCAAAGAAAATCTCAAACAAAACTCTAAAAAAGTTACAAGTATTTGCAGTTCAACTATTCGAATGGAAGGAGAACTGAGAAAAGAATTCTCATTGGCTCTCTTCAGTAGACTCGATGAAACATTCTTTGCCCCCATTATACGACTACTGAATGATCAATTTAACTTTGCCCGTTCAAAATCGCTATAAAGTTGGGAAAAAAAATTGATATGGCAATCGAGTTTCGTAGACGTGAGCGTCGTAGCAGATCGTAGCAACCCGTAGCAACTCGTAGCAACTCCAAAGCAAATTAATGTTGTAATTATTTTATTTTTGTTCTATTGAATTCTTAGAAATAGTTCTAATGTTTTAGTTAGTTTCAAGACTTATTTAGTCTGGCTAGACCGATTGCCTAATGTAAACGTCTAGGGGTGTCTAGTAGAACATTAAATTACTAAATTATTAAATAATTGTTTCAGTACCGAAATCACATGAAAATACTGATATTTACTTCAAAACGATAATGAAATACTACCAATAAAACCTACGTTTTATTCAAATAGAAACATTATTCTACACATCAAACACAATCCATAACTTTACATAAAAATCCAAAAAACAAACATTTCACCGAAGCGACGTCGTAAAGAGTCACAAAGAGAGAGTATAATAAAAAATACTTCAAAGGAACAACTACCATATCAGTGAATCAAGAGTGAATTTATTCTATATTCTAGTTACCAATTCCGACGGCAAATGGCTCTACATACAGCGACAGCGAAAAATAATGTAGTAAACCAACTAATAATAGTATCCCTTTTTTTTAAATTCCACTAATTTCCAAACATATTTTCTCCATTTTCGATAGCATTATAGGATCTCCTGTACAGAGTATTGCTTGGTTCAGATTTTGAATATGGTAATTAATGTTTTATTTACAAAAAAAATATTCTTTACACAGTTTATACCCCCCAACCAGTACAAGTCCAGCTTAAAAACCTTTTTGTGTCTGAAACATTAGTTAGCTATCATAAATCAGCTCAAAGTGACAGCTGCTTATTTTTGAAGTCAGTTTCGACGTACTGTCATTTTTCTCATGCCCTCGTCCGCTGTTTCTGTGTCCAAACCTTATCAGGTCGCTTCTAACGAAGCGTCCGACCTTCAACGCCCTCATTGTGAACTGCAAGATATGGTTCACACAAATTGAATAAAACTTCCCAATTAAAACTTGGATCGCTACACTTTAGAGCGCAAAAGGGAGTTACCTAAATATGTATAGTTGTAGCGTTTTTGAAGGAATTTCTGGTTAAAAAGTGGGCTACGTCCGTCTCTACCAAAACAGTATCAAAATCGATACACTGCAATTCGATTTGATGACTTTTGAGAGTGCCAAGTGCCTACCATACAGCAATGGTCACTAAATCATTGAAAAACAATGTCCAAAAACAATCCTCCTAACAAACAATCGGTACAAAAAATGTTCTCTTTTTCAAAAAATCGCCCGTTGGCCGCCTATCAAGTGTTCCTACCTCACATCTTTATCAATTAAGTTGATTTAGTTAGATATAATTCAAACATACATAATCACTACATAGTATAAAATAAAGTCGTCTCTGTTTCGTGTCTGTTTATCTGTTTGTCTGTATGCTTAAATCTTTAAAATTACGCAACGGATTTTGATGCGGGTTTTTGTAATAGGTAGAGTAATTCAAGAGGAAGGTTTTTATGTAAAAAAAATCCCGAAATTCCCACGGGAACGGGCACAACGGTGTAAAACCGCGGGGCGCTGCTTACAAAATAATAATGCTCGATGGCGGGTCTCTTATGGCTACTTACTGTTTCGTGCGGTCAAAGCGCGCGGGGATATACCTACCTACGAACTACGAACGACGAAGACGTGCTATGTAGGTATTATCCCGAATTCTTCCTCACATGAAATCTTGATTGTGTATACATATATAGGTACTCGCGGGAGACATGTAATATTTTATCCCCAATTTCCCACTTGAAATTTTGATTGTGTATGTTCCTGCGGGAGACACGCAATATTTTATCCCGATTTTCCTACATGAAATCTTGATTACCCGAAGCGAAGCGAGGGCGGGTCGCTAGTTTTATATAAATACTAGCTGCGCCCCGCGGTTTCACCCGCGTTGTACCCGTTCCCGCGGGAATTTCAGGATGAAAAATAGATGTTGGCCGATTCTCAGACCTACTCAATATGCTCACAAAATTTCATGAGAATCGGTCAAGCCGTTTCGGAGGAGTACGGGAACGAACATTGTGACACGAGAATTTTATATATAAGATGCTTTTAGTAACATTGAAACAAAATTATATTAAAACGTCTTTTGTTTTTCACATGGCGCAGATAAATTAACAATACTTAATAGACTAGGTTCTACTCAAAAGAGTACTCAAATTACAATTAGATTTTGGGTTACACTTGTGCGTATAAAATAAACATCATACATATTTATTTTGCAAACAAAAGAAACTATTTTCCTCAACATAATTAAATGAAACAAGCATTACCATAGGTTAAGTCTGTTCCTGTTTTCTGCAAACAAAATGTTGGTTTGTTCCACTCTAACGAACAAAGAAAATAGTTTAACTTTATTAAACACGAATAAAATTAGCTTTAGAGTTATTGCTGACACTTTGTTTTGAAACAAAACCGTGTAACAAACGAGAGAGTGCATCTGGTATTCTTTGTAGAGCTGTTTTTCATTGTTAAATATCTAATTGAATTAGCTTTATTTATATCCAACCAGTGGCTCTTAGCTTCGTTAAGTCTGTGTTGATACTAATTTAAAATATACTTCTTATCATCCTTGTAGTTTTAAATAGCTTTACTACAAAGTAATTTTTGTCTTATTTTGGTTTCAAACTCATAACCTATTTTTTTGTTAAGCAACGTGAAAGCTCGGCCGCTACTTGGACGTGCCAATAATGGCATTTGTATCTGAGCACTATTGTTCTTTGAAGGGATCATAAAATTGTCGATCCCGGTCGTTTAAATTGATAACTAACCTATTAAAAAGCCTAAACAGTCTAATAACTCCCACAAAAGGGTTGTCCACTAAACTACTCAAACTAACTAGCTATGTTAATTAATATACCTAGATGAGTACTGTTACACTGTTTTAAACGTGTCTTTGTAAATTATACGTTGCCAACAAACAAAATCTCTTTGTACAAGACCACACTCAAATAACAAAATCATAACGCAGTATTACAAATATAGAATACACTCAATTCCTAATTAAATTAAAACTATAATTCCAAAGAGTTTAAGGCAACGTTCCAAAAAGTTTCACCACCATTTAGGTGAGCTCAGTAATAATATAACTGGGAAAATAATAGAGACTTAGCGAGGTAAGCTGTGCGATAAAAATCTGAGTTAATTTAACCATACTCATGATACCGCAGTTAGGTGGGATTGGGTAGTTAGTGAATGGGCGGGGTATGAGTGGACTGCTCGATTAGGCTTAAGATAGCTTAGGTATTTAATAAGGACTTTTAAAGTATTTTCATATTTTTTTAGCTTGAACAAATTTAGCTATTTCTGTAGTTTCATTCGTAGTGTTGCTTTTCCTTTTTGGGATGTTAGGATATGTCCGTATCCAAAATATTTTAGCAAATATCTGCAATGTTGGTTCAATAGTTTATGTGTAAAAATGCATTAGACAACACAAAGTTATCGCGCATTCTTATTATGTTTGTTGCAAGGATAATTTATTAAAAAGTGAGCCACGTGTGTCCCACGGCTGGGCTTAAAAAGTTTCTCTTTGTACCTGCAGATATCGAGGCATAAGTATATCTATACTAATATTATAAAGCTGAAGAGTTTGTTTTGTTTGTTTGTTTGTTTGTTTGTTTGTTTGTTTGTTTAAACGCGCTAATCTCAGAAACTACTGAACCGATTTGAAAAATTCTTTTTGTAATGGATAGCCACATTCAACGGGAAGGTTATAGGCTACTTTTCATTCCGAAATTCCCACGGGAACGGGAACAACGCGGGTAATACCGCGGGGCGCTGCTAGTTGTCTTATAACAGGAAAGTTATTACAAGATATACAAAACAACAACTTAAATTGTTTCAGTTAGCAACATTTCATCCAAATACCTCAATCATTCCTCGGATTGTTTGCCAACCAAAAATATACTTCAACTATCGCAATATATATTTCTCAATTTTTTGTTCCACAGAAAACCCGTCACGATAGCCCTGTAGGTAATGTCCATTACAACTAATTAATTTACTTTCCGTGTACGAAAATATCGTTGGGCTTAACCGTTATGAATATGAAGTAAAAATATGATATGATAGTGTCATTTGGTGTCATTAAGGGGGCACGGCGACCGCAATCTGGACATGCAAACGACTCATGAAAATTACAACGTATCACGGTAATATAATGAAAATAGCTAAAAGGATTGGAGTAGCGTAATGCGTGTCATATTTCAGTTGTCTTTTGTTTTTAAACCCGGGCGCCAAAATAGGGGAATACGTTTGATGCACGGAAGGGCGAAGCACTTATTGATTAGGGTTTGATATGTGTTAGGTTAGTATATTATTATAGTATTAGCTTGATCTTCTGTTTCTTATATTTTTATTTATTTTTAAGGAATAAAACGGATTATGCGGCTAGCTGCACTGCAGCTGCCCGTACGGCTGGCTGCAGGATGTGATGGCAATTAGGGTAGGTCGGCTGTAATGCGGCTGCATACGCAAAATAAAAATAACTATTATCCACCAACTCATCTGAAAAATACGCAAATATATACCTTAATACCTACCTGTATGGTAGGTAGGTATCTACAATGAAATCAGTAAAACCTTTTTCAGTTCAAGCCTATAATTCTTTTGTAAATAAAACCTCGTGAACATTTTAAGGATCAGTGTAATAAATCAAACGTAGGCACAGGGAGCACGAAACGGGTGCTTATTTATACAAAATGGTATGTTTATTGCACCTTTCCACGGCCATTAGAGTTGTGAGAGCGTAGACTAGGCACCTACCTAGTCGTAAATCTGCTGGCTCACTCCTACAATTAAATTGCCAGTAATTAGCGCCAGGTAATATAAGTTTGGAGTAAATTAACAGTTTCTACTTTTAAACGCGGTTCGAGGTTTGTTTTCGTGTTTCGTGGGGATCATTAGTCTGGCTGGAGTACTTATTTGGCTTATTAGTTTGGACTGCATTCTCTTTTTTGTTGTTAGTGTGGAGAGTTTGGTGGATATTTTAAAGTAGTGTAGTAATAGTATTAGCCTGTAATGTCCAACTGTTGGGCAAAGGCTTTAAAAACTATTTAAAAAAAAGACGTGTGGCACTCGGGGACTGCCGCGGTAAAGCTATTGCATAGTTTTTTTTTCGTATCACTAGATGGCGTTAGTGTGCTGAATGTCTGCATCGCGCTAACGTTGTGTTCTGGGCTTATACGTAGGCAATGTTTGAGGAGCGTGAGGTTTCGGAGCGTGAGGTTTTTAAGTTACGGAATTTCTGGATTCGGTCTCCGCGCTCAAGGCACGCGATAGAAGCTATGCAATAGCTTAAAAATTGAGATTGAGATTAGCTCTGACAAACATACATTCCAGTTTGGAAACTTTACCTCTTTTTATAATAGATGTATGTTTATCATACACTATGAAAGAAACAATATCTTTCACATTTTCAGTTTTACTGCTATTTGACTTTAAGATAGAAAATCAAAGCTTGAAATAACTAGGTACGTTATTACACTTAAGTAATATTAAAATTATAAGTTTCGACAGCGATTTAGTTCATTTAGTAATTCTTACCTCTAAATCAGTTTCCATTTCGCAGATTGTAATAAATTGCCCCCAATAAGTCTCCAAAGGTTAGCTTTAGGAACTTATCTCCACAAATCCAGGATCTAGAAGGGCAAATTGGTTTGATTATGCTTAAGACCTTTAAGGGTTGAAGTTAAATAACTACATTTTATAGTTTGTAGATGGTTCCTAGTGATTAGTAGATTAGTATTTTAATAGGTCAAACCGTTAACCAAGGGATGTAGGTACTCGTAGAATAATTATTGTGGAGCCCCCTACTTAACCTATAATTACATACGTATCTATAAAAAATAGAAGTAGGTACGTACTTACTAATTATTGTTAATAAAACATTGAAAAATAAAAATGGCATTCAATCGTGAATCGGCGTCACCAGCCAGATACCTAGGTGGGGTGAACCTGGTGGTCGAGGGGGGGGGGAATATAATATAATCGTATGTTAGAAAAACTAGGAAATATACAATGTTTAGATATATTCTAGATACGATCGAAGTCCCGATTCGAGTAAAAATATATTGTTTCCTACTTTTCAAACATGGCTCGGGTTTGAGATCACCGACCCGCATTTGGCAACTACCATGCTTGCCAAATACGGGTTGGTGAGGAGGATTAGTCCTCCTCACGGCACTGACATCTTCAGTGATATGCCTTTGCCCAGTAGGGGGCATTGCAGGCTAATACTAGAACTAAACAAAAATGCCGAGTGAACCCCTGTTTGTTCTTTTTATCCGACATTATTCATTCCCATTTCAAATGAGCGAAGAATCGACCCAGTAATAGAAGCAACTGCGAAACAAAGTTCATTTCCACGCCATGCCTCTGTCATTACATCTAAACCGTGTGGACATAGAATGAAATAAAAATGTAGCAATCACTCCAATGAAAATTCATTCGAGTGAATCGTTTTCGATTCGATTTCACCATTATCGCGAGTAAATCTACGGGTAAGGCACTCATTTTGAAGTATAGTAATTACCCTATTTCATGTAAAACATTTAATATTGTTTGAAAATCGTAAAACACGGTTCCTTTATAGTCAAAGTAGCTAAGTATATTTTAGTACACGTAAACAGTATTTTATAGGCAATAAATGAAATAATATTGTAAATTCACCGCCCATTCTACGAGTATTCCCCTTCGAAATATAACTATAAATTATGAACCTATTAAAAGGCAGTCGAACGGTTTCGATTGAATTATTTAGGTGTTGTTGAAGCATCGCAATATTAACGTGATTTGTATTTTGTTGGAGCCGTTACACTATGATGAAATAGGCACTTATGTACACTAATAATAATAAAATCCATACTAGTATTATAAAGAGGAAACGTTTCTAACTTAGTATGTTTGTATGTAAGGATAAATCACAATAATAACTACTAATAAGTACTAATAATTCTTTTTGTAATGGATAGCCACATCAATGGCAAGGTTATAGGCTATTTTTCATCCCAAAATTCCCACGGGAACGTGCACAAAGCGGTTAAAAGGCGTAGCACTGCTAGTTAGGTTATATAATCCATGGAATCTGAATACCACGGTAGGGATGTTAGGTAAGTTGACTAATGTGAAGGAAAGTTTTAACTTTATTAGGTACTAAACTAAGTGGTAGAGTAAAGGATTAGAATAAGGAGAAATGGCACGTTTGTAACCTTACCTATAGATAAAATAAAATACCTCACTTGTATTTCGAAAGCTAGGACGTGCTTGTTAGTACTTAAATGAAAACCGAAACCATCTAAGTAAGCACTTAATTTGTTTAAACATCTAAGTAAGAACCTCTAAGAACTTAATTTAGTGTTGGTTCTAAAATGGTTAATAACGTAAGTATACGAGTATATAAGTATAACCGCGCCGCTTGAAAACGTAAACTAGGTACCGAGAGAGAAAAAACGTTGTCTGCTAAACCACGGTTTTACTCACGCAGTAACCGTTACCGTGGGAATATAGAGATAATAAAATTCCCTGTAATATCCTACCTATAAAGTTTTGAGCTTTGAATTGATCCAATACCAAGAATTATTCGAATTGGACAGGTACTTAGTTCCTGAGATTGGAGCGTTCAACCAAACAAAAATCATACTCTTCAGCTCTCCTAATATCTTTCTTAGCTATCCTAATATACCTAGACTACTAGATGACTACTGTTACACTGTTAATTTGCTAAGAAGCGGTACTTAAATTATAACTCTACCTAATATCTAAACACATTAATTTTAGTTAATTAAAGTACTATTTAAGCTCTTAGAAACCCAATACATTTAGGTAGTAGACTTATCTACTAGGTACGTACAAACTAAGATTGGAACAAAATCTAGAATTCGATTTCAGTTGAAGAAATACAAATAGATAGGCAATGCTTTTTAGCTGGAAGAAGGTTAATAGATTTAGTAGTACTTAGTCTTTCATTTGTTAAGTAGTAATGAGTTAGGTAGTTAGGTTGGTTCCTGTTATAAGTGATTGGCAGGTATTATTTTTATCAAAATTCTTTACCTACCATTGATACCTCTATGGCTTAGCATAGAGTCAATCTACACTAATATTATAAAGAGGAAACCTTTGTTTGTTTGGTTGTAATGAATAATCTCAAAAACTACTGGACCGTTTTTAAAAATTCTTTCACCATTCGAAAGCTACATTATCCACGAGTAACATAGGCTATTTTTCATCCCGAAATTCCCACAGGAATGGACACAACGCGGGTAAAACCGCGGGGCGCTGCTAGTAGCAAATAATTGGGCTTGTTACTTTGTATGCTTTTAATACAAATAGTTTATATTATGTCGTTTATTTTCTTTCTATTTTGATTTTTTATCTGTTCACTTTTTATTTAGAAATATTTTGTTAATTTGATTTATAAAGCATAGAAAGTTGGACGCTACTGAAAAAATATGACACTTACAACATTAATGATTTAAAAGTTCATTGTAAGTGCAAAGTGATAATATTGTTATAGTGTTTAAATAAAATAATTTTTTAAAAAGGCATTTAAAAAAGACCGGAGATTTTTTTTTATAAAACCCATACCTTCCTTTTCGGTTTATTAAAAGTACTTACAGAGGTGGGAGGGAGAAACACTCTTTATTTTTTCCTGAACTAAACGATAAATTGACCTTTTGTCTTAGCGCAAATGTAATATAAATTGTTATAAAACGTAGTAGTCATTACAAGAAAGAGGAATATCTAGACCAATTTAGTATTCGCGCCGCCTGTTATAAAGTTATCTCATTAGACGCGCTACGTACCGTCGCGGTCGTGGTATATTTTAAGTTGTTAGCTTTCCTTTTTACCTACGTCTCAAATTTTATGAAACAAAACATAAAATGTGATGGGTGCGAAATGAATGAAAATGTCTTATAAACATGTAGTACCTATATAAAAAAACCTATAGGTAAATATACATTTTACTCTTCGGGCTAATAGCAAACTATATTTTTTATATTATTTAATGTTTTGTTTGTTTCAATTTTTTTTATATATTTCTTTACAGATATAGTAAGATTAAACTGAGACGGGTAAAAAAATTATCCTTTTTATTTTGATTAAAATGTTATATAGGTAAAATAATGTTGTATTTTACATGTAAAACCCTAAATGCCATAAAAATAGTATTGTATAGTATTGTTTTATTAAATTAAATAACTTATTTGGATAAAAATCAAGGGTAAAAGTTATGAAAGTGACTAGTAACTGGTGATTTTACCACCTGATTTAAATTCAAATGTTACGCCGTTTTTACAATTAGTGCTTCCGTGTTTTATTCCTAAATTATTAATGGTTGTCAATGTCAACAAATTACCAATGACTTGTTAACCCTTAAACAAACAAGAGCCCCTGTGGCTGTTTAAGAAAAAGCGAAGGTGTTTTCTGGGTAATTAGGGGCCGCTGATTTCATTTTTGATGAAAAAAATATAAGAAAGGGGGAGGGAAGGGGTGTTTTTTGTGTGGTAAATAACCTACCATTATCCATTACCGACTTGTAAAATTTTACGATTGTGGTAAAATAGTTACCATTATCCAACCCGGTTTGAAAAAAATCTATACTAGTTGCTTTCTCTGGGTTTGCTTGTCTAATTTAGGTAATTTAAAAAACATACATATTCACATTTCTTTTGTTCAATACATTATATTTCTTCTAAAGCATTCGACATAGAAGGAGTCTAATGGTTTTATGGTCTATCTTAGTAGGTAAATAAAAATAGTCGTTTTATATGTAAGACTTTTATTAATTATACTTATATAAACAATTCAATTATATTTACAATTCATAAACCAAAAAAACATATAGTTTTTATATATGTAAAGAAAAATATGCACCATTCACAACCCAAAAATACAAACCGTTTCTATATTAGTAAATCCAATAACAGTTAGGCACGAATGAACAATGGTAGATAATTTACCACAATCACCCATAACTTCACATGATCGAAAACCATGCATAGATTACCAGAATTCTCAACCAAATGGATGCAAAACAACAACAATATAGCCTAGTTTATAAATCTGGACGCAAAAACCACATAACAGATTTTTCGTAGAACAAAACTCAAATTTTTGTGGGAGCGATGCACAAATTTCAAATTTTTTTCGCCAAACTGCCGACTTGCCCTCTTTGACATTGACTTATAAGGACGGGTGACGTTTATTAGTGAAATGTTGCCAGTAGTTGGATAAAAAAAAATACAACGTTTTACTTGCTATTCAATTCGATTAAATTCGTTGAAAAAAAAGTCCTTTTTTTAAAAAAAAAATCATGTGGTATGCATTCTACCTTTATTTTAATAAGGGTTAAACTTCAAAGTCAATATCAAATGGATGTCAAACAAGTGTCAACTGTCAAACAATCACGCTCGCATCGCATCGGCTTTTAGTTGCTTTGCAATAATAAACTGTGTTATTAAATCCGTTTTAATTGTAAATAACTAAGATAACCCTATTTTAATAAGACTATAATAGTAATCTTTCAATATGGCTTCTGGGCTAGAAAACTTTGTCAATCAAACTGTATCAGTGATAACTTCAGACGGAAGAAACTTCATTGGAACTTTGAAGGGTTTCGATCAGACGATAAACATTATTTTGGACGAGTCTCATGAAAGAGTATTTTCTTCTACGACTGGAGTAGCTCAGGTTGTGCTCGGGCTTCACATAATAAGAGGAGACAACGTCGCGATCGTCGGCCAAATAGATGAGAACATTGATGGTAGATTAGACCTGGGTAACATTAAGGCTGAACCCTTAGGAGCTATTGTACATTAGAAATAAGTTAGGTAATTCATAAATATAATGTATTTTTAATATTCAAAGTGTTTCATTTGTTATTTTAGCCTAATTGTGCTTGGTGCACACACAAGTGAGCTTATGCCTGTCCCTAAACCAATGCTATGATAAATAGTGGCAGAAACATTTTACAACATCTGTTTCTGTGAAGTTATTATTTTTATTTGTGCATGTATTGTTATTTCTTAAGTTGTCTTTTCATTTATTGTTCTGAGTAAACTGCTGAAACTGCTCAAACCAAATGCTCTGAGCTAATTTTCTTTATAAATAGATGTTTTCCTGCTCATTCGGGGAGCGAACTTTCCGAGCTAACCATATAATTGTTCACTTACAATACAACAAGAAAGTGCATCTTAATAATTTTAACTCCTTACACTTCAGTAATCAACCATGCTGGCCTACCAAACAATTTATCCAGGATTTTCAAACAAAAATAAATAAAAACATTGGAATAACATTTAATTCATTATTTACAAATAAAAGTATTATTTACAACTGACCATCATTTACAAACTAAAATTAAAAACAAGTTTCACTTGAAAGAATACACATATGGTAACAGATCAAACTCATTTCTGAAAATATCAATATTAAATTGACACAAAGAAATTAAACCTTTGGGATTACCATCTATACATAATCCAATATAAACCTTCTATAAGTATAACTTTTCTATACAATTCTAGTTTAAACCATTGCAATAGTGTGTTTTGAAACTAAGCAATGCAAGCCTGATTCATCGATCACAGCGCATTAGGATTGCCAAATAATGCATTGATAATTGTCAAAATCTTTTCATGACTAATTGTAAGTAATTGGTCAGTTCAGCTCGTCTGCTCGGATTAAATGGAAACGCTTATTTGGTTAAAAAATTATCCATGTTAGATTGTAATCTATCCTAATTTATTATCATCTCGTGAAAATATACCCACAGCCTGCAACATTCTAAGCATATACGCCCAAACACTAAACTAACGAATCAGTAAGGGTGGGTACTGACTGACGTTATAAGGCGTAGTGTAACATTAACAATGAGCAACAAATTTAATACTTAATCATTTATTTCACGTCCGCCGCTCAGCTCAGCGAACGCTCGCCGCGCATCAAGGTACATTACGCCTTGTTAACTCGGCCAGTACCCGCCTTTCTGTACTACATTTATATAACACTCCTAACAATAGTGACTTACAAAAGCATAACAATAGTTTGGAAGAGTTCTAATTAAAACAGTATTAGGATATTGGTCAATTGTTATTATGTATTACTTATCAAAGATAAGCTGTCTTTAGCTTAGTGAACATCCTTCTCCAGATTTCGTTACAATCAATGTTATGGATCAGCTTTATCTCTAGTCCATATTTTTACGAAATAATCTTTAGTTCAGATATGTTATTTGTCATTTTTACATCTACGTTTATTTATTCCCCTTAGTTATATTTTAATCAATGAGTTAAATTATCATAGTCATAGTGGCAAAACAAATTATACCTTTTGAACCTTTAGTTCATTTTATAGGCTGCCTAACCAACTATCTCAGGCAACAGCTTTATTTGCCTCAGCAGTTGGTTAGGCAACTTAAGCTTAGCTTTCATACTATTCTTTATAATAATGACAAATAGTTGTAGAAAATGTTGGAAATAAACACTTAAATCCAACATAAATCTATATAATTCTCCGAAGTCTAAAATGTCATAAGTTTTAAGTAATGAAAGCTTAAAAATAATATTCATTGATTTTAAAAAGTTAAGGGGTATAAATGAGTTAGCAATCAAGAACTCTGTCACCCTAGTTATAACAAAATTATCAAGCGAAATAAATTAAACAAATGCTCTCAATTAACTATACATATAATATATAAACTATATACCATTTTTGTTAAAACAATAATAATAAAAACTAATCGCTAAAAATATTCTATCACATTGAAATTGTTTCTTGCATTATAGATTGTACTCCCTTGACTTGAGTTCATAATTATGCTATTTAAAAGCCGTTATTGTTTGTTGCCTGAGCCATTAAAACTATTTCTTGGTGCCTGAAATAGAAAATCATATTTTAACCATACAAGTATAATAAAAAAGGCAATAAAAGATAATAACCACCTTAGTATTATAAAAAACGTAATGTATAATATATGAATTTATTTTACTTTTATATAGCACCAACAACCTCAAGGCAAAAATATTGTGTTTAATGAAACTTGTTAATACAACTAAAATTTAATTTAAATTAGGTACAGTCAGCCAAAAATGTGGTCTACCACCCTACGGTTGAGATTCATTTCAACGTCATGAAACAACAAGGTCAATTTTCATTTAATAAGTCCAACTAAGTCACCCAATGATGTCAAATGTCAGGCATCTCAGATAACAGACAAAACATCATAACATAATTGTGCATAGAAAAGTCAACCTTAGCGATCGTTACATCTCGCAGAAACTTTTGTCAAAAGTGGTAGACCACTTTCTTGGCCGACTGTACGTAAAATTATCAAATTTTACATTTTAATACAAATATGTTAATGTACTACATATTCTAACGATCTATAGTACATTTCTCAAATACTCTTTTAAATACAGCTACATTACTTTTCAAAGACAAAGTTAAAGCCCTATACCTCTGTTTAAAAAAGGCTATACATTGTTTTCAGTCATCCTTTATTATTTTGATTATTATCCCTTCTCTGAAAAAAGTTTATGCAAAATCATATTGAAATAAATTATGCAAGAGTCCACTAATTAAATTTCAATAAGTAATCAGTCGATCCAATGCGATCCGACCGATTATATGTACATCTAAATCAATTATTTATTACGGATTTGGATGAAATTTTACAGTATAATATAGGTTACATCAGAATAACACACAGGTTATAATTTATGCCGAAATACCTACGGGAACGGGTTTAACGTGGGTAACACCGCAGGCCGCGGCATGGTAGCTCAAACTACAACTAATATAACTAATTATCATTTCTCACCTTTGCATTTTCTCTTTGTACTGCTGTGAATTATAAGTCCTAAAGAATTGCTTGCCATATTCGAATGTGGCTATCATGATCGCACAAGCCGGTGCCACTTTAAAGATTCTCGGTAGAAGTCCAGTGAAAAGACCTCTGAACCCGTGGTTTTTGTATATTGTTTTCACTATGTCTTGCATGTTTGACGCTCTTTGTTTCCCTTTACCTTTACTGTCTGAAAATCCAAAAAAATAAATAAAACAACCGGAAAAATTCACCAACTGTTAATTAAACCCAACCTGAGCTCTAAGCTTGTCTCATAGAATCAAACTGATATTAATACACATACAAACAAATAAACTAAGTAAATGAAACGGGTCTGTATCGCGTTAGATAATTTAACGTCAGTCATCCCGTGACCACGAGCGGTATAATTCGCTCGAATCGAAACGTCGGGTACGTGGTAAATTTTGTTAAATCTTGTGGGTTCAAAAGTACATACAAACAAATACTTAATGAATACATAATTGACACCCAGACGTCGTCGCCAACAACTAAGTATGCACATACTGTTGTCTCCGGGCGGACTATATAAAAGTCATTAATTTCTGTCACACGATAAATGTGTATCTGCCGCAATGACAACTTAAAGCTTTAATGACACAATGCTAAGTTAGGGTCCTTACCTACTCCATATATTTCTTTTTCTCCTAATTCAATTTGTTGGTGAGTCTTTACAACGTCAAATGGTAATGTTACGAATGCTGCAATCTGAAATTAGATGCAAAAGGTGAGTTTGTGGTATGTATTCCAGTAATTTTAATATCTCACTGCTGGGCGTGATCACCACACCTGTCTACTGCGTATTATCATGTTTTGATACATGTTTGAATATTAAATTGGAGACATGCTTCGCTCTCTCCGTGACCCCAGACTAGTGTAGGCGAAGATACTTGCTAATCACCAATGCCTTAATACTTTTAGAAAAATATCATAATACCTAAAATACTTACACTTCCAGCCACTGATCCACAGAAGAAATTAAATAAAAATGAATTCTTCTCCGAGTCTGGCTTATCAAAAGATTTTTTAACTGATTCAAACATTGTCCAGTATATTCCTGAAAAATACAATAAAAATATGTAATAAAAACATATTTATCCTATCCTATTAATATTATAAATGGGAAAGTTTGTGAGGATGGATGTAATGTTTGTAACCCTTTCACGCAAACTGAACGGATTTTAATGAAACTTTACAGTAATACATCAGAATGACATAATGATGGGTTATACATCAGAATAACATATGGGATACATTTTATCCTGAAATTCCCGCTGGAACGGGTACGACGCGGGTGAAACCGCGGAGCGCGACTTGTTAGTAATATATTTAAAAAATGCTAAGCTATTTTATATTATATTACACAATTAGATTACTTAAAAAGCAGTTACCTGAAAATGGCACATCTCTAAGTAATGTGGATCCTAAGCCGCGAAACAATCCTCTGTATCCTTCAAGTTTTATAACCTGACGTAATGCTAAGTTTATTTCTGAAATACAAGAAAAAGATTAGACCATTAATGTAAGTCCGAGTAGGTTATTCGCACAGCCTGATGTCGGAGTTTTTAGCTTGCCTAAGGTCCGTCGACAGTCTAACAATGGAACAATTACTAGTGCCATGATTAATTTAATGTGCCGTTCGTTATGATCAATAACGTATTAGGGCCTTTGTAGTTGTGTTTTATGGTTTGTCCCTTTCCGACATACGTTATTTGTCAAAGAACGAAAGAGACAAAACACTTTAAATCACTGTTTAAGTTAAATATCGTTTATGAATAAGGCGGTTCGTATTTTAGATTATACTGTTCTATTCTTATATTGTGTGTATAATATTAATATCTTTAAAAGGGGGAGATTTTTCCCTGTTCAACAATGCATGGGAGGAACCCCACTTAATCTGGAAAAATACACTAGCACAATCTCCAAATCTTCACACTAGGGCAATCTATTCGCTGATCGCGGGTGGAACCACCTCACGGAACAGCTAGCCATTAACAACTTTGCATGTATCTATACTAATATTATAAAGCTGAAGAGTTTGTTTTGTTTGTTTGTTTGTTTGTTTAAACGCGCTAATCTCAGAAACTACTGAACCGATTTGAATAATTCTTTCACTGTTCGATAGTCTATTTATCGAGGAAGGCTATAGACTACATTTTATCCCGAAATTCCCACGGGAACGGGCACAACGCGGGTAAAACCGCGGGGCGCTGCTAGTATAAGTTATACAGGAATGAGTAGACCATAGTAATATGTAGTGTAATCTGTATTTAATGTCCAAAATAACTATTTATTAACGAACAAAACATTGTCTTTTTTATGACTATATTTTGTTTTGTATATAAAGTACGAGCTATTTAATAATTATGGTTACCATGTTATCATTGACTATAGTAAAGCCACAAACAAGATAACGACACAAAAAAGAGTACAAATGTTATTTATATGACCACCGCTATTACCTATAGCCATCAGATATTATAATGTTGATATGATTAATGCTATAATAAGAAGCACAGTTATGTCTATCTACTATGTATTTACATTTATCTTATCATCTGTCACAATTTTATCCTAGGGGGCCGCAAATGACAGCTAATAGTTATCAGTACAATCACTTGTTGATTGTAGAAATACTTCTAATAAATTCTGTGTTATGCTCTTTTCCTTACAATGTAGTATGAACATAAATAATTCGTTAAAGAAAATTTTATCTATGGAATAGTTATTTAAATTTTTAAGTAAATAAATTATGAACAGATCTTATTCACATATGGTAAGTTAGACTAAAATGCTGAATTATGAGTTTCAGTATAACAAAAACGATTTTTTTTACTGTTACAGATTTTCAGACAAACAAACAGATTTTCTTTATCTTACCTGAGTAAGTCAATTTCTTAGACTGCATCTTAGTCCGGATCAATTCTAGGGGGCTTACAATGGTAACTGCTGTGGTTCGAGCCGTAGCTCCAGCGATTAAAGGTATCCACATTGGTTGACTTGCTGGAAAGTAGAAAATAACGTTAACCATTTCCATTAGAATTTTGCGATGAAAAGTAGTATCCTTTCCCAAAGTTGAATCTATCTTTGCCTGTACCAAATAAAAACTAATTTAGTAGTTTAGGTTTATTTTGTTTTTTCTTTCACAACTACTTTCTATTCTTTATGACACTAGTTCTTTAATGTAATTTATTTAATTTAACATAAAAACTAAATTATACAAATAATTTATCTTTCCAACTGTTTTTTCCAACCATCCTACAAAAAAACTATAAAAAACTTTATCTTTTTATTTATATATATTTATATTAATAGCATAGTGGAAATTCGTTAATAGTGCTTATCTTAATATTGTTTACATAATGTTATGCAAGTGTACTATCAGTGCCCGATACTTTATACATAAATTAAGGAAGTTAGTTTAGGAATTTCAGGATAAAAGCCTTTCTAATAGCCAGGATAATAGCCCTTTGTGATAACCAAACTCTAAGTAACACACTTTGTAAAACCAAATTTTTTTTATTACATTTCTGTGATATAGTTCCTACAAGTACTCAGATGCCACTCATTTAGTATTAATTTGATACCATTACACACATATTTACCTATAATGTATTTAGCTTATACATTTTAGGCAACTATGAGATGCATTAGCGATGTGAATTAATGTCTATACTGGCATAATTTTCATATTCCATCCATGTTTTCAACCTGTATCATCCCACAGCTGGGCAAAAGGTCTCCCCAAATGCTTCTAACCTTCTCTGTCCTTTGCAAACATTGAAATTAACAATAAATATTCCTAAATATCTTTGGTTATACTTACTATCACCCGAAAATTGGTTGTATTTGGTCTTCATATTGAACCTCAACTGTTCGTATGACACAAAGTAAATGACAGTGCATGGAAGAGCAAGGATTAGTGTAGGGCTGAGGCCCGACCATAACGCCGGGACTCCTTCCAACTTGGCTATTTTGTAAAACGCATCCTGTAAGAAGGAAATAAAATTGATAAACTTACTGCCACTCACACTAACTACTAAACTCACAGAGATATTGTTTATAACTAAAGATGTTTGAAGAAAAGTTGATAAGTGATTTTGGACATGTAATGTAAATATTTTTAATGGCATCCATTAGTAAAATGCTTAAGGAAGTATTAGTTTGTACTATTTTGTTTATATCAAATAAAAGAGACAGCTATACCTACACCATTTGTCTTATACTTGGTTTATTTATCTAGCTAAATGGGCTGGCAAGATGACGGTTTAGGGATAAGGCTTTCACTCATTACGAATATAAAAGTATTAAAATAACATACATAGATACTTATAATCAAGCAAAAAATACTGAAACAAAGTAAAAGTATTATGTAAATAAACATTGTGTAGCAGCTGACCTATGACATAAAACGAATACTTACAAATGTACCGTGGAAATGTACTCGTCTCGGTATCCAAGCGGTTTCCCCGCAAGGACACAGATGCTCCATGAGACCATTACAGTATAAATAACATTTATTAGACAGCAAAGCCTTCTGTTGCGCTTGAAGCCGTATCTTTACCACATCGAGTGGAGTCACTGGAAATCATTAGTTTTATTGAACAACATGATGCAAACGGCCATCGAGTGTTGTTGGTTTGAGTTTAAACAATTGTTTTTAACATAAAAAACTTACTGAATAACGAGGTTATCAGTGCACCACTACACGCCGAAGCCATTTGTTGTACAGGCGTGATTCGAAACTGCGGATCGTCTTCTCGAATCATTGTGCACTTGTTTTACTTCCTTACTAACAATAAATGTGTTAACTTGTGAAATTCATCCGGTCATTTCCATGTTTTTCATTTTATTTCCGTCAGGGACGAACAGGCTATCACTATTTTTCTAGTTTGACTGCTATGAGAGATGACAGCCAGCTGTCAATCAAAGTCATGATTAACAAACTAGTGCTGCCAACAATTGTTTTTATTAAAGAAATATCATCAGACGGACTAGTGAATCTCGTAAATAAAATGAATTAAAAACTGGTTTGACAAAATGTATTGAACATTAAAAACCTTTGTATAGAACTTTGACAGTGATGATATCATTCCAAGTAATTGTTCATTTATATCAACTAACATTTTGATGCAAAATATTTTTTTATCCCGAGATTATGGAAAATAGTTTTTAAGCTGGCTACTCTGAAATACTTAAAACAAACAAAACTGTCTATGACTGACTCTACTCTATGTATTTGTTTTATTTATGGTATTTTAGAGTTGTGCCTATATGAGACTAGAAAATGATCGTTGTCGATCACTCGATTATTTTAGTCCGTGTCGGCATAACGTATTTGCATTCCCTTTCTGCGTATTAAAAAACTGACTACTTGCCACAGCGATTATAGCATTAAAGTTGTAGGCATTAACCACGCAACAGATAAATTTAATAATTTTTGAGATTTTATTGGTTTAAGGTTTAAAGTAAAAATATCAATCAGGTGAGCCATGTTTTATTTAATTGTGTTATTTATGATATTGGAACGAAGTTCCTTAGCGCGCGTTGCGAAAGGGGACTAGACGGAAAAAAATTAAGATTATAAGTTGTAACGTCACTTTTTGCTTTATTAAGCTATTGTAAGCCGTGCGGCGTGCGCATGTTTCTCTCTCTCTCTCTCTCTCAAGAAAGCAAGCCAGATATTTTGGTTTCGTCTTTCTAGTTCGCATTGAACAGTGTGGTGTCGCGACGATTATTTTTGTTGATAATAAATAAACTTCATTCTATCTGGGTGTCCCTTGACACCTCTGTTTTTTTTAATGTAATTTGTCTTAAGTTTCATATTGTTTAATTTCAAATTATTTAAGTTATGCCTCACAGTCATTAAGACGTTGATCGAGATTCAACAGTTTATTAAAATCTATTAAATCGATTATATCCATGCGATCGATTTGTAGTGTTCAAGGTCGATAAAATAAAAGCTTGTTACAACACTACGATCAATCAGTCAGAAAATCACTGCCACATGGGTGGAGGGCGTTACTTCAATTAATTTATTGTAAAACATCTATTTTAAATTGTGATATACGAAAATATATAAATTTTATTGTAAATATCTGTTTAGTGGATGAGAAATAAATTTTAAAAATGTTTCCCAACGTTTCGAGATCGATAATGTGAGTACCTATCATTTATTTTTGGAGTTTACATAACGTGACAGCTGTTTTTACCTGAATTTCAATACGATCGTGGACTTTCTGAAACGGTCCCAGCGTCTTCTAATTATAAGTAGAACCTCAATAAATCCAATTTGAATCGAATTGTTACCGTACAATGCACTCAAAATACGTATATCATATATGAAATAACTCTTTTCAAATGGTCAATACGAAATAAATTTTCTGATATTTTTTTAAAATAAGCGTTTTCCTGTAGCCTATAATTTCAAGGTCTCGTTGTACCTGACTTTGAAAGTACCAATTCTATCGGCGTCGCTTGTTATTGCTTAACATATAAATCGATATATTTTTCATTCACAATATCTTGCTAAATGAGAAGTCACACAAAAGTATTACGAAATCAAATAGGCACATTATTTTGCGTTCGGCACTTAATTTAAGTATGCTTTATTGTTTTAAATTAATAAACCATAAATTACTCTACTGTTAGGTATGAAATATTAATGTGAAATGTATTTTTTTTATGACATATTCAGACATAGCAACTGGATTGTTTCCGAATAAATACAGTTATAAAAATATCTGCCTAATGAATTGAGGCAAAAATTAACATATAATACTTATATATAAATTACATACCTACATACATCCAATTATCTGAAAGGTTAACTCAAATATGTAAAAACATTTACATACATAGCCTCTTATAATATTATATTATGTATATCTCTTTATAAAGAAACAATACAATACCTAGCATATAATAATGCTGAAGAGCTTATTTGTAAATGGGAATTTATAGATATACTTACGTCACATTTCAAAATATATTTCTGTTTAGGTGAATGAACCTATGAAAGCCACATTTGAGATGAAGGTTACAAGATATTTTTTAGTCTTACACACACAATTGAAACACTGATTTTAGTTAATTGTACTAAAATTTGAAGTTGATCATGGAAATAAATAATGGAAAAACATGGTTTTAATGGTTTTAACTGTTACCAATATTTGAATAACAATAAAAAAGTATAGCTGGTAGCCTGGTATTTAGTCATACTATGAGCTACATCAAAGCACCTATGAATAAATTGTCATGCAACTTGAACCTGGGAATGTTGTAAATAAGTTTTTCTACCAATCTTATCGTATTGATCTCAGTCTAACATTCTTAAAATCTAGGATTTTTGACCTAGGCAAGGCCTTTTTTAACCAATTTCAATAATATGGAGTAAGACCTATTTTTTGCTTATGTGAGTTATTGCTCTTGTCTATGAATCAATATTGCTATTTTTTACATTTTAATTGCTTGTAGCACTTCCATTTGTAAGTTCAGTTGATGTCAGTTTTTTAGGGAGTGATTGTATCTTTTTAATCTGCAATAACTTATTAGATAAAAGAGAGTTAGAGTGGCTGAAAAGTACACTATATCAAATCAATATCCCTGAATTCCTGACACCTTTATTTAGTTCAGAAGACCACCACTCCTTTTTTTATTATGCTTTCTTTTTATTACCAAGTTTAATGAGCTAAGGAGCACCTTTTGGTCCTCAATTTAACTGTGAGTTTTTTAGCCAATAGACTTATAATTTTAAATCTATTATATAAAAGTAAACTATTTCAGTAAGTACATAGTGTATTTCAAATAAATCTTGGCCTGTCTCCAAATAACGCTTGTCTGTATTACCCTAAAATACTTATTGTGTTAATTTTCTATTGTTTACCAACATTACTGATTTAATTTGTACTTATTATGTCATTTGTTATTTGCGTAGTATAAATATTAAGTATTTAGTTTAACTTGCAAATGGACTAAAAAATAATGACTATTTTGTTATTTTACTCAAATTGACTTTGACTTGTTCATAATAAAAGCTGTCTCTCATATCATACTACCAATTCATACTATGCCAGCCAACCCTCATTACAATCATAGTAAAATCGATATTGTGTAATACATACAATTCATTTTTCTAAATGTAAACAATATGGCGGATTTTCCACCCAAAGACAATTCATTCTATAAAGGAAAAGAGTTCAATGATATGGTCAACATATCATGTAGGTAATTGATATGAGTAATAATATAGAAACTGTATGTTGGTATGGCAACATTTCTATTGATAATTTTATCTTTTATCACACTTATTTATATTGTATATCAATACTATATAACATGGAATGATTATATTTATATTATTATCTAGGTGCGGTAGGTATAGATAATATGAAAAATCTGTGTAAAATACAGAGATATTGTATGAATGGATTTAGGTGTAATAGGTATGGTTCTTTCTATCTAAAATCCAGATTTAGCTAAATGATAAAGTTATTCAATTATTTATAGGTAAGTACAATATCATTTGACTTATAATTTAAATTAATTTATTAGGAATGTCTGGTTTTGGATTCCATAAATTTGCATTCATATTTTTTAATAATGTTTTTAAATGGCAGAATTATAAATTGATAGACATAAACTTTGTTATAAATAAATTAGATACAACTGAATTAACAACTTCCTATATTTTGAACTTGAATATAAAGTTGAATTTCTGTTTCTGTAATCCTTTACAATGTGCACTTAAAGTGTTAGCTGTTAGTATCTTCCTGGCTTGTTGAGTCAAGTCGAGTGTCGAGTCGAGTGAGCCAAGTAGAGCTTTATCGGCATCAAGACTTGAGATGAAACTCCTTGTTGTTAAAGGTTTTTACACACTAGTCATTGACATATAGAGATGTTTAGCTCTAGTAGCTGGTAATTAGCCTGCCAGTATACCAGTAACTGTATGATTATGCTGTTGTTTTTGTGTGTATTCCTATCAAAATTGTCTTTGAAAGAACGACAGCATGGTAGGTTCAAGTAAGCGGAAAAAGACATTCGATAGTTATTCGCTGTGAGGTATGCCGAAGTTACTGATAGTTACGCACACAAAGACGCGTGTATATATTGCTTACAACTACAAGTATGCTTCAGGGGCTATATCGCTTTGCTTGTTTCTATACGACATGATCCTGTCATTGGCATCTGTAGTTACTAAGGGCGTATACCTAGTGTTTGACAGCTCTAAGTGACTACGAAATAATCGATCAGAAATCAGCATGTGAATAAAGTTTAAAGAAAAATTTCTGGCAAAATGTATCAGAAAAAATTGAGAAGTTTGTTTATTTTCATACATTTTTTGTTTATCTAATGTGTTTTGTTTGCCCTTGGTGCAAATGACAACGTTATCTATAAATAATTCGCCAAACAGTGACGATTATTTGCAAAAGATTTTAGACTCTGTTATCTGCATAGTTGCTGTCACCTGAGAGTTGTGCCAAATGTATAAATGTAACTGGTCTATAGTTCTATCCATAATATTATATAACTTGCACCGCATTACGGTTTTAACCGCTTTGTAACCGTTCCAGTGTGACTTTTGGGATGAGATCAATATATTTCTTGACTGGCTGTCAACTAGATTTTATTCAAATCCATCTGGTATTTTCCAGGCATAAACAAGTTTGCGTTACGCGTTAAACAAAAACAATATTTTCGGTTTTATTATACGTAGTAGAGGAAATAGATTAAAACTGATACATGATTAGCGCTGATGGAAGGAAAGATGGGATTTTTACTATTGTAAAATACTGTCCTTTAGTTCGGTGTTTAATAAATCGGACATAACAATAATTACAAGGGCGATATAATTACGCTTATTGGACTATGAGATTATTGATATTATAGCACCTTTAAGATAGTAAAAATGCATCACTAACATCGTGAATCCAATAATGTTATAGAGGAAAAGAAAAACACTCTAATCAGTATTTAGATATAAAATTCTACTCAATGAAAGAATTCCTTTGTTTTTAAAGAGTAACAATAGCGCGGGCGGTGGCTTAGTTTTGTTCTCAACCCTGTACATCTATTATTATCATTTATTTAGAAATCCTCACGGGATGACGAAGTTACTAGTTATTCAAAACCGTTTCTTGTTAAACAACCGAAGTGTGGTAATAAACTAAGTTTGATTCAGATTTAGTAACGATTCTATTTGAAGACATGTTTATTATTTTAATTCTATCAAAGCTTAGTAGGTACATACTGGCTCGAGTGCTCGTACGTACCTAGCTAACAAAGTTCTAGAGATTTCAAGCTTATATTTTACTACGTTATGTTGTGTTGTTTGACCATCCACTTTGCTTAGATTACTGATTTGTTACTGTCACCGAAATTTGTTAAATCCTGTTGGTTTATTTATTACTAGCAACGCCCCTCGGTTTGACCCGCATTGTGCCCGTTCCATTGGAAATTTCGGGATGAAAAATAGCCTATTACTTTCTCGTAGAATGTCGCTATGCAGTACAAAAAGAATTATTGAAATCGGAATGGCAGTTTTAGAGATTCTGAACACACAAACAAACAAAATTAAAAATTTACCTCTTTATAATATTAGTATAGATAATCCAACTATTATAAACTATTCTGAACTGTGACATCCATATTTCCTATCCATACTTTTAATCATAATACGAAAATAACTGCCAGTTTGTCCCAAACCGCGAATTTGTTGATCTAAAAATTAACCTTGACAGTGAACGTAGACTATTTTAATCCTAAAATTCCCATAGTAACGAACTCAACGTGAATGACATCGCGTAATAGAGCGAGAGCTGGCTGCAAAAATCCTGGCCGATCAGTTAACAGAATGAAATGTTTTTTAAAAGTTAGTACTTATATCTAGAATGACAAATATCAATGTGTGCCTGGGCGGAACTTGTGCATAAGTTTTATATGTGTTGTCTTTGGAGCTTTTTTCGTACAATAACTGTACCAATGGAGTAACACTTTCAAATTATTTTCAAAAGTTAGTTTTCAACAAGTAAAATAAAATTGTTTTTGTGTGCCTCATTAAATCCTGTGCCCATGCCTTGGCACACCATATTAAAAAATTTTTTTTTTTGTTCGTTTGTGTACCCATCGTGTAACAACTTCAAATTAGTACCAAATTAAAGTTTAAACATTCCTTTATTCAAAAAAAAAGGTGTGCCACGCCTATGCCTGTTACTAATACATGGCACACACCATTTCATGTTGAAAGTCTTATACTATGCCTACTTTCACTGCTATTCTTCACAGGTATTCTACACGCAGGTAAGTTTCGGAAATGACCGTTGAGCCCTTGAAATTGTATTGTCATCATAATAATAATAATAATAAGCCCGCAGGGCAGCTTGTGGCGAGCTGTTGGTGAGTAGCGACACCACGGGCGATTCCCGAGTGCCCCGGAGAGTCGGTCAGGGCCCTCGTCTCCGGCGAGCCTTCACCGGTCGGAGTGGACCCCAAGGGGGCCCGCAGGACTCTCGGCTCTGGCTTGCCTTCACCGGCCGGCCAGAGGGGGGTCGTTAGAGGCACAGTCGTTATCGGCTGTGTGATCCGGGGGTGGAAGTGTTAAAGGGCATAACGCCGCGAGTAACGTAAGAGAAAGCGCAGCACACCTCTCTACACCCCCGAGTCGCCCGCGCCGATGTTGCCCCCTTGCCGTCTCTACGTCGGCTGTTTCGGGGGGCCCATCCAGCGGGCGGCGAGCCACGGCCTGCCGCCGATAACTTGTTCACCACTTGTTATGGCAGGTGCCGACCTCTTTGCAATATCCCATTTCCAGTCCATCCAACCTTCATTTCCATAGCCCAGTCTTTTTCTTTCATTTTTACTTACAATAGTCCCTACTTCTGCAGGTACACATTCCCGGACATGTTGTACTGATGTGGTCGGGAGTGTGTCCCTGCAGTTGTAATCCATTACTTTAAACATCTCCAAAGGGCCTCTACGAGTTGGATCTGTATCCCCTCGCATGCCTCTCAAAAAGACCGGGCTTGTCCCGTGACTCCGAGGAGAAACACTATAATAATAATAATAATATATTTTATCATAATAAAACTGAACCGTTTTGGTTCGAAGGTGATCCAACACCGCTTTTAATTGAAGACATTGTGTCAGTAGAATTAGAATACGATGAAAGTGATAATGATAATGACGATTATAATAACGATAATGATGATAATGCTGATGATGATCATGATGATAGTTATGACGATGTTTGATAAGAACAGAAAGGTATGAATGTTCTAACGTATGTTTTTAGATATGTATTTTTTTATCACTTTTATGAATATATGTAAGACTAATTTTTTTATATTATAAATTCCGACTTTGTTTACATCAAAATAAATGAAAAGTTTTGTTTTTAATTACCTAAATAAATGAAAAGTTTTGTTTTTAATCATTTTGATTCCTCATTCCTCAATACTTCCTCAATAGATTATATTAGTGATAGTATAAGACTTTCAACATGAAATGGTGTGTGCCATGTATTAGTGACAGGCATAGGCGTGGCACACCTTTTTTTTTAATAAAGGAATGTTTAAACTTCAATTTGGTACTAATTTGAAGTTGTTACACGATGGGTACACAAACGAACAAAAAAAAAATTTTTAAATATGGTGTGCCAAGGCATGGGCACAGGATTTAATGAGGCACACAAAAACAATTTTATTTTACTTGTTGAAAACTAACTTTTGAAAATAATTTGAAAGTGTTACTCCATTGGTACAGTTATTGTACGAAAAAAGCTTCAAAGACAACACATATAAAACTTATGCACAAGTTCCGCCCAGGCACACATTGATATTTGTCATTCTAGATATAAGTACTAACTTTTAAAAAATATTTCATTCTGTTAACTGATCGGCCAGGATTTTTGCAGCCAGCTCTTGGACCATAACGTATCCCCTTTAAAAAATGTGACTAGTTTTCTCTTCAATAAAACATTGAGTAAAGACAAGGCTGGTCCAAGTGATATGGTAAACTAATACTGACATTGAATATTTCCTACAGTATTGATTGCCATTGTTCGAAGTATGATATCTCTTGTGTACTTGTGGTTCTGAGTAGGCGCTCTTTTAAATCGATTTACCTCACAATTGCGTTGGTTACTTTATGTAATAGTATGTAGGTACATATTTGTATATCTATAACTATATTGCTACTAATTTTGTTAAAAATAATATAAAATGGAATGCAGGTTCGAGTGGGTTAGTGGCTAACCGTGTTGGTGTTTTTGGTTTAGAGGCCTCATTAGGAGGTTTTCAAATCTCCGTCATTTAGGTAGGTATGAGCCCATTTAAAAAATTCGAGAACCTCTTCAATATCATACAATTACGAACTATTACACAATCAATACCTAGTCAAAATTGGCCCAATATTACCTAGAGATCTATTGCATGTTCGAGTCTAGACCAATTGGCCAATTGCACTTGTTACTAACCGGAAACCGCTTAACTTTAACACACGTTAGGTATTGCGGTTATATCGTTACGTTTCACGTACAGTTTAAATAGGCCATTTAGGTACGTAGTTAAACTGATATTGACGTTACGTTAATTAGGCGTTTATTGTAGTTCTAATTTCGCTTAATCTAGTGGTTTAAATGTATAACAAGGTTACTTGTATGAAGTTGATGCAATATTCTTCTTCAACCCTGGTGTCGGAGTTTTTAGACCGCCTAAAGGCCTCCGACATGCCATATTTATAGCTCTTAATCATATTACTTTTGTTTTGAACCCATAACGCAAAATGGAGTATAGTTTAGAGTTTTGTCAATGACAGAAACGAATGGGAGTTATAAAACTACCTTCTACGGTATTTACTAGCAGTGCCCCGTGGTTTTACCCGCTTTGTACCCGTTCCTGTGGGATTTTTTGAAGGAAAGCCAAGTCACAAACCTTCTTCTTAAACCAGTCTGTACTTTGACGAAAACCGCATGAAAATCCGTTCTGTAGTTTTTGAATTATAGTTTTTGGTAATATTAGGTGTCTTTAATATAATTAATTCCGCTGCCCCTAATACCTTGCTAAGTGGGTTATAAACTCATTGTTGCTCTTTATACAGTTGCTCAAAAGTCGCTAAGTTGTTAAGTCATATCAGATTAGTGATGTAACAGAGTTAGAGGATCAAAGTTGTTGTCCAGGCAAGGCCAAGGTCATATGTTATCTGACTTTCCATCAACTAAAACGAAACGAAACCTTATTCTTGTCATACCTAGTTAAATACTGCTTTAGACAATAAACTATTCGTGGTATTACCGACAACCGTAGGTAATAGGTAGCTCTATGAATATTCAATGGTTTTTCTGTTAAATTACCAATTTCAAAGTTTTAAATGTCAAAAGTTATAAAGTCTAGTTCTGTCGCTTTGAAATGTTACGCTCACGGACATTCTCGAAATATAGCAACAACTGGTAAAAATAGATTTGTAAAAGGCGATTCGGATTATGCTGCGAGTGCTAATAGTTGGTGTAATTGTTCAGGCGTACATACACCGCTGTTATTGAGGAAGATCGTTATAAAAACGTCATATTAAACGCTTTGTACAGTAGTTAGTACGTTCAGTACGTACAAATTAAATTGCTGCGCACTTTAATGCTTTGTCAGATTATATAATTCGAAAATACTCATTGAAAGGACCATGGGCAGAAATGTCCCCACCCACCAACAGAAATGAAACATGTCTCATTTAATAGATCTTGGCAAACTGATGATTTTTTACTATGACGAGAATCGCCCTATGTATGGGGTTTTCTTGAAAAACCGTGTTTTGTTTTTACATATTTTTTGCTCATTTCATTGAAAGTTTTTGTTTTTTTATTATGCATGCTCGGGAAGAATTTGTGGACTAAAAGCCCGTGAACCCCAGACCTTCGTTATTAAAATACCGATCTAAATTCATCAGATAATAAAGTGTGATTTGTGTGACATGACATAATTATGTCATTTGAAAGCTCTTGAAGAGTTGTACAAGTCACCCTTTGACGGTGATATCGAAATCGACGGCCAACTTGGTGTTTTCGACCATTGAAGATTGGAGTTGACCTATGCTATGGACGCTGATCCTAATGCTCAACAGTGACATAACCTATGTCATTTGAAAGCTCTTGACAAGTTGTACAAGTCACCCTTTGACGGTGATATCGAAATCGACGGCCAAATTGGTGTTTTCGACCATTGAAGATTGGAGTTGGGCTATGCTATACCGAAGTATCGACGCTGATCCTAATGCTCAACAGTGACATGACCTATGTCATTTGAAAGCTCTTGACAAGTTGTACAAGTCACCCTTTGACGGTGACATCGAAATCGACGGCCAACTTGGTGTTTTCGACCATTGAAGATTGGAGTTGGGCTATGCTATACCGAAGTATCGACGCTGATCCTAATGCTCAACAGTGACATGACCTATGTCATTTGAAAGCTCTTGATAAGTTGTACAAGTCACCCTTTGACGGTGACATCGAAATCGACGGCCAACTTGGTGTTTTCGACCATTGAAGATTGGAGTTGGGCTATGCTATACCGAAGTATCGACGCTGATCCTAATGCTCAACAGTGACATGACCTATGTCATTTGAAAGCTCTTGATAAGTTGTACAAGTCACCCTTTGACGGTGACATCGAAATCGACGGCCAACTTGGTGTTTTCGACCATTGAAGATTGGAGTTGGGCTATGCTATACCGAAGTATCGACGCTGATCCTAATGCTCAACAGTGACATGACCTATGTCATTTGAAAGCTCTTGACAAGTTGTACAAGTCACCTTTTGACGGTGACATCGAAATCGACGGCCAACTTGGTGTTTTCGACCATTGAAGATTGGAGTTGGGCTATGCTATACCGAAGTATCGACGCTGATCCTAATGCTCAACAGTGACATGACCTATGTCATTTGAAAGCTCTTGATAAGTTGTACAAGTCACCCTTTGACGGTGACATCGAAATCGACGGCCAACTTGGTGTTTTCGACCATTGAAGATTGGAGTTGGGCTATGCTATACCGAAGTATCGACGCTGATCCTAATGCTCAACAGTGACATGACCTATGTCATTTGAAAGCTCTTGATAAGTTGTACAAGTCACCCTTTGACGGTGACATCGAAATCGACGGCCAACTTGGTGTTTTCGACCATTGAAGATTGGAGTTGGGCTATGCTATACCGAAGTATCGACGCTGATCCTAATGCTCAACAGTGACATGACCTATGTCATTTGAAAGCTCTTGATAAGTTGTACAAGTCACCCTTTGACGGTGACATCGAAATCGACGGCCAACTTGGTGTTTTCGACCATTGAAGATTGGAGTTGGGCTATGCTATACCGAAGTATCGACGCTGATCCTAATGCTCAACAGTGACATGACCTATGTCATTTGAAAGCTCTTGACAAGTTGTACAAGTCACCCTTTGACGGTGACATCGAAATCGACGGCCAACTTGGTGTTTTCGACCATTGAAGATTGGAGTTGGGCTATGCTATACCGAAGTATCGACGCTGATCCTAATGCTCAACAGTGACATGACCTATGTCATTTGAAAGCTCTTGACAAGTTGTACAAGTCTCTCTTTGACGGTGACATCGAAATCGACGGCCAACTTGGTGTTTTCGACCATTGAAGATTGGAGTTGGGCTATGCTATACCGAAGTATCGACGCTGATCCTAATGCTCAACAGTGACATGACCTATGTCATTTGAAAGCTCTTGACAAGTTGTACAAGTCACCCTTTGACGGTGATATCGAAATCAATGGCCAACTTGGTGTTTTCGACCATTGACCTTTAGTACCGTTTACCTGCCAAAGCCACTATAACCCAAACTTCATAATTGTCCATCGTTCTTACCTGTGTTGGGAGCATGCGCTGACAAACTTTCAGCTTTTATAAAATAACGAAGGTCTGGGGTTCACGGGCTCTAGGTCTATTGGTGCTCTAACGTAATCTTGTATGAATAATTCCTCAGTTTCGTGATTACCTAGAACCGGGGCATTTTGATTTTTTATGTGAGGTTCTTGATTTTCTTCATTTTCTTCACGCACAAAATCGTATATCACGATGATTATTTAAAAGGGCATTATTGGCCCTTTGCCAGCATCTGTGACACACTGCCATGACATTATTAAACACCACTTGTATCAGTGCATTAAGTGAAATATAGGCGGTTAACTCAGGATTCGTTTGAGGCAGATGAATATTCAAAATGTGACTTCTCTGTCGTAAAACAGAACGCGGACACATAACACACCGTCGGCCAGTTTCCATATTAATTCACATTAACTAATCATCCAGTATGCAAGCAGGGGTCACAGAAAATCTAATAACAAAATGATAAATCTGATAAGGATAACGCAGAAACAGACGACGTTCGCGTACGATCTAGAATAATATTGTCTATTTGATGTGCCTTATTGGCAGTGAGATTTGATTCCAAATTCGAATTAAGTATAAAGTATTCGAAATTCAAATGCGTTACTCAATTAGCCCACTGGCTGAATATAAATATTCATACATGTTGTCTTTTAAAGAGTCTCTATAGGTAACTTATATTAAATAATATTTTAGCCAAAACTATTAAATAATATAAAAGATTTCTGTCCTAAATATATATTTGTGAAGTATTATTCTTAGTAACATAATATTTTTTCAACCTTCTCTTTGTAACTTTCAATGAGATGAGCAAAAAATATGTAAAAACAAAACACGGTTTTCCAAGAAAACCCCATACATAGGGCGATTCTCGTCATAGTAAAAAATCATCAGTTTGCCAAGATCTATTAAATGAGACATGTTTCATTTCTGTTGATGGTTGGGGACAGTGCCCATACAAATTTGCCCATGGTCCTTTAAATTGTTAATGTAGAAGTTTGACGCTGACAAGGTTCTTAATATGCTTAGCATTTAGATGAGTCCCTATCATATAGGTATCTGGTATAGGTATGTGACGCCTTAGTTACGTAATGTTTGAATCATCACGCGAATACCGGTAATGTGTAGTTTTATTGTATTAACATATTTGCAGATCACGGTTCACCTTTTGCTTTAGTTAAATGTCAGCTGATACTACGTATCATATATCTAAGAAACCACCATACACTCAACTAAGTTGCCGCTTAATAAGGCATTTTTTTATTTGGTCGATGAGTCTTAGTAAATATCTTTTATTTCTTCTAAATCATCACGTTCTCTACCTACGTTTTTCTTAGTGGAAGCATATCGCCAAATTTCGGCGGAGCGAGTTCGCAAGCAATAATCACCATACGATTATGTTAACACTGGGACGAGAAAATTATTGCCCGATGTGATTGTGTTGTTCGTAATAATATTATTTCGTAAGTGATCATTATCGACTTGGTCGAAAATTGCCTTGTACCGTGACTATACTATATAGTATATTTCGTGATTTTTGTGCTCTTGTCATTCGTGTCGTGACATTGAAGACAAAAATTGCTCGAAAATGTTGCGTCGTCTAAATGGACCTATACTTGGTCGACAATGTACTTCGATGTTTCCACCGAGAATTTACCATGTATTTGTATATTATGTTATCAGGTTTTTAGAGTTTGTCTTTGGTATCTGTTACATTGAAGATATTTTCTGTGTTGCTATCTGATTGATTAGGACGACACGCCCACTTACATAGCAACTGTTAATTAATCTATGGCTGCCAATTTGTAAGGATTCTATTCTATTAGATTCTACTTATCGATATATATAAATCGCAGTCATTTGTCAATGGAGATCTAATATTAGCAGGTGGCGCTAGTTTCAAAGTCAAAGTCAAATATATTTATTCAGGTTTGTTCACAAAGAGTTTCTTTTAAAAGTACCTACCACACATTGCGCCGAAGTTTAAAAAAAGAGTAACCTATCCTCGCTTAGCTTCGGTTAATACATTTTACCTAAGGTTCCTCCAGGAATTCCGGGATAAATAGTAACCAATTGTTTTCCTAGAATCACTGTGTCTGTTGATGATAGCCGTAAAAAATCCGTTAACAGAAGTTCTCTAACTAAAACTCTTTTAGTGAGTGTTTTGTCTCTTTTGCTCCTTGGAAAATAGCGTATGTCAGAAAGGGACAAACCATTTGATAGCTAAAATGATGCTAGTAAGCGTTTATGAATAAGGCCTACAGTGGGCAGACTTTATTTATTAATTCAATGATTATGATAAAGATTGTGCACTGATTCCTGATATATTTGTTTTTGTATTTTCCGTCAATCAAAAGCCTTGAGCAGTATTTTATCAAATAATATCTTTGTGATATAAAGTTAAAATAATGCATATTAGTCTAGTCTAGTATTCCTCTCACATAGCAAGAACGCAATAGAGCTGTCTTATTTCTTCCGTACTAACCAAAAAATATTTACAATTCAGTTGCAAATGTTTCCTGGTTTTTTGACATTGGAAGTCTAGTAACAAAGTGCGTTTTTCTGTCTTTTTGTTAAGTTTAAATGTTTAAATACTTTGTTGTCAGTATTAGATTCTTACTTCCTTAAAAGGAGATCGCTAGATGAGCTCGACAGAGTGATGCCAAATAATAATCTAATTCAGCGCGCTAGCCTTATTAGCGTGGGAAAAAGCACACCAATATTCTATTTTTTCGTACGAGAGCTAAAATTCAAACCATTATGACTTTTACAACCAAAGACTTTTTTTAACTTCCATTGAGTAAAAGGGGTCAGTGATGGGGTAAGAATAGAATTAAAACCATATTTCCTCTTCAGGCGGGATCGTCTTCGCCCGGAAAATCGAACACACATTTCAATTTAGTCCAGATTTTAACTCTCTCGTTAGAAAAACATAGAGTATAGATCTATGTAACTGTATCAATCGTCACAAAATTACTTACACATGATGATGATGACTAACAAAGTAAAACAATCGAGCAACATTTTAACATACATTTTTTCTTTTTTTTCTTTTATTGTCATGATGTGACGATTTAAGTAAATTACCCACCAATATAATTAGTAACCTCTCTATGTCATTACTTAAGACTACGTGATGTGTTCCATGTAAGTCGTGCATTCGACTTATAATCCGGTCAAATTAAACCAAAAAATGAGGGTGAGTTTGCATAAAGTCCCAACAAGCTGAAAATCAGGAAAATTGTTGAAAACATAATTATAAACAATGTGTAAAAGTTCCCCATCATTCCCGTGTATGGAATTTTTTTTATTCAAGGTCAAATGTCAAAAAAGAGTGTTTTTCGCGAATATCTGAAAAACGGTGCAATGTAGCAAAAAAAAGTGTATGATGAAATGAAAGCTTATAAAATTCTCTATAACTTTAATTCTATCCACTTTTTCCATATTCCCAACCGTTATTGAACTACACGCTCCAGAAATGTAAAAATTAAGGACCTCGGGCAGGTAACTATGGAGCCTGCCCCAATGCTCAACAGTGACATGACCCATGTCATTTGAAAGGTCTTGAAGAGTTGTACAAGTTACTCCTAGACAGTTATATCGAATTCGATGGCCAACTCGGTGTTTTCGACCACCGAAGAATTACCACTGGAGGTGCTGTGGAGCCTGGACGGAATGCTCAACAGTGACATGACTTACGCATTTGAAAGCTCTTACAAGTCACTTTTTGATAGTTATGTCGAAATCGACGCCAAACTCGGTGTTTTCGACCACCGAAGAAAAAACACTAGGTGTATGTGCAATAATGTGCAGTTGACCCTGATCGTATTGCTCAACAGTGACATGACTAATGTCATTTGAAAGCTCTTACAAGTCACTCCTTGACAGTTATATCGAAATCGACGACCAACTCGGTGTTTTCGACCACCGAAGTATCGACACTGATCGTATTGCTCAACAGTGACATGACACATATCATTTGAAAGCTCATAAAGAGTTTCATAAGTCACTCTTTGATAGTTATATCGAAATCGCCGTCCAACTTAGTGTTTTCGACCACCGAAGAATGGAGTTGGGCTATGCCATACCGAAGTATCGACGCTGATCCTAATGCTCAAAAGTGACATGACCTATGTCATTTGAAAGCTCTTGAAGAGTTGTATAAGTCACTCTTTGACACTTATATCGAAATCGACCGCCAACGCGGTGTTTTCGACCATCGAAATATCGACACTGGGTGTATGTGCAGTTGACCCTGATGGTATTGCTCAACAGTGACATAACTTATGTCATTTGAAAGCCCTTGAAGAGATATCCAAGTCACTCCTTGACATTTATATCGAAATCGACGGCTAACTCGGTGTTTTTTAACCAAAAATAAAAAAATATATGTACACATTAGTTAATAAAGGACCTTGAGAAAATTCCATTCTTCGGTGGTCGAAAACACCAAGTTGGCGGTCGATTTCGATAGACATGTCAAGGAGTGACTTGGACATCTCTTCAAGGGCTTTCAAATGACATAAGTTATGTCACTGTTGAGCAATACCATCAGGGTCAACTGCACATACACCCAGTGTCGATATTTCGATGGTCGAAAACACCGCGTTGGCGGTCGATTTCGATATAAGTGTCAAAGAGTGACTTGTACAACTCTTCAAGAGCTTTCAAATGACATAGGTCATGTCACTTTTGAGCATTAGGATCAGCGTCGATACTTCGGTATGGCATAGCCCAACTCCATTCTTCGGTGGTCGAAAACACTAAGTTGGACGGCGATTTCGATATAACTATCAAAGAGTGACTTATGAAACTCTTTATGAGCTTTCTAATGATATGTGTCATGTCACTGTTGAGCAATACGATCAGTGTCGATACTTCGGTGGTCGAAAACACCGAGTTGGTCGTCGATTTCGATATAACTGTCAAGGAGTGACTTGTAAGAGCTTTCAAATGACATTAGTCATGTCACTGTTGAGCAATACGATCAGGGTCAACTGCACATTATTGCACATACACCTAGTGTTTTTTCTTCGGTGGTCGAAAACACCGAGTTTGGCGTCGATTTCGACATAACTATCAAAAAGTGACTTGTAAGAGCTTTCAAATGCGTAAGTCATGTCACTGTTGAGCATTCCGTCCAGGCTCCACAGCACCTCCAGTGGTAATTCTTCGGTGGTCGAAAACACCGAGTTGGCCATCGAATTCGATATAACTGTCTAGGAGTAACTTGTACAACTCTTCAAGACCTTTCAAATGACATGGGTCATGTCACTGTTGAGCATTGGGGCAGGCTCCATAGTTACCTGCCCGGGGTCCTTAATTTTGACATTTCTGGAGCGTGTAGTTCAATAACGGTTTGGAATATGGAAAAAGTGGATAGAATTAAAGTTATAGAGAATTTTATAAGCTTTCATTTCATCATACACTTTTTTTTGCTACATTGCACCGTTTTTCAGATATTCGCGAAAAACACTCTTTTTTGACATTTGACCTTGAATAAAAAAAATTCCATACACGGGAATGATGGGGAACTTTTACACATTGTTTATAATTATGTTTTCAACAATTTTCCTGATTTTCAGCTTGTTGGGACTTTATGCAAACTCGAATGTCTAAATTTACCGGGGTATTAGCGTATTCATTAGACACGGCAGTATATTTTGTTATGCAAATTTAACACACCTGCTTGGGTATTTTGGTCTTGAAGAAACGAAATTTGCAAATTGGGTTATTGGTTATTATCTGTTGATGGATTGGTTGTTTTTCTTGGAATTGGAAAAATCTAAACTTGGCTTGTTTATCAGTACATATTATTAAAGTCCCCGGCCGCGTCTGTATGTCTGTCTGTCAGTCTGTTCGCGATAAACTCAAATACAAATGCACGGATTTTGACGCGGTTTTTTAAAATAGATGGAGTGATTCAAGAGGAAGGTTTATATGTAGAAAAAAATCCGATGGGAACAGCCACAACGTGGGTAAAACCGCGGGGCGCTGCTAGTTTAATAAAAATAATAAAAACGTCCTGCATTGGATGTTTTTACGATGGTTGAAAAGCTAAGGACATTTCGTCGACTTCCGTAATTCATGTTTAGAATGTAATCTTATGTTATCAAAGTTTAATCGTCTGAACACGATTGTTTGCTTATTTACCTATTAGTCACTCAACGATATTTACACAACATATTACAATGTTCACTCACGAAGAAAATCCCGGGCACGAAACTAACTGAAAAAATGCTATTCAAATCTACCTTTTTCCTCACCAAAAAAACAGTGGAAAAACGCCATGTCGATAAACTCTACGTACTCACTTTAGCAAGAGGTTTTACTAGGAAAAAAAAAACAGTTGTACTAAAATCTTCCTAAGATGGAAAAAAAATCAAACCATTTTATCCACTACTATTAACTACCCCTGACAACCAGGAAAAATAGCAACATTGTACATGTACAGTACCTTAAGAATAGTTGTTAGTAAAGTTATACACATAATTAATAAATATGATTTGATTTTCTTCTTTCCCAGATGCGGTACGAACGCAATATGCTCTAGTAGAGCGCTCGCGTACGCCCTGTCCAAAACCCCATCACTGGACCCGATGACCATGTGCATCCGGGACTACCATGAAGTCACAGGCAACATCATATGCCCCAACATGATCAGGGGCATCGACCATCTCAGGGATCCTAGACTTAACAAGGTTTGTGATGTAATCACAGTAAGTAAGTTCGAGTAGGTTAGTTTTTAGACCGCCTAAAGGCCTCCGACGTGGTCTAACGACCTACAGTTTAACGTGACCTCTGAAGCACGGTAGCGCTCGGATAGTAATGCCACTATCGGCCACCCATACAAATAGGGGTCGAGCTGCTTGTTGCTTAACAATCGCAATGAACTAACATCGCTTAGCCAAACTAAGCCACGAGTCCTACAAGTTATCACAGATATACCATTAGTTTTGTGATCTAAAGTGGTGATCGCATGTGACATCGCAGTAAGAGAGAAGGGTTACTTTAATGCGTCCCCTCGCACTGACGGCGTCTTTGCCACGCCACCCATGTAGGCGCACCGAATCCATGGATCATCTTTGTAATGAGTGGACGGTGGGGACGACGGGAGTCAAGAGCATAACACTACTTTGTTTATTTAAATAATTGTCTTGCATAGAAGGTCCCATTGAAGTGAAAGCGGGTTAATGTGAAGGATTGACATTAATTATAAGTCATTAACTATTGGAAGGATTATACTTTCGGCCCATTTACAGGAACAGGAAAATGAGTAGTGTTCGCTTAAAATTAAGAAACCAGTACATATTGAATGTTTGTAACAGGGTCTCGGATTCACCCTAGAAGAACGCCAAGCCCTCGGCATCCACGGCCTTCTGGCTGCCAAGTTCAAGTCTCAAGAGGAGCAACTGCACATCTGCCAGATATCCATCGACAGATACCAAGACAATCTCAACAAATATCTATATCTCGTCGAGTTACAGGTGACTAAACATGATAAAGGTACCATTTTTATGTAAACTTTCATGTGCTTTTGTATTGCTAAGTGGGTACAGATTAATTGGTTGTTAAGTGTTTGGATAGGGTGTAACACACTATTTAAACTATAGGGTGTAACAGTCATATGAAACACGGCGAAAAGCGGACGCGATTCCATGCATTTCAAGCATTGACAATGCGTATAAAAAATTGAAAACTAAGGGACTTATTAGGATATCTAGGCGGTGCGATTCACTCGGCAAAACAAAACAACAGCAACTCTTCAAGGGGATATATTTAAGCTACATTTTATCTTGAAATTCCCACGCGAACTTGTACAAAGCGGATAGTACCGGCTTTCAACTATGTATCTAATTATTTAATTTATGTAGTTCTTTCAGTAACATATTGATTGTCACGTCGTTTTGTCGCCTTTGTTTTATGACGAATCGGTACTGTCCCAATATATTATTGGTAGATGTACGGTTTTGGTCATAAAATCTCATATAATATTAACCTGTTAGTCTATGGGTTTACAGAACAGACATAATTACATACAATTTTGTGACCTTGATATGTTATTCTTTACTTAATATCTAATTACCTAAATAATAAATTGCGCGTATAATCGATATTCTTCGACCGAAGTTTGACCTTCAAATCGATTTAGTGGACATTTTATGACCCAACAGGATATGATACATTGCTCACGGTTACTATCTCAAATGCATGTGTGAAGTCGGGTTATGTTGGTGTAGTTATGTGTTAGGTTCGTATTCATTTAATGGGATTAACAATGATTAGGAGGGACTGAGGCGAAACTAACAAAATAAATAAATAATAAATAGGTAGCAATTTGAAGAGTTTTTTTACAATATATCAAAATTGACATGGTTTTTACTCGGGCAAAGTGAAAAAAGTTTTGATTATCAAAACTCTACTCTGCAATCATTCCAGTAGGTAGTAGTTTTATTGGCGTAGCTTGAGCTTGCCCTGAAGATATTGATACCGTCAGGATTTATTGTATTGTATACGAAATAGGGTGGTTATGTGCAAATGGTGATATGACGCTAAGATATTCCATTATGTCTTTCTTTTTTATATTCATACTGGTAAATAATATATTACAGGTTTTATATTACTACTTATAATATATATCATATATATTATTATTTAAATTAATGTAATCCCTTTGTTATACGTAACAATAGAGTATGTTTCTTACATTTTACTATCTTGTTTATTATTTATTATAATTTTAATTTTAATGGAGTTCTTTATATCTTTATTGTTTTTCAAGAAATGTATTTTACTTTGTTATCCATTGCATAAGTTAAATAAGTAAAGTAAATAGCCTTTACTTATGAAAAAAGTACCAACTTCATTTGTTTGCACCTTGTATATATATACATAAAAGGTAAACCTGACTGACTATCTGACTTATATCTAGACAGCTGAAACTACTGTACATAGAAACTTAAATTTTGGGGGTTCCTTTCATGATTTAAGTGAGCACTTGTGATAAAGGATTTTGCGAAATTCACCCCCAACAGAGGGTGATTCACCCGAAGTGAATCGAGAGCGGCCGCTAGTAATAAATTATATGTTTGTTGACATTATTTGTTTTATATTATTAAATATTGGTCATATGGAATAGAAATCACACTAAATATTTACATCTAAATTATAATTTTTGCAGGACAGAAATGAAAAGTTATTCTTCAGGTTGTTAGCCGAGAATGTGGAGAAGTATTTGCCGATAGTTTACACGCCGACTGTCGGTTTGGCTTGCCAGAAGTTCGGTCTCATCTATAGAAGACCTAGGGGCCTCTTTATCACGATTAATGATAAGGGGCATATCTTCAATATACTTAAGAATTGGTAAGTTTTGAAGATGGTTTTATAGTCTGTGATACAACACTACATGGTATAAAACAAAGTCGCTTTCCGCTGTCTGTCTGTCCATATGTATACTTAGATCTTTAAAATTACGCAACGGATTTTGATGCCGATTTTTTTAAATAGATAGAGTCATTCACCAGGAAGGTTTATAGGTATTAAAAAATCTGATTTGATATCTTTAGTGAGACGAGAGGCATATCTCCTCCAGTGGGACATTAAAGCCTTGTGTCATATACGACAGAACTACGATTTATGATTTAATTGCCTATGATCCATGATTTAAGTACCTTTTGTCCTACCATTGGAGAAAATCCTATCTCTTAAGTTTGATAGTATAACCTCTCTAACTTGCTCTACCATTTTTGTTTCATTTAGGCCCGAATCCGACGTCCGCGCCATAGTGTTCACCGATGGCGAACGTATCCTCGGATTGGGAGACCTCGGCGCTTACGGGATGGGCATTCCTGTTGGCAAGTTGTCTCTGTACACCGCGCTGGCGGGCATCAAGCCGCACCAGTGCTTGCCCATTACATTGGACGTCGGGACTAATAACCAGGTTTGTAAACGGCTTTGAGATACAACCCTACAGGATAGGCTATTGCAGTCAATGTTTTCATCAAGTCAGAAGGAAGGCAGAAGGTCCAATAAACATACAAAACATCTTTTACAGACCATTAGTCTAGTTGAAGAGTAAAAATGCAAGTTATCATATTGAACATTCCTGAATGCTTAGAAAGGATATAAAATGGCTTCGGTTTGAGATCACCAACCCGCATTAGGCAAGCGTGGTGATCACGCCTAATCATCCTCACTGTACTGATATCTTCTGTGAAATGATATGCCTTTGCTCAGCTGTGGGATAGTATCGGCTAATACTATGTGTATGATATGTATGGGCGCGACATCCCGAAATCAGAGTTTTTATAAAGCGTGTTAACTCACTTAGACCCTAGCGCCATCTATTGAGAGCGCGGGTGAAACCGCAAGAACAGCTAGGACTATAACTCTTCTAACGTCCCCAAATTCTTAACTACAGGATCTTCTAGAAGACCCGCTGTACATCGGTTTGAGACAGAAAAGAGTCCGCGGCCAGGAGTATGACGACTTCATCGATGAGTTCATGGAGGCTTGCGTTCAGAGATACGGACAGAACACGCTGTTGCAGGTCAGTGATATAACACGGTTTGATTTCATTCAAACAACATTTACTTTGGTTTGTATGATTGGCAGATAGCATAGCATAGTCATTCATCCTTTCGAGTAGGTGAGTGACCATCAGCTCTGATGTCGGGAGTTTTTTTCTCCGTCATGGATTGACGATTGAAACAACCAGACCGACGGCTTCGCGTGCCGTACGTAGCATAGTATAACTGTTTTGAATTGAAACTACGTTTAAAGATACACTTCCCTTTTATTTTACATTTTTATCTGACGTTGTTTTTATGAAGACTTTGGAGACTTGAGTCTTATGTGAGCACGGTTCCTGTAAAGGGGCCGAAACGTCAAATAAAAATGTTAAATAAAAGCGAAGTGTATTCGTAAATGTAGTTTCAATTCAAAATGAGTAGTGTTTAGATAAACTAAAGAAACCAGACAAGACTTTGAAGACTTGAGTCTTCTGTGAGCACGGTTCCTGTAAAGGGGCCGAAACGTCAGATAAAATGTTAAATAAAAGCGAAGTGTATTCGTAAATGTAGTTTCAATTCAAAATGAGTAGTGTTTAGATAAACTAAAGAAACCAGACAAGACTTTGGAGACTTGAGTCTTCTGTGAGCACGGTTCCTGTAAAGGGGCCGAAACGTCAAATAAAAATGTTAAATAAAAGCGAAGTGTATTCGTAAATGTAGTTTCAATTCAAAATGAGTAGTGTTTAGATAAACTAAAGAAACCAGACAAGACTTTGGAGACTTGAGTCTTCTGTGAGCACGGTTCCTGTAAAGGGGCCGAAACGTCAAATAAAAATGTTAAATAAAAGCGAAGTGTATTCGTAAATGTAGTTTCAATTCAAAATGAGTAGTGTTTAGATAAACTAAAGAAACCAGTATGTTAAGTACTATATATGTACCTCTCAAATCATATCCTCCCCAATCTTACTCATGGCCATAAAAAATGCTTAATAAAATTGTTACCAGCAATGATCGAGTCGTTCAGCTAATGTCATTGACTGATAAAACGATTTTGTCAATACAATCGTATCAATCACATGGTTCTAGCGTAAAGCCCAGCTGTTTATCTGAGACCTGTCTCCATGCCGTCATAGATATTAATCGTATTTCCTAGCACTGATAAGCTATATTGAAATAGTGCTAGTGTTAAAGTAATAAGCTATAGTGTTAAAGTTTTCAATATTTCATAGATTAAGACTTTTTTCTATAAAAAGTATTTACATATAATCGGGTTGTTGGTTTGAAATTTCATAATTAGTTACTTGTAGTTCGTGTAGGTTAGTGACCTACCTTGGTGTCGAAGTTTTTAGACCGCCTTAAGGCCTTCGACATGGTCTATCGATAGAAACAATCGCGACCAGCTATTCCGTACATCTCCGGCACGGTAGCGCTCCGATAGAAATGCCACGATCGGCCACCTATCTTAAGGGGCTGTTGCTTCACAAATCGCTTAATCAAACTACGCCGCGACCGCTCGATTCCATGAAATTCCGTGGAAGTCTACATCTATACTAATATATATAATATATACTAATATTGTAAAGCTGAAGAGTTTGTTTTGTTTGTTTGTTTGTTTGTTTGTTTGTTTGTTTGTTTGTTTGTTTAAACGCGCTAATCTCAGAAACTACTGAACCGATTTGAATAATTCTTTTTGTAATGGATAGCCACATTCAACGGGAAGGTTATAGGCTATTTTTCATCCCGGAATTCCCACGGGAACGGGCACAATGCGGGTAAAACCGCGGGGCGCTGCTAGTAATATTATAAAGCTGAAGAGTTTGTTTTGTTTGTTTGTTTAAACGCGCTAATCTCAGAAACTACTGAACCGATTAGAATAATTCTTTTTGTAATAGATAGCCACATTCAACGGGAAGGTTATAGGCTATTTTTCATCCCGAAATTCCTACGGGAACGGGTACAACGCGGGTAAAACCGCGGGGCGCTGCTAGTCATCTATACTAATATTATAAAGCTGAAGAGTTTGTTTTGTTTGTTTGTTTGTTTGTTTGTTTGTTTGTTTAAACGCGCTAATCTCAGAAACTACTGAACCGATTTGAATAATTCTTTCACTGTTAGATAGTCTATTTATCGAGGAAGGCTATAGGCTACATTTTATCCCGAAATTCCCACGGGAACGGGCACAACGCGGGTAAAACCGCGGGGCGCTGCTAGTAATATTATAAAGCTGAAGAGTTTGTTTTGTTTGTTTGTTTAAACGCGCTAATCTCAGAAACTACTGAACCGATTAAAATAATTCTTTTTGTAATAGATAGCCACATTCAACGGGAAGGTTATAGGCTATTTTTCATCCCGAAATTTCTACGGGAACGGGTACAACGCGGGTAAAACCGCGGGGCGCTGCTAGTCATATATAATATGCATCTTATGCTACGTATAATTTTATTGCACTTCCTGAAGTGCCAAAGAAATGTTCATATTTGATCTACAGCCAACTCCCCTGACCTTACCACTATCATATATATTAGCTTGATAAACAACAGTGGTTATTGTCATGCCCTTAAGTAAAGAAGTAAGAAATTAATTCGTGTACCCATATTATAAGGTTTTGGGGCAATTCGATGTAAGCTTACAATTCATTCGCATATTGGTAAAGTTAATACAACAATATTAAACCTTATTTTTATTGGATTTGACTTCTTAGCTGCTAAAAGCGCTGCTTAAGTGTAGATTTGGTTCTAAAGCAGTAATGGTATTTGTACTAGAAAAGCATATCTATACACTTATAAAACAAAATTGTCAAAAGCTCTCAAAAACTACTGAACGGATTTCCATGCAGTTTTCACTATCATACAGAGAGATTCAAGAGAAATGTTTATCACTACTATTTCGTGACAAAATTCCCAATAGAACTAGTACAGCGCGGGTAAGCACTGCTAGTATTACCTAAACACGAGATAAAAACAGTTTCCAACAAAAAATAGTAGGCCATATTTTTACTGTACATTTGGTTTCAAAGCTGAAATACGGAAGTCCTAGAAAAGCCTATACTATCTAAACAAAAGATAAAAATCAGTATCCAAAATAGCAAATCTATAAAATTGTCACGTTACTTTAATCCAATAAAATCATATATTTTATTCCACGATAAATTAAAATCGTGCCAAAATCGATTACCCTGAAATTATCTTGCAAAAAATATCTGTCATTTATTTCAACCGTAAGTTAACGTACGTAACGTACGTAACGTAACCGTTAATATTAAAACTGTCTATAAAGGCCAACGACCCTTTATTTATATACTTTGACAATAATAGTACTTCATAACAGACGCCAAGGAATTTTCCGCTTGGCTCTCGATAAATCTGGTATTATTTTAGTTTAGTATCTGATTATCATATCTATTTGATAATGGGTACTCTTATTGCTATTATTAACCTATTAAGCTATAAATATAAATATGTATGTCATGTCACGTGTCGATCTAAATATCCCTTCTACGAGTACTAATAAACTCTGAGACGGATTTGATTCTCTTGTCGAGTGAGAACATGTTAACAAAAATGGCTCGGGTATGAGGTCACCTAATGCGGGTTATGAGGCAAGCGTGGTGTAAATACCTAATCCTAATCACTGTGCCGATATCTTCAGTGAGATGAGAGGCATTGGCCCAACAGTGAGACAGGTTAAAACATTTTTTAACAGTCCTCACCCACAAAATACTAACCTACGAGTACTCGAACTTATTTACTTTTAAGCACACAAATCTTCCCACCCACAGTTTGAAGATTTCGCCTTACTGAACGCCGGTCGTCTACTGATCAAGTACCGCAACAAATACTGCACGTTCAACGACGATATCCAAGGCACGGCCAGCGTGGCTGTGGCCGGCTTGATGGCGGCCATCAGGATTACCAAGAGGAAAATCAGCGAGAACATTTTCTGTTTCCTCGGTGCCGGATCGGTGAGTTATCGATTTAGAATAATTTTAGGTTAAGGTAAAACTAGCCGCGCCCCGCGGTGTTACCCGCGTTGTACCCGTTCCCGCGGGAATTTGGGGATAATAGTAGCCAAAGTTACTCCTTGTTATATGAGTTATCTGCCAATGTTTTGGTATATGTAGCGTGTGTACATCTATATGAACTTAGTAAAGAAGCGGTTATTTATATATTACAAACAGACACTTCAATTTTATTTATTTGTATAGATATTGAATATTGTATAAACCTTAAAATTTTGCATATCTATTACTTAATATAATAAAGCTGAAGAGTTTGTTAGTTTGAACGCGCTAATCTCAGACAGTACCAATTCGTTTCGAATAATTATTTGTGTAACGGCTAGCCACATTCGATTTGAAGGTTATAGACTATTTTTCATCCCGACATTCTTACGGGAATGGACACAGCGCGGGTAAATCCGCAGGGCGCTGCTGGTTATAATATAAAACTAAACCCCCAAATGAAGTGCTCAAAAACCACCGACGTAGAGATTCAAGAGGTAGTTTTGTGCCTACTTTTCATGCTAAAATTCCCACTGAAACAGGTACAGTGCGAAACATGATACATTGTTATTTATCTCTTATCGCAGTCTGTAATCTTTTATCAATGAATGATTGAACACTGCAATAATATGCAGTGTGGGATTTACCATTTTTGATTGTGGAATATTTATCTGTCATTTTCATGGAAAAGTTATTTATTTAATCAGGAAGTACTAACCAATAAATAAATTAGAATCTTAAACACGAAACATTCCTAAGTACGGGAACTTACTGCATCCATTACATCGACACTCAAGTAATTGACGTAATTTTTATGTTAAAACACTCCAGAACTCCACTCTATCCACTACAAAAAGGTTTTTTTTAATCGGATTGGTGGTTTCTCAGATTAGCGCGTTCAAACAAACAAATAGTCAAAGCCAATGACCCCAGTCTTCTGTGCCTACGATTTCCGCAAAGGGACTGAAAAGTAAAATGTAAAATGAAAGCGAAATTTATCCATAAACATAGTTTCAATTCAAAGTTCATGATTCCGTGCTTCGGAGGGCACGTTAAGACGTCGGTCCCGGTTACTTTCTACGGATAGTAGTCGTTACATGAGCCACGTCAGAGGCCTTCGGCGGCTCAATAACTCTGACACCAGGATTGGTCAGGTTGACCATCCACTCGATAAGAAGAAGAATTCAAAGTTTCAGTTTTGACCCCAAAGGAGCCCTTTTAAACGTACCAATCACCAGCTTTATTACATTAATACAGATTCAATAGTCAACCTGTTTCCGTCCGTATTCATTCCAGGCGTCGACCGGCATAGCGTACCTGATCCAGGCCGCCATGCTGAAGGAGGGGCTGAACGAGAAGCAGGCGCAGGAGCGCGTGTTCATGTTCGACGTGGACGGGCTGCTCACCACCAAGCGGCCGGGCGGCGTGCCCGAGCACGCCAAGGACTTCGGCAAGGACCTCGAGCCCGAGAAGGACTTCGCCAAGGCCGTCGCCACCATCAAGCCCAGCTGCCTCATCGGTGAGCCCCGTCTCCAACCAAATTCAAACTACGATCACGGATACACTTTTACGTTTTTATCTGACGTTTCGGCCCCTTTACAGGAACCGTGCTCCCGGAAGACTCGGAGTCTTCAGAAGTGTATCCGTAAACGTAGTTTCAATTCAAAATCAACATATCATGTTTTGGACCGCCCAAAGGACTCCGACATGGTCTATAGGTAGAAACAACCGGGACCTTCAATTTTACACAACACGGTAGCTCTCAAAAATAGTTGCCAACAATATATGAATCAACATATTTATAATGTTTGTCAATACTTCAATAATAAATATAAAGCTAGAGTTTGTTTTGGTTTGGACTCGCAAATCTCAGCCACATTCAACGGGAAGTTGATAGGCTATTTTTATATATATTTTGGGTGGATGGGTGGCCAATAGTCGTATTTCTATCTGAGCGCTACCGTGCTTCGGAGGGCACGTTAACGTTAAGCAGTCGGTCCCGGTTGTTTCAATCGTCAGACCATGTCGAAGGCCTTTAGGCGGTCTAGAAACTCTGACATCAGGGTTGGCCACTGACCTGCTTGAAATGAATGAATGACCAAACGTAACATAGAGGCGTGACAGGTCTGGTAAAAAGCCCCTTAACAAACTTTAAAAAAACTCTTAAACTTAAAAACTGGTTGTTGGCAGGTTGTTCGACGGTGGGCGGCGCGTTCACGCCGGAGATCCTGAAGCAGATGGCGAAGAACACGGAGCGGCCCGTCATCTTCGCGCTCTCCAACCCCACCAGCAAGGCCGAGTGCACCGCGCAGGCGGCCTACGACAACACCGAGGTACCTCCAGTGCAGCGCTTGTACTGAATCATACGGGTCTATATCGCGTTACAATATAACGTATTTATTCAAATACGCACCCTACGTTTTGAGCGGATTACACTGCTCGCGGTCACAGAATGACGTGGTCATATATTCTTACGTGATGTAGACCCATTTCATTTAGTATAATGAGTGCAAATCGTATGGTTACAGCCATTTCGTACTTGGCTGGATTCAAATCCCATTGTCCCATTTGGTAGAACGTTATATGCTCTTACTTCTTAACGAAATAAAAGTGACACAAAAACCTCCTTTCAATTCGACTGTTTTTTTTTTGTTTGTCTTCGATCAACAATACACAATTAGATATCGGGTCGGCGCAAAAAATACGTCTCGGTGAATAACAGCGCACTTGGGAGTGCTTGGGACGTGAGCTCTTTGTTTATGCAAAATATTTGCTACTTTATTGTTAGGTGTCATGGTTGTAATTATGTTGAACTGTTTTAAAACTTTTGCCTCAGTTCGGTAGTAAACAAAATGAAGCCATCCACTCTGGCAGCATTTATCTTTGATTTTGTACGTGACCCGTTATCTAGTTGTGTATTGTAGATCGAAGCTGCACATAGATATTTCTGCTATGTAAACACTAATTAAGTTTTTTTTTTACTAGTTTGCTTATGGTATAGCATTGTAATAGTCCCATTTAAATTTAATTGAAAGCAGTTGATGTTTTTTAAATTTAAATTAGGTTTACAGTTACCTCCCCTTTTTTGTCTGAAGTTTCGGCTTATTTTAGTTTCAACCGTGCTCACAGAAGATTTCTGTGAGCACGGTTCCTGTAAAAGGGCCGGAACGTCACATAAAAATGTAAAATAAAAGCGAAGTGTATCCGTCAACCTAGTTTCTATTCAAAATTAAAGTAGTGTTATTGTATTATACCCCTGATTGTGTTTTTATTGGCCGGCAGGGCCGCTGCGTGTACGCGTCGGGCTCGCCGTTCCCGCCGGTGAAGTACGGCGGCAAGGAGTACCGCACGGGGCAGGGGAACAACTCCTACATCTTCCCGGGCGTCGCGCTCGGCGTCATCGCCACCGCCACGCACCACATCCCCGAGGCCATGTTCCTCACAGCCGCCAAGGTTACTGCACACGCACATTATATCACTCCCTCTGTGACCCTGCATCATAATTATGTTGTATGACCCTGCAGAATAATATGTTGTATGACACAAACCGTGCAAGTAAGTTTAAGAAGTGATTAAATTATTATTTTTGTATCAGACTCTAGCCGAGTTCGTGAGTGAAGAAGACTTGGCCCTCGGCCGCATCTACCCGAGCCTTTCAGAAGTAAGGGAGGTGTCCATCAAAATCGCCATCGAAGTCGCCAAGATGGCCTATGATGAAGGTAAAATCAATCTATATTATAAAAACCGCCAATTACTCAAACGCAAATAAAAATAGGAGGGGACTTCATTTTAACGATAATACTATGTGTGCCTTTGCCCAACAATGGGACACTTAGGCTCTAATAATAATAAAAAAATTATGCCTAATAGCATACCGCATAGTGTCTTTTATCCGCTTTAAATCAACCACGACCGACAATTTAACGTGTGCTACGAAACAGAGTCGCTATCAGATATAAATTACACTAACGGCCATCCATCTAAGTAGAACAGAACTGTGTGTTCCTTAACAATCGGTGAATAAGTATAGGTTACGTATATACTTCGAGTAGTACAATGTCGATTTTGAACCATCTACTATTGGGATAAGGCACATTATTGAGCATGTGCATGGCGTGTTTCATTGACTTGTACGTTTTTCAATTTATAAATTAGAGGAATGACTATTAGAGCTGTCTGAGATAATTTGACGCTACGCGATTTTGATGAAATAGCGGAAGTTGGCATAGGCAGAAAATTTATAGCTTTGATTTGACATTGATTTTTTATCTCCTAAGACATATTCTATCTACTCGTAGGCCATACATCAGAAGGGGTAGATTAAAAATAAGTATATATTCCTGTACCTTGAACGTACCACTAATGTACAAGATTTTTTTCCAGTTATGTTTTTTATTACATTTTTTATATTTTACGACAAAAAAAAACGTAGTTTAGTCACTATAATAATTTAAAACATACGTAAGTTATATAGGCCTTGCTTCATCATATCCAAAGCCGACAGACTGGAGGAAACATGTGATGTTATGTCAATTTGATGAAAAATACACGAACAACATGAATTTGTCGTGGAAGTGGCCTGCCGAAGCTTACAAAATCATGACTAAAGAAGAGTATATAAAAACCAAAGGGTTTGATGAAAAAAAGTAATGAGTCGCTATGACATGTTAGTAAAAAATGATTTTTTATGACATTTTTTTTAGTAAGTTGATTAGAAGGTACTAATTGGCTAATAATATACTACTTATGTGGTACAGAATTTTATTTGTGTCCTTTAAAGTATAAGGTTATCGAATTTATAAATAGGATTAGTTATAACTGAAAGTACTTTATTTTCTTATAGTTTTGTTAATGTCATCTGTAGTTTTATTTTCAGTGTCATTTTATTTTACTTTTTATTATTTAGTTATCGTTATCATCATTGATTAGTATTTTGTTGCTTTATTTTTGGGTTTAATTTTGTTATAGTTAAAATAATTTATTGGATAATATGCGTTTATGACAAATCATAATGCATAATGACCAAGTTGGGTAAATTTGTATTTGGATCGACCATCCGATTGTTAGGCCGGATTGCAGAAGCATTCTTGATTTTATTTAGTGCCTAAAAATGTTTGATAAACATTTTCGTGCAGCACAAAACACAAAGCTGAACGAACAGCTTCTGATTCTTAAACATATTTAGGTACTAAAAAGATTTAAGAGTTCTGCAAGCCATCTCTACTATTAATACAAGCTTTTATTTAATTTTTCTTGTCAATTACCGGAATGTTTTTTCGTTAAAAACCATCTTACTCAGCATACCCTTATAAATGAAAGCTTGTTAAAAAAATATTTCTAATGTTATTAATAACCTCAATTATCTCAACAGGCCTCGCGTCCGTTTACCCTGAGCCCAAAGACCTAGAGAAACACATTGAAAACCATATGTTTAACTATTACTATGAGGATGCAATGCCCATCACTTGGAACTGGAAACCTGAGGAGAAATTCAACGTGCGACCAATTGAACCCGTACCTAAGAACATATAAGTATAAATCAGTATTTTATTTGTAATTGATGCAATAGCCTGGATTACGATACTGCGTTTATTCTGCGTTCGGTTGTATGATTGTGGTATTATATAGTATTATTTATTTTATTAATCATAATACATATAGATATTATGATTTTTATGGTGTGTTTTTTTTGTAAATAAACATATGTCTAACATGCACCTATGTAAACTTGTTGGATAGATGCGTAGTAAAATGTTGTTACCGTTTAACGCATGCGAGCACATTTAGCGATATTTGGCAGTATTTTTTGAGTATTAATCAGAGCAACGTGAATCGAAATACCGGAGTAAATAATTTAAGAATCTTGGATGAAATAATATATGAGGAAAGTCGATAAGTATTACTAAGGAAAACGTTATAGGCAACGACTGTATACTACTGAAGCCATTATTTCACGTATGTTTTGGCAAATATAAAGTCAGTTTTTAAAAATGAAAGTTCCAATTCATTTAAACAGTCACAAAATTAAACCCGGGATGAAAAAGCGCTCAAAAACAGTCATATAACTGAACATAGAAATAACGACAGTGAATTATTTTAATTTCATAAGAATATAATGAAATGTATTCAATCTTCTAAAAACATTCATTTTCTACCATTTAAAATCGGAGTGTTCATAACATTGTATCTTAAAAACCAATGACGATAATAATTAATGATTGCTTAAAAGTATACATTTATAAACGCCCAGTTTAATAAATACGTAGAATGAATGTTTATTCACAATAAAAAACTTCATGAAGTAAGTAGATGTAAGTAACTCGGTCTGTTGCATTAAATATACATCTTGTTTCCTTATCATTTAGATTAATAATAAATAATAATACCAAGTAAATTATAGACTTATTTCCGATATAGATAAAATCAGCTGTTTCTTAGCAGCCATCTTTAATCTCATGTCAAATGACGTCACATGATTTTCATCCATACTTTTGTTTTAGATCATAGAGTTAACATTAATGATTTTATTATATTTAATGCAATAGACGTGAAATTATTAGGTGAATATTAATAGTTTGTAGTTTCATTATGTGTATTGTGCATGTAGTGATAGTTAAACAACATATATAATATACAATGTATGTACTTCAATTTATCTATACGCGTGGATCAATACATTTTACCAACTTTTTGTGTGAGGTACTATCGGAGAAATTAGCTGTCGTAACACTTTTTAATAATAATCGCTTGCAAGTCAAATAATAATGTCACATATGTATGTAAGCCCACTGTATGTTTGCCAATTTTGGTTTTGCGTGACTTCTACACTATCACGCATTACCATTATATAAATTCCCGTTGGTTTAGATAATAATCGAACTACAGACGAAAAATAAACCATTTCGGCTGATTACTACAGTTTTGGTATAGCCATGTATATCACGTCAAAATGTTTTCGCTTCATAGTGGTTGATAGACATCTTTCCTGCCGGTACTAATCAAAAGTTGTCATAGCATTACTCACACATATAAAACAAGCTTATTTATATATTGAGCTGTGTGGAGCTGCGCGTCAATTTAAATTGAAATCACTATAATTATATTCAAAATGTTATCGATGTAAACACAACATGGTGGCCTTTCAAATAATTAATTTAGCTTCTTCACATAACATTTGCTTGACCTTAAGATTTTAAATCGATTGCAAATTAATAGTATTGTTTGAATGTGTTAATGTATTATAATGTATTTTAAGTTTTTAATGGTTTCAATCTGAACTTTTTATTCAGATTTTATATTTAAGTACTGTTAATTGTTCGGATATGATCGAAACGTCGTCATTTAAATTGATTGTAGGAATATACAACTATGGAGTTCCATTTTCATACAGCGGAATGTAAAAATATAAAAAAAAATACATATTTGTAAAGCAATTTCTGATAATCGATTTAGTTGACAATCATATATGAAGAATCGAAACTTCAGCCATCTATCACCGAACGTTTACAAACATACGGGATTATTATTATGAAATATGGTCTAGTCACACAGTATTGACTCCAATTTGTATTGCGGTCATAAAAATATGCATTTTAAATGTTATTTTATTGTAAGAATCAAAATAAAAATGTAATTGTGAGTAAAAATAAAGACATTGTGTTGTTAGAAAAGATTAGTTTACGTTGAAGTGGGTAAGCCGTTGAAAGAAGCTGTTGGGGCAGGCAGCTTTATGGCTTTAAAGCTAACTAATAGCTACTGCTAACTAGCTTGTATATTATACAAGAATGGCTTGAACAGAGACCAGGCGCAGCGTTTAAATAAAGTCGGTTCAATTGTACCCTCTGACTTATTTATGTAAGTCAGAAGTCAAACAGAAAACAGTATTTGGGGCTTAAATTGATGAAATGAGCTAAGATTGACCCCTTTAACAAAATCTTTATGTAGCTGTCTGCCGAAATAGCTTTAATCTTTTTATGACGGCTCTTAAAATATATTATGCCACCTCCAAACGAAAAATCGTATTTGGTAAATGTTTTTTGTGTATTCTAAATTATGTTTTAACGTATACAGCTTCAAACTTGTCTCGTGAGAAAATTCATAGAATTTTTTTTCAATTTTTTTTCTCTAGGTTAGTAAAATATGTGTTTAATTTTTAATACAATATTGTAATTATGTTTTTGGGTTCAGTATTTTGTTTATAGTGAGACAAATTCGCTGTGCGAAGGAAAATAACTTATTTTAGATAGTGAATGTAGTTATAGTTTTCAATGTTTTTATTCTATTTTCTTTGTGGTATCGTTGGATACGTTGTGATCATTGGTTTGCTGTGACGATGAAAGTAACTAACAGATTGTTCAAACAAATGTCCGTTTTAATGTGTATCATTGATACTGTGGTATTCGTTTTGGAGCAAAAAGTCAAGCAAGATGACGCTTTTGCGTTGGATCAGAAGAAATGCTAAGGAAATAGAAAATGATTCGAAAATCGAAAAACATCGTGACATTTCCAATTTTCATGTCATATTTTTGACAGTTAAAATTTTGTGGGCATTTCCAATTGGCATCTGCCAAATTTTTGACAGTTAGTTTAAAGATTCTGAATTATTTTCTATTTACACTGTATCTGTATTTTACGACGAGATCAAGAGCTTTGCAGTTTGTATGTCAATTTGCAAGGTACCGAAATTTTGTTAGTACCAAATATAAACATTATTGCCATGTAAGATTTTGGTCCGTTGTGTACAATTGGTTGAATTGTTACTACAATATTATAGATGTTACTAATTAAACATGTTCTTAATTAGAATTGATGTTTTATTTTGACAAGAGTAAGATCCCATATTACAAGCTTATAGATTAGTTTAGGTCTAATTGGGTCTAATTTATCGTGTGTAAATTTTTCCTGTACATATTTATTTATTTCGTGACCAAAACAATTGACCATTGACCTCTAGAAGGGAATGGTTGGCTTGTTATCTCTGTCGCACATTACCAAAATAAGTATCCCACTGAACCTGAAACAAGTAAAAGAATAATAAACATCTCCTTTCAGCCTTCCTTAAGAAGATCAAATGCCACGAGACGCAATTCTTACTGTGCGTTGACTGGTGGAACATTTGAAAATCGAAATTTTCCACCAATTATCTCACAGTATTTTAATGTCATGTCATGTTCTTACGACAAGTAACTTTTAAATATTCGCGATGTGTTCCAAAATCAAATAACTTCAATTATATATAATTCTCTGTGGCAATCTAATGTAAACACACCGTAAAATTTAAAGTTCAACAATTGAGGGTAGTTCCAACTTTGAACGTCTAGCGGTAACTGATGTCATCAGTCTGTCCGCGACCACGAATGATGCGATTCGTTCGAAGTGTTCAGAAAAATAAAATAAGTGCTGTTAGTACGAGATAAAGCAGTAATGTTGGTAAGTACTATTTCTCATATTGTCGATTTGTTTCCATATTTTAATTTAGGTACCTAGTTTCTTTGCACTGATGTATAATTTATACGTTCATTATATTACATACCTACATATCTTCATTTTGGTCGAACTCTCAAGTCGTCTTCGGCAAACATTAATTTTAAGATCATTTACCTATTTCTCATTAAATATTACTTAACACTTACTGAGAAACAATGTTATTATTAATTACGACTAACCTATTGAAATTAGTATCTATAAGTAGGTAGGTACTTACTTTATTAAAATAGTTCTTGCCGCCTTATCTAAAAACTATAACTAGAACACATAAAGTGCTTTGTCTCCTTTGCTCTTTGAAAAATTGCTTTTGTCGGAATGGGACAAAACATTTGTTAGCTAAGACGCTGTTAAAAAGCGTTTCTGAATAACGCCCTTACCGTTTTCAGCTATCTTTAAATGCAATATGATATTCATGGGCAAAACATCAATTTCCGAAACACATTTAAAATTAAGTTTCGAAGAAGTTCGGATAAGATTCTAGTCTTGAGCATTACCTTCACAATATCCATTACTGTAGGTACTGTAGGTACTGACTTACTGTAGGTATCTACTAAACTATGGGCGGATTCCTTCTGCTTACGCTTACGCACTTGTTAAAGTTAACGTAACGTAAAATGTTAGTCTTGACAGATTGTGGCTTTCTACCGGCAGGTCCAATAACTAACAGGCTGTCATTTAAGTTATGAGACCGATTTCTCTTTGGTAGACATTTAACAGCGTTACGTTTTAGAACTTTTACGAACATTACGGTTACGATAACCAACCGTTTGGAACAACACTAATAATTCCTTGTAAACAAGTTATAACTTCCTTTATAAGAAGCTGCCACTAACTTACCCTCCAACACAGAATAAATAATATCTACTACATAATGTATTATACCTATAAGTTCTACAAGCAAACACGATCCGCCTTATATCAAACGTTATGAAATGTGTTTTTGTACCAACTCCCAGTTTCATTTCGGAATATCGTAACTCATAACAGATGACGCCGCGGCCTCAAAAATAGGGCAAATATATAAACATTAACAAATTACCATATAATGTATGATGGAGCACTGCAAGTATTTATTACGTTAACTTATCTAATAATAGGGTTTACGACGTTGAAAAGTTTTAATCAAACGGTAAAATAATTATTACTTCGGTCATTTTTTATATTTCGGTCGAGTCTTAGGGCCTTATTCATAAGCACGTCACATTAACAGCAGCACTTAGCTATCAAATGGTTTTGTCCCTTTCCGACATACGCTATTTGCCAAAGAGCTGAAGAGACAAAACACTTTAAAACACTGTTTCAGTTAAATATCGTTTATGAATAAGGCGGATACTCCTTTATTCATAAACGCTCTTTAACTAAACTCTGTTTAAAAATGTTTTGTCTCTTTGCAAATAGTGTATGTCGGAAAGGGTGTCCATGGATAAGGCTGTTAGTGTTTAGTGCATATGAAAAGAAATCGGCGAAATAAACCATCGGAATGATATTTTAATTAATTGTGTTCGATAGAGTAAGTTTCGGTCAAACTTATCATTTTGGATAAATAAGGATAACACGTATCTATCGACTCTTTCGTACGTATAAGTACGTATATATCACGTATATATAAACTTTCTATTTTTAAAAATTGTTTCGTTGTTACTGTATTAAATTGTATTCCGCTTAGTGTATCAATCAATGAAGTTGTGGTCTTAACTGGAACAAGTAATCGGAAGCCAGATGGTTCCTGTTAACTGGAGCTGTGCCATTGGTATGTGCCTAGTGTATATCTATGTAGGTAGCTTGGTGTCAACTGGGTAAACCAACGTACATATAGGCATGACTATAAATAGGTGATACGTGATATGATATTATGGTGGTTAAGGTAGACAAGGTACTTTTGGTATCGAAATTCTTAACCTTACCCAGTAAAAATTTAACCCAATAGAAACCGTGTCGAGCTACTATTTCAACATAATAATAATTCTACCTACATTCTGCAAAATGTAACTGAATTGTGACTTCCTTTACGAGCTGTATTCTTCTAAAATAGAATTTAAACTTCACATTTCATTATTTCCGCGCTCCCAGAGCATGTACTGGCTATACGTCATCTTACACCTGTCTTGGGCTTTATATGAACGAACCGACTTCTGTGGATGCAAAGTATTATGAAGTTTTATATAGAAGAAGGCAGCTTTATTTATTTGTTAGATGGTTTAGGAGGTGCTAAATAAGGGAGTTGTGATGTGTGGATTTTAAGTTGCGATTGTAATCTTTTGTTGGGAGTCATTTAAAACAATCTGGATTGTAAGGTGAGAAGCGTTTATTAACATAACTGTTATTCTCGATACAGTTAGGCTCGATAAAGGCATACATTAACATAAGGATATCAAAGAAAATATTAAATAGAAATCGTATCTAAACTTGCCTACAATAGGTCTACTGTTATAGTGCAAAATGAAAAATAGTTTATCCATGCGTGAAATCATTTTGTAGTTCATAACCTGTATGGATTCATTCAAAGGCTTGCTGTTTGAAGTGCACGTAGGATATGAATATTGAATCCTTCTGACTAGAAGGTCGGTTATTGGTTTTGTAATTTATCTGGACATTAAAAATAAACTTAACATACCTCTACATAATATAGTAAACTAAACAAAATATAAACGATACTTAATCGCGAAATAAGTGTCTACAATGTGTTTATATTGTGATAATTTTCAATTTAGAATGGCTAATCGAACGGTTAGTAGCCAGCCTTAGTTTTTAGACCGCTTGAAAGCCTCCGACATGGTCTATTCATACATTGAAGTAAGCTGTACAAATAAAATTTGACTTCTTTAAGATCAACGCGCTCAAATAAACACACAACTAAAAAAACTAAGTGACTTGTTATGATTAAATCTTTCCTTATATATCCTTCACGTCAAAAGTAATCTATACTTCGGTACTTATTTCTACGGAGTGCTCTGTGTTCACTTGTCCCATAGGTAACTACACCTGTGATGTTGTTGGCAGCTTACAGAGACAACCATTTAGCTGTACCACGTCTCACTGGTAAACTAGCCAACTATACTCCAAACGAAACTCAACCACAACTCAACGGAATAAAGACTAAAACAGCTTCACTAACCAACAACAGATGCCGCACCACAATTATATTGGTACAACCAACCATATTGGATGACTTTTGAAGCCAGAAAACTATGTTCCGTATTAAAAAAAAACTACATTTTTAAACGTCACACACAGGAGCAGATGTTCGCCTTTGCACATAGAGTTTTGTGCCAAAATTGGAGGAAATATTTTGCGGTAAACACATCGATGTGTTTTGCTTTTATTACGACTTGGTTATTACAAAGAGGAATTTCATATTCACACTTTTAGGAATGGTTTCCGAATATATATCAATTTAGTGAATGCTATATTAACAACTAGCAGTGCCCCGCGGTTTTACCCGTGGGAATTTCGGGAATTTTTAACCATCCTCTTGAATCATTCTATATTTTTTTTAAATAGCTTCAAAATCCGTTGCGTAGTTTTAAAGATTTAAGCATACAAAGGGACAGACAGACAGACAGACAGTGGAAAGCGACTTTGTTTTATACTCTTTAGTGAAGCTTTCGATGGGCGGGTTAGGTACTGTTCATAACAGCTGTTGTGATTTATGTATCCCAAATTCAGACGAGAGCATACCTCTTCACTTCAACAATGCTCAAAAGTCTAGCGAATGTAATAACCAACCTTACGTTCACACTTGACTTCGTGACTAAAGTAATCAAGTGTTTGGTGTGAACTTTGCCTAAATATAAATGTACCTACAATCGTATATTACCTTTTAGTACTACGAGTACCTATGAACATTTTCGTAGGCAACAATTTTTTGTCGATTTTCGCCCGTGATCAATTTTGTACGAAAGTCCGATTTAATATCAGATTTGGTCCGTTGCTAAGTATGCTGAAATGTATATCTGGTTTCTGAAAAACTACTAATATTCCAGAAATACTGACATGATTTTATAAGTACTTATCTAAAGGTGAGCAATAAGATCTTGAGTTAAAACTCTTGGCGGAAAAGCTGAGGATTGTCCATCAGTTATTATTTTCGTTAAAACATGTTACTTTACCTATTTATACACCATTTCTAATCAAGCTTGAGTATAAGTCACTCCATTGCCCAAAAATCCTTAGTAACTAAACATTAATTAAAACTCTTAGATACAGTAATTGCAGCAAAACTCGTTATCTAAATATAGCAGAAATAAAATGCAAATTTCTAAACTGTTAGTTACCAAGAGCGTCGGCCTAAAGTTAACGAATTACACAAGTTTGTTGCACTAATATAGCGTGAGAAGGCGAATTAGTGCGAAAATAATTACTTTGCGTGGAAGGTTGCGCTTTGGGTTTATTCTAGGGTTAAGACAGAGGTTCCAAACTTTATCGCCTAAACTCGTGCATTAAAAGTTAGGAAACATATTTTGAGTTTGTGAAAGGCTGAATAGGTTGTTCGTGAACTATTGATAGCTTAGGTACTAACATTTGTTTTAATTAAGAGTCTGTATAGTTAATAGTCTGTAAAGCGTAGAGTGGACTTTATTCATTTAGTATTTAGTATACCGAATATAACTTACCTGCTTGCTTAAATGGGAAACCGAAAATCGCAGTCCAAGTCGGAATCAAACAGTGTTCTTAACGAAACATTTTGTTTTAAGCAACTGGAAATATGCTCCTAATGTAGGTATCTAAGGATGAGAAATCAAATGATAAATCAAAAAGTATTTCCTATGAGTTGTGATGCAGTACGTACCAACTGTGTGTTAGCACTTGCATAATAACTTGACGTTTAGGGTTTGAAGTAAAGGAAAAAACTGTTAATTAACTTTGAGAAACTCGATTCTCGCCATAATTTTAAAGCGTCGCTCATATCCCTTATCTCCAAACGTTATTTAAAAGGTTGCATGAAAATTCAACTTGTTAAACCATATTCGCGTTATAAAATCTCCGCGACTGCACTCCCGGAGTCCCAAAATAATAAATTTTAAGTGCTCACGAAACCCTGAAATGTTTCAGTTCATATTTCGTTCATCCAAGATGCATGCTACTAAATTACTGGATAAAATCTTATATACTTGGGAGCTTCATCTTTGTAGAAGCCATCTTAAGGGCATCGAAGTATACTTTCCACTCCATTACATTCAATAATTTCGACTCTACAGACGTTGATGATGCAAAGTAGGTCATAGTTAAATAGGTTAAGTATTAGTCTGTAACGTCCCACTACTGGGCAAAGACCTCTCATCTCACTGAAGATATCAGTACAGTGAGGAATCAAATAAGAAAATAAATTAAAAATAGGTTTCAAAACGTCTTCCTAGATGTCGTTTAGTTTGAGCCAGTTTATCAATTTCTATTGCACTAGCTTATTACTCTCGGCATCAAAATATAGCACTGCATAAAACAGTAACCCTCATATTGTTCTTATACTAAACTTTTAGTTTTCGTAGCAGATTCTTCACGTTAGATACCCTACTCTGACAATGAACACACATTGCCTTATTTTCTATAGAAGAGCTCTATTTTATAATGCAAAAAGGATGGCTTGAGTTTAGTTTTAGTAAAGCTACCATTTTTGTTAAAAGCTCCTCCTCTATAGTTCTTTTATATTCCGTTTACTGCAAATGCTTAAAGTGGAAAGTCATTTTAGGATAGAAAATGTTTTCTAGTAAAGATATTTTTGCAGTTTCTTGCATAATTTATGGATAGGTATTAGTATGAAATGAAGTGAGATTTTTGTAGATTAACCATATTTTTCTAACCAAAATGCTTTACTTTGTATCTGCTTTTAGTTTGTATTCATAATGGAACTATGATAAAACAAATACATTTTAAGATACTTTAATTTCTAGATAATTTGTTAAAGGTTAGACAAACTCTAGAACTTCTAGCTAAAATAACAAGGTACTGTTAGGCTAATAACCCTTAGCCCACTTAGGTACTTAAGTTCTATAAACAGTTGTTACAACACAGCTCAATAGGTCCAGGTATTTAATTCTTTCTTCTTTACTTTATACATACACTAGCAGCGCCCCGCGGTTTTACCCGCGTTGTGCCCGTTCCCGTGGGAATTTCGGGATTTTTTTACATAAAAACCTTCCTCTTGAATCACTCTACCTACTACAAAAAACCGCATCAAAATCTTTTGCGTAATTTTAAAGATTTAAGCATACAGACAGACACGAAAAAGAGACGACTTTATTTTATACTATGTAGTGACTAGCAGCGCCCCGCGGTTTTACCCGTGTTGTGTCCATTCCTGTGGGAATTTTGGGATGAAAAATAGCCTATGTTACTCGTGGATAATGTAGCTTTCGAATGGTGGAAGAATTTTTAAAAACGGTCCAGTAGTTTGAGCATATTCATTACAACCAAACAAAGTTTTCCTCTTTATAATATAAGTGTTAATAGGCGATAAATAAATAAACAATAAATATAAGTACCTCATAAGTTAAAAATAAGACCAAAACCTTTGAAACCCTCACACCTACGATACGCCCGAAAATAATTGGTGTTGAGTTTCACGTATTGTAGTTGCCGCTAAATTTATTCCATTTAGACTGTTTAATGAGATTGTGGGAACCTGAGAACGACCTCAATTCCGAAGATGTTCAGGAGTATTACTTAGACACGAGTTCCTATTGATGTAAATGTTTGGAACAGTTCGGAGAATAAAAATATCTTAGTAATTATTCGCGACAGGGATAAATGAAAACCATTTATCGGTGGAAATCATTTTGTCTGAAATTCTTTCTTACAATATTATTCTGGAAACGGTGTATGTTTTATCGATAGAATGTTCTGAATAGGCTTGAAGTTGTATGTACCAGTCAATAATGAAGATACATAGTCGCATTGTATATTTAAAATTGCTTATTGGTACTTATTATAGAAGTTTGAACACTATAATACTTCTAAGTTTTCACAGGCTTACGCTATGCCTTTAAAGCAAGTAAGTTATTTCAGGTTGGTGACCAACCGTGGTTTCGGTAGTGTTTAAAGCGCCTTAAGGTCTCTGGCATGGTCTAACGATTGAAACAACCGGGAGCGAAAATTTAACGTGCCTTCGAGCACTAACTTAAATATTTTTTTACAGGACAAATTCACACACGGTTTTTTGACCCAAACTAAGCTCTAAGCTTGTATTATGGAAGCTAACTAACTGATACTCCCACCAATTCACTTAATAAATATAAAATTCGTAATTATAGCTAATTTATGCATCTTGTTATACAAGTATCTTATTATGCACCTATTTAAATTGGACAGTAGCTGCATACTCGCATTTACATAGTTGCAAGTCAAATGTCCAACAGCAGAACAATTTGTTTACAAATGTCTTTGTAATTAGAGATAAAATATACATTGTTGCCGTCTTGAGGTGCGCTTACATCAAACGAACTGAGTTCAAGCTTGCGCAAGAACGTTTTTAATGAACAAAATGTAATGTCAAGGAACGAAAATAAGACATTCTTAGTTAACCAAGCTAAAGGTCCTTTAAGTTTAATGAGAGATTTTAAGTATAATATGTGAAAGTCAATTAGTTAATTGTCAATTTAAATGATTTCTCTGAGTACGCCATTTAGAATCTCTAGCTAGTAAGAGAGAGATAGAACGACAGCTTAAGCATCGTTTTCATCAAATTAATTTGACAGAGCGAACGCCAAATGAGTATTCACTCGTGTAGTCTAAACGTCACCTTTCCAGGTACTCTGCACTTTACAGGTCTGAGTCTAGATTATTGTAGTGCTTAATTACTCTAGCAGATATTAAAGACATTTTCTCTTACTACTGGGATGGTTATTATTTAGTTATTGTGATGAAGTGTGACTTAACGAGACATGTCTGCGTACAAAGTCATCCTACTTAATTACTTATATCTAAACGATTCACTTACGAGTATATTCTAAACTATTCTAAAGCATTCTAAAACCTCTGACATGGCTCAAGTAACGACTACTATCCGTAGAAAGTAACCGGGACCGACGGCTTAACGTGCCCTCCGAAGCACAGAATCATCTTACTTTTCGAGCAATCAGGTGATTCAGCCTGCAATGCCCTAACCAAACTGAGGAGAGTCTCACAAAGAGATTTTTGTGAGATATCCCCACCGGGAATCGAACCCGGAACCTCCGGGTCGTGAGCCGGGCGCTCAAACCACAAGACCACGGAGGCTGTTAGAATCTACTAAACAATGCTTACTTTAACAGAAAAAAGTCTGAGACAGACCAAAAAAGTCTGTTATACTTCTTGTAAATTCCCTTGCTAGATAGTTTTTAAACTTCAATATTAATTAAAAGTGACTTCTTCACGAATAAAAAAAAATCTGAGTTTGAAATAACTGGTAGAAACTGAGAACTCCTGGCTCAGATAATGATGTGTAAAAGTGCTCTGCAGTTTTAAGAGTGTAAGTTTTCTTTGCAGCTGTGAATTATCTGCGAACATTTTTATCATGGACTGCCTCGGCGGAGTAATTAGTGCTACCTGTCTGAGACTCGTACTAACATTAATACTTTTATATGTACCAATAGTTTTTGAAAATAAAAATATGTTACTTGGAAAAATTGTTCGTAAAACTCGGAGTTAAATCTAATTACTTCTTATGTAAATAGACTTAGAAATAGACAGTTGCTGTAACTGTCTATATTAGAGTTTTTTCATAAATTGAGTTATGTATATAGGGTATGTGTGTCATGCAAGTTTCACATAACATCAAATACATAATCTTCTTCTTTATCGAATGGTCAACCTGACCAATCCTGGTGACAGAGTTATTGAGCCGCCAAAGGCCTCTGACATGGCTCATGTAACGACTACTATCCGTTGAAAGTAACCGGGACCGACACATCCAGTAGTAAACATAATTAAAGTAACGCAAATGCTACTGCCGTCATAGTACAGTCGAATAGACACTAAAATCATTACCACGAAGCTATTAAAAGTTTATGAAAACAGAATTTCACAATAGTTCAATGCAAATAAAACAATCGTAGCGAACTAGTTACTGGAAACTTCAATTGTTCATTACAGAACAGTTCCTTTATGAAACGTACCATCCAATTAGCAGTCAGTGCTTAGGCGTTTGTCACGAACAGAAAAGCATAACCAACATTAGCAACACTCATAATTATGGTAAAATATTCGTGACCAAATCACATCAGATATCACTGGATTGTGGAATTATTATTTTAGTTTTTGAGTTTAATTACTTTTATCTGTAGGCGTAGTTTGTAATCTAACAGTGACGTAATTTCTTTTGTATTAATCATTGTTTCTCTATGTATGGAATTACTTTTTTTTAACTCTGTTAGCTTACTTAATTACTTCTGTTATTATGATTGGTATAAGTAGGTGATATGAATTATGAACTTTAGCTCCCTACATTATAGATGTTATTTGTACTAACAATCCATGCTCGTAAATATAAAGATAATTTTAATTTTTTTTCTCACTGATATAAAAAAACTCAAAATTTTGTTCATGGATAAACAGTGGTCAAAGCCAAAGAAAAGGCAATGGTTACATTCATTCCGAAATTCCTCATTCGGAAACCGGAACACCGGAGATAAAACTGCAGTACACTGAATTCACAAATTGTAAAGAACTTATTTTACTATTTATTTAATAATCGTCAAATGAAATAAATTCAATTAGGATTTGTTATAGGATAGCTTTCTGTCATAGTTATATCATTTCGAGATTATACATTCATCAATACATAACTAAAGAAGGCATAGAAAATTAACATATTTACTAATTACTATTCTCACCGATACTACTCATTAACATAACCACAATTACATCAGCTTAAATTCCATTTCGTTTGGCGAAACAATTTCATTTAGTACTCGCCGCCCTGCGCAGAGTACTGAGTATCCAACCTTGTGTTATAACGATCATATTCGGAAGTACTGTCGTTGATAATAGTTTTTAGAACGGTTTTATTTTGATACGTATTTTGGCATACACGTTTGGTTAGACATAGGACTTCTTCAAAAACTTCTTTGATTTCCACTTGGAGTCATAATATTGGGTCAATTTAAAATAATCACTTTCAATAAATATAATACAAAAGTAATAGCATGTAATATCTCACAGTTGATACTTGAGAGGCTGATATTGACATTCCCATCAGAGCGCTGCCGTGCTCCGGAGGGAACGTCGGATTATCGGTCCCGGTTGTTTCACTCATCGTTAGACCATGTCGGATAACTTTAGGCGTTTTTAAAACTCCGATACCAGGGTTGCCCACTAACCTACTCGAACATACATACACACTTATTTAAAGCCCGAAGTGAATGTACTTCTGTACCTGTCTGTACACCGGCTAAGCCTGCTAATATTATATTAATTCAACATGAACCAACCCGGTCAGTGCGTGATGTGTGCCTCACACCACTTCATGAAAATGAAAATCAACTTTGGTACACTGACCTCAGGGCGAGTTTACACCGTTACGTTATTTTCAAATATATTCATGTACCTATGTAGTGTACGAGTAAGTGAATAAGAGTGGACCTTAAAGTTAAAGTTTTTACGGTATTAAGACTGAGTAGTACATGAATCAAACAATATCTTATATTTTTTTAAATTGATATTTACGTTCCAATGCATTTTTTATCTCGGCGGTAATTTAGAGTTATACTTAAGAATCCTTGACCTATACTTAAAATTGAAAGAAATTCTAATACATGTTCAAATTCATAATGGATTAGAAGAATCATTTTTCATCGGCTTACTGACATTTTCACAAGAAAAAGTAAAAAAAGTTTGGATACTACAAACTAATTGAAAAAATAAATATTTATACGAAAAACTCACATACAAAACAAAACCGCCAAATTTATTAATTACTACCACATTCTTCTAATTCTATCACTTTTCTGTATTTTCTTTCAATATATTTATTCATTCACAGAACAGGGATACATGGAAGGAATGGGGAGAGGCCTTTGCCCAGCATTGGGACACAAATGGCTGATAATAAATATTTATTTATCCAACTTTGACCATATTATAACAGTTTCGGTGTAACATACAGTCAGTAGTAAAAATGTGAGTAGTTGCAACGACACGCAATGGTAACATAACGTGTGCCCGAACTGTTGATTATAATTAATAAGAATTTCCAGCCTGTCTATGATTCACGATTTATAATTATTACACATAATCATAACGAAGCCATAATACACTAGCACTACTTAAAATATATTCAAATACTGTTGCTAAACTCAAATAATATCTATTCGAAATTTTTACGCAATTCCATTTATAAACCATGTGGAATTGAGTAAAAGACTAATCTTGAATCTCAAATTAATGTCCAAGAAAATCAGATTATATGTTTGTATTTCCATTATACCCACTTATAAAAATGGTTATTTCCATTATTTAAGAAAACTTTTAAGAATATTCAAATTGGCATTCTACTTTTAAAAATGTCTTTCCAAATCCAAACCGATTACAGCTAATCCATACCAATTTCTACTAAGCCAAGTATTCCGTCTTGATTGAAAAGGAATATTCAATTGAGGTCAAAATCGTATCCATCAATACCTGTCAAATACTTCATTAGCAAACTAACTGCTAAATAGCAGTATCTAATTAGAGAAACCTTTGTGCTACTTCGTACGGCTTTGCGAAAAGCTACGAAAATAATTCCAGTGAGACGCGATCGCTACGAGGCTACAGACGTCTACGCTGTAGCGCTACGCCGTAGTACGTCTCGCGTGTTCCATATTCAATTCCGGACATTCTTGTAAATATAACGAAATAATTGTTAAGTATTTAAGTTATTGTATACAAGTTATAAGTTATTGTTAGTGTAACTTTATTTACTGTGACTGATGTGGAGGTAACCTACTTATTGCTACGTTAAAAGTGAAGTAAGTTGATTTTTTTGTGTGGTATAATTAGTTTTAAATTGCAGTTTTTGAACGTGGTTTATAATTAATTTTTGTATGTCGGTCGGAAGTTTCATAATTGGTTATTTAACTATATTACTAAAATATAAAGTATTTTTAGCTTTAAGTGTATACGTTCTTCGGATGTAATTGGGCTTCGGAAGCGATTCGTTTTGATGAAGTTATAAGGGCGTATATTTGGATATATTTGCAATAAAAGCTGCATGGATTTTAATCTAGGTTATTCTCTATATTCCGAGTCTGGTCTCGGGGGAAACAGCAGAATTCTAAATATCCAACATGCATGAAACTGAAAGTAACGGTGAGAATTTTGCACTGGATTTTATAGACTGTCTCATTCGTAATTCTTTCACAATTTTTTTTTTAAAGATTTAATATGCTCCAAGTGGTAGTTTAAAAGGATAAATAGTATTTTTTTATAAGTTAATATAACGTACTTCACCAATACATATAAAATAAAAAAAATAAAAAATAATTTATTGCTTTTTAAATAAATCAAACACAGAATCACAATTTTAATAACATTTAGCAAAAGGCGATGGCTCAGCTTTTGCTGCCCAGGGTGAGACCGCGAGACCGCGCAGCGCTGATTTTCAGCCACCCCTGTTCCCTAAGGTGTTGTGCGGGAACTGGGAGTTAGGGTGCTACGTCTTAAACTCCTACCCTACGTAAGCTCTCGTTGGCTAAGGTGCCTGCATTTTTATGCTCGCATGTGGCTTATGTAGCCAATCTTCTTTGTGCAGACTTGAACATGTCTTACATGTGAGCACGGGGCAATACTCAGACATCTTTAGTGGTATTATAAAAATACTAGCCACTATCCGTGCTTCGGAGGGCACGTTAAGCCGTTGGTCCCGGTTACTTTCTACGGATAGTAGTCGTTACATGAGCCATGTCAGAGCCCTATGGCGGCTCAATAACTCTGACACCAGGAATGGTCAGGTTGACCATCCACTCGATAAGAAGAAGACTAGCCGCGCCCCACGGTATTACCCATGTTCCCGCATTTCAAGATAAAATGTATCCCATGTGTTATTCTGATAACCTTTAGTACTGTAAAGTGTCATCCAAATACGGTCAGTGGCTTCTGCGTGAAAGAGTAATAAACATACATACATACATCCATACATGTATCTTCGTCGCCAACGACTATATCTTGACATATTGTTGACTCCGTACAGGAATCGAACGCGCAATCCCCGACACAGTAAGAGCTTGAACTGCCACTGTGCCAACTGGCTTGTCAAACACTGTACCTTATACATTGCTAAATTCGTAAGAATCAAAAGATACAACTTCAGATAACTAAGTTAAAGGCAGAATCCTGAGGAAGAATTTATAACCTGCATAGTAAGTGAATACAGAGTTATTATTGTACTAGGTAATAATTCAGACAGCAGCCAAGTTACCAACGGGAGTGTTACAGGTTTACGATTAGAATGAGAGATAGATTTATCGACATTTTGTTAGTATAGTAACGTTTTGGTAGTATAGGTGTTTGTACTAACCAAATGTGAAACGAAAAGTAGGTCGAATATGTAACTGCACGATAAGGGGTTAATTTGTCACGGTTTGACCGTTTCTTGATGATAGAAATGGAAAAAAATACTGAGGCGTTACTGGTTTCTTAAAGTTAAAACGAACACTACTCATTTTGAATTTAAACTAGTCTTCTGTGACCACGGTTTCTGTAAAGGGGCCGAAACGTCAGACAAAATGTAAAATAAAAGCGAAGTGTATCCGTAAACGTAGTTTCAATTCAAAATACAGAGTTCAAATTACCGTTGTTCAAATCGTAGCTGTGAATTAGCTATATGTAGTTTTAACTAAACCACAATTTTATTGAACTTGCTAAGTCAAATCTCGCCAATTCGCGCAATAAAAAAGAACTATACGATCCAACCGCTATATTTCTGTCGATAAATATTTTTAAATTCTTTTTTATCATCAAAACATATTTTAGAAACCAAACAATAACAAAGATATTAATTTCTAAAGATATGCCTCAAAATTTTACTACCCTCTAAATAAAATATTTCCAATAAGCGGAATTCCTTTCTTGGGGTTGAAACCGCGAGACGAATTTTATTTGACTGAGGGTTGCGTGCCTTCGACAGATCATAAAAGGCAACATGTCAATAACATGCTTCCAAAATGTGAAACATTGATAGAACAAAACAATATAATCGATATGAATCGAATTGACCTTGATTTTGTTGTATTGATTGAAGAATTGAGTAAATTATATTAAAGTTATTGTTGTAAATTTAAGTGTTAGAGGAGATTTCACCAATTAAATCCATTTTGGACCATGTGGTTAATGATCCACGAACTACGATCGCTGCTAACATCCTCCTTTTGAAGATCTATGTTAGACTCTCGCAAAGCAACGTTCATACCAACCGCTATTTATGGAGCGAGTTACTGTCATCACTTCTGGAATTATTTGATTAAATCAAATAATTTAATGTATCTGTACTATCTATGTATTTACACAAAAATGTACAAAATATGTGCACTAAATTTTATAAATATTTTTTTTTCTGTTTAACAAAATGTTTGGGTGTGTGTGACTCAAAATCGGGGGAAACAACGTTAGCGCGATCTAAAAAATGTTCTCAATAGCGTCATCTATTGAATAGTGGGTGTACATAGGTATTTAATTCTTCAATTTCTACTAATACTTAGGTACTTTAGTAACATCAGTGATTAGCACAATGTTGCGGTAATTATGATACCGCAACTATACTCATTATAACGAATTATTTTACTTCTCTTCATTCCTTCACGTTCGAAACGTACATAGAGTTTTCTTTACGTAACCTCACTGTCCCACTACTGGGCAAAGGTCTCGCCCAATTCCTTCCATGTATCTCTTTCCAGTGCTTACTCCTTCCAATCCTTATCAAAATCGTCCAGCTTTCCGCCATCGAGTCGGAGGCCAACCTGGGCACCTGGAACCAGAGTTTTGACTTATGATAATTTATTAATTCAGGTAATCTCATAATAGTACGGGCGTAAGTTTAAACGGGTCACTACCTACTCCGCTACATAATACACAGAAATTATAGAACATGAGGTACGCTCATCTCATTATTTAAACTCCCGAATTTCTAATCAAAAGCTCTATTGCGTTTGGTTTATGAGCTGTCGGTTAGGTATGAACTAGCGTTCCTAATATTTGACCTATTTATTAATTGCGATGTTTAGTGTTGCATCAACTGTTTATTGTTGATATGTGATTCGAGCTCCCAATAGATTTGAAATAGGAATGTTAATTTTGCATTTGTGGATGTTTACTTAGAAATATTAAATATTTAGTGTGTGATGTGTATCGCTGTGGTATGACGTGTGATAAGTTCAATTATGTGTGCTATATTTTTAAGAACAATGTTTTTTTGTTTTAAATGAAGGTAACTTAACTGATAGTTAAGCATTAATCAAAAAAATATTTATTCAATATTTTGCTATGATTCAAGAATGATGCAATTTCGTTTACCTTTCTAAACAGGTATACAGAAGCAAGATTTTTGTTAAAATGTTTTTATTCGTCGCAATTTCAATGTATTTATTATCAAGACAAGATTTAACGAGTCAAGTTAATAATTGATGAAAATACCTTTTATTAAGATAACATTTTGTGGAACTTTTAGCGATCCTCCAAACATTTTGATAACTACGGACCCTTCTAATTAAATTCCCTCATTATGTTAAAATTAAAAGTTTTACTAACTGAACGTAATTGATTAAACTTTTACTCGTCATTTGTTGCTTCCAAGTTGTTATCTGGGACTATATTCTCTGACGATGTTATTAACGTTTAGGTAAATAATTAAACCACCGCTGACCAAGTGGTTAGGCAATTCATTGATCGATATTATGAGACATACAATTACATAGTTAAAAGCATTTGTAAAAAATATTCAGGCCACGAAAAATAAGAAAATTGCAAAACCTGATTTGGTATCTAATCAGAATTATCTCATAATCGATTCATTCATTTTGGAACAAAAAAGTTACTAAGGGTGCGTTCCCATTGAAGCAAGGTGAAGCTCAAGTGACCAATCACGACGCATTACGAAAAGATTTTGACTATGTCAATGTATTTTTGGACAATCCTAATGCGCTGTGATTGATTTGATTTGATTTGGACTAAATAGCTCCGCACAACTCCGCTCTAGTTCAAAACGCAACCTAAAAGTCTCACATACATACCCTACCACATATACTCGTAAAGCTCTTGCGTGGGGGCCAAAATGCCAACTTCACACAGAGTTAATGGTCGTATGGTGTGAATGGCATTTAAGATCATGACGATCTTGTAAATAAACCATTAGACTCACTCCGCGCTATCATGTAAAATATAATTGGCCGTTTCGTAATCTCACTTCACATCAAGACACTTAGCTCTGATATAGCTCGCTTTAAGTGAATACTGCGACTATGAAATACAGCCAGTTGGTCGGTACATTATGCCGGTAACGCTAACTTTTACCGCAACTTAAAGTTTGTGTTGCGTTTTAAAACTAGAAGTTCGAAATAGTTCTTTTTGAAGCTATAAAGGGTAAGTTTATTTGGTAGTAACTATGCACTCACATGATGTTCGTAGTACATACGTGCAAAGAGTAGTTTTACCGGGTTTAAAATTGATGTACTAGCTAGTGCTATTTAAGGGGGCTTCTTAACTTATCCATCTGTTAGTAGTAGATAAGATCGTGATGTACCCAATGTGTTTAAATATAGGTAGTTATGACCTCTTGATGTTTGGGGATGACCTTTGCCCAGTAATGGGACAGCATAGTTTTGTATTATCATTAAGAGCCTGTAGTGTCCCACTGCAGGAAAGAAGCCTCTCTACTCCCCATTTATGATTCCCAGATCTGTGCGACGGAATGTCAATCTGGGTTGAACTTGCAAAAATAGTTAAGATAGAAAAATACGTAAAATACGAATTGTGGCTATGATAGATGACGCTCTTATAAAATTTATTTTATCAAATACCAGTCAAATAGTTATTTATACCGAAATAATTGTCACCACAAAATAGTGAAGTTTACGTAGCAAATTCGCCCTTCCGTCTTAACTCAATTCTTTCGCTTCTGATAGTGCTAACCCCAATGCAGAGTGAAAGCTTGTCACGTTGATATAAAAATACTCCTTCATAAATTTTGCAACTAATGTTCAAATCCCCGCCCCAAGTTCCACATCTCAAGCTAACTTCAAGTACACAGTGACACACTTTTATTACAAATCATGAGAGACGTAACTACAATGCGAGCTGAAATGCATCCTACAACTGCGTTGTCTGACTTGAATACAAAGGTAACGTGCGGCCGACTGTTACACAGAAGCGTACCTACTAATTTAGATCTCCGAAAAAGTATAGAGTCAGCGCCTACTATAAGCACAACGGTCTTTAGACAGACTCGTTGGACGAGAACATAACTGTCTTTTATCAGCGTAACATCATTTTTCAAAAACAAAAAATTAGTCTGACTTTCGCACCCGAGACGTCCACTAAAACGACAATTCATTAATTGACAAACTTTTTCATACTTATTACACGTCAAAATCACTCATTAAATCCTGACTAACAAAGCATTTGAAGTTTCCGAGTATGGCTTAAGGTCTGTTTTCATTAGTGACCACAGCCGCAGGCAACAACTTCCGACCGCAAGCATAGTGTCGCCGCGCTCGTGTTTTCATAGAGATTCATAGAAACATAGAGATAGAGATTTCATAGAGATTCATAAATTCATAGTGCTTGCGGTCGGCAGTTGCTGCTCGCTGCTGCTGTCGATATCGAATAGAACTTTACAGACAATAAAGCCTATATACTACTTTATAATAGACGTCCTTTTGTGCTCCCACATATGTTTTCACAGAGGACCCTGTCTTACTACAGTCGTATCTACAGTGGCTCTAAGGTAACTTGCAGAAACAAAGTTGGTTGAAGTATGATACAGTTGCTATAATCTCCTGTACGTGGAACTGTTGAGGCCAAGACTATTGAAAAGGAAATGCAATATGTTTAAACAAAAAATATAGCATTCGAGACTTAGGTGTGTAAGTAATTTAACATAAGGATGTAAAGTTGTAGGTTACAAGTTTAACCTCCATTGTAGCAGTGTGTAGGTTTGGGTACATAATATACTTACTTAATAATATTATACATAACATCATTAATGTTTACATCGGAAGCAATATTCTATGTCTCGATTACGGAAATACCTTCTTAAATGAGATGTATTAACCTCGACGTATAAAGAGGTGTTTGCCATAAATATCTGGTATGGTACTCGTAGTTCTCACCAACCAAATGACAGCAACATTACACATAAAATAATTCTTAACATACACTTAAGTTAACATTTTTATTAGAATCAGTACCTTCTTAAGTTATTCGTACTTAAGTACTAGTCCTTAATCTGTTTACCACGCGTCGTGAGCACGTATTCTTTGCTCTAAAATTAGGTCACAATTATATCAGATTCCATACATTCTGTCTCTGATTGTCTCATGTTGCCAAGCGCAGAGAGTTATAAATCTTACACGTGTCAACTCACAAAGAAGTAGGTAATAACTTTGGATTGTTATGATTAGTTTTGAGAGTCGAGTATCACTCTGTATTCTTTATATAACACTCTTTCACTTTTTGTTTTCAAAAACGTCAAAGGGTTTTAGATTGTATATTAACTTTTCGCTTTGAACACTAGACAAGTACTTATCCAACTCAGACATTTACAAAAGTGTATTCCTTTAGTGTATAGCTCGGGTTTGAGAGCACCTACCCGCATTTGGCAAGCGTTGTTATTATGCCTTATACTCCTCACTGTACTGATATCTTCAGTGAGATGAGAGGCCTTTGCCCAGCAGTGGGACATTACTTTTTTACATTTACTTTATTCCTTGAAGTTACGAACATCTTTTTTGTACATTTTCAAATAGTAAAAACTATTACTGAATTCAAAAAGGTTTATTTTAATTGATAAGATATTATTGTAAATAGCCACAAACTAATCACGCCATGTTTTTGTTAACTCCATTGTCTGTGAACTCAGCATCATATTTACCGCACACTAAAACATATTCAAAGGCATTAAGTGGAAATTAAAATGATAAAACATTAAATACGAATTATAGTTAATAGTGTTCTTGCAATGATAGCGTGCGATACGATTTAACGATTCCCTCGGGAGTGATTACAGTACGGTGTGATAGAGGGTCGTTTGTACCGGTATTATTATATGATACTGATAAAGAAATAAAGCAATTTAATGATTATTATTGACAGCCATTATTATTTAAACGATATCCAGTGCTTTAGTTTTGTACGAACAGAGAAAATTTTAAAATATGAAATGCTTCAAAATGTTTTAAAATAAGGCTGCATTTTATATGGTAGACATTCGAACGATATATCATGTTTCCTACTTTTCAAACATGGTTCGGGTTTGAGATCACCAACCCGCATTAGGCAAGCGTGGTGATTACGCCTAATCCTCTTTACTGCAATGATATCTTCAGTGAGATGGGAGGCCTTTGCCCTGCAGTGCGAAATTATAGGCTAATACTATAACTACTACTTACAATAGTTATTTAGAATATGATTTTTAATCAGTTTTTGAAATTATGTAGTAAAGGTGTAATATCTATTTTGTGACTACCATACCCTTTATCTATTATTAGGTACAGTATTCGAATTAACTTATTTATAGTAATATTTCCATTAAAGTTCGTGCAAATTAAGTCTTCCAGAACCAAATCAATACCTTCAACCATCAATGAAAGTACACCAAACAGTTTATTCAACGAATTGAAATCAACATTGTTCATTGAGTTAGAATTGAACTTCTATATTCAGGCGTCTAAATATAATCCTTACAAACGCCTCACATTTTGTTAAATTTAATCTCACAGTTAATTGTAAACGATTTACTTGCTCTAACTCTGTACAAAGGTTGAATAACATCAATTTAGGCCCAATTAGCAATGTCTATACTTCCACTGTACAATATTGAAGATAATTAAAGCTCCACTTCCTATTTCCCGTCTCGTTGAACGAAGCTTTGACAATATTGTTGATAACGTTCATTTATAATTATTATTTGGATCATATTTTATTACACACTTTTTTGTTTTGTGTTCGTTGGCGGTGTCTGTGTTTAATTATAAACATCTAAAAACGTAAACATGTTAAAATGTTAGTAGTAAGGGTTTTTAGTTTAAAATGTTTCCTACTTTTCAAACATGGCTCGAGTTTGAGATCATCAATCCGCATTTGGCAAGCATGGTGATTATTGTAAACACTAATCTAGACGGGACTTAATCGCGAATAAAACATTAAATGCATACCTCAACGTTTCGGTCGTGTCGCAACGGCCGTGTTCGCAAGGGTACTGCTTGGTGAATATGCCTAATCCTCCTCACTGTACTGATATCTTCAGTGAGATGGGAGGCCTTTGCCCAGCAGTGAGACATTACAGGCTCAGTACCTATAGAGTATGTTCAATAACTAATACTTTAACCCAGTACATAAGTAAAACCACCTTCATAATAATAATAACAGCCACCGTAAAGTAGAAACAACGACAAACACAACTCAATCCCTAAGTTATCCTTATATTTTTATGAATAAGAATTGAGATAGGCTCACCGAATTCAATTCGCAGACAAGGGTTAATTTTATTTCCGACATCACAAAATACGTCAACATGATCGTGATCAAATTATAAAAATAAATCGCAGTTCACAAGTTTTGACACCGCATAAACTTGGGACGTGTGTTGGCGTGAACTTTATTTCGTTAACTTGTTCAGTAGCTTATTAAGTAAGTTTAGTGAAGTTTTTAAAGGCGTTGAGGCGACGTTCGTTGCCTGTCAATTACCTGCTAAGGGTTAACTTGCAGGGTTAAGTGGTAGGCCTCGGTAAGGGTGTGTTCTCACTGGAGCGGAGTGGAGCAGTGCGGAACTTAATGGACCAATCATATTGGACCGAATTTTTTTTACCTTGTAGTGACGCCTCGGTGGTCTAGTGATAAGTGCACTCACCTGCCAAAACTGATGTCCCAGGTTCAATTCTCGGGTCGAGCGAAAACATGTTTCCTGCTTTTCAACATGGCTCGGATTTGAGCTAACCAATCCGCATTTGGCAAGCGTGGTGTTTATGCCTTATCCTTCTCACTGTACTGATATCTTCAGTGGGATGAGAGGCCTTTGACCGACTGTGGGACATTACAGGCTAATACTTTACTTTACCCTGTAGTAAGACAAAACGCTTATTTTCTAAATACATTTGTAATCAATTTCGTTAACTCACTTTAGTAATATTTTACAGAAAACCAATATTATTTGGTGGTTAGAAAAGTGAAGTAAAGTAAATTAAAAAAATTACTGTTCAACATGATGAATAACGCGAAGCAATTGTATATTCTACCGAAGAATATTGAAAATAAACAATTTATATTGAAAAATAAATCAGTTTTGGTGAAAAGCAAACTTAACAACAAAAATATTTATCTGAAACAGTCACCTCAACAACAAATCCAATTATATCTTCAATTTAATATTGAGTTTCTGTAAACAATTTTAATAACATCGAAACCTAAATAAAAACCACTTGAGACTTGGACGAGAAATAGGGCATTTCTTTGTTTACATTGACCAGTTCAATAAATTTCAAAGTTTCTTTCAATTTTAATCCTTTGAGAATGAAAATTTATTGTTTTTCCTATTGTTCGAATGAAGGGCGATTGTTGCGAAAGAATATTGTTGGCCGGTGGTTTTATGATAAATGTCACTGTTTGATGAAGTTATTATGGAAACCTCATTTTCGTTTGTTGATTTTAACCACTTAATGCAAATAAATATGGAACTAGGCCTTTAAAACGGTAACCTAATTACTTACCTACCTTCGTTCTACTATTGTTAGAAAAATAAAATGAAATAATGTTATTATTCTAATACGATTTTCATTTGAGAAATTTCTCTCAGATAATTATGATTTTAGTTATTTTCCTCTTTATTCTCCTTTGTAATGTAGATACTACTTAGTATCTACTTACAAATCGTAGTATCTAGTTTTATGTTTTTTATCATAATCCATTCCTTTGCTTTGTAATTTAAATAATGGAATTAATATATAAGATGTTTGAAATATAAAAAATTAAGTTCATTTTTCTTATGATTATAGCTATAGCTTAGCGTTGATTTTGTAAAAAGTATTGACAAAAGTAAACCGATTATAATTCTTCAAAATCACCGCTAAAATTTCTTTCGTTTATTTTCATACGCCATCAAAACACAACCAGAATTCATAACAAACGCAATTTGTGAGAAACCCAGTATAATACCATAATAATATTAATAAAATAAACGAAATTTCCAACGAGAACGTCTTTGATTAATAGGTAAGTATTTTAAGCATCGTCTCTACACCAACAAAAGTAATTTGCATTATAATAAAAAACAAACCTCCAGTCTGGGGTTTCGTATCTATTCATGTATTATATTGTGGAGTATTAATTTATTTTGGGTACGACAATAGGTCTCAGTGCAGTTGGCAAAATGCCTATTCCACTCCACGTTGTTATGTACAATACTGTACGTGAATCTTCATTCTTTGCTTAAAGTAATATGTGATTATGGTCTACTGAATATTACATTGTTTCGTTTTGAATGCAAATATTGTGAGTGGTGTTGGTTATTACTATTTCGTGCCACTTTAAGCCTCGTTTTCACTACGAGTTTTGAACAAACATTTCGTTTCGAATGTCTGTCTGCTTCAGCTAAATTTCGTCCAAAATGTATAACACGTATTTTCATTCAATGCGGTAATGAACATTTGTTCCCAGTTGATATAATTAAAGCGAACATGTTCGCTGGTTCTAGTGTTTTTTACAGCAACAGAACGATTGGTAGATCTGAACAGTTAATGTAAATGCAATGTTGAATATCAACACGTATATATAGAACGTTATGATTTAGTCTGACTTTAATGCTAAAACTTAAATTCATAACATTTATAGCCCAAGAACCTATGGGAGCTTTTAAGGATTTTAAACGAATGTTACGGAACCAGTGTTTTAGTGAAAATAATTTGACGCCAGTATAGACTTATCTAAAAATATCTCCGCTAGTATCTTCTTTATATATAAAAACAACGTGTCACGTTGTTTGTCCGCGATGGACTCCTAAACTACTGAACCGATTTTAAATTTGATTTGCACACCGTGTGCAATTTGATCCAACTTAAAAGATAGGACAGCTTACATCTCAATTTATTGTTATTGGTGCACTCCATAATTCTTATATGGCTAAACAAAGTTTGCAGCATCAGCTAGTAGTATTATATGTATATACTTTTTAATCATGGCTCGAGTTTGAGATCACCAACCTGCACAGGGCAAGCGCAATGAATACGCCATATCCTCGTCACTTCACACACGTCTTCATTGAGACCTTTACCTATCGGAAAATTACAGACTAATACTCTTTTTTGGATAAAGAAGGGTTTTATATACAGCCAGTACCAAAAAAGGTACAACGCTGTATAATTTTGTGACAGTTCATTTGTACCACAATCCGGTGATATGCAGAAAATGTTTGCAATTATTATTTCGAAATTGGAACAGTTTGTTAAACCTTCGCAATATTAATTACTTTTTCGTCAGACTACTAGTGTTACGCATGCAAGTTAGTAAATTCAATTTAATGTTGGTTTTGTGGTTAATTCCAATTCGTTCTCTCATTATGACTGAAATGGAACTCGTTTGTTGAAATTATTTCTGTTTGTTTTTTCGTATGTTAAGGATTATCTTTTAAGACCTGAATACCGGTGGATGTACTAATGCACTTTATAATGAACAGGGCGGTCTCATACCGATTATTCTTGCAATAATAACGAAGTTATATTTAAATCCAATAAGGTTCTTCATCTCAACGAAGGTCTCGTCTTAATACTTATTAAATAACTTATTAAGTAGGCACGTCACCTATTAACACACAGTAGTCCTTGCAGAATCAAATACTTTCGTCACTAACCTGTTCGAACTTAAAATATACTACAATACATTTAAAGTAAATTAAAATAAAATGGTATCCCACTGCCGAAAAATGACCGAAGTTATCAGTACAATGAGGAGAAACAATACATTTCGGGTCAACATTGCGTTAAGCGTGCGCACGCGTCGATTCACTTTTGTATGACACCGCACGCGACGCGCGACGCGACGGTTCACTTTTGCATGAAGCCACACGCGGCTTGCGCACGCCGCGGGCGCCCGCGACGTTTCACTTTTGTATGGAACCGCGGCGTGGGCACGCTTAACGCAGTTTCGGTCCTTTATGTATAGAAAAACATGATCGTATCGATGGACAAATTCGATATCAAAAAAAATACGACGCACACGTTTTTACGTGTATCAATATTAAATTCAATCCATTTAGCAAAGTGACACCATTGACATGTGCGGTGTGTTTCGGAAGGCTGCCTTCAAGGCAATTTAGAATCCATTAATAATATTCAGAGACACGCAACCCTTGAGCTCACGACACAATGTATATTGATGGCATCGACGCGCTCCGTTATGACTAAATATACCAATATCGTGATTAGTCACTGCTTCTTTTCAAATTTTCTTTCGGGATTATGTTTATTGATATTGATGGGCATCGTTTAAACGGTAGCTGAGTGGTCCGGGTATTATTTTGAATTTGGAATGATGAAAGTAACTAGCGTTTTTCAGTTTTAACTTTAGCTATACATGGCTATACGTAATATAAGCTTAGAGATTAGTATGGGTAATGGCTATACGTAGTACGAACTTAGAGATTCGTTTGGGTAATAGTTTCCCGTGAATTTGTCCGGGTATTAAGAACTCCATCGATAAGAGACCAGCTCTTAAGTATAAGAAGAAAAATAAATATTTATTATCTTTTTATTACTAAAAGAATACCTACCTAAAAATATACTTAGAGTACCATACAAAGCTTCTTTGGTGTTTAAGAATATTTGAAAAAATATGTTCACCAGGAATGCTGTTGATGGTCCCGCCATACATTTTCCATTTACGACGAGAAATTACTTACCAATATATTTCAGTCAAATACTTTGAAACATTTTAACTGGCCGAATAAAATTTGGTTTACTTATTCATACAGAGCGCCCGTAATCCCGTACATAGTTTATTGGCCATCACTATACAGTATACATGCAACATCAAATTCTTGGAATGCAATGAAATTTGTTCAAATATTGAAAACTGGCTATTTAAAAGCACTCAGCATATAGGCCTGAGTGGTCTAGTTGTATGTGCACTCGCTTGCCAAGACTGAAGTCCTGGGTTCAATTCCCGGGTCGAGCAAAAATATGTTTCCTACTTTTCAAACATGGCTCGAGTTTGAGATCACCAACCCGCATTAGGTAAGCGTGGTGATTACGCCTAATCCTCCTCACTGTACTGATATCTTCAGTGAGATGAGAGGCCTTTGCCCAGCAGTGTGATATTACAAGCCAATACTTTTTACTTACTAGCATATACATCTGCATAGAAACAAGGTCAGATTAAACGTTGTTTGCAAGTCATTCGACAATTTTGGAGAAAAGATTGAATTCGGAATTGGATTACGTGTGTACATAACGCTGGTTCAAACTAAGGGGGGTTCCACTGTGCATCGACAGTGACTATCGTATCATTTGAAAAAAGAACTACGTATGAACACTCGTTTTGACATTATTATTTTCTTTTTAGCTGTCCGCTTTAGCTGTCACTGCTAGCTCGCATATGGTATTTGTTTGTGCAAAATACCTCACAGAAACCTATACAACACGAGTAAGACCTATACCTATAATCCATACTAATATAATAGAGCCTAATAAAACGAAGCTGAAGTCTGGTTTTATAACTTTGTTTGTTTGTTTAAACGCGCTAATCTCGGAAAATACTATTGCAATTTGAATAATTATTAAGCTATTGCATAGCTTCTATCGCGGGCCTTGAGCGCGGGGACCGAATCCAGAAATTCCGTAACGAAAAAACCTCACGCTCCATAACCTCACGCTTCTCAAACATTGCCTACGTATAAGCCCAGAACACAACGTTAGCGCGATGCAGACATTCAGCACACTAACGCCATCTAGTGACACAAAAAATAACTATGCAATAGCTTTACCGCGGCAGTCCCCGAGTGCCACATGTCTTTTTTTTTTTGTAATAGATAGCCACATTCAACAGGAAGGTTATAAGCTATTTTTCATCCCGAAACTCACAAAAACAGACACAACGCGGGAAAAGCCACGGAGCGCTGCTAGTATGTATATAATGGTATATCAATACCATTTACGCAGCGAAACTCATGTGAAATGTACATTTTAATACACATTAAACAATAAGAAACACCAGTTCATCCTTTAAGCTCACTCGCAAATCCATATACGTTAGCAAAGTACAGTTAAGCTCAATCGACGTCGGCACAGTTTCATATATCCGTATACACTGCTTGTTCCAAATTTGAACAGTAGTCGAGATCGTGGAGTAGGACTTCTCATATGACGATAACATTCAAACACCCGCCTTCTGTTTGTGATAGTACTTTGTGTGTAAATTGTTTTAAGAAGATTGTTGAGTTTGAATTTAAATAAGTTTTTAATGATGTTTTTTTTTACGCCTCGGTGGTCTAGTGGTATGTGCGCCTGCCAAGACTGAGGTCCTGGGTTCAATTCCCGGGTCGAGCGAAAACATGTATCCTACTTTTCAGACATGGCTCGGGTTAGAGATCACCAACCCGCATTTGGCAAGCGTGGTGATTCTGCCTAATCCTCCTCATTGTACTGATATCTTCAGTGAGATTAGAGGCCTTTGCCCAGCAGTGGGACATTACAGGCAAACACTTTTTTAATATTTTTTATTAATAATGTTATTATTTGGATTTTATGTCTGAATATATTGAATATTGTAGAGACGTACTTGCTTATTGGGTAAATAAAATAATACATTTCACTATAAATATTATAGATCACGTTTAAAAAATAAACTTATATGAAAACCTAGACCCCGAAATTACACAAATGACGTACAAAATGATTGATCCGCCGAACACCGAGTATTAAAAATATATTGAAAAAACATTTCCTCTAATATTTTTCCGATGACAATACATCAATAACCTTATAGGCGAACAAAATTTACCTTAGACGTACATTACGGGGCTCGATTTGTAAGGAAAAAATGTCACAATTTTGTGTCACAAAAATTATGTAAAGGAATAGTAAAAAGTAGAATTGTGGAGCAAATCCACTGAACCGATTATAATACCAAGAAAACTTTGACTAGGTACATATATTCGGTTACATTACTAGTATTTAATTGCCCGGTCGTTTTAAAAGGGTTATGCTACAAGTAAAATTATTCACGCACGCACACACGCACGCGCACACACACGCGCGCACACACACACACACACGCACGCGCACACACACACACACACACACACACATCACCCCTCCTTTGCGTCAGGGGTTAAAAGCGAGGAAAATGCATTTTATGTTTTGGCATCAGGTACACATTTTGTTCCACCTTCATATTTTTCAAGATCAATAAACACCTTCCGATACTAAAAATAAAAGTGTAGTGCATACTACTGTAGTGGATATTGCATTCAAGTTGTGAAGAATATGTTTGACATCTTTGTGACATGCTCATGCAATATTAAACTGAAGATTACTAGTTCCAGACATGTATATAGGTACTTTATGTCTTTATGGATTTTAAGCTGTTACGGTGTGAATAATTTTTTTAAAGTATTGTTACCATTTGGCCGCAGTTTACAAATGCAAGTATCATCATTGTCCGGGTATATTATATTATATCTAGAGTTCTTAATATTTTCAATTGCCTAAGTAGCTATTTGAAGGCTTTTCTAGCTATAAGCAGTAAGGCTCTATCATACTTTACTATCACTACATAGTATAAAACAAAGTCGCTTCCCGCTGTCTGTCCCTATGTATGCTTAGATCTTTAAAACTACGCAACGGATTTTGACGCGTTTTTTTATATATATAGAGTGATTCAAGAGGAAGGTTTATATGTACAAAAATTCCTGAAACTCCCACGGGAACGGGCAAAACGCAGGAAACCGCAGGACGCTGCTAGTTATCTATAAGTATTCTATACTAAAGTAAAGACATTATTCGTATCTACTTCCATTAAGATATTTCACATAACATATAAAAACTTCAACATTTGAACATTATATCTTGTATCATTATTCTCCGTTATTTTCCGGTTGAGGCAAACCTATCTTCGACCGAAAATGTACAATTCAAGTCGTTTTTATACGTTTTGTATCACATAACTCGGACCTCACACCGCATTACGTTGCCTTTGCAAATGTAAGTGTTTCGTAGAGAGATAATGTCGCCATTTAAGGACCATTGCAAACCATAGTAAATACAGACCGGATAGCCCGGACAGACAGACAGGGTTGGTGAACATTTTTAACATTTTCCTTCATGGAAAAAGCAGTCAAGTCGAGCGTAGTCAGGTTTGGTCAACGCACAAATGGAAAGTCGGTTAAGTGAGAGTAGGTTTATAGTCTGTTCCAGCTTTAAGCAACTGACAATAAGCAGCAAATTTTTCTAACATGTGTATCGGCCCCTAGCTGAATTATTTGACGCAGACATTGTTATTCAGTCTAAGAACAGTTGTCCGTACGACTCTTTGGTCTAAATAATAAAAGTATTTTACAGACTAATAAGTCTATTACATGTATTGTCTCTTGTAAGCACTTCTCAATAGCTTTTCATAGACGACATGACAGTCTAAAACCGTCTGGACTAAGATCTGCGCAGTGGTTGTAGGCACCTTGTTTACTGAACCCTTCTCTTAAATTATTTTCAGTGGAAATGGGTCTCTTGTAATAGCGGTTTCTAGGAAAAAATACGCTCAAGATCTTCGTTTGATTTGAATATTTTCTGGATATGTTTGCGAATGAATAGATTCTTTTTGTGATTTTTGGTAACGGTGACCCAAAAAATATTATATACCTAAGAGGTGCCTCTTGAGGTCAGTTGTGTGATATTTTAAATTTTGATTTTTTTGTGTATCTTAACTACTCGTACTATTTATTAGCTCTTACTTTAAACCACTAACTAACCTAAAGATTTGTTAGAATTACAACTTATTGACGCAGCAAGTAATCAACTGAGTAACTTGTACAATGTTACCTTCAGTACAAAACATCGTAAATAACATAAGCCCATTGAATTATTGACTCGAAGATATTTCATTGTCAAAAAGAAATAAACTAGTTACAAAGAAATTATTGGAAAAAATGAAAAACACAATAAGACTTTAGTACGTTAGGAATAAAGGTCATTTTCGGTTAATATAAATGGATGTAGCGGGTTTTGCCTATTCATCAAAAGGCAATGAACCATTTTGCAATGTAATTGAAATGTTACTGACTTTGTGTTTATGTTAGGGTTTAGTAAGCATGTAGGATAGTATTCGCGATCTGTGCTTTATGGTCCCACGGGCCATAGTGCAAGAGACGACTAGTGTTTTTTTTTAAAAAAAGAAAAGAATATTAACACTACTTTACCATCGAGGGTTCCTGCTGGAAACTGTTAGAAAAACGATTGAAAAACCTCCCCTCGAAGTGTAAACGAAGGTCTTAACATACAAGGTCGCTTGTAAAACCTAGTATCCTATAAACTCCGAACATTTGATAACATTATGTCGATAACAAACTATGAAATAACTTGCTCTTTACGACTTATGAAGTTCTCATTACGAGTGATAGCCTGATAGGGAGCTAGGGGTCAAACGTGACTGAGATATGATTGAGTGAGATATTTAGCTCGTTCATCATGAGAATTACGTGGTTGCTTCGTGTAGTTTGGGCATTCATTTTGAAGGGTTTCGAAGTTGATATTTGAAGATACGGCAAGATTATCTCTGTTTGAGCTAAATCGTTCTAAGATAGTTTTAATATAAAGTCGTGGTGTTTGGCGATTAGATGGCATAAAACTTATGGAGATTTACTAAATGCTGACCGACAATTTGATGAGACGCTTTTGCCCAATTCACATTTTAACATACTTTTTAAACTCACGATTTGCACTTGTTATACTTAATGAAACGCTATTATATTCTAACGCGATAGAGACCCGTTTCATTTAGTATCATAGTTTCAATTTTTGGATACAATTTATTTTATTCATTTTGAATTGAAACTACGTTCACAGATACGCTTTTATTTTTCTGTTACCATGCTTCCGTAAAGGGGTTGAAACGTCAGATAAAAATGTTAAAAAAGCGTATCCGTAAACGTAGTTTTAATTCAAAATTAGTAGTGATCGGTTAAACTTAAGAGCCAGTATTTATTTTACTATACTTTTTACTATATTTACTATATATTTTACTATATTTTATTGTACTTTTTTGTATTAATTCTCTTTGGTCACACTACAATAGGGTTGCGAACTAAAATTACTGGAGTATTTAACCGAAAAGACGTTTCAGAGGTTTAGATTTTATCCCACTGGAATAGTCAGCCCAGGTGTTCGAGTGGCAGAGATTAACTCGCATGAAAAAGTGAGGCCAATCGAAACGCTCGATTGAAACACATAAAACCTAGGCGCCGATCCACGTAAAACTAAAATCGTAACACCTTTCGGCGTTATTTAGATTGAGCGAGTTTAAAAGCCACAAGCGTTAGTGTTCAAGTGTCAAAATTGTTAATCACATTCATTAAAACGTAAACCAGCGGTAAAACCGCAGCGCGCTGCTAGTTCAGTTTTTTTTAAGTAGTTTCAATTCAAAATGATAGTGTTCGCTTAAACTTAAGAAACCAGCATCAATACTCACTTTAATCTCAACCAAAACAACTGACAAGGTAAATTATTGTTCATCAAGCAGACAGCTATTCATTTGGCGACAGTACATAACTTGCGTTGATAACTAACCGTTCGTGCGGTGTTTAAATTTACGAGTATTTTCCAATATGTGTCAACATGATAGCTTCCTGTTAGACTGTTCATCTGTTAGGCTTTTACTTGTTACCGGTTGAACGATATCTAGGCCTAATACAACGTCACATAATGATACATAGGTAAAGGTTTAATTTAAATAAATATTTCACAGTTTGGCCTCAATACTCAAAAGCTTAATTACATAGTTGTTTAAGCACGACTTAAAATAAAAGTATTAGTCTGTCCCAATGTTGACCAAGCCTATCAGTCAAAGATATCAAAAAAGATAAAAGATATCTTACAATTTTAATGACATTAAAACGTACATACCTAAACTAAATAAAACAAAACACTACCATGTCTTCGTTATCATATTTTAACAGTATTGACACTGATTTGAAAAAAGAATTGTTGTTTTATGACAGCTCAGCACTCCACCGAAAAGGTTCCGAGCCAGTCACGATTAAATGATATTTACGATACGATTCCAAATCTTATATACGATTCGGAAACGATATATTTCGAAGTGAATTCCTTCTCAAAGCACCCTCTTGACGTTTCGTTTCGAGTATGTGCTACTCTCAGAATTCCTACGTCACTTTAATATTTAAGATGCCGGAAATTCATTGTAGATTCCTCTTTTTGTAAATCAAAAATGTTGAAACGTGTTTTTCAAGTGTTTATTTTACTTATTTATATTTACATGTGTAGGTTTATTTATTCAGAAAGTGGGTTTCTAATGGGAGCTTTTTATTAAGAGTCAAAGCTTTTAGGAGGTAAATAAAATGAGAAGTAAATAAAGCCGTATTTGCTTTTCTTTTTAAGGTTGTGTTTATTTAGTCTTTGTTTTGTTCTAGTTTTGTCTAAAAGTATTTTGTGACATAATGACACTAGTTTTTCTGGTTTAACACTTAGGTTCTAGCCTACAGTTAAGGTCTAACTTCGTAGCTTTTTATCGAATAGACATTATAAAAACTGCATCAAGTTTATGTTTCAAAGGCTCTTTTATGATGAGTGTTCTGAGAATAAAAGTTTAATTTTACGTTATAATATCATTTCGATTATTTTTCCATAAAGTATTGAATAAAAATATTTTTGCTAAAAACTTGCTATTCCAATTGAATTATTCAGCAGTAAATCAAGAGTTCTGATTTAATATATTCTCAGAGCGCACATAAGATGCTCTGGCTCTGATGTTAGATTTAAAAAGTTTAATTCAGTTCGGGAGCCGCGACTCTCGGGACCTTGTAACTGCTAATACTCAACTCCAAATTATTAGAAAAGTAATCGTTCTGAACATTCCATTTTGTGTTGTTAATGAAATACCTGAATGGAATACCAAATTTCAATGAATCATATTTTATTTCTAAATAAATTAACATTAATATTTTCTGTTATTGGAAAATTCCATCCGAAATCGAAGATTAGTTCTATGAAATTGTAGTGCAAGAGGCCACACTCGCCGGCCGCTACGATACGTCTTTGCCGGCTGGTTCGTATGTGTCGTGTGCCCTCACTAACTTCTATTAAAACATGAGATGTTAAATCTCCTTGAAATTGATATTGGAATAAATGTCAACCAGAATGTTAACTTTTTTAATTATCCCCTTTGCTTCATTTACGTATAAAATAAATGTAAGACTACCTGTTCATAATTAGTTATTGAACGGGCAATATATGTATATCGATGTAGTCTACAGTTTCGAACACATTACTTGCCTTCTTCAGGAGTTAGAGCAATCCGCCACCAACTTCGTCCTGCACTGATTTACCTACGTAATTTTTAATAATAAAATAACTGTTCATGGCTACAACAAGTATCGTGTCAGTGGGGGTGTAGAAACGAATCTATTAATGTTGTGTCGGGTCGGGCCGTGCTGGTGCCGGTAACTATGACGGCAGTCATGACAGAATAAAAATCCACGTATAAACGCGAGATGTATTTAAAAATAATGGGTTATCCTTTTTAAAATACATAAAACAAAATAAAAATAACGACGATATTATGATAAAACCATAATACAATGGCGAAAGAGGAATCATTATTCATTTCATTCATTCGAACATCAAACAGCGAACATAAAAGAGATCCGAACAAAAAGATCATAGCACAATTAATTTAACTGGAACCAATCAACAAGGCCGTAAATCTTCAAATATCAGAATACAGCGGATTTAATCAAATCGTTGAACGAACTCTAGAACATCCTAACGCGGTTGAGCAAAATAAAGGCACTGTCTTACTGCGGCGCGTTATGTAGTAAAACGTGTTACCTAAGGTCATTTTCCTAATGGAGTAACCGAACTTGTATCAATTTCCTTCATTCACTGAACGGCGCTTTTAGACTTGACTGTCCACGAGGTTTGATTGGGTATTGCAACTAATTAGTTGGCATCTGCTGTCGCTCGATAAATGTTTGTGTATTATTTGCACTGCAGTCTCTACTTCTTTATACCGCATGTTGCTGTCAAACGGATGCTGCTGTATCATACTGATTTTATATATCTGATTGCTCTGAGAATTAACCTTTTCTGTTCAAATCATTTACCTTTACTGTATAAATTAATCACCTATACTATAAATTAGTCACCTCCTCTTCAAATCATTCACATTCATTGTACAAATCATTCACCTTAACTGTTCAAATCGTTCACCTTAACGGGTCAAATCATTCACCTTAATTGTTAAAATTACTCACCTTAACTATTCAAATCATTCACCTTAACTCCTCAAATCATACACCTTAACTGTTAAAAAATTTCACCCCGTCTTCAAATCGTTCACCTTAACTGTTCAAATCATTCACCTTTACTGTTAAAATCATTCACCTTTACTGTTAAAATCATTTACGAACAGGAATGACAATTTTCGTTGTCAGTGTCGCGTCGGCGTCGTTATTGGTCAATGTGAAACCGCCGCTTGGAGGCTCTAAATCATGTTTACAGTAATTTCAATCGAGACGTCTACAACCCACGGCGACGGATATTTGTGCCAAATTCATTTATCGAGAGACGTTCCAACGATGTTGAAATTAAAGTATGATTTTGTTTATTAAACGTGAAATATATTAAATGTTTGTTTAGGGCTGGTGTTTGAAAATATGTAGGTATATTGAATTGTTTCTTAATAATTAACGTAAAGTTACTATTTCTACATATAAAATCCTTAGTCAGCGAGAAGCTTTTGTTGTCTTTTATGAACTAGTGGAGGCCGGCGGCGTAACCCACGTTATAGGTACCCTTTCTATACAAAAGCTTAGCTGTTATAATATACAAAATAATGTTTCAGTTCAGCTTAGTTCGTTTCTGAAATTAGCAAATACCTAACAAACTTTGAATATTATAACTTTAAAAATAAGTTACTGAAATTTACAAGAAACAGCTCTTATCTTGCACTTACCCGATTCAGTAAGTGTAATGTGGTCACGTACTTAATTAAAATTATAACACTCTCATCCTACGACAGTTGCATTCATAAAATTTTACTTTTCAGAACTGTATGCAAGAATTAGTACCTCCTAAGTAGTCTGAGACGTTTTCTAGATAATTAACTTTTATTAAGTCCATTGTTTTAATGTGCTCGGCTGTAAACCGCATACGTTTCAACTGCGATGCCAAATCATTATCTTTTATTTTCATGGTTTTTGAACTTGAGTTTGATTCGTACAGAAGTCTGTTTTCACATGTCTCTGTCTGACAAAATGGTAATTTCTTTATCAAATATTGGAGATTGTGAAGCCAGCTAAAATTTTAAATAAATAAATAGATACATCCGGGCAATTTCACAGATAATTAGACCCAAACTAGGCTCTCAGCTTTATTAAATTAAAAAACAAGCCTAAAATCAAATCGTTATAAATACTGGGCTTCATTGTTTTAAGAAAATAATATAATTTCGATAGCGTACTTTAAAATTAATAGTAAAATCCTAAAGAAAGTAATGCACTAAAAATTTAATATAGGACGTGTTAAAGTTACATAAACTTCTGTACTGAGAAATGAATGAACAACTTAAAGTTATTATGCTCAACCACAAAAGTACTCATTAGTATTCATCAGTTGTGACACTAGTAAAACTGTTGATATTTATTAAATTGTTTTAACACTTGTGTCACAAACGACTCATAACAAGTCTATTCGTTACGGACACATTTATATGAAACAAAATTATTTTATTCACATACAGAAACAAACCAAAGCTTCATTCAGAGTATTTTTGTTAAAAATAATGTATTCACATTTTCGTGTAACGTTTTTGAAAGGACCGTTGGTTTTCATGACACTTTGTTTCGAGTTGAATGTGCTTGGGATTAATATCAGTTTCAGCTGGTTTTGGCTCTGAATCGAAGTTGCTAAGGGGATATTGGTCTTTAAAGCATATTAGGTATTATCAAAATACTTACCATAACTTAAAAATTTGTCCAAGTTACACATGAAAAAGTCACGGGTAAAAAACTTAATGAATAACTAACTAACCTAACTTACTTGAACTTACTTACTTTATTTGTATAAGATAGCTGCGCCCTACGGTGTTACCCGCGTCGTATCCGTCCACATGGGGAATTTCGGGATGAAAAATAGCCTATGACCTTCCCGTTGAATGTGGCTATCTAATACAAAAAGAATTATTGAAATCGGACTGATAATTCTTGAGATTACCTCAAACATACAAACAAACAAACTTACAAAATTTATCTCTTTATAATATTAGTATAGACTATTATAACCTTTCCGTTGAATGTAGCCTTTACTAGCCTAGCCTCTAGCCATTACAAAAATTTCTAAGATAAGCACGTTGAAACAAACAAAAAAACAAACTCTTCAGCTATCAGTTAGCTTTATATATCAATAAGTGTAGATTTAGAAAAAGCGTATACATGAAACTAACCACGGTATAAGTAGTATACAATAACGACCGTGATTTCCCTTCCTACTTACACTTGACGGTTTTTAGGTCACAGTTACACTGTGTCAACAATAGGCAGGCTGTAGATTAAGAATGCGAGCAACTGAAATGGGCTAGTGTCAAGAATACATAGTCATTCTTACGTATAGTTACAGGATTTTTAATGGTAGCATGTATGACAGCAATTATATTATGTACTAACTCATTTAATATGGAATCCATGAGTACTAATATAATGAGCCGAAAAGTTTGTTTGACGACACTTATCTCTGAAACTACTAGTTCAATTTGAAATATTCGAATAGGTATTTTTTCAACACATCTACGGAATTGGATATCACGTGGGTAAAGTGTCGCCAGTTCAATTTTAAATATTCTTTTCGCATAGATTTTTTTCAACACATCCACGGAATTGGATATCACGTGGAAAGTACAAGTATAGGTGTAATTTTATAAAAAGGAACTTTATTTTTTTCCATAAAATGTATTCGCGCGACCCCACTAAATCTGGGGAAATAACGTAAGCGCGTACACAATTTTCACACTACTTCACACTACGCGCGGAACAGCAAGTATTTTCTATACAAGCAACGATGAACTTCGTTAAATAAATAAATTGACACCTCGACAAATAAACTTTATCAATATACTTACTAAATTGGAAACATAAATTGATGGCCTAAAAGCATCAAAAGTTAGAATTACTAAAGCGATTCAGTAAATAATAATATACGCATTGTATTCCAAAGACAAAGGTCGGCAAGTCGCTGAACTTTGCTTTCCAAGTTATTAAACAACGTAAAGTAAATCAGTAATTGTGGCGTTCTACTTAAAACTCTCCAAATAACTTGTATTTACCAATCACCAACAAAAAAATATGCGCAAGAAAAGTTAAAACAATCGAAGTTGTTCACTTAATTTGTAGAACAAATGGTATAATATAAATAAGCGAAACAAATAAAGTGGTTTGGTAACTCGGTAAGCTTACATTGGATGGGGCAATAAAATGTAAATAGCTATGGAAGTGTTAAAAGGAGTCGCGGTAAAAGTTTAGCTCACGCGAACTTAGTACTCGGTGACGTCCCACTGCGATGGGCTGTGGTACAAGCTGTGAGATATATGCGGTCTATAACAGTTTTGATTTGGAATAAGTCTACAGAGTCTTTATTATACCGGCGGTTTTTTGGGAGCCTTTACGTTTATTTTATTCGATTTATAAGATGGTTAATGAATTTCATAGTACAAATTTTAATATGTACATTTCAAATAATAATTTTGATATGAACTTACCTACATCAGCATCAAATAGCTATGGTGTACGAAATAGTATAAATTTAGGATTTAGATTTAAAGTTAAAAAAAAAAAAAAATTGCAGTGCCCTAACAGGGTGTGACGTATTTAGGTACATTATGGCAAATAAATAAATTTGAATTTGAATAGGATGATAATATATTTTATGCGTAAAGCCAGGGAACACAACTACCATAGCAAGAATCCAATTTCCCACTTCATACTTTTTCATAGCGCAGCGCACACCAACAAGCTATACCTTTTTTTAAAGTGAGGAAATGCGTTTACGTATCCCCGGTTTTCGGGTAGCCTGAACGCTGTCACCCTATTACGGGGATAACCCGTGCGGCGGGTAATACCCACTAAAACCGTCACTATGTTCCTGCGTCGGCGATAAAGCGGGCAATACCGTGGGTCTTTCGCGCTAGCTTGTCGTCAAAGACACGTCTTCCAACAAGCTATACCTGGCATATTAACAAATGGGGTACTCAATTTTTTTAAACTGTTTTTATAAAATTTCTTGTAACTTGTACCACCAACAGTTTTCCTTTACCGACGAAATCTGCCACAAATGGTCTCTGAGAGAAATATAAGTGTTTCTACGGAACGGCAAACTATAATAATTCGAATATCGATCAATGTTTATGTATGGACATATTTTTCACAGTTTTACATGTTATTTGAGTGTGGTGTTTCTTTGGAAGCATTTGAAAAATAATAACCGACGGCGGAAGGAGTGTGGTTGTGAGTTTTGTTAAGATATAACAATTTTAAATGATCTCATTAATCAACAAGTGTTTGATCGATTGAGATACGCTATTTTGTAATGCATGGGCGATTTACTTATTGTTATTAGACTATTATAGAAACCGTGTTCAACGTCCATTGCTTATAATTTGACTTCCAATTAAGTTATGATATTTTTTATCTTTATCGTTTTTTTTAAATATACATAACACCAGTTAAAATCAGTACATATTATAAAACAAAGTCCCCGGACGCGTCTGTCTGTTCGAAATAAACTCAAATTCTACTGCACGGATTTTGACGTCTTTTTTAAAATTCATATAGTGATTCAAGAGGAAGCTTTATATGTTTACAAATTCCCGAAATTCCTACGGGAACAGGCACAAAGCGGGTATAAACGCGGGGCGGGTAAATTTAAAGTTACCTTTTTTATATTATAATTTTCGATTAATTAGGTATTAAGTATTTAACATTGTCAGATTAATCACTACTGTTATATGGAAAATAATTAATGCTTTAATTCATCAAATTTGAAATTATCCCAAAACACTCGATCATAAATTTAATTTAAATATTTTTGATTTCAATGAAGTAACTCATCCGATAATAATACTGTTTCAAACGTGTCCTTGTCAGCTGAACAACGCAGCTGTATTTTATGAAATGTTTCTTAATTTAAGAGCATTTAAGTTGATTTTCGCGTGTAATTATTAAATTATTTGGTCGGTAAATGAACGAGTTTTCAATCTCGATCGTGATGTATTAATGATACTTAGTGGACATTTCATTTACTAAATACTCGGTATAATTTTCTTAGTTAATGAGTATTCTGCGAAGTAGTTTTCGAACTGGGTCCATTAGTGATGGTCTTAGTCTTAAATGAGCGTTAACAAATCATTTATAATTCAATTTTTTTTGGATTGGCACAATATGTGGACCAATGTCGTCAATTTTCCAGCCGAAAACTCGTCTTCGGCTGGAAAAATGACGACATTTAACCACATTTTGTGCCAATCCAAAAAAAATAGATTTATAAATATGTATATTTTATCAACTAATTTATCTCAACCAATAATTAAAAGTTATTAAGTAGATTATACATGAACATGTATTAGCCATAAGATTAGAAACGATACCTTTGTTATTGCTACAATCTTTTTTTATAATTTTGTAAAATATATAGCAACAAGTATAAATTATTATATTATATGTAAGGTTAAAAACCGCAACGAAATCCCTCTATTAATACTCTTATTGGTGCTTACCTTCATAATACCGTCTGAGTTTCATTCAACCCCAATATAACGTATCTTGCACTTTTGTTGCCAACTTAATTAAAAAGGGTTCCCAGTAATCTTTAATTAGGGGGTTGATGGTTATAAAGCGGTCTTAGTGACGTCATTTCTCATTGACTTGGGTTAAGCGGTTCAATCCGGTAAAAGGTCCAATATTTACTTCTTAAGTTTCTGTGAGGACATAAGAAAAGTAAGAACAGAAGCTTGTTATTTTGTTTTGGAGTATTTTATATTAGAGTACTTAATTAAACACAATATGTTCAATATTACAATGCTGTATAATCAACTTTAAAATTAAAGTTACCTATAATCACTTTTCGTCTTTGTATTATGTGGTACTACGAAAAATCGTAGTACTAGCTACGGATTTCGTACTAGATTTCGTAGCATTTTCATAGCAATTTTCGTAGCCGTGACTACGAAGTATTGTAGCGTTTGCTACGATATCCTTCGTGACACCGTTTATAAAACTAAAGTGTTTCTCCTTGTAGACACGAGACAAATCCGATTGAGAGGCTTGCGAAGGCTACAGGGGGCCCTTTAGAGATGCTTAATGTAATGGATGACTACTGCTGGAAAGGCTATTGCTGGCTGGTAATGCCAAAGCTGAATGTCCTGTTCTTGAGATATATTTTGAACTGTGAAAGGTCTTCAAAACGAGGGCCACTTATCAAAATCGGGAATCCTATAGTAAATACTATTGTTTTATTGCACGTAGGATAGTTCGCAAATCTATATCAGATAATATGATATAAGATAATATGTAAAGTAAGTAATAATTAGTTTGAAATAACATTCTACATACAATAGTAAAGTCTACCTACAATAACAATTACAAAGAAACTCTTTCAAATATAATTTTCAAAAGGTGTATTAAATTTGCAGTTCCGACCAAAAGGATAACGTAACACAATAAATATTAATTCCATAAACCTTTGGTAATTATGATAAATATCAAACGAACAAGGGTTAATTAGTTTGCCAAACAAAATTTAACAGAAATTATAAACAATATCTCATTTGGCTTGAACTAATCGAATTATGAAATCGGACGTTATACTCTTCTCAATAATTATAATCAGATAAAGCTCAATTTGTTCTGTTTGTTTGTTTCATTAAGCTTTGATCGCGGGATCTCATTACTTTTAACAATGCGTGTGTTTGGAGAGTTTAATTTTGGATAATATCCTACGATCGATCTTGGAATTTAATTAGAATTAAACCTCTGTACAGTTTAATTAAATTCACTTTATTAATATTTGAATTATATTTGGAAAAACAATTGTGATAATAATGCAGTGTAATAATGATAATGCATTTATTTCTGTAAACATTTTGACAGGTTAAAATGAACAAAAATGTGTATTTACAATATTTTCGATCAACTCATTATAGTTTGGGAGGCACGAGTCATTAATTTAATTCAAAATGTTTTTCGAAAAATGTTTCACATCAATTGTGACTGCGAATAGTAAATTTTTATCACGTTTGCTTTCATTTTGTCGGTTATTGCCACGAGTCGCTAGTTTAAACGGCTAAGAGCTTCTCTCACAATAGCTTTTATGTTGCGCTTTTTATAAAAAGCACGTTTTGACGTTTATTTAGTTATTCTTGAATATATTTTGTGCAGTTTATTATTTGCGTGATATTTTTAAGTTTGCTGTTGCATAATTATTTAAAGTCTTAAATATTATATTAAAATGTTTGATTAGAGAGATATGATTTTCAATCCCATCAGTGGGACTTGGTAGGGTTATGTCAAATATGAGATGGGTACGATGCCAATGAGCGATGATGGCGAATGATTTTTTTGAAAATATACTCAAAAATAATACTGTGGTCAACCTATTGCAACTGTGACGTTTCAGCTACTAAAGCAGGTTGTAACAAAATCTGCGAGCGTATAAGGCGAACGTAGTAGAGTATTTGAGGCATACTTTGTTGTGATAGCGTTTAATCTCAAATTTTCAACGAAGCTAGTAAAAGCTTAAACAAAAAGTATAAACATGGGGTGTTGGTAATCAACAATATCGATTTAAAAGTTCAAATTAACTTCACGGTATGAGCGATGGAATGGATGAGCGAACTTTCAACGGATTTAGGTAAGCCAAAATAGCTGCTCGGCATCCATATCTGTCATACAATATTAAACTGTATATACTTACCTTTAAAGCTTAAAATGACAAGAGTAAGCGACTGGAAATAATGTATGAGAAACCAGAAATAGGCTATGAACGTGTGACCGTGTTATAAGTCAGGGCATTGTAAAATGTACCTTATTAATATTGTTATTTAGTTAATTTTCCTTGTGTTGCTGTTAGTTGTGTTAAATGTAATTTGAAATCATGAAACTAATTATGGTTAAACACAAAAAATAACGATACGGGAATGTAAAAAAAAAACATGAAAAAAAAATTACAATTTTGACCAAGCATCTGTTTTGATGTAATTACCACATAAAAAAAATATTTTACGTAATGAGCCTGATTTAATTACTTAGCGACATGAAAAACAAGTATAAGCAAAATTGACGATTGCAAAAAATCAAACTTCTATACAAAGTTTGATAGGTAGGAAATAGTTCGACGAATCTAATGACGGGGTTTTTATGCCACTTAAAGGCATCCGACATGGTCTTACGATTTAAACAACTAGAACCGACAATTTAACGTGTCCTCTAAAGTCCAACAACAACCCAAGTGTATCGTTGGCATATGACCGCCCAAAGAGGTTTGTAGAAACACTCAATACAAACAATTAACATGCTCTCCTAATGCAAATTATTTGTTTTAAGGACATGAACAATTGAACTATAGCTTCATCAACGTCACGCGAATGACTGCTGCTATCCGATATATTCAATTCAAAAAGCTGATATTCTAATACAATTTTAATCTAATTAAAGTAATACAAGGAAAATACACCCAAGTTGAGAAGTTTTCATTTTATGTGTTATTTTGGTGATGATGCTTGCACTATAAGCTGTAAATAACAAGTCATTATTCGTTATCTATTATGTTTGAACTACGACGCCTATCAACTTTGTCAAATCTATTTTACAACCTTTAATTTTTATCAAGAGACTATTTAATTGTCCCCAGCCGTTTGAAATCATAACGATTCCTTATTTAAACTCTTTGCACTTGACAATAGAGTATAGAATGCTATGAATTCAATTACACCCAACTTATGTGAAACACGCAACCATCACTTTAGCGGTGTGCGTGTTAATAAGCAACTGGTGTATTTCACGTATATGTAGTTTATTGCGTATGAACTATGAATAACCTTTAGGCTTTGTCTGCTCTATAATGTGCTACGAAAATAGATAAAGACTACGAAATGGCTACGATAAACTTCACTTCTGAAGTAGAGTAGTGCCTACTTGTAACTTGCCTACTAAATAACTCTTACCCCTCTTATAGTAGCGCTCGTACATTGCGATTGTTAAGCAACGTGAAGCTCGACCCCTACTTGGATGGGTGGCCGATAGTGGTATTTTTATCTGAGCGCTACCGTGCTTCGGAGGGCACGTTAGCAGTCGATCCCGGTTGTTTCAATCGTCAGACCATGTGGCTTTTGGGCGGTCTAAAGACTCCGACAACAGAGTTGGCCACTGACCTAGTCGAAATGAATGAATGACACCAAAAATATATTGTACTAATCTATATATATATATATATATATATATGTAGGAATGGCATCCGCCACCCATTCGGAAGAGCATCAGCAGAGAAGAATGGGCAAGAAACTCTGCTGTCAGCTTAATCTTTTATACACTGGTTTATTTCATAACAATCATAACGTGTGCACCGGGCAACCGACGTCGAACGAATGAGACGTGTTTCTGTTCACACCGCCTTATATAGGATCGAAGTGGTGGGGTTGACCGTTGCACGTGTTGTTTTCATCCGATGAGGTTAGGCGCCGTCATATATATATATAATTCAAAGTCCTGACTGACTGACTGATAATCAACGCACAGCCTCAACCGCTACACCTAGAAACATGAAATTTGGCAGGAAGGTTCTTCAAGTGACGTAAGTGCACACTAAGAAAGGATTTTCGAAAATTCCTACGGGAACGGGCTGAACGCGGGCAAAGCCGCGGGGCGCTGCTAGTTAGGTTATACTTTCAATTTGGACATCCTTTTGTCATAATTATATCTCTGACTGCGCCAATATGTGGTTGATGTCACATGTATATTTAGATGTTATCGTGCTTAGCAGAAGAAATGCAGATCCTCATTCAACTTACAACATCCTTTTTGTGCCAGAGGTTAACATAGGGTCATAATTTAACCAAAATTTAAATCCAAAAGTACGTTTTAATTTGAAGGTAAACAGAAATAAACAAAATTAGCTTTTAACTGTAAACGCGGTGACTTGTGTGCGTGAATACAAAGTAGGGCTTGTTCATATGAAAGAGAAATGGCTGTGCCATGAATTTACGCTTTTCAATAACTACTGGCACCTCGAGGAATTTGCATTTGTTCCGTACATAATCTTTGGAAGCTTTTTAAAATGTCCTGTAAATGATTTTTTTAACGTCTGTTTTATGTGATGTAACTAAACACTTTGGATATTTAACTAATATTAACGTATTTTTGCCTTTTTGACATTATATTGAAGGACAGTCGTTACGTGATTGTATAGATAGTTCATTAATTAGTGCCAATATAGGAAAATATTGATCGAAATTGATGTGATTTCATCATTCAGTATACCTAGAAGCAATTGTCTTAGCTAGTACATATATAAAATGTTTACCGTATATCCCAATAATATCTGTTTATCCCAAAAATATTTGTATATCAAAAGAATATCCGTATATCTATACTAATATTATAAAAAAGTAAAATTTGTAAGTTTGTTTTTTGTATGTTGGAGCTAATCTCAGGAATTACCAGTCGAATTTGAATAATTATTTTAGTAATATTAATTTTAGTAATATACATTCAATGGGAAGGTTATAGGCTATTTTTTATCCCTAAATTTCTACGGCTCCGGCCACAAAGCTAGTAAAACCACGGGGTGCTGCTAGTCTTAAATATATCCGTATGTCCCAAATTTATATCCGAATATCCCAAGTATATCCGCATATCTTAAGAGCAAGTCCAAGCAATGATGATCGTCCGATTCTGTGAATGCACCTTTACACGTAAACGAAACACCGACCTACAACACACTAATTGGGTGCTAAAGTAAATATTTAAAAGGTGAGCGGAAAATGTGAGGTTTTTACTTTTCAATTACGTCAATTAAGAGTGGGCCGCACCTGCTGACGAATTATTACGACTTGCTACCATTTTATATCAAACGATTTGTTCTAAGAAATGTTAATACGTCTCTCTAATTTGTTCTTTATTGGGCTTTTAAAAAATATTAAAATGTACACCTCAATTTGATGGGACACATCTGGTGTTCTTTTATATATTTTAGTTAATTTTTTACAAGACTCCCTAAGCTTAATGGTCCCATGGTTGGGATGAAAATAATTAGCGTGATAAAGAAGATGAGGTAGCGAAGACTTTTCTTAATTAAAAAAATTATGCTGTCCTTGTGAGTAGTGGAAGAACAAATAGATAAAAACGAATAGTAGATGGAAAGATTTACGTATTTTGTATCGTAGATTGTTTTAACGAATTACTTTTGGATAGCATTATGATAATTAAAAATATATTGAAATAAAAATATGAATTCGAACTGTAAGACCAACATACAAAAACAAATGAAATAATTTCACCTCCTTAGATTCCTTAATGTTTTTTATTTATGCTTTTCTTGTATTAAGACTGCTTCCTAATTACTATCTGAATTTAGTAACTGGATCATTTAGAACGAGAAAATCTAGGCGTGGATGGGCCCTTATCCATGCTTAGTTTGTATATAGGCATAGATGTTCCATCCATCTTTAATTAAAACTGAATCAATCTTTAACAACTTGCCACCGCTTCACTGCCGCGCACATTAACATTACTCGGTGCTATTTTTCGACGTCAAGTGAATTGATTTCCATTTACATATAAAACGTTTCACCGAGATTACATTGTTTTACCAACGTTTAACGTTTATTACTTTACCGATGATCTGTGAAACTGTAGCGATGGAAAATACGGTAACAGTTCCCATATCGATTTATGGAGATTTTTCTTCGTATTGTACTACAATACACACAATTAATAGTTGTTTTCCGCGTTTGCATACAGTACCCGCAGCGTGTAATATACCCGTTTTGGGCATTTGGGAAAAGTAACCAACTATCCTAAGATTTATCTACCTCCAAATTTCATCAAAAACGGTTCAGTGAATAAACATGGGAGCGCATCATCACATCGTGCAACCTCCTTCAATAATGATAGCTTGTATGCTAACACGTCTACTTCTTCATCGAGTGGATGGTCACCTGACTAATCCTGGGGTCAGAGTTATTGAGCCGCCAAAGGCCTCTGACGTGGCTCATGTAACGACTACTATCCGTAGAAAGTAACCGGGACCGACGGCTTAACGTGCCCTCATTATTGCCACATACGGTTATTCAACTATGCAAATACATGTATGTCGGAAGGCGATATCTTCATGCAATTCAAATCTCCTGAAAACACCTGAAAGGACGTTGACCACTCACCACAACACCTATTTCCCTTGACGTCACCCATACAAGTTGTTTTAATAGAGTTTCAGATATTTCCACTCAGTTTCACAAACTTTGTACGAACTAACTATTTGTCTGGAATCGTAGCATTAAAATGACATGCAAATTGCAAATATGGAATATTACCAACGGGCAAGGCTCTCCTTTAGTTATGCGTAAGACACTGAATTCGCATGACGTTAAATTCTTTGTATTTGTATATAATTAACCTCTTGTAACCGCACTGTGTGTATCTTACACTTTAAGGGCCATAGTAATAAAGAACATTTTAGCTATAAAATGGTTTGTCACTTTCTGACATATGCAATATTCCGAAGAGCAAAAGTGACAAAACACATTATATCAGTGTTTTAGCAAGAGAGCGTTTATTAATAAAGGCGGTAATAGTTCATCAAACAGCAAAAAGATTAATCTGATAATATAAATCAAGCTATAGTTTACAAGCTGTGGCTGGATAGCTCGCAAGCACCAGAAATGTTATGTAATTTTTGATAAAATTCGCAATGTTGTTAGTTTTATCAGGACATGATGGGCTGACATGCCTTGCGTGGGTAAAAGTCTGTAAATCTATACTAATATTATAAAGCTGAAGAGTTTGTTTTGTTTGTTTGTTTGTTTGTTTGTTTGTTTGTTTGTTTGTTTGTTTGTTTGTTTGTTTGTTTGTTTAAACGCGCTAATCTCAGAAACTACTGAACCGATTTGAATAATTCTTTCACTGTTAGATAGTCTATTTATCGAGGAAGGCTATAGGCTACATTTTATCCCAAAATTCCCACGGGAACGGGCACAACGCGGGTTAAACCGCGGGGCGCTGCTAGTTTTAGATAAAAAAGAAATGCCTATAGCATTTCTGATGTAAAAGTTGTATCAACTGACTCAACTTGTTCTTAAATGCTCATATTAAAATATGAAACGTTTTCTTCCTCACCAACGGCATAACAGAATTAAAGGCTTCAAAAAACCAAAAGTTAAAGTGTTTAATGAGAAAAAATCACGGAAAATAACGCCTTCCCCTAAAAATGGTAAATTTTCGTGACAAATAGCACAATTAACTTAATAAATCTTGAAAATAAAACTGTTTTAATTTTGGAAAGGGTTAATGTTAAGGGCAATGAATTTTCCTCGAAAATTTATCACCAAATAAAAAAATCTACCTCTACTTAATGCAGTTAACATTTTAAAGCAGCTTCGACATTAATCGTGTGTTTTAGCAGGAAAGGTATTATGAGACATATACGAGTATTCCCACGAATAACAAAACTCTTCCTTTTTAAAGTCGGTTAAAATGAAACCCTTACTAATGGTCTTAATTTCCAGCCTGTATTACTCATTGTAATCACTCAAACTTATCTTATCATCACGTCATACTCAAGGCAAGGTCACCACAAAGCTATTATTCCAAAAGCCGCAGTCCGAAGCTTCTAAATAATTTGTTTCTCGAGTTCCAATAGTACTTTATTCTCGCTAATGCGACAAACACTTCATGAATAAAGAAAAAAAAATGCAAAATTCAATGATAAAGGGGTGAGAACTACCCAAATCCATTATTATTCGAAGCATTGTTCGTTTGATATGAAGTGATTTACCAAATTTCCTCAATCATTAAGGATTTCATGTCGATGGCAATTTGTAGGCGGTCGGGCGTGGGACAGGCACGCAATACAAAAAGAGGAATTTATTATTTTTTAAGCATTCTCATTGAACTGAACACAATGGCTGTATTGAATATAATCCTTTAGTAATTACCAATCTACGTTCTCGGTTAGTTATTTTAATATCGAATGATTACATCGATAATTATAAGAAAGGTTTCTTTGTCATCTTTAAAATACATGTTACATAACGTAGTTTATTTTTGTATTTAGAGCATATCAGAGGCCTTTACGCGGACAAAAAATCCGACACACTGTTGGCCGCTAAACTACTCAAGGTCACATACTTACACGTCGTCTTCGGGTCCTTGGGTTAGTGGCCAACTGTGGCGTCAGAGTTTTTAGACGACCTAAAGTCCGCTGACATGGTCTATCAATTGAAACTATTAGGACAAAAAATATGACGTGCCCTCCCGAATACAGTTGCACTCAGATAGAAATGCCAATATCGGCCACCCATCGAAGCAGGGGCGAAGCTGCATGTTGGTACACGCAACTACGGAAGAGTGATGTACTTACTAACTTCTCTATTTTGTAGGTCAAACTATACCACGAACGCTGCCTTGACGTTCTTGAATATTGATAACTTAAATGATTAACAAAATATACAAGTAATAAATGCTCGAGATTCACATTCGTCTCCACGCCACGCTAGCCCACAACAACTTCAAAATCAATCATTAAATCTCTACTAAAAGAGCGTTTGACGACTCCGAGTATGGGTAAATATGTTATATGTTTGCGAATAAAATGTTCTGGGATATACTTGTCATTATTTAAATGTACCGAAACCCAACCATATCAAATGAAACAGAACATTATACCATTCGGTATCTTTGGATCAATAATAAATAGGGCCGTTTGTCATTTGTCCATTAAAATAAACGGTGTACGGTTATAAACTCCTGAATATTTATTACTCTACATGTTACATGTGGTATATTGTTTTTATAGACATATATGCAGCGCTTCCTGGGTGTTCTCGTAGTCATATTTGGTCAAAATTTTGATATAAAAATTTTTAGAACAAAGACAAAATTAGTGTTTAGTAAATCCTACCTTTTATTGTCTACCTTAAGATATATGACTTATTACGGGTAAATTTCATATTGTTAATATAGTCCCTTCCAAATCAGGTTTGTATCAAATACGATATAATAAAAATTTGATAATTTTAGTTGATTAGTAGTAGTTACTTAAAAGTGAACTATTGAACGATCGAGCAGTTGGTTCGAAAGAACCAAATATGATAGGTATGAAAAAACTGTACCGTTTAAGGATTATGGCCAATCCTTAGTCAATCAAACCAGGCTCGCTTTAAAATCGGAATTGCGGACAAGACCGAGTCGTGTCAACGGTAATCACGCAGGTTACAAACTGACTATACTATGCTACGTATATTTTCCAATGTCTCTAGCGGTTAAGGTGGTAGAGCAACAAATGTTTATAATATAAGGAGGTCACAGTCCAGCTTTTTTTATGCGCGTTATTCACGTTGTTAGGCTAATACGCTCATTTTTGCAACAAGACTAAATTGTACAAGCGTTGACGCTCTTTTGAGGTATACGTTTAGTGTGATCCGCATGGAGACTACGATTACTTGTAGGTTGGGTGTCAGTCATACATAGATCTTCGCTCATCTATATGTATGTATGTATGTGTGTGTAATGTTGCGCTCGAAAGCACGTTTGCAAAACAATCGAAAAAACGCTAACCTGAAATCGCCCATAGGTCTATGTACGAGTATGTAGGAATATATTTGAAATACGAATATTACCTTCAACAGCGTTAATCTCTTAAATAATGGAGATTATACCAAAGCCTTAGTTATTCAAATGTGGGTATTAAACGACTCTGTTTGTTTTGAATACAGCCTGTGGATATAGATATTATTATGGATAAGTCTTTGTCAATGGGTTTATTTTGAAACAAATATAATATTTTAAACAACACGATTTTTTTTGTAAAGAACACATGAAATCCTTTTTGTTTGATAAGTAAAATGAAACAAATTTTCAAACAAAAAAGAAACTAGATTGAACACTGTAGGATATAACTCAGTACACCCCTCTTTTTGCGTCGGGTGTTCGAAGTACTGACCAGATGTCTAGAGTCTAAACAATATTTTTCAACAACACAAATCGTAACATACTTACTATTTATAATAATATACCTTTTTGTCTTTCCAGGTGAATAGTGATTATGGAGATGGTTATTCATCATGGCAACTCGTAGAAGTACGATGGAGGTAAATTTTACTTATTATATTAATTAAATTCTATTTCGTACTAGTACATATATGTATATCTACATCTATACCTACTAATGTCATAAAGAGGTAAAGTTTCAAACTTTGTTTGTTTACAAGGACTAATCTCAGAAAATACCAATCCGATTTCAATAATTCCTTTTTGTAATATTTTTGGATAGCCACATTTAAAGGTAAGGTTATAGACTATATTTTGATCCTGAAATTCCCACGGGAACGGACAAAACGCGGGTAAAACCACAGGGGCTTTACATGATAAGTTTCATCAGTCGGTGTGTGTAGACTCGGTGGATCACAGATGAAAAAAGAACTTTAAATTTTATCAACTTTATAGAAAGTTCTACATGAAATTGAATCTGATGGAGTATATGTATAGTGTAACTTTTGAGAGTCAGGGGACAAGCTTGCCCCTACGGCAAGCTACATATTGACTTTGTTTCAAAACTGTCAAAATACCTATGTTGGTAGTGATAAATAGTAAGCGAATATGAAGCGATATTCGCTTGGGCTTTTAATCAGTTATTTTCCATATTAGATAGTAGTAACAAAACTAATAGCCTGTAATGTCCCACTGCCGGGCAAAGGCCTTTAATCTCACTGAAAATATCAGTACGGTGACAAGAATTAAGCGTAATTACCTCATTTGCTTACTGCGATTTGGAGATCTCAAACCCGAGCCATGTTTGAAAAATAAATTGGAAACATGCTTCGCTCGACCCGGGATTGACATTGGGACGTCAGTCTTGGCAGACGAGTGCACAAACCACTAGACCACCGAGGCGTTCAATATTCGATAAGAATTAGATGCTATCCATGATATTAATACATTTTACTAGCCACCTCTCCTGACTTGTACTGTCGTAGACTTTTTGTACCAAATCTCCGTCTCTGCACAGTTTCATAACTAGAGCCCGCTCGCACTGACAACACATTTTTTGTTTTTAATTTCCCCAAAGTTACGGAACGAAGTACTGCGGTTATTCAGTGTACGCTTTGTTATACAAATTCTCTGTTTAAAATTGGGTTGTTTTTCGTAATAATGTTTGAAAATAAACTGTAGACAACATCGCTCTAAGTTGTTATGGTTTGTTTGCATTAAACCAGCGTTGTAATTTGTTGTACCTACTCGATTTTATGAGTGTCTTAACATCGTACGGTGGATTCATCAAAGGATTCCTTAGGAGTGGTTAATGAGTGCTTTTTGACATGTAATGTACGAAAAATTACGTCAATTAGTTAATTATTTGTTACTAGCAGCGCCCCGCGGTTTTACCCGCGTTGTGCCCGTTCCCGTGGGAATTTCGGGAATTTTTTTACATAAAAACCTTCCTCTTGAATCACTCTACCTATTACAAAACACCGCATCAAAATCCATTGCGTAATTTTAAAGATACAGACAAACAGACAAACAGACGCGACTTTGTTTTATACTATGTAGTGATTCAACATCTCTGGGTACAGGCAGTTAAAACAGTTTGTCATTTAGATACCTTTAAACAAGATTTGCACCGTTATGTATAGCTAACTTACTGCGCGATGAACGTAAGTTAATGTGCTACAAAACATTTTGATGAAAAGTCAAATAACTATATTTAATTAACCTTAATATGTACCTCTTATTTTAACCCTTATTCTCATAATAGACCGTTTAATTTTGTTAAATTATTTTAATTAAGTGATAGCTTATTAAAGAGATTCCATTAAATATTAAAATTAGCTCTCTAATACGACTTCGTTGGAAGTTGATATTAAAAAAGTTCTTTTCCAATAGTGAAAGTTAACAGTGATGCTGTGAATCAATCTGGATTTGTTTTTGGGCTTGCGTGTTTAGTATAGCCTTCACCTTGATAATACACTAGAAGCGCCCCGCGGCTTTGCCCGCGTTGAACCCGTTCCCGTAGGAATTTTCGAAAATCCTTTCTTAGTGTGCACTTACGTCACTTGAAGAACCTTCCTGCCAAATTTCATGTTTCTAGGTGTAGCGGTTGAGGCTGTGCGTTGATTATCAGTCAGTCAGGACTTTGAATTTTATATATATAGATTTGTGGTCATATAGATACATATATTTCAACGCTTTTGTAATACGTTTTAAAAAGTGCAAAAAAACGTACGAAGAAGGCATTCCGACAAAATATAGAAGCAAACTGAAAATATTCGTAGCAGACTAGTCGTTGTCTAAGTGAATAGACATCCTCGCGCTTAATATACCTACTCTCTTTGTACCTAATCTTCAGATGTTCTGCAGAGGTCGTATTCCACTGGAACTCGGTGTTTTGTATATGTTTTTCGTACCTTATTAAAAAACTAGCCGCGCCCCGCGGTGTTACCCGCGTTGTGCCCGTTCTTGCGGGAATTTCGGGATTAAATGCATCGGATGTGTTTTTCTGATGTATAACCTATATTACTGTCAAGTTTCATCCAAATCCGTTTAGTAGTTTTTGCGTGGAAGAGTCACAAACATACATCCATATTCATACATCGATCCTCACAAACTTTCGCATTTATTATATTAATAGGAAAGGATTTTGTGTTCCAAACTACGAGTACGATTCAAGAATACTTTGTAGACTCGGCTAACAATATGAATATTCGACTTTTTACTCAGTAAAGTTTATCAGTCCGCTATCAGAAGTCGCATTTGAATCATTTGACTTGCCTGGCTTCCTGCCAGGGCCTTTCATTCAGCTCTTTAATTATGGTATAGTTGGAGATTGCCTTTTGTTTAAGTTTTAATCGTTATTCGCAGAATTCTGAATATTAAAACAGTGTTAAGATACTGGGAATTTAGCTATCTGGTATTTGTTTATAGCAATGTCTAAAGCAATATAGAAGTTTTATTACTAAAGTAGGGTATAAGAAGTAAGGAAGAGAAGAATATGTAGACCGTTTGTCCACCGCCGCCGGCACCGGACCGTCACCGGTAACGAGATGTCGGCGCCGAAGTAGCGGTAGATACATTTAGAGCGTTTTGCTTTAGCCGCGTGTCCACCGCACATCCGTCACCGGGCGCCGTCATCCCGGACGACGAATTTGCGAGTAAATCGGCGTGACCGCTAAACCGGGCCCGAGATTTTGATGGGCCGATGTGCCGGCAATACAAAACATATGAACTTGTCCACACACTGCCGTCGCCGTCGCACCGTACACGAGCTCAGTTATTATTTTGTCTGTCATCAATTATCATTATATAGCATTGTATAGTAGACTAGCAGCGCCCCGCGGTTTTACCCGCGTTGTGCCCGTTCCTGTGGGAATTTCCTGCGCCTTCGAAGGTACAAAATTAGTAGAAGAAGTTGTCGCCGGTTTAACCTAGCCATCACTTTATTTCTTCGAAAACGCGACTACCACGCATGCCAGCTGGAACAAACTGAGCCGGCGAAATCGGTCGCGGTGGACAAACGATCGCCGTCACGTCATAATAAAATCGGCACGAAATAATCTCGTTCCCGGTGACGGTCCGGTGCCGGCGGCGGTGGACAAACGCTCAAGGTACCAGTCAGAGGTCAGCTGCAGACCGCAACTGTACCGTCTTGCACTTACAACGGTTTCACGAATATTGGTAGTGCAGTGTTAGCAGTATGTGGTCGCTGCAAGACTAATCATGAACCGCCTGCGGCCGACATTAGAATGATTCCTTAAATAAACAGCCACACATTTTTCGTCATGTTTAAAGTAATAAATATTTAACACCACAGAGGATTACTCCCATTTCAAAAAACAATTTAATCTGCAAATTCTCAAGAGAGCAACTGCACCAATTACTCGTAAATATTTGTATTCAAAACAAAATGAATTCACAAATATAAATTTTGAAGTGTCGTCGCAACATTATATTCAAATTAAATGACATGCCTGTCTTACTTAAAGTGCAAATAATTAAAGTTGGTCGTGTCTCCAATCATAACTTTACAGGCAGATGTACGGAAACTTACTAAAAAGTTAGTCGGGACACCGAGGTGGAGTGTTTCTCATTGAAAGCCACCGACGACAGTTCAGTTTTATTTCACTTTACTAATCATCATCTTTTTATTATTGAGAATTAAAGTTTCTTTGTTTTATTGATTTCATCGTGTTAAAAGTGGTCTGATTTGTGGTTAAAGTATATTTACCACTAGAGTGTGTAATGGTTTGGTATACGCAGCTATGTATGACAAATTTTATCCCGGTTTATTGGACATATTGATATATATATTTTGGTATTTTACCCACTGACGGCAGAATATATACATCAACGCATAACTCCCATGTGTAACTTCCTATACTATAATATATATCTTGATATATTCATATATGTTATAGCTACGTCTGTGAAGCTTTTATGTAGTTTCAAGGCACTCACATTTGAAATTGTAATATAAACTGTGCATATTCGTCATCTGTGTAGTTCCATTTGATCATGAACGTAATTTTGGTCAGACTTCCTGTGATCAAAGTCTAATACCCATCTACCGAAGCTCAAATGATTCGACCAATCCCAGCAAAGCTTTACTTTTGGTACCGCATCCATCAACCTTGTTAGGGGATGAAAGATTGAAGCATACATCCTGATTTTGTTGAATATGTTGCATGTGTTGTGAATTTCAAAGGTAGAATTCGATTTCTGATACTAAAAGCATTGAGAATAATAATTATAATCAAATGTGTGCGTTAATTTGGTTTGGTATAATTCAAATATCCCTTTTAGTTTAAGCGCAAAACACACATAGTGTGGGCGCGGGTCGTGTGACGTTGTATACCTTGAATTTGTATGAAAGGTGTCAGTACTGCTTTCCATTAAATTTTGCTTTTAAATAAATATGAATTTTATCATTTATAAAATGATAAACAAAGTAAGATTGTCAAAAACAGCGAGATATTAATTTATTTAAGTAAAAGCTAGAACTACATTTATTGGCAAAAGCTTTTAGACTTTTCTCTTATAGTTGTACTAAAAGCCGAAATAACTTGATACGATTAACTTAACTTGCTAACTTTCAGCTAAGTTAGTTAACCTTCATTGGCCAAATACAATTTTCTATTTCTAACTATTAGCATATCAATTGGTCCTATGATCCCTTTGTCTCAAGTTTCCGTCTCACGATAACTTGATTACGTTAGGACCTGTTTGTAGTTAGGGTTTCAATGTCTTACTGTAATTAAATGTACGTATTAATGTATTATGTATGTATATTTGATTTAGGTACAGGATATGTTCTGTGATTGGCTCACGGAAAGCGAAATGCTTACTGGATTAACTGTAGGCAGTGAAATAAATGTGTTTATTGCTACTAGAATAAGGGAAAAAAAGGCCTTCTTCAATCATTCTATAAACAATAATATTAATAAACCGGCCTTACTCTGGCGAAACATAAGAAGTACCACTTTGATTAACAACAAGCATGAAAGATCGATTCCTAAACACCTTTGTGATCCGGATAAAATTAACTCACACTTTTTAAACCTCCCCCCAGTTAACCATTCTGAAATACGGCAAACCAAAATAAACAGCGATACAGATACACGTCAACAATTCGAACTAAAACAGGCATCAGAGGAGGAAGTTAGAAGGGTTATTAAGAGCATTAACACCAAAGCCGCAGGTTGCGACCATTTAAATATAGATATGATTAACTTAACCTTAGATGCAACCTTGTCTTCTATAACCAATATAATAAATAAATCAATAAGCACTTACACCTTCCCAACAATTTGGAAGAGCGCTTTAGTAACTCCCATCCCTAAGAAAAGCCCAGTCACAGAATTAAAAGATCTAAGACCTATCTCTATATTGCCGGTGCTATCTAAGGCTTTGGAGAAAATAATACTCACTCAAATTATATCCTACCTAGATACCTATAATATTATACCTAAATATCAATCAGGTTTCCGTAAAGGTTACGGTACTGAAACGGCCCTACTGCACATAACGGATGACCTAACAGAGGCCTCCGATGCGGGTTTGGCTAGTATTTTAATCCTATTGGATTATTCTAGAGCTTTTGATTGTATTCTTCCGGAACTTCTATTAAGTAAACTAAAACACTATGGGTTTTCAAATGACACTTGTAAATGGTTTGAATCGTTTCTTACAAATAGGGAACAAACGGTGGTCGTTGATGGCGTAGACGGAGAAAAGAATTACTCCCTCCCTCTGCCTGTACAGCGGGGCCTCCCGCAGGGCTCCTTGCTCAGTCCTATTCTTTTTTTGATTTTCACTGCTGATTTACCCTCACATATCTTAACATGTAAACACCATCTATACGCAGATGATACCCAACTGTACTACTCTTTTCTTGGTTTAAATGTTAAAGAAGCCATAAATCAAATTAATACGGATTTAAATAATTTATATAACTGGTCAAAACAAAACGGTCTAAATATAAACCCATCAAAATCTCAGCTGTTAATACTTGGGACCAAAAAACAAATTAGTACGGTTTTAGATTGTGAAGAAAAGATTAAAATAGATAACGTTGAAATAGAGGAAGTGAAATCGGTACGGAATCTAGGACTTATCATGGACGGGGAACAGAAATTTACACAACATATAAATAATAAAATTAAAACAGCTTTTTTCAAGTTAAAAACATTATATAAAATAAGACCTTATGTTAAATGTGAGCTCCGCCATCGTCTAACAGAATCCCTCGTGTTATCCCATTTCACCTATTGTAGCGCAACCTATGGACCCAGATTAAACCAAAACATGGAACACGCCATACAAAGAGTACAAAATGCATGTATCCGTTACTCGTTCGGTATATCTAAAAGAGAATATATAACTCCCCACTTAAATAAACGCGGCATTTTGAACATGAAAGCGAGGAGAGAATTACATTTCGCGTGTACTCTTCAAAAGGTGATTTACAATAAAAAGCCCCAATACTTATTTGAAAAGCTAACTTGGCTAAATTGTAACATGACAAGAAATACACGTTCACTTACAAAAAATTTACTTAAAATACCGTCCCATAAATCAACACGTTATAGAGGTTGTTTCAAGTTCTTAGCAGCCAGTATATGGAACGACCTGCCCCCTCCACTTAGAGACAAAGTCAGCTCATACTTATTTAGAACCCGTTATAAAACAGCCCTGATTAATAGACAACTGGCTGTTGAGAACGTGAAGCCCTCCTATGCTAAGGAACTCAAATTAAAAAGCTTTTTTGCACAACCATAATAACTCTACACTGAATACAAGAATTCTCAAACATACACACCCCTACGCACGCACCCACACCCACGCACCCACACTCACACACAAACACAAACACACACACACACACACACACACACACACACACACACACACACACACATTTATGTTAATATTAAGAGTGGATTTTTTATTTATATGTATCATTCATTTCAATTTATTATTGTTGTTTGTATAATTTTAATATTGATAATTTGTAATTAATAATTCTATCATAACTTAATTCCATTTTCTACTATTAGTCCAAGCATTTGGTAAAAAAAAAGGGGGTTACCTGGAAAGTTTTCCGGGAGTTTTGAAAATTGGTTTATTTATAGATTTGGGTATGCTCTTTTCGAATTTCAACTTTGCCACCTCGTACCACCGCCGCTCGCGCCGCCATATTGAAAAAATGGCGCCTAAAAACGGTTTTTTGGAAATATCTCTTTTCCGACGCATTTTACGACAAAAATATCTATGTACAAAATTAAACTAGAGAAAATTTCCTACAATTTATGTATTAATAATTTTTTTCATAAAATCAATCGTCTTTCATCACTACATATTATAAAACAAAGTCCCCGGCCGCGTCTGTCTATCTGTTCGCGATAAACTCAAATACTACTGCACGGATTTTGACGCGGATTTTTTAAATAGATAGAGTGATTCAAGATGAAGGTTTATACGTATAAAAATTCCCGATATTCCCACGGGAACGGGCACAACGCGGGTAAACCGCGGGCGGTGCTAGTCTTTCATGATTCATAATTTCATTTGGTTTACTCAAAGCACAACCGGGTCTTGTATACATTAAACAGTAGGTATAGTACATATTAACCGCGAGTTAACGTTACTCCGACTTTATATTAGAACTCTATTGACCTACAAACGTCATAACTATCCCGGTTTTATATATGGAACAATTACACCATCATATGTTTGTATACACTAGCACCGGCCGCGGTTTAACGTGTTGTATCATTTCTGAAGGAATTTACGGATAAAATATCCTATCGTAGTAATATTATAAATGCGAAAGTTTGTGAAGATGTATGTATGTATGTTTGTTGCTCTTTCACGGAAAAACTACTGAAGAGATTCGTATGAAACTTTACAGTAATATAGGTTATACATTAGAATACCACATGGGATACATTTTATCCCAAAATTCCCGCGGGAACCGGTACTAAGTGGTAAAACCGCGGGGCGCGGCTAGTTGATAGATATAACTTTGACATTTGTAGTCACTGCAAAACAAACAATGCTTAGATCTTTAAAACTACGCAACGGATTTTTATGCAGTTTTTAAAATAGATAGAGTGATTCAAGAGGAAGGTTTATGTAAGTATAAAAATTCCCGAAATTCCCACCAGAACTGCCACAACGCGTAAAACCGCGGGGCACAGCTAGTTTCAGATAAAAATGGTAAAAAAAAGCGAAGTGTGTCCGTCACGTGTTGTTACGCGCGTTGTACCTATTCCCGCGAGAAATGCGGGATAAAAAATATCCCATGTCTTATTCTGATGTATAACCTATATTTCTGTAAAGTTTCATCCAAATCCGTTCATTAGTTTTTGCGTGAAAGAGTAACAAACATACATACATCCTCACAAACTTTCGCATTACAATTTTGTTAGGATTACCATAGTATACAATGTACAGTGAACAACGAGATCATAATTCCATAAATACTTCCGAACACAACGCATCAAGGTCGCTCTAACAAGGCATTAACTAACAGATTGTAATAATTATCCCACGTGAAATCGATTGGACTCGACTGGATTATAGTAGCAGTGCCCCGCGGTTTTACCCGCGTTGTACCCGTTCGCGTGGGAATTTCTGGATGAAAAGTATCCTATAACCTTCCCGTTGAACGTGGCTATCCATTAAAAAAATAATTATTGAAATCGGATCGGTATTTTCTGAGATTAGCGCGTTCAAACAAGCTCTTCAGATTTATTATATAAGTACTAGCAGTGCTCCGTGGTTTTACCCGCGTTGTACCCGTTCCCGTGGGAATTTCTGGATGAAAAGTATCCTATAACCTTTCCGTTGAATGTGGCTATCCATTACAAAAAGATTTTTTTAAATCGGACCAGTAGTTCTTGAGATTAGCACGTTCAAACAAACAGGTGGTGTGGAAATGAGTTTTTTTTAAAAACGTCTATTGAAATCTACTTTGTGGCGCTCGTACGCCAAAAACTATTGATTTTATGAAAAAAAATATTAATACATAAATTGTAGGAAATTTTCTCTAGTTTAATTTTGTCATAAATATTTTTGTCGTAAAATGCGTCAGAAAAGAGATATTTCCAAAAAACCGTTTTTAGGCGCCATTTTTTCAATATGGCGGCGCGAGCGGCGGTGGTACGAGGTGGCAAAGTTGAAATTCGAAAAGAGCATACCCAAATTTATAAATAAACCAATTTTCAAAACTCCCGGAAAACTTTCCAGGTAAAACTACCAAATGATTGGACTATATAATTTTTTATTTTTATTTAGCGAGTGATGTTAATCGCTTTTGTTTATTCTACCAGAGCGGGGGGCGTCTGAAAACCAGCGCTGTACCGAGACTTCGGCCTCGGTACAGCATCAGCTGAGACGTCTCCTATTGCTGTATTATCCCTAGTTGTAATTTGTATTTTATATTTCTCTTGTAATTGTGGCAATAAATTATTATTTTATTTTTATTTATTTTTTTTTTATTTATTGGGCACAGTGTGTTGTTTACTACAGTAATGTGACTTTATTTGAGAATGTTTTAGGACTATAACGATAATGAAGAGAGAGAGAGAGAGAAAGAATACAAGATGTAGAAAGTATATATATAGCAGAGTAAGGCCGGCACCATACATGCTAACTCGGGGTGTTAATTCAATTTCGGAATCTCACACGTGTTTGAAAAACCTGATTTTATCAGTTCCTCTTGTCAGTCATTTTACTGTTCGCCGAAATTTAGCATGTATGGTGCCAGTCTAATTGAAGAAGATGGTTATTAAACAAACTATTCGAATTTCAAACGGGAGGAACGGGTAGCAAGTAATTTTATAATTTGAAGATATTCTTTTCATTATATTTCTAGTTAGAATAAAAAAAAAACTTAAAAGTTCAGTATGTTCTTAGTTTAAACAGCTATAAAGAAACTTGGTACATTATACTTTAACATTTTATTAAGAAAGTTGATGAAAATATTATTAGCGAGAGAAATAAACCATACAAATATTAAAACTCCAGTTCAAAACTGGTTCATTTTTTGTTTGAAACAACGAACTTAATCTGTGAAATGTAGGAACAGTGCCACAAAACAAGCGCCTCTCGTCCTCCGTCTGCGATAAGTTTTGAAATACACTATCTTTGGCCTAAAGTTCCCAACGCCTCGAGAAACGACCAACTTCAACGTAAATAACTCTAACCGAACCACTCTCCATTTGAATACTGTCTTTTATTGAAAAGGAACAATAGAAAACTTTTTATTTGATCATTAAGAGCTGGCCCATTATAGACACAACAGTCTATAGACCATAGCGAAGAAGTTTCTATGTCTATGTCAGACGCAGACAAAACTGTATTTTTTCAGTCTCTATTTTTGTTCTATTTTTTGAGTCTAACATCAGAAATGTCTGTAAGAAGTCTTGTCTCTAGTGGATGCTCTTTAATATGTTTTCATACCCGATAACATCACTATCTACAGTCTAAAGTGTGCTTCACTACGGCTATGACTTAGAAAAAAAATTCACTATTACTTTCAGTATAACTATGGCTTAACATTACTTTATTGAAGAACATAGTCATTCTTAGCTGTGACCAAAAAGTCAATCAGTTCATGTGCCAATGTCCATTATACTAGTTACTTAGTCTGAAGTGATTGATTTACATAATCAATGAATAAAAATATCGCCTTTAAAGTAGACATTATAACCACAAACCTTAAACATTCCACAAATTATTCAAAGCCACTTAGTGAAATACAGATGATCACTTATGTTGTGAGGATATTGTCAAAATAAACATTTGTCGAATATGTGTGCACAAGCAGCGAATACGATGTAACTTGTACTAGTAAACACAATTATGTACATACGTGGTGAGTGGCATAGAATATAGTGTAGTATGTTTTCTCAAAAATTTTAAAAGTTAAGAGAATAATTGAAGTATCATATAAATACTAAACCAAACAGCATTGCCATTAAAAATATTCAAAGTATCACCATCATAAATTTAAGAGCTCGTCTCTTGTCGATGAGTCCGATGCAGACCTCTCCATCTATTCCTATTCAGTGCAAGCTCCTTCACATCTATAAGACATGACAGAATAAAATAATAATAATTCAAAGTATAATTTAAGATATTTCTCTTCATATAATATTAACATTACGTTGTTCCTACGGATAACTACGAGTATACCGCGACCGCAGATATCAGTTTCATAATATGTACTCGTAAGGAATCGGATAATGTTTAGTTTCAAAGATCAAAGACCTTTACCACATAACTATAGAACACAAATATGTATAGTCAACTACAAAAGTTGATAAATACATTAAATATTACAAAACACCTAAACACAATAAGTGTCATAACAAGAGGAATTAATGTTATTAGCAATTTACTTAAAAACTGTCAGCACCACAATTCCATAAGCTGAACAGGGATATTGAGGTGTTTTGTAATATTAAATATGTTTATCAACTTTTGAAGTTGACTGTACATTCAAGTGTTTGAAGTCAAACATTTTAGTCAATTTACTCCCCAAAAAGGCTTTTTCAACAATTGTTTGGTTCAGAAAACATACAGACGACTGTCAGCAAATACAAACATCAAAACTTAAAGCCACCCTAAACATACAAAACTAAATCTAAACTGAGGGCTATAAACAAATTTGTGTCATAAACTAACACAAATCATCTCGGCTTGAGTGGTAAACTTGTGTCATAAAATGGTACACAGTATGGCACACACAAATGGCCGAATGATGATAATATATGGCCAATATTGTCATGGGCCTGTAGATCTGACGTGACACTGGTGTGGTTTCGTTACGTTATGTACATCAGATAATGTATTCTAGAAAACATTTGTTAAGGATTAAGAGATTTTAAAAAATTTACAGTCGGACGAATTCACGCTTGGTTAATTAGACCCAAACTAATCTCCAAGCTTGTATTATGGAATGTAAATATCTGTTACTACTACATATACATACACAAATAGAGCATACAACTCTATTACAGTAATACACTTGTTTGACGTGAAAAATATATAACCTTCCTCGATAAATAGACTATCTAACAGTGAAAGAATTATTCAAATCGGTTCAGTAGTTTCTGAGATTAGCGCGTTTAAACAAACAAACAAACAAACAAACAAACAAACAAAACAAACTCTTCAGCTTTATAATATTAGTATAGATTATTCCTTTTTCGTCGAGTCGCGATACATCATGTCTGGTCTTCAAATATTATGTCTAAGGCCTTATTCCCGATGGTGTCTGTATTGTATAAAAAATTTAGTAACAAAAAACAAAACGTCTGGTCTCTCACGTCCTTATTCTTAATGCTATCCAAGACATTTATGTGAAATCCTTCTAATACAAATGCGAAAGTTTGTGAGGATGGATGTATGTAGGTATGTTTGTTAATCTTTCACGAAAAAACGAATGGACGGATTTAATATTACGTTGCATAGGTTTTTATACTGAGTATGACTAAACAAAAAATAACGTTTTAATTAATAATGTCTACACTCAGTCAGTGCGGACAAGACGCAAATAAATGTGTAAAACAAGATAAAAAAATTAAAGGATTAAATAACGCAATCAAGTCTCGTGTTGTTTTAGTATCAAAATTAATAACATCAGCCTCAATTTGAATACTAAATCTTGCCATAACAAATCTAGGTCATACTCTATTCTATTTCAGTACATACACAACTCCAAAACACACTCAATTCAACCTCTTCTAGGTAAACCAATACAATTTTCCCAATACGAATTCAACAGTAAATTCATGGCATTAAACTTGTTTATAGATAAGTGCATGTTCGCATGCGATACAGGGTGGTTCACTAAATCTTCGTTAGCTGTGAGACGACACATGGCCCACACTGCGGTCACATGAAAACCAACTTACTACTACGTACGTTGAACTACAAACTATGTGTTAAGTAGGTGTATTGGCAGGGATTTATAGGTCTGCGGGAACATAGGGTGTTTCTTGTTTGAAATACTTGGGGCTTGGTTATAGATACGACTGCAAATATTTGTTTCTAAAAGCAGAAACATAGTAACTATCTATGTAGTAATCTATGTAATATTCTAATTAAGGTATGAAAGTTCTGTTTCACATAATTTTTAGGCTTACGTTTCTTAACTAGAAAAACTGACTGAACTGTTGAATTATCTATCACTCGTGTGCTCGTTTGTCTGTTTGTTTTGACAGTCAATTTACCTGAAAACTGCGATGATTAAGAAAAAAAAATGCATCCCTTATCAAATGGAAGAGCTTATTGAAATATGTTTTTATCTTCGATTTTAAAAAGTGTAAATAGTTTAAGAAAAATTTTGAGACCAGTAAAAATAGGAACAAAAATTGTATGACTATTGTTCAATAAAATAACTATAAGTTAACAACTGGCAATTGGTGGCCCAGAACTGAGAAGAGTGGTGGGAATGGGGGAGGCCTTTGCCCAGCAGTGGGACAATACGGGCTAAAAGTAACAGTAACTATAAGCAAAGCGAATGTTATTTGAAAGAAACATTTTAAAAACAAAATAGGTTTGATTAACGTTTTAAAATGTAACTAATTTTTTATACCTTTTAATTAAGAAATACTTTTCAAATAACTACCACGTGGAGCTGTGAGTTAATTTAATTTATTCAAATCAAAAAACGCGTCTGTCCGTGAAATTGAAAGCAATTAATAAATAAAGTTTTTTATTTCATTCAAAAACAAATAGCTTTAATTTTTCAGGGACCTTTTTAACGGGTAATAATTGTGTCGTACTCACCGAGTTGTCTAGATTAATTACAGTGTTTTATCGTCGAGTTTTATCTGTTATTTTAACAATTTAAAAGGTTTAAGTATCGTTTTAAATCGTCATTTGTATTAGAGAACGGGCTGCGAAATACTTTGTTGTACATTTGGAACAAAAGATTTAATGAGTGGGTTTCATTTAATGAGTGTACTGATGATGGCTGTTGTTAAAAAACGTATACCTTTTATGTCGAAGTAATCTTAGTATCGCTAAAATATTAACGTTTTTTACAAGGCTAAACAGCTTTATTCTACCCACGCCTTATAAGACATAAACTAGGCACTATGCTTGTATTATAGAGTCTAACTAACTGATATTAATACATAATATACATACACAAATACTTTATAAGAATACATAATTGATACAGACTTTGTCACCAACAACTACTTCTGCACATATTGTTCACTCCGGGCGGGAAACGAACGCGCAACTCCCGACACAGTCAGCGTTCACATGCCACTGTGCCAACGGGTTTGTTGTAGTTAATCAGTTATTTTTGCCAATATTTCATTAACATACATTAACAATTACAGCATTCATCGCATGCAACATTAGGGTACTGCTGCATTGTAATTAGTACCGTAGACGTCTAAGTATGAGTGCGGTATTAAGCATTTTTTTTTGTTAATGATCTAACGCAGAAGTAATCCGACTAAAACTAATCCAGAATACAGAATGAAAAATCTCTTTCACTTACTCTCATAATCACATAATCCTGAACGAGCTTTCTATAAATAACTTATCTAAATCAAAGAACTTGTTCCACGAAGATGTTCGTACTTTAACTTATTTTAATGTTTCCAAGATACCTGTAATGAGTTTTCGCGTTATTCCAAAACATCACAAAAACTTATTAAAGTCCTGACACATCATACACAGAAGTTTCCAAGTATTATCTGACCTTCCAGTTTGATTTTCCAGGTGGAAAAACATTGGAAGTAGCACACCAAAAGTGCCTTCGGGAATTATTCAAATGTATCCAGGGACAAAGTGCTTACCAGCGGAACCCTTCTGAAGAGTGGATTTCAAAGATAAACCTCAAAAGATAGCAATAAATTCTGGATTTTTTCACCTGTTTTTCGTTTGCATTTTATTGGAGATTACAATACGGATATGAGGTCGACTTGACTTTGAAATGTTTGGGGATTATTCTAAAGAAAGTAATTAAACTTCTTTCACTAAATATTGGAAAGTTATAATACTTTCTTATTAGTACACTTTAATAGTTACGGGGATATCACACTGTAAATGATAGTGATTTTAGCAAAGATATTTCGCCCGAACTCGTACGTCAAATGATTCCTTAGTAGATAATTAATTATTTTAACATGTAATGTATAAAAAATGAAGTCAATAAGTTGTCAGATTAATGAACGTCTCCAAGTGCGTCAGTTTTGTCTTTAAATGACACCTTGAAACGCAAACACCATAAATAAACCGACAAGAAGTAACAAAATTTCAATAGACTGAAATGAGGATTTATGAAATCTTCACAGCGCCTTGTAAGGCAGATAACTAATTTCCAACAAATAAGCTCCAATGCATGTTCCCGAGCCGAATAGTTGTAAAACTCTTCGTGTAAACTTTAAATATAGATACATCGGAAACTAGTAACAAGTCGCAAGTTTCCACACAATTTCGAAATACCCTTACTTGGCTGCTTAGAGTAAAGTCAATTGAAAAATACGTTCAGCTTTGTTTGTGTTCTGGAGAAACTCGTTACCTTTTATTCATCAGGATTTAAAGGATTCTATTCAATGAACGGTTGAACTGTTGCCTTCAATCTTTGAAATTAATAATTAATTTGTTTGAATGTTTACTTAATCGTAACATCCATTATAAAGCTATCGCAGGTATTGGTGACCTGAAATGTGTATAAGACTTGCACCAGTATCTATATAACTTCATTAGTTCCTATTTCATACTTTTCAAACATGGCTCGGGTTTCACATCACCAACCCGCATTAGGCAAGTGTGGCGGTTACACCTAATCCTTCTCACTGTACTGATATCTTCAGTGAGATGAGAGGCCTTTGGCCAGCTGTGGGACATTATAGGCTATTATTTTACTATACCTTACTTTACACAATCGACGCACCTGTCAGACTATTGCTGTAGGTGTCGGAAAACTGCGGTTCTATCTACAGATGGATCCATCCATCTAATAGATGGCGATGACATAAAATTTCAAACAGAATATCGTTATTTATTCACGCTAAGTGAGGCTGGGCTCATACGTTTTGTTATCTATGAAGTTTTTATTATAAACCAGGAACTAATAGGACAGCAGTTTCACTGTTATGAGCTAGTATTAACAATGATTGCAAAGTAGGTAAAGTTGCTAAAGAAAAAGAGCACTACACTATACAACAACACTCCTACAATCAAAGCATAATGGACCTTAATTACAACACAAAGCGCGTCAAACTTAAACAAAACCTATCTATTAATAAGTCTTAAGTAAAGGGGTGTAAAAGTTATTCATAAACACATTAAGTCGTTAAGGGCGGTACTCACTGGATGACTTAGACGCGTCGTGTTTCGTCGCGTCTAAGTCGACATCTATTGTGACCCCACCCTAACGACAGTTCTTTTGTTACGCAACCTAATGCTTCTTAATGTTCCACACTAAGTGCAAGGGAGTGTGCGTCATTTGCCAGTTTAATGGTCCTATTTAAAGAAACGGTTGGTTAGTTCGATAACAGTGATATACGTGACACACCTCCGCGATAATTTCGGGTCTTTAGGAAAGATAGGGCTTGTGTAGACCAACTGAAAGCAAGAGCGAATGTCGTGTCGTATGAACAGCAAGAGAATGGCAACGATAGGGAAAATGGAAAGAGTCTATCTCTTGTCGATAGAATTCCCTGCTCTTAAGTTTTAGAAGAAGGAGGGATATGCTTTAGGATGTGTATGATAAATTAGAAACCAAGTTGTGTATTATAATTGGATGGGATGTTGGCCATCAGAGGGAAGATTTTTACTTTCTATAGAACACTTACATAATAAGGTTAGTTGGACCATCAATTGTAAGTTCAACTTTGTCTCCAGCTATCGTTTTAAATAGTCGATTTGTTGTTTCCAAAAAGTTATATGAGATTTGAAATACTGTAACATGTTTTAAAGCATATCTGTATTATCAAAATAAAATCCTGAAAACAATACTTTGTTTATGAAGTTAAAAAAACAAACAAAACAAAGTTTGAAAATACTATCAAACGTTTCATTATAAACATTGAATTTATAAACGCTTTAAATTTGTCCAATGCGCAACATTCATTTTAATTAAAAAACCATTACAAATATTTTGCTTTGTTACTGAAATTGATTACAAAATACCAAATCATTCAACGCAACAAAAAGGTTAATGTGAATCCGAAAAGGCAACCGGGGATTCCTACTATTCCGTGTTTTCAATATAAATAGAAAACAATTGATTGTACATTAGGCAAGTTTAGTTGTTGACCTAGTTGGCAAGACAATAATAGGCAATCGCTTCTCATTTGTTTACTATCAAAATGTATAAGGGCTGAAACTGCGTTAAGCGTGCGCCCGCCGCGTGCGGTTTCATACAAAAGTGAATCGTCGCGTGCGCCCGTCGCGTGCGGCTCACTTCAAAAGTGAACCGTCGCGTGCCCCCGCCGCGTGCGCCCGCGACGGTTCACTTTTGTATGAAATCGCGACGGGCTCACGCTTAACACAGTTTCGGCCCTAAGAATGTGTCATGATCACTTATATGTTAAATATTTAAATTTTAATTGGATTACCTACGCCATATAAATGCCAATAGATCAAAAATCAAATGACCGATCTCTATTCATCGAAAAGTTAAAACATAGAACGTTAAAAATATCGAATTATGTCAAGAAACAAATCAAATTACGAGTAGTAGAATCATTAATGCCATTAACATCATTTTCTTTTCAAAGTTCTAAATAGGATAATTTGTTTATATAAAGTTCTTAGCCTCTCAACCTACACTGTAACAGTAACTTGATAAACTCTTTAAATTAAATCAGAACTAATTAGACTGCAACTGAACGTTGGAACAGCGAGCATGAAATACTTCGACAAGAGGACTCTGTCTCATTAAGATACTTTGAGAATTGAGCCATCGCAATGATTGTAATATTCCGACTATGCTAAAGTATTAACATTGAAAGTGGTTGATATTAAGTGAGCTTACAAACTAAAGAGTTAAATAGAAAACTTCGTCATGTTCTTTTCCATCTTGTCTTATTCGTCGGCTTGTAAATTTGCCTAGCTGCTAAGCGGGCGCACGAGACGAGCGCACGCTGCGGGCGCCCGAGACGGTACACTTTTGTATAAAACCGCACGCGGCGGTAACATTTGTATGAAAATGCGCGGGCACCCTTAACGCAGTTTCGGCCCTTACAAGCACGGTGGTTATAATCACGAAATAGAGAAGGAGTACTTGACCCTGTGTTTATGACATAGAATATTAGGTCATTATACTTTTATTGAATTCTAGTCTAAATATTAACGCAACTTCATTCAGAGGTCTGAATCCCAAAATGAGTTAATTATATCCAACCTGTAATCACGTAGTTCAAATACCTTCTCAAAAGTCAAAATTCTGATACAAACAGTGAAGCTGTTTAGGTGACATAAGGTTAACAAATATTAAATCACCTATAAATGTTCAATACCATACTTCACTACCGATAATTCTACAAATTAAATAGTCGTAATAAAGATATATCCTGAACATAATAGTTCACCATTACACAGTGATAGATAATGTTCCTGGATCAGAGTTTATGGCACGAGAACTACTGAAATGATCCATTTATTATGGCCATTAACAACCCTATCGGAGCTAGTATGGAAATGACGCGACACTCATCACGCGTATTTATGAACTCGCATGATTGGGTAGGGCTGTCGCGGGCCGAGTTTTGACTTGTATTGTGGGAGTTTAAATTTATTTTAATATTTTTTTCTTGTTGTTCTTGAAGGATATTTTTAAAGTTTCATCTTATGATTACTCATAACAATGATCATTATCTTGATTTAGTTAAGTGTCGATAACTGTGAATGTGATTAGTAACGTACAACGTAAGTAATGTATATTGAAAACACCATTATCACAAAACAATAGCCGCATAAAATTAAACTCAACCTATAAAAAAACCAATTGAAACCAACAATAGCCTTTCAACAAAACAAAACAAAAAATTCCATCCAACAATAATTCAACAACACAACAAACCTCATAACATAACATTTTATATCCACGATAACAATTCACCATCTCAACATATTACCGCAGTGAGAGATTTCAGTTAAATGTACAGTCAGTCACAAAAGCGTTTGGGTCCGCGGGCGAAACTCCGCTAAACGCGGCCTTAATGAAAACCAAACAACGTAAACGATACGGTATGTGTGTCTGTATATCTTGGTATGATTTAATAGAGTTGGCTAGAGAGCGCGAGACACCGGCACGTCATTAGTCATAAGTTAATGAGTCTTAACCCTTTAGACTTGAAGGGAGAATGTGAATGTAGCGCACGGTAATTGCTTGTAAATGCACTGCTAATATTTTCGCAGTTTTATGATTTATATTTAGATCGTTTAAGGTACACTGCGTATACGAAATATTATGACATAATTAACATGTTTCTATTATGTCACGACACTAATCTTTATTGCTATGTATCTTAGTAGTTTATACTGATGACTTAAGCGAACTGATAATCAAGGAGAACCGATTTTAATTTCTGGAACATTATTGATATAAGTAAATTAATTCGTGTTGGTTAGTGGCCAGTGGCCAACCCTAGTTAACCATGACTACCCTATATGAATTTACTATTGGTCATGTCCTAATATAATGTCGCTAATTAGGAAAATATCTTAACTACCGACGTACAGTAAGTTATTTATTTCCTGTTTCTTAAACAAAATACCCTCAGCATTCGGTATAATGAGATACAAATAGGGTTAGTTCAAATGCAAGGGTTGGATTGGACCACTTTCTTGTTAGCGGACATTTTGCGCAATCAGACCTCTGTGATTGAGGTAAGTACGGATAACTGAATAAAGATTTCTATACAAACTACGTGTAAGTTACACACGTCATCAATTTGAGTAATTGTAGCTCCCAACCATTCGTTTTTAATATTCAAAGGTCGCCGTCTAAACGTTCATTAGAGCGAACATTATTGTATGTCAAAAGGGTCCCTAAGGGCGGATTTAAAAGAATATATTAGGCGTAAAGATATTGTTCAACTTTGCTTTTTGAACCAAATCTAATGTTCTTGTCTCTTACAAAAGGGAAGAATAGTAAAGTGTTTTCTTTACAGATATTTTAGGTAATACAACTGTGTATCTTATGTATATATATTTTAAGCTTGAACTTATGTAAGTACATTGTAAAATGTACCATAATTTCAATGAAAAAATTTACATTACAGCTTATTTTGCATATTACATCTCTTAAAGCTTCGGTGGTCTAGTGGTTTTCGCCTGCCAAGGCTAAGGTATTAAACCCGGGACCTTAGCCTTGGCAGTCCCGGGTCGAGCGCAAACATATTTCCTACCTTTCAAACATGGCTCGGCTCTTAGATCACCAACCCGCAGTAGGCAATCATGGTGATTACTATGCGTAATCATCCTTCTCACTGTACTGTATCTTCAGTGAGATGAGAGCCCTTGCCTAGGGATGGGCTATTACATGCTAATAATACTATCCACTATGCTAAAACTATTTCATACTAAATAATTGCGAAGTCTCTATTCTTCAAATGAGGAATTGCTGTGCCTTGGGTAAGCTTAGGAAGTACCCGTAACTTAGAAGAGTATTAGAGGTACTCTGTACTCAGTAAGCTTACTGTACTGATTACATTAGTGAAGGCTTTTATCCCGTAGTGTCCTCATATAGTACATCACTATACATCGCTACTGGCCAAGAGAGCGTTATTACAGTTACGGCAATGTTTTAAAATGTCTCTGCTACTATAGCAATTTTCAAACAATTGCTTTGAAATTGTAATCTTTGTTATCAGCACTGGCTGTGGCTATATTTTTGCATTTAAATCACTTATATCAAACTCATTAGAATGTTACGTAAAAGTCACGTAGTCAAGACATATTCCAATGCATTTGAATAGTGAATTTGTTGCTGCTCAACAAAACGCTTGTGCGCAATACCACTAATTCTGGGAAAATAACGTAAATCTAAATCTAAATAATGTTTACTAGCGCCATCTATGGGATTGCTGACAGAAACACCACGCGGAGCAGCTAGCAAAAAGCTGTCAGTAAATTTATTTCATTCGCGAAGCTTACAGGCTTACATAACACCACACATAATGAATCAAACCATGTACTTTATCCTGTGCCTTATAATGGAATTGTAAAGTGTACATTTACATGTAGTTACCGCACTTTATTGATCGGGTAAGTACTTGGAAGTATATAGTGGAAGTAATGTAGTGAAAATTTAATGATAAACCACCGCGTTTTAACGACATATCATTTGGTGACTGTTCTACTATGTATTTATGGTTTTCTGTGTTGACTAGAGGAAATATTTTACTTCGAAAAACTGTATGATAAATAAATATAAAGTAGTGTCCTGTGAAATTTCACTATTAATGAGATGATCAGATGGTCAGTAATTTTGCTAAGAACCATCCGAACTGTTTCACTAGACAAAGACAAGTGGCAATTGCTTCGCATTCCATTTGGTTGTCTGCTATCAAATGTATTAGGATGTTTGGTGACGTCGTGTTATTCTTTTTATACTTCGATAGTACATTACCAAAAAGGATGCGAAGTGCTATTAGACTAGAGGGCCGATATATTACCTTAGCTTATACTTATAGTTATTTGAATGTTACGTATCAACACAATAAATCTCATTAAATTTAATTGTTTCATCAATTCATCAATTGATCAGAACATCTGATAATCCAATTAATAAACGTAAGCTATTAAAATCCAATGATAATAAATAAGTTAAACAACAGATATATATTGTCGATTAAAAACTAAATACGCTTTACATAGCGGGCAACGTTCCAATGAAATGGTTGGAACAAATAACAAAAATAGTTAAATATTTCAATCTATTCGAAAGCAATACAAAGTAACATTAGTTGGAACGGATATTAAAGGTGACTCGACTGTGAAGGTTTTAGAATGATCGTACATTTTCTACTAGACACAAAACTATTTACTTTTCCATTTATATGAAATGTAATAGCTTTTACTGAAATAACACGGTGCGACTGCACAGCTGTCTTAATTTTATATTTATTGTGAAAAAGAAGTAGTGTATACATACATTTTTAGGACATACGTATTCTAGTTGTCAACCTCTAGACAAGTGGCAATCGCTTCGCAATCAACTTGGTAATCAAAATGAATACTGATATTCAAGTGATATTGGTATTCATTGATGACACATTATGATAGTAGACAACTAATTAGAAAGCAAATAGATTGCCATTTGTCTATAGAAGAAGATTAAAAACTTGCCAAAACATAGAAGCATTTGGTACCTCAACCATGTACCTCAACATTACATTCAACCCTTAGGATGTCTAATCTAACCTATTTTGTACCTTTATTCGATTACATCAGCTCTATTCAAGAAAACCGAAACTCTAAGTTAGATATTCTTCTTCTGAATAATAGCGTGTCAGGAACACATTCGCACTAGTTTCTCAGCGTAAGATTACTACGATAAAGTTCTTAAGCGGCCTTTTTTGATACCACAAAGACGGCTATCATCCCCATGTGTCTACAAGAGGCACTAATATAAAATACAAGGTTATTATCTAGTAGGAGTGCGGTAGTAATGTTGAGCGGTACCTGGGAATCGTTAAATCTCAGGTTTATCACGCGGTTATGTTTCTAAGCTGCTAATGTCAGGCAATGATGTTCACACGGACTAAATGTACGGCGATGAAGATTGTCGAACATGTTGGGGAACTTGTTCGAGATTAGATAATGAGTGAGGTTTTTTGTATGTTGCTGTTGGAACTTAGCTTTAGATAACGTAGATATTGTTTGGTTTTGCATTTGATTCAGCTCAAATTATGTTAACATTAGTTAAGGTATTGTGCCCGTTCCCGTGGCAGTTTCGAGATGAAAAATAACCTATAACCATCCCGTTGAATATGGTTATTCAGTACAAAAAGAATTATTCAAATGTACCTATAGTTTCTGAGGTTAGCGCGTTCAAACAAACAAAAACAAAAATATCTAATTCTTCAGCTTTATTATATTCGTTAATTTAATATTGGGTACTTAATACAAAGGTATGCATACTTCTGGTGTCTTAAGTTTTAAGTCTGGTTAGTAAAGTGCATACAATTTTAAAAAGCTTAACGAGTACCGAGAATATTACATACCAGACACCATCGCGGTCCGTTACATCATTCCAAGCTCTCTAGAAATTCTCGAATCCAACTATTTTTCCGACGCTCAACAAATTGTTCTTCCGTATGTTTTATTCGACAACACGGGAAGATTTATTGCAAGACTCTGGCACAGTTTATGGACACTGAACTTACAGAAATTATATGTTAGCTTTAAGCTAAAATACCGTGAGGTGCACTTAAAGCACCAGGTTGAAACAGCAGCCAAGTTTATTTCCTTAAACACACCTATATAGCTTTATTTAATATCAAGTATGAGGACATACTCGTATGTTTCATTTCGGCTCTCTGTAAATTGAAATAAAGGTTTATTTAAGTTAGCTGATACTTAACAAAATGAAATCGTGTAAAACAAAACTTAGCGTTAGAATAACACGTAATATTCTAAAGAAGTTACTCCAAAGGATTAGTTTTATTTTACCCACTTAGCCCGACCAGGTGTTATAACACCGCTCAAATTGATTTAAATGTACCCTCAAGTTTTAATTTAAAAAAATGATATTTTTAACGTATTTCTTCGGTTATCTCATTCAGTGCTCATTAAAGTTAGATTGTGTCCAGTTGAAATACACAAATATAGTTACTTTGAAGCATAAATTGTGTTTTATCGCAGCAGTTTTATTTCGATTCAATATGTCTGGTAAAAGGTAAGCTGTTTTTAACATATCTTTGTATACTGTTGTCTTTTTGGTACATATTATTTATCACATGACTATTAGCTACTTATATAATAATATTTTGACTTTTGTGATGATATACTGTAGTATTTTTTTGTTAGTGAAATAGCAGAGGTGTTATAACACCTGGTAGTAATATCAACGTCTAACATATTTTTGTATGAAATTTTAGGTTACGGCCAAGAAAACCATTGAAGCTTACTGAAATAATAGAAGAGTTGGAGAAAGCGGACGATGACACATATTTACCGAGTGTTATTGCTATTTTGCCCCCGGATAATGCAAATGCAGATATAACTGACGAGGATTCAGGTGACGAAAACATCGTGAATTTGCACAACCTTCCAGGTTCACAGCTGAGGGCTGAAGCTGAGGTCATTTACAGTGAGTCTTCTTCAGATGATGAAGATAATACACCATTGTCTCACCTAGCTAAACGCAGATGCAGCGAGCAGGTCTCACAAAAAACCAACGTCACCGATTGTTGTGCAGCTTGGAAACCAACAACGCCAAAAAATCAAAAGTATACTTGGCGAAATCAGCATTGTCCAAAAGAATATCCTCAGTGGACAAATGATCAAGCCCCTAAATATTTACAATCACCGCTGTATTATTACGAAGCTTTGATGAATACTGAGGTCATTGATTTACTTGTGCACTACACAAATATGTATGCACAACAAAAAAATAAGACTGGTAATATAACTCATGCAGAGATGAAATGTTTTCTTGGCATATTGTTGTTTAGTGGATATGTTGTCGTGCCTCGTAAGCCAATGTATTGGGAAAAGTCTTCAGACACAGATTTTCCATTGATCTATAATGCTATGTCACGAGATCGTTTCACTTTTATAATGACACATATCCATTGCTGCAACAATACAATAATGCACGTACAAAACGACAAGTTTGCGAAAGTAAGACCCTTATTTGATATATTGAATAAGATTTTTTCGGAAATGGCTCCTTTAGAGGAAGTCTACAGTATTGATGAGGCTATGGTGCCTTACTATGGAGGTCACGGCTGCAAGCAATTTATACGTGGTAAGCCAATCCGATGGGGGTACAAGTTTTGGGTTGGTGCCACCAGACTGGGATATGTGTTATGGTTTGATCCATATCAAGGAAAATCTGCCATGTTACCTTCAGATTACAAACAGTTTGGTTTAGGTGGGAGTGTAATTTTACAATTTGCCGATGTTTTGCAATCCCTTCATCCAAATCTATATTTTCACTTATATTTTGACAATTTTTTTTCTTCCGTACCTCTATTTCATGAACTAAGTAACAGAAACCTGAAAGCAACTGGTACAATTCGGGAAAACAGAACATCGAAATGTCCTCTGCCTACAAATAATGTATTCAAAAAGACTGAGAGAGGGACTTTTCAATTCAAATCTAGTCAACCAAAAGACATCTTGGTTTGCAAGTGGAACGATAATAACGTTGTGACTGTTGTGTCCAATGTAGATAGCGTCGAGCCAATATATAAAGCGAAACGTTTCTCTCAGCAGCAAAAAAAATATATCGTTATCGACCAGCCTGCCATTATAAAAAAAATATAATGAGAACATGGGAGGTGTGGATAGATCAGACCAAAATATAGGTCTTTATCGGACATCTATTCGTGGTAAAAAGTGGTACTTTCCACTAATTTGTCACTCTTTAGATATGGCCACACATAATGCCTGGCAACTATACAGACAGAATGGAGGGGACTACGATCATCTTACTTTCAGAAGAGTTGTTGCAAGGGCTTTATTAGAGACCTATAAAAAAAATGATAAGCGTGGACCTTGTCCTACTTCCACTACTCACAGGGAAACGTCTCGATTTGACAGACTGGACCATATCGTTCAATACAAAGACGTTCAACTGACATGCAAAATCTGCAAAAAGAAAACTAATTTCATGTGTAAGAAATGTGTTGTTTATTTACATCCCAAAACTTGTTTTTTGGCGTATCATACTGCTGTGTAAGTTTATAGAGCATTGTTTATGCTGATTATACATTTAAAAAACGTTATATTTTATTTTTCTTATTATAACCCTGTGTCTTATCTTCCAGTACTTTGTATAGTAGTGGATATTCCTACCAGGTGTTATAACACCACCCATTTTCCGGCTTTCCCAGGTGACTTTGATTTTTTTTATGATTTTTCCCGTAACTTAAGAACAGTAAATAACAACATACTAAATTATTATAAAAATCCGTGATCGTAAATAGTTTCAGGGTTATCTGGGTAGTCAAAGTCAAATATTTTTATTCAGTTTTGGCCCCAAAGAGACTATTTTGAACGTACCAACCATTCGGAAGAAAATCCGCAGTGAAGAATGGGAAAGCATCTCTGCTGGTTATATTTTTTTAAAGGGTATAATACAATCAATAAAGCCCTTGATAAAATGCAAACCGTTTATCTAAATCAACATCTTTCCCTTATCGTATCGACCGCAAATAAAATTTAAATTATTTCTACTTGCAAATAGCAAAGCAATTGAGTTAATTAATTGGTATTCCGTTCGTTGGTGATCGAGAAACGAATCCACGCCGATCTTAATCTCGAGCCAAGTTTGTTGGGACGAGATTAAGTAGTTACTGAATTAGCACTAGACCCGGAATCAACTAAATAAACCCATAGATTTTATCCTTCGTTTAACTTTATCCGGATGTAAGTGGAATTCGTTTCATTATGGTGCGATAAAAATATGGTACGATGTTGGTTTATCTAATGACGAATACAAGTGCACCATCATACAAAAATGATAAGTAAGCTAACTATAAGCCTATAATGTAATTAGCCTGTACTGTAACTATAAGTTACTTCACCGAAGATACAGAGAAGAAGTACAATGAGGAGGATTTGGTGTAATCACCACGCTCTCCATCATAAAATAGATAATTAAGTGTTTATATCAGTGTATAAGAAAATCACGGATAATAATTTACCTTCTTTAAACGGCTGTTTTGTTAATGATTGTACTTAAGTACCTATATTTTGATATTCCTGTTTGAGCGGTATCGTGCTTTGGATAGCACGGTGAATATGTGGTGTCGGTTGTTTCATTCGCTGAGCTATTTTCAGTTTTCTAAAAACTTTGAAACTGGTAAAGAGTTCACCTAGGTTTAGTTGAGTACACAGTCTTATACATAACTTCACGTTGATCCTTGTTTTGAAGTCTTGAAATCAAAATGAATATGTAAGTTTGTTACTTTAATAAAAAATATTACTATTTTCAATAACCAGTCGACATATTTCTATCAAACTACACTGTGGTCCCACTTCGGGGCAAAAGTCGCCTACAAAATTTCCAAGTGGCCTTTCGGACCAAATTTGACCAATACCTATCGAAATTATCTAGATCATTACGTTAGACCATCTCTTTCAGTGTAAACACTTAGTAGAAACCTAGATAAGAAATATACATCACCCAGCGACCGGAACCTCATAAAACACACTGCATAATTTATTTTATTTTTCATTTAAAACTCCGAATATAAACGTTCTGTGCCAAAGTAAATTGGCAAGTTCAGCTTTCATTAAAGAGCAGCAATTGAGCGCAAACAAAACATCAGCTCGCAATACGTTCTGTTGTAAAAAGAATTAACAAAACTTACATCCGGGCGACCAGTAAAGATCATTCCTTTATCTTTCGAAGCTTCCTTTTAATTCACTATTTACTTGAAATAAATATTGCTCGACGTTTTACTACGAAAACATTTCATATTATTAAATTGAGTTAAGGTTTAGACGACAAACAATGCTCATTTTTGTTTAGTTTAAACGTATATCTTTTTTTTAGAGATTTGTGTTTATATTTTTGTTTGATTAGATTTAACAATATTCTAGCAGACAATTTGAACTCTAGCTCAATGTCAGATGTTTGTTCGTTTGATCTTGTAATGTCACACTGGCAAAAGCCTCTCATCTCACTGAAGATATCAGTACAGTGTGGAGGATTAGGAATAATCACCACGCTTGCTAAATTTGGGTTAGTGATTATGCCTCCAGAAATATCATAGCTTATTCAACACGCTAGCTTGTGGGTGGGTAATAAAAATATGAAGGTAATTTTAAAATCTTCTTCAAATATTGCAAGTCAACCATAAAAAATAGATCCGGAAAAAGCGATACCAAGTAAATATCTCAAGGAAACCAGTAACATTTTTGTAAAGGTGAACCTTTCTTCGAGATACTTTTTACACTGGCAATAAAAAGGCGAGAATGTCAGTTGTTTTGAGGCGATAGGATAGAGGTTGAATAAATTGCGTGTCATCGGGATTGAGACGGCTCACCGGGTGGAAAGATTCGCACCAGCGTTACCACACAGTAAACGAATCTAAAAAGGGTTGAGAGTACTAAAACACAACACTAAAACTAGAGTTAGATCTCTTTTTAGTGCACAACCTGTAAATTGTGGGAAGCTTTTTAAATAATTTGGACTTTAAACGAAGTATTTTAATTCACATTTAAATAAATAAATAAATAAATTATATATCCGGAAAAATTCACACACGGTTAATTAGACCCAAACTAAGCTCTACGCTTGTATTATGGAATGTAATAGTATCACTATTACATATACATACTCAAATACTTATACTTCTTACTGACTTAAATTATATCTATGGATTTTACCTAGTGACCATCCATCTACTTAAAACGTAACCATTTCTTGCAGTCGGGTAAATAGCGTCATAAATCGTCTTTTAAAACGATGTTCTATGATGCGGTAAGTCCGAGTAACTTTGGTGTCAGTCGAGTTTTAAGACCGCATATTATCTTCATATATGGCCGAACGATTGAAACAACCGCGACCCACAATTTAACGTGCTCTTACAAGCACATCTAACTAATTACTTAAACATAAATAAATTATTATATAAAACAATTGAACCCACTGGGATTGACCAACGTTAAAATGGCTAAAGGTCTAAAAATGTTTAAAAAGTAATTCTCCACATAATTGTTCTAGAGCGGCCATTATTTTACCGCAACGCGCTCAATGTGTGTACCGGCACTAATACCCGTCAATTGTGAAACAGACCCTAATGGTGATTAAATAACGGAACGATCCCTTGAATTTGATATCGTTATTTATTGTTGGGTCCGAAGGATTTGTTTTAAATTGATTTCATTACAGTTTTGTATTATGTTACAGGAAAATTTTAAACGCTGTTAGTTTATAATCTAACCAGCGAGATTGTATACTATCAACAGATTGTGAATTGCACAGTTAACTTTAATGTGTATTTACTAATCCCTAAGTGGATTGCACGATTTTCAAGGTAAATGGAACCCAAAGATAATTCTTACAATATTACCAAAATCAGTACAGTAGTGGTCTAGCCGAGAGAGAGTAACAAAATGACGACGGTTAGTTCGTTTGTTACCTTTTATTAACTACTTGATCATGACACGGTTGCGGGCCGGATGCGAGTCGCATGGCGTTGTATTCCTTGTATTTGATTGTAAGGTGTCACATTGACCCGCAACCAACTCGCACCCGCACCACAGATTACTAAATAGTTACTACGTAACAGATACTTCACTCTGTAGAAAATGTTCAATACCTACTGCTATAATTGCCTACTCCGTCGCGTCAGCAACCGCTGCACGCTAAAATGTGCCTAAATGCTCAAGCGTACAGTTGTGATTGCTTCGCACCGCGCGATCCCACAGCAATCGCAGGGCTGCCTCTTCGATAAAATTAAATTGGCGACGCATCGCTAAACTAATATTCTAAAACAGAGCTACGTAGTAACTATTTAATAATCTGTGGCTTCGCTTGCGGCAACCACACTGAATTGGGCCCCAGAGGGCCCGAGACCGCTCGGCCGGGCGGTAGGTAATTATAGCGCGCAAGTACATGGAGTGACGGAGCCCTGCCCGCACTATGTATATGTGTACTTAAGTAAGAGCTTGGGTATACTACAGTCAAGAATGTAGTCAGACAATCTGATAGATAATATGTAATACGTTATGAAAAATCCAACATTAAGTGTAAGACATCTAAATCACTTTTTTGTCTGCCGGAATGAAGAATGTGTACTGACAACTGTTGTATGAGACAAAAGACAGTATAAAGGCTAGCGGGCACAGGCTCTAAAAGCGTATGTATCTTATTCTTTTAAGTGTTTCTCCTAAGAGTCACGGGTCACGCTCGGTATTTTAATAGGCTTGCGAGGAAATAGATCCTACTCGTAGAGGCCCTTATGTTTAATGTAATAGGGTACAACTGCAGGGACACATTCCCGGACACATTGTGGACTTACATGATGTTTACTATTGCTATGTTATCAACAGATTGATAATGATATATAAGTTTAATTTCTTTATTAAGTACCTATAATGTTATGGTGCTTTTACATAAGTAGAGCTACCGAATTGAGTGACCATTTTCGGTTAACCTGACACGGGTATAATCGCCACTGAATACGTCCAATCTATTTTACATCAGTCGTAGACAGAACAGACTACAGTCGTATACGATCTAACCGAATAATATAAACGTTCCATAATATCTTTTGGAATCTTTTATTCAAGACTAATATGTGCCTAATAAGCCAGAAATATAATACGCATATCCTTTTAACACAAGATTACTGATAACCTTTCATGAGGCATAAAAAAATCGTAAAGTTTAATGGGCGCTCGTAATCATTAAGTTAATAAGCTTTTGTAAGCTCTAACGTAAGCGGTCAACTTCAGATGTACTCGTATCATAATTTCGTAATGATGGTGAAAGTTAATTGCTTTTAAGCTTGCAGTTATGGTTCGACGGAAGGAAATTAAAATATTATTAAGTGTTTTCAGCGTTACTAATAAAACTTTGTACGTAATATGAATATTGTTAATGTGATATTTTTATTCAATATCCATTGAAAATTGGAAATGTTCTCATTACGTTGTATAGGTTTTTGTAATTCACTACATATTATAAAACAAAGTCCAAGGCCGCGTCTGTCTGTCCGCGATAAACTCAAATACTACTGCACGGATTTTGACGTGGGTTTTTTGAATAAATGGAGTGATTCAAGAGGAAACTTTATATGTATAAAAAATCCCGAAATTCCTACGGGAACGAGCACAACGCGGGTAAAACCGCGGGGCGCTGCTAGTAGAACTATATTATTAAAACTTACACAATAAGCTGATAATCTTACTTATTTTTTTATCTTCTTAAGTACTGAGGCTTTATTGCTATGGTTGAAGACGGGCTTCTATTAATTAACTAACATATTCGTTGTATTATTTTAATTTTGAAGACGAAACAAATAGGTTAATGTAATAATGCGTGTACTAGCAGATTTAAGCATTTCAATAAAAAGTAAGTTCGTGTAGTGGCCAACTCTGGTATCGGAGTTTGTAGACCGCCGCAAGGCTTCTGACATGATCTGACGATTAAAACAACCGGGACCGACAATTTAACGTACCATCCGAAGCGAGATAGCGCTCTGCTCGAAATGCCACTATCGGCCACCCATCCAAGTAGGGGCCGAGCTGCACGCACGATGGATGAGTTAACATCACTTAGTCTTCTTCATCGAGTGGATAGCCAACCTGACCAATCCTGGTGTCAGAGTTATTGAGCCGCCAAAGGCCTCTGACATGGCTCATGTAACGACTACTATCCGTAGAAAGTAACCGGGACCGACGGCTTAACGTGCCCTCCGAAGCATGGAATCATCTTACTTTTCGAGCAATCAGGTGATTCAGCCTGCAATGCCCTAACCAAACTGAGGAAAGTCTCACAAAGAGATTTTTGTGAGATATCCCCACCGGGAATCGAACCCGGAATCTCCGGGTTGTGAGCCGGGCGCTCAAACAACAAGACCACGGAGGCTGTTATCACTTAGTCAAACTACGCCACGAGCGCTACAGTATTTCAATAATACTCTACTTATTTTCTGTACTATAAACTATTCGGCTTGAATTTTCTCGAACATTCTTGGCCTTCATTTGGTCAAAGTCAAAGTGCAAAACTTGTGTAATAAAGTTGTAATTGCTGTGCGAATTACTTAAGTTGGTAACTTGTCTATGAAAGTGATAGTGAATGGTCAATTTGGCTATTGAAGTTTGTTCGAACGTTAATTTGAATTCAAGTAATGATCTCATCATTTTATTATAGTTGGGGACATGGTACATAAAACATTTTGTTTGGTCTTTTGTTTTGATATCTTCGGTGAGATAAGAGTCCTTTGCCGAGCAGTGGGTCATGGATATGGCTCAAGTTTGAGTTCACCAACCTGCAGTACTACCGTGGTGATTACGCCTAATCCTCTGTACTGATATCTTCAGTGACATGAGAGGACCAGCAATGAGACATTACAGGCTTGTACTTTACTTCTTTCTATCTATTTATTTATTTCAATTAAAACGGAGATTCAGCTACATTAATTCTAAATCTATCTGTTCAACCCATTAGAAATATTAGAAACTAGCAGCGCCCCGCGGTTTTACCCGCGTTGTGTCCATTCCTGTAGGAATTTCGGGATGAAAAATAGCCTATGTTGCTCGTGGATAATGTAGCTTTCGAATGGTGAAAGAATTTTTAAAAACGGTCCAGTTGTTTTTGAGCCTATTCATTACAACCAAACAAAGTTTTCCTCTTTATAATATTAGTGTAGATACAAATACCTCTGAAACCCACACTTTACGAAAATAGCCTTAATAAAGAAATACGTTACGGGTCTAAGTTTAAATTCTCTCTATAAATAGGAACAATGCCACAGTATAATAAATAACAGTTAGTCTCCCCACAGATTGATCAATGACCAGATTTAGAACGATTGCTTCTGTCCACAGTCAAGTACTCGTAGATGCCTACTTTGGTACTACTGCATTGGGTAGTTTATACTAGACACATATAGCTTTTGTAAATTTGTTTGACTGTAATGTCAATTTATAGCCCACAGTAGGCTTCGTTTTCAACTAAGTAAGTAGTTGTTGGAGTTTTTAGACCACCTAAAGACACGTGGTATGACGATTGAAACAACTGGCATCGATAATTTAAAGTGTCTTCCGAAGCACAGTATCGGTTTTATAACTGAACTTCTCAATTGCATCTGTTAATGGTACATACCTTGTCAACCACTTTTGCAAAAACTCGTTTTTATACCATTGAGCCATGTCGGAGGCCTTTGGTGGCTTAATATCTCTGACACCAGGATTGGTCAGGTTGACCATCCACTCGATGAAGAAGAAGAATATCATTTAACCAACATTGTCTAAAAACTTAAATTTAAAATATAGCACCAAATTATTTCCAGCTGATCCACCGTTATTGGAGGCACCAACCGTGAACCAACAAAATCCCAAGTTGATAAGCACAGACATGTTTCACTAAAAATAAACGAACCGCGTGTTAATTAAATTTTGCAATTAATTTATCAACTTTTTACACTATTTCTGAAAGTTTCCCCCGGGAATACTGTTTGCTAGTCCGTGCTTCTTTTTGATTAGATTTTGTTTATGATTTTGCAGAAAATATGGTGGAGATAGACCTATCTAAGCTTACGAAGCATGGTGTTTTAACAATGTGTTTTATTTTACGGTCTTTATTGAATAAGTGATTGTAAAGGTGTAATATCATAACCGACTTTATATAACATAAAAATATTATCTAAGCCTTTGAGCTTTATTTAATAGATGTAGTAGGACAGTTTTATAAAATACTAACAGTGCTTCGCGGTTTTACTCGCGTTGTGTCCGTTCCCGCGGGAATTTTGAGATTACAAGTAGTCTCAATGCTTGCTCTTGAAAATAACTATCCAATAAAAAAAGAATTATTCGAATCAGTCTAGTGTTCGGGCCAATCTCAAGACATCCAAACAAAATTACAAACGTTACCTCTTTATAATATTAGTTTAGACTAACTAGGCTTGTAAAGTCTTTGGTAAGATTAATTTTCAACAAAAATCTTTAGATTCGCAGTTGCCGTTTTAAAGTTACTCAGTCCCAATGTAATCTAGCAATTACTCCGTAATAAACCCCGGAAAATACTCAAAGATATAAAATTCATCTCATCTTAAATCCTTAAGCATCTTAAACTCTACATAGTTAAAAACAGTGTCCAACTTCAGCTTTTTTCGCAATCTAATTTACATGAGCCCGATTTAATCTCGTATCATGAAGATTTTTTTTGTAAAAACGGTTTTGAACAAGCAACAAAGTAGGTTGCGCCGGTATAAATAATTTTCTAAAGCAACTCTGTGAAATTGCATCAAAAGCTTTGTATTTACACCTAGTCGCAACTCTGCCACGTCGAAACTTTTTAACACCATTTCCTTGATACATTTTTATGGTTTAAGAATGAACTCAGAAAATCAAGTCAAGTTTTTAAGAGTTTCATATAATAAGTACTTACTATACTTTAATAATAAACTGGAGTTTTTAAAGATGTATTATATGCATCTTTATGAGTTATAGCTTATTTTAAAGATATTAAAACTGTAAACTGCTTCTCTGCTTGGGATTAAAAGATGTAATATGCATCCCGAAATTTAATTAGAAACTAAGTTAGCTAGTAAGTTAATAACCAACCCTGATGCCATTTTATTACCAAATTTCCGGATGCTAGATGGTCGTCATTATACACAACACAACATATAAAGATTATTTTCAATCTGTATAGTGCTACAGATTACAGATAAAAAGTTTACAAAGAAAAGTTCTTCGTTTTTTGAAGTAGTTTCAACAAACTTATCAGCTGTTAAAATGCAAAGAAAGTAGCAAAAAATCGGATAAGTAGTTAATTTACACTAAACTAAGTTTGAAAACGCGTTAAGATTTAGCAAAAGTTTGCCAAGGGTTTGGAACACATCCGCAAGTAAACAAAAAAGTTACATAAATAATCCAAAGACTCCAAAAGGTTGTTGTCCAAGTACGCAACACCTGACACATGCCAATTCGCTTTTTACCTCCTTCCGAGAAACTACTAACACAGTCGGTGTATCTCACAGTCTTTGTCAAAGTCGTGTTTTCCCTAAATTGTACCCAAAACATTGGGCGAACAAAGTGGTTTGAAATTGTGAGTTTTCTGTTAATGCTCTAGAGAGGATGGAACCCGAAAAGACCTTTGTGTGCAAAAAGAATTATAAGTAGTCTTAAGTTTTTCTAACACTGGAAGTGGAATTGACGGGTCGAACTTTAACATGGTGACTACGAATTGAAGTTAACGGATACTTTACGGGTATTTTACAACGGAAGAGCGAATTACTTGATGCGTTCTCTATTTCGGGATTTGTACCAATTACTAAAGGTTTTTAATTGGATTGTGATTTCCAATTAAGTTTTTATTGTTGCCTGACATTTCCGTCAAACAGGAGCCTATTTAGATCATAGTTGTAATTCTTGAGCGTGAAAGCTGAAAAGATACTAAAAAAACACAATCCTATGTAATTTTAACGAAAAGTTGTCAAAAAAATTAAAGTTCTTTCTATTTTGAGTACTTCTAATTTTGAGGGTATAATAATTTAATGGAAATTAAATGTACGAAGCTTTATAAAATACTTTAAAAAAATGTATATCATAGTCTAGTGCACTAGAGTACCCAATAGCACCCAAACACAAACTTCATACTAATCTTCTTAAAATAAAATAGGTTACGATAACAATGCCACATTAAAAAACAATTTATCTGTCAGCTTCATACCAGACCCACAACTGATGCAGTAGCTGTCAAAATCACGTGACATGATTGGTCGACGGACAACGTATGAAATCTGTTATCAAGTTTTAATTGAATTTCTACCAATGACAGAGTTTGAAAAATTAAAAAGCAGTTGCTTTGAAAAAAGTGAACATAAAATACATTTTGAATTGAAACTACGTTTACGGATACACACAAAAAATAAGGGAACACATTGATATTATCATTTCAATCAATAATTGACAAGGTGATAGTCCATTACGATTGTTAAGCAACGTGCAGCTCGACCCTTACTTGGATGGGTGGCTGATAGTGGCATTTCTATCTGAGCGCTACTCGTCAGACCATGTCGGAGGCGTTTAGTTGGTCTTAAAACTCTGACACCAAAATCTCGAGTAGTCACTAACCTGCTCGAGATGAATGAATGAATCAATAACTTAACATTTTGATAGCTCCCAGTGATTTTCTTCTTATCATTCAACTCGACCGGACAGAGGTCAAATCGAAAAGTTTAGTATCTCTTAAGTTCGAACTCCTCTTAAATGTCAGTAGTGGGCGAAAGGTCACACTACCTATAAATAAAATAAGATAAACAAATAAATTTTATATAAGCAGCTCAATGACTGCTTAAACCTGGGTATATTTTCTATTTGAGTGTTACCGTGCTTCGCTTTGACTTGTCGGTTCCGGTTAACTCAATCGCGCGGCGCGTACGGCCGCGTAGCTATCAGCGCTGACCACCGTGCGCGCTGATAGCTACGTGTCAATCGAAAACGCTTCCTAGAAGTTCATATATCTCGGCCATCAGCGCTGACGGTGCGCGTGCCGTCAGCGTGACTCTAAAACCAGCCTTAGTTATTATGTCGAATATTAAACAAGCACTAATATAATGATGGTGACAATACACTATGTTTTTATGAATTATTAAATATTCTTGATTCTTACCAATAAAGTATCCGTAGTATGATTTTGATATTTCTCTTCTTACACAATATTAATATGTCGACATTTCTTATACATTAGTAAGGTTGTAAGTAAATCTATATCCAGAGAATCGGTAACAATTTCTACTTGAACTCTCTACGATTAATGAAATAAAACGCCTCCACTAATTGTGAGAAATAGCAAGAAATAACACTCAACTACCACGCCAACTCCGGCTTATAACATTGACAAATGTTTGTTTGTGAGTTTGTACACCTGTGCCAATCTCATATGTTACTGTCCGAAGATTCCGTAGAGAGATAACGACACTGATCGAAGGATTCATACATTTGACCCGCAGATGCGTTGTTTGTACCCGCATGTTATAGTTGTGATAGTGGAGTGATATATAAACTACATATATCAACTTTTGTTGATTCATTTAGATGATAAAAGCCTTTAAAGTCACACTGCTGGGCAAAGGCCTCTCATCTTACTGAACATATCACTACAGTGAGAAGGATAAGCGTAATCACTACGCTTGCCTAATGCGGGTTGGTGATCTCAAAACCGAGCCATGTTTGAAAAGTATACCTATATAGGCCAGATGAGACACCGACATGGGTATTATATTATTTCGTATATTAGGAAAAAGGGCTACGTTTGTAAAAAAATACAAAAAGCAAAAATAATTTCACAACAGGAAGCATTCAAATTGAACCCACCAGCGGCATTCCGCTAATAACAATGTGACCTGCATAATTACGGTACAATCCAATGGTAATAATTTCATTCGTATTTACCTTTTGCACAAAATACCTCGTAAAAACCACCTTGAGTAATTAAAACGAAACACGAGAAGGCCAATAGCAATTTTTATCAAGACTTTTGTGTTGTTAGCGGTTGTTTAATTACACAGTCTTGTTAAGGAATATAATTTTCTTTTGTCATACAATTTGTGGTTAAAATTGACTAGATGGTATTGTGGAGGTTTCATAACAGCTGAAAATATTTAGGATCCCGTACATTGTACAGAATCTATTATATTGGCTTTGCTTATTACTGTTACATAGAAATCCTTACCTACTTACCTACTTGTTTTATGTTATAACAGGAAAGTTATGCTAACCACTAAACCAAATTTGATGAATTTTGGCATATGTATTTTTGGATAGATATAGATAAAACTTCCGAGACGAACGTAGGCTGATTTTTATCAAGTAAATCCCACCGCACAACACTACTTCAAAGTTATATACACTTAACATAAAACAACACGCTTCGAGTTAGTTATGTCTAAAAATACTGTAAACTTATTTTCACTCTAACGTACAACTATATTACCCTTCACACATACACTACAAGCCCAAGGGAAGCCTATAGCCACAACTCGTAAAGCACTAGATTAAAATTTATGAATACGAAACAAAAACCACGAACTCCGAATATAGCAACACGAGTACACGAGACGTGCATAAAATATTGAAAGAAATGAGAATACGTATGCACTTGGTCGTATATCGTGTCTCGCATGAAACATTGGCAACTAGAAACATTTTATCTTATCCGTTTTTACTAGAACAACTTAGTTTGAAACAAACTTTCACGATGTGAGCTAGAAACGCGAAACGCGCTTAAAATTCAGAACAGGTGCTCACCTAAAACTTAAGCATGTTTTAATCTAAACAAACTCTGTTTTATATATTTTTAAAGCGAGTTTAAAGTTGGCAGTTTAAAGGTTAATATGGAAGTTAAATAATTGGGAACCTCGTGTTATAGGTTAACTTTCTGGTTACGTGTGGTAATTATAGTTTTTAAAAGTTTAAAATGGGGTTGTATATCTTGTTTTAAGCTTCTTTTGAGGCTTAGTCTATGAGGACAAACTGAGCAAACTATGTATGATATTTCGTGGAGTTTATTTTTAAATATTTTTAGAATTTTAAAGTTATTGAGTTCATATTATTTATTCAAACGGGAACTTACGTACGACGGAGGCTACTGTTGAGAGTTCCTCAACACGTTTCGGTCACAGACGGTGACCTTCAGTAGCCTCCGTCGTACGTAAGTTCCCGTTTAAATAAATAATAATGACATTAACGTACGTTTCAATTATTGAGTTCTTCAATGAGATAAGAGGCCCAGAATCAGTCCAGCAATGGGACTTTACAGGCTAATACTGATTACTATTTATAAGGTTTTACTTTCATGATAAAACTATTAAATAAATAGATTTTCCATCAATTAATATTTTACCATCGTTCAACATTCCAAAATGCTGCTTTCACATAACGTCCGGCGATTTACATCTAAAATTCCCATATTGATTTACAAAGAGAAAATGGTTCCATATTCGATACTGGTGCGATAGATACGAGCTTTAGGAGTGTATTTATTGAATTACAAGTGTACTGCAGAAGGTGGGCATTGGGAATTGTTCATCAGTCAAATGGATTTGAATAGAAGTCGGTTTTGGAATTTGTTTATTGAAAACATCGAGTTTTTTGTCAAGTTTTTGGTATTTTATTTTTGAGTTGGTATGTGAATTATGGACTTATTGAGCATGGTTTTAATGTTGCCTCTTTGATGTTATGAGTTCAAGTGGGATTGAGTGTAAAAGGATTATTAACGTAAATACATTACCTAATTATAGTATTATTTACGATAAACGTTACGTTAAAGTAATAAGTCGATATTTTGAAAAGATTTTAGAAATAAAATATATTTTTTTGAAGTATCCTTTTAACCTTTTGTGCCATTGAAACAAACACTTTAACCAATTATAAAAGATCCTACACGTATATATTTTGCACTCTTCGGTGAAATGAAGTGGCCTTTGCTACCTTGGCAGGAGTAGTAAATATTAGGTGTATTTACTACAAGTAATATTTATTTGTATTATTTATTTAGTAGTATTTATTATTTATTTGTTTGTACTATGTATTAGGACATACATTTGTACGCTGTATTAGTGTTTAGTGGTGTCCTCCTAACTGATACATTGATTGAAGCGCAAAGCAAAGATTGTGTGGGTTCGGGTGTCGCAGGTGTCACACTAGATCACAGCGGGCTCGCGACGGGTTAGTAACGCGACCCGCAACCGGATCGGAACCGCACTATGTGTGTCTTGTGCTTAAAGAATTAATAGTAGCTGTGTGATTATACTATATTGAACGTATTTTACTTGTTAAGCATTGTAGTAAGAAAACTCCTTAAAGCAACATATATTACGGCATAGTTATTGAAAGACATTTACTATCCGCGCTACGGTTTAATGTTCCCAAAGGCATTTTATGTCGAGTTATTTTCTGGAAGACAACGTTTTAGAGGAAGATAGGATTTTAAACATTTTATGAACACTTTTATGAAATTAATGTCTGCTGTTGTTTAAGTTATGTGTTTTGTTATTGTAAAGTTTATTATTACATTAATTATGTCAGTGTCAGTGCAATAAGCATTACTAATACTACTTAGAAAAGGATAGGTGTTCGGATGGTATCTGCACTCACCTGCCAAGACTTAGATCCTGGGTTTAATTCCCGGGGTCGAGCAAAAACATGTCCCCTACGTTTCAAACATAGCTCAGGTTTGAGATGATTACGCCTAATCCTCCTCACTTTAGTGATATCTGCGGAGAGGCGAGAGGCCTCTACCCAGCAGCTCACTTATAAAAATCATTTCAATAAAATGAGTTAAGACCCTATTAACAATCTTTAAATACATTTTAAATGACAATAAATATAAGACACATAAAATGCAGCAAAGTACATTAGTCTATATCCTATAACCTTTTCATATTCAAACTGTAAAATACCTATAAACATGTCAATTAAAATGTGCAATTCCCTTAAAGTGACAAAGTACTAAAGTGTTTAACATTATAGTAAGTTCTTAATAGCAATTCCTTGTTCCAGATATCTGCGACTCTGTTGGTGTTACTCCATCTATCCATGCACGTCGTCGATGAAGGACATGCAGTCAACCCGAGTAAGTTCTATATTGAATTAATCCTACCGTGTAAATTACACAGGTGAATACATCAAAGTGATACTATATCCTAAATCTACTGTTATAAAAGTACTGAGAGCTATTATAGGTCAGATTATTTATTATAGAGTATCAGTCCCCTAGCGGTTTTACCCGTATTGTGTTTTTCCCTTCGGAATTTCCGGATAGAAAATAACCTTTAACTTTCTTCTCTTCAATACAAAAATAATTATTCGTATCAGACTGGTAGTTCTTGAGGTGAGGTGAGTTCAAACAAATACAAAAAATCAGCTGCATATATATTAGTATATGTATACTCACTCTGAATGTATGTACATTCAGAGTGACGCCTGCAGTGTAAATAATTGGTAGTCAGCTTTCGGCGAACGAGTACAGCTGTCAAATAATTAGTTGTTGACCGCTGAAGTAGATTGATCAGGCGAGCATATTGGTGTTTTTACCAACTTCATCTTTGTTTAATATTACAATAAGTGCATGGTTATAATAGATTCAATTTCTGTAATAACTTCATTATCAAATCATTCACTAAACTTGACTTTCAGTTCTAACAATGAGCTGTTGATTATTCGAATCAATAATTAGTTTCCTATGTATTCACGTGTGGCATTGTTTGGGAGTCAATGTATGAATATCATAAATGTTTCATTAGACCTTATCTTAATGGATCAGAGTATATTTTAGAACGCTCGTGTGGTTGGAGTGTGAGAAGAATTTGCATATAGGTTTGATTCCTTTGGATTCTATTGTAATTTATGTCGTATTTGTAATTTTCCGTTTATTGTGTAATATTCGTATCATTTGGTGTGGAAATGTTTGTAACCAGTAATTTATTATTGCTACGCAAGATGCTTTTGGAGTTTACCGCGCTACGTCGTAGGCATTCTCTATTGCTACGCGGACTGTCTACGAAAGACTACGGATGTCGTAGCAGATTAATACAACGGCATCGGTTACGATGTGATACATTTTTAGATTTTTTTATTCCTATATCGATGAAAGTGGAAAAGTTTTCGTGTCGATGGTTAAGCTTCTTTCCCACCAAGGTGTTTTTAGCAAACCTTAAACCAATATTGGCAGAAATAACAAAGAATTATTCCGTCAAATATTTGCGGCTCCACAGAAAACAACCAAATGTTTATATCGCAAACAATCGCCGTTATCCACTACAGTTGTTACACATGAACAAATATTTTTTTCGGGTTCCCTATTTCCTTTTAACGGGGAAATATCGACTTTGTATTTTTATTGTCGAGTAAATACTTTAGTGGGTGTTTTTCTATGTTTGGTTTAGGAGTTAAGTATGGTAAGTTATGGGGATTGAGGAATTAGATGAATATATTCGGATTAGTTGGCCAAATCTGTGAGTAGTAGCAGTTTATAAGTTTGCGTTGTTTATTTCGGATACCATGGTGCAAATACCGTAAGCATCTAGCTATTGTCTAAGTCTCACACTACAATTTATTTATTTATTTATGGACAGGCAGTGAAATATACATCAAACTTAAAAATAAAACTTACGACTAAATTAATGAATTAGATGCACTTTCTATAGGTACCACAACATGCATATCTTAAAATAATAATAATACTTTAAACAAACTGTCGCTTACTTGCAGCATGGTATTTTATTACTCTTACGGAATATTCCGCATACATGAACCATTTACCATGCAAAATCAAAGACGATCACAAATATATGCTAAACTATCTGATCGAGTCCAGGCAATATCGAGAAAATAGGAATGAAAAGTATATAAAGTCACTGACCTCTATGTCTAAGTGGGCTATTTCGCCAAAGCGAGACCCACTCTTTCTGCGTCAAGTTAGCTTCATTCTATGTGATTTTTTTGGCATTCTAATCAATATAAAATGACTCATTTTAGGCGCGATTACTATAATGATTTAAATCATGCAGTAACAGCTACAGTATCAGGAATACAGCTCTTATTTTCAAAACGAACCTTACAGCACAGTACATTATTGAAGAAAAGTGCGGAGATAATATAGGTACTCTTGGAACTATCTTATTCATTTATCACATACCGATTTGTTGTACAGCATGACTGTATTATATCGGTCAGTATGAGCAAGTATGAAGCTGCAAGAAATATTGTGTTTTTTTAGGAATAATGACGCAAAAGTTTTCTCAAAAAGCCTCTCTATATATTAGTATATATAAATAATATAGGCACCTATATATCTTTGACCTACACTGTATGTATTGGAGTTGAAAGCAAAGGTTATGCCTTTGACGTTGCCTAAAGCCAAAGGTCCAAAAGCCGACTCCATTGTCCAGTGATTTTAGGGTTACGCAGAGATAACAGTTGTCACAAGGTGAGACAGGTGTTTAGGATCTGAAAGCGCCCTTATAATCGAAAAATTTATACTACTGTCTTTATTGTGTGGTTTAAATTAAGGGAGTTACTAAACCGCTAGATTAGGACAACTTCAATGGGACTTAAGCATTACTCATGTTATAAACTTTCTTGTTAGCATGCTCATTGCTCAATAAAAAATATATATGTTTAATGTTCTTTTATAATTTGTTGATTATTCCGTAAATAATAATATGTATTATGTACAGTCAACTATAAAAGTTGACGAACCCTTTCAATATTACAGAACACTTCAAGAATAAAAGTTTGCGTGAATAAGTGTGTTCAGGTGTTTTGTAATATTGTATGTGATCATCAACTTTTGTTATTAACTGTACCCAAGAAATAGCATCCAGCAATTGGTGAAATGTTTGCTGGCTGAATTGGCTGATGAAATTTTTATTAAATCTTGATTTTTTCCTTATTTAAAACAATCTTATTTATACCACAAATCCATTTGCCATTTAAATAAATTCTTCTCGCCAAAATTGGGTACAACTCGAACGCGCAACAAACACCAGACACAAATCATTGAGGTGCAAATTGTTGACAAACATTCCAACAGTAAGATTAATCTATATGTTAATGACACCGTTTATCCAAACTGTATACCTATTGCTGACAACAACGTGTGCTGTTTACAAATATCCTACTAATATTATACATATATGCTTAAGTATGTGAGGATGTATGTAAGTCTTTAAAAAAAGCCATTTAATTTCAGGCAGGCATTCATCTATTTAGATATTGAATGTATAATTGTATTAAAAGTACATCAATATCATTCAGTTCGTCTTCATACGATTATACAATAAACATGTCGAAAAGAAAAAATAAATTAGTTTTACGTCTCGGTCATTAACGGATTTGGATGAAAATCGGCTCAGAGATATAGATTACAGTCTGGAATAACATATAGGTTACTTTTTATTCTAAAACTCTTGATATCATCATTCAGCTTAGTTATACAGCGTGTCAAAAAGAAAAAAAACACTTACGTTTTAGGTCTCGGTAAATAACGGATTTGTATGAAAATCTACTCAGAGATAAAGATAAGAGTCTGTAATAACACATAGATTACGTTTTATCCCAACATTCCTACAACACGTATAACGCAGGTAAGACCAGTATATCGATAGATGCTAATTCTATTACGGGAGATATACGTTGACGAAGATTTAACTTAATTATGTAGACGTGTTTACCTTTTACGCCGTTTCCTTCCTTATTTGCCTCGATCAAATACTAATAGTTCAGTGTTATCTTATAACCTTCTAACCTTTGCATGTTGTCTACTGCTCATTTTTTCACATGTGGTCTGATGTCACAAATAATTGGATTTAAAAGAGCTTACTTCTTCTTCTTCTTCATCGAGTGGATGGTTAACTTGATCAATCCTGGGGTCAGAGTTATTGAGCCGCCAAAGGCTTCTGACATGGCTCATGTAACGACTATTATCCGTAGAAAGTAACCGGGACCGACGGCTTAACGTGCCCTCCGAAGCACGGAAAAGAGCTTACGACATATGACTTATTGTTATTGGACAATGAGTTCTATACAGTCATACATTTTTGATCGGCTTCTTTTAACTGTTTTATTCAAAGTCAAAGTCAAAGTCAAAGTCAAATATTTTTATTCAGTTTTGGCCTCATAGAGGCTCTTTTGAACGTACCATATTCGTACCGTATTCGTTGAAAATAAACCTGTAAAGTAAGTCAATCTTGGTATCGAAACTTGACAATTGCAATCTGAACTGTGACTTGGTACTTTGGTTAAATTGACTACACATGTATCTCAATAAAACCTAAAGTTTATAGTAACATGTTTATATCTTGCTTGTCTTCCTCCCCATTAAAACCATTCAATTATAACACACGCGTTTATCTATCAAAGAGACTAGAGAGATCTAATCCAAAATAGTATTTAGATAAGACTATTTTATGTATTTATGATCGCACAAACATAGCCGTTGCCTCTTATCGGATCTCGTGTTTCCAAGAATTTTATTACCTTCTACTTATCTGCTACATAACATTGCTGAATGTTCATACTCATGTTAGGAAAGAAATTGGCATTGTATCACAATTGTATTGGAACTCAATCGCGTGGTATTTATTTAATGGAGTGCGATAAACTTTTCTTTGTGATGTTGTTGGCTCTATTATATTCCAAATACTATTTTCTACTTCTTTCGCTTTTGCGTTTGAAGATCTTGTTTCAATCAACATCGGTAGTCAAGTGTATTCTTCACACTAGATTATCCACAAGTACCAATTCCTAATTATTTCACAGCTGCTATCCAAATGCGAACGACTACCGTATTTTTCACATGTCGATATAGTTTATTTTCCTCTATCTTCTGCCATCCTCTTTAACTGTTCGTACAACACGGCATTTGATCATTCTTTTAGTTGCTTTAAACACACTGTAAGGTACTAAATAAATAATGTACTGTACGATACTTAGATAATATTAGACCCGATTGTTCGGGCGTAGGTGTTTTAAGGTTCGCCGCATCTGAGTATAAAATGTGATATTATGTGAGGCCGAAGCTTTTATTACCCGCCAGGTGTTATAAACCTTGGGTTGCAATAACATACCCTATTTATTTTACACGTAATATTTTCTTTAAAATACCTATATTTTAGATTCTGTACTGAAAATGTACCGGGAAGAATGTACGTTAGTACTAATAATAAGTAGGTAAGAGGTACCTATGTATATGTTGGGGTGCGTTTGATATGGATTTTCCCCCATCCCCTTTGGATTTAGAATACGCCGGCTAGCAACTCGGCTTGTGCACTCGCTCAATATCAACACCGCTTGTACCTGTAACAAAAAAGTTTCATATTGTCAAAGCACGTTTTAATCAAACGAAGTTAATATAAATCTTGCTTTGAAAAACAATTCGCATTTCAAAATTCTAAAAACCAAACCCTTAAATTCACGCGCTACACACAATAAAGTAACGCCAGTTATAACATGAAAAATAACAATTACTTAAAATAACGATATAAAACAGGCTTCTAAGTATATACATTTAGTTAATAGAAACAAAAAACACACCTGGAACTGTTGCCGTTATTTTGTACCGGTACTCCCGTTCCGGCAGTTCCAGTTTTTCGTTTTAACGTTTCAGCTTTTTGAACAGGTTAATGTTCATCACTGCATACTGTGTGGTAAAGAACAAAGTGCTTTTTGCACATTCACTTCCATTCTACATTAAGTAATGTTACAAATGAAAAATTGTATCTAGTTTTTTACGAAACTTTGACAGGGGTACAGGTTACAGCGGCGACCGTGACGAACTTTTCGAAAAAAGAACGCCGAACATTAATTGTATTCTTCATCATTACATAGTATAAAACAAAGTCGCGTCTGTTTGTCGTTTGTCTGTTTGTCTGTATACTTAAATCTTTAAAATTACTCAACGGATTTTGATGCGGTTTTTTGTAATAGGTAGAGTGATTCAAGAGGAAGGATTTTATGTAAAAAAATTCCCGAAATTCCCACGGGAACGGGCACAACGCGGGTAAAACCGCGGGGCGCTGCTAGTTTTTTATACAACTAGGTAACGTCGCTGTCACGTTATCATCATTTTTTTGTTGTACTTTATTTTAATGAGTAGATATTGTTATTTATTAAACTAATGTTTATTTAACTAAATCTAAAGTAAAAGTAAATTCGATTGGGTTGGTGGCGAACCTGGTGAAAGAGATTTTAGACCACCTTAAGGGATCCGGCGTGGTCTTACAATTGCAACGTTCGGGACTAATAATTTTACGGACCCCAAGAAAGAAGTAAATAAGATGATGATGACAATACAATGCATAATAATATAACGCCTATAGGGCAAAAGGTACTACGAGTCAATGTTTCTTTATGGTTAATATTTTCTTTTTCTTTTTGTCAATACTCCTAGTACAATATCGAGTATGGTAAGTCACAAGTTAAACCAACTGCTACTGGCAGGATGCTAAATCTTAGTGTAGCCTTTGGCTTTTAGCCGGGACATATTATAGTATATTCAAAGCCAAATACGAACATAAGAGCCCGGGCACGCTATGTTATAACAGTCTACAGAGTGACTTGATAGTCGCAAGACTTGCAAGCAAAACTGTAATTAAAACAGTTTACAAACTCAATACCTACTAATTATTTTGAATTTGCAGCCTTTTGTCATGTGCCTTGTTTTTTTGTGTATGTATGTAATTTGATGCTTTTGGCGATAGATTTATTTTATTCTTAAATTTATTCTCAATTTATTCTTCGTCGAAAAAGTCATTCTGTAGACTGTTAAGTCTACAGAATTCTGATAGACGTCTTTCAGTGTGCGATTTTCCCTACATTTTCATAGATTAAAAGACTGTACAGTCTGAACTACAATGTGCGCGGGCCTTAACTTTTAGAAGCGCATATATTTTTAGGAGCAGTGAAGTTAACATCCTTTGTATGTTCACGGATTCGGTTAGTCGTAATTCTGTGGCATTGTTTGCTGTGACCGTGCGTTAATAACTATGAACTGTGGAGTAAACTGTGGTTTTGATATGATTTTCGTGGAACTGCTGTATTTTTACCTTATTTGTAGGCTTGATTTGACTTCAACTGTTTCAGTTTGTTTGTTAAACTACAATTTGACTAAAATTTTGTAAAGTAGTATACATTTTGGATGCACCATTATGCAAAAAAATATTGGTAAAAATATTTTTAAATATCTATTTTTGTTACCTTTAGAAGTTGTTTTACCAATGTCTTTCAAGTCATACGATCAATTTCAGTTGAGAAAGTTTTTTTTTTTTTATAACTATTGGCATAAATAATAAAAAAGCTTTACCTAGTAAATAAACCATATTCATTGAAAATTTATAGCAACGAAACCCTCTAATATTTACAAATTATTAAAACCACGAATAATTTTTTTGGTCTAAAAAATAACACCTCCCAAAATTCATTCGCAATACAAAATACAATGAAAAACAAACGAACAATAACATAATTTGAACGTAACAAAGAAAATCATTACACACATATTATTTAGGGGAGTGAAATAAAGCAATATAAGGGTGGGTTGAGTCTACCCCACGTCAATACATGCTTATGATGACCGGCAGAACTGAATTATGTATGAAGGGATGCGAAGCCAGATAACCTTGCCAATAAACAAACAGGTAGGCCGTGGATTATTTAACACACATTGTTTTAGATGTAACATTAATTATTACCATTTTTCTTTGTGAAACAATGTAAATAAATAGTTTAAATATTAATGTTAGGGTGGGTTTTATCTTACGTACGTTAGTTAAAAAGTGCACGATGTTAGAGCTGTTGACAAAGTATTGTTTCATAAACTTAAATGACAGTCTGTTGAAGTTGTTGTTGCACGACTTTTTTTATTTTCTTAAAGCACATTTTGTTGTTTTTGCTCCAGGCCCGAATCAAACTCACATAGTCCGAAATAATGCTTTCACGAACCATTATGCCCAAAGGCTTCTGAAAATTAAATAAAACGGCGATGTATACTATCAATTAACTATTCAAGATATCAGTTGATAGCTTTCGTTATATCTTCGGTTATCAAAATTAATTTAAATACAAAAATCAACTTTCTGTTATACTACTAAGGGATTGCACAGGAACTCATAAAACTATTTAGTCCTGTGTTTAAATGTAAGTGTATAACTAAAAATAGATCGTTCCAATAAGCACTCTCGTATATTTCTACGAAAACTATTTAGATAATGAGACTGGAAAAACACTATTCAGTTACCTTGGAACCCAATTAGAAAGGTGGGAAATCTAATTATCTGACGTTGTAGGCTTCAAGCAGGTATTTTATTAGGGTGGTAATAATTACTTTACTGGATTGCTAGTCCACTTAAAGTAAATTAGTTCTTAGAAAGAGTCGATTAGCACTTTTCCTGTGAATTTTTTACACGAAATTATAATTAGGGAGTGAGGTCACCTTGTTATTTTGGTTGTAACTATATAGCTGAAAGGGATGGTGACCTTATTGAAAGTTATGTTGAAGGTTTTTCTGTTAATGATTCGTGGGTATAAATAATGCTTCTATTTGTAGCTGGGACTCATACGCTTGACTAGACAGATGCAAGTCCGAAATAGTTGCTGACCTATATCTTTTAGATGGAATGGAGTCATTTCATTAAGTCCAAGTGAGGTTTATACTCGTTTATTATTTATTATTTTTCGCGATGAGGGGTGATGAGACGCTTTGCCTCTCCCTTCCCCTCCGAGGCGTGCTCGCCCACGCGAGCTGCTGGCGTGGCTGAAGAAGCGGACATCTTGGTATGCCGAAAGGTAGCCCCGCGAAAGCATTCCCCATCCATTAAAAAAAAATGATGTGTTTAGACTGTTTATTCTACAGGGGCGTTTGAAAACCAGCGCTGTACCGAGACCTCGGCCTTTGTACAGCATCAGCTGAGACGTTTCCTATTGCTGCATTATTTTAGTTGTATTTAGATTTTTTTGGTTTCCTTGTAATTGTGCCAATAAAAGTTAAAAAATATATATTTTATGAGCAAATTGGTTTGAGTTTAATAGAACGCTCTCTTTTCGTGTTGAGTCTAGTAACTCTATTATAAACTCGTTTCTCACTAATTTGGTTCAACATTCCCTTTTTTACACTGTTTCTATTGGGCATTTTTTCCTATAGTCTAAATTGAATAAAGTACCATGTCTGTTTTTATTTATATTTTTTATTTATAAAGTACCTATATCAGTACTTACCGTGGCAAAGGAAAACCAAGAAAAATACTTAAGCAAACCCAATTTACATACCTATTCTCACTCGCAAACGAGCCGTGCAATATCCAAAAAAAACGCGACTCAAATTACAAAAATAAAAATAAATCTGAATCGCGGAGAGGAAAAATGTTTAAACCCTTTTGTAATATTCAACAAAGAGAAATGAAAGGATTCTAAAGCGATAATAAATTGAGCGTATAGTGGTGGCTGTATTTCCTTTAGTCTGTGATTAATTGTCAGGATTATGGCTGCATCTCAGTTCTAGTTGAACAATAAGTACTGATTCTACTTGGCTGCTTAAGCTAATTAATAGACAGCTAGTCTTGACTAACGAGACAGGGCATAAAAAGGAAACTTTATCTAGAACTCTCAAGCAACCTGATATTGTATTTGCTTGATATTTTATTTTATTATACGCGTTTTTAAGACATAAATACAAAAAGTTATTGAGGTCTCAGAGGAAGTTAAGATATTTTTTCCTTAACTTGTACCGGCCCACTGCTGGGATGAGGTCTCGCAAACGCTTGGTCATGGTCAAAATAAGTTTATTACACCAATTACTAATCATAACACGATTTGAAACTCTGTCAGTAGATACTACATAGTACCACCCTATGCTACATAGCACTATATAGACAGGTATACTACATAGTATTCCAGTCTTCCTTTAATAGTCTTCCTCTAATAAGTACCTGTAGCAGTGGCCTAAAGGACAAACACCCTTATCCAAAACAAAGATTATTCCTACCTTGTGACACACATTAGGCAGACACCACACGCTTTTAGGTTAATGGTTATCACGGCACGTTGCAGTCCTTACTTTGTACCCAGTTTGTACCTGCTTTTGTATCTTGTGTATACCTCTCGTTTATGGCCGTCATTGTTCGACACTATGACGATGGCTGATAGTTTCATAGAAGTTATTGGTTGTTAATCGTGTTATTTATACTATCTGCATTTATTAGTCTAGTGTATATTGAAAACTTTTTGACAAACAGAATGTATAGATGCAGCACCCCCTCTAAAATCTGAGAAAGACCCGTAAACGCAATCGTATATGATTTTGTTTAAGTAATATGTAAGTTTAGTGACATGTGCATTCACCTGCCAAGACTGAGGTCCCGGGTTTAATTCCTGGGTCGAGCGAAAATATGTTTCCTACTTTCAAACATGGCTCGGGTTTGAGATCACCATCCCGCATTTGGCAAGCGTGGTGATCATACCCAATCCTCCTCACTGTCCTGATATCTTCAATGAGATGAGGGGCTTTAGTTAGTTAAGTAGTGGAACATTACACGCTATAATACTAATATATTTCACAAGCTCGTTGGCACAGTGGTCGGACTAGCAGTTTTTCCAGTACTATATCTATAAGTGCGTTGAAGAAATTGCTTATAGAAAATTTATTACGGCAACTCTTTGGCATGGGAACGGGCGTCTTTACAGGTTTTATGTTGCTTGTGAAAGAGAAATGACCGTTTAATCTAGAGAGATAGGCCGTAGGGATTTTATATTACACGAAAGGCGAATTGATGAATGAAATAGATAGTTTAGTGTACAGCCCTATTCATAAAAAGTTATCCGGAGTATAACTATCTTAAGTATTACAGCCCCATGAGTAAAAAGTTATTCAAAGTATCTATTTAAGTATAATTACGACGTCCCATTGGTCCAGTGGTATGTGCACTCGCCTGCCAAGACAGAGGTTCCGGGTTCATTTCCCGGCTCGAGCGAAAACATGTTTTCTACTTATAAATATGGCTCGGGTTGAGTTCGACAGACAGAGACATTACAGATTAATATTACTTAAAGTATAATCATGACATTCCTTTCTTAAAAATGCTCTACATTAACAATATATTGTATATATTTAATTCTACTCCTAGAGTTCACCACTAGCCTACTCGAACATACTTACTTTTTTAAAATTCTACTGAAAAATTTACAATAAAGATTTATACTGAGTTTAACTATACCGAAGATCTATAGCGGTTTTATTACTAACTGCTAGTGTTTTTAGACTGTTGAATATTATACTTCCGACATGTTACGTGAAACAACTACTACTGACAATGTGGCTTCCGGAACGCGTTAGCATTCAGATAGAAATGCCACTATTGTTACATATCCGGTCGTAGACGTTGAAATACACATTACGGAATCAAAATACTGTCAAGATAAAGTACATCACTACATAGTATAAAACAAAGTCGCTTAACGATGTCTGTTTATCCCTATGTATGCTTCGATCTTTAAAACTACGCAAAGGATTTTGATGCGGTTTTTTTAAATAGATAAAAATTCTCGAAATTCCCACTGGAACGGATACAAGGCGGGTAAAACCGCGGGGTGCTGCTAGTATTATAATATGTAACTAATTGACGTTTTTTTCATACATGTCAAAATCACTCATTAGATTTCTACTAAGGAAGGAAGGAATTTGACGTTTTGTAAGTCCGAGCGTTAGCGTGTCTCACAGTTGGGCAAAGGCCTATCATTTCATCGACGATATCTGTACAGTAATTATTAACGGACGTGTAATTTATAATATGTTTTATGCTTTACTAGCAGCGCCCCGCGGTTTTACCCGCGTTGTGCCCGTTCCCGTGGGAATTTCGGGAATTTTTTTACATAAAAACCTTCCTCTTGAATCACTCTACTTATTACAAAAAACCGCATCAAAATCCGTTGCGTAATTTTAAAGATTTAAGCATACAGACAAACAGACGCGACTTTGTTTTATACTATGGAGTGATTCTCAAAATCCATCTATAAAAAATAAAAATGCTTAAGGAAACAATCATGTGAATATATATTTGTTGAGGCATTTCTTTTGTTTCGATGCTTAAAATTATGAAGTGCCAATGAAGCCTTAACTCCAAGGACCCTCGCCCACATAACGAACGCGCGTTTCGTAACCACGCGACTGCGTCGCTACGAAATTCGCCGTGGGCGAATGCCCTAAAATTGTGCAAATAAAACACTACCGCCTTCAGTCACGAAAGTTATCTCCTCAAAGAAACTTGGACAAAGGTTCACTCACATGTTTAACAAGGTATCAGAGTATAACAATATATTCAGCGAACGCCCTTGTATGTACGTGCTCCGAATGGCTGCTAACTTACCTTGATCTGTTATTAAATTTATTGGTTTAGAAGAATGGAACTGAGAAGAGGATTCGATCGAATTGCCCTTCGTAATTTATAAATCTACTAGTAGTGCCTCCCAGTTGTACCTGTTTTCAAGTAATTTGGGCATTAAATGTATCGCATGTTTTATTCTAATGTATATAGTAATATAACCTTAAATACTCTAAAGTTTTATGCAAGTTCTAGTTAGGTTATTGCGTAAAAGAGTAACCAACATACTTAACAACAAACATAATATACTTATATGCATCCTCACAGACTATCATATTTATATTATTGTGTGTTAAGGGTGTGTGTGTATGTTACGTTCCGACTTGAACACTAACAATGGCAATCGTAACATATGGTGAAAAAACTTTCTTAGAACTTACATACATTTATTAATCTTCTTTACGAGTATCATGTACTTAAGTTCGCAATTTAACTGCTTCTTTTCTTAAATTGTCAAAAATTATTTTACAATTATTGAAAAATATCGATATTTTCAATAACGTTCCTTATTTTTTATGTAGATTGAATAAGACTTCTATTTCTCCGAAGATTTTCCTGTTTAAATATTAATTTCAATAACAAATATTTCTTTTCTTTTCCAATTTATAAATAAAAGCTCTCAGATTTAATTTAATCCGAAAAGACAATTTCATTTTGCCCATTTTTGAATATATGAAGCGGAATTTGGTTCACTCAAAACCAACATAAATAATGCAAGTGCTGTCCATTATGTACTTTATCTGTGACTCGCTTCGTTTATCCGGAGTTAGAGATTATGGAAACGACAAAACATGTCACTGATTTTGGCCATGGAACGTAATCTTCACACTAGACTGTCCACTAACGGGGAACACCTACTACAGATTTTACGAGGCATAATAGTCGGTTTAAGCAAGTTAAACTATAAGAAAACTAGCAGCGCACCGCGGTTCGCGTGGTCGCAAACACACAGACAGACGCGGCCGGGGACTTTGTTTGATAATATAGTGATACTGTTTTTATGCTGTGTCGTACCTGCGGTGTTACCCGCGTTGTACCTGTTCCCGCGAAAAATCCGGAATAAAATATTTCTCATATATTATTCTGATGTATAACCTATATTACTGTAAAGTTTCATCCAAATCCGTCCAGTAGTTTTTTCGTAAAATCCTCACAATCGCATTTATAATTAGTAGGATTTATGCCGATTACCAGCGTACTGACAAATTGAGATATCGAATACTAGTTGACATATCCTGTAGCTCGCAGATTGCTGCAAACTATCATACACATAACACTGTATAATTAAGTGACAAAGCAGAACCATCGTAGGGTCTAAACAAACGCACAGGCGGCTAGAGCCTAGTCATCTAGGTAAAACAAACTTTGGATTGTTCGCGATCGGCCGCCCGGCGCTATCTATGTAGCTTATCTATACAAGCCACTAGGCCGCCTATGCGGTCGTAACCTAAAGCTTTTTAGAACCACTTCCATTCTATTTCATTAATATTATAACAAACTTACCTTATTTAAAGTACCACAGTTGTGCCAGTTATTGTAATCCTATTCAACCTTTGACGTACCTGAACAAATGTTAGCTTTACAGTACAGTCGTATCCAGTGGTGTTATATTCGTGTAAACGTCCGCGCTGATGAATGGTCAAATGGTCCCTAATTGAATATTAAACGCGACTGTCTGCGTTATAAGTGACAGGGGTTTAACGGGTCACGAAATGGCAACACCGAGCTAAGGATTAGGCTGTCAACACGAAAATAGCACGACTAACATGCTTTTAGCCGTTAGTAGGTTAAGAAAATATTCCTGTCGTGGTTTCAGATATTTTTATCTATTTTTGTCCAAGATTTGGACGTCTATGTCGGATTTTTAGTGTATGTTTTTATGAAGGGAACTGAATCATATTAAGCAGTTGTGGGGTTGGTCACAAAATAACTTAAAGTCAAATTCAAAACTATGTTTGCGGTTAAGGCGCAAAATACGTAACTCTTATAAATTAAAAAATGCTCTATAAAATAGCATTCTCTGAATGAGCCATTTTGATAATTGACCATGCACAGAAACCATCTTTTAAATGAATCCAAAACAAAACTCATTCCTTACTGCTCATTATTTTGATAAAACAAAATCTTCAACACAATATAAGTATCTTAAATTCCTACAAATTCTCTAATAGCCTAGAAAACCTAATATTATCTTCGTTCGAAGTACAACTTATATATGAAGTAAGCACGTTCAACCTTTTGAAGTTCCACAAACAAACAACAACAGCAAAAATAATTCACTTATTTAGACACCTACGTGTTTTATGAAATATAAAAACGACGAATATAATCTATATTAAATTATGTCTCTCGTAAAGAAATATGGTCCTCGCTCGTTACTTGGAGCTCATAAAACCACGGTGCATAAAAATAAGATGGAACCTAATGTAATCAGTTTTATATACTCGTAGTTCTTATCAAAATGAACTCTACTATATTAAAACGATGTTACTTGAAATCTATACTAATATTATAAAGCTGAAGAGTTTGTTTTGTTTGTTTGTTTGTTTGTTTGTTTGTTTGTTTAAACGCGCTAATCTCAGAAACTACTGAACCGATTTGAATAAGTATTTCACCGTTAGATAGTCTATTTATCGAGGAAGACATTTTATCCCGGATTTCCTACGGGAACGGGCACAACGCGGGTAAAACCGCGGGGCACTGCTAGTTATTTATAAGACTAATTCATTAAAATAGGTACTAAGTTAACTTGTTGCTCACATTTTAAAACGACACTTGCGTACATTAAACTATCACTATAATTATCTTCTTCATCGAGTGGATGGTCAACCTGACCAATCCTGGTGTCAGAGTTATTGAGCCGCCAAAGGCCTCTGACATGGCTCATGTAACGACTACTATCCTTAGAAAGTAACCGGGACTTACGGCATATCGTGCCCTCCAAAGCAAGGAATCGTCTTTTCGTTTTTCTTCTTTCTACTTTTCGGGCAATCAGGTGATCACGATATGAACACATTGTAAGCACTTATCTAAACGGGACTTAATCGCGAATAAAACACGAATATTAATCCGCTTAGCAACTAGAATATCCTTTAATAGATTTAAGTAATTAGTGGATAATGTAGTTGGATGTAAGATTGTAATATGTAACTGTTTTTTGTCCCCAATAAAATAATAAAATCGATCGAGTATCTATAGACAGTAACCCGAGTATACGGATAAGACAACATAATGAGGTATGTACTAAATGCCACACTCAGAGGTGTTCATTACATCCACACTAAATTAATTGATGTTATTTTTCATACAAAAGATGTCAAACGTCAAATGCTTACCTAGGGATTTTTTTTTATAACGCACAATTATAGAACATCAAACGGAGTTACATATTTTGTTTCTGATGATAAAATAAGATATCATTTATATTTCTATTGGCAGACTTCTTCGTATTTCACGTGCCAATAACAAATATCTACCCATACAAAGATTTCAGAGTGTAATTATTAGAACAAATAATTAATTAATTCATCTCATAACTGGAATTTTATTAAAGACCTTTCGGATATTTGCTTTTAATTATTTTCTTCGTAAGGTATTGTTATTAAAAGCTTTTGTTGTTTTTACCAATTATAGGGAGATTATTACAAGGGATTAATATTACATTATTTTTGAGAGTAAGAGCAGATTATGTTAATCCTAATGGCTCTTTTAATTAAGGCGTTTTCAGACGTCAGACTGCGAGACGTAGTAGTAAACAGTCTTTTGCGCGCATCGTAGTTCTTTTTTTTTATGTTCTTTATTTAATGTGAGGTGAGTGACGACTAAAAAGGCTAAAATTAAAAAAGCCCAAGCAGGCAATCTTTGATTCCTCAATATGTTATACAATAACATACCCGATTGAATTGAGCATTTATAGTCGATAGACAATTTAAAGGAAAAATTAAAGAATTTTCTAGTAATTGTTACATTATGTGAAAGATTAACCTAACGTAATAATCTTGTGATTTCATGGACAAATAGGAGCACAAAGATGACTGTACCACGTGACATGTCGAAATATCCGCCTGTGATTGATTGTTTCAATAATCCCTGGATTACTATTATTATGTTACTATCTGTGATGGTATGATCTCTGGGTCAATGTAAGCAACATTCGCGTCTATGGGCATCTGTGGCATTCTAATTCCATAGACATTTCGCATTAAATCACCGTCAAGAAAAGAGCAAAGGTAAATGACCTTTGAACAAGTATTTTATGACTTCAATACTCGTTCAAACAAACACAAACTACCAAGACAGATAAAGCAGATCTTACGAGCAATATTTAATTAGTACTAACATTTTGGGGGCAAAGTTCTTGTTTGTATACCTCAATGCCTTTAAGAGCCCAAATTAAACAATAAGACCCCTGACGCCACTAAAGCAATATGAAGCTTGTAAGGCGTAATTATTTACGTGTTCTGTTGAAGCTTAAGTTTATACGGTTTATATCTTTGGCGGTGTAATTAAGTACGAAATCTTGGTAAGATTGAGAGAATTGTTATTATACTGTGAGACCTTTGCTTTGATTTGGGTAATGTTATTTATAGGGACGTCGGAATACGAAAATTAGAAGTTATCGATTAGAGAGTAGAGTAAATAAATAAATAAATACATATGCCTGGACAAATTCACTCACGGTTAATTAGACCCAAAGTAAGCTCTAAGCTTGTGTTATGGAATCTAATTAACTGGTACTACTACATATACGTACATACACAAATATTTTATAAGAATATATACATAATTGACAACCAGACGTCGTCTGCCAACAATTATGCCTGCACATGTTGTTGACTCCGGGCGGGAATCGAACCCGCAACCCCCGACACAGTAAGCGCTCTCACTGCCACTGTGCCAACGGGCTTGTCATACATTATATTATTTGAAATATAAACTAGTGATTACTAACTCCAGCACTACATACAAACCACGGAAGAGCGAAACACTTGCTGCGAAAGCTTTTTTTTTTTCGTGATACAAATGGAGCTTCATTTATTAAATTATCTATTTGCATATTTATTTAATAAATTACCTATAAAATTACAAAAGAACGTGACATGTATTACTTGTCGGCCTTTGCCCTCCAAAGACTATTGAATTGAAATTCGAATCGATTTGAGATTGAAATCGATTTTGTAACGTGATATTGAACTATTATGTACACATTAATGTTAATATGTATTGATATTACGCTACAATACTACTGTTACAGCTACTGTTTTATAACAGAAAGTAGAGTCTAGCATTTGGCTTCCAAATCTCGCCCACCTATAATCCAGCCCGTAAAGCGTTGGCTCACAGATTAGTCTTGGTAACTTTGTTAAGCATTTTGGTCACCGAAGGTCTTTTAATCGGATAATTGTGAGTGGAAAGTTATACCGAGAATATCCTTCAGGATATCTGGTGTTAATCTTTATTGTCTTCTGAAGTTAAGGCTTAAGAATATCACTTGCTTATAAAGCTTGACTTTTAATGAGAAATAATGAAATTATTTTGTTTTGTCTTGGTAATGCTTTTTGGAATGGATTTCAATGGTTATACTTGAGTTTTTAAAGATTAAAATTAATATAAACACTTAAAAGGTTTTGAAATCTAAAAAATACGTAATTACCAACTTCCATTTTGAATTGAAACCACGTTTACGGATACACTTCGCTTTTATTTTACATTTTTATCTGACTTTGGGCTCCTTTGCAGAAATCGTAGTCACAGAACAATGAGTAGTAAACCAGTATATCAACTTTCAATTCGAATGCTTAAATACTGTGTATATTTTATTGAATAAATTCAAAGAATTACGAGTTTAGAGATTCATAGGGTTTGAAGTATAAAGTTACTTTAATGAAATCAAACAATAAATTATTAAACATTTGTTTATTAACCACTCTTATCCTAATAAGGACGCACACAGCTACCACTGAACCACTGCACTATATCTTCAAAAGTATAACTATCAGGCACTATTTCTGCATCACTAAACGGTTTCTGAGTAGTTCCCGCACCTCCAGATAACCCACCAGTGGGGTAACTATGAGAACTCGTTTGATATTTGAAATCTTGATCGAATTTCACTTGTCCACTTTCATTCCAGGTTAATCTTTGCAATGCATCTTTCCATGATACCACTACCGATGGATATCTATCCCCTTCTAGAGATCTGAAGAAGCACCTTAGTTTCAGAGGCTCTATTGCTTTCTCATTTCTTTGTATGGTAAAATCTTCTGTCTCACTCGACGCTACTCTTCCTTGGCAGAAATGAATGCAGAGAAATAATATGAATAATGTGTTCATCTTGTTAGGAGCAGAACGCTAATGAATCGAATATCGTGTTGCGAAGATAAAACAGGTTGAAAGGTCAATCCATGTTTGCATACGATAATGATTGTGTTATGTCTCAGTACAGAGATAATCAGGGAGTTTTTTATGTATTTTAAAACAGTGTTCGTTTGTATTCATTTTATCTTTAATTCAAAATACAGTAAGTACCATTATTAAAACGTTCTACGGTAGGTATGCTTTATGTACATATATTTTTAAGATTTTCCTAGTAACAACATTTTTAATATTGATATTCCACGGGAGGTCTCTATACTCAGTAGAACTATAACAAAGACAAAGGTTTTCTTAGTAAAGGTCCATACACATAAACATCGCGAAACGATGCCACGTCATAGCGCGATGCGAATGTCTTGTGTCGTGCTTTTAAATGTGTACGCGCCCTAAAGTTGTAAGATTAAGAATAAAAGTTATTCATATTACAAAGTCCGTCACTGACTTTTAAAATAAAATCTTATTAGAACATCTATACAATATTATAAAGAGATAAAATTTGTAAGTTTGTTTGTTTGTTTGTTTGTATGGAAGGTTATAGGTTATTTTTCATCCCGAAATTCCCACGGTAACGGGTACAACGCGGGTAAAACCGCGGGGCGCTGCTAGCGTATTATATTTTTAAGAACTATACACGTCAATAAACATTCCAAGGACTATAAATTAATTCAAGTTAGTCGGTGTTAACCACAAGATCAAAGTAAAAGCAATCCCTTTCAATATATCTTGAGCTTCTGGAAAGTTCCGATCGTGACTTACAACATTTCGCCTCATAAAGCATTAGGCGGGCTAAGTTCAAGGATCAAAGGAAGTCGCCAAATTCGGGAAAATAGTTTCAATTAGGTATGCCCGTGGAATGGTAAAACATGCGAATAGGAGAAGAAACATGCTAAATATATTATGTTAGACTTTGATGGGAAAATAGGTAAATAAAAGACGACCGTCCGTTATAAAAGTTATAATTCGAATGAGTGACACGATGTCATGACAGACAACCGCTACAGACTGACCGACTTTGAGTGAACATCGTTCGAATAAAAGAATGATAAAATCCTACTAATATTATAAATGCGAAAGTTTGTGAGGATGGATGTATGTATGAATGGATGTATGGATGTATGTTTGTTGCTCTTTCACGCAAAAACTACAAAACGGATTTGGATGAAACTTTACAGTAATATAGGTTATACATCAGAACAATACATGGAATACAATTTATCCTGAAATTCCCGCTGGAACGGGTACAATGCGGGTGAAACCGCGGGGTGCGACTCGTTATATATAAATACTTATAGTAATCAAAGGAAATTCCAATCGGTACGCAATGTCTCCATGTTCCAATTTATCGGAACAGAACTAACAAATAAACTAAGAAGACGGAAAGAAAATAATATTTTATCTTATTTTCCCTACATTTGTTCGCATTCATTCATTTATCGGAAATCTATTCATGATAACACTAGTGGAGTAACTGAGTTACGTTTCGCGTTTGTCCGTTCAATATGATTTTTGTTTGTTCGACTCCATGGGACCTTTGTTTAATTGTGCTTTCAGAATTGAATTAATCCTCTTTGTTACTGACAATATGTAGCGCTCGTGGCGTAGTGTGACCAAGCGATGTCAGTTCATTGCGATTGGTAAGCAACGTGCGGCTCGCCCCCTACTTGGATGAGTGGCCGATGGTGATATTTCTATCTGAGCACTACCGTGCTTCGGAGGGCACGTAAAGCATTCGGTCCCGGTTGTTTCAATCGTTAGACCATGTCGGAGGTCTTTAGGCGGTCTAAAAACTCCGACACCGGGGTTGGCCACTAACCCACTCGAACTTACTTACATTAATCTACCATTAAATTAAAATAACCCTAGTTACCTTCAAAGCAAAGTCTAGGATATAATTGGCAGGATGAATCCTATCAAACCACCGAATTCTACGAACAGACACTAATATTAACCATCCAGATATCTTGGGCCTAATGTTTCCTAACCACTACCTAATAACAATAATCTTAATATGTTTAATAGAAGCCGTCTAGACTAAACCTGCACAAACAACCTCATAAACAAACCCAAAATATATTTAAATAGTTTAAAACGACAATACAAATCCAATTAAGTTAACACAAACTACGTGTTCTCACTAGTCTCGGTTCCGCTGGCAATTTCAACAAATTGTTTATTTTGCTTCACTCTTTTGAATAGGAATCTTCAAATTAGTTTGTCTGCTACAGAATTATGTTAATTTGTTTATTATTTTTGGTATGAAACTTCAACTAATTAAAATTCATTACGCAGTTCGCTACTAAGGTAACTTACAACAATATTGTCTGAATTATAATAACAGTGCTACATAGATTTGTGTTTATTATACTGTACTCTTATTATCATAATACAATTTTGACCGCCCTATGAAAATTATTTTGGTGATACTGACAGTATAAAACATTTATTTAATATATTCAATCAGATTTTTATTTGAGCCATAAGTAAATGCGTCGTTTGTCAATTTATTTATTGGACATTAAATTAACTTTTACGTTTCTAAAATTTTCAAAATCCATGAAATAGCAGCATTTTGCCACGTTAAAGGAAATAACAACCGCGTCGCCGGAAGTGCTCTAGGACAAATGAAAAGGTTGAATATAAATATATTTTTGAGTATTGGATAAACGATGGAAATATTTGGACTAATTTAAGGTATACAAAATAAACATGAATGTATTAGTTATAATTTTTCCAGAAAAATAAAAAAATACTTTATTGAACAGGCTGTTCAATACTGTTCATAATTTAAACAAAACAAATTCAAATGTAAACAACGCAGAACCCAACAATTAACTATAGACAAATTAGAGTAATTCCGAAGAAACATTCAGATACAAAGCAGACCTCATTCCCGTGTGAACGAACCTTATTTTCTGGATAATAAGTTTTGATAATGACGTAAGAATAAGAAGAACAGCGGCGGTTGATCTTTTGTCTTGTTCAAGACATTCGCAGAACTCTGTAATAAAATGTCGTTGGCAAAATTAAGCAATTTCTTTGAGAGAATTTCCCTAATAACTTGATATACTTACATACTCTTACAGCACCCAATAAACAACTGTTGGTAATTGAATGTATGTATTGTATATGCATTACTCTTCAATCATGGCTCGGGTTTGAGATCATCAACCCGTAGTAAGCAAGAGTGATGATTATGTAACTGATATATTTTAATGCCCAGCAATGGGGCATTGCAGGCTTACAAAACTTTACTTACTTTTATTTTATGAGATGAATTTCATTTCAATAAATGTAATTTTTAAAGAACGCACAAACCATAATTCGAACCAAACACGTTTAATTAACTATCTAACAGAAACTAAACGTTAGTTTTCATGCAGAAATTCGAACAGAACATTCGCATTAGATTCAATATTAATTTCTAAGTGAATTGGTAGAGAGCGGTTATCTTCGATGTCTGAAACTCTGTCTGGGATTCTCCGGATGGTATCCGGACGGAGCAAGTCCGGGTCCAGCGAAGCGGCGCCAATTTCCGGACACTGGCACACTTTAACTAACGATCACCCTTTCGCTAACTGGAAGTGTATTTCTAATTTATAATTATTGGTTTGCGGACTTTTTTTGACCGGGAATGCTTTTTGCTTCGGTGAACTTTGCGGGTCGAAATGCTTTTGCTTATTTTTAAACACTTTTAAGAGTAAATTAGTTAGTTCGAGTAGGTTAGTGGGCAACCCTGGTGTCGGAGTAACGTGATGTCTTGATGCAAGATGTAGGAAGATGGACGTGTGTGAAATAAATAACTATTTTGATTTCAATATATTAATTTTCATTTCCATTTAAATATCTATAAGTATTAACTATTCAGTAAGATGGTTCGATCAGGTTGTTGACAGACCCTGGTGCCGGAGTTTTTAGACCGCCTACAGGCCTCCGACATAGTCTAACTATTGGAACAACCGTGACCGACTGCTTAACGTGGCCTCCGACTAAAATTCAATAAAAAATTTATATACTTAGGGTGCTTTCAAATTATGCGTTTCGTGTCGGACCGCTGCGGTGCCGAAGCCGTGCGTTTGTCGTATTGTGAACGTACGATCGTGTGTTTTCAATTTCATACAAATCGAGCAGTGCGGCAACAGTGCGTACTAAAATTATTTCGCGGTACCGACGCCGCACTGTTGCCGCACTGCTCGATTTGTATGAAAACACCCTTAACATCCTATTAACTAGTTGATTAAATTGATGCAATGTTTTCTTAATAAAACAGTCGTCATCATACCTACAATTCACAAACATTAACAAATTGAATTACATTTATATCCGATTCGTGTTTCTATTAAGGTAAAATATTGGAGATTAGCTCCACTATGAAGACTTATTACGGATTTAATCAAATATATTAGAGTGTTTGTTCACAAATTACCTTTTAGTGCTCTTTGTTTGCTTGTTTTATTTATGTTACGTAATTTGTTTAATTTTTTATTGCAAACTTATTTATTTCGATTACCTATACAAAAATATTGAAGCTGAAAAGTATGACTTTTATTTGGACGTGTTAATCAGGAGCTACCAATCCGATTTGAATAATATATTTTTCTAATGATAGCCACATTCTACGGGAAGATTTTGGGTATTTTTCATCCCGAAATTCCCACGGGAACGCGAGTAAAACCGCAAGGCGCTGAAAGTTTATGTATAACTATTATATTACTACGAGATTTTCTGCGGCATAAGAGTTTGTTTATTCAATTAGAAACTCTAAGGCCCTTCTCCCATTACGATACGCCCGCGCGACTCTAGTCTCGGAGACTAGTCGCCGCGAAGTTTCTCACATACATTTATATGGAGACTCTCACACTACGATACTGGTATTATACGCGTTCGCGACTAGTGTAGCGATACCCGCCGTGTTGGTCGCTTGTGCGTCGCGTCTCGCGCGTTTCGATGTAACAAGATGCAAGTAGGTCTCTTTAGACATTCGGTAGAAAGATAAAAATTTCTTATCATCATGTTGTAGTTCTTGTGCGGCTACAAAAACTCTACAATTTATGTTTCTTTCAATATATGGATGAATCCAGTATTTTCTACTCTTGCGTTGACGTCTTCTATTTCTATAAAACAGAAAAACTGCAAGAGCTTCTTCGTCACTGGAGTCGCTCGACATAACGTCCGTCTACAAAAAACAAGTTTGCACAAAAATGATAATTTAGTAATTTTTCAGTAGCATAATATGCGAGCATCGCGTAGCGAACATGTATCTAACTAGTATTATACTCGAGTATCGTACCCTACAAGTATCGTAATGGGAGAAGGGGCTTAGTTTACAGGAACCGTGGTTACAGAAGGCTCTTCTGACCACAATGACCAACGGTTCTTGTAAAGGGGTCGAAGCGTCAGATAAAAAAGTAAAATAGAAGCGAAGTGTATCCGTAAACGTAGTTTTAATTAAAAATGAGTAGTTTTCGCTTAAACTTAAGAAATACTTAGATTGATTACCTATCTACGTACAATTCTTGTTGCTACGGAGAGGCTCTCAGTCACATCACTTGACTTTATCGTCAGACCTTTTCAGATACCTTTAACCGGTCTAAAAATATCTTTACCAGGGTTGAACTACTTGAACATACTTCTTACGAAAGAAGTGAATAAAACATCTGCAAATCACTACATAGTATAAAACAAAGTCGCTATTTTTGTCTGTTTGTTTGTCTGTATGCTTAAATCTTTAAAATTACGCAACGGATTTTGATGCGGTTTTTTGTAATAGGTAGAGTGATTCAAGAGGAAGGTTTTTATGTATAAAAATTACCGATATTCCCACGGGAACGGGCACAACGCGGGTAAAACCGCGGGGCGCTGCTAGTTATGAATAAATCTTAGATGTGAAGATGTCTAAGTTATAAATACCAATACAGCAGATAAAACGACAACGTGAAGGAAAATATAAAGACATTAATAAACATCAGTAAGTAAACAATTTATTGCATTGTTTGTTTCATCTTAATAGCTGACAGTTACTTAGGATGTTATCTTGTAGATTATCTTTTTATGGTTATTATTTAAACTGATATTTCATTCGCTATCTACTAGAAATTTGAATTGAAAAGACTATACCTTCTTGTAGGCGATAATAGATAAGTTCCTAGATTCGTTGTAGTGGACTTCACTACATAGTATAAAACAAAGTCGCTATTTTTGTCTGTTTGTTTGTCTGTATGCTTAAATCTTTAAAATAACGCAACGGATCTGATGCGGTTTTTTCTAATAGGTAGAGTGATTCAAGAGGAAGGTTTTTATGTATAAAAATTCCCAATATTCCCATGGGAACGGGCACAACGCGGGTAAAACCGCGGGGCGCTGCTAGTTATGTATATAATGTGGTTGCCGATTACATTTAGATAAAATGAATTTTGTTTGGTTTTGGTTGTTTCAATGGGAAGACCATGTTGCAGGTTAATATGTGGTCTAAATACTCCGACACTAAGGCAATCCTTAGCTTCCAATATGAGTTACCAATTGAAACAACCGGGGAAACAATATTGTATGTGCCCTCGAAAGCACGGTATAGCTCAGATAGAAATTATATCACTATCAGCCACCTATCCAAGTAGGGGTCGAGCTGCACGTGGCTTAATGATCGTAACGAGCTAACGTCGCTTAGTCAACCTACGCCTCGAACGGTACTAACTTAATTACTAAGCTACTGGAACGTATTTACTAACCATGTACTATTATAATAATGTAACTTAATGAAGCGACGTAGAGTGGCAGATAAAAGCCAAACTATCATAGAGCAATTTCAAGAGTAAAATTACAAAACTGAATACAGGTTTAAGGGTTAGTAATTGGAATACTTGATACAGTAACTTGACTGTCAGTAATTTGTTAACTTATCGACTTAACTTGCCTAATGAAAATTGCTTTTGATAACATCTTATGACGGGATGAATAGATGAAGTTTAACTAAATACCGGTGGAGTTATTGGTTAGTGGTTGCGCGGATGCTAATTAATGGAAAGTTTTGTATTGAATATTTTGTTAAAGTTAAATTGATGCAGTATAGCGATAGAATAAAATAAAATGGCGTAAAATTATATATTTAGTAAACATATTTAAGAGTTTATGTTCTTTTGTCATGTCAGACTTTTAAAATGACTAATTAATCCTGGTGGTTTCTAGACCAACCCACAACGGACCTTTATGTCCTTAAGGATTCTTTGGGCCTCTGCCCACTACACCAAACCAGTTTCTCTAAGACTGATGTCTACAATATACGTTGTATCGTCATTCTTTTGGTCTTCTGTGACATATCTCATTTCCACTCTTAAAAGGTCGATCCCTTCCTTTTTTATGCCGGTCCTCTAAGTTAAGCATTAGACGTTATTGTAAACCTTTCTTTGTCTACTGTCCTCAGGTTGTACATGCGTCAGGTACTCGTCGACGTACGGCAAGGAGCGCGGCACGTTCAGCAGCCCCGAGTACCCGCGTCCCTACCCGCCGCGGCTCGACTGCCTGCTCTACACCTTCCTCGCGCAGCCGCACCAGATCGTCGAGCTCGTCTTCACCGACTTCGACATTTATAAGGGACATCCTGAGTGAGTACTAGAACTTTACAAAGCATGACTGTACCAATGTGTTAGCTATTTAAGACTGTAGATTATTTCTTAGGTCAATCATACACAAAACGTTCAAGGAGCTATAGTTTCCTGACAATTGTGTTGACTCCAAACTAAAAATTACAGATCTACCATTCCAGCAGTTCTTTAGGCATTAATTTCGATTTTAACACCCGCGACCGGCGACTGTGCCAAAGTCAAAGCAAGTGACAACACTGCGGTAGCGAGCGACTAAAGACTCCATAGTGTGTGCCGAATCAAACACTTACCCACAGTATAAAATCTTCTCAATGTTTTTATGGAATCCGTCGACAGGAATAAAATTTGTTATCCAATACTCAAAAACTTAACTAATATTACGATTAATCACTCTTTCAAAGTTTTCATAGCAATTTTATTTGATAATGGAAGAGTTTTGAGTCGAAACAAATAATAACAAACTTGTAAACATTGACAAAAGTATTCTTTGTCCAAACTTATTTAGCGACATGCTCTCATTTTGCTTTTGATGATCCCGAATAAAGGAGAATTGTTATCGCGAAGGACATGTTGAAGAAAAATAGGGATAAAATACTACCAAATAAAATAGCAGATTTAAGTCTTTTCCCAAATATTGTTTTGCCATAGGTAGATTGAACAGTTCAGCTTGCAAACGCTCTTTCATATAGAGATAGATTAACTACAAACATCGCGAAAACTATTTAAAGTTGCAAAATTGCTGCAAATATTGAAACGTTTCAATTAAGTGACATGGATTATTAAAAGTTTTATCGAGTTGTAATGTTACTTTAACGGGATCTAGGAACCAAATAGAATTTTAAAAGCTTTTCACGTTTTTGATCGGCGATTCGATTGAGCACTTAAATCCGTTTGGAGAGATTTTGTTTCTTTCATTCGCTATTTAAACGTATCATTGATTTATACTTAGTTCAAAATAGGTTTTAACATTGCATTAGAAAGAGATTGTGATACCTGAGTTAGATATGATAAAGCTATAATACGACATTACTACTAATATCATCATTATTATTATGTGAAACTATAAATCAATCTCGTATTCTTGCACTTGATATGGGACACTGCAGTCTGCAGCCAACAGTACCAACATCAGACAAACATAGTAAAACATAGTATAGTGTTCCCTGCAGTCTGCAACTGCAATATGCTTTCATGTCTTTCTTTCACCTTCAGGATAAATCGTCTGTCCATTGTTTTGCTGCCCAACTCTTTATGAAAAGGAGTTATCAGGACTGAAATAAAAAGACAGATACATATAGACATTTCAATCGATTTATTGCCTTCCAAACCTGAGACATTATTCAAAGCAAATAAAGGTATTATATCCATTCCAAGTGCAACTACGATTCTTCTCAATTTAACTTTTATTGGTTTTCCTCAGTCCACAGAGTTGGCTGCAAAACTTTACGTAGTCGATGTAAGTGTCGCCTTCTTTTTGTATAATTGGGGCGTCGTTTAGTGCGTAATCGGCCTCTTTTTCAGTGAAACGATCGCCCCATGTCATGAGGTCGTGGCGAATCCTGGGGAAAAAGGAAGTTTTAGTTTTTGGCGGCCATATAAAATGCAGCGAAGGTGACTTGGCTTTTTTTTAAAGAACATTGATCATTAGCTATATATTTCGAAAGCTAATGTTTTAAAATTTGAAGTTCTTTTTTTAAACTTGCGTCTATTAAACTTGTTTGGTGCGAAAATACACGTAGATGGTCTGAAACTAGAAATCGCAGAGATAATGTCAGCGTAAATGCCAATTTAGACCGAGCTAGCTACACTTGCGAACGTTCGAGGCAAACCAATGCATACGAGGCTAACCTCAAATGTGTTAGGATAGGAGAGCTTAGGAAGAGCATTAAAAACTTATTCGTTTAGACATTCACGATGGAACGGTTGTTGCTTTTTAATATTTACGTTCATAATATATTGAATTGAGTTGAATTTGAAAAAGTTAATATGTCTTTTCGAGTCACTCATTCACAAAATGCACTAACCATTTGTCAAGCAAGCGGTCACCTATCCATGAAGTGACCGACATGGAAGTTGCTTAACAAATACAACCAATTTCTTAGTACAATTTTATCCCAAACGTAGTCATTATAATAATCATATCTATACTGATATTATAAGGAGGTAAAATTTGTAAGTTTTGTTTGTTTGTGTCATCGAGCTAATGTCTCAAATTAAAAGTCCGATTTCCACAATTATTTTTGTTATAAATAGCCACATTCAGCAGAAAGGTTATAGGCTATTTATAATCCAAAAATTCCCACGGGAACGGGCACAGCGCGAGTAAAACCGCTGGGCGCTGCTAGTCAAAAATAAAAGCCGGCGACCAAATAATTATTCTTACTGAAACATAAACAAAAGATTTCTTCAGTAACCACAAAACATTTTGTGAAACATAAAACTAAAGGCGATGATAAACGAGCCCACAGGAGGTAGTAAAAATGAAGAATAACCAAAAGTTAGCAAATATTTGTCTTGTAAAAACAATGATTAATTGACTGAGTTGTTGTTAAAATGTTTTTATGAAACTTTGCTATTCTGATGTTTATTGTTTACTAAACTTAGCTTGCAATTTCAAATTCATAAACTTTGGAATGTCAAATAGTATTTATGTGTTTATCTAAAAATCATGATATCGTAAGTTGACTTTTGATCTTTCGTAACAACTTGTTTGACTCACACAGAAGTGCCTTTAAGACCATATTACCAAATGCAATGACTGTATGCTATGGGTTTAATGTTTGAAATAATTTTTGATTTAATGACCTATATTTATTTATTTCCTCTCCTAATTCCTCCAAAAAAAACAATTAAAAACGCTACATGCTCCAAAATTTTGATATATAGGGCCTTAGTAATAAACGCGGTGTAAATGTTATACTGTGTTTTGTCTCTTTTGCTCTTCGGAAAATTGCGTACGTCAGAAAGTATACAAAACCATTTCATCGCTAAACTGTTCTTAATACGCGTTTATTAATATGGCCCATATAGTTTCTGTTTGGATGTTGACTTAACCAAGTTTTCCATGAAAATTATCTTCAAGTTATTCCCGAAAATTTGCAAAACAAGGACCGCCTACCATCAGTCTTATTATCGAACGAAACCCTTCAGGAAACAAAACATCATTCGATACACAACACTTGACGAATACTAATCAAATGTAAGGCCAATATTATTCGGAAAGTCAATTTATCATCGTTAACGACTTGGACATGACTCGATATTTTAAGTCAACGTGATCTTTGAATTGATGATGTTAATCAGTCAAATGTAAAGTTTGATCAGTTTATTCTGTTTTGTTTAAGGGTAGGAACGCACAGGAAGCTTACTTGACGCCTAGAGCCTAGAGAAATACTAGGCGACAAACGCGCAGTGCGGCCGGTCGAACATTGACGAACGTTGCTTACCTAGATGCAAGCCAGGGCTACCCTGCCTGTGCGTTCGTAGCCTAAAGGTTTCGTGAAAATGAAGGTTTTTACTTCATGACTTCATAGAGGTTTATTGTCAATTTGTTTACTTTTTCTCATCATTGCTAAGCTTTTTCTTTTAGAGTCAATTGATTTTGTTGTTTGTTCGCAATATAGACTTGGTTTGATCGAGATTTGTCCTTAGCTATAATTCTAAAAGTAAGAAGTTAGCCTGGAATGCCTGGAATGCCTGCTGCTTCAAATGCTTGTTAGCTCATTAAGATCAATACAGTGAGGATAACAAACAATTAAACTCGGTATACTATTAAACTCTAAATTTTGCTCGTAACAAATAATTTTATGTTTCTACATTCTAGTGTAAACGTATTTCCAATTTCATGAATAAATAGATGAAATGAAATATCTTCGATACTAAACCAATTAAAATACCTTTCATTCAGATTAAACAATTAACGTTCGAGGTAAACTTAAATTAAATAGACAATGATAGCGTTTTGTTAATTTCCATTCTATTAATAATTTACATTTCTAATCGAAATGACTGAGTATATAATAGCCTATAGTATATAGTAGTAGGCCTATAGGCCTATAGGCTTACTATAAGCTTGCGAAGATACACTGTTATACTTTAGGCCTAAAAGGTCTAATATAGGCCTGAAAAGATTAAAGAGTTCAGTCCTCCGGACTTTTCCGTCCATCATAAACACACGAAAGACTAAAAATTAAAGCACCTATTTGGAGACTTTTGTCCTCTGCGGTCTATAGTATTATAGTAACTTGTCTGTGCAAACTCTATCTCAATAATAAATATTGTAGAGAGCCAATAGTTTTGGTTATAACGACAGCTAGAATAATTGATTTGTGCGGTTCACTATTTATTGACACAGTAGGTATTTATGAATCTTTGTTGCCAAATATTAGTACCACAAAGTTTTTCTCTCTTTGAATAGTGAAACCAACATATAAAATATACATTTGAAAGTGTTCCATAAAATTACTTGCAAAAAGAAAAACAAATTAAACCAAAATAGATAGTTCACTCGATTGAATGCTACAAAGTTAACAAACAAACTAACTACATAACAAACTGGTATGCTTTGTGTGTCATTTCCCATTCATTTTCACTCGACTCTAGATAATACTAGCAGCGCTCCGAGGTTTTACCCGCATTGTATCCATCCCTGCGGAAATTTCGGGATAAAATGTATCCCATGTGGTATTCTGATGTATAACCTACATTACAGTAAAGTTTCATCCATATCCGTTTAGCAGTTTTTGCGTGAAAGAGTAACATTAATACACCAATCCATCCTCACAAGCATTCGCATTTATATATAGTAGGATATGATTTAAACATAAATTGTACGTAAAATGATTACGACCTTCATTTGAATGCTTGGTGTTCAAAGCTTCTAGTTGATTGATCGGTTTAAGTAAAGCAAATGAATTCAATTTACAATTTGGAACGCAAACTGCCATCTAAATCACTAACAAATTATACCATAAAACGTTTGAATCAACTATCGAAATACTCCTACTAATTAGCAATCTACTTTATTATTCAATCTAATGTAACATTAATGTTAAATCTGAATTTTGGAAAGCACCCAAAGTTGTGATTCATGAAAATATATTACGTACGTTAATAATTTATTTGCTAAGGTCCGCTAGCTATCTTGATGTTCGGTCAAACGGCAATCTGATTTACTTTGAGACTAAATACCTAGAATCTAGATGGCTTGATTTCACGAGTGATATGTCTTTTCATGTAAGTACCTCTGAAGTCTGCTTTCGTTGAAATATATTCTCTTTAGAAAGCTTTGGCGAGTATTCATATAAAGATTTTAGATGTGACACCGAATTATATACTTTGAGAGAGATTTTTTTCTATTACATAAACATTATTTATGTATTAGTTAGTGATTACTTAAGGCTTCAAACTTTTACAACATACTTGTTTGCCTTTTAAAGTGCCGTTCGACCCATTTCTTGGTGCCTTTCCGACCCACATATAATAGACAAACAGCGTATCGTATGTTAAATTTTAAAGCTATACTTGCATCCAGGAAACGCGTACAATATCAACGACCGCTTAACTAATTAGTTCAAATGTATCATACATTACCTATTCAAAATTTTCAATTACACCTCAAGTGAAACTTGTAAATTACGAGCTTCAATACTCGCGGGGGATTACGTAAGTTACCCCATTGTAGTAGTTTGTGAGCCATTAATCGCAACTTACACACGTTAGAGCTTGAATTAACAAGGAATTGGGGCGCAGTGGGAAATATACCGCGAAAATTCTTGGGGGTTCTGAGAACTTTGCCCCCAGACTAATGACGTGTGTGAGAGAGACTGTTTCTTAAAGGATAAGCAGTAATGGCTTAGATAATGGTACTGCTGTCAATCACATTTAATCGAACGCATGTATGCAACTTTCCTTACGAAATCGAACGGTATGTATGTAACTTTCCTTAGTCAGACACTGCCTTAATGAGAGACGTCAAATGATTCCTTAGACATTAATGAGTGATTTTTGACATGTAATTTATGAAAAAACAGTTGAGTTAAACATGTTTTCCTTAAATTGATGTCTCTAGTATAGAAGTAGGTCTCTTTTTAACCGGTACAGCAGGTATTAGTTAAGGGGTGTAATAAGTTCGACGTTGATATCTGTGTATTAGTTTGTGTCTGTCGGTGCCTAGGTACATAGCTCTCGAACGAACGAAACGATTTCAATGCGGTGTTTAATTTTGAAAAACAGTTGCATTTCAATGCGGTGTTTAATTTTGAAAAACAGTTGCTTTTGCGCCGGTTTTTAGCTTTGTTTGATAGAAATCGATCTAGCCGTTTTTCCGTAGGGGATTTTCGAACTTTTCTCGTTATTTAAGCTTAGTTATTCACCTTCGTCTGTTTCTTTTAATAGAAAACAAAAGACGGCTTACGCGCTTAATGATCACTACTGCATCCCGTTCATTTGCAAACGATAAGAACTCCTAAATTGGGAAATCCAAAAGTGTATTCTAAGTTTAAACCCACTTCGAATGTTCAAGTGAACATAACTTAACAGTGGCTAACTGCCAATGCTGCAGATTATATTTCCTATCGAATGCCAAACATTCTCGTGCATTTTTCTTTCACTATCGAGAAAACCTTTGATATACGACTATTTTGTTTCAACCAATCAACATTACCTACAGTACTAAATCAAGTGGCATACCTTTCTTCGGATATAAAGCCGGTATTATCTTTATCCCATCTCGATAGAGCTGCAACCAACGTGTCTTCAGAGTCCAGTTCAAGTGTCTTATAGCCGAGTAGGTTCACGAAACCGTCGAAATCGAGTGGGTTTGGGGCCTGAAAAAGTACAGAATAAGACCGCTTTTTCACTAATAATAGATATATAATTACGTTAACTTTGTCACTTTAAAGAACTAGTATATTATTAGTAGGTCTAGGATGTTCGTTTTAATTAAAATTACATTTCGTCGTAATGTTCTGTTTAATTTTAACCGCCTTATGTTAGCATACCTATGAGTATTTAAATTGCCTACAGTTAAGGTGCGCATTGTTAGACTAGAAATTGCAATGGTTTTTTTTAAATTTATTTATATCGGTCATTTTTCTAGGTAACTATTTTTAAGTCTAGCCTTAGTCTAAAATCTAAGTCACCTGTAGCCCTAAATCTATTATAAAATATTATTGATTACTAATAACAATATAAAAATATTATAAACAACCATAAATAAATTATACGGCATTGCTCAATATACAATACAGATTTTAATATTAATAAAAGTGTGTCGTAATTTTTAAACATTTTCCGGGATCGAGATAAAATAAGAGCTAATTCCTTTTCCTTATTAAACATCAACAGTTTACGGATACCATAAAGTGGTTTTATCTTCCTTTTTCTCTGTTAAAGAACTGAATTTTAAGATCACGTTTATTGGATTCTAAAATCGAAACATTTTTTTCATTAAAACTTGTTTAATCAAGATTTTAGTGTTTTTTTAAAGGGGGAGTGTGAAATATAACCACAACGAAGAAGAACGAAGTAGTTACTACTAACATTTCTCTTTTTCTTGACTAACAGTCTATGGACTAATTTTTGTTACCTACATGTAAGGCATGGATGAAAAGGCATAAACCTATGAAGTTGCCAAATATCTAAGCAAAGAAAACACTAGAAACTACGTTACGGTTACGGACGGGTTATGGGAACAAGTTTTCTTAAGAATTGCATGTCAGTTTTAAGACTAAAGTTGTAATGAAATTTTATGTCCAAGACACTTATAAATATAAGTAAGCAAGTAAATAAGTATTAGCCTGTAATTTCCAGCTGCTGGTCAAAGACCTCTTATCTCACTGAAGATATCAGTAAAGTGAGGAGGATTAGGCGTAATTACCAAGCTTGCTAATGCGGGTAGGCGATTTCAAAATATAAAGCATGTTCGAAAAGTAGGAAACATTTTTTTTCTCGACCCGGGAATTGAACCTGAGACCTCAGTCTTGGCAGGCGAGTGCACACACAACTAGACCACCAGGCGATGTATACATGTTGTTGAATAACGTAGGCTCATTTCATATAATCTACTGAGTTAAGTTTAACATTGTTTAGCCGACTGGCAAGTAGTTCACTGACTCCTTTGTTAACACACAGTTCATTAACTAATGTCTCACAGACTGATGATTTGTAAAACACCTTGTGTGAACATTGCTGATCGAGACGAAATACAGAATGATTGACTCGTTTGAAGTCTAACAGGTGAATGTGTTAACCTTAACGAAGAAAATTAATGTTTGGAAAATCTTATACTGAGAACTTTTATATGAAATCTGATTTGCGAATGTTAAAACAGACATTTTTCACAGAAATGTAGAGTTTGAAAGAGAAGTATGTACTTAAATAAGCTGATGATAAGATTAGTTTCTAGAAGCAATTTTGTGAAGAGGTTCTAGATAGACATTTGATGAAATCAAAGTAATTAGTTCGGGCGGAGGGAGACTAGATTCTTGTAATACAGATATAATCTATCTCTTTTCATTTCACAATTTAGCTTTGAAATTGTGTTTTTTATAGCTCCTATCATAATTCATAAGCTAGGTTAATGTGTCTGTCCTAAATCTATCAATTTCTGTCCATGAAGTTCCTATATACAAAACCTTAACACCTATTTGTTAAAGTTTTGACCTGAGTATTCTATCAATATATTAGACTACTCAATTAATCAACCGTATGACGCACCACAATTGCTCTTCCAATCATACGTAACCCTATTCACGCCAACACAGAACTAAAATATTAACAAAGCCTCCAGTATCAATACTGTAGCTGTAAATTTGAAGTCATAAATAATTCATATCTATTACAATATAGGTTCTCGTACGACTGTCAACTAACATCGATGCCAGCTGGCTAATTGGCAATGCAATGGCAATTTATGGGTTAACTTGTGCATATTGGTCAAGCCACCTCATGTGAACAGTTTGTGAGGGTTTCTGTTCGTACCGGGCGGTGGTTGACCTGTTTTTCCTTTAAAGTTGTTCTTACTGACCAGTGTAAGTTATACTGAGCATAATTTGTGTAGTGATGTGTATTTCGTAATTTTGTAGAAGATCTTAGATGATTAAGACAATCCATTTGCATCAAAATTGATATAATTGGAAATAATTTAACAGTAAGCATAAGAGTCAACAATATGTGCCCACAAAGTTGTTGGCACATCACTCTGGCTGTCAATTATATATGCATTTTAAGTATTTATATAAGTAATAGGAACAGTTGCTTAAATTTATTAAACAAGCTTAGAGCTTAGTATGGATCTAATAAAACTGTTAACTGTTGTCGGTATCTGTAGTCGTTGTCCTGTAAGGTGTAAAAAGTTATTTAGGGGTGCGTCCCTATTTGCACTGCGTATAAGTTTGCTAGCAGTAGGCAAGCGGCGAAAAGAACCATAAAATAAACCAACCACAAACTACGTTATAATAAAAACTAGAACATTTAACGTACTTTGACAATCTTATGACGTACCTCAGCCAACATATTCCTTACAGCTTGTTCTTCCACCTTATCTCCAAGACTGATGAGGGTACTTTTAAGATCATTGTAGTCAATGTACCCATCTCCATCCATGTCAAATAGGAGAAATGCCTGAAAAAACAGAATGTGTTAACTAAACATACAACAAGTAATAAATTTATTGTTTAATAAACCCATATGAAAAACTGCTGGACCGATTTTCACCAAACATAGCTAAGAATCACGTACGAAAACTGGCTCTTAAATAACAAAAATCACAAGGAAATCGGTCTATCTGTACACACACAGACGTCGACTTCAACACACCTCTTTTGCATCAGTTATTAAAAACGGCAAACGGATGAAGGTTGGTAATAAGCTCACCTCTTTAAGCTCAAAGATCTTGTTTTCGTCCAGCTCAGCTAACACGTTTGCTGGAATCGCGAGAGCTTCCCTGGCTCTGGAAGCTGAACGAGATCTAGTTGGCTGAGGGACTGATACTTCTAAACAAGTATCACCTATTACTGACCTGAAAAAATATTTGCATGAGATTCACAGTATTTCTTTTGTTACTTACTAGTAGCGCCTTGCGGTCTTACGCGAGTTTGACCAGGTCTCGCAGAAAAAATGAATCCCATGTGTTACTCTGACATAAAACCTATATTACTGTAAAGTTTCATCAAAATCTGTTCAGTAGTATTTTCGTGTAAGAGTAACAAACATACACCCTCAGAAATTCGTATTTGTAATATTGATAGGATATATCAGATCATCACAATGAAGTTGAAAGTAAAGTAAAGTATTAGGTCTCATCTCACTGAAGTTATCAGCACAGTGAGGAGGATTAGGCATAATCACCACGCTTGCCAAAAAAGTAAAGTAAATGAAAAAATATATCGAAATGTATTAGAATACATTTGAAATTTTACTGTACCTAGTAACAACGAAAAATCAATACCCAGTGTCTACAGAAATTAATTGAAGAGTTGTATAAACGGGTATTTCTATAGAAATACTGGAGTGTTTACTAAAGTTCTACTTACTCTCCGTTGGAAAGTGTTTGGAGTAAATTTTCTTTGAATTTTTTTATCTCGTCTTGAGCTGATTCTGGCTCCGTTCGACTTTTGCGGCGGTCCTTTGACTTACTCTGCGTAATACAATATTTATATCTGTTTAACTTTTATTAATATACTAGCCGCGTCCCGTGGTTTAACCCCCATTGTGCCCGTTCCCATGGGAATCAAAATTTTTCGGGATGAAAAATAGCCTCTTTTAACTTCACATTGAATGTGGCTATTCATTACAAAAAGAATTACGCAATTCAGACATTTATGGTTGTATGTTTACATGTAACTAAAGTTGAATATTGTTTAAATTGAAACAGAAACGAACTATTGCTATTGCAAGACCACAGGAGACAAACGTTTATCCTACGGCAAAACTCCTTGACCGAACTACTAAAGTTAAAAGTTTTTATAATCATTCTGTAAGATTGTTTTATCCTGTAGATACGATTCTCAAAATGGAAATCAGTTTATACACGACAGAGGTAACAATCATGATAAAAAAACACAGGAATCTCGTCTTAGTGTTCGAAGTCGGTTAGATATTGATGAAACTTAAAATTCACTTAACTATCATAATTATATTTATTCGACTTATCGTAGTTATATTACAAACTAGCAGCGCCCCGCGGTTTTACCCGCGTTGTGTCCATTCCCGTGGGAATTTCGGGATGAAAAATAGCCTATGTTACTCGTGGATAATGTAGCTTTCGAATGGTGAAAGAATTTTTAAAAACGGTCCAGTAGTTTTTGAGCCTATTCATTACAACCAAACAAACAAAGGTTTCCTCTTTATAATATTAGTGTAGATAATTCTCTCTTACCTTCTTCTTCTCATCTTTAATTTCGTCCTCCATCCTTTCAAATCTACTTTCCCAAACACTACTACCTCACATGTGATACTAAATGCAACTGACCTATGTAATCTAATTTGAGTCTAAATAATTTAATATTCATTGCATATTTTGTAGCGAGTTAATTATTTATAACGTTCTGATGCAAGATTCCGTGATTAATTCAGACGGTTGGTACGAAATAATTAATCTTCAGTCAAAATCGCGAGATTTCCAGGCTACCGGTTCGTTTGAGATCCGGTTTGGTATAGTTGGTTTTATTAATGTATTACTAAAGTGCCCTTGCCCTCACTTTGTATCGGGTTTAAATTACCGCGTAGGGATAGACTGTGAAGGTCAACACTGCGTTAAGCGTGCGCCCGTCGCGTGCGCCCGCCGCGTCTTTTCACTTTTGTATGACACCGCTCGCAACGGACGCCCGCGACGGTTCACTTTTGTATGAAACCGCGGCGTGCGCACGCCTAACCCAGTGGCGGCCCTTAAAGAGAAAGGTTAAAGCTGTTCTTTTTTTAAATATTTTTGTTCTTACGTAGTTCGCTTTCATTAAATAAGTACTTGAGGTAAAACCTATGTTCTAATCTATTACCACTTACTGGTTTCTAAACTTACTTCCCACTTATTGCTTACTGGTTTCAGTCTTCTGTGAGCACGGTTCCTGTAAAGGGGCCGAAACGTCAGATAAAAATGTAAAATAAAAGCGAAGTGTAGCCGTAAACGTTTTTTCAATTCACTTATTACTTTTTAATTCTTGATTTGTAAATGAGTTTAATGGTGTTCTAGAACTATTATTAGTAATAATATAAATTTTACAATATAATTAATGTAAAATTTATACAATATAACTTCAATAGAACATACTCCTGAACATTTCTTAAGCCCAACTTTTTCTTATCCATTTACATCTCATTCCTCGATCAAGTCGATCAAAATAAATCTAAAGACATCTCATTTCGTTTAAATCCATAAATCCATTCGCCTTCTGACTTTTGACGATAAAATCCCCGAGCGTAGGTAATATGTAAAAATATGCTGTAAACGAATGTAAGGTATCATTTATTACGATATAATAATATACGTTTTAGGTTATATCTGAGGTTTAAATGAACATTATGAAACCAAAGTCATACCGTGTATTGGAGGGCACATCATTTATCGGTCCCGGTTGTTTCAATCATTAGACCATGCCGGAGCGTTAGGGCGGTCTAAAAACTCCAACTCCAAGGTTGGTCACTAACTTACTTATTTTAGTACACCTATAGGTACTAAGTATTTTAGTAAGTCAGCACGCATTTGCGTGTGTGCTACTCGAATTTGGCACGTTTAATAACTCGTTCATGTTTATTAATAATAAAATTAATAGTCGGAACATTAATTGAAAGCAGCTCCCTCAGGTGTGGTTACTTCATCAACAAATTGCTCTGATTTAGATTTAAAACCGCCCCGAGTCACGATATTGCGGAATTGCACTTAAAGCAGTAAAGGAGAGTTCGGAAACCTCAATTTATATTTGTAGATACCTACGATTGAGTTTAAGAGTTTGCTTTTTCTTGAAAATCCAGATAGTGCTCGGTTTTAAGTTGATCGGTTTCCTCCTTAACAAATTGCATTCGTTATGTACGTTAGGGTTTCAGATTTAGTATCCGAATGTTTTAGCACTTACGTACTGAAATGGTTTTAGACATTCGTGGGATGAATGTTTTGCTGGCGAATGTTATTTAATTTAAACTTTAATATATTAGAACTTAAACTAAGATTTATTTGGCAAGATCTTATATTAAGGTGAGATTTTATGACTTGAGAAAATATTTAGATTCAAATGCAATGCTCAGGTAGAAATGATATTATTGGCTACCTATCCAAGTACGAGCTAATCTACACGTATATAAAGTGAGTATCAGGCTTCAAGTTATAATGTACTAATGATGTCACGCATGTATTTAAACTAAGCCTTTCGAATTCACCAGCTCGCATCTTGTAAGTAAACTCCCTTAATGTCAACGAACGCTTAAATAATTACTTTCTGCTACGACACTTAATATTTATGATACCGTCCTTCCTTTTTAGGTTAATAAGATAATTACGCCCTAATCAAGATGAAAGAGAATGGAAGATTAGAAACGGATGAAATCTTAATAATAATGTTGTAAATATGTATTAATGTTCGCAGAGGTCGTTACCCCATTGCTTACATCGTAAGGTGCAAAAATATTAAAGATACGACGATACTACCAGCGACAACCATTCGGGGTAACTCAAATGACGTCATAAAACTAAATTACGTAATTAAGTTACATGCCCCCGCGTTTTCTTAAAATTGTGAATGTTTACGGTGGTTTAAACAAGAAAAATATACAATTCTCTCGTCTCCCTCACATTTGCACAGCACTTTAATACAATGTGAGGTGCTTTGCAGTACGGGAGCATATTTATTTAATTATCCGAAGCATTTGTTTTGGGAAATTGCGTCTCATTTAAATTAGATGAATATTATGATTAACGAATATATTCTGTTTTTGTTTATTTCACAATCAATTAACTAATTAATAAATTATCTAACAAATAAATTTATTTGCAGTATCGACACAACGAAGGATCGAATGATCGAAAATTAATATAATAAGTACTCGATTTTTTCCAATCTCTTTTTTCGAGTAATATAATAAAACTGAAGAGTTTGTTTTTTTGTTTGTATGAACGTGCTAATCATAGGAACTACCAATCAGATTCACGACAGATTCATGGCAGTGAGAGCGCTTACTGTGTCGGGGGTTGCGGGTTCGATTCCCGCCCGGAGTCAACAATAATGTGAAGACAAAGTTGTTGGCGACGACGTCTGGGTGTCAATTATATATTCTTATAAAAAGTATTTGTGTATATACTTATATATATGTAGTACTATCAGCTAGTTAGATTCCATATTACAAGCTTAGAGCTTAGTTTGGGTCTAATTAACCGTGAGTGAATTTGCCCGGATAAAAAAAAAGATTTGAATAATTATTCTGTAAGGTTATAGGTTATTTTCAGCCCGAAATTCAGTAAATATTGCAGGGCGCTGCTAGTCTGTTAATAAGAGTGTTTAAACTTACAGGAAAATCAAGAGAATCTTTACCCTCTATAACCGTACTAAATAAGGGACCTACCGTAATACCTATACATTACTACCTAATACCAATTGAGACTCACGTTGTTATCAACAAAACTGCCAACTATCAAAGCATACGTTTTCAAATACCATCTATTCCCAAACTTTCCGTTAAATAATTTAGTTTAATTGTATCAGTTCCCTCTTACGACCATCATTATCCTTCTGTCTTATCCGACCATAATCGATAGACCTATCGAACCCTTAGAAGTGTTTGGGAAAATTACTGTTTGTGTGGACGTGTGGAGGTTTTCTTAAGTTGGTAACGACATTCCGATTTAGGATAAAGCAGTTTCCCTACTCATTATCGCCAACAAAAGGATTGTACTCGATTTACATTTCATTGGGATGTTCTAACTATTGTGAGGAATGATTCTGAACTGTTCTATGGGCGATTCATCAAAAGTTTAGTCTCCAGTATTGTTAGGTTCGTTATAGTGGAGTTCGGGTTCAGGATAATAGTAGAGGAGTTTGCGTTGAACTAATTTAATTGAGGAAAGATTAGTGTACCGACTAATCCAATCTCTGAGTTACTAAGCATTTGGTTGTTATTGTTACCGTACTCAGAATCGTTCAATTATTAGGAGAGCTTAAAGTATAAAAGTATGAGCCTGTAACTGCTGGGCAAAAGCGTCTCATCTCACTGAAGATATCAGTACAATGAGGAGGATTAGGCATAATCACCACGCTTGAAAAATGTGGGTAGGTGATCTCAAACCCGAGCCATGTCTGAAAAGTAGGAAATTTATTTTCGTCCGGGAATTGAAGTCGGGACCTGCGTACAGTTCGTCTCGCCACCGGCTACGCGGATTGCCAACAGTAGAATTATGTTTTTACTTGTAATGTATGACGTATTACTCCATTTGACTGTCGCCTTAAAAACATCTCTGAGTCAGCAGTTAATAATACACCAATCTCTATTTATTAAAATCAATGCCACTTTTCGTTGTAATTTTATAACTCAAGAACGGGCTCAACTATCCAAACGAAATGTTTTAGCTTTGTTCGGACTATTTAGTAGATGGTTTATGTGATGTTTGCACACAATCGGTCTAGCGGTTCTTAAATTCCCACGGGAACGGGCACACCGCGGGTAAAACCGCGGGGCGCAGCTAGTTAAGTTATATTTTTGTTACCAATACCAAAATATTACCGGTTTTCATAATCAGAAATAGAAAAGTAATATTTCCTAAGAAAAAGTAGCAATAACATAAAAAAATAGACATTATTTCCTATTTTTCTGAGAACAGTTCATTTTTATCAAATGGAATCATTGAAGAACCTTCACTTATTGACGTAAGGGAGATTACACACCCCCAATCACGTAAAAACACCCTATTCACTCGTATTTCATTGAACATATTGAGTGTTGAAATGAATGTTCAAGAAATTGTGTCTGAAAAGTCCTTTGATACGGATTCGTTTCATTTGAGCATGTTATTTGCGTCATTTGCAACACTACGGTATTGACGTTGAATAAGTAGGACATGAGACTTATCAACGATTTTAAAATGGCGATTAAAAAAATGATATTTGGAACGTTAGTCCGTTCATCTATACTAATATTATAAAGAGTTAAAGTTACTAATAAGTCATGTAACGGATAGCCTTATTCAACGGTAAAGTTATAAGGCTTTATTAGGGCACAAAGCTGGTAAAACCGCGAGCCGCTGCTTTTAATTATAATTTTGTGCCTTCTTCCCGTTCAGCAGTTAATCCTGTTAGTAAGATGTCGGAGCCATTTAAGTGGTCTAAAACCTCTGACACTAACCACAAACCTATTTGAAATGTATAAATGAATTTCTACCTAAAAATCAGTTCTCGCTATATTCGTTGCCTTCCCAATGCTATTTAACTGCAAATAATTTCCGTAAATTCCGTTCCAGCAATAGATACGCAAACGGTGCCGAAAGTTCAACAAAATGCTCCGACACCAAATGTTAAAGCAAACGATTTAAAAAGGGGTTAAGTCACAATAAATTCTGGCCGGTAAATGCGATTAGTTCGCAAAACAAAAGACTATGGCACGTTAAATTTTCCCAAATGTAGTGCAGTAGTCGAGATATATCACCGAGTTTAGTTTGGCTGTGTCCTGTACATTATATATAATACAAACAAGCAAACAAAATTACTTTTACCTCTTTATATTATTAGTTTAGATTATGGTTTCGTTAGTATGGTAAATTGGTAAGTTATTTATTTTTAAACGCAAGGGGCCTTACTCCAAGCACGATCGAAATCGTTGACCGGTCGATTCACCGGCCTGTCATTCCCTTACAGATCCACCGCCAAAACGTGAAATTTTGTACTGCACACTGTTGCGCGGACATTGTTTGACAGATACTTTCACCAATTTTATAATACGCCTAAATTAAAAAACCACAATTAGATCTATAACACAATCAACCTTCAAACTTGGTCGCATTATGCTGACGTCACGTACCTATCGTGTTATTAGCAATAGGGAGTAACTTTTAAGGAACTTGCGGGATCTGTCACTCAAATCAGGTGGCCGCCATGTTTTTTTTTTCCCGCCAAAATGTATGAAGGTATTCATTTTGTAGTGCGCGGACATTATTTGTAGTATCTATAGACACTCTAATGACATAATGCAATTTGACAACTCGTTGTATTCGAAAAGGTACTATGTGCTTTGTTTACATTTTTTTTTTCATTGTAATAGGGTTTATAATTGCGTGGCATTGTATTTTTTAAAACATGGCTGCGCTTTTAATTTGACACTAATTAGAAGGCGTCATGGTACCAAATTTTCGATTCCTTAGAAGCAACTTGCGAGCGATCAACTTCACGATCGTGGTTACCCCCCTGGTCTTGCTTACATCCATTCTTAGTTTCATAAACAAATGACAATCACATCGCATTCTATTTGCGTCAAACCTGCTGTCAAAATGTATGAAACGATTTTCACTTGTCTTAGAGGGTTGACCCAAAACGTTACTTCAGTCGTAACAATAAAGTTTCATCATCATCATCATCATCATGTCAGCCGTAGGACGTCCACTGCTGGAAAAAAAAGTAAAATAATTACAATAAAGTTTAACTTTACTTAATTTCTGTTAACATAAAAACTAAAGAAAACATTGAATATACTTTTCGAAGTTAAGACTTTAAAAGCCAAACATATTTTGTAAAGAATAATCAAATTATACTGCAAGTGTTCTGTACAGTGTTTTGTATTTCGAATGCATTGTCGGGCGATGCGGCCCCTAGAGCGCAATCATCTGAATTCCTGGTTGTTAGCTCCACAATTTCTTACTACCATACTTATTAGCTAGCGGCGAATAAAACGGAACATTTTTAAATTCGATTACAAAATATAAGTTCTAAATTGTGAGTCTGATAAAAGATTGTTTTATAATGTTTGACTTTCTTATGAACTTGTGTCTGTTTCTTAAAAGCTATGGAACAAATAATGTTTTAGGAAGTTAATTTAAAAAGTATTTTTTGTCTAATAATTAGTACCGTAGCGTGATGGCTTCTTTTAATGTAGAACCATAACATTGGCACACTATCGTTGTATTATGTTTCATTCCAGGCTAATTGTCAGTACAGTGGAACGTTCAAAAGAGCCTCTTTGTGGCCAAAACTGAATAAAAGTATTTAACTTCGACTGTTGACTTTCATAAAACTTCATACAGGTAGGGTGTGATTAACTAGGTATCTCTTTCTCATGGCCGACGAGCAAGCCATATTCTCTGTTGTAAAAAAAGTATTAGCCTGTAATGTCCCACTGCTGGGCATGGGCCTCTCATCTCACTGAAGATATCAGTACAGTGAGGAGGCATAATCACCACGCTTGCCAAATACGGTTTGGTGATCTCAAACCCCAGCTATGTTTGAAAAGTAGGAGACAAGTTTTCGCTCGACTCGGGAATTGAACCTAGGACCTCACTAGATCACCGAGGAGTATATGTTGTAGGCAAGATAAAATACTATAGGTACCTATTCAACCATATTACCCTGTTGGATATCAGTAATTTATTTATATTTACCATCATAACAAACCATAAATTTGGCGAAAGTTACGCCATTTTGTAAATAAAGAATTAAAATTATCCTATAAAAATCTCGGGGCGATTCTCAAGTGTATCGTATTTCATGGTTATGCACATGGCTTATTAACTTTTAATATCTTATCAGCAGTATTGGTAACATTACTTTTTTGTGGGATTAAGCTATTAAGAAATTATGGGAATCAGTGTTATCAAAAAGGTTTGAATTCAGAGAAGGATGTCTAAATGTAATAAAAGGTATCTTTAGTCAGTGAAGACTTTGTTTCTAATGGCGTAAAATAACGTATTTATAAATATATTTGCCCAGCGGTGGGATCTAATTACACCATTTTTTAACTTAAACGCGTATGTGTTTACCTGCTAACGTTCTATATAATGCAAAATGTATGGAATACCATAATCTGTATATATAAAAATTAAACCCGTTTTCCTTGGTCACGGCATCACGCGTGAATAGCTGGACCGATTTCCACGGTTTTGCATTCGTTGGAAAGGCCTCGAGCTCCGTGAGGTTTATCTATATATATAAAAATTAAACCCGTTTTCCTTGGTCACGGCATCACGCGTGATTGGCTGGACCGATTTCCACGGTTTTGCATTCGTTGGAAAGGTCTCGGGCTCCGTGAGGTTTATAGGGAATAAAAATCTCTAAATTCCCACGGGAACGGGGGCGCTGCGGGTGAAACCGCGGGGCACAGCTAGTACACATAAAAATTCTACAAAATACCCTTCGAATTCTATATTATACAAATCACTGGTAACACACACACACAAGTAAAACATAAGTAGATAATGACAGTCAGAAGTCGTCGTCGTTTAGTTGCTAGCTACTGATTGGCTGGAAGTTGAACGATTTCGGATTACTAATAGAGTTGCCTTTTGTCCTAATTTAACAAGGTACCAAATGCTATAACAGGCAATTTTTCTTGGGGTAAGTAGAAGCTTTTATGCCAACTGTGCTTACTACTGACTGGCATATAAAATGCAAAGGAACCTTATCATATTTAAACCTGAATAACATCTACCTACTAACATGTCAATAAGATTCAAATTATAATGTAAGTTAGTACTAAATGCTCACTGAGCAGCTGTTAACTCGTTGCGCTAAGCAATGTGCCTCAACTCCTTTTTGGATGGGTGGCTGATAGTGGCCTTTCTATCTGAGCGCTACTGTGCTTAGGCACGTTGAATTGTCGGTCCCGGTTGTATCAATCGTCAGATTATGTCGGAAGCCTTTAGGCGGTCTAAAGACTCCGACACCAGGGTTGACCACTAACCTACTCAAACTCACTTACTTTATCGCGTAAAACACTCTTTTACACTAATATATCTATACTTACTAATATTATAAAGCTGAAGAGTTTGTTTTGTTTGTTTGTTTGTTTGTTTGTTTAAACGCGCTAATCTCAGAAACTACTGAACCGATTTGAAAAATTCTTTTTGTAATGGATAGCCACATTCAACGGGAAGGTTATAGGCTACTTTTCATTCCGAAATTCCCACGGGAACGGGAACAACGCGGGTAATACCGCGGGGCGCTGCTAGTGTTACATAACAGTATTTGTCTATTTCAAAACTTTATTTTCTTAGCACTTTTCTGAATAAAATATCTTCAATAAATTCTCCAACGAAATTCTGAATGGCCATTGTTTTGTTCAAAGTACTCTTTAGTTCCACGAAGTCTATTGTTCTTTTCTATAATATTAAATATCGGTTTCGTCGCGGTACTATTCTGAATTTAAAAACCTAACGATCATTTTACCGCCTTTAAAACTCCTATTTGGACGGAACAATGGTTAGAAAAGGGACTAATAAGTTAGAATGGTGATAACGTTTGCTTAATCCTCATTACTGTACTCATCTTGGAAATTTGAAAATCATAGAAAGCGCAGAGGCCTTTGCGTAGTACTTAGTACATTACACACAGCTAAATAAAAAAACACAATATGCAGTTGGATTCACGATATTAATAGGATTTTTAAAGCCAGTCTGGGTTTTTTTACTGCCTGCTCATTTTTAATTCCAAGCCTAACATGTAGGTATCACAAAACATAAGAATCGTAAAAACAAAGGGATTGTAGGCTCGGAAAACATTCAGGTAGGTAAGTGAAAATATTTTATGACGTGAATTTTTCTCTGAGAATTTTTTGGTGGCACCATCCCATTTCACTTTTTGTAAGGTCGCAAAATGTTTGACATATAATCCTACGTCGAAATAACGAAGCAAAATTATACTTTTTGTTTATTTAGAAATATATACCTACCTATTTTTCAAAATCTTCGAAAGGCTAAGGTGAACAAAATTGAATTTTCAAAATTGTCTAGTTAACAAAAGCTTATAAAAATACAACCTATCTAAAATTCTAAAATATTTTAAGTGCAGTGTGAAAGCTTGACTTCAATTTTCATCCACATATTTACAGCACCCCTGGGCCGAGCGAGTTTTAGCAAAGCGTAACGTACGTAACGTAGTTATTATATACATTCTAAAAAGAATACACAAAAATATGAATATACAAAAAATGTGTATGTACATTTTACGCTAGGGACGAAGGTATCTAAGTAAGCTTTTAGCCGAAAAACTAAAAGCTTTCCAGTAAATTATTACGTCTAGATTACAACTAGCATCAAAATATCCAAGAAAAGTATACAAAATACTAAGTGTAGTACAAAAACTGTCATATTAATTTACGTGGTCTTCTCTTAAATGTAAAAAATGTTTTTGGTTTTTCTACTGAATTTAATTACCCGCGCTGTAAAGAGAAATAAAAATTATTTGTGATGTTTGTTACATATGACGTTGCAAAGCAAAAATGGTTGTACTAATTAGTGAAGGAACTGCGATGTGTAACATAGGGGTAGTGTTGAAAGTAACTTTTATAAATGTGCTGGATATATTTTTCTATTGCAATTATAACGTGATAGGTACAAGTAATGTATGTGTAGTATGGTATACGAGTAGTATGCATAATTTTTTACATGAACAAAAAGTTTTCTTTCAGTATGCTTAAATCTTTTTTTAATAACCTATCGACTCCCACTGCTGGGCAAAAGTCTCTTTTTAACCATTGACATGTCTTAGGCATTAATATTAAGACCCGAATTAATCAATATTATAAAAAAACTTTCAAAAAAAAATACCTAACTGACCTTGCATCTTTATCTTTGACGAGAGCATTAAGCAATACTATGACATCATAATAATATAGACACATAATAACAATATAATGTGCAATTACACATCTGCAGTTCAAACATCATTCGTGTTTATAGCATGCAATTATCAACATGAATGAATTAGGTAAGCACTCGTGATAATTAAACTAACTACTTAGAGCCTGAGCACAATAGTCAAGACTATACTAAGATAGCCTTTTGTTCTAGGAAAATATATAGAGAGTAAGTAAGTTTTGAGTTGGCCCTGGTGTTGGAGATTTAAGACCGCCTTAGGGGCAACACTGCGGTGAGCGTGCGCACGCGGCGGGCGCACGCGTCGCTTCACTTTTGTATGACACTGCACGCGACGGGTCACCTTTGTATGAAACCGCGGCGTGCGCACGCTTAACGCAGTTTCGGCCCTTAAGGCCTCCGACATGGTATGTGTAACTATGTATAACGCATACAGATTTGTTCTGCAAGCAAAAGGCGTTTTCCAGTCTATCTATCGTTGGTATGAAAAGTAAGAATATTCATTTCTGTACTGGTGCCTCGCGATCTTACCAGTATTCTACCTGTTCCCGCGGGAATTATTGGTTCAAAGAAGCGTGAAAAAGAAGTTTTGGGGATGTTTATACTCACAAACCTTGGGATTTATAATATTAGTAGGAGAAAGTAAAGAGTATAGGTGAGTAAAATGGAATATCACTGCAATCATAAAATCTTGTACGTTCCTATAAACTTTGATAGTGAATGCTTAGCGATTGCTTAATAGGACTAGTACCTTTCCCATATCTATTATCTAAACTTCTAAACAACACAACATACATCATGTTTGTTAAGGTATCTTACTTTAAACTTCTAAACAACACAACATGCATCATGTTTGTTAAGGTCTCTTACTTTACAAGTTGTCGTCTGCTTTAACTTTACGATCATTGCTTAAATACTTTCAATAAACAGCCTGCACAGTTAACGTGCTGGCTTAACGACGTCCTAACTGTATGGTTTGGATACATAACTTCTTTCTAACAACTATTACTTTTAGTTCTGGGTCATGCATGCTAAATCTTAAGGAGAGAAAGTCTAGGGAATATTTTTCCAGCATTGTACATTTAATTTAAGAACGACTATAAAGAAGTGTCACATAAACCAGGAAAGTTTGTTCTAAGGCTACATTTATTTATTTGTTTTTGGAACTAAGATTTTCTTCCCCAACTGTACGTAAATAATGTGCACTCAGATTAAAACAATTCATTACGCCATAATGTTATCTAAAACACTCAGGGTTGTCATCAAAAAATATACGACGCTACAAGCCTGGGTTTCATTAAATCTCTCGCTATTATCCGCTTTGAATAAAGTTCATCTCATAGAGAAAGGACTCGTAAAATAGATTGATACGATCCAATGTTTTACGAACCAACTTCTCTATTTTCTGGTCTATTTGTTGCCTATGAATTTTATGTACAAAATCTATATAGTCTGTCTCTATTTATTATTTTATTAAGACTAGTTTTATTTCCTATCTTCGACAAAGAAATCTTTTCATCTCATTTCAGCTTTTCATCTTATTACAATACATAATATTGATATTATCATCTCTATACACATATTTATATTATCAAAAAATGAGCTCGCTTCATTCTCGTTTTACAAAGCCATTAAAAGCATGAGTAGAAATATAAGTAAAAAATGTATTAAGACAGGCTTTTGGTTAATGAAAAGACAAAACTACTAGATAGACTGTTTTACTGCCATAGAATTTTTTTCTCTTGAACTAAAAATGCCCATAAACTATTCCATAAACTAAAGACAGACCTGTCTGCGTCGAGCAAGCCAAATTAAAGATCGAGAACATACAATCTGCAAGAAAAACTACTACAATTACCGAAAACCTCTCAATTTGCTTATTCTACGCCACACCGGTAAACAATATCGGGTGTAAAATTATTTTTATACGTCACGGTGTAGGACGTGACAGATTTATATGCTTGTTAAAATTTTCACGTGAAAATCCCGACAGCAGCCGACCCGGAGTGATGGCTTCCTCCACCGCTCATGTGGCACTTGGAGAATAAATATTTATCATTTTCATCTACATAATTAATGTTCCATGCTTTTGTTTATTAATAACACTGGCATTGTTATTGTTTTTTTAAGTAAGTCTCTTTTAAATGAAAACATTTTTGTATTTTTCAGCGTAACCTCTATTAAAAACTTCCGACTATGGTATTCACGGGATCGTTTTTAATCTTTTAGTATATTTTACTATCTATGCGAATCTTTAACTAATGTACATATAACATATTTTTTTATTTGTATGAATGCTCTATAGAGCCAGACAGATTCGAATAATTCTTATATTGCATTTTTTATTGGATAGCCTTAGTATATGGCCGGTTTATTGTTTTAGTGACTCTAAGGGCGGGCGGATTGAACAGATTTGCACAAGTGCTCTTAATATTGTTCAACGCCTAATTATTAAAAACAAATGACATCCGTTTTATATAGTGTTCTATTTTGAGTAACTTAAAATACAATTCAGAGCGTACTACTTTTGTTTCTTAAAACATACTTAGGGTCTTAATCGATTTAAAAGTTCTTGTGCAAACCCTAAAGTAAGTAAATACACAGTGCTCTGCACCCAACGACTAGTGTTGGTGACGTCAATAACTCTTATAGATTATGTTAATCGAGGAGGGTGTAAACAATTTTATGGAGAGGGATTCTGGATCCCCATAATAACAATGTTAATGCATTAGTGGATGAGTAAATGTTTCAGATTTTCATCTTACTTTTTTCTTTTTAAATCTTTCTGGCAATTTTGATGATAACTTTGTAATATATTGAAACGGAAAAGTTCACTAATGTTGTGAAACAAATCACTACATATTATACAACAAAGTCCCCGGCCGCGTCTGTCTGTCTGTCTCTCTGTTCGCAATACACATACTATTGCACGGATTTTGACATGGTCATTTTTAAATACATAGAAAGATTCAAGAGGAAGGTTTATATGTATAAAAATTCCCGAAATTCCCACTGGAACGGGCACAACGCGTTTAAAACCGGGGGCGCTGCTAGTATACCCTAAATGCTTCTCTTCATAATAAATTATTGCACCTTGTGACATTTTTGACATAGTTTCATTTGACGGTTAACGCTACTACGACTGTAAAGAGTATAGAGTGTGACATTCTACTTATCACTTAAATCTGTGACAAAATTCTAAAGAAAAGAACTTCGTATCTTTTGTTGTTTCAGACTTGCTTATACTGATCGATTTAGAAATACCGCCCTGTAAACTCTAAGCATTGTTACATTCAGCCACTTTGTTCGTTTACTAATAAAAATGTAATTTTGAGTATTTTGGCATTTTTTTTCATGTAAAAGTAAAGAAAAGTATGAGCCTGTAATGTCCCACTGCTGGGCAAAGGCCTCTAACTCACTGAAGATATCAGTACAGTGAGGAGGATTAGGCGTAATCACCACGCCTGCCAAATGGTAAATACGTATTTCTTTCAAGTAAATACATATTTAAATAATCTAACCATATCAAGGTTAACATTTTTATTAATCAGGCTTTAAGTTAGAGTTTCTGGAAAAAACAAGATGAAATTCTCAATTAAATGAATACTGGAAAATATTCCATGCATAAATAGTAGAGCAAGGAGTATTATTACGAGACGGAGTAAGAACGATTTATAAATAACATAGTGGTTATGTAAATAAGAGAAGCCACTGACTGGCAATATCCGGGGATAAATAATACCCCGGAATTACCCACAAATCCTTTTTCTTGCTCTTTGATAGATAGAGAGTTGGCATAGAAACGTTTGTTAGTTTTAGATGAATTGTTTTCTCGATAAAATAATGTTATAGATGGGTCATTCTTTTTATTTTCACCGCTTTTTATAGCTATGTCTTTGGTAGAAACTTGTTTGAGACTGACTGGAGATAATACATCTTATCTCTAGTCTGATGTGAAAAGTTTTATTTAGATTTATGTTTCGCTCGACCCGGGTATAAAACCTGGGACCTAGAATTTTGTATGGTAATCACACGCCACTATTTAAGTATACTAAAGTTAAACTAGAAGCCCATTATGATATAATAGCAATGCCTCACGGTTTTACCCGCATTGTGCTCGTTCCCGTGGGAATTCCGGGAATTTTTACTCATATAAACCTTCCTCGTGAATAAATCTATCTATTTAAAATAACCGCGTCTAAATTCGTGCAGTGGTATTTGAGCTTACCGCGGACAGATAGACAGACAAACGTGGCCGGGGACTTCGTTTTATAATATGTAGTGATTTCAATATTATCTAAGATATCAATACAGTGTACAGGGTGTTAGTATTTAGTGTAATCCACTTGAAAAGAAGTACTAACATGTAAGTACTGATAAATCCACCAATTTAAAACATTTCACTGCATCTGTTAAATATTTATAAACTGTCATACCGCGTTTACAATTCCATTAGCATAATGTGTTTTAATACAAGCTATATTTAACCTATTTGCACAAAGCGGTATGGTGTTTGCGAAAGTCTTTAGTAAATAAAGGAGAAAATGGAAGTACTTTTACGTTATAAAAATGGACCGTTTAAACAAACCATTACTTATTATATAATGGCCGATCTGTGGATGTTCGGAGCTAGAGTGAGGAATGTCGGTGAATTATCGATTTTATCATTTTCTTCTTTGTCTGTCGGTTCCTTAGTTTTATGTCCTTTTCGTCTTACGTGTGAAAAGTATTTTTGTTTGATAAGTATTTTTATGTTCCATAAAGTTTTGAGTTGGACATGTATGTTAGTTGGAGTGGTCTCTATAAAACAAAGTCGATTTCCGCTGTCTGTCCCTATGTATGCTTAGATCTTTAAATATACGCAACTAATTTTTAATTTTAATGCGGTTATTTTAATAGATAGAGTGATTCAAGAGGAAGGTTTATATGTATAAAAGTTCCCGAAATTCCGGGCACAACGCAGGTAAAACCGCGGGGTGCTGCGAGTTTAAAATAATTGTGATCTGATTTGTAAAGTATATTGGTTTTGCAAATGGTTTTATTGACAGCTTCAAATAATTTTTTTAATGATTTAGTAGTTAAAGTTATTTTAATAAATAAGTAGCCTTTTAGTTCTTTTCTTCAACTATCATTATGATATTGAAAAAATATCTAAAATAATGCGCGAAAAGTGAAAATTCCCTTGTATAGTAAGTAATCTTGGTATATTTCTTCGTTATCTCAACGCTGTCTAGTTTCACTTTATTAGTCATCTGTCATCAATATTTGGCCAAACAATACTTAGCAAACATTGTGGTTCAAACATTTACTTTGATATACGAATGTTTATCTCGAAAACTTTTCAAACGCGGTTTCCGCAAGGGAAATCAATGTCGGATTGTATCAAAACAAATTCGCAACGCACACGTCATAATATAAATATTGACGATCGCGTCATACCAGTTATGGCAATGTTTTTGCCACAATTTTGCAGCTGGTTTTTTTACAAGTTCATTTGTTAAGTTTCACCTGTCTCGGTGTATGTAATGGGCAAGATTAACTGAATCACCTAATTGCGTGAAAAGTAAGACGATTCCGTGCTTTGGAGCGTTAAGCCGTCGGTTCCGGTTACTTTCTACGGATAGTAGTCGTTACATGAGCCATGTCAAAGGTCTTTGGCGGCTCAATAACTCTGGCACCAGAATTGGTCAGATTTACCATCCACTCTATGAAGAAGAAATAGAAGAACTGCCGTACTCAAAAGCGTCGATTGTCTCAACATTTTACAGAACTAATCGACGTAATCTTACATTTATACTCATTATTCATATAAACACTCGGTTCTGATTGTATCTAGGTATATTAAGACCATGTCGGAGGCCTTTAGGCGGTCTAAAAACTCCGACACCAGGGTTGGGCACTAACGTACTCGACAAGAAGAAGACAATATAATCCAGCTAAAGAGTTTGATTTTTTGTTTTTTCGTTTGTTTAACTCGCTATTTTCAGAAACTACTAATGCGATTTAAATAATATTTTTTGTAATTGATAGCCACATTCAACGAAAAGGCTATAAGCATCCCGTCATCCCGAAATTTCTAAAGGAACGGGCACTAGGCGAAACTCGGTTTTGAAATTCGGAAAGTCAAAAATTGGGTGAAACTTAATTAGGCCATATTCGTCATTACCTAAGAACCACAGAGTAAAGTCTGTCTAGAATCTACTTTGTCTTGGTCTAGACTTTGTCTTGGTGTTGGAGTTTCAGATTGCCTGAAGGCTGTAACGTCTGAAGGTCGCTTAGTTTATATGATTATAGGCATCCACCACAGGCACAAGCGTTTGTATTTCGAATATAGTTAACTATTGGTCTGTTATTCAGTCTCTACATATAGGTACTTGTATAATTGTACGAATGGTTAACTACAATTAATATCCTGATTGCTCTAAATTTTATTTTCAATTCCTGGTACATTCTAAGGTTACGCGGCGGTAGTTGACTGATTGACTGCTTTCTATAATGGACAGCATCTGTCGCCTGCGTTGTTTGCAGTCACCGACTGCCCACCGGGGCAGTCTAATGTGTAGACGTTAAAATAGATTACCATAGTAATCTAAACTAATAATATAAAGAGGTAAAATTTGTTTGTTTGTATGTTCGAGGCGATTTGAATAATTATTTTTGTAATAGATAGCCACATTCAACGGCTTAAAGGCTATTTTTCATCCCGAAATTCCCACGGGAACGGGTACAACGCGGGTGAAACCGCGGGGCGTGGCTAGTACATCATAAATTGCATTTCCCAAATGTTTTCAATGCACAACCCCAAGTAAACAAAACTGAAAATAGTTAAGTATACTTCATTACTATGGCTGCAATCATACATTGATTACCCCGTGAATGAAGGCACCCATTAAATATCTATCCAGCATGTCTATCGAATACGCCTATGCCGATCTATTTCTAAGTATTACGACTGCATTGTGATATTTTCAAAAGCCTCGATCGATACAACGCATCGATCCATCTGTTCTATACTTGGAACTGTAGAACGGGTTTCTTTGAGCTTTAAGAATAGAGATGATGACTTTAACATATTTTCTGTTAGTGATATACGATTTTATTGCTAATCGCGATTATTTTAAGTTGCAATGTCACGTAATACGGTCGTGAACTTGTTCCCACCAGAAATGGGTTTCAAATGCAGAAATAAAAATTTTGGGATATAAAGTAGCCTATGTCCATTTTCATAACCTATTCTAATATTTTAGACCAAAATTAAATTATTTAAATCAGTAATTTAATATTTTTTGCACTTGCAATAAAATCTGTAGTATCATGCCTTTAACCGGTATAAAAACTCAGAAACCCGGATCCCTCGAACTTGCATACTCCTTCAATCAAATCAGAGTAATCAATTCTTAACCCTAATTAACCTCCTATCTAACAGTATAGCTCTTTAACAGTCATACAAACTTAGTTATTGGTCAACAAAGCTTAGGTATTGGGCAAACATTGCTTAACTTGCATGACGCATCACATTAGTGCAACAAACCTAACTACATAGCACGTTATACTAATGGCTCGTACACATTAGTTCAGTGACCGAACACCGCAGCTAACTTCGAAAACAAATTGAGGGTCGCATTTCGAATCCTATCAATATTCGTTCGCGAATTCGTATTCGAACCGAAAGCGGTTTAATGTAAAAGGTGTTTTATGTTGAAAGTTTATTGAGTTACTTTACTTATGGGAAAGTCAAGTTATTACATCGGTTTGGAGTTTTTAGTTCGAAGTTTGGAAGCCCTTTGTATTAGTGATTGAAACAGTTTAGGGTGATACCTTTGTGTATTTGCAAACAGGGATTATTATTATTTATGTGTCTTATATAAAAAAATCTTGTGTCGCTGTACTTGTTTCCAAACTCCTCCGAAATAGCTTGACCGATTTCCATGAAGTTTTGTTTGCATATCGGGTAGGTCTGAGAATCGGTCATTTTTCATAACCCAAATGTTAAGAGTCGTCCACCCCTTAATAAATTATATGGCAAAACAACGTTTGCCGGGTCAGCTAGTATCCATAAAAAAACGTAGCATTTTTTAGGTTATGAACTTTGTTATAAAATAAGTAGTGGATATTACAAATAAAATATCATCGTTGATTTTTAATATATTTAAAAAAGTATAAATTTGTAATGTCCCACCATTGCGGGGCCTCTGAAGACTGTCACTGAAGACATCAGTACGGTGAGGAGGATTCGAACAATTTAAAGACGACTGTTTAATTCACTTTCATAGGTAATAAAGTATTAGCCAGTAATGTCCCACTGCTGGGCAAAGGCCTCTCATCTCACTGAAGATATCAGTACAGTGAGAAGGATTAGACGTAATCACCACGCTTGCCTATACGGGTTGTTGATCTTATAGGTAATATTCCTTATTAATACCATTCATTTGTAACGGCACCAAAATTTTCTTTTGTTCAATTTCCAACATTTAAATTTTAATTAAACTCACTTAATAGATTTTGTGAAATAACCATCATGATTAACTGAAGTTTTCTCAATAGGCACTCATTTTATGAAAAGCTTTTATGCAATAATTAAGTGGTTGAATTGATTGCCGTGGTTCAGGGCTCTTTCAAATTGAACGTCTTCAGTCGTCCTTCTACGAGTACGTGCATTTTAAATGAAAAACAAAAGAACATCCGTGCGCGCGAATGTCTGCGTAGTACTGCTTGGAGTCGGACGACTGAAAGTGATTTAATTGAAAGAGGCCATTTCAGGAGCGCTAGTCTATAACAATAAGTATAAAGAGAGGAGAGAAAGAGAGAGAGAGAGAGATAATTATACCTCTTTATAATATTAGTAAGTATAGATAAAAAATTTAAAGATTTAAAAAAGCCACCTTGTATAACTCAACATACACCTCAATTTTATTAACATGTTACATTCCATAGGTATTTACAATGTATTATAATATACGCTAAAATAAACATGTGTTTCGGCTTATGTGACACCCCTACAGTTTTAGCAACGAAACGGCATCACACGGTGACTCGTAAATCTTATTAACATGCTATTTACAAACTAAGTGCTGTATTAATTAATTTGAGTTATTAATAGTAAAGTAAATCAGTACACTGATATACGGCAATGACTACTAAATAAAATGAAATACGATTTATTTTCAGTAACCCTAATTTTACATGATAAATGTATCATTAGTGGTTATTAAAATAGCACTCTGATGTCGCAATGCGTGAACATTCTATAAAATTGAATATTTTGATTCAATTCACCCTATTTGTGGTTTTGGAACATATCTTTCAATACTTGCTAATAATATTATTATTTGCTGTACCCTGCGGGGGAATCCTCGAATATTATATTAAATTATGTTAACCAACAAAGTGCCTTATTAAATAACTTTGTATTTAACCCCTACTATATGTTACTCGTTTTAGTAAAGATTAAGTTTATTCTAATAATAAGTAAGGTTAGCTTTGTATTAGTTTGTTTGTCTATCTTGTTTCTACTGACAGACCGTGTTTGGCTTCGAGGCGGTCTAGAAACATCGAAACCCAAATTCATGTTCGATTCACTACGAGTTACCTTTTCGAAAACATATAGTAGCATTGTATTCGTATGTTAGGCAATGTTCAGTTATATACTGTTGCATATTGGTACTGTTACTGTAAACTTACCTATTAGACAAGCGTAGTGATTACACCTAATCCTCTTCACTGTACTGATATCTTAGGTGAGATCAGCCTTTGCCCAACAGTGGTACATAAAGGCTACTACAAAATACTGTGTCTATCTCATTACGTTGTAAGACAACTACCTTTTCCATTCCCGCTACTCTTCTCGATTTGCACGCAACAATTGCTAGTCCAGCATATTATTATGATAATATGACTCATAAAACAACCAATAAGGTCCAAAAGGTCATTATCCACAATCGCACGTCCAGAAACTAATTTAAACTTCACATATTTCGTCCGACATACCGGTACGGAGACCACCTGAACTTCAGTGGAATTGTTCCAACATTGTCCTGCAAATCACGTTGGGAATGTCACTGCGAAATGAGACCCAACATATTATTAGTCAAGATACAAGCGCTATTTCTGTATGCATTGCATTTTCGTACCTTGTTTTAAAAACCACTTTGTATGTATGCTCGGTTAAATAGGGAATTTAATGTGAAGTCTGAAACTTAAGTACGTTAATGAATTTGTTGGCTCAAAAGGTTTTCAGTTTATGTTTAGTTAGGACGTTCACAGATAACGGCCAATGAGTTTGAGGACATCTAATTTGACTGAGAGTTTATTAATAAAATTAGGTGTCCTCTTACAAACTTAGTTTATTCTTGGCTGTAAGTTTTGGGTCAAAATACATAAGATGGCGTCGCTTAAAAGGCGGCTGCGACATGAAGAGTGAATGACATACAATATTTTAACAAACGCTTAATTGTATTGAGTTCATTTTTGCAAAAACTATTTGATAAATTAGAAGTTTAATTGTTTAACTTAAATGTGAATATTAAGGGCCTTATTCTAAACGCATATTAAAATGGTTTGTCCCTTTCCGACATACGCTATTTTTTCAAAGAGCAAAAGAGACAAAACACTTTGTTTATCTATAAAGGGTTAAGTATTCAAATGGGAACAGATTTGAAAGTAAGCCTTAAGTTAAAAAGTGTTCCACCACAGATTTAGAACAACAATTAACAATCAAATTGGAAAGGGAATTCTCTTCCATGCAGTGGTTTTCATTTAACCATTTCCCACAAACAGTGAAGCAATCTTTCGATATTCTATTTTGATTTAACCAACTTTTGTGCCGTATCACAATTGTTTTATGGCTTGTTTTTATTGCATCGATTGTGATTTCCTATTGCCTATTTCGACCTTTGTTTTTGGAAACATTTATTGGTCTGTTTTTACGGTCGACGAATGTCGGTATTCACGTTATTTTGATCAATGAACGGTAACATTATCTCGTTTTTACTACAGCACTTACTTCATGGGGGCAATAAATTAAGGGCTTTTGTTTTAACCAATTTAGGAGGTAATTCCTTCGAGTTTCTGCTTTATGTTGAAACGTACCTTTTAACTGTGTACGGAAATACCTTCAGGATTTCAATTCAATTAAGTAACTTGCAGTCGTATTCCGTTCATAGAAGTCGCGCCAAACTCGTTAACAAGTTACAAGTCTTTTGTAAATCAAGAAGTTTGTGATAAAATCAGAACTACCACTTAATAATTTTGTTTGAATCTCTCTCGATTTTAAAGTTTGTGAGGCTTTTTAAATGTTGGCAGTTTGCCTAAAATCATGCCAACATTACCACAGTGTTTAATGTACCGTTAAAATAATATTAATTTAAGATTTACTGGAGCAAGTGACCAGAAATTAAATCTGGATTAAACGACAGCGATAATACTCTGAAACAGTTCAGTTTATTTTGTCATATTGTGAATACTATTTTAAGTGTAATCAGTATATCGAGGGTGTTTATTTATACTTTTAATATGAGGACAATATTTTTATTTCCTACTAATCTAAGGTTTTTTTGGGTAGGTTACCTTCTAATGCTACCTATTGAAAAAAACTCAGATCTACAAAAACTATCAAATTTTTTGTATAGTTAGTTATTTCTATCAAACAAGAGTACGCATCCTCTATAAATTGAAGGAAGCCTGTAAACTAGAAGAACAATGAATTCCACTATGAAAGTAAACGTTATCTCGCGTTCGATCACCGCAAGTGACTTGCTTTCCTTCAAAAGGGTCAATTTACCGACTTTCAATAAAGATCTCATTGATTTCAATAGGCCATAATACCCATCTATAATACCAGTGACTTTATCTGGGGTCTTCCTCATATTTCCTTCAATTTATACGGGTTCGCCTTTTGCGGCTCCTGACAGTTCTTTCCCATATTCCGATTGGATTGAATTTATTCGCTTCAACCTACGCCGATATTGGATCGTTCCGACTTTAATATTCAACCGTATCGGATTTTCAAAATAATGGGTTCGGTTTTGGTTTTGTTCTTTCTTCAAAAACTTGCCACTGAATTGTAAATGGAATAGATGAAGCATATGGAAGCTATCAAGTTAACTAAGTTAAACACCCAAGTCATTATCATCAGTACAAGTGAACTCATTCTTTCCGAGTCCATAAGGCACCTTTTCCTTTATTTTACAACAATAATTCTTCCATAATAGCTACATTTCCTTTCCCAACCACTTGCAAACATAAAATCAAAACAAGACGTTAAAATATCTCAAGAAGCAGTTTAAATTCCTTGACAATGGGAGGATTCGCTTTAAAGCTGAATGCACACCGTCGTGGCATGCGCTATCAGTGGAATCCAAGCATCAATGGGTGCTCGCAACGGAATCTGTGTTTTACATTGCAACGATCTACATTCAAGCATCATTTTAAATATTATGCCACTGGAAAATGGTCATATTTTTTGCTGTTGAAATCAGAACACCGGTTTCTTTTCTTTAGTGTTATCAGGAACTGAAAAATATTTTAATATTTTAACTTTGATACAATCAAAATTTGTTTCTTTTTCTTTCACTGTAGAGTACTCTAAATATTATTTAGTGTAGTATTCTCCTGTCTATTATGGAGACCTGTTAAGATTGTTTCTTGATGACACATTTCACACTTCAATAATCAAAATAAGGAATGCAGTTTGGAGGCCAGACAAACAGTATTTCATTTATCATGCACTCAACACTTTGAGTGATTATTGAAGTATGAAATATGTAACAAGACATATTTATTTTATAATGTAACGGCAAAATTCTCCAAATCGGAATGTGTAAGCTCGTTCAATCGAAACGAAGACACTTCAGACCCTGTTATAGTATCTAAGATTATTACTGTGTTCATTAGATACTATGACTGTGATTCAAGACAGCTAGTTTTTGTTGTAATTACATCCTTTTTAAATACTTACCGCTTTTTTTTAAAGAGAAAAGGCTTATGAATTTATCTGATTTTATTAATAACTAGCAGCGTCCCGCGGTTTTACCCGCGTTGTGCTCTTTCCGTGGGAATTTGGGGATGAAAAATAGCCTTCTATATAACCTTCTCACTGAATGTGGCTATGAAATCTAGTACAAAAATAATTATTCAAATTTACAAATCTTACCTCTTTGTAATATTACGAACTAAATCGTGATACAAATGAAATATTTTCCATGTTCCCGTGTGTATCAAACTGTGGGGTATCACTTCCGATATGTAGTACAGGAATGCAGTGCTTGGAATGTCTTATGTGTGCAGCGCTATCGGAATGCCCTCACTGTTAGGAAAGTGCCAACTAATTTAATTAATTCTTTAATACATTTCTTTTATTTAACTTGGATATGGTTCCGAATCTTTGTTGAACATTGTTGCCTTTACATGGAACTTGTTAAGGAATCATCTCAATAAAACAGCTATAAACTATTTTTCACATTTGTAACCGGGATGAACAAAGTATCTCTTTAGTGGATGTTAATCACCTCGGATATAATCATCCAGGTAATTAGTAGGTACATAAGGTTCCATCTACTCGTAAGTTCCAATTATGGTTTTGTAGAGTTATAATATCACTAGCAGTGCCCCGCGGTTTTACCCGCGTTGTACCCGTTTCCGTGGGAATTTCGGAATGAATTGTATCCCATGTGTTACTCTGATATATAACTTAAACTAACTAAAGTTTCATCCAAATTGAAGACACATTGTATGATGTAATTACTACTATTAGTATTAACTACAACAGTCAAATCGCTCCCAAACTGAAGATAACAATAACAGTTATCAATGAATCTCAGTTATGATTAAAGCAAACCCATTATAGTGTTCCAAACTGACATTTGACGAGTCAGATTACTCTAACCAAATATTAAACGTTTCATAGTCAAACATTAATTGAATCTCAAGTAATACGACTCATGTAACACTTGTATAGACCCTCAAACTCACTTCATGGCGTCTACAATCTTGTCCTGATTTAACTTTATGCTAAAATAGACTTTGTGTACCTGATTTGAAGGAACGGTTTGGTCTGCATAGTGTTAAGAGTACGTGCCTACAATGTTCCGTTGGGTAATTTGACGAATGTGCTTTGGAACTCAACCAAATAGATGAGGCTCGGAGGCTACCGTGCTTGATATTGAGTGGTGTTCTCCGTGCATTTTGGAAAGGTATAGTTAACTGAACTGATAAGGATATTTTGGACATGATAGATTTTATAGTAAAGCAATTTCAGAGAAAATTGACACGAAGGTAAAGAAAAGATATTTTTGAAACGAAAAAAATATGAAGTCCGTTGACACGATAGAAGAAGAAGAAGAAGAGAAAATTAAATTTATATTCGGAATAGCAATACCCAAAGAAAGGTTTTAGACTAGAACAAAAGTCAGCTTATCGTAGAAAAAAAATATAATCATTTCAATATTAAATCAGACGAATGAAACTTAGAAAAGGTTCCACACATGAACTTTGCATATCCACAAATACATTCAAAGAACCTTGTCAAAGTTATCAAGCACCACCTACGCTGCCCCCGATAGTTGAAAGGGCGCATGTAACAAAAAGTCAAAACGGAGAAAATCGACTTTTAATGACGGAATCGGGAAATCGTGTGCTGTCTTTACATATATTAAAATATTGTAATACTATATATTGGAAGTTATGGCCTCGATGGTACTCTTTCACTTTGATAAGTAATATTATAAATATTTTTTATTTATTTAAATAAAAAATTAAAAAAACCATTTCATCTTAGCAAAATAGTTGGATAAAAATACTATATACTAAATTGAAAAGACGTAAATAACCATATACGCCCTTTCAATCTCAAAAATTTAACTAAGTATTTTTATTCTAAGGATTCGGGTATGACCCACTATTCATATTTTATGAAAAAAAGGCGCATTTGGTTGTATACGCCTTTTTTATTTAGTATTTAAAACTGTGAATTTAATTTATTTCTAAGATAAAAAGTATATAACGCAAGTAACGCTCCGCAACGTAATCAGCGTAGGCCATTATCCCGTAGGATTAGCAGGATAAGAGCTATATCTTATGCTATTTCAGGTAATAAACAATATGGATGACAAAATGCATCCAAATTTAGAAAGTATTTTACCTTGAAATCTAAAAGTGAAAGTATACAGCAGCTTATCTGCGTGTTTGAAAATGAAACCCACTTTACAGAATTAAGTATTTATTAAAATTTGGCTTTGAGCCGTAATAAAAAAGGAACTGCGTATGGCACAGTAAACTATAATAATAATTAAAATCAAAAATAGGTATAATAAATGCAATTATTTTCATTCAAAGAACACATTGATCCAGTTCATCGTAATAATTACTAAGGATACATACGACTATAAATGCTACATTGGAACATTTTGAACTGACATAGTTATAAGAAATATACCTTAAAAAACATTGCCTTAATCAGTCTTAAGAACAGTCCTGTCTCTTAAAAAATAAAATTGTGTAAGACACATACAAATTTACAAAACATTGTATGTTTGACGACTTATAACTTGTTATTTTACTTTAACAGAGTACCTATCAGTTTGTAACAAAATAAAAACCTCATCTACATCTCAGTCCTTAATCATGGTACACAATTAATACAAATATAAAAGTAACAGTCTACATTCTCATAAACTATCTTATAAAAAACATGTAACAGTTGAATTACATAAAAACAATAATTATAAAAAGAAGGTTTAACCTTTGGAGCAACTTTAGAAACTCTTTAAAAATAAAAACATCAAAAATACACCATATATAAATCTTGCAAAGTATTATGAATTATTATAAAAATATTATGAGATCAAAAAGTATAAGTATTTAATTAATATGAAATCAGAATTAATCTTCATATTCATTAAACAAATCCACTGAGCTATCGTCACATGGTAAGTTATACCAAAACTCTCGTCTATTTTCGGGCATTAGTGGAAGTAATTTATTTATTATCTCCGTTTTACGTTTTTCCGTAATGCCTCTGTACTGTGTTTTGATTATTGGTCCAGGAATTCCAATTTTAATATTTTTCATTCTTAAGAAATCTAATTCGTTAATTCCTCCATCGAAATCAGTTTTAAACATTATTTTTTTAAGTCCTCTTTGAAAGGTTACTTCACACATATTGCTCAAGTACACTCGTGGTGTTGTATTTTGTAGTTTATATGCAGAAGAACAGTCTTCAAATTTACAGAAGTCGCTGACATCCATACTTTTTACAGTAATATTGCGGTGCGTATCAGAGACGGCGTGATAAAAGTCTTGAAAGTCGTAAATTCTTCTCTTCTTTTTTAGTGAAAGCTCAACTTGGTGATGAAATTCATCGGCGGACATGTATGTATGGCCCACTTCTAAATATTTTAATGTGACTGTTTCTAGACCGACATTGGTGGAGTTAACAAGATATAACAAATAAGAAAAAAGTGTCCAATTTTTGTTTTGGGCGGCGCAGTTATCTAGCCAAAGTACAATATGTTTGAGGTCACGATAATGTAAAAAAAAGGCTCTGAAACAACTAGTTATATCATCTTTTTTCCTCCCAGATACAGCTTCATGCCAAATGCAGGCAAATGTGTTCCTCTCGTCACGCAATTTCTTATCCCCAAGAGGTACGAAACTCTCATTAAACAAGATTAATCTTGGGCAAAATATCGCAACCTTAAATTCATCAAGACGGGGACACATTATAACCTTTTCGAGATCTACCGAGTAATACATGGTGTCACTATTGAGATCTTGCATGTTCATTTGATATCTATCTTCATTGTATTTCTCTCGAGCTGAAATGTACCTTCGGTGATGTTGTTCGTATAACTTGCAGTCGGAGCAGTTTCGGTGACGGATTTCCGTGTTAGGGTTGTGTAATTTATATATTTCACAATCCTCACACTCTTCGTTGCCCAGCCTGGCGAAAGAAATATTGAGTTGTCTAATGACTCTTCTATAGTGATCGTAAGATATGTCTGGATGTGAATGCTCAGTAATGCTTCTTTTCTCATTAAAGTCTTTGTACATATCGCGTATGCTTATTTCTGAGGGTAAATACTTCCTATTGGGTGCATGTTCTCTTCTATAATGAGATATAACGGGATTAAAAGAGTTTATATGGTCAATTATGGGTTTGTTATCTATTTTTTTGTGGTTAGGATTAGAGCCTCGGTTGTCCTTTAAATCTTCCGCGTGTGCAAGTCTTAAAGCATTTCTAAGAACCTTGTCATTTTTTTTGTTGAATCCCAGTGTTGTTAAGAAGAAAATCTTGCAGACAATTACTTTCTTGCCATCCTCTGCCGTCAAAAAATATGTTACAGTTTTTCCACGGTTAATTACTTTTGTATTTAAGTTAGTTCTTTGTGTTCGTCTAGCAGGTTGATTTTGAGACGTATTGTTGGATATAAATATATGTTGTTCTTTCCAGGAGAAACTACGAAACTGTTTATTAATAAATGTGCGTTGTTGTTGGGATATATTCGACGAACACTTCTTTCTACAGGTATCATCACAACCTTGTTTTACTATGTATTTAGAGTTCCTTAAAACTTTCTCAGTTTTTTTACGTTCTTTCAAAGGAATGCCATAATATTTGCGTTTGCGCACTGTGCCTTTTTTTGTGTATTCGATCAAAGTCTGGTTATTTGCACAGTCAGACTCAGATTCTTCGCACTCAGGTGAATCAGATATGCGGATGTGGTTTGCTATTGGTGAATTCTCTATGTAATCATTTCCCGAATCGGAATCATTCAAACTGTTGTGATGGTTTTCTTTTTGTGGAGGGACGTAGTTTTTGTCTAAAACCGAATCGTCAGAGTCGAAATCATGATCTGATGAACTGCTGCTGCTATCGATTGCGGAGGCGCTAACTGGTTGATAACAGCTTGGACCAGGAAGAACAGTATTATAATTTATGTCAGATGTAGAGGTGCTGGTATCGATTGCGGAGGCGCCAACGGGTTGATAACAGCTTGGACCAGGAACGACAGCATTGTTTATGTCAGATGTAGAGGTGCTGGTATCGATTGCGGAGGCGCCAACGGGTTGATAACAGCTTGGACCAGGAACGACAGCATTGTTTATGTCAGATGTAGAGGTGCTGGTATCGATTGCGGAGGCGCCAACGGGTTGATAACAGCTTGGATCAGGAACGACAGCATTGTCTATGTCAGATGTAGAGGTGCTGGTATCGATTGCGGAGGCGCCAACGGGTTGATAACAGCTTGGACCAGGAACGACAGCATTGTTTATGTCAGATGTAGAGGTGCTGCTATAGATTGCGGAGGCGCCAACGGGTTGATAACAGCTGGGACCAGGAAGGACAGTATAATTTGTGGCAGATGTTGAGGTGCAAGGGCGATTATAATAGTAAATATCTTCATCATTATTTAATGTTCTTTTGCGATGTGTTTTTTCTAAAGCTGTAGTTAGTATTATATAACTTCGACCTTTCATATTTGCTTCTCTGAAAGAAAAAATAAAAATCAGTCAGTGTTATGACATACGTATACTCTCTTTGCTGCGGGTATATTATCCTGTGGGAATACGATAAGCCTTCCTCGAATCATACGCTATCCCTTTTTCAAATTTCAAGTCGATCGGACCAGTAGTTCCTGAGATTAGTGCTTTTAAACAAACAAACTCTTTAGCTTTATATGTACATACATATACTGGCTACGTCGCGTAATTATTGGTCCTGAAGGAATAAAAAGTAGTCTAGGTGTTAATCCAGTGTATCACCTAGCTCCATACCAAATGAAGAAGTAACAAAAGTATAAACACTAACCCACATACTTTCGCCAATAGTTTAAAAGTAGGATTCGTATAAATAAGAATAATTATTAAACTTTTAAAGTAATTCGACCATTATTAATACTTGTTTATAAATATATTTTCTGATAAATAGATGTATTGCATTAAACTACATATAATAAAATAATAATTATGCTTACCTTGTGATAAATCATGCATAGACAAATTCCACGCGCACCGCACACGCAGCACTTCCTTCCACTAAAGCCTCTCGGGCGTAACTGCCAGAGAAACTGCTCATCCGCAGGACTAAACGTACCCCGCACACTTCAGGCACCCCTCGGCTTGTGTCACGATTTTAAGTAAAAAAGACGTTTCTACACACTTGCGTCTTTTATATTAAGTACTATATTATTAAATTTTGTCCAACTTCAATTAAAAAGGCGTATGTGGCACATGCGCCTAAACCAAATCAAACTGTTTGTAGTAAATAAGACGCAAATGGCAGATGTTGAAATTTCATCTTAGTACAAATGTCGATTTTAAATAGTGCATAAGACGCAACTAGTCATTTGCGTCTTTTTAATTTCCTCACACAAATATGCGCCTTTTAGATTACCAAAACTAATAATGAAACATAACGTATTATGGCATATCTACATAAATGCGTCTTTTCAATTAAGTTTGCGTTAAATACGCCTTTACATCTTCAAATAGGTAGTATAAAGTGTGTAAATATGCCCTATTTCGCTATGGTAAAATCGCAACGGTGCAAGATACAAAAAAATTAAAAATACAGATAGATGCGCCTTTTTTTCCTGATTCCGGTGATATAAATAACTCAATTTCGCAAAAAATGTTAGATGCGCCCTTTCAACTATCGGGGGCAGTACGTATATCCCTCATAATTCAGGTAGAATTAGATATTCCCGCACAAGGTCTGCGGAACTGAGATATCATGGCATGACGTATGACCACGTATATCATATACCTAGCCTTATTATTACAAGGTAGGGTAGGGCTCGTGACGTAGTTTGACTAAGCGATGTTATTTCATCGCGATTGTTAAGCAACGTGCAGCTCGTCCCCTACTTGGATGGATGGCCGATAGTGGCTTTTCTTATCGCTAGTTCGAAGGACACGTCAATTGTCGGTTTCGGTTATATCAATCGTTAGGTCATGTCGGAGGCGGTCTTAAAACTCTGTCACCGGGGTTGACCACTAAACTTCTTGAAATGAATGATGAACGACAAGCTCCTGGGATTCATGCGACCCTAGTACCCACACCTACTTAGCGCGAGTCTATATCAGAAAATGTTTAATGGTTTTCCTCAATTTATTTAATGATCTGCTTTATCTTCAATTTCCGTTAATGTTTATCCCTCAGGAATACAGGATAATGCATTCCCAGAAATAAACATGGCAATTAGACTAATGGAACAGGAATTGATTGATTGAAAAATGGTTCTTGTGAGCAATATCCGGATGTATTCTGCTCACATACAGTCATGTTAAGAAAGGCGTAAAGAACATTTTAGCTATCAAATGGTTTGTCACTTTCTGACATACGCAATTTTCCGAGGAGCAAAAGAGACAACAGAGAAACAGAAACAACTGCGTTTTAGTTTATTAATATTTTTAATAAGGCGGTTAATGTTTACCTTAATTTTGATTCCATGAAATAAAATAGTCAAAAAAAATGTATATATTTGAGTGGCTCTTATCTTTTAGTAAACTAGCAGGGCCCCGCGGTTTTACCCGCGTTGTGCCTGTTCCGATAGGAAATTCGGGATAAAAAATAGCCTTGAATGTGGCTATTACAAAAAGAATTATTCAAATCGGATAATTCCCGAGTTTAGTTCGAATACACAAACAAACTTACAGATTCTACCTCTTTACAATATTATCCTTATCTTTATCCTCCTCACTGTACTGGTATCTTCGGTGAGATTGCCCAGCAGTGGGCCATTACAGGCTACTTTACTTACTTACAATATTAATATAGTACCAGTCATGGTCACAGTATCCTATCAGCGTAATATCCTATTAAAAGATCAATAGAATAAAGCTCACATAAACAGTACATAAAGTAGTTTCGTCCTAGAAATATTAAGTAAGTGTTTGCGAGTAAGTATACTCCATCTAAATCCATTGAAGTCTTACAGTTCTGAAGATTCCCGCTTTTATCCGACCTTACTCGGAGGGATTTAGTTTGATTTACTGAACTGTGTTTGTGACTCCTAAGAATATACCACGATTTATATTTGGTATTTATTATTGAACAGATAAAGAAAACAATGATGTCTGATGGTCAAGTAGGCTTGCTGTACAGTAAGATATTACAGATTAATTTGTCTTAACTTTTTTGATTGGTTTAAATAGTACTGTGTACCTATAGTACCTAAAGTTAAAAATGTAATTGTGGATGTATAATAGTGGCATTTCTATCTGAGCGCTACCGTGCTTCGTAGGGCACGTAAAGCAGTCGTTCCCGGTTGTTTCAATCGTTAGACCATGTCGGAGGCCTTTAGGCGGTCTAAAAACTCCGACACCAAGGTTGGTCACAAACCTACTCCAAATTAACGAATTACTGTACCAAATGTAAGCTTGTATTCAACATTCATTTCCGGTGACCTTAAAACAAACACTTTAATCAATTTCAAACCGTTTTAATGAAACTAATTTCTGGTTAACAACATGATTATACCCAATTTGGTACACCGTTCTGCTCTACATATTAAAACCAGGTGCGTTCCTTTGGAAGGTTCCCATCGTAAACCACACAAAAGATCCATTACCCACTCGAATTAGTTTTCGAAGGAAATCATTAATATTAATCAATGCTTTGAAAATTTTCACGGACGTTTTTACGTGAAACAAAGATTGAGGAGCGATATCAGTCTTGTAAGGTTTTATTATACGCTGTTTTATGATTGGTGTTATTTTAGGTAAATGTATCCTGTTAATTTGTTACATGTCATGTTTCGTTAGCGAGGTGTAAATCTTCTATGTTCAAGTCGATTTTGTACGTGATTTATTGTGAATATTCTGAGGAATATCGATTTAGGGTTGTATTATTTGATGATGGATGTTTAATTGCTTTGACTTCGTAACTCAGGAACAAGACTAGTGTCTCAGAATACTTGCTTTAAAATATCTGAATAGCAGACGAGACGCGATCACCGAACGGCGCGATAACATTATTTAAAACAATATCTTATTTTGTACATACTGATACATACCAGACCAACTAGCACAGGACAGGGATGCATGGAAGGAATGGGGAGAGGCCTTTGCCCAGCAGTGGGACACAAATGGCTGATGTAATCCATTACATTAAACATCTCCAACGGGCCTCTATGAGTTGGATCTTTATCCCCTCGCATGCCTCTCAAAAAAACCAGGCTTGTCCCGTGACTCCGAGGAGAAACACTATAATAATAATAATTGTGTACATTATTGCATACCATAGTTGTAAAATGTTTACCATAGTAGTTATACCTCCACCTGATGTTAACTACATTTGTGCCATACATTACTTCATTTCAATGGTCTTGAAGACGCTATTGCATGAAAACAAAGACGATTATTTCCCAGCAATATAAAAACGAAAGATCTTTATTGGTTTTACCTAAAAGCCGAATCAATTCGACCTTTATATTTGTCTTTCTGAAGCTAAGAAACAAAGAAAGGTATGTCAACATAAATATTATTTAGATCATGCCTTCTTCTGAGCTTTCACTGTATTATTTATTTGGAATCCGGAGCAAACAATCGAAGCGGAAAGGGTTTCATTTCCTGATAATGTTTCTTGTACTTTTTTCTTCAATATTTTACATGGTTACATTCCAATAGCAATACGTGAACTATATTTATTGTTTTGGCGACTGTGTGGTAACAATTCTATTCAACGTAACGACAGTAGATTTCTTTTTATTTTACTTGTATGAGGACAAACTTACGTTATAAAAAAATACAAAATATAAAAGTTCAAAGTCTTTGTTTACCTCTTTCACCAGAAACGAAGACGAAGAAGGTAGTTTCTACAACCCTTATTTGCAGCGTATAAACCGGCTTCAATGTCAAGCATGTTTAAAACCAAATGAAAATCCTTTGAAATAGTTATCCGCTTCAAAAATAAGTCTTCAAAATTCACAACAAACTGCGCAACTATTGTAGATCAGTCCAACAGAAACAAGTATTATAAGTTGTACTGAATACCTGACAGCTTTTAGAAGTGTTAACAAAGAAACTACACGTCAAGTGTCAAAACATATTACGGATAATACTGAAGATAGTTGAGGAAAAGGTACAAGAAATTAGCGGTTCCTTTGATAGTGCTTGAAGTGAGCGATTAAGTTGAACTAATAATCACTACATATTATAAAACAAAGTCGCGTCTGTTTGTCTGTATGCTTAAATCTTTAAAATTACGCAACGGATTTTGATTCAGTTTTTTGTAATAGGTAGAGTGATTCAAGAGGAAGGTTTTTATGTAAAAAAAATCCCGAAATTCCCATGGGAACGGGCACAACGCGGGTAAAACCGCGGGGCGCTGCTAGTTATGAATATTTTATCTTTTTAAAAGTTAAGAAGACTGTTACGCAGCAGTAAAGCACAAGATACACATAGTGCGCGTGTGTGTTGTGTGACGTTGTATTCCTTGTATTTGTATGCAGTGTCACACTCGTTGCGGGACCGCACCCACACTCTGTCTGCCTTGTGTGCCTTGCGCTTAACTGCGAAAAAATAGTTTTGAAGTTAATGGTCAATATTCTTTTACAATATAATCCCGTCGCTGTCTAATCGCCTCTAAACGCCATTCCATTTATGTCGTTCCAATAAGATTTCAATCATAAAAATCAAAGAGCTAGAATCTTTGCTATAATAACAGATTTAATTACTGTCTGCAGAAAATTACAGGCTAAATACGAGTAATTTCTACTAACTTCTCTTCTACCTGAGTAATAAACTTATTCCTGATTCAAAACCAACTCGTTGCAATCTTTTAGAACAAACTTTAGTATCTTGATCTTTTAGAATCGTTAAATCATACTCGTCTATAACTTTTCTTCTATCCGTCGTCGAATACCGACTGCTTTATATTATTTTGAACCGACTGTAAAATGGAAGGAATTCTCAATTCGACTGATTTTTTATTCTAACCTAAACTAAGCTTTCCTGAACTACTTAAACTTCTTTATGCGTATTAATGTCTTATATGTATATTTTACTGCCGCACTCATGGACGTCCATTAAATCGACATTTAGCTAATTTACTGAATTTTTCATACATTATCATGTCTTAATCACTCATTAAATCTCTACCAAGGAAGCATTTGACGTCTCGGAATATGGACGTTAACGTTCCGTGCTTTGGAGGGCACGTCAAGCCCGGTTACTCTCTACGGATAGTAGTCGTTACATGAGCCAAGTCAGAGGCCTTTAGCCTTTAGCGGCTCAATAACTCTGACACCAGGATTGGTCAGGTTGACCATCCACTCCATGAAGAAGAAGAAGAAGAACATTTAAAACTCAAAACTGAGAACATTATATATCTTTTTATGAAGTAAATAGAGTACTAAATATGTTTTTCTAAAAAAGATAAAAATACTCCAAAGAGCCTATACCTACCTATTTATTTCTTCAACATCACTTGACAAGACATCAAGGAAACATAAAAGAATATATTTTATTCATAATAAGTAACCCTAAATCGGAAGGGCCAATTATGAAAGAAAGTATTTTGTGAATTTCAATATGATACTTGAGTGGTACTCGTTAAAAAAGGATGAAGTGCTTCTCAAAGATAGATGTCAAAACTTGTTTTCGGTTCAGCGGCGAGGTCCCGACCGTCAGATGTTTATATAAATTGTCCACAACCCATATTTTTGGGAAAGTTTTCATTGTTAATGTTCACATTTATTATTAAGCTCCTATTGTATCTCTTATTTGAGTTTTGCTTATGCTTTTAAATTACTTCTAAAAATAATGAGGTTTTGTTTTAAATATTTAATTTTATGTTGATAATTATACTGATTATTAAAAAAATATATCGCATAAAATGCTTAACGTGACAAGTAATTGATACTACCTACGAGTGTCATTTCGTGGTTTAAAGTGACACCTAAATACCTACTTACACGTGTATGATTTAACGTAATAAAAAAACCGGTTCAATGATATCAAATATCAATACCAAAATAGAAAGTGCCTACTAAGACATACAGTCAGAACGGAACTAAAAATATATTTTAAAATAATTTAATCAATTACTAGTTATTGGTAACTAAACGAGTAAATCGGTTAAGCTTCGGATGGCACGTTAAACAGTCAGACCCGGTTGTTTCAATCGTTAGACCACGTAGGAGGCCTTTAGGCGATCTAAAAGCACCAGCGTCTCGTCAGTCTAACACCAGCGTTGGCAGTGGCCTTAGGAGTAGAGTTAGGTAGTGACCTAACTCGAAAAAAAGAAGAAGTTAAGCACTTTTGTAACCATTCATCAAATACCTAAAAACAAGTCAATCTGTCTCAGCTCATATCACCCCTGAAAATCTATATCATAAGTTACCCAAACAAAACGGTTACAAAATAGTACACTTTATAGGCCTGTACCGATTCTGGGGCACAACGTTGTTTGTTTTAGTTACATCCCTATTTTTAATCAACGGCGGCACCGACTCTGATTAGAGATCCGCTTGGTTACCCAGCTCGCTTTTATTGGAACCAAAATATTGTTCCTATTTCTGAAACACGACCGATTTTGGTTCCACCGATTGGTGGTAAAGAAACTCTATTTATCATGACGTAGTATTGGTAGAGTTAATTTTGTTTTGTTACTTTCAAATGTGGCCTGAACTTGATTTCCGCATTAGGCATAGCGATTACACCTAATCCTCCTCACTGTCCTGATATGAGAGATGAGAGGCCTTGAGAGAAAATCCCCAGTAGTGGGACATTACAGGGTATATATAATAACTTACTTTGTGTGTGTGACTAGATTTGTGGTATGACCATAATATCATAAGTAATATCGACAAAAGCATCGTATGATACGTGTGATTTAATTTGGAAATACTAATTGGACCATAACAATGTTAACATAGCTCTGGTGAAATGTTATAAAATTATACTCTTATTGAAAACTCTAGTCACATTCAATATTTCCAAAGTTATTAAAAATTAAAACGTCAAACGCAAATACCTAAATAATCCCAGAAATCTATTTGAATTTATGAAGTAATTCTGTAGCAATCCTCATTTCAACCCGCTGATTTATTCTGTTACCGCACTCGAATTATTTTTGTAAATAACTGACGAAGCTGTTTCGTTGCAGACAAAGGTGCTTAAAATCTTATTAAGTCACATTGTTCTGGATTCGTATTCGACTCAGAGAATGTATGAGGATGTTAATGTGTGTAGTAGGATAATGTAGAGGATATAGTGTTACATGCATTTGTTTCTGTTAAGTTGTCTGGGGATAAAAGCTTGTATTTCTTCAAGCTTTTCTTAAGCTGTCAATTATAAAGATATTTATTGGTACTTACGCTAAAACAAAGAAGTTTTTTAGAGTATTTTACGTCTAACCCGAATCCTTGATTTTGCTAGGACGGATGCTAGGCAAAAAATTATGAGCCGATGTATAGGTACTTAATATAGATGAAATGCATCTAAAATATGTATTTCGGTGGTTGGATGGAATTAGTAGAATGGTGAAGAAATTACTATAGAATTTTGTTAATTTTTATTCTCAATCGTATGAGTTATATTTGTTCCATAGCGCCACATGTTTTCTCAGTATTGTATCTAAAATATTTTGCATAAGTTGCACAAACGAATATACATATCAAAGTAAATGAATGTAGTCCCTTTAAAAGTGTGGCAATTACGTTTGCCACTGTTATGAAAGAGCAACGTCAAACAAACTTTACATTTAACAAGTTCCCATTCTTTTGTTTTTCAAGTTCTTCTAAAGTCGTTATTCAAAAATGTCACGCTTTTATTTTATCAGCATTCTTCAGAGCGCACTTTATCGAGCGATCAGAAGACTGTTAAAGTAATTGTATTGGCATAATGTGTAGTGTTGCCTTTCAACTATTGAAGTCGCAAATGTATTTTAAATTTTCAACTACTATTATCATATCAGAAATAAAATTTTATATTATTCTACTATACGTGTATATGTCACTGAACTCCTCCTAAACGGTTGGACCGCTTTGAATATTTTTTATATGCGTTTGGATGGTTTAGATTCACACTAGCGACAGCTATTGGTCGTGGGTAGAACACCGCGCGGGACAGCTAGTAAAAAATATTTTCTGTCTAAATACTATTACAGCGACTGTAAACCGCGGCAACCTCATCTACATAATAAGAATACCTATCATGGGCCTTACGTACCATAAATGATTAAAAATATCTCTTTATCACCTTGCCTTCAAATTCCTTCATCTAGATCTTAACCTTAAGACTTAGACACACTAATGCATGCACCCTACGTATGTTAGTGCAAACTCTCTGTTTGTTCAATTGTTCACACATACCTTATTCTGGCCACACACGAACTATTTGCAGGCTCCCACAATAACCGGACCAAACCAAAAGCAACTATAGCTGAAACGAATATCGGCAATTTGTAGTACTTATATTTTACTGACTACTTATTTCAGATATCTATTATGTTCTATGCAGTAATTTATATGAAACTAAGAGAACCTTTATAAAACAATATGTAAGCGTTATTTCTGTGGGAATGACGGAATATTAGTTAAAAAATATTAATTTTTCACTCACCACATCCAAAATTATTAACATTATTTTCTTATATTTAAGTCATTCGAGAAAGTTCTATTGACAATGTGACAAACAAACAAAATTGCTCTCCCATTTATTTATCATCAATCTTTTATCGTCAAAGTAACTTATATCCCCATGTACGTCAGCCCTAACTCTATTGATGCGAGTACACAACACGTGTGCACTTACATTTATTAATCAAATATAGGTATAGCACGTTACACAACTAATCTCACAGGAGTTGTGTGCTGACGTGTCACGGTTACAAGATATATGACAAGATATATATACTTATTGGTATACCTGTTTCTATAACAGAGGTATACATATGTAGGGTCTGTCGAGTGTCATAAATGTCAGGTCGTGTGTACTGAATGTCAAGTCGAATGTCACGGATGTCAGGTGGAGAGTCTTGAGTGTCAGATCGAGTGTATTAAATGTCAGATCGAGTGTCACGAATGTCAGGTCGAGTGTCTCGAGTGTCGGGTCTTGGGTCACGAGTGTCATGTCTTGGATCACGAGTGTCAAGTGTGTTCAAGTCGAACGAGTATTATGAGTGTTAAGTCGAGTCTCACGAGTGTCATGAGTGTCAGGCCGAATGTTACCAGTGTCAAATCGAGACTCGCAAGTGTCAGGATTAGAACGATAGTCTTTGTCGAAGACTTTCAGAAGGCGACATCTGACAATTTTCGAGTGTGCTGAGCTACCTTGTGATTCCACCAGTATAAAGCCATTTACTAGAATATCAGTAGTTGACATTGAAACATGAAGCTTTCTGCAGTACTGAAGACTATAATATATAGTAGAAACTAACACTAACAACGTATACTTTATAGTAGTAAGTTATATTTCAACAATTCATTCACCGCGGCTTAGCGCAGCTTGTATACGGATTCTTGAGAATACTCCATCCATTTATTGGAGGAAATTTGAATAAATTCCGCTCAGCTTGTGGGATTAGCCTGGAACCGACGCTAGACGATGCAGACTCTGCTTTACACTTGTTTATTATTTCAAGAGTTTAGTGAATGATTGTTTAGAACAAACTTACTTATTTTATGATATAGTATTTTGTGTTCCGATTTTGTACATTTATGAAATGATACAGCTTCTGCGGTATACCATCTACACATAACCTTACTTTGATTTCTCTCCGTTTGGAGAGGCGACAAAACGGTGACATAGACAATCGCAGATTACACACCACAGATAACTAAATACTAAAATTGGGTGCGATCCAATATTACTTAGTCTTCGTCTCTGATTTGGTGGTCATTATAATGTTACACCAAATGGTTAAGCTAGCATAATCTAAAAGCGTTGGAAAACATTTAGATGGATGGATTACGATTGGTTATTGCAACTACATTGCTATGAAGCTTATTAAATGAATTATAAAGTCGATCTACAGTTCACAAAGTCCACAATAATAATCATTTAAATATCGATATTATAATCAATCTACAAACCATTATAAGGGTTTCAACCATACTTTCCTCCACGCGTGTACATTATTAACGCCGCCTCCAGTCAATCAAAGCGACTGTTTGCTGTTTCCAACAGTTTATTCTGAATCGATCTCTCATTAGGCTTGACACACGTTAGCATTAATATTCACGAGTCGGAAACGTAGCGTCTATTCACGAAATGCGGAAATGCGCATTGATTCAGTGCGCTACGGTTGCTAGTCGCTGCCGCTGTGGGGGGCCTTAAATTCTGTATTTCGTGTGACAGGAGTTTGGTTGCATTCTAAATTTAAACTTAATAACTGTCGTTAGTCCAACATTCTAGGTACAGCAGTGTGATTTTATTTTGACAGATTATGAAGCACAATGCACTTGTCTTCGTTTTCTATACGATGGCGATTAGCCTTGAAATACTTTTATCAAATGGAGATACGATTAATGATAGTAGGTATGTTTTTAACCGACTTCCAAAAAAGGAGGAGGATACAAGTATAAAAGGAGGAGAATTATGAATTATCAGCACCCTTTAAAAATCGAATTTCAGTACGTCAACATTATCAATTTAGAACACTCACTACAACTGAACACAATTAATAAACAGACGGTACACTTCATTACATATATTCAAGTACTATTATGTAAAGTGTTATCATAGGTGAGCTTAAAATGATAATTACAAAGCTGAGTCTACACTACAGATCCAATAAGGCTTACACTAGCTACTGTAACAGCATAACTAAGCCACAAAATGAACCGTGTATACTCAGGCAATTCTCGGTAGTTCAGAATTACGTGTAATTGAGTGAATAGCAGTAAATACTTTACTTGTGAACTCGGTAATACCGCTTTTCCGGGTAAGTCGGGTAGATTACAGTATCGATTCAACTTTATGGGATAGTAAAAAAGTTTTAGACGTGTTGTAATTTAAAGGATGATTCGGTTTGTGATTGGATTTGTGAGGGGCTAAGAATTAGACTTGTGTTGGAAGTGAATTAGATTAAGTACTAATTGAAACGATTGGGAGAACTGAGTTTCGTACTTAAATATTAAAATGAACTAAATTAACTAACTTTCTGGTTGTAACAGCTTGTATTACGTTCGTTGCTTAAAAGGTAAAGAGCACTTGATAAGATAATTTAATAAAAGTATATTACTTAAAAGTAACTTTGTATCGTGTAACTGTAGTAAGGTTTATTTCGGAAAACTTAAAGATAACACATAACTCAATAGATTATATGAAAAAAAAATCTATTAAAATTCCCATTCCCAGGGATACGGGTAGGAAATTCAGACATCAGGGTTGGCAACTAATCTATTGGAGCGTTCTAACTTACGGAACAGGTTGAACGCAGGTAAAACCACGGGACACCCATGGTCTGTTTTTGTCCTACCCTTAAAACTCTCTAGATATATAACGGAAAATGAATACAGAAACAATTATTTCACTATTACTACACAGTATTATTCAAAGTCAAGAACTCTCCATAAATACTGGAAAACTATCAAACCCTGAATGATTGATGACGCATCTATCTCTTGGACGAAGGGTAGTCATTTCCAGCTATGATCCATCACTAGTACGAATCAGATATTGTCATTCTAACACATTCATCACGTGACCTATTTGTTTTCTGAGAGACTTTCATTTGCATGCAGACTTTGATTTCTAACCAATATCGATAGTAGAAAGTCTAGAAAGATAGGTTTATTTTTCTTCTTTTGACATCCCTTAAAACTCATCAACACATCGATTGTTTAGTGGTATGTGCATCGACCTGATAAGGTTGGGGTCCCCAGTTCAATACGGGTTGAGCAAAGCATGTTTCTAATTAACTATTATAATATTTACATAGCTCGGGCACCTCGGGTTTGAGATCGCCAATCCGTAGTATGCAATAGTGGTGTTTAAGCCATCCTTTTCTCTGTACTGATATCTTCAGTGAGATAATAGGCCTTAGTCTAGTGGGACATTACAGGCTCATACTTTACTTAAGAAAATTACTTAAAGGCTTTAAGATTATTTTCGAATTTATATTTTCATTTATTCCATAAAATTAGTTTAGTACAACATACACAAAGTCATATTATTCAAGTACGCCTTGAATTCAAAGGCCTAAGGGCAGGTTAGGAACTTTGATCCTAAGGCTGGTACCATAATGTTACTAAAAATAAACGAAATAATTTATAAAGAGTAGGGTTTCAGGGACCTTTTATAATAAAGATCTTAATATCACTTCTAAGAAAATGTACGATTCCATTTTTACTCATAAACATTATAGAGAGATGGGACTTAAGAATCGGATTTAAGTATTAACTTAATATAAGTATTAATATACGTTTTTTTTATATAAGTATATTAATAGTATATTAAATTTAGTATACATATATGTAAATTTTTGATGTACTTTTCTATTTATTTGTGTGTAATAACTGTTTATGAGTTTAAAAAGTATGTACCAAATGTATTTCTATTTACAGCTTGTATTGTCATCTCACCGATGATATCAGTACAGTGAGCAAGATAAGCGTAATCACCACGCTTGCCTAATGCGCGTTGCTGATCTCAAACCCGAGCCATGTTTGAAAAGTAGGAAACTTGCTTTTGATGCTATCGTAACAAAAGAAGAGTTGTTTTAACCTGTTATATCGGTTTTTATGTTACACCTACTTACATTAATATCGAATCCTGTAGGTAGATTTAATAGGCTAAAACTGATGATAAAGTTTTTAAATTGCCTCTAAAATCAAACTAATATTAAACAAAGTAAGTAGTTATGTAATAATATTAAATAAATATTAAATATATTGAATAATAATAATAATATTAAATATATTAGTTATATTAAACAAAGTAAGTAAGTAGTTAAGTAGTTATGCCAATCACAAGGGCATAGGGGAAGCGAAGCAATGGAGCGGTCTCATTAAAAAAAAAAAAAGTTAATTTTGTGCCATCGACACGAAGAAGAAGAAGAAGAAGTAGTTTAAATACATGTTCAGTAACCTGCAATACCTCACTGTTAGACAAAAAGCCTTCCGTTCAAAATAAATATTCCAAATGATCTAAGTTTTGCAACCGGCAGTAAAAGTCGGATCTATAAAAATTAACATTTCAACATAAAGTAGTGGTGATTTCTCGCCTTTTCAGCAAGAAGTCCCCATAGTTTACAAAACAGTGCAGTTAGTTTCTTCTCTATGACTGCGGAAGAAGTATTTGCCTCTAAAGTGGGGACAAACGAGACAACTGGGAAATCTGTTCGCCTCTAAAAGTGGGAAAGATTCTTAAAGTTTTATGTTCATGTCGTGACGATATTTGTTTTAACTTTTTAACACGATTCTAAATGGGAATGTTGCACATTTATTGCTTGTTCCATTTCCCCTATCATGAATTACTTTGGTACCAGTATAGTAACAGTATTTTACGTAGGAATTGTTACGAGAGCGTTAGACTACAAAGCGTTAAATTAGAATGGTATGACCTTTCTACTAGAGCAACACTTTGCTAAGGATTTCATAATCATATCAAACTTTTCATAACAACGTAATATTATGACTTGGTTTAGTTAACTTAGTGATGCTGATGTCATATTGAGCGTTCGATACTTTGGTAGTAGGAGTCCTAACACATGCCGGCATCTACAACATTAAATATAATTATGATGACTGGTTTGGTCCGATGTTTACTAATTAACTACGGTTATTACTATCAAATAAACTTTTCAATTGAGTGAAACAGCTAACATTTGACTTATTCCGGTATATAAATTGGTAACCAAATGAAATCAATTTACTTTACAATTGTTAGAGAACCGCAGATAATTTCACTATTGTAGATACTCGTAGATAATGTATACAGTGTTCAATGGATATCTATTAAAGGAAAACCAATGAATATTAAAACGAATTCTGATAACTATGATAATTTCCAAATGTGATTCCTATTTGAGTGGAATATTACAGGGATTGAGGAGGTTTTTAAGTAGTTAGGGGAAAGTATTGTGACATCAAAAGAGGGTTGTTCTTGTACCTTCGTTGCACCTATGTGTACTTTATGGCGCGTGCCACGGTAGAGACTGGAAATATTGACTGGCATTTCCCGTAAATAGAACGTATAAATATCATATGAATGTCCCTTGTTCTTTAAATTCGCTCGTTTGCTGTTTCTTCTTCTTCTTCTTCTTCAATACTAATATTAAGAGGTAAAATATGTAAGTTTGTTTGTTTGTTTGTATGTTCGAGGTAATCTCAGGAATTATCGGTCCGATTTGAATAATTATTTTGTAATAGATAGCCACATTCAACGGAAAGGTAATAAGCTATTTTTCATCCCTAAATTTTCACGGGAACGGGTACAACGCGGGTAAAACCGTGGGGCGCTGCTAGTCTTCTAAAAAATTGCTCTTGCTATTGTATCGTTGGAACTCTCTATCCGTGTCTTCTTAACTTCTAAATAAGTGAACAAATGCAGTTCGAGTAAAATTTATAAAAGTTACTCGATTGCGAGTATTCTTAGCTATAAGTAAAAAACGTACTACCAGTACTTGTAGTTTACAGGTTGAATACTTTAGTTGTATCCTTTAGTTAGGGCCTTGTCTAAGCTCGGACCCAATTTCCTACAAAAAACTCTCTGTGACTGGTAGTCCTTAGTCTTAAGTTAAAACTTAAACTTAAAAAGTAATAATAAAAATGTAATAACGATCATATAATAACCATTTTCTTGAACCCTTTTCATAAGAATGAAAGGGAAAATAATGATAGCGATCTCAGAGATAAGGTACCCACAATTCTTTTTGTAGATGGAAAATTATGATGAACTCTTTAAGTGGCCCATTAAATGGCTGAGTTATAAAAGGAAGCTTTAATTATACATCTATTTCTGTTTGCTCTCTTTGTTATAAAAACCTTTTTTGCCATCGAGCAAGTTTACTAGTTGTGAGGCAAAAAAGTCTAAAGACGAAGTATAGGTTATCTAAAGTGTTTGTTTCAAATAAGGTTCTTCATAATCAACTTATATTGTTACATTAAATCTTAATCAGAATCAAAGCTTAGACTTGTCACCAGTAAATATATAAACATTACTAAATCCCGTCTAACGACAACATGATATATTCCGGTACAATTAATATCATTTACTGGATGCTGACATCTTGTCTCAAGAGAAAGGAAGAATTTCTTTTGTCTTCGTAATCATTTTAGCGTAGTTCATATGACCTTTCTTTGTTTTATATAAAAGCCCGTTTTTGTATATAACATGATATGTTTTGATAAATTAATGTGAATATAACAAATGGTATTTCATATTTTAGAATTATCAGTATATCAGACAAACTTTAACAAAGCCTAACACAGATCTCTTGTCATAAATCTGTAACACATAAATTATTTCCTAAGTTAGTTTCACCTTTGATACTCACCTTGATAAAACAACTTTAAAAGCAGTATAACAAATAGAATAAATATTCACAGACTAATAATAATTCCCAATATTCTAACTTTATTTCAGTACATAAGTGTTACGAACTGCTAACTGTTCTATTAATTAGCCATTCTCATTTAATATATTCATCTCTTTTCTTTGTACTGTAGTAATGGCGATAGATATACCTATTTCAGTTACGGCAAGTATTTGAATAATGCTTTTATTGTCTAACAATAGACACTGAAGAGTCGTTGTCTGCGTTATTAAAATATTTATGGACCGAGCTTTCCGGGATTTTTTCGTCGTCATTCCGTCTTTAGACTTGACTATGTTAATAAGGTTAGAAGGAATGCTTTATTAAGGTTGGCCTTTTATTTCTGAAAATGAAGAAGAAATATTTGATTACTGAACTTTTATAATATAGTCAGAATAATTAACAAAATCAGTAGGAAATAAATAATGCGAGTTGTGCATAAGATATTATGTAATGTATTTGTACCTAGATTACTTTTAAACGAATTTTTTCAATAAAGTCATATAATTTTAAGCAATGGTAAATTAATTTCAATCATTTTATTATCGAATAATATATACAGAAATAAGGTTCTATGAATGGGGTTTATGTATGATTATTTATTAATTACTGGTTTCTAAGTTTTAAGCAAACATAACATTTCATTTAGAATTCTCATTTTGAATTGAAACTCTGTTTACGGATACACTTCGCTTTGATTTTACATTTTACATTGCTTTGTATCCGTCTTAAAATGTCGTATAGTCTATATAACATCCTTAGAGTTTTCGGACTTAAAGAAATGCATAATTTATTCAGCGCTGTATAAAACACAATGCCTTTCTATTTATGTGGTTTGTTAAACTGCTATTATTGTCCAACACAAAGAAACTCTTAATTATAGCTTTGAATTTGAAGCACAATTTTGTTTCTTGTACTAGTTAAGTAAAGTTTGAAAAGATTCGTAGCCAATCATAGTGTCAGAGTTTTTAAACCGCCCCAAAGGTTTCCAATGATCTGCCGTTTGTTATCATCAAAATCGAGTAATTTGCTAAGCAAACTATGATACGTCAATATATTATAAGTATTTATCAATCGTGATGAGTTTCAAATCATTCTTAAATCCAAAAATATTTTCAAACTAAGGGTGCTTTCAAATTATGCGTTTCGTGTCGGACCGCTGCAGTGCCGAAGCCGTGCGTTTGTCGTATTGTGAACGTACGATCGTGTGTTTTCATACAAATCGAGCAGTGCGGCAACAGTGCGTACTAAAATTATTTCGCGGTACCGACGCCGCACGCATAATTTGAAAGCACCCTTATCTATACTAATATAATAAACGGGACTTAATCGCGAATTAAACATTTAATGCATACCTCAACGTTTCGGTCGTGTCGCAACGGCCGTGTTCACGAGGGTACTGAGTACACGAGGGTAGATTAGTGTTTACAATGTGTTCATATCGTGATAGTTTAAATAGTGAAATATAATAAAGCTGAAGAGTTTGTTTTATTTTTGGTTTGTTTGAACTCGCTTATCTCAGAAACTACCAATCCGATTTGAGTAATTATTTTTGTAACGGATAGCCACATTCAATGGGAAGGCAATAGGACATTTTTCATCCCCAAAATCCCTACGGAAACAGGCCCAACGCGGGTAAATCCGCGGGGCGTTGTAAGTTTATCTACAGTCTTTCAAATAGCAAATTCCCTATTCCACCTTAATTGTCCGTCAATACAAAACCATTTGACTAATCATAACCAATCTAATGAACGAATTCGCATTCAAACAAAATACAATACGAAAACAATGGTCCTATTCTGAAACCGTTCGATATAGAGTGGTGACTACCGACTACCGACTACTGACTACATGAATACCGCACGTTGCGAACATTAATATGCATTGAGTGCAAACTATCGCGCCACGATCGCAAACCGAACGGCAAACATAAATGTATCGGTTGATTTCCAATTGTGGACATGGTCACACAGATTTTACACTATTTACACACGATACGTTTATACGTTGCACGATTGCTTGCGACCATAGAGAAACGGATTTAAAGAGTTTAAGTACTTCTGACTATCGTCTTTTTAAGCGGTAATAGAAATTATGTTTTTTTCTTATATGGTAGTTTTCTTATGCTTGGCATAGTGTGGTATCCAATCATATCAACGCAACAACATAACATAGTTTGTTTACTAGGGCTCGTAAGAAAAAAACAGATTTTAGGAGCAGTCTTTTCTCTGCAGTTATGGAGATTGTTTACACTAACACTTACTCATTATGAATACTTCATAACCAGCATACCATAGCGATGTAAGTGTCGAGATCTACATGTTAGTATCCAGATCCACCAATCATGTCAAATGTAGCATAGCAACGTAACATAGCAATGTTCGTATCTAGCAATCGAATCAAACGAAGCATAACAGAGTTCTGGTGAAAAGGCTCTCTTACATAGCAGATGAAACTGGTTTTTACTTATTGCCTATTCCATTACTCTACTTTTAAGAAAATTTATAAATAATTAGCTTTTGCTCTATGTTTTTGCTCTAAAATAGTTCGTAATATTTATAGAATAAAATAGTATTTTCAACAAATAAAAGTCCACTAAGAATTCTAACAACAGGAATTTCCGAGTTAGAAAATATGCTCCATTATTCACAAAAGTGGTGAATGGCCCTTGAAAAAGTCAGACGTCTATAAAATAATCTATTTTTATTTCATTTCTCAGAATACCAACAATAAATTGAGAAAAATCTTCAACGCGGGTTGGTAATAAAGTCATAATAAATCTACCACAAAAGACGTATTGGAACTTTTGTAAAAAACATTTCCCGATATCTATTTATTTCGAATCTATTATCAACAATTTATTCCTGTCTCATAGGAAACAGAACCTGAAACAAATCACATAAGTACCAAAAACTTTCTCTTTGAAAGCAATTTTATGATTCCCGAATCGATAGTATCAAACTTTTTACATTACATAGGCTCAGAAAAGTTTAGGAAAAAACGTTTCATTAGGTTGCTTTTACAAATGTCAATAGGTATGTGTAATGAAATGTAAATATTTAGTACTTGATGGAGGGTAGCAGCATCCTACTTGATATGATAAATGCGAAATTTTGTGAGGATGGATGGATGTATGTTTGTTACTCTTTCACGAAAAAATTACAAAACGGATCTGGATAAAACTTTACAGTAATATAGGTTATGCATCAGAATAAAACATGAGATACATTTTATCCTGATTTTTTTACGGGAACGAGTACAACGCGGGTAAAACCGTGGGGCGCTGGCAGTATAGTATATTCCAGAAAGAACGGTTGTTTACTAAAAGCAAGCGAATTATTTTTGCTCTTTCCACCCGAACTATTCTATGCTACATAACGTATACTATCGGTATCCACCTATCATATCAAATGTAACAAAGCTAACACTAATCATTACAATCGTAGAAAAGATTTAAAAAAAACAACTTCTTCTTCATCGAGTGGATGGTCAACCTGACCAATTCTGGTATCAGAGTTATAGAGCCGCCAAAGGCCTCTGACATGGCTCATGTAACGACTACTATCCGTAGAAAGTAACCGGGACCGACGGCTTCATGTGCCCTCCGAAGCACGGAAAAAAAAAACAACGAAACAAGCAAAATAACGTAACAGCTTTAAAAAACGACCGTTTAATTTCCTTTGTCACTACTGAAAGTAAATAATATTACAAAAAAAATGAAGAGCATAATAAATCAAAACATTCTTAATAATGCAATGTTGAATTTGCAATTCACATCTCGTTGGATTGGCAAACAGCCCGAGCGGCGTTTGACTCTTCGCACGAATTAAGCGAAGACAGAACGTCCACTATTCAGAATACTAGAGTATTTGCAAGGAGAAATTACCTTATTCCGCCCAGATTGAAGCAGTGTGGTAAGGCTAGACATCTGCATCCAAATAATCCACCTTGTATAATCTAACTCGCTGCGAGTCTTGTTCAGCACGAATTCAAAAACGCTTGCGTTCAAAATGGAGTTTTGGTATTCGAACCCAAATAGGTATTTGTGCGGTATTGGAGTTTTAAATAAAATAGCATATTTCATAGGATGAAGGAGAGAGCAGATGTAATGTTACTATTTTCTTCTATACGATCATAATTTGTTTAATTTAAACTCACACAAAGTAAGGGTACATTATATTTTTTCGTAAGATGTCAACCATGTCAAATAATGTCAATTTATGTCAACCGATTTTCCACCCAAGATAATTCTCGCTGTAGAGGAAAAAGATCACGTTATTCCAATCCATTCTTACTACAATTTCAACTATAACTTTTGCACGATGAAGGAATTTTCGATGCTTGGTAATCCTGCTATTAATTTGTTAATATTTATTCTCATAAGAAAAAACAGATTTGTTAGGACAAAGTCCTCTCCCAAAAACAATGACGATCTTTCGCACATACACTAACCAAAAATGTACACTTGTCTTTATTTTACGCCTAGTAATTGTTCAGTTAAACATTACGTGATACTTTGGCGAAAACAGCAATTACAGAAGGCGTAATCTACGTTTGCTCAGTGTGTTGTTAGACATATAGATGTTACACAGTTAACATTGATAGTCCCTCTGCAACCGAAATTGTGTTTTGTGACCGGATTTTCTTGTTTACAGAAGCGCTATAATCGATTTCGCAATCACTGCTTGGCTTTCCTATTGCAAGATGTTTTGGTTCTGCCGAAGTGGATTAGAAATTGTACTGTTTATATTGTTACTTTTCATTTGATAGCTGTCGTCAAGTTTTTAGAGGTGCTATGGTGCAACGGTGGAACGGTGTCTAGTGAATCTATTTGAAAAAAGAACATTTAACATTAGCTTTTACCACCTTGTTTTGTCTCTTTTGCTATTCGGAAAATTGCGTATGTCAGAAAGTGACAAACCATTAGATAGCTACAATGTTCTTAATAGGCGTTAATTAATATGGCTCGTTTCAATTAAAATGGAACGTAGCTGTGCAATTGTCAAACAAGGCATCGATATTTTCAATATCTTTTCGTAATGCGTTGTCATTGGTCAATTGAGCTTCGCACATTTCCGCTTCAATGTAAACGCACCCAGACAATGATCATATTGTGTTCTTTTTTTAAATAATTTGCCAGTCAGTGTCACCATCAATGTTCCTTGTCATCATCCAAACAAAAAAATAAAATAAACCGCGAACTATTTTTTGCTGTACTGCATTGAATATAAATCAATTCTCTCACGAAGCGTAGACAGGTATGAACACCAACTGTATTGTATTCAATATAAGTAGATAGCGGATCCAATGAGGCAAAAAACTGAGTCTGTTTAGAAACTTGTTAGAGACAAAGCCACGTCCCAGTTAAACCAAATATCAACTTTGAATATTGATCTTTTGGTGACATAGATACAGGTTTCATGATGGACAATAGAATATCGATTATATTTAGATACCTACAGCCATATTCCAATGTTTCTTTATTATAATAGTAGATTTTAATTACATAAGTATGTTGTATCCTTTTTTAAATACCTTCATTTCTTTCTTCTCTGTCTTTCTCTGTCTGTCTTTGTTCTCCTTTGTCAAGTCCGGGAAGTAATATAGTTGTTCTATTGAGCTGATATTCGGAATAAAATTTAAAAGCGATGCAAAATCTATGTTTTTGTTATGTTTATGTTTAATTTATGATCTTAGGAATTAAGTTAGGTACATGATATATAAACAATAACATGCAGATTTCCTAAGAAAACTAAATATAATGCTACAATTGAGATTTTTCCTTACTAGTAATGTGTACATAAAAGCTATCGAACTGGATGTATGAGCTGTTGATGGCAGCAACAAATGATTTATAACTCCGAGAAAACTCGAGGTGTGAAAAAGGTGTGTTTCTAGAATCGATGGTAAAACGATTTGAATTTCGATTCCGTTGAGGAACGAGGTAACTGGTTTCTTTTGTGTGAATAATGGGATCATTAGCACTATGGTTTCATTATTTTTAAGTGTCTTCTATGATAGAGCCGTTATTATTATATTGATATCTGTTATCGTGTGTTCTATTAGGTGTTTTGATCTATGATTATTAGTTTAAAAAATGGTTTTTAAAAATACACCTATTTGAGAACTTCCTCCTTCGGTATTTGAAGTTGGTTGAAAATGACACTAATTAGTAGTAAAAAATTGTCAGTCTCAACCGTTTTGGTAGAAGTATTAATATGGTATTAACACAAGAAGGGAAATATTTCATCAATAGTGCCGTTTGGAAGTTAAAGAAGTACAAACATTTGATTTGTTTTTATTCAAGTAAGTATAGTATATTATGTAAGTATAGATGATTTATATGCTAGGTGATATCATTACAGAAGCGTACAATTATGTAATTTTGTCAGTGACAGTACAATTTTTATATCTATTCCGTAAGTATTGTACTACATTTTATGCTAAACAACTGATCGGGTTAGTGAGTACGAATGTTTGTTTTTTAGCGTCAGGATATTACCGATATCCTGTTTTCCTTACAAACATCATAAATCGTAGTTGAACATTACCGCTGTGTTTTAGTAGCAGTAGTTATATTTAGAGCTCTGTTGACAGGCGAAATGTTTGTATTTATAAAATTTTGTATCATGATTGTATCTGCTAAACAAATTCTGCTCGACTTTGTAGGTAAAAGTGTCTAAATTAAATCTATACTAATATTATAAAGAGGAGCTAAAGATTCTATCTTTTTGTTTATTTGTTGTAAGGGCTTATCGCAGAAACTACCAATCGGATTTGAATAATTTATTTTGTAATTGATAGCCACGTTCAATGGGAAGGTTATAGGCTATTTTTCATCCCGAAATTCTCACGGGAACGGGTACAACGCGGGGTGCAGCTAGTACACTATATTTGGTACTCATTATTATGTTTGGGGGAAATTATTTGCGTCTGTACCTATTTCAGACTAAATGAAATTCAAATTACATTACCCATTGTGAAATATCATTGCTTTGATTTGATATTCATTGCAAAATATACATTACTATTATTATTTTGATAATGTGAGTCCATAGTGTGTCCTTTACTAATAAGTTATCTGAGCACATACCTACTACCATAGTGTGCATAGAATGGATGTTTTTTACCTTATCTCGAGATACCTCTGTTAATAGTACTATTACTCTTACTGTTAACCCGTATCGTCCTACTGTTGGGCAAAAGGCCTCCCCCCATTCCCGCCATTCTCGATTTTGGGCAACCCATTGCTCCACCCTCTTGTGCGTGTCCAGTTTGTCCCGTGAATAGTATTATTTTATTTTATTTATTCTTTGACTATTCATAATTATTAATTACATAAGTATAAATATCTATTACCAAAAAATACACTACCACAGAAAATTATAACGGAAACAATTTGGAAAGCTAAATAAAATACAATAAAATCTAGTACAACAAAAAAAAACACTGAATTGAAGTTTTTGTATGTGCCTAATCAAAGCGCCAAATTACTGTTTATTTACCTATGGAACCTAATTATCTCAAATCACAATAACATAGAGGCATTACCTAATTAAAGAATTACTTTAAAATACCTATTTTTTGCTCACATGTTCATAATGAATAGGAGATGACATTGTTTGTTTGTATGTAGGTACCTAGTTATTCTTTTAAATCAGTCAACCGTACGAGCGATAATTGAATACTTCAAAGTTCAAAAGGACAGATTTATCTACACTATTTAACTATGTAGCGCTTGATGCGTAGTTTGACTCAGCGATTACTTGCGATTGTTAAGCAACGTGCAGCTCTACCTCTAATTGGATGGGTGGCCGATAGTGGCATTGCGTGCGTACTAAAATTATTTCGCGGTACCGACGCCGCACTGTTGCCGCACTGCTCGATTTGTATGAAAACACACGATCGTACGTTCACAATACGACAAACGCACCGCTTCGGCACCGCAGCGGTCCGACACGAAACGCATAATTTGAAAGCACCCCTAAACCTGCTGATTCAAAAAAAGATTCCGACGTATCGAGAACCTCCTCCGTTTTTGGAAGTCGGTTAAAATAATAACACTACTTAACTGCGGTACTGAGAGACGTAATTTAAATCGTGTTGCAACTAATTGACGTAATTTTGTTATCACTACATAGTATAAAACAAAGTCGCTATATTTGTCTGTTTGTTTGTTTGTCTGTTTGTCTGTATGCTTAAATTATCTTTAAAATTACGCAACGGATTTTGATGCGGTTTTTTGTAATAGGTAGAGTGATTCAAGAGGAAGGTTTTTATGTAAAAAAAATCCCGAAATTCCCACGGGAACGGGCACAACGCGGGTAAAACCGCGGGGCGCTGCTAGTACTTTATATTACGTAAAAAATTACTCATCAATCTCAATAATGGAATCATTTCTATGTTCGTTATGAGTACATACTGTATGTTTAAAGTACATTAAAGTTTCTGTGTCGGTAAATAACCTATTGTCAATTTATTATTCTCATTTTCTTGTTGTGAGGTATATACTCTAGTAGTTTCACCTATCTTTATTCAATTGTCATAAATGGTTCTCCTAATAGAGATGCTAAATGATTAGGTTAATCAGTCCCAATATCTCTATTGATAAAGTTAATCATGAGCCATTAATTTTCCTATTTAAGATTATATTTTTATTGTATTTAGTATTAAAGCTATGACGACCAAATTTAAGCAGGTGGAGTAATTACTAACCTACAAGAATAATAGTCTCCATTTAAGACCAACGCCCGTACTCAGAGACGTCAATGCTTCCATCGTAGCGATTTACGAGTAATTTTGACATGTAATGTATGAAAAATTCAATTATCTATTTATTGGACGGCTCTGAGTGTGACAGTAAGGAAGAAGAGTTTTATAACTTTTGACAGTATAATTAAAGTACATTTTCCATTAAAACCATTAAACGAAGATCTTATTATGATAATAAGCATAGATGTAATCACTTCGATTGAAACTCGAAACGTGTTTAAAAGAGCACAATATTTTGCGCAGCCACAAATTAACGGAAATGTTCGCTTGGTCTGCAAATTGCGATTTCATACACACAGAGTCACTACAAATAAATATTCATAAAGTTAATAACTGACGCTAGTAAATCCAAGTTTAAATATCTCGTATCTGTCGGCAGTGAGCGTGGAAGATTAATGCACGGAAAATGAGATGGTATGAGATTGATCGAGATAATGTTGATGGCAGTGCGAGTGTAGTATTTCAGGCGGGCCAAGGTTTTCATTCGTAAAATAAGTGAAATGAAAAATTACAAAAATGCTTTACGCAAAATCGAATTTACCGATTCTTACCTAACATAGAATAGAACTACCGCAAGGAAACTGGCTTTCCAGTGAAAAACAATCTTCGAAATTGGCCCATCCGTTTGAATGCTATAGTGCCACAGACGGACATACACACACAGATATCGACGTCAAACTTATTATAAGTACCTCTTTTTTGCGTCAGGTTTAAAAAAGCCGGAAAACTCTATGATGACAATTTTTATGAATTGGTTTAAGTATGATGAAAAGATGAAAAGTAATAAAATGTTGTTTATCACCAATCCAAAAATAACAATAAAAAAGACAATAAAAATAAGTAGGTCGGTTTTCTTTATTTCTATAAATAAATCATTAAAGATTATTCAAAATGTGCCCGTTTAGAGTCTAAAATTTTTAAACACTACTTATAATATAGTCTGTACCTTTGGATTTTTGGATCCTCCTGACGTTTGGAAAGTGATTTCTAACTTATTTATTTCTTGTTACAGCTGCATCCGTGGAGATTACCTGAAGGTGTACTGGGAAGTGCAGGGCCCGGGGCCCCCCGGGGCGATCAACGAGCGCTCTGCCTGGGCCCGCACCCTGTGTGGGGGCCGGAGCGAGGCCCCGCCGGCCCTGTACTCGCCAGGCCCTTCTCTAGTCCTTGAGTTCCACTCTGGAGTGAGACCTAACAACGCTTCGGGCTTCATTGGAACGTACAGTTTTATTGATAAACGTAAGTTTATTTCGTTTATTAGTAACTAGCCCCGCGGTTTCACCCACCCGCGTTGTACCCGTTCCTGCGGGAATTTCGGGATATAATGTATCCCATATGTTATTCTGATTTATAACCTATGTTACTGTAAAGTTTCATCCAAATCCGTGGATTAGTTTTTGCGTGAAAGAGTAACAAAGAAACATACATACATCCCCACAAACTTTCGCATTTATAATAATAGTAGGACTTACTCTGTGGCAGAGTTAAATCACCTGCACTGCTTATGTTAAGCAACGTGCATCTCGGTCACTACATAGATGGGTGGCCGATCGTGTATTGTTTATTGACTACTGCAGTTTATAAGGTTTTTATTCATTTTATGATAGTTGCTAGCTTTTCCCTGCGGTTTTACCCACGTTGTGCCCGACCCGTGAGTTATGGGTATGGGCGTTCAAACAAACAAAAAAACAAACAAAATTAAACAAAATCTTTTCTGTATGCCACCACGTGTATGTTACTTTCTAGGTGAAAGCACATTAATGAGAAAATAAAAATACATTTAATAAAAAATAATGTAATAAATAGCCATTATTATTTTATATTATCTAAATCCAATTTACTTGTTATTTTAAATATAAGTTACTGTTTTTGACGTAGTTTTAAGCGGATTCAGCCGGTTTCTTGCTGAGACCCTGCATCTGAAGAACAACAAGAAAGGGCTATAGTTACAGAACACAAAGGTACACTGTAGGTTCGGAAAATAAAACTTTTACACTTATCAGTACATTCTCTAATAAAAAAAAGGATCAGTACAGTGAGGAGGATTACGTGTAATCACCACGCTTGCCTAATGCGGGTTGGTGATTTCAAACCCGAGACATGTTTGAAAAGAGGAAACATGTTTCGCTCGACCTGGGAATTGAACCCGGGACCTCAGTCTTGGCAGGCGAGTGTACATACCACTAGATCACCGATGCGTTATTTTCAAATAATAGATCTAAAGTTCTTATTATACACATATATTTTATCCATCTTTCGATCTATATCGATCCATCCATCCATCTTTCCATCTTTCTATCTTTCCATCTTTCTTTCTTTCCATCTTTTCATCCATCTACAGTCAATCATCCATCTTTATTTTTGAATAATGCGACCAAAATTACTTACCAATTTGTCGATTTCAGATCCAAACTTTGAAAAGCCCTCCTTAATTTTTTCCGGGGCGAATACTTCTTCGATTTGCCCCTTAAACGATTTTGCTAATTCCTCAATGGTCTTGCTTAAGTCAGTAGACGATGCTTCAGGTGCATCACGACGCACAAATGCGTGAACCTGGATGTGACAAAGGTGTAATTTGAACATAGTTGACTGAAGGATACCCTATATCATATAATATGCCCGGGAAAAATCACACACGGTTAATTAGACCCAAAGTAATCTCTATGCTCCTGTTATGGAATCTAACTTAACTGCTACTACTACATCAAAATCAACAATATTAAATCAACAATATGTAAAGACATAGTTGTTATAATTATTATAACAACTATGTCTTCACATATTGTTGATTTCTGGTGGGAATCGAACCCGCAACCCCCGACACAGAAAGCGCTCTCACTGCCACTGTGCCAACGGGCTTATCAATGGATGTATGAATGGTTATAGTAATTTAACGATTGTTATATTCTTCTTTCGTATCAATGGCCTTTACATTTTTTTGGCCCAATCGGAAGGGCAGCATCGGAGACTTTCTTTAAGTAAAAAGTACCTTTACGTTTGGCTCTGAGAAGAGCCATTTTGGGCCATTGCATTACCATTGTTGTATTATATTTAATCACAAGTAATTATAAAAATATTTGATTAGATGCTAATGTCATTATGAAATGTGAGTAATGTGACATTACCCGCAACCTTATTACGTAAATTACTGAAAAAGCTAAAGGAAACAAGAAAAGCACTTACTATGATACAATAATTAGCCCGAAAATTATTTTAGTAAAGATACGAATTTGCCATTAAATATTCTTGATCCGTCTTTGCTATCAAAACTACACTGATAACGCTATTACTCCGATACTAAAACTAACAGAATGCAAGCGAAGGCGCAGGCGAAAACTAGTAACTTATAAGTACACTATCGCCGAATTTCAAGCGATACAAGAACTGAATATATCATTATTTAAACTTACTACAAATTTGAAATTTATTTAAGAAATATTTTAGTTGTGATAATGATGTTAATATTAACGTCATTGATGTAGCTATAATTTTAAAAATATAGTTCAGTATAGTATTAGCCTGTAATGTCCCACAACTGGGCATATCCTCTCATCTCACTGAAGACATCAGTACAGCGAGGATGAATTTTAGAGTACCTATTTATCAAAAAATGCAATAAAGTTGAAATAACATAAACAATAGAATGTAATCTGCACTTCCTAAGTAAATAAAAGTGTTACATTAGTACTCACACAGACAAGGCATATAGCCAAAAAGATGACCAGTTTCATCATTTTGACGAGTTCTTCTGATCTGGTGGATACTGTACTGACGAGTTGTGTGTCCGACGAACTGATAGCTACTGACTGACTCCTCAGCTCTTTATCTTCACATCACCCTTCAGAGCTTATCGCTAATGACCCTTGCTCTTTCCCCGATCACAATTAATAACATAACAAATAACTAATGTATTTATCGTTCTAAAGATAAATGTCTTCAACTAATTGGTGAATGTTTGTTGCTATTCATTTTATCTTAGTTATGTAGATTTGGATTTGGGTGAATGCAGTCAAAATAAAATAAAAATAAATATACCCAGACAAATTCACTCACGGTTAATTAGACCCAAGTTAAGCTCTAAGCTTGTAATATGGAATCTAATTAACCGATACTACTACATATACATACACATATACTTTATAAGAATAGATAATTGACACCCAGACGTCGTCGCCAACAACTATGTCTTCACATATTGTTGACTCCGGGCGGGAATCGAACCCGCAACCCCAACACAGTAAGTGTTCTCACTGCCTCTGTGCCAACGGGCTCAAAACAACATTTGTAGCACAGGGCACGTGGACGTGGTCGCTATTAAATGGTATTAGGTGACGTATTCCTATATGTCTGACGTTAAAGCGCTCGTGGTTTAGTTTGACTGTGATGTTAACTCATCCCGATTGTTAAGCAACGCGCAGCTCGATCCCTACTAAGATGGGAGACTGATATAGCCATTTCCAATTGAGCGCTACCGTGCTTCGACGAGCACGCTAAATTTTCGGCCCAGGTTGTTTCAATCGTCAGAACATGTCGGAAGCCTTGAGGTGGCTTAAAACTTCAATACCAGGATGAGCCTTGTTTGTCGCCAAGTTTGGCCTAAAGGCTTTCTATAGGGTTTTAGTATATAATTGACGGGGAAAGACAATTCTACATTCCCGTCGAGAATGGTAGTGAAAATATCATCAGCCAGATGGGTGGCTGATTATAACGTTTTTAGTTTTCGACCGCACGTAGGTTAAAAATTGCGATGAGTTAGACATTAAGGAATCCCGTTGAGATACAAAAAGGTAACTCGCGTACTTTGCTGAGTTTACCAATTGTAACTGCACCGATACAAACGCAGACAGAAGATGAATTAATCAATCGAGTCCATGCTTGCTCTTAACAGTTTTGTTCCCGAGTTGGTCAATCGACCACATCCGTTCAATTAGTGTTGTAACTCCCATAAAACATAAAAATATATTTCAACAAGTTGCCAATTTTGAAACATGGTAAGGTATTTGCCGGTAATGTCTCACTGCTATGCAAATGCCTTTCATATCATGGAAGATAGGACAGGAATTTTGGTATAAAAAGTAAGATTGATCTCAAGTCCTTAACTTTTCCCATGAATTTCGATCACTCTGTGTCGAAAGGTTCTAGGACTACAATGGCAGGTTGCTAAAAATTGAATTGAATTTTTACGTAACCTTACTCCTTAGGTTGTAGCAATTTCATTGCTGGCATATCTTCCTTGGCTTTAAATAAACTTTAAATTCCCTTTTTAATTAAATTGTTCAAGATTAACCTTATTTTTATTTTTACCCTACTGAACCTGTAGGTAGGCTTTAGTCAATTTTAAAACACGTTATAAGGTATTGTTTTAACTATTATTTATTTAGGACCAGAGACCTCGTTAATATAAATGAATGTCTCAATTTTCGAGTATCTAAATATATCAAGGACTTATTCTACCTTGTAAATTCAGTTGTCGTAAACGGTTTTTGTGATTATTATTATCTATCGTAGCGCTACCGTGCTTCTTAGATCCCGGTTGTTTAAATCGTTAGGTGTCCGAGGCCTTTAGGGGTTCTAAAATCTCCGACACCAGGGTTGGCCACTAAACTCTCTACACTAACCACTTGAAATGTATGAATTATTATTTATTTACTAGCTGCGCCCCGCGGTTTCACCCGCGTTGTACCCGTTCCCGCGGGAATTTCGGGATGAAAAATAGATGTTGGCCGATTCTCAGACCTACTCAATATGCTCACAAAATTTCATGAGAATCGGTCAATCCTTTTCGCAGGAGTACGCGAACGAACACTGTGACACGAGAATTTTATATATAAGATTATTAATTATTATTTAGTCAATAATAACGTTCTTATATTTAATGATAATCACAGACTTAACTACGAATCGTTAATGCTGGCTGGACTACGAGTATAAATAACGGGGTAGTTCTGGCAGGTACAATAACTTTTTGCTCACGGGGAGCATCATCTATAAAAAACAAAATGGCTCCAAATTATTTAATTCGAAAAAAAAATACTCAAAACCATCTTGTAAATGCAACAGGTAAGTACAAAATACACTAAATAAAGATAACTTTATAAAAAGGTATACAATATTCACATAAAAAATATAACTTTTATTCGCAGGTGTGAGTATAATTAAATGCAACAAATGTTTATATAAACATCTGTAAAGGTTTCTTTAATTGAGCAAATATTTAGCCAAATCTATTCAATTATATCGAGTAGAGTAACGAACTGAATTCAATGAACAATCGACTCTATTTAATCCCAAAAAAACTATTACCGAATGGTATTATTATTTATTGTTTTAAATTTTCTTCTCTTAACCACTACCAATTATCTAATTATGACTCAATGTTACCTACGAATACCAAAACAAAACTTTGGGTACAGTCACAGAGAGAAGTGTTAGTTAATAGAGTTAAATCTGCATGAGCGAGAGTCGTGGGGACCGCTATCTTTTTTACAGAACGATTCTATAGTGAAATTAAGTAATTTCATTAATACTCGTATTAAAGAATATTATTTTTAAAATAATTATAAAAAAGGGTACCTATATGGCTATTTGCAAGTTAAATATTTAAATGACATGTAAATAATAAATTGGTAATCAGTTTACAAAACAATCAAAAACAAAAATATAGAAATTATGTAATTGTTGTGATATTTTTATTTGTTAGTAGTAAGGAAGTGAAAATAATGAAATTAATTTATAGTTACTTGTACTTATTCCGCATATGAAGAAGTCTGTATCGGACTTACCGACAAGGACCTTGATCTTAAATTTATGATGATGATACGTACTCTATTGTTACTTATAAAAACTACAAGAATAAATCGTTGTAATGTATTTTGGTATGTTAGTACAATGTAAGTAAAATAAAAAATCTGTGTTATTATAGTAAGTGACCAAACGATTTGCTACTATGTACTTATCATTGTGTATTAAATAAAAGACAGTTTCATTAAATAAATATCTTCACATTTTTAATAAAAAATAATGGTTTTTGTTTTTTGGTATTAAACTGGCATTAGTTTACATTAAAATGGAACACAACAATTATAAACTTAATTTCTAGATTCATAAGATTCATATTCCACTGCTGAATGTTGCCCAGTTATGATTGGTTCAATATTTCTATTTGGCCAAATAAGAAAATATATCGCCTACTGGATTAGTTTGATTCACTTCATAGTCTTGTCTTTCAGAATTTGGCATTACAAATCCAACTACCTGTAACATAAAATATGAATTATGATTACCATCATAAGACAAAAAAAAAGATGAAAGAGATTTGTCTTTCAAACATTATTAAATATCACTGTATCTTTTACACTTTGCTAAAATGCTTTCGAATTCAGATGCATTTTCTTGCATGTAAATTGTATTGTAAACAGGATATACAGTTCATCGCCTGCCGACGGCCTACATGTATAATTTGTAGCATCATAAAAATTAGATAGTTATTAGAATAATATTAAGCTATCATTTCTCACCTTATTTCGTTCATTTATGGACTTGGAAAACCGATTTAGCTGCTCATTAATGCATTTTAAAACTGGCTGCAAATATTTACCGGATGAACCATACACCGCTTCTGCTATTGTTCTGTTCAAGCAGTCTCTAAAATCATTCATATCAATATTCGTTTCACTATCGAAAGGGTTAGTAAAATGTTCCTCAGGTTTTATGGTCGTTGTTTCTTTTGTTGATTTATCAAAAATCTCCTTAAATTGGTCTGCAGTAGTCATCAAAAATAATTCTTCATTCATACTTTTTGTATGAGTACGGTTTGGTATCGGCGAGGGATCTCCTTCATATTCAGCCTTCATTACTGAAAACATGTTGTTACTCGGTGCTCTAGTAGATACATTATGGATTATTTTAAATTCATTTTTCTTTTGTTTCCCTGTTGTTGCATTTGTATTAGTTAGATAAGCGTAAACATTCTTTATTTTTCCAAAGGAATAACTTTTGATGATATCAAACATACCAGTTGTAGCTTTTAATGTAGTAGTCAGTTTATTATTATCTGCAGTGGATGCTGTGTTTAGCGGAGTTACATTCATTTCATCATCTTTAGGATTTTCTGTTAACTCATTATCAATTATATCAAAAATATCATGTTTGAAATTTGACTGTTCAGACTTTACTTTTTTGGTGGTGGTTTTTGGGTGATAATGGGTACGATTTTTCTTCAATGGTACCGTTGAGTTTTGTGATGTATTGTTGAACTTGAATTTTGCAAGCGATTTTTTTTCTAACAATGTGAAGATATCAGCTGTTAAATCAGTTGAATTTCCATTATTATTTTTTGATGCACTCGCCAAAAAGATCTGAAATCAAAGCAAAGTTAGGATAATATTGTATATAAACTAGCAGCGCCCTGTAAATTTACTCCCATTGCGCCCGTTCCCGCGGGAATTTCGAGATGAAATCTAGCCTATAACCTTTCCTTTAAATGTAACTGGCTATTACAAAAATAATCATTTAAATAGGGTTGTCAGTTTCTGATATTAGCCTTTACAAACATAAACTTTACCTCTTTATAATATTAGTATAGATAACTGGAGTAATACGAGTAATAGTGGATGGTAGTATACTCACATGTAGGGAAAACCAAACACAGGAGTACACGATTCCCTTCAGACACATGATGAGTGTTCAGGAACTAATTCACAACTGTTCCAATTTGCAGATTGTCACCTGTTTATAAGATTTCGATTAATGATGTCAGTATGAATATGTACTATTGTTTGATCTAATTATTGTTTACGTTTTGAAACGTAAATGATTTCAGGATTCAATTGACAGAAATGTTTATTTACATTACCACTATCTTGAGATTGCGTTACGATTTTGTTTGTTTTACATAGCTAAGGTAAGGGTTTGTTAATCGAAGACTTTAAAAAAAAAATAAACTATCGGAAATAATTGTATAATTTTCTCCGGCAGTGGCTTAAACCCACAGTAGTCTTTACAGAATAAAAATCTTTATCAAAAACAATCTAACCGCCTTCAAAATCTAGCAACTAAAAAGATAGAAATAATCTATTTAGTTGACTTCCTGACAAATTTTAAAGTTCAATCAATTTGAGTCGGTGCCATCAACTCCTTAGCCACACTCCAAAGGCTCGAAAGTAAACAGACCGTCCTGAGGCACTGACTTTAATTTATTCAACTTTAAACTTTATCAGGAAGTCGACTAAATAGATTATTTTTCTCTTTTTAGTTACTAGATTTTGAAGGAGTTTTAGATTTTTTTTTGAAAAAGTTTTTTATTTCACGATTTTTAATGCCATCCCTGGTCTTCTTCATGTCTGATGATGAAGACCAGTCAAACCAATCTAGTTGTAAAGTTTTCATGAATACAAATTAATCGAGCCCAAACACAAGCTGCAGTAAACCGTTGAGGAGTTCCCTAACTATCCGTCGTCTTCATCATCAGACGGTTTCATCATCAGATCGGCTCTAACCCTTCACTTAAATGTAGTGCTAAAAATATTGAATGAAAAAATTAACAGACGCACTAGTTGCCCCTACAATTTTTAGAGTTCCCCTCAATTTCACTGGGATTCTATCATCAGACCCTGGTTTTCTTACCATGGGACCACCTTGGGAATATCTCAATCCCAACAAAAAAATAATCATCAAAATCGGTTTATAAACAAAGAAGTTATCCGGGATAAGTCGGTTAAAAATGCTTCAAATTGAAAATTACTTGATCATGTAAACATTTTAAGTCTTAAAGTACAGATTCAATTATCAACTTAAAACCTTAAGGATTGATTTTCACAGTTTGTCAAGTAAAACTCAGGACACCGTGAAGTAAGAGAAATCGAAGCTTTATCAGTTAAACTGAATTTGTCTACTCCTGTAGAGTAGTCGCAAACCTTCCTCTTGAATTACTTTATATGTGGGGTGTCCTGTCCTCTTTGTCCTCCTGTTGTCTTTGTTCCGGTGGGGACAACAATATCTCACAAAAATCTCTTTGTGAGACTGTCCTCAGTTTGGATAGGCCATTGCAGGCTGAATCACCTGATTGCCCGAAAAGTAAGATGATTCCGTGCTTCGGAGGACACGTTAAGCCGTCGGTCCCGGTTACTTTCTACGGATAGTAGTCGTTACATGAGCCATGTCAAAGGCTTTTGGCGGCTCAATAACTCTGACACCAGGATTGGTCAAGTTGACCATCCACTCGATGAAGAAGATTTTGTACGTTGGTAAAAATAGCATGAAAATCAGTTTCGCAGTTTTAGAGAAAATTAACTACGTACAGAGAGACAGCTTTTGGGACTTTGTTTAGATACTGATCGTTTAAATTACAGTATCATATTAAGTCGGTCATTGTTAGGGCCGACACTGCGTTAAGCGTGCGCACGCCGCGGTTCCATACAAAAGTGAACCGTCACGGGCTTCATACAAAAGTGACCCGTCGCGTGCGCCCGTCGCGTGCACCCGTCGCGTGCGCCCGTCTCTCCCGCGCACTCGGCAAGCGCACGCGACGGGCGCACGTGGCGTGCACACGCTTAACGCAGTGTTGACCCTTAGGCTTTCTATGTGATAGAAAATCAAAATCATGGGTATAGTTTAAGGATAGTAAAAACTAAGATATTTTTTTATGATTTTTATTTGAGTATTTGCAAATTATGAAACTATTTAGATAACGCCTTTGCCCTGCAGTAGTTTGTGCAGATTGTTATTTAACTTATTTATTACAACTTCATTCTTAAACATTATTGCCTTATTACTAAACACGTATTTAGAACATTTTTTTCTATCGAATGGTTTGTCACTTTCTGACATACGCTACTTTCTGTAGAGCAAAAGAGACAAAACACTATATAATAGTGTTTTAGTTACAGAGCGTTTAAAAATAAGGCGGTATGTTTATACTAGTATAATGTGTTACTGGGAATCTTAACGGCCGTACTCAAAAACGTCAAGTGCTTTCTTAGTAGACATTTTATGAGCGATTTTGACTTGTAATGTATGAAACATTAGTTAAGTTTCGATTTAATAGACGTCTCTGAGTACAGTGAGTACAATTTATAAAATTTAATGCTTTTAACATTCTCCAGCTGTATATTGTTAACATAACAAGCTAAATTAGCGTAATGAAACTACGTTTGGAAAATACAGATATCCTACTAATGTTATAAATGCGAAAGTTTGTGAGGATGGATGTATGTTTGTTTGTTACTCTTTCACAAAAAAACTACTGGACGGATTTGGATCAAATTTTACAGTAATATAGGTTATACATCAGAATAATACATGGGATACATTTTATCCCGAAATTCCCGCGGGAAAGTGTACAACGCGGGTAAGACCGCGGGGCGTGGTTAGTTTGTCTTATTTTTATCATAATTGTTTCTGGGATGGCTTCAATAAGATGAACTGCAGGGCACTAGATTTCATGTTTCATTCAGCAACTTCGTTTATTTTAGTTCATCTTCGTCGCAGTTAAATCATCAAACTGGAAAAGAAACTATATTGATCATAAATCCCGAATCTACGAAAGAGAAAGACAATTGTAACCAAGTTACAATTGTCTTTCTCTTGTAAAACATAATATTTCTATAAAGAAAACAAAACCTTTGTATTGTCTCGCGTCTTGGACCGGATTGGCTCTTAACCTACCAATAAGAAGCCAACCCTGGTCAGAGTTGTTAGGTACTATATTTTAACAAAGATTAATGATTAAAACATAGAGGTTTGACAATTCCATGAATCTTCTGCAAAACGGTAGCACTCAGACAGAGACTCTTTATAGGTTATCTCTCATCTCTTATTTATTTTTTATTATTTATCCATTTAGGTTTGCCAACAGCTACAACATATAATATAAGTGTATAAATACATCATTTAAAAGTGGTTATTCAAATATGCGTGCCGCTTACAGGCATCCACAGCATTCACATACAACATGCACACATTTTACAATATAATTATTCACTCATATTACTCCCGTCCTACTGAAGATATCAGTATTGAAGTAGCTAAAATATCTTACCGCTTTTACAACCTTGTCTAATTGTTCTCCGAAAACATTGAATACTGGCAACAAACGTTTTGTATTAATTTCGTCAACTGCCTTCGCCATACTATGGTCTATGCACTGTCTCAGCTCTTCCATGTTAATTCGCAAAGGTTCCAACGTGTTCGAACTTATTTTGATAGTATGGCTGTCTGCTCCTTTTTCAAGGTTTATCATAGGTGGACCTACAAAGGCGGCCTGAAATATGAAAATCATAATACAAATTAGTGTTTTGCAGAAATTCTGTAAAACCTACCTACAATATGACAACAAAATTCACCACCAGCACCATACAAGCTAAATCTCGATCTCAATTCGATTTCTGAATTAAGAAACAGGAACCTTCATGACTGAAATCAGGTTGAACGCTTAACTCGGTCATTCTTACATAACATTTTGAAAATTTCAGAATGTGTTGGTACTCGTTGTGTACGAAATTCAGCATGTATGATCGGCCTTAGGGAGTGACATGGTGCAGTAACGGCGAAGCCAATGGCGTTTAGTGATTTATTTTCAGAAACCATACAAAACAAAGTAGGAATTTCACTGTTATCTTTTCACTTCACTGCACCCTTGCATCCTCGTAGACTTGAAAGGAACTTACTTCTATTAAACAAATACTAAGACACAGAACAAGTAAATTTCTGAGACACATCTTGGTCCAAACAGATGATTTCCACAACTAATCGAGTTAACAGGATCCGCGATGTTATATTGCGATTGACGTTTACGTTCTGTATTTACATTATGCTAGTTTAGTTTACTCTTGAGTAAACTAACATAAGTAACTTGTTACGTACAGTATGTTATTTAAGAAGTAAGGTAAATTGTTATTATACTCATAGGTATACGAGCTGTTAGGCAATTGTTTATTTGTCTGTAAGTTACAACATAAATAAAACAATTGAATTATGATGATAAGTATACCAGTATAAAAGTGAATATAACGAATTTATTTATTATAAAAGTGTCACAGAATAAACTTACAAACTCATACAAACCTTAAAACAAAAGTCTCAACTAGACAAAAAGTCTGTTAAAGGTCTTGTCCTTTGTGTACTTGTATCTATACTAAAGTAATAAAACTTAAGAGTTTGTTTTTCTGTTTGTTTGAACGCGGTAATCTCAAAAACCTCAATGCGATTTGAATATTTTTTTTGTAATAGATAGCCACATTCAACGGAAAGGTTTTAAGCTATTTTTCATCCTGTAATTACTACTCGAACGAGTATAACACGGGAAAATCCGCAGGGCACTGCTAGTATTTTCATAAACTAGAAGACTGACTTACTACAGTCCTGACTGTAGCGTGTTCGTTGCTCTTAGTATGGTTATTGGGTTATTGTCCATAGCCAGAAATATACTATCAACCAATCACAATAGATCAAAACATATCAAGTAGCACACTCGTACATAAAGACGTCCAAATAGGCACAAACTGTGAGTATATACGAATGTAACTCACTTTCACACTATTTCCTTTCTTACATTGCAAGTACTTCAAGCTACTATAACACAAGCTATCAAAAAAGTAACACCCTTTACAATATACACCAAAATGCCACCTTTGTGCTAGTGACGTCATTAAATGTACTCTATAGTTAGCTCACGGCGGATATTATAAACGTCAGAGCTCGTCCTGTTTGTGACACTTACTACAAAAGGTACACAATACGTACCAACATTAGGGTACTTAGTTACAGTCTCCGACAAAATGGTGTATGTAGTTTCTAGTCGAAGTATACCAAGTAGTATATTTAAGTATTTCTTTATAAGGAACTTAATTTGTGTCAGTATTTTTTGCCTAAGGTTATTAAATTATAATATTTCTTGGATACAACATAATTAATACTTTATTGGCGGAATTGCGACGAAAGTCAACAAGAGCCGACAATCAAAATTAATTTGAATACTTTACTCCTAATAAAAAGTAAAATAATAATATAATTACTGCAAGGCATCTGAAGGACGGATTTGGATGAAACATTACAGTAATATAGGTTATACATCAGAATAACATATTTTATCCCGAAATTCTCACGGGAACAAGAGTAACACAAGGGCGCGGCTAATTTGAAGAAAATAAAACAATAGAATGGGATAAAAGCATTTTATTTGAATGTTAATTACAAGAATACTATTATGTATATATCTAGTGATGTGAAGAACTATTAACCTACTTTGTGGCATGTAAAAAGCAAATATATAATTACATAAAGCAATTTGAAATATGTACAATGTCTAATTAGTACTAATATGATAAACAAATATTTTTTTCGTAAATTAACCTACGGTTACATGTTTCATTGTTTTGTTTTATGTTATATCCATTACCATCCGAGAACTAACCGTGAAATATTGTTATTGACTTATGAATTTTTTTGTTAATAAAGAACAAAAAATTTTAAAAACATTAGGAAATAGTGTCTCAGGGTAAGATTGGCAGTGACGTAAACATGTGAGAGTTAAATATACTTATTTAACTACATTTTTAATTCCTACGAGAACCTATTAAAACATGTAGAAAAATAAGTTACACCCTTACTCAGAAACGTCAAATCTAGCTCAGGAGAAAATAATTAGTGATTTTGACATGTCATGTATGAAAAATTTCGTTAAGTAGTTAAGTACGGATTTAATGGACTTCTCTGAACTTAGATTCTTGTTTCTTACGCTGATTCTCCTCCATTGACTCCAACATCAATCTTACTCTAAGTCAATAAGTGACAAATCTGTCATCTGTCACACAGCTGTCATCGTAATAGCCAAGTTGCTCTACTCTCTCTCTCTCTCGTCTCTGCATTCTGTTTTCCTCTTCTTACTTCGCGGGTACTGGACCTGACGAAGGGATACCACTATTTCCTACATACGCAAAGGAATTTGCTAAAGAGTTGAGCTCTACTATGATATCATCTTCACCCAGAGCTGGAGGGTTTTGGGAATTTTCAGCTATCAGCTTCTGTAAAATTGAAGAAATATGCGTTTAGTCGGTGGTCTAGTGGTATGTGCACTCGCCTGCCAAGACTGAGGTCCTGGGTTCAATTCCCGGGTCGAGCGAAAACATGTTTCCTCCCTGAAGTTGAATTTCAATCCTAGAGGAATTATGAACACTTTAATTAAATCAATTAACTAGTAATATACTTACACAATAATTGAAAAGACCAGCGAATCCTTTAAGCGCAGTTTCCTTTAAGTAGTCCTGATCTTCTTGGCTGAAATTCACGAACATCGGAGTCATGTATTGGTCTATTCCTTGGCTCACAGTGTTGAGAAGACCCTTCAGGTTCTCCTGATAATCCACTAGTTGAGGAGAAGCTGGGACATCGTCAGATGACACCTGTCATATTAAAAATAAATCATTTACGCTCGTGGCGTAGTTTAGCTAAGCGTTAACTCATTGTTAAGCAACGTGCATCTCGGCCCATATATGGATGGGTGATTAAGCGCTACCGTGCTTCAGAGGGCACGTTAAATGGTCTTCCCCTGTGGTTACATCCTTAGACCATGTCGAAGGCCGCCTGAATGGTGTAAAAAAACTTCGGCACCAGGGTTGTCTACTAAAAATTACTGACTTTGGACTGCAAGGTAGTAATATTCCTACTTCGTTCGCTGAACTTGTTCCAAATTCCAATCTACTACATATTATGTCTATTGTTTAAGAATGTCGTCTTCTCTCAAGCTGTCCGCCGACTTTACCGTGAACACCTATACCGTGAACACCTAATTAAGTGTCACTGCATATTGCATGCGGCAATTGACCTACTGTAATTTAACGTTAACGGTATCTCACCTACTATACGTTCCTTGTAGTGAAACATAGTCACGCAGTATGCCTAATCATGTATAATCTATGCATAATCAGCGATTCTTATTTTTTTGATGATTCAAAGAATAATCGGAATACTATGTAAACTAAGAATATTATTTAAAACTAGCTGTGCCCCGCGGTTTCACCCGCAGCGCTCCCGTTCCCGTGGGAATTTTGAGATTTTTATTCCCTATAAACCTCACGGAGCCCGAGACCTTTCCAACGAATGCAAAACCGTAGAAATCGGTTCGTGCGTTCTGGAGTTATAGCGTCAGGGAGGAAAACCCGACTTATTTTTATTATTTAAAATGATAACCAAGCTCTACCTACCTTTCGAATTACTCCACTTTAAAATAAATAATACCAATAAATACGATACTCACAAAGTATAATACTGATGACAGAAACAAAAATGTCAACAGAGCCATGTTAAGTAAACAAATGATTGCACAATAATATCGGAAGGGATTGAAGAACCCTTTTTATATAAATCTACATATCAGGTTCCGTTAAAAATATGTCAAAAAGGCACGTTTATAACAGTTTAAGATAAATATAATCACAAAAACGTGGGACATTATCCTTTTTCTGTAAATGTGTCATCTGTAACAGTGTCTTTGTCTTGTGGGTTTACTTGACTTACTTTAATCAATGTTATGTGTCTTGTCAAGCCTATTTAGACAAAGGGCAATCGCAGTGCCATTTCTCTTAAAAAAGTATTCACTGTAATGTCCCACTGCTGGGCAAAGACCTGTCTTCACACTGAAGATATCAGTTCCGTGAATAGGATTAAGCGTAATCACCACGCTCACCAAATCAGGGTTATTGATCTCAAACCCGAGCCATGTTTGAAAAGTAGGAAACATGTTTTCGCTCGACCAAGGAATTGAACTCGGGACCTCAGTCTTGGCAGGCGCACATACCACTAGATCACCGAGGTGTTTGATTTTAATCTGTTAAAAAATACAATGCATCTAAATATACCTATTACCTAGAATTACCTAGTTAACTAAATCTTTCGCACCATACAATGATGATCTCATTTCAACACGTGCTTGCACCGTGTTTGTAGTGCAGTCGTCTTCCGTTTCAAATGTCAAATAAACAATTTATTTACTCACTTATTAACTACCTCGACAGACTGACGTTCTCAGCAATTTGGATTGTGTAACTAAACAATCATATTGACTTCGAATTTTGATAGATGCATTGTACTCATGTGGCATAATTTGGAATTTGCAGTAACTATTTGCCGGTACGAATTTCGGCTATGCTAACTGGCTATGCTCGTTTGATATGGTTGGTGTATCAAATGTAGTTCTGAAGAAATGATACTATAAGAGTTATAAGAAAAAGGATCTAAAGATTATCAAATCATGTCGTGACCTGATCTTTCCTATCTTTATCTATACTAATATTATAAAGCTGAAGAGTTTGTTTTGTTTGTTTGTTTGTTTGTTTGTTTGTTTGTTTGTTTAAACGCGCTAATCTCAGAAATTACTGAACCGATTTGAAAAATTCTTTTTGTAATGGATAGCCACATTCAACGGGAAGGTTATAGGCTACTTTTCATTCCGAAATTCCCACGGGAACGGGAACAACGCGGGTAATACCGCGGGGCGCTGCTAGTCTATACTAATATAATAAAGCTGAAGAGTTTGTTTGTTAGAACGCACTAATATCGGAAACTACCAATCCGATTTCAATAACTATTTTTGTAATGGATAGCCATATTCAATAGGAAGGTTGTAGGCTATTTTTATCCTGAAACTCCTACGGGAACGGGCTCAAGGCGAGTAAAACCGCAGAGCGCTGTTAGTGGTATTATAAGAAGAATCTACCTATAGCTTTTGTCGTAAAAGAGTACTTACTGAACGCATCAGACGCTGCCCTCTCTCTTGTGAATTACTGGTCCGGGAAAATATAAATTAAATACTAAAAATTATTTTGCGCCATTGACTCGAAAGAAGAAGAAGAAGTCATAAATGTAGTAATACAATTGGTAAGTAATACAATCCAAATACAATTGGTAGGAATTATACTTCCTTAAATTGGTAGGAATTCAAAAATTTTATAATTTTAAGACGCAAAGATACCGAACCGTTGGCGTATCCTTATAGCTTGTTAGAATCTTTATTTCAAGGAAATGGCAGCCCTAGGGAGTGATCCGATTTTAACAACAAACCTTTAAATCAAACTGGGAACAACTTTCCACTTTACCAAAGTTAAAATGAAAGTTCCCAGAACGTACGAATAACTTTCACCGTTTCGTAACGTAAAATATTTTCGGTGTAATGTACGTAAATAGTTTTTTCGATAATATGGTATAGGTTACTGCGATATTGTAGTGATTTATGTGAGTCTAGATTTTATCTGAAACCTGCTGAAATGTTGGTAGAGTTTAATAAAATAACGTAAAAGGAATATAGAGTTAGGAGTTAAGATGATTAGATTACTTTCAGTACACTAATACATTTTATAATTTTGTTAATCATTTTATCCCCTTTCTATATTTCATTTTTTACTAGTGTAAAATAGGGTTTTTTACTCTGTATTTAATACAGAAAATTGAATTTTTTTTTTCTTTTGTAGCAGATAAGAAAAATGACCTAAGGACCCTGTGCATTTCACATTTTAGTTCGCTAAACATGTTGCTCGAGCATGGTATACTAATTTCAGTGCATCTAAAACATAATTCTTGACCTATTTCCCCCTGTTTGAATAACCTAACCTCGGGCGGTCAGTATTCATAGTTTTTGCTTCAAACTTGTATAGAGGAAATATTCAGGTGCCAAAGTAGGTCCAAAAACAGATTTCTTTTATCGTGTGTTTATTACTTAGACATACTAGTAGTATGAACATCTTCGCTGAATGGTTTTTAAGATCCATATCATCATCTAATGGGGCCTTCGTAGAGCGTTCCAATTTTAAAAATCCTTAGTATTTTTTCCTCAAGCGCAGTCGCGAAAATGGAAGAATTCCGTCCATTGACCTTTCTCTATATTGTCTCCCTCACTTATATACGATAGTTTTGCCTTTTCACTGGCCACCAACGCATTGTGCGAATGAGACAAATAGATAAAAGGCACGGTACCAAATTCTTCCGGCTTCGCAATAATCATTACCATGCTTTAAGAAAACCAATTTATCTCTCAACCCTCCAGAATCTAGTAAATCACATTCATAAAGTTGTTTGAAAACGGCGTCGCATCTTTAAAGTGAAGTTGTTATACATTCCCCGTAGTAACATGGTTTCCAAGACTGAGGATGTAATATGATTATTTCTGAGCGCTGTGGTCTCGACGGATAAAACTAGTTACAAATAATTAGATCCAAATATAGGATGCAACTTGTATAAAAATTTAATAATTTTCTTACAACTTCATTGCAATTTTTACGGGACTAACTTTGTTCGTTGTAGTTCTTTAGCAATTAGCAGATAGAATAATTGTGCATCTAGGAATTTAAGCAGGTATAGTAATCTGAAGTCCATAATTATCATTATTTTCAGCTATATTATATGAAAGTCTAGTTTCCTAGCGTTATTCTTCACTTTCGCTAATTCAACCACAAAATAATAGGTTTCAAATTGAAGTTAGTAAAGTACTTTACGACTTGTACGAGATTTCTTGGATACATATACTTTAAGGGCCGAAACTGCGTTGACCGCACGCCCGTCACGGTTTCATACAAAAAGGCGGACACGGCGGTTCACTTTTGTATGAAGCCGCAAGCGACGGGCGCACGCGACGGTTCACTTTTGTATGAAACCGCACGCGGCGGGCGCACGCTTAACGCAGTTTCGGCCCTTATAACGGGTGGGCCAAAAGAAGTCATCCGATGTTGTTTGGCTCTCTTTTTTTTTCTAAAAGAAAAACTTCGATTCTCTTTTTTGATTATGTTTATTTGAACCTTTAGAATTGTATTGGTCAAGTCGAGAAGATGATATCGGCTAAATGGGCGCCGTCACAATTGATTATCATATCAGCGAGAACTTCGGGTGACAGATTCTCGCACTCGTGTCGAATGTTGTCCTTGAGGGCTTCCAGAGTCTCGGGCTTGTTCACGTAAACACGGGACTTCAAAAAACCCCACAAAAAAAGTCTAAAACGGTTCAATCGGGCGATCTTGCGGGCCAGTGCAAATCGCCAAAACGAGAGATGAGGCGACCCGGGAACGCCGCCTTCAGAATATCGGTTGTGGGTCGCGCAGTGTGTGCTGTTGCTCCGTCCTGTTGGAACCGCAGTCCTAATTCATCTAATTGCGGCAGCAAAAACTCGGTCAACATGGCTCTATAGCGCGCACCGTCCACTGTTGTCGTTTGACCAGGGGCGTTCTTGGGGAGCATATCGCTCCATGGCTTGTTCACTGGTATTCTGCATCTGTCTAGTCCACAAATGTCAAAACAGATTTGACATTGGTGGCCATTTGCAAAAATGAGAGCATCTTCTAGTAGGGTGATTTCTTTTGGCCCACCTAGTACATTTACCTCTCTAACTTGGATATCATTCAATGTAATTTGTTTAGTCAGTAGATATCTGTTTCCAATACATTCTTGCAGTGGATTTCATTTGAGTGATGAAAAAATTTAAACTATATTAAAAAAATAATGTCATATCCGATAATTCGCACAAGAACTAAATTGATTAATTCAAGCCCTAATTTAAACTTAAAATTGTTCGTGACTTATTCGACCCACCAATGGCAAACATTAAACCTAAGCAACGTCAATAAAAAATACAAACAGATTATACAACGTAACTCTTTATCATTGTTGTTGATGATCCACCAGCCGCCAGTGCATCTATTGAAAGAGATTTACGACCTAACGAGTGCTAAACTAAACTGGTTATAGCTGACTAGTTATTAACATATAATTACTACAAATTGTAGAGATCGACTTGCCTCTTATCTCATTACATCATACTTATGAGTAGAACAAAAGAATACGCAACGATAGTTACATATAGGGTAGCGTGAACATATTTTATTTTTACTTAAAGACACACATAGTGCGGGTTACATTGTGTTCCTTACATGAAAGGTGTCACACAGGCCCGTAACCAACCCGCACCTTCACTATGGGTGTCCTAAAATGTGTGTGTGCGGTAACCTAATACCATATTATTCGTAATTTTCCACAACAATATCGGCAGTAACAATTCCTAGTTCACTTATCTAAGTAACTATGCTTAGTTGTTGACAAAGTATTATTATAACGTGCTAATGCTTGGACAAACACTTGCATATCAAAGTTCACGTGTTATGTATCTACTTATAAGTTCATGACCGTTTTGTCACGTTTTGTAGTATTTATATACAATAGGTTTTGAGTTATATAAAATAGTGTTTATGTAACTGGTGTGAACTAATTATGAGTTGTATGCATTATTTGGGTCATCCAATTTTATTTAAGTAGCATTTTCATACCCGCATTGTACCTATCGATTAATTCAATCATTTCGAGTAGGTCACTGGCCAGCCCTGTTATCGGAGTTTTTAGACCGCCTAAGGCCTCTGACGTGGTCTAGTGTGCCTATTGACAAAAGTTTAATAGTATTTTCATATTTTCATCTCTTCAGTGTCGAATTGGAGGTGACAGTAAGAACCTTGTCTTATTTTTTGTTTTGGACGCTGGTTCACATTATCACCCACCCCCTGTGTGCCGCAATTGTAGATGTGTATTTACGTGTTAAATTCCTAATTGCTCCTCATTAAAAACGCGTCCAGCTACTAAAACTATGAAATAGAAAAATGCCTAAGAATTTTAAACAAATATCCACGTTTTTTATTATAGACGAGATAAAACTAGGTAATTACACCCAAATATTTTCGGCACACAACCGTGCCCACACCATACAATACCTCTGTTATAAAAGCACCCTCTTAATGTAGAGTCGTGCTCTCTATTTATTTAGGACGGAATATTGTTGAACTCTTATCTTCAATGTTAGTTTGCTTGTTTGTCGCAAACCGGGACGAAATATTTTCTGTATTATTCCGTTTACAGGTGTTGTTAAATACTAGCAGCGCCCTGTTGCTTTACCCGCGTTTCCGTTCTAGTGTGAAATTACCATAAAATGTTTTTTGTTTAAAATAGCAAATAAATACTTCATAACCGTCAATATAATTGCTGTATGATGATACTATATTTATAATTGTTTGCGTAATTAAATAAGCGATGTAAGTCCATAATTAAAAATAATATAACGCAATTGAAATTATTCAATACGTTTTATCATATTTATTTTCATATACGAATTTATCTTCACTGAAGAGTTCAATAAACCAAATGTTATTATCTTTTAGGTCATCGTTAACTTATTTCTATTTCTGTAATTAAATGTTTCAACGAAAATATTTATTGATATCAAGTTATAGCATACAATGTATCCACTATTAGGTAATTCAATAATGATAATTCGTATTTTAACACTGTACATTCGACTTATAGGTAAAACACCGATATTTATTTCAATTATTCTTATTTGTGATTGCAATCATTTAACGATGTCGTAATACGAGTATACAGAGTATTTGAAAATTTAATTAATACTTAATGACAACCAATTGCATGGGGTCCCATACAAATGATCTTTACCTTGATTTCATTACCTCGACGGTACTTTTACCGATAGGTCGTTTTTTTTTCAATAATTTATGTTCATGAATACTGTAAATTAGTTGCAAAATAATAAAAACATATTATAAAGCGAAATAAAGGGTATAGGATACTTAAATAGGTATATATATATATATGACCTTGATGTTAATTGTGGTTATCATCCAGAGATTAGCAAGTCCAAACAAACAAACAAAATTCTCAGCTGCATTACAAAGTTATTCATATGACATGTGTGTTACGTAATCAGCATTGTGTCTTAATAACCACACATCAATCACATCATCAATGAACTAATTTATTTAATAACAAGTCAATCGATTTACTTATATATCTTACATCGATTCTTATTTCTTTCGTTATACACATCGAATAGCTATTCGTAGGCCCGTTACTAAGACAATTTCCCCACTATAAACATACCTTCCTATAAAAACATAGCTTAATCCGATATCCAAGCCCCGACTACACCAAAATGTCTACAATAAACAAACAAACCAACTATTTTCCGTACCCTTTCAGTAATAAATATAAATATAAATATCTATACTAACATAATAAAGCTGAAGAGTTTGTTTGTTTTTGGACGCGCTAATCTCAGAAACTATTAATCCGATTTGAATAATTCTTTTTGTAATATATAGCCACATTCAACGGAAAGGTTATAGGCTACTGTTCATCCCAAAATTCCCACGTGAACGGGCTAAACATGGGTAAAACCGCGGGGCGCTGCTAGGAATATTAACGTGTGTTTGCGAATCTCATGCAGTCGAAGTAAACCAAAATTAATGGTTTATTTTGCCAAGGAAGGTTATATACAAGAAGTATATGTTTCTTGTGATATCATCAGTTGGGTTTTCTATGTTTGTCTTACTCATTCCCGTTGACTTTACAAAAGTGTAAGCAAGATGGTCATACACGTATTCCAATCGTTTAGTAGCGACTGTTAAAATACGTGTAACCAATTTCCATTATTTATAATTACTTACTTAAAAATAACAATACCTTAAATTACATACCGTTACTTTGTAACGAATCTATAGTCAGATACATAGATATAGAGATAGAGACATATGTAGATAAAGAGTTTCAATTTTGTATCTGCACACAAGATACGAGTAATATTAGTAGAGCTTATACCGCATACATGCGTAGCTCATCGCATGAAAATTGACTCTTAACTCGCAATAAAAGAGACATCTCATCTCATACCTCCATGGCTACCTCCCGCAATGTGTTCACGTATTCAATAAGGCTCGCAGTAAGCCACTGGATACAACCACGTGATATACTCATTAGTCGTCATCTAAGGAAAGTCTTCGCAATGGATTGTACGTGACCGCAGAATGTGCAAGACTGAGATTACCCCTTTGCCCCTAATTGTTTGTAACACTTCCCAAACTTCTATGGCTCTCGTTTGCATATATTTCCTTACACAATTTTGTTTGTGAAAGTTAACAAATTGATCGTTAATGAACTTTGTAATTTAAGGTAAGATTAAATTTGGCTTGTTAAATTTTGTTGTAATATCGAATGTTTTCTGGGAGGTAACGTTAATTATTTTAACTGGCTTTTGGAAAGAGGTTAGCGGGTTGAATGTGTTTTGTTTCGAATATTGGTGAGCTTTTGTGGGACGATTTATTTACCAAGAGTAGGGCAAAGCTCTCTCTTACTTTAGTTAACTATCAGTGGGAGTCAGATCAGTAGAGTGAAGAAAAGTTACATGAGTAATAAACACCAACGTTTATGCAATAAATAAATAAAAATAATAATAACCCGTACTCAGAGACGGCAAATTTTGATATGTAATGTATATAAAATTACGTCAAATAATTAGGTTTCGATGTAATGAACGTCTCTGAGTGTGGCAGTTAATGCAAAAATGATTTCATCTATTATTTATTTACCAAGTAACATGAAACATGAATTGCTCAATATCGCACGCAACTTCCAAGATACATTTTCTAACCACAACTGCACCCTCCAGAACACTCAAATAACACCTCGGCCCTCACATATTCTAGAACAAAAGATCCCACGCAAATTCTAACTTCGTTTCGTTCACGATCAAGGAAAATTTCCAAAGAATTTTCCTTCAGGAAAATTGAATATTCATGTTGTTCAATCTAACGTAAGGCGGTTTTGAAATCTTTAAAGTGAAATAACGGTGCATCTCGCCCGTTATACTTTGAGTTATGAGTTGTTTTATGGTGAAAGCAATGTAGTGTTCTACGGAACGTCAGAGGCGTTTTCCTTATTCACTTTCGTACGAAAAAATATTTCCTGTTTTACTAAAAAAGTTAGATATCGCTTTTGTATGCTTACTAAAAAGGTCTTCACGTATTCTTTGAACATTTTTCCGATTTTTAAAAAATTAGAGATATAATCATGATTGATAATCATTTTGTTAACATCCTTCGTGTGATACGGTGAAGATTAATACAAATTTTAAGAAAATATTTTGTGATACTTATACTCGTAGATTGCTTAATAAAACAGAAACAAAAACGCAAATAAACTGTAAACATTTTCAGTCTAAACTTATCAAAAATATTCTCAATATAAACGGTAATTAATTTAACTAATTAATGTTTGAACAAAATCTTCGCCGTAAACGAGAATCATTAAAATAATACGAATATTCGAATACAGTAATTGGTTCTGTATTCGATAATAAGTACGCTTCGATTCAGACTCGATACTCGATAAAATCTCGATTAAACTTCAAACTTTCACGCTCAGGTGTTCAATTTAAACCTTTTTGTTTGAACAGACTATTACTTCCTTTTATATTTTGTAATTAAGTTTCCGTTCGAGAAAATATGAGAATTTATTTTTCAGTTATGGGTTTTATTGTTGTATAAACTCGACCATGGTACTTATCGAGTCTATCATTATATATGGATTATAATTGCTGTCTTCAAAACATCGATTTTTCTTATAATTACACAAACAACTCTTCAACAGTTCAATATTTTCTTAACAAGGTATTGTTTAAGCAAACTATTCTCCAGCACAAAGACGAACTTGTTACTAAGTGTCAGAGAACAGGTGTATTTACATTTCATTACCCTCGGCTCTGGGAGTATCATCAGGAACCGTTTATGTACTCTCGATATTAAAACTTACACTTTAGTACTTTGTCACAATATACAAATTGAAAATGTTTATTGAATTTTTATTGGGTGTTGTTGAAATTTGAATATGACAAGGACTGAAATTTAGGTGTATCCGAGATAGACAAGCCTTGTGATTACGTTTAACCCCCTGATACTGATACCTTCCGTGAGTTTAGAATTCTTTACATTACAGTGGGATATTACACCCTACTTTTAAAAATATAAATTGGTCATGTGAATTCCTCTCTCTGTCTGTGTTTTGTTAATCGTTAGTTAGTAAAGTGAAACAAAGGCGAAGTGTTGGTTAGCAAGTGGTAATCAGCCAAACAATTTTCGGTGAAAATGCAGTAATACCAATTTCAATATCTATGCAGTTAACATTTTCATTTGTAACTAAGTAACAGAGAGCAATCCAATCCCCACTTTAATTTTGAGCGCCAGACAAAACTACCGAAACACAAAAGTTACAGGCAATCCTGAACAATTTTCCTTCACCACAAGTTCGCGAGGAGTTTTAAAATTTCCTCTATATTTTCACATTTCGAGGTAGTGACGCCGTCAACGGGTGGTATATTGAAAAACTAATGAAAAACTCTGCAACTGGACTCAAACCGGCTACCCGTTATTGAAAAACTAATATTATTTGGAGCGGTGGAAATTTCCAGTAGCACCCGTGTCTTTTGAGTGCTGTTTGAATTGTTTATGTCGTCATGGTTACCGACTTTTTACAATTGGAACGCAAAGAATTATTAAATTGGTTGAAGTGTGGTTGTCACTTGTTTTATGAGTTACAAAGCAATACAAGTGATCAATATTAACCTTTGTAATGGTCCTATCAAATATTTTTTTCCATTCAATTCAATTGATTGTTCAATAAACATGGGTACAAAGGTATTACAAGGTGTTATGGTAATAGTAGTAACAGCCATGTTTTACCATAAAGGTTACCATGAAGAACCTTCATGGTAATAATGTATAATAACTTTAAGTAGTTCATTATGAACTACTATGAACTACTTAAAGGTTAAGTAGTTCATATGAACTACTTAAAGGTATTATACATTGGTATATCTATTTGGTCTAAACTGACATAAGTTATCTTTATATCCTGATTATATTTTTATTTAATTACTAGCTGTGCCCCGCGGTTTCACCCGCAGCGCCCCCGTTCCCGTGGGAATTTTTAGATTTTTATTCCCTATAAACCTCACGGAGCCCGAGACCTTTCCAACGAATGCAAAACCGTGGAAATCGGTCCAGCCATTCACGCGTGATGCCGTGACCAAGGAAAACGGGTTTCATTTTTATATATTATATAGATAAAAACGTTTAACTTTTAATAAGAGATCGAAATAAAATCATCAAAATATCTTAATATCACATCATATCATCGTCATACAACATATGTATGATAAACTTTGTAATACCCTTATAAATAATTGTGAAGTTTAATTAATAACTGTGCAGACATGTCGCAATCCATTACGAACTAAAATTAACCTTACATCGCTACGATTTAAAGTAATTTAAACCCTACTGAACCTATTTTTCTCCCACTCAATACAACAATAGCCCTTATGACACAAAAATCCAGTTATAAAAGTAACTAAAATTGCTTGCACTTCGAACAAGAGGCTTTCATTCACGGCGGGAGGGAATTGTAAGCGCTATGGAAATACGAGCTTTCAGTGAGAGCACTCGATTCTATGATCGCTTCAGCGATGTCAAAAAGCCTACTCGTACAAATACAATCACGGAGTACGAATCGAAAAACAATCACAAGGCGAAATTAATAACTTGATTTCAATAGACAATCGTAGCGCTCGTGACATAGTTTGACCAAGCGAAGTTCATTGTGATTGTCAAGCAACGTGCAGCTCGCTCCCTACTTGGATGGGTGACCGATAGTGGCATTTCTATCTGAGCGCTACCGTGCTTCGGAGGTTGTTTCAATGGTTCGATCATGTCGGAGGCCCTTAGGCGGTCTAAAACGAGGATACAGGTCCAACTCATAGATGCCCTTTGGAGATGTTTAATGTAATGGATTACAACTGCAGGGACACATTCCCGATCACATCAATTTATATTTTTTTATCATTTTCGTTTCTGAAAACGCATTTTACTAATCAATCTAATAAAAACAAGATCTTATCCGCCTAAGAACAATATTCTGTACAATAACAACGATTTTAATATGATTCGCAAAAAATCTCTTCCGAGAATCTCGCGCTGAACTTTTGGCTTTCCGTCACCCTTTTCAACAAGAAATCTTATTTCGGAGAACAGTAAAAAACTTAGGAAATCTTTCTTGGTATTTTTTAGTTGAGATTCGATGTCCCGATCCGTCTTGATCATTTGTCAAAGTGAGTTATTTTACGCGTAAAGTTGAGGACAGACTGAGCTTGGCTAACTCAGTGGAACTCAGTGTACGGCCGAAGGTAGCTCTTGTATTTATAATAAACTAGCAGCGCCCCGCTGTGTTACCCGCATTGTACCCGTACCCGCGGGAATTTCGGGAAAAAATGTATCTCATGTGCTATTCTGATGTATACCCTATATTACTGTAAAGTTTCATCTAAATCCGTCTAGTAGTTTATTTGTGAAAGAGTAACAAACATATCCATGCTCACAAACTTTCGCATTTATAATAGTCAGTATTATCTTGTAGTTCGGTTAGTTAGTTACTTGAGCCATGTCAGAGGCCTTTGGCGGCTCAATAACTATGACACCAGAATTGGTCAAGTTGACCATCCAGTCGAGGAAGAAGAAGAAGTTAGTTAGTGTGATCATCTTGTAGTTCAGTAGTGTATTCAGATTGAATGGGGCCTTGCCCATACATTTTGTCGAGCAGTTGTTCCCTTTTATAAAGTTAGTATAAACGAATATAATGATGGAAATTTTGGCACCAATTGCATCATTGCGGTTTTCACACAAAAAAAACGTGGCAAAGACGAAATCCTATGTGTTAACTATCAGCTGGGTTTTTACGTTATTTACCATCTCATCATCCTACTTCCTACTAATATCATAAATGCGAAAGTTTGTGAAGATGTGTGTATGTATGTTTGTTGCTCTTTCACGCAAAAACTACTAAACGGATTGCGATGAAGCTTTACAGTAATATAGGATATAAATCGGAATAACACATGGGATACATTTTAACCCGAAATTTCCGCGGGAACGGGTACAACGCGGGTGAAACCAGGAGACGCTAATTTAGGAACATATCCCATTAAGCCTCCACGTCTACTAAACATACAAAGCGTTTAAAAAATGCCAAACGATGAAGTAGTCCCATCAACTATAGTTCCACGCGTAGATTGAGTGATGTCAACTTTGTCCGATGGCAAACTTATCTGGTGCTCAAGACACGACATTGATCTTCTTATTTTATTGATGGTAAAATAATCTCTGGTGATTTGACTGGAATTAACCGATGGGTTTGATAAAGAAGGGGTGTTCGCTGCCGCTGTTGATAAAGGAAGGATTGTTAAAGGCTTTTCTTGAGTTCATTTGACTTGGAAAGACGGTGGATTTATTTGAGGCTTTGTGTGTACCAGGGGCCTTATTCATAAACGCTTAACAGCACTTTAGCTGTGAAATGGTTTGTCCCTTTCCAACATACGCTATTTGTCAAAGAGCGAAAGAGACAAAACACTTTAAAACACTGTTTAAGTTTAATATCGTTTATGAATAAGGCTGTAGGTATTTGTAGGCCTGAGTAGGTATATTATAGACAGAAAGGGTAAATAAATGTGTTATGTCAAACTGTATAACAAAGGCATTCATTTCAATGAACATATCAGTATAATGGGAGGATGAGTTAAGTATTACAGAATTACCACGATTTCTTAAGAGCAGTGTTTTCAAACCGGAGCCATGTTGTAAAGTAAAATAGAAATAAATGTCATTGATGTTAAAGATAGTAACAGTTATGAAAAAATCTTACCCATACATTTCAGGGCTAAGTCGATTTTGTCTACCCTTGTTTCATTGGTTACCACAGACATGTTTTAATGTTTAAAAATAGACCCTTATCCTACTAATATTATAAATACGAAAGTTTGCGAGATTAATGTATGTATGTTTGTTACTCTTTCACGAAAAACCTACTGGACGGATTTGGATGAAATTTTAAATCAATATAGGTTATACACCAAAATAACACATGGGATACATTTTATCCCGAAATTTCCTCGGGAACGGGTACAGCGCGGGTAACACCGCGAGGCGCATCTAGTCAAATATAACAATCCCTACCTCACTAACTAAATCAATACATTACATAATTTATCAAACACATCATAAGTTACTGTTAGTTACCTGACCAAAGTCCGTTAATATATCCCTGAGGTGTGATTGGATCACGTAACTCAGTACATTACTAATTAACTTGTTGTTGTTTAGGCTTGTTAAGATCAAGCGAGTTTACCAGTTACAAGCCGTTCAAATGATGACACGACTATCGAACAAGAAAGTGTGTGACGTTTGCATGCTAGATGTAGCAGATTAGTGCCTGTTCACATAGCTTAGGTATAAGCATTAAATCTTAATGCATCTTAGAACATTATATTATTAGTTAGTACCTAGGTACTATAAGCTTATTGCAGGTATTAGTCCTTTAGTCGGTCTTTAGAAATTGACTGAGCACTTATATGCCATAGTAATCTATACTAATATTATAAAGCTGAAGAGTTTGTTTTGTTTGTTTGTTTGTTTGTTTGTTTGTTTGTTTGTTTAAACGCGCTAATCTCAGAAACTACTGAACCGATTTGAATAATTCTTTTTGTAATAGATAGCCACATTCAACGGGAAGGTTATAGGCTATTTTTCATCCCGAAATTCCTACGGGAACGGGTACAACGCGGGTAAAACCGCGGGGCGCTGCTAGTATTAGTATAATTAGCATTTACACACGATTCGTTCCTGATTTAAATAATCAAAAAGACTTTATTCAACGAAGAGCTGCAGCTGTTCTGCGTGGTTGTTCCATCCGTGTCTCGGATAGATGGCGCTAGTGTAATTTTTTGAAGATCGCGCCTTCTTTATTATCTCAACTTTAATTGTGTCACGTCCATATATTTTACTGACCAGAAAGAACATTTTCTTCTTTTTTATGTACATATATATACTTGATATACTCGGACAAATTCACAAACGGTTAATTAGACTCAAACTAAGCTCTAAGCTTATAATATGGAATCTAACTCACTGATATACTACTACATATACATACGCGCAGAATATATAATTGACACTCAGACGTCGTTCGTCAACAACTATGTCTTCAAACATTGTTGACTCCGGGCTGGAATCGAACCCGCAACCTCCGACACAGTAAGCGCTCTCACTGCCACTGTGTCAACGGGCTTGTCAAATTTGTATAGAGTATAGATACTACGAGAATAAAACGATACTTTGTTTCATACAATATTTAATTGACAAAGGCCTTTCATTTTTGCACACAGGCGCCTAGGGGGCTAGCCTTTGTTTGTAGGAGGTTGCCTAGTGGGAGGCTAATACTTTTTTTTCGTTCAACCACCTCTATAGTGAGCTAGCTCTTTCCTTATTGCCAGTTTTGATACTAAAATTATAGAATTTCGATCTGGTTTAATTTTGATAGCCCGCTGTTTATTTTGGAACTGATTTTGTTCTTAACATATTTAATGAAGTTACTCAAGACCTAACCTTACATGAATAGGATCTAGATAGTGGAAACTGAGCCTATTCACACAAAGCGACACGGCACCATGAAAATGTACTTCATAAAACCTTCAATGTACAAGCAATTTTTTACTGTAAAACATAATTGCTTCCTCCATGAAAAACTAAATACTAGTTCAGTTACCTACTTGAGAGGGTTATCCAAGCAATTAATTAACTAGGTCAAATTAGTTCACGCTGGAAAACAGTGAACAATGTTCTTTATGCTTCAGCGATTTGTCAGCGTAAGTAAGGTTGTATCTATGGGGCGATTAGGGCGCGATTCTATTGAAGCGAACCGGAGCTCTAAGTAGGTAAATCGACAATCACAACGCATTACGAAAAGATTCAGCCTCCGTGGTCTTGTAGTTTGAGCGTTCGGCTCACGGTCCGGAGGTTCCGGGTTCGATTCCCGGTGGGGACAATATCTCACAAATATCACTTTGTGAGACTACCCTCAGTTTGGTTAGGGCATTGCAGGCTGAATCACCTGATTGCCCGAAAAGTAAGATGATTTCGTGCTTCGGAGGGCACGTTAAGCCGTCGGTCCCGGTTACTTTCTTCGGATAGTAGTTGTTACATGAGCCATGTCAGAGGCTTTTGGCGGCTCAATAACTCTGACACCAGGATTGGTCAGGTTGGACATCCACTCGATGAAGAAGAAGAACGCATTACGAAAAGATTTTGATAATGTCAATGTCTCGTTTGACAGTTTAAATGCTTTGCTATTGGTCTATTGAGCTCTCCGCTCCGCTCTCCGCTTTAATGGAAACACACGCTTGGAAAAGTGGAGATTGTGGTCGATAGAGTTTAACTGAAGGTAGTTCAGAAACACGTCGACCCATTGAGATCTTATATCCTCAAAAAGTGAATAAGATGCGTTTCTGTTGAAGCGGAGTGGAGCGGCACGGAGCTAAATTGACCATTGATCACGACGTATTGACATTATCAGACAATATATTGAACTTATCAAAATCTCTTCATATTGTATCGTAATTGATCAATTGAGCTCCACTCCGCTTTTAAGGTAACGAAACCCTAAAGTAAACTTGAATCAATAATTAATCAGTTCAAATATAATAATAGTAAGTAGTAAGTTCGAGTAGGTTAGTGGCCAACCCTGGTGTCGGAGTTTTTAGACCGCCTAAAGGCCTCCGACATGGTCTAACGATTGAAACAACTGGGACAGACAATTTAACGTGCCATCCAAAGCACGGTAGCGCTCGGACAGAAATTCCTCTATCGGCCACCCATCCAAGTACTCGTAGAGGTCGAGCTGCACATTCCTTAACAATCGCAATAGACTAACGTCGCTTAGTCAAGTTCCGCCATGACCGTTATAGTATAATAATATCCTTCAATAAGCTAAAGTATAATAATGTCTTAACTAAGCTTCACCTTACCTGATGTGTCTCGTTGCAGGTCTATTCGACACGGACGGTATGAAACTGCCGGATACCGAGTGCGACTTCCAGTTCAGCCGGTCCGGCAGCCGGCCCAGCCACGGCCGGTTCTACAGCCCGCAGTACCCGTCCATTTATCCTAACAACGTGAGGTGTTCCTATCATTTTCATGCCAGGTAAGTTTAATATAATATTCGTTTTCAAAGATTGTAATATGTAGTTGGGCTCGTAATGTCAATAATAATTTTCATTTTACTTAATGAAACGGTACTGTATTAGACCGCATTAGAATATATAACTTACTAGCAGCGTCCCGCGGTTTTACCCGCGTTGTACCCGTTCTCGTGGGAATTTCGGGATGAAACATTGAATGTGGCTTTCTATTACAAAAATAATTATTCAAATTGGACTGATAATTCCTGAGATTACCTCGAACATACAAACAAACAAACAAACTTACAAATTTTACCTCTTTATAATATTAGTTTAGATTAAAATACGTACCTGTCGTTTCGGGCGGATTGCACCACTCAATAAATACTATATTTTGATTATTTTATCTTACAGACCAAAAGAACGAGTGAAAGTTGTATTCGAAGAAATATCTCTTCAAAAAGGTGATGTCAGGTGAGTTATAACTTCATTATCATTTTGACATAAAGTCTATTTCTCTGTAACTTCTCTGTAAAGTAAACAAACCGACAATGATTTTTCGAAATTAATTCACTCTGCGACCCAAAAAGTTCTCAATACTTTATCGCAATTGGATTTTTTTGATGCAGTCGAGTTGAAAAGAAAATAAATATGATATTTGGACACTGGGATTTGGGACACAACCCTAAAATATATTTAAACTTTCATCACATACCAAAATCAATTAATTTCCAATCATCCAACTAATTATAAATTAAACTGAGCTTAAACTATTCTAAAATGTGTTGAAATACAAAATAATCGCATTTAATGGTCTGAATGAGTTACCGGCTTAAATCACGGTTGTTGCGGTCGCTTTAACGATGCTAGCAATAATTATGGTTATTGATTATGATAATCATTCATTGATATCTAAATGAGTTTTAAGCAATGAGTTTTGACAATCCAATGTACGGCAAACACCTCACGAGTAAGTACCGTCAGACCATAACGGAGTCCTTTAGGCGGTCTAAAAACTCCGTCACCCGGGTTGACCACTAACCTAGTTAAACTTACGTTTTTTACCTCAACGGTAAAATCAAATTACAGTGAAATTAATATAGGCGCCAGTAATAATAGATGTAATGTCTATATAGATTTCATCTATGTGAAATAGATAAAATTAGTGCTGAAATGCTTTTATTTCTGACATCACATATTCGTAGAAGGTATTACGAGTATACATTTTATTTTGCCCCAACCCCGTTAAAACTGAACTCGCTCAATCATCCTAACCCTTATTCGCGCGCCAAACTAAGAACAATACTTCAAAATTTATTCACTAAAACTGAGTTCAGTTGATCATGGTTCTAGATAGAAACGGTGGAATTGGACCTTAGTCTGACATCATGTATGTAACTTAACTTAGCTTTAACTCCAACAAGAGGGGTCAGACTCCAAGCTCTGTAACTTCAAAGGCGTAATTAGAAACTGTACATTAAATTAGTAGACCCAAAACGCCGCATGCTTAAAAGATTTAACACTACAAACAAAGTTTTATGCTGTCCTATAATGAAGTAACCTCAGAAATCTTAACACAAACAGCGAATGTGAATCGGCCGTTGAACGAATTAATCTTCATGAATAACCAATCGGTTCGAACTTGAATAAATAAATAAGATACGACTGACGTAAGTGGCGTATTGACTAAGCTTACAATTTCATTTCATTTCGATTTTTTCGAAGTGTTTAGAACGCCTAAAGGACTCCGACATGGTCTGACGATTGAAACAACCGGCGCCGACAGCTTAACGTGCCCTCTGAAGCACGGTAGCGCTCAGATAGATACCACTATCGACCACTTACCCGAACTGCACGTTGCTTAACAATCGCAATTGAGATGCTTAAGGTCTTTTTTTGGAAGTGCAGCTGATAGTCTATTTAACCCTGAACGATAAAAAACAGATGCCTTTAGAGTTGGGAACGAGAGACGTAGTAGTATCTATGTGTAAACAATTTTTAACGCATACGTATATTTACAAAAATATTAGTAAGTATATGCTTAAAGATCTTTTTATGAACAAAGACGTAATTGTCACTTATGTGATAACATAATTTGAGTTAAAGTATCAATAACGTACATCGTAGTTGTAACTATATAGTGTAACTATACACTAAGCTCTTTCTTGTTGCTTGTTAGGGTAGGTACGTATAATGAATTAACAATCAGTAAAGTAATTTAAACTACAATATTTCGAACAATTTTATGAACAAAGACGTAATTGTCACTTATGTGATAACATAATTTGAGTTAAAGTATCAATAACGTACATCGTAGTTGTAACTATATAGTGTAACTATACACTAAGCTCTTTCTTGTTGCTTGTTAGGGTAGGTACGTATAATGAATTAACAATCAGTAAAGTAATTTAAACTACAATATTTCGAACAAAAGTGTTTTCTTGTTATTACGTAGATAATTATAAACATCTATTTCAATGGGTAGAGAGTTCATAATCATAACTATAATTATGTACGTAATATTTCATAATCTAACAACACGAGGCACTGGTTACAGTTAATATACTTGAGTTAAATAATAATCTAAATATATAAGACTAATATAAGATTTCTCAAACAAACGCCTTTACGTCAACTTAGACGCTTTTTAGAACATTTTATCACGATACTAGCAGCGCCCCGCGGTATTACCCGCGTTGTTCCCGTTCCCGTGGGAATTTCGGAATGAAAAGTAGCCTATAACCTTCCCGTTGAATGTGGCTATCCATTACAAAAAGAATTTTTCAAATCGGTTCAGTAGTTTCTGAGATTAGCGCGTTTAAACAAACAAACAAACAAACAAACAAAACAAACTCTTCAGCTTTATAATATTAGTATAGATTGAATGAATTAACCCTACTTTAGGATATGCATGGCGATAAATTAAGATGAGTTTAAAATTGATAAATAATTATCAACCTCGGTGGCTTAGCGTAATGTGCACTCGCCTGCCAAGACTGAGGTCCCGGGTTCCATTCCCAGGTCGAGCGAAAACATGTTCCTACTTTTCAAACATGGCTCGGTTTTGAGATCACCAACCCGCATTTGGCAAGCATGGTGATTAGGAGTATACATACTCCTCCTCACTGATGAGAGGCCTTTGTGCAGCAGTGGAATATTACAGGCAAATACTTACTTACTAAAGTATCAACCTGTAATTCCCCTCTAACTCTCATGTCACCGAAGATATAACTGCAGTAGCAAATTAGATATCAGCACCGCTCTTATCTACTGTGTTTCTGTGATTGCAAACCCGCCATGTTTGAAAAATAAATACAAATAGATTGTACCCTTGATTTATCATTTCAAATTGAATAAGCACAAGTGAAGCGACCGTACCGATCTGAGTAGCAACCTAATTTGATTCAGAAACTGGGACCATATCACTGATTCGGTTTCTAACTGCTAACAAAGTTACAGCCACCGAAACTATTCGTGCTAATATTATTATTTAGAACCGACTTTAATTAAGACAAATATCTTGTGGATACGGATTGGAGCTTCGAATTAATAGACGGAGGAAAAGAAAAGGGAGAAACGGAATGCATGCAAATGTGGACATTACTTTGCATTGCCAAGTTAAAAGTTACTCATAATATTGTTTATTTATATATAGTGTTAACTTCACTTATATCACTACATAGTGTTAAACAATGTCGCTTTCCGCAATCTGTCCCTATGTATGCTTAGATCTTTAAAACTACGCAACGGATTTTGAATCTCACGGGAACGGGCACAACGCGGGTAAAACCCCGGGGCGATACTAGTATCATAAAAGCGATGTTTTGGTTTGATAGATACCTTGAGAGTTGATTAAAGGGACCACTGAAAATAACTATTACAAATTAATTAAAGCATAAAATATATAATATAAAAAATACATTTTATTTATAACCCTTATTCAATCCTACCCTTTAAATTAAAACACCTTTTCTTTTGAATGTTGTTTTAATAAAAACTAATCCAAAGACATCAAATTCATTCATTCATATCTTTCATCAAAAACTTTGATAGAACAAACGTATCTCTTCGAGTACTCATCCAATTTACTCCGAAAAGAAAATGTACACAACACACAAAGTAATCTCACTGTATCATCTTTTAGACCTCCATTATTTTTCTAACACCACTATTTTCATACAACCTCCAGAAGGTTGTAATCCCTGGATTCACTGTCATATCAAACAATGTAGTGATTTCATTGGAGGCTGTAATAACGTAAATGTAATTTGCAGTTGTCTGCGGCGGGCTGATATTATTAAAGTCTTCGATGGAAGGGACACCAATTCTCCGACGATAGCTATGCTGTGCAACGAACTTACAGGTGAGATATCTGGACTTTTAAAAGCAAAGAGTATTATTATATACTAGCGGCGCCCCGCGGTTTTACCCGCGCTGTGCCCGTTCCCGTGGGAATTTCGGGATAAAAAAAATAGCCTATAACCTTCCCGTTGAATGTAGTTATCCATTACAAAAAGAATTATTCAAATCGGTTCAGTAGTTTCTGAGATTAGCGCGTTTAAACAAACAAACAAACAAACAAACAAAACAAACTCTTCAGCTTTATAATATTAGTATAGATATAGCCTGTAATGTCCCACTGTTAGGGAAAGGTCTCCCCTCTCACTCAATATATCAGTAGTGAGGATTAGGCGTAATCACCACGCTTACCTAATGCGGGTTGGTGATCTCAAACCCGAGCCGTATTTAAAAAGTAGAAAACATACAATACAAAAAGGCCATCCGTTACAAAAATAATTATTTAAATCGGACTGGTAGTTTCTAGATTAGCCCTTACAAACAAACAAACAAAGTAACAAAATGTACCTCTTTATATATCACGAATTCAGTTAACAATAAATATTTATCAAAATGTCTCAAAAAAGTTCTTCACCAAATTACTTTTAATTACTTCTCTGTTCTCAAAATTACTGTCATACGTTTAATAGCCGGTAATACGTTTGATGACAATATAAGTTGCTGGTTGACAGGACACGATTTTGTTGCTTAGCCGCTCGGTTGCCCCGGCCGCCATTTTGTTGCTAATCACTATGTCCCGTTTTGAATTGTAGTTACCGCCCCGTTGCCCCGCGCGGCTCGGGTTTCACAAAAACATTAATTGTGGCTCAATTTGTAACTAAAACACTATAAGTGTTATGTTTTTTATATTAAGTATGAATGAAGCTGTTTATTTATGTATTTTGTTTATTAGTATTCAACTACGGTGTAGAATTACGAGTCGCTGAACACAAATATAGCTCTCGAATTCAAGCGCGACTTGTGTTTAGACGATAATATCTCAAAAATTAAATCGATGACATATGGTTTTTTATTTTAAATTACAATGTTTATTTTAAATAGATTAGGATAAAACATAAAACCATACACCTGCCCATACAAAATAATGTACTTACAGCTATTTAATTCGGCGCAAAACTCGGGCGGCGCGGGCCAAAATGGCAGCCGTCGGCGTCGCTCAACTTTTTTAACATATCACTGATGCACAAATACCACTGTTAGGCTTCATGTTTTTACCATCCCGTTTGGAGATTACATTGATCTAACATATTAATCGCACTTGGTATCATAAAACAGCCAAAATATATAAAAAAAATGAGATTAAAATTAGTCACCGAGCAAAGTAAACACCAACATGTACTTCAAAATGTATATGGTTTAGAAAAGGCTAAATTTTGTGTTTAACGCTGAAACCTTTGTTTCTATGTATTAGTCACTGAATTTAACTTATTAAATAACAAAACACTACGTAAATCTAACCACCGACAGTATTAAAATTATTGAAATGAAAAGTCACAATGTCACCCGCAGCTGACGCAAACAAAACTTCCCGACATTGACAACTTCAACATATTCTTTCGTTCAATATTTAAATGCCACAGAGTAATGTTTTGCATTCATTGCATAGACAATTTTACACAGATCTTATTAGAATAGTTCGAACAAACAATTAGCAAGCAAGGACCGATGTATTTAACAAAAATACAAGACTACTTCGTCCGTGGCTACCATGTCATGTCCTAGTTGACACGGACAACCCAGCGGTTAGTGTGCGGTCTTAAATTGACACAATTTCATTTTCATTCCAAGCCCTTCTCGACTCGAGAACTTAGTTCAATCAGTTGACAAATTATTTGGAATGATTAAATTTAACCTTTCCTAGGGAAGTAGCAATTTGTATTTTGCATGTCCTTATCCCTACTCTTTGTAAATTATTGACTCATTTTTGTAATAATGTTTATATATATTTTTGGGTTTGGTTAAAACTATTGAGGTGACGTAAGGGGTAGTCGACGTTATTTTTGAAAAATTTACTGGTAATGATGACAAGCAATTTTTCTTTTCAAAAATAACGTTGGTGACCTCTTGGATATGACAATACTGTGTTCCTTTTTTTTTCAAAAAATGAGCTTCACTGTCGCTGTACCGTCGTATTTTTCTCATCTTTAAGTATGCATTTCATTTCGTAACTTAATTATAATTATTAACTCAATTTTAACCCGTTTTGAAATATACATTTCCAAACTCAAAATACACTTGATTTATATCGCAAAAGTAATAGGGTGGGGTGTTACTATTTCCGTGAGCACCTTTCGCTTTGAAAGCACTAGAATAACAAACAAAGTCAAAGTTATTTCAGTATTGATAACATCGCAGCCCTAGTTTCGTGAACCATTCGTGACAACCCTGATACAAGTTGGTGTTGGAAGCTCGTCTAAGTATTTTTGATCTTTGTACCCAAATTGTTTTTTCCTCCGTAGCTTCTACAAAATAGTGTTAAAGGAAATTCTAGTTTATATATGGACTGAGTTACTGGGTTCGGTTGGAACTAAGACAATTATTAACATATTCCTTACCTCCAAACATTTTCAATATTGGAAGTTTTCAACTTAATGTATTAGGTAGAGAAAAGCAAAGGTTAACTACGATCTCAATATCAAGTTCAGCTAAGTTAATACTAACTTTTTATTTTAATGCCACGCGATTTCAATCTTTATTTCAATCAACATAAACACTTTCATTCCCACATTAGTGCTGTTAGTATATCTAGGTATCTATCAAGGTAGTGCCGTTAGTTATATACCTAGGTTTCTAGCAATAATAATCTATGTGATTTATCTAGCAGAAACGCTCGTGAGAACTAGATTGATAGGCCAATAATTTGACAGGTAATTCACGGCCTGAAATGGACTGTTAATTAAAACAGGCTAATCGTTATTGCGTTCATTTGTTTCAGCGATTAAGTTCGATAGCTTGAAATAGTTTTCTCTATGGGCGCCTGGTTAGATTCATAGTGTATAAGGTAACCCCGCGCGGCTAGTATATACACTGTATATACTAGCCGCGCGGGGTTACCCGCGTTGTACACACTCCCGCAAAATTTCGTCAGAAAACAGTCGAACTCTTTAATTTTATTATACGTATTAGTAGATAGATATATAAGAAGATATTTCTACATAAGTACATTGTATATCAATGGTACTGCTCATATAGTAACCCAATAACCGTCTATTGTTCCCCTCCCACCTTACCACTTTCCCCTCCGTAGGTTGTGTTTTGTTTTGTTAGGCTGGCAACGTATAAGGGACGGGCGAAGGGAAGCACTGTCGGACGAATTTACTAGCGTAGTGCCCGTTTCAGTGGAAATACTGTAGAACTTTTTTGTTGAATGTGGCTATTCATTTCAAAAAGAATTATTAAAATCGGATCGATAGTTTCTTAGATAAACGTATTCAAACACAATAAGACAAATTCTTCAGCTTTACTTTTGTATATAGATTAATGCCAAACGAATTATGCGTGAACTTGTCACTGCGACAAATAATTCAGTTTACTTTCACTGCCAACTATGCTGAATGCACACTTAATATGATGAAAAATGAAGCTCTATACAAGGAGCGGGTGTCAGCCCTACCCTCCGCCTACTCCAGCATCACAGCCTTGATTGCAGCTCCACTGTGCCTCTCGACTTTGCCTAATTCCAACTTTTCTATTTAACCCACACTTGTACTAAAATTGTAACTCATTGACTGAAACTATAAGTCATTAGATGGCTAACCATAGACAAAGCTAAATATTTAGTGTTAAAGAGGGTTCCAAAGCTTAATCTACACTAATATTATAAAGAGGAAAACTTTGTTTGTTTGGTTGTAATGAATAGGCTCAAAAACTACTGGACCATTTTTAAAAATTCTTGCACCATTCGAAAGCTACATTATCCACGAGTAACATAGGCTATTTTTCATCCCGAAATACCCACAGGAATGAACACAACGCGGGTAAAACCACGGGGCGCTGCTAGTTGCCAATATAATGGTACATATCCACAAATAGTTATTTTACCTTTGCAAAGGTATAAGAGATTTTAGGCCATGAACTAAGCTTTCTAATAACGTATCGTTTATCGTTATTGGTGGAAAGCCAAATGCCCGTTTTCCTTTCTTTTATGTTTTGACTTTCTACTGACCGCCCGAATAACTTCTACAGACTGTCATTTAGGTTATAAAACAACGCTTTATATTAACAGATATAAGTAATTAAGTATAACAGCTTACGTAGTCGTGAACTCTTTAACGAACGTATACGATAGCCAAACGTTTGTAAATAACCCACGCTAAGTACCTATTCTCAACCTTTTCAACAGATATGAAGTAGTCAGTGACACCGACCTCTGTTCCTGTTGTGAAGTTATTATCTCAGAGTTCACCTTTCTTATCTTGTTGAGTAAACATTATTAGTCATTAATGTTAAGATACAATTAGGAAAGTGGAATATCGGCAAAAGATACGCTGTGATCTTTTCCTTCTAGTAATAAGTAAAGCAGTTCGCCTGTAAAGGGTGGGCTTTGGAGTATAAAGTATCTAAAGAAAATATTTAATTAAAAAATTTCAGTATGGGCTGTCCAATGTCATGTCCAATGACATTGCCAATGGCAGTCAAATGTCCAACTGCTGAGCAAAGGCCCCTCATCTCACTGAAGATATCAGTACAGTGAGGAGGATTAGGCATAATCACGCTTGTCTCGAAGGCCGAAGGAAAATAAAAAATCATGGCTTCCTCCAAATTACTTTAACTGTCCTTTGCATTGCATTAAACAGTAGTAGTAAACATTTTAACGAACGAATGTTATAATTAACAACCATTTAATACAAACCACTATTAAAGATAAAAGGTTGATGACCCCATGACTCATATCTTTTCTTCTATAGAAGTGTCACAAGTTTTGTTCTTAGACTAGCAAATGTGAATTATTTTGAACAATATTATTGGTTGACCTCCGATATTGTGCATTGTACACAAACAATAATATTGATAAGAAATCGTACGAGCATGCTTTAGATAACGTATTTGACCTTAACCTTTGGTAATGTAGGACTTAATGTGAAACGTAAAACGATGAAGTAAAATTTAAATAAATACTTTCATAACAGCTTATTTATTGATATATATTATGTAAAATATGATTAAGTAGATTTTCTTTCTTGTTTGTTTTTTAAGGTATCAAATCTAGATTTTTAGAGAGTAGGTCATGCAATACGCCTATTTCCTTACCTATCCGAAATGTAGTAAGTAAGTAATATAATTAAAAATTTATGCCAGTCTCTCCCGGTCTGGTCACTCGGGGGACAGCCGCACTGTTAGTTCCAAAATGGTTCAAACGAATGCTAATCTAATCAACCTTCTCCAATGTTCCAGGGTATGAGGTCCTGTCCACGGGGCCCGCGCTACTGCTGCAGTTCACAGCCAACTCGGCGGCTCCAGGCCAGGGGTTCGCAGCCACCTTCACCTTCCAGCCGCCACCAGACTCGACGGCTGCTGGTCAGTGCTTGCCGTCAACATCTTACTGATTGAAACTACGATTATAGATAACTACGGTGTTACCCACGTTGTACCCGTTCCCGCGGGAATTACGGGATAGAATGTATCCTTTGTGTTATTCTGATGTATAACCTATGTTACTGAAAAGTTTCATCCGAATCCCATAATTATTTTTTGCGTGAAAGAGTAACAAACATCCCCACAAACTTTCTCATTTATAATATTAACTAGCAGCGCCCCGCGGTTTTACCCGCGTTGTGCCCGTTCCCGTGGGAATTTCGGGATAAAATGTAGCCTATAGCCTTCCTCGATAAATAGACTATCTAACAGTGAAAGAATTATTCAAATCGGTTCAGTAGTTTCTGAGATTAGCGCGTTTAAACAAACATACAAACAAACAAACAAACAAACAAACAAACAAACAAACAAACAAAACAAACTCTTCAGCTTTATAATATTAGGGTCTAGACAGACGGACTGCAATTCAACTGCAATCCGACTGCCAAATGGCAGTTCAGATGCAGTTTGAATGCAGTTGGCTCGACTGCAATCAAACTGCACGTCGACGGGCAGTTGGCGTGCAGTTGGATTGCAGTCTGAGTGCAGTTAGTCGTTGTAACTGCAGTTGGATTGCAGTCTGAGTGCAGTTAGTCGTTGTAACTGCACTCAGACTGCAATCCAACTGCACGCCAACTGCCCGTCGACGTGCAGTTTGATTGCAGTCGAGCCAACTGCATTCAAACTGCATCTGAACTGCCATTTGGCAGTCGGATTGCAGTTGAATTGCAGTCCGTCTGTCTAGACCCATAGTATAGATTTAGAATTCGAGGTTTCTACAGATCTTCATACAATACATACCGGTTTAAAAGTATTTATCTGTCATATAACGTCTTGTCGTCCTTAGTCGCTGTCATTATACTAAAGAGGCTACATTTAAACCCAAACGAAACAACACTACGAATATTAATCCCAACGAACTAACTCAGACAGCATTAAATTTTAATTTTGCATTCAAAATTTGAATTTTTCTCAAATAAAATTTTGGCTCCAATTTGCAGAGGCGGTTATAAACGCCGATCCGGCATGAATAGAGCTCTTGGCTCTATTTCAAAAGACTAGGATACCTTGCGTACTTAAATATCAACTGCATAGACGTCGTAACTAAAGAGATTACCTACTTACATGAAAAAGGAGTGCGAATTCTCGAGAACTAGTTTTTGTATGTGAATTATGTATAAAATGACAAATCAACTAACAATTTAATTTTGAATCTCATATTACGTAGGTACCGAACGTAGGTACCTAGGTACTTGTTGTCTTTTCTACATTAGACTTAAGTAACTACATTATTCCAATACTTTAACTGTATTTCTATTATAATTATTGTATTTTAATTATAATTGCTGCATACTTAATGTAGTAAATAATTATAATGAATATAATTAACAAGATGAGAAGAATATGTAACATTTTTAGATTAAGATAAGCGTCATCTATGCCATTGACTAACTGATTAAGGTTTTTGTGCAGTTCCTAATAAACCTTCACGGAACAGCGCCATCTATCAAAATATTACTACACTAACTCCTTCGTATTGTCGAATCGGGACTTTATTTTGTTTTATAAATTCTCAAGAGATGGCGTTAGTAGTATTTTACACAAGTTTAACTTTACCTTTTAAATCCTTGTTTCAGATTCCGATCGACTTCTCAAGCTTAGCTTTGGGAAGGCTTTCGAGTCTTTGGGTCCAGAAGTCAGCGCTACAAGTAAGTACAATCTTTTTACAATAATATTATTTTAGGTGCAGCAAAGGAGCTTAGGACGGAATTTAAACTTACTTGCATTGTTCGTTGGAATAAGACTTATTGTACCAAAGTTACTAAGTGACCTGAAAAAATATTTCAATTTTAATTTCTACCATTTATTCACCAGCAAAATTACATTTCGTAACATAGGCAAATCAATTACTATTTATAGTAAGTAATTATAAATAAACTTAACAGGAATCAACACAAATCAAATTAAGAATAACAGTTTTGGAAAATATAGATAAAAGTTTTTAAATATATTATGACTAACATACGCCAGGAATACGTCCGACTTTCGCTATAGCTCAGCAATTAATTTAGTTCCTCAATTTTCCTCTAGAGGCGCTAGTTAACATTGGCAAATTAATCGTAAATTCAAGCTTGGGACTTGATTAATTTTTATCAGCAGCATCTAACAAAGTTCTTAATAAATCTTAAATATAATTATACCATGAATAAATCTAATCATCTCTCTACCTAGGTAGAGTACGTAGGTACCTCGCGAGTATGTTGTGTTCAGTAAACATCTGTGAGAAGCACTTCCTAACTTTATTTACGAAGGACCATGAAACAGAGAGTGAGGCCCAACTTGCTGACATGTTAATTATGTACTTGGTGTGGATGTAGGTGAAAGACAATTCCAGGTTTGCCCGTTGAGTTGTTTTGATCTGTTTATTTACCTAAAGGAAGGGATAATTATACACTAAACATTATTGGGAGATTTGATGCTTTGATTTGATTATATTTTAATATAATATTAAGTAATTATTGGAGAATTTATTTTATGATACATAAGAAAAATATAGCGTTACGTATATTTTATAAAATTTTAATATGTAATTAAAACAAAATTATACATTTAGGTATTTCTTAGTTAAAGTACATTCTGCCCACCTGCCTAAAGCATTTTAAATGTTTAAAATTTATTTTATTTCCTTATTTATGCTTCAAAGACGTATAGGACATATTCCAGCATCCGACTCTGTATACCAAACTAATTACACGATGGGTATCATCGAAAATGAGCAACTCGTTAACTAGTTCGCAAGTTAACGCCGACTCGATGGAAATATTAATATTTACCCGTTAGTGGGGTAAATACTTAGGTTTAGTGTTCTATTAATATGAGGGTGTAATATTTAATGGAACATTGATTTTCATATAAGTTTTGTTTAATACTAGATGCGAAGGGAGAGGTGTAACATAATATTCACTCCAAAACTGATTTCTTGAGTTTAAGTGAACACTACTCATTTTGAATTGAAAATACGTTTTACAACTAAAATTATTGTTGTATAGACGCATAACACCTCAGTCTTCTGTGACCACGGATCCTGTAAAGGAGCCGAAACGTAAGATAAAAATATAAAATAAAAGCGAAGTGTATCAGTATACGTAGTTTCAATTCAAAGTTCACTCAAAAACTTACGAGCCAGCTTTTGTCGATAGAGTGGTAGTATTTTAATGTTAGGTCCTTGCTAGTGCCTTTTACCATATTTAAAGCCGAATCAAAATAACAGGCTCTGTTTTTGTACGGAGTTAGTAACTGTCCCATAAGGTCGGATTTTCAAATTATCTTTTTGTTTGAACGCGATGTATTTCAAAGCGGTTCTATAAACATTTCATTGAAGCAAGGAAAAGTAATTTTTAATTTATAAACCTGCCTGATTTCCACGAATTTTATTTACCTGCTTACTTTGGTTTCACATGTGTCGCTATAATCAGTGTCTGATTGAAATTAACCACACGTTTGGGTTACCTACGTGACAGACAATGCACAATGACAAAAATAAAACAAGATCTTTGCCTGTTCCTAAATAGGTCAAACTGAGTACCAAACCATATATATACGAAGTGACACACTATGAGACAACGTTAAAATTAAATAAGAATAAGATGTAAGAGCTAACTCCCCAAAACTTACAGCCAGAGTAAGACAGAAACAAATAAATGCATTCCCTGGCCTTGTAACTAATGGTATGCATTGCGAATAAAACATGAAACTCCTGAATAATATATCAAACAACTGGCTTTGGACCGCCTCTGATATACTGGGATAATCAGCACTTTTCGAGTGCAACCATTTTCAAGTGAAATCGTCGTATTTAATGTTTTTGGACCCAAACTACTGCTACGGGAAATTGCTACGAAATACGTAGTGCGTGTATAGTGTGCGTTCGTTTTCGTAGCAGTCGGAGCGTAGTTGGCGTAGTAAAGGGCTACGCAAATAAATAGACGCAATATTTATTCCATCTCTTCTCTGAATATTGAAATAAAAGATATATAGATATAGATATATATAGATATCCAAATACATAGGTATTTGCCTATAGATTTTTTGGAGAATTGAGAATAAAATTCACGAAAGAGAACGATCTGTTAGCACCCTATAACTTAGGCTTTAGTATATGCTTCGCGTATTATAATACCAACAAACGTTGTAACTAAGTATCGTATCTACGTAAATTCGAGACAAAACTCTTATTTTATTTTTATAGTTACTCTATTTCCCTTTAATGTAACGATATTACGAGAGAGTGAGAGAGAGTTAGTATTATCATTAGTGTGTTCTCACTCTACACACTATCAGTAATACTCACTCTAGAGTGCAAGATTAAGTATTAAGGTTTACTAAAAGTGGTTGACCGCCAACATTGCTCAGTGTACTACTTATGCATTGTTTATTAAAGCTACTTGTAATGTTTGGAGCAGTGCAGGTAGGTTAATGTAAGTTAGAGCCGTATGTACAATATTGTCAAATTATCACGTCGTAACTTGAAATTATCTTGAACTAATATACTACGCTAGGAGTGGACTGCACTTAGCGCCTAAACATGTTTAAAAAATAAATTATGTTCGTTTGAAATGGTGTTCTATTTGGTGCACTTTAAATAACAATTTTGATCAAACAGCTTTTATTCTTAAACATGTTTAAGTAGGTACTAGATTTAAAAGTTCTTGTACAAGCCGTAGATACAAATATCTTACTGAATCCACGCAGAACCAAATTTATTGACTAGCACCGTGCCCTGTTTCCGGCCTCCGACATGGTCTACCGATTAAAACAACCGGGACCGACAATTTAACGTGCCTTCCGAAGCACGGTAGCGCTCAGATAGAAATGCCACTATCGGCTGCCCATCCAAGTAGGGGTCGAGGTCCACGTTGCTTAACAATCGCAATGAACTAACATCGCTTAGTCAAACTATGCCATGAGCGCTACAACGACCGCTTCTTTCTATCTAATAGTAAACACCAGTAGAGTAGCAAAGAATTTCTACTATTCTCAAATCCAAATGTACCAAAAAGTAGGCCGAGAATTCTTTATATCTAGACGAACAGACTCCACACTTTAATATTTTACAAAAATTCCCGAACCTCCGAATGGGTTCGTAAAATACGACTTAAAATACTTTATACGGTAGATTTAGTATCGGAGGTTAGGCTAGGCTCTTGTTAACAAGTAACTTAGGATTTACGTTCAGTAGCTTTGAAGGTATAATGAAGAGACCTAGAATCGGGAATGACTTAACAAATGTTCGGTTTTGTTTGTAAGAATGTTTTAAGGAAAATGAACTGAACAAGTTTAACCATTGTGACTATATTGAAAAACTGTTCGGTACATTCTACGACATAGTTTGATACTGCCGCGATACTACGTCATGACACCTAAATATGTAGTACCTACTTCAAAAGCACCTGAATTTGTACTGGACGACTGTTCAAAAACGAAACTCAGTGTTTTAGTCATTACTCGATACAGCGTGTTTGCCAATCTTTTTGGGTCTATTCTTTAGCAATATCTTCGCAACACAAGCAAACCACAAATCGATTTTTTTAACAACACAGTATAGTACACACTTCACAATAAAAAGCTGAGCTTCTCGTTTATTTATAGATTCGCTAGACGCCATCGTCGCTGTTGCATTTGATACCCCCGTTCCTAAGTAACACAAATAAATTCGATACGAACACATACCAATCAAACGGGCTATACCAAATAACTCTGTATATTTTATCGGTCGATTCGTTAGTAAACATCGATTCGTCATGTCTGAGGTTCAATGATATTTAGCTGGCGTTACGGCGGGCCGGGCAGGTCGTCCGTCAGGGCTTACGGAAACCAGCGGTCCATCACGAGCGGTGCACACGATGAATAGTAGGGGAATTAAAACTAGGGATTGGAACTTGTTGCTGGTACAACTAATTATCTTAAAAGTGAAGAAAGTTCGAAGAAAGTTTATTTTAATAATATGTAGTGTTTTGATGGTGTAAAGACACTTTTGAAGTAAGTTGAATTATGAATACCTAACCTATTTGTGAAAAATAGAAGCTGGCCGGGCAGACTTCGTTTCGCCTAGCAGCCAGTGAATGTGTTTGTTAACAAATATAACATAGCAAACTTTAATATAACATAACTAATTTTATTTATTAATCCTAGACCACCCACGAGGTGGCGGAAGGAACTGGAGGACTTCGACAAAGAGTGGAAAGAAGTGGCAAAAGATAGATCCAGGTGGAAAGAATTGGGGGAGACCTTTGCCCAGCAGTGGGACACAACAGGTTAAATAAAAAAAAAAAAAAAAATCCTATTCCAGACGAAGATAATTAAAATAAAATTAATATTTAAAAATCTGTCCAGACGTTCTTATGTTATAAGTGATGTAACTAACACACGTATTTAAAACTTAATTAAAGGTAAGCGAAGTCTTTCTGTACATTTTTACCAATATGCGCAAAAATATAAGACATTTAAAAACAAAACAAAAGATTTCGTCAAGTAGCAAAGACACAAATCCCCAAAAAGCTACAAGACCAATGTAAATTTTCAACAAAAAGCACTCATTACAAACCTAAAGCATGTAAACGTACTGAAGAAAGTTTGCGGTTCCTAACTAGCAAAAACTGAGTCCGAACCAATCAGCGGGCGGCTTGTTGACAAAAGTGTAACACTGCCAGACTCTACTGATTGGAGACTGCAGTTACAGCCTCCGTTGAGAAATGTTCTAACTTTTTAGTGTTTTCGTAACTGGCACTAAAAAAAATAAGGTTTATAGTTTAAAATGTTGTATAACTGAGAATGGGATTGGTTTGACATCTTGGGGGGTTACCACGATCGTAAGTTGATCGCTCCTAAGTTGCTTCTAAGGTATCTAAAATTTGGTACCATGAGATGATTTTTGTTCCGCTTATGTCAACAATTTCTAACTTCTTTGAACGAGTATGTTGCTATTTTTTGTTACCTAGATAAAGTGTCTATTTTTGTATTCAAATAATAAGAATAAGGATAGGGTAACGTAGGTCATTAAGTTGAATAAGCTAATGGCCAATTCTAGTGGCCAAAAAAGAAGTTTTTTTTTTGTTTAGAGTGATCTACCCTGCGGCTGAAGTTCTATAAAAAAGTACAGTTTCAGCCTGTAATGGCCCACCACATTACTACCTGTAATGGCACTTGATGCCGATAAATACAGTAAGTTTAGGTATTTAATAATAAGTAGATTCTATGTTTGACTATGTTTTATGGATGACACAATAAAACATCGGCTACCTATCCAATTAGTGGCCATGCCAAATGTCACTAAAAGCTCAGCCGAAATAACTACGCTAGCCAACAAAATAACGTCTGTTAAATTGAAATTGACAGAGACTATTGTACACGTATTTCTTTTTGTATAAAGAAAATAAAATGTAAGTAGGATTTATTAGCAAAAAGAACATTTTAGTTAAAATTCTGTGATAGCTTTTGTTTCTTGTTCTCTTTGTTGTATTTAGTTTAACCCCCGGCTAATGTGTGTGTGTGTGTGTGTGTGTGTGTGTGTGTGTGTGTGTGTGTGTGTGTGTGTGTGTGTGTGTGTGTGCGTATGTATAATACTGCCTATCACATCGTAGCTCTTAACCGGCTGAATCGATTTCGATGCGGTTTTCTTTTTCATTTGAAGGCCAGTTTCCTTGCTAAAATCGGACCAGCCATTTTTGCATATGACCTATTTTTAATTTTACTAGTTGCTTGAACTGATCCTTACTCTTACCACATAATATAATCAATGCCTTGTGCTCTTACTAAGTAATAGCTTAGAACAATACTAAACAAGTACATCTAAAAGCGATACTAACAAGTTTCGGCATAAAACTGGAATTAAACGCGGGAACACAGTGGTCTGCTGCAATATCGGAAAACCGTTTTCTGTTCCATTGCAAACTTATAACTAACCCATAAAGTAGGATAGAAAACTTCGTAGCCGATCGAATGTTTCAATTTACACTTATATTTCACTAGCAGCGCCCCGCGGTTTTACCCGCGTTGTACCCGTTCCCGTAGGAATTTCGGGATGAAAAATAGCCTATAACCTTCCCGTTGAATGTGGCTATCTATTACAAAAAGAATTATTCAAATCGGTTCAGTAGTTTCTGAGATTAGCGCGTTTAAACAAACAAACAAACAAACAAACAAACAAACAAACAAAACAAACTCTTCAGCTTTATAATATTAGTATAGATTTTCGGTCATTCTACAAAGATGTTATTGGGTTTCATATTTTTATATTGCATATTGGAAAATATGTACTGGGCTCTGATTTTAAAATGGAGTATTCATCATTTTTAAGCTTCGATTCGAATAGTGCAGAACGTTGTTTTTACGTGTGTGTTATCCGGTATTGGTTCGTAGTATAACGAATATATTTTGATTTGTTGTTTGAAATGACACGGCTGCTCCCAATAATATAATGGGCTTACCATACGCACTTTACCACAGTTTGGTTTGTGCAAGCTTGTAAGAAAAAACTGTACGCGGACCGCATTTCTCTTTATTGGAATCGTCAACGTGGCCCCAATGTTTCTTAACGAAGAACTATTTCTTGTGTTTGCTAGTGAAAAAGGACAAGAACGAAGAATACCACATTTACATGCAATGTAAATATTTGATCTGCTAACTGAGATCGCTAGTAGCTTATTGGGACCGACCGATTATCGAGATTAATTCATAGTTATGCACACGAGTCAATATTAAAAAAATATAAAGGTTGGTATCGTGGTAAAACACAAAGTATAAGAAAAACAATCATTATGGCTAATAAAATGAATTATGTAGGTATCTTCTGCATCATTTTAAACTAGATATTTCCCACTAAATAGCTCAAAGCTACAAGAACACTTAAACCTAACTTTTACAAAAAAAGTCTCAAACAGGTTTTTCAAAGAGCTTTTTCTAGATAAAGCTTGCAATTTAGATTATCTTCATAACGCTATTTGAAAGGGAATTCTGATGAGTTCGCTCTATTATGTATAAAGCTTTGGGATTACTAATGCTAGCCGGATTACGTTTTTATTGAGACTAGTTTTATCTGTTCTCGAGATAACCGTTCGGCAGTTTTCAGATAAAACATTCGCAATTAATGCTCTATCTGGTAGGTATACCACGTGAGACTTTGTTGAAGAATCATCTAATAGATAAGTATGTATCTATTTAAATAGCAGTAACACTTATGACTGTACTAGCAGCGCCCCGCGGTTTTAACCGCGATATACCCGTTTCCATGGTAATTTCAGGATAAAAGTAGCTTATAACCTTTCTGTTGAATGTGGCTATCCATTACAAAAAGAATATTTCAAATCGGACTAGTGATTCCTGAGATCAGCGCGTTCAAACAAACAAACTCTGCAGCTTTATAATATCAGTATATATAAGAAAATAAGCTTCTCGTTGTATGAAGAAGTAAGAGGATGGCAGAGGATACGATAAAAATTACAACACTAGAGACTAGCTTTAAAGTAGTAAACTATTAGCCTATAATGTCCCACTGCTGGGCAAAGGCCTCTCGTCTCACTGAAGATATCAGAACAGTGAGAAGGGTTAGGCATTACCAACACTCTTGCCAAATGCGAGTTGGTGATACTCAAGCCATGTTTGAAAAGTAGGAAACATGTTTTCGCTCGACCCTGGAATTGAACCCGGGACCTCAGCCTTTGCATTGCAAGTGCATACACCACTAGACCACCGAGACGTTAAAAGAAGAATACTTACTTCTATAATCTTACTTTATCAATGCTTTTATTAATAATAGCTAAATCTTTTCTCTTATATCTATTTATAATATTACTTGTATATCCTCCATATCATGAGGAAAATGATTCATTTATATATTAACTAACGAGATGCCTTGTAATTAATTTATACATGACGTTAGATATTCGTACAACTCCGGTCCTTGTTTCTCGGGGCTATTTCTGTCCACAGTAATCGAGTTTCGTATATATTTGTTAGTATAAGCTTTACCTTCCTTTGTCTTTTGTAATTATACAAAGAAGTCTGCGAAAAAAATAAACAGTAAACTGTCATTTGCGTGATGTTATGTGACGTCATAATTAGGATTTTAAAATGAATATCAAGCTCAACATAAAACCCACATAGCGCCTTATACGAACTGTGGCTTATAACAGGCGCACGCTCACATAGATGTTGCGGTATACGAGTTTAGAAAGATGGCCAAAAATTACAATCAAAACTTGCTACGAAAAATGTGAAGGCACACTTACGTAGCGTGCGTTGATTTTCGTAGCAAGTTGTCGTAGGCCTACTGGGTGTAGGTAGCTGATTAAAGTAAAGTAAATCTTTCGTTACGATATTTTAAATTCTAAACTAAAATGACTGATTTTCTAATAAAAATCCTTCTATTTAGGAAAAGTTTTCAGTGATGGAGTAAGAATAGAACGTAGTAGTTTTTCCTCTTTAGAAAGAATTGTCCATAGTTCTAAAATTGATCCAGCTTTCAAATCTTTGTGTAGCAGTGTGACGTAGGTAGAGGAAAAAAGGAAAAGTATATTACAGGACCCAAAGAAATCGACAAGCCTGATACTAGAACTAGAACAAATATGTTAAGTCACCAACAAGTAACATACTCGTATCACTATTTGTTTGCTCGCCATGCTTAGCTCTCGAGCACACAAGTCGAGAATAAACCAGAGAACTGTTTGTGTTGCTTATTTACTCTCATTATATAATGTACGAGAAACAACAGGGAGGTATTCACGGGAATTTTAAGGGGCGATGTATTGTACCTATTAATGTAATCGTGTTTTGTTATTGTGACTATGAATACGGTTTTAAACAGACTAACGTTCAAGTAGGTTAGTGGCTAACCAAAGTCGGATTGCACAAAGTCTTTAATAGAAATCAATTGTAAAATAAATGGGAAATTACTTCTTCATGAAACGTTACATAGAGCACAATAAGTGTTCTGTGAAACAAGGCATTGGCAAATTGAACCTAAGTGAATCGCAATTCGGTAAAACAAAGATAACTTAAAGCACTAAGTTCTGAATTAGATATTTATTTTTGTATATAGACATCTATACTAATATTATAAAGAGGTAAAATTTGTAAATTTGTTTGTTTGTATGTTCGAGGTAATCTCGGGAAATATCAGTCCGATTGGAATAATTCTTTTTGTAATAGATAGCCACATTCAACGGGAAGGTTATAGGCTATTTTTCATCCCGAAATTCCTACGGAAACAGGCACAACGCGGGTAAAACCGCGGGGCGCTGCTAGTTAGAAATATTCTTCGTGGATGCAAATTTTATTGAAGTCGGTTGAAGTTTTCTTTTTAAAGTGCTTGTTGAACTGGCAGAGCTCAAAGAGCAGTTTCAAGTGAAGTATAAAGCTTTTAAGGTATAGTTGTGCAGAAATTTATAGACCATTGTAGGGTTTAGTTAACAATTACTAAACCCTACTTGTCCCTTGCCTTGAGTTGCTGATGTGTATAATTTGAGATTGTTTTTTACATTTTGTTTATTTTTTTAAATCCGATTTGAATAGATTTTTTTTTAAAGGATAACCACATTCAACGGAAAAGTTATAAATAAGCTTCAACCCAAATATTTAACCCATATACGTTTTTCATCCTGAAATTCTACGGGAACGGTCCTAAAGCGAGTAAAACCAGTGGACGCTACTAGTGTTCTATGTTTCGTTATTTTTAAATCCGTAGAAGTTATCATATTATCCAGTAACCTTGTGTAAATAATTTGGGAAGGCCCTTTGTATGTTTATTTCGTTCTGCAGAAAATTATGGTAATTATGTTTATTTATAATTTAAGTCGCACGTTTTTGAAACATAGTGACAACTTTTTAAACTAACGAAGTAAAAAAAAGACTAGCTTCGCTAATATTTCACACTCGGCGCGAGAAATTGGTTCACAGATAAAATAAAAGTAAAAATAGTTCTGTAACTGGAAAAACTGGTGACAATAAGATTTATTGGTTTCCGAAGCGATGTGTTCAGTAGCTTTCTAATTTCTGTTATTTATTTCATTGAACAAGTAACACACGAGATCACCAACCCGCATTTGGCAAGCGTGGTGTTTATGCCTAATCCTCCTCACTGTACTGATATCTTCAGTGAGATCAGAGGCCTTTGCCCAGCAGTGGACATTACAGGCTAATGTTTATACTAGTTTAGTCGGCTATCGTAACGGCAGACCATAGTTGTATCTTATTGTTTTCGATATTCTAACCTTGAAAATCGTTACCTCACTTTCATAATAGACCCAAATCCTTTCCTACAAAGTAACCAAAAACACTTAGTATTTATAACAAAACATCTTTATTATTTTAATTAACTTCAGATAAACGAGAGGCCTTCCAAACGGCGTTTTCTTGTCAATATTAAGCCCCACAAGTCACCCTAGATTACGTCCCCTTTGCGTATGAAACCAACTTTCATTCACAGCTATATCTCGTTATAACTGGTGTAAACTGGTACAAACTGGAACAATACATGATTGTGTTAATAATTGAAATAATGGTGCGTTATTTCAAATGGAATGATCGTCTTATGTTTTGTTTAAATTCGCTTGTAAGGGTGCCTGTCCATTGATGCGGAGCGAAGCTGTGGAGCGGAGAAACGGATATATAAACCAATAGGATTACATAAAATCTCCGGTCAGATATATTTTATCCCGAAATTCCCCCGGGAACGGGTACAACGCGGGTGAAACCAGAGCGCGGCTAGTTAAGTCATAAAATAAAAAGATTAAGCGAGTTTATTAACGCTCTATGGATAACATTGCAAACCTATTACCTGGTTAAAAATACCTAGTATTTATAATTAGTGTTATCGATAAGTACTAATAAGTACTAATTTTATTTTTCCTACCCTAATGTTAATAATAGTTTATACTTTTCTCCATTGCACCCTCTATGAGTACACCCCACAGTGCAAGCGACCTAATGAACCGTTATACCTAATGGGGTTGCTTTAATAGTTACAAGTACCAGTATGGTCAGCTATTTTTAGAGGCCACAAATTTTATAGCTCACTAACAAGTCTTATGGTAAAGTTAAAAGGATTAAAAAGAGAGCCCTGCTGTGCCATCTAACAGGGCGGTTCTTTGTGTTAATAAATAATAAAGTAAAGAGATGTTTAGTTCAATGGAAGGATGCGACTACACATTTCTTACAGTGCAATGAGCAATGTTTACATATAGGATTGTGCACATACTCGTTCATACCATTTTTAACCGACTTCAAAAAAGGAGGATGTGTCTCATTAGTCAAGCCTTTGTTCTGCAGTGAGTTCTAATTACCTATTATATTATATGTATTAATATACATATATAAAGAGTGTTCCTCTCTCGTGAGTGATCTTTTACATCTAAGACATTGTCCAACTATTCGATATTTAAATTCAAAATCAACTTTAATTAGTCCGTAGTAGAAGTTAGTAGTAGCCTGTGGTAAGTAGTTATCCTGTATATCCCACTGCTGGGAAAAAGGCCTCTCATCTCACTGAAGATATCAGTACAGTAAGGAGGACTAACTTAACCTTAACTTTAATTAATCGACCACAAATCCAACAACTCAGATTATAAATACAAACATATCTATCAAAGTCCGGAGCCTATTGTTTACTGGAATTGGATATCTTTAGCAAATAAAACTGACCAATGAGGAGTCGACTCGACCCCGGGAAAGTTTACCTATCGCATCAACGGAATATCAGATATTGAGGTCACCCTGTATAGTTAGCTGGTAGGGTAAATAATTGAAATGTCGGAAGCTTGTTTGGTCGCTTGATTGGGATTGTGTACGCTCTATGAATGGACCTTTAATATGTACATGGTGTATAACATTGTCTGCACTAATACTATACTCGTAAAGAGGAAAACTTTGTTTGCTTGGTTGTAATAAATAGGCTCAAAAACTACTGGACCGTTTTTAAAATTTTTTTCACCATTCGAAAGCTACATTATCCACGAGTAACATAGGCTATTTTTCATCCCGAAATTCCCACAGGAATGGACACAACGCGGGTAAAACCGCGGGGCGCTGCTAGTATTAAATACTTTCCTACTAATCTAAGTTGATTTAACACTAGTAGCGCTCCGCAGTTTTACCCGCGTTGTGTCCATTCCTGTGGGAATTTCGGGATGAAAAATAGCCTATAACCTTCCCGTTGAATGTGGCTATCTATTACAAAAAGAATTATTCAAAATCGGACTGTTAATTTCAGAGATTAGCTCAAACATACAAACAAACTTACAAATTGTATCTCCTTATAATATTAATAATATAGATTACATTATGTAATCTAGTTAAGTTAATAAACACTTTAATAAGTTAAGTAAACGCTGTTCCAAATCCCCCAGTTTTATTACAAAATTCTTCATCTTATATCCACTCGCCTTTGTGGCTTTGTAGTGAACGGACGTGTACACAAAAATATTGTCAATAAGGTTCAAATTCGTGCCAAAACTACAGCTCCGCACACGAGACAGCACCACAAACAATACCATCCGTCCTATTTCCGCACCGCTTCTAGCTGCCGTGAACGAAACCTGCTACGCGAGAACGAGAAGTTGACATAATTGCTCGCCTGCTCGCACCCGTACAAAGTAGCCGTGAGTGCATTTTTGTTTTTAAAAAACGCTGCAAACTTAAATAACAATTATGTCCAAGATGCATAGAACTCCTCCGGCATCTGCAAGCAAAGTCTGTTCAGAAAGCGACATTACTAATGTCGAACTTGACTCCCCATTGGACTTTATGGTGTCAAGAAGGCAAAAAAGGTCGCGCATTAATGATGGTGGTAAACATTGCGATAGCTCGCAAAATAATGAATTGTTCGATATGCTTCAAAATTGGAAACAGGAACAAGACCAGACCCTCAAGAATCTCTGCGCAGATATTACAGTGCTAAAACAGCAAAATACGTCGATTCAAAACACTACATCGGACCTCGAAAAATCGATACAATTTATCTCAAATCAGTATGAAGATATTAAAGGGAAATTATTATCTATGGAGAAAGAGCGAAAGGAAAACCAGATGTACATTTCAACACTGGAGTGCAAAGTTGAAGATCTTGAAAAAAAGCTAAAATCCACAGTTGTTGAGTTCCGCAATCTGCCTAGTACATCACAAGATTTAAAATATGAGACACAGCAAGACTTGTGTAGCCTCGTACAGAAAACTTGTAATGCTTTTACAACCAATATCAATGTAGCCGATATTAAAGATGTATATCGTGTCAGAACACGGGCAGGCACCACAACCGTAGTTACCGAATTCACGTCGAATATAACAAAGAACCAAGTTATTAGAAGCTCGAAGGAATATAATAAGAAGAATACGACCAACAGGTTAACTACCAAGACAGTAGGGCTACCTGGACCGGAGACCCACATTTACGTATCGGAAAGCTTGACCACCAGAAGCCGTAAGCTATTCGCTTTGGCCCGCGAGGCGGCCAAATCTTGCGGCTACAAATACTGTTGGACCAATTTTGGGAAAATATATATAAAGAAAACGGAAGGAGACCAGCGCCTAGAAATTAAGAACGAAAATGACCTCGAGAATTTGAAGATAGGATGACTAAGGACTAGCAGTAACACTTCAAAGGTTTTCTCAAAGATAATCCGGTGTGTACCTATCCGCAAACAATATTTTGAACAATATATTACTTATTTACATTTTACCCTAATAACGCGCACACCAAATACTCAACAAAACAACAAACATATACACACAACCACTCACACAAACAGTAACAATAATTGCTTTACTTTAAAATCGCAAATTAACAAAACAAAACATATGTATCTTACAATAACAATAATTTTACTACCGACTATATTGATGATAGCTATATATGTATACGTCTCACTTCCATCAAACATATTTACTCCATACAGTATGCGAACACAATCTGGTACTCAAATTAACTTTATTCACTTTCATACACATATCTATTTATAGGTTCGGAGGGCACGTAAAATTGTCGGTCCCGGTTGTTACAGTCGTTGAACTAAGGGTTGGCCCTGGACTACTCGAACTTACTTGCTTATTTAATTATAGGATACATTTCTGTTAATGCGTAATTTTAAATTAAATTCAATAACCAAACACTAACTGAGGATATTGACAGGTCGTGTACTATACCATGTAATGTAATAAGAGACATCAGTGACCTCGATAGAACAATAAACAACCCTTTATCGCAAAGCCGAAGATTCAATATTCTTACATTTAACATACGCAGTATAAATAGAAATTTTGACAGTTTTTTAGTATACATTTCTAGACTTCATCTTGATATTGATATTATAATACTTACTGAGTGCTGGTGCGACGAGTCGTCTGTCCCCCCTCTTCTTGACGGCTATACAATGTATTCGACAAAGAGGAGTTATAACCAAAATGATGGAGTAATAATGTATATTAAGAGCCAGATTAATGCATGTGTCCTTGAAATCGATATAAAAGAAGCGAATTGTTTAGTTGCGAAATTTGCTAACATGTCAGTCTTTGGGATATACAGACCAGACTGTTTTAAGAACCCTTCAATATTTATTAATTCACTGGACACGGTATTAACTACCCACCGATCGCGAAATGTTGTTTTAACAGGAGATATAAACATTGATACTTTAGACATGACAAAAAATCATACATTGAATTATATTGACACCTTGAACTATTATTGCCTCCAACCAGCTATACATATACCGACCCACGGACGTACATGTTTAGACCACTTTATGTTTAGATTGACAAGCAAATGTGAGTGTCTTGTTTTTGACACGGATTTAACAGACCACTTTCCAATAATGCTATCTATCATTGGAACTCCAGCTTGCACACCCTGGATTAACACCTACACACGTACTAAAGTAAATTTTGAAACTATGCGTACTGATATTAATGAAATAAATTGGTCTGCATTATTTGAACTTACCGATGTTAACCAAGCAGTTGATCACCTAATCACTACACTCCAACAAATAATTATTAAAAATACAGAAACATTGACATTCTCAAAACGGAAACTACCTATTAAGCCTTGGATAACTTATAACCTTATTAAATGCTTCCGTAAAAGAGATAAATTACACACACAATCCAGGAGCGACCCAAACAATTACGAACTGAAAAAGACATATATAGATTATAGAAATAATTGCAATAGATTAGTAAAATTTCTAAAAAAAGAATACTACAGGGAAAAATTACTTAGAAATTTAGATAATAAAAAGTATATGTGGGATACCATAAAAGAAATTGGCAATATTAAAGTTAAAAATACACAAGCAACAGATCTATTGAAACTTACAAATAATCCCAAAGAATCTCTTGATGTAGCAAATAATTTTTTCACTACCATAGGGTTGGATCTAGCAAATAACATATTAAATAAAACTAACTCCACGGAACAAGACCTAGTACATAAAATCAATCTAGCAGAAAATAATAATAAAAACAGCCATTCATTTATGCTTTATCCCACAGACTACAAAGAAATAGACAAAATAATCATTAATTTAAAAGGCAAATGTGCATCTGGAATAGACGACATTTCTAGCTACTTTCTTAAAAAGTATCATGCAACGCTGTGTTCGCCAATTGCTCACATCTGCAATCTGAGTTTAAGCCAGGGAATGTTTCCAACTTCATTCAAGTTGGCAGTGGTGGTCCCTGTTTACAAGGATGGAGATAGGGACACTGTATCGAACTACAGACCAATTTCGCTGTTAAGTTCACTTAGTAAAATTCTAGAAAAAGTAGTAAATCATAGACTAATAAAATATTTAGAAAGAAACCAATTACTATCAACCCACCAATATGGTTTTAGATCTGATAAATCTACGACACATGCTGTTCTATCATTCACAAACAAAGTAACTGAATACGTGGATAACAAAGAGAAATGTGTAGGTGTTTTTCTTGACTTGAAAAAAGCGTTCGATACGGTGTCCCTACCCCTCCTTTTTAACAGATTGGAAATGTTGGGAGTGCGAGGTCTAGCCTTGAATTGGTTCCGGGACTACCTAAGTAACAGGGAACAGGTAATTAAGGTCAAAAATACGCTAAGTAACGTAGCAAAAACCACATATGGCATACCTCAAGGCAGTACATTAGGACCGACGCTATTCCTGGCGTACGTCAACAGTCTTGCCAGTCTTGACATATCTAATGGACATATCATAGCGTTCGCGGATGACACTGCAATCTTATTTCATGGTAAATCATGGAAGGAAGTAAAGCAGAGCGCAGAGGCAGGTTTAAGAATAGTTACTAAATGGCTTGAAGATAATTTACTGACGATCAATGTGGCAAAAACTAAATATATATGCTTCCATAACACTATGCACTCTAAACCTCCAGATGACTATACCTTAACTATTCATATGTTTCCATGTAACAGACTAGACCAAAATATTGACAACTGCGTATGTGATCAACTAGAGAGAGTGAAGTTTATTAGATATTTGGGGGTAATAATAGATGGTAATCTTAGCTGGAAATGGCACATATCACTTCTCACAAAAAGAATTAGGAAATTGATTCCAGTTTTCAATAATTTACGGGAAGTGGTTGATATGAACATGATGAAAAATGTTTACATTGCATTATGCCAATCGCTTATATCATATTGCTTGCCAGTGTGGGGAGGAGCAGCAAAGACCCACATGATTGAACTAGAGAGGGCCCAACGTACTCTCATTAAAGTAATGACAAATAAGCCGCGTCGGTACTCAACAGAATCACTGTATAAAGAGGTCAAATTACTAACAGTACGCCAATTATACATACGAGACGTAGTTTTAAAATTTCATTCCACAGTACCTATAACCCATGGTAATGTTAACCGCAGGAGACCAGCTATTCCCCAGCAAGGCACAAAAACTGTTTTTGCACAACACCAATATCCCTTCCTTAGCTATTATTTATACAAACAAATAGACAAATCGGAACATATAATACACAAAAATAGACACACACTCAAAAATATGTTATCTAATGCACTTATAAAGCTAGATTACTCTAAAACTGAAGACTATATCAAACCCAGACAATAATGGTAGTAAACACACACAAACACACACACACACACACGTACGCACAAACACACGCACGCACACACACACACACACACGCACACACACGGACACACACGCACTCACACACACACGCACGTATACACATACGCGCGCATACTCCCACGCAAGCACAGGGTGACACACAAACCTTGTATTTATTTTCATTTTGTTTATTGTTTTGTAATTCATTCCAACATTGTTAATATTTCATTTTATTACCCATATTACTTTATAAGTTCCAGTAATTGTACGCAAAGTTCATGAAGGTGGAGTTTGGCTCCCAAGACACAGACTATTCTAGTTTGGGAGTCAAAGGTTTTGTAAATTAGATTAAGTTTTTGAGGAATAAATGATCTATTACTATTACTATTACTCCTATTTCTTATCCTTGAAATATTTTAATCACAAAGAAATATTTTCCTTGTCATTAAGGTAGCATATTAAATATCAAAAAAATTAAAAAAGCTTCCCAACGGTTACTGCTAAACAAACAATTCTGTTAAAACGAATTTTAAAAAATCGCAATCGAGTACATTGCGTGGACCCGTAGTAAATACCGGATTAAAACTGTATAATGCCGTGTGGTTCTGAAACTGAAAACTGGTTAAAACTGGTTAAAACCGGTTAAAACCGGTTGAAACCGGTTGAAACTGGCTGACACCGGCCGCAATGTTTTGGATGATCGCGCTCGGGTCTGGGTAATGTAGCGGTAATTAGTTGCAACATTAACTGGCTATCAGTTTGGTTCACAAGTATTTTACACAGTGCATTAATTAAAAATGTATGTGAGAATTAATAATGCTTTCCAACTAAGTCTGTGTTCGATAACGTTAACGTTCAACTAGGGAGTTGAAGTTTTTGAACCGCCTAAAGGCCTCTAACAAGGTCAATCGATTACACAACCGGCTCCGACAGTTAAACGAGCCGTAGTACAAAACTTACCGTCAACCTTCCTCCAGATGTCAATAAGCACACTTAATATCGCTCTTATCATGAATGAACATCTTACGCCCTTACTCAGAGACGTCAAATGCTTCCTTAGTAGAGTTTAAATGACGGAATATGACATGTAATGTAAGAAAAAATTACATCAATTTGTAAGTGTCCATGACGACTCTGAGTGCTCCAGTTAAACTTAGATAAGTAACTTCCAAACATACATCTTCAAATATTTTCGATAAATAATATTGGTAGAATATATAGATAAACGCATACCCATTAAGCGGCAAATAGATCAACATTAGCATTTGGCACCGGCACTAATCACCCCTAAATCACCCCAAAACAACATTCTAAATGATAATTAAATACAACCACTTACAGAGTTGCGTAATAAAATTATTTCACTCAAGAAACTATTAATAATATTAAACGTTTCGGTGTACTGACTTTGAATTTATGATGTTCTTGAAGTTTATGTGGTGGAAGGTTCAAGTTTCATAAATAGGCATGTTTGTGAATCGATGGATTTTAGTTGGGGTTTCAGTGAAACGACGATTGTTAAGCAACGAGCAGCTCGGTCCCTACTTGGGTGGCTGATAGTGGTATTTCTATCTTAGTGCAACCGTGCTTCGGAGGGCACGTTAAGCAGTCGGTCCGTTGCTTCAATCGTCAGACCATATCGGAGTCCTTTAAACCGTCTGAAAACTTCTGACACCCTGGTTGGCCACTATCCTACCCGAAATGATGATGATGAGTGAAATGACTATTTTGGTAAAAATTTGGAATTCATATGCTCAGAACATTCTTAAGTCTATCCATACAAGACAGACGTACCTACTAACACTACATAACAGTGCTAACACTCCTCTATTTTGGGTATCCAACCAGTGCAATCTCAAGCTTCAAAGCTTATAAGGCCGCGTACAGAAAGAAAACTGGTAGCCTGCGGCTACTTACCGACAGAGGTTGCGACGAAAAGTTTCTATACAATGTGCCATACCAGCACTAACGAACGCCGAACCCCACTGACAAATCTACCAGCACTTGTGACTAACGTAGATTACCAACTTTATTCTGCATTCAACTTAATACTATCAAGTTCGATATAATTATCAAAAGTGGTTTAAAGATTCTCTCTGCAAAGGCGAAACGAATAAAATAAAACCTTATCCTTATAAAATTACGTTATAAAATACGAATAAGCCTTTCGCAGAAGGTATCGAAATTACGTTAAACCTTTTCGATTTTACACTGAAAAATTCATCTGCAGTCTGTAGTGACGTAACCGTGTATGGATGTGGAATTCTAATAACGATGTTATGTAACTGTACTGGAGCGCTTGTGGCGTAGTTTGACTAAGCAATGTTAACTTCTGCAATTGTTAAGCAACGTGCAGCATCGTTACTACTTGGATAGGTGGTCAATAGTGATTGTTAAAGCGCTTTAGAGGACACGTTAGTTTATTATCGGCCAGTTATTTTAATCGCTTAACTATGTCGGAGGCCTTTAGGTGGTCTACAAAACTTCGGGGTTGTAAAACACCAGGGTTAGCCACTTACCTGCTCGAACTTCCTACTAATATTATAAACTAGCCGCGCCCCGCGGTGTTACCCGCGTTGTACACGTTCCCGCGGGAATTTCGGGATAAAATGTATCCCATGTGTTATTCTGATGTATAACTTTCGCATTTATAATATTAGTAGTATGCAAAAGTTTGCGAGGATGGATGTATGTATGTTTGTTACTGTTTCACGAAAAAACTACTTGGCGGATTTGGATGAATTTTTACAGTAATAAAGGTTATACATCAGAACAACACATGGTATACATTTTATCCCGAAATTCCCGCTGGAACGGGTACAACGCGGGTAACACCGCGGGGCACGATAAGCACGATATGTAACTGTATAGTAAAGCCAAGTTATAGTCCGCTGTTCATTTGTAGCCTTCGGTAACTAATGTTTGTTTGAGTTTGTTAACTAAAGAGGCACTTAGTACAACTTAATACTAACTTAACTTAGGGTGCTTTCAAATTATGCGTTTCGTGTCGGACCATAATTTTAGTACGCACCGTTGCCGCACTGCTCGATTTGTATGAAAACACACGATCGTACGTTCACAATACGACAAACGCACCGCTTCGGCACCGCAGCGGTCCGACACGAAACGCATAATTTGAAAGCACCCTAAGTACTTACTTTTGAAAACATATTCAAAGCATTCGTTTGTAACTTTGAATGTAATTGTCTTGGATATGTTTCAAGTCTTAAGTTCTATGGTATGACTAGTAGCGCCCCGGGGTTTACTCGCGTTGTATTAACTGTGACTCCCGTTCTCGTACGAGTATTAACATCGGTGTTCAACGTGATCTTGAATATGATTAACATTTTATTATATTAGGATTTTTAAATTCCGACAGTAATATTTAACCGACTTGTAATTTAGGCATTTCAAAGTACTTGAGTTCGCTATTGAACTCAATAATATATTTTCATATAATAAATACAGTTTTATTTTATTTGAAGGGATTGATTTTTGTATTTTTTTTGGCCTCGGTAAACTTAGAAACTACATATTTTTCATCCCGAAATTTCGACGGGAATGGACACAACGCGGGTAAAACCACGGGGCGCTACTAGTAAAAGATGTAGGTATGTACATACATCCAATTACTAGCGCTCTTCTTGTAGTGCTGTAATTAAAACTTAATCAATGTACTTTTTTATTTTTCTTTTCTAACTGAACACAGACTTCTTATAATAGTTCGTCTAGGTTTTCAAACAAAATGCAATGTAGTTTTCAACCACGATGCAAAAAGAGGGTATTAGTTTGTGTTGGTGGCGTCGTATTTCCTAAGTGAATAGACCGATTTCAAAGGTGCTAACAGGGAGAGTGTTTTAGCTATGACTGCATAAAAAGTCCGTATCCTAAGTCATAATACCACAGATTTTTTTAATATCCGTTTTTTAATATTGAATTGTTCTTAACCTGATTTTTAAATATCTGTTTTTTAATATTGAATTGTTCTTAACCTGATTTTTAAATATCTGTTTTTTAATATTGAATTGTTCTTAACCTGATTTTTAAATATCTGTTTTTTAATATTGAATTGTTCTTAGCCTGATTTTTAAATATCCGTTTTTTATCTTTATTCTTATTTTGAATAACCGTTTATTTCTATCCGTGTCTAGAAATAATAATAACAAAGCTAACTTTAGTACAATTTTTGCGTCGACAATTTCGTAGCCAGCAAAACGCCTCCAGTTGGTAAATCTAAAATTCATTCCAATACTTTTAACGAATCAAACACGAATAGTTTTAAAACCGAACTGTGAAAGTTATTTAAAAGCTCGCAAATTGACTTTTGGGTTCAAAAATAAACACTCGGGTGTGTTCATTGATTTGTTTTCAACAAAGTTACTGCGTTACTGTTTGGGGGAAGTTTTCTCCTTTCTGTGACGTGATAACAAAGTTGTGATTAAAATTGAAACAATCATTATATTCATTTATTGACTCGATACCATAGTATATGATAAGGTATAGAATGTAGTGAGGGTTTGTCACTCTGAACTTCTCTTCTAAGTATTGGCTAAAGACAATAAAGAATATCACATTATGAGGACCCTTTTCTTACCAAATGAAAATGACATTGAAGATTCCAATCTCCTTAATAAATCTAAAACAACGCTTGTTTCCAATGCCTTAAAATACGAGTCTCTTTATACCAAATTTTCTTAAAGAAAAATGTTACACAACATCTTCGAAATCCAGCATCTCAAACACAAATCTCAAACCCAAACTCTTGCAGTAAAACGTAAATAACCAAGGAAAGAATTGTCCAAACGTTAAGAGTGACTCTCGAGAGATACAAACTTTCCATATTAACAAACATTAACTCGAACTTGGCTCGCAATAGTTAATTGAGGCAAAGTGTTGCCACTCATAATTTCAGGCAAGCTTCCTCGCCAATAAACAAAAAGTTGTGTGATCTTATTCAAGTTGCAACATCTGCTTGAGTCGAATACTCTAACTGAGAGTAAGTACACCTTAAGCTGGTTCCGTACTGCGGGAAACATTCGCGGGAACTGTGTTTACGTTTACATACTTACATGTTCTTTCATGCAGAACACAACCGGCTAAAATGCAAACCAATGTTAGTTGAATTAAGTTTCTTAAGAAATACATGCTACATGCTTAGTTATTAATGGTAATATGTAAAGGCCGCTGATGTACCTAACTATTAAATTGGTTACTATGGAAAACTTAATTTAGGCATTCTAATCAAAAGTGTCTGAGCTCCAAAGCGATTGTAAAAAAGAAGAAGAAGAAGTGATTCTAAAGCAAGTATGACAATGCAGTGATTGATTTGGTTCTTAGAAAATTAAACCACCTGAACCTTGTTCCCTCACTATTTTTCTCACTAACATCGAATAAAAGGCTGTCTTTTCCAAACGCAGTGTTCTTCAACTCCAGTATAAACGTAGCTTTATACTCGAAATACAAAATGACATATCCCATACTCAATGTTGGTACAAATCAAGTTTTGTGCTCTCACTGTTTAGATACACTTATGTTAATGAAGAAAACTTTGAGACTCACTTTGTTGTTCGGGGAAATTTTCTGGAAAATTCTATTACATAAATACCTACGTAAATATTTCACTTTTAATATATTCACAGAAATATCTTGTGTAAACAAGGTATAATCGTAAAGGGGTGGCACGGCGACTATCGAATCTTTTGGAAACAAGACACTCACTAATTTTTGGTCTATGAACTACTTATTAATATTTTTTGCAATGTTCCTTTTTTAAATTGATTTATTTGAACAATGAATTAAGTACCTAATTTTTTTTTTTACTTAACCTCGCTGTCCCACTGCTGTAAAGGTCTAATATAATATACCTAATATACGACAATAATTTTATAGCAGTGCAGCTTGGATAAGTGACTGATAGCGGCATTTCTATCTGAGTGCTAACGTATTTCGGAACTGAAAATTGTCGGTCCCGGTTGTCCGACAATGTCAAAGGCCTTTAGGCGGTCTAAAACCTACGAAAACCGGGTTGGCCACGAACGAACTGTAACTCACTTCCTTACATTTTGCAGTCTGGCTTTCAGGCTTAGACTTAATGATCTAAGTTCGTATTATTATGCTGAAAGCCTGGCCTTATATCTTAGAGCAACTTTAAAATACTTTAGTGAACGAAGATGCTCGTTAGCTATGATCGGGCTATAAAAACTAACTATTTTGCATAAAAAGAAGCTCCTAATACCTTGAACTAAGTGCTTATTGTAGTTAATAGATTACAGTAGAAAATAATACTCTGTATTGGCAAAAAATTAGTTATCCACTTTTTGTCAAAAATCTTATCACTTATTAAAAATCTTATCTTCATTAATTTCGAGAGAGAGAGAGAGGGAGAGGTTTGTGGCCAACCCGGTGTTTTTAGACCGCCTAAAGTCTTCCGACATGGTCTTACTATTGAAACAACCGGGACTTGCTCACTGTGCCCTCCAAAGCTTGTTAATTATAACGAAAAAGTTTACAATCACCTGTGTATTTTACCATTTATTTTACCATTTTAGCGTACCATTGAATTTTACAAGAGTTTAATAAAGTATATGCACTTACGTACCTATACCTCTTAACCACATAAAATAGACCTATCTTGCGATTAAACACATAAGATATTGCACCACAAGATGGCGTTAAAATGTAAATTAGCCACTGCCGTTTGTATTCCAATGAATTTAAAAGTATTGTTGGCACATTCCGGATAACTGAGTAGTATTGTTATTGCAGCGGAAAATGTTATTGTCTGCCATTTTTGGGACATAAAGTGCTCATTTGTTTGGATTACCTACCTATGCCTAATGCAGTGAATTAAACCTTATACCTACTGAATACGGATGATGTCTCAAGTATTATTGGTGGTATGTTATTAAGTATTGATATCAGAAACTATTACAAGCTAACGTTGGCCGCGATTGCAACTTTGGGACTGTGATTTGCGACGACTAGCGAAGACTAGAATTTAAATAATTTGTTGTTCTTTTTTAAAATAAAAGACTGCACCTAGTCTAATCTTTAAAATATGTGTTAAAAAGTGATGATTTCCTGTTTATACTTTAACAAAATCTTTTAGATTAATGATAGTTTCATTGGATTGTGTTTATTAATAAAGCTCCATCATATCTTTACTAAAGCCATTTATAAATTAATTATTAAAGCCGATATAGACTGAAAAGGCAAGATTATTATTTAACAAGATTAATAAGGCAACGTAACCAACGTTACCTTCGTAAAATATTTAAGTAATATTCAGTAAATAAACGGACAAATTTCAATTATGAAAACTCATTAATAACATGAATAAAACCGTTTTCTTTCACTAAAAGGTTGTAAAGCATAAAGCTAGTCTGAAGGTGAAATTCTCAAAGGTAATCTCACAATGGCTGAAACTTCAGGAACCTGAATATTTCACTTCCGGCATAGAACCAATTCAATGTTAATTGCTTGTACAAGCTTTAATTGCCATAATTTCTATGGAGTTCAGTTTTTAAGTACAAACTTCGCCCTGTAAATTCATGTAAAGATTTTTTAATTGAAAATAAATAAATTTGTATTATAACGTGCCAATTTTCAACAATAAGATTACTTCATAGATCCATTATCATTCGTTTTAGAAAGGTTTCGTAAATAACAAACAGTTTTTTTTATATATATAGGTGTCTTTGCTTCGATCTTTCCAGTCAGCCTTCCAATAAAGAGCTTTTACAACAAGATACGTGTAAAATCAAAACAGTTTCCCTAGCGACAAATCCGTAACCTTAACAAAGTCTCCTACTGAACCATAAATAACAACCTTGTTCGTAAACTCGGCAACACCGAGATTTTAAAAAGCATTCTGTATTCGAATAAAACTCACGTAAAACTAACATTCGTTGGGTGTTTTTTTTTAATAAAAAATGCAGCACAGTTGAGAAAACGTTGCGCAGTAGTTTAATGCTGGCACTCTCGTGGCTCTACCTACGGTACCTCAGTCGCGTCGCGCCTCTCGGTCCCTCTCGACCTTAAACCCGACAATCGACACAGTTCTACATGACCCTACTAAACAAACCTACTTACATTCGTTTGTTCTGTGACGCGATGACGTCACAATAGTGTGGTGATATGCTGTAAAATACTGAAGAGAAATGATCAAGAAAAGTTGCCAAGGAATACTTCTTAGCTTCGTGTCTATTTCCTTCTGCTGTCAAATTACTGAAACTATTGCTAAGGGAGCGAGTAGATTTATTGGTGAGTTTTTCAAGCTTGTTTTTCAAGCAAAAAAATTTCAGATCCTTTTTATTTTTACCTTATATAACTTTATTTAAAATCTATTAACGATTTATACTTGAAACCTATTAATTAAATGTTTTGCGTTCGAAGTTTAACGTTCAACTTTATTAATTTTAGTTTCCAAATACAAACTTTATTTGAGAATAATCGTATTAAATTAAAAGGCTTACAGGTAACAAGATTACAATACTATTTATATATTTAAAAATTCACTTACATTTTCAAGTTGGTATAAAATTATGCGGTGAAACAAATTATACAAATCGGTTTGTTAGTTACTTATCGTAGTATTTTCTAAAAAAAACATATTTGAAGTATTCATCTTAAACCAATCTATGCAAAAATTTACAGTTACTAATTTGAGCTAATTAATCCAAACACCAAAACAACATTAGGCGTTATCACAAAATGTTTGTAAAGCGCTGTTGACATACATAATTAAAATAAAATTATTTACGTCGAGTATACTGCAGCAATTTAGATTGGATGTGGCTTTTTAAATATTCATTATTATGTAGGTGTGAGCGTGGGGCTTTTAGTTGCTAATTATGTGTTTTAACTACTCTTACACCTTGGTTTCCTTCCATTAGTCCCTTGGGAAATAAGGTTTAAACTATAGTTTACTAGCCCCTTGGTTTCGGGCCGCTGCGCAACCGGTTCTGTGTATTTTTTTAGGATAAAAAGTGACTTTGCAGTATCCTGCGGTTTTACCCGCTTAGTTGCCTTTCCTGTAAGAACGTTAGCGTGAAAAGTAATCACAAACGTTCCTCTTGAATCACTCTGTATGTTGGTGAAAACCGCATGAAAATTTGCCTTTAGGACCAAAAGGTTGAATTCCTAAAATGTTGAATTCCCAAAATGTTGACTTTCCCAAAACGTTGGATCTTATAATGTTGAAATTGCACCAATGTTGAATCCTAAAATGTTGAATTTGCAATAAGTTGAATTTGCAATAAGTTGAACTCCCAAAATGTTGAATTGCAACAAGTTGAATCTTATAATGTTGAACAAGGTAAAAACGTAGATGAGTCGAAAGGTATAAGCGACACCACGTGCATGTGTCAAAATGTCCAGCTTAAATTACGTTACGTACCTACTCTCTTCAAAGCATTCAACCTATCTCTGTCAATTGATGTTAACCGATAACTATGGAATTAGTAAAAAAAAAAATAACCCTAACCTACCGAATTACTTACTATTCGGTAGGTTAGGGTTATTCGGTAGGTTAAGGTTATTTTTTTTCTACGCGAATGAGAATAAAAATATTGGGGAAAAATATAAAAGTCAACAATATGAGAGTTCAACCGTTATGCGAAAGTTAAAAAAATCAACATTCTGGGAAATCCAACATTTTGGGAATTCAACCTCATGAGAATTCAACATTATGCGAAAGTAAAAAAATAAACATTTTGGGAAAGTCAACATTTTGGGAATTCAACCTCATGAGAATTCAACATTTTGCGAAACTTAAAAAAAACAACTTTCTGGGAAAGTCAACATTTTGGGAATTCAACATTTTAGGAATTTAACCTTTTGGTCCTAAAGGAAAATTTGTTCTACAGTTTTTGAGAAAATCAATTACATTTGTTTCGGGGATTTGGTTTTATAATTTGTATGGTTTAGACGCGATTAATTTATTTAATATATGTCAATGTCGCATTTTAAAATTTTCTTTTGTGTATAGGAATGTTATAGTATTTTTCTAGGAGCAACTGTTTTAACTCGAATTGCAATGGCGTATAGTAACACCCTGTTCAGTTTGTGATCTCCTAAAGGTTTACTTGATTTTAAAACTTGAAGAGTAGAAGGTTAGAATATTAAATAGTAACTCTTATAGCAACGATCCACTTTATATTTTAAATGGAAATATGAAAATATGTTTCTTATTATATTTAAAAAAACGTGGATTTTTACAGAATCACCTTGAAAAATATTTCTTTGCTAGTATTTGTGAATATATGAACTCTACCGCTCACTTTTTTCTATTTGCTCCACATTTTTTGTGTGTCAGTCGGTATGAATCCAATATACGTAAGTGTTAAATACAAATTGTTATGTGTGTCATGTCATTTAGATTGAGTGGGTTTACAGTTCGCGTTCTATAGCACTCGGTGTTTGCCTAAATTAAAACTAGAAAGTCACTTACAAGAAACTCACACACAAACTTCTATCCTAACCCACCAACATAGTTGATTTTGGATCAGGCCAAAAACAGTCCCAAAGTGATTAACAGGTCAAAAACAGTATTTTCTGAAGGACTCAATTCTTAAATCAATATTATTCCTTCCAAGCCCAGCAAAGAACGCCACAATACAATAATACAAATCCCAAAACACATGCATAATTACTAGACTAAATTACCTTTAAAAGCATAAAGAGTATCAACCAGTTTATCATCACAAAATGTGTTCGTAATCAGCAATAAAACTAACAAATGAAGTTATTCAATAGCTGAAAATCTAATAAAAATCCAATATTTCAATGCATTTCGAGTGATGCGATTAGTAAATAACTAGTCACTGACTGATTGCATCTCTCGCTTCATATAACAACTAATTGCGACATTAATTGTACCTGTAGTTGAGAGCATCAGCTGATTTTAACTAGAGATGTGCCGAATATTTGGCAACTATTCGGTATTCGGGCTATTCGGCCACGTTTTGCGGTAAACCGAATACTTGAACTTTTGGAACAAAACGTTTTAGATATTATTTGATAACATAACTTCATAACAGTATTGCGATGCTTAGGTTTGTTCTGTGTATATTATTTTGCTATATTTCATACCATATATGTAGGGGTTACGCATACTAAGCGCAATACAATTAAGTACGAATGTGAAGTATTAAACGTGCCTTTCAGTGCCAAGAACGGTACCGAATATTCAGTATTCGGCCAAATCACTATTCGCAGCATCTCTATTTATCACTCCTACCTAAGAACCAATGGAATTTCACAGAGGTTAACTGTCATTATAAAAGTTTGCGTTTTAGTTAAACCTTGTTAGCAGTGTTATAGGCGGTCTGTCTCTGACAAAGAGGGTTCATCATTGGTCAGTCACTTTCGATACAAAGATTCGGAATCATTTTCGACGTCATAATTATGAGAGTTCATCATTGGTCAGTCACTTTCGATACTTTCGATACTATTTTTGACGTCATAATTATTATTCTTAATTGGATAAACAGTAGGTACTTTACTAACAGTACCATTATCAAGAAAAATAACTATTGTTTCGGACTAGATCCGAAACTTTGGTTTCGAATTTGCCCAAGCGTTAACACTAATAAAATAAGTTTAAATAGTTTTAAAGCAATCTATACAATTTAAGACGGTCTGAAAACTCCGGTAACAGGGTCAGTTTTACATACACACGAGGTTAGGCATTTAAAGGTGAAAGTTGAAGACTCGTGTGATTTGAATCTGGGTTTCAAATACCACTTTCCGTAACTACATTCTAATCTATAGACGTACTTAGATTATATTGATATATGCTTCAGCAATGAATATAGCGGAAAAGATTTATGTTTATTTGAAGTTAATACATCACAGATTTGATTAATCTTTTGGCCTGTGACATCTCTAAGTACCGAAAACCGGGAAGTCGTTTTCAATTAAAGTGTATGTTATATCACATTTAGTAACTTTTTTTATTCCTACGCATGTTGGTATATGCAACTGAGATTTTCTCCATTTACTTAAGATAACTTTTGAGTTAATACAGTCTTGTAATAACAGTGCGATGTGATAAATACTCTGTTGGAATGTTTAAAATTCAGTTTTTCAGTAAATGTGTCACAAATTAAAACACAATATATATCATACTAGCAGCGCCCCGCGGTTTTACCCACGTTGTGCCCGCTCCCGTGGGAATTTCGGGATTTTTTTTACATAAAAACCTTCCTCTTGAATCACTCTGCCTATTACAAAAAAAAGCCTCAAAATCCGTTGCGTAATTGTAAAGATTTAAGCATACAGACAAACAGACAAAAATAGCGACTTTGTTTTATACTATGTAGTGATCACGTATTTTCGTCTTAAGCTCGATTAGCAGTTTCCACTAATCATATACATCATCAAACATAGCCCTGATAGAAAAGCATTCAAAACTGAGTGAAACAACAGGCTCCAGTTGTAGATATAACCAAGATACATAAATGATGGTCAGTGGTGTGGAAGGTTTACCACATTGTACGGTGGTTTGCTTTTACGTACACCTTGTCTTTGTCAGTTGCAAATGTAGCCGAACGATGATGCGACTACAGTAAAGAGGTGTATTTATTAGTTTGTTTGTCGGAAAAGAAATTGTGGGCTATTTTGAAGCTGTTTGGGAGATTGAAGAGATTAGTATTCGTAAACACGATAAAAGAGATTAAGATCTAAAGAGTTAACACACGATAAAAGTGAATGTAGTTTAAAAAGTTAGTAATAACGATTAACTGTGCCCTCAGGTTTTACCTGCATTGATTTTGTTACCGCCTAACTTTTTAATTTTCCCGAAATTCTGTAAATCTGTAAATAAATTCCTTTTTTCAATTTGATTTTAAGTTTATGATTGAAGAGAAAAGAGTTTGGCCACCTGCCTAACCTTAAGTCAAATGACCAAAACAAGTGAAAGCCATTCTGAAAATATATTCTCAAAATATCAAAATTAGCTAAATCGACAACGTCGTTTTGGGATTTTAGGGAGATTAAAAAACATCAATTGATTTCACCCAGCAAACAGGGTTTTTATGAATATCCCCGCTGCAGACCAAAAAAACGGCAATCCATTTCATTGCTGTTAATAATTTATCTCTGCAGTGTACACAAAACATACCTGTGTGTGCATTTCAATTACGAATCATGTTTAATTATTTTCCATAATTTATTGCCTAATAATTAAAAATTGCATTTCATTAACAAATTAAATAAATTGGTATTATTTATTAATTTTGTCTGCTATTCATTAATGGATTTTTAGTTATAAATACAGTAAATATATATGTTTTATATTAATTCAGCCAAAGCGAACGAGTAATGACGAATTCATTATTTCCATTTCTGTTTACTAATGAGAATATGTAAATGAAAAATGATTGCTATCTCGAATTCATTGTAAACACAATACAAATTATTTACAGCCAGTAATGTAACAAAAGTTATTTGTAAATTACTGTAATTGGTAACTACATGTCATCTGAACAAAGAAATGTTAAACGAAATTCTTTTCCGGCACTTTGCATACGAAAAAACATTGTTTAAAATGTAAATAAATTTAATATGGATATAAATTCGAGCGACAGCAAAAAGGTTTAACTTTTGGCTCCGACCTCCGATTAAAATACCTTTAAAAGTGGCTTTTTTAGCTTTGCGGTTTTTAAAATACGACCAAAATGCGGTGCAGAGAACAAACTACAGATACAAACGAATGCTGTGGGGTTGTGACGTGTTTCAGTAGGGCTTTGATATTCGGTATTTGTGTCGCTTCTATGACGCTTTTTCTTTCAGACTTTTTAGTCAAAGAGGGCATTAAAAAAGATGAATTATCCTCTCATTGTACTACTCGCGATATCTTCTGTGAGATGAAATGGCTTTGCTCAGCTGTGGGACATTACTGGTTATACAACAACTAGGTACTACTAATAATGAATTCTCAAAGGACTTTATTAAAAAAGTGTCATGGTTTTAGATGTTTGCTCAATTGAAACATTAGCCGCCTTATCTATAAACGATATTTAACTTAAACAGTGTTTTTAAGTGTTTTGTCTCTTTCGCTCTTTGGCAAATAGCGTATGTCGGAAAGGGACAAACCATTTGATAGCTAAAGTGCTGTTCATAAGCGTTTATGTATAAGGCCCTATAAGTCTTACATCTTTAGGAAGGTGGACCAAATGGTGTCCACCTTCCTTAACTTGATTAGAATGCATTTAAAAACTAAGAAAGTAAACAAAAATAAAGCGTCATATACCCAGTACTTTATTACCCATCACAACTTGCAAAAACCATTGACTCGACGGAAGCCATTTTAAAATTATACTTTGTAAAATCATGCCCAAAACAGGCGAGACAATTTACTCTCAAAATAAATGTAAGCTTTATTATGATGGATTTCGGTTTATTTTCTTTCAAGAATGTTGTTATAGTTTTATGATTTTATATGGTTCTAGATACAGGTGCAAGATCGTAAAGTTTTGATATCAAGTTTCTTGTGAATGGTGTCGTAAAATGTGTGAGTAGTACTTTCAGCAAAGTTTGAGTTCGATCGTTAGACTATGCATGCATGTACTGGATCATTTTACGTGAGATAGGAGCTAGATTTTGGTTTCTGGGACTTAACGATCGAAAAAAGTACCAGGGACACAGGAATATAAGAAGCCTTTAAGGCTATTTACCACACAAATGACTGAATTTAGTTGTTTCAGTGACTGTAACTGATGTTCAAGTGAAGATACTTTTAAAACTCGCACGATTTGCACTCATAATACTTAATGAAACGGGTCGGGGATTTATTCTTTTTAAATACGTTATATTATCTCACGCGATATAGACTCGTTCGAGTAAATATCAACCATTTGAATACCTGTATTTAGGTTTTTTGGCTTCATTTTTCGCACTCACATATTTATTTCGCTATCAAAATCGGAATGAAGTTGAAGATTTTATTTATTTTATAAGCTTGTATTTATAGATGTTGTATAAAATCCTGCGTGACTATTTTACTGTCACCGATAACATTCTTCGTTGATGTAGTGCATTCTTTGAAGTATATACAGGAATTCTTATTCTGCTTATATACCACTGTACCTAGACATGATATTTTTTTACTTAAGAATTTTTTTATAAAACATTTGATATTTATGAAATCTACTTTGTTATAACACATTTTCTACTCTGACATTAAAATAGACGGACCACAAATAGAGGCCATTATTTTTAATTAAACATTCTAGTTTCAAGGCAGATGGTCGAAAGCTTTCTAAGTTTAACTTTCGCCCTGAAGTTAGTAGATAAGGGCTTCTATACACTAGATATTATACTGAATTTGTGAACATTGTCTCCGTGTGGCAGCAACATTATACCTAGTACCTACCAGTGTACCTATAATATCTCTACAAATATTATAAAGAGTTAAAAGTTGTTTTTTTGTTTGTATGGACTAATCTTAAGAACTACAAGAACGATTTGAATAATAATTTTTGTTCTTTATTCAAGAGAAATGTATATAAGTAGGCTGTTTTTTATCCTACATTGCCCGTAACACAACATCGGTGATGTTTTCCTCTCTCTTTTTACCTTAAAAAAATTCAAAATTGAGAACATAAACGGAAAATACATTCCTAGTAACCCTTTTAATATTCTGCTATAAAACCTAACAACCTGAAATTGCATTGAGACGGTAACTGCTCTTAATATTAAATCCGAAAATCAAATTCAAACGCAGATCCGACCACGCCATCTTGGTGAATCAGTAATACCTTATTCTCAGTCAATTAAGGTCTATGGAAGCAAGTCGCTCGTTCGGGGGTTTAGTTGAGAGTCCTTTAGTTACTCGTAGACGAACAGAAAAAAGAACAAAAATACATCCAGAAGGCCAAAGCAAAACTACGAAAACATATGCACACTTGACTATGACTACTTACATGCATTTCGTTACTCGCATTACTTTGGCACCACGAGATTTTAGCAAATCCGTAGCATACTGGTTTCTTAAGTTTAACGAACACTACTAGTTTTGAATTGAAACTACGGATAAAAGACTCCTCAGTTTTCTGTGACCACGGTTCCTGTAAAGGGGCCGAAAACTCAGATAAAAATGTAAAATAAAAGCGAAGTGTATCCGTAAACGTAGTTTCAATTTAAAATCAGTAGGAAGCATTACTTTGACACCTGCCGAAACTCGTGTATCTCATATCTTTGTGTGCGTGTTTAAAGTCGCAGCGTTCGTAGGCCTCTGGTAATTATGAAGGAAGGTTGCTTATGAAATGATAATCACTACGACATTAAGAGGTGCCCGAACAGCTGATTATTATTTCAACGATGACACAACATTTTGCATAAAGCTTTAATTACCAGAAGGGAAGCAGTGCGCGCTCAAAAATGTATAAATTGTGATATCCGCGAGTGTTGCAAGCGAATGTTGTGTGCGAATTATGTACGGACTGTTTTATGCAGTACGTAATTTGAGTGAGTAATTTAGTATTCTGTTTGAGATTTAAAAATGTTATTTAGATTTTTTTATGTGATGACGTGTGGTTTGTGGATTGACTTGTTTATTTTAGAACTTCACTTGTTGCGCTCGTGGCATAGTTTGACTACATGTTAATTCATTGCAATTGTTAAGCAACGTACATCTCGGTCCCTATTTGGATGGACGATAGTCGCACTTGAGCGCTACCGTGCTTCAGAGAGAAAGTTAAGTATTCGGTTCTGGTTGTTGTAATCATTAGACCAGGAAGCTTTTGGGCGATCTCCGACACGAGGGATGGCCACTAACCTACTGAATTAATGAATGTTCATTTTTGTAGGTTGATTTAAGAAGGCGTGGTAAGGAAAACGTAATCTACATTTTGCGTCATCTTTTTATAACCACTTGAATTAGTAATTCCCTTCTTCTTATCGAGTGGATGGTCAACTTGACCAATCCTGGTGTCAGAGCCGCCAAAGGCCTCTGACATGGCTCATGTAACGACTACTATCCGTAGAAAGTAACCGGGACCGACAGCTTAACGTGCCCTCCGAAGCACGGAATCATCTTATTAGTAATTCCCTTTCAGTAACGAACAAACTCAGTATCTAAGTTTCAATTAATATTCGTATTTATACAAAAAAGATAAGTTCGAGAAATAAACTGCTACGGTAAAGTTTCTTCTCAATTTTAACGAAATAAACTAAACTTAGTTCCTACCTACCAAACAGCAAGCTCTTTAAGTTTTTAATGAAAAAACTTGGAATATCTGAATCACAGATTTTATTTAATGAAATTAATTACATTGCAAAAAGAGTTAAATCTTCAGTCTGAAGACTTATTTTTGTAAATATAAATATTTTAGTTCATAGTTACTCTTGCCTAATCCCCTTTACTGTACAGATATCTTCGGTGAGATCAGAGGCCTTTGCCTAGTAGTGAGTCATTATAGGCTAACTTACTTACTGGCTAAATTTCACTCAGTGTTCATACTTTACCTATATAAAAATACGACATAGGCCACCTATCTCAGTAGTGGCCAACCTTGGCGTAGCTTAACAATGCAGTGAGTAAAAATCACCCAAACAAAGTATGCCCTAGGGCTTGTAAGTAACAGCGAGTAATATTGACCCACGGTCAAGACCCGTTCAGACTTTAATATCAAGGAAAATAGATTTTCCGTAAAACCTATCTACCTGCACATTCCCCATTATAGTTTTATCTGAAACACTAACTCAATTTGGCCGAACCCCTAACTATTTTCCACAAGTTTGAACACATAACAAATTGAAATATCGTCAAAAGAAACCACTGAATAATTGAATAGAAATCGAACTGAATTAAATACTGGAATACTTTTAAATATAAGTTATATTAAGTTTGGTTTGGATTTCCGGTTACGAAAAAAGTTTTGACGTAAAACTAATACAAGCTGAGCTCAGATAAATCGATTGATTGAATTTGACAGAACTTGTCTTTACTAGCAGCGCCCCGCGGTTTTACCCGCGTTGAGCCCGTTCCCGTGGGAATTTCGGGATTTTTTTTACATAAAAACCTTCCTCTTGAATCATTCTACCTATTACAAAAAACCGCATCAAAATCCGTTGCGTAATTTTAAAGATTTAAGCATACAGACAAACAGACAAACAAACGGACAAAAATAGCGACTTTGTTATATAAAATGTAGTGATGATTTTACAACCACATTGTTGTGACTCATTCATTCATTCGTTCATTCATTTCGACTAGGTTAGTCGCCAATCCTGGTCACGCAGTATTTAGACCGTCCAAAAGCCGACATGGTCTAAAGATTGAAACAACCAGGACCAACTGCTTAACGTGCCCTCTGAATGCTCCGAAGCACGGTAGCGCTCAGAGAGACTGTGTAATTGGGACTAATAGTTTGTTTATATACAGCACTAGTCAGTATAGCCACAGTTCCCGGCGCTACGGCAAAAAATTCCTAAAATACTTTTGTAGAACTATCGACGCAAGTGAGGTATGTGTTTTTCTATTTTCCTGCTCACTTTCCTTTTATTTTCTTCTACTAGGCTGAATAAAAACACAAGACATAAGATGTCAATAGTAATGGGCATTGAATAAATAATTAAGTATATACGGACTTATTTACACACCTTTGTTTGGGCTGAACTAAGTTCGGAGATAAAAGTTAGTATTGTTTTGGGAAACCGTCTCAAGCAGAATAAATGCTATTTGAACATATTGCGTGACCATAAAGTAGAAAATACAAATACATTTAATAGAGTTAATACGAAAACATTTACGTTTAATTCTGCTCTCATACAAATAAATGAAATTATATTTATACGGACTATCTATGCAAATAACAATACATAAAACATCCTTTATAGGTACGTACTTATCTTTTGTTTTCGTACTCATTTTTCTTCTTATTTATTACAATATATGTATTTTGTGCGGATGGATGGGTAGATGAAACCGTGTAGTGTTTCTAAGGCTTCGTTCACACGGCATTGTCCTGCACGTTTTTTTGTAATCGTTTTTTTAACGTATTGTCAACCGGGTGTTCATATGGTAAATTTTCATTCGTGTAAAAACGAATAGCCGCAGTTTCCACACAGTTGTCACAGTGAGTAGACGTCACTGATGGATCCACGCTTGGTTGTACTTTTATATTGGTATCGAAGGCGCCAACGGTCTTCGGTTGCTATTCGATAAAAAACGTATGACATCGTGTCGTGTGAAGGAGATAAAGCTATACCATATGCCACTGCGAACCGAATACGTCAAAGTTCATTCGATTTGCTTGACAAGTCCGTTGAGTATGCGTTTAAACGAATAAGCGGACACGTTTTTTTGCAGTACAATCGACGTGTGAATGGATCTATGTACGTTGTATGGTCACTATTTATACGTTAGACGTATACTGCAAAAAAACGTGCAGGACAATGCCGTGTGAACGAAGCCTTAGGGTGCTTTCAAATTATGCGTTTCGTGTCGGACCGCTGCGGTGCCGAAGCGGTGCGTTTGTCGTGCGTTTGTCGTATTGTGAACGTACGATCGTGTGTTTTCATACAAATCGAGCAGTCCGGCAACAGTGCGACGTCGGTACCGCGAACGCACGACAACATACATCACCTTATCATTCGAAGACCTCTTCAGAATGAACTCAAGGAAATACGGTATATGAAGTATCATCCTATAAAGTCCTACTGCTAGGCAATGACCTCTCATCTCACCGAAGATATCACAGTACAGTGCGGAGGATTTGGCGAAATCACCAAGGCCTATTATACCGCGGTGTATAAAAGCTTTAATTAATTATATGTTCGATTTGATTTCACTCGTCGCAATGCGCCGCGTATCGCCCCGGATCACCCTAACTAAACAAAGGCTTAAGGTGCGTTTTCATAGAGGCGGAGCGGAGCTGTGCGGAGCTCAATCGATCAATCACAACGCGTTACGAAAAAACTTGACATTACCATAATTCAAATATACCTTAAAATTAAATTATACCTTATTCAATGATTTTGACAATACACTTTTAATGCGTTGAGTTTAATGCGTTTCCGCACAGCTCCGGTCGCTTCAATGGAAACGCACCCTTACAATAGAAACCGCCAAGTCCGCTAAACGTACCTACCTCATATTTCTTCCGATTTCTCGCTCTATTTGTCTAAATGTGACGACTCTACCTTTCTCTTTCAAACCGAAGCTCAATACTAGTCGATGCTCCATTTTTATGATTGCCTTTTGTCTACACTTTGAACACAATAAAATAGGTCTTTTTACAACGCAACTACAAATTCTGTGAGCAATTGTCTCTGGTAGAGGTTCGGGTTCTGAATAATTCTCTTTGACAATACATTGTGGATGGTTTTGCTCAAATGAGGACTCTACCGTTTTATATGACAACGAGGTTTGAAAATGAATGAACTCTATTAAGAGGATTCCTTTGTATCTATCTACCACAACTATACTAGTACTGAATAACTTTAATGGTATAACTACTATACCTTCTTATGCATGTATTAATTAGTTTCTACAATACAAATTAATTATTTAATCCGAGTCGATACAAGAGCTTTAATACGAGTATGTAAATCCCAAATTATAATCTCTGTGATTAGTTTAGAATTCTAGGAGATGCGAAATCGGATGAACAACGAGTTACACACCAATTTATCAATACAATAAGCCCGTTGGCACAGTGGCATGTGAGAGCGCTTACAGTGTCAGGGGTTACGGGTTCGATTCTCATGTCAATAATATGTGCAGATATAGTTGTTGGCGACGACATCTGAGTGATAATTATATTATATCCATATAAATTATATTGTGTATGCATATGTAATAGTATCTGTTAGTTAGATACCATAATGCAATTAGAACTTACTTTGGGTCTAATATACCGTGTGTGAATTTGTCCGTATATATTTATTTTTACCCATTTTTGTTTTTCGTCGATTGCGACTGCAAAACATTGACTAGGTATGTACCCAAATCAAAAGCTGGTCAGATGCAAAATGACAATAAAAGCTGACAACAATGAAACAAAACTTTACCCCCAAAAGTTCGTACATCGAAATACATATACAAAACAAAGCCACACTCAATAAAGGTTGCAATCCATACTATTTACTACAACATCCAGTGCCCAGTAATATCCACAAATCCATCCGTCGAACTTGAGACAAAAGAACAAAGAATTACTGAGTTAAATTGAAACGACACAACACAAATCATTGCTATGCAACGTTCGATTTGAATTTGTAATGCAATATTTCTAGATCTGCTTTACTGGATCTGAAAAATAGAGGATGCGTTTGTATGTATTACCTTACATTGAATGTTCAGCCATGAACATAAAGTAAATTAAAACTGGAATAGGTAGTTGAAATGCTGAGATAAAATTCGTACAGCATTTATTTTTTGATGATTAATTATCTACCTATATACTTTAAGAAAATAAAGATATGACTTAGTTAGATTCTATAATACAAGCTTAGAGCTCAGTTTCGGTCGAATTAACCATGTGTGAACTTGTCCGGGTATATTTGTTTATTATATATTTTTATATACCTATGTATAAAGAAAACTAGGAAGTAGGATTGGTTTATTCAACGTAGTATTTTAACATCTTCCTCTACAGAAAAAAGTGACAAAATATCATAGCAGTCAAGTTCGCAGGCAGCAGTTTAGCAAAAGCATAGGTCTAATATTAATCTGAATCCTATAAAAGAAACTGATGTTAACTAATTTGATTAACTTAGCTGTAGTTTGAAGTTCGAGTTATCTCAAATTGGCAGAGTATGTACTCGTAACTTAACAACACTCATTGTACGAGCCTATTCATTAGCAAATTAAATTAATTTCATGTTACAGTTATGCTAATGAATGATGTTAGTAGTATGTAAAATTACGAACGAGATGAATAAATATGAGGTAAATGGGAACAAGATTAATGTAAAGTACTACTTTGTTTAGATATTCTTTATGTGAGCTTTGCCCTGTGGCTTTACCCGCAGCGTTCCCGTTCCCGTGGGAATTTCGGGATTTTTTTTCGGCGCATAACTTCAGAACGACTGCATCAAATTGGATGATTTTCTTTTTTTAATGTGTTCGTTATTGTCAGGACAAGGTTTTTATATAAGAAAAATAAGGAATAAAAATCTCAAAATTCCCACGGGAACGGGGGCGTTTCGGGTGAAACCGCGGGGCACAGCTAGTTCTGAAATAAAAGATAACATACCTTATTCATGTTTTTCTTAGAATAAGGAAAAGTAATTGTTGTAGTAGTCTTTGCACTGTACCATAAGACAAATAAAATAAATATATACCCGGACTCATTCACACACAGTTAGTTAGACCCAAACTAAGCCATGAGCCTTTTTTATGGAATCTAACTAACTTATACTTTTACATATATACGAATACATACGCTTGATATGAATAACAGCTATAAATTATATTATATAATGAGTGCAAATCGTGTGAGTTTAAAAAGTATGTTAACAGCTATATTTTTTTTTAAGTTCTATGTTACATATAAAACTTTTTTTTAACAAAACAAAAAGCTTTTCTTATTTCGGTATGCGATTCTCGCGCGTGACATAGCAATGTGTAGCTAGTTGTATAGTATAGCAAAAATAATAGCCTATAATGTGCTAGTGTTGGGAAAAGGTTATCTCTACGAAGATATCAGTCGCTAGTATAGTATCAATATGATAATAATAGGTTCATAAAGATAGCATAGAAAGTTATTCTCGTCTGTAAAAGTTGTAGTTTGCATTTTGTTGAAAACAAATCGAATGAACTATACTTCTAAAAGTTCCTGGTAAAGTGCAGTTTCTTAGTGAAAATAAGTTTAAAACGTGCTTCTTTGAAGTTACCTTATAAGTTACAGTGACTACAGTAACTAAAGGAAGATACAAGGAATCTCATGTCTATGCCCGGATACTGAACCAGATAAAATGATTACGCAGTAAGTTCTTCGTTCTTAAGTCCTAATGACTAACGAATAGCAAATTAAATGTATATTTCTAATGTTAAAGAAATAACGTGGAATATTGTGTTCAAAATTAAAGAAAAATAATTTTGCATTTGTTTACAAAAAATCATTATTTCCTGTAACATCTCCATTTGGCAAAATACCATATCATCTAAATTGAAGGTACTAGCCCTTCATGTTTAATACTTAGCTGTTGTTAACACACTATCTGTTATGTACACGTACCAAACTAAAAGTATCGAATATCCAAACACATAATAACGATTCATAACCATAACTTCGTTACCAGCACCCAAACACCAACCTAAATCAAAACCAGGGCCTTAAACTTCATAACATAGTCGGAACAAAACAACTGACACACGCGAACTATAATTACGAGATCAAAGCTTGTAAAACTGTCGCTTCTAGTCAAAATCAGAGAGCAGTGTTGGGATCTATAGTTTGTAGAGGTACCGTACAGGGTGGCAGGTTTTAGTTATGCATGCTCCGGCGGTCGAGGCCAAACCTTCGTTAATTATGACGCCAGTAGCACTTCTACACCAAATTGGATATTTACAGCTGAATATATTATTTTAAAGCTATGTTAATGCCGAATATATTACTGGTGTTGTGGCCCTGGAGTCTAGAGGCCTATTTGTAGTAAATAAATTAGTTCGAGTAGTTTAGAAGCCAACTCTGGTGTCGGAGTTTTTAGACCGCCTAAAGGCCTTCGACGTGGACTGACAGTGGTTTAAACAACCGGGACCTACAATTTGACCGACAGTTTCTTTGTATGCAGTATAGGTGGTATGAATTTTAACGAATACGTGATAGAAAAAGACTTGTTATTAAGTTTGGATTGTATGTGTGTTGTTTTAAGCTTATAAAATAACCTTCATTATTTTGTATCTAATATAAAAAATAGATAATGCTTATTTTCCTACAATTTAGCAAAAAGCCTACAGTCTAATAATAATTAAAATTTGTTGTAGGTAATTTTTTATACAAATGCAGATTTTATTTTCATCATTTTAATTAAAAATTGATGAACTGATTCCAAATTATTTTCCGGGTTGGTTGCGAACTCCAAATTACTTTGTGATTCATTTGAATTAAAACAAAATACGGCCCAGCTAATTAACAATTATATTTAACTTGGGTTTATGTTAACGAATAATGTTAATTCAATTGGGGATTTATATTTTTATTCATTTGGTGCTTCTATATAATAATCCACCTCTTGACAGTGAAATTCTCACTCGCTTGAATTCAAGGTCGTGAGCTTCTAATCCAAGATATGAATTTATCAAGAATATGAATTTATCGTAGTTTCAATTCCAAATTAATAGTGTTTGCTTAAACTTAAGAAACCAGTAATATCAGATCTAATGAAGAAACAAAGAAATTACGTAAAATTCACTTTAAAATCATGAGCATTGATTCTAACATTCTCAACTATAAAAATAAATTTAAAATAACTCCGAACACCCCAAAATAATTTCAAATTGTCAAACTTTCAAACACAGCTGTATTCAAAATACATTGAAACACAGAATGTAATACATACATTGTCTCCATCGCGCGATTGTCTGCGCTTTTTGAAGACCCACCAATGTGTCGCGGACAATTTCATTTTATCTTCAGCGTTATAGCCAGAGAGAGTATTTGCATTTAGGAACTTGGATACGGTGCTAATGTGAAGTTGTTTCGGTAATGGACGGAGGTTATGCAAAAAGCTTTCGTGGTTTGTTTTGAGCGTTCAGTCCGGGCAAATGGAAGCTGATAAGCCGTTTCCCACTTGTCGAATCTTGAATCCGGATTTAAATCGTGAGTCTCTTGTGTGTCTCTCTTATCGACGCCAATACAAAATAGTCCGACCACTGTAAGCTTCTATAAAATGATGTGCTCCTGAGAATATCGATTAAATTACCTGCTAGATAAGTGAGAACGGACTTTAAAGTGCAACACTATAAGTAGAAATTACGTTCATGCTAAACTTGATCGCTGTATTGAGAAGTTCGTTAGTTCATATTCATTGATTGAAAACTAGGTGTCCTATTTCCTGTAGCCGAGAGAAGTGATGATAACCATCTGTAGAATATGTATCCATTCACTAAAATGAACTAGGTGGATTACGGATTTTTTCTTGCGAATAAACTTTAAGGATAAAAAAACAGAATATTTTTTTGGAGTTAAATATACCGTGTTTCAGTAAATGACTAACCATGGTGAAGGAATTTTAAGATGGACAAATCGCCAAGCTCCGACTCAACTACCATAAACAAAATCCATACGTCTAAGGGCCGATACTGCGTTAAGCGTGCGCACGCCGCGGTTTCATACAAAAGTGATCCGTCGCGGGCGCCCGCCGCGTGTTGCTTCATACAAAAGTGAAACGTCGCGTGCGCCCGTCGCGTGCGCAAGTGAACCGACGCGTGCGCGACGGGCGCACGCTTAACGCAGTGTTGACCCTAACACCCATCATTGTGAGTTCGTTAACATTCACAAAGCATCGTTAAGATAAAACCGCAAACTTAACTACTGAAATAAACTAAAAAACTTAACCGCTACTCGAGTATGTGCTACATATGTCGTCATAAAATTAGTCACATTTTACAAGCTAGCACAATAAACCCACTAGTTCCGAATAAGCCCTACGTGACTGTGCAACTTCTCGCCAACATTTTTATATTAAACTTTCTTCTTACGCGGCGTATGAACACGATTTTTCTCATTTCCGAGCACACCCAAGTTTTCTCCGCTTTCTATTGTCTTTTTCTATATTGTTAGCGGAGTTATATTTTTTAAAGTTTAAATAAGCAGTTTGCCTGTTAAAACTAATACAATGTTCGTTCGTGTCTCGTTTGTAGATAGTTATTGGGAGGTTGCGACGCCTGGAACCGTTTTTAGTTTTTGTTTCCTTTCAATTAACGTAATGTTTGGTCGGTGGTCGTATTTTAAACTACCTCGGTGGAATTTATTTAGAGTGCTTATTTATTTATAGTCACTTTTAATGAACTTTACCGAGCAATTTAAATAAATTTAAAGACATTGCTAGAGGTATTTAACACGAAAATGAACCAGTTAAATCTGATGCGCTCCTTAAAATAACGTTATTTTAAATATAATAATCATACATTTTTAAATCTACGTCTGCGTATAATAAGATACTAGCAGCGCCCCGCGGTTTTACCCGCGTTGTGCCCGTTCCCATGTGAATTCCGGGATGAAAAATAGCCTTTAACCTTCCCGTTGAATGTGGCTATTTATTACAAAAAGAATTATTCAAATCGGACTGGTAATTCCCGAGATTAGCTCGAACATACAAACAAACAAACAAACTTATAAATTTTACGTCTTTATAATATTAGTATGGATAAATTAAAGTATTTTAGTTTTGCTTCTATCAAGAAATGTTCAAAGATAGCTAGATAGCTCATAAAGATAAAAAATTAAGACGAGTATCATAATAAACGAACTACCTAGCTTAAATGATTAAGCGAGTACTCAGTAAATTGCGAAAGAATTGAAAAATATTTTATCTGACTAAAAATGTAAGAACCGAGGCTCAAGCACACACAAATGGAAGCAATTATAAATTCAGAACAACTCACAAGATTCCAGGAAGAGAGCTAAATGTAGGAAAAATGTGTACGTAATTGTATTTATTTGACTTCACCCAGTGAATCTGTTAACCGTTTTATAATGAAATATTCCTCCGCACTTATGAAATGTTTTATCCGTTTCTGACTTAAATTAAACAACACTGGTTTATATTAGGCTACAACGTTTTTAAGATTTCGTGCTAAAATTTTATTACTCTTACGCAATTGAGCAAAAACGTCTGAAATAAATGAGTGATTTTTGATTTATTAAATTCACTTTTTAGCAGATGTACGAAACGTACTGTTTTTGACAAATATTCATATGGAATAAGGAACAGTTTTGTTTCCGATTAATAAGTCAGTCTCTCAAACTTTTGACTCGGTTTTGGAACTAAGGAAAAAAGGTTGGAAAGTTCATAATTTCTATACGAAATCTTTATGATTTTTTAGGTTAAGAACCCGTAATGGAAATTAACAACACGTTTTTATAAATGAACGCTACAAAAGCAATATAGAAAATAATAAACTTATGTAAACTATTTGTAGGTAGATTACTACCAAAAAATGAATAACCCCACTTTAAAATTAAACGAAACTTTCCAAATTAAACTCACATCTTGCTCAACAATACTACATTATTACACAAGTCTTACAAAAGAGAATTCCTTGAAATCCAAACTCAAATAAGCACAAATGTAACTGGAATGTAAGGAGCTCAAATAACTATACTCGTACACAGAAACAATATGGACAAAGAAGTTAGAGACTACATAGTTAGATACACATACTCTCAAAGTTCATTCATTCAATTCATTCGATTCACTCCATAGTTCTGTTAACAATTTTGATAAACTCAGTTTGAATCTGGTATAATAACGTATTTACGAAGTTTGTAACGTAGTATGTTGTCAGTAATATATCTTGATGAAGGAAAGTCTTCGGAGAGTTCGTAGAAAAATTAAAGTTCATTTTTGTAAAGTTTTCAAAGTTGAAAAGCTCGTTTGCTTCTTTGTTGGAACTTTGGAGTTTCGTGTTTGGAACACGTTCGCACTTTGAAATGGAATGTTATTAGCTTGTAATGAGGACTATGTGTTTTGTTTGATCTTATTTAATTAATTATTTACTAAGTACCTATGTACATGTGTTTATTTTTTTCAAAAATGTTTTTTTATCATTTTAATTTGCTTCAAACAAAGATGTCAATGCCAATAGCGATATTTTTGAAAAAAGAACACAACAGTTATTTTACATCGTTTGCCAGCACCGTAGCACCTCTTTAAGCATTTTAATTAAACAGCAAATCTACTTTATATTTTTGGATGAGATGAGAGAAGGAGCAGCATCTCCTGCGTCCAATCAAAACAAAAACCTGTATATTAAATTACCATTTAACCTTCCAACCAACTGACTTCCCCAAGAAAAATAAAATGAAATATCTAAAAGAAAATGCACAAAGAAGGTTCAACGTAGACAACCAGAGGTAAGGAAAATAAGCGGATACGAGTAGCTCTTTCAAAACGACCAATCTGTTAGTAAACTAGACAGAACTTCACATAAAATAATGTTAGGTATTCTCAAAGGAACTATAGAAATGCAATATTGAACAGTGGTTTGGATGGAATTGTACAGGTGGGGAGGAGTCTATGAGATACCTTGTGCTTTGAATATTGGTAAATTAAATTCCTCTGTCTATAAAAGCTTATTCTGGGAGGGAATCTTTTCAAAGCTTTCTTTAGCTCTTTGTACCGCTTCCGTGAAACTGAACAATGAATTAAATAATACTCTTTTCGATTATTAAGTAAGTAGTTTACTGTAATTCACTTAAAACCACTTACTTCTTATCATAAACTTTATCACAAAAAGCAACAACTTCTCAACTTTACATTTATCACACCAAATGCATTTCGAGCTTATACATTCACGAAATAACTTCAAATATTTATGAAAAACAACGTTTAAACGAAACTGTGCTCTATGCAGATGGTTGTTAGTTACAAACTAGGTTGGGAGAGGAATAGCGCGAGTAATCCAATTTGAAAGTTGCGCTCAGTGGACTGTGCTTCGTCATAATTAACAAGTGTCTATGAATAACAGAAAGCTTGTCGACAACCCTAGCTATTAAACAGGAAGAGTGGACATCAAGTACCTTTACTTCACATCACTAGTTGACCCCTACAAGCCGACTGGAACGAACCGAACGACGATTTTTACGCCCCTTTTTACAACAAAGACGTAAATCTTTATGTGCCCAGATTGATATGTGAAGTAAAAAAGTTGGAATACTTAGAAATTCATTGGCTTTGGCATGGCTTTGGCAAATCGCTTATGTTTATTGAAAGTAATAAGTCAATGTGTGTGGTGAATTTGAAATGAGGGCTTATATATAGTTCAGTTTTCAGTTTTGGTATCTCTAAATGATTGCCTGAAATATCTAAAATATCCATATCTATTATTTTCCTAGCTATTTAAAGGTTTAATTCGTGATTTATTTTCCCGGACAAATTCACACTCACTTTATTAGACCGTTTTACGGAATCTAAGTAACTACTGATACTACTACAAAGACATACACACACAAATACTTAAAACGAATATATAATTGACACCCAGTCGTCGTCATACATATTATTGATTCCGGGTGGAAATCGAACCTGCAACCCCCGATACAGTAGCGCTGTCACAGCCACTGCAGCCACACAAAGCGTACTCGTACAATCATACAGACCTTTAAACATAAATGTATATATTATTCTGGCTAAGTAAGTTTATTCATTTATTGCCTTTAAAATACCTAAGCGAATTTAGTGAAGCTTTCTACTTATCTTTAAATGCACAGAAAAGTCTGAATCAATAATAACAAGTGAGCGTAGCTGAGAAGTAACTTTGAATATTGTCGTTTAGTTAACATTACTTAGGTTTCCTTTTAAATAAATTAAGATAAGTAATACTTGAGAGACGTAAAATGCTTCCTTAGTAAAGATTTAATGAGTGATTGTGACATGTAATGTAGGAAAAATTAAGATAATGAATTAGGTGTCGATTTAATGGACATGCTCTCTCTGAGTTCGCAGCTCGTGTCATTGGTATAAATTAATTGGTACAAACTGTAATCCCATTTCCTACTAATATTAGAAAAGCGAACGTTTGTGATGATGTATGTAAGTAATGTATGAATGTATACATGGTGAAAAATGAAGAAACATAGGTACAGTTTCTTCATTTTTCACAGAAAAACTACAAAGCGGGTATGGACGTAACTATACAGTAATATACATTATACGTCAGAATAACACATGGGATAGATTTTATCCCGCAATTTCCGCGGGAATAGGGACAACCGCGGGTAAAACCGTGAGACGCTACTAGAAATACAGAAGCATTACTAACATTATTATATTCGTTCTTCTTTTGTTTAAGTTCATCAAACAGAATATTGAATACTTCATCTGCACCTTTAATTAAGACTGTGTTTTGTTTTGCCTGACTACTCGTACTGTGCAAAAGACTTTTGGCACTCTCACAAAGGTTCAATAGTTAGGTAACAAGTGATGTTTTCTTTTAATTAGTATAGAAGGTATTACCCTGGGGATATTTCCTACTAATTATCTGTGTCTTAATGAGGTATCTATGATTATAAACATGATTATACGATTGTTTCAGGGCTAATACAGCTAGTATACAGCTTTTGGTTACGTGATATGTCGTCTTTAGTACATAGGTACATATATATCTACACTCATATAAAGCTGAAGAGTTTGTTTCAACGCGCTAATCTCTAAATCTACCAATCCGATTTGTATTATTCTTTTTGTAATGGATAGCAACATTCAACGGGAAGGTTGTGGGTTATTTTTCATCTCAAAATTCCCATGGGATCGGGCACAACGCAGGTAAAACTGAGGGGCGCAGCTAGTTAACTTATATGTTAATTCTAGCTTATACTAGGTACATGGGTATTAATTGTATTCACTCATTAATATATAAGGTATATCTGATTAATGTTTCTGTGCATTCAGCCATTATATTATTTTGTATTGTATAGGACTGTTAGCGCTATCTAAAAAACATTATTGTAATATCAACAATAATCATTATCCGTTAAAATAAATAACGTTCATTTAAAATTAGGTCAAATATCGTAAACCTGCATTCAGTCTGACCTACTTACGTGATTCGATAGAGTTGACGTTTTGTATAGATTTCCGATGACTGCCTATTCCACTATTCATCTAGCGTAACACTTTTCTTTTAAGTATTTTTCTGTGTTTGTTTAGATTGATGCTCTTTTCAGGGTTTCGTACCCAAAGGGTAAAAACGGGACCCTATTACTGAGACTTCGCTGTCTGTCCGTCCGTCCGTCTGTCACCAGGCTGTATCTCAAGAACGGTGATAGCTAGACAGTTGAAATTTTTACAGATAATGTATTTCTATACTAAAAATAAAATAAAACAAATATTCAAGGAGGCTCCCATACAACAAACGTGATTTTTTGCCGTTTTTTAAAGCACGGAACCCTACTTGCGCGAGTCCGACTCGCAATTGGCCGGTTTTTTAAAATTTGATTGTAACATCATATCTGCCATTTTGTTTGGGTGCCTATTTTTATACAGAATCGTCCCTTGATATTGCCGTAGGTATGTACCCTTAAATATGGTAAAAGTACTTATAGCTTAGGTATAGATGCTACCCATATATGTCTGTAAGTATGTTATTTAGATGTTTTATACATGACTAGCAATGCTCTACGGTGTTACCCGTATTGTACCCGTTGCCGCGGGAATTCCGGGATAAAATGCATCCCATGTGTTATTATGATGTATAACCTATATTGCTATAAAGTTTCGTACAAATCCGTCAAGTATTTTTTCCGTGAAAGAGTAATAAACATACATAGGTACATCCTCACAAACTTTCGCATTTATAATATAAGTAGGATTCCACAATGTTTATGTCTAACTATTATATTAAAGTTGTGTTGTAATATATCAACCAACGGATCTCAAAACTTTAATTTTTTATTATGGAAATATCTTTTGATCCTGAAATTCACACGAAAACGGGTTGAACCCAGAACAGTGCTATTGTTTTTATACATACTAGATTCGTATCGTAATTTTAAACATTATTCAAGAAAAACAGATCGGAAAATGAACATTGAAACACCAACTCTGAGACGGAATTTTCTCAAGCCCTGAACAAATATTGTATGTTATTGTTACATTTTCAAAGGAACACCTCGAGCGATCTACTTCTTCCCTGAAACCTTCAAAAACATTCTTGTTAATTCTACACCTGATGTTAATTAACACACACTTCTTTGTAATTAATTAATATTACATTATAATTACGGTAATGTTTCCAGAATGTTTTTCTTTTATCAAAATTGTTGGTTGCTCAAAGAAACTTTCCGCGAAAAATTTTCCTTACTTACTCATATTTCGAACAAACGGGATACTGAATTGTATTAAATTGCGAAAGTGTAGGTGTTTTGTTAGTTCTATATGGAGGAATGCAATGGGTTAATTATAGTGATGTCTATTATGTTAAATAATAGAGGCACCGGATATGTGTAGGTGCTTTAATAGCACGTTGACAAGATTTTGATTTAATTCAAGTTATTTATTAAATTAGAAAATAAACCCCTATGCAGAAACTACTGATCGATCGTTTTTTTACTTTACATCAAAAAATCACCACAAGGAAACTGGTTTTCGAATGTAAACCATCATAATCGGTCAATCAGTTTGAGAGCTACGATGCCACAACACACACACAGACAGCGATGTCAAAGTTATAACACCTTTTTGTAAAATCAAAAAGAACTTTAACATTAGCTCTTACACTAGAGGTAGGTACAATAATATTTTTTTTTTTTTTTGTGCAGTTTGACTGTATCGTGGCTACATTATATCCTGGAATTCCCACGGGAATCACATCGTAATTTCTGGAAAGTATGTTTACTATAATGATGAAATGAAGGAAACAGGCAATGTAACTTACATGGAAGCCATGTTTGTTTTCGTACGAACGCAATATCTGAATTAATCTTATGAAATGTTGTATTGGGGATGTGGCATTTGAACTAAACCACTAAACACCGAACTTCGACTAGTTTAGTGGTTAACCCCGTAACGATATCGTGTACGTATCAACGCTACGCTTACAGTGACTTCCCTCTGAATACTGCATCGATGTAATTATAATTGAGTTGAACTAATTATATATTAATTTGACAATCAATTTATCAGCCACACACACAGGGTTTATTTAGCATCTTGGATCTTATACTATAGGGCCTATTTATTAACGCCTCGGTGGTCTAGTGGTATGTGCACTCGCCTGCCAAGACTGAGGTCCCGGGTTCAATTCCCAGGTCGTGCGAAAACATGTTTCCTACTTTTCAAACATGGCTCGGGTTTGAGATCACCAACCCGCATTAGGCAAGCGTGGTGATTACGCCTGAAACCTCCTCACTGTACTGATATCTTCAGTGAGACGAGAGGCCTTTGCCCAACAGTGGGGTATTACAGGCTTATATTTTTTTTTTATTGTATTTTAGCTATCAATTGGTTTGTCACTTTCTGACATACGCAATTTTCCGAAGAGCAAAAGAGACAAAACACATTATAGCACTGGTTTAGTTAAACCGCGTTTATTAATAAGGTGGTAGGTGTTTCAACTACAGTACACACATTTTAAACAATATCGACTAATACACCTAATATGTACTTGTAAGGGTACCTTCTCAGAAACGTCAATGCTTCCTTTGTAGAGATTTAAAAAGTAATTTCGACATGTAATATATAAAAAATACTTCAATTAGTTAAGTGACAATTTAATGGTCGTCTCTCAATGCGGCAGTTAATACTTAATGCGAAATATATCTAATTACTAATTCATATACAATGTACATAAGTATAAACAAGTACTTATTCAGGCATTACGTCTATTCTCCCAAGACAGACAATGTATAGGTACAAAAACTGCACCCTCGGGATCAGGCGAGTCAATTATTTTACTGCTGCTAAGAAAACAGGTTATCTTTGGGATTTCCCATTGTTCTGTTTCTTATTAACGTGTTTTAGGAGGTATTCATACAATTTCGCATTCTGAAATAAGAGTAACGGCCTTATTCATAACTAGCAGCGCCCCGCGGTTTTACCCGCGTTGTGCCCGTTCCCGTGGGAATTTCGGGATAAAATGTAGCCTATAGCCTTCCTCGATAAATAGACTATCTAACAGTGAAAGAATTATTCAAATCGGTTCAGTAGTTTCTGAGATTAGCGCGTTTAAACAAACAAACAAACAAACAAACAAACAAACAAAACAAAACAAACTCTTCAGCTTTATAATATTAGTATAGATATACCTACGCTCTTTTACTAAAACACTGCTATAAAGTGTTTTGTCTCTTTTACTCTTTTGTATAATAGCGTATCTCGGAAAGGGACAAACCATTTGGTTACTGAAATGCAGTTAATAAGCCGTTATGAATAAGGCCGTAGGTATACGTGCGTATATAGTAAGCTTGGTTGACCTTCTCAACTTTTAGTAGTATTTTTAAAATGTAAATATCAAAACAAGTTGTTAATACTGATATAGGCGTAAAGTAGTACGAGTAAGTGGTCCAATATTTCTTAGCCCCAAAGAGGCTTTTATGAACGCAATTACGTTGGTAGGTAGGTACGTATGTGTAAGAAGCGTTTTTGAACTTTGCCTTTTCTTATCTTCTTTGTATCACTTGTTGGTTACTGTAAGAATCTAGTTATCTTGCAAGTACAAAATATCTATTCAATCTAAATTCCAAAGCAAAGAGTTTTCTCCAAGTTGTTCGAAGTTTAGTCAGACAAAGGATTTTCCAATACATTATAATGATATCACAATACCCTCAAGTGTGTTTGACCGAGAAAATCTTTTCGAGCATAATAAAAACACCTTTTTTGACCCAAACATATTCCGTACTAAGTTTGAAGCGGTAAAATAGACTAAATAAATTCGTCATGCATCAATTCCAATAGAATCGCGTGGAGGGTCTCAGAAGAAGGATCTTGAGCGTATTTTACATGTTGGTCTAGCAATTTAGAATCTACCTACAGCAGAGGACGTGAACTGGAAATCTCTTATAAATATTTGATAGTGTTGCCTCCGGGCATTTGCCTTCCCAGGCTTATGCAGCACCTTGAAGCAATAACGTTCTGACTCTAAGGCTAATAGAATTTTTATTTCGATAGCAAATCGCCAAACACAGGTAAATGTTTGAATATTTTGGCGATGCCCTTTGTACTCCGTTTAAAAGGGTATCCGGGGCGTATGAGAGACGTTGTGATGGAAATTCAAAGGGCAATATTGTGATACAAATTGTTGGTAGATACCTACATCCACTAAGGCAGTTAAGACAGGATAGAAGTTCCTTTTCGCAACACCTCTTGTTCCTAAGCACCTGTAGTAATATTTTGGGCTCTCGGACAAAGATTCATTGTTCTAAGTATTCTTCCGAAACTGCTATTAATTACTTCACCCCAGCTTCACCCCCATAAAAACAGCGTAAGCGAAACATCCCCCGCTAACGGGAAACATAAATTGTATAAGTATTGATAATTTTCATGCAAATATCAGGGTGAGTTCATTTGGACGCAAAAACCTCCGCATTTCATGTAAATAATTAATTTGTTTGCACATACAAAGAGTGTATGCCTGCTTGAGTCTTTGGAGGGGAATGCTGAAAATTTTAAAAGGGAACGTAGGTATTATAAATGGTAGCTTAAAGTCGTACAGTTACGAGCATATCGTGCCTCCTCCGACGGGATTGTAGCAAACAAACGTATGTGCGATTATATTAAAGGAGCTACTTTTGTTTAACTTTCAACGGTTTGCTTTTATTAAGTTTGGTGAGTTTAAAACGATGAATGGTTTTTGCATGTGTACGCGTAGGCGTAGGTAGGTACTTACTTAGATAAGGCAACTGGTAAGTTACAGGTACTTATAATTAATTAAAACATATTTTCTATACGAATTCAACTTTAACAGATAAGTAAGTAATTCAGTTTAAAGATTGTGTTTGGTTACATATGCATAGTTAAGTTTGCTTTTACTTTTTAACAGGACGTTCCACTGCCTATATTTAGAGACAATTATAACCAAATCGTACAGTACCATTTTGAAATGACATAGGTACATACAGTATGAGAAATAATTTTATATTTTTGTAGTTTAATCTTCAACTCTCTTCTGGTATCTTACCCTTAAGATAGTAGTTAAACCAGGATATAAAAATACAGTTAAAGAATTGTGAATTCATAAAACTCCTCAAACGGGAACATCTAGGTAGGTAAGTACTTCAATATTTTGATGTTGAGTAAATATTTAATTACTCAGCACTGAAAGGATAATGGATTTGTTCTGTTCTCAACGTTTCATAACAGTTCGATTGATATTAAATACGGCTTTTAACGATTATTGTTATTACGTAGGCGCCTTTTTATTTTAATATCCTTGATGCCATTTTATTATATACCTAGCTTATTTTATTAGGAAGGTAGATACCTAGATATCACCTAATGTGAATTAGTTTTACTTATGAATTACTATGAGTATCACATGAGTTTATGTAAGTAGATACTGTATTAGTATTTCACTGTTACATAGGTATCCGTATCTGTAGAACCTAGGTTCTTTCTTTCTTAGGCTAGGATTCTACGTAGGTACCTATTAGAATAGACTTGATCGAGGCTAGATAAGTAGGTACCTACGTACTAAGTAAGTTCGAGTAGCTTAGCGGTCAACCCTGGTTTCAGAGATTTTAGGCGCCTTAACGCTTCCGGCTTTCCGACATAGCTTCATGTAAAACAATTACACAATGGGATAATTTTACGTGGCTTTCCAAGCATTAACAGATTTATATCCTATCGATGCGGGTTGGTTGACGAAAATACCACAGAAGTTTTAAATACTCATGTATTATATATTACCGGATCGTATTATATACCACAAATATGTAGTTAGAAGGTACCTAATACCTACATCATAAATAAACCGTTAATAATGAACATATCTGCGTTCAACACATTCCCTATTTGCCCCTGCAGTCAGATATACTGACCCACATTATAGAGTGGTTACAAAAGCGCCCCCTTTCGGATACAAGGTGACAACTGGCGGGTGGAGGGTTGAAACGCGACTATTCATGGTTTTATCTCAAAGGTTTTGCGAACAAAAAGAAAGGGAATGTTATCTTTGCTTTATGGTGAATTCAATAGGTTGTACCAACGTGTTTGACTCAAGGAAGCCAATGGGGTAGATAAACGGTTGGAATTACCGATAATTTTAAAAATAGGTTGGTTGGTAACCCTTATAAAGAAATACGAAAATTACATGGGATTCTTATTTGTTGTGAGTACCGCATGGATGTAAAACAAATACAATTTTTGTAGCTACTCATGCAGAAGGTAAAGCCGTGTCCAGACGGGCGCATCGTGTTAAACAAAGTTGCAGTTCACTTCCCTCTACGCTTTGACGAAACAATTACTAACAAGGGATTTGGATAAGGTGCACTATCTTTAGTGGGTCAAGCCAAGATCGGGAAGGATCAGTATTCGTTCGTACTTATGTCCTACAAATCTAAATGAAATTACATATTTTTTTATTCACGTAAAATCACGTACTTAAATATTTTATCCCATGTCTTATTCTGATGTATAACTTATGTTATGTTACTGCGTTCAGTAGTTTTTGCGTGAAAGAGCAACAAAGAGACACCCTCACAAACTTGAATATTGGTAGAATAGGATCGCTCGTACCTTCCTACTTCACATTAACATCCTAACTTCTCTACTTAACCTTTGAAAAGTGTGATTTATTTTAACTAATTTATAATGTAGTGAGTTGTTATGATAAGCAAGTTAATTCCGCCAGTGAAATGTGAGCAAGTCACGATATACAACGATATTCGTGTATTACTTCCAAGGTTTCATAGGCAATTGGTCACAGATGATTATATTACCCAATTTTGGTACGTAGTTTTACACTTTCAATAGTTATTCATTCGGTAAACGTCCTACAAGTATATACCTTCTTTTCTATTATAATGAACTAGTAGTGTCCTTTGATTTCACCTGATTTTTGCTGAGCTTCGGAGGACGCGGTAAATTGTCGAACACGTTTGTTTTAATCGTTATGGTTCAGAGACCTTTATGCCGTTTAAAAACTCCAACACCAGGGTTACCTACTCTACAACTCCAACACTTACCTATTCGAACTAACTTATCGCACTGCATAGGTCTCACGAATGAATAAGAGTTGGAACATTGAGTATCTTAATGAGTTACTTTTAGAGACTGATCATTGGGACCGGCCATAATGTAGCGCCACATCTGCGGAACGTACGACGCCGAACCTTCCGCTCAATACGCTCGTAGTGTATTTCAAGTTATCGCAAAATACATTAAATGCGTTTTAGCTGAAAAAACCGCCCGAAAGAAGGTACTCACTACGCAGAACGCGGCGTAATTTCGACTGATGTGTCATAGATTCAAAATTCCAAATCTCAAAATTCCCACGGGTACGGGGGCGCTGCGGGTGAAACCGCGGGGCACAGCTAGTTATTAATGTAACTAGCCACACCCCGTTGTTTTTTTTACCCGCGTTGTGTCCGTTTCCATAGGAATTTCGGGATGAAAAATAGCCTATAGAATTATTCGAATCAGATTGGTAGTTTTCGAGGCTAATCTCAAGGTAGTTTCCGAGGCGTTCAAACAAACAAACTTTTCAGTTTTATTATATTATAATAGATGCCAAATTTGCGTTAGTTAGGGTTAAGCTTCCGGTAATAACGTAAGTGTATAATGGATGAAATACAGTAATTACAATAAGTTAACAATTAAACACAAAATAGTATATACTATCGTAAAAAAATCTACTCAAATAAGGAATCCATTGATACCTTGTAAGTGGTAAAACAATTTTTCAAAGATTATTCCATTGCAATACAGTGGTATTATGGTTTTAGTAAAATAAAGTATTAGCCTATATTGTCCCGCGCGCTGCTGGGCAAAGGCCTCTCATCTCGCTGAAGATATCAGTGCTCACTGTACTGATATCTTCAGTGATATGAGAGGAGGATAGGCGTAATCACCACGGTTATGGTTTTAGAATTGAAATCAAACACACCAATACAGTCAATAACAAAACACTTAACCGTTAGTTAACGAACTCACAAGGTATTTAGCTGTAAAAAGTTTAAACGACGAGTTCAAATACGAGTTTAAATAAGATTACAAACGTTTAGCCAAACTTACATAGGAAACATAACATATGGTAATAATAGATGATTCTTTTTGATTTTGGAAAAAACAAACATAAATTAATTTTACATCATAGTACTTGTCCTGTCGTTTCTACCTTTATTACTTTTAACTTATAAGCATTTTAGTTAAATATAAAAAAAAAGTATTAGCCTGTAATGTCCCACTTGTGGGCAAAGGCCTCTCGTCTCACTGAAGATATCAGTACAGTAAGGAGGTTAAAAATACCTATGTTAAAATATGTTATGTTTAAACTACAGTAACCAAGTTCCACTGCAGAGCAACGACCTATCTTTTTCAAATCATCAGTAATGTAGCGAGAATCATCAATCATCTTGGTACAACAGTAACAGTAAATTTCTTCGTATCAAACAACTTAACATGATCAATACACTTGATTAGCCAATCCTTATGAACATGCCTTACATTTTCAGGTACCTTTCTTTTTAATCTTTTCATATCTTTAAAAGATATTTCGCTGTCTCTATGTAGTACATAATCAACGTCCATGGTTTTGATAGTCTTAACCACAACACCGCCGTACGCTATCCAATGTCTTTCGAACAAGTCTTGTTCTTCCTCAGTAAAACTGATAAAATCTGGATAAAATCCTAGTTTTTTGTCTAAAAATAAGTCTGGTAAAGGATGTTCTGGATTCGTTAAGTCGTCACGTATTACTATAATACAGTCTTCATCAAAAGATTCATCGCTTTGTTCATCTTTAGGCTGAGTAGTTAGATGCCCAGAGTCATCTTTAAGATGGCAGAAATCTTTTTCGTTTAACTCATAAATTATTGTATCGGAACTGCTGTCTGATTTAGCAGGAGATACAGATTCTCGTTTATCTTTTTTAAGTATCTTACTTTCCTTAGAAGATTCAAAAGATGTTGATGCGTCATCTTTTTTCCTTTTTTTATCTGTTTTATGTGATTCATCTTCACCATTCAAACTACGATTTTTGTTGTCTTTTTTACGATAATCATCTTCGTCTAAACTTTGTTTTTTCCTATCTTTTTTACGGGAGTTATCATCTTCATCAGAACTTCGTTTTTCTTCTTTTATTTTTCTCTTTTTACTTTCTTTTTTACCATCATCATCTCTACTACCATGCAAAGAACTACTAGAACTGTCTTCTTGATGTTTTCTTTTCTTACTTTCCCTTCCTGTATCAACTTCATCTTTAGACTTAATCTTTTTGTCATCTGGAGAACTTGTATTTTCTTTCTTAATTTTTCTATTATCATAAGAATTGAAACTTTCATCTTCTTGTTTTATTTTCTTAGATTCCTTCTTTATTATAAAACTGTCTAAAGTATTACGTTGTTTGGGACTGTCTTTATCTTTATCCTTAGCTTTGATAGGACTTTTATCTTCTTTTATCTTTTTGGCAGGAGGTTCGTCAGTAGCTGCATCTGCTATTTGGTTCAGAAGTGAAACGTCGGTTTTTTCTTTCGATGTTTTGTACAGATGTTTGAGTTCATCAAGGTTAGTGGCCGTTTCCCAATCTTTATCGTCACGTATTCGCGTTACTCTTGGGAATCTAACAGATATACCGTCAGCTGTATGGATGTTTGCTTTGGTGATTTCTGTGCCTGGAATTATAAATATTTTGATTTTAATAACATTGAACATGTTAGAGTAAAAGGAACCAACTACCAGACTTCATTGTTTAAGAATGACTAATATCACAGATGGATTAAATATTATATTATAGGAACTATATACTTAAGTCACAAAATTATTTTTAATTTGTTCAGCTATACATATAAATTTGAAAGAACAATAAACCATAGTCTTTGGTATTTATAATTATTTTACATAATAAATAATTATTTTAACAAGGTCACCTTTTTCACGAAATCATAAGCTTAAGCAAGGCTATATAACACTAAATATTAAACTACATTGAATTAAATACTTATAATTCTTAACCACATACCAGTAATTTCCCAAACAGGCTGTTTCTTTGGATCCAAAGCCACAAAATCTGGTACCATTCCTTTATTACAGTCCAACCAGGAAGGTACTTTATTGAAATCTTGAGATATTTTCGACATTAATGGATTTAGTTCTTTCTGTAGTCTCTCTAGGGTGCTGTCGTCATGACCGGTGTGCACTTTGGTCACGGTCACCCATTTGTTGCGTCTTTTGTCATGACAACCCATGAGGAATACCGACATCATACCACCTTTTTTGCCCGTGCCTGTAATGTGATGAGAATACATAATTAGTATGTGCCTTTATGGTATAGAAATCCAGTTCATATTAAAATATTTTTTGTATGTAAAGTAATGCCCGGAATGATTGGCAATGTGAATGCTAATTATGTATAATAATACCCACTTCTATAACACCCTCTGCTCTCCTATTATTAATGGAGCTCTTTTCATCCTATTATTAATGGAGAACATTTCTAATAATGTAAATGCGAAAGTTTGTGACGAATGGACGTATACGTATGTTTGTTTGTTACTCATTCACGAAAAAGGTACTTACTAAACAGATTTGGATGAAACTATGCAGTAATAATGTTATACATCAGAATAACACATGGTATATTTTTCCTAAATTTTTATCCAAAAATTCCCGCGGGAACGGGTACAACGCGGGTAAAACCGGGGGCGCGGCAACTGTTCTAATGAATAAGATAACAAAATCTTACCAAACCAAGCCCCCAGTACAACAAGGTCCGCAGTATCAGCCATCTTTCCATCAAACAAGTAATCCTTCTTTACTTTCAACCAATGTCGTTTACCAGGCTCGTAGGTAGACTCCAGGTCTTTGAGCACTAGGCCTTCTAGACCAAGTTGTAAGACCTGGAATTGGGAATAAAATACTGTTAAATATACAGGATATAGTGATATATTTTTCTTTTTAGGACTAAGTAGAGGCCAGAGGTCGTTCAACACAATCATTGATAGTTGCCTTAATGGTGAAGTCTTAAAGAGATCAAAAGGTCATAATGTCAATTTGTTTAAACATGAAAAGATATTCACACAACTGTCCAATAAAAGAATATTTCATTAATTTAGAATATTTAGAATAGAATTAATAAGAAAGTCTACAATAATTAAGAACATTGTTTAACATTGAAATATTTTCTAATACTAACAAATTAAGTAAATAAATACTGAATTAAGTATTAGAATTAATTATATTTAGCCTGTCCCACTGCTGGGCAAAGGCCTCTCCACTCTCTTTTAATGAAGTATATAAGTAATTAAATACATTGAACAAAGATCTCACCTCTGCAATCATCTTCGCCAAGTCAGCTGGTTTCTTGATTAACTGCTGCTCCGAAAACATAATATGATTCTTCACTTCAACCATATTATCCAAAAGGAATTTCCTCCTTTTCCTTATCGGTACATCTAACAAAACCTGCCCATTGTAGTAGAGACAATCAAAAATGAACAAGCAAACTTGTGCATCTTTGAATTCCGATTGTTTATGGATACCTAGAGTACCAAACGGTAACGGCTTTCCTGTGTTAACATCAACCATTAATACCTCAGCATCTAATATCATGTCTTCTCCTTTAGGAAAAGCTTTAGGCAGATAATCTTTGAAGTGACTTACTTTGTGAGGCATTACCGGCTTTAAAGCTCTAGAAAAATACTTAAATTCCTTCCCCTTCTTATGCACTTGAACTCTTTCGCCATCATACTTGATTTCTGAGAACATTCCATTGGGACATTTCTTCATTGCCATTTCAACGGACTTACATGCTTCAGCTAACATCGGTAACACTGGAGTCATTATAGTTATTCTTGCTGCCACAGTCTTCTGTACAGCATCTTTATGTTTAACCCCTGAACTACCAGATAATATTCTTTCTAAAACCATTCCCAAATCTCTGGATGTTTGAAAAGCTGTGTATGCATCTGGGTGGACACCTTCCAATATATGCTTAGGCCCGGCATTAATCCTCAAATCTCCTTTAATTAATCTAATCAGCATTTTTAAATCATTTTCAGTACATTTCTTTACTATCTTCTTAAAATGGTATATCTGTTCTTCCTCTTTAGTTAATTTTGAAAGTTCTTCTAGAAAGTCTTCTATGTTGTGTATGGTTAGAGTACTTTCAGAAGCGGGGGTCACTGCACGAGATTTAGTGAAGAATTTTTGTATTGTTTCCGCAACATCTCCCTGTTCTAAATGAGTCAACATATCATCATGATCAACATTGAATATTCTAGAAAACAGTTTTACAAGTTGTTTACTTTTCAAATTGTAAACTCTTTTGCACACTTGAGGTAGTAGAAACTTACACCATAATGCTAGATCTCCTTTAAAAGAACTGCCATCAGATCCTTTGGTAAAGAAGTGGTTTACAGTTGCAGTTTTTTCCGTATAAGCGTCTACTTTTGATATTTTCATACATAACTTGTAGAATTTAGCGAATTTGTTGTCTTCAGTTTGTACCTCAGGTTCTGTTTTCAAATCCTTATTTTTATCACTACCTGGTGAGGTTGTCTTGGCTTTGGGTTGCGATTCGTTTTTCAAAACTTTAGCTGTGTATTTCCCGCTATTTTTTTCAGCATAAAGTTTCTCTGTTTCATTCAACTTTTTGAGTATAAACTCTTGATCTTCTTGGCTAATGTTTTCCCAGTTTCCGATGTCATCTATTGAATCTACGCGTTTTGTCGCCGGTCTTTGTTTGAGTAGGCCATTCATGAAGCAATCTACATGATGCCAGGACTTCATAGTCTGATTCTCACCGTAAGGGCTGGCCACAACCTTAGCCATACGCAGTTCTCCGCTGGGACAATTTCCTTTGCAGCCCTTACATGACGCTCTGCCCCCTTTGGCTCGGTCAACGAAGAATGGAGGCTGATCACCCATTATCACATTGAAACTTGTTAATGTTTTGCAGATAATACTAACACCATGCTGGAAAATTTATGTAAATAAATAGGAATTTAATTTCATGAACAGACAGCATGACAACACGCACCTACCACAGATGCACTCGATATTTTTTAACTTTTAGTTGACATTTGACAGTTGACACTTTTGTGTTGACTGTTTTTAACTCACCTGTCAAAAATCAAAACAATCTTTCTGTTTTTTGTACTTTTAGTGATGCGCTGCACGTTATATAACAAACAATAATAACGCATTTCTATTATAACATTTTATTTGAAAATGATATTTTGCAGTAACACTTACTACGCAACAGCAATAAAAACGCGTTACTATAGAATAACCACAGTAAAGTCACTGTAACGATTGCTTGCTCATAATGCAAAAATATTGACGTATTCCGGGCGCATGCGTATTTTACTCAGTACAAGACTAGAAGGCGTATCTCGTACACTTGGCTCGTGTGATAAGCAATTTAATAACTAAAAATGTTTTATTTTAATGTGTCTATTTTATATATTAACTACGCAACGTATTTAACTGTTTATAATTTCTATGTTGATTGAAAAATCAAATTATTTGCATGGAACTTATTGCGAATGTTGCGAATAAATAATTTGTGTTACGCTGTGAACAAAAGGTGAAGGATCTATCCTAATATTGTGCTTATGATTTTTCAGCTTCATCATGTCATCAAGAGTTTAGCAGTGATTCGACGAAACACGGCACACTTACTTCACCCCATTATCCATCACCGTATCCACCGAACACTCATTGTCACTATGAGTTTTTTGGTCGTGGAAAAGAGAGAGTTAGATTACAATTTCAAGACTTCTACTTATATAAGACACCTGATGGAGCTTCTGAGTAAGTAAACATAGACTTTTAAACTTAGGTACTTATAACTTAACATACAATACTATAGTTTATTCAAGACAAGAGTGTTAAATTTAATTTTGTATCTGTTTCAGGTGTACTAACGTAGATTCAATGCAAGCATTCGTTAATGTTGATGGAAGATTAGAAAAGGTTTTAAATTATTGCGGTATCAATCTTCCTAAACCAATTATGTCAAATGGTCCGAAACTCATGCTGGAATTTCGTGGGACACAATCATCAAGATACTCGAGGGGTTTTAAAATATCATACTCATTCGTAGAAAGTAAGTTTATTAGTCGCTGTTTCCCGCGGTTTCACCCGCACTCTTAATATTTTTTGCTAGGATTCAACTGTGATCATGCTCCCATTACTTTCTGACATTTGATGGGGACACCCATAGACTTCGAAAGTCTGAAATAAAAAAGGTAATAATAATGTTAGTATAGATAAATGGACAAAGATTCACTAGTTGTAGGATTTAAAAAAACCTTCACTGTACTGGCATTACAAATGACCTTTACCTTTTACAGACTTTGGAATAACTTCAGGAAGGCAATTAAAGGAGTTCCCGTGTGCATTTGTTTATAATAGTACTGAATCGCGCAATGGAACGTTTGCGTCACCAAACTCTCCTGGACCATATCCACGAGATACGGAGTGCACATACTTCTTTCATGGGGGAGAGACTGAAAAAGTACATTTACACTTTACGAATTTTGACGTCGAAGGTGTTTTACCGTAAGTATTAATTTCATTATACTTAACCTAGACATTTTAGAGACCCAAAAAACATAACTTTCATTCTATCAAAGTCTTTCCCTTATGTTCTATGTTATGTGTAATATTGAAAATAATTTACGGGTATTTACATTTATAAGTCATTAATTTGTGTTTCAGATGTGAGGCAGTCTCAGCCAGTGATTATGTCGAATTTTCTAATTATATGACTGAAGATAACAGATACGGTAGATACTGCGGACACATGAAGGAGTTTCACGTGGAATCAGACAGGAATTTCTTTAAAGTGACATTCAGATCAAACGATCGTCTTGATGGAACTGGCTTCAAAGCTATTTATCAATTTCTTGAGGCATCTGATGAGTATCGAGCCCCTCCCGTTGAAGATAAAGCTTCATCTACTAGTGAGTATTTTTGATAAATGTTGTCAAGTACTTGTACCTTGTACTACTGTGCTTTTTGCCTGGTTACATAATACATTTGGAACAAAGCACAAAACCTCCATACTGTTTCTCATGTTTAAAATAACACAACAAATTTTTTGTAGAACTACATTTAATAAGACCCTCGTGAAATACAAATCCATCAAAAATATAAAATTAAAGCAAAGTGTATGTAACCATTACCTTATTTTGTTTCTTTTAGAAATCAAATTATAGATATACATATAGAACATGTTACTTACTGTTACTTGTCTTGTTTCAGATGTTTTTGGCCCTTACCTACTGCTGATGTATTTCGCAATGATCAAGCTGTATCAATGTCTTTATGATTAAAATAAAGTGATATTAGTGTAATTATTAAGAACCTAGCATAAATCCTGTATATTTTGTATAGTATGTGCCATAGACCTGTAATTAAATTACGTAGAAATTATGCAATGTTTTCTATGAAAAATAAATTTTATTCTCTTTTTATTTTACTCCTTTCGGATTAAAGCAATACTATATTCAATGCGAAACACAATTAAAATTAATTACGATACAAAGGCACGTAAAAATAAAAATATTTCCATTTACTTGAGAGTTTTATTTTAGTTTACAACACGTCATATTATTTAAGTTTGATAAAGAAATTAAAGACTACAGCAAAAATTTAGTGGAATGATCTAAAATTTAGTCTCAAAGTACATTACTCTCCTCAAATACTGACAAAATTCATCATAGGGAAAATGTAATCGGTCTAGATTTCAATATACTTTTGATTCATATACATGAAATACTGGCAATATCGTTATAACATAAAGCATTTTAGTTCATATAAAATAACATAGATGGCGGTACGATGTACATTGTCACAGCACTAATCCCTATACCGGTACCGCGCAACGCAATTTCCCCTTCCCTTTTGAACAGCAAATCAAGTTCATTCGCCGCTCACCTCGTTCGTCGTTGGTTGTTTGCCGGCCGGTTGCCCATCGACAAAAACTTAGCCCGCGAAACTTTTGCCGAGTGCTTCGACATTCTATACGAAAAAGGTGTAAAATAAAAGAGTGTGACTGTGTTTACTACGTACATGACCTGTAACTAGTTAACGGTGTTGGATAGTGATTGTGTTTGTGGCTGAGTTAAATTAAACAGGTGTTGCATTCCTAGCGACGCAGCCTCCGGACCTTAGTGTCCCAACAGGTGAACGTAATAACACCTCTTTCTTTTCACAAGTAAGTCTAACCTATTTAGTGTTTATGTTATTAGAACTCTTTTCTGTATTTTGTTTTTAATTAATTTGTACGAGGAGGAATTATTATGTATGATCGATAGTATTTTGTTTGTTTTATCCACTTATTTTTATAGGTAGGTACTGATTTCTGGTTCACGGTCTAAATAACAAAGCATTTACTTCTGGCGTCCTTTTTCCTTTTAAATATCGTGTTCAGAAACTATTGGAACCACCTACTTACTACATTCACAGTACGCAGCTACTACGGTAAGAATGTAGATTTTTTAATTATAGCTTACGGTAGGTTGGAATTCAATCTAATTTATTTCAATGTGGGTATGTAGGTACCTACCTACTACTCTAGTCTATTTAATTAAATAAGTTCATATCTATTTACAGTTTGTCTTACTTCGTACCTACCTTGATAAAAGTAGGTATTTTAACTTCTAACACTAACAGGTTCTTATTTATATGAATCTATAGGTACCTATTAACTAACTACAACCAAGAAGTGATGGTACCAGACAATCCTAGATTTCATTAATTGTCATTTCACCGGATTAGAGATACCTATCGTCAGTCTAGTAGATCACACTCGACACTTCACGTTAATAAGCCTCTTATTTTACGGCTGCAGTCTGGACCTCTATCTAATAGATCACTTTTAGGGTTCCATACCCAAAGGGTAAAAACCGGACCCTATTACTGAGACCGTTTTATAAAGTACGCAACCCTCCGTGCGCGAATCCGACTCGCACTTGGCCAGTTTTTTAAATTACGGAACCCTCCGTGCGCGATTCCGACTCGCAATTAGCCGCTTTTTTTTATTTGAGGCTAACCTCTATAATAGGTATAGCGTGGTGCCAGTAGTCCAAGTCCAATACATGCTTACCTACGAAATATTGAGACTGGCGAAGAGCTTTAAAGCTCAAAAAGAGCCGGTTTCTTAGGTTTAAGCGAACACTACTCATCTATACTAATATTATAAAGCTGAAGAGTTTGTTTTGTTTGTTTGTTTGTTTGTTTGTTTGTTTGTTTGTTTGTTTGTTTAAACGCGCTAATCTCAGAAACTACTGAACCGATTTGAATAATTCTTTTTGTAATAGATAGCCACATTCAACGGGAAGGTTATAGGCTATTTTTCATCCCGAAATTCCTACGGGAACGGGTACAACGCGGGTAAAACCGCGGGGCGCTGCTAGTTTTGAAATAAAACTTCGGTTACGGATACACTTCGCTTTTATTCACACAGTCAGACCATGGTCGCTGTAAAGGAGCAGAAACGTCAGATAAAAATCCTAACTGCGAAAGTAATTCTGTCTGTCTGTCGGCACGCCAAAACTACTGAACCGATTTGAATGAAATTTGGTACACAGTTAGTCCAAAACCTGAGAAAGAATATGCCTAGGCTACTTTTTCGCAAAATTCCCCCGGGAACGGGTAGGTACAACGCGGGTGAAACCTCGGGACGCGGTTAGTGTAAAATAAAAGCGAAGTGTATCCGTGAACGATAGTTTTAATTCAAAATGAGCTTTAATTACCTATGTTCTGTCGGGTTAGCCGCATTGCGGTTGGCCCGGCAACACACAACAGTCATAGTCTGCCTGCAAAGTTACCTACATACACCTACTTTTCTACGTACTTCCGTAAAAATCGATTCTTTGATAAATCGATCTCGAATCACCGACCCTACATATTAACTTCACTACGTAGGTAGGTAACTTACCTGTATTTTTTGTTTCATTAGGCCCATCGCAGACGACAGACTTTTTGTGCGATCGAGTCTGCGGCGCACAAAAATTCGGTCGAGAATTTTTGCGCGTCGTGTGCGTTACTGCATATAATTACATAGGTTCTATTTTCACAGACTAAAAAGTGCGTCACGGATAGTCTGTCGTCTGCGATGGGCCTTATACTGGGTTACAGCCTTCCAACGACAGCCGGCAACAGCAGTGCAGCTTACAGATACAATTAAAAACCTATTCACAAGATTTACCTATATAGATAGTGATCAACTCTGGTCTCGGGAGTTTTTAAACCGCCTAAATTCTTAGGACATATTAACGGTTTAATGATTGATACAACCAGGACCGACTGCATAACGTGCCCTTAATGGTATCGCTTAGATAAAAATTAAATGCCACTATCGGCCACCAACCCGAGTTGCGGTCAATCTGCAGTCTGCACGTTGCTTAACATTCGCCATGAGTTAAAATTTTATAATTAGTCGATAATTTAATTACAGTAGGAGTGTAGAAACTTGTCGACCATGGTCAAGCCTCGAATTTCTCGAGTATAACTAATGCCTATTGAAATGAAATGAAGCCGACCAAATTAACTTTAGATTTTGAACAAACACCATTGCCAAACCCGTAATTAAGTCTGATGATTAAATTATTATGATTAATGATGACTTGGTAATGAAGCTAACGTTATTGACTATGCTATTGAGAAGACATCAAGACACATTGTTCTCGTAATAAGGCCGACTTGGTATTCAATAAGCGCCCTTGCTCTAAATTAGATTAACAATTATTCACGGTTACATACATGCCTACAGTACGCGTCAGAAAGTTTGCCCGACTTTTTTTTTTTTTTTTTTTTTAATTTATTTATTTAAGGTCGCTCTAACAACTAGGTCATCAGCGACCGACAACCAATATGAACTAATATGAACTAAAGATTATGTATGATTAAATGAGATGATATAAGTTGATGAGTTTCAGAAAATGAACAATTACATCTGTATTGCTCAGACAATCCTTAAGATTGTCTGGCAATCCAGTATGAAGTCTTTCGGTGTTATAACATTGACAATCTATTAACAAATGTATGATATTTAAAAAACTATGACATCTAAAACATTTCTTCTGAACATTTTTTGTAATGAGGTGGAGATGAGTGACATTTGTATGACCAATTCTTAACCTATTTAAAACTACTTCATCTCTTCTATTATTTGGATGCAAACAACTCTTTTCAAACACTGATTTCCTAATTGTAAATAATGCACTATTATTATCATTTACCCAAAAATTGTTCCAAAGTTTTTTAACGTTAAGAATAACATGTTTCACAACGTCGCTAATATTAGAAGTAGAAAAATTACAACAATCAAGCTGCGTTGCTTCTTTAGCAACTTTATCAGCCCTTTCATTACCAATAATACCTTGGTGACCTGGGATCCAAACTAATTTAATTTGATATCCACCTTGTATAAGCTCAACTATGTTTTCTCGAATTAAATTAACAAGGGGATCTTTATTTCTAGTGTTCAATAAAGCAGTAAGTGATGACATTGAATCAGAGAAGATGAGACCGCTTTTATTACTGGTGTTTTCCTTAATTAACTCTAAACATCTTAGAATAGCAACGGCTTCACATGTGAAAACAGATGCATGATCATGAAGTCTATATTTATGACTATTACCTGATGATACAATCGCACAGCCCGATTTGCCATCACAAACAGAACCGTCAGTAAAATAACAGATGGAATTAGGGTGATTATTTATAAAATCATAAAAAAGATTTTTATAAATGTAATCAGGGGTAACATCTCGATGATTTTCTAGTCCAATTTCTAAATTAATATTGAGGTCTGTTAATTTCCATATAGGTTCGATGGATAATTTACGTGGAAAAATGGGAGGAAACTTAAAATCAATTTCTTGTAAATACTTTTTAACTCTTAGTCTAAAAGGGATTGCCAATGATGATCGTAAGCTGTATTCTAAATCAGAAGACAATGAAGTTGTTATAATAGAAGGATCCCTATAATTCGTTATAAATTTAGCAGCATAAGTTAAGCATAGTTGTCTTCTTCTAAACGATAGAGGCATTTCATTCGCTTCGACAAGGATGCTGTTTACTGGACTAGTCCTAAAGGCACCTAAACTTAATCTCAAACAAGTGTTATGAATGCTTTCTAACAGTTTTAAGATACTAGGAGAAGCCGAGTCATAAATAATAGAACCATAATCAATTTTTTGCCTTATTAAAGCTTTGTAAGTGTTTTTAATGCATTTACTATCAGATCCCCAACTATTTGACGATAATACTTTAATTATATTCATCCTATTTGAGCATACAGATTTTAATTGTTTAATGTGAGAAGTCCATTTCATTTTACTATCAAATATTAGACCTAATATTCTCAAATTGTTTACTTCCTTTATTTTGTGATTGTTTATGGTTAAGTTAATTGTATTTTTAATTTTCCTGCTAGCTAAAATCATAAACTCAGTTTTAGTTATCGAAAATTTGAAGCCAGTATGCATACACCATTCATTTAATTTATCTAAGATGTTTTGTAAAAGCTTCTCTGTAATTTTAATGTTATTACCACTACATAATATGGTTAAATCATCGGCGAACAAGTAACCTTTAACAGGACGTTCAATAACATCTAAAATACTATTGATGGCAATCAAAAAGAGGATAACACTTAAGACAGAACCCTGAGGAACACCATTTTCTGTACTTAAAAAGTTCGAAAAGATATTATTAATCATCACTCTTATTTTCCTGTTTGACAAAAAATTCCTGACAAAAGCGAGGAAATTCCCTTTAATATTGAGTTGTTCTAAAATTAATAAAACTCTATGGTTCCATACCATTTCATATGCTTTTTCCAGGTCCATAGCTAAAACTATGACTTTAATTTTATTTGCAAAAGCAGAAAGTATGTCGTTCTCCATATGAACAAGATGGTCTAAAGTTGATTTAAACTGCCTAAATCCAAATTGGAAATTCGAAAAAAAATTACTATGTTCCAAATACCACCTCAATCTTCTACTTACAATTTTTTCTAGTAGTTTACATAAGTTACATGTGAGAGAAATAGGTCTATAGTTAGAGGCTATGGTACAATTTTTGCCAGGTTTTGGAATAGGAATCACAGTGGCCTCCCTCCATAGGTCTGGGAAAACCTGATTCGTCCAGATGAAATTGTAAATGTCTACTAAACGTTCAAGAGCTAAGCGAGGAAGTTTTTTGATCATAGTATTAGAAATTCTATCGGGACCCGGACTAGAATCTCCTAACTGGTCTAAAAAGAAACTAAGTTCATGAAATGAAATCAAATCATTAATGGGGTTACTATTATCTTGAAGATTGAATGTTGTGTGGTTTTCTTCGGTTTCATTTTTAAATACTATAAAATTAGGATTATAATTATTTGAACTCGAGTTTTGAGCAAAAGCTGCCGCTAATAAATCTGCGTTAGTTTTAGGGTCACAGCTAAGTTCTCCTTGCCCAGTTTTTAATATTATAGCCTGTTTTTTCCTTTTATAGCCATTAATTGAGTTAATTCTCTGCCATATAACACCTAAAGGAGTGTAACTGTTGATTGAAGTAATATATGAATTCCAACTTTTCTTCCTACTTTCTTTAAATAATCTCCTAGTTCTAGCTCTATTTTTGCGATATTCTACTTTCAGTGATTGTTCTTTTAAAAGCTCTTCTTGAATACAAATGGGGTTACTCAGATTTTTCTTTCTCTGCTTTATATAAGACCTGTAAGCTTTTTTTGTTTCCTTTAATGATTTTGAACACTCATCATTCCACCAGGGAACTTGCCTCTTTTTTTGTCGACCGCTGGTCATAGGTATGTATTTTTGGGCTGAACTGAGAATTATTTGATTAAATTCGTCTACTAAGCTATTTATACACACAAAAGATGAAAGGTTAATTTTGTCTAACTGTTTGATTTTACTTTCGATGTCAAGACTAAAATTGGACCAATTCGCGCATTTATATTTCCAATGAAGAGGTAAGTTTTGTGCATTTTGATTTAAATCTATTTGTAACGAAATTGTAATTGGAAAATGATCACTATCATAAAGATCGTCTAGCGCATTCCATTCAAAGTAGGATACTAAACTTCGTGAAGCAAAAGTTAAATCAATACAGCTTGTGTTTCCGGTACTATTATTAAAATGAGTGGGTTGATGAGAGTTGAGAAGAACAATGTCATCATGTAAATCCATCCAATCAACTATCATTTTACCTCTCTGGTCACAACGAGTGGAACCCCATTGAAAATGGTGACTGTTAAAGTCTCCTAATAAAATAAAGGGAGTAGAAAGCTGATTAATTAAATTATTCAAATCATCAACGCTAACAGAACAATTATTGGGTAAATACACGTTACAAATAGTAATATCAAGTGGGAATTTAATTCTTATTGCTATGACTTCAAGTGAACTATTTACAATAATTGGTTCGGGCAAAGTAACAGGTTTTATATAAATAGCTACACCACCACTTGCAATACTGCCGTGTATGCGGTTTTTATAAAAACAATCGTAATTTTTTAACTTAGCACAATAATTATTTTTAAAATTTGTTTCCTGTATACAAAAACATAATGGATCAATATCATTTAAAATTAATTTTATATGTTCAAATCTCATATGAAATCCGTTAACATTCCATTGCAATAATTGCATTATGAATCAAATTAGAAAACTAAACAATAATAAGATACGTAATTAAAAGTGAGAAAGAAAAAAAAACTGAAAAATTACGGGGTATCCTGCAAATTCGACCAATTTTGAAGCTTACGTAAAAATCTCGAGCATCTATTCTTAAGGTTTTTGTTCATTTTCGGGTGAAGATACAAACACATACTGATTAATTCAGGAATGTTATCAGTGTAGTCCTTTAATAGTTCTTGAATATTTTGTTTATAACGAGATACATCTAAAAGGCTTTTAAACTGGTCCAGGGTCAAGGGAAATTGCGATAGTTGTTTGGTTTCATTCAATTCAAAGTTAATATCACTCCAAACCTGTTCTTCTGATCTATGGTCTAAAGTTTTCTTCTTCTTCTTTAAAGACTTGTTATTTGGAGCTTCATCTACAGAAATATTGCCGTCGGTAGTATCGTCCGTGCTATCACTAAATGGGCGTTCTTCTACGAGTGCTGTGGGAGTAATTGGAATAAGATCGGTCTGAGACGGTTCTGATGCAGTACTTGAGTGTATCCGTTTAACTCCTTTGTGATTGACCACTTTTATAGCAGGCGGAGCATTTATCGAAGTCTGAGGAATGTTGAATTCGATTGGATTAGAGTTTTGTATTACTACGGAATCTTGCGTAGAACTTTGAATACTTTGAGGACAGAATTTTGCTAAGTGGCCCATTCCATTACAAACAAAACATTTCATCGATTCGTTCGTGATGTAAATCCAATAATTAGTGTCATCGAAATTGATCTGCATGGACTCTGGTAGCTTCGACTCATCCTCCGGTGAAACATATAATTGACGACGGAAACTCATAATGTGCGAGAAACCGGGATCAGAGATTCCCACTTTCATATAAGTAATGGGCGACAAAATTTTGATATTCATCTCTTGAAATTTCTCAACAATAAATTCGTGTGGAATAATAGGGCAAACATTAGAGAGAACAATTCGTTTATTCCTGGTAATCAGTGGACGTATTTCTAATACATATTCCTTGACTTTGACCTTTTTAATGACATCCACTAAGTTGTCAGCTGACAGTTTTGAATCCATATAAACACATATTCTTGAATTGGAAATGCGCGAAATGAAACGGATAGATGACGGTTTAATAACATTGGAGAGGGACAGAATATAATCACGCAGCATGACTCCGTCAATAGAATCCAAAACAATGGCTTGCTCTTTTTTAGGGTAAATATACTTGGAAGTTACATTGGCATAACTTACGGTGGGTGTGTTCATATTTTCCATTTTCCAAGGGGCCCCTGATACCAGGAGCACCCTAGATGTTATTAATTGAAAGAAAAAACGCAATAATTAATTAAAAATCACTCGCGACAGTTGGACACATAGAAAAAACGCGTGAACCCAACGAGGCAAAGAGTAACTATGTTTGCCCGACTTTTAAAGAATGGGTGCCTATAGTTTAGGTCAATCCGAGCTTTAATGAAAGACGTGAAGACAATCGCACTGATAAGGAATGCGGGCTTCCCACAAATAACACATTGGGTAGCACTTATTTTGTGTATTATTATATTACCGACTAGCAGCGCCCCGTGGTTTTACCCGCGTTGTGCCCCTTCCCGTAAGAATTTCGATCATTTTTAGGGTTCCGTAGCCAAATGGCAAAAACGGAACCCTTATAGATTCGTCATGTCTGTCTGTCTGTCTGTCTGTCTGTCCGTCCGTCTGTCCGTCTGTCTGTCCGTATGTCACAGCCTTTTTTCTCCGAAACTATAAGAGCTATGTTGTTGAAACTTAGTGTGTAGATGTATTCTGTGAACCGCATTAATATTTTCACACTAAAATAGAAAAAAAATAAAATTTTAGGGGGGTCTCCCATACATAGAAATGAAAAAAATATTTTTTTTTTTCATCAAACCCATACGTGTGGGGTATCTATGGGTAGGTCTTCAAAAATGGTATTGAGGTTTCTACTATCATTTTTTTCTAAACTGAATAGTTTGCGCGAGAGACTCTTCCAAAGTGGTAAAATGTGTGTCCCCCCCCCTGTAACTTCTAAAATAAGAGAATGATAAAACTAAAAAAAATATATGATGTACATAACAATGTAATCTAACACCGAAAATTGGTTTGAACGAGGTCTAGTTAGTAGTTTTTTTTTTACGACATAAATCGTAAACCGCAAAAAAATACTGATTATTCATTCAATAACTCAAATGTAAATAAAAAAACATTTATTTCAAGAACTTCTTTATTATGTTACTCGCTGCTACGGAACCCTTCATGGGCGAGTCCGACTCGCACTTGGCCGCTTTTTATACACATAAACCTTCATCTTAAATCACTTAATCTATTTAAAAAAACCGCATCAAAATCCGTTGCGTAGTTTTAAAAATCTAAGCGTACATAGGGACAGACAGCTGAAAACGACTTTGTTTTATACTATGTAGTGATAGTTATTGAGCTGAAATTTTGCATGAACGTTTGGTCTTGATGACATATGATAATGGTAAAACAAAAGTGTCGGTAAATAAAAGCTTGTAAAGATATTGTTTGATTAAATTTTTGGTGTCAGATTTAACCACTACTTAACGTTATATCAAACTTGATTTTCGCCAACTATCGTCCAAATTGCGATGGGTAAGACCTTTTGCCTGTAACTTACTTACGAATCACCATTCGTATGAAGATTATTGTTAAGAATATTATCTACGGTTCATTTGTACGGTGTAAGTCGTATTTCTTACTTATTGAGTTAGGCATTATGGAGATTTGGCAATACTTAAGTACATGTAGGTATTTACTAGGAGGTAGGAGGCTTTCATTATGGACATACCTAAGCTTTATTATTTAAGTCTACGATCTTTTTTTAATTCATTAACTTGTCATATTAAATGGCTACAAGTAGGTATACCAACCTACATTTTTTTGATTACTTTCCAGTTTCTTTTACGCCATGTAAAAATAAAACGAAGATTGTTCACTATTTAAGGTAAACTAGCTGTCCCGCGCGGTGGTGTGAATCTAAACGTACCAGGGTGCCACCAAAACGTCAAAAAAATCATTCAAATTGGTCCAGCCGTTTAGGTGGAGTTCAGTTACAACGAAAAGTGGCATTGAATTTTATATATAGGTAAGATGATATAAATCTGCGACGCACAACTTGTTCAAATTCTTTGAATCAAACTTCGACCTGCCTGGAATGTAATGAATGCATAAGGCCATGAGAGGTAAAATCTTAAACCCATTGTACACTACACTGCAAGACACAACGGAGGCCTAATTTATCTTCCGAGACAGCTTTGTGAATTCAAGCCTTTACCGTATTGTGAGTAAAATACACAGTAACAGTGACTAGTAATGACAAATTAGATAATTAGTTAAATCACGAAGTTTCTTATGAAATTATGGTCATTTGGTTACGTGTCGGCCGTTGTGATAAATTGCCTAGATTATTGTGTTCAGTGTTGGAGAAGTTTAGTTGTTAGCTTACCTAGTTACTTTATAATTATTATTCAATTTATGTATCTAAGTTAGCTATTAGTTATGCACCAATCTAATTAAGTGGTACAGTTGTATTTATTGTCGTCGAATATTGCAATACCCTGCAATTAATTAATTCATTTCGAGTAGGTTTGTGGTCAACCCTGGTGTCGGGGTTTTTTTAGACCGCCTAAAGGCCTCCGACATGGTCTGACGATTAAAACAACCGGGATCAACTGCTAACGTGCCCTCCGAAGCACGGTAGTGCTCAGATAGAAATACCTGCAATACCTATATATTTACAATATAAAATGTATGCGTACTTTCGTGTACCTAATTGCAACCTCAACAATAAGCTGCATACCTATTACTTAGAATATGCAATCTCTCCAGTATTTGCTATGATTCGTTGTAACATTACGGTTTAAGTTAAGAATTTAGTAACTTCTATATACTGTTATTACCCTACTTATTCTCGTAAAACGTCTAGACATCGACACAAGATTCCAATAAGATTAACCCCAATCCGCGAAATCAATTTCATCACTCAAACTTATTTGAGCCAAACAGCTGAATAATGGTTGACGTTGAATACCTAACTAGACACGACTCCTGGTTTCAATTGTATCCTATAAATCCTTTGGCCACAGAACAGGCCATGTCATGTAAGGGAGCGGCTTACCTTTACTGCCTGAGCTTTACGTTTCGTGTGTACGCAACTTTAACTAACGACCTAATGGGTTAGGTTAGCGATAATTTGTTTTATTATCTTTGGGCAAGTAGATTTATATAACGATACAGACTTAAAACAGATAAAATCATAAGTATTTGGTCGCTTACTAAAGCGTATTTCGTATCTAGATTAAGTAATTGCCTGAGTACTTATTTTAAAGTTATAAGCTAGCTATATTTTAAAGTTTTAACCTTTGTGTTATTAACTAATATTAACTAACTAAAGAATTTACCTAACGTTGAATTTTTTAAATATCCTGTCTACGTTATCTCAAGTTAGTATTATAGCGTATCGGAATTGGAAATAAGCTCAACGATTTATATTACCAATTTTAGTTACTAAGTAAAATCCGCATAACACATTTTGCATAATGATTAACCCACTAAACTGTCAAACCCTTTGACATTTTCCCATACCAACGCGCAAATCTGTAAGCTATTGTACACTTCAAAGTTGGCGTTAAAATGTGTCAATATAGTCACAGCACAGCGTTAGCTGGCTCGTGACTGTAGCCGCGATAATAACTTGTAATAGTTATATTCTACGGTGATGTAAGTGCAGATTTAACGCTTACAGACAATAGTTTTGATCTAGCTATAATCTATAAATTATTTTCGACTTATACGGTCATAATCGTAGCACTCATGACATCAACGTAGGTGGCAATAACAGCCCTCAATACTACGACCACTAACTGCATTGGAAACTAGGAAGTTATATTGACGACTTTGACAATAGGATATGATTAAAACTCCTTGTTAAATGCTTGTATTCTCATGATCTATTTTGGTACCGTTACTTTGCAAAGCAGGAGGATTTGGTTAATATTATGTGTTTCATTGCTTTGTGTTTTTAGCTTTTCAAAGGCAGGCTTTTAAAACTTAGCTGAATAGGGTTCGATATTAGTTCAGGTGTTATTTACAATACTTTAAAGATATAAAATACTAGCCGCGCCCCGCGGTTTCACCCGCGTTGTTGCGTTCCCGCGGGAATTTCGCGATAAAAAGTTGCCTATGTCCTTTCTCAGGCTCTGAATTAACTGTGCACCAAATTTTATTCAAATCAGTTCAGTAGTTTTGGCGTGAAAGCGTGACAGGCAGAGTTACTTTCGCATTTATAATATTAGTTAGGATAAGAGAAACGGAATCTTCCTTACTGTGACACACAAAGAGGCTTTTGACTTTGTTATTGTACTTTGTTCAGATGATAATAATTAACAGTTTGTATCTCTTGCGTTTCATTCAGTTAACTGTTGGTACTGCCTGTAGTTAAGCATTGTCTGTCTAGATAGATGGGACAAAAAACCAAAAGCAATTTGTCTGCATGTCATAACTGTTCTTAATAAAAACATCAATAACTGAAATTTATTGCCCAAGTGATTTAGCGATTACAGAGCTGTAGAATGATGTTATATCTAGATATCTTTTTTGACAATGAAAATTACTGTTAGGTAAGTGGGTGGGTAGTTATTTAGTTTTTGTCATTACTCTGTAAGGAATAATGTGTACCTGTTTCATCAAAAGTACATGTTGCAAATGTTCATTGTTCATGATAAAATTGATTCGGGAAAAGGACGAAACAATTCCGTTGTAAAAGTTACTATAAAATATACTATAGAAAAGATAGAGTACAATAAGAGATAGATCGAACAGAACTGTCAAAGAAAATAATCCTTTAAACTATATCAAACACTTGGAATGCCCAGAGATAGTTGTCGACCTCAACACGTAGCGAGGACACAAACCGATTTGGCTCACCGGTATCACACTGAATATTATTTAATTGTTATCTGATTTAAGTGTTAATAATAAAAGTATTATATTCAAAACAGGTTGTGGATTGTGCTGCTCATACCTTCACCATCGCTTTTACGATTATTACCTTTCAAACTTGAGGGCATTAAAATTGTCTCGACTTTTATAATAACGAGATATTCAATGCAAAATGTTGTCTCCAAGTTTTAGCATGCCAAGGAGATAAAATCGAACTGTTAAATTCACGTTTAACTTTTAGCACCTTTATGAAAATAATTCCCAGACATATTATTTCTGAATGTAGAATATTTGCCATATTTGTGAAGATAACAACTAAAATTTAACACGCTGTAACAGTAACTTCTACTTAACTTGTCAACTTGTCTCTGGGTCTTGCAATATTCTTGTCACGAATTTTAGTCAATAAAAGTTTGTAGATAATCGTTTTATAGTCTGCAATTACGTATTAAATATTATTATATATACCTACTAGGGTATATTTAAGTAAGTTTGATGTCTGGTATCTCCAAACAAATCGTGACTGACGCAGCCTCGCATGTCAAAACGACGTATGTGCTGTTACTTTGAATTGAAACGTTATTGACGTCTTGACAAATGAATTAATTAATATTAATAACTAAGAATCATAAGCGAACATTCTTCTGTCCCCTTTAACTGTTGCAGTTGTTTGTTGTTTGTCATATCGGACACTAATATACTCGTATGGTATTATAACAGATGTAAATAATTATCTAGTCGAAAGAAGTGGGCAACCTGTAAGCCTGAAAACTTTCCCATTTACTGAAAAAGTCACTAATTAGCTGTTATGGTTCTTTATGAAGGTTCCAAGCTTAGTTTAAAACTTTGCTCTTATAGAGCGGATACTCTACCTTCCTCAACTTTAATTTAAGTAATGATATGCAAAAACATTTCACACGGTACCCTATGTAAAGTCTAGTGAATCGTTTTTCAATCTCATTGAATGACATACCATTTTTGCAACATAAAAGGTGTGCGTCAAAGCATTTAACATAAATAAAAAAAACATTATCAATCAGTCTTGTCAATTCCATTGCGTTGTATCATTTTTTTCTACCAATGAATCATCTGGTTTGCAGGTAATATTTTTGCTTCGGATTATGGCTCCCGCTGACTTGACTGTTGACGTAGCACGACTATCATTTGTAGTCATTTTGTTATTTTTGTAATTCTTTAGTGCAGAAAAACTCGCTATTTCAATGGGTCTTGCGTACAAACCGAATCAACTGGGACTTACTAATCGACGAATTTAATCGTTTTTACTTGATTACGTTTAGTCTTTTTCGATTTTGTGCTTGAATAGAATAATTATAATATATTAGGTTTTATACCACAAGTAAAAAAGGTTTTTGAATAGATTTCATTTAGTTCCCGTTCAATAAGATACATAAAATAACTAGCAGCGCCCCGCGGTTTTACCCGCATTGTGCCCGTTCCCGTGGGAATTTCGGGATGAAAAATAGCCTATAACCTTCCCGTTGAATGTGGCTATCCATTACAAAAAGAATTATTCAAATCGGTTCAGTAGTTTCTGAGATTAGCGCGTTTAAACAAACAAACAAACAAACAAACAAACAAACAAACAAAACAAACTCTTCAGCTTTATAATATTAGTATAGATTCGTTGATTAAACGAGCCAATGTAAGAATTGAGGCCCTATTTATACGACTAAATCCTAAGTACGTCATATTTCAAAGTTTTTGTTCCCTTTAGTTTGACTGTCATTTGAAATCGTGATAAAGCTTCGTGTCTCAATTATGTCTCCTTTCTCATTTCATCTTGTGTGTTCGTAGTATGTTTTATCCTTTTCTGGTTGGTATCCTGGACGTGCACGTATCTTGATTGGAACGTCAACCTGTTTACGTTACGTGTCCCTTGGAGATGTTTATGAGTGTTATTCTAACTTGTTCCTTTTGTTGAGGATTACGTGGAAAAATATTTGTTTTAACTTTACTTCATTAGTTTAACGGCAGCTACTTTTAGTTGTTTAAATTAACTTTCCTCTTTGAGTGTTTGAGAGTCGTTATTTTTTGTGATATTTTAAGAATGGTAGTGTTGACATTTTGATGGCCTTGTTTACCTTTTTACAGGACTATGTACTATGTCATAGCATCTGCAAGTCTATTTCCGTTTACCTCTACAGGGTGTAATCGTTAAGTGTGCACAGGCGATTATTCCGTAACTATTGCAGATATCAAAAAACTTTAAACTGATATCGAAAGTACTTTACCTAATGAGTAAAATGACATTAATAACTTTTTAAAAATAAAACGAGAAATATCCAAAAAAAATACATTAATCACTCCCATACATTTTATTTCTTAGTAAGTACAAAATTTTGTATTCAAAGCATATGTTCGAAGTGACGTCCTCCTTGTGCAATACAATGACGAGCTCTAATGGCTTAATAGCCTATAATAGTGCAACCCCTTGGCCTGCCAGATCCCCGGATCTCACGCCTTGTGATTTCTTCCTATGGGGATTTGTCAAAGACCACGTGTACGCTGAGAGAGTACACAGCCTAGAAGAGTTACAGAATCGTGTACGTCGTGCAATTGCTTTAATTACTCCGCAAATGTTAAGGAAAGTTCATTTAGAAACTGTAAATAGAGCTCGTCATTGTATTGCACAAGGAGGACGTCACTTCGAACATATGCTTTGAATACAAAATTTTGTACTTACTAAGAAATAAAATGTATGGGAGTGATTAATGTATTTTTTTTGGATATTTCTCGTTTTATTTTTAAAAAGTTATTAATGTCATTTTACTCATTAGGTTAAGTACTTTCGATATCAGTTTAAAGTTTTTTGATATCTGCAATAGTTACGGAATAATCGCCTGTGCACACTTAACGATTACACCCTGTATAAATAATACTTATTCTACTGTAAGTGTATTGTTCTGTTTTGTCAAGAATGTGAAGGATCATAAAGTGGTTTTCCTCATTCAATAGACCAAGCGTATAATTAGCATCCACATACGAACCCAAATCTTGTAAATCATCTAAGATATGTTTTGAAACATCTTGTGTGGTAACTGTGGGAATACTTAGGGTCATTTTGTGTACAATTAATACATTACGTTCCCACCCTTACTGTGGTCTTATTGTTCATGTATGTTGTAGTGTAATTACGTAATTAGATACGTGGATCTATGCATCTGACCAATTACAATATGTTGCTGCTGTATCTCTATGAGAAAGGTATTCAGAACCTTTGAAGTGACTTAGATGCACACATACATAGTCCTTTTAATAGTTACTACATACAATGTAACTAGTTTGTACAATCACTTTGAATTTATTTTTCAAGACTTGTTAAAGTTATTATCCTTACCCTGCCCTAAAGTGTCATTCTAAAGGCTTTTAGTAAGAGTAAATAAACAAAAAGAAACTTTTCAATTAACATTGACGACTAATGAAGTTCACAGACCATTGGACAGGAACATCGAGACATCTCTACTTTGTTGCATTGACTTGAGAAATGTTACATTGTCGGTTTTGGATTACACTGCTGCTACACTTGAGTGGATCTTAGAAAACTTGTTTCTGATCTAGCTCATTTCATACTTAGAACTTGATTTTGAGAATAATTAAGTTCGTGTTATGTAATGTTTTATCTTTCCATTTTATTTGATTTGCAATCAGATATGGAACTAACCAATTCGACGCATAATAGTTGTAATGGAATAAAGGGTTAAAAGATAATTATTGTTTAATGATTTTAAGACGCAATTTTCAAGATGACTAACCATTCCGACTTCAAAGTTCATCCGTACAAAATTGTAGGTGTGGAAGCCGACAATAACTTTTTTATATCAACGGCCTCCGCTCAGATTTCCTATCCTTTCCCAACCGCAGGAGATCTATTCTGTGGCTTTCTGAATGCGTCCACGCACCGTGTCGTATCCCCCTCTTCCCCTTGTTCCCCGCTGTGACGGAACCACGGCCAGTTGTCTTTTGTTTGTTAAATGCACCACTAAACCAACACAGTCCAAGCAGTCATGTTTCAACCATGTCATGCACTTCAGAACACATCAAATTTCGTCGAACTCGTAGTTCATATCTCAAATTCTCAATCTCTGTTAGCGTTAAGATAGAAAAATAATTCTGGCATGAATTTATGGATGAAAGCATTTCAAGTTTCAACATTGGATTGGGAACAGCAGTTACTATGTTCGTTATGTTATGCTTATGAGGTAATGAGAATTCCTTTTTGAATGTGCTCTTATTCTTGAGTGCATTCTTCGGTTATGGTATCGAATTATCATAGAGAATAAAAATAATATGAAAGAAATAAGTACTCTACAACAACTGATTTAGTCAAGCGGCCGTGAAAACAATTTGCTTGGACCAAAAGCTGCTCCTAAAAAGCACAATTTAACAGTTCTTTTGTCTGCAGTTGAACCGGTAAAACAAGCATTGAAGCGAATAATCTAGATATCAAATAAAACAACTTTAACTAGCCAATTATTTAAAGCTATAAAATTCTCAATTTGAGTTGATATTGCGATAATGGCAACTTAAATAGTAATAAAAACTGTTCCACTTCTGTGTGACCAGCGCTAAACTGGTAACAATTAAGCTGTGTTACATTTCGACTAGGTATTCATAAATTATTCATGAAGTAAGGAGACTAATCTATATTTACGTATAATATTAAATCAGTCCTAAACTTGTTCTATTAATTTTATTACCCAATTTTGTAGATAATATTTAAAAAATATTCAAAATTCTACCATTATTTATTACAGTGTTGTTTAAAAAAGGAGTTTTGTTCATTTCTGTGTACCACAATTTTGAATTTATTATGAGATCTGAATTTATGAAGGTAACTATTGCGTTCGACGTTTAAATACACCTGCAGCGTATTTTCTTGAAGACGACAACATTATACATGCCAAAGGTGCTTTCACAATACCACACCTTATGTTTCTGTCATAATAAAGATTTCTATAGTGCGCATATTTAATGTTGGGAGAAGCTCCGATCCCTATCATTATAGCTGGAGCGTTCATGGCTCCCGGCCGCGTTCTTCATCTAACACAATTTTTTGGTCGTGTAAAAACTTGAAACGACGTCAGGAGGCGTGGGATTACCGAATTTAGTTCTATAGTGCTTATTATCTCCCATATGTATTTTTTTGATTACGCTGCATTCACCTGACTCACCTTTTTGTGAACCCTAATCTAACATTATTGAGAAATATGAATTCTTCCTTTTAGCATGACTACTAATGACATTATGATTTCCCTGCAACATCATTGGTCATTCGATCCGTATCCGTCTCGAATCCATCTACAGATGATTGTTGGTTACACACTCTTAATAGGACATGTATATAGGAGTTCTAACCGGTTTTGGAACAACAGAAGTTTTTGTCTCATTTTTATCTTGTCCCATTCGTTTGCCATCGCTGGCGGGTATGGCCATTAGTGGTTGCAGAGTATTTGATGTATACGATATGATCGTTAGCACTGGGTGCGGCTTTTACGGTCTAAGTTAGATCTTGGTTGTCCTTGGAATTTCGGGGAATATGGGCGGTTACTCGCGTTATTAAATTATGGTGCCGTAACTAACGTTTATCATTTAATCTAAAAGTTAACTACAAAACATATCGCAGGAAGGGATAATAAATGTTCCTAATAAGGCTTAGATTGGGTAATTGTTTTCTACAATGTTTCGTAATCCCATTTTTTCAGGTTAAACAAAAGTACTGAAATCTTTGTGAAATTCAAATCACAGTTGTGACAAAAGCTGCGTAAAATCCTTGTTGACAAATAGGATTCCCCTCACATCAAAGGCTTCTTATGGTTTACATTCACATGTTCCATATTTCCGACTCCCACGTTAGCGCTATTAGGTAGGCGCCACACACACATCCATCAATCTCCGCCGCCAGAACAATGACGATCCGTTTTACGCTGAGTGCGTTGCGAATCCTAAACAAATTATAGACACGTGTAAAAGGCTTTTATTATCGATTCGGAATATGAATATAACTTTCAGTTTTATTGTTGAATGCACAATGTGTTTCGTTTTTTAAATAAATGGTCTGTGAAAGCCTTTGGATGATGCATTACTGTTAGTAAGCTTACGCAAATGAAAGCTATTGTGTAGTGTTACTTGCTCGGGTACAATACTAGTATCTGCTGCTAGATGTTAAATAACTTTATTATAATGGTAGGTTTCAGACGGTTATTAATGACTCTTTGATTTGTAAAGATATTCAAGATGTAATTTAGATATTTTTTTGATAGTTCTCGGGAGATGACATCACTCGTTACTTATTGTTCGTTGGGCTTATTTGAATAAAGTACGCAAAGGAGGCTAATCCCAAGATGATATCGTATTGAAATAAGTTTCTTATTAAGCTGAATCGGTACATGTATTTAAATAAAGCGTCTTTGTTTAATGCTCCCACGGATTGTGAGTATAACGGACCGCAAAGCTAAACAGTGGTTAGGAGACATTGCAAACGTGCGAAAATGGTTCGAACACAGCTTTTATTTGTATGGCTTCCCATACATAATGTTGATAAATAAATTACAAATGTTTGAATTGTTTCTCGTTGTTTCAGTGATAAAAGATAAATATTATTAATTTTATGTATGTTTTTACATAATAGTATTAAAAATATAGTCAAAGGTCGCAGGATATTTTTATTCTATTTGTTATTTTTGGTTGGATAAAAAGTGACCTCTGATCGACCCTTGGCATTTAATTTAAATGTGCACACGGCACAGGTAATATTTACTTATATATCATTCAACTCGTCATTAAGTGTTTAATAATCACTACATAGTATAAAACAAAGTCGCTTTCCGCTATCCATCTGTCCCTATCACAGAGCATAGAAGCACCGCCCGGGCCGGCGTAGGAGCGCCGCGTGCTTCTATGCTCTGTGGTCCCTATGTATGCTTAGATCTTTAAAACTACGCAACGGATTTAGATGCAGTTTTTTAATAGATAGAGTGATTCAAGAGAAAAGTTTTTAAGTATAAAATGTTCCGAAATTCCCAATTAAACGGGCACAACGCGGGTAAAATCGCGGGGCGCTGCTAGTTATAAATATAATCTTAACTATTCCGTGCCGTCACTAGAATACTTATTCATAAATACTTATTCATGAACACAAAAATGCTTTTCAAGATACATCAAAGAATAACTTAAAAGGCAGAGAAAGTGATCGCTAAGTGATTCTCTAAAAACAATGAGGATTCTCAGAGATTGCAATTAATTTTGTGAAATATGAAAGTGTTAAATTGTTTTGCGCCTTTTAATTTATACATATGATGCCAAACCTTCCTTCACTTCACTTTCATTTGAAAATATCCATTTCAGTAAGTCATAAACTTAGTAATATTGAAAGTTTTGCTAAAGATGCACAGACAAGATACTCATAAATGGTCTCAACGGCACATTTACGAATCAAAGCAAGACATAGGAGTACTTTTGAGTTTCCGCAAAACCATTATCATAATATGTCCCCATAAATCGGTAAACGTCACATTTTTCTAAAATCGTCCCACAATCTCGGGAAGCGCATAGCAATTTAAATATAAAAATATCAATTTCTCTTTCGCTTCAAAGATTGCCCATGATGCCACGTCTCTTGGAGATATTATTAAATGTCATTTACCTACATTGAAGGTCGGTAATGATACGACTGTTGTTCCAAATTATAGGTTTTACTGATCTTGCGTAAGTTTGAATTGTCATTCGGATAAACTGTATCTCATTTGTGGGAAGAAAGTTAATCTAGGTTCAAATTATTCTTCGTGAATTTGAGAAATGTAGGTGAGAGGTAAGTCGTAGCTCTCCGTAAATTTCGTATAATTTTGAATGAAGTCATTAAATAATCATAAAAATAATAACGTTTTATGCAAAGTTTTCATATTAAATTGTAATTTTATGGATGTTTGACATTATTCTCGGAACGTTAAGAGTTATTGTCCTGATTAAATGTATGTATGCAACAACAATAAATCGTTGTAAAACGCACTTTCTTTCAGTAACATTTAAAAGTCAGTATAACCAGTCAGTCTGCCTTACAATTTATAGTGCCACTGAGTACCCTATTCTGTGCCAAGTTTCTGTTGTTGACAACAATCTGATTCCCTCACCAGGTAACTGGCAACTTTATCTCTTCCGCCTCACAATGTTGCCCTTGCTAACGTGCAAAATGCAGCTTAATAGCTGGTTTTATCATGGACAAAGGAGCCGACGCTCGCCGTGTTAAGGTGCCTTACAAAACTCGATAACACTGGAATCAGTATGAATTGTATGGTTGTAAACGCTGTCAATATTGTGTCCATATTTGATTTCGATGCCAATGTTAGCTTTCCGTAAAAGGGACCTGGTAATATTTAGTTGATGTTAGTTTTTGTGGTGTTATACTTTTTAAGGGCTTTGTTGTAGTGCTTTGGCTTGTTAACTGGATATTATGTCCATATTTTCATTATTGGCAATGCAGACACTAGATGTTTGTCAATTTTGGTTATCTGTTTTTCGAACACTCTTTGTTAAAATTCCGTAGCATTACATAACATTACTAACAGTACCTACTAGTTGTGGACATTTTAGACAGTGCATACATTATGTGTATAAATAATCATAGTAACCCTTTTGTTTTCAGGTAAGTTTCTCATCATTACCGCTAACAAAAGCGCATCAGCGTCCAGACCGTTCCACGCCGTAAGTACATCCTCACCATTTACATGAGCATTCAGAAAACCAGTTGAAACGGTTCATTTACTAGGTCTTTACGTGCATATCTTCAATTGCTTTAACGATAGACGATTCACCTACTTTATGGAAAACGATTCTTTTGCTCCCACATAACCGTTATTTCTGTACTCCGTTGTCAGGTTGATTCTTCAAGGTACGATTTTGCAATGGCTTGATTAGTTTCAATGTAAGTTTTGCTATGAAGCATACGAGTATTGTATTTTTGTTAATATTTGTTAGCATTTTACATTATACAAATGTTTACTGTATTAATAATCTTGTCAATCAAACTTCTATAATACCTACTAATCAGAATTACATGCCGTTCAGAATTTTCGTATTTTGTACTCGTACTCTGATTAAGTACTGAAGTTCTCTACATTTTTATGGACTAACAATAGTAGTTTTTGTAAACAATTATTAGCATTACACCATACTTACATATATACGTTTTCCTGAAATATGTAATACACAATTGTCCAAACAAGAATTGCTTGCACAACTGTGTTACCAATCCTTCACGACTTTCCTGGACGTAAAGGCTTATTATAACTTTTACTTTGCATTCAGTCCTTTGGTTCACACTTCAAACTAAGATTTATTCCCTGTCACATGTAATGCGAAGTTGTATTTCATGCTCATAAAGATCTATTATAACTGTCATACTGTACCATCTCTGACCATTCGAAAGGACAAGAAATATCATGGTATATTTATTTGTTTCCTTATGCACAGTGTAATCAAAATAATTATCTCTCGGTTTTACTATCCTATTTAAACAGACATTAAGTTCATCCGAACGTTTTATGGCGATTTGTAATCATAAAGATTATAACTGATGATTTAACAATATAAGTAATCCAATACAAGTACCTAGTACTTGAATTTGATTACGATTTACGATATGTACGTAATGCATTTTCATGTAAACTAAATCTATACTAATATCATTGAGTTATATGTACTAGTACGTTAGTACTCAACAGTAACTCAATGACTAATAAAATAAAAATACACAAAATACGATTTGTATTTTGTGATGGATAGCCACCTTCTTCGGGAAGGTTATAGACTATTTTTCACCCCGAAATTCCAACAGGAAAGGCCACAAGGCGTGTTAAACCGCCGTTGCTAATACATAAATACAAGCTTAAGGAAAATAGGTGAATAATATAAAATGAATGTTACGAATAAAATTATGTATTCAATGACTTTGACATTGAATTTTCAATTTGCTTGTGCAGTGATATAATGTTGTCTGTGCAGCAGTCCACGCACGTGCTTACTTGGTATGCGCCATCCGTCACCGACTCTATGATGCTATCAAGCGCAGACGATTCAAATTTTGCTACATTTTTTATTCATCAGTAGCGCTTTTTAAGTAAATTTATCGAGGCATTTTAAAATGTATCGTTTGTTGTCTGGGTACAATTTTTATCAGGTTTTTATATGTTTTATGCGAGATTAAGTTTGTTAAATAGATCTGTGCTGATACGTTTATTCCTAAAAAATTCGCCTACGAAGCGGAAGTTAAATCAACGTTTTATAACTAAAATCTAGTTAACTTACTTAAGCTATGATTGACATATGCCTATGTAACATGAAGCCGGATTATCGCTTGTCGAGCCACAACAAATGCGACTCAGCGTTTTTTGTAAACAAAGTAAGACTGACAACGAAGGCGTTAAAATTCTGTCACCTGCATCATACTACATATAATAACAACTTCTGAAATAACAACTGGCTTTGCCTGAAGCAGTCGTAGGCATTAACTATTCACAAATATTAAAACGCATGGAATGAAGTTGTTAAAGTATGTTTCGTCACGCCACCTGCAGTTGAGGTCACCGCCCGTGAACTCTGCATTTCCTCTTCGGTTTACTGGCGTACTAACATACCTGTAGCTTATTTGGGGCATAAACTTAATTGCTTATTGTTTAAAATGAGAATATTATAATTTTCCACTTTTTAAGTCTACTGTAATGAAATGTTGCTTGAAAAGAAATGACTGCACACGTAGTTAGTTGAACTCTAAATGGCAGGAGACGTGAGAAATAGTTACATCTAATGCAAATTTAATTGCATGTACTGAACATTATTAATGTTACCGATCACGATTCCCAATAAAGTTTTGCATACGATAATAGATAATCACGAAATTATAACGTTGCTGCATCTAATAAGTATGCTCCGAGAATTTCACAATCATAACTCATAATAATGACTTCAATCGGTCAAATTATCACCTAATTATCTGGTACATCGTTATCGTGTGCGAAATAGCCTACAAATCATTCCGTTGGAAACGTGTGCGCGACCTTTGGCTCTGAATTCAAGATGGCTGTTCAGCTGTCAAACAAAAAGCTCTTACTTTCCTTATCTACTAACGAATCATATTTACTGTTCCGTATCCACATTGGGAGATTCATTGCGAGCTATTGTGCAAGCTATTTTTAAAGAATTAGCACTTTTTGTTGCGAGTATGTTTAATATGTTTATCTCCGCTTGGGATATTCTTTGATTTGTTATGTAAGCTATGTTACTTCCTTTTGCTCTTAGATAATTCAATTTTCAAAATTTAGTTCCACGTGCTTCCCACCACTGTCGTGTTATTGATTTAAAGTCGTGTTTAGGGTGTTTAGCTCAAACTGCCGTGACTAATTTGTGTGGATCGTGTCATAGTGGTTTCACTAGGATCGTTACAATAGATGTTATATCAATTATGTGGTTATTCTTATTCAAAGTGAACGTGACTTTATTTGGAAAAGTGTGATTCATCATACCTTCGAGTCGGTTTCGCATTTTGTTGAATGTTAAAGCGTGCTTTTCAAATGTCTTTGCATTTCAACAAATAACAATTTAGATACGGTACGATAGAATTGCGTGGAATTTCACTCCTTTTGACATTTCTGTCTAGATCTTGCTATTAATGTAGCTATTAGAATAGGAATGACTATTGCCATAAGTCTTTAGGCATTAATATTATTCTTAGTGCAATCACTAAGAATAATATTAAGTCAATACTTGAAAAAGAATCCATTTTTTTCAGGAACTCCTTATAAAAGTATTTCCTTCTTATTCGATTTACCTTATTCAATGCCATAGCTCGAGAAGGCTTTTATGTTACCGTCTTATGACAAACATAGATAATATAAATTCGTGTTTAAGGACTATCAAGATATTTGAATTCTTAGTACCGTGTTCTAAGTACTTGGTACCTTTAATGTTACCTCGCGTGCTGTTTGGATCCACGAAGTAGGACAGGCTTTCTATTTTGCGCAAATCTATTCTCCGTAACACTTTAAACTATATGGGACACCACTGCTTAATGTTATTGGATATACGATAAAAATCTTAATCGTCCCTATTGAATGTGGTCCAGAATTTGCCTTGGGGGACCCCTTGATTTATTCTACGAACATTGATAAAGCAGCCATTTAGATCGCACTGCTGGGTGAAGGGATCTCTCTCAGTGATGGTGACTTTTTTGTTGGTACTATTAGCACAAGTACATTATTAGGTAATTCTTTGACTAAGGTGTGGAAAATGTTCACGTAACAAAATGTAAAAAACTCAATTGCTTTTACTTTATGAGCTTTCGATTAAAATGATTTCGATGATACCCTAGTCACCTTTAGTTGAGTACCTTTTTACAATATTTATTTAACCGTCCAGTGGCTATCGCGTGCGCTTGTCTAGTTTATCTCATTCGTCAGTTATTTTAAGTTTGAGGTCGACATCTGCTTGTTGGTCGGCCCTACTTACAGAAGAGTGGTTTGGCCGGTAATTTTGTTTCTCATTTCGCTTGGCCCTATTAGACCTGGTATGCTAAGTGTGCGTGAGGTTTCTATTTTAATTTTCAATACTAAAATGTAGAGCTTTTAAGTTGTGTAATGTAAATTTTACGTTACAATAAAAGTCGTGATTCATAATGTGAGGAAAGAAATTAAAATGATTTCGTTCCAATGTTTATTTATTGACCTTATTATAATCTGACATGGAACAAACGCAACTAAAAGCGGTTTAACATCAACTGTTGTTGATAAAATAAATAACGCCGTTAACGGTATCGCTGTTATGAAACAATCCATTGAATTCTCATGTTTTGTTGTTGAAGATAATAAATAAACTTCGAAAGTCTGAGCTTACGCGGGGTTAAAGGTACAATTTATGAAGTAGTTTTGACTGCATAAACTGAAAGTAATGTTTTTATTGAATTAAGATTTCTCTTTTTAAATCACTGCTTTATATAGAACTAGCAGTGCCCCGCGGTTTCACCCGCGTTGTACCCGTTCCCGCAGGAATTTCGCGATAAAAAGTAGCCTATGTCCTTTCTCAGGCTCTGGACTAACTGCGTACCAAATTTCATTCAAATCGGTTCAGTAGTTTTAGCGTGAAAGCGTAACAGACAGACAGACAGACAGACAGAGTTACTTTTGCATTTATAATATTAGTTAGGATTTTGCCACCAAACCAGCCCACAGACAGAAAGAAATCGTGGTTTGGTTGTTATGCCTAATCAAGTAATTATACTCACTGCACAGATTACATCTTCAGCAAGATGAGAGGTATTAGCGCAGCTCTGGGACAGGTAAATACACTTCACTACGTATTACATACCAACATTACAAATATCTACTTCAGTATGAAACTTAGTATGTTTTATCTTGCCCACAATTAAATGCTTACGTCACCCATGATTAACAGAAGTTGCTTGCAAATTATAGGGTAAAAGTTTGTGATTTTGTGATCTTTACCAGTGACTGCGTGCTCGAGGCGTTCTTGAAGTTACAACAGTCTTTAAATGTAATAGGGCTTGGTCCAGACTAATGTCGTTTAAAGTAATTACATATCAGGTAATATTGTGCAATGCAACTACTTTGTGCGAAGAAGTTACTTTGTATGTGTGGCTGCTTGGAGGCTGTTATTATGGTATGGTATTATATTAAGGATGTTATTTTAAATAATCCATACCTTATCTGGGTTTTATTTGAAACTAGCAGCGCCCCGCGGTTTTACCCGCGTTGTGCCCGTTCCCGTGGGAATTTCGGGATTTTTTTTACATAAAAACCTTCCTATTGAATCACTCTACCTATTACAAAAAAACGCATCAAAATCCGTCGCGTAATTTTAAAGATTTAAGCATACAGACAAACACACAAACAGACGCGACTTTGTTTTATACTATGTAGTGAAGATAATTCTGATGTTATAGCATTGTTAGTTTAGAATGTAAACGAAATTGCGATTGCAAAAGTTACGGCTGGATTGTAAAATTTTATGCATCTTTGCATGTTATATTATTTATTTATCGACATATGTCCCTAGTTAAACGGTTGATGGATAAATCCTTAATTAAAGATTTTGTCGCAGTTACTTCTATTTATCTTAAAGCCGATATTTACTTATATAATCTAAATTCATGGTTTACCAATAAATATGACACGATTACGTCCAATCCCTTTGATTATTTGTACTCCAGTGCCGGCCAAGAGACATAGCTGCAAGCGACAAGCTTCTAAGAAGATCTAAAGATTAGACCGCTTTAATGCAAGGGTACTTTGCCGCCGCTGTATTACCACAGCGTAAGTAGATTAATGCGGTACTATAGTTAGTGGGTTCCCTTTATGATGAAGATATTTCTAGAAGCAAATAAACTGATTTACCCGAATTGTACTAGTTAATGGAAGTGGTTCTACAGAGGTATAAAATGAAGATATTTTTATAAGCAACTAGCAGTGCTCGACGAAATAATACATTGTACTCATTCCAGAGAGAATGTTGGGATATAAATTAGCCCAAAACGTTTCTCGTGAATTACTCTGTCAGTTAGGGTATCGCGTAGGCAAATCCGTTAAGTTGTTTTTTAGTCTATCGTGAACAATTGGACAGATAGACGCTGGAGACGTTGTTTTATAATAACAAGGATCACATGATAAAGGAGCCTATTTCGAAGTAGGTTAGGCGGTGTTACCGCGACATCAAAGACCTACTGTACGTTTATCTACACTATGACACGACCTACACCGTATTTACCTAATACAGCATGAGAACTTAATAAATTAGAATTTTGTAACGGTAATTGGCTATTGTTTAACATTAAAATCAATTTCGTTTTACTTAAAAGGAGTCTTTACTTGGACAAGTAGTTGTCAAGTTTTGATTAATATTTTGTTGGTAGGACACGACTTATGATTAAGTATTACGTACCACAGTTTCTATAAAATGTACTACATAGATAGCGCTTTTATAGAAAATATTTCCTTATTACGCACTACAGCGCAGTTAGGTCCAGTCATTATTCGAAAATCCTATATCTTCGCATAGGTACAATGTATACTCTATTTTTTTACTTGTCCCATAATGTGGACCAATGTCGTCCATTTTCCAGCCGAAGATGGAATACTCCCGAAGTTTTAGAGATAGTGTAAGAATGAAATAAAATCACACAACCTTTTCCTCTTCAGGAGCAATTGTCTTCTGGAAAATTGACGACATTGGTCCACATTTTAGGACAAGTAAGAAGAAATAGAGCATAGTTCGTAGCATTCCAAGGTGGGATTATCTTAATCTTTTGGCCAAGTCTAGATTAACTCCTAATCCTCCTTGTTCACTAATCCATACTTAAGTTGCACGATAAAACTGCTAAAGCTCAATAACTTTTATGCCCAAACATCAATTAAACTGTCGTAAATATAGTTAAGTTGCACAAATCATTCATTTCTCTATTTTCTCACGCCTCCAATTAAATGCCGTTACAAGCCGCACCATGATTTACATGGCTGGTTCGTTAAATGAATATTTATAGTTCTTTGCATTTGGGTTATGTCATTATTATAGCGATTCTTTAGCAGGTAAGGCTTGTTGACCCTATTTTATCTGATTTTGTGAGGTTAGGAACGAAATTACTTTCGATTTATTTACACTACGAAAGAGTTTTCATTTGTCCCAGTTTGTCAGACAAAACTGAAACTTTGTTTTCCTCCTCACTGCATTAGTCCAAATATTAAAGTGTGTGGCCTTTTCCCAGCAGTTGGACAATATAGGCCATTGAAAATATTGAAAAATGTAAGTTCCTATGTATCCTGTTTATAATTTACTACATGTTGCTTCGTCGATTTATTTTCTATGCCTTCTTCTGAATCGCCTTCACTCGCCAGCCGGTTAATTTCACACATGCCCAACACTATTCCTTTTAATTCAGCATGCTTTCTCCATGCCCAATGAATATTTATTTCCCTACAAACCAGCGCCAGACTAGTCCATTCCCGTTATACACCGAGTAAATCACATTAATGCCTTACCTACGCGTTAGGAGCCGTCATAAACTTGCTATGTAACATGTTGTGTAATTATGTGAATAATCTGTTTCCGACTCGCGCTCTTGTACTATACGCGAAGCCTTTTCGATGCACCTGGTTAACTGCAAATTCTATATAATTTCAAACCCGACTCCGATATCCGGCAGATGTCAGCAATAACGTTGTTTCTGTTTATTTTCTTATTATTGAGTCATCTTCCGTCTAAGTAAACGGTGGGATAACAAATTGTGATCTAGAGCCATAACGGTGACAGCGTACAAAATAACACTGCTTTACTTTAACTACACCTGCTGTATGCTTATTCTCAAATTCAAACACAAATACTACACTACCTTTTATTTTAGAATTGTTCCTAATATTTGTACTAAGTGAAATCACAAACATTTTAAGTGAAGGAAATTCAAATAGATATCAAATGACAAGTGGAAACAGCTCAGCAGGTAAATGCAACGACGACATTCTGGAAACACGATATTCTATGGACTCCCCATAAATTACGCTTGTGTGTCTATCCTATACGATGCCGGTACAATGCCGGCTGCGCTTGCGCATAAAGGGATTTTTAATGTTGCCGTAACTGTTATTTGAGACAATGCGACAGTTGTTTTGTAAAAATTGAATTGAATTTTGTTGCGAATATTACAGATAAAGGAAACTAATACATATGCAAAATATTTTCAAACATCATTGATATGTGATGCTCTGTTGATATATGTCAACATCTGGAGAACAAAGCACATGGACTTATGAATAGTTTGTTTTCCAATATTTTGATGTAAAGAGATGCTATGAGAATCGCAACAATTACAATTATTAATTGTTAGGATTTTTTTCATTCTACGGAAGCTAAGTACGGAAGGCTGTCCAGGAAATAAAGATACAGTTATGATAGTTATCCAAGTTGCTATGTCCACTGGATCATCAAGTTATAATGAGTTTAGTTATGATTCGCAACAACACTATATAACTACTGTCTGCCTTTTTCTACTATTTATACATCCGTGGTAACTTTTTGTTCTCTTTCCTGTATGATTGGTACTAAGAATTTTTATCCTTGCCTTCTTGTAGGAATATGATTTATGCGAAGATTTATATCAACTTTATATGGATCCTTGGTATATTGAGTTATTACTAAAGCTGGTTTGCGCAGTAGACTTGCATTTTTACGACGATGATCACGTAGGGCTTGTTAATTTTAAAAGCAAAGGTAATTAGCAGTATAAAATATTTATTTAGCCATAAAAATGCTTTTTATTGTAAGTACAGTCATTATGTAAGATTCTATTTTGAGAGAGGTTCTCAACCTGCCAGTGAAATATTGCTTACAGATGATTACAAGGTATAAACTTGCTATAGCCACGGTCAATCTAAATCAAATCAATCTGTGACATTGGATCAACAAAAGCCGGAAAACGGTCTTTTAACAAAATTAATCTATCTAAACTGATCTCTATCTGTGGCCGTCTTTTCAAAGCAATACAAATAACTCTGTTTAACAAGAAGTATGTGTGTCCAAATGCTTCCTGGACATTATTCCCGGTTAACGTATGACCACGTCAAATCCGAGACCCGACAGCGTCACATTCCTACATGAGTTGGAAATCAGACATGTTTTCGAAATCATCCTTTCGTGATGTAATGTTGCTGTATGTTTTGCGGTAATTTGTTGACAAAGTTACATAGATTTCTCAGAAGGATTGTTACCGTGTTTCTTGTAATAGTTTCATACATTATTATTAATTGTCCATTAAAACTAGATATATGTGTTTTTATTGTATATGTATCAACTTCGTTTTAAAGCTTTCATAGCTAGATGTCTTCCAAGTAGTTACTTCTGCAGTTTGTGGCCCATCCTTAATAACAGTATTATGAGTAAAGGCTGTATATCAAAATTTAATCTCTTTCGTGAAAATATCCAACGCAAATGCTTGGATTAAATCAGTTTAGAAAACCCGGTTTTAACACCTATAATTTCTGAGTTGAGGTATTCACTGGCATCGTAAAACGGTAGATACCTGGCTTCCAGTCCGATAGTAGTTCCCATAAAAGCAAATAGTAGCCTTAGTTACTCGAGTATTCCATGCCATTTGGTAATTTAGATCAGTTTCAAATAACTTTCGAAACACTTGCTTACAAGCTAAATTTGCAATTGGAACATAAAATGATTTTACGCATAAAATACTCTAATCTTGCTAAAGCTAAAGCCCAGTTTCGGGCGCGCATTTAATTTATTGCGTCTATTACATTTTATTTGTTGAAAGTTTAGACAAAGTACATTCATATTGTAAAACACAAATATTGATCTACATAAAACTACTTGGCATAATTTGGCATTCACGAAGTACACTAACCATGTCTCTTTATCTTCCAACCCAATCATTTCGAACAATTGTTTTCCATTATCTCCTCATGACAGCCATACATTTCCACCTTCATCATCATCAAACTAATGACGTATACACTCGTCACTAACCCATCTAGTTACGTAAGTAATAGTAACATTTTGTTCTACTAATGCTTATTGTTTGTTCGCGTGCATTACGGTACGGTTAAGAATAAAGCTAATGTATTTACACATTCGCTTTCAGAATCACGAAGTTTTGCTCTCGGGACCATGCTTGCTTACATTATAAATTGCTTCACGGTACATGTTAAGTAATATTTGTTTCAATAGACTGACATTACCGTTTCAAGAATGTCAGTTGATTTGAAAATTACCGATTCAAAATTGTTAGTACCATAGTACTTAATACAGTAAAGCTGTATTCTATTTGCAATGTTTATATTAAATGTGTATTCTGGTACAATATGGTTTACTGTATCGTCCCTAAGCAATGTCCAATGAATAATGTTCTATTCGTCATTCATCTTCGAGATAGTATCGACGGAAAAACGAACCGTATATAGTCGGAGGGGAATGCAAACTCGATGCGTAATCAAACAACAAATGCCCATACATCTTATTTGTACATTTCATTTTATCAATAAAATAAATCACATTGTCTTCTTTGTAAAGGCGCCGCGTAAACTTTTTATAATACAAAAGATACAACGGCATAACCATACAATAGTTCACGATGCGCTAATCTGTCCAACACGAGGCGCGTCGTCCCTTGTATTTGTGGAGTAACTTGACCATAAATTAAAACTGAGAGCATCCAATATCAGGCAAATTGATTTTTAAATTGATAGTGGTAAAGTCGTTTTTAAATGTGTTCGTAATAACAGATGAGCCTTCGATATGCGCAAGCGGCGTTCCGTTAGCTCACCTGCGCTCGGCTTCTCTAGTTATGCTAATGGCTAAACGCTTGCTCTCAGCTATGCGCTGTAAGTGTACTGGGAAACGAAATAAGTTCATTGGATGATTTAATGGCAGATACTATGACGCTAAATAAGCTCTTTAATATATTACCTTTTTATTCATTCCTTTTATTCTTGGCTGTCTTTACTATTGAACACCGTGGGAGATTTAAAATTACAATGTCGGAATCTTATGACTTTATTCACGGAATAGCGAAGCACTTACTGCGTAAGGAGACACTTCTCTTATTTCGTGACTTTATTACGGGGCCGTTCTCAAAATACGTCACGCTATAATCAACTTTTTTCACCCCCTCCCCCCTATTGTCACGCTGTGTCATTCTTTCTGTGACCCCCATGTAAATATTTCGTCGCAAAAACTAAGACCCCCCCCCTGAATCATGATCAAAATTGAGAAAAATAATTTAAAATCTTTTAAGGAACGGCGAACATCACGTTGCCGTAGACCCCCCCGTCCCTCCTTGTCACATCTTGTCACACTTAGCAAACGGCCCCTACCTTTCTTTGTGAACGGCCCCTACCTTTCTTAAGTATATTGGTGTACGTAATGTAAAATTTAATTTTATTTTAATAGAGGTATGACCACTACTTGTTACATTAGGAAAACCATATTAGTCGCGACGAGGCCTTAACTGTCTGTTGGATCCCCGCTGTGAAAATACGTGTGGGTGGATGCGAATCCTAACGGAAATCGAGTCGATTCCCAACATTGCATTGGGGTTAACTACGAGCGTATCAAATAAGATATTTCTTACGTCGCCTCCATTAAACTAATGGGTACGAAGCGTTCTTCATCCGTAACATAACGATATCAATTATTTTAATCGATACTTATAATGGTTAAACTATAATCGTTAATTTTGAATATTATGGTGTAAAGTCTACCTAATATATCGCCTGCCATTTGTTATCTGAGTATATTGCATGAATAAAGTCTAATAACAATAGGTGTTGCGTTGAAAACCTGACTTCAATTATATTCTTACTCCATCTGCGATTGGTCATATTGGGCGTCTTGACCAGAAGTTATATAGAAAAATTCATTACGCTTTACAAAGGCTCTATTGTGCGAATTGAATTGCGGGGGCCTATTCGCGCAATCGTGAGATGTCTTAACTGGAACTCCCAGCAATTGTCGTCGAATTGAGAACATCGCACACGTGAAATTGATCGAGCTGTACAATCAATTATGTAACTTTTTCGGGTTTTGTCCGGCTAACAAGATTTTTGGAATTGCGAAATTATTATTTAGGTATTATATATACATTTTCACTGCTATAAAATAACTAGAGACTTTTCTAACTATTAATGTGGGTATAGGAGACTCCGATTTTTGAGTGATTAAAAAGGTTTACACTCTTCCCTTGCATACTCTTGTTTTATTTTTGCCACATTATGGAAATACTATTGAATAAATTCGTATTAATTCTGGTACGATTGGCCCTGTTATAAATGGTGTTTATATTTTTCATTTTCTCTGCAATTTTCACTTCATACGAGGCGAAGTACAATGCTATTTCCTTTATTCTTTGCTCTCACAGATAATTTAAAAAGGTTAAATACGTAAAAGCAACGCTATCGGAGCTTTCCATATGTTTCACAATTGTCAACGTAAAGCGAGTCGCGCATCATGTTGTGAATGTTGCCATTGGTACCGTTGTTCCTAGCTATGGGATATAAAATTGGCAGATTTCGTGCGTCCATCGAAATGAATACGCTTATGTGTTTCTAATTTGAAATTCAAATCCAATTTTGATATAGAGTTCGATGATCTTGTTGCTTGTTTTTAGGTAAATGCTTCGGAACCGCTATTTCGTGTTCAAACTGGATTTATGGTCTTTCCTGCCGAGAATCCATTATAGAAAATAACAAGTCCAACTGCGAGCAAAACTTTTCTTACCGCCTTTTTCGATATTACCTTTTTAAGCTGCTCAATTCTAAATTCCTCAGTGTTGAATACTTCTAAGAATATGTTACACTTTCCAGTTTTTGTCGCTACTCCACTTGAACTGTTACGATAGTTTATAGATCTGCTGGAAGCCAGTTTTTATACCAATTCAAACAAACCTACGATAGATCATGTTCGGAATTCTTGTCCGTCGATTGAGGTGACGCTTCTTAGAAAAACGTTGTCTCAACCAACTGAGCTCATACATAATCTGAATTTAAAAGTCTAATGCCAAAACAAACTACTTATTACGTAACGTTACCATTAAAGTAGGAAAACAAATTTGCTCTTTAATAAAAAGTAAAGTACTTGGTGGTCTTCATCATCAGTTTGATAAAATGGCTGCGTTTCGATTTCTGCTTTATATTGATTACATATTTAGACATATTTATGCAACCGGAATAGTAGCTGCAATGTTACTAGGTTTAATGTTACAATTTCTTCATCTTATTTAACAGAAAATACCAAAGAAGTCCATGACAAATATCCCTATTTTCATAAATCTTCGTTGCCACCATAAAACATTGCTTCTTGACGTAAATCCAGGAAATGTTAATCTTGTAAATAGCAGAACAATTCTGCGACAATAAACCTCGTATCGAGTGAGGCATAACGGAACAGGTACTAGTAATTATTCAAATGGCTTCATGCTCATCTAGTGAGGGCCCGACAGCCAGACTTCGGCAGGTAGTCGTCTATCATCGTGACTCTTCGGTTGTCGTGTGCTCTCGCCCACCCAGGCACGCCAAACACATACAAACTCGTGCCTCATCTGTGGCACACCTAACAGTACCCACAGAACTGGCACCACCAGTGTTAAAAATTATAATTCTCTTCTGGTTTTTGTTGTGATCTTTAGAAAACTGACCAGTGAGATTGTGTGTGTGTGTATTATTTTTTATTTGTGAATAGTGAGTTCCAGTTTTTTGTGATTTATAATTTGGAGCGGCTTTTATTGATTGGATTCAGTGGGTTTCTTCGATTCGATTGTTAAATAATGTGAGTGATTACCTCTCTCAACTTCACTTCTCTCAACTTTTTCCACGTTTAGTAGAGGAGCCAATAACTATAGAAATCCGGGTAAGCAGCAAATGGATATTTAGAAAGAAATATTTTTAAATAGCTTGCATATCATTGAAGTTATAATAAAAAATAACAACATTATACAATTTAATATAAAGCAGCAGACAGCGATTCACGAAGGACGAGACTAAACCTTATTTAGCTCAAACTCGTGAGTTTGATGATCTGATATGATGGTTAAAAGTTTACCGGTTAGTAGCTCAGGAACCATCCTTATCCAAAGTTTCTATCTTACATTGTTTCTGATTCCTTATTCGGTGACCTTTGCTTTTCATGGAATGTTGGATCTCTGTCGTCATTGGATTTTCACAATAACACTGGTATTTGCAAGTATTTTGTAGTAAATCATACTAAGTTTCCGAAGTAGTCTTCATAACTCTAACTATCAATAATTTAGTCCCGTATCGGCCGGTTTACTTATGACGTAAACTTATAGGCAGTAATACAAAAGCATGATGCAAACGCATTAGACAAAACAACAAAAGGATAGAGAAAAATATAACATGAATATACACAAGCTGTGTCTGTCACCTTATACCTCCAATCGTTACATTTTCTAACAAGGTAATGTACTTAGCACATAATATATTTTTCATTCCAATCACATCTTTCAATGAAATTCCTCAACAATGCACAAACATACACACTACATGACAACTCTTCTGTTTATAAACATCAATTGTAGTCAAGAGACAATAAATATATTATTTTTGTATGTAAATAGTAGCATTGTATGAAGTTCATTCACATTGTATCGGAATGGCTTCACTAATGTTATGTTTTATGCAAATTACTGAACTCGTAATATTCGTGTCAGGTCTAGTTTTAGTGATACATTTTAACTACATGTTTGTAATGCAACTAGTTGCGTATGAGTTCACGTGTTCTTTATAGTTTCATTTACATAAATGAATAGTTATAGTTGGTTTAGAGATGGAATTTTAATGTGTAAGTAAGCATGAAGTTTAGTTAAAGTTTTACTGTCTTTACGTCATTGTTTTGTATCTACAAATTAACTTTTGAGTCCGTTAGACTGTCAATATATTTAGTGTTCTCCTGATCATTCATTTATTTAGACAAAGGAAGAAACGGTACCATCAAACATTGCGAACCTAAACTTTGACCTAAACGCTGATAAACCTATGGCTGCTCTGTGTATGAATATTTTAAATTCATTAATTTGTTACTTAACACTCGGCCGCCTACCAATAAAACAACAATAATAGGAACCGGTTAATTTAGTCTCGGTGCAACAATCACAGTCCAATTAACTACAAAAATAATTTACAAAAACGTCTATCAACACCATTTCTGTAGTAATTCCAAAAGAAAGGTTACCAAAGTTGAGCTTCAATTATTTATTCTGTTCAATTAAATCGACCTTTTTTGCTTTAGCTTTAAGGTTTAAATTAGGTCTTGTGTGAGATGTGAAGCTGTGTCCGCTTTGTGCCATTGACCCAGAAAAGCTTTTTGTGCGTGTAACCAACTATAACGGTTTGACACACTTGTCTTATTGATGTTTCCCAGTAATGACTACCTTCTATGGATTTGTTGGTATGCAAATTGGTGCTATGAATATTTTTAATAGTCGCCAGTGTTTGGGCGTGAAATCTCCGGTTTTGTTTTCTAGTATGAAACTTCTTTAGGTTGTTTCCGATTTATCTACTGCAACTCGATACAAAACTTCGTTATACAAGTATTTTAATTTTGTGGATCAACTAAAATATTTACAGGAGGATCCATCACGGATATCTATATATACCACGTATACCATAAACTGATTAATATCTAATTGAGGTAGGTTTTCAAATTCCAAGCTGTGCTGGTTTAATAAAAAAGTCATAATTCCAATTCGCAAGGTCATTTTGAGTTTTCTCGTTATGTCTTATTACTTGTCATACTACATTTTTGTGGTCTTATCAAAATATTTAATCGAAATGGCCGATAATATCTACAGCTCCTAAAATAATTTTAAGACATCGAATTTAAATGTCATCGGTTTAAATCTACGGCTTCCTATCATGGCCCCTTATCTTTATATCAGAATTATTCAGAAGTAATTGGTTCTATATTAGTTTTAACTCTCACAACTAATAGGTAGCGCTTATCTTTTATTTATCCAAGAAAGGATACAGTCAATTACATTTTTAATTGAATATTTGTAATTTAAATTATCTCAATTGTTTCTTTTATCATTTATGGTGTCTTTAGCATCAGGAGATGTAATTAGATTTCGATCGAAATTTACGTCCAGGCCATTAATATCATCTTCGATCGTTTCAATAGTTTTACCTTCCTGTTTTGCATTTATATCGTCTTAGTGTCAACAAAGATTAAATTATTTGAAGTCTCTCGTATTAGATATTCAAATAACGTATTCCAATCTTTGGTAATAGTTAATAATCGAATTGAAATCGTTGTGTTTATTTAATTAAACACATCAGATACGTAATTTGTTTCTTGTAGATTTGTAATATTTTAGTCATTAAACCATCGGGAAGATGATACTTTTGTATGTTTGCTATTGGATTTAATTTAAATAATTGTTATAATAACCTGTAGTTAAACTATTGTTTTTATTGTTGTTAATAGGTGTTACGCCTACGTTGTTATGTTTGTTAAGTTCAAAATTTTTACGTTCATTACTTTCTTTTGAGTATTTTGATTTATTACGATACCAGTTATTTCATCATTATTGCTGATTGCAATCAGTTAGTTAGTTTCATAGACTTATCTGCCTACCACGAGTATCAAAATACATGTTAATATAGGTTCTCTTAAACGAATCACGATAAAGGATTTCTATTGTATCATATTCATAGAACATAAATAAACTAAGGCAGTTAAGCATACCTCTCTTTCTTCTACAAAATATCATGCATCAATTGCGGTACACCCGGCACTCTCAAACAAATATTCAAGATCATTACTTCCATCGTTAACGTTTAGAAATGTGAACTTGTAAGTTGATACGAACATTCTAATGACTGGGCATCAATAGAAACCATTAGCACATTCTCATGCAGACATTTAAATATGAACAAGTATTTGCTGTGATATATCATGTGCCATTAGAATTTACTTTTACATAATATGTTGTTTGGCTGACCTTAGGAACCTTACTATTGTCTAACCCAAGCGATTATCGCCCTTAATTTTCTTACCACTAAGGTTCATAGTTTCACCTTTCGTAAGATTACCAAGTCACTTGTCATTCTGAGAATATCTTTAGCAAAGACGGTAATTATCATTAGTGGTACTAAACGTTTACTTTTAGTTGATTCGTCACGGTTGGTGTGAGATTCTTTAATTATGTTTTGACGTTTGTGATTGCGGTTCATTCGCTATGTTTGTTATTAATTTTAAATTAAATAAGGTCGCTGAGATTAGCATTGCTTGAGTTTGAATTATTGTTTAACGGTCAACGAGTAATAAGTCAGAGGTTGCTAGTTTGACCCTAGACAGGTCGACATACTTAAAAATTTGTTCAGTAATTTTAATTCTTCATGCGGTGTTAAAAAGTTTATGGTAAAAGCATCTGTCATTGTTGCTAATATCTAGGCATTAAATATAATTTGTAGCACATATAACTCTATAATTTATTTATGAATTATAATATAACTTTTCTTTAGACATATTTCATATTTCTCAGCACGCCTTCAAAAAGTGCTAAAAACACACTTTATTTCCACAATTTATAATTGTATTTAGTTAGTCACGTGGAATTGTGATCACGACAACACGATCCAGACCTCGAAAACGGAAGTTTTGTGGCAAAATTACTATTATGCAGTTATTTGAACACGTCTCGGATTGAGGTGAGCCGAGATTGCTCACAGCGAGTCCCCGTTCGAGTTAATTACTAACAATTTGTATTATTTCTTCATCCTGTATTGTCATAAGATAATGTTTAAGTATGGTAGTATGTAGAAATAATGTTTTTCCATTACAGTATTTATTTGAAACAAATAATTAGACAGTATCGTGTCACCAACTTAACATTTCGTTACAGAAACATTTTGCGTATTAAATATAGCTGGCAATTCAATAGAATAGGTACTTATTTAGAAGATATATAAAATTGATAAGAATTTTTATTTATACATCACAACTCAAACAAACTATAATATTTCATAACATCAGATACATTATCAATAAAATCACTTGCTACTACAGATTGTTTAAGTATGTGAATTTCTATTGAATGGATCGTGATCATATTACCATGGTCTCCTGTATTCGTTACATACTCATTTAAAACAACAGATAGAGTCATTGTTTATTTAACACAAAAACAAATTGAAATTCAAACATATTTTACATTAAACTTACCTACAAGACCGAGTGCATCGGTTTTGAAATTTAAATCTACCTTATCAATTCTAAGCTCCTCAGATGTAATACTGTTTTCAGATTCAACGGTCTAAACTATTCGTGAATACATCGCGTTGGTTTGCTTATCTTTATTATTATTTTAATGAATCGTTCAAATCGAAGGCATCTAAAAACGACTACAACCTTTTCTCGGAATGAACACTTGCAAATTGCGGTCGTAAAAGGTCTGCTCTTTTCTATTGTCTTCAGAACCTGTAAGGTTCAGAACTAAGGATCATCGTTTTGTACTATTTTTCGAAGCAGTAAATACTTATTTAAATCCACTTTAAATATCATATCAAAACGATTTTGAAGGCAATCTTAAATGAAGCTTCGAATGAACTATTATGGTAGTAAATCGATTGAATCCAAAGTATTGGAAATGTAAAAATGAAGTCACGTGATCGTATGGACGTGACCGGCAATTGAAAGAGACATCCTTGTCCAGAATAATGGTTCTAAGAAACCGTCCGGCGTTTTTCGCCGTATAAAAAAAGCAAAAGTGTTTTGCGATGCTTTTGATTGCATAAATGCTTTTATGAATAGAAGTTTAGCGTTTAAAGCGGTCTTGAATATCGAATAGAATATGTAATAGAGAGTATTGATTATGTCTTTTCTGAAATAAGCTAAGTTCTAATCTACAGCGCTTTTGATGCTTTATGGGATTATTCAATTTTGTTTTAATACAATTATTGATCCAATGATTTATTAGTTACTTTGCATTGGTAGTTGGCATGAGTGGCATTTGTTTCTGAGCGTTACCGTGCCTTGAAAGACACTTTAAATTGTCGGTCCTGGTTGTTGCAATCGATGGACCGTGTCGGAGGGACCGTGTCTGACACCAGGGTCGGCCAATAATCTACTCGAACGTGCTAACTTTCTTATTAGCATTAATAAATTGTTTTTAGCATACTTTTATTTTTTTCACAGGTATATCTAAACATGGCACCACGATTATGAGGCTGAAACTTCAACAATTTTAGGTAAGTTTATAATATTAAGAATTCATATAATATCACCGTATTCGTAGTATTCCATTCGAAGCTGTAGCTTTAGTTTCGTAATCTCTAGGTGTCCGACCCACGCCTCATAGCAGTCATTAAATTATTTTGTCACGCCGTTTAGCAAATGATTTAGATTTGAACTACATTCCACATAAGGTAACCAGAGATTTGTGCTCTCAAACATGCCGGTTCTACTCCATATCGTATTTTAAACTCACCGACTTTAATGGCGGATTGTATCATTGTATCACAAATCGATCATCGTATTTCGTAACTTTGATAAATAAGATACACATCTATTACTTGCGTTGTTATGTAATTTTGCAATTTTACTTGTTGGTTTTGGTTTGTATTGCGAATTGAGATTAATTACAGGTTTTAGACGGTAGATCTAATGCTGGTTTATTTGGTAGTCGAGTTGAATCCAATTTTATCAGCTTCTGTAATCTTGTTACATTTCTATCGCGTTAGAGATGTTTCCTAGTGAGGAATGGTTGCTTTGATTGGAGATATTGTACAGTTACTCTTGCATCATCGTGGCTTTAACCATTCATTTGTTTTATATCATACTTCATCTATTTAATACTATAAGTTATTTGCTACAGCAATCTTTGAACCTAATAAACGCGATGCTATGTCTTGTAATTGTAAACATATTATTCACAGCAGCGCACCACGGTTTTACCCGCGTTGTGCCAGTTCCCGTGGAAATTCCGGGATGAAAAATAGCCTATAACCTTCCCTTTGAATGTGGCTATCCATTGCAAAAAGAATTATTCAAATCGGGCTGGTAATTCCCGAGATTAGCTCGAACATACAAACAAACAAATTTGCAAATTTTACCTCTTTATTATATTAGTATAGATTAATTACAGAACCAATTGTTATAAATCAACATAGCACTTCAGACAAACACGTTGTTTTATGTTTACCCTAGAAGAACAGGCTGAGCCATATTTTATAACAGTGCCTTCTCAGTTATTTGTGGGAGGTGCAACAAATTCAGGCCTTAGGCGTCGCTAACAATACACCTCGTCATTTAGTTCCCGCCAAATAACTCGGGTACCCACACTGTCGTTATTTAAGGCGAAAATACTTACAGCCACCTTACAAAGATCACCTGATTTCGCCTTTACGGACATTTTATGTATTTCCTTAGTTATTTCACTGAGTGTTGGTTATTGGCAGAGCTTTGCCTGTTTACAGATTACGTCTGCCGAATATCTAATACAAAGTGGTGTCAATTTTCTTGTAGTGAATACTCAATTTATTTGTGTAACTGTTTTATTGTTAGTCATTGCGCATTGACATTTTCGTTGAATATGTTGTAGAAAGACGGAATTTTTATTTAAGTTTGCAGTTGCTTTGCCTTTATTAATTAAATGTCAAGGATTGCGCAACAATTGTCTGAGTTTTGTTTTCTTATTAACGTGAGCGTTGCAAAAGTCACCTTTTCGCTTTATTTCAATATCTTAAACACGTCTGTTATCTGCCAAATCTAGACGTAAAATAAATTAATGTTAATTTAATATTCGCTACATATTGTTGTATCTAAAACTAAACTTATTTATAGTCCAACGAAGCTTACTAAATAACAGAAACATTTAAAATTAAACCGAGCAATCGATTACCATATCCTATTATAATTTATACATATTACATTCGAATCGTAACATTTAAATTATTTGCGATTGTCTATGCCCGTCCTTCCTATGCATAATGCACTTACATTATAAGTTGTGACGGTACTAGCATATTTGGCTTGAAAATAAATTGCCTCATTGACTACCAAATGATGGACCTCACGTACTCTGAAATCGCATTAACTAAATCTCTCAATGGTACACGAACCCTAAGCTAATAAGCCGAGTATACTGTTATAGATTGGGCTTTTGAAAATGTAGTGACGGGAGTTACGGTTATGGTAGCTTTGGTGCGGTTCGGTAAAAAGCTTTATTTTGATTTAAAAAGGTAACTATTGTCCAAATTTTATCTTGGAGATAAGTGCGGCCGTCATTGTGTCCCATCAAACATTTGGTTTAGCAAAAAGTTAACAATTTGAGAAGGACCGTGAAATGAAGACTATTCACTAAGTTGTTACTATAGATGGCAGCGCCCTGCTGTTCTACCCGCGTTGTGCGAACGTTGTACCGTAGAAAGTTTGGGATGAAAAATATAATATAACCTTCCCGTTGAATGTGGCTATTTATTACAGAAAGAATAATTCAATTAGTATTGGTAGTTTCTGAGATACGCGCGTTCAAACCACGGAAAAGCGAAGCACTTACTGCGTAATCTTTATTACGTGGTTCAAACGAACAAAAATCTCTTCAGCTTTATTATATTAGTAGAGGTAAATATTTATTATATTTAGGCTCCATATTTTTAGGCATATTTTTAGGCTCCATCACTCGTGTATCTTCGTCTGCTCTACCTTTGTCTCATAGTTATCTCTTACCAAGTTTAATTTACCACACATTAAAATACCACCACCCAGTCTAATCACCTAGACGTTCTCTAATTAATACAGAACAGTCTACCGTCCCCATTACAGTCGTCTCCGGCTGCATTGACGTCCCGTGTGTCACCAGCTCGTTAACGGTACTCGGTCCTCGTTCGAAGTGATAATGCCCGCGCTAGATACCGCTTCTGAACTATTCGCGGATATATTTTGTTTTTCAATGATTTGTGGCTAGTACCGGTTTTAGGATTTCGTAGCTTAATGGCAAAAATTTACTCGCATAGATTCACCATACGTCCATATGACACTTTCCAAAATATGTCGCAGTCACTTTATTAGTATTTTAGCGTGTTTCTTTGTTGTTGACAGCGTAGTTTGAGAAAGGTAAGCAAACGTGGTAATTACACCTAATCCTCCTCAATGTACATATCATCATAATTATCTTCTGTGAGATGAGAGGCATTAGTTCTGCAGTGGGACATTACAGTCTTACATTACTTTTTCTTTGGCTCATGTAGCTGTGTTATTCTTCAACATTATCATACCCCTGCCGTCTGGCACCACCCGGACGGCGGGGGATGCGTAAATGCATTTCCACTGCTAAACAATATTTACTCATGACAAGCAGAAAAGTGATCTAAAGTATATTTAAGGAAGTAAGTCTTACATAATGCTAAAAAGCTTAAGCAAACAATTTCAAAGAATGCAATCATATTCCAAAGAAAATTTTACCCAACATGAATTCTTTATTCATATTTCTGAGCAATGATTGATATATACAGAATTGATACAAAAGTGTCGTAATTATCTCTGATATTCGTGAGAATTGAAACAACAATGTAAAACGATTGCATCGCTTTTTCTGTAACGTGATCGCGTTATACGAATTGATTAGATGTATGAACTTATGGGTAACCTTAGTTATTGAGTGTAAATCATTGGTTTATTGTGCTTGTTATGGCTTGTATTACAATATATTTTTATGGCTAGAGCAGCGGAGGCTTTTAATAGACAATTTAGGTTTGGGCGGTGTCAGTTACGGTACAGCTTTTTGGTAGTTTTATTGACAACAAACAGACCTAAGTTTTAACCAAAGAAACTCTAGAAGAAATTTCTTCGCTTCATATTCCTATGATTTTACTGATACTATCCACATCCAAGTTATCAGGAGTTAATTTTATACGGTGTACGAGTACTAGCTGTATCGTGCCGTAGCTCCACCCGCGATCCCAATAGATAGCGCTAGTGTGAAAATATTCTAGTTCGCTATGGTATTTACCCAGGTCTCGGTAGCCTGTACATTTTATGACTAGGAACAAATCTTCCTCTTCACTACATAGTATAAAACAAAGTCGCTTTCCGCTGTCTGTCTCTATGTAGATCTTTAAAACTACGCAACGGATTTTGATGCGGTTTTTTTTAGTACATAGAGTGATTCAAGAGGCAGGCACAACGCGGGTAAAACCGCGTTGCTAGTTATTAAAATAGTATAGAAGTATAGATATTATACAGTTTATACAGTACCTACCATTAAAAGAAAAGGTATCGCGTTGAATGATCGTTGATGAAATGGTAGTGACAGATTGAGTATAGGGAAATGAACTTTATGATCACACTTGAACCTCCTACATTCATACATCTAGTCAACATTTTAAATACGATATCGAGTTGCGAGTACGTGCGCTCTAGCCACTGTTTATTAAATGACACGGTCTAAAAATCAAATATTTTGAAGACCATATGATCTGGCCACCAATATTTTCTAAACTATTCAACTATGCAAAGTTTCAAAATATTTACTTATCTTCGTACTTCAATATGAAATGGTCAATCACCGTTACAAATTGAAACCGTAAAATTCTCTAATAGATTTAATTGATACGAAACGTTTAACTTTATAGAATTTCAAATATTATCAATACTTAGTTTGTGGGCGGTGAAATTCTTGTTTAAACATTACTCGATAGAATTATCGTAGGTAATTGGCTTAAAGTGGTTTGAATTTTGAAATTGTAGTGAAAATTGTTGTTTGATTTATTTAATGACCATCAACGACAAGAACCTTTAATTCTATGTAACAAACGTCATAATAATACTATCAGAAGTTATTGCAATTATAATCGAGAGAGCGTACAAATTCATCTAAAATTAATGACTTCAAATGTTACTTATTGTACTTTATAATTAAGTTCAATTTGTATCGCTTTTGATGACCGAACAAAAAGATATGAACTACAAAAGAGTAAGCGATTAAAAACAGCAAAATTAATTGGCCTGTACTTGTTACATGATTACGTATATGTTTTCGGGAATGACGCAATGACCTGAAATGATTGGACAAAATTGTAATATGCTTTCACTAAACAGGTTTGTTTTGCGTGTCCGTTACTGAAATTATACAGTAGCTAAAATGTATAAATTAACTTCAAGTTAGTTTAGTGCTTTGGTTTGACAAATAGATAGTTAATAATGGTTATTATTTTTCAGTATTTACTGCTGTTTTGTTGGAGTAGGCATACAATTTGTGGTATTTTAGCTAGAAGCTAGGTTTTGTGTAATTTACCTAGGGCGATGGTATGCTAAATCTAGAATTGAAGAATTTGTATTTTGAGTACTTGTTTTTAATGTGATTTACTTCAATATTTCTACATAAACTACTCAAAAGTGAAAACTTTTGTCTTTTATGTCTGACTGGTGGTCTTTCATATATTCCAGTCATCCCACTAGCTCAACCACCTATTAAACATCAAAATATGAAAGACTTGAGTTCATAACTGCCCAACTGAACATAAATAACTGCTTTTGTTAATAAGACTCTCAATACATATTATTAAACGTATCTTACGACTCAAATGAATATTCATTGCAATAATGCGGCGATAATGGCTTGGAACACAACAAGGGTTTTATATCCGAATACATTAAAAACGTTGCGATACCAGTAATACTTGTATTATGTCCCAAATTTTGAAACCTGTTCTCTTCATAACATTGTTTCCCGCTATTTTAAAGTACATAATATGCATATGTACAGTCGCCGTCATACATGTGTATACACCTTTTCACTATCTAAAGGTACATTTTATAACAATGACAATGTGCAGATTGTATACTTGGATGGGTGGCCAATAGTAGTATTTCTGTATGAGCGCTACCGAGCTTCGGAGGGCATGTTAAATTGTCCCAAATATTTCAATCGTTAGACCATGTCGGAAGTTTTAAAGCGGTCTAAAAACTATAACACCAGGATTGGCCCTTAATCTTCTCGAAATTACTTTTTTTTACAATGGCCTAAAATTAAAAAAATGTAAACACACATTTGACGTCGACAGTACATTAGTGGTATTATGCAAAGTTGAATATACATATTATCATACTGTAAAGGGGCAATAGTTAATAGCACGTGTATAAAGAAAGCACCTTATGCTTAAGCCCGGTTTCCACTGCGAGCGGAACGGACCCATTAATGACTCCGTTTGGCAGCACTTACGTGTTTTTGTTAAGACTGAGGTGTAATGCGTCTATACAAGTAATGCAATGGTAATTAAATGGAGTCATTAATGAGCCCGCTCCGCTTGCAGTGGAAACCGGGCTTTATTAATAAGCATGCTTGCCCTTTCTCAACAACACGCTTAATCAAAAACTTTTGGCATATAAGCTAAGCTAACCCAAACCATGTTTAAAACATCAACTAACTTTTCAGAACATATGCTTTGCCTTATAAGAAGTTCTATTTTGAAACACATGCTATCTCTTTTTCTCATTCTTTTTGCCTTTTAAATAAACTGCAAAGTTTTTGTTTGGTTAAAATAATAATGCATTGGGACGTGTAAGGAGTTGTAATTGGTTCCTTTGTGCGGCCGCGGTGCGGTGAGGCTACTTAAAATTTCGTATGTAATTATGCGAGTTGCGTTTACTTTAGTACTTGGTTGTACATTGTTAACTTGTTTTTTCTGACGTCGGAGACTTCAATAACTGAATGGAACTAGATTTTTTATAGCAGCCTTCAATACCAGAAAGAAACAATAATCTTTATCGCTTTTTGTTACATTTCTTGCGATTTCCTTTGTGCTCAGAACGTTATGACTGATAATAAAACTGTAGCATTGAAATTCCGTCAATTAATTTAAACTTCGATCAAATCGCTGATTAATTTAATCAATTGCCGCATCGTCTAGTCTCATCGTTTATATCTTTACAAAAGACTACAAGAATATAGCGATAGGAAGGCATCGATAGAAAGGCATATCGATTTCTTAGATGGCGATACCAACCCTAAATACCATTTGCGATTCTCGATAGTACAACGCTAAACGCTATCGATTCTAGAATACCGTTCGAAGTTCTATCGTTAAATTATCGCTCACGATTCGCTACTGACGCCTTCGCTGTTACGGTACTCGATGAAATTGCATTATGGTGATGTAGGATGATATGATTGAGGAATTCCAGAGATGGATGTAGTGTGTAGTCGATTGATTATGAGTGGAACTTGGAACAAAAAAAGCCAAGCGCGAAGTGTTTCAACGTATTGCAGGAACTTCTGCTATTGTACGGTTTACCATTGTTTTGCCGACCGAAGTTGGACCGAAGTTTCCTTAACGTGTGGTCGGTAAAATCGCTCAATAGTACTTTGGTTCGGGGGTACCGAAGCAGATGAAGAAAACAATTTAAAATGGGTTAAATTCTAAACAGTTAATATTAATTTGTTACAGTAGAATGGGATAATGCATGCAGACTAATAGCAGACTGTGCTAATAGCTTAAAACGTTTTTGTACGTGACGTTATGTTTACGTAATAGTATCTGTAACCGTGTACGGATTTGTCCGGGTACTCATTTATCTTCGGGTGTTTTAATAATATTATTCTTGCGATTCCATACGTCGAATCAATTAACCCAACTAAACACAAAGTGAACTTTTCTTTCTACCTACATGTTAGGTACACGTAGGTAGTCTCTCACCCAAATAAATTCTCATTAATTCCCACTTCCTTATCTTCCCATCTCAAATTAATTTCTTAAGATAACACTAGATTTAATAGTCACTTTCACGTCAAAATTAGGTAACTGTAGATGTTCCTATCAATCAAGAGAGCTATAAACTATCGGTATTATGTGTGTTGCATAAATTCTATAAATCTTTTTCACTAATGGATTTTCTATGCAAGATGTCTTCTTGATTAAACTGTTCTTTAGTTTTATGCTATTGTGGGTGTTTTTTATATTGGATGGATATTTATTTATACAATAAACACTGGTTTTGTTTTGAAATTCAGAATAATAGTAAATAGAAACTAATGTATCTACTTACTTATTACTTTATTACCTAAGTGCTTAATAGTAATGTTTGTCTGAGAAAATATTTGTCTACTTGTCATTGTACGATAAATCTTCTTTATTATTTTTTTGTTTAGTGTAAATTACTGTTTTTACTTTTAAATCCTTCCAAATTTGTACAAAAATCACTACATAGTATAAAACAAAGTCGCTTTCCGCTGACTGTCTGTCCCTAAGTATGCTTAAATCTTTGAAACTACACAACGGATTTTGATGCAGTTTTTTTTATAGATAGAGTGACTCAAGAGGAAGGTTTATAAGTATAAAAATTCCCGAAAGTCCCACGGGAACGGGTACAACGCGGGTTAAACCGCGAAGCTGCTAGTATAATATATATTAAAGGGTTTTATTCCAAGTTGCAACACACATTAAAATCCCTCATACATATAAATATTAGTGCCATATGGATAACTGTTTACTTTTTTAAGTGGGTGTTCTAATATTGACTAATATACAGAAATTAAATGGTTTTAGACCGTTATTGAGGTGATTATCTTGTTGGTGATAATAATGTCATTATGTTAAGACCGACCGCTTATTGGTTCCATTCATTAGCTGCAGGCAAAAGTGAATCGAAACGTTATGCAATAAAGATGTTTTTGTTTTAATTGTTATTGATGGGTTCTTAACTGTGTTGTGAATACATTATATCAATTAGTTTGTATAATATTTTGATAGTTTTATCGATTTCTTGGGCTTGTGATGGTTAGAAAATTTGTGAGAAATACATGAATTGTGATAAAAGTTATCGTATCGTTATTTATGTTGCAGTTAACGACATAGTTATAGATTAACTTTATTAAGGTTCAGAAAATAAAACTTTATATTACTACTAGCAGCGTCCCGCGGTTTTACCAGCATTTTGTCCGTTCCCGTAGAAATTTTGGGATGAAAATAGCCTAAAATTGAATTTGGCTTTCCATTACAAAAATAATTATTCGAATCGGAATGGTTATTCCCAAAACTAAACCGAACACACAAACAAACAACTTACAAACTTATTAGTTTAGATAGATTGTTATACCAATTAAAGTAATTCCTCGTACCTAACTAACATCTCATACTTGCATAGTTATCAAAAGAAAATTAAAACTAGATTTAATTTCATGATAACTATGAAGACAATGATCGAAATGGAATCAATCTTGTTTCAATAAGTTGCGACGCCATTTTTTTTTGTCAATTCTTTCATAATATGACATTCACTCCAAAGAAATATAATCACGATTCTGGCACAATTGAGCAACGAGATCCGAGAGATATAGTTGTCTCCGTCGACTTGCCTTGAAATAACTATAAAATTTAAAGAATTTGTGACATTTTCAACATTTTATTACAATAGAATGTTAACGACTGGGCAAAGCAGGTTACGGTTTTACTTATGGTAATAAAGATTCGATTACAATCAAATAGTTGTAATGAAATCACTCACAATATTTTTTATCGATTTATATTTTTAGTTGAAAAATTTTGGTTTTCGTTCTAAAAAGTTCGCAAAACCCAGGCAATTTTGGTCACTAACCCGAGTCTTTTTTGTACAAACAAAGAAAAAGAAAAAGTAAAAGGGTGCAGTACAATTTTTATTTATATCGCCAGAGTAAACTTAAGTATAAGCTTCAATATGCGACCATTATAAAATACGCCTCCAAAAGTTGTTTCACAGATCCCGTTGAAGTCTTTTGTATGCAAACTCGATCATTATGTTTGAATGCATAATTTTTATGTTTCTATTATTGTATGATTGGCCCTAATACTCGTTCAAAGGTCGGGGGTTTATTACCTTTAAATTGCGTAAATAATTGGTTAATTTTCCAACCATTGTTTAGTTAGCCTTAATTAAATATGATTATGTTTATTTAATGCCTTTTCTCGCAATGTTCAAAAATTCCAAATAGTTTTACTGATAGAATGTTAATGGAATGTGGTTATTTTAACTGTTTGCCACACCTGTTTTTAATTTAGTTACGTTTCGCGGTTGGACTTGCAATGAGCCCTTTGTTTTTTGTGCTTTGTATCTACCTTTGTTGTTCTTTGTAAATGTATTTTAAATGTATCTTTGTAGTTTGACGGCATGTTTTTCAAAATTTAAGAGCAAAATTGTATTCCATTTTCTTCTTATTTTTCTAAAACATAAGAATTAGGCTCTTGTCGATGGAGTTCTTTTCACTTTTCTCTGTCTCTGCCATTCTCTTCAGCTAATCCTATGACACGACATTTGCTCTTTATTTTTCTTTCAACTTAAATAAGTTGAATGTCTTTGTTTATAAATAAAATATTATTTGTTTATAAATATAAGCAAACAACATTTAATCAATTAAGGTACTTTAGTAGGTACCCTAATATCCATTACATTTTTGGCGTCATTATATCTAAGAGATAAGTTCACATTTAGCTATCTACGATTGCTCCAGTTCTATTATAAAGTTTCCAGTTCAATTATATCATAAAATAAGTTATACAATAGACAGTTATCTAAAACACGTCCATTTTTGGTGTTGTTCAAAACATTTCTCGCACACAAAAGGTTTGGCACGAAGTTACACAGAGTTATTATAATAATTGAAAGTTATGGAATGTTTGGGCTGTAATATCATTTTAATAATAATTTTAACGGATTTGACATTGACGTAATGAATTATATTCGTTTCTTTGGCTTGATCTGTGACAAATAGTATTACAAATTAATTTCAGTTATTAGAGGTTATTAAATTGTTGAAATGTATTAGTAGTTTGAGCTGTCAGTGCGTTATTATAAATTTAAATATTTATTAGTTCAGATTCAAATAGTTACTTAGGTATTATTAAACTTTTATCAAATTTAATAGTAAGGATAGTAATAATGATGATTATTATTCCCACGCCGATTTCGGTGACGGTGACCGTTTTCAATTTGATAAACATCCGTTTTGGTCCTTAAATGAATGATATAGCTGATTTTAGCAGTAAAAGTTCTGGAGCAGCTGCAGCAGGGTATAGGCAAGCCCTCTTTAGCAAACCTTGTGAAACTAAAAAAAAAACAGAAAAAACAGTTTTATCGTTATGAAATCGATTTTACTGTTCTCACTTTAAATATTCAAGCACTGACTTTTATAAAACCCCATCGAAAGAAGCCTTTAAAATCGACATTTTAACGACCAAACGCCGGAAGCCGACTTAACTGCGCTTCATTGAATTTATATGATACCTTCCTATAGTTATCTTGTAACTTGTCAGTGCAATACTTACACAGTATACATTAAACTAATATTGCACTTTATACGGCTACAAGTAACCTTTTCTAAAAGGTTTTCTGTGTTATACACGTATTTGATATGCAAGGAGTGGAGGTTGGACGTCTTTTGGCAAGGGGATAGTGTTCACTTGTTTATTGTTCGTAAGGGCTTTAATGATATGGGGGAGTATATTGGTTAAGCTATTAGCAGGGCTTGGTATGTTTGCCTTTTTCGGACTCTGTTGTGGGCTGGTTAATTAATTTATGGTTTGAGTGTGCTGCGTTGAATGGAGTGGTGTTTAGAAGGCATGAGCATGGATTTTTGTGGCTGGTGATTTCATATAATATATGACTAATACTTTGTAAAGGTAAAGGTACATTGATAAAATGTAGTGAGTTTTGTGATTATAATTTAAAAATTCACTTGAATACTCTCGTGCAAATTCTACATTTAGTCAATGTAAATGTCCTTTTATGTTTTCGTATAATACGTGAATCCTCATGTAAAGGCTAGATGTCGGAAAATTTTAACACGAGCAATGTAAGAATTTTGCGTAACTTTAGCTAATATTCTTCACATTGACATTATTTTCTTCTTTAAGTGTTTCCTATGGTAAACCCCGTCTTTAAATCTATCAATTTTATAAACCGAGCTCTAATAAATAGCCTCTAACAAACAGATAACAAATCTCCAAGAGTAAGAGTCCACGTTTCCAAACGGTTCTAACATACAGTAAACCGTTTTAAGATGTAAATGTTCTACTGTTATCCGTTAACAGATATCGTGTCTTATTTTGCATATCGCGAACGAATATCTCGGGGGTTAATCAAATATCTAATGAATCAATTGGCGGTCTCGAATTTCCTGGTGCTTTATGGTGTGTATTGGCTGTATCGTAAAGTAGTAAACGTAGCCTGTACTTTCATCTCACTGAAAATATCAGCACAGTAACACTAATCCTCCTTGATTAGGCGTAATCACCACGCTTGCCAAATGCGGGTTGTATCGTATTTGTGAGTATTCATATAGTAGTAATATCAGTGATACTTATTGTAGTATCACTTAGATTGCATAATACAAGCTTAGTATGGGTGTAAAAACGTGTGTGAATTTGTGCGGGTGTATTATTTTTTGAATTAGAATTTAAGTTTTCTTGCAAAAAATACGTCCGAAATACAACTCCTCTATATTCAAGAGGTAATCGCTTAACTCTTTATTTTATAATGTTTTGGATATGCGACATTTTGATAGAAGGAAGTGCCTTTTGGTCTGGATTTTTAAAGGTTATTCATGACATTGCAGAACGGAAGACATAACTATTGAAGGATTTTTGTAGTAATCTTTACATACAGTTCATAAGACTTTTATTTTTACAGTTTTTCGTAAATGGTCAGAATTGGATACCTTTTCATTAGTAATTGATTTAGAAAACTTATACATGTAATGTACCCATTAATGGTATACGTTTCAATTTTATTTAAGTGCTTTAGGGGGCGTCCATAAATCACGTGAGGTTCAGAAGGGGTGGGGGGGTCTTTAAAAAAATCACCAAACATCACCACGGGGGAGGGGGGGTTGTAGCAAATATCACGTGTATTTTTTTTCGGAATACAAAACCAAAAGTTTTTTCATTGCTACTGCATTGAACATTAATTTTGGTTATAATTGTGATCCTTCATTTTCTTTATTAAATAATCTATATCCATTAAACCTGTGTTTTATTCATGTGGTTGCAAAGTTTTGTAGATATGAAAAAATACACGTGATATAGGCTGGGGGGGGGGGGGGGTTGACTGAAACCTCACGATGTATCACCAAGGGGGAGGGGGGGTCAAAAAATGGCAAAAAAAACATCACGTGATTTATGGACGGCCCCTTAGTAAATAGAAACCATATCAGTGTAGCTTCTGACCCGGCAGTTAGATATACGTTATGTAGCTATAAAATATCCGATTTCTAAAATGGTTCACATATCTTTAAGACCTTAAGGTTAGGCTATGAGAGAAAACATGCCGGCTGCCGGGTCCATACTTCAACTAATGTCACTACGGATTTATATTGAGAATTGAGTTTATTTAGATACTAGCAGCGCCCCGCGGTATTACCCACGTTGTTCCCGTTCCCGTGGGAATTTCGGAATGAAAAGTAGCCTATAACCTTCCCGTTGAATGTGGCTATCCATTACAAAAAGAATTTTTCAAATCGGTTCAGTAGTTTCTGAGATTAGCGCGTTTAAACAAACAAACAAACAAACAAACAAACAAACAAACAAACAAACAAAACAAACTCTTCAGCTTTATAATATTAGTATAGATTTAGATATAAACTTTGATTTTGCATTTGTTATTTTTATAGATATATGTTTAGAATGTTTAAGAACTTGACCAATTTAATGATGACAGTAAACTCATCTAATCTTTATTTATAAAATTAAAAGTCCTGACTGACTGATATTCAACGCACAGCCTCAACCGCTACATCTAGAAACATGAAATTTGGCAGGAAGGTTCTTCAAGTGACGTAAGTGCAGACTAAGAAAGAATTTTCGAAAATTCCTACGGGAACGGGCTCAACGCGGGCAAAGCCGCGGGGCGCTGCTAGTTTCAAGATAAAATCTTGATTCTATTTGCTGTACCAGAATTATCTTTGAGGCTACACATTTCATAAATAATATCAATAATAAATATACTTGGACTGAATGTTTTAACTAAGTTGTGTTATAGTGCTATTTTGAGATAATCAAAAAAGTCTTTTTAAATGATAAATCTGATATGATATTTCATAAACGTTACAAGCGCCTTGTTTATTCTGTATCAATGTTTAACTTATACGAGTATTTCTCTTGTAAGCTAAATCCTAGTGTTCATGTTTTAGATCACCTAGAGGCTGAACATGATCTATATATTGAAACAACCGGTACCGACTACTTTATGAAGACAAGGGCTTTAACTACTGTCTGCAAAACAATAGTATTCATTCAGATATCAATAGTAAGTAGGTACGGGTGTATCATAATGGTATAGCTGCGTTTGGATTGTGCGAGTAAACAAGTTAAATGCGAGCCACTAAGTTCAATAAACAGCGAGCGATAGCTATCTCATATGGGTGACGCTAGTTTGTATTTAACTCTTAGGTTTTGTTAGGTTAGGCTTTCAGCTCGTAAACTGCACGCGTAGCATTCAAGATTAATGTTGAAAACAAAGGTTATACCAGCAAAGGAAATATAAAAGAATCTTGTAATTAGGGAATAATTTTAACACTTTTGAAGAATTTAATTCTGTTAGCATGGTTTCCGCGCTGTTACCATGGTAACCGAACTGTTACTAATTAAATTATGCTTTACAACACGTAACAATGTAGCTACTTGATGTATTAAAAGTATTTCACGACTGATTTGGTAATATTAATATAAGCAAACAGACAACTAATACATAAATCAATATTACTACGGTTTTTTTGCGGCACAGAAGGTTGCTTTAGTAAGTAAAAACACAGTACGTTAATAATGTGTAAAGATCACGAAAAAGACTAATAGGTACATAAATCATTTGAGACAAATGTTCCATAAACCAAACAACCTTACATGACAATCATTACACAGTCGAATGAGCTTCCACCTTGAAATATTTAACACATAAAAGTCTAAAATATAATTTACCCAACGCCCATGTACAAAAATTGTGTTTAACTGTACAATGCACCATAAGTTTGCTTTACGATCAAGTCGCGTTCGAGTTAGTTCAGTTGAGAACTTGAGCCCACTTACATGAGTATACTTTGAGTACTGGTTTTGACTTCTTTCCGGCTTCAGATATGATGTTACAGTCAGAATACAGTTAGGCTAAGTAATGTAATAGCAGGAAAAATATGCTGCAGGAAAAATTAAATCACTGTCAATAGGCAGGTACATAACAGGAATCCCTAGATGTAATTAAGTGTCATTTCATTCAGATTGGTATTAAATTAATCAAAGCTTTTATAAACCACTAGCCGCGTCCCGCGGTGTTACCCGCGCTGTACCCGTTCCCGTGGAAATTTTGGGATAAAATATTTCCCATAATACCTATGTTATTCTGATGTACATATTACTGTAAAGTTTCATCCAAATCCGTCTAGTAGTATTAGTAGGATTAAGAAAAAAATGTTTCACAGTAGAATTTCTTTAGTTACATCTGTAGAATAGATATAGAACTTGCTAAGGAGAAAAAACTCACAATTTTATTGAGTTTTATCGTAATGATGAATACCACTTAAAGACGTCTTTTGGATGGCCAGGCGGATGGCATAGCATAAGATATATTGGATTATAACCGATCAAACTCTCGGTACAAATCAACTGACTCAACCAAACCAGCAACCAATATATTTGTCGTATTCATACAAGTGCCGGTAACATAATAATATGCTTTCTTAATATTATACTTACACCGCCTACCTGTATCCATAAATTACGGTTCGTTACTTCGCTGGAGGACAGGTGGTCTCCGACTAGTTATTCAACTAATATTTATAAATAGAATAATATTTCTTATTTATAGCATGCGTTTCTATGAACACGTTGTGTAATGTTAGTATTGATGTATTTGATTTGATAATTTATCTACATACTTTCTTTTAGTTTGAAGTAATTTTGTAGGAGTTCGTTTTCGCTTCTCATCTTCGTTCATCTTCGCCTGAAACTGGTATTTATTTAACGACTTTATAAGGTGTGAGTTCAATCACAATTTAGGGTGTGTCTACATGTAAGTACCATAATCACAACATATCTCATCGACAAAATGTGACGGTATGTATGTGGTATGTGTAAGTACGATTCATTTTCACTACAAAAAATGCTCCGTGCCCATGCGGTGGGGTTGTGATACTTGTAGAAACACCCTCAGACTTAAAACACCTCAGTTTTCTGTGACCACGGTTCCTGTAAAGAGGCCGAAACGTCAGATAAAAATGTAAAATAAAAACGAAGTGTGTATCCGTAAACGTAGTCTCAATTCAGAATGAGAAGTGTTCGCTTAAACTTAAGAAACCAGAACCCTAAAGCTTAAAACCACCAATAAGTACTAACATTTTGTCTACTCGTATATAATTGCAAAGACAAGTAAAATACCTAGATTGCGAAAGTAATTGTTTTAGCAATATGTTCCATTACTTAATAGAATACGAGCAGCGGTTAATGTCGTGATTTGTGACACAATATCAATCTTTGTCTTACTTTTTTCTTTCAATACTTACGATTTAGGTTTTTTATTACATTGTGCTATGTTCAGTTGTGACATTACAGTTTTATAATCTTTTATCATTCTTATATATTTAGGGTTAGGGTTGTCTAAAGACCAGTATATAATTTGATTCAATTTACAAAAATAGTCATTGTTGAGATTTAAAAAAAAAAAATTCTAAAACTTTAACATTTTATATTTGTTCGTGCTTTACTTCACACAAGCATTTAATTTACTGACATTTCAATTTGATTTATTTAGCTTGCAGTGCTCCGCGTTTTTTTTCCACGATGGCCTTCCCGTTGAACGTGGCTATCCATTACAAAAATAATTATTCAAATCAGATTAGTAGTTTCTGAGATTAGCGCTTTCACAAAACTCTTCAGCTTTACAATATTAGTACAGATGTCACTAAAATATATTATTATAGCCAAGTCAATTAGCTACCAAGTTGAATGCAGTTTCCATGTAATATTTCGCATTTAGTTATCTAAAATTGTACTTTAAATGCCAGTGAAATGTGTTTTACAGTGCATTCCTACGCGTCCTAGGAGTAAGATCCGTATCGCGGTATCAAATGCAGAATGCGGTATGTGACAATTTTTAGTGTTATTTTGTGTAAAACATGACTCTGTTTTAGTAGTTTAGCGTCGTGTTGTTAGCATGGTGTACTTGTATGTAGGTATATGTTAAACAGTTTTTGGTTAATTGTATTTTGCTTAATTATATGAGTCTTAGTTATATATTATAAACTAACTGATCCTAACAGTCAATGATTTTGACTGACATCAATTTACTTATGTACATATTATCCTTTTCCGGGCGAAATAAATTAAATCAAAAATTTAAGTAAATCACTGGCCTGGGGGTGTTAACTACTTTGTTTATTCATTATCCTTTCAAGATACAAAATAATGTGAAATTAGGAACGAACAAAATATTAAAGCCTAAAATACCCAACATGCATAACCAAAACCAATAGCATAAAGCTCCAACTGAAGATATTTCTAGTCCAGTTATCTCGGTAGACTTATCTAAACATAATGTCATTTAAACCCTGCTACATTACAAACATCGTTATGATTTATTGAGTCTAACCTGTTCAGCAGATACGGTTTGTGAATATAAACGGGCTCTAATTTACTATTGTGTATCGTGTAGTACTTCATAGGTCCCTGTGCAAGGTATTGTATTGAATTAATTCTGATCATTTGCATTTGTAATTCTTAAGCGAATACGGTGTAGGGAGTTGGTGCAGTTTGGTTGTTACGCAGTTTTAGGTTTTAGGCCTGTTCTTAATTAAACAAACATAAATGATTATTTATTAATTCTTTGTTGCGGCACTTACCTATAGCTTTTTCAATAAACTCTCTTCCCCTCAGCTGTGATATGCAAAATGGCCGATCTGTCGTGTCTGTGGCGCCCTGAGCGGGTTTCGCCACAGGCAGAGGTTTCTAGACGCCCAGCATACACTAAAACTGCAATTTCTTGTTCCTTGGTCATGCAGAAGCCCTTATAAGGATCTGAATCATTTTGAAATTAAATTTAAATTTAAAGTTATACGGCTAGCATAATTACTGGGGTACCTAAATGTTCAGTAGATTTTGGGTCATATTTTAATAATAAACCACTATTTAGTGAACCAAAAGTATTTATTTATAATCTTATAATACTATTCACAAAATAATATCACACAAGTCATGACTCTCATACAATTATTTTTCATAAACAAAGTTTTAAGTACAGAACAAAAATGGAGGCTGCCTTTCAAACAGCTTCAAGTAGGCTGTGTATTACTTGATTTTTTAAAGTCATTTCATACTGTAGGCATTACAATACTACATAAATAATAAATTAAGGTTATTATCTGGGTGGTACAAGAGCATCAATATTGTAGGTTCAGTAAATGATATGTAGGAGTTACACAAAAAGATATCTGTTTTTTTCATAAAAAATCCTACCTCTATACTAAAGTAATTTACAAAATAAGTAGTAACTTTTATCCACAGAAGTTTGATTTTCTTGTAATTATAATTAACAAACTACAAAATGAAACCCCCAAATAACATAAATTAAAGGAAAACTAAATAGAAACATGTAAACAAAACTTGCAAAAAAGCAAACAAAAAACACAACATTTTTTTAAAACAGTGTAAGTTTAGTATGGATAAGACCTTTTTCATCTAGTACTTGGATGCAATATTCAAGTGTTTGACCATCGCAGGCAAAAAAGAAATATGTAAACAATTTTTATCTCTAAGATAGCGTACTTTTTACCGCGGGAATATATTCATTCCCAAGGGAAAATGCTGTATTATGGGTGCAATATGCAAGTGTTTGACCATCGCAGACAAAAAACGAAATATGTAAACGATATTTATCTCTAGGATAGCGTACTTTTTATCGCGGGAAAATATTCATTCCCAAGGGAAAATGCTGTATTATGGATGCGATATGCAAGTGTTTGACCATAGTAGACAAAAAAGAAATATGTAAACAATTTTTATGTCTAGAATACCGTACTTTTTACAGCAGGAAAATATTCCATCCCCAAAAGAAAAAAACCAGGGAGCTAATCAACAATGATTTATGTAACACAAAACCAATGGCTCTTTTATACATCACACAACCAACTGCTACTATTTCAGTCACACAAATTTTATAAATCGCGCATTCTAAAAACAGTAAAAAAAAACCGGCAAAACTTTAAATATACAGTCATTCAAAAAATGCAGCGCTTATCGTAGTTTTCCCGCTCCTGACTGGATGGAACATACCTACCTACTTTAAACTCCCATCGAAAATGCGGATACCTACCTACTTTATGATAAGTATTCTAACTTCAATTGAATGTTAAAATATTAATGCGTATATTTTGTGTGTACATGTGTCAATAAATACATAAATATAATTATTGTGTGTAACATAAATACTTAAATACAATTATTATCTATGTTGGTGTGCGAAGCATTCCGGCAGGCACAAAGGCTTGCCGTCACACCCCGCACAATAAGAAGTTGTTCTCTTTGAACAAATCGCGCATTTGCGTCGAAGACGGCGAGGGGCCGATCCTGCGACGGTACGCTCGTGGTCGAAATATTTTGGTAAATGTGACTGCTGTCTGACTGGTTCAATGCGGCGTGTATATGTGTTGTGACGCTCCAACAACTGAATCACCAAAGTTCTGCGGAAGCTTCGATGGTTGATTTGTTGGTTTGTCTTGAGCAGAATATACGCGTTTAATACGCTAACATTCAAGAGTCGTCGGAAAAACTTCTTGTACCAAACTGTTGTCCCCTTTCTCTCGATTGGGTACATGGCTAACATTTGGTCCTTTTTGTCGACTCCTCCCATGCAGATGTTGTAATCGTGTATGAGAGCAGGCTTTGTGACTTCATTGCACGTGACTGTTGTTAACCCATGGTATGTCGTGATAAGGGCAATGCGCTTCTTATCACGCCATACGATGATGTCAACATCACCCGACGTGCAGCCACATACGTGACCAACGGCCATGTCGTTGGCTTTCAAATTCGTCAGCTCAGCGGGAACCAACTGACGATTTGTTCTGAGAGTTCCCACGCAGTCGAACCCCAGAAGTTTCAACTCTCGCGCAAGGGCGGGAGAATTGTAATAATTGTCCATCCAGACAGTGTGTCCTTTGTGCTCAAGTCCACGGAGAAGTCTGAGCACTAAGGATGGAATTTTCCCCGATATGGGATTCATATCCTGTGTGTCCGCGGAGGATTGCCGTGCTTCCACCTCGAAACGCCACAGGTAGCCTGTCTCGGACTCACATAATTCGTAAGTCTTGATGCCTACTGCCGCTGCCTTGTTTGGGATGTGTTGCTTAATGTTTAAGCGACCTGTCCACTGTGTCAAGCTTTCATCCAACGCAATATTGCGCCCTAACACATACAATGAAGCGAACTTGTTATTAAGATGCTGCACAATAGGCAGCACCTTAAACAATTTCGCTTCATTAATTGCCATAGATTCTGGGTTACATAAATCATTGCTATTAAAATGCAAACACCTGCTCAAGAGGCAGAAGCGGTCGTAGGACATGTTAGCGGAGAACTCAGGAGTACTAAAAATGTCTTTCGACAAATTCCAGTACTCCTCTAAACGTGATTTTACCACAATCCCGGTGGCCTGGATTATGGCAAAATACGCATAGAGTTCGTCCGCTGACGTGTCCTTCCATTTAGTTATTCTGCTGTTGGGAGTGATGCCCCGCGTCAGCATCCCCTCTGCTACCTCTTGAGCATACTTATTAGTCTCCCCGGCAATGTACTCCATAATTGGCCGATCCCATATGGCAACAAATGCATCATACGGGTCGGCGTATGGAGCAGTAGAGCCTTTACTCTGGGAGAACGTTTCCCTCCTCAATTCAGGCTGAACTTGAGGTTGCGGGAATGGTCTCCATTGAAAGTCAAACTTCTGAGGAAAACACGCGCCCGGTGGCAGAACGGACGCTACAAGCAGTTCCATGGCTGCAGTAGGCGGCTCCACGACTGCAGTGGGCGGTTCCACGGCTGCAGCGGACGGCTCCGAGGATGCTGCAGCGGGCGGCTCCAAAGATGCTGCAGCGGGCGGCTCCAAGAATGCCGCAGCGGGCGGCTCCGCAGATGCGGGGACATTGATTCGGCGAGTGGGTGGCCACGAGGGTTCGACCACGAGTGACGCCGCATACTCACTATCACTGTCCTCATCCGGTTCGTAATAAGGCCGCAACACCCTTGGCAGTATTAATGGCTGCAGCTCCTCATCGTCACCGTCGGATTCGCCAGATTTATCCGATTCATCGCTACCTATTGAAAGAAAAAATATCAGCAATGCACATCATATTAAATTTATCCGCATAAAAGTTTGGATTTAATGATGGATTTTTGTTACTCTTTGACGCACAAAACAACTGAAAGGATTTGGATCAAATGTGGAATTAGTAACAACTAAACTAAATATTCTGGTATCATTCTTTGAGTTTAGTCTAAGTGGGTCGAGTGGGCGAGGATCGGTTCTAAATTACCGTAGAAAATAAGTTTCTCGATTTCGTTATCTCGCAAGGGACGGCGTGGAGCAGGACAGCGCAGAGCAGGGGCAGGGACAGCTGGTACTGGGACAGGTACTCTGGAATACAGTTTGAACATCAGCAATCATGAAAATGAAACGGCTCTCACTGATGTAGTTAAATTATAAGATAATTACCGGTTTGCATGGAGTCGTACTGCGCGTAGGCTTGACGTAGATGGCGTCGATGTCACACTGTCGCCAATGTCGACGTTTCTGTATAGAAAGAGCTGTTTATTACTGAATACTATAAAACTAGCTTAAGTGACTGTTTTTATTATTTTTGTAATGTAAAGATTTGTTCTGTAACATGGTCAAGCGTACTCACGCAGCTGGAGACGGTGGATTAGAACATAGTGGCATATGCAATTCCATCAACGTTTCAGCTGCTAACAACCTGTTGAGTCTACCGCCAGCGCTGTCTGCAGTCGATGATCTGAGAAAGAAAAACGGTAAAGTTACCAAGAGATCAAATGTAATAAAATCTGTAGACACATACTTAAATACTCACGGCAAAGAGGGCGATAGAGAAAGCGCGATCGCCATCTCACTACCACCAGCGCTGTCTGCAGTCGATGATCTGAGAAAGAAAAAACGGTAAAGTTACCAAGAGATCAAATGTAATAAAATATGTAGACACATACTTAATAATACTCACGGCAAGGGGGGCGATGGAGAAAATGCGATCGCCATCCCGCTACCGCCAGCTCCGTCTGCAGTCGATGATCTAAAAAAAAAGATCCACAAGATCAAATGTAATAAAATCTGCAGACACATGTCATACTAACAAGCCTCTAAAAAAGAAAAGACAGTGAAAACGCCTGTTTTTAAAGAATATAAATAAATCTGAAAAATATTTACTTTGCTCTCAGTCGTAACGGCACCTCTAATGTTTTGCCCTTTGGCCATGCTGACATAGGTCCGCAAAAAATTCTAAAACAAAAAATAATACAAAACAGGTAAATGAAAAGGCATATCATAAAAATTTAATGTTTTTTTTTAATATACTTACGTTTCCAAAGCTTTTGGGTGGGACACAGTAACATCACATACGGGGAGTGCGGATAAAATTGAATCTTGTGTGCGTTCGTCAACTCGTGTACGCGCACCTCCTCGTGTACGCACACCACCACGACTACGCACTCCACCGCGTGTACGCACAACGCCAACGCGTGTACCTACTCCTTCATTATTTACACTGCCGGCACCACCACCGCGCGCTGTGCCACCACCTCGGCCACTACCACCTCTCTCGGCACCACTACCTCGCCGACGATTTTTTGATTGCATGCGTGGCCTTTTAATAAAGAAAACAAAAAAGCACACATCACACACATGCATTGCGTGAAAAACCATATAAGTGCACGATGCAAAAGCAAAACAATCGTTAAAAATACCTAGGCATTATATCAGAAAATGGGCCCAACACTTTTGAATTGGTTACAATTTTCAGTTACCTCAGTTAGTAGTTAATTAGTAGTAGTTAGTAGTAGTTAATTTAACAAACGATATAAAAAAGAAAGTAAAGTCCAACTTTAATAAATTATGCAATAACGCAAACCACTGAACCAATTTTGATAAAATTTATATGGGACCAATTTGAACATTATAACCTTTCAAACAAAAAAATATTTTTTTAAATCTCCTCCTCCTTTTTGAAGTCGGTTAAGAAGAAATAATAAAATTTTATTTATTTTCATTATATATTCCATAAATAAAAACTTATATATTCTTAGTAAAATTCCATAACCTTTTTCTAAATGAAAAAATAATAAATAAATTATTTTCGACTCACACTTGGCCGTTTTTACTTTTAAGTCTTTTTGCCTCAAAGCCTCCTTTCTTATAATCCAACAACAAAAATAAATGTTTTTTATCAAAAAAAAAATATTTGTAAGCAAGTTCGGCTATTCCATGTTATGCGAACATTCTACTGACGGCCATTAAAACTCTGAGGAGGCGTGTGTGGGGCACCCCGATACGGGATTCGCCCTGTCAGTGATGAAACCCTATTTGGGGCTCTAATCGAACGGTATTAGTTTTCGTCATTATTTAGAAAATATAGAACTTTCTATTAGTGGTAAAGTTTAATAAAACGAATCTATGTTAAATTATCATTACAGAAAAGTAATATGAACTGCATAAATATGTTATTTAATGTTCGAAAAGCCAAAAGCATTGTACGGGTAAGGGCCATGCACGGGTTAGGTAGCCGTTTTAACGCTGTTTTTTGACTTCTGTTCGTTAGACACACACTTAATTCTAATAAAAACTGAAAGATTACTTACATACATAAGCACTTCCCAAGTTTTTTACACTAAATACACTGTATTTAAACACTTTTTCTAACTATAACACTACGCTGCCTTGGTCTCGACGCGGCCGTTATTTTACTGGCCGTTTCGCGGTCATTCCTTCTTTACCGAGAACTCAAACGACGCTTGCTATCTGTCTTGCTCTACATAAACGCGTTTTAATATGATAGACTAAGCCAAAAGTAGTTTTATCGCTGTGTTTGCACATTAAACATGTGTGCGTAGACAGCGCCCCTGAAAGGGTCGCACCACAGACGCGGACTTTTGACGTGCGACCCGTTGCGGGGTAGCGTACGTGGGAAAGGGTATTCGATAGCTAAAATGCTGTTAAGGCCAGGATATCCCAGCCGTTTCGGTCACTGTCTCTCTGGGTAGAAAAGAGCGAGAAACACTACGGCGCGGAAATGGTGGTGGTAGAATTTTGCGACTCATTTTTAAGAATTACCACCTTTCGTTGGATTGAATCGAAATTTTACTCCAAACAGCATTCAGTCATAGTTTATTTTACATCACTCAAATTAATTTTAGAAATATATGTTTGAAATTGTTTAACAAACTAAGTGTGAAAGTAAGGTATAAAAGACCCATCTTTGTTATTTTTTTCTAGCGAGGAAATTAATAGTCAACGTGTTTCGGAAACAGTAGTATCATTAAACATATGATCAAGATTAAAAACAAACAAAAATTGTTCTTGTAATGTTAAGACTTTTGGCTAAAAAATTGTTTATAGTAGCCCGTTTTAGGAACTCATAGGCCCTTAATAAGCGTTTATTAATAAGAGTAGATGTTCTCAAATAATATTGATTGAACAATTATTATACTACCTGCTGTTCTTACAATTACTTAATTACAGGAAATTGACGGAAGATTATCCTGGAATTAATATACGAATAGGTACGTTATTAAGTAAATGAAAAGGTCAAACGAATAAAACCCGATTGCAAATCAAGTTACAACTATAAAACGTATACAACTTACCTATTAGAAGTAAAAAGCTAATTAAATAAGTAATGCCCAGTAAATCCTACGACTACCTTATCTTTAATTATCTTTTTATAGTATTGTGAAATAACTGTAAAGAAATTCATTATAATAAATTATAAAAATATACAAACAACATAATAAATAATGACCCAGCTTTTGGTCAAAATCCTCAGCTCACGGCAGGTTTGAAGTCTCAACATATATAATTAGTTTAGATATAAAGTAAGTTCGTCAACCATCAACCCCGGTGGCGGAGCTTTTAGACCGCCGACAATTTAACGTGCTCTCCGAAGCACGGTACCGCTCAGATAGAAATGACACTATCTGCCACCCATCCGGGTGGGAGCCGAGCTGGGCATTGTTTAACAGTAAAGCAAGCTTAGTAAAACGATGGCACAACCGAGTTATGTAATGTTGGTCATCACGTGACCACGACCGGTGTAATTCGCTCGAAACTTCGGGTACTTATTTTAATAAATACGTTATATATTCTAACACGATACAGGCCCGTTTCATGTAAGTATAATTATTTAATACTTATTATTACCAGAAATACCTTGTAAAGTCCCATTGCAGGGAAAATGCCTCTACTTCTCTTCCACGATTCCCGGTTCCTATCCCATGATGCCAAGCACAAACATGTCCCGATACTTGTAATTGCAAATTAATTTTAGTACAGTGAATTTTATTACTCCCACAAGCCATACATCAGATAGAATACCTCTAGTCTGACAATATGAAAGTACCTTCACTACTTGATATATTACTAGCGAATTTAAATTTATATACGCTCATTGATTGGAGAAAGGGCTGGGTAGTAATAACTTGCTAAACACTCATTAACGGTATTCTATTGAGACGGCACTAAATCGGTAGTGATACTTGCCTACTTCAGATTTGTGTTGGTCAATGCTGGTGGTATATTGGTTATTTCGTTTTTATATCAATAAGAGTGGTGGGAATGGGGGAAGGCTGGGTAATAATGGGATGTTACGATCTAATACCTAGTACATACAACTAGATCTAATTTTATGAATTTGTTATTTGGAAGTGGTTTCACATTTGTTTTGTCAACCGTTGTGATTATGCATAATCCTCCTTACCGTACTGATATCTTAGGTGAGATGCCTTTGCCTAGTTGTGGGACATTGCAGGCTACCTAAGGTATTTATCGTGTCCTACCCGTTTCTACGTACATTTGGGAAGAAAAGTATTCTATAGCCTTCTTTTAGTATTGTTATGACATACAATTACATTTTAAAATTCGAATTCGGTTTTGAGTTCAAACAAACAAGAACGAACTCTTCTTTGTTATATTAGTTACTAGCAGCGCCCCGCGGTTTTACCCGCGTTGCGCCCGTTCCCGTGGGAATTTCGGGAACTTTTTTACATAAAAACCTTCCTCTTGAATCACTCTACCTTTTACAAAAAATCGCATCAAAATCCGTTGCGTAATTTTAAAGATTTAAGCATACAGACAAACAAACAGATAAAAATAGCGACTTTGTTTTATACTATGTAGTGAAGATTTACGATTGCCTTCCATATAATTATAATACTTAAATCAGAAAGATAATTACACTGCACTGGGATTTTATAGGTCATTACTTTTAATTAGATTATATAAAACAAGCCTGGGAGCGTAGTTTGGGCTTAACAACTGTCTGTGAGTCGGCCAATATATATTTTATCATCATACATAGATAAGTACCTACATAATATTATTAATGAATACTATAGGACATTAAAGCGAAATGGGACGAAGCGGTTCCCTGGTTTTAAATGTATGAAAAAAGACATTTCGTTTAAGGTATGGCACACCCTAGTGTCCTTATGTAACTATTGGGTCCTACTGCAAAATAAAGATAACAACAGTCTGGGTTGATACCCAGACTGTTGTTGTTATTAGTTGATATTAATATCTATTTTATTGATTACCACATAAAAGATAGTAAATTTTGCTATAACGGCTCTTTCATATAAAAGGACTTAAACGCTTAAATCAAAGAAGCCTTTTAAATCTTATTTCAATACAAAGATGTTCTGCTTAACTTAACTACAGTTACAGCTTCACGTGCTCATAACTGCAAGATAACCTTTGCAACAATATAACTAGTTTTAATTGTACGAGCATTTCCATTAAGTCACTTGCATTTTACCTACATTGTATTTGAAGAGATAATTTACAACAGAGTAGTCAAAGAACGCGTTTTATGCAGTATATTAGCTCATGGAACAGATAGCCAAAGGTCAGGAAAGCGTGAAACCCAGTGCCTATTCATTTGGATACTTAATTAGTTCCAGTGACATGGGAAATGTATGTTTAATATGCTTTCTATGATTGTTTCATTACTTTGCACTTTGTCTGGCTTTGTGTTGCTTTGAGTTCAGTTTTGGTAGTGTTAATTGTAAAAAAGTATGAATTTGATGTTTCACGTTACAGTTTAAGAGAGATTTAAATGTTTTTAATTCGATTTAAGAAGAAAATACAGAGATTGTGTATAAGCAACACAATCTCTGTATTTTCTAATAGTGTTTTATTTTATCTTGTCAAAATGCAAACGGTTAGCTTCTTGAAAAAACAAATAAATAAGCCTTTACTTTATTGCATTCCCATTTAATGCATCCTACGAAATATTTATTAACGTATCAATAGGTACTTTAAAATAAATAAAAGCATTACCAATTCGATATCATCTAATTTTTGTTACTCCTATCACAATTTGATACGCAACAATGGCCGTTAGAGATATAAAAACAAATTGGACAGAGTTGAATATGCGTAATTTATATACAAAAGCGTAGGACAAAACGGTCCCTACAAATTACGAGCCCACGTAATTGCTCAGTTCATTTACCACACGCTGAATGAAGTGAATACAACCGGTTTTTTCTCATAAACTCTGACCCCGATCCCCAGATACAAAGTGACCGCACAATAACAAAAACAAAACAAAAAACCTCTTGTTTCACCACTGTAATTGTGGCAAATTATCCGGCGAAATTTGACCGTTTTGCCCGCAAATGTGATTTAGAGCAGGCTGCGTGACTTTCGCAACGGTTGACATTATAGTTTCGTGTCTAGCCAAAAGTTAATAGTCTGACCTCGCAGTATAGGTAGTTCTGATATTGCTCTACAGTTTTTGTGTGAACCGTGAATTGAAATCGAAATGACCGAGATTTCAGTTCGCTTTCGTTTGTCCTGATGTGTAAGATGCTATCTAACACTGTCCATTTTTAAATAGTCATGATTTTGTATAGTTGCTAGCGTACACATACGAAAACTACAGTTAGTAGTAAGATCAAGTAGGTGAACATAATTATTTCACACGGGTTCATTAATTTTAATTGTTTATAACCATTCAATGCTACGATGAATCTGAACTCACGAATTTGCCATCGCAACTAAAGCACAAGTTTCTCTTAATGCCCGCTATAAAACTGATGAGGGGGCGTCCATAAATCACGTGAGGTTCAAAATGGGGGGGGGGGGGGGTTTAAAAAAATCACCAAACATCACCACGGGGGAGGGGGGGTTGTAGTTGGAATACAAAACCAAAAGTTTTTTCATTGCTACTGCATTGAACATTAATTTTGGTTATAATTGTGATCCTTCATTTTCTTTATTAAATAATCTATATCCATTAAACCTGTGTTTTATTCATGTGGTTGCAAAGTTTTGTAGATATGAAAAAATACACGTGATATAGGCTGGGGGGGGGGGGTTGACTGAAACCTCACGATGTATCACCAAGGGGGAGGGGGGGGGTAAAAAAATGGCAAAAAAAACATCACGTGATTTATGGACGGCCCCTGACCGATTCCGCTATATTTGACTATCTCCAATCAAATCGTCGATACCGAAGCCAACACGAAAACAATAAACCATCAACAACACTTTATATTACAGTCATTACAATCGATAGCCTCAAATCTATTGACATTAAAAACGAACGTTAGGCTAATGAAAGCTCTGCGACAGAATGTACTACCAAAAATGGTAAGGACAAGTCCACTTACGATTTCATTATAAAGATCCAAATCTCTTCTATCATTTATTTACTCGACAAAAATGGTTATCACGCGCGTCGGTATCTCTAGGAAAATAGAAAGTTTATTGACAGAAGTGTTAAGCGAAATATTTCTCGTTGGTGACACTGGAAGTAGTCAGCAATGGCCTAAAGAGCAAATGTAGGTTAAATATGACAAATGCGTGACGGCAAAAATTTTACTTTCCCAGTAGCATTTTAGCTGTCGCTTGTCACTAGTTTTGGTAACTGGTGAAATGGAGAATTATCATATTGTGAACTGGTGACATTACATCACATCACATAAAGTGTTGAACAAGTAAATTGATTAGAAAATATATTGAATGCGACATTATCTCCTTACTGCTGCTTACGTTCTCTAATCGAAGAAGCGTTTGCGTCTATCTTGTTACACGTTTCCCTAACCGTTTCTGATTATCAGCCAATGATTGAAGTTAACACGAACTTAATAACATTAAAGAATGTTGACTAGATCTAATCATTCATTTCCTCTAGTAGGTGATTATTTCTTGTATCTATCGGTGGAGTAATAGTCGGGTTTGTTAAAGGCCAATCAACGGTATCTAAGCAATCAGGATGAGTAAAATGTTCACCGTGATTCAAAGATACTGGGATGCTGTTTCCTCCCTATGCTCGTATGTGGTGTTTATGAGCTATCTTATCTATAGCGGGTCTACAAGTTACTAATTAAACTTATTACAATGGCGGGCCATTCCGTAGTTGAATAGTGATTGCTAAAATTACGTACTGTTCATGTTCAATGTTCATTTGTTGCGTTGTAGTATGTACAATACTTAACAGTTATGAAGTAAATAATTCTATGTTATTAAGAAGAATACGCCGTTGATACTCTTAAATAAACCTATGAGGTATGGAAAAAGCAATCATTTTTCATCAGAATCGGAATCAAGATTTATAAATTCCATCGTAAACAAAAAGAATTTCAGCTTGGATTGAACCATAACTTGCGATTGGTTGTATGGAATAATGTTTTATTTATTTTACCTCAATAAAACCGGACAAGTTTGAATGGTAAGCTATAGCAATTAGAATAGCAATACGAAATGTTCGTGTGAAGTTTTAACGGTACGAGCTATTAAATATAGTGGGGAAATAGCTGTGAAACTGTAAATTGTTGATATTGGTAGGAAGAGTCGAAATATTTTAATGGTTGAAACAAAAGTCAATTTTTATCAGGTGCCAATAAGATAAATTTGGTTTTTTATTTGGACAATCCTATACCGTCTCCAGCTTTGATAGGCTAGGTTGACATCAGGAGTTTTCGTCAGTGATAATTTAGACTGACAATTTATACAGAGTAATAAAAATAAGGGGAGAAGGTTATTCGCGGAGGCCTATATCCAGTGGGCGTCTATTGTCCGTATGATGATAATGTTGAATATAAATCAGCAAAAGATTATGAACTACGCAATACATGCACGTAATGTATTCTATTTGAATTTACTTTGCATTAAAACGCATGCTATATTCAAAACCATTGCTAATCCATTTAAACATTCATATCTTCTGCCCAGTCAATAATTTCGTTTACTTCCTTGACTTCCAATTGGTATTTAATCCTGTCGTAGAATAGCTAAGTACAGATTTATGATGCCATTTGTAGGATGATGGAAAACGGGTGCAGTGCTGTCCATTAGTTATGAGCAGTTATTCAATATTAATGAGCCCCGGCTCAAATGCCTGTGGTCTTTAATAGATTACGATCGAGTGAGACCTTTGGGGTACATTAGTCAATGTTTCTACGGCGGATGTTATCATATATTTGTATTTGATGGTATTCGTTTTCACGCTATGTGATATAGTGGACCAGATTCTTTAATTGTAGGACAGCTGCAATAAGGCTTATTAATGAAGTATCGTAAGTTAAAGAGTATAGGTTCTGACTAAAAGTGTTCAATTTACGATCTCTAGGAGTTTCTATTTGAAATCCAACAGATGGAGCTGCATGGCAAATTTTAATACGTCAATCATATTTCATAGCAAAAAAAGGAATTATTTATATTACAACGCGATTAAAACTGACTTCCCTAACACAACATACAAATAAACAAGAGTAGACATTGTAGAAATTTAGAAGCACTTTACTCCATCTAAATCAATGTAAACATAAAAATTGCGATACACGAGTCGAGAGCTAAGTTCGCTAACAATCAGTTGAAACATGGCTCTCGTGAGCGATACTCGTGAATGTAGTGGCTTGATATCGGCTATTAGGACCTTGAACGAGCTGTGAATTTTTAATTATTGTGCTTTGTTACCTCATTTTGTTGTTGTTGTTGGTGAAAGTTGTTGTGTTGTATTGTTGGATTGCTCGATGAATTGTCAACAAAAATAGTGACTCGTTTTGGCGAACGTGTTTGGATTGCTCGGTGATATTGTCAACACATAGGAAGTGATTTATTTTTGAGAGGTTATGAAAAGGTATGTGTTTTTATATAGTTATGTGTTAACAATTATTCTTATTGTTATTTCTATATATTCAAAATTAAGTACTTTATTTACTTTATTTATTTATAAGGTTATTTTATTTCTTCATTATTTACAATTATTTCAATCTAGGCATCTCTAAATAACTCAATAACTCTGACACCAGGATTGGTCAGGTTGACCATTCACTCGATGAAGAAGAAGAAGAAGAAGTATCTCTAGCATTGGTAATTTTTTTTTAATCAGTAAGACTGTACTGATATCTTTAGTGATACGAGAGGCCTTTGCCCAGCAGTGAGGTAATACAGGCTAATACTTTCTTACTTTTTACTTGTTGACGTCAGCAGAATAATTAAACAACAAGTTTACGCGAAGCCACTGAATGTGTATTATGAAATTTATGAATGATTCAATTGTTATCATTATTAGTTACGTAATTAAAGAACTATGTTCAAACTGTCGAATTAGAATTAATTGTTGGTATTGAGCTAATTTGTGAGCGTTGAGTCAGCGAATTCCATAGACAGTTTGTTTGACACGCGTGACGCTCGCGTTCATTCACTGTATACTACTTGGATGGGTGGCCGATAGTGGCATTGCTATCTGAGACTTTTTTTATGGATGGGGAATGCATTTACGCATCCGCCGTTCTTTGGGAAAACAACCGGGGTATGTGGGACTCAGCCCCGGCACAATCGTGTCGGGTAATACCCACCAAACCCCATCCGTGTTCCGTAGTCATGGCCTAGGCTGAAGTCGCGAGGCTACCTTTCGGCATACCAAGATGTCCGCTTCTTCAGCCACTCCAACAGCTCGCGTGGGCGAGCACGCCTCGGAGGGGAAGGGAGAGGCAAAGCGTCTCATCACCCCTCATCGCATCTCCTGAGCGGTACGCTCAGAACACCTAACGCGCCGCCCGCCTCCGTGGGACCTCGCTCCCAAAAAGGGTCGTGAATAAACGTCCTTTAGTGAGAGAGAGGAGATTTCTATCTGAGCCCTACCAGAGGGCACGAAACATTGTTCTGCCAGTTGTTTTAATTGTGACACCATGTCGGAGGCCTTTAGGCGGTCTAAAAACTCCAACAGGGTTGGCTACTAATCTACTCGTAAAGTTACTTACGTAAAGTTACTAACTTATTCACTGTATACTAGCTCAATTTAAACGCTGCCTTACCAAGTCACCAGTAATCTCCTGGTTACATACAATCCTACGTTTAAAATGTCAATAAGAACCGCAGGTCGAAAAGACGTGGGAGATTCACATTTTAACAATAATCTTGTATTGAATTTAATTTTGTATTTGCTTTGACTGGCTGTAAGCTAGTTGTTTCATAGATAATTTATGGATTGCTTCATTTGTAGACGAGAATGTATTTATGATGGATAAATCTATATTTTTTGGGTTATTACGAGATTTTGCTGAAGAGTTTAAATTTTTTTTAACGCGCTAATTTCAGAAACTACTTACCAATCTAATTAAAATAATTATTTTTGTAGTGGATAGCCTCATTTAACGTGAAGATAAAGGGAAGAAAAAAATGAAGGGAAGATAGGCTAAATTCCCACGGAAACGGGCACAACGTGGGTTGGTAGTTTCATATATGTACATAACTTCTATTGCATAGAGTTTTAATAAATAAAGGATGAATCAAGAGATGTAATAGACGAAAGAATCGTAAATTCAATTATTCAATCAACGTGCTAAAATTTCAATAAGGTTGTTGATAACAATTGCATCATTTTCATTAACATGTCTTATCAATTTTAAATAGGTATTTCACAATATAACTACATCAGATAACGACTCACCAGAAAACTTTCTAACTAGACATTGGTTCGAAATTAGCTCAATAGCAGAATATTATAGCAATGCGAATCCTTCTATATTATATGGTTTAGTTTTAAATCATCCAAGTACTGATACAGTTTGTCTACAGTAAGTAATATTACAGTTGATAGCATTGACTTAATACGATAAATATGAAAAGCTTCATATTATAATTATGTATGTATGCAAGGATTGTATGACCAAGATATGTCACAATGGCCCTTGTATGGGGTTTAGAAATTATGGACTGCTAATCATCCCTGTGGAGAAACTTTCTTTCTAAGCTCAATTGTCTTCTTTGCATATAACGGTTTTGTTCGTAAGGTTGTTAGTGTTATATTTGCTTCATTTGCATCTGTTCCCTAGCACATCATCATAACAGATTCGACTTACAATACCAGTATCCAGTCATTCTGTTAAACTCCTTGAATCCGACTTGTTTGATTTGTGGTTTCAGTTCATTAGTATTGGCGATGAGGCGCCCTCGCTATTCGTTCACGTTTGAAATAGAACCAGGAACCGACCCGACTTTCTATTAAGATAATTTGTTGTTTATGTTCTAAATTACGACTGAATAGCTTAAGAGTAATATGGTGTGTTATTTAATTAATTAGGTTGGTATTAATTATGGGGTTTATAGAGGAGAACAAGTTTTTGATTTGGATTTGATGGATTAGAGTTCGGCTTTGAAGTGAGCCGGTTTTGGAAAGATTAAACGTATTTACATTTACGTATCACATCAAATGTTAATTACCCTTACAATGATTACGTCAGTTTTGTTTGTTCAAATACACAAGTCTTCAACAAGTCTAGACAAAAAAGTCTTTGTCCTTTAAAACTGAAAAACATTTACAAACCCGTATTTAAACTCGTAAACATGCACAAAAAACATATCAAAAACATTTAACAAAACCTATACTTTAATGGCATGAATTTAATACCAATAATTACTTGGCACATGCACGTGTCATACAATTTTCTTAACTTAAAGGGCTATATAAATAAACGCGTATTAAGAACAGTTTAGCTATCGAATGGTTTGTCACTTTTTGACATACGCAATTTTCCGAACAGCAAAAGAGACAAAACACAGTAAGTATTTTAGTTACACTACGTTTATTAATAAGGCCTAAAAGGTCTCAGAATTGGAACACGGTATGGTATGTCTTTAAAAAGTGAATGGACTTTGCCCTAGCTTATTATTGCGAATGTTACCTGATTTTTTGCCATTAAAACACCTGTATCGGTACTACGCAATTAGAATGTTGAAGTAATATAATTTGAGTCCACTTTTTTAGTATTAAAAGTTAGTGTTCATTTTTAAATGGCTTCAGGCTAGTACGACTTTCAAATAGCAAGAGGTTCAAATTATAGGCTATTCAATAAAGATAGTAGACATCATTTTATTTGGATGTTCTTAAATGTTAACATTTGAATAACTTTCGACTGCCTTTTTTTCGGCATAGTTTCAAGAAACCCTTCAGAAAAAAAACTATCGTAAAACTTATTTTTTATTTTTATTTTTTGTAGTTGGTTACAAAGTTAATTATGATAAGGCAGCCATTAAATTAGTAATATAATTATTATAATTTACTCATTAAAATTATGGTATGTTACATAAAATGATAACTAAATATTATAAAACAAAGTCCCAGGCCGCGTCTGTCTGTCTGTTCGCGATAAACTCAAATACTAATACACGGTAATAAACTCATATACAAACTCAAATACTAATACACTAATACCCGAAATTCCAACGGGAACGGGCACAACGCGGGTAAGACCGCGGGGCGCTGCTAGTAAACATATGTATAACTAGCAGCGCCCCGCGACTTTGCCCGCGTTGAGCCCGTTCCCGTAGGAATTTTCGTAAATCCTTTCTTAGTGTGCACTTGCGTCACTTGAAGAACCTTCCTGCCAAATTTCATGTTTCTAGGTGTAGCGGTTGAGGCTGTGCGTTGATTATCAGTCAGTCAGGACTTTGAATTTTATATATATAGATATTAACGAGCCTCTTGGCTTTGTGTTTGTTCATTTAAAATCGACTTGTGTCTTTTTATTTGCGGGACCATCATAAAGTTGTCATAGTTCGCTTCAAACTCGTTAGTGCATAGTTTAGGTCTGTTTCCAGTTGTTATTTTATTGCGATTGAGAACTATGTTTTATAGCTCTAAACTATTGTGTATTCTATAGATTTATTGACAAGCCCGTTGGCACAGTGGCAGTGAGAGCGCTTACTGTGTCGGGGGTTGCGGGTTTGATTCGGGTTGAGTTGTTGGTGACGACGTCTGGGTGTCAATTATATATTCTTATAAAGTATTTATGTATCTATTAGTAGTAGTATCACTGCATAGTATAAAACAAAGTCGCTATTTTTGTCTGTTTGTTTGTCTGTTTGTCTGTATGCTTAAATCTTTAAAATTACGCAACGGATTTTGATGCGGTTTTTTGTAATAGGTAGAGTGATTCAAGAGGAAGGTTTTTATGTAAAAAAATCTCGAAATTCCCACGGGAACGGGCACAACGCGGGTAAAACCGCGGGGCGCTGCTAGTCAGTGAATAAGATTCCATAACACAAGCTTAGAGCTTAGTTTGGGTCTAATTAACCGTGTGTGAATTTGTCCAGGTATATTTATTTATTTATTTGTAGTTCAAATTTTGATTAGGGATATTATTAAAGTGAAGTACATTTATCTTCTTCTATATTGTACACGAGAACCTTTATTCTTTACTTAATGGGATAAATGAAACCCATTAGAATACTTAACAAACACATTATATAATATTGTACTTGGTTTCTTAGGAAACATTCAAGCAACTATTCTCATTGAAACAATAATTGTAAAATGCATGAGAAGTTCCTTCAAAGTGAAACCTGTAGCTGAAGTATTACATAACAAAACCATTTCTTTCAAGTATATTTTCAGAATAGTAAATAGTTTTCACAAAGTTTCTCAGGATTGTCTTCTCAAAAGAATATTAACAATCTCCTAAGTGGAACGTTAAGTAATGCATACGAATAACAGTTTAGAAGGCTGTGTGTATTGTGGTTAAAACAATGGACATATTTAAGTTTTATACATAGTTTTCGGATTTTACCCACGCGCGGGTTTAATGGTATACTTTTGACTTAACCTTTCATTTGTAGGCTAACGTACAATTAAAATGAGTAGTGTATTAAAATGAATAAGTCCTTCCTAACTAATATTATAAATGCGAAATAAACTCTGTCTGTCTATCTGTTATGCTTTTACGCAAACTACTGAACCGATTTGAATGAAATTTTGTACACAGTTAGTCCAGAGCCTGAGAAAGGTCATAGGCTACTTTTCATCGCGAAATTCCGTAAAGTTTCATCTAAATCCGTTCGGTAGTTTTTGCGTGAAATATACATACATCCTTACAGACTTTCACATTTATCATGTTAGTTTATAGCATCTACTATTAAAATACCACAAACAGACAAGTTATCGTCGCAAAGTTAGCAGACATTGCAGTACAATTAAAGAATGTTTTGTTTCTATAGTAAAGGTCGCTTGTCTTTCAAGAGATAAAGTTTTATCGAAAGTGGGTCAGCAGGTGCGAATCGAGTCATGCTAATAAGGCGCTACATATTTTGTCAAGTGTTCTGCTAGTTGTAATGTGCTATTGTTGTCTTAAAGGTCGTATTAAATATACCTACACTTAAAATATCGACATTCGTAAGTAGACTAATAAACTATTTAGTTTGATAGGTTAAGGTTTTGATAATGTTTGATTTAATTAAGATATCTTATTGCGGCAATCACTGCCGAATCCATATTTTGGATTTTAGTCTATAATTAAGTCTAATATTATAAAGAGGTATTATATAGAATTAGTATTCGATTCGAATAATGCTTTTTGTAATGCATATTCAACGGGAAGGGTATTTTAAATACTGAAACTCCCACGGGAACGGGCAAATCGGGAGAAAATCGCGGGGCGCCGTTAGTATGCTATAAAAATGTGTCAAGACCACTTGATTATAGCGTTGACATTTCTATGCAAATTATCATAAGACAATCAAATAGAATAATAAATAATTGCAAATTGTCTATTTTAACAGTAGGCAGTAAAATAAATGACATAATAAAAACCGGCCAATTGCGAGTCAGACTCGCGCACAGAGGGTTCCCTACTTTAAATAACGGCAAAAAGTTACGTTTCCGGGGAGCCCCCCTGAAATATTGGTTTTATTTTATTTTTAGTATTTGTTGTTATAGCGCCAATAGAAATACATCATCTGTGTAAATTTCAACTGTCTAGCTATCACCGTTCTTGAGATACAGCCTGGTGACATATGACAGGGGGATGGACGGACGGACGGACGAACGGACAGTAATAGAGTCCCGTTTTTACCCTTTGGGTACGGAACTCTAAAAAGTACACCCCAAGTTACATACCAGTTGAAACATTACGTGACAATGTGCGTGTGTCATCATTAAATAACTCCACAACTAGAGCATTGAAATATTTTAGGCAATTGTTTTCGATTCAAACTATTCAGTGCGAAATGTTTACTTCCTATGAACGAACTACGTAAGTGTTGTATTCAATTTCAATAGCGGTCAATAAACTTTGTTTTTTATAAGGAAAGGCGTTTTTAAGTGTACCTTTTCTTTTGAAAATATATTAATTAAAAGTTATTAAAAAGTAAAGTTATGCCGCAGCAATATGCAATGACCCACTGGAGAGCTACGTCCTTTGATATAACTATTATTATAGGTATGGTACCGAAAAAAATATTAAGTACCTTGTAAAAAAAAACTTGTAAACTGTGTATTATGAATTAAGTAATAAAATAACTCAAATGAATCAAGTAGTAATCAATTTTAATCAAATTATGTAATAATAAAATAAAATTAATTAAATAAAAATTAGCCTGAATTAAGTGTATCTTAAACCATTTAGTTCAAATGTAGAGGGCATTGATCAAAATTGATGAAATACACAGACAAATCATATTGTGAATTCTTATTTCTGGTTTTCCCAGAAACAAGAACATTCTCATCACATCCTATGATCTAATCGATCAAACGCCCATCCCACCCAAACAGGTGCTGCCCAAAAATTATTATTTCAAAACACTTCTTCACATAACATGACCATAACAAGTGACACTCGCTTATATAACATTAAGATTCAGTGCCTATTGAGTATTGAACCTGCAATGACCAGTATAAAGTCACACCCAACGCCCACGCGGTAACAGCGAAAGTAGAATACAAAATGAGTAATGGGAAACTATCAGTGGTATCGGTTTTTTGTTACATCTCTTTCACTTTGCAATGGTTGTTAGATTAGACCGCAGATAGAATACGCAGCAGGCAGTTTGAAGCAACATATAATAGGTAGGTATTAAATATTAGAATGTATTCGGTGTTTGCCCCTGTCGGATTCTGCCCCCTAGGTGGAAAACTTACAGAGAGTTGTCAACTTTTGAGACACCTGTTCGACTATTTGGTGAAAACTAAAATATAATAAAGCTAAGTTTTATCAAAAGTCACTAATCACCGATTAATTAGTCAAAAGACACAACTACTTAAGACACTTACACACGAGGGATATGATGCCAACTATAACTTACTCAACTTTAGTCGTTGACATGCGTTTAGAACTTGCAGTTAACTCCGTATTTGGCAACAAGATGCTCATGTGTAAGCCCTTAAGCACTTACTACTGTCATAGAATAAGGAATAGTCAGTTGGCAGTTTCTAATCAAAGCAATGGCATTATTCAGCTATTGCTCAAGTCAAAGCTCTGCCTAGCTGCTGACATGGAATAAACATCAGTTAGTATGCAAAAACTACAGTAGTACAATACTTAGGAAATTCTTGGGTTTATATGTCATCGACACTTTGTGGCATGGAATGGAAATGTTGCGTTATTGCCAAGTTATTTCCTTGGTACTGAGCTTTTATTTATTCCGTATTGTTGGTTTAGCGGTTTGATGGTTATTGATCCAGTCGTTGACGTGGACCTGGTTGGTTTTCCTGACTTACTTATCAATATTCACAGAAGATAGGGTAATTAAAGTTATATTACTCTAAGCTGCCTTTATGACTGTGTCATTTGACTGTTCTAATTCCGTTTTATTCAAATTTAAGTCAAAAAAAGTATCTAAATGACTCTAATTGTCTTTTCAGACTTTAACTTTGTAGATAGTGTAATAATTTTTCATTCAGACATAGGCTTAAGCGTTTTGATCGACTTTTTTTCACGAATACCGTAACTATCTTTTGAAGCAGTACTGGTCTTCGACACGACATCAACTGCGGGACGTTAATAGTTATAAATATATCAATTACACTACAATGTTCTCTATTTATGACACTGATATATTAAAGACACCTGTCTCACAGTCCGCGAATCGATTCCATCTAACATAACATGTCTAACCCACTATCGATTTCGAAACATCGAATAATTTGTTTGTATTTTTTGTGGGTGTATATTATGTTTAATGAGAATTCACATTAGTTTTTATTGGAGAATTTAAAGTAGTTTTATGTCTCTATTTTATACCGGGCTCTATTTTGTGGTTTTGTATTTTGAACTGTTGTGTTTGAGTTTAATGTTTTTCTCATAATTGCTTTACTTCTTTGGGAAAACAATAACAAACGACCACTATAATCATCAAGTATAACATAAATCCTTTATCAGGGCACGTTACGGTATATTTGAGTTAATTCTCAAAACAATTTTCTTTGTTTTTCTTGGTCCATTTGTGTAGGGCGGTACCTACATGGATTAAAATGGTTTAATCTCACAATTAATTCGAGTGTTTCAGTATAGCTATATTTAATGCTTATTTAACTATTACGTATTATATTAATAATGAATGGATATATATCAATCAACTGTTTGCAATTAATATAATATCCCAATAGAAGAGTATGCAAATTAAATGAATTAATTTGATGATGCAACTGTATCGGACTACCAAATTGAAATGTGAGTCATATAAACAGGTTCCCACACCCACTCTGCGCCTACACACTTTCTGAAACGTCGCATGTCACTTGTGCAAGGGTTGTTTTACCTTTACCTTTATCTTTATTTTCGGTTGTAAACTTCAATGTTTACTTGTTACGAGTCAAGCATATGCTTAAGTTCGATTATATATACAGTACAAGTAGTGTTGTGCTTGCACGATGCAGTCCTGTTATCACTTTGTATGTAATGTAGATACATTGGACATGTATTTTGTTGCCTGTTTATACGAATGGAGGATTTCAATATGACAAGGTAAAATGTAAAGTTTATTTATGCACTTTAGTTTATGAAAAGCTAACTTTCCTTTTGCCTTTTGAGGCGATTTTGGTGAATTATATTCGCATTAAAATATTTTTATACTAGCTTTCACCTACGGCTTTTCTCGCTTTTTAAGAATGTTCGATCAGTATCGTTGTGATAGCAAAAATGGATTAATGGATAAATTATTGTTATTCTTGTTTCCTTTACATTTTTCGAAGTTATTTCAGCTAGGTCGTGCATCGACAATTTGTTTAAGCAAGGCTTTTAACAAGGTCTGAAGTGTATTTGATGCTTATCATTATTGCATATTCATATTCGATATATCTCTAATCCGCTTCCTCTAGAGAAAGGCTCTGGTCTAGATCAGGGTTGAATTATACTACCCGTATTGATAAGAAATCCAGTGCACAGCACATTGTTAAATACGATTGTTCCAGTATCTTCAATCTAATTCAATCCCGTTCAATTAACCAAGATATCTATCGATTGTTTTTGAATTTCACTATGTTGTATCCAATTTGTTGATCACAAACAATACCTAATCAGCGGGCAAATATTTAATTGGTCGCTAATTGCTGAATCTGTTCTATTGTTTTAAAGGGGTGATTCTTTCACACAATTGCTATTGTGGTCGGACAATCGTTGGGAATTGACCTTAGGAGTGATGCAAGTTTTTTGTGCATACGTGTGTAAGGAAGTAATACAATCGAAATCCCTGACTTCTCCTTTGTAATGTGATGACGTGACTTCATAGGCATTGTCTTCAGTTTTATGTTATACAGGTATTGAGATTATCTTTGCAATAAGCATGTTTTTTTAAGTGATAGACCCGATATTAGTTTTACTGTTTGCCAAGTTAATTCTAACTGCTGCACTTAGAAATGACTATTCAATCGACAATTAACTCATTGACGTAATTTTTCATACATTACTCGTACATGTCAAAATCACACATTAAATTTCTACTAAAAAAGCATATGACCTCTCTGAGTACAGGTGTAAGGTTTAGTATAACATTTGAGCGTAGCGTCGCCATTCGTTGAATCTGAGCGAGCATGCAAACAGTGAGCCAGAGAATTCTAGTCAAACCTTCATAAACATATCATTATGACAACTTCCGACGATAAATACTGATGGGAATGAGATTACTTAACCCGTCTATCGTGCATAGTTTCTTCAATAGTTCGTCTTTAAACATTTTTTTTCCATTAAGCCTGTACTTACATAATTTTCAACATGTATTTGTAATATGAATTTCAAATACATGTTAAAAATTTTGATACAGTATAAATGCGAAGTTATATGTAAACTTTACATTTTTCGTCGATCCAACAAAAATACAGCGAAATATCAAATAACTTATAATGCAATGATGAATAAGCATTTTTAAAACGTGGGAACAGTGATTAATAACAATCACCATTTGCAAAACTTAATGAAGGCCCAAATATTATTTATAGTTATTTTGTTTTATATCCAAATTAATTTGAATATTACGTTTTTAGTTCACAGTCTGTTATGCAATGTCAACTAATTAAATGTTTATGTAAGAGTATTATCTATTAATTACTGGTTTCTTAGCATTAATTAAACTTTGAAGGTGTTGTTTTGAAATTGGTTTTAACACTTCAATAAATACATATTGCAAGACATACTGTTTTATATGGTTGACATTAGCTTAATAAGCTTTAATTACGACGACACGAAAATATTTGAGTACAATCAAACTACCCTTACTTCGTTGCATAAATCACAATAGTGACATTTCTATCTGAGGGCTACCGTGCCACAGAGGGCACGTTAAGCAGTCGGTCCTGGTTTTTTCAATCGATAGACCATGTAGAAGGCCTTTCGGCGGTCTAAAAACTCCGATTAGGTACTTTACACAGAAGCTTTTCGACCGCATGCGGTTTAACGCATATGACTGTAAATGTACTAGACCTCGCCAAAAAACTTTTTTCAACAGTTTAGTTTATAGAGATTATATATTATACCTTTAATGTTATTTAAAATTATGGGATTTTGTGCTCAACTAATAATAATTTTATTTTGTTACAGATAATCCAAAGTACAAAAGTCGAGTAATGAAAACAGTCAAGCAACATAAATTGAGTGTAAGTAAATAGTTACATAGACAATACATTACTTCACACAAAAGTAATACGTTAAGCTATAATTTATTTACTTACATAAACATCTATATTTTAAATATACTTCGAAGGTTATTGACTAGTAATTATCAAGCGATTTTTAAATGTCCATTTGTTTAATTGATTCTCGTAATGAACCATTAATTAACGATTTATTCATGAGATTACATCTCAATTTATAAATCGTATAACATGTCCTATTTAGGAAATAGATGTTCACAAAAATGTTTGTACTAGATTTTTTGTACTGTAATTATAGTGTTAATTACAAAATGGTATTGGTTTAAACAAATTTTATTAATTTTGCATGTTCAATCGAGGTTTTTAATCTTATAAAAGTGTTAGCGACGTAATTTATTTCATATGTAGGTACATAAAATATATATGACGATAATTTATTAGTCAAAAATAGAATTACTTATACCTATCCTGTCTGTAATATTTAGAATTTTAATTATTTTTGTTTTTAAATTTTTCGTGCTATGCAATTTTTCGTACTAATATTGTAAATGTGAAAATTTGTGCGGATGTATGTATGTATGTAGGTATGTTTTTTGTGGCTCGTTCACGCAAAAACTACTGAGCGGCGCCGAAAGGATAAAATTTTTCTATCACCTCATAAATAGTAGATTTACGATCAAAATAACTGCGGTAGTATCAAACTGTTGTCATTATGGTTATCTACAGTAATATAGGACATTAATTAACTTGGCCAGAAGTTCCCACAGGATTGCATCCTTTCGGATGTTGTAAACATTATGTCGGATGTTGTAAATATTACGTAGGAAATTGTGTTCCTTAACAAAATTTATCGTTTATTAACAGCGGTGCTATAGCGCCAATGATAAGGGCGTAGAAGTGAAGATGAACTAATGCGAGCTTATTTATATTCTAAAACTTATATGAGCCATAAATAAGGTCTAAGGTATTAATTTCCGTATGAAATATAGCATGCAGCTTTCATCATATACATCTCTCTTACCATGTATATATGATGATTGTATTTTTAATTACATTAATTAATGCAGAATTGATTGTGTCTAAGGGTGGATTGCACACACACATTGTAAATGTTATTTAGCGCCTAAATATGTTGGACTAACAACTGACGTTCGTTTGAAATAGTGTTCTATTTCGTGCAGAATGGAATACCATTTTGACCGAACAGCTTTTGTTTCCTAAATATATTTAGGACCAAATTCACGGTTTCTATCTCTTACCACGGTGAAAACTCGATTTTAGTGAATAATTTTCGAAGTTTTGATCTCAGGGCTCCCGAAATAGGGTTAAGTTTAACTGATCGAGTTCAGTTCTAACGGTGAATATGGGACTTAGTTACTAAAAGATTTAATAATTCTTCAAGCCTTAAAGAGCATTACATAATTATGTTTCACATTTGTTTTCTATACCTTCCTCCTTATAAGCTTTATAACTTGCCCACCACTCGCCTAAAGGTTCGATATAATGTTTATTGCTCATCAGTTCATTACGGGCGGTGTTTGTATTGTACAAAGGATGTGGCCCACCTGTCTCGCCGGGGTGGGCTTCGACCCCGGGTGGTTAATGTGCAGGGGAGCCAAGGTGTACCCCTTTTGTATGGCTTAAACAACTGGCGTGGATAAAGTATTTATCGGTGTTTTAGAAGGTTGTTTTTAAAGATTTTAATCAGTTTTTTTCTGCTGGTGTTCTTATGGTATTATTGGAAATTAAGTGGAAATAAATACTTAAATGATTTATTGACTACACTATTCGTAGATGCATTACATTGTTTTTTAGTCTATAAACAAATTAAAACTGATACCTAATTAACAACAAAGAATAACTTTTCTAATGTAATACAGAAATCGAGGGACACCAATTAAAAAATAAAAAATAAAATAAATAAACCCTACTATATCTGAACTAAATAATGAAGCAGAAGAGGTTGTTTGTTTGTTTGATCTCAGAAACTATTTTTCATTCAGAAATACCCACAGGAACGAGCACAATGCGGATAAAACGGCGAGAGATGTTAATGTATAAAATAAGTGTCAATTATACAAAAAATATAACCTTGCACAAACACAGTTCTCACGAAACATTCCTACACAGGTATTGAGCAATAATTCCTAATGAATTGTAATTGAATCTCACCCTGCATAATGTAAACTGATATCAATTACGTTGATTGAGTAATACATTGGACCTGGCTACGCAGGACCCACCCGATACGGCCTTTGGTTTCGTCACACTGAACGGCATTCCTTTAAAACGGTCCGAATGTAAAGTCGAAACGTCTACGGTCTATTTATTGTACAGACATCGGCAGAAGTTTATTATCATTTTACGCGCAGTTAGTATAAAGCTTTATTTGAATTAATATATTTTGTATAATAAGTTTAAATGAAATTAAAATGTTATGTCTTTCTGATAACATTAGTGATCAGGGAATCCTTTGCTCAGTATTGGAAACCTTCCTTAGTATAGATTTAATGAGTGATTTTGATATGTTATGCATGAAAAATTACGTTAGTTAGTTAAGTGTTGAATTAATGGACGTCTTTGAGTGAGGCAGTTATCATTTATTGAAGATGAAGATATATTCGGTATCTACTATCTTAAAACATTAACTATCACAAAATATACTACATTTTATTGTTTTACGAACTATTAACTTCAGTTGATAATTGTACTGTTAGCGCCCCGCTGTTTTACCCACGCTTTTGTTATCGTTTATCCTTCAACACCAGCTACAACTATTAAATAGGTGAAATGTAGCCTATATTTCAATCTAGATTTTATTTTACTACTATTTGTATTACTTGAATCGGATCTCTCGGAAGGATTATGAATAGTAGTTAGTTATGAATAGTGAGCAAAAAACGGTAGACCGATTTTGACCAAACATAGCTAAGAGCCACCAACAAAGCTCAACTGGATTCCAAATTTAAAACACTGCATCGAAATCGGTTCATCCGTTCAACGGTCACACACATATCGACGTTGAACTTATAACACCCCTCTTTAGCGTCAGGGGTTAAAAACATGATCTCATCATATTTTTTTAAAGCAATTTTACCTGGAGATTCTGCTTGCATCTGCCGTTTCCAATAAGGTGAAGCTAATTCGTAACCAAACATGATTCAATGGACTTTAATACACTTTGAATGAAATTTTAAAAGCTGATATCATACGTGTCCTGTTGATTATACATAGTAGAATATAGTTTTTATAATTTATGTTCGTGTATATTGTGAACAGTTTTACGAGCAAGCTTTTAAATAAAAATATTTTTAAGAGGATTAATTTTCTTGACAGTAGCCATTTGTAAATGCATTACCATATGATATGAAAGATAATATTCGCTGTGATATTTCATATGGGTTTGTAACTTTACGCGAGCGGGCTTAGAGGTGTCCAATTTCTTTACGAAATAAGGTGTCTTTGATAAAATATTGGTATTTTCGTCAAATCTATAGTAATATGGTACGTTCAAAAGAGCCTCTATGGGGCCAAAACTGAATAAAAATATTTGACTTTGACTTTGAATATGATAAGGATGCAGAATTTGTTTTTTTGTTTGCTTGAGCTCGCAAATCTCAGGAACTAGGATCCGATTTGTATACCTATATTTTTTTAATATGTGGGAACGCTCACAACGCGAGCAAACCCGCGGGGCGTCGCTAGTTTAAGTATAATGTCAAAATGAATCATTTGCATTTGCCGTGTAACTTAATCATATTTCGCAATTCGAATAAACTTGACTGTTATTTGCAATTTTGCAGATTTCGTATATTTCTACCTTATATTATTTACATGTAAGGATAATAAAATATTTGTTTCTGTGTCCTTACTTATTCGTATGTTTATGTTAATTTGACATACCTTTAATACTTTATTAACATTATCAATAATTCTTGACACTCATTTTTGGTATAAGATAATATTTTTCTTTCTTTGTGTAAATTGCAAACAAGAATTTCACTTTTACAACTAACTGTAAAATATGACTAAACGTAAATATGCTTCACCGTTTTCTTGAGTTTGAGGTCAAATCTGTTAGCATACTATACGTACACCTTCTAAGCAAATAGCTAGTATATTAACCTACCTCGGTGAGTTTATGTACTTTATTAGCTTAATAATTACTTGCGACTATAAAGTAAAATATACACCAGCTATTACGTGCTAGCTATGAGGTATTAAGTACAAATAAGAGTTATTCTTCATTTTTTCTCTCCGAGAGTTGAAATGTTGACTTGACTAATATGGTCGATTTTCCAGCCGAAGACTATTCCTTCCGAAGAGGAAGAAGGTTTTTCGTGTTTTTTTCGTCTTTACTCTTCTTCCTCACTGAACTCTTTTCCTATTTTACCAATTTTAATAGATGATTAGTTTCATAGTAAATTACTTAAACTCAATCAAAACTTATCATACGACCAGTGTACACTTATCTAAAGAAAGCTTAACCAAACAATGTCCATACAAACTCAATCCCTTAATGAAGACATCGACAATTAATGATGCCAACTAAACAATACGCCATCATTTATTTGTAGAGATTTCATCATTATTTATCAGGCAAGCTAATTTAGACTTTAACGTCAATAGTTCAGAGTTTAATTTATCATTAAACGAGGGTGTGAGTGATCACGGAAGGCCTGGTTGACTGATAGGTGATCGGTACGGTATTATGTTTTCGTATACACCGATTAGATCATGACTCGACTTTAACATCTTGTTGAGTTTTCATTATGTACAGTCGGCGTCACTGTACTGATATCTTCAGTGAGATGAGAGGCCTATACCCAGAAGCGGGACATTACAGACTTTACTTTTACAGTCGGTACATGAAAATTTTGAAAATCCTTACTTGGAACTTTGTCATATTTAAACTTCTACAGTATCAGTTTTCACATCAAATGGGGCTGTATAATAGTAAAGTGCTCAACAGTATCGAAAACTATATTTTTGCATTAGTTTTAGTAACGAATTAATTTATATCAGGTTTTTAATTTGATTGCCACAGATTTTGGAGCCTTTTATTTAAAATCTTTCCTTCGATTAAAGAGAATGGAAGTAACTATAACTGACAATCACTATAATTCTGAAACTATTTTACCTTTAATTCCTAATCTGTTCTCTAGTATATTTTGGGCGCCTTCGTGACGTTTGCCATCAAGATATGAATGATACGATTGTGTAACTTACCCATTAAATAAATAACTTCACAAAATAAACAATTATCGAACATAAAAGTCAATTTAAAGACATGTTTTAATCACGGTATCTTTCCTTCAATCATCTGTCAATCGAAATCGATTGAAAATCTGATAAAAAGTTGCAATAATATTCTACTTCTGTCCTCATGTGGAGTAATAACTTATTATACAAGTTAGATCCGAGATAGTAAACCAATCAAGTAGATAAAAACAGGACGACTTAATCAAAACAACGTGTTTGGAAAGTTAATTATACATATTTGATTTACTGTTTGTTTTACATTATAAACTGTTTTATTTTCTAATCGGAATTTAGCCGAGTCCACCTTAGATAACATTCCTGATATCTCAGTCGAAAACTTTTAAGTTCTGCACATTAAAGATCAGAATGGTCACAAAACCATAAATGATCATAGAGCAAGTGCAGTACATATTCCCCACATGACACTGTAGATATGTATGACACTGTTGGATAGTCTTTTATGACAACTTTTAAAAGAGCGCAGACTAATCACAAGACTTCTTTCTCTGGCACAGGCTTTTGACTCTAGATCAACTTGTACTTACACCTTTTGTCAAACAAGGCAATATTGTGACTTTAGTGCGCACAGCTTCAACGCAGTTTACTAATTTACTAATAAACTGTGTTATATCAACTGTCAGCAGTAGTTTCTCACAAAATTATGTCAAAATTAGGCCCTATACACATTCCAATAATGAAATCTAAATTCGATATACGATTTGACATAAGGCATTGTGATTTTACTCGTACATTTTGATAAAAACAGACGGTCAGTAAGCAAAGCAAAGCAATTTCCATTTTTCTACGGGACCAGAATTGGCTATTAAATGATTATGTACTCGTCACCTATAAATGTTTAAAGACTATGAAACACACTTTACACTAAGCAACTATCAATTTTAGTGCTACAACACTTTCATGAACCACTAATCAATCATCAATTAGCCGGTTGCGTGTTAACACACTGTAATAGTTATTTAATAGCCGTTAGTATTCGCGTTCTCATTAACCAACTAATCTGGAGCAACTAAGTTGATACTAAGTTACGGTTTGTTTTAATTCTCTAATGATTGGGCGTATTTTTGATCGCGTGTTAAGCCAGATTTTATTAGGAAGGCTTTGAGATTTAGAACTTTGCAATCTAATATTCTTATCTAATTGACTATCAATGTATAGATATACTATTATATAGAAAGTTAGTTTTGAAGTTTTACATTCAAAATTAATTCTCACTTTGCTCTTGATTAAGTCTAAAAAGCCTTATTACTACACCATTGTATGGATATGGAAAGGTTCCTGAAACTATCTATACTAATATTATAAAGCTGAAGAGTATGTTTTGTTTGTTTGTTTAAACGCGCTAATCTCAGAAACTACTGAACCGATTTGAAAAATTCTTTTTGTAATGGATAGCCACATTCAACGGGAAGGTTATAGGCTACTTTTCATTCCGAAATTCCCACGGGAACGGGAACAACGCGGGTAATACCGCGGGGCGCTGCTAATTGTTAAATATACTGATTTACCTGTTACTCCCTAAAAAAATTAAACAAGGTACGAATTTATACTACGACATTAAAAGCAAATATATTTTCTTTTAAAAAAAATGTTGCCTAAGCCTTTATAATTTAGTAGACGATGTATCAAGTCTGGAAATTCGTTGATCATCAAAATTGTTTGCCAGCAAATAAAATATCGCTTTAGAAAATTGAAGCCTCGATATTGCAAAAGGTTTAGTGATAATTTATTGTTGTTAATTATAGATAGTTTTGTATCAGTAATTGGTTTTTAGGGTTCCGTAGCCAAATGGCAAAAACGGAACCCTTATAGATTCGTCATGTCTGTCTGTCTGTCTGTCCGTCCGTCTGTCCGTCTGTCTGTCCGTCTGTCTGTCCGTATGTCACAGCCTTTTTTCTCCGAAACTATAAGAGCTATGTTGTTGAAACTTAGTGTGTAGATGTATTCTGTGAACCGCATTAATATTTTCACACTAAAATAGAAAAAAAATAAAATTTTAGGGGGGTCTCCCATACATAGAAATGAAAAAAATATTTTTTTTTTCATCAAACCCATACGTGTGGGGTATCTATGGGTAGGTCTTCAAAAATGGTATTGAGGTTTCTAATATAATTTTTTTCTAAACTGAATAGTTTGCGCGAGAGACTCTTCCAAAGTGGTAAAATGTGTGTCCCCCCCCCTGTAACTTCTAAAATAAGAGAATGATAAAACTAAAAAAAATATATGATGTACATAACAATGTAATCTAACACCGAAAATTGGTTTGAACGAGGTCTAGTTAGTAGTTTTTTTTTTACGACATAAATCGTAAACCGCAAAAAATTCAATTCAATTCAATTTATTGTTCAATAAAATGGGTACAGGGTATTTACAAGGTGTTATAGTAATACGAGAACAGCCACGTTTCACCATGGAGGTATATGAACTTTTAAAGGTTGGTTACCATACATATTAAATATTAACAACTTAAATACTTAAACAATTAAAACAAATACTTAAACAATTATACTGATTATTCATTCAATAACTCAAATGTAAATAAAAAAACATTTATTTCAAGAACTTCTTTATTATGTTACTCGCTGCTACGGAACCCTTCATGGGCGAGTCCGACTCGCACTTGGCCGCTTTTATTTACTGGTTGCAAGAATACAGGTAAAAGTAACAGACAGTACTGTTGAAGTTGAATGAGCCATTTCTTAGGAAATAGATTATAGCGTCGTTGATCGGTTATATGGCTCTACAGACATAACTTATGAACATTGGGCCCTATGGGAATTGAAACTATTAAAACTATAGTTGTAGCTTTAGTTAGAGAGTTTTTAGGTAATAAAGAGGACGTGAGATACGGATGGACAGACAGATGAAGCAAATATAAGTGTTCCGTTTTTCGCCTAAAGTACTAGAGACATAGTGCGGGTGCGGATCGCGTGACGTTGTATTCCTTGTATTTGTATGAAAGGTCGCACTGGCCCGCTGGTCAGTTGAAGGTCCGCTACGGGTCAGTGTGACTTCATTCATGTTTTTGGGGGATCTGTTCTACATTTTATGGAAATACTCTTTCCAAATATTGCTAAAATCTATAAAAGAGGTGTATCTACGACACAAGTAAATAAGACAGGATACAAGTTTTTTATTTATTTAAGGCTTGTTCTTATTTCATTGGGACTACTAGCTTTATTTATTCATATTCAACGTGTAGTTAGCAGAACAGGTTCCCAGCAAATTATACATACATACATGTCCTTTGTATCCGGTGCGAGGTAACGATTTATAACATCTGTTATTCCTGATTGTTAGAGCTTTTCCCATCTTGGCGATTTAGTTGCCCAACATTAGTTGTGCTTCATGCAAAGTACAAAGTACCGTGATACACAAATCACGGTACTTTGTACAAGTGTGATGTAAGATGTAAATAGTTTTCCATAATTGCTAATTATTGCACTTGTCGCATTCAAAAACAACAATAGTGTGTGATGAGATGAATGACTCACGATTTTTTCAAATATTTTCGGAGTAACATAATTCTAATTGTTTGGCGTTGTTTTGTTTATATTTTACGTTTGCGGAATTTGCAAAACGTTGGTAGTCTACTGCGGCCTAACTTAAAATGTAATCGCATTCAATTCTCGGTTATGTGTTAAATAATTTCTCATTTATAGTCTTCAGATTAAGGAGATAGTATTGAATGGGCTATTAAATGTTAACCACTTGTATTTACGTTTCGATTTTCTTGTTTTAGTAACGCCGAAGTGAGGGTAATTCATATCAGATGTTAGAATTCTGTGTCGTTAAGCATCATACTAAAATATGCCGTTAATAGCTTGTAGTTACTTTCATTTTATAGCTTATTTTTATACCTTAAGCCACTTGGGTCTAAACACCGTGTTAGGTATTTCCAGAACTTAACAAGCGAAAATTATACTTTTAATTTATGAGCTAGGCCCCTTATGATTTTATATTGGTCCTAGTTTCCGGTTGCGTAGTCGATGTGAAATTAAATGAACTGATTTATCCCACAGGCGATGTTTTGTTTAATTACCGACCGATGTTAAACATTTTATGACTATAGAACAAACTCCAATTAGTATTACACATGCGGTTAGGAATTCCAACCTTATGATAATTGAATTCCACGTTTTGATGTAGAAATACGGACTAGGAACGAGCCCCGCAATTAATTCACTATGATTATGAAAATCTGAACAACAGACCGAGTGTATCATTAAACTTGATCAAACATGGGCGGTAACTGAATCTATAAAGCTGTTATGTTTGTACTGTCTACATGAGTAGCTGTCGTCCAATTTTAGATTGGCTTGTCGTAACGAGAATGTATCAACACCTACGCAACGTTTTAAACTAATATCACAATCAAATATCGCCTACAAGTAATCAACTGTCAATTCTACCGATTGTACATTAACCAATAAGTCTACTATACATATGTCTATTTTATGGTATTACAGTGGTTGTTTAATCATACTAAGCAATAAAATAGAAAGGTCTGTAAATAATGGCTTTTACCTATGTATGTTTGTATGTTACTGAAGATTGGTAAAATGCTAGTGGTTTTGCTGAGCTTATCTCAAAAACATTATTTCTTACGACATAAATTTCCTAGTAAAAATGTTACTTTTTCTCTCCAGTTTTGTAATTATATTTTACGCAATAAAACTCCCAGTTTCTATGGTACCGAGATATAAACTTCATAATTCGATTCCTTAATAGATTTCTATCTTGTTTCATTATTTAATCGGATAATAAAATCGTTGTTATAACTGTATCTCTTTTAGGATTTAATTAATAATGTTATTTAAAGCTAGCAATGGAAACATGGGTTAGTTCGAGTAGTAGAGTGGCCAACCTGGCGTCGAAGTTTTTGGACCTCCGACATAGCCCAACAATCAAAACGATTATCTTGCCCTCTCTGATAGAAATACTAAAAAAATTCTATCACAATATAATCATCTGTCGAAGTACCGGCCGAGCTGCATTTTGCTCACAATTATTGCGCAATAAAACGTCTGGACAAGGGCCACTATTTGGATAATAAACAAGAGTTTTAAATATTTTATGTTTTCAGCAGTAAAATGTTCGTACCTATGGTTGTCTTCCAATTATAAGTAATATTCTCGGAGAATAGTATCAAAAGAAATTATTGTTCAGTTACGTCTGATGTAGCAACGGAGAAATTACAGAGCAGACTAGCTACCTGTTCTGTAGTAACGTATTATAATGAACTAACTGGACCTCAAAGAATGCATCTACACACCAAGGTATACCATTAGTGCGTCCTGTAGGAATTGTTTATTATCTTCCTGTCTGTTGGTTATATGTATTATTACTTGCTTATTTTTCATCCTACAAGGCATTTGTGATTACCTTTTGTTTATAAGTGACAGAAACATGCTGCTGGTTTTAAAGACTTGCTTGATAGGTGAGAATTCATGGGATTTTTCATTAAGCAAACTGCCTCCAGTTACTGCTTTAATTCATCTCTAAAGTGTCCTTCAACAATCCCGCTTCTAATTATTCTGATGTTAAAAATGTAGCCTCTTGTTAAGAAGCCAGAGCTATCACAATATTTTTTCAAAGGAATCTATTAAACACTGGCTGTGGCCACCTCTCATTACACTTGGCGTGTAATAAGCACCGCCTTACAAGGAAATACCTTGCTTCGCCCAACTAACATGCCGTGAACTTCTCTAAGAATTAAACCTGAACGCTTAGCTGTTAACATTTTGTATCTACCTATTATAACATTCCTGCAAAACGCGTTGTGAGGTATAACTACGAGCATATCAATCGCAAAACTGCTGTTATTGTCTCCTCTGATGAACAGACGTGCCAACTTCAATATGCATATCTCCAGATCGATTTTCTGATTATAATCACGCCTAACATTTGGCCACTGGTCTGAATAAGTAGTTAAAGGCAAAATGTTAATAGATTGCAGCCTTATATGGGTTGTTAGTGGTACCATGAGAAGCCGCTTTGCTATCAGCCGGCCTGCCTTTGACAGGACAATTGCGTTCCCTTAATATTCATGGGATCTGTCAATTATTTTCCAGAAGATCATCGGTTTCATCGATTGAATTAAAAACGGGACGTTTTGATGTATGTTTGTCATTACATTGACAACGTCTGTTCTGGAATGCTTGTACCCGAGTTGATGGGAGCATTATTTTAATCTTCGTTATGATCTGGATAAGTCAAGGGTTTAATGCCTTTGAGTTATAGTACTCTCGAGCTGTCGTAAAACTTTAAAGGCGGTATAAATCAGTTTTGTTTTCAAGTCTACTTATTGTGCTTCACCAGAATACCGTTTAATGTAATATATTCAAATGTTTGAGTTACTACTTTCAAAAGCAAAACCGATCCGTTAATTTATGACCTGAAAATAACTTATTTACGTGAGACTAAGAGATTCTATGTCAACTCGTTTCCCGTATCATAAATCCTAGATTATCCCGGTCAAAAGATCCTATTACTCCTATACCTTGGTCACTCATTATTTCCCCTTTGACATTTGGCATCGTTTAGCATAAATTCTAACAAAATTCTACTGAGCATTTCATTATTAGCGTTCAGGTGAAAGCAACCTTTTATGCTTGCAACAAGGTTGATTTTGACTTTTGAGCCAGGATTTTGTTGGGCAGAATCTACAAGAAGGTTTTGTGACAGATTGTTATCCGATACTCATAAAGTAGATACTCAACCGCCGAGGAGTTGTGAACATGATGTGTTACTTAGCAATGTCGCGTGCATTGCTAACTTAAAGCTTTGAACTTTGATTACTTTATCACTATTATTTATGATTTTACGAGCTATCGTTTTATTGGTGTTTACCGTATAGTTGATTCCTTCTTCCTTGTATGCAAAAGTATCAACATTGAACAAAGCTTCTCGGTTTTAATTTGAATTACTACTTGAATAGACTTCTTAAAAGGTAATAAGAAATCCTTTCCTACTTTCGTATCACGATCACACACTTAACAAACCCACCTGTAACCCATAAACCGCCTCAACCCGTCTAAATCCCGCAAACTGTCAATAAACAAAAATATTTAAACACAATCGCACATTCACGTCTCTCCAATACTTTATGAATCAACCATTGGAATCCACACATATATAAAATGTAACACGGTTCGTAAATAGCGCAAAAGAAGCAGTTGGAACTAGATTTGTGCGATAGGTTTCGGTGGCAATGTCTCGATAGTATCTCGATTGTGGCTCACTCGTATCGATTGCGGCTCAGTTGCGTGTTGATCGCATCTTCATGCGAGTTTATAATGAGCTGATGACTCGATGTGGGTGTGTTTAGGAAATTTAATGCTGCTGTTTGAAAAAGTGCCTATTATTTTGATTGCTATCTTACTCGACACCAGACAGTTGAAGCTAAGGCTTATTCTAGAATTATGTAAGTCGTTGTCGACGATTGATATGCTTATATGAGTTAGTTGGCATTTAATCTTAATTAATCTTTACCTGTTTTCGTGTCTTGCGTGTTTAGGATGTGTGGGTGATAATGGATATTCTGCAAGTATACTCTTGCTAATATGCGGAGATTTATATACTAACCATTAATAGTTTATACCTTTCTACCAGGAAAATAAATCATATATTTATTACGACATAAATTTATATGGAAACATACCATATATTTCGCAAATAACATCATAATCTACATAATCAATCCAAAAAACTAATTTAAACATTTATAGCACAGTTATTAACTTGCATATCAAAAGAGATGTGATCATAAATCACTGGCAATAATTTAAATACATAAAGTCGGCGCATCTGCTCTGTGTAAAGACCCATGACCTGGTGAACTTTCTGTTTCGTAACCATGCAAATAACTGGGATGCATTTATGTAAACACTTTCTAGTACCTAATGGAGTGAATCTAAGACTGGGCGTATGATGCAGACACTGTGAAGACGGATGGTGCATCACAACACTATTTTGTGTCAGACTTTTCTTACTTATGACAGCATATTCCGTTAATCAGAAAGTAACTTTAATATTTTTGGTAATAACACTTTCATAATTTAGGTATACGATTAATAAATTTATATTTTTCATTTTAGTAAATTTACCTATTTCATCTTGACGCTTACAGTACTTATTGAGTTACCTTATTGCTAGGATATCAGCCGAAGGTAGGCGCCCTTCCTTGATTGGCATTATAAATTACTTGGCATCCGAACATGATAAGAAATGAGAAATGCCTTAACTCTGTAATGGGTCACAAGCTACTAATCCTAAAAGATGATGCACTTAAACAAAATACTGTGCATAGGATTGCATCAAATAACTGTTCCTTGTGCTGATGTATACGCTAAAACTAATGGAGTTTAACAATATTGTTGGAAAACAGGGAATCGTGAATATCGTCATTACACCTTCATTGCTGTGTTTTGTTTTGTAATAGATTTGGAAAGGCGAGTTGTTTACGAGTTACGTTTGTGGTAATTTTATCTTTTAATGATTATTTTGTACCTTTCAGTGTGCAATCGGGGTCACACCGAAGCATCATGATTTTACAATCTGTAATTTTAGAGTTTAATATGACACATCTTCATCCTGCAATAGTGCTATGTTCTGATACTTTACTGTTATTTTAAAGATCAACGTTTCGGTACTTTACTAATGTGTAATTGATGTACAAATGGAATTGTTTTTGATGTCAGATTATACTACGATAATTCGTGTGATTGGTTTCCTATTACTATACCACTGACTACGTAGGATTGTAATGTTCAGTTTATTGCAGTATTCAAATAATTTTGCGTATAAAATTTTATAGTTATTTCCTTCACCTATTTACCTAACACGCACCTATAAGTAACTGTCGTTATTATCATAAACTTATCTACATAACACTGGAGCACTGGTTTCCTTCCGTCACTTCAGCGTGGGCTTATCCTCTTACTAAATAATCGCTTTCCGCTAAACGAATAAATACTGCAGTATTGGGTTTATTATCGTTCGATTTGTTGCTATCACTCTCATTTAGAGCTGTTAGGACTGTGAAATTTATATAGACCTCCCAAGTTGTTTGGTTTCTATGGACGTAAGTCAATATGATACTTGCTTGTCCCTTGGGACTGTGAACTTCTGTAGAATATCTTCTCCTTGTTTATTATAGAAACCAGCAACGCTTTATTCCAGTTATTGATAAGTTCTTAATAGTATAAATAAACAGTAAACTATCGTATTCTTGGTGACGAATACTCTATCTATACCTATACATATTGCTTTAAAAATTAGTTTTGTTTCCTTTACAAGATTTTCTATGGAATGAATGCAACACGTATAGATCCCACACGAAACTATTAAACATTTACCTCATGTGAAAATCACATGAATCAATTTATTATTTAATATTTTATAAATGCCATGTTCTAAGCATGCCTTCATAAACATATTTTAGTTGAAAATTTCTCATGGTGTGACCGCTATGTTTTAACAGCATGATAATTTATCGCTCGTATAAACTTAATCAGCTGCTGTGTACATAAAGATGCGTTAATAGCGTGTTCCTTTACGGAAATTCTTCAAATTTTTTATTACTTCGTTCGTTTTGGTATGGGTGTAGGTTCATCAAGTCATATTAGGCAAGTATGACGAAATTTAAATCTTCGTTCTTTATTGATTTATTCAGTAAAAGGATTTCTGCTGCAGTGGAATATAATATAACATTATATTAATGTTTTAAACCTGCTTAGTTATTTCCATCGGATACTTAACCAACTGAGATTAAGAAATGTAGGCTTTATATTAGTACTGTGAGGATCATGCGTAATCACCCACTTGTCTGCTGCAGGTTGATGACCTCAGAATCTAGTATCTATGTTTGAAGTAAATTAGAAATATGCTTCGCTCGGCGAGGAAATCTTAGAACCAGAAGCCTTTACCCTGTGGTGGAATATTACAGGCTAATTTATTATGGTTCATAATAAACCTACTTCAGCCACAAATAATATCATGCCAGCAAGTACATTCTTTCCGAAAATTATAAAGGCATATTTTATAGATCATAAACACGGACACATACTCATATTACTAATAGAAATAATTATTAGGAAATCAAATTACCTGTTGGCACCATTACGAAACGACCCGGGAGCCTGCTCATAAAACCCAACTCAAACAAACTTAACAATTTCAATATTAAGCTCTACATGCTTAAAAATAAGACTTTATTTTGCATTTTATTTTACACCTGTCTAGTGAACGATGAAGAAACTGTATCTAGCTCATGAATCAAGTATTTTCTTATTTTAGAAAGGTCTTATATCGCCCAAGGGGTTTAGGCTCTTGGTACTTTTTGTTCATTTGCTTTAATCCTGTCGGAATCTTTAAAAAACCTGTTTCAGGGATTAATGGTATTTTATGTCCTTAGTAGGTACTTTTTGCTCTCATTTTCTACTGTAAATGTTTCAGCTTAAATAAGTAAATGGAAATATGTTAGTCGCCTGCTGGTACTGGTTTTTTTTGCTTAAATAAACCAACTTTGTCAAGTCAAGTTTGGTTCTGTAATTTCGCAATTTCTTCTATATCTGAGTCGTCTCTATGTCTATTGAGTCCTCGCAAGAATCTTATTTTAGAAGAAATTTATGGCCAAAAATATAAATTACATTGGTTCACAAAGAAAAAATACAAGGCAGTTGACAAAAGACTACAACTCAGCTATTGCTGAATGGGACGGAGCCCGCACTGCGCTGGTACGAGTATATGTCATTGAATCAACAAAAGTTCAACAAATCTTTCTGATTACGCTACACACGACCAATAACTATCTGTACCCGCCTACTCATAAACTTGACTTCAACCACAAACCATAAAAAAATCTCTTTAAATACAAAATGAGACTAATATATTCAAGCTCACGCACAAGTATTGTTAAATATACACAAAGAATGACCGCGTGTGGCCTCATAGAATGCGGCATCAATCATTTACAAAGGATATTTCATAGACCCCGTTAGTTAAAGGGTGGTTACGGAAGGAATTCTATTCGTTTATTAGAATAACTGTTTTTCCATTGTTTTTGTAAGGCTATCCCACGCTTTTCATTACGATGTTGTTAATACAGGCTTAGTATTATCCTTTGACTGTCAGAATTATTCTAATGGGAAATCCTTTATTCCTTTATTTGCATTCCATACTAAGTCTTGCCAACAAAGAGTTTCCCATTTTACTTTATCATTCCATCTTTATGTGATATACTCATAACATTAGTTTTTGCTTTTAATTCATCTACATTACCATTGATGTACCAATACCTTTGTCGTCTTGCCGGCCAATTCACTTTCCTATAAAGAACATTCAAAGCTCTAACTAAATCATCTAAGTTAACTCGTGGTCATAGAAATCTCATATCTATTTTTATTTGTTCCGATATTCAATTGTTTATCAGTACATGAAAACGTGTTCATATTTCTAAACAATGGTCCATAGGTAATACCACAACGCGGATATGAAGACTCCACTGAGATTATAGTATTCTTCGCCAGCCTATTGTTAGGAACTTGTGCAAATTGCTCAGGGCTGGAGAGGGTACAGTTATTCTTGCACTTTCAAAGTTTATTTATTTTATTGATTGTCTCTGAACGTACCTAGAGATGAGTCTTGTGGTTTTGCATTTGTGTTATCCACTTATAGCGTAATAGCCGCGCCCCGCGGTGTTACCCGTTCCCGCGGGAATTTCGGGATATAATGTATCTTATGTGTTATTCTGATGTATAACCTATATAACTGTAAATTTCCATCCAAATCCGTCCAGTAGTTTTTTCGTGAAAGAGTAATAAACTTACATAAATACATCCATCCTCACAAAATTTCGCATTTATAATATTAGTAAGGATTTTAGTACATACAGCTATCTAAATAGTTCACAATTTATGCTACGATTCACATGGTTACGTGTTTCATTTTGCTCAAAGTTATTGTTTAATTAAAAACCTGTCAAGTTTTGAATATTTTTTGTTCTAAAACATTCATAAACTAACCACAAGATTCATTGCTTGTTGTTTTTATATTACGGAAGTGATCATCCTTCCTATTCATCCTTCTACCTTACGGTAATCTTTGATTCCCGACAGGATTTTATATTGCACTGTGATACTATAAGTACAGCATTGAAATATGACACAATCCTTGATCACAATCACCATAATACTTTAACAAAGTTAGAAGAATTACGGATAGTGGGGCATATTGACTGACTTGCAATAATCCTATTACTTAACTGTTCCGAAGAAAAGTGAACGTTTGAATGGTTCAACAATCACTTTAACGTTTTAGCCTATTAACTAATTATTACTTAATTATTACTGATTTCTTAATGGTGATTATTAATCCATTAATTTACTGCAGTTCTATGAGCAGTAGAAATTGCATAAGGTATATAACTAAATTGTATAATTATTATCTTGGTATTATGTTTGGGAGTGTCATTAACTCATGTTTGATTAATGTTTGTACTGCCTAATAAGCAAATTTTGATTGATTTTTAATGTGTATAGGTAAAGTCAGCTTAAAAACATTGAAAAGTTAAGTACTTTGTCAAATTATTGATGTAGATATATAAAAAAAAATTGGCAAGGTTGACAATGTTTATGAATGACTATGTATATATTCATTGATAACCAAACCCAAACGTCGCCGCCAACAACTATGTCAGCACATATTATTGACTCCGGACGGGAATCGAACCCGCAACCTCCGACACAGTAAGCGCTGTCACATGCCTCTGTGCCAACGCGTTTTGCAAATTAGCTTGAGGGCATTTTATGCCTCTAGCATTATAGAAAGCAAATTGTGACGTCACTAATGCCTTCCGAAACACAACATACAGTTACCATCTTCTTATATTAACTATTTATCAGTTTAAAAACACGTTCTTAAATAAGTTAAGCAGTTAGTTTACCAATGAGATGAGTGTTAATAAACCTAGTTCCAAACTAGTTGATTCACAGTTATAACTCAATGGCTTTGAATATAAAAAATATTAGCCTTAATTTAGTTTCGAATATATTGAGGTATGGTTTGATTGATTCTGTAGCTTTGTACAAATTTAAATGAAATAAAATTTGCGATTACTTTTTGTATATGATATCTCCTTAGTTGACTTTGTGGAAATTAGTGCATAGTTCATCATGTAGATAAATGCATTCAGTGTGGTTTGTACACATAATTTGTAGGTCCTTAAATAAATAACCAAATCTTTCGAACTAAAATGCAATTCTTAAATTAGTCTTATTATATTATTTCATGTCTTGTTAGAATAGATTGAAGACTCCGACATCAGGGGACAACTACTAACCTACGCGAAATTACTTTTTTTGGTCCTATTTAAGCGCGCTTCGGAGGGCACATTAAGCAGTCGGTCCCGGTTGTTTCCATCGTCAGACCCTTTCGAAGGCCTTTTAGCGGTTATAAAACTTCGACACCAGGGTTGGCCACTGACCTACTCGAAATGACGGAATGTAAGAATCTATACTAATATTATAAAGCTTAAGAGTTTGTTTGTTTTGTTTGTTTGTTTGTTTGTTTGTTTGTTTGTTTAAACGCGCTAATCTCAGAAACTACTGAACCGATTTGAATAATTCTTTTTGTAATGGATAACTACATTCAACGGGAAGGTTATAGGCTATTTTTTTTATCCCGAAATTCCCACGGGAACGGGCACAGCGCGGGTAAAACCGCGGGGCGCCGCTAGTGTCCTATAATAACCTGAGTACATTGGTACCCAACTAAGAAAGGCTTCAAATAAAATTCTCGTTCAAGTTCTCAATTCACATTAAATAACACAAAAACATACATTACCTTACAAATTAACATAACGAGCTTATTTATAAATAGTAACTTATGTATTAAATCGTTAAAAATATTAAAGTTAAAGTCTTACTTAACAACAGGAGGGCTGTTGTATCCTACCTAACTTATTGGGCTTAAGTTAAGCCTTTCGTACGTTAATTTTAAACTTGACATGTTAATTCTTTGTAATACATTATTTACTTTACTTTATAATAGACGGTGAAGAATTGAACAGGTTAAATTGTGTTAGGCATAATATACATACGAGTATATTACTAGTCGCGCCCCACGGTGTTACCCGCGTTGTATCTGTTCCCGCGGGAAATTCGGGATGCACATCGGATACATTTCATTTCATTAACGTATTTGGATGAAACTTTACAGTAAAATAGGATATACATCAGTCATATAAATGAATATGAATGTGAATCATAAAAATACGTTCAGTACTTTTTTCGTGAAAGAGTAACAAACATATGTACATACATACATCCACCCTGACAAACTATCGCATTTATAATATTAGGACAACTTTTTTCCCTAAGCCGAACAGTCAAAAAGTAGTGTTAATTTCGAATTGAAATAATACCTTCATTTTTAATTTGGTATTTGTAAATAATTCTTAACAGAATTACATTTTCAATGTTAATTGCGTCATCATGTCATTGTTTCCCTAAACATATGACTCATCCATAAGTGCGAGTATTTGTTCTTACGAAACAAAAGGAAACTGAGAAAAAATATACTTATAAACATTTGTCGTCATTAAATAATAGTCACTATTCATTTATAGACACACCTGGTTATCTATTCTAATCTATACTTAATAATAATATTATAAAGCTGCAGAGATTGTTTCTTTATTTGATTGTTTGTTTGTTTCAACGTGCTAATCTGAGAGACTACTGGTCCGATTAGAAAAAATCTTTTTGTGATGGATACCCACATTCAACGGGAAGGTTATAGGCTACTTTTCATACTCAAATTCCCAAGGGGATGGGTACAACGTGGGTAAAACCGCGGGGCGCTGCAAGTATAATATATATACTTGTCATATAATAAAGCTGAAGAGTTTGTTTGGTTGAACGCGCTAATCTCAGAAATTACCAATATATTATAAATTAATAAATTTTACACATTGATTAAATCTGGGGTCAAAATGAACTACTAAAATCATAACCGTAAACCAAGTTATTTGTGCTGAATCTTCAGGTTACACTATCTTATTTATTAGCCCCGCCCACGCCACGATCTAGAAGTTCTAACATTTTTGATTTACCTCCGCCAATAGATAATGTCTGTCTTTAGTAAATGCTACTTTTTGCTATGAAATACTGAGACAGGTTTCTGCAGACAGCAAAATCAGAGGTGCTCAAAGTGTATGGAACGTTTTTAATAACAGGATTGTAGGTACAGGTGGTCGGTGTCAATGGTATTTATTTCGTAATACTCGTAATAGTATCTATGTACAGTTATTTATTTAATTATTAGTCAGTATTAAGTGTTTTTTCATTGCCATGTTGATAATTACGATAATGGAATATGAATAAATGTAATCAAGGCCATTATAAACGGGATTACTACAAATTTGAAGTTAAATCATTGTAATTTGTATATGTTTCTTAGGCATTTTATTTCATTTTTAACATAGTAAAATTCATACAGAATTAAATTTTGAAACTACGTTTATCTACACTAATGTTGTAACATTCTACTTATGTTTCCAATACTTGACTTATAAATACTACTGTTATAGCGCAGACAACTAAAACACTCAATTTAAGCAATTGCACATGATGTTATAATATCCACATCGATATCGTAAAATCTCATTATAACATCGCGCCCTGCGCGGCGCGCGCCCTGCGGCCCTGCGCGCGCAGCTGCGCTCTCATTGGTTAGATTTTAATGGCGGCAAGTTCACTGTGACAATACACGTACGCGTGAATTTAATGTTTCGCAATGTGTTTTGTTTTTAAAATTTTGTTTGATTAATTGCATTAGTGAAGATAAAGTAGTGTATGCAACTGCATATAACACGGGTATTAAAACACTCGTTACTATTATGAAACTCGCTGCGCTCGTTTCATAAACCCACACTCGTGTTTTAATACCCTTCTTTATATGACAGTTGCATAAACTACTATTACGGATGATGATCCGTGGTCACAGAAGACTAGCACGGTTCCTGTCCCTCCGAAACGTCAGATATTTAAAAAAAAATAAAAGCAAAGTGTATCCGTAAACGTAGTTTCAATTCAGAATGAGTAGTGTTTGCTTAAACTTAAGAAACCAGTAGTGAATTAAAGTCAAATAAGTAAAATTCATACAGAAATAAAAGCTATCATGTTCGATTTTGTCGCGGAATATAATAGATACCCAAGAAACGGTCCCAAATAATACCGTGCCTTGAGTACAAATGGGTATTTTTCAATAAACATTTTTTCCCGTTTTTCAATACTCTTTGAGAACCACTGGGTCGAAGCGATCTGAGAGAATTAACTGGATAATCTACGAGTATTACGAGTGGTGTCTGCTTGTGGCAAGTAATCGCCCGTTATTTTAACAATATTTATAAAGATTGATGCCGTATAGGTGATGTTAGTTTAGTAGTGTAGGAAGTAGAAAAATGGCCGCCTTAAAACGTTAAGGGCAGTCGGCCTAGGATACTAGGAGGAGGAGTTAGGAGACTAGGAAGATGTTTGAAAAAAAACACCCAAAAATAGTGTAAGAGCTATAATTTTAAATTTTAATACTACCTATGTTCTTTAAAAAAATGCTAGTCACTGTTGCTTGCCCCGTGGACATTTGGAGAATCCTTATTGCTGTATGGTGTTGCATAGGAAAGACTCAGAAGCAACTTGTTGTCTACGTGTTGTAAATTTTAATCAATTACATTTTGATATACCGATGTTGTACTCTTCTAGATATAAAATTCAGATAGCAATACAATATGTTACAATAACGTTCCATTTTTCACTTCAAAGCGCTCGTGGTTCAGTTTAGCTAAGCGATGTTAACTCATTGCTGTTGTTAAGCACTTTTCAGCTCGGTCCCTACTTGGATGGGATGCCTATCTGTGCGCTGTCGTGCTTCAGAGAGAACGTTAAACTGTCGGTCCCGGTTTAAATCGTTAGATCATGTCGGAGGCCTTAAGGCGGTCTAAAAACTCCGAGGGGTTAGGGGTTAGGTTAGAGGTTAGGGGGTGGTCTAACCTACTCGAACGTACTTATACAAATGATAAATTCTTCCCAACTGTAAATTGAAAGCCATTACTAAAATAGATCCTATTCAATTATCCAATAATAGTATTCTAGTTATTATTTACTAGCGAAGCGCATCATATAGCACGCAGCGGGCTCGTCGCAATCTGTCGAAGGGATCTCGAAATATAATAAGTAGTTAACTTTTATTCATTTTTATACGTCGTTTCATTCTTTTACGTTTTGTTACTGCTCTTATATTGATTGAATCTGAGTTGTTATTGTTCGGCATATAATAAAAATAAAAACATTTTATATTAAAGACTAGTTTAGTAATAAACTGCTATTCAAAATGTTATATAGGTACAAAGCCATCAGACCATATAAAGGCTAGGTCAAACCGCTGCGGATAACTGAAAATTACATCTAGTAACTACGCCTTGTATATTTACATGCACACATTAAATAATTGCACGTCACTGATTATCCTACTAATATTATAAATGCGAAAGTTTGTGAGGATATATGAATGTACGTTTGTTACTCTTTCACGAAAGGAAATGATAGACAGATTCGGATGAAACTTACAGTAATAAAGGTTACATCAGAATAACACATGGGATACATTTTATCCCGAAATCCCCGCGAGACCGGGTACAAAGCGGGGAAATAATACATAAGTATTATTATTTGTTCAAATGGGAACTTACGTACGACGGAGGTTACTGTTGAGTGTCCCTCAACACGTTTCGGTCACATTCGGTGACCTTCATCAGGAGGTGGGTGAAGCGCTCGCGACAGCGTCGCTCCCCGCACTCACAGTAACCTCCGTCGTACGTAAGTTCCCGTTTGAACAAATAATAATGACATCAACGTACGTTTCAATTAATAGTAAAATACGTAAGTATGTTGAGTAAAAATTTTTTTGTAAATGGATTTAAAACCAATCCTGTCACGGTTAGCTTTCAATGCATTTCATTATCTACCTAGACTACACGTTAGCCAATCTAGAAATCTAGTAAAAGTAAATTGATTACAGTATTCTTTTTCTTATTATTTTGGTCTTTATTGTTGTCTGCTTGCAATTTAAATTTAAACATTGCTATTTCTTAATGCTTTCGTCAAGCGCTCATGACTAATCGACTGAAACTTCGATCAGTAGCATACATATTATTTAGTTCTTCATAGAAATAAGTAACTTACAAATACCACAGGAGATGTGAAACAGAGGTAAAACTGTTTTTTAGACATGTATGTATTATGAAAGTTACTAGCCGCTCCCCGCGGTCTTACCTCATTATACCAGTTACTGTGGGAATCTAATATATAAAATTCTCGTGTGACGGGGTGCGTAATTAACTCCTCTGAAACGGCTCGACCGATTCTCATGAATTTTTTTGTACATATCGGGTAGGCATGAGAATCGGACAACATCTATCATCCTGAAATTCCCGCGGGAACGGGTACAAAGCGAGTGAAATCGCGGGGCGCAGCTAGTTTAGATATAAAATATATCCCATTTGTTATGCTGATGTATAACCTACATTATTGTAAAGTATGATCCGAATCTGTTCAGTAACATATCTTGATGATACCTTACAGCATAACTTACTCTTAGAGTTTTTGCGTGAAAGAGTAACAAACATACGTACATCCATCCTGACTTACTTTCGTATCTATACTAATATTATAAATAGATTTAAAACAATGTTCGTTTATATGTTCGGGAATTACCAGTCCGATTGGAATAATTCTTATGCCTCGAAATACCCACGGGAACGGGCACAGCGCTGGTAAAACCGCAGGGTGTTGGTAATTTATAATACTATAGTAGGATTTCTTCAGACAATGTACTTCAGGTAATATAATTTTGTGTATTATTTGTTACAGTGATATGGCGCGGTGGAAGGCTCTCATTCAACATGGCAGACCCTGGCTTCTATTGTTCGCTTTTCTTCACGTGGCCAAGGCGACACCTGGTAAATATACTACTTTTCATATTCTACTAGCAGCGCCCCGCGGTTTTACCCGCGTTGTGCGCGTTCCCGTGGGAATTTCAGGTTGGAAAATAGCCCATAACCTTCCCGTTGAACGTAACTCTCTATTACAAAAAGAATTATTTAAATCGGATTGGTAATCCCAGAAATATTAGCTCTTAATAATATTAGTATGGACCAGCTGTTCCGCTCGGTGGTTCCACCCGCGCGGTCCGGATATGGCGTTTGTGTAAAAAATGTAGATCGTGCTTACTTTATTTTCCCCGAGTCGCTCCCATACATTTTGTTAAGCTGGATAAAATCTTACTATTACCCCTGTACCAATTAAACACCCAGACGTAGACTAGACAAGTCTTTGAAACCACATATTATAATTAAAGGTACCATTTCTCTGATACATTGTATTTATAAATACAACAACAATAGTGAATAGATTTGTTTGTTCGATCCGATCGGTCATGTCGAGAATATTACTTCTTGTATTTGTTAATCTATAACAAGTTATTGTTTTGTTTATGAATATGTTACTGTCACACCATTGAATATGTCATTTTCACTGTTTATTTACTTTGACTAGACTCGATAATGTTGAGACATGTTTACTAACACACTTTCTCGTAGTATGTACTTGAAGTGTATAGGTAAAGTTTTATCAATGTATTAGAGTATAACTAAACTAATTGGCAGAATTTTTATGGCATGGCAAAGCTTTAATCGTCAAAACTGAGCTATTGTAATATTGCTTAACTGAACTACTGAGAACAGTAGTATATATTGTCAAGACATTTCGGAAAATAAGAAGTTTTTCACTAACAAAATTGCATATAGGTACAGTCAAAATAATCATTAATTTGTAATAACGAATGAATTGTCTTTAAAATGTATTGTCGTCTTTATATTGATACCTATTTCTAACGATAAGAACTGTATTCTAGACAGTCTGCATTTAACCATGTTTAACAATATACTGTGACGAACATATTATTCAGGACACAGAGAAGTGAAAGTGAAATAAGTTATCGTCCAATAAATAAGAGTAAATGAAATGTTAATACTTAATTGAAGCTGTTCAGATTATAAACTGACGTATGGTAATTTATTCTGTCTCGATATTACGATTGTTTATTGAAGGCATTTATTTGGTATTTCTACAAAATTATGATTAAAACGCCCACTAAATACTTATTTCAGTACAATATACACTTCAATAGACATATTTACTTATCTATACTCAATTTAAAGTCGGATACAGGTGCGTCGATTTACCGTGCAAAGATTTTCAGATACGTATCCCAAATACAGCCATTATTATGTTAGACATAGAGATTGACTAGATTTTTTCGGTCTTCTTCTTCATCGAGTGGATGGCCAACCTGACCAATCCTGGTGTCAGAGTTATTGAGCCGCCAAAGGTCTCTGACATGGCTCAAGTAACGACTACTATCGGTAGACTACTACTATATGATATTTTTTCGGTTGTTGCTGTAATTAATATTGCCATCAAGAAAGTTTTTTCGGGTGTTGCTCTATTGCATTTGCCTTTGTTTTTTCCACTATCTATAACATTTGGCAACAAGGCTCCTACAAGGGATTAATTGTTATTCAAAGTGTTATTATAATTCTGGATCGGGTGTATTACATAGTTTGTCAAAGAATAAAAACATAGAAATTCTGGATCGGGTGTAGGAGATAGTTTATTAAAGAATAAAACCATAATATAAGTAGTTATTATGCCAGTTTCATATAAATCCAGTTATGACTGCAATGCCAGGTCCATTACGCCTGCTTACTAGGAAAAACTGTACTAGTTTTTCCAAGCCCCTTATGTTGGCAACTCGCTAATTGATTAAACAACATATTATGATATGAAATTGTTTACTATCTAATGTAAAGGCTGGCTTACACTCGATAACCTAACATTAAATTGTTTTAATTAGCGGAAAAAATTATGTAATATCTATCGCTAATATATCTAGTGAATCTCCATTTCACGTCAAGTTTTGATAGAAGTTTTGTATTAAATACTTCAATGCCTATTATAATTATATATCATTCAGTCTCCAGTTACAATTGTTTCTTACGTATTAAACCTATGAGACATTTTTATAAATGTTAGAAGTCAAAGTTCTTTGTACGTTTCGTGTAAACCTTCCTCAACAAGAAATAAATAGAACCAAAACGAGAATGAAATTCACTTTAATTAGTCTTTAATACGAATAAGGATTGTCGTTCACTTGTTTTAGCTTTATAAGAGGTTAAATAATGAGGTTATTGAGTGCACTAGCACTAATTAGAAGCTCGATTTATTAATGAATTGGTAGTTAGGTTAGCCTTTCATTAAGGTTTAATTGTGAGTTCCCAGACACACCTTTTGAATGGAATTTCGTAACTATGCTCTTATCTTGGGTGGTATTTGGGTTAAACACATATTTCTTTGATAGGAAATAGATTATAGTACTTTATGGAGAATGGTTTATAATATCTTTTAACCCTATACGCGTAGGAATAAGTTTCAAGCAATAATTAAGGAATATCACTGTAAGTATTCTATGTTGTAGATTATTATTTTTACCATTGCCAGAAACTTATTTAAATTTAAAACAATTTATTGGAAAATAAAAATTAATTTTATATCATTATCTTTCTCTCTCTCTCTTTCGCGCTGTTCCCGACTACGTGTCTTACAAATCATAGCCATTGTTATAAAAATTGCTCGAAATACAATGTTCTTTTGTTATATTGACAACGAACCAGCACATCACTAAATCAATACACAACTTACTCAACACAAAAGAATGTCGCATAAACTTCATAACAGCCATTAATCTTGTATATTTAATTTATGATTATTCTTTTCCGTACCACAATTAGCTTTTAAGTAAACCAATACCTTAACAAATAATATTTTTTACAACCAACTTAATTTTCTTGTCGTTAATCCCATTTTACGGTTATTCTTAGAGTGAGCCATTAAATAGATTATCAGCTATACCGACTGACAAGAGAGTGGTATAATGCGGCTGTATTAAGGTGGCTACAGACTTTAAAGAATCTCGAAGTCCCTCGTTTCAAAGTCTCCGATCTGGGTGTGATCTTGGATTCTACCTAAATACATTTTACCCGTATAAAATCGATATGTTAACGATAAATAAAATACTGATTAGGTTTTATCAAGCTAGTGCACCTCAAGCTAATTATTGACTTTTCAATCTCCTAGGATTAAAGTAAGTTTGTCACTTTATAACGTGTTGCGAATGTGCGAAGCTACGTGTTAATTATCCATTCACGTTTACTTTGAGAATGAAAAGTTCTGTTCTAATAAATTTGAGACGTTATTATTAGCTTTAAATTCAAACAACCTCGGATCGCTCGGCTAGTGTGTATCTGGCATTATAGTACCAGTTATTAAGACGGATTGATTGTAAATAAACAAATTATGGGCGTTGTAAATAAAAGGTTTTTGTATAACTTTAATGGATCATTAACTCTGTCTTGTGTAGGCTCGAATGAAATGCTAGAAGATTATACTCGGTTTATAAATGAAAGTTATTTGAATTTTGTCTATTACATGACTCGAGTTGACGTTACGACTTTTAAAGTCATAAAGTGAATGATTATAAGAATGTGGATAATTAGTTTACGCAGAACTCGGTTGTTGCTAAAATTGCGATGTTGTAACTTGTTACTAAAGTGGATTCATAGTTTTCATACATAACTTTATTTATATAGCTATTTCCTTCGGGTAGAGTAGGCTGAATAGACGAAATTGATTTATTGGCATTCTTGGATATTATTTTGTATGGTCTTTGGTCGAGCGAATACATGTTTCCTACTTTTCAAACATGGCTCGGTTTGAGAGCACCAACCCGCAGTAGGCAAGCGTGGTGATTACGCCTAATCCTCCTCACTGTACTGATCTTCAGTGAGATGAGAGGCCTTTGCCCAGCAGTGGGAGATTATAGGCCAATACTTACTTTTTAATAGGTACTTCGTACATATCACATTGATCAATCATTTAGTCTTACAATTAATACTTATTATTTCTGCTAGCTTTAATTGTATACTTGACCAAGAGATTCTTATGTACGCTCATATTATGTTTTAAACCGGTTTTTTATTTTGCTGTTGTTTTCTGGAATAAAAGGTAATAATGGAGGATGTAAACTTACTACTTGATATCTGGCTAGCCTTTAAAAAGCCCTTTATCGCATACTAGCAGCGCCCCGCGGTTTAACCCGCGTTGTGTCCATTCCTGTGGGAATTTCGGGAAGAAAAATAGCCTATGTTACTCGTGGATAATGTAGCTTTCGAATAGTGAAAGAATTTTTAAAAACGGTTCAGTAGTTTTTGAGCCTATTCATTACAACAAAGTTTTCCTCTTTGTAATACATATTAGTGTAGATTACAAATACAAATACAAAAAAAAAATTGATCAATAAATGGAGATAAACTATGCTATCATTGTGTTACTGCTAAGGCCTTATACATATACACGATTCCCTTCCCCCTATTACTTGGATAAATAACTTTTCCATCGATATTTTAATTCACTGTAAATAAATTAAATGAAAGCCGAAAACCTTGATGAAGCGAACAAGAACTAAATCTTGCTACGCTTAAAGGTAAATTATTTCCTTAAGTTCTCTTGAAAATTTTGAAACGGTTTGTCCATTAAACAGAATTGAGTGGTCTCAATGTATAAAACGAGCAAAACAAATGCAAACGTTGGCTTTGCCTTAATTAGTCGTGCAAGGCTCTAACGAAGCTGACTCTACTGTCTGCACCTGTCTTTAGACTTATTTATGAACCTCCTTTTGCTTTACGTAAAACTATTCCTACTTTTATACGTGCCTACGTATTCTCTACGCCTCAGATTACGACGCTAATAAATGGCTTGGGAATTGTTTTATTTAAATTAAATGGATAGCTTCCTTTGGATCGCATTTGTGTTGGTTACAATGTTTTTATGCGGTTATTTTATGTTTATGAATGTCTCGTTTAAATGTTACTGATAACATGGTTCGAATATTCATGTTTTTATTAGTTTTTTTGTTGTTGAACATATATGGTTACAGTTTATCTGGTTACAAGACTAGTTTTAAGTATTTTACGCCATTTTTATATTGTTTTAAAGTTAAGTATGATGTTTACTGGGTGGTAAATGATTTACCAGTCTCTTACTGTAAAAAGTTGTTTGATTAATCATTAATATGTGTTGTTCTAGGTCCATGTGAAGTGGAAACAGGGCAGTCAAGTATCATAGTAGATATTGAAGAAAGTAGAGGAGATCGTAAGTAATACTTTTCTATTATGTAACTAGCAGCGTCCCGCGGTTTTACTTCCGTCGTCCCCATTCCCAAGGGAATTTCGGAATTAAAAATAGCCTCTAACCTCTCCGTAGAATGTGGCTATCTATATCAAAAAGAATGATTCAAATCAGACTGGTAATTACCGAGATTTGCTCGAACATACAAACAAAGGAAACTTTACCTCTTTATAATATTAGTATCGATTGAAGCCTATTGTAATTATAGAAAGAAAGAAAGGTATTCTTAGTTTAAACTTATCATAAACTTACTATTTCAGAGGTAAACCAAAGCACAACGCCCGACGAGCTGCCTATAGTCGGAGAGCCTGGCAACGATGTTATTCTGTCAACTGTGTTCCCAAAAGGTCCCACGTTGTTCCAACTGGATGGGAAAAGATTACAACTCTTGCAGCCATTGGATAGAGATGCTGATAACTTATCGCATATGGTGTTTCAGGTGAGTCCTTGGTCTATTATTTTTTGTTTATTTTTGGCTCAAAAAGAGACTGTTCCTGTGGCAAAGGTCCCCAAATGTTATGAAGTTAAACGATGCTCTTTTTGTGCGCTGTATTCTTTGCTATTTACACTATTAAAAAATTAAATTGGTTATGATTTTGTTGCACGACCCATAGTTGGATTGTACTTAGCATTGTAGTTTCAATGAACTCATATAATTATTTAACGAATTCGTGATTAACTGTACTGATATCTTCGGTGAGATGAGAGGCCTTTGCCTAGCACCAAAGTCCTCTGGGACATCACAGGCTAATACTTACTTCGTGATCAGCAATGTTTTCTTCACCCATAATTTTTAAAGATATTTCGATAAAACCTCAAAATATTACAATCGATCGTAAAAGTCGAAAAACATAAACTTTGTAATGTAAATATAGACTCCATATTAAACCTAACTAAGGAACAAGTTACATGAAAGTTTCTCTTTCCGCGTCTAGTTACAAGTAACTAACACCGATTTAGACTTGTTTATTGTACGTATAAATATATTTACTATTATGTATGTTTTGAATAAATAAACGCGTATTTACGTGAACACTGCATATAATTTATTTGAGTGGTTTTCTATGTGTAACTGTGAAAGGTTAAAAGGTCTGTTTTTCATTTGCTTTGCGGATGTTTCCGATTACTATTGCTTAATTGTCTTGATTATTTTTTTAAGTCTTAAAGTCCACGACTGGACAAACTTTTAAAGTACAATTATCATTATTTCATTTCGTATTTTTATCACAAATGTGTTTTCAAAGCAAAATTAATTCTGTCTTATAGATATTGTTTGATTAAATTAATTACTAGCGCCCCGCGGTTTTACTCGCGTTGAGCCCGTGCCCATGGGAATATCAGGATGAAAAAAAAACAAACAAACAAACTTACAAATTTTACCTCTTTATAAAATTAATATAGATTTCGATTTGTCGTCGATGTGTCATAGCTACTTTTAAAAGTACAACTTATGATGACTGTACTGTCTAAAAATTTCGAAACTATTACACCACACACAGCCTCAGAGAGATTCACCTACATAAACAACAAATTATAAATACCAAGTTTAGATAAATGCTTAAGATGTTATCTAACTCACACCTTGAGCTATAAATAATAATTGGAATTACAAAACATTTAAATCTTTTGACAACTCATTTATTAATATGTAACACCCAGTCGGGTGTTGGTTTGCCTGAAGCGATGTCCATCTGTGATTGATCGCTTCCGTAAGTCTGTTGGGTTATAAATGTTAACAGCGAACCGCGGCTTCACCTGTCTACTTACAAATAAAACATTATGTGTGATAGAAAACTGTATTCAACATATTATGTGTGATTCAAAACTTTATTCAACTTTTTGTCGGTAGTCATTTTTGTTAGTATGCCTAGAAAAAAAATAGTTATGAATGTCAGTTACTAATCTCGTTATAGGCATGGATATATAACTTTTTATAGTTTTATATAACTTTTTATAGGAACTTTTTTCAACTATGTTTAAACCAAAATTTGTCGTGGAATTTGTACAAATAGACAGATTTATATTAGCATAGAAGAAAGGTATACCGCTGCCTACTAATAAAGAGGACCCGTTCTAACGTTCGAACTCAGAGACGGCAAATGCTTCCTTAGTAGAAATTCAATCAATGTTTTTGACATCCCTATCATATACAGAAAAATACGTCAATTATTTAAGAGTCGATTTATGGACGTCTCTTGAGTGCTGCAGTAAGTCACAACCATGAATATCATTTTTTAATTTCCCCTTCGCAAACATTTTCCCTACAATCTATCCATAAGCTATACTAACTACAGTTATGTATATTGAAACTCGTATTACAGCTGGTGTGTCAAGTGAAAGCTACGAAGAAGCGGCGGACGATTCCCGTGATAGTGCGCGTGTCGGATATCAACGACAATGCACCGGTTTTCCATCCATCATCGTATCAGACTAGTGTCTCCGAGGTTAGTGCTAATATGGACTTTATATCTTGATTATTGGAACATATTTTTATATGGTAATCATAGCGTTATTCAAATCATCTAGCCTTCCCTATCATTAGACAGCACTGTGCCTACAACATTACTGTGCAGCATTTTGATTCTATTAATGATTCGAGCAGTAGGAGAAAATCTTTGACTTGTGATTATTTTTTGTTTGTTACATTTGTTAAATTGAATGGAATTGAAATTATATCTCGTTCTGTCTAAGATTAGTTACGATTACACATAATCGAAAAAATAACATTAGAAAGATAGAACATTTACTCATAAGTACATACGATTGTGTTGACTCTTAACTTGAAACATTTGCAAAGTAGCGGAACATGCATGAGGTGATTCAAAAGGTGCTCTGTCTCTGGATTACTGCTTACTCTCTAGAACCCTGTACAATAAAAACATATCACTCTTTCAGTTAGCACCAATAGGCACGACAATATTCGACAAAATCCGTGCCGTAGACATTGACGCCGGCGTCAACGGTCTCGCCGAATACTACATAGTTCCTGGTGATAACAATACGTTGGAAGAAGCCAATGCTTCAGACGGTTACGGCTCGTTCTCGATACCACTGCCGCATCAGGGAGTGGTTACGGTGAACAGGACGCTGGACTATGAGCGCACGCAGAAGTATCTAGTCACTATTGTTGCTTCGGTAAGTTAGATTTGTCTTTGTACGTTTGGGTAAGAATTTTAGATAGGTAGGATAAATCTATAATCTCGCTGCGAAAAAGGTTGGTCAATTGTGCAAAACTTTTCATTTTTAGCATTTTTTATTTCCATAAATATTTGCATTGTGTTCTTATCAAACCTGTTCCATCGAACCACCTTCTAAAATTTCCCTTTCCTTCCAAATCCATATTTTTATCAGTATTTTCTTGAGCATTCCTATAAACGTATACTATATAAAACACTATATACTCTGTATTTTAAGCATGCATTTTATCTAGATAGACCATCATATAAAATGTATTTTAATTTCCAAAATTTCCGATCTAATATCTGCTTCTTCAAGTTATCAATTTTCAAAATGGCAGGACCGCGCTCGTGACACCAAACGAAGACTATCATCCACTACCACGTTGACAGTGACAGTTCAGGATGGTGATGATCAAGACCCGTCCTTCATTTACAAAGGATGCACTCTGCACGAAGGGGCGTGTTTCAACCCGGAGTATTCTAGCTTTGTAAGTATTTCAATTATGTTTTTCAATGGTATATTTACTCGGCAAATATCAAAACTGGAAATATTAATTTGAATTTATATTAAATCCTTGATGACAACTACCTTCAAATGCCTGAGTGCCATCGAATTACCTGTTTGAACGGTTTGACACTACATACATGGATTCCATAATAATATTGATGGATGAATTTATAACATTTGCAATACGATATTGGCATCTCTTTAACAACATTATGATTTTGATGATACCAAATGAGTATTAAAGTTAATGATGACCCATTTAAAATCCACTTATTCAATTAAGAAAACTTCATACACAAAAAGTACTTATCCATCTCTTATCCCTTCAAAGGTAAACAGCGGCGTTTTAGCCGGCCTTCTAACCATAGAACCAGAAAAGATTCAAGCAGTTGATATGGATACTCTAGATGCTAGAATCAAATACACAATCGATAGCGGAGAGCCTGATAACTGGAGCTCGTACTTCGCGATAGACCCTAATAATGGTGCTGTGAGGCAGTTGGAAGCAGTCGACACGAGCATTGCTAAGAAGTTTCAGTTAGTTATTAAGGTATGTGTAATGTTTAAGTGTTGGTAAGAAATGTTTCTTAAGTCTGGTGCTGGTGCTGGTTTCTTAAGTCCAGTCTTCTGTTACCACGGTTCATGTAAAGGAGCCGAAACGTCAGATAAAAATTGTAAAATAAAAGCGAAGTGTAAATGTATAAGAATGTTTATTGTGGTCCCATTAAGAATAAGTGACATTCAGACATTGTTAATTAAATTATTTGTGATATTTAGCAATAATTTTCCCCATTTTAATAAGTATAGGTACTATTCGGGGTATACCAGGAATTATTTTTACCAAAACTTTACTTTTTATACTTTTGTTATGACTGGTGGATGAAATACGCAGAATGGTTTTGATGGAAAGCCATTCTAAGGAATTTTTTTTTTCTGAACATTCGAGTCTTTCAAGTTATTATTTATCTTTTAACCCTTTGCTACCATTACAGGCAGAAGAGATCTCCGAATCCAAAAGGTTCACAACAGCCAAGCTCACGATCACGGTTCGTCCGGTCGACGCCAACCCGCCAGTCGTGTCCGCTTCTTCTGATGAAGGAAAAGTTGAAGAGAACTCGCCTAAAGGAACCAAAATCATCGGCAGTAATGGAGAATTTATTAGACTCACTGTGTCTGACCCGGATTTGGTAAGTGAATGTTTTTGTTAATATAATTGATACTAAAATTAATATTCTTGGGATGAGATTGGAAAAGTTATTTGGTGTGAGAAAGGAAATAATTATTTTGATTCCTTTAGATTTCTAAGACCAGTTTCTCAGAGATGTCAAATGCTTCCTTAGTAGAAATTTAATTAATGATTATGACATGTGACATTTGACATTCATACATTGTAAAAATTACGTCAATTATTTAAGTGTCCATTTATTGAAGACCTTCATTAGAAGAATAAATTATATAATTAAATTGCCTTATGTTTTCTACTTCAATAGGCAAGATAATCCTATATAAAATATTACAAATCTCATAGGAATCTTTACTAATTCTCATAAATTGTCTAATTTAATTATACATAATTATATTTAATGAGAATCAATCTATACGAGAAAACTCGCGTGACCACAGTCACACGGCCAAACAGTTCACATTTATAACAATCATAAAACAGAGCCTTTATATTGTTATTATGTTATTCAAATGCTACATAATACTGGAACTGTGGTTAATAGAGTTCGAGTCGAACCACAAGATGCGATCATTTGGATACTACCGTGTGACTGTGGTTGTGACTACATGTGAGACAATGCAAAATAGACACAAAATGTGGAAATGTTTTTCTATTGAAATAAATTGTCCCATAAGAAAATTTAACTCAACTTATATGTTTTTTTTATTATGTGTTGTATTTTTACTAAAATGGGTAATTGTCTATAACATTTATAATTATTTGTAGAATGACCATATGTGATATTTTCTTCATCTTTTCTACCTATAGCGCTCGTGACGTAGTTTGACTAAGCGTGGTAGTTCATTACGATTGTTAAGCAACGTACAGCTCGGCCACTACTTAGATGGGTGACCGATAGTGGTTTTTTATTTGACCACTACCGCGCTTCGGACGGCAATCAAATAGTCCCGATTGTTTCAATCGTTAGACCATGTCAGAGGCCTTTAGGCGGTCTAAAAACTTCGACAACAGAGTTGGACACTAACCTACCCGAACTTACTTCCTTCTACCTGTAATAAAGAACTACTCCTACAACTCAATTTTCAAAACACCAGTCAACACGATTTACTTATACTTTACCTAATTTTCATAATTCCAGGGTCCGGGCGATCCGATACCTAAATACGCGTTCGAGTTGACGACCAGTTACTTCGACATCGACGACGAAGGATATCTCGTCGTCAGCGATGAGAACTTGGACCGAGACCCGCCGAACCCGGGCAGGTTTAGATTCCAGGTATGATAGATATTACTTTTTAAACAGATGTTAGAAATACTAGCTGCGCCCTGCTGTTTTACCTAACCATGTCTAGTCTAAAACCTAACCATGTACTTCTAAGGAGGAGGAGGAGGTTGAATTATATATAACTATAACATTTTATGATGTTTAAGATACAGAGCGTTTACGAATAAGGCTTTACTACTTTACTTTTTAATTACAGAGTTGTCATATTTAACCTTACAGGTTGTAGCTAGAGAATTAACCGGTGGCGCGGCATCGGCGCCGTTTTCGCTGACTGTACGGTTGCTGGATCAAAACGACAACGCGCCCGTCATTACTAAGACACAGCCCATCATTGTGTCGGCTACTCTAGAACCAGCGCCTGTGCATAAGGTAAAATATACAGAATTATATTGTGTTCTTTGTTAATGGTATCTAAGGAATCTTTGTATATAAGTAGCAATAGGTAGTCTTCTTCTTCTTCTTCATCGAGTGGATGGTCAACCTAACCATTCCTGGTGTCAGAGTTATTGAGGCGCCAATGGCCTCTGACATGGCTCATGTAACAACTACTATCCGTAGAAAGTAACCGGGACTGACGGCTTAACGTGCCCTTCGAAACACGGAAGATCTTTTGATAGGTATTTAAAATGTGTTCGGACTAAATTGAAGCATTACTGAACGGATATTTCATAAGTTTATGGTTTTATTTGGATTTTTAATTTACATACTTTCATTGGTTCGGTATTTTTCATTTTGGTCAAATATCAGTCAGGTAAACTCATTTTAGAAACTTTGTTCATAGGTATTTCATGTATTAGCTTTATGAAGTGCATTATATAATATAACCATTTCATATACATAACCATTTGACATTTAAACCTTTAATTTTAGACATTTAAATACGTACACTTAATAATGTCCCATTAATTTAATGCTTACGATGTTACGATTTTAACATCATAACTATTTTAACGATAATCCAAATGGCTTCACCCAAACGATATTTTGTATCCCATTGGTATTTTACATCTCAATGATATTTTACATCTCAATGATATTTACATCTTAACGATATGTTCAACGATATTCCAGGTGGAAGCCATAGATATCGATGAAGGCGAAAATGCGAAAATAACTTACAGCATCTACCACGTGTCGAACAACGGAGGGAATAAGTTCACTATTGACCCGACCACGGGGGTTATTTGTAAGTTATATTGTTATCTTTGAGGTTATGGTTTTCAAAATCGGATCATAAAAGTTACAAAGTATAGTTCTATATTGTTTAATCTAGCCCGGCAAGCATCTAAACCGAAAACAAAGGTTTTTTCTTCGTTTTATATCTACTTGTTAGACAAATGTGCTTAGCTACATGCAACGTCAAAAACACTCGTTTTTACTCTCAAGTGAAGACTTACTAATGCATTGAAAATGTGTTAAACATGTCACTGTCAATACCAAGCCAATCAAAACAGAGCAAGTGGAATGAAACCAGTCGAATTGTATAAATGAATCTGTACTGCAACGTCGAATTATTAGGCTATATATTAGTGGTAACATCAGTTCCTCTACCAAATCTCGGGAAGAGTACAGATATGTCTTCGTTTCTTTGCTTGCCGGGCAGGACATAAAAATGGTTGTTAAGTTTAGTCGTCAGACGGTACAGGCTAATACTTTTTCGAATCAGGTGTTTATTAACTCCATTTGACAAGCCCGTTGGCACAGTGGGAGTGAGAGCGCTTACTGTGTCGGGGGTTGCGGGTTCGATTCCCGCCCGGAGTCAACAATATGTGAAGACATAGTTGTTGGCGACGACGTGTGGGTGTCAATTATATATTCTTATAAAGTATTTGTGTATATATACATATTATGTAGTAGTATCAGTTAGTTAGATTCCATATTACAAGCTTAGAGCTTAGTTTGGGTCTAATTAACCGTGAGTGAATTTGTCCGGGTATATTTATTTATTAAGGATCGTTTCGTTTGCAGCCAGCACCGGCCGGCTGCTGGCGGGCGAGCAGTACTCGCTGACCGTGTCGGCGGCGGACGGCGGCGCGCGGCGCTCGCAGGCCATCGTGGAGCTGCGCGTGCTGGCCGGGCCCAACACGCGCGCGCCCGCCTTCTCCGCCAGGGACTACTCCGCGCCCGTGTCGGAGGGGGCGGCCATCAACTCTACTGTTATCACTGTTACTGTCAGTTTTACTTCTCATTTTGTCGACTGACTAAGAACTGTTCTTATAATTCCTAGTTTTATGCCAGATTTTTGACCCATTATATATGTGACTAAGGGCTCCCACACAAAACTGCGAATTCGCATCGCATCGCAAAAATCTGCGAATTCGCACGACGCATCGTAAGAATTTCCGATCTGCTTCGCATCGCACATTCCATCCATATTACATATCATGTCATATTACGTCATCCTTGGTGACACCATTTCAGGACATTTCAGGACAGGAATTGGGCTTTTGAAAAAAAATTTTTTTGTGATAAATGGAAAGATTATATATTAGTTTTATAACAAAACTATTAAGCTATTGCATAGCTTCTATCAAAAAATAATCAAAAAATTAATCTTCTTCAGTTCTCAACGCATAGTACATTTGTGTAAAATAGTTCCTATCAGAGTTCATAATCCTAATAAATGGATGAACCCAGAATCTTCTTTTTCTTTTATATCTATTGAACAATAACAGCAGTGCAATAATCTTTTTGCGATCCATCTTACGCTTCCTTAAAACACGTCCAGTACGGCCTACACTTGAAGGAATGGTCACCCTACCAAACGGTTCGCCGCACTAAATCGCATCGCAGAAATTCGCATCGCAAGTTTCTGCGATGCGAATTCGCATCGCATCGCATCGCAGTTTTGTGTTGGAGCCCTAATTGTCGTTTAACTGATGTCTCTGAGTGAGGCAGTAAGTGCTGGATCTGTAAGACAATAAGTGATAGGTATTGTTTCGGTCAATTTTATATCTGATTTTTTAACCGGCTATGGAAACAATATGAAAAACTTAATTTGCTATCTAAGATCGTACAAAATTTAGTTACCTATTTTTTATAAATAACACAATAAGGGTCTAGACAGACGGACTGCAATTCAACTGCAATCCGACTGCCAAATGGCAGTTCAGATGCAGTTTGAATGCAGTTGGCTCGACTGCAATCAAACTGCACGTCGACGGGCAGTTGGCGTGCAGTTGGATTGCAGTCTGAGTGCAGTTAGTCGTTGTAACTGCACTCAGACTGCAATCCAACTGCACGCCAACTGCCCGTCGACGTGCAGTTTGATTGCAGTCGAGCCAACTGCATTCAAACTGCATCTAAACTGCCATTTGGCAGTCGGATTGCAGTTGAATTGCAGTCCGTCTGTCTAGACCCTAAGAGAGCCTTATCTCTTCCAGGCACTCTTAAAAAGATAAGCATAAGTAAATAACATTTTTATCCTTATATTTTCAGGCTAAAGACCCCGAAAACGAACCGGTGACATACTCAATAGTGTCGGGCAACGATCTGCGACAGTTCGGCATTGGAGCCACTACCGGCATCATCACAGTTATCAGAAGCTTGGACAGAGAAGTGTTGACCAGATACCAGTTGGTGAGTTGACAATTGGGCTAATTGGTCACCGTGGTTGTGACATGATAATGTATAGCTATTTAACCGTAAAACGTAGTAACTATTTAGTAATCTGTGCCATAAGTACGTACAGCGTTTACGGCTATTACACATTATGACGTCACACGCGCTCCGGTTTGTTCGGGAGTTGTCCGAGTGTTTTCGGTACTGGATTCAAAAATTAATTTTTATTTTGAAATAACTTTTGAATTATTGCGAAAAAAAAAATAGTTTTGTTATAAAACTAATATATAATCTTTCCATTTATCACAAAATTTTTTTTTTTCAAAAGCCCAATTATTTAAAGTAATAGATAGAGTTAAATAATGTAAGTAGAGTAATATAGAGTAAGGTTTTAAAAGTGTGATGACTTGAATCTTGATACTACTGTCTCGTGTAGCTAGAAGTGTCAACAGTATTTGCTAGAGAATTAGATTGAAGTAAAATGTATGACCATTTAACTAAATGGTCATACATTTTACTTCAAACTAATAATAATATTATTTCAAGGCATAGCAGCATGGCTATGCCTTATAATATTATTAATGAATCTTACTATGGGTGGTATTATGTATGCGCTAAAGTAGCAATTTGTTATTCCTTTCAAATAAAAATCCCACGAGCGGAAATAAAATTGTATTGTAAGTTTCGACCTTATTGCATTATGAATGTTCTAACAACATTTGATGGAAATGGGTCCCAAATTAACGCTCGTGATACTTACTTGTATCATTTAATATATTTGCATTTCTATTCCTAATAACTATAATGAAAAAACGTTTACACTTTGCTTTTAATTTACATGATCATTATTAATGAGTAGTGTTCGCTTAAACGTATGAAACCAGTAAGTATAATGAAGTTTTGTCATCCACCTAAAACTGAAACGTCGTGTCTCCAGATGGTGAAGGCGGAAGACCCGGGCAAGCTCTCGAGCACCGCCACCGTCAACATCAAGGTGACCGACATCAACGACAACAACCCTATGTTCGACGAGGACTCCTACATCTTCCACGTTAAAGAAGGTATGCTTTACTGTGTCCTAAATAGACGTAACCAAGATTTCTAATTCTAATTCAAATAATTTATCTATACTAATATTTTAAAGAGGTAAAATTTTTAAGTTTGTTTGTTTGATTGTTTGTATGTTCGAGGTAATCTTTGAATCATCAGTCCGATTTGAATAATTCTTTTTGTAATAGATATCCACATTCAACGGGAAGGTTATAGGCTATTTTTCATCCCAAAATTCCCACGGAAACAGGCACAATGCAGGTAAAACCGCGGACACTGCTAGTTATTGATATAATTTTTATTTTTTGTTATGCCTTTACATAGCAGTGGGACATTATAGGTTAATACTTCTTTTTGACATTCGTTGTTAATCCCAGGCGTGGCGGGCGAGTTCGTGGGCTTCGTGCACGCGACTGACCTGGACGAGGGAGTGAACGCGATGCTCAGCTACAGCATGCCGCCGCACCTGCCCTTCACCATCGACAACTCCTCGGGCCTCATCACCACCAGCACCAAACTCGACTATGAGCAGAAGAAGGTAACGTTATTGGACCCAATAAAAATAATTCGAACAAACATACCACAGTACATTTGTCAGTTTTATTAATGTCTCCTACATTAAAATTATACTAAAGCTTAATTTTTTCACTTCACTGATAACTACTTCACTTAACTTTTGCTTCACTTAGTAGATTGATAGCTGTATAAGAGTACCTATTCCATGCATATTATTATGTATTGTGATAGCGTTAATACTATTATAACTGCTGATATACCTATCCGTACTTAATTGCATTAAAATTTACAGTTTGCTATAAGCTTTATTTACAGATCTTTTACAAACAGATCAAGACAAAAAATAAATTTTACAACAATTTTTTACCATAATGATAATGTGATTTGACAGTGTCAAATAATTGTCAGAAACGGTTGTCAATGCATTTTATACAGGTTTTCTACTTAAAGTACAAGTTACTTCACAAACTAACAATATAACTTCAACAGCAGACTCCTCATTTCACCCTTTACTCTCCCAGGACTACGCCTTCGTAGTGACAGCGACCGACGGCGCGCTCGACAAGCGACTCGGCACTGCCTCTGTGTCGATAGAGGTGCAGGACATTCCGGATGAATCGCCAGTATTCAAACAGACGCTATATTCGGTACATGTGCCAGAAAACGTACCCAGTTACCCGGTCGTCAAAGTTGTGGTAAGATATTGTGATGATTAGTTAGTATAGAGCGCCTCGGTGGTCTAGTGGAATGTGCATTCGTCTGCCAAGACTGAGGTTCCGTGTTCAATTCCCGGGTCGAAAACATGTTTCCTACTTTTCTAACATGGCTCAGATTTGAGATCACCAACCCGCATTAGGCAAGCGTGGTGATTACGCTGAATCCTCCTCACTGTACTGATATCTTCAGTGAGATAAAAGACCTCTGCCTACCAGAGGGACATTCTAAATTTACCCATAATTGCAGGCTGAAGACCCGGACACAACTCCGGAAATAACGTACACAATCGTTATGGGGGATTTGGACTTATTCTCTATAGACCGCAAGTCCGGTCTCGTTAGAACTCTGCGGTCTTTGGACCGGGAGAAGATGTCGCGGCACGAGATCATCATCGGCACAGAGGAGAATAGCAGCGAGGAACCCGGGGCTACTACTACTGTGGAAGTGTTGGTCGATGTGAGTAGTTACGTCTATACTACTATTATAAAGAGGTATTTGTAAGATTCTTTGTTTGTTTGTATGTTCGAATTAAATTAATAAGAAAATATGTTTTGATATATGAACTTAGAAAGAAGTTTAAACTTTCTATGATAATTCAGGAAACTGGACATTTGAAATATTGGAACCTTGAAGAAATATAACCTTAATCGTTCTCAGTAAAAAATCGTTTCGGAGCTTGACAGGTGGAATATTTTTTGTATTTTATAATAATACTAGCTGTGCCCCGCGGTTTCACCCGCAGCGCCCCCGTTCCCGTGGGAATTTTGAGATTTTTATTCCCTATAAACCTCACGGAGCCCGAGACCTTTCCAACGAATGCAAAACCGTGGAAATCGGTCCAGCCATTCACGCGTGATGCCGTGACCAAGGAAAACGGGTTTCATTTTTATATATATATAGATATATATTTCTCTGAATTTCAGGATAAAAACGACAACGCACCAATCTTCACATCGGCGATCCGTCCCATCACTATCGAAGACAAAGCCCCTATAGGCAGCTTGGTGCAGACGGTGATCGCCACGGACGTAGACTCTACGGCGCCCAACAATAGAGTTCGATACAAGTTGGTCGGGCGCGGGAAGGCGACTATATACTTCCACGTGGAGCCGGATACCGGCGTGGTGCGAGTGAGAGACGACCTCAGGAAAGAGACGGATAGTGAATACACTGTGAGTAATTACTAATTTCTATTTTATTTTTAAGCTATTGCATCTATCGCGGGCCTTGAGCGCGGGGACCGAATCCAGAAATTCCGTAACGAAAAAACCTCACGCTCCCCACTAACGCTATCTAGTGATACAAAAAATAACTATGCAATAGCTTTACCGCGGCAGTCCCCGAGTGCCACACGTCTTTTTTTTATTTACTTTATTTTATTTGGAAAACAAACAGTGTAACTTAAACTAACGAAAAAACAAACACTAAAAAAAACTTGTAACTATCATAAAAAAGAAACCTAAGAAATCCTAAGAAAATATGTATAAAAATAAAAGAAAGAACAAAAAAATACTTAAATAATTCACGACTCACAAGTATTGAAACGCATCCAACTATACAGGTTTATATTTTTTCTCAAATGGTATAAGACTCCCAAAACTAATCAAAAGTGAATAAAAATAAATATTTTCGTTTTGCTAAGTCTTAAATCAGTAATAGTTTGAATCAACGGCTATTTTTGAATTGGTTTTATATTTGAGAGATACAAATTCACTTACATACTTTCAGATTTATACTTAATTAACTGTCTACCATCCAATTAAAACCCTGCATATCTATACCAATAGGTACTAACATACCTTGAACTTATATACTTAATTACCTAGACGTGATGAGTAAACAAATAAGCACGGAATTCGTTTGTTTATTTTAGGTGGACATTCAAGCATACGATCAAGGTGAACCCGTGATGTCTTCAGTCACCAGCCTCACGGTATACGTCAGTCATTCAGCTACTGTGCCGCCTGATGTAAGTTGATTGTTATATTTCCATTGAAAATGTTTTTATATTTGACGTTTCTCTTCAAGCTTATTTGATTACTATACTTTAGTAAAATGAGAGGCCTTTGTTATTCGGCTAAGAGTATTCCAAACGGTTAAATCGATGTAATACTAATACTAACAAACGAATTCGTTAAGTGAAATAAAATCTCAAAAGTATTTAAAAAATAGTAAGAATAAAAAACAAATCAAAATCAATCCTTTCAGTTATGAAAGTTTCATTTAAATCAGTAATTTTTAATCAAAAACCTATCTTTCCAGGTGGGTCTAGGCTTCGCCGACACAGTCTACACAGAACACATAGCGGAGAACTCCGCTAACGGCACTCTACTGCGCACCCTACCGTTGCTGAACAAGCGCGAACACGCGCCCGACACACCGCTCAAATGTCGCCTCACTGAACTGTCGCATCAAGGTTGGTTCATACACAAGCTGCTTGTTACAAACTTCGTGCTTTAAAGTGCTTGATATTAAACTTGAAAACATGAATCAAGATTTTTCGAAACTTGAATCAAGATTTATCAATACTTGATTACCAGATTTTCAAGACTTGGATCAGCATTTCTATGAAGCTTTATGACTTATGTCAGGCGACAATGTTTAAAACGTAGTGTGACAGAGAAATTGTTCTATGTGTCAGAATGTCAAATCGATAACAGGCCGTCGCATTTATATTTCTAGTAAATGTGATCATTTAAAACGTTACATTCTGAAAATTAATGTCAAATTTTGGTGACTAGAAATCCTCACGAAGTGCCATCATAATAAACCTTAAGGCCATGTTTTCTAAAAGCTTAATCTACGATTTTTTGCATAATCTGACAATTGAGTATACCATCCTTATACACCTCTCTAACTAAACCCAAATCTGTTCCAGGAATATTCTACGTCAAGCTAACAGAAGACCGCGATTGCGCGGTCTATCTCAACACCAGCTCTTTGGACTACGAAACCATATCAGAATATTCATTAGAAGTCCAGCTCGAATCTATACAAGGGTTGATCAACCCTGAAAACAGTAAAGCTATGATCAAAGTCCATGTAACTGATGCTAACGATAACGCGCCAGTGTTTGTATTTAATGATCAGTCGACGATAGCTGGAGCTAAGGATAAGTACTTTGCGATTGTGACGAGCGATATGCTGCTCGGGACTAACGTGTTGCAAGTCAAGGTGCGTATTGATTTAGGGAGTTTTATGGTGATTAGCTTCAAGATTCTATGCTCATATGAGAAATAGGACAGCAATACAGAAAATGAAGTCAGACTAAATTGAAATCGGTTTTGGTGTGGACATGAGCTTCAAAATATGCTCCTACAAGGACAACATACTTTAAAAAAAAGCATGTATATGTATACGGTCAAATTGAAAAACCTCCCCCTTGTTTTGAAGTTGGTTAAAAAGTAGTCAAGCTTTATTGGATACAGAATTTTATTGGATACAGAATTTTATCGGATACAGAACTTTATTGGATACTTACATCTGATGTAAGTTCATTTGGTTTACTGGCCAACCCTGATTTTGGGTTCTAGACCGCCTTAAGGCCTGTTACATGTTCTATCGATTGAAACACCCGGAAATGTTAAGTGCACGGTAGTGCTCAAATAGTAAATTTTGGTGACCCATCCAAGCAGTGACCAAGCTGCACGTTGCTTAACAATCGAATGAATTTGACTTAATTTATCAAGGTTAACCTTAACAATACCCAAAAATCCAATACTAATCTTACTTCTTATTTCTTTCCAGGCTAAAGACAAAGACAGTGGTGACTACGGCAAATTAGAATACCAAAAGAACTCGTGGACCAAACAAGCTGAAGAGTATTTCACTCTAGATGCTGACACAGGAGTCATTAGTAACGTTAAAACGTTCGAGAATGTCCCTAAAGAGTACCTGCCTTTTAAGTTTAGTGTCACAGCGAGAGACAACCCGAGGTCCTCTCAAGATTATAACATAGCCAGGGCTTCTGTTATTGTAAGTATTGATTGTAATTGGTTTTTAGATTGTGTTATTTTTTATTAGTAAGGGGCCTTTGACTGTTCAAGCATGATATAGGGTGGAATTTTTATTTTTGAAAAACTTACCAAGGTTATAATGTCATTAAAAATTAATAACAAGTCAGAAAAATACAAAAACAAATCTAGAGAACGATTTAAAATAAAAAATTACTCTGTTGGGGAATCAAACCCGAACTTGTTGAACAATACAACTTACATTAATTCCATATAAGTATTCATTGTGTAGATTATATTCAAAATGATCATTCATTAATTGTTGATACATTATTTTAGTGAACTAAACAATCAATAATTGACTTTAGCTAATTTGGTTCTTTGTTAGTCATTACTAGTTCAATAATGATGGTTATTTATGAACCATGACTTGTACAATTAAGTAAGTGACAAAACGCTTCTGTATTCATCATAATTTAGTTTCAATAGTAACTTCATTGAGTATCAGTGTGTGACCAGTAAAGTATTAGCCTGTAATTTCCTACTGCTGGGCAGAGGCCTCACGTCTCACTGATGATATCAGTACAATGTGTAACCAACAAAATAATATTTTTTTACTATTCAGATTAATCTTCTCCAAGAAGAAAACCAGCTAGTCCTTGAGATATCAGAGTTAAATCCAGAAGCCATGCGCCGACGCTCTAGAAGCTTACTCTCAGCTATTGAAGAGAAAAGTGGGCTCATAGCTGGCTTACAGAGACTGACAGCTAGACATTACATAGGGGAGAATGGGACTTTGGAGACGGATACCAGGGGAACTGACGCCTGGATGTATCTGTTACGACCTGCTACAGGGGAGATACTCACTAAAGACGATGAGCTGGTAAAACAGTGAGTATTTGGTTTACTTTATTTATATCTAGATCTATTCATATCATTAAACAAAGTCGCAAAAAGCTGTCTGTCTGTATGTAACTGAATTTCTCAAAAAAATACTGAATGGATTTTCGTGTGGTTTTTACTAACATAGAGTGATTTGAGAAGAAGGTTTAGTGGCTACTTATCATGCCAAAAGTTCCACAGTAAAATGAGAGTACACCCACTTCACTTGTTGGGGCACTTCTCCTAGTATTGTATAATGGCTATTATTTAATTAAAGGGTTACTATGAGTAAATGCTGTAAAAGTAAGTTAAGCTGTAAAAGTAGTAAAAGCTGAGCTTAAGTTGATTACGGTATCAAACTATAAACTGTGTCCGGTGTCGTCGTTTTGTAAAACCAGCCCGGCTAGCACGACGAATGTCACAAAGTGCGACGAAACATGGTATATGATAAACACGATTTTGCGTTAAAATGTCACCAATTTCTGTATTTATTATATCATATCTTATCACCTTCTGTCAGATTCGTTGTGCTAGCTTTAGTTACTTTTCAGTGGAAATGACATATTATTTATTATTATTTGTCATAACTATGTTTTTATATTCGGTGGCGTTGTTTGACAAAGCGATGCTTGCTCACTGCAATTGTTAAGCAACGTGCAGTTCAGTTTATACTTACATTTATGGATGGCCAATAGTGCTTTTTTCATCATAACACTACTGTGCTTTGAATGGGCAAAAAAATTGTCCGTCTCCGTCGATACAAACGTTAGACCATTTCACCTTGAGGTGGTCTAAAACTTTTGACATCAGGGTTGGCCAACAAACCTATTCGAGCCTACGATCGTTTGTTCCTCTTTCACGCAAAAACTATTGAACGGATTTGGTTGAAACTTTACAGTAATATAGGTTATACATCAGAATAACACATGGGATACATTTAATGGGTTGTAACCGCGGGGTGCGGCCAGTAGTGAATAGTTGAGTTGAGTAAGTGTGTTGGTACCCCCAGCGCCGCTACGCTGGGCGTGCACACGCTGGTGTCGATGCGGCTGCAGGCGCCGGTGCGGCCGCTGCGCGCGCCGCTGGCGCCTCCGCGCGCGGCGCGGCCGCCGCCGCTGGGCGCCGCGCCGCTGTCGGCCGCCGTGCCGGCCGCGCTGATAGCGCTCGCCGCCGTCGTGCTGGTCGTCGCCGTGTCCGCTGTCATCTACATCTGCGCCTCGTGGAACAGGTCAGTGACACTATATACTCAGTCGGATTCCATAATGCGAGCCTGTAGCTTAGTTTAGATCTAATTAACATTGTTATTTAAATAAATTATTTATGATACTACCGCATGATGAGAGGCCTTTGCCCACTAATGGGACATTAAAGGCTAATACTACTATAACCTAACAAACATCTCTATTTCGCAGATACAAAAAGCACAAGGAACAAGCTATTCAACAGTACGGAACCCTCAGTATGAGTGTTCCGCCGCGCGCGCCCTCTGGCTATGAGTCGAGTGAAGACGAGCCCGCGCCCAGATATGAAACACAGGTAACACTTGAGTTTTAATACGTTGCGGAACGTATTTATACAATACACAAACAAACCTTTTCACTTCGTACATTCTAACTCTATGATTTATATAACACACATTACGACATAGACAGACACCGAATGATGCGATTGGTTTTGGTTTGAGAGCATATCAAAATGTACAAGTGCCATAACTTTAGACACATTACATTCTAATGTGCCTTTATTTCAATACCCAGATGTCGTAATGTCCATGTGTCAAAAAGTCGGGATGCTATACTCGTAATGTATGGAGTAAAAAGTACATTAGTATAGTTATTTGGAAATCCAATTTTATATTTATAAAATGTTTTGTTATTCTTCAGGTACTCAACATGGCAGTCGATGACGCCGATTTGCAACTGGACTTCAGTTCAAACAACCACGCGTTCAATATACACAGCGTGGAATACTTATCTAAGAACGGTAAGTTACCACCGTCTTCAAAGTATTTTGAAGTTTAGGGATCTTTCCATTAATGTGAGGAATATGAATGATTTTGGACTCGTGTCGAAATATGACTATTGATAGAGATTCATAAATAAATATAGCATGCAAAAACCATGGGTCTCGATTTTTGTATGATTGCCATTCAAATAGATGCAAAACTTTTTTGACTTTCGGATTTTTTGCTATAATGTCAAATGCAGATCCCTAAATTCCTTGTGTAAGTGCATACAACTGCTGTGTGGTTTCGTATTGATAAATAAAATACTTATTGCTACTACTATCTACTACTAACGATTATCTATCATAAAAACCAAAAAAAGATCCAGTTTTAAAAAGTCGGGTGCCAACTTCACATAGCCCATTATTTATTATGTATTATATCAAACAATAAAATTAACCGAACCATTTCTTATAGGTGACAGAAGCCCAACTCTCTCGGAGACTGCTACAACAGCCCGAGCATCAAGCGTGAACGACAACACTTTAAACAACTTACACACATTTGACATTAACAACTCCAACTTAAGAAACACACAAACATTTGACAGCAATAATTCTAACATACGAAATACCCAAACTTTAAACAGAAGAATCGGTAACCCGCCATTGAACAATTCTCTCGGCACGCTGCCGCGGGCTAATAACAATAATTTAGGAGGCACGTTAGCGGCGACTTTAGGGAGGAAAATCAATGGGAATAACCATAAGAAGAAAGCAACGCATCCGATTATGGCGTATGATGAAATTCCGGGACTGCATCGGTATGTATTTGTACTTGTTCTCTTAGACTAATCTTTTCAGTGAGATATAGGCTTTTGTGGTTGTTGCCGTGTTGTGGTTCACTAAAACACTGACGTTTCTTTATACTTAAAGTTGTAAGTCGTTTATTATTAGGAGCATTTATTAAATGCTGCAACCTACGACTCGTTTTTACTAATATTATGCTAAATTACAAGCTATGTTTTAATATGACCTAAGATTATTATTTTTTTATAAAAATTTGAGTTTACTGAAAAAATTCAATACTGTTGCATTGAATTTAAAATCTAAGATTTGCTACATGTACGTTTTCTGAAACTGAATATCCCGAAAGTGTCTGTATATTGTGTTTGTACAGGTCAGATAACTAACTAATTCTTCCAAATAAATCTAATATAGTCAATCTTCCCAACACCACTAACTTTCATCTCGAGTTCGCTACAACTTTACTCGGAAACATTCCTAAGTAAAAAAGTACTAATTAGTTTTACTTAACAGGGCTTCCGAGAACGACAACGTCACTTTCGGTAAAAGGAATTTTACCGGATACAATTACGAACAATCGCCAGTCGAAACTACGACAGAACTCTGAATAATACATTACACTTCGAGACGAAATAAGTGGTAGAACAAAGTGAGTGATATATTTTTCTATTGAAAAGACTTGTGTGCCCGTCCGAGTTAGATTATAAAAGATGATTTATAAGGTAAATGATATTCTTGTAAGGATTATTTTATATCAATTGTGTTCAACGAATAACGCATTTTTAATTAATTGAAAATCGTTTTGCGACTGATGTTTAATGCTCCATTTTTAATGCGAAATTTTATATTGTACTTGTACTTAGCAAAGGCTAGTCTTTTGTATTAACTGAATGGTGTAAATAATTGTTTTTGTGTATATTTTTATTGTACCTGATGTCGGTACGAATATTTTTAGACCTATTTTTGTGGCCTGTATTGTATGGCGTATACATCTATTTTATAATAAGCTTTTAGGCGGTCTCAAGTGAATGACGCCAGATCCAGTCGTTAGCCTATTATAAGAGGTTTGATTATTGTATAATAACAAAATCTATAATGTTTGGATAAAAAATAAAATATGCCCTTTTTATGAGAATTGTGTAAATAATAAAATGATCTTACGAATTTATTGTAATGTAGCAACTTATATTAATTATTTTGCATCTTAAAATAAATATCTTTCTTTTAAATTATATCAATAGTTTTATTGTTTTTTATACATTAAATTCAAGATTATATGCTTATGTATTGTATGCTTGTTGAAATGTCGACTAATAATATTTTTATAATGGTAAAATATTTAATGTAACATTCTCTTCCATTTCACTCTTGTAATTCATATTTTATTTTCCGAATTCGTGAACTTCTTTCCATTTGGATGACTATTCATAACTAACAATGTTTTTTATATCATTTGTCACTTTCCAACACTTGATAAATTAGTTAGACAAAAAGAGACAGCTATTTGACTAAATCTTGACGCTAAATATTGCCCGTAATAAAAAATTAAGACTCTAATTATTTATTTGAATGAATTTTGTGCCAGTTACGTTAAAGTAATTGTAAGTATTATTAATAATTTCTTATGAAACATATGGTATGTTTAATAATGCTCATTTTAACGACATTCCACTATTAATAATAATCTGTGCCAAACTGTAATAAAAATTCGTTGTATTTATTTTATTGGCTAAGTTTGTAAAAAGTTACCTTCTGTATGTTTTATTGTAAATCTTGTATAATAATAGTGTATGGTCATAATAAGAGAAAACATATGTTTTGTATAATTATTCTTTTAATTAGATTGTTATGATTATTTTTTAAATACATCAATTAATTTTATCTGTATTTTTATTTGCTTATTAAAATGTCCACAGGTATAAAGCCTTTCCATTCAGATGTATTATACATCATTGCTATGTTAAGCTTAGTATGGTGGATGCAACAATGTTATGTTACCAGACAAGCAGTCGTAGGAAGTAACTAAGATGGAGTAGGTGGCCAACCGTGGTGTCGGGAGTTTTTAGACCGCCTAAAGGCCTCCGACATGGTCTAACGATTGAAACAACCGGGGCCGACTAACGTGCCCTTCGAAGCACGGTAGCGCTCAGAAATGCCACCATCGGCCACCCATCCAAGTAGGGGTCCAGCTGCACGTTGCTTAGCAATCGCAATTAACGATCATCTCTTAGTCAAAGTACGCCCGTGAGCGCTACCTACGCCTATGAGTGAAGTAGCCTAGAATAGAAGGGCAAATAAAATTCTTTAAACCGCATCTTTCAAGCAACGATTAAACGCAAAATCTAGTCAAAAGCATTTTGCGGAGGACCTTTTCACAATAAAATATAATTATGTTCACTAATTGAATACCCATAACATCACACGGACAAAGCAAAACTTCTAAGCACCCGGCCATATAATTTATCATATAATCTTCGTATTTTGTAGGCCGTAATGCGTATTAAAACGGCCTGATACCAACATAAAGACCCTTAGGAGGCACCTCGACCGAAACACCCAAAACCATTTTCAATGGCAGTATCAAATTGAATTTTAATGATCAAACAAAATCCTCGTTAAAATCTCACAAAGCATTAAAAGGAAACTGAAACTTGGTTATTTAGTTAAATAGGAATAGCTAGTTGGGTTTACAATAGGGATCAGGCGTGAATGTATTATTTAGTTTAAGTGAGCTCGACCGCTTTTACCGTTTAATACTGTGTTAAAATTAAATTTAGTTCAGGAGGTTACGCTCACATTCCTTGCGGGACGAAAAACGGAACTCGCTTTCATTAATGCTGACAAGCCCGTTGGCACAGTGGCATGTGAGGGCGCTTACTGTCTCGGGGTTAAGGGTTCGATATCCGTCCGGAGTCAACAATATGTGCACTCGCCTGCTAAGACTGAGCTCTTGAGTTTAATTCTCGGGTTGGACACAAAACATATTTCCTACTTTTCAAACATGGCTCGGGTTTCACGAACCCCTTTAGGCAATCGTGGTTATGCCTTATCCTCACTGTACTGATAACTTCAGTGGGATGAGATGTATTTGTCCAGCAGTGGGACATTACAGGTTAATAAGTAAGTAGTTCCTATGAAAAGGGACACGGGTCACGGGGACAATGGGCATACGCTGTATTAACGTACCTAAAATACTCAGTGACCGAACTGCACTTTGCCTTACAATTGCGATGAGTTTACGTCGCTTGGTGAAAGTACGAAACGCTAAGGGCCATATTAACGCGTTATTATGAACAGTTTAGCTATCAAATGCGGTTTGTCGCTTTCTAAATTACGCAATTTTCCGAAGAGCAAAAGAGACAAAACAAAGTTTAACAGTGTTTTAGATACACCACGTTTATTAATATGTCGGTAAAAGTTAAATAATATGCCCGATAAAACAACAAAAACCTACAAACAATAAATGCGTGTATTTCAACATTACACTGCTGATATTTGTAGATTTATTCTCATTAGTAGGGCCGGACGTTTAACGGAAAACATTTCAAAGGGAAGGGTACACCTGACGGCTGGGAATAGATGCTCTGACGAAGATTGAATCATATTACAGTGATGTGGGAACAATTCACGGAATAATCTAGGTAGGTAATTTTAAATTCGTATTCAAACATGTTTTTTTTTTGTATGGAGAGAGGTAGAATTATTATTTTGGTAAAGTATGATGGTAAAGAGTTTTAAAATGATTGTGTAGTCCAATGTGCATTCTAATTAGACTAGGCTAAAAGAATCCTACAAACTAGGAATCTTTTGGAGTTTGTTTGTTCAATGTTCGCGCTAATCTCGGAAATTAACAGTCCGATTTGAATTATTCTTTTTGTTATAGATAGTCACATTCAATGGAAAGGTTATAGGCTATTTATCATCCCGAAATCTCACAGGACCGGGCACATCGCGGGTAAAACCGCGGGGCGCTGCTAATAGCTAATATAAGCGGAAGCTGTTCAATTTAGCGCAAACCTATTTAAAGGTACTCATCAAAATAATTTAAAAACCACAACAATATCTTTCTTAAAATAACCAGAGATTTTCCTTAATATCCTACAGAAACATTCAATTTCAGCGAAAAATAACGACGAAAAAAAGCAGGTCGTAACAGCCAGTTTTTCAAATTAATCTCCACATTTGCCGTTTCCTTTACAACCCTTTTGAACGCAATAAGTTTCACAAATATTTTTCGCCAAACATACCTGTTCGCGCTAGCAATCTCGCTTGCCTACATTTTTAAATTTAATATCTCTTTGTGCCGTCCCCAGAGAACATTACATGCGAAATTACTGAAATGTCGAATCATATAAAATTCTATGTAGCCTTGCCTAATGTTGGAATGGCGAGACTTTCATGACCCCTAGTATGACGAGTCTGTTGGCATCGTAAATTGTGACTTGAATTTGGAACTGGTTGCCACCATATTCGTCACTCGGTCAGACCCAAAATAAAGTAAGTAGATCCTACCATGACGGTAGAGTTCGGAACACTCACAGTAAGCTTAGTAAATTAGATAACAAACTAGAGAGCTGGTTAATATTTAGGGGAGTACAATCAACAAACATAACTTTAGGCGGTGCAGTTGGGAGCGTAAAACAACTCTGTCTACGTTAATTAAAATTCACGTAAATTGCTACATAGGAATATACCTGCACTATGAAATGCAAGCAACAGGACACAGGTCTGGTTTATCCATCGAGGTAGAATTCTTAAATGTGACTGATTTGCCAATCAAAGACAATTCCTTCTGTAGAAGAAAAAGATTCAGTTATTTCTTGAGATTCTTACACCAACACTCAACCTTTTGGGTCTTAATAATAAATGCTTTAAGAACGTTTTAGCTATCAAGTGGTTTGTTACTTTCTGACGTACGCAATTCAGAAGAGAAAAACACAGTGTTTTAGTTACACCGCGTTTATTAATAAGGGCCTTTACGTCTATATAGTTGGAAAATCGGTCTTATTGGTTTTAAATTTAGTACTAAAAAAATAGCTGATTATCAATACATTAGTGTGTAGCTGACAAAATTATTTAAAGTATCTTATGTATATGTATGTGGTAACAGATACATACCCAGACTCTAATAGAAGACGCCGCGGCAGACCAACGCGGAGATGGCATGACGAGCTTGACATATACTTGTCCAGTTGGTGTCAAGAAACTCTTGATAGAGCTGAATGGATGAAATGGGGAGGTCTTTGCCCAAATGGGACACTTGAGGCTTTAATAATAATAATGTATCGTGAATTAAAATTAATAACATCATTTAATACCATTTATCAAGAAAATATTTGATGTGCATAACTACAGTATTTGGCAGAAAACAATACCCAACAATCTCTAAATTAATATCGGCCTTTTGGTTTTTCAAAGCGTAAGTAGGTATCTAAAACAAATGCAAAATGTGGGAAGGTTTTTATACACCTACGATAAATATCAAAACAATAATTTTAGAGACTTCCGAGACCAAAGCCGATTTTCTGTCTAACCTTTTCAAACCCACTGTCATATGCTTCGCGTTCGAAAAACGTACAGAGATTCGACGACTGCTCGACGTCAAATCTCGATTCGAGATAACGAAGATTATCAAAAGACCGATGGGTAAGATATTCAGCCAGACACTACATATTTAAACACAATCAAACACCCTTAAGTACTTTAGATATTTTACTATTGTTCTTCCACAATAAAACTATTGATAAATTTGATAATACAGCATATTTTAGTCATGGAAGAACTATGAAGAATTTCGAGACGCTTTGTTCAGTGCGATTCAGTTGTTCTTCTCCATGTGTTAGGCTATGGACGTTTATATAATGTTATTAATATACTGTGTCTTGTTGAATTCTGCGGGGTGTAGGAATAAAGGACCTATTTTATATACACAGAGCAATAGTAAGTACTTTATATTATCATATTAAATTTTATTTACATGCGAAATTATGTAAAAAGGTAAAAAATAGGCGTTCAATGTATTCTTGGTATCAACGTAAAAAACTGAATAAATATTAAAATACTTTCCATGTTTCTATCTCCTAATATATATATGTCGTAGGATAATTTGATACTTCGAATCTTCGCGGAAATCCTAGGGGTTTTGCGAAAACGCGGATAATTAGACATAGGCGAAAAATTATCAAATTATCAAATTATTAAATTAAAAAAAATATAAAAAAAATATATCAAATTATTAAATTATCAAACATGAAAAAAAAAATAACCCTAACCTACCGAATAGTAAGTTATTCGGTAGGTTAGGGTTATTTTTTTTTTACTTTGTCCAGTAAGATTTGATAATTTTTCGCCTATGTCTAATTATCCGCGTTTTCGCAAAACCCCTAGGATTTCCGCGAAGATTCGAAGTATCAAATTATACTACGACATATACAAAACACTTATTAAACTATATAAATTAGCTTTTCAATGCTCTAAAGTAAAATTAAGTTCGTGCAGGTCAAGCTTACCCTAGTGTCGGAGTTTTTAGACCACAAGGCCTCCGACATGTTTTAACGATTGTATTAACTGGGACCGACAATTTAACGTGTGATCGGTCCGTTCGCTACCCGCTACCAATACGCTTGAACCCTCGCGAAATTAAAACTAGTTTACTTGCTTTATAAACTTTTTACCACGAATCTAATGTTCCCCACGGTAGCGCTCAGAGAAATGCCACTATCAGCCACCCATCCTAATAGTGGTCAAGCTGCACGTTGCTTAACAATCACAATCAGTTAACATTGCTAAGTTAAACAACGCCACGAGATTTTTTAAGCCAAACTGCTATTTACATATTTATTTATTTATTTCGGACAGCCGGTTAAAGTTATTGCACTATACAAATATCATAAACAAAAATGAAAAATTAAGAAATGCAATTTTTTAGCTACTAGCTGTGCCCCGCGGTTTCACCGGCAGCGCACCAATTTTCTTATAAAAAACCTTGCCCTATTAATAAGGAACACATAGATAAAATAATCATGCAATATGGTGCAGTTGTCATGAAGTTATGCGCGTGCCTATATTTAAATATATAAATGAGTCTCATATAACGATTTTTTATTACAATAGTTGAATTCGATTACGCCGTACCCGCCCCTATCGAGTCAAGTCACGCAGTAGTCCGATCAGCTGATGCCTATGGATTTAAGGGGATCGGAACAGGTAATGATAGCCCTATACTTACATATGTAATTTATATTTTCTATATTGCACTTCGGTGGTCTAGTGAAATGTGCACTCGCCTGCTATGACTGAGGACCCGGGTTCAATTTCCGGCTCGAGTAAAATCATGTTTCCTACTTTTCAAACTTGGCTCGGGTTTGAGATCACCAATCTGCAATAGTCAAGCGTGGTGATTACGCCTTATCCTTGGCACTGTACTGATATCTTCAGTGAGATGAGAGGCCTTTGCCCAGCAGTTGGACATTACAGGCTTTTCTTTTCCTTTCTTCTTTCACTAAACATTATAAAACAAGTCCCCGGCCGCGTCTGTCTGTCTGTTCGCGATAAACATAAATACTACTGCACGGATTTTGACGCGGTTTTTTTAAATAGATAGAGTGAGAGAGATTTAAGAGGAATGTTCATATGTATAAAAAAATCCGAAATTTCCACGGGAACTGGCACAACGCGGGTAAAACAGCGGGGCACTGCTAGTTATGTACTAAACTACAAAATGTAGTCGATCAGGAACGCGATGTTAACTTGCCTTCTGAAGTGTAGTATACAATATATATGAAGTAGAAGATTTTTGCGATTTAAAACATTTGGTTTTGATGAAAAGTATATGAAAAGCAAGGTCTGAAAGTCTAACTGCTGCACGTCCATCTAAGGGTGCTTTCAAATTATGCGTTTCGTGTCGGACCGCTGCGGTGCCGAAGCCGTGCGTTTGTCGTATTGTGAACATACGATCGTGTGTTTTCATACAAATCGAGCAGTGCGGCAACAGTGCGGCGTCGGTACCGCGAAATAATTTTAGTACGCAATTTGAAAGCACCCTAATCCAAAGTAAACTAAATGACGTAATTTTTCATACATATCAAAATTTTAAAAAGCATTTGACATCTCTGGCGCTCCAAGGTTGTTTCGAGTCATCAATTACTTCTTTTACTTGCCTACTTCTTCTATCTAGTTCACACTTTACGTGAAGTAAAATAACTTTACATAAAAGTCACGTTACTATATATATACAAGTGATCTCTCAACTAAAGTTTTTCCTTCAGATGTTGGTCATGTGAATGCTACCTACAAGGAATGCCCTAACCCGTGTCCTCGGACTTGTCAGAACTTAGGAATGATTCAGTATTGTAGTGAAGAATGTGAACCGTATGGATGGGAATGCAATCCAGGATATGTTCTTATAAAAGACGATAAATGTGTCTTACCGATCGATTGTCCAGGTGAGAAACAAAGAAACAACTCTTAACTAGTAAAGTGTTACATGAGCCATGTCAGAGGCCTTTGGCGGCTCAATAACTCTGACACCAGGATTGGTCAGGTTGACCATCCACTCGATGAAGAAGAAGACTAGTAAAGTGTTTGACAAAATTACCACTAAAGTAAGTACGAGTAGGTTAGTGGCCAACACTGGTGTCGGAGTTTTTAGACCGCCTAAAGGCCTCCGACATGGTCTGACGATTGAAGCAACCGGACCGACAATTTAACCTGCACGGTAGCACTCAGATAGGAATGCCACTATCAGCCCATCGTAGTAAGGGTCGAGCTGCACGTTGCTTAACTATCGCAATGAACTAACATCGCTTAGGGTGCTTTCAAATTACGACAACGCCGCACTGTTGCCGAGCTGCTCGATTTGTATGAAAACACACGATCGTACGTTCACAATACGACAAACGCACCGCTTCGGCACCGTAGCGGTCCGACACGAAACGCATAATTTGAAAGCACCCTAAGGCATACAACGCCACGAGCGCTACCATTAATACCAGCGGTATCCGTAATATGAGAAGCTTACAATCTTTCTCGAGAATGTGGCGTGGCTATCATGCACAAAATATTTTTAGGTTGTTCTACAGATTAGTGCATTCAAACAACTCTCCTTCATTAATATTCGTGGGTATCTGTTAATGACTTGTGAGTTTTCATTATATTCAATAAATAAATAAATATACCCGGACAAATTCACTCACGGTTAATTAGACCCAAACTAAGCCCTAAGCTTGTAATATGTCTTGAACTGATACTACTACATATACATACACAAATACTTTATAAGAATATATAATTGACACCCAGACGTCGTCGCCAACAACAATGTCTTCACATATTGTTGACTCCGGGCGGGAATCGAACCCACAACTCCCGACACAGTAAGCGCTCTCACTGCCACTGTGCCAACGGGCTTGTCAAATTATTTTGTAGTAAATTATCTTGCAGTCTTGCAGTTGCAATCTAGCAGTTAAGTAAAAGACACCAGACTTACTTACTTACTTATGGTATACTTACAGGTTGTATGGGAGACTATAATGCGACGTTAATGTCTTGTCCTTATCCCTGCCCAAGAACTTGCAATCACCAGGAACCCTTTGAGATATGCACCCGAATCTGCACAATGGGGTGTGAATGTAAACTAGGATACGTCAAGAATAACGATGGGAAGTGTATTCTGCCTATTGATTGTCCAGGTAGGTACTATAGGGCTTGAAAAAAATGACGGGATTGGAAAATGACGCGGGATCCGTCATTTTCCAATTCTGCGTGACGCGGGATTGCGGGCGCGGGATCCGCGGGATTTGCGGGACTGAAAATAAGCGCTTTTTTGGTCGATTTTCTAAATTTTTTGGTATATTTTTTGAAGAAATTATTTTCATTTTTCAGTATTTGTTACTGTTTTTTTGATTAAAATACGGTGTTATTTGATTGACCTCATATGATCTTATTTACTTCCTTTTTATTAGAGATATAGAGATATACTCGTTGAGAACAACTTTAGGTAAATAGTTATCCGATTATCCGATCTCTATATCCGATATAGTTAGGTACTTCTTTTTCTTCAGTACGTTAGTAATTTTACTGATAATAAGGTCTTACTTTTCATACTTACTATTAGAGTGTTCATTGGACAGTGACACATTTTACTTGAATTGTTCCAGTCACATCAGGCTGCCGAGGAGATTCCAATGCCACTCTGAAACAATGCCCCATGCCATGCCCCAGTACCTGCGACCACCCAGAACCATACATATACTGTGATAAACCATGCCCCAAAGAGGAGGGGTGTGAATGCAATCCAGGATATGTATTTAATAGCGATAAAAAATGTGTTCTTCCTCAAGACTGTTCTGGTATGGACTATATACTTTTGTAATCTGAGATATGAACCTTTCTGGACTATTTCTTTAGACCTGATCTGTTCGACTAAATGAAATCGTAACTTTAGTTTAACAACAGTTATCGGTACATATTTTTATTGTAACATCAAAACATCTGTGATAGACGAACGTATCAGTTATAAGGCTCTGTGCTTTTGCACTGAGGTTGTCATCAGTATCTTTTAACCATGGATTTAAAAGTTCGTATGTTGCCTTGCCTTTAACTATAGATTGTAGACCTGAAGATAATTCACAGACTGTCAGAACTAAGCTCTACACAAGGTCTTATAATGGCTTAATTTGGACTTAGCAGCTTTGGTCATGATAGGTCTAAGCTAAGGATTGGTGACAGCTCATACTCTTCACTAATATAGCGACGTGATAAGTCTAAAGTAATAGATATCTAAGTATCAACAACATACATTTTTAGCTTCTTAGTACAGCTTTGCTTCTTTTTTTAGAATGCAAAGGCGACAAGAACGCATTACTAACAGAGTGTCCCACACCATGCCCTATGACCTGCGACCATCCTCTGCCATACCAATGTCCTTTACATTGTCTGCCTAGAGGTTGTGAATGCAAACCTGGTTTCGTTCTAGATGAGCCTGGAAAATGTGTTGCGTTGAATGAGTGTCCAGGTTGGTGGATGAATAGTTTGTTCTAGTTATTATCTTATGTTCAACGTTAGTCATGAAAATAACATCTTCAAAATCCTCAGCTGGATAAAATATTCTTCTTTATCGAGTGGATGGCCAACCTGACCAATCCTGGTGTCAGAGTTATTGAGCCGCCAAAGGCCTCTGATATGGCTCAAGTAACGACTACTATCCGTAGAGAGTAACCGGGACCGACGGCTTAACGTGCCCTCCAAAGCACGGAATCATCTTACTTTTCGAGCAATTAGGCGATTCAGCCTGCAATGCCCTAACCAAACTGAGGAAAGTCTCACAAAGAGATTTTTGTGAGATATCCCCACCGGGAATCGAACCCGGACCCTCCGGGTCGTGAGCCGGGCGCTCAAACCACAAGACCATGGAGGCTGTTAAAATATTATTATTATTGTGTATAGTCTTGCTCAAAGGACGTAAAACATATCAATGACAAAATATTTTTGTTTGAATGACCTACCTGGTTATATTCCCATGTCCATTATGACATGATAAAGACAGAAAATTGACACTTGTAATATTTACAGACATTATACAGCAAAATTTGTTTCAGCAAAAACTTGTAATGGTGACCGAAACGCTACCCTTGTAAAGTGCCCTTCACCATGTCCTAGAACTTGTGGCCATCCAACAGATTACAATGAATGCGACTTGGTATGTCCAGATAAAGGTTGTGAATGTTACCCAGGGTACGTGAGGAACAGAGATGGGAACTGCATATTGTTTAAAGACTGCCCGGGTAAGAGAATCAATGAAACTAAGTTTGAATAGGTTAGAGATAACCTCTAAATTGAAACTACCAGGACCGAAAATTTTACGCACCTTCCGAACTACGAAAGCGCTCAGACAGAAATGCTTTTAATAGTCTCCATCAAATGCCTCCCAGTAGTAGCTTTTAACTTATAACAGTAAATCTCCGTTAATTATATTTAATCCTGTGAAATATAAAAGGTTATTGCCTAACATGGGGATGTACGGAGTTGAGTTGAACCCACAAGAATTTTGTCATTTTGTTTCGTTCTTAACTGAAAGGAATCAAGACAGCATAAAAGCCCACGTATAATTTCTGTCCGCCGCGACGCCTCAGGCACTACAATACGCCTCCACCTCGACGTTGCAGTAATCGACCCTTTCTGTTACAGGAGAATTATGTACCGCCAATGCAACGTTTAAAAACTGTCCTAATCCTTGTGCTCTGTCATGCGAACACCCCGAGCCCAGGGCTTGTTACGAAAGCTGCGTTGAAAGTGGCTGTGAATGTAATCCAGGATTTTATTTAAACCATGATGGAAAGTGTCTGAAACTTAAGGATTGTCCAGGTATGTTTGTCACGTTTTTGAAAAATTTCAAGAAAACCGAAGAAATCAAAGAAGATTGTTATAGATCTAATACTCAATTAAAAGTGTGGGCTAAAGTTACTTGATAAGTTGCATCAAAAATAGGTTTGGTGCTATTTTTATTTATGTATTCCAGATTGATCATAAGCGCTATTCAATAATCGATTCACAGAACTAAATCGCGTCATTAACATTCTTGCTTCGATTACTTAAACGATTATTTAAAAATAAAAAAACGGAGGGCGGCTATCTATAGATAGCTGTATACAGCCGTCAGCCATCATCTTATCTGCGTTTGCTGGTATACGCGCCAAATAAGTTTTTAAAAATTGCCTTTACCCGCAAATATAGGTGACATTTGTGTTTATTTCTAGGAAAATTATGTAACGGTGATTTAAATGCAACCTTTAAACACTGCCCTGATCCATGCCCTGTGACGTGCGCTCATCCTGAAAACTTTGAGGTTTGTGACCTAAATTGTCCTGATACCGGCTGCGAGTGTAACCCAGGATATTATCTCAATCATGATGGAAGGTGTGTGAAACTCCAGGATTGTCCAGGTATGTGACAACTAACTTCATTTTCGTGATTTTTTTTTTAAACTATTAAGAGTTCTATGATAGAATATAGAAGTAACGGGTACTAGCTATTTCAGATTTGCTATTGCTAAAGATTTAAAAAAAAGTAAAGTATAGTATTAGCCTGTAATGTCCCACTGTTGGGCAAAGGCCTCTCGTCTCACTAAAGATATCAGCTCAGTGAGGAGGTTTCAGGCGTAATCACCACGCTTGCCTAATGCGGGTTGGTGATCTCAAACCCGAGCCATGTTTGAAAAGTAGGAAACATGTTTTCGCTCGACCTGGGAATTGAACCCGGGACCTCAGTCTTGGCAGGCGAGTGCACATACCACTAGACCACCGAGGCGTTGCTAAAGATTAAGCACTATAAATTAGACTGACTATTTAATATTCATCATCATTAATTTCGAGAAGGTTAGTGGCCAATCCTGGTGTCGGAGTTTTAAACCGCCTGAAGGTCCAACATGGTCTAACAATTGAAACAACCTGCTTTACGTGCCCTCCGAAACACGGTAGCGCTCTGATAGAAATGCCAATAGCGGTCATCCATCTGAGTAAGGGCCGAGCTACACGTTGCTTAACAATTCCAATGAGCTTACATCGCTTAGTCGAACTATGACATGATCGCTATAGTACACATTAGACATGCTTTTTTTTTTTGGCATAGCGTATACTAGTTTTAAAAAAACCACTTAAAACTCTCTTTTAAAACGCGGACCTGAAATAATCCTTTCTCACAAACGTACGTTTATAATTGCTTGTTTCTAGGAGCATTGTGTAACGGTGATGTAAATGCAACGTTTAAACTCTGCCCCGATCCATGCCCTGCGACCTGCGACCAGCCTGGAAACGCTGGACCTTGTCAAAGAGTTTGTGCTGATACCGGCTGCGAATGTAACCCAGGATTTTATGTCAATCATGACGGAAAGTGCGTGGAACTTCATGATTGTCCAGGTAAGTGGCAACTAACTTCACTAAAAAGTGTTATTTTTTTTTTGCCAGTAAAACGACGTATTCTTATAAAGTTGTTGTTATGATTCCTTCTCTATTATCGTTGAGAAGTAATGATTAGGTAGTAAGTACTTCAGTTTTGCTATTGCTATTAATACTACCGCTCTAGACTAAACACTAAAACAATCCAGTATCTAAATCAGACATGCTTTTGCTATTCATACAAGCTTGCATTCGATTTTTTACAAATATGTCTTTCAATATAAGATATGAGATATAAGAGTATAAGATACTTATAAAAATACTATTTTAAACTACCAGAAGAAGTGTGTGATATTAATTAACATATTAATTCCGTCTATCTGCAAATCGCTCCCGCCCTCCACCTCAGGGCGGCAACTAAAACTCAGTGCCGTGCGGGATCCGTCCCGTACAGCAACAGCTAAGTTGCAGCCTTTTGCCAAGTGCCTTGTATTTTTTTCTTTCTGGAACTATGTAATTTTTTTTTTTTGGCTATACATTTATTTTATTCTTTAATCTTATTGTTCTCAATCATAATCAGAGGCTCATATACAAAATCATGAAACATACGGCTCAGTATGCAGCGACGCGAGTTACCTATAGTTTTTTTTTCAGTGTCAAATTTGTGCTCTGCGAATGAAACGTATGTGTTCTGCAAAGCCGAATGCCTGAACAACTATTGCCCAAGATATGAAGGTCTATCAATTTCTACTTGCGTCCCGCCCGCTAACTGCCAGCCGGGTTGTGCTTGTAAAAGCAAATACTTAAGAAGTTTTGAAGATAATCGATGCATATTGGCCGATGATTGTCGTGAGTATCAGGTTTTGTATGAAGCAGACTTTATAGTAGAATACTTTACGGTTATACTATATTATTGATGTAATTGGGTTCCCGTTTTAATTGAAATAAATAAATTATGGTTAGCAAATATTTAGCTAACTAGCAGTGCCCCACGGCGTTACCAGTCTTGTGGCCTTTTTCGTGGGAATATAGGGATGAAAAATAGCCTTTCCGTTAAATATAGCCTATTTATATATTACCTATCTAGGTACTACAAAAAAGTGATTCGAATCGGACTGATAATTTTCGAGATTAGTAAGAACATAATTACAAACAAATAAATTTTCCATGATTATAAAATTTGTGTAGACGATGTTATGGTGAGCCGAATATGTATAATTTATTATTTAATTTTACATGATAAAAACGTGAAAGTAAGTGTTAAGCTGTAATATTCCATAGCTAAGACCTGTCTTCATCATGATATTATTCCACTGATCGTCTCGAAATTTGAATTAGTCTACTAAGTTCGGGAGGCAACAACGAAAGCAGCCACGCCATGTGATTACACTGACGCACGCTAAACTTAATAACACCCCACACAATAAATATATCTTTCTAATTTTAAGTCAGTTAAGACTAATTAGTTTCAAATCGTGAATTCTCTTTATTGGAATGATCGTTTAAATTGACGTCAATAATTCCAGTTTCCAATTTGGTTCTAAATATAAAATGTGTCGAAGCAATAAGTTGGATGTTCACGGAATTAATTATCTTTGTTAACGCACGAACTGGTAAAGCAGGATTAGACGTAATTAGTACCATATCCGTTCTTCTTATTCGTGTAAACTTGTTGGCACGTGTTTGTGGAAACACTCCTTTGTGTTGAAAATTTTCTTATTATTTGATCAGATCTATACCTATATGAGTTTCTCAGCTAAGTAGTTGTTGAATGCTAAACATATATTCGTAGGTATTCGGTTTGTTCCGTTATCGCTTACTGATATTGTTCAAAGTTTTAAATGGAATTAAAAAGAGATTGATTGAACTTGTACAATTGTTCTTATGTTCGTTTCTATTCAGCTACTAGCAGCGCCTTTACCACGGTTTTACCCGCGTTGTGCCGGTTCCCGTGGGAATTTCGGGATGAAAAATAGCCTATAACATACCCATTGAACGTGACTATCCATTACAAATAGCATTATTCGAATCTGATTGGTAGTTTCTGAGATTTGCGCTTGCCAACACATTCAGCGATTCCTTTTTATTATAGACTACTTCCTACTTGTTTTGTTTTAATCGGGGATTACCACTGTTTTTGTCGGTGTCGACTCAAAAATTTGAAATTTCATATCAAATATTCAAAAGAGGGCCCGATAGTTATTGCTTACTTACATAAAATACTTTTCTGTCGCACGCAAAGACGACAATAAAATTGACACTTAACTAATTGTTATAATTTTTCATACATTACTTGTCAAAATCACTCATTAATTCTCTACTAAGAAAGCATTTGACGTCTATGACCTCGGGCGTTTAAGACGGAGGCCTAATTAGGTTCTCAATATATTTATAAGGCCCTTATTAATAAACGCGTGTAACTAAAACACTGTTACACTATGTTTTGTCTCTTTTGCTCTTCGGAAAATTGCGTATATCAGAAAGTGACAAACCATTGCTTAGATAAAATGTTCTTAACATGCGTTTAAAGCGCTATGAGTATAGCTTGATTAATTCCTTATTAGTACGTAAGTATTAATAACTTTTCTTTTAAAACCAACAGCACCAGTGCAATGTAAATATTCTAACGAAGTTTGGGTCGTCAGTCCGCCATCCTGCCTCTACGAAAGATGCACAGATATCGGCAAGACGTACGTGTGTAAGAACTCTCTATCGAGGCGACCTCAGTGCATTTGCAAACCAGGCTATTATAGGAATGAAAACGAAGAATGTATCCCTATGAAAGATTGTGGTGAGTATTAAGTTAGTCTATAAAAATACAAGCAGCCATACCAGTACAACGTTATGTAGAGTATAAAATATCATTGTTATGATTTTGAAATACAAAATGTTAATTTTATTCGGAATACAGTTATACAGAGGATGACGGTATATTATTAGGCTGTGCCTCACCTGTTTTGACATCTTAAACACTAATCACTTTTTGAAAATTTTAGATGTAGCGAAGTAATTTCATTGACATTGTAACTTTACAGTTACAGTAAGATATCACCTACGAAATATCTCGAGGAACGGCGGGTCTCTAAATTAAACCATTATTATTGACTAGCAGCGCCCCGCGGATTTACCCGCGTTGTTCCCGTTCCCGTGGGAATTTCGGAATGAAAAGTAGCCTATAACCTTCCCGTTGAATGTGGCTATCCATTACAAAAAGAATTTTTCAAATCGGTTCAGTAGTTTCTGAGATTAGCGCGTTTAAACAAACAAACAAACAAACAAACAAAACAAACTCTTCAGCTTTATAATATTAGTATAGATTTATTTAAGCTAATCATATTATCAACATCGTAGTGTCATAATTGAAGTTTTGTTTAGCAAGGGATATAGTATTTAAATAAATAAATACTTTAGCCTCATAATTATGTTTCTACGTTTAGTCTGTGTAACAAATGTTTTATTAACAATCTGAATTATTTAGTGTTCACAAATGAGATGAAAATGTATCATTTGGTACAAATTCGTTGAATAAAGTTCTACTTTTGAAGCGAGGAAAAGATTTACGACTAAATTCAGAGAGATCAGAAGAGTGCCCATATTGGATTTCTTTGTCCGAAATACCTTTAAGCGGATTCCCGAAACTGAAAAGTGGGAATACTCTTTCCTTACGTTTTCTAAAGAAAATTCGAAGCTTATTTCCGTTCGCCTATTTTGAAAATAAGTCGATGGTGTGAGAACATTTTCATTCTTTGAATAGGGAAAAGAGAATGCAATATAATAGAGGTTTCAGGTGAAAATTTTAATCAATTTCAGCTGAATAGAACTGTAAGTTTGTTCATTTAAATAAAAAAATTGTCTGAAATGAATATCTACAGGTACAAACTATTCCTTTCGTCCTTTGTTCGATGTATGTTTGCAGCATAGTTATTCGAGAAACTTCGCATCAGTTGATGCGAAGTTTCTCGGGCTGACTCACTTGCAAACGAGGTTAAAACAACATATGGGTGCACGGGGTAGTGCGATAGAGTTAATTGTATCTGATCCTCCATTTTTCAAGGGGTTTGTTACTGACTTAAAAAATGGAGCAAATTTAAATTTAGATGTTCATTTATGTTTTTGTAATCCTTTATGTCTGAAAAAGATTATTTTGGAAAATACATCGCAATAAAAATCATGTTTTTATTTTCATTAGTACCTACCTAAAGAAAAAGTAAAGTTGTAGCCTATAATGTTAGGCAAAGGCCTCTCTTCTCTTTTAAGACATCAGTATAGTGAGGAGGATTAGGCGTAATCAAGACGCTTACCTAATGCGGGTTGGTGAAAGTACCTGTATGGACCAAAATAATATGGTCCATGGTACCTGTAAAAATTCAAAATTTTCTTTTTCATACAGCGCTTGCAGATGCAGAGCCTCCTTACCTTTGCGGTCTCAACGAACTGGCCGTGTCTTGTAAAACTGTGTGTCCTCCTCAATCATGTGACATCTTCTACACGAGTTACTTCTGTGAGGCTCATACGGACTGTGTCCCAGGTTGCGACTGCCTACCCAACTATCTAAGAAACGCAAGCGGCGTTTGTATTTTCGATCAGGAGTGTCCGGGCCGTAAGTCATTAGAATAAGTTAATATTGAACTTCATTTGTAGTTAGGACTTCGAGTATTTGCTTTCAAAATCAAGGACTTGATTGGAACATCAATGAAAGGAATTATTTTAGGTTTTAGGGAGTTACTTCTGAAAATGTGTTTACACACTCGAATAGAGTAGTTACGCAGTAACACGTGTCAATTATCAAATATCAGTAACATTCTTTTACGCAATCTGATATAAGGGATACTACAATTGACGTAGAGTGGAGCTGTGGGGAGCCCAACTGACCAATCACAGCGTATTACGAAAAGATTTTGACAAAGCCATTGTGTTGTTGATAATCCAAATGCGCTGTGATTGGTGAATCGGCTCCGCACCGCTCTGCACCGCTTCCATGGAAACGTACCCTTATTTAGAGCTTTTGTAAAATAATTGATAATCTTTTTAAAGTTATCGCAATCTTTTATATATTTTTATCACCTTTCAGCTGCAATAAATCCAACATGCGGTGAAAACGAAGTGGCGACTGCTTGTAAGATAGTATGCCCTCCTCAAACATGCGATAGTTTGGTAACATTTTACATGTGTGATGGAAAATATGACTGTCAGAGTGGGTGCGATTGTGTTAAGGGATTTTTAAGGAATAAGGCTGGTGTTTGCATTCAAGCTGATATGTGTTTTGAGGGTGAGAGATTTAGGTATATTAAACATCCTAGTGTAGTAATATTAGCGATAGAGACTTAAAACTTACATAATTATATCACTTCATTACAAAATTGGCGTTGATAGTTTTGGCCTGATCCTCGCCAGGCTTTCGCAGCAAATTCTGTTCATCTTCTATCAAAATCAGTAAGGGAATGTGATTATATAATGATTAAGTGACCATCACCTGACGATATTCGACCACATTGTCGAACATCTAATAGACTACCTCATAGAATGCAAAGTAATTACAGCAAAATATTACAACTTATCTACTGGAGATGTAAATGCAATTCAGATCTACGAGTAACTTATAAGATTATGAAATTCACATTACTATTTTGTTACCAACAAAGCTAACATAATAGAATTGCGACCAGCAAACAATATAACATTGATTGTAGTTGTTCAAAAAATATTTCTTTTCTATGCACAGAACACGGCTGTGAAATACCGGAGAGATGCCGAGCCACGTGCAGTAACCCTAATCCTTCAAACTGTGCGCCGATCGTCCCGTCATCCGTTAATAAAGATGGATGCAATTGCAAGCTCGGATATGTACTGTCTCACTTACAAGGCGTGTGTGTAAAAATAAAGGAGTGTCCAGGTAACCTAGGTAGGGGAAAAATACGGGATGTGTTCTTCTTTATGGCTGAACTACAAGTTCATGAATAGGTAATAGATTGAAGTTGTTGTGCCGTACAGAGGTATAAACTAACCTGCATGTAATAGATATAGATGAAGAAGTCTGCAACGTTTTCCTAAGGGTTTCCCCGACAGGAACCACATACGTTTTATGATGATGTGTAGGTAGCCATGGCATTTGAGATGTTTTTGTTGAGTGTTGTAAGTATTTTGGCCGTTCACAATAAGGCTGTGCAATACCAATTTCAGATTGCAGATCAAGTTTCGTTCAGAATATAAAGCGTTTTTCTTTTCTTTGTCTAGAACTTAGCTGTGAAATATCGGAAAGATGTAGATCGACGTGCAGTAACCCCAAACCTTCAAACTGTCCGCCGACCGCTCCGTCACCTGATAATAAAGATGGATGCAAATGCAAGCTCGGATATGTGCTGTCCACTGTAGATGGTGTATGTGTAAAAATAGAGCACTGTCCAGGTAAGGATCCATAATAAGATCTACCGCCAATCTCATATAGCAGTTCAAACTTTGACATGGTTGGTGTTGCCTTTGGATAAAAAGAAGAGGCTCAAACGTTTTGATGTTATTTCCAAAGTACTGTAGTACACCATCATAAAATTATACAAGTACTGTAGTAGCGTAAATCAAGACACGTGGCAACATGTTCAGGCTCAAAAATTATTTCAGGTTCAAAAAATATGCCCTTCCATATTTTTTGAGCCATGTGTACATTTACACGAACCATAACCAGCCTCTTTTGACCTCTTCATATCTTGAACAAGCCATGAACGCTCCGTTATTCGTGTATTACTCGTACGAGTATGTTGTAGTGCGATGAGTGTGGCATACACTTTTGGCACTATAACATCATATTTGTTATTAGACAATTATACAATTACGTTTTTTCCTTTTCTCTCAGAATCAAGTTGCAATAACGATCCTAACGCCATGATAACCAAGTGTCCATGGCCAAATCCATCTACTTGTGAGTTTCCTAACGCCAACTCATATGGAAAACATTGCGTTCCGGTTGGATGTCAGTGTAAACCGGGTTTCATACTGTCTGAGGAAAATGGCCAATGCATTCTACCTAGGCAGTGCAGAAGTAAGTTTGATCAAAGAACTCTTTCTTGGCTTCTTCTTTTGCCTTTTAGTAATATGCAATGTTTAGTTAATGGTTCTAAGAAAACATACCTTACATAAAGGTTTATTTATTATTTTTCAAAAAAGATACAAGACATGCAAAGAACCCTTCTCATGCCCAAGCAATCACACCTTTTTTAAAGTAAGCAGTCCTCAATTCATTAGAAATCTGATTTATCAGTTTTTAAAAATGGTACTAATTTTAGTATCTAACCTTTGAGTCTTCGGGGGCATCTTATTAATTTTGAAAAGCATGCTCAAACTGATCACAAAATAATCCTTACAGAAGGCAACCCCTGCGGCATAAATGGTACATTTTCCGATTGCTCGTTTGCCTGTCCGAATCATAACTGTCCGTATGATGATAGCTTGTTCACGATTGCTTGCAAACCGGGCCTGCCGTGTCCTTCTGGGTGTTTATGCAAACCTTACTTCAGGAGGAGATTGGACAATTTGAGCTGTGTGTTTGCTTCTGATTGTCGTGAGTAATTCAATTTTTACCCCACCGATTATTCTAAAGACGGGTTGAATGTTTTTAAAATGTACACCGAGTGTACGTTTGTACATCTTTAAAGTATATATAAAGTATTTAAAGAGTTATAATTCGTTTTGACGCTCTAAAAGTTGTCTCATAAAATTCCGTGTCTGGCACATTGAGTCCAATGCCAACAAAAATATTTTTTTTTACACATTTCGATTTCTTTGCTTTCAATCGTTTTGCATTGTATGGCAAAATAGAATAAAAACCCCTTAAATATTGCCCATATAAGTTCTTCTGGATCTTTTCGTTTATTACTTACAGTACCTTAACAATGTCAGTCAGGCTCGTGATATAGTAGGCTAATTCTTAACTTTTTCACATTAGTTTATTTCAACTTACAGCACCTGTAGAATGTCGGAGAACAAACGAGGTATTTGACCCTTGTGCCTCGGACTGTCTGGCAGAATTCTGTGAAAATCGACATACAACGGGATGTAAACCTGACCCATACAATTGTCAGCCAAAATGTGTATGTATGAAAGGATTTTATAGAAACTCCAATGGATTATGTGTACCTGAAAACCAATGTCGTAAGTTGTGATACTATTTTCTGTAGTATTAAATATCATATTTATTGTAAAAACTCTTGTTACTTTTTGCCCTTATCCTGGTGTGACTTGAAAAAAAAACTCAATACTATACTTAATGAATTGACATTGTCATTTTGAAAACGAAAACGGTATTTAATTTTGAATGTAGTGTTGAAACTTTTTCACTTTAGTTTATACTTTAAATTACAGCACGTGTAGAATGTAGAACAAATGAGATATATGACCCTTGTGCCTCGGACTGTCTGGCAGAATACTGTGAAAATCGACATATAACGGGATGTATAGCCGACCCATTTGATTGTCGGCCAAAATGTGTTTGTATGAAAGGATTTTATAGAAACTCCGATGGATTATGTGTACCTGAAAACCAATGTAGTAAGTGATACTGTTCATATATTTTATTGTATAAAGGTCTTAATTCTTGTTGCTTTTTAGGGTTCCGTACCCAAATGGTAAAAACGGGACTCTTTTACTGAGACTTCGCTGTCCGTCCGTCCGGCCGTCCGTCCGTACGTCCGTCTGTCACCAGGCTGTATCTCAAGAACCGTGATAGCTAGACAGTTGAAAATTTCACAGATGATGTATTTCTTTTGCTGCTATAACAAAAAATACAAACAATAAAATAAAATAAATATTCCCATACAACAAACTTGAAATTTTTACCGTTTCTTGCTCGATACTAATAACGGCGACAGGGAGACGCTTAAAGTATTCTCAGAATTAATTATATTTAAAGAGAACATAAAACTAAATGTTTCATGTTCTCTTTAAATATAATTTATTAAAATAAAATAAAATAAATAATTAAGGGAGGCGCCCATACAGTAAACGTGATTTTTTGCCGTTTTACAAAGGACGGAACCCTCCGTGCGCAAGTCGGACTCGCACTTGGCCGGTTTTTTTGGCCTAATCCTGGTGTGACTTGAAAAGCAAATACTTATACGGCATTGAGTTTTTTTACTTATGGACTTGACATTGTCAATTTGGAAACGAAAACTGTAAAAGAAAGGATGTAGTAGCAAAGCAAGTTTAAACCATCACCAAGAATATCATGGAACATGTTCAAATAGAAGCCAAAAAATGACAATAAAACTGATCCTGGGAAACTATTCTACGTTTTAATTTTTACATTTTTAATTCAACGAAATTTTATCAAATAATATTCTCTTTGCAGTCGAAGATTGTCCCATCAGGCAGGAGTGTAGACCGACATGTGCCAACCCGAATCCTGCTGGATGTGAATTTATACCACCGTCAAGAGGCAACATTGATCGTTGCAACTGTAAAGTTGGATATATTTTATTAGCCCCAGGAGGTATTTGTATACCGATTGAGGATTGTCCCAGTAAGTACGGTAACATCACATAACATTATGGAAGTTAACTTAAAGAAGATGATTCCGTATTTCGGAGGGCACGTTAAGCTGTCGGTCCCGGTTACTTTCTACGGATAGTAGTCGTTACATGAGCCATGTCAGAGGCCTTTGGCGGCTCAATAACTCTGACACCAGGATTGGTCATGTTGACCATCCACACGATGAAGAAGAAGACTTAGAATATTAGAGTTTACATTTACTTAAACTGTGGAGTGGGAAAAGATCCAACGTGCTAATATATTTCCTGTTTATTTGTGGTGTTCCAAAAGGTTAGTTTGCTTTTGAATGATTTTAATATAGAAGAAAGAATACCTTAGATTACTATGGACCCTGGCCCAAGTCGGTACTTAGTTAATTATTTTTAGTCTTTCATTCAATACTAACAAACTCATGTCTTTTCTAGAGAATCAAACATGCAACGGTGACCCTAACGCCAGAATAAAACGATGTCCTATGCCATGCCCCTCAAGTTGCATATCACCAAACGCAATTCCATGCAGGAAAATGTGTGACCCAATAGGTTGTGAATGTAAACCTGGATTCTTGTTTTCTGAAGACGGGAGGTGTATTTTACCTGATGATTGTAAAGGTAATAGTTAAATTACAGTATGTATTTTCATCTGTGGTTTTCCGTATGAATTTCATGGTGATATTTTCTGATTGATATTTTAAGTAATAAACTGTATGCGTATCTATTCGACCCCGACTAACCGTTCCTGGGATGAAAGTAATGTAACTACTTTACATTGCATTACTTAAGTTGTGCGACAATTACTCCAAGTACGAATTTCTAAGCAAAATCGTTCAGATTTCATCTACAGATACCTTTATTTGATCTGCTCTTTGCATCATCTTTTAGTCCCGAAAAACATGTGACTGATTGATAAATTCGAAATTTGGCGAAAAATATTTTTGAATGTTTATGTGTATGTATGTTCCTAAGTACTTATTCGCATTAAGATAGAACTTTTATGTTAAATAAGAAGGTCATGAATGTTTATAATCCTAGCTAGTATAGTATTACAATAGGATACCTCCTATTGTTGGGCAAAGGCCACCCCATCGCTACCACTTCTCTCTATCAAGAGCTTCACGGCGCCAACCAGGCAAAATACTGTAGGTATATATATTATACAGCTAGTAATAATACTGCCATAATATTTTTTCTCATTACGTGAGTGTTCATTCTCTTGAAAAATAAATAAAGATTTCTTAAATCTTAATGTTTTAGGTGGAAATCCTTGTGGTATGTACGGTATGTTCGTTAAGTGTACCACTGAGTGTCCCATCGACTTCTGCCCTGCTGATGACAGTAGAGCAAAAGTGGAATGTAGCTCACCGCTGTTCTGTTACTCTGGGTGCATGTGCCAAACCAGCTACAGGTTTAAAAGCATTGAAGATAAAACTTGTGTCATCGCTTCTGATTGTCGTAAGTAACTTATGGTTGTTTGTACTAGTTTTTAAAGTCCTTGTTCTACACACGCCCTTACTCAGAGACGTCAAATGCTTTTAGAGATTTAATGATTGATTTATAACTTTAATTCTTGTAAATAAACATCACACGTTGTTTCAGCTGTTGTAAACTGTACGAGACCAAACGAAGTGTGGTCTCCGTGCCCTTCAGAAGATTATCCAGAGTACTGCAAAGACATAGACAAACGTCAAGGGGCATGTTCGACAAAGTTTGAACTAAACTGTAAACCGAAATGTGTGTGCAGAAATTTATATTTCAGAAATTCGAATGACATTTGCGTTTCTACAAAAGAATGCAGAAGATTAAACGCGTATCCCACACCGTCCACAGACAATTATTTTGAAACATCATAATAGTTATAAGATTTGTACATTTTCCTCAAAGATGTAATAACAGAATACTCTGTAAATATAAATCAGCTGAAATCTTTAAAAAAGATTCAGTTTGCAAGGTTGATTACTTTTTTGCAATAGATAAATAGATGTTTAATTATGTTTAAAATAGTTTAAATTGTATAAGAATTTTATACTTGTATTGTAGATTTAACACTGTTTTTCAATAATTAGTTATAATTATATTAAATTATTATTTTATAAAACTTGGTTACATGATTAACTATAAGTAAGTATTTTTTTCCGGCTAATATTTATTATTTGAAACTTTACCTTGTATCCAATTACGTTCAGCCTCTTCAATGATTTAGCTGTGAGGAGGTTCCAAGAGAATTATGAATGATATCCAATCTTCTCTAACTAATTGAGCCATTCATAAAATAAACTCGATCATTAAACATTCCAATATTTATATTAAATCAATTAATAAAATAAACCCTGTCTTAGTAGCAGAAGGTTGACTGAGATAAATCGAAGCCATTTGTCTCAATCTTCCACAGATTTTTCTTTGTGTACGTTTGAGAAATCACTTAACGGTTTAGCTTTAAGTGAATAAAAAATGGTATTTGAAATATTGTGATGAAATCGTGTATTAAATAGTTTTAAAAATATATCAATGGTCTGATGATTTCCTTCACTTGTTGAAATTCCTGTGTTTGGTATATTTGCTTAAGATTATGAATTTCAGTTCTTTTTCCAAAATGGCGTTGAAAATTAATATTAATATAATACTCTTCTCTCTTCTCAATTAATTAAGTCGTACTTACGACGTGTAAAAGCAAAATGATTTTAAATTAATAATTAACATCTAAAATAACTTAGCCCGAGTGCAAAGTACTTGCAACTAACTTGTAAAATATCTTAAATTTCAAAGTCTCATAACTTCTTCGCGTTAAGTATCGAGCTCTAACGACTTTTAAGTGTAAAGCAACTTTTCACGGGTACTTAGGCTTCGAATTGATATTTTAATAACATGATAATAGCTTTTACATTAACACCTACCTGTTCTGGGTATCCTTAGAAAAATATGGAATTTGAAAGCCTAACTGCCGCACTTAATTAAATCAGCACTTAAAATTGAAGTATTGTTTTATACATAACATGTCAAAATCATTCATTAAAGTACTAATGAAGTATTTGATGTTTCTGAGTGCACATAGTTAACGTACTCACGCGGGTTTTTTCGCATTATAAAGACCAAGTGCAAGGATACTGTCAGTGTTGTGTGTCAGTCTAATGTGAACGCACCGTTAAACTCTAACATTGACCATGTGAGGGTACTTTCTACACTTGGAACGCCTACCCTCACATCACAGCGGTAACTCCGATGTCTTCAGTTCACCCGCGACCACGAGAGGTGCAATCCCCTCGAAACGTCGGGATATAAAAAGTAAGTTATTACTTGCTTTATTAACTTTCTAACGCGAAAAAACCCGTGTATGTTTACTATGTGTTCAAATCGTGTAAGTTTAAAAGACTGTTTCTGAGTGCAGTCGTTAGGTCTCAAATATACTACTACGTTCTCCTAATGCGGCGACGATTTTTTTCAATCAACTTGGGTCTCCAAACGTCTTCTTCGCTCGGTAAATACCAATACCTATTTATATAACTGCTGCCTGTATTTCACTGCATGATTTGCATTTTCGCATGTTTCAAGTAGCGAACACATTATTGTACCTACTCGTATCTACAAAGTCACTATTGTACTAACATACTGTACATTTTGTGAATTTTGAGGGTTATATTGACTAAAACTACATTTCAAACAAATATTATCTTTACATCACTACATAGTATAAAACAAAGTCGCTTTCCGCCGTCTGTCCCTATGTTTGCTTAGATCTTTAAAACTACGCAACGGATTTTGATGCGTTTTTTAAACAGATGGAGTGATTCAAGTGGAAGGTTTATGTGTATAAAAAATCCGACGGGAACGGGCACAATGCGGGTAAAACCGCGGGGCGAAGCTAGTTAGATAACAATTCACATGAATGTAATAAACAATCATAACTTTTAAAAGCTCACTTTAAAAGCTTTTATTAACATTTACTAAAGTTCATTATTGCGTAACATTGCTTCGCTTACTCTAAGTGGCTTGTAAACTAATCTATTAAGTTATTAGTTGAGTTCCACTGAGTAGGCAGTTCGGTTCGAGTTCAGACATCAGAACTTATTATTAACTAGCAGCGCCCCGCGGTTTTACCCGCGTTGTGCCCGTTCCCGTGGGAATTTCGGGAATTTTTTTACATAAAAACCTTCCTCTTTAATTACTCTACCTATTACAAAAAACTGCATCAAAATCCGTTGCGTAATTTTAAAGATTTAAGCATACAGACAAACAGACAAACAGACACGATACAGAGACGACTTTATTTTATACTATGTAGTGATAGGTAATTGGATTGAATCCATAAAGTGAAATAATGCAGATTGTGGTTCACTTGGTTTGAGGAATATGTTCAATTTGAATGTAGTGTTGAAATAGTGTTCATTCATTCATTCATTCATTCATTTCGAGTAGGTTAGTGACCAACCCTGGTGTCAGTGTTTTAGACCGCCTAAAGGCCTCCGACACGGTCTGACGATTGAAACAACCGGGACCGAGAGCTTAACGTCCTAAAGCACGGTAGCGCTCAGATAGAAATGCCACTATCGGCCCCCCATCCAAGTAGAGGCCGACCTGCACGTTGCTTAACACTCGCAATGAATTAACATCGCTTAGTCAAACTACGCCACGAGCGCTACAAAAGTATTGAAACTGATTTTTAAGTGTTTGACTGTTCTATAAAGACAAAAGAATTTGAATAAAAATTAAAAAGAACTCGATACGGGGGGTGCAATGGTGGTTGCCAGTGTAAAACCATACATTATACAAAGGATAACGTCACGCAACCGGCCTGCACCTACACTATGTCTGCCTTAGGGTGCTTTCAAATTATGCGTTTCGTGTCGGACCGCTGCGGTGCCGATGCCGTGCGTTTGTCGTATTGTGAACGTACGATCGTGTGTTTTCATACAAATCGAGCAGTGCGGCAACAGTGCGTACTAAAATTATTTCGCGGTACCGACGCCGCACTCTCTAATCATATCATAATCTCTAATCATAAACACTCTCTAACTAAAACACTCTTAGTGAGTGTTTTGTCTCTTTTGCTCTTCGGAAAATAGCACATGTCGGAAAGGGACAAACCGCTTGATACTTTAAATGCTGTTAATAATTGTATATGAGTAAGACCCTGTGTGTCTAGCGCTTTAGTACAATCTATTAAAATGTTGCTGGTACTTATTTAACTTCTTAAATGAGTTAACTATGTAACCTAAGTTCTGTAACAGAAGTCACAAAGTGAAAGCTCTTCTGTCGGTGAAAGTTGGCGTGTGAAAGTGCTTATTTTTTGCAAGACGATAAATCAATCCAGCGACGCGGAAACATTCAGAGAACATTACTGCTTTTTGCTATTTCTAGTGCAAAAGATAGATGTGTCTACGTAAAGTTTTGGAAGATCTTAGAAGGTTTGGTCAATTAATTTTCAGGAGTAAATGTACGCCCTAAAGGATTTCATTGCATAAGCTCAATATCAACATATTTTTACAATACATATGTTTTTGGATTCCCTGATACCTCTATAGATTTGAATTAACACGTAAACAAAATGAAACTGTACTAATATCATCAGTGAGACCTTTGTCCAGCAGTGGGATATTATGTGGCTGGATAATACTTTCTTTTTACTTTATACACTACACACACAATTGTGCCTCGCCTGCCAAGACTGAGGTCTCGAATTCAATTCCCAGGTCGAGCGATAACATGTTTCCTACTTTTCAAACATTGCCCGGGCTTCACCAACCCGCATGAGCAAGCGTGGTGATTATGCCTAATCCTCCTCACTGTACTGATGTTATCTTCAGTTAGGTCTTTGCCCAGCACTGGGACAGGCTACTGCTACAAGTTAAAGTGTTATGATCCGTTATAGCAAAAAATATGAAATAAATAAAATAAGAATAAATAAAATAATCTAGTTTTTAACGTTTTTATACAAAATAGGTAAACAATATAAGCCCCTTATATTTAAAAGGTTTCTTACAGACCTCCACCCTAAAGCAACTTTGTTTCCTAAAAGTAAACATTATAAAATGAGAAAAGAATTCATGTAATTAGAAAATTGTTTGTTCAACATGCCTGATACGGAAGGTCGAAGCAATTAGACAAAGGGAACTCAGCACTTTCAGACAGAATTTTCAAACTTTAATAAGCATTTTACATACAATGTAAGTAACGAATTCTTTTTTGAATTTTGTTCAAATGGCCGGAAATAAAAGTTGGTAAAGATGTTCCTGAAATTTCTTTTAGATTATGCTGGTTGTAATCACTGGGCGGAGCTCCTAGTTTTTAATGATATTGAACAAAGAAAAAGCATGTTATTGCAAAAGGTCTTATTGAAGACATTGACGCCTCATTAGTTCAAAGGATTAGGCTTTACCGACGCGTAGTAAAGGAAATACAATTCAAAAGGTAGCGCTCGTAGCATAGTATGACTGGACAGTGTTAACTCATTGCGATTGTTAAGCAACGTGCAGGTCGGTACCCTACTTAAATGGGTGGCCGGTATTGGCATTTATATCAGAGCGTTACTGTGCTTCGGAGGGCATATTAAATTGTCTGTGCCTATTGTATCAATCGTTAGACCATGTCGGAGCCCTTAAGGTGTGTTGTCTCTTTTGCTTCTTGGAAAATAGTGTACATCGGAAAACGACATACATTTGATAGCTACAATGCTGTTATTAAGCGTTTTTGAATAAGGCTCTAACACTTCATTTACATAAATCTGAAAGTAGGAGACATTTTTCATCACCTAATCTTATATATAAAATTCTCGTGTCACAGCACAGTGTTCGTTCGCGTACTCCTCCGAAACGGCTCGACCGATTCTCATGAAATTTTGTGAGCATATTGAGTAGGTCTGAGAATCGGCCAACGTCTATTTTTCATCCCGAAATTCCCGCGGGAACGGGTACAACGCGGGTGAAACCGCGGGGCGCAGCTATTAATGTGTATAAATGTTGTCAAAATTGTAGTACATCGCACTGTTGTACAGATAAACGTATTCAATAATACAGAACACCTGAACTCACTTATATGTGGAATCTTGTAGTTGTAAACAAGCAAATAAATAACGAATACCGTATTTGTGGTAATTGAAATATCGATTAACCCATCCCATCACCTTAACACTGTATTAAATAATTCTGTTGTAATAGCGATAGGCTTCGGTTGCTATTGAGGAAACCCTTGTACTGAAACAAAGCTGAGAACAAAATGTAGGTATAGAGAACATAACATAATATTATGTATAGTCAACTACAACAGCCTCCGTGGTCTTGTGGTTTGAGCGCTCGGCTCACGATTCGGAGGTTCCGGGTTCGATTCCCGGTGGGGATATCTCACAAAAATCACTTTGTGAGACTGTCCTCAGTTTGGTTAGGGCATTGCAGGCTGAATCACCTGATTGCCCGAAACGTAAGATGATTCCGTGGTTCGGAAGGTACGTTAAACCGTCGGTCCCGGTTACTTTCTACGGATAGTATTCGTTACATGAGCCATGTCAGTGGCCTTTGGCTGCTCAATAACTCTGACACCAGGATTGGTCAGGTTGACCATCCACTCGATAAGAAGAAACGGGCGGTGCCCGAATAACCGAACATACAAACAAAATTACTTGCCTCTTTATAATATTAGTAAGTACAGATGATACAAAAACAATCACAAGCCAATTAAAAGCTGAAACGACAATTCGTCACTGATCTCCCATCCTGTCGGTTCACTTGTTTTGGAAATGATTCTGGAATAGATATCGTTAATTGATATATTGGCAGCGCCCCTGGGCTTTACTCCCTTTGATCTTAAGATTGTGAAAAAATGAATTATAAATATACTATACTATATTATAAACAAATAGAGGTCTGTTTAGCTACTTAAAATGGGCACACTTACCTAGCAGTTCTAATCTGTTTTATTTTTTGACATTTTCTACATTTATTTACATGTGAAAAATGCCAAAACTTGATCCTAAATTGCCGATCAAGATTCATTCTTGGGACCCGTCGTCGAATGACATTATCAACAAAATATAAACAGATTTTTACAAACATTCGCATTTACATTTGTTATATGTAGTACTCGTAGAAGAGTAAATCTATTTTTGAATAGGAAATTAAATGTTTTGATTGGAGCATTGACAGAGTTTCGTTTTATGAAATAGAAACAAGTAATTTGGTTGCCTATTGATATATTTTGTTATAAATATATTGAAAGTAAATTAAGGCACCAAAAGCTATCACGTGGAGCCCTTAAAATAAACCGAACCGTACACTAATCCTACCCTACTAATCCCTCTAATATTACTAATGCGAAAGTTTGTGATGATATTATGTATTTATGTTTGATTGTTACTAAAAATCTGGTAAACGGATTTAGATAAAACTTTACAGTAATATAGGTTATACATCTGAATAACACATGGGATATATTTTATCCCGAAATTCCCGCGGAAACTGGTACAATGCGGGTAACACCGCAGGAAGCGGATAGTAACAATCTATTGCGTGTTCATCTATACAAGGTGCACATAGAAAATGAATACACCCAGAAAGCCGAAGACGGCATACTTACACATAGATGCAGCGCTACAAAAGTTTCGAAAGCTATCTAACTAATGCCATTGGAGATTTGCTACAAAAACCGAGTCAAAGCGAGAAATCACGCGTTTATGTATGTGTGAGTTTTGTAGGACGTCGTCATTGGCCCTTTGGTTTGTATGTATTGATGTTGTACAGGTGTTCATAACAAATAGTTTAAAAACAAGCTCCTTGTACACCCCGCGAGATATAAGCTGAGCTTTGCATTAGTGTGAGTGATCACCAAAAGTACCAAGCGCGGCGAGACAGAATGGCGCCGCGCCTCAAGCCGGTTACCCAAAATCAGGTTTTTACCGGGCGAAAATGGGGCCGCGCCTAAGGCCGGTTATCACACCTACACTATCCATGTACACTCACACAATTGCAAAGCTCAGCTTATACCTCGCGGGGTGTACTTGTCACTATCTGTCATGTGTTCACCTATCTGCAGGTATCTGAAAATTGTGCAGGTATTATTTTTATTACCAAGCTACTGCTCGTATTTAGAGGTATATTAATTCAGAATTTTACTAAAATGATGAAAGACCTAGCAGTGGGACATTACAGGCTAATAATTTACTTTTTTTTCTAATATCATGGACCATACCAACATATTATAGTCGATGGTTTTTTTCATGCTAAAGTTTAAAATAGATTAAATTGCTCTCGACGATTTAAAAAACAGCAATACATTAACTTATTATCTGTAATCAGATTTCATGCCAACCACACAGTACTTTTATCGTTTTTTATCGTCGTTTTACCCACCATGTTTTTTGTAAAGCTCCCAACACCTAAAAGGCGTCAATAAAAAAGCCCCATCCAATACCTATTTCAAAACACGCGCCCGTTCCTGTCAGAGATAAAGCCAGCCAATTCAACTGTACATCACATATGTTCACACCATTCGCTGCAAAGTGTTCAATCTTTTTGAATAGTCCTGGATCGGGTGGTGACGTCAGAACACGAGTACAAACAAGTAAGTACAAAGGGGAGTAGAACGCAAAGGAATACTATGAACTACAAATAATCGAGGCCCCAGCACTATGCCTTGGTGTACTCCTTACATCACAACTTTCTAATGTTATTCGAGAGCGTTTGTGAGGGTGTTTGTTGCTCTTTCTAGTTTAAATAGCATTTATTTTAATGCTTTACAGTTTATTTACAGCATAATATTAATTGCTAATACGCATACAAAGTTAATACACATAAGATACACGGCTTGTTTACCCCCATAAGATATAAAAAATGTCACATTTTCTTTAGTATTAGTGTCATAAGTTTTATAAGTGCACGATGAATCATAGTCATGGATAAAACTATTAGCCTATTGTCACTGAAGGTCATTTACATAGAGTAGTATTAGGGATAATTCCCACGATTGCCTGCGGGTTGGTTGATCTCAAAATCGAACCATGTTTTTCAAGTAGAGAAAAGTTATTATAGCCTCAATGTCCTAAGCAAAGGCTTCTCTCTCATCTGAAAAAAAAACATATATATCAGACAATAATGGAGCAAAATATAGAGTAAAGTATTAGCTTGTAATGTCTTCTGTGTACAGGCCTCTAATCTCTCCGAGAGATATAAGATTTAGTACAATGACGATGATAAAAACGAACTCAGTACAAAATAAACGTAAAATATAGAACCGAGTAACACCACAGGGCACGCTAGTATGCTGTACAGTGCACCGCTCCCACGATTTCTCTCTATTTGTTTAGTTGCTTTCAGAATGTGTCGGATTTGGAGCAAATCCTCTTACAATCTCGTTCCTTTTCCTTTTGATTTTTGACTGAACCGTGCATTGTATGTTAGTTATATTACATTAGGTTTTTGATAAGAATTTTTGTTGGCTAGTTTCGTATTGTCTAATAAATAAAATACATATAAATATAAAATATAAATAAAAATGAATCGCTGAATCTGTTGGTAAGTGCATAACTTCAGAACGACTGCACCAAATTGGATGATTCTTTTTTTAATGTGTTCCTTATTGTCAGGACAAGGTTTTTATACAAGAAAAATTAGGAATAAAAATCTCAAAATTTTCACGGCGCTGCGGGTGAAACCGCGGGGCACAGCTAGTATAGGTATATAAATAAATAAACAAAAGGCGGTATGTAGCTGTTTGATTTGGTATGATTCTCAACAAGAGTCAGATATAATGTTTAAAAATTATTTATTATTGAATACTTGTTATAAAATAGTAATGTGTTTTTAAAACTTTATAAGCTCTAGATACAAGTTGATGTTACGCGAGGTGTCATTTTATATCGCGTATGAAAAAGCGATGTGCTCAGTTTTTAATAAACCGCTGTCAAAGTCCAATATACAATGACAGTTAACAACGTATAATGAAGCAGTGAGATAAAAAGTAATTACAAACATTACGGAGCATCGTGCACAAATTGAATGCTTAAAAACCATACTCAAAAAGTGAATGGACCCAAATTGGACCAAATCTGCAATCTGCATATTATCCAGTATCCATTTAAATTTAAAATCATGACTGCTTTAATCAAATTATCCTCCATTTGAGTGAACCACAACACACCACTTGGTCGTTTTTTGTTCCCCGAAGTTACATTTTCCCAAATGCAATTAAAGACGGTTTTTGCTGTAAAAAATGTTGCTCTGCTCAGCTCTTTCAATACCAAACTTTATTACAGGAATGGAAACTTTTTAATAATAATTCTTGACTAAAAGACGGTATTCTGAAATGGCTAATTTTGAATTTAATAAACAAACAATTTTTGTTGTTAATTCTAGAGGCTAAGGCTTTGTTTACATTGAATAAGCTACCAAGATACGAATCGGTGAATTCCAAATTCAAAATTTGAAACATACACTTGCATTATGCGTTATTACAACGCCAGGGTCAGTTTCGTCAATTCGTCAGTTTGAAAACACAATGGGAACGACGCTTTACATCTATTTTACTGCCGAGAGTTCTATCTGACACCTAGCACTAAAATTTCACATCATGACAAAGGCTTGGGTGTATAATGCCATCATTATTTCGAGTAAGGACCGCGTAACATCTACTCATGCCATGGAATATGATATTTTAATTAATGTTTTTAAATGCAATGCCATTGAATTCTAAATTTAGCTTCAGAATGAGCACTAGTTCTGGTTATTCATATTATTTAGGTAATTCAAATTCAAATTCAAATTCATTTATTAATTTCAAATGTAATTACATTATATTTCGTTTAGTTATCGAGACATCACCACCCATACTAGTGTAAACTGTGTCACGGAAAGGTGATACCTCTCAAACCAAACAACAATAAAATATAGCTTACATTCTACTTTACATACATACCTTACAAACTAACATATATACATTTATACTTATAATTATACCTAATATATTAGACAGGGATTTTTTTCGTTGATGCTTCCCTGAAGCGGCGATATACCACTCCTGCGGGCCAAAAGTCGGGAGAGAAGAACATTGCCTTGTGCTTCGCAGGCACTTGAAGCACATACGACTTGAATGTCGTATCCCTCGTTGACTCTAGGCGCCGCAAGTTGAGTCGTATACTTTCTTTCGTCCAAAAACAAACTCTCTGCTGCACATATTTCAAGACTTCTTCGCCTGCGGTGTTAGAGTCTAGTCTTGATATGTACAGCGAAACGGTAGGCTCCACAACACGGAGAGTGGCCTCTGTTGCTGTAGCGGCGGCGGTACCTCGTTGATTGCGAGACGGCTTCGGTCGACGTTTTTTTTCCACCAGGGTGAATCCGTCCACGTCGACATTTCTCGCTCTGTTTTCCTCAGCAGTGGACACCTGCCGAGGCTTTGGTAGTGGCTGGCGGAGCGCTTGCGCATAGTTCTTCTTCTGCTTGAGGACACGTGGAGCAGGCGAAAGCGCAGCAGGCACGGGTGTCGGTTTAGGTGCCAGGGGGGCTGACGTCATCAGGGCCGGGCGGTCATTCACCTGTGCATCGGTATTGTCCGCGTTAAAAATGCTGACCGGCGAATTATGGTCATTCTTTGCACCGCGTCGCACGGTCACGTTGCGTGTTGACTGCGGTGATATCGACGTCACTGGCTTATTTTGCAATGCCGCGAGCTCGGTCCTTAATTCAGCGACCACACGTTCCGACACCTCCAGCTTGGCTTGAATGGCGGTGACCTCAGCTCTAAGGAGCGAAAAATCCCTCACTAGCTTATTGAGATCGATCCCATCCGGCGTCGCGGAGGGCAGAATGTCCGTCTTATAAGAACTTGCCATTTTATTAAAGGTGGCAAAAACGTTGATTCAGTCGAACATCGAGTCAGCAGTTGCGACACGACTGCTCGTGTTGACGGCACGAACGCGAATCAGTAATGGCTCTTACATTAAAATACGAATTAGAGTCTGTAATAACCGTACAAAATGGGTTGTCCGTAATAATCCTACAAGTGCTCTTTACTATAAGGCAACCACAATTAAGCCGGGTAATTGCCTCGTTAAAATAGTTGAACAGAATTCAGCTGCATTTTAATGATACTGCGAATATTAATATTTGAATTATTTTTTTTATGAATTTAAAAGAAAATGTAAATGGCTTGCTGCGAGTTTTAATAGAGTCAGTTTTAAAGTATGTTAAATGGGTTAAAGTTTTTATACTTTTAAAATGGCTAATGAGAGGAAGAATGTTTTATAATACACATTGTTAACCATGGTTTTTAAACATATTTGTACACATATTTCCATTCACTTTAATATCATCTCTACTTAAATAAATCAAAGTTTAATTATGCATTGATTTATTTACATATTATCATTTATATCATTATTTAAATTACGTTGAAATATTTTTTTTAAATATGTCTCTTTATGTTATCTTTACAGAGGTATTTGGGATTCAGCAGTTTCAACAATTGATAAGAGAATATTACGTTAATAGGTACGAGTTTTATAAAGGTCAAACAGTCAACAGCGATTTTCAATTGTTTAATGTACCTAAGAAACAAAAGCGGCCAAGTAATAAAAGTCGGTATTCCAATTACCCTACTTTTAGGGACCCTAAATGTAATATTTAAAGTGCTATAAAAATATTTAAATTCCTAATTTTCAGGGTTTCTATCGTGTTATAAATTAATGTAATTTAAAAGCCACTGTATACTTAGGACATTGAACAATCCATTAAGACTAATCTTTATTCAAATATATGGTTAATATTTGGTTCAATTTATATCATTGAATTCAGTACTTAACGTAAAGCTAGACAAGTGTGCGTGTGACCAAAACAGGAGCTAATTTAGTGGCAGACAAATATTTCCTAAAAATAAATTATTAGTCTGTATTAGTGTATGTCCCACTGCTGGGCAAAGGCCTCTAATTTCACTGAAGACATCAGTACAGTGAGGAGGATTAGGCGTAATCACCACGCTTGCCTAATGCAGGATGGTGATCTCAAACCTGAGCTATGTTTGAACATGTTTTCGCTCGACCCGGGAATTGAACGCAAGACCTCAGTCTTGATAGGCTAGTGCACATACCACTAGACCACCGAGATGTTAAATATTTCCTAGTAGTGCTGAATTCTGCAATAGTAGCGCCTTTGCAGGGAAACAAACTTGTCTGCTAGTATTTATTGAAAGCAGTGGTTTCTTAGAACGTAGTACGGATGTATTCATGTTTAAATGACAAATTACTTAAGTAATTAAAATTTTGTTACTTTTAAAGTTTTTATACTGTAAATATGATGTAAATGTTAGTACATATTATTCTTAATTGAGGCTACGATGGGAGGGACAATAGGATTTCAAGCCAAATGACAAAACAAAACCCTAATTTATTTCGTAAGATTGAACATTTATAATCGTATACTTGAAATTATGAAAATAATGTTTGAGCAAGTGATGTGACGTTATTGAGACAATTCGTAACACTAGGCGTTTTATCCCAAAAACCTACGGGAATGGGTTCAACCCGGATAAAACCGCAGAAAGCTGCTCTTAATACCAATATACCAGCTCTCATTTATTCATCTGACCTATTTCCACTGCTAACTGTGCAGTATGATTGATGACTAATGATTTTTCCATGGACGAAAAAGTCTCACTTAATTCACCATTCGAGGATAATTGATGGGGTTACGGAAGTAATGGTACGGTAAGAAGAGCTTTGAATAGTAGACATCTCTGCGATTGATCCGGGAAAATCTTAGATAGTTTTTTAGTAAAGTAGTCTTCAGTGAGAGGCCTTTGCCCAACAGTGGGACATTACAGGCTAATACTTTATCTTTGGAATAAAAAGTAAGTTCGTTGGTGGCCAACTCTGGTGTCGGAGTTGTTAGACCGCCTAAAGACCTTTAACATGGTCTATCGATTGAAATAACCGGGACTAACGATTTAACGTGCCCTGCATAGCACGGTAGCGCTCAGATATAAGATCTTAATTCAATGGTGCGGTACCAATACTTGAGATTTGTAAATTAATTCCTTTTCAATGTGGTTTGAATTCGATCGGCTGGACTTTCGTTCAGTTTTGGAAAATATAGTTTTTGATACTTCTTATAACATTTGCCATGTAAAATCGATTTCTTTTTAATGAATAAAAATCTCAACTATCGTCGTTATTTCAAACAAAAACGATTCTACCGTAAAGGATATATTAAGTGATAAATATACAATTATTTTTTACCCAGAAGGTAAAAACCAACTTTTCCCTTATGAAAGAGAAGCCGCATTTGTTTGACGAGTAATAAACATTAAGCTTCAAATTAATAACATCATTTTCTTCAACATTACCAACAATATCAACTAGAAAGTGACAAAAAACTCTTCAGGGATATTGTTTCGCGAGTTTTTTGTGGACACAGCAACTGGTCCATTAGTGAAATGAATTTCCTCCTAATGCGTCCACGGGGGTGCAAATATGGTCCGACATATGCCTACAACCATACAGATTTAGGTCATCTGGATAATTTATTATTATTTGTTCAAACGGGAACTTACGTACGACGGAGGTTACTGTTGAGTGTCCCTCAACATGTTTCGGTCACGTCCGGTGACCTTCATCAGGAGGTGGGTGAAGCGCTCGCGACAGCGTCTCTCCCCGCACATGTGACAGGAGGTGGGTGAAGCGTGCTGTCGCGAGCGTTTCCTGAAATTCCCACGGGAACGGGTACAACGCGGGTAAAACCGCGAGGCGCTGCTAGTGTTACGATAAGCAACCGTTTGAAGCAACCCATTCTTAAGTGATTACGTTATAATGAAGTAATATACTCTGTTACTATATATGTACTACATACATTCAATTTTATAAACACCTATTTGGTTTTCTATCTTCCCAGTCTGTTACTTAGTATTTGGCGCTAAAGAAGCACAATATTTACTACAATCTCCGTGAATATTTATAAGTTTAACCGTTCCAATACATAAATACAGTAGTTTACGACAAGTATCACTTCCACGTAATCTGATTCAGGAACATCATAACACTAATGGATTTCTTCGGAGATATTGCCGGGCAATAGCAGAGATTTCGGGGTTACTGCCTCGTATAGTAGATGATTGCAACTTTTTCACGCACAAACGCCTATTTTATTACTGTCACATAAAGAACACCGATAAAACAGCTATCAAAATATCGTATCCTTTGTTATAGGTTCGACTCGTGTTATTACATCTGTTGCGGTGATTTGAGGTGAGTTTTGACGGTTTTTGGACGTGATATTGATGTCTAATTGATTTATTAACGGTTTTTCTAGTTAAAATACAAACAAAATTACAACGTAGGCATTTGGTAAAATGCCAGTGTGCAGAATCCCTTATTTTATTTTTACTTTGTTATTCATTCGTTATTTTAATTTGAGTTCCAATTTTTAAATTTGAACAACGAACTGGAAGATTGAACATTTCAAATTCGTGAGTTTGTCAGCAATTTTTCTGCATGATCGAGCGGAAAACTTGTAGTTGTATGAACATATTACATACTTTTGAAATATATCTGTATAATATATTCAAACATAAATTAGTATTCGGGCGATAGTTCTGAAACGTGCTATTTAAGTAACCAATAAAGTTACTTACATACATATTCAATTTTATTCTATTCCCCTAATAGGTTGAATCTATTTGTTCCAAAATTAGTGTCCCATCTTGAACTGTGTTTGAGTTGCAATATTGGTATGTTGACATTCCGTATTCTTGTGTCAACCTCCGCCAAAACTTCCGCAAACATGAAAATAAACTCCACCTTCCGTTAGCTTTGTTTGACGTCTGACAATAGTACAACGTCGTTAAAATGAACTTAGTTCGATATTTGTACTTACTTTTGTGTACTTTGCTTTCACTTAGAGCATATTATACAATGGAACAGAGGAACTCATGTAAATCAAACACGGTACGCACAGGCACACGGAGGTACGTACACACACACACATACATTTCCATACAGACTCACGGAAAAAATCCTTAACTTATAAGTCACTAGAAGCGTCCCGTGGTTTTACCCGCGTTGTGCCTGTTCCCGTGGGAATTTCGGGATAGAAATAGCCTATAACCTTCTCGTTGAATGTGGCTATCTATTACAAAAATAATTATTCAAATCAGACTTATAATTCCCGAGATTACCTCGAACAAACAAACAAACAAATTTTACCTCTTTATAATATTAGTGTAGAACAATCCGTCATGAAGTTCCCACCGATGTAATTTTTTTTAGCACTTAAATAGCACTGCGTAGCAATTATCCTTAGACTCCTAAGATACAAGCTACGCTTAGTTTGGGGGTCGTAGTTACAATCCAACGTAAATAGCATTAAGTGTCTTTACAACGTTAATATCGATTGGAATGTAAACTTGTTGACAAGTTAACAAACTTTTTATTAATTTATTATTACTTAAACAAAGGCGCAATTATTGAATGGTTACTATAATGTACTGATATCTTCAGTGAGATGAGAGGCCTGTGCCAAGCATTGGGACATTAGAGACTACTCCTTTTTTTGGTATTATGCGTGCAGAGGGAAAGCATAATATGTTTATACTAATGCACTAAATAGTACGGTAGTCAATTGCATATTCTACAAAGCACACTTGTCAGTTAAAGGCATGCAATTAGCATAATTATAACATACTGTCATGCTTGTAAGTTGTAAGTGAGAACGTGCTAGCGGCTGGTATGCCAGTATTGCAGCTATAGACAAGTGTATACCGACATTAGTATAGAATCATAGTTTAATTACATGAAGCTGTTACAAATAAAGTGACGCTGAAAACTAATGTCGGTATGATACAACATGGTTATTATTGAGATAAAATCATGAACATGTTAGACTTAACTAGGATGTGTGATAGTGATGCTATTGTACATTATAATTTGAGTTGCGTGATTGAAGTAGGCAACTCATAATAGAATGTTGTATACGAGTTTAGATTAGCAAAAAATGATAAAGGTTGTTATTTAATGAGAGGAAAATATCGCATATTTCCTTTTTGCAGTTGACTTAGGTATAACTAGGCATACCTAGCAGTGTATAGTACTATACTATACACTTTAATATTCTACCATGGCTTAAGTTGAAAATAGCTATAAATGTTATATTATGACGTCGACGGCTCCACCATAAAACAATGATTAGTGTTTGAATGTATATGATTAATTCAGACTAGACTTACGACTACCCAATTATTCATAGTTTTCTTCCAATTGATGATAATACAACAACAAAAGAAATCAGACATATTAATAAACATAATATGTCTGATTTTTACAAACAAACAAAAACATAATAAGTTTATTCGTGTAGAATGTGCTAATTGTGCCATGAGACTTGTATGCACCTCTCTTCAATACAGGATGCACATAGTTAAAAAAAACTATTAGCCTATGATGTCCCACTGCTGGGTTAAGACCTTTCATCTCACTGAAGATATCAGTACACTGAGAAGGATCCGGCATAATCACCCCGCTTGAGGATACGAATAAACTAAGTTAAATTGTCTTTTATAATGCACATAGAAATATAAACTCAAGACTATATCATTGTATAGTTCAAACTGAAATCCGTCACTCAAAGTCGCCATCATTTTACTTAGTTCAACACTTGAAACGGCCAAAATAATAGCAAGGCTTCATTTCTATTGTTCCTTAATTTCACCTTTGCTTATTCAAATGCGTTTGGGCTTTGAACTGGTACGGCGACCAACAATAGACTCTAGAACTGTTCTGAATACGATGGTGAATTGCAGCCTTACCCAACTTGATGGCTGTGTTAGGTGCTCGCGGTAAAATACGATATCTGCACTCGAATTGTAAATCTGCCTTTAGTATGTAGGTGGAATGGAGCGATAATTGAGTTTGGTTAGTAGCTTGCCTCTGTGACATTTAGATTGGGTGAGTTTTGTTCTAAATATGCAATATAGGTATTACAAGAACATATAGACACTTTATTTTTGTCTAAATGGGGTTGACGCAGTTCGATTTCCCCTGTATTTATTCTCATTTAAATATAAGGTTTTATTAAGGTTGTAGGTAGAATTAGGTTCTGGTGTGTTATGCGTGGTTTAGTCAGTTCTAACCTTACTTAACCCCCTACAGGGTACGGGGACAACGGGAAATATAGTAAAGTATTAGCCTGTAATGTGACACTGCTTGGCAAAGGCCTCTCATCTCACTGAAGATATCAGAAGAGTGAGCAGGATGAGGCGTAATCACCACGCTTGCCAATGCGGGTTGGTGAAATACTAATAAACGGGAAGGAATGGATAAAAAAAATTAAGTACCACTGTCCCTGTGCAGGGGATACGGTGTAAAGGACATAGGGCACTCTCATTTCTGCTAGTTGATCTATTTACTTCATGTTGTTATTTATATTTTGAAAGTTGTCTGCTCTGGGTTGCTCTGACTTGAGCTCTACGTCCTCTGGTTCTAAACTTAGTTATATGTTTGTTTTTTATTAGTTTACTACATTTATTAGTTTTGATCTTTTCATTCTGTGTCAAATAGTTTTTGAGAACAATTTAAGAATTTTCCATACATTTGTATTCCATACATTATTCATACAATTGTTATAACAACAAATATGGATGTATCGTTTTCGTTATATTAAGAAAACTTCTTTGATTAAGTCCCGTACGTGAGGTAGTTTAGTAACTAAAAAAATTGGACACATTTTTTTGAGTACTAGCTTCATACATTCACAAAACTCTTCTCTATTCATGAAGCAATTTAAATATCTCGGCAGTTAGAACATTCTGTTTATGAATAACACCAAATATTTAAAAGTAATTCACGGATGTCGGAAAAAAACTGTGTTTTTTAAATCAAATATTTACTGTTGATACAGGCCAGCGGACTGGAAGTGGTTTTCAAAAGTTTGTTCGGAGTTTGCAATATAAAACGCATCTATATAATTCGGACATTCTCTCAGTTTATTTGGTTTGATATTTATACGAAGTGCTTTTATTATTTGTAAAGGTTTTTTACGTGGTGCCGCGGACTCTAGCATCAAGCAGCATCATATGAAGGAGCGTTCGCTTAAGATAAGACGTGTAACAGAATGGTTGGATTAGACTAAAGAATTGTTGATAACTATTATCAAACTGAGAAAAGTCAGTATTGTCCATAGGACTATATGAATAAATGCGTATTAAGAATTTTAGCTATCAAATGGTTTGTCACTTTCTGACATACGTAATTTTCCGAAGAGCAAAAGAGACAAAACTCTTTATAGCAGTGTTTTAATTACAGAGCATTAATTATTAAGGCGGACACAGCTTATGATACACTCTTCTAACTACAAGATATCAGGAGATTCATTTCAATCTATGTTTTACGTTCAAGACACATCTCACAGAGTTCACCAGTCGTTAAATCCTGACTAAGCCTGTACAATGACTTCACACCCACTCAGAAACATAACACACACATTACACCCAGTATATGCAGTTACGGGATGTTTTATAGAGAAGAAAACTATGTAATCTAATATATAAAATTCTCGTGTCACGGGGTGCGTAATTGAACTCCTCTAAAACGGCTCGACCGATTCTCATGAAATTTTGTGTACATATCGGGTAGGCCTGAGAATCGGACAACATTTATTTTTCATCCCGAAATTCCCGCGGGAACGGGGCGCAGCTAGTGTAATATAAAAATATGTAATTTACATTATATTACACAATTTACCTATTAAACTAGGTAGGATACAATTGTAATTTACGCTCGTACCCAGAGACTCAAAAAGAGAGAAAAAAAACTAGTACCTATAGAGTTAGCAGACATGTCAAAATTATTACTCAAATATTTGCATGAATTTTTAAAAAACAGATATTTCTAATGTCTCCTCTGCCCAATCAAAAACAGTGCCCAACTAAACAGCCTAAAATCAATTTAGTGCGATGAAGGCGTAAGAGACAAGCAAAAGACATAAATACAAACAGACGGTTACTTTTGCGTTCACAATAAAGGTGTGAGTTGGATCAGCGACTGCAGCAGTCGACTGCAACTGCAGACACAGCTTCACTACTAGTTTCTATGAAATTTCGAACGCGCGGTGACACTTCTGCTGCGGTCGCGGAGTGCTGTCCTGCAGTCGTGACGTAGAGCAACAGCAGATAAGAGAAAAATATTTTGAAAAACGAACTAAAATAATAGTGTAGGAGCTAATGTTATTTTTTTAATACAATTTAGGTTGCTTAGTAATGATTAATCATTTCACTCAATAGAAAATCATTATGTTAAGATTGACGAATGTGGCATAGATCAAAGTGTCGTGGTTTTTATCTCTGCTATGTAGTATAATGAAAACTTTAAAAGCATAATATAACTTCACTTTTTTGACAGCCACTACCATTTTTTTAAAAGACCATTTTGACTGTATAGGTACCCCAAAAAATATAAAATCAGTTCAATGAAATATTGAGGTTTAAATATAAATTTAGTTCCAACGATGTGACAGACATAAAATAAAAACAAAAACAAATTTAGTTTTTGGAATAAGTAGAATTTGATGAATTACACTTCGATCAACAATACACAACTAGATAACGAGTCACGTTCAAAATCAAAGCTAAATGCTGTCCGCGTGGATGTGGAGACAGCTTTATTTTTTTACTACCGAACTGAGAAAATAGTTTGAAAATATTTCTAATTTCAACCTAATTAATTACTACCATGACCTAGAAATAAAGCAGTAAATCTTATGAATAAAATAAGAGCACTTTCAAGTGCGCTGTTATTCACCGACACGTACTTTTTGCGCCCACCCGACTTCTAGTGGTGTATAGCACTAAGGGGGTTGGAGCGGGTAACTGGCGGGGCGAGAGAGTGCCTTTGGAAATAAACCCGGGAGCAGCGTTTCACCACTTTATTTCTTTCTTCTTTCGTTTTCCTTTTTTCGTTTTCTTCTTCCTTTTCCTTTCCTTCTTCTAGGCACTGCTACTGAACACTGAATGCCGGATCATGGAAATCGCTCTGTTTGTATAGACATCTCTGACCAATCAGAACGCAGGAAAGTTGTACGCGTCACCAATCTTTTTGAGCCGACCAATCAGAGCGCACTTCTTTTTTTGTATGGAAAACCTTATTTCGATAATTTTACATGGTCAGTCATCCATTACATTCACCCAATTATTTTTATACATTAAGTCTTATTATTCTTTACTTATTACAAAATAAATTATGGAAATATCTTAAAAAATGAATGAGAAATAAATAAAAATGCATAGGGGCTCTCCCTACGGTAAAGCTGCGAGGTAGCTAAGATTGTGCCCCTTTGGAAAGTGCCGTCTCGCTCGTAAAAAACTACTTTGGAATTCAATAAACAATTAAAACTTAAACTCGACTTAATCCTCAATACTTAATTATGTACATTACTAAATATTACTTAAATAAATACTAAATAAAATTTATCTTAAATATTCTAATCAGTCTTAAACTACGTACACACTATGAGAGACCTATCCGCTATCGTCACTAACAGTATTGTTGATCGAAGTGAATACACGTTGGAATAAATACATAATGCATTACAAAACCGAAATCTTTAAACGAAAGTATTTTAATAACTATAATTCATTTAATCAAAGCCATGTTATTTTTGTCCCCGACGTTGTTTTGTTCCTTCAAATTGTGTTGAAAACGTTCGATTATTTATTATCATATTTGTATCTGCAACGGTAGGCAGCAAATGTGGCGATCGGCTCAAATGTTGCAAATAACTGACATTTCTTATGACAAGACGTCCTTTCTACTAGTAAGGAGGCCACAAAACACTCCGTATATTCGCGGTATTTCACATTATAGCTTCTCTGTTTGCTGTATAAAATGAAGTCTGGTGCATTCCTATCTTGACTCTAGACGTTATGCATTTGTTTTCGTCTACATGTCTGTTGGATTTATTACTGTTTTGTAGAAATTGAGACGGATGAGGTATGGAAACTTGAATGTCAATGAACTTCTAATACGGTTAGAATATTCTATATCAAAAAACTAGCTGCCCCCAGCGGTTTTACCCGCGCTGGGTCCGTTCCCGTGAGAGTTTCTGGATAAAAATAACTACTTATATAAATTTCTGTTGAATGTGGCTATCCATTACTTTGCATAGTCTCCCATAAGCTACATCATTATATTATGTTGATGGTGTATGTTGTTATTTAATGTAGGCATTTTTCTTTTAAATTAAATAATCTTCTGTTTGAACACACTGGCTACGATGGTGGAGAATGACTTCCAAGATACAGATACCCTCTAGTTTGGATGACAGAGGTTTTGGTGAAATAGGTTAAGTTTTCAACTATAAATGATTATTTATTTTTATTTTTTATCCACCAGAACATTGAAAAATAGGCTCTTAGGGTCGACACTGCGTTAAGCGTGCGCACGTCGCGGTTTCATACAAAAGTGAACCGCCGCGTGCGCACGTGACGGGCGCACGCTTTACGCAGTGATGACCCTGAGTCAAGTCACAATACAATAATATAAACCACTTTCTATCACTTCTTTATTAATAAAAACAATATTTAATTATAACATAGGTAACATTATAACATTTACATAACATTATTACATTTACATAACATTATTACATTTACATAACATTATAACATTTACATAACATTATTACATTTACATAACATTATAACATTTATTTATTCTCTATTACGAGTACACTTCACAGGTTTTGGTTTTGAAAATTCCCGTTGTTGGTTTCTGTAAAAAACAAAAGATAATACCGCATTAATATCGATACTTAGATCTTATCTTTTCATCTCATCATCTGTTCTTTATTTTATAAACTTTTAAACGCCTCGGTGGTCTAGTGGTATGTGCACTCGCCTGCCAAGACTGAGGTCCCGGGTTCAATTCCCAGGTCGAGCGAAAACATGTTTCCTACTTTTCAAACATGGCTCGGGTTTGAGATTACCAACCCGCATTAGGCAAGCGTGGTGATTACGCCTGAAACCTCCTCACTGTACTGATATCTTCAGTTAGACGAGAGGCCTTTGCCCAGCTGTGGGACATTACAGGCTAACACATTTTAAACTTTTAATTGATACAAGTAAAAAATCGCTTGCTAGCAAAAATCCTAGAATTAATTTAATTTAATATCTCTCTCATATTCAAGAGGAATGCCATAGGGTACATTTACACAGACTTTTTACAGAATTAGGCACAAATCGGGTGAAACTGCGGGGCATTTTTACCTATAAATCATTCATTCATGTTGAGTAAGTTAGTTGCCAAGCCTGGTGTCGGAGTTTTAGACCGCCCAAAGGCCTCCGACGTGGTCTATTCACTCATTACTACAAACTAAAAAAACAAAACCATATACGTACAGCACTCGTGTATGAACACGCATTCCCCATCGCTATTCCTCAGTTTTCCGTACAAGCATTCACAGGAGGGATCGAAACACTCTGGTGGCATCGCGGGGCAAGCCGGGGGCGACTTCAGGTGTTCACACACCTTGTAGCACTTGGACGCCGCACATTTCTCTAAGTATTCTCCAGTAGGACAAACTGTGAGATAAACAATTCTTCTTAATTATTGGAAAGGGAGTAGAGATTAATGAGTATTATTGATGATGTATCAGGTGTTAGTAATGGTTGTTTTGTTATTGTAGCACTCATAGCGTAGTTTGACTAAGCGATGTCTTTGCGATTGTTAAGCAACGTACAGCTCGACCCCTACTTGGATGGGCCCGTAGTGGTATTTCTATCTGAGTGCTACCGTGCTTTGGAGGGCACGTTAAATTGTCGGTCCCGGTTGTTTCAATCGTCAGACCATGTCGGAGGTCTAAAAACTCTTGACATCAGTGTTGGCCACTATCCTACTTGAACTTACATTCTTAATGGTTATTTTTCTAGTTCTGAGTTCTGATAATGAGATCGTATAAAAGAGACGAAATAATACACTAAGATCAAGATTTGATATTGTTCTATGTAAATAAATGTCAAATTTTGGCTAAGAACAGACAATTTATTTTTTATTAGTAATTATTGATGGTTAAGTTTTTATCACTAGAACATAGACAATATAGAAAATTCTGTTTGTTGCATAAGCCAATTTTGATCTTTGGACAACGAGGTCATACAAAAATGACCAAATATCACGACTAGTCTTAACCTTAATCAAGAAAGATTTGACATTGTTTCTATGTAAATAAATGTCAAATTCTGGTGGCAAATAATTGACATTTTATCATACACATAATATCAAAATTTAATCTGAGCTTGCCGCTGGGTAGAGTTTATAGACTGGCCATTAGTTGTATTAATACCTCTGTTAATGCAATTATTAGTGCGATATGAATTGGAGGTGAAAATAGTGAGAAAAATTATATTCATAGTATGTGCAAAAATAATAAAAAATAGTCTTACTGAACTCAGGAATACTCCCCGACCAAACACCAACAAGTAATGAAAATAAAAATAGAAATCTTATAAATCCCATTGCTCTCTGAAGGTTCAACTTAAAATGAATTAAAACACGCAAGCCTTCGCTTATAAACCACATATTACCTGTGACTGCTATTAATTAGGATCGTACAGTCATTACCTATGATATATCACTGAACAAAATAATACGAGCACAATAGATGATCTATTGAACTATGAATCATTAAATACTTTTACCACTTAACTTACACTTACTATTCAGTAAATATTGAATCACCTGATTGCTCGAAAAGTAAGATGAGTCCGTGCTTCGGAAGGCACGTTAAGCCGTCGGTCCCGGTTACTCTCTACGGATAGTAGTCGTTACATGAGTCATGTCAGAGGCCTTTGGCGGCTCAATAACTCTGACACCAGGATTGGTCAGGTTGGCTATCCACTCGATGAAGAAGAACATATCTCATATCTGTGTATTTTACCGTTCTTTAAGTTTAAGCTAAAGGTCTTGATGACTTGTAGTGTTCGCTAACACTTTCGAACTCAAGCTTGTGTAGTGTTTTTGAATTGAAACTACGTTTATTTTTACATTTTATACTTTTATTTTGCATTATATTTGCTTTGATCATAACTGATGTGGTATTTTTATAAACAGGGTGTAAAATGAAAATTCTCTGCCAGGGGACGGTGAACGTGTTTTTTCTGCTGAAGCATTCGAGACTGATAAAAAAGTATTAATTAAAGAACCTGGGACTTTCATTCACTATCTGAGGTGCAACTAAACTTTACAAAATTTATAAAAGTTGTACAAAAAAGTATTAGACTGTAATGTCTAACTGCTGGACAAAGGCGTCTCATCTCACCGAAGATATCAGCACAGGGAGGAGGATTTGATAGTGCGATGGTTTGCTACTGCGAAATATCTTCTTAGAGTCTTCAAAGATTGTTTATTGAAAACCATTTGTTATAAGCACTTAAATTAAATACAATACATACTTTGATAAAATCTAGTTACTTACATGACTACTTGAACACTATTAGCCGCGTCCCCAGTCCCCACCCAGCGCACAGGCTCGCGAGCCACGGCTCGCGACGCGAGCCATGGCTCGCGAGCCAGCCTCAGTAGTTTTGTTCAATTTACACGAGGCCGCCTCGCGAGGCAGGCTCATAGATTCATAGATTCATATTCCATCATTCCATAGACATTAAATATGACTAAACACCCAAGACGGTATAACTAACTTGAGATTGACGAAGGAAATTAGCATCAAATTGTTACAAAACATTTCCCAGTAATTCTTCACCACAGCATCGAAGTTAAAAGCCCATGACCATACCAATAAGTACTTATTATCCTCAAACAAACCACTTAGCAACACACAAAGCACAAACTGACAAACCTATTTTCTTGTAAAAACACAATTATGAACAAAATGTAGTTGTTTTTGTTGAAGTAAAAAACATGAGATAAGCCTCAGAAAATAAGTAACGCAGACAATTGGACTTTTGCCTGAGTTTGTAATTGACTTAAAATCTTTTTGTTTTTCTGGTTTAGTTTGCCTTCTAAGAAGCAAAGAGTTCATCACACTATCGCGTTCACATAATTCCAATCTTAAATGCCCCTAGTTACGAGTGAGATAGTCTCTATTAGTTAATTTTATTTGGTTGTTCAACAGTACATCAAATTTTAAAGCAGTAAATTAAATAAAAATACACCTAAATAAACCCTCACTGCACTGATATCTTCAGTGCGATAAGAAGTTTTGGCAAAATAACGGGACAATATGTATACATTCTAAATTTGATAATAATCATGTTGCCCATCGATTATTAACCAGAACCTACTACTTGTTACCTTTGTACAAAATATCAGAGATATTTATACCAAAATCTTTTAATATAAAGTTTATCACTCAATCACACTTTAAGCCCCGTCCATACGAGCGAGATGATAAGTAAGGTCCAGTACATAATAAATATTAAAGCCACATAAAATCCCGCATGATGAGGTTTAATAAATAATGTTTTATGCGAGGCCACGATCGTATGTTGTGAATAAAAATCAGAAAATCCAATATCAGACCGTTTACTTCTAGATAGTATTTACTTACTGTCTATGGCATATCCTTTTAGAAACAAGTTCCAGCCAATTTATTTTAAGCAGCGTACAGTCAGGCAAAAAAATCGCGAAAGTTGGACGGTAAATAATTTGTACTTTGGTGAGACTTTGAACGTCAACGAATGTGAACACACTTTTTGCCGAAAGTAAAGCCAGTGCGAACACATCTTAATGTACAAGTAAGTAATAAAGAATTTATCCATAACCAAAAGTGTTTTTAATGAAAACTGCCACGACAGTACCTTTATACAGGCATGAGAGGAAAGTTGCTGTTAAGCAGCTGAAAATTAATCTATACTAATATTATAAAGCTGAAGAGTTTGTTTTGTTTGTTTGTTTGTTTGTTTGTTTAAACGCGCTAATCTCAGAAACTACTGAACCGATTTGAATAATTCTTTTTGTAATAGATAGCCACATTCAACGGGAAGGTTATAGGCTATTTTTCATCCCGAAATTCCTACGGGAACGGGTACAACGCGGGTAAAACCGCGGGGCGCTGCTAGTATTTAATAAACGAAAATACCAGCTGTGGAATCTTTTAAAATATTATTTAAACTATTTTGGATTGGCGCTTAGGATTATTTAGATGGAAGGCATATGTTTGTGTCGTATTATCCGTCTCCGTTAAACATTGGGTTTCATCACTCAGGGCGGCATCACACCTCTCGGTTAGGGAACGTATATTTATATTTTATACCCAACAGAAAAAAACAAAGTAAAAAGTATTGTCTGTAATGTCCCAGTGCCGGGAAAAGGCGTCTTATCTCACTAATGATATCAGTACTGTGTAATTAGGCGTAATCACCACGCTTGCCTAATGCTTGTTGGTGATCTCAAACCTGAGCCATGTATCAAAAGCAGGAAACATGTTTTCGCTCGACTCGGGAATTGAACCCAGGACCTCAGTCTTGGCAGGCGAGTGCACATACCACTAGACCACCGAGTCATGAAAGACTAAAAGAACAATAAAGAAGATTTTTGATTCCGTTCATTGACATAATTATCCAAGTGATCTTTCAAAACCCAGTAAACAACAATTGAAACAAAACTTCTTTAATTTGTCTTCGCCGTGTCATTTCACTACAAAGGATTCTGTCTTTTCAAACTTGTACATTATTATCAGAAATAGAAGTCGAAGTTGCAATTTGCTGGAGGGCTTTTAAAAGTGCCTGCGAATAACTAGAACTCGACGAGTATTCAAAGAGGACGGGGAAGTCCGACGAATGACTGTTTTTTGTTTTAAAAGCGTGGAAATATTTTAGTAGAAGAAAGAGTAAAATTATAGCATGTTGAGTTGTGTTTTGTAGTTTGTTGCTGGTTTCTGGTGGAATATCTATAAAGTAAAGTATAAGCCTGTACTGTCCCACAGTTAGGCAAAGGCCTCTCATCTCACTAAAGAGTAAAGTGAACGGGAATTAGGCATTTTCACCACGCTTGATAAATGCGGGTTGGTGATGGAGATGATGCATGCTAAAATATGATGACTAGATTTTTGTTATTTCTAGGATGTAACTACAGTTAACCAGACTGTATTTTTTAGACTGGATTTTATAGTTTTTAACTATCTGATATAATATATCTAATATATCTGATTGTCTGATTGTAGATGGTTGGGACTGTCGTCAGATATTTTATTTTCAATAGAGCCTCCCATTTTATACCAGAAACTTTTTACATAAAACTTAACTTTGTTATTCAAAACAATCTCCTTTTAGTTTATTCTGCTAAGAATTACAATATCGGTTGATAACGTGATTACCAATCCATCATTGAGATGGATCAATATTAGAATCATGACTGGGAACTTTCAAACGTCGTTACTGATTCAGAAGTACACTTTGAGTATCAAACAAATTGAGTATCTACTGAAAATGTTCTTACCTTTTACTATAAAGAGGTAAAATTTTAAAGTTTGTTTGTATGTTTGAGCTAATCTCCGGAATTACATATTGAATTTTTGTTTCAAAAAGTTTATATAGTAGACGATTTGCTGAAATAAGAAACCTGTTTATTTTCAACCAAAACTTATAACTCCATCCATCAACCCTCTGTTTTAATTGTTTTGAAAATATGAACTGAAATTCGTACGTAATTAATAAGTTTAACTCAGAATATTTGTTACATTTGAAACTGAAATTTCATACTAATGAACGTTTGGCGAGGCAGAAATTAAGAACATTTTAGGGAACTCTTAAATGTTTAGCGTTCTGTTGTGTGGATCTTAATTAGTAATGCTTTTAGGTCCAACTTAGAGGCAAATTGCTTGACAGAGAAATTGGTGAATAATTCAAAGAATAAAATAGATCTTTCCTACTATTATTATAAACGCAAAAACTTGTGAGGATATTTGTATGTATGTATCTTTGTTACTCTTTCACGAAAAAACTACGTGACGGATTTGAATGAAACTTTACAGTACTATAGGTTAGATTAGGTCATACCACATGGGGTAAATTTTATCCCGAAATTCCCGCGGTAACTTAATCCCACGGTAACACGTTTACACTTCATATATTTTTACCGACAAGAAGACTGTCTAACCACAGTCTTGAACATAGTAAAAAAAAATCGTTTGAGTAGGTCGTTTATTACTGGGTGTATGAGTTTTTACACCGCCTAAAGGCTTGGTCTTACGATTGACACAACCGGGACCGACCATTTGTTCTGGATATATAATATAGTCTGCTCAAGCCTAAACTGATATCAAGCTACACCAAATGACTCCAAGTCAAACAAAACATCGCAAACCGATCCACCAAGACTATAGGTCAGAAGAACTTTTTTAATAAAATTCTACTTTTTGTTATCTCGGCCAAGGAATAAATTTCAAAGGGCACTCTTAAAAGGGACACAAAGGTAATTTATGAACCTGAAGCAGGTACCTTTTTCAATAATATATGAATGCGTCTTAATCTACCTTGAGATGGTCGTAAAATATTAAAGTAATAACAAACTGGAGTTTACTATTCATCCTAACTTTAGTCGTGAAAGTAGTTATGAGTATATCAGTTTTATGGTTTAACAACTATGACGATTCGATATTGAATTTAAAAATCGATCATAAACCTAGTTTATTAAAAGTGAGGTAGTAATATTTTTATACCTCAATAAGAACGTTAAAACACAAATACTTTATCGATATAGTTCAAAGGTCATCAAAACTAAAATATTTTCTCAGCAAGTTGCTAATCGCCAAAAAAACAAAATCACCCCAGAAATATGATTCAAAAATAGATGTTTGCCTACAAGCCCGCTGGTGCAAACCACTAGGCAGGTTTAGATTGAGATTTTGTCTGAAGGACCAATGCAGATAAAAAAAAATAGAACCTGCTAATTCTACTCCATACATTTCTTAACACGTTCATTGCCCTAAATAAGAAACCATAGTACATTATCAAGCCAGTGTAACCAGCATGGCAGTTAACATGTTAACTTAACATTATTAATAGGTATGCATAATAATCCTCACTGTTCTTCTAACCGCAATAAATGCGAGCTCTTTACCTGCAGTTAAATCTTAATGCTCTTACTTAACAAAACCACTTGTTCCGTTAGTAACCTAAAGTGTCACCCACATACAATGTCAGAGAGCTTTTAGCCGGTCCAAGAACTTTGACACTAGACTGACCACTAACCAAAATGAGACTAGCTAAGCTGTACAATGGGTAAATTAACAAAGTTATCAAAATAAAAATAGTTTTACGTGTTGCTAGTTAAAAATATGAGAGCAAAACGAAAAATATTATTCCAACAAAACTTTCTGTTTACTACACAAAGTTGCGCGTGAATTTCGCTCTATTTGATGCGAAGTTTGAAGCCCCTAGGATAGTTCCCCTAGACTTTGTTTGATGCAATTTATTACTGTGCTAAACGATGCGACGGTGTTTTAACGAAGCGACCTATCTACATACATATTTTATTCTAAAGAGACCGAGTGATTTTTGAGCGCTATATGAATGATCTATCGTCAGTGCAGACTTTTAATTATTTTGTAGTAGTATTGATTTGTAATGTTGAAATCCTTCGTATTTTAATGAACTCAATATTACGCTGTACTTATGTGCTTAGAAATCCTTGCAATTGTAATCCATATAAACCATCTACAAAGGACCTTTGTAAGTTATTATATACTGCGGAAGTCTATGAAAAGACCAAGGGAAATAGCGAATAACAAGGTAGGTGCCACGGTGCAAGCAAGCGACTCCGTCTAGATCACTATTTGAATATAGAAGACAGAGTTATATTGTAAGTGCTAATATTTCAGGTGGTTTTTAAAAGATATTGCTAGACGCCGTCGCTATTGCTTGTTACGTGGTATCCCAGTAATGGAACTTATCTTTGCTAATTGTTTGGTACCACAGTAACTTAATATAACACCACTGCAACAAATACTCTTTACGATTTTGAATAGAAGGCCAGAATAAATCCTTTCAGTATTATTGAAGAGATCTTAGTATGTAGGCGGTTCAATGAATACAACGTTTTATTATATGAAGGAGACACATCAAAGTCAAACAATAATAAGGGCTGGATAAACACATTGTTCAAATTAAGACGTATGCAGACAGTATCAGTTTATTTATTTTATTACACGCTACACCAATATCGTCGCTTTGCACTTACAATTAACTTAGTTAAATAATTTATATTTATAGCAACAACACAACAAGTACGACATTATAAAGGAAAAGTTAAATAATAATTAATTAAAGTTTAGCCCAGTGTAGCGGTTTAATTAGGTTCAATGTTATTCTTGCGTGAATTTTGACAGACCTACCATCCCTAGCAAAATTATTGCCAGTGTAAGTCCCACAAATCTTGAGTTAAAATGTACCAGTTAGTAGTTATTAGCAATGAGCTATCATATGTAGTTTTGTCGCAAATAGTTACCATATTAAGTGGATATTTTTTTAATTATAGCATTATACTAGCAGCGCCCCGCGGTTTTACTCTCGTTGTTCCCGTTCCCGTGGTAATTTCGGTTTTGTTTTATACTAGTATGTAGTGATAACGACATTTCAACTGTATGGCTACACATATAGATACACTAGGATTTTGTGTTACAGAAGACTTTTACAAAATGGTCCAATTAGGGCCAGTGACATTGTTTGTGTGTGATGCGGGCATAGTTTGAATAAACCAGTTGACTCGATAAATCGGTCTACTGCCCGCAAAATGTGTAGGCGTCTTTATCCTTTGATCTAGATTTGACACAATGCCAAAAGCAAGAATTTCTTTACCAAATCTATTTGTGATAATGATTGATTTTCAGCTGACTGGGTTCTTTGACAAAGTGTTTTAATTATCTCTCCGTTGATATTCTGTTAGAAGATAAGTAATGATATGAATTCAATTTCTTTGGTGACGTGATTCTGGAGTGATGGTTATAGATTAGATGGTTGTGTTTTATATGTTTTATTGTTATTAAGTTAACTTATATAGTTCTCTAGACTTTGTTTTGAATAAAATAAATTAATTGTAATTAAATAAAAGTGATATAAATGTAGTTAAATTCTTTTTCAGTCGCAGCAGAGGCAATTTTGTTTTTGTTTTTACACAATTTGTTTTTATCTTTTATTTAACTATAGCTCATTGTTGACGCTTGCTTGCTTGTCTGTCACCTTGGCGTGAACTACATCAAACTATCAAACATATGAAATCACATTCGTTACAATCACCAACCATTATAATTTTATTTATCAAGTTCCTGTATTATACTTGAGTGAGGTATTATAATTATTTATTAGTAAGCCATGTTGGGAATAATGACATCATTATACAGCGTTGATGAGAGCCATTGTGCTCTCAAAATTTAAAACGCACACCTTGGCAGGATCATTTGCATTACCGTCTGTTGTAAACTCACCGTAAAATAAAATAAATATTTAAAGAAGATTTTCAAGATTTAGGGCGGATAGGATGAGCTTTCTTAATTTTATTTAGTGCCTAAATATGACTAATAAACAAATTACGTTCATTATAAATAGTGTTCTATTTTGTGCTAGATAAAACACAACTTTGAACGAAACTTTGGTTTCTTTAGCACATTTAGTTACTAAATATAATATGTACTTAAAAGTACTTGTACAAGCCCTTAAACTTCAAATTGCAGCTGTCTACGCATTTTCCATACGGTCGACTTAGTCTAATTGCACCCTAAAGAATACAGTACTCAATTGCATTCGGCGATCGACTTCAGCTTTCACATTATTACCAAACATGTTCGCTGAATGTAGTGACAATTTAATAAATTACACTACGTTTGGCGATACTAAGTTTGCCCAACTTGGTGGCACCTATATGAAATGTAAAATGTAACCATAAAATTACTTACTGAAAAATGTATTGGTTATAAATTTAAAACAGACAATCTTTGCGATTTTAAATGTCCATAACGACCCTTTTCTGCAGAAAATCTTCAAACATTCTGAATCTAGGGTTTTTGTTTAAAAGGGTAATTTCTAGGACACATTATGTATGTTAGGCTCTCTGTATGAGATTTATGAGCGGTCATTAGGGCTAATTGTCCTCAAAGCGCTTAAATGCTTAGTGAGATATCCCTTTAAAGTGAGATTATACATCCCAATACTTAAGCACTTTATTTGATAAGGGAATTAATTCCATACATTGAATTTGCTTGTAGCGTATTTTGACTGAATGTTTTCGCGATTGTTAAGCAGTTTGTAAATTGACCACTACTTTTATAATGTGACCTAAACGGCTTTTTCCATTCAAGCGGTATCGAACTTCGTAAAAAAGACTATTACTATTATTACGAACGACTTGGTGATCTAGTGGTATGTGCACTTGCCTGCTAAGACTGAGGTCCCGGGTTCAATTTCCAGGTCGAGCGAAAACATGTTTCCTACTTTTCAATCATGGCTCGGTTTGAGATCACCAATACGCATTTGGCAAGCGTGGTGATTATGCTAAATCCTCACTGTCTTATCTTCAGTGAGATGAGAAGCCCTTGCCTAGCAGTAGGTCATTACAGGCTAATACTTTACTTTACTTACTCTTATTAGTTTTCAGCGACGCGACTTTTAGGCGATCTATATACTTCAATGCTAAGGTTGACTATTCCTACACCAGATGACCTATGACTCTAACTAATACTAGTATTAACCTGATCGGGTGCATTTAACTTTAACCCTTGTGTCATGCATTTAGAGTCTATGCTGTATTGACACGATACGAATAACGTCGAATAGACTGGTGTCAACCCGACTTCAAGTTAACCCTTTCACGCTCAACCGGTTACAAAATAATAATTTATGTGACAAATTGTAAATTCAAAGCTCTTTACGAATATAAAGTTTCTCACACACAAAATGATGCATAATGTCTCATAATTTTGGCTTTGAGTGATGTACATGTTTCAGTGAGGATATTTTGTGAGTGATGTATATGATTAACATAAATTATGTTCTCATTCATTATTCGCGTGCATTCCGCGTTTTGCAGGCGAGGGTTAACAAGGCTCTAGATGCGCCGGATAGGTTATTAAAACTCATTGAGTTAGAAGAGAGAAGTGTGCGATATGCTCCGGTAATAATATATGGATAATATTTGCGGGGTGTAGAAACTAGCGTATCATATATTAATATTTAAAATTATTTGAATAACGAAACTTATATTCAGACGTCTCGGTGGTCTAGTTGTATGTGCACTCGGCTGCCAAGACTGAGGTCCCGGATTCAATTCCCGGGTCGAGCGAATACATATTTTCTGCTTTTCATACATGGCTCGAGTTTGAGATCACCAACCCGCATTAGACAAGCGTGGTGATTATGCCTAATTTTCCTCACTGTACTGATATCTTCAGTGCAAATTGAGTAAGCTTACAAACTGGCTGGCTCGCTGGTTCGCATTTTCGAATACTACCTCAATGCCAGCGCCTTTCACTCTACTTTAACTTACAAAATCTAAAATGTTCATATCCATTATATAAGCAAACAAACTACACACAAATGAATAAAAACAACGACTTATATTTATCCAATCTCCATTTTAAGAGTCTAATAACATTATCTTGGTTGGAGATATAAATAAACCTGTCTAGGGACGAAATTAATGCTTCTGATTAGGAAAACCAATTGGACACGTCAACTCTTATAGAATGCTATACATACTAAATGTTTATGGAGTGTGCTATCGAGTTGTTTATGGTTAAGGGTTCAGAAAACGGGCTACTATAAATTTTTTTTAGCCAAAAGTCTTAACGTTACAAGAACAATTTTTTTTTGTTTTTAATCTTGATCATATGTTTAATCATACTACTGTTTCCGAAACACGTTGACTATTAATTTCCTCGATAGAAAAAAAGCACAAAGATGGATCTTATAGACCTTACTTTCACACTTAGTTTGTTAAACAATTTCAAACGCATATTTCTAAAATTAATTTGAGTGATGTAAAATAAACTATGACTCAATACTGCTGAATTAAAATTTCAATTCAATCCAACGAAAGGTGGTAATTCTTAAAAATGAGTCGCAAGATTCTACCACCACCATTTCCGCGCCGTTTCTCGCTCTTTTCTACCCAGAGTGACAGTGACCGAAATGGCTGGGATATCCTAGCCTTAATTAAGTACTTTAAGTTGTCAGGGCGTGGCATAATGGTGGCGTGAGGTGGTGACAAGCGATTTTTTAAAAACAGAACATCAAATTGTGTACGTGTTATTAAAAAACAAAGTTCAATGTTCTTTTTTCAAAAAATCGCTTGTCATTATAGCCCTTGGTGCACTTAATTTTTGGAACGTATTCTGTTCACTTATCGAAATTATAGAGATTGTTGGTTAAAACAGTATTACTTTGAAACATATACTTATGTTATCATTCACAGTTCTCATACCGCACTTCAATATCTAAAAAAATCCAAGTAAATATGTTTGGTTCTCAGGAATAAATCTAACGCATCGGTGACATATAAAATTAATTCAAGAAGGAATAGTTTATTTGGTTTTCCTTAACCACAAATAAGAACGAACACGAAATTGTTTTCAGTGCTGTGTGTTCCATTTATTTGATCGATATCGATTTGAATATAAATGGGTAACATTTTTACGAAAACAATAACAGAAATAATAAAAATGACTGGGAAATTATTAACTTTAAAAATTTGTTCTGCATCTAACTAGTATAATATACCGTAACGTCACTCAAAGACCCTTTAATCCTACTTAACATTATAAATGCGAAAGTTTGTGAGAATGGATGTATGGATGTATGTTTGTTGCTCTTTCACGTAAAAACTACTGAACGGATTTAGATGAAATTTTACAGTAATATAGATTATATATCAAAATAACACATGAGATATATTTAATCCTGAAATTCCCGCGGGAACCGATACAACGCAGGTAACACCGCGGGGCGCTGCTAGTTTAATATAAAATTAATTATACTCTCCATTTTGTCATCCGTCACTTTTGACGTTGCAAGCTTCATTAACTTATCGACGTTTTACCAAAGCCGATCCCATCCCTAAACCAAGCCATGTGTCCAAACAAACCCTTCATCACATCTGAGACAATAAACGTTGCATTTTACCTAACAGACCTCAAGCAGACCTTACTGCGAAAGTTTTATGGACACCCTTATTGGACAAGAAATGGCTTTATTGCGCTTTTGATGTACTGCTTTTTAGGGAGTATTCTGATAGCGGGATACCAAGTAATATAAGAAAATTCTCATGTTCATTTAGTTCTGGCTATCGAATCGGCCGCTGTAAATATCGTCTCGGTTTGTTCGTCATAATTTTATTACGTGAGCGGAGATAGGTGTTTTTATTGGGAATATTGTGTTTTGTTTTTATATGTGGAAGGAAAATAGTTATAAAATTGTTTACGTGGATGTATTTGGAGCAGAAAAATAATTTGTCATGTGTGTCTTTTGAAATAAGATTCACAATTAGACTTTTTGATACGTGATATGGTATTTTATGAGAATCACCCACATATTTCTGTGATTGATCAGAATAATCCGTCCAAATATTTGCCGGCCAATTGACTCGTTAATCGTATATTTGTGGGAGGAAATATTGGGCGTCTTATTTGGATAGCAATTCTATTTTCTTTTGTTTTCTCTACGTGCTTGTTTCAATTCTCCACTAGACATACAATATTTCATTTTCTTGTCTACTTGCCTTAATTACTGAACTTTGATTACTGAAAAAGTAATAGATTCTAAATGAATAAGAACTCTAACAAATTACTACGATAAGATACTTTTTTGAGATATCGCAAATATAACTGTGTGGTTAATGCAATGACATAAACACGAATGTGTATCAATATGAATGATTGCTTTTTTAATTGGAAAGGCAGACCAGTGATTCCGTTTATTGCGGTTCCAAAGTTGAGTAGACGTCGAACAATTATGTTACTTGTGAATGATGACTTGGTTTATAAATAAAAACTCCTTTTAAATTGACTTCGATGACGGTTTTTTTGGTTTTAAAATGTATTCATGTCATGTCGTACTGGAAAATGTAGAGAATATGGTAGTTGGCCGCTTTCAGCGAGCTATAGTAATTGTCACCTTATTAGGTGACCGCAGCCCGTAGCCACCTTAAACAAAAAGATGTTATGTGATTTTTATAATGTGACAATTGTTCGTCGCTCGTCGCTCGTCACTCGTTAGGTGACCGAAATATATTCAAAATTTCGACGTCCGCATTTCACGAATGCATATGAGCAATTGAGTCGCTATATCTTGATAACAGCATTGTATAATGCAATTAATCGATAACTTACAACTCACTAACAGAATACACGTTAACTTATATTGCAAGTAGGTTGCATTCCTGTTCAACGAAGAAATACAAATAGCTGTATTGTACAAAGGAATAGTTTTATCCATTCAACCAGATCAGGCCCACATTGTTGGAACTAACTGAAACCCATTTGGCTATCACTAGTTTGGTAGAGTTAGTTAATTTCGTTCTACTTTTACCGTATTTTCAGTTAACTGCTTGTTAGCTGTTGCAGTTCTATCAGAACTTTAACTTTTGTTGGGTTTAGATAATACAATTTTGTTGTGATATTGGGGATTAGTTTTGTTGTTTTTAGGCTAAATCAGTTATTAAATTCGGTATGTTGATCTGATTTGTCGTTTTTATGGAATATTATAATTTACTTTTTAATTTAAGCGCAAGAGACACACATAGTGCAGGAAGCATAAATAGATATAAACAATGCAACGTCACGCGACCCGCAACCGGCCCGCAACCGGCCCGCAACCACACTAATTAACTTCCCCAATTAAAGAGGATGTTTTTAATTCTTCACATAACTTATTTTTTACCGACTTTAAACAAGAGGACGAAATGCTCATTTCGTCGACTTTTTTTACTTTCAGTAGGAAATTTAACTAAAATGTCATTTAAATTAAATAATAGTTAAATGTATTACTTACTATAGGTTTACTAATTAATGTTGAACTATTTGTAAGTGAGTACTGGTATCAAACTACACAAGTTCGAAACTGCCAAGAAGTCTTGTGACCTGTAAGTACTTCCACACTTAGTGGTCATTGTTGGTCGGTCGTGTCATAGCAAAGTACATGTAAACTTGACCACTTAGACTTAGTTCTTGGTACACTACATAAAAGCTGATTACTTTATTCGGATACATTTTCTTTGAATTTCAGGATTATTTCCGCAATAATTAAAGGAAAATCTTGTTATCTGTTTCATCTAGATACTAGCCACGCTCTAGGTGCCAAGCAAGTCGCTCGCTTGTACATTCATACCCCTAGTTAATCCATTACTTTTCATATTAACTTGTTTTCAAATTGTATAACTGTTACGTCATCTGTCAGGTATGCAAAACCTAGTTTTGGAATCGGTTAAAAATTAAAATAGCCATCAAGCACATCCGGCTGTTTCAACCAGAAGCAATAAAACCTAAAATGTTTCGAATTTCAGTACTTTCAAAATATAGATTTGAGCGTGTGGTGATCAAACAGACGTGACTAGAATGAAATGTACATTTTACGTAATGTCTGTAACAATTCGTTCGAAAACAATGCCGGATAGTGGTTCTGTTTGTTTTTAGGAGCATACAAATAAACAAACAGTGTGTTGGTAAACCTTTGTGATCTAGAAGCCGATGTAGTCGCCTGCCACGAATGATGTCCTGATGAACTTTCCACAAAATATGCCATACATTGCAATATATGGCTTAAAATTGTATTATTCTTTGGTCCATGATCTGAGGAAAATCTTGTCAACCAGACTTTACTTAATCCAAAGTAATTGCTACATGTTATATTAATGTTTAACAATTTTAAGTTTCACAGTATTAATTGTTTGTTACGAGTTTAAATACTTGTTAAAAGTGTATTTGTTGTAAGCTCTTCCCGTGGTTTCGCTTGAGTAGTTCCCATAGGAAGTTTGGGGTAAAATCAGCCTTTACCACTCCAGGTCTCCAATTTGTATCAAAGTCAAAGTCAAATATTTTTATTCAGTTTTGGCCCCATAGAGGCTCTTTTGAACGTACCAACGTATCTCCAAGTGTACTTGTTCCGAAAAATAATGGAATTCAAACATATTTATACCATACCCACGTTTTTGCCACGTGTTTGAAAAGTAGTTTCAAACCATCTCCTCTTGAATCACTCTGTATGGTGAGACCCGCATGAAATCTGTTCACTAGTGTTTGATAAAATAAATTACATACAGACAGACAGCGCTTGCACACTTTGTTTTATAAGTTTTATAAGCACATTTATACCTACTTATTTATCATTTATATTATGTATGAAGTAATAGTATGTATACCTTCTTCATAAAGTTTTCAGGTTTCATTCAAATTTGAATTTTCTTATAAATTAAGTAAAGGTAAAACCCAGATTCTTATCAAAAGTTATCCACTTACAGACCTTTTCTCTTGAAGCCTGTAGGCGGTCTAAAACTTAGATCTAAGGGTAAGTCCCTGTCCTTGAAAAGAATGAACAATTCAAACAATTAAAATCTCCGCAACAAAAGGGTAATTTTGGCACCAGACCGTTACTAAAGGTTGAAATAGGAGCGAAAGTTTTGGTTAAGCTTAAATATAATACCTACATGCTTCTATTTTGTTCAAAGTTTTAACTCATAAAATATATATTGCACACCTTTAAGTTACATTTCACGTCAATGTACTAAAGGTCACAGCTTCGATCGATGTTTCATCAATCTTGTGTGCAAAGTAAGTGTTTGTTTTGCATGTCTAGAATGAATAATGATTTGTTTAGTTTGTGTATAATAAGAAACACTACAACACCCTCCAAGGTTTTATCCACGTTACATCCGTTCCCATAGGAATTTTGGGATTAAAATAGCCTATAATATATCCTGTTTAATGTGGTTATCTATTACATAAAGTATTATTCAAATCGAACTGGTACTCCCCGAGATTAACTCGAACATATGTACAAGCAAAGTTACAAATGTTACCTCTTTATAATATGACCATAGATGTATGTGTTGAGAACAGTAACATGCATTAGATAAGCGCGATGATTACACCTAATCTTCTTTGTACCATTATCTTCAATGTTTAAGACCAGTGGCCGGCCGTGGAAAAGCAGTTACTATGAATTACTTATGTTATTATGTATACAATATTTGATGCTCAAAAATATTATTTAAAAATAGATAGGACAAGACTTAAATTGATGTTCGCAATCTTAATGTAATAGGTAAAAAATAAAAATTTCAATCATTTCGGGATCTAATTTGATCTCTACTTCAGGCTATGAAAACATTGTGCTAAGAAAAATACATTCACAAAAACGATTTATTTTTAACTTAGAAATAAAAAGAGTCTGGAGAAACGATTACTTCTAGTAATATTATCAGACTTTTTTGATTGAACTGCGAATAAGTTTTGGTCAACAAAACTTTATGAAGAGATTCCAATGACATCACTTGGCAAAGTTCACGTCTTGAGTCTAAGTACAAGATTGAGAGCTTTCGGATTAACCTCGGTGGCCGAGAGGAGGGCTTAGAATTCAAATTGGAACGTAATATTTTTCAACTCTTCAAACATTTGTTACATTATTATAATGTAAGAGCAAAGGACAAAGGGTACTTGTCTATTGTAGACTTAAGAGTTTTTATAGAGTTATTGTCTATGTTTTGTTATGCTCGGTAGAAGTAGAAGGTTTTTGAAATAAGAACTAAATTCACGTTGTTTTAAAGTACGAATACAGATAATTAAGAATAACTACAGAGACGGTGCTCTAACGTGTCCCCAAACAATATCGGCTACGGGAGTCATGTTAGAGCACATGCAAGACGAGGAAGCTAGGAGTAGAAGTGGTCGCCGTGGCCGAAATCGGCTGGAGGACTATTATTACAGATAATTTAGTAACAATTACAACTTCACTGAAGTCGATGTTTCATGCGTATCTAGATTACTTATCCAGACTTTAATTGGTTTATAAGCACAAAATAAACCAGAAAACGTATTAACGAGCATTCATCAGATATAGATACTAAAATCCATAAGAAAAGAATCCTTCTGTAAAGAAGTCTGTGATACGTTTATACAACTGTAGATACATACATACAATGTTTATAACCGAAGAGTTGTTACGAATATTGAAACCGAATTCGAGTACCGATATAGCGGCTAGTTTTTTAACCAAATAGATAATTAAAAAACCCACAAACGGCAGTAAATAACATTATTACAGGTGGCCGCTACCTTCGTTCACCGACATTGGTTACCCTGGTCTGTACTACCAGTTTAGATTTATAGGGTTTTCATACCAGATTTACGAGTGTCATTTATTATTCACTATCTGGGGCACAATCACAATTTATGACACACTTTCGGCCCATGGTTTTGTACGAATAAATAAACTATTCTAATGTATCTTGAGATTGTTGATGAAATGTTTGTATTGAATTGTACTACTGTATTTTGTACTACATATTCCTTTAATGAAAGTCTGACCCCACTATAGATAGAACAGTCTTCAGAGTTGTTCGATGTTTCGATGCGAGCAAAACTGTTGTCAGTGTAACAATTGACCAGTGCACATTCTTAAGTGTAAAGAGACAAAAAGTCTCTGTGGCTTATTAAAAGTCTCTTAGGTATCTTGGTCTTGTTTCAGGTGCACGCTCAAGGTAAGATGAAGACAAGATCAAGCTCCTTCATATGTTTTCATTGACTAGACGACTGTTTTACTACAGTCGTCATAATAGTGCGCTAAGACTTTTAAAGGCCCACGTACAACACTCTTGCACAATTCTATAAGAGTATCAAGTAAGAGCAAATATGGGCCTTTGTTCTCTTTGATTTAAGGTCGATAATTCACTTACTGTTATATAGTATTTTCCCAGTAAATTATCCGAAGTAATTAATTATATTTATTTATTGACCATCATGATACGCTTGCACCAATTAATATTGATACAATTTTAAATCCGCTGTTTATATGATAAACGTTTGCAAATTGTTTTCTGTAATGTATGTTAATTTTATCCTATGAGGATTACTTTAGACAAGAGAGTAGTCACTGTTAAGTCAAAGATTATTTTATTAATTCTATCGAGGTACCACGTAAATTGCACAGATTTTAATAGAGCAAAGGCCACTGGACTAAAATCTTCACATAACCTTAAATATCCTTACAAGAAGAATGAAATAAAGAAAGAAATGAATACCGAAAATGTCCATATATTATGTTCACGCGTATACATGTTATTAGCGAAAATAATGTATCTGTACTTGTACCTACAACTTAGCTCTAAGTACGTGTACTAAAGATAAGACAAAACCATTAAAACGAATGTGTCCAACCCGTATAATCGTAAACTATCCAGCTTCTATTCACTGTGTTTCGTTTGGCTCGTTAAACATTGCAAACAAAGTAATAAAAGGCTTTGCTTATTCATCCACCGATTATGATGGACTAGTAGCGTTCGGCTGTTCTACTCGTATAAAGAAAGGGATCGTTGGTCATGTTTAGGGGGGCATTTGCCCAGCCGTGGGACAGGGTTTAAAACAAGAATGATTAGTAGTTATCATAAAGTATTCATTACATTCGTGATATGTCTGTTAGGATCTCTGTTAAGCATGTTTTTTCTGTTGTGACAGGAGACACATTGTTTCAATAAAAAGTATACTAATTACCTTTTCACTGTGTATAATCACAGTAGAGACTTTATTTCATAAAAAAGCAAGCGATAGTTCATCCTTGTTATTAAAGTAACTTCAACATCAACCATGAATTAATTTGGTGTGAAAACTTTTCAAATATTCATCTACCGCTACAAACTTTCACGTTAATAATATTAGTAAAATTAGTAACATAATGGATGTCCCGACCCCAAAGTTTTATGGTATGTGATGACTCGCTTACACGACATAAAAAGGGGTTATTGCAATGTATGCACTGTTGAAAATTTGAATTTTGTTCGATATTACCACGTGGTGGAGTCGTAAAAGAGCTCATAGAATATGGAACGTATCAAAGGAATGAAATTCAATACCTAACCAGCAGAAATGGAACTGATGTTTTTGCGTTTAATAAGTACGTACTATAAAAGTGTAATAAAATAATTTATAGGTAGTTCAACCACGAGTCAACTCATCTTTGGGCTTTTAACTATGTGTGTGTATTCGTTGGTAATTAATACACAACTTTCATTTGTTTGACAAAAACAAAACATATTATGTGTTTGTACGAAGAAAGGTTTGCCCACACATAGTCACGGACAAAGATTAGTTAAACTATCAATAATGAACTATGGAAGGTGGAATATGAGTTAAAAAAAAATTGTAGCCCGTATTCGAACAAATAAATAGTTTTGATTTAATTTGGAAGTTTATTCGAATTAGCTTCAAGTTAAAGTTTAAGATTGTTATGACTGTGCTCTATAATTATTTTCCCCCAAATTCTTCTTCTAAACTTAAGAGCTGGGCTCTTGTTGATGGAGTTCATTCCACTCTCCTCTGTCATCTGCCATCCTCTTCAGTACGACACGACTTTTCCTTCAATTGGTCTACATATGCCCCAAATTAAATAAGTATACTATAGTTTTACATTTAAATAAAATTAGTATACAGTAGTAGCTTAATTATTAACACCAGTGTGCAACAGTGTGTGGTAATTTAATAAGTTGCAGAGTAATTCCATTTCCAGTAATAGTGGTTACGGCAACAACCTCCGTGGTCTTGTGGTTTGAGCGCCCGGCTCACGATCCGTAGGGTCCGGGTTCGATTCCCGGCGGGATATCTCACAAAAATCTCTTTGTGAGACAGTCCTCAGTTTGGTTAGGGCATTACAGGCTGAATAACCTGATTGCCCGAAAAGTAAGTTGATTCCGTGCTTCGGAGGGCACGTTAAGCCGTCGGTCCCGGTTACTTTCTACGGATAGTAGTCGTTACATGAGCCATGTCAGAGGCCTTTGGCGGCTCAATAACCCTGACACCAGGATTGGTCAGGTTGACCATCCACTCGATGAAGAAGACGAGTGGTTACGGGAGATACAATTTAGTTGGATTGAAAAGGTTATATACATTTCGTATTTGGTAAATAAAACACAAAACCAGAATATGAATTTGATATATTCAAAGCTTACGAATACCTTGTTCGAATACGAAACGGGTTTTATTAGATTGAAAAAAAGTAGGTAAAGTAATTTCTAGATATTACTTGTTGCTTGGAAATGAAATGTACTGTTTACATGACAGGTATGTTTACCTTACAGAAGAACGTCTGAAAAGATTTAGTATGCTGTTACTCACTTTGGAAGTGATAGAAATAGAACAGCTTAGAATGAGAAAAGAAAAAAGTACTTTGTATCAAGCCTTTAGTATAACCTTTTTCGTTATTCCTTAAGTCACATTGTTTAAAAACCCTCGATATAAATTTGAAAAACCAACTTAATATGCATAGACAAACAATTTTTGAAATTATAACATGTTATCTACAAAACAATAGATACGAGATCTAGATTAAGTGAATTGTAACCCCTGAACAGTTATACCAAATTAAAGTAAAATATAAGCCTGTAATGTCCCACTGCTGGGCAAAGGCCTCTCATCTCACTGAAGATATCAGTACAATGAGGAGGATTAGGCGTAATCACCACTCTAGCCAATTGCAGGCTGGTGATCAAACCCGAGTCATGATTGAAAAGTAGTAAACATGTTTTACACTTGACCTGAGAATTGAACCTAGGACCCCATTCTTGACAGATAGTGCACTACTAGACCACCGAAGCGTATATGTAATATTTTATTAGAAAGGAAAATAAATATTAGAATACAGAAACCCCTGAACAGTTACACCAAAATAAAATAATATTACATCAACGTCCTAAAACGGTGGAAGCAAACAGATATATGTAGCGCGCTCCCACGGGAGCGGACGGGAATCAATTGATAAAGTTTGCGCTTGCCGCAGTCTTTTGGGAGTGATATGTTCTCATTTGCTTGCCGCATATCTCAGTGTGTGATTGGTAACTATAATATACGCCTTTTAGTGCAATAGGGAGGTATTTTTGTTTACAATTTTTCTATGATAAAGTGGTGACGTAACGGTAAAGTAACTGTTGGTTATGACATGACTGGTACTCTGGTACCATCTAGTATTGACTAGGAACTGCGCCTAATGCGAGTTGGTGACAAACTTGAGCCATTTGGAAACGTGTTTTTGCTTGACACGGGAACTGAACGCAGGACCCCAGTCTTGGCACATGAATTTCTTAAATAAACTTTGTTCTGCTGCTGACGGCTTAGCTTGACACAAGCTAGCGGTAGTGCCGCAAGACTATGTAGATACATAATTTGGTAGTATCATTGACTGATAGTTTTTTTTTTCAGTCAACGTTTTTAAGCATCTATCTTAACCTAAGTACCTTCATAAAACATACTAATACTATTTTAATTATCTTGTCCCACGAAATAACGTTTTTTCTTGAAGATATTTATCTCCCTTTCTACCCACAATGAACATGCAATATCATTACGTTTTAAAAATATATTTTCATCTCTGTAGCTTACCACTTAACCATGTAATTTGAATAACACAGACCTTCTACAAACTCGAAACATAAACAACCTAATATTTTATGTACAAGAAAATTATGCCGAAACTTCATACGAAAAAACCTTTTTAAACAGCAAACACAACCAGACCCTTAACATAAATTCATTAACCTGCGACTCTAATAATACTTAAACATTAAACCTTACACTAAAGAACAAAAAAATGAATAAAATTTCAAATTTTATTTTTTGTACCTTAAATATTTACTATACACTTTTAGTACGCTACGTAAAAGGTACAAAAAAGGTAGGAAAGTGTATGCGTAAAATGTAAAATTTACGCTTCATCCTCACTGTTTAGTGCGACTTCGTCGTATACGACTACGTAGCTACGTGGCTACGAGAATCGTGTAGTATGGCGCGATCATCTTTCGGTGGCGGTCGCCTACGCGCTGTCGTAGTAACGAACTCGTAGCAAGTCTTCGTAGCCCGTAGCTCGCTACGGTAGATTGGCTCTTTCAAGTAGGAATTGAATTTAAAATTCTGTTAGTTTTTATTGAATAGCACTTTGGACTTCTTTGTGGCTTAGGACGTGTGGTGACTTACACTTTTAAAACATTTTATTCTTTGGTAAGTTTACACGTAGTTTTAAATCTGATTCACCTAATAATATTATTATGTTTTATATTAGTAGCACCCCACGATTTTACCCATGTTGTGACCGTTCCCATGGGAATTTTTAGAATAAAAAATAGCATATAACCTTCCCGTCGAATGTGGCTATCTATTACAAAAATAATTATCCAAATTGAAATGGTAATTCCCGAGATTTGCTCAAACTTACAAATAAACAAAATTACAAATTTTACTTCTTTATAATTTTAGTATAGATATATTATATATCTAATTAAAACACATTTTAATGAACGTAAAAGTAAAGGTTTTTAAACACAAATGAAAAAAATCTTTCCTTTTTATTAATTTACTATCGTCCATCATCGTGATCCATCATCATGTTGTATCAAAATTGAACCTTAATAAAAGTAAATTAAGTCGTGTTTTGTATGTAGTTTTACATGTATCGGCAAAATAAAATTACTTTCACATTTGCTATATTAATATGCATGACCGGATACTTATTTTATTAATTTAATCAACGTTTTCCGCATTTTTTCTTGTGTGGTGATCCCGGGAGAAATCTGAGCAGTTATAACACTAGAATAAAATCAAACTAAGTATGAGATTTGTCTTTACTTGGTTTTTCAGAAATAATAATAAAAATTAACATACAAATAAGTAAATATACATAATGTTCCTTAATCCTTTACTTTTAACGAGTAATTTTTATGTTATTTCAATATATGTATGCTTTTTCCAAAATAATACTTAAAATTAGCAATATAATGAAAAAAAAAATAGATTTCTGCAATGAAAAATTGCCTGGGTTCCTCATCATATAGTATGACTATGGTGTTAACTAATTTACAAAATCGTATATTAATAAAGTATATTAACAAAATCGTCTAAAAGAGTCAATTGACGCCTTGACGGGTACCATTTTCCCACCAAAACAATGTATATGTACTTTAATCCTGTACTGATATCTTCAGTGAGATGAAAGGCCTTTGCCCAGCAGTGAGACATTACAGACTAATACTTATCTCCTCTTTAATAAGATAAAGACATAAAATACACACAAAACCGATATTCAAACATTAAAATATTAAATGTAATGTTCCAAAACCGCTCTAATATTAAAATAACACGAAGGGTTGTGATTTTCGAACCCTTAGAAGGGTTTTGTTTCAATACGTTATCTTTCTGTGAAGATTTCAGAACGAAATGGAACGAAAACAAAAGGTGAAATGTTATGTTAATATGACGTGTATATTATTAAAACCTTCAATGTTTCGGTGTGTTAGAAGTATTTTTAACCGCTTTATAAATTAAATGATCTCAGTTGATCACATTTTTATAAATTATAATTATGTTATTACATTTTATTTTAGGATATTCAAAATTTTTGGTTCTGTCATGTGGTCTAGTGGTTTGTTAAAGTGGATTGTGTCGCGGGTGACTGGTTCGATTCCCCGTCCCGACTCTAGTCAATAATATGTGGAGACATGTAGTCTATGTGTTAATGTTCTTCAGCGTATTAGAATCAATTAGTAAGATTCCATAATACAAGCTTAAGGCTTAGTTTGGATCTAACGAACCGTGTGAGTAGTATTTCTAGATGATTATTCAACAATCAAAATAAGTAACTAAAATAAAATCACATTGATTGCTTTAATACACTAAATAACATAGATACATACTAATACTTTAAAATACTGGTTTGCTAAAATCGTTCTTTCTTTAGGATTTTCTAGCCTTTACCAATGTTAAATCCTCTGGCAGTACTTCAACTTGCCAAAATAGGCTCTTTCCGAAGGCCTAGCCAGTAAATAAATTACGTAAACCCTTCCAATAACTTATGCCAGCGTATGAATAAACATTGATATCGAAATGGCACGATATTTAATATTGAGGCCTATTTTTATACAACATTTTATTTGAATGTTCGCTTCAATTTAGAGCGAAACATTTTCTTCATCCGTTTATTGATATTGTTATATTTAATGGCGAAGAAAATGAGTTCTATTTTTGCAAATATTGAATTACAAAGATAATTAGAATTTCTTGGAAAATCGGTTATGTATAAGTCAAGGTATTTAAAAAAATAATTGTATTTGTCGTTACTGTATTTCATATTAATTTCATCCAACAGATAACTAAGCATTAATAATGACAAAATACATGAAATAGAATATCGTGATAGAAACGTCAAATGGGTTCCTACAATATTGTTAACTTAATTGCTCCTGAAACGGTAATACTAGTTCTTAATTGCTTTTTACTTCCAAAAAGTGCATGTCGACAATACCATTAGATTGTACAGTAACACGAAACATTTGTATCTAGAAAATTGATCCATTTAGAAAATATGGGCAAGTCACGACGAAATTAGGCGCACCCTGTAACATTATTAATGAGTTTCCGATATTGCCCCCGTTCAGCCTCTAAATTTAATAACCTACCCTCAGTTTTGGAAATCGAAATCTTTTTTTATTATAAGCTTCTTTATACCTTATTATTTTTATTGGAGTTTTTGATCTTTGGTTGATTTTGATGGCTTATTTAGATATTATGGATGGAAAGTGAACAAGTGGATTATTTTGTCACTAAATTCTTTATCACGTTGTGTTAGCGTTTGCTGAAATAAGAGAAGAAATATTCAGAATATTCTTGCTCTACAATCTTCTGAGACGTCTTGTAATTTCTTCCCATTGAAAACCATTATCCATTCAAATTTTCAAATTCCTGAATGGCATGAATAGTTACATTTTATCGCTGTAAATCCTTTGAGTTAGGTTTGTATCTTGAGCACAAAGAGACTTTAATCAAAGATAGACTATCCGGATTAACCAAGTTAGAGGGTTAAGTGAATTTATGCGAGCATAAATATTGTTGGAATTTATTAGTTCCTTTATTATTTTCTCAATCTTTAGTGGTTTCCAGCACTCTTTGGATCGTATAAGACTATATTGCCAAGCTTTGGCTAACGCGGTACCATATGTGTGCGTACTCACGAGTTTTGTTATTTCTATATCAACTAATAGCTAAAAAAGGCCATTGACACGGTAAGAAGAAGAACTAATAGCTTCACCTATGTACTTCATCCAATTTTTATTGATAGGGAACAGTAGCAGCTTAATCTGTCACCAGCTTTTAAACAAACCCATATCAATTGTTTTAATAATATCTAGTGTTTAACTTAGCAACTTTCTCTATATCATTTTAATTTCGTTGTATGAAAATAATCTTAGAAGTAAATCCGTTTGATTTCCGTGAGTAGTCGAAAGTGGACCCAACTTCTCATAAGGCTTAGGAAAAGTCTATTCAAAATTGAACATCTTTGAATATTGTCTTTGGTCACCTAAAAATGATTAATTTTAGAGGTCAAATAACTTGAGTAATAATGAGTTATAATGCAATTACTTACGTACTAATGCAATTAATTGACAATATTCTGGGTGTGCAAAAACTATACACAAAAAACCTCTTTGCTGGCCAAACCTTTGATTTTAATATTGCTTAAAGATCTAAATGGCGAAAGTTTAAAAAATGGAACCGATCCCATAATGTCACCGTAAAACACGGTTGCCCTCATTAAGGCAATTCCAGCTTCATTTTGAAATGGTCTTACAAAGATCTTGCTAGAACAAGACCGTCGGTGGCTGTGATGTGTTGATAGCTTTAAGAATTTCACTATCGACCACTCATCCAGGAGCTATTCGCGTTGTATGTAAGCTGCCTTATATAAACGGGGTCTAACTAAAACACTATTAAAATGTGTTTTGTCTCTGTTGATCTTCGGAAAATTGCGTATGTCAGAAAGTGACAAACCATTTGACAGCTAATAATTATGTTCTTAATACGCGTTTATTAAAATGGCTCCTGATTGTTTAATTAAGTTTTATTATAATGTTCATAATATACAAAACCAATATAGTCTAGAAATTTTCCAGACAAGGGCGTGTCAATAAACTGAGTCCCAGCGGATTTAATAGCGTCGCCGTTGTTGTAGTAATAATATGATGAGGTACTATAAAACATAACACGTATTTCATATAAACTTTGAGTAGATTGAAGTTTTATTTAGTCGCTCAAAATTGTGAAGATAAAGTGGTTAATATAACAGAATGAACAATGCTCTTCAGCTCATTTTTTATATTTATTTCGTTACTTTGACAAAGAGTTACTCATAACTAATTCACTGTTTGTATTATGTTATTACTGTTTGTATGATGTTATCACTGTTTGCATTACTCACGGGCTGCCACGGTGCAAGGTATAACGATGGCGATGAACATTTTATCATATCAACTGCGAACATGGATCACCAATAATTTGATCATTTTCAAAAAATATCACTAATCACCATCCCTTGCCAATACCGTGGTAATAGCCCCAGTGGAAATCATAACTATTGATTTTTCTTGCTCTGGTTTGTCCCACGGAGATTTTAGTTACTAGACCTCATTCTTTTGCTAAATTGGTGACGTTAAGACTATTATTCATCTGAATCTTTTCTTCTCTGCCAGTACAGTTTATTTAAGTAAGTAATCTATTATTCCCTAGTTTAAACCTCTATCCGGAATATGCGAAGATTAATTTCTGTCATTAGACAGTTTCTAACCTCCGACATCTAGTTGGCTTCTCAATTAATGACATGCTTCCTTTAGGCTGCTGTTACATTACTATCGACCGGTGAGCATATTCGCCGATCATTTTTTGCAGAGCATTAAGCAATAGCCTTATTAATAAACGTGGTGTAACTAAAACACTGAAATACTGTGTTTTGTCTCTTTTGCTCTTCGGAAAAATGCGTACGTCAGAAAGTGAAAAACCCCTTGGTATCTAAACCGTTAATGCGCGTGTATTCATATGTTAATCGATCATGTTACATTGGTACTTGATTAATACGATTAATAATGTACGAATTATTAATAATATACTAATTATTAAAAATTATTAATAATATACGATGGATTTATATGTCCAACAAAAAAAATCATGACTAACATTTTTCCCAAAAGATGTCATGGTATCCTGTCTTCAGTATTCTTTACTTTTTTACTATCTCCTGTGTGAGTTATAGTGTAAAAAGTAGCTTAGGCTCCTGTCCAATAAATCATTTATCATATAAAAAAGATGATTAACTTTCAGTAAAAACAAGGAACTATGAATCCTATGTTTACTATTTTAATTACATACTCTATGTAGTGTAGTGATGCAAAAGGTTGGATTCATACTTAAAGTGCATTTAGAGACATAATTTTGTGAAAAATATATGAGAAGACCGTTCGTCTGACGTCGCCTTAATCGCTTGCTTTTACCCGGTCGAGTGCTCTATGCACTGAATTCGTTCCTTAACTGAATGCTTGAGATTGAGTACTGCCAATTAATCCCTGTATTGTTGACTCGCTGCCGGAAAGTAACCAGCGTTTACGGATAGTTTACGTTTTGGTGATTTGTGGTTGAGATTAGTAATTTAAATTATTGGGTTTGTTATTTATTTTTGTTGATTGTTTTTATATATTCAGTGGTTTTGTTACTTTATTTTACGAAGTATTTACGCCCCAATTTAGAGACATAAAATGTTTAATGTTTAAAATGGTAGGAGTTCATTCATTAGTATGTAGTATGGCTAACGCTAAAGGAGTCCAGACTGAAAAAACCCTATATTACCAAATCTTTCAAAGAAATGAAGAATTCAGTTTACCAATTTCGATCGCTTCAAGCAAAAAACAATGCAAAAGACATAAGGTCCATAACACAATGCAGAAAATATGAAAATCACTTCAGTAATCAAATAATTTCATTTTTTACCCCAACACTGATTAAAGTCATCTTCGTACGTCATTGGCCTTTTCGTAGTACACCAATAAAGGCTATATCACTGACCTAATTACACAAACAAAACCGAAGGTACATTCACGACACAATACGTATGAATCCGACACAATACAAATACGTAATCAAATGATATCCTTGAAACAATAACTAGCAATTGATAAAGGGACGGGATTGAGCTCGGCTTTATAGCGTTGTATTGGCTTTGAAGGCTTTTTATAGTTCAAATTAGTTACGTTCGTTTAATTGTATTGCTGTATTGGAGTGAAGTTGACGATTGCTTTGTATAACGTATCGATAGTTTGAGATACATGTGTTGTGTTTTGTAAATGACACTTTTTTGATATGTAAAAGCTCTTATCCACGCGCAGCATGATGCCAGTGTCAGAGTCAAATGCAGCCATGCAGGTGCCGTTACCGTGGGAATTGGGAGGGAGGGGGGATGGTCAAATAACTTATAACCTTTCTGTTGAATGTGGCTATCCATTACAAAAGTTTATGTTACTATAGATATTGAAGAAACATTAGTTTTAGTAGCAGACAAAATACTAGAGCAGAACTCTGACACCAGGATTTGTCAGGTTGACCATCCACTCGATGAAGAAGAAGACTAGAGCAGAAAGCAATAGTATTAAGAAAGTAAGCAACCCGCTTCTTTGTCAAAGAGTCTACTAGGTCATTCTAGCAATGCAGTTGATTATAAAGACTTACAATACTATATTTTACAAATTGAATTCGTCTTTGTATTGAAAGTATTCACTGTATCATATATTTATAAAGGTATTGTATGTGAGTTCGTTGTTTATTTGGGTTTTCTGTGAAATATTTGTTTAAGTTATTCAGTTAACAATTGTCGCTGATGTAAGAAAAAATCGTATTGAAACACCGAATGTAATATTTTCATTGATTAAACAAAAATATTTTTGAAATGAACATAAAATGTTATCGTTTTTAACGCTTACTCAAACCTTGTTTTTTGTACCAGCTATAAATTCAATATTCATCATTTCGTTATTCAATACACACGATATTCATGCTAGGTAGTGTATTTATAATTGAAATAAATAATTGATGGTAAATACACCTTTTAACCAAAGATATGAAAAGATAAGAAAGTATGTCTAATCAGGAAATACCATGAGTATTAACTTTTGAGGTCTGCGCAAACAAAACTGTCCGTTTCAGCTTTTTTTCCAAAATAAGTGTTCTTAACCAAATAACAAGTGCCCAGCGCCACACTTAATAATCAGAGGTATCAAAATACGTCACTTTTCACCCTACATCTGCACCTATCTTAACACTATCTTAGTACATTCCCTAACAGAGGCTACAAAGCGTTGTTAGTACATACAGAATTAATAATTGTATTAGTAATACACCGCAACCAGATTGGATTTGAATATTAACCAGTTAATCCGATTGTTTCAGTTACAATATGCAGTGCCATGGATACAGGAACATACAAGTAAGTTTGTAGATGTCTTAAGTACCCGGAGCGGTTGAATCAGGCCAAACTTTAACTTTAACTGGACAGTTTTAACCGGATGCAAACCTGGTCAGTTTAAACTGAAGTAAACACTGTTTTTAATGCTAGCCATACACGATCAAGTTAACCATCAAGTTGACAGAGGACTTGATGACGCGTCCAGTAAACTTGACGGTGCAAGTAGACTTGTCATGCACCCATAGCAATAAACCGTCAAGTTTTCTAGCCGCCGCATCAAGTTCGCTGCAAACTTGATGGAGAATTTGATTGTGTATGGCCCGCATGATAGTCTAGAACAAGAATAGAGTTGAGAGACTATGTAAGTACGTACTCTCTAGTACTCTCTAGTGGTGTGTATTATATTGGTGCCTAAAAATTCCCATTTTCTCTATATTGAATGCTACACTAGTTAGTAAAAAGTTAATGTATGAAATACAGGAATATGAAATACCACAGATTCTTTAAAAATAAACAAAACTCAATGGCAGATAAAATACACAACTTATTTTGAAGCGTATTTCAATTCATATTTTGCCGATTGACAGGAATGCAATTCATTCGTTTATTAAAAAGCAAGCCTGCATTATTATTTGATGAAGTTGCAAATAATATCACTGGCAGAATGTTCGATATTGCATAACCATACTTTGTTTATTAAATAAACACTTTTCAATATATTTATTCCTCAGTTTGGTTAGGCATTGCAGGCTGAATCACCTGATTGCCCGAAAAGTAAGATGATTCCGTGCTTCGGAGGGCACGTTAAGCCGTCGGTCCCGGTTACTTTCTACGGATAGTAGTCGTTACATGAGCCATGTCAGATGCCTTTGGCGGCTCTATAACTCTGACACCAGGATTGGTCAAGTTGACCATCCACTCGATAAGAAGAAGAATATATTTATTTTCAACGCTACAACAGTCTGATAAAAAACTGACTGCTTGAACAATTAACAGCTTAAAGATGCTTTTGGTAACTGCTGCATGATTTGTATTCAACTCTTGTGGTAGTCACAATTTTAAAGATTAAGTCACGAGTGTTGGAGTTATTAGACCGCCTGAAGGCCACTAACTTAGTCTATCGATTGAAACAATTATAGGTAGCTCTCAGATAGAAATGCTACTAACGGCCACCCATCCAAGTAGGGGTTGCTTAACAATCGCAAAGAGCTAAAATTGCTTAGTCAAACAATGGTACGTAAGGGCTATATGGCAGTATAAGGGCTATATGGCATGGTAAATAAAAGAAGACCCTTCATTAATGTCCGAATATACGTAAATGTTTCACAACTTTCCATTTTCACGAATCGCTTAAACAAATGTTTTGTTTTTTGGGAGTAAATTCGAAGTGAAATTGTCACAAATTTCCCTATTCATCAAGAGGATTATAAAGCCATTATTATGTTGAAACAATTTTTTACCTATTACACATAAAGTTGAAATTACTCGCTTTCCTTAGGAGTCGCTTTAGTATAATTTAAGATATCTTATGCGATAAAACGCTTATTTCCTAAGCTTACGCTAAAGTCGCTATGAAAGCCATTGTGTTGGACTTCTATTGAAACACCAACAAAGTTAAAAGTTTCTTTTTCAACAGTCCGATAAATGAAACTTAAAAGCTCTTTCTCAGCGAAAATTATGTAATACATCGTGATTTATTGCTCAATATTTTAATTTACACAGGATTTTTTGGACGATGATTTAAATTCACTTGAAAACGAAAATGTTCATGAAACGTTTGATTTGCAGTCAATGGAGATGTTAAAAAACTTTTTAATTGAGGAAGAACTGAATTTAATTATGAAATTGAGTTTGATAATGCTAAGAAATAGGTATATATTTTTGTATACAGTTTTGCGAAAAAACTTGGTTTGTCATCTGATTTTCTCAAAAACTACTAAACGGATTTTCATGCACTTTTTACCAATTTTCACAATGATTCAAAAGGAAGATCTGTGACTCTTTTTCATTGCAAAATTCTCACATGATCGGGTACCATGCTAGTACTAACTCACTAATTATTTTAAATTGATTACCGCACAATAAAACAATCCAAAAATCCCCAACTGAAAACAATATTTCTCTTCGACTTTGACTGAAGATACCTAAAATAGCAAAGTTTTTGTTCCTTCAATTTAAATATTCAAATACAAAGATTAACTGTACCACTTCACAATATTAATATGCAAAGATAACGACTACGATATCAGGTGGTTTACCGTGAAAACAATTGTTTATTCCGAGTTTCCTTTCACGAATTCGTGACTTGTTTCAAAATATGTTTTTGTTTTGATACGTGGAAGGGAAAAAGATTAAAACTTTGACAATCTCATTACCATTGCTAAGTAATGTTTCAATCGGGGTTTGGATTAATACGTCTTTGATCTGTATTGATATTGTGTTTTTGTTTTTCCCAAATGTATTGATTAACTTATGGCATGGATTTAATATCAAAACATAGTATAAGGGTGCTTTCAAATTATGCGTTTCGTGTCGGACCGCTGCGGTGCCGAAGCGGTGCGTTTGTCGAATTGTGCACGTTGAAAGCCCCCTAAAACAAAGTCGCTTTCCGCTGTCTGTCCCTGTGTATGCTTAGATCTTTAAAACTACGCAACAGATTTTGATGCAATTTTTTTAAATAGTTATAGTGGTTTAACAGGAAGGTTTATATGTATAAAAATTCCCTAAATTCCCACGGGAACGGGCACAGTGCGAATAAAATCGCGGGGCGCTGCTCGTACAAATATAAAGCCCTTGACTTATGGTTTGGAGTAACTTACTAAAATATTTTTGTCAAGTTTAAGAAAAAGAGGTTAGTAGTTTTGACGCTTAACTGATTCATTTTGGCTTAAATTTTATCTTGTTAGATGGTAAGACGGCTTATCGTAATTTCAAAAGTTTTTTTACCAACTTTAATTAAAGAAGAAGAAGAAAAGGCCTTTATGCCCTCTAAAAACTTCGACACTAGGGTTGGCCTGGCCACGAACCTACTCGAGCTCACTTACTTAGCGTCTGTGAATTTATCCAGGTATATTAATTTTGCTTGCTTACACAGCCTACTGTAACAAAAACATTATCCTTCTTAACCTCTGCCCCTATATATCTACCAAACATCTCTAAAACTAAACCAAGTTACTGGTATTTATTCAGCACAACTTTAGTTCTCTACTAACTTTTAAAGTACCTCGCAGTTAACAAAGGTGGCTTGCAAGTAGTTCTAACAAACGGCCACCTAACTCACTCCTGGCAGGTATTGTAGGCAGAATAACGTTTTCGGGGATTCTATAGTGATGTAACTTAAGGTCGGTGTACAACTATTCGCAACTGACATTAGTGCGGTTCGGCTATCGTCTTAATATTGACTTTGGGAAGCTAATTGATGACGTTAAGCTGTGTTTGTATCCATTATTTTTTCATCAGTAATCGTTAACAGCCTCCGTGGTCTTGTGGTTTGAGCGCCCGGCTCACGACCCGAAGGTTCCGGGTTCGATTCCCGGTGGGGATATCTCACAAAAATCTCTTTGTGAGACTTTCCTCAGTTTGGTTAGGGCATTGCAGGCTGAATCACCTGATTTCTCGAAAAGTAAGACGATTCCGTGCTTCGGAGGGCACGTTAAGCCGTCGGTCCCGGTTACTTTCTAAGGATAGTAGTCGTTTCTTGAGCCATGTCCTTTGGCGGCTCAATAACTGTGACACCAGGATTGGTCAGGTTGGCCATCCACTCGATGGAGAAGATCAGTAATCGTTAATTATGTCAGACAATGTCGGTGGCCTTTAGGCGGTCTAAAAACTCAGAAACAGGGTTGGCCACTACTAACCTGCTCAAAATGCATGAATTAATAAACAGTTGGAATAAACTGGTCCTAAATCGCAAATCTATCTTATTTAAGTGAAGAACAAAACAGACACAGATTTCCTAAATATCTTTCTCGAAAATGTCTCCATCTTCTGTAGTATAACTTCTACATTAAACACCTAAGGTTCTATGTAAGTTCTATGTCAAGATAATAATGTTTATAAGAAATGAAAAATATTATCAAAAATGTTTCAATACGCAGCTTTATGGATAAAAAAGCTTAGATACTGTCGAATTATGAAACCTACTCCTTTTTTTAAGTCGGTTAAAAATTGGCGTTAATCTCCAGATCTTACCGAGCCACCAAGTGTGGCATCTCCCATTACACTACATATTTCCTTAACTGCGAAGTACAAACACTATACATAGTTAGAGTGATAGTTAAGGAACAGATATTACTCGAGTGACCTAGTACCGTAATTACAGGTCTCTTCTCGCTTACATAATGTCGTCGGTAGCTCTAACCGGAACCACTGAATTTCATAAAGAGCTTAGGGTTTCAGATTAATTTTGGAAGTGTTATTCTGACACGATCAAGAAAGGTGATGCTATTTGTAGGTGTAGCCGGCACGAGAATTGTTTAAAGTTTATTTTGAACTTAGGACTTTACGAATTGGTTAAACCTTCTATGATGATATTTGTTACAAAGATAGTTGAAAAACCCGTGTTCAATTCATGAAAAGTTTTAAAGACTTTCTTGAAATCAGAACGGCAACCTGACAATAACTTACTGAATCGTCTAAGATGACATTTGTTACCAAGATAGTCGAAAAACCACATATTCAAGACATAGGCTTTCGTCTTTTCTGAGGTTTCGTCAAGTTTCTAAGGGGGTGAGATCTGAGATCTAAGATCTAGACACAGAAGGTTGTTTTAGTAAGTAAAAACACTTACTTTGATTTTCCGACGTTTCGAGTGGATTGCACCACCCGACCAGTCGACCACTAACTTTAATATAATGGGACTATAGTTAAGATCACCATTGAGAATACTTTTTGACCATCATGGCTCACAAAGAGACATTTTTTGTTAAAACAATTTTTGCTAAGTCTTGTTAACGATCTAAATATTTCAACGTATTCTGATGACAAATAGAATTGTGTCCCCTAAAATGTCCACCGTAAGTCTCTTTAAGCGTTGACGAATGCCACTTTGCCTGAAAAAGTTTGCATCTATATTTTACTGTAATGGACTTTTTCGTGAAACCACAGAGCTTTTTGCCCTTTTATCAGGCTATTTATAATTTACCCCGAAAATTTAAGTAGTTAAGGAAAACTGTGCATAACATTAATGGGGTGATAGAGTTAATTTATGGGTAGGTCTTTTGATTTAAATTTATGAAGTTATTTTTGGATGTTTATTTAAAAAAGACATACATACTTTGTAGCCTGATTCAATTATGCCTTATGCAAAAAAGTCAGCAACGACCACTAGTTTAACATTGAAGGCCAATCATTATTAGCTCCCACGAAGATTTTTCATACAATTCGGCGTTTCCATCGCTGCACCGTGATAAATATCAAGTAAATTCGAGTAGGTTTATGGGCAACCCTAGTATCGGAGTTTCTAGACCACCTACCTCCGATATGGTCTGATGATTGATACAACCGGAACCGACCATTTAACGTGCCCTCCGAAGCATGGTAGCGCTCAGATAGAATACCACTACCGGCCACTCATCCCAGTAAGAGCAGAGCTGCACGTTGCTTAACATTCGCAATGATTTAACACTTCTCAGTCAAACTACGCCTCGAGTAAGAAGTAATTTTGAGTAGGTTTATGGTCAACGCTGGTGTCGGAGTTTTTAGACCGCCTGAAGACCTCTGACGAAGTCTACCGGTTGGAACAACCATTACCGACAATTTACGCGCCCTCTATACAATGAGGAATTACAATTGTGTACTTAATGGTGATTATCCTGACACATGTTCGAAAATTAAACAATGAGCGAAAACAATTCTATTGTACAACTTCTCTTTGTCGCTCACTTATCCAAGCGCATAATTTAACACAAAATGTAGTTCGAACGTGTCACGAACAAATTGAGGTATTTGGTTGATATTGTACATTTAGTGCTCACAGCAACTAATGTGGTGAGTGGTTGCATATTTCAATAAACGTGACTACAACTCGTGGTGTGGTTTAACTAAGCGATGTTAGTTCATTGCGATTGTTAAGCTACGTGTAGCTCGACCCCTACTTGGATGGGTGGTCGATAGTGGCATTTATAACTGAGCGCTACCGTGCTTCAGAGGGCACGTTAAATTGTCGATCCCGGTTGTTGCAATCGTTAGACCATGTCGGTGGCCTTTGGGCGGTCTAAAAATTCCGACGCGAGGGTTGGCCACTGACCTTCTCGAACGTACTTACTTTTGTATTTCAGCAAGATACGTTATATTATATTCTTTGTTACTTGTATCATAATTAAGTGTTGTATGACTATGAAATCAACACAAAAATAGACAGCAAATGAGATTTTAAAAGCAGGTTAAAGATACGTTTCTATAGAAGTAGATCGGAGCTTTATTGACCAATCACAATGCATGCATTCCGAATAGATTTTGACAGTGTGCTGTGATTGGTCAATGCGCTCAATAATCGTAAGAGAAAAAACACAGTAAGTATTTAAATTTAGATAATTGGTTGCAGAACGTATTTGAACTATGTCGGTCACTGAAAGTCTTCATACTCTACATAATATTATAGTATTGAAGCTGTTATTTTTGTCTCCTACTTAAAAACTCGCCAAGACTATACCAGAAAACTTTGCATACTTTACTTTTACGGTGTCTGAATATTCAAAATATTCTTAACAACTACTTTACGATACGCGTATCGTGCAGCACAAACTACAAAGACGCGGACTTAACCTAAGATCTTTCGGTTGTTCCTCAACTAAAACCGGATTTTCGAAGACGGCGAAAATGGATAAACATGCACAGGATCCATCTAAAGATTTTCGAACTAACTCAGAGTGGGAAAAGATTGACAGACAATATTATCTTGTGGCATAGAATGGTAACATGTAAATTGGCTAAAGTGGATGATAGTTAGTCACATTCAACCACTGTGTCAGACATCTAACAAACGATAAGCGTTGTGTTTTTATATTCGTATACTTGCAGCAACAATTCTTAATTCTATTTAGCACCTAAATATGTGGAGAAACAAAAGACGATCGTTTTCAATTGTTTTCTATTTCGTGCACAATACAATTTTTGTTTCTTATGTTTGGGTGGTGATAACGCCTGAAACCTCCTCACTGTACTGATATCTTCAGTGAGACGAGAGGCCTTTGCCCAACAGTGGGACATTACAGGCTAATACTTTTTTTTAATGTTTGGGTACTAAATAGTTTTAAGGGCCGACACTGCGTTAAGCGTGCGCACGCCGCCTGTGGCTTCATACAAAAGTGAACCGACGCGTGCGCCCGTCACCACACGACGGACGCTTAACGCAGTGTTGACCCTTGGAGTTAATGTTGTACAATTGGCTTTTCATATGAAAACTGTTCTTAGTAAGCACGATTAAACCCTTTGACTAGTTTTCGTCAAACGAGTTAGTATAAAACATATCTGAACCATAGTCTGCGAGCCTTAGTGCTAGGCCTCCGTGGTCTAGTGGTTTGAGCGCTCGGCTCACGATCCGGAGGTTCCGGGTTCGATTCCCGGTGGGGATATCTCACAAAAATCACTTTGTGAGACTGTCCTCAGTTTGGTTAGGGCATTGCAGGCTGAATCACCTGATTGCCCGAAAAGTAAGATGATTCCGTGCTTCGGAGGGCACGTTAAGCCGTCGGTCCCGGTTACTTTCTACGGATAGTAGTCGTTACATGAGCCATGTCAGAGGCCTTTGGCGGCTCTATAACTCTGACACCAGGACTGGTCAAGTTGACCATCCACTCGATAAGAAGAAGTGCTAGGCCAATACAATCAGTCTTTATGATTTTTGTTCTTGAAAGGAAGAATTATTCAACAATGCCTTTTGGGATTGAGACTTAGAGTTTGATTTTGAAGAGTGGTCTCTAGAGAATTCGCTTACAACAATACGATTTCTTTATGATTCCAAGGAGAACTATGTACTATTTATTACAATATTATTGAAATATCGACTCTTGAAATCACATTACAGAGAAAAAAAAATCTGTCTCTTTCTTTAAAGGTTAAGAACGAATGCTAATGAGTACATTAATACGTATATAATAAAGAACTTACAATTTAAACAAAATACAGGACAAATTACCAACACGGAAAATTAACCCTAAGCAAGTTCTTAGTTCGTATTATGAAATCGTAAAAACTGATGCTATTACATTATACATACACAAATACTTTACATGGATATATAATTGACACACTGATGCCGCCTACAATTATGTCTTACATTGTTGACTTTGTGCGGGAAAGAATTCGCAACCCACAGAGTAAGCGCTCTTACAAAACACTGCCAATAACCTAAACAATGGCTTGTCAACAAAAACAAACACTCCACAAAAATGAGCCCTCTATTATTTTCACTACATCTACATATCCTCAATGCAAGCAAAGAAACAAACTTTCAACGTCCACCGAATTAAGTTACTTTCGTTTTTCTTTGATATTTTTTCTGACGGATTGTTCTTTTGTGTGTTTATTACATAAATGATTCAGACATTTTTCTGCGAAACAAGTGATAATAAGAATAGATGGGGCGTGACTTTCGGCTGTTTATTTTAACTTCTTATCTTAATATTATTCAGATAGTATCAAAATAAATCTACCGTTCTGTTGAATTCGTTTTGCTTTTGACAGAAATATAATAAAAGTTAATGGTTTTAAGCTAGTAATTTGCCAACTATGTTTTAGTAGCACTTAGAAATGTCAAATGATTACGATAGTTTAGTGTGTTACTATTTCATGATTAAAAAATACTTCAATTAGTTAATGGTTGATTTAGTTGTCTCTGATTGGCAGTAAGGCATTACTGACTACATTAAGGTCTGTTTTCGGTAGCGGCCGCAGTAGCATGCAACTGGCAACAGCAAGTAGCACTACTAGTTTCTATGAATCTCTATAAAATATTACTGCCTGCGGTTGCTGCCTACAGACGCTAGACGCTGTTCGAAACATATTTTAAAATAATAAGTATCATACGATTCTTAAAATTTCATAAACCATGTTAACAAAATACTTCCAAACACCCCACCTCACATTATTATCTAGTAGGACAAAATTAAAAAATATAATAATACAACGTAAAGGCAAAGTGGGTCATAGAACCGAGCGCAAGAAACCCGACACCACCGGTCTAATCCTCTTATCCTAATATGAAATGTGCGAAGCCACTTTCTGTACATTGCAAACGTGTTCTTGAATAAACGATTCGTGAATATTCTAGTAGTATTGTCAATATTGGAGCTATGATATAGTTTGGGAGATTACTTGCGTGTCTTTGGATGTAATTGATAGTTCTTGGTATTGAGAGATAGGCCATAAATTACACTACAGTAGACTGATTTGTTCGATGCAGAAATTCAAGTGTAACAACATTTTGTTTATTTGTATCGTGCTTAGACTTGGCGTCTTCGATCAGCAATACACAACTAGATGTCGGGTCGGCGCAAAAAATACGTCTCGGTGAATAACGCCTCATTTGAAAAGTGAGGCGTTATTCTCACTTATTTTATTCATAAGATTTGCTACTTTATTACTAGGTGTCATGGTTGTAATTAGGTTGAACTTCGAACTGTTTTAAAACTTTTTTTTTCAGTTCAGTAGTAAACAAAATAAGCTGTCACACATCATCCACGCGGACAGTATTTAGCTTTGATTTTGTACGTGACCCGATATCTAGTTGTGTATTGTTGATCGAAGCTTGGCGTAGTGAACTTGTTTTGCCTCCAATGTGCCCTCATTTATTTCTTTTCATATAAATAGGCCGAAGACTGTCTAACTACAGCCTGATTATGGTGTCCTTGGACTCCAATTCTTTAACGACTAACCTGAGCCATAAAATCAAGATTATAGGCTGTCTACCTGAGACATCAAATCATGTCTGAGACATCAAATGCTTCCTTTGTAGAGATTTAATCAGTGATTTTGACATGTATGACGATTAACGTCATTAGTTAAGTGTCGATTTAATGGACGTCTTTGAGTGCGATAGTTATGTGATTTGATTTGTGTTTGATTATTTTAGTTACCTATCTTTCAACTCTTACAAATTTCCCAACATTTTCCACTTCGCGTTGTTTCTAAATCAATTATTCACTGTACAATTTGTCAACAAGACGTCTTTCGCCCAATCTCCTTCGGTTAATTTTGGTCCAACGTCACTCGATCTCTCCGTTTACCTATTTAATTTCAACCCTACCTTCAGACAATTGCCAATTTGGAATTGTAAAGGGTAATTTGTTTTAAATTAAAACACTAGACTTTTGCTCACGGATTCTTCGATGTTTTACCTAGCTTCCAAACGATATTAATTATAATTTCCGTCTAACTTTTACCTACCTTATAATTATTATTATTTCCATTATGACACTGAGACCATTAAAGTTATAGAGCTATGATTGCAAAATGGCGATGTACCTATGATCTATTATTTCGTAATTGAGGCCGTACCAAAAAATAAGCAAAGATGGCTGCTAGCAACACAATATCTGTTAATAAGCAAAAACTGATAACAAAAATCTGAAGAAAAATGTACTAGGTAACCTTGGATAGGTTATACCAAAGTCCTTTTCACCTTAAACTATACCTAAAATTTTCCACACAACTTAAGAAATACAACACTGTCAATGGCTCATCATTTAGTCTATTCTTCGAACGAACTCCTGAATGAGCTCAGCCACCCTTCGAAGTCCTTTAAGCAGGGCTCTCGAGGGTTTGACCAACACATTGTTAGTTAAAGGGACGAAAATATGACTAGAATATGGATCAACCGCTTTTGACCTTTCCGTGTGTGGATTTCTTAATACGAGTCCTATTTGTACTAAACTTTACTTCAAAACCAAGTTGTTACTTTGTTTACATAAGCTCCTAATTTCGTATTTGCCAAGGATTATTTGTCTATACAATTCGCCCCATCTCTTGTCGGTTGACGTTGGAAGATTATGTAACGAAAAAGCATGTTAATTCGTTGATATAATGTTTGCTGTAATTAGCTGTCTGATACGTCAACAATGATAATTGGTATTTTGGTATCTTGGAGGCTGTAGATGATTATGTTTGTGCGATTATTTCAGAATTAAGTTGTATATTTGCTTTATATACTATTTTTATACTAATGAGTGTGTTAATAGTTATTGTTGTATAATGGTGCTTTTTTGAAAGGAAATTCCTTTTTGTCTGTTTTTAAAGTACGTCTTTGCTTGAAACTAAAGTTCAGGAGCGATTTAAACGTAATGATTTCATTCGATATTATTTAGCTTACGTACTTGAAACGGCAATATTTTCAAGTTTCGGTTGATCTAAAAACTATCTAAAAAATGTTGCATAACTTTGTTTAAACCATCATCGCGTTAGATCATGTTACATTGCTGTGTTACGTTAATTGGTGGTATCTACGGTGAAAAAGCACCCTTATCATCACCACCCCTTATCATTACCACCTAGAAACTAACACGATATTCCACATCAAAAATCCCAACAAAACAAATGAACCTAATAAATCGAATCCAACTACAAACTTTTAACTACTGACATCAATTCAAACGGAGAAGCAAAACATACCATCTTGAGAGAAGGAATGGTCTCAAGTTGTGTAGTTCTCAACCTTTGTTCGTAGATATATATATGTATTAAGTAGGGCTGTGATTTACTCCCTTTAAGGGCGCACCGTCCTGTGTATAATGCTTCCATTTTCACTTATTTATAAAGTGTTTCTAAGTAGCTTTTAGCGGACAGTTTAGTTTGTTTGGTTCTTATTTTACGGCAGGAGAAAGTGCTTAGGGTGTATTTCCTAAGCTTTTACTCAATGAGATAGTTATTTGTGTGACAAATTTTCTTTTAACAAGGTAATTTCTGAGTTTGGCTGAAGATAAAAAAGTATAAGTACTTTAACCCACTTAGCCCGACCAGGTGTTATAACACCGCTCAAATTGATTTAAATGTACCCTCAAGTTTTAATTTAAAAAAATGATATTTTTAACGTATTTCTTCGGTTATCTCATTCAGTGCTCATTAAAGTTAGATTGTGTCCAGTTGAAATACACAAATATAGTTACTTTGAAGCATAAATTGTGTTTTATCGCAGCAGTTTCATTTCGATTCAATATGTCTGGTAAAAGGTAAGCTGTTTTTAACATATCTTTGTATACTGTTGTCTTTTTGGTACATATTATTTATCACATGACTATTAGCTACTTATATAATAATATTTTGACTTTTGTGATGATATACTGTAGTATTTTTTTGTTAGTGAAATAGCAGAGGTGTTATAACACCTGGTAGTAATATCAACGTCTAACATATTTTTGTATGAAATTTTAGGTTACGGCCAACAAAACCATTGAAGCTTACTGAAATAATAGAAGAGTTGGAGAAAGCGGACGATGACACATATTTACCGAGTGTTATTGCTATTTTGCCCCCGGATAATGCAAATGCAGATATAACTGACGAGGATTCGGGTGACGAAAACATCGTGAATTTGCACAACCTTCCAGGTTCACAGCTGAGGGCTGAAGCTGAGGTCATTTACAGTGAGTCTTCTTCAGATGATGAAGATAATACACCATTGTCTCACCTAGCTAAACGCAGATGCAGCGAGCAGGTTTCACAAAAAACCAACGTCACCGATTTTTGTGCAGCTTGGAAACCAACAACGCCAAAAAATCAAAAGTATACTTGGCGAAATCAGCATTGTCCAAAAGAATATCCTCAGTGGACAAATGATCAAGCCCCTAAATATTTACAATCACCGCTGTATTATTACGAAGCTTTGATGAATACTGAGGTCATTGATTTACTTGTGCACTACACAAATATGTATGCACAACAAAAAAATAAGACTGGTAATATAACTCATGCAGAGATGAAATGTTTTCTTGGCATATTGTTGTTTAGTAGATATGTTGTCGTGCCTCGTAAGCCAATGTATTGGGAAAAGTCTTCAGACACAGATTTTCCATTGATCTATAATGCTATGTCACGAGATCGTTTCACTTTTATAATGACACATATCCATTGCTGCAACAATACAATAATGCACGTACAAAACGACAAGTTTGCGAAAGTAAGACCCTTATTTGATATATTGAATAAGATTTTTTCGGAAATGGCTCCTTTAGAGGAAGTCTACAGTATTGATGAGGCTATGGTGCCTTACTATGGAGGTCACGGCTGCAAGCAATTTATACGTGGTAAGCCAATCCGATGGGGGTACAAGTTTTGGGTTGGTGCCACCAGACTGGGATATGTGTTATGGTTTGAACCATATCAAGGAAAATCTGCCATGTTACCTTCAGATTACAAACAGTTTGGTTTAGGTGGGAGTGTAATTTTACAATTTGCCGATGTTTTGCAATCCCTTCATCCAAATCTATATTTTCACTTATATTTTGACAATTTTTTTTCTTCCGTACCTCTATTTCATGAACTAAGTAACAGAAACCTGAAAGCAACTGGTACAATTCGGGAAAACAGAACATCGAAATGTCCTCTGCCTACAAATAATGTATTCAAAAAGACTGAGAGAGGGACTTTTCAATTCAAATCTAGTCAACCAAAAGACATCTTGGTTTGCAAGTGGAACGATAATAACGTTGTGACTGTTGTGTCTAATGTAGATAGCGTCGAGCCAATATATAAAGCGAAACGTTTCTCTCAGCAGCAAAAAAAATATATCGTTATCGACCAGCCTGCCATTATAAAAAAATATAATGAGAACATGGGAGGTGTGGATAGATCAGACCAAAATATAGGTCTTTATCGGACATCTATTCGTGGTAAAAAGTGGTACTTTCCACTAATTTGTCACTCTTTAGATATGGCCACACATAATGCCTGGCAACTATACAGACAGAATGGAGGAGACTACGATCATCTTACTTTCAGAAGAGTTGTTGCAAGGGCTTTATTAGAGACCTATAAAAAAAATGATAAGCGTGGACCTTGTCCTACTTCCACTACTCACAGGGAAACGTCTCGATTTGACAGACTGGACCATATCGTTCAATACAAAGACGTTCAACTGACATGCAAAATCTGCAAAAAGAAAACTAATTTCATGTGTAAGAAATGTGTTGTTTATTTACATCCCAAAACTTGTTTTTTGGCGTATCATACTGCTGTGTAAGTTTATAGAGCGTTGTTTATGCTGATTATGCTGATTTACTGATTATATAAAAAACGTTATATTTTATTTTTCTTATTATAACCCTGTGTCTTATCTTCCAGTACTTTGTATAGTAGTGGATATTCCTACCAGGTGTTATAACACCACCCATTTTCCGGCTTTCCCAGGTGACTTTGATTTTTTTTATGATTTTTCCCGTAACTTAAGAACAGTAAATAACAACATACTAAATTATTATAAAAATCCGTGATCGTAAATAGTTTCAGGGTTATCTGGGTTAATAATATCAGATTAATTACATACGAGTCAAAAACACACATGGTGAGGTAGAATCAAACTAAGCCCGAAGCAATTATTATCGAATCTTACTATATCTATACTCTATACTATACTATATACTATATCCTAACTAATATTATAAATGCGAAAGTAACTCTGTCTGTCTGTCTGTCTGTTACGCTTTCACGCTAAAACTACTGAACCGATTTGAATGAAATTTGGTACGCAGTTAGTCCAGAGCCTGAGAAAGGACATAGGTTACTTTTTATCGCGAAATTCCTGCGGAAACGGGTACAACGCGGGTGAAACCGCGGGGCGCTGCTAATCGATATAATATACTTACGAAACATTTGGAATCTCACTATTGATACTTAATATCTATGAAAGAACACTTCAAACTTCGAGCTAAATTACTCCTTCTAAAGGACTTAACAAAAACAAGTTGATACACTAGTCTGATATCACCCTTACTGATTTTTCCTCTCTAACCAACCGCATACGCTATAAAAATTACCAGCAAAGTTAAATCCCCTTAGTTTCGTTGAACAAAATCGATAGTTTTAACCTACTAAAGTATTTCTAAACGTGTTACTTCGAAGCCACGTAAGTGCTTGTTGTTTTGCTATGTGTCATCTGAATGTTCCGTGTTAACGTGTTTTATTTTAACGTTACTTTGTTCTGTAGTTAATTTAATATCGTTAATTAAGTAACGTTGAACAGGCATTGGTTTGACAGGCGTTTGGGAAATGATTTTGAATTTAAATTTAGAAAGTCAGGGATTTAAAATAAGAACACTGTAGTAAGTTTGTGTAGTGCCTTACCCAAGTGTCGGAGTTGTTAAACCACTTCAAGGCATTCGACATGGTTTAACGATTGGAACAACCGGGACCGTCAATTTAACATGCCCTCTAAAATGCATCAGCACTCAAATAAAAATACAACGGAAACCAATCCATGTTGGGGCCGATCTGCACCTTGCTTAACAATAGCATGCTTGCTATTGCTGCTAACTGCTGCTATTAACTGCTGTTAATATCACTTGGCTAAATTACGCCACGAGCGCTACCCCTAATAAACACACGCATAGAATTACGACACTGTCCTGATATTTTTAGTAAACCTTTGCACTGCAGTGGGGCTGATATTTCGTCTTGACTTTTCAACATAAATACTTACATTTCTTTCTCAACTTTTGATTAATTTTTCTCCTCTATACATAAAAGGTAATAACATCTTTCTCTCCGTATTTTAGTAAAAGGATCTCACCCTATTTGACGCTACATTTTTGACCCTTGACCTGAAAGTAAGGACTTACTTAGTCAAACTTCTGAGGATAAGTTTGGGTTATTTTATCTCTCGAAGAGAAAGGCCTCTCGCTATTTGTAGGATCAAATAATAACAACCATCTTAGAATTTGTTATAAAAACTTCAGGTATAAATATGAAAGTCAGTTTCTGTCAGATCTAAAAATCTAGAGTTATATATTTGATGTTTTAGGATTGTCTATACAATCCTTATTGTAATGTAATCATGACTGTAGGGCAAAGACCTTTACGAAACTGCAACCGCGTTTCGGAGGGAGGGCACGTTGAATTTTCGGTTTTGGTTGTATCAATCGATAGACACCGGTGGTCTAAAAAACTCAATACCAGTGTTGTCCACTACCCTACTCGAACTTACTTTCTTACTTTTTAGCTACGATCACACATATTTATTAGATTTTAATAAATAACTAGCTGCGCCCCGCGGTTTCACCCGCGTTGTACCCGTTCCCGTGGGAATTTCGGGATGAAAAATAGACGTTGGCCGATTCTCAGACCTACTTAATATGCTCACAAAATTTCATGAGAATCGGTCAAGCCGTTTCGGAGGAGTACGCGAACGAACACTGTGACACGAGAATTTTATATATAAGACTAGCAGCGCCCCGCGGTTTTACCCGCGTTGTGCCCGTTCCCGTGGGAATTTCGGGATAAAATGTAGCCTATAGCCTTCCTCGATAAATAGACTATCTAACAGTGAAAGAATTATTCAAATCGGTTCAGTAGTTTCTGAGATTAGCGCGTTTAAACAAACAAACAAACAAACAAACAAACAAAACAAACTCTTCAGCTTTATAATATTAGTATAGATAAAGGCTAATACAGAATGCAGTTTTTATCTCCCATTGAAAACTTAATGCTGTAATATAAACAACTATAAACCCGAAACTCTACACACTACCTTGAAAAACATTACCACAAAATAATCACCAAACTTACAACCCAAACTGCCAAAGCTAATTTGAATATCGCATAATCACTTCAGTATACTCTAAGTGGTATATTGTGTACCCGTCTTAATGTCACTAAATTACCACGATAGGTACGTTCTACAAATGCCTGACGGTTTAATTAAATCATGTAATTAATATCGTGTGTATATTCCTTACTATTAAGTACTTATCTATTTAAGCCATCAAATTGTTCGCTCAATCGTATTAGGTGTTGATATAGTCATGTTTGTAGTATAATTTATGAGGTATTCCAGACATGTAAGTGCGTTCAGGATCGTTTAATTAACAACTAGTATTGATTGTTGAATTTGTAAGCTGGTTGGACCACTTAAAACAGAACTATTTGTAAGTAAACATAGTACTTATATATAAGGTAAGTATTTTGAAAAATACGTTATATATTTCAACGTGATATAGACCTATTTCATTTAATACAGGGTGAGTTAATGAGTGCAAATCGTGTGAGTTTAAAAAGTATACACAGTATAACAAAGTAGCTTAGCATAAACTTTCTATAAATATACAAATTAAGATTTAATTGACAGGTGTCAAAATCAGAAATAATGTTGAATTAAAACCTTAGACCATTTAAAACTAAGAGGTCGATGTATGCACTTAACTCGCTAGAAACATCCCTAGAGTATACTCTCAGAGTAATGGATTCGTTAAACATCCATTAGTCATTTCACCTTTATACTTTTCCTTTTTACCACCCACGTAAAGCTTAAATATACCTGTTACTTTATTTAAAAGGCAATTTGTTAATACTAAATATACATCTATACTAATAATATTATAAAGCTGAAGAGTTTGTTTTGTTTGTTTGTTTGTTTGTTTGTTTAAACGCGCTAATCTCAGAAACTACTGAACCGATTTGAATAATTCTTTTTGTAATAGATAGCCACATTCAACGGGAAGGTTATAGGCTATTTTTCATCCCGAAATTCCTACGGGAACGGGTACAACGCGGGTAAAACCGCGGGGCGCTGCTAGTTAATATTAAAAGTACTGGGATTTCGACAATAGCTATAAAAGCAAGCAAGTTCGAGTAGGTTAGTGGCCAACCTTGGTCTCGGAGTTTTTAGACCGCCTAAAGGCCTCCTCATGGTATAACGATTGAAAAAACCGGGACCGACAATTTAACGTGCTCTCCGAAGCACGGTTCCGCTCAGTTAGAATGCCACTATTGGCCACCCATCCAAGTTGGGGTCGAGCTGCACGTTGCTTAACAATCGCAATGAACTAACATCGCTTAGTCAAACTACTATATGGCTATAATTTGATATAACATGTCACTTAATGTTCCTTTGGCCAATATTTCTAGTAGATATTATAAATATATTGAAACAGTATGAAAAAACTTCAATGTATCACAGTTTTGTATACTACAATTTACTAAATTAACGCTCCTAAGCCATAAAAATTTGACTCCTATAATTAAACAAACATTAAACGTAAACCATAGAATACCTCGCATCAGGGAACGCGTCATAAATCCAACGCAAGAAGATTATGAGACATTTCTCATAACTAAAATGTATATAACATTATGAGCAAATCCTTTCATTTTGAGGTAAGCCGGTGACGCGTCCTATCGTGTAACATGAGGATATAAAATACCCGGTGACATTAAACGACATTAAGCTTCAGAAATCGCAAACATATTATTTGCCTCCCGAATGAGGGTTGGGATAATTTTGGACGGTAAAATAATACACTGTTAAGTTAGGTACAAGTGAAAAGGTTTCATGGGGTGCTAATTATTATATTTTTAATATTAAACCCCTCGGTTTTAATAAGTTCTGTAATAAGGTTTTGTTTAAGTAGGTCTAAGGGTTTGTGTTTGTGTTTGTGCCCTCCTCGTGAATACGAGAGGGATGTTCTCAATGACAGTGGCAAATTAAAAATGGTTACACATTGGTTGTCACGCACCGCAAACGATTCGTCATGATGTCTAGATGTGTTTGATCACTATAAGCTTTTGCCCAGACCTAGACAGTCTTCTTCTTCATCGAGTGTATGCGCAATCTGACCAATCCTGGTGTCAGTTATTGAGCCGGCTGTGTACCCTGTTGACATCAATAGGTGCATAGATGCCAGTAGTATAAATACAAGTATTGGGTACTGTCTAGGATGGTTGTTGACAGCTGAAGTTGCGAGTGCCGTTGTCAACGTGTCGTTAGTGTATACGAAGCTTTACGGCCAATTTGCTCTTATCTAATGTATTATTCAAACCAGTGGCATTTGCGTAGAGTAGGACTTTATTGGATATTACTTTTATTATATTTTGGGAAATTATTGAAAAGACGTACATTTAATGTTATACGTAGTATTTGTTCGAACTTAGAATATGAGTTTGACTGTATAAACTCTGATGACGATACGGCCAATCGTGGTTGGCAAAATCGTGAAACGTTCACGGCTTAGTGATCAGGTCAAATTAATTTAGCTATCATGTGAACATTTAATAAAATTATCGAGTATTTCTTGATGTAGGCAAATCTGCGATACGGTTACGGCATAGGTCCTAGGTGCAATTAGTCCAATTCTTACACACCAACGAATTATTTTAATTAGTTGAAAATATTGAACATTTTAGTTTTCAAGTGAATTCTAAACTTAATTGGAAAGTGGAGTAGTTTGAACTTGTTAATTGGAGAGCTAAGAATTTGGGTCAAATATAATTATTACGATCATTACGATCGTGAATTTTTACTTTATATATAGGGTCTTCTTTTTCTTCTTCATCGAGTGGATGGTCAACCTGGTGTCAGAGTTATTGAGCCGCCAAAGGCCTCTGACATGGCTCATGTAACGACTACTATCAGTAGAAAGTAACTAAAGAAAGTAAATTTCGGGCAATCAGGTGATTCAGCCTGAAACTACGTTTACAGATACACTTCGCCTTTATAATATATTTTAAAACATTTTCTGTCTTCTGTAACCACGATTTCTGTAGAAGAACAAACGTCTGATAAAAATGTAAAATAAAAGCGAAGTGTATCCGTAAACGTAGTTTCGAGCTCTTTTTAAAAGTTATCTGTTAACGGTTGAAAGCAATATACAACAGCAAATATTTTTTGTTTCAGACTTCCTTGATATTGCTTCTCCACTTATCTCTTCACAGCGTCGATGAAGGCCACGCCATAAATCCCAGTAAGTCGTACAACTATTTTACTTTGTATCCTCATTGTTACGTACACACTTCACTGCATCTATTATTTTGCTTGCACTATCATTATTACATTACATTGATGTTCTTTGAAGACCGGTCGCAGAGGTTCTTGATAAAGTTTCGGATAGTTATCTGACAGTTAACGGTATTTCACTTGCTCAGTTGTTTATAAGTTAAGCACTACATAATTTGAATCGAAACTACGTTTTTTACTTCTTCTTTTGCTATTAACCTGTATTTTTGTTTGTTTCTTTATCCATTTATTTTTATAAATATCTGGTAAGATAAGAGGCTACTACGTAACACGTAATAACATCGTTCCATTTTTGTGCCTTGGAACGAATTGGTTACTCCCTTCGAAAAGCAAAAACTAGGTATTTAAACGAAGTTTTAAGTGACTTTAACCTTTTTTACTTATCAAAACATCAAAAAAAATATTTTGTCAGGTAGATAGGTTCCAGTCAAAGAGTTTATCAGCTGGTTGCGAAACTAGCTCTGAGTATTTTATTATCTACAGTTTATAGTGATGGGAATACTTAGTCGATGGATATCTAAATTTTAATACTGGTTCATTTTATGGCGAGCTGGTGTTAACTATTAGATCAGACAGTTTTAAAACGTTTACAATGTACCTGGACTTTGTCAGCTAAATACTTTTAAGTCATGTAGGTATTCATTTCGAGTAGGTTATTGGCCAACTCTGATGTCGAAGTTTTAAGACTGCCTTAAGGCCTGCGACATGGTCTTATGATTGAAACAACCGGGACTGATCGCTTAACGTGCCCTCTGAAGCACGGTAGCGCTTAGACAATTGATTGCTTTTGCCACGTCTGATGGATACAAAACACTTCGTAGCACAGCTGTTGTGTAAAGGCACACTTAGGCCTGAACTGCGTTTAGCGGGCACCCGCGCGGTTTTATACAAAAGTGCAATGTCACGAGGACCCGCGCGGCCTTCCGTCACGGTGTCCGTCAGCCCGAATTTTCTAATCATCAAACATATTTCACACACCATTCTTTGGTGTGACGCTGACATTCGACTCACAGAAACATATTATAATTTTGTTTCATTTATCCAACAGAAGTCAAATAAACCCGAAGTAAACGGTAACTTGCGTTGACATTTGTAATTTCGCGAATTCCATTCACATCTTGTGATTTTGGGATGGAAACATCTACCGAGAAGCAATTCCAGCAAATAAAATTTTGGTGGTAGAAGTTTGTCTTCAATTCTGTGGAAAATAAAGTTGTGAATGTCTCATTTGACACTGTAAAAGATTTGGCTTAACTCTCGAATTCGACTTCGGTATAAAATATTCATCTGTTCCTAATATTTGAGATCACGCGTTGATCCTGGATAAGTATTATACCTACTTGTGACTTCCCCTTAATGTAAATGGAGTATTTCATATTCAATTGTACCTATTAGTAGAGTGCCTTAAGCATCTAGAATTGAAAAAGCTCGGAATCCAATTACTGTCAACGAATTATTATGAGACCTGTTGGATTGTATTGTTGATAAGGTATATTAAAATGTTTACCAATTAAAAATCGTTGCTTTTTATTTAATAATAAAATAAATAAATTAAGGCATATAATATAAGACATTACGAGCTTAACTAATTCTTTCAACCCCTAATTTACCCTCTTCGGGGTGGAATTTCCAAAATTCCTTTTGTAATCTTTAACTACGTTAAATAAAGAACCTACATGTAAAATTTGAAGCAAATACATTAAAGGAATTTAAAAAGTCATACAAACTTTCAACCCCTAAATTACCTTATTAGGGGTAGATTTTCCGAAACTTTTTTAATTAGTGGTTATTTTCTTTGTATAAATAACCTACATGCAAAATTTGAAGCCAATACATCAAAGGAATAAAAAGTTGCATATAAGCGATCATCCCCTATTTTACGCTCTTAGGGATGGAATTTCCAAAATTCCTTTTGTAATCTTTATCTAAATTAAATAAAGAACCTACATGCAAAATTTGAAGCAAATCCATTAAAGAATTTTAAAAAATTGTAAAACTTTCAACCCCTAATTTACTCTCTTAGGGGTGGAATTTCAAAAAATCCTTTCTTAGCGGATGCTTACGTCATAGCATCTACCTGCATGCCAAATTTCAGCTCGATCCGTCTAGTTTGGATATAAATATCAGTATTTCTTGAAATTAGTGTCAAATTAAGAAAAACAAAAAAGCAACGAAAAAAAATTGGTAAACTTTTTAGTAATTTATGTATAAAACATAATGCAGAAGGTCTCACATTAATACATTGACAGTAATTGGAGTCCGAGGTCAAACTCCCCAAGCACTCTACTATATACTTAATACGAGTATTCCAAAGAGGTGATTTTTTAAAATTTTGATTGTTTGTATGTTCGGGCTAATCTCGGGAATTACCGTTCCGATTCGAATAATTCTTTTTGTAATGGATAGCCACATTCAACAGAAAGATTAAAGGTTTATCCCGAAATTCTTACTAGCGGTTAAAACTACGGTAGTCTTTAATTATGAGCATTGTTGGAATGCTCGGTGCTTCGAAGAACACGTAAAGTAGTCAGTCTAGGTTGTTTCAATCGTAAAACCATATCGGTGGTCTTTAGGCGGTCTAAGAACACAGGGTAGACCTCAAACCTATTTGAAATGACTGAATGTGCCTGAAATAATATTTCATAATGTTGCAGTGATATCAGAGTGAACAGAAACAAATTTTTATTACTATAGATTTGTACGAGTACCATCTCGTTTTATTCCTTCATTATATTTGTTTCTGGAGGTAATTAAGCGACCAAATGGCTCTCGTAACCATCCCTGGTAAATTTGATAAAATTCTTTATGATGTGCGTAAAAACAGCTTACGTTATGTTTTAATTTTGGTTTTGTGTCAATATTTGGTTCTGGTTTTTTTGTTCGGAATTGTTTTAATGGAATGACTGAAATAATTGGCAATTCTTGATCAATCAATCAATCATTTAATTACCAATTAAGTTTTAGATAACTTTGAGCAATTAATATTAATGGTTGAAAGTAGAAGTAGACTTTAATTTGGGAATATTTTTTATTGAAATTGAACATTTAAAATAAAAACAATAACGTGTTGTGTACCTACATTTATACCTATTCAAAATGTTTTATTTGCAATTTAGTCTGGTTCACACAGTACTTTTCGTCTCGCTCTTCGCTTCTTCACAAATAACGCCTCGGTGGTCTAGAGGCATGTGCACTCGCCTGCCAAGACTGAGGTCCCGGGTTCAATTCCCAGGTCGAACAAAAACATGTTTCTCACTTTTCAAACATGGCTCGGGTTGGAGGTCACCAACCAGCATTTGGCAAGCGTGGTGATTACGCCTAATCCTCCTCACTATACTATCTTCGGTGGGATGAGAGGTCTTTGCCCAGCAGTGGGACATTAAAGGACATTACTTCATTTAATGGTTGTGCCAAAACCATACTCACTTTAATAACATTAAACATAAATTGTTCTACTTTTTCATTATGTATTTTCTACACATTTTAATTTACGTCCAACTTCATTCAGTGACACTAATTGATATTCCAGGAAAATTATAAATCATACCTCCCTTTACCGGTACTAAAATTCCATTTTTATCTTACATTTCTTCTTTCACACATTTAAAGGCATCTAAGTGAGACTATTGAGTGATGTTTTGACTCTAAATGTAAATTGAATGGCAAATAAGATGACACTCAGGTGGGAAAGGTTATTCTGCTTGGACGTGAGTTGTGACACACTTTGCTAGTACTTAGTATCATTTCAAGGATACAAGGTTGTAAATACATACTTTTATCTAATAATGTAATTTCTTTATTACAGTACTGATGGTTACCTACGTTTTTGCTCGTCTCTATTTAGGTTTTAGAAGTTTTGAGATATTCTATTTTATGTACCCTGCTTGTACAGTCAGTACATGTGGATTTGGGCATACATACGATGTCCAAAAATATTTTAAGCAGCTGATCATGTACTGGTGTTCAATTTTTTTTTATATGGAAATACAAATACAATAATAAAATCTCCTTGACTGGTTCACAACCAGTGACAAATTGGATGAAAGGTAGAAATACTATACATGTTACAAGGTAGCCATCATCACACGTCTGTGATACTCTATTTTGAATGTCACATATCCTAAACTCAAAGTCATATCTATCTTCTTTCTTTGTCTACCGTCAGGTTGCACATGCGTCAGGTACTCGTCGACGTACGGCAAGGAGCGCGGCACGTTCAGCAGCCCCGAGTACCCGCGTCCCTACCCGCCGCGCCTCGACTGCCTGCTCTACACCTTCCTCGCGCAGCCGCACCAGATTGTCGAGCTCGTCTTCACCGACTTCGACATTTATAAGGGACATCTCGAGTAAGTACTGTATAAAAGTCATATATACAACGTTGCGTCTACGCAATAATGGTGTCTTATCCTACTAATATTTTAAATTCGAAAGTTTGTGAGGATGGATGTATGTTTGTTACTCTTTCACGAACAAACTACTGGACGGATTTGGATGAAACTTTGCAGTAATATAGGTTATACATCAGAATAACATATGTAATACATTTATTCCGAAATTCCCGCGGGAACAAGTACAACGCGGGTAATACCTCGGGCCGCGGCTAGTGTATCAATATACGTTACATTATGCGCAACGCATGGTGTGGTGCTAAAGTGACCACAATGCGTTTACCAAGTTAACAATGCTGCCACAATGGACGGATTCAATTAAATAGTTTTCGGCATTAGTAAGGAGTTGAGTCAAATAAGATAAGTCAAAGAGGTAGGACGTTATATTAGACTTTAAAATCTATATAAATAAAAATGAATCGCCGAAATGTATGTACGCGCATAACTTCAGAACGACTGCACGAAATTACATGATTCTTATTTTATGTGTTCCTTATTGTCAGGGCAAGGTTTTATATAAGAAAATTGAAACGGGTGAGCAGCGGGTGAAATCGCGGGGCACAGCTAGTAAAATATTGTAGGTTCAAGAGAGTTCTGGTTAAATAAAGATCACGCGCGTTACATTTGATACTTTTTTCGTGACGCAAGACGCTTCGTCTCTCCCTGAACAGTGCCTTAGAAGGCAAGTGTGTGTCATATAACTACTTCAGAACACTTTTATTAAATGTCCGGGAACTATCTTTAGGGAATACTTGACCTTGTACAGAATAACATCATAAAACTGAAGCAAAAATGTTGTGCCAGTAAAATAGTGTCTGAAATTTAATATCTGATCACAATTACTTGTTAGCGTAATAATCATCTACAAAACAATGTTCGAAGCTATGAAACATTTAATAACAAGATCTAATAAAATGTTTAACATCCTAATTAGCATCAAATAAAACCGGAGAATCTTTAGTGCCTAATTTGATACTGCTAACGAAAGGCGAACGCTGTTACCGACTGTAACGTAATGTTATTGACCTTTTAACTTGACAATATTCAGCGGAATCGCCCCTAAAGGCGTATAATGGACAATTTGCATTTTCGTCACATTTGTAGCGATAAAGTTCCCTCTGTAAACGTTACAGACGCCTAAATTGAGACGTAATATCGCTTTCTTAACTGTACTTCACATATTCTCGTGAATTACGACTTTATTTTATGAGTATTCTATACTCATTGGACATTGAAACATGTAAAGAGGGTTATAAGAATTCATACGGGTCTCGTTAGAAAAGAGATATTACAGCCATATAACATTCTTTCTACTGAAACTTGTTTTGGACTGCGGTTGTTCCCATACTGAGTTTGTTCAACATATTGATCTATGTTGTGCTCATACTGAGTTTGTTTAGTGGATATGGAACTATAAAGGTAGTTTTTAAGCTATTGCATAGCTTCTATCGCGGGCCTTGAGCGCGGGGGGGGGGGGACCGAATCCAGAAATTCCGTAACGAAAAAACCTCACGCTCAAAAACTTCACGCTCCTCAAACATTGCCTACATATATGCCCAGAACACAACGTTAGCGCGATGCAGACATTCAGCACACTAACGCCATCTAGTGATATAAAAAATAACTATGCAATAGCTTTACCGCGGCAGTCCCCGAGTGCCACACGTCTTTTTTATTAAGTAAGTTGGAGTAGATTAGTGACCAACCATGGTGTTGGAGTTTTGAGACCGCTTAAAGGCCTCTAAAATGGTCAATCGAATGAAACAAGAAGGATCAATAATTTGACGTGCTCTCCAAAGAACGATAGCGCTCAGATAGTAATGCCACTATCGGTCACCCACAGAAGCTGGTCGCTATGAGTTAGCTCTTTATTTATAACGGGAATGAGTTTCAGCCACATACGGTGACCTTCTTCAGGAGTTAAAGCGATCCGTTACCGACTGCGTTTCGCCCCGCACTGCCATGATTTCACTTTTAGAAGCTTCAATCAACGTTCCGAGAATGATATCGGTGTAGGCCCATAAAATAGAGTTAGTTCCAATTTCAAATCGGTTTGAATGCGATAGTGTTGCAATACTAAAAACCACCCACGAAATTAAGATAAGCACTTACCTTCCGTGAGCAAACCAGATGTTTCATTAACGAGAATAATAGAAGATCCAATTAGTTTGCCTTTAAGACTAACGGAAGAAATAAAACTATCGTTGTGATGTCACGAATACTTTCCAGTCATGTATCTCACAAAAGGTACCGCAATGTCCGAGGATCTTGTCTTCCCAACTTAATTAAGTGGATCATTCTTCGAAAACTTTTTCCAAACATGCTATGTTATCCAGTTGAGACATTTTCCTGTTATAGCCCGATAACTAAAACCTGACGCGGTCTTGGCAGTTCACAATGTACATGTGTAGTGCAAGAATATGATATAATAGCATAATTCATATTTCAAATTCAGACTGATGATACTTTTGGAATTTATATATTATGTACCAAAACAATGGTAGAATATATTAATTTAATATATGAGAGCATTGCTATGTTTAATTTGATCGTGCCAGTTTTAGTTACGGGATCTATACTGCTCATTTTATTAACCCAAAATAATTATATTTCTTCGTTTGGGAAGGGTAATGAAGCTATGAAATCAAGATAACGAACTATAGATAGGTTTGTTATGTGAATAATAAAAATTCATAGAGAAACCACCCTAGGGGTGCCTTTTCACCACAGTTATGTAGCTATGCTACTATGGTATCAAATCACATTATATGATCAAATGTATGATTCCGTGCTTCGGAGGGCACGTTAAGCCGTCGGTCCCGGTTACTTTCTTTGGATAGTAGTCGTTACTTGAGCCATGTCAGAGGCCTTTGGCGGCTCAATAACTCTGTCACCAGGATTGGTCAATTTGACCATCCTATCGATGAAGAAGAAGAATAAGATCAAATGTAGCATATCAACATAGGTATGTTATGTATCGACTAAGCCTATTAAGCGGACCCTACCTACTTGGATGAGTGACCTACCTACAGTGGCATTCCTATCTGGCCGCTACCGTGCTTCGGTCGACACGCAAAATTGTTGGCCCCGGATGTTTCAATCAAGGAAGCCTCTAGATTCTCAAAAAACTCCAAAACCAGGGTTGCCTTACTTTATCACACGTAATAATAAATATAAATGTAATAAATTTGTGTACTAACACAAAGTTACATAAGTTGTATCTGATAAAAGTAACTAACTGTTTCGTGTTATGGTTTTACCCGGGGTTGGTCGATTGAGCTCCGCAAAGCTCCGCATGGCTCGGCAAATCTCCGCATAGCTCGGCAAAGCTCGACAAAGCTCCGCATAGCTCCACTCCGCTTAAAAGAAAACACACCCTCAGGGTTATATTTATGAGAAGTAAACGAGTTATTAATATCAGTAACTATAGTAACTTAATAAGAAATTCAATGTGACTTGTTGCGGCACTTTGTCCTATTTCTCTTTGTTTCGTGTTAGACACGTACAAATAGAAGTAATGGAATGTGTGTGGGAGAGAATACAAAGTTGCTTGTGGACATATTTTTTGTCGGACATCAAAAAAGTTTTGATTCAATATTTGTATTAATATACTACGTTACTATACTTAATGAAACATGACTGTATCGCGTTAGAATATATTATTATATACGGTACTAGCAGCGTCCTGCAGTTTTACCCGCATTATTCAAGTTCCCGAAAAAAATCAGCCTGAAAATAGCCTATAACCTTCCGGTTGGATGTGGCTATCCATTACAAAAGTATTATTCAAATCGGATGGGTAGATTCTGAGATTGCGGCTTTTTCACTACATAGTATAAAACAAAGTCGCGTCTGTTTGTCTGTTTGTCTGTATGCTTAAATCCTTAAAATTACGCAACGGATTTTGATGCGGTTTTTTGTAATAGGTAGAGTGATTCAAGAGGAAGGTTTTTATGTATTTAAATTCCCGAAATTCCCACGGGAACGGGCACAATGCGGGTAAAACCGCGGGGCGCTGCTAGTAACAAATAAAACACAAAAAAATTCAACTTTTCAGCTTGACAGAGTGAAAATTACTAACCGATCTATTTCAATTTTGAAGATGTAAAATTCCTTACAATAAATACTGCGTGCCCGTTTAATACCCAATAAATACCTCAACAAGGTTTAAACACAAAATAAATCATTATAACAACCCAAAAGCCCCAACTGAGGTTGTTTTTAAAAGCTAAAATTTTAGGAAAACCTCTTCAAAAAACAAAGCAAAGGCAAGCATCATTTATTTTTGAGTAATCGAGTCTAAGCCACGCTCGTCCTAAACAAACTACGACAGATAACAACGTACTGAGGAACAAGCAGGTGTATGTTTTTGTTGTGTAAGCACATATTTTCTTTTTCTCATTAGTTCAATATCTCAACGGAATGTCGTTTGTCACAAGAAGTCACTACTGCTTAGTGTCGGGAGGAATAAGGATTTTCCTTATTATTTTATACATGAAATATTCCGTCTTTGGCTGCAGAAACACCTTATCAATTCCTTCCGGAATGACAAAATACTGAGGGCATAAAATAAATACACAACTCAGGCTAACTATAATAGACACACAAAAACATATAGATGAGGCTACATGACTTTCAAAAGTGTCAACCTAATGACAGTAGAGATTTGTTACGAAATGCGTGTAAGCATGTGCCCATGTGTGCGTGCGTTTGATAGTAGCGTCGCTGCCAAATTCAAGAGGGAGTTATATACTTTCCTTTTCTACGTTTGTTCTTTTGTTTGATTTTCAATAACTCCTACGGAAACAGATAAAGCCCGAGGAAAACTGTAAAGCGCGGCTAGTATTACAAAAATAATAAAATTGTTTAAAATATAACCAATTTTCCTTTCCCTACTCAAAGCTTCATAAATATGCAAAGCATTCGAAAATTATGAAGACGAATCTCCCGTTTGTAGAAAGAACATTTACAAAACTATATCTTTTGTAAGGACACCGTTTATCTTTGTCGTAGTGGCGCTATTGTGAGCCATAAATATAACATTTCACGTGAGAGTAAGTGGAAATTGTTCACTGGATTCGAGACAGGGGATATTTTTCGCTTGTCATATGATGTAGATATAGTAGATAGGTATTCGCAGGTAGTTTTTCTTATCGGCGTGTTGCTATTTGATTGGCGTATTGGCTTTTTGTTTTCTCGTAATTCTTTATACGTGGTGAGTTTGGTTAACATGGGTTGAACGTATAAATTGTGTTATGGAAGTTTAGTACATTTTAGTTATTCTTTTTTTATTTCAGTCTGTCAGCTTGCCTTGTCAGTGCCGTAGACATAGAAAGGCCTACGCTGTTCTAGTATATTTTTCTTCGACCGAAAGTTATTTGAAGAGCTTGAAGCGTATTTTGTTTTTAAATAAGTAAATAACATTTAATCGGGATGATGCTGGCTAATAGTAATATTGCAATGATATTAAGTCGTTCGCTGCACGTCACATGTATTGACTGTAAAAGTTTGAAGAATACGATTGTTGTGCAACATTAGCTATAGTAAGTATGCCTAATTAGTTGTTTGTAGCGCTCGTGGCGTAGTTTGACTAAGCAATTTTAGTTCATTACCATTGTTAAGCAACAGATCGACCCCTATTTGGGTGGGAGGCCGATAGTGGTAATTGTATCTGAGTGCTACCGTGCTTCGGAGGGCACGTTAAGCCAGTCCCGGTTATTTCAATCTTCATATCGTCACACCATGTTTCTTTAAGCAGTCTAAAAACTCCGACGCTGGGTTGACCACTGACCCACCCTAAAAACGAATGAATGAATGCTCGCAGTCGGTGGACAGGACTGTCTAGTGTACGTATGCTCTCTTATATCATGAACCTCTGTACCAAATTTCAAGTTTCTAGGTTCAGTACTTTGATATATAAGTCAGTGCGTCAGACAGTCAGGTTTACCTTTTATATATTAGTTTATTACAAGACACGAAATGTAAAGTAACTTTAAAAACCTTGCTAATCTTAAATGTTAAAAACTCCAATTTATTTAACACTATGGTTTGTAAGTAATTGTATAAAAAGCCATCTTTTCGACCATTCTTTTGGACGACATACAATTATTCTGTCCCCAAAGTTAATTACAAGTACCTACTTTTGTTTTTTCCTCGCAAAACTATTTTAATTAAAATCCGGGGCTAGTTTTAAAATAACAAAGTTTTTGTGCAGATAAACTAACTTAAAAGTCTTTTAAATGTATGTTTGGGATTTGCACAAAAAGTTTTAAATGGAAGATTTTTGTATTTTTATCTGGTTTTACTTACAGTAGCTGTTGCTGCTAAGTTTCGTAAATTCCAATCTCATTTTGAAGTTAGCCTGTACTCTGATTTGTTTTCATAAGACGCAGTATTTCAGCACCAAAATACGTAAAATAAAGGCATTTGAACGAACGTTATGACCTAATTTAGTGCAGCTGCCAATAAATCGAAAATCAATTTGTCAAGTCATTTCACAATACAGAGTTTCTAACAAAGCGTTTTCCACACGACAGTACCGTTGCCTATCATAATATTTCATACATGAATACCTTAAACAGGCGTACAATCGCGAACAAAAAGCCCTGCCGTATTCTATCACGTGATATTTGTTAGATACACACGATTAATCGCTGCGACATGTCGCACTGACGTCACCACAATGTTTTCATGATGTACGAGTTTTGATGCAAATACCGGTAACAGGTAAACGTCAAGGAAAACGTTGAAATGTGATGCGGACTCTATTTGTTTGTTATTATCACAGAATGAAGCTTTTTGTGTGTTGTACGATGTATTATTGATGTTTCTTTTACATTAAATCCTTGTTCAAGTAGCTAAGAGATGCTTTGTCTGTTGATTTAAAGAAAATACATTCTTTAATTTGAAAGTTATCTTTGCCCTGCTTTGATTACGCAAATATTTATGTTTTTAATTAGCCACTTTTGACGCTAATTGTACTTCCAAGCCTTATTTTGTTCATGAATTATTGCCGTGTTATTGACGTGAGGCGAGTATGTTTGATAAATGTATTTAGTTTGTGTAGTTAGTAATTAGTAAATAACTGTATACTTATTAAGACTTTTGAAATTATATTGAGCAAAGAACTATGTGGAAAATGCCTCTCAATGAAGTTATCAAAAGCTTACTATAGTTACGATACGAGTACATAGTTGTATATTGTGATAAGTTTATAGGCAGTAAGTGTATTAAAAAGTATTTGCCCGTAATGTCCCGCTTCCAGTAAAACGCCTATCACTGAAGATATCAGTACAGTACAGGTTTAAGCGTCATCACGCTTGCATACTGGGGGTTAGCGATCTCAAACCGAGCGGTCTAAAAGTAGGAAATATGTTTCTACTCGACTCAGAAATCGAACCTGGGACCTCAGAATATAATAAAGCTGAAGAGTTTGTTAGAAATTCCTACGGGAACGGACACAACGCGGGTAAAACCGCGGGGCGTTGCCAGTTTGAAACAAAAAAGTAGTTTTTGTACCATTTTGTGAATTTATATTTTCTTTTTCAATGTTGTAAAGTCTCTCAATACATAGTTTTATCATCAGCTCGGTACATGTTTCACTGAATTTTTATTTCGATTTTGTTCAAAATATTTTACGGTTTTCAATTCACAATTTTTTAATAGTTTGGACTTGTATATTTAGAAAACAAGGTTGCAAAAAAATCTGCTAACAAAATATTGAGAATTTGAGCGGTTAAAATATGAAAATAATGCTCCTGAAAATATAACTTTTTCTTTTAAAACTACAGAAAAACTTATAAGAAGTTTGTGCTGTTTGAAATATTAACAATAGTTTATAACAAACCAAGTTAGTATAATAAGTTATTATATTTAATAACATATAACATTTCAAAAATACGATACGCGAGTGTGCCATACTAATAATTGTTCAAATTTGTAATATTATGTAATACTAGCTGTGCCCCGCGGGTTCACCCACGCTGTACCCGTTCCCGCGAGAATTTCGGGATAAAATGTATCCCATGTGTTATTTTGATATATAATCTATATTACTGTAAAGTTTCATCCAAATCCGTGCTGGAGTTTTTACGTGAAAGAGCAACAAACATACATCCATACATGCATCCATCCTCACAAACTTTCGCATTTATTATATTAGTAGGAAGTAGGATAGGAATCTCTTTAATGCTTCTACCAAAGCCGCGTATGTAAGTAGCCATAGTGTCAATTTGGCTTACGTTCTCTAAAAGCTAATGCCATAACATCGACGGCGGTCGGCTTTTATCTACTAGTGGACGAAAATAAAAGGCAACTATTGCCTATTGTACGCGGACCCTATGTTCGGATAATGTGGAATAATTTAATTAACTTCTAACTGTATTAAATACGGAAATCTGTGGGTTTCTTTCTGATTATTTTGTGATGTTGGTCAGGTTAGGTTATCGTGATTTTTGTATATATTTTTGTTGGTATAGAATAATGTGTTTGTTGCTTTAACCTTTGTACTATTCGCCCGTACTCATTATAACGTAACATCGTTACTTCCTTAGTAGATATGTAATTAGTGATTTTGACATGTAATGTACGCCAAATAGTTGATTAAATAATTTCTCTGAGTGGGGCAGATAATTTGCTCGTAGTCAAAGTTTATACCTACTATGAATGTTTCCTAAAACTTGAAGCTAAAATATATTAAACTTTTTAAACAAAAATATATAACATCATCAAAAAGAGTAAATATTGCCTTGTTTAATTATTTAGATCTCCGTAAACTTTTTCCATTTGCACCAACAATTTACAATCGTGTCCGTACATTTTTTAAATAATAACTTTACAGTTACGTTGTTTAACAATTTTGGGAACAATGTGGAGTGAAATAAAATTTTATGGTCACCCTAGTCGTAACCCACAGAGGTTTGGTCAACGGTGGTATTCCGTAGGGCTTTTAATTTTGGCTTCTCTCACTCTATTAAAACAGAAAAACATATGTATGTATATAAACTATGTAGTCTTATAGTGGGTACACACGTACGTACTTGCTCGATAAACTTGCTCGATCTCGAGCATGTACGAACGTGTGTACCATGCAAGTCTCAAGACAAATGCTCGAAGCCAACCAAAATGTTCGATTCGAACAAGATTGAAACGAGAGTTTCAACGCACATTAAACATGTTCTTCGAGCAAGCTTTTACGTGTAGACGCAGGATCGAGCATGTTTGTAGATAGTCATGCTCGGATGAAACATGCTCGTCGCGCATGTACGTACGTGTGTACCCACTCTTATAAGAAAGGAAGATGAATGAATTCGGTCGCCGTTACTTAATATTTCAAAAATGACAGACGAAACTCTACAATCTCATTAAAACTATCGAAGAAAGATAGGAAGAGGTGAAAAGAGGAAGAAAAAGACACAGAAGGGCATATGTTGACGAACTGATAACAGGCGAAGGCGTGTAGTGTCGTATAGAGGTGAAGAGGATAGCGGAGAAATGACAGAATACGTATAAATGGAAGACCTCCATCGCAAGAGCTTAGCTCTTCAGTTAAAAAGAAGAAGGGCAATGCTATGTTACATTTAATTTGGTTAATGGATAACAAACGCAGAATTAAAATGTAGCAAATGGAAAGACATCGTTATATTTTCGATTTTTCATACAATTATAATGAAAATGAGGATTCAGTTGTTTAATTAAAAAACAAATGTTTGAATTTTTGGTCCAATATTTTATAACTGTTACTTATTTAAAGTAAATAAAGATTTAAAAAATTCAAGATGCTGCAAAAGTAAAATAAATTCCCACAAAGCCACTTTTATTGAATCTTTCCTTCGCAAAATAAAACGAATCAATGATCAAAGCTCTGTACTGCAGTATCAATAAACCTATCAAGTTACACGTTATCTCAAATTAGAATTCGGAAATCCGTTCGGTAAAATTCAGAATAGGTACGTTTAAACGTCGCATTGCTCGTTCACTACAAATTATTGTCGGACGAACGGGAATGCGGCTCGCATTGTTCGCGGCATTTTAACAATTTTTATTGTTTTCTACTAACCAAATGCATGTTTGTAAATGTTCAAAAATAAACAGCTGTTTAACCCGTTATTTAAAACTGCAGATGTAACAGCTGGTTAATGGTGGTTAATCTGTTTTTTTGTTGTGTTTTAATTGATATTCATTATTACAATTTTCACATTCAACTCGTACATTGTTTTTCAATGTTTTTCACTATATCGTGCTTGCTTAGTCACCTTCTTAGTACAGTATATCTTTCACCTAAATAAAGAACAGATAATGATACTTAAAAGTGATTAAAAAGAAAGTTATAATCACGTTAAATTGACAACTTCAAAAAATAAATCATTCATTATTTTGTTTACGAAACTTTTTAATGATTTCGTAAACAACATGGAGTTTTTATGAATTTGTTTATTATTCATGGGACTTGGAATAATTTATGTGAATATACTTAGTAATTTTTATGCCAGTATTTATTTAGATTATTCATATTTTTTTTCATTTCTGAAGTTCGAATCGTTGGTACGTCGTTCGTAGCGCGGTTTCAGCTACGCTGCTACCACATTGCTACGGCATAGCTATGAAGCGTAGCATCTGCCGATCTCTAAAGGCAGTTGTGATAAAAAGTGCCTAAACAATTTTATTATGCTTTGCAGTTTTATGTTTCCTTATGCCCGGGCCACACATACGAGAAATGCCATAAATTATCTAGATAATGGACGTAAACCGTAGGTGTAGCCACGACTATACGTGATAATTTGACAATGGCATTAACAATGCCGTATGGCGTAGGCGATAGCTCGAGTGGCGGTACATCAAAGAGAGAAAGAGACAGTTTAAGTGTAGCCACCCACTTTAATGCGTTAAAAATTATGCCATAAATTATCTAGATAATGGGCATTGACGTTAAACGTATGTGTGGCCCCAGCATTACAAATATATCTCTTGATATACACAGATATATTTACTTTCAAGTACATACATAGTAGCTGTAATCTGGGTTTGTTTACCAAACTGTTTACAAACCACGCATGCATAATACATAATATTAAGTTCCCGTGGGTTTACACAGGGTGTCCGAAAAGGTTATCTTGGGATGTTAAGGGTGCTACGAGTACTATGGTGACTACGGTTGTCCGTTGGGAGTTTAAACCGGTGTATTGTGGTAAAAGTTAATATTCAAGGACTTTTTGTGACTGGATGTTGAATTTTAATCCTCATACAGTTTCGGCTAGCTAGAATTTGAGAACACCTTGTATATAATGTGAATTAAATACCTAATATCTACAAAACCGCTTTATCTGATAATTGTGTCGGTACAAACTTGTTATCTCAACACGAAATAGCTATCATTGCGTGAGAGAAATCAATAACCTTGAGCCTTTTATTAGAAAACTTTTGGTTATGTTCTGCAAAATCCAACCGCTAAGAAACTACTTGTTTTTGTTACTAGATGATATGAAAAGTTTTACTTACTGATTATTTTCTGATAATATCTTTGATCCCAGAAGACTGAGTTCGGGAGTACTATTACTTTGAGAACATGGAACATAATATGTACTTGGTTACATAGTTTTTAGGTGTGATATAATGCTGTTTTTGTCAACATTGTAATATCCATTTGATATGTTAGGTTAGGTTAAAGGTTAATGGGCAAATCGGATGTCAGCTGTTTGAGACCGCTTCAAGGTATCTATATGGTGCAACTATTGAAATAATCAGACTGACAATGTATGTGTCCTCTAAAATACGATCTTCTTCTTCATCGAGTGGATGGCCAACCTGACCAATCCTGGTGTCAGAGTTATTAAGCCACCAAAGGCCACGATACGATGAAATACGATAGCGCTAAAATTGAAATAACACAATTGGCCACCCATCTATGAAGTAACCAAGCTACACGGTACTTAACAAAAGCGATGAGTTAAAATCGATTAGTCAAATTAAAAGCACTATACTACTTGTGAAACATCTGACTTCCTACTAATATTATAAAAGCGGAAGTTTGTGAGGATGGATGTATGTATGTTTGTTACTATTTCACGAAAAATCTACGTGACTGATGACTGGATGAAACGTTACAGTAATATAGATTACTGTTACTGTTACAGTTAGCCCGTAATGTCCCGTTATATAGATTATACATCGAATAACACATGGGATAAATCCTATCCCGAAATTACCGCGGGAACGGGTACAAGGAGGGTAGCACCGCGGGACGCTGCTTATCATTTATTAATAATTAGAAATATCCAGAAGTCTTTGTCACGCAGTTTCATTTATTCTCTCCTAAAAACGGTCATATAACTTTAACTTTTAATCTTAATATGTTAAAAAGAAGTATTTCTCAGACAAACCTTTCACAACGAAAAAACAATGAAGATCAAAGTCGATAATTTAATTCTTTTTCTGATAACATCACACAATTAAAGACCTTCGATAGGATCCTTAATACAATTTCGAAAACCCTTAAAAATACTTCCAAACGATCGTAAAAAGGCAAGAAATACGGTGTCAGTGATTTGCGAATTTGGCTCTTAATTTAAGATGGGTATAAGGGTGAATATGGCTGGAATGAGAAAGTATATTTAGTGTTAGGGGTGCTGGATTCGTTAATTAAGGGCGACGACATTGCTCCAGTATATAGTGACGACGAGTCGAATCTACGCAACTCGTAATTTCACATACACACTGCTCTTTGGTTGAAACTTTTACTAAAATATAAGACTACTGGGAGTGCCCCGCGGTTTTACCCACATTGTGCCCATTCCCATGGGAATTTTGGGAATTTTTATACGTATAAACCTTCCCCTTGAATCATTCTATGTATTAAAAATACTGCATCAAAATCCGTTGCGTAGTTTTAAAGATCGAAGCATACATAGGGGCAGACAGACAGCGGAAAGCGTTACAATAGAGTTTGAGATCACCAACCTGCATTTGTACTGTACTGATATCGTCAGTGAGATGAGAGGCCATGGCTCAGCAATGGTACAATGAGGGCTTACACTTTTTTAAAGAGTCACAATTAATGCCATAATAATATATTCAGGTCTTACACCAACTAGAAGTACCTAACAGTGTTTATAGAAAGGGTCCAAGAATGTTAGATTATCCCGAGATTTTATCACATAGACCTGACAAACAAATTAAGATTTACTGCTTTAGATTACAAAGTCGTTATTGTAATAATCAGTCTCTTAGTCTTATTTTGATTGCGCGGTTTCCTAGCTTTGAACTGTTTAATTGGAAATAGTGGTATCTTGAGCTTGAGCTTTAGCTCAGAATACACTGTAGAAAATGGTTTATTGTGTATTAACGTTTTCACATGTTTTTCATTTATCAAGAAACTTCAACACTTGAGATGTTGCCAAAAAATTGGTCTCATCCTTTAACAATTTCCGATAAAACTAGTTATACTTTTTATTCCATTTTAATTGTTTATAATATTTTTCCTGTATGTGATAGCTAAGCAATATGTAGTTCGGCTCTTACGGGAATGAGTGGCAAATAGTGGCATTTCTATCTGAGCGCTTTCTTTCTTCGGAGGGTACGTAAATAAGCTGTCCCGCAAAGAAATCCGTTCGGTAGATTTTTCGTGAAAGAGTAATAAACATACATCCATAATCAAACTTTCGCATTTATAATATTAGTAGAATTATCATTTTAAACAACCGTGTGTAACACAACACTTGACAGTAACCATCCTTCGGGATTAAGTCACACTGCAAGGGCGTGTTAGAAGGAGATACATCCGTGGAACGAATTTATTTGTGTAAAATGTTTTAGATAATATAACTTTGATTTTGGTACAGATCTGTCGGTACCATCTGTACCAAAATTAAAGTTATGTTATGTTACATACAAAGATTGATTATAATGGGTTAAAAAAATATCTAAACTATATTATAAACTAGCTTTCGCATTCGGCTTTGTTTGCGTTCTGAAGTTTTTAGAAGAGTTTGATCGCGGAACAACTAGAAGTATGATATTTTTGTCATGCACTGTTGGCTTAAGATATATTTATTGCCCATGACTTTAATTCAGCCATTAACCTTTAATACCCCACTTGTAGGTAAATACATAACAGTACAGGTGGATAGGTTTATATATCTATGAGTAAAAACGGTAATGCCGAAATTTCGAGCTTGTCTTAGTCTTGACCAGACTTAGCTTAAAAACTATTCGATTTTTTTTGCATTTAAAAGCATGGAACGTACTATAATAAAAAACTATCTTAAGCAATGAACATTTTCTTTTTATTATAAACTTGTATCATGAAGAGAAATTTCACCAAAATATTTCGAAAGTTTAGTAAAATCTACTGCATTCTGAAAGAGAAATTTTCTTACAAAAAGTAATATTAAAAATTCTTGCTTTACCGTTAGGTGAGGAAATGGTCTCTGTAATTTGAGCTAAGAGACTCAAGTTTCAACGAGTGAGAGTAACGTCGCGTGATCTTGCCGTTTAATGTGTTTGTAGAATTCGTTTTAATATAAGTTTATCCTGACTAAAACTATTCATGGCAGTTTTATTACAGTTGTATCTATCCTATCTATATAACTATTACCTTTAACTAGATACGTTATAGCTATTTCCGTGTTAATTAAGGTTAAAAAATCTTTCTCTTCTCATTCATTTGACTAACCTAGACATGGCAAACCCTAACAGCCTCCGTGGTCTTGTGGTTTGAGCGCCCGGCTCACGACCCGGAGGTTCCGGGTTCGATTTCCGGTGGGGATACCTCACAAAAATCTCTTTGTGAGACTTTCCTCAGTTTGGTTAGGGCATTGCAGGCTGAATCACCTGATTGCTCGAAAAGTAAGATGATTCCGTGCTTCGGAGGGCACGTTAACCCGTTGGTCCCGGTTACTTTCTACGGATAGTAGACGTTACTGGAGCCATGTCAGAGGCCTTTGGCGGCTCAATAACTCTGACACCAGGATTGGTCAGGTTGACCATCCACTCGATGAAGAAGATGGCAAACCCTGGTGTCGGAATTTTTAGACCACTAAAAAGCTTCTGACATGGTCTAACGATTGAAACAACCGGGATGACTGCTTTCCGTGCCGTCCAAAGCACGATAGCGCTCAGATAGAAATGCCACTATTAGCCACCCATCCAAATAGGGGACGAGCTTCACGTTGCTTACCAATCGCAATGAACAGACATCGTTTGGACGCCACGACAGCAACAAATTAAGGGATAAAAATATATCTTTCTTTAGTAGAATACAGCCATCTAATACGAAACAAATCGAATCCTACTGTTAGCTGATATGGTAACAGAAAATCAAACTGTTGAGCTTAATGACATTTCTATAGATATAATATGTTCATAATATGACGTGTAATTGCTGAACTCAGTAGAACGCAAGTTCAATAGAATACATTATGATTATTGAATTTAATTCAACTTTATAAACACAGCTCAAATAATTATGTTTTTGAATATCATGTTTATTTGCAAATATTGTTAATGTTTATTTTGAATTGGTGGATAAATTAATCATGTTTTAGTGATCACTAGCTGTGCCTCGCGGTTTTATCTGCGTTGTACACATTTCTGTTAGAATGTTGACATTTAAAGTAGTCACAAACCTTTCCTATGAATCACTCTGTATGTTGAAAACATGAAATACGTTTGAGAAAATCAATTACGTTAATTTTATTTTATTATTATCTCTAAACCTTTTTCCTCTTCAGAAGCAATTGTCTTCAGCTGGAAAATTGACGACATTTAACCACATTTTGTGCCAATCCAAAAGAAATAGATTATACAGACAGACAGCTTTTCGGTACGTTGGTTTCAAATATGTATAGATCATTAAAACCTTAGTTTTGAAAGCATAGCAAAACAGTAAAGCCACCAGAGCATTAATGATACACTTTATGCTAATGATTTTCAAATGATCTATACCCCTTTGAGGTATTATGTGGAAGCTTAAATACTATATCACCAATATACTGTATAACCAATTGTAGTCGTCGTAAGACGGTCATCTTTAGACTTTACTGTCTGCGTTCGTCTACGATGTTGCCATATACGAGTACGTACGTCTTTAAATTTTTAAAATAATCTTAATCACAACATACTACACCACAATTTTTGAAAAGGAGGAACAAAGATTAGGAACTTGTGTCCATACAAAAAAAAAAAAAAAATACAAAATGTCCACCCAAATAAACTAACCAATTAACAAAAAACCAATTCGCAACGTCAATCCATGTCCAGATCAGAATCAATCTATCAAAAAAACACGTAAAATAAAAATAAAGCAAGCATAAACGTGAAAGCCCAAGGCGACTCAACACGCATTCTAATTGAATAGCGAATTTGTGGCCATGTAAAAAAAAACTCATTTACCGTTGGGATTAAGCTTCGTGCATGTTTTATTCCTGACATGAAAACTGGAATTTTCTCGTCTAACTGTCACGTGTCAACATGACTGTAATACTAATTAAAATAAGGTATTCTTAGAGCACTTAGACTTTGGCTAATGAAAGATCTAATCTTTAAAGTAATGATTCAGACGTATCAGCACTAGACAACTGCTTTTAAATTTTAATATCTTAGTATCCTACGTTCAGGTAAGCCATTGAGCTTTATATGTACTTGTGCCTTTAATAAACTGTGTTGTGTTTAATCAGTGCAAGAAATTATATATAGACAATTAATATGAAAGTAAGTACTTACTTTCATACGAGTACTTACTCGTAAGTAAGTTCAGTGGCCAACCCTGGTGCCGGAGTCTTTAGACCGTCTAATAATTATTGTGATAATTATCATTGATTAAATATCACTTTGTTTTAGTTTAGTCAAATATTTATATAGAAAATGGGATCTGGACAAATTGTCCATCGGTTCTTTGAATAAGGCCCGGTAATGATGATTACTTTTCACCTAAGCCTATACTAAATCAAATAAATAGAGAAGTCAATTAAATCGTCAAAGCCAAAGCAAAAAACCAAAGTCTTGTGCAATCAACTCCAATTTTCGGGAAATATAAAGTAAATAAGAAACTAATTTCTTTACTAACTTTCTATCGCAGTAGCCGTATGAGTACATTTACTACAAACTTTTGTTTATTGAACTGAACATCCAAAAACAAGTCAAATACACTAACTTTAAAATTGAAACAAAATAGCATCGAGTCCGGTTTGAAACGAGCCAAGAACCACGAAAAACTTGCTCGAGAATGTAAACAGTATCAAATTGATTCTGTTACCTTACCTGCCTTCAGTTTCCATTCTAAGTTAGCACAAATATTTTGAGAGCTGTAATTGTGGGAACATCGAAGTAGCAGCCAAGTCGTAATTGAATCGTAAAGTTGCGGTTTTGTTATGAGATACCGGAACAGTTGATTATTAGCGTGAATATCGTTCGAGACGCGGTTGGATTATTTGATGCTTCAATTAATTCTAATCGTAGATACAATACTAATTTGATAAAGCTGAAGAGTGTGTATTGTTGTTTGTTTGGACGCTGTATTCCTGGAAATACTGTTTCTGCCGCACTCAGAAATGTTCATTAAATCGACACTTAATTATTTGACGTAATTTTTCATACATCAAAATCACTCATTAAATCTCTCTGAGTAAGCGCTGTGCCTTAGTCTGACTAAGCGATGTTAGTTAATTGCGATTGTTAAACAACGTGCAGCTCGGTCCCTACTTGGATGGGTAGCCGAAAGTGGCATTTCTATCTGAGCGCTACCGTGCTTCAGAGGCACTTACATTTTCGGTCCCGGTTATTTCAATCTTTAGACCATGTCGGAGGCCTTTAGGCGGTCATAAAACTCCGGCACCAGGGTTGGCCAAAAACCTACGGAGGACACGTTAAATTGTCGGTCCTGGTTGTTTCAAACGTAACACCATGCCGGAGGCCTTTCCGGGAAAACTCAAACGCCAGATTTGGCCACTACTTGAACTTACTTACTTTAAGTAGAAATGCAGCAAGCAAACGACATTTACACAATCTAGATTAGTGTTTGAACTGTTACAAAGGACATAGCCTTAACCCAAACAAGGCGACCTCAAAGTCATTTCGTTAATGTCCTCCCCGCTCTGTTGATTTGAATAAATTTGGAATAATGAAACTTTTTTCTCGAATACGAATGGAATTTATAAAGAAAACGGGTTCGTGATTATAATTTGAAACCGTTTTTTCGTTAGTTACAGCTTTTGTTTATGCGTTTTCTGTTTTTAATTGTTAATTGACCAATTAATTTGTTTACTTATCAAGAACTAGCAGCGCTCCGCGGGTTTTCCCGTATTATGCCCGGTCCAGTGGGAATTTCGGGACATTTTATACTTATAAACCTTCTTCTTGAATCACTCTATCTATTTAAAAAAACCGCGTCAAAATCCGTGCAGTAGTATTTGAGTTTATCGCGAACAGACAGACAGACGCGACTGGGGACTATGTTTTATAATATGTAGTGATAATGCAGTGCGTCCGAGTAAAGTTGAAGTTATTGATGCAGGTTGTTTAAACCATCGGACTTTTGGCAAGCCCTAAGGTGTTTTTGAAGCTCCACTCCACTGACATTCTCTTACCTATGATATTATTGCAATATTATCATAATAAATAGTTGTACGATTTAATAACATATTTAAACTTTTATTCAGAACCGAAGCGTGAAAGATATTAATTTTCATTTTACAGTTTCCCTATTAAAAACGTATTCGGTGTACAACAGCCATAACTTTGTGGAATTCATTAAAACTATTGTTGCGGCGGCAGATTGTTTCCAATCGAAATAGGATCGGGCGATACTTTACACGTACCTACCTATACAATGCTGTTTGGATCCGTATTGAAATGCCCAACCCGTCCGTTAGGCGAGCAATAGGTGCAAACTTATTCAGAATAACTTTGAACGTTTTGTTTTTAATAAATTGTGGGACTTGAAGCAGAAACAATATTGTGAATGGATTGTTTTTATGAATAGCAATTTAAGGATGGAATACACATGCCTGTTAGCTGGCATACCAGTAGCAACTAGCACTTGCTTTCTTACTTATATTATGTACAGTAAACTACAAAAGTTGATGAACACATTCTATATTACAAAACACCTCTATGGCATGTCCAGCTACTTATGGAAAATTGTGTTGTTGACTGTTTCTTGCAAATTACTAAGGATAAGGTTAGTTTCGCCTTGCCAGTTACTCATTATACTTGATGGAACCGTCAAGTCTTTTGTAATACTGTATGTGTTCATCATCTTATGTAGTTGACTGTACATTTATACCCTCACTGTATTAATTATGTCTATATCTGACTGGTGTGCATTGTACTTTGACTCACAGGAGCTAATTAAATATTTCTTCGTTTTACAAGCAACTGTTCTCGCCTTACAACAGAGTTCTGAGTTTGATATTAGGTATGATTTTGATGTTGCTATTATGCAGGTGTACTAGATTTCATTTATTTTTATTTATTTATTTTGACAAGCCCGTTGGCACAGTGGCAGTGAGAGCGCTTACTGTGTCAGGGGTTGCGGGTTCGATTCCCGCCCGGCGTCAACAATATGTGCAGACATAGTTGTTGGCGACGACGTCTGGGTGTCAATTATATATTCTTATAAAGTATTTGTGTATGTATAAGTAGTAGTATCAGTTAATTAGATTCCATAATACAAGCTTGGAGCTTACTTTGGGTCTAATTAACCGTGTGTGAATCTGTCCAGGTATTCTATCTACTACTATTTCTATTTTAATGACCAAAAATACTAAATACAAGTTAACACAGACTACGTCTGATAATCTGATAATACTGATAATATCTAAACACAATAAATACATATTATGTACTTATCATGTGTATTTATCATAAGTAGTTAATAAACTTAATGCAACTCAACCGAATTGCTGTTTTTGTATGTAAATAGAATAGCGACAAACCCATCAAATATGTATGTAATGGTCAATTTAAATTCAGATTGTTTGTACATTTTGAAAATTACATTTGTTCTGACTGTTTCTCTAACACTGTAGTGTTGTTATGATGGTGAAATTGTATTTAACTCGTTATTATGGAGGAAAAATCATTGTAGAGCAGACTTGTAGGGACTTGAAGGAATATTAACGTACATAAATCTGTAAGGGGGAACAAACATCTGTCTGTAAAACGCACATCATTATTATTGGAAAGATGAATCCCAAGAATAGCTATGGTGCAAGAAAATAGCATAATGTTAAAATGGGACAAACCATTTGATAGCTAAAATGCTAAAATACAATGGCTCAAAGTAAGAAATAGAATAAGAATAAGAATAAGAATAAAATAAATTTATTGCCAAAAAGGGGCCTTATTCATAAATGCTTATAAAAAGCATCTTAGCTATCAAATGTTTTGTCCTTTTCCGACATATTATGCTATGTTCCAAAGTGCAAAAGAGACAGAATAATTTTTAACAGTGCTTTAGTTATTAAGCGTTTATGTTTAAGGCGGTAGGTATCAAAGAAGTTGAATATGAAAATATTCTAAGAATGTATGTTTATCATTGTCATGGGATTACTATAAAGAACTGATTCATTAACCGGCACATGCTTTACAAAGAACATTTCATTTTCTCTAACTACCTTCTTCATACGTAGGCTACGGCTAACGCTGGTGTTAGAGTTAACAGAACTTCTTAAGGCTTTCTTCTTCTTCTTCATCGAGTGGATGGCCAACCCGACCAATCCTGGTGTCAGAGTTATGAGCCGCCAAAGGCCTCTGACATGGCTCTTGTAACGACTACTTTTAACAGCCTCCGTGGTCTAGTGGTTTGAGCGCTCGGCTCACGATCCGGAGGTTCCGGGTTCGATTCCCGATGGGGATATCTCACAAAAATCACTTTGTGAGACTGTCCTCAGTTTGGTTAGGGCATTGCAGGCTGAATCACCTGATTGCCCGAAAAGTAAGATGATTCCGTGCTTCGGAGGGCACGTTAAGCCGTCGGTCCCGGTTACTTTCTACGGATAGTAGTCGTTACATGAGCCATGTCAGAGGCCTTTGGCGGCTCTATAACTCTGACACCAGGATTGGTCAAGTTGACCATCCAATCGATAAGAAGAAGACGACTACTATCCGTAGAAAGTAACCGGGACCGACGGCTTAACATGCCCTCCGAAGCACGGAATCATCTTACTTTTCAACTGACAACCTAAGCCTTAAAATATCCAAGCCAATGACAGCGCACATAATAATAAACATAAAAAAGTATTACACAAAACGAAATCCTCTCGGGACTGCCTTGCGCTTTTAACTAAAATTTTATTTTTTCATTCCAAGATAGAGGAATACGGACTTAACTTTTATTTAAAACTAGCCAAGTCCGGGAAATTCAATCCCCGAAGCTTAGTTTGAAATTTCTTTCATTTTGATCCCTGGACTAAGATTTTCATTTTTTTTCTTAGCTTACTTAATTGAAATATGGTCTTCTGCTTTCATAAATGATTATGTAGTCGTCTTTCTTCCTTTTATAACTGAACTTTCAATCTTTTAGCCAACTAACCTAAATACCATTTGAACCAAAACTGATTTCTAGAGATACCCAAAATACATGTCGCTAGTCATCGTCGCTTGCCTGTACTTTGGCACACCAACCTATTTAAGATTAGTCTACTTTTATCACGATACTTCGACTATCTTTAACAATTTCCAAAATCGAAGTAGGTTTTTTCTTATTTTCTTGACACGTCAGTGAAACCTAATTAAAGTATTTTATACATAACTACGAGTACATACATCTTATACACTACCTATAATCTCATTATACAAATCTTAATCTCATTTAAGGTAGAGTATTGATCTGACACACATGAACCGATGTTCCTTTAATTAATTATTCTAATCTTCTACCGTTAAGTCCGTTGATGATTTTTACTTGATAATTCTTCCGAGCCCCTGTTTTCGAGGTCCATGGAATTCGGCTAACTGTTCCATCTATCTAGTTTTCCGTTCGACTACAGCTTGGTTGCTGGCACCGACTTTTAATTAATGCCCACCACTTGTCATTGCCACGTTTGACCTCACAGAACCCTTATAATTTTCCCCTAATTTTTTAGGGGTAAAAATTTAGTTACTTTCCGTAAAAACGTGATAAAACGTTTGAGTTGGTGGTGAATTAATTATTTTTGTGGTAAAGTTATGTTATTTTGATGGAAACGAAAATAGATAATAATATTTCAAAGATCTTCTTATTTTAATAGAAGCAAATTATTTATTGTTTAGAATAATAATGTTTGATCTATTTAAGAAGTTTTGAATTATATTTATAGGGATGTAAGTGGATGGTATCTACGTGGGTTTTCTTCGAATACCTTAAAAATATCCACTTTGAAAAAGTATTTTACGAAAGTGATGTTATATTGTCAAGTTAAGGTCATGATATATTGTCAAATTAAGATCATGTTATATTGTCAAATTAAGGTCATGATATATTCTCAAGTTAAGGTCACGACACTAACCAACTGAATCTCTTCCACAGTTGTTCCCAAGGAGACTACATCAAGGTGTACTCCGAAGGTGGTAACCAGGGCCCAGGGCCTCCCGGGGTTAACGAGTACTCGGCTTGGTCCAGGGTGTTATGTGGGAGCCGGGTGGATGCTCCACCAGCTTTGTATTCCCATGGGCCATTGTTGATATTGGAGTTCCATACCGGAGCAAAAGTGGGAAATGCAACAGGATTTGTGGGAACGTACAAGTTTATTGACAGACGTGAGTATAAAGTTTCTATTGATAACTAACCATGCCCCATGGTTTTACCCACATTGTACCCGTCCCATTATAATTTCGGGATAAAAATAGCCTATAACCTTCCCGTTGAAAGTGGCTAGCTATTACAAAAATAATGATTCAAATCGGACTGATATTTCCCGAAATTAGCTCGAACAAACAAACAAACTTACAAATGTTACCTCTTTATAAAACTAGTATAGATGTTGATATGTTGAGTATAATCTATTTATTTTTGTTTTTAAGAGAGTGTCATAGAACGTATAAAAAAGTATAAAATGTAAAGTGAAAAGCGTTAAAAAAATTATAATGAGTTAAATTGAAGTAACAGTTTTAGTATACTACTACTAATAATAGTCGCCGTCGCTTAATGGCATTGTAACGCTCTCCTCAGTAGCTTATTAGGTAAATGTAGTCTATATGAGTTCCTAACGTAAAGTAATAAGTTAGTTTTTCTAATAAAGCTATGGTAAAATTGACAATAGAAAGTTTTATAAAATAACCTTCGTATCAAGCATTATGACTAAATCTTATAATGAAGCTATGGTAAAAGTCACAATAGAAATCCTTAACATAACTGACGTATCAAATTATTATACTAAAACTTTCCAAAATAATAAACAAGTTCTAAATAACTTCAAAGCAACCTAATATTTAGGTCATAAATAACTTAATAATGAGTCTACGTTCACTAAGAAAATAAAATGAAATCTGGCACTCAAGCTCCATAGCTTAAAAGATTAGCTGATAAATTGAATTAGCTGTAGCTAAAAATAAGTTTCTACTGAGCGGAAAATGTTAGTAACATGTCCAGTATTTACTGGGAAACTTAAAGCGGAATAGTTTTAAAAACTACTAGTGCAGTTCAGTGAAAGCTTCGCGCTGCAAAAGAAATATGTAGTTGTCAATTAGAAGTCTTTTTACAGCTTTTTATTAAAGCTTTTAAGCATGATTGAAGTAAGGACCACTGCAGACTGCAGATCATACAGTCTTAAGATTGACTTGTTTGTCGCAGATGAGTCAGACAGTGGTCTGGGAATGAAGTCAGTGTACAAACTATTGAGTCTTTCAGAAAAAAACATGACTTCTTATTTGATATACATAAACATTATTAAAAATTATCTAATTCCAATCTTAACTAAAGTCTGTTAAGGTTCAAGTTGTATTATCAAATTAGAATAATATACTACACAATATATAATAACATGTATATTTGTTGACTTAATTAGACAATATTGCCAATTCAACACAGTTGCTAATTACGTGTCCATGGTCCTTTAAAGGAAAAATGCTTAAACATCAACCAATAAAACAAGGAAGCGTTTTTGTTAGCTGTTGGGTGGCCATTTAATTATTCGCAATTAATTGTTAAGCCTGAGGCCATTAATTTTTATTAACCCCACCGTAACAGCCCCTTGGCGCTGCGTCATTGTCTGATCAAATCAATGTTCGATTATCTCACTTTAATTTATTTTCGATATACAGAATGACTTTAAAAACATACATGGGAAATTATACCTTTTGTTAAAGATAAGCTATGAAATATTCAAGGGTTTAATTCAGTGGTTTCTCTATGGAGAAATAATGATTTAATTAAAGTATTCTTAGAATCATACCTATCATTACCAAAATGCAGCCGCAGCATGACAGCGACTGCATACTTACTGAAGTACCAATATCATGTAAATTCCAAATTCCATGAAATTGGTGAATTTCATAGAGATTCATAGACATTTATTCAGGGTGGATTTTCAGTAATATTCTTAAGAAAAGATCATCGTATCTCTTTAAGTTTCAGACTTGTCCATAATAATCGATTTAAAAAACAACTAAGTGTATCGGTTGACTGCAGTCTGCAGCGTACAGTCTGCAGTCCCTCTTCGACTTGTACCTTATTCTCTACATAACACAAACTACTAAAACTCCAAGAAATCACGTTTCAGACCCGTTTGGAACTAACGTCTTTTGTCCAGGAAACTTCGAAACGGATGGCGTCCAAGTGGCCGATTCCTGCGACTTCGTGTTCAATTCACAGGCGAACAGAGCCGCGCACGGACGTTTGTATAGCCCTAGGTATCCGTCCAGCTATCCAAGCAACGTGAGATGTAGTTACCATTTTAATGGCAGGTGAGTTTGCTGTTTTATTATACTTGGTGTTAGTCTAGTTTTAAGTTCAATAGGTAAAGCTTGAATACAGACGAGTTTGAATATGTGACTTTTCCATTGACCTGTGTTGTAATTTGTGGAAAAGTTTGACAGATTACTAGATTACAGATTATAACTTATAGCTCATAAATGGTGAACTGATTTTACCTTATTTTTTTTTGGAATGTTTCGATCCTCGATGGACGTCATACAAAACCTTAAATTTCGATATTAAATAACAAGTACTTACATTTTTTTTTTCATTTAAACACTAGGTTTTTCATTCAGCTTACAATTAAACAGCATTACTCTACTCTACAGAGCAGTCACAAATATTTTAAAAATCCCCGGTACAAAATATATTTTATTTTAAAAACAAGTTCATATATTCCAGTTTCGATCTCGCGCATTACGTCAACAACTTACTGAATATATATTCGTGCGCTGAAATATTACCATTGAACAGCAAATATACGTTGTAAACGAATCAACACCACTCTGAACTGCAGTGAGCAGTCACAATTCAAACACGACTTCAATTTCACCGACTTGAATAGATAATACGGCATTTGCTATTCAATGTTTCGCATTACTTAGAATTAACTTAGCAGAGCTTTGCTTTGACTACTTTATGCAACTTGAGCAGCCACGAGATTTTGGCGCGTTTATATTGGGCATTTAAATTGCGTAATTATTGGCGGGACGACCTAATCGCCTTTAACAGCGATTGGTGGGTGCTCGCAAAGGACAGGGAGGGTTGGCGATGCTTGGGGGAGACCTTTGCCCAGCAGTGGGACAATATAGGTTAAAAAAATAAAATAAAAATATTGGCAATAAAATCAATGACGTCTTATACCAATTGGCTTACATTGCAATTATAAGCAACGAATAGTGCCCAGTAGTGTTACCCGTTCCTGCGAGAATTAAAGTAGTCCTTAACCTTCCTTTTGAATTACTCTGTAGTGTAAGGGCCAACACTACGTTAAGCAGGCGTACGCGGCGGTTCACTTTTGTATAACACCGCACGCGACGGGCGCTAGCGACGGTTCACTTTGTATGAAGCCACATGCGGCGGGCGCACGCGGCGTGCGCACGTCGCGGGCGCCCGCGATGGTTAACTTTTGTATTAAACCGCGGCGTGCGCACGCTTAACGCAGTGTCGGCCCTTAGTTATGAGTGAACATCGCATGAAAATCCTTTCAGTAATTTTTGGAAACATTGTGTTATATGTGAAAATAATGCTCTACTTTAGTTACATAATAAATTCTCAGCTATTTGCTCGTATATAATAAATCCCCATATCAAGCTGCTACTACTAAATAACATCGTCTATCCTTGGTTGAAGTATCAAATTGATGTTTATTAAATCGATAGCTTTGTACGCTATCCCAAAGGAATCTTGCACATAGCTTATGTGTCTCTCGAGCCTACAGGATTACTCTGCATTGCACTGTTCCACGTTAATTTATCTAAAATCGCCGAATCGATTTTACCTGCATTGGGCTCTTGGGAAAATATAGTAGTTAATACCACGAGCTTTGTATTATCTAGTAAAGTAATTAGTCTGTAATGTCCCACTGCTGGGCAAAGGCCTCTCATATCATGACTGTATTTATTATCTAGTATTACGAGTATAAAAAAATTATACTATGAAGGAGTATTGTATATAGTGTATGAATTTCTTTGTACGTTATATAGAGGAAAATTGATTACCGCTCAACTAAATGTATGGGCCCTACTTAATCTGAGAAAAAACTACAAATAAACTACGAAATTTTCATACTTGCGCCATCTATTCGATCGCGGGTGGTACTACCTGCAAAACAGCAAGTTATTTATATCTCGATAGAAGGTTGTAGAGTCCGTAGAATATATTTGAACAAATACTTAAAATTCAATAAACTTTTTCATACGGAAGATAGTATAATGAAGTCTTTTTCTGCCTTTTCTTTGATACCCAATCCACACAAAGTGGCATGTCGGAAGATAAGGGTCTTACTCACATGTATCACAAGCTACTTCCATTGTTCATAGTAAACACTCCAGTATTCTGTCAAATAACATCTCTCCTTTGCATCTGGGATTTAAAGCACTCATGCACTGCATTCAGTTTTGTCAAACATATTCGCATATCTAACTAACCATGAGTGACTTACTATTTCAACGAGAGCAATATTTTATCTTGAATCCGGTGAGAGGAAGTGGAGCATCGTGTTATGATGCATTTTGTTGAGAACAGTTGATTTAGCAGGTATAATATTAGGACAGGTCAATACATGGTGCTATGGATGGTACCGTCGTGATCAGTAAAGGTTTGAAACAATAACTTTTATTTTTGTTTGCGATAGTACAATATAAGGTGGCACTTTGACAAATTATACATTCTAAAATTCTCAGTGACATGAAAGCATCTTGTAGAAGTTTGAATATGACAAGGTTTTTAATATGCTTAGCATTTGGACCCAGTATAAATATACATTGCAACAATGTATATTATTTATACTGTGATTTAGATAGGTCAATGGATCGACTTTACCTATTTCCCTCTGTTCGTTTTTTTTACATTTCAATGTGACATGACACACTTTTACAATATATGAAACGTTAATTAAAGTAACCTTTTTACTTGTTCTTTAATAATAACTGTTTTACACACGAAAGAGCGAAGAACTTGTTACATAAGTGTATATGAGTATTTCGAGCTTTAACATCTTCAAAAGTTAACAAATTTATCATTTGTTTCAGACAAAACGAGAGAATAAAACTTGTTTTTGAAGAGTCATTCCTTCAGAAAGGAGATGAGAGGTAACGATGTTAACATTAATTCACTTTACAGAACAGAACATGTAAACATGTGAGACGGAGCAAACGATTATAGTTCATGAAATTAGTGAAGAGAGGTGTTCATGATGATTGAATATCAGTAATTTTTTGATAATAAATGTAGTATTGTATATATCTTTTGATACAAAAAAATAGTAAATAATGTTCACAAAGCTGTTGTTCTTTCCAGAATATACTTCCACGGAATTTTCTTAAAAACACAAACTCGGAAAATCTTTTCAACTTTTATTTTTAATTACAAAGCGTTTTACCAACTTCGAAAACTATGTTAGCGTTAACGAATCCGAAAGAATCTTTTGTTTAAAAATATTTATTTAACAAAAGTTTACAACTTTCTGGAATTTTGTAGACGTAAAAAGGGCGAGCGAAATATAATTACAACGGACCTAATTAACCAGAACAATATGAAATCGACGGTTTTTGTTTAATTGGCGTAATTTTTATGAAACTTAGTTTTGTATAAAAGAGTTTAGAATTTATTGAGCAATATTTTTCTCTCAATTTCATGAAACTCACTGGATACAATTTAACTTCTAGTGAATTGAACATTAACTACCATTTTGTTTAAATAATACTGAAACTACTTGAAAATGCTCCGTCTATACATTTTCACATAGCTTAAGCTTAAATTGTAGAACGTTTTGAATTTATGAGTATTGTTGCAGTTGCCTCAATCGCGCCGATATAATAAAAGTGTTTGATGGTAAGAGCTCCACTTCACCTGTACTCTCCATGTTGTGCAACGAAGTTATAGGTAAGTTGAACGTTGTAAGTTGAAATATAAGTAGTTTCGTATACTTATTTATTGGGTAAGGACTAATGCACTTATGTACAGACCTGACCGAAAAAAATTGATCACATGGTAGACAATTGTATTGATTAATAGTCGCGCACCGCGGTGTTAACCGCGTTGTATCTGTTCCCGAGGGAATTTTGGGATAAAATTTATCCTTTGTGTTATTCTGATGTGTAACCTATATTACTGTAAAATTTCATTCAAATCCGTTCAATAGTTTTCGTGAAAGAGTAAGAACCATACATCCATCCTCACAAACTTTCAGATTTATAATATTAGTAGGATTTGAACGTAGATCACATTTTAATCGTATACTTAAATATAGGTAGCACTGAATGACTTATAATAATACTAGCAGCGCCCCGCGGTTTTACCCGCGTTGTGCCCGTTCCCGTGGGAACTTCGGGATTTTTTTTTACATAAAAACCTTCCTCTTGAATCACTCTACCTATTACAAAAAACCGCATCAAAATCCGTTGCGTAATTTTAAAGATTTGAGCATACAGACAAACAGACAAACAGACACGAAACAGAGACGACTTTATTTTATACTATGTAGTGATGATTTTAAAAATACACAAGAATCTTTTACCCCATTCAGATACGATAAGGTAATCAATGTAAATTCAGCTTATTATACAAGACATCGATCTCAATTTCATATGAAGCAAAACGTTGAAATCAATAAAAAGTAATTAAATTAAAAAGCTTCCGTGGATTCCATGCGAATATCTTCCAATTTCCCTAATGCTAGCAAGGTAATGAAATAAAATACGTTATTGTATTATCATGGTATGGCACGTGTAAGGTAAAATATAGAACAAAGCAAAAATGTTACTTATTTATAATACTTAGGCTTCTAACAAAAAAACTTTCGTTGTAATAACAAACGTAAAATATTTTTTTTGTGTCATTATCATTATTTCGCCTCTGGCCGTTACATGAAAAACAAAATTACGTTTATTTAGTTTTAACGCTATATAGGATATTCATTACTAGCCGCGCCCCGCGGTGTTACCCGCTTTCTTCCCGTCCCCGCGGGAATTTCGGGATAAAATATATCTCATGTGTTATTTCGATGTATCCTACTAATATTATAAATGCGAAAGTTTGTGAGGATGGATGTATGGATGTATGTTTATTGCTCTTTCACGCAAAAACTAGATTTGGAACGGATTTGGATAAAACTTTACAGTAATGTAGTTATACACGGTGAGCCTTAATAACCCGAAAGATTTAAACGACGTATTTGTGACAACAGTACGAGTAAATAATGCTATATCAACATGGGTCCAATTATGTGTCTTAATTAAACTACTATTTCAGTACAAATTAAATCATATTAATTGAACGCTTCTTTGTAAACAAACCTTTACTTCAGAGAGTGAGCGAGTTTTGATTAATCTCAGTTGAGAAACAAGGAGCAAGCATGAACGAATCACTCCGATATCATACGATGCATCAACCATGCGGTTAGTGCGTCTGCGTGTAAAGTAGTAGGTGTCTACGTCACGCCTTTAGGGTGTGTTACAATTGAGATTTTCTTACTCGTGGTTTACTTGAAATAATTAATATCTCTTAAAATATGGGTTTTTGGACTATACGTTATATAATTTTATATACTCTAATTAGGCTCTAAAATCGTTGGTTTAAATCTTTCGGGTTATTAAAGCTCACCGTGTATATTAGAATAACACATAGAATACATTTTATCCCGAAATTCCCGCGGGAACGGGTACAACGCGGGTAACACCGCGGGGCGCGGCTAGTAACCTATATTACTGTAAAGTTTCATCCAAATCCGTCCAGTAGAAGGCTAACCTGAGACGGCTAACCTTACGTATAAAATCTAGTACTCGTCCCCACATACAGTTAAATAAATCTACATTCCTTTACAGGTTACGAAGTATTATCAACTGGTCCAGATCTTCTGGTACAATTCACCGCAAACTCCAACACGCCAGGCCAGGGATTTAAAGCGAGTTATCAGTTTCAAATGGAGGACAACTCTAGCGCAGGTTTAGTAAGCATTCATTGTTTTAGAAACGCTACACTATGGAGTAAATAAAATGGGGTGTAGCTATGGCTATAATAACTTTAAATTATGATTTCATCTTGTAAGATTTACCATCATCTACGCTAATATTGTGGCGTTGCGTGGGCCCTATACTCCCATTACACGATAGTTTTTCGAGTGAACAAACAGTAAAAGAAGACTTAGGGACAAACACACAGTAAAAGAAGACTTAGGGTGCTTTCAAATTATGCGTTTCGTGTCGGACCGCTGCGGTGCCGAAGCGGTGCGTTTGTCGTATTGTGAACGTACGATCGTGTGTTTTCATACAAATCGAGCAGTGCGGCAACAGTGCGGCGTCGGTACCGCGAAATAATTTTAGTACGCACTGTTGCCGCACTGCTCGTTTTGTATGAAAACACACGATCGTACGTTCACAATACGACAAACGCACCGCTTCGGCACCGCAGCGGTCCGACACGAAACGCATAATTTGAAAGCACCCTTACACGCATAATACACACAATATGATTTCATCTTGTAAGCATTAACACCTCGTACGCCAATATTGTAGCGTGGGACTAACACCTATTACACGATAGTTTTTTGAGCTATCAATACGAAAAAGAAGACTTAAAAAAACAAGTCATATTCATTTCAATGTAGTCTTAGCCTACATTTAAATGAATATGACTTTGATTTTATCGCATCACATAGTTGGACACTACATAGGCAGTCTTTTAGTATTTTTAGTCCATGAATCCATGTAGCAATGCAAGCGCACACTTAGGTTACGATACAAAAATAGAATTTGCACTCGCAAAGTCTATCTAGTCCGCATCGAACCAGTCAGTTTAAAGAATATACCTGTATTGGATTCAGGCTTTATATAAATAACCAATCCAACGCCAGCTTACACTCAACCCTTTGACTTTTAATTCAATAAAAACAGAAGACGAACCTTAAACCTCTCATAACAGGTTTAATCTAATTTATATTTTGCTCTCGTATGTAGAACGTGCTTCAGATAGCATGTGTTGGATCAGCTTCTAATTCTGTTGTTTTGCTTGTTTGGGAAATATCAGGAATAATATTAATATTCTTACACTTATTATTTTATTTATTTGTAGTTTAAGCTAAAGCAAGCCTTTATAAAAATAAATGTACAAGAAAGTGTATTTGAAGAAATTAGTACCAAATATAGTTTGACACTAATTTCTTCACTTCAATCTTCTTCTTTAACGCCAGGACTCCAAAGACTTCTCATGCTTCCTTGGTAGGGATTTAATGAGAGATTTTGACATGTAATGAATGAAGTTAGTCTTCTTCTTCATCGAGTGGAAGGTCAACCTGACCAATCCTGGTGTCAGAGTTATTGACCCGCCAAAGGCCTCTGACATGGCTCATGTAACGACTATTATATGTGGAAAGTAACCGGGACCGGCGGCTTAATGTAATTAGTTATAGTCAATTTAATGCACGTCTCTGAGTGCGACAGTCACATAAAACACTATTTTACGTTTATAAAATAAGATCTGTATTCAACTTCTAAATTATGATTAATACTAAGCATGGTCTGCGGTAAGGCTTTTTATTTTTATTAAAGCTTGTAAAGTAAGTAAATAATAAAGCTAAAACTTTATCTCCCGAATACTCAAATGTTATTCAAACTAAGCAGCACTTACTTCTGTACATTTTTGAAATTAAGTACTTTTAAGGAGTTTAACCGTTTGTATGCCGGCATGAGAAACACAATAGAAAATCAATTGTGTCTGGCTTGGATCCGCGTTCCGGCATACGAGGGGTGAATAATACTCAAAATAATACCTTAATTTTCCAACAGATGGCGATGTTAATAAAAAATCAAGTTCTACAGAGGCAATATCCGGATTAGGACCCGCAGTGAGTGCCGCAAGTAAGTACCTGAATATAATGGTTTAGGCTGGAAACATACTATAGGACACCTCTGTGAGACTTGGCTTATAAGCACGACTGACAATGAAAAGTTTGGCGTGGTGTAGTTATCATCTACATATAAATAATTGGTACATTTTAAGATTAAAATGATAATAGTATGTTGTAATCCATAACATTAAACTTCTCCAAAGAGCCACAGTTGTTGGCGACGACGTCTGGGTGTCAATTATATATTCTTATAAAGTATCAGTTAGTTAGATTCCATATTACAAGCTTACAGCTTAGTTTGGGTCTAATTAACCGTAAGTGAATTTGTCCGGGTATATTTATTTATTATTTTATTATTTTCTATCACCTAAACACCTCAATAACATTGACAACTAAATTGCTAATTGATTTAGCAGGGTAAACTACGTACAATCAATACCAAAATGTGTATCATCCACATCAGTCAATTACGTCAGTTCAGCCGCGTCCCATAATATGTTTCAGCCTAACGTACCGCAGCCGCTAGAGTTCGTATCTCATTATTGATTTATGATAAAATATTCGAGAGTCCATCGGTTTTCGATGAGCCATTGTAGATGTATAGCTAGGACGTTAGAGTGAGATAAAATGAGAGGTCGAAATAAGAAAAGGAGCATTATAATCGGTTTGTCTGCGTATCTTTTGGGAAATTGGATATGTATTTCGATGATGCGTGTACCTTAAGCATGGTTCAAAGTTAGGTTATATGGACTTACATACATATTGTTTTTAGAGAAGACATCGCTAAAGATATAATGATTATGATTATTCGCTCCTGCCCTCCACCTCAGGGAGCAGGCGGCATCTGAAAATCAGCGATGCACGGGGCCACCGTCCCGTACAGCACCAGCTGAGATGTAGCCTATTGCCTTGTAATATCTGTTTTTGTTTTTAAAGTGTTTAATTGTGGTCTTTTTGTTTTTTTATGGCAATAAATTAATTTTTATTTATGAATACCTATAAATACTACAAAGATACAATAATTAAACTAAAAATCATAAGACATCATATAAGGCGGATTACACAAAAGCTCTTTTTAATCTATTTAAGTACCTAATTATGTGTAAAAAACAAAAGCATTTCATTCAAAAGTATATATTAAAATGTACTTAATAGAACACTATTTAAAACGAGCTTCACTTGTTTTTTGAACATATCGCAATCCGCCCTTCAAACTTTAACACTATAACATGCTAAACAGCAAAAAGTAAAAAGTCATGTGCTCCAAAAAGTTCATGTAACTTGTTCCAGCTAAAAAAGTGTGAACACCATTTTAATTTCGTATTTAAAAACACTGACTAGCCACTTTTATAAACAGTACATTTATGAGCAGGCTCTTGGCAAGGTTTATGCTGAAGCGAACAATTGAATGGTTTCATTTCAAAGAGATTTTCATAATTTGATTTTTAATGTGAGACAAGTACTGTTTTCCCTCTACGTTACTTATAGCATTATTTTCTAGAATACCAAGTGTTAATAAGTGGTGGGGTTTGAAATTGATCTTTATTTAAATAGATTCTGCAGTAAGTCGGTTTGATTTTGTTTTTTTGAAATGAAGGCGATTGCTAGGTCTAGCTAATAACGTATATCTTTATGCAAAGTGAATGTCTGTGTTTAGTGGTAGGAAGTAAGAAAGCGTACACTGTATTTTGTATTCAGTCTTTGAAGAAGGAATACAAAATACAGTGACCTACAGTCTATCTATTGATATAGGACCTGTGCAGAGCCACCGAAAGCGCAATTGCTGTTGTAAAGTTTTGGTCTGTCTCCATATAGATTTAACTGGAACCATATTGACACGATGAAGAAGACTGTATTTTGTTGTATATATAAGAAGAATTACAATTTTCAATCATCCGGTCTAACAGCGAGAGGAATCGAATTGCGAGTGTTCAAACGTCAAGAGACGTCACAGATGACGCGCGTCCGGATACGTTTCTATTGAGTTCCATTTTTGGATATAAAATCACATCTTCTACAGTCATTCATTAATTTCAAGTAGGTTAGAGGCCAACCCTGGTGACGGAGTTTTTAGACCGCCTAAAGGCCTCCGACATGGTCTGACGATTGAAACAACTGGGACCGACTGCTTAAAGCATGGTAGAGCTCAGATAGAAAATGTCACCATCGGCCACCCATCCAAGTATAGACCGAGCTGCACGTTGCTTAACAATCGCAATGAACAAACGTTGTTTTGTCAAACTACGCCACGAACGTTACCAATCTCTATACTTAGTGAAAATAACCAATATGCATCTCACAACAGAGCAAAGATGAACAAAGGTGATTCTCAATTATTAAGATAGTACAATAGTGTGTAGTATTAGTACTCGTACTATTCTGTGAAAGATAACAGCTATCATTAATTCCAAAAATATACCACAATACCTCACTCTATTGCTTTAATATTATTATTCATATTCAAAAGAAAAATATTATCTATTCGTACAGGTTTTTCAATTTGAAACCAATTCTATTTTTCATTATCTTCAACAGTTTCAAATAACATTAATAATTTGAAATAACTTTGTATTCAAATATGAAATCTTGAGCTCAAATATCAATAATTTCAATTCTCATAATTCAAATTCGGTAACAAATTGGATCGGTTTGAATTACGCATTTTAATAAAACAAGTCGCTTTCGTTAAGTTAGTATAAATTGAGAACTTTTTGCTTATTTTGGTCTGACATTGAATTGTGCGTTAGTATTTTGTTTTTACCACTTGGCCTACCATGGTGTTGGATTTTAAGCTATTGCATAGCTTCTATCGTGGGCCTTGAGCGCGGGGACCGAATCCAGAAATTCCGTAACGAAAAAACCTCACGCTCAAAAACTTCACGCTCCTCAAACATTGCCTACGTATATGCCCAGAACACAACGTTAGCGCGATGCAGACATTCAGCACACTAACGCCATCTAGTGATATAAAAAATAACTATGCAATAGCTTTACCGCGGCAGTCCCCGAGTGATACACGTCTTTTTTTTATACCGCCTCATGGTCAGACCATTGAAACAACTATGACTTGCAATATACCTTGCCCTCAACGAAGCGAACGAAGCCGCTTCAAAGCTTATTTTTTCTATTTTAGAAAAGATAATAATATATAGTTCATAAATAGACCACATTATCTTGCCAGACGCAAATTGATCGATCTCTTCATATTAAATATAATAATTGCTAAGCAGCTCACGTCCACATCGTGAAATGAAACTCAATAATTGTAGAACCGAACGCTTTGAAAATTTGAGCTCTGGCCACGTGGTCCTACTGCCTTTGTCCTACCGATCGGACCACATGAACTTTTTTTCCGGTTGGTTCGATTAATCGGATTACAAGGATTTGTAATTCCGCTTCGTCCTACCGATCGGACTACATGAATTTTTTTTTCCAATTAGTTCGATTAATCGGATTACAAGGAATTGTAATTCCGCTTCGTCCTACCGATCGGACCACATGAACTCTTTTTCTTAAGATATAAATTAACTAACAGATATTTCAATTGTACAGATATTGGATCCTTTATTAGTATGAGATGTTACATAAGACAATATGTCTTCATGGTCAACTCAGCCCATATGGACATTAATGTAACAATCGACAACCGTAGGTTAGGTTAGGTTAAGTTTATATCAGGCCCGAAGGGCCAAAATAAGGCGGAAATAGGAGCTCCGCGCAGCGGAGCTCCGTCGACACTATTATGGCACAAACTGGAACTTCAAAAGAGTAATTTAATAGCGTGGTCCGATTAGTAGGACCATGTGGTCTAAGAAAACGCAAGTTTCTATAGTCCGATTAGTTAATCGAACCAACAGGAAATTCAAAGTTCACGTGGTTCGATTGGTAGGACCACGGGGTCTACGAAAATGATAGATTCAATAGTCCGATTAGTTAATCGAACCAACCGGAAAAAAAAGTTCATGTGGTCCGATCGGTAGGACAAAGGCAGTAGGACCACGTGGCCAGAGGGAAAATTTGTCGTACGACAAGCAAAAAACTATAGAGAGATGAGAAAATACTAATATTATTTTAGAATATTTTGGAGTAGATTTGTAAACCCCGACATCAGATTTATTTGTATTACCGCATTATTCAGGAACGATATTTTACTTTTTTAAACAGTTTTTTAAAGTGTTTTGTTTCTTTCGCTCTTTGGCAAATAGCGTATGTCGGAAAGAGACAAACCATTTGATAGCTAAAGTGCTGTTAATACCATTTGAGAGCTTTTAAAATATTCGAGAGTCTAGGTATATAAAAAAAAAAGAAAAAGAAAAAAAAAGACAAGAAAAAGTTTTTACATCTTAGTACTAATATTATCTCGGTAGTCTTGTGGTACGAGCACTTGCCTGCCAAGAATAAGCACCCGGGTTCAATTCCCGGGTCAATAAAAGCATGTTTTCTATTTTTTAAACATTGCTCGAGTTTGCAATCACCAACCCAAACTAGGTAATTATCTTTTATAAAAAATCAGTGCCCCGTGGTTTTACCCATGTACCCTTTCCTGTGGGAATATTGGTATGAAAATAATCATAAACCTTTCTCTTGAATCACTGTGTACATCGGTGAAAACCGCATGAAAATCCTTTCAGCAGTTTTTGAGAAATTCAATTACATACGGACAGACAGCTTTAAGGGACTTCGAAATTATGCTATATAACATCTCAAACTGCAATTCAAAACTAACCTTTGTTGCAGCGTCTTCATGCCACCAAGTCTTCCGAAGTGATAAAAGCAAGAGCGGTAAATTGTCCTCGCCGCTGTACCCATTGCCGTATCCACAGAAAACACAATGTCACTACGACTTCCTAGCCCGGGGTAGGGAGCGAATACGACTGGTGTTCGAAGACTTTAGCTTGCAACGGATAAGCGATAATGTTATTGAGTGAGTATGGGGTTTTATGGGGTATAGAAAAGCGGTGAAAACAGATGCCGGATTTTGGGGTTGGATTTTCTATGGAATTTTTGGCTGTCGCTTTTGTGTATTAATGTTTTTCTTTAAGCAAGGAGAATCGGTTAAAACTTTTTGCGTTAAACTTATTAAAGCATTTTGAAAGAACGAGCTAACAAAATGCAAATTGACGTCTTCTAAAAAATAGTATCAATCGAATCTATAAAACCTTTATTTGCTAAAGAAACAGGAAAATAGTTTATCATAATCCTAAATCATCTCACTGCACTGATATTTTCATGATTAGAAGCCTTTGCCCAACTGTGGGACTTTATAGGTTATTGAATACTCTACTTTTAATACCTACTTTGATTAAAAAAATGGTTTTTAACAGATTATTCTAAAATATCTTCACATTTGAAAAAAATATCTTAAAATATCTTCAAAAACGTTTTAAAATCCCTTACCAAGATAATCATAAATTCTTATGTTTCAGCTGCGAGAGTATGGATTCTCTCGACGTATTTGTCCATGTAGACGGGCGATTAGAAAAAATGGCTTCATATTGTGGCAGTGAACGACCAAAGCCAATCATGTCAAATGGACCAAAACTATCCATTGAGTTCAGAGGACTCTACTCATCAAGACATAACCGAGGGTTCAAGATATCATACTCTTTTGTTGAAGGTATTTACTTTTATTGTTACCACTATCTATGTTTGAATTGAATTGCTTCAGAATAAAGGGTTCAAAAACTCTAATAAACTAAGTATTTTCTCTTACTTGTAGAGTTTATTAGAGTTTTTCCTCCTCACTGTACTGATAACTTCAGTGAGATGAGAGTTCTTTGCCCAGCAGTGGGGCATTACAGGCTAAAATCCTCTTTTTTTAAAGTTTTTGAACTGAAGTAGTGATTTGATGATTAAAAAAGTATTATGTTTTAGTAACAGACATTATAATTTACTTATTATAGTTTTAATATTTATACCCTTAATCCTATTAGCAGTATTTCAAGGTCTGTTATATTCGTTCCCGTAAGAATTTCTAGATAACTGTTCCCGAACAAAAGCTCAATGTTCTAAGATCTTAGTATTTTCCGCTCCTTTATGAGTTAACTCTAATACCAAAATGACTTTCACAATTTTATTTTTAGTAAAAGGATTCTATTTTTTGATGTTTAAACCAAGAACGATCCGGAACTTTCAGCGCGGATTGTTCAAAAATGTTTCAATCTCATTTAATAGGTACCTAAAGTTTAAGAAACAAAATGTGTTCATTCAAAAATGAATTTTATCAATACACCAAAAAGAACACTATTAAAAACGAACGTCATTTGTTTTTTAAATAAAGCCTTAAATAAAATTAAGAATTCTGGTGCAATTCGCTCTAAATTAACCTACTTTTAAATTCAATTTAAGAATGTACAGAAGAGTATCTGTTGTCTTTCCATCAAATAGATTATTTCGCCAAAGCTTAATTTACGAAAGTACTTATAAAGTACTTTGTATTAAGGGTCGTATTTTTACTAAAACAAACTGTAATCTCAACCTCAGAGAACGTATTAACAACTTTTTGTTGGATAATGATATCGTTTGTGAGGCTATTATTTACAGACAAGATCGTTTCAAGTTTAAGTACCGTAAACTGTTTTTATAGATATTAAAGATATGTTACTCGCTTTGCCTTTCATATGGTGGAATTTTAAGGACAGATCATTATTTTACGTCTTTGGAATATCTTTGATTATACGTTATCCTTGTGTTAACGAAGCACGTTTGACAGAATTAAGTTAAAAAACTGAACGACTTAATGGTATCCGTTCCAATTATTCCTTATTCCAACGCCCAACACAAAGGAGAGGAGGGTTATAAGTGTGTGTGTGTGTGTGTGTGTGTGTGTGTGTGTGTGTGTGTGCGTGCGCGCGCGCGCGCGTGTGTGTGTGTGTGTTTGTGTTTATGTGTATATATCCGTCTGTGTCACTGTTACTGTTTAACAGATGGATCGATTTCGATGCGGTTTTTATTTGGAAGCCAGTTTTCTTGCGGTGAATCTTAGCTATGTTTGTAAAAATCGGTCTACCGGTTCTTGCGCAGACGATTCTTTAAATTCTCTTGAAACATATTTTTGCATGCAATACTTTAAACCATTATTTCTTCTCCAACAGACTACGGGATAGCAACCGGGAGTCAACTATTAGAATTTCCATGTGCCTTCGTTTACAACAGCAGCGAGAATACCCGGGGTATCGTGACGTCACCAAACTACCCCGGACTCTACCCAAGAGATACAGAATGCAATTACTTCTTCTATGGAAACGATAACGAAAGAGTACATTTACATTTTACGCATTTCGACGTTGAAGGCGTGGTACCGTAAGTGATTTATTTATTCACGTTTAAGCTGGGAACATAGATTCGGACGCAGCTTGATGGCACTGCTGACGTGGCTGAAGAAAACTTTAGTGAAATACGTCCGAGTTGCTCAGGACCCCGTTAGAGACCCTGTTACCCCGTTAGACCCCGTTAGACCCCGTTAGACCCCGTTAGACCCCGTTAGACCCCGTTAGACCCCGTTAGACCCCGTTAGACCCCGTTAGAGATATTGCAAGAAAAATCTCTAGTTAGACTCTAGAACATCAACTTTGTCATAATACCTGTGTTGTTTGTAGCTATATCGTTTGTCAATGGGTTTGTAACTGCGCAAAACTTAACACTAGCTATTGACGCCTTGGTGGGCTAGTAGTATGTTCACTCGTCTCCCAAGACAGTTCTGGGTTCAATTTCCATATCGATCGAAAACATGTTTCAAACATGGTTCGGGCTTGAGGTCACGAACCCATTAGGCAAGCGTGGTGATAACGCCTAATCCTGAAATGGGAGGACTTTGCTTTTTGGACATGACAGGCTAATACTTGCTATACATTAACTTTCTGCAAAATCAAAAAAATCCTACCATCCCCCTGTTTCCTTGCTAATGACTTCTGGCGGGAACAGTACGTTCGTTTTGTAGATCTTTATCAGTAATTTCATTCAGCCGCGTCCGTCAGCCGCGTCTGGTAATATGTATACAGCTTTATTCTCATTTTATTGAAACGTTTGGAAACAAATCATCCAATGTACGCTTTTTATTTCATCCCGTCTTTTGTATTCCGTCTTAGGGCGTCTTTCAGTGTACATGTCACGAATATGATTTATCTGGTATCTAATTTTGAGATTTGGAGCTTTTTCTTTATTGTTTGACGACACGATTTACGATGTGAGCTCGCGTGTAGCCAATCAAATGATTGTGTGAAAGAGACACACTGAACATTTGTTACACGCTATTGGATACGAGATTGATATCTCATTGTACTTGCTCATTGAATACCTCGCTGGTATAATAAAATATTTATACCCTTGTTTTAACGCATTAAAACCCGTAGTAAAATTTAAGGAATAAAATTGATATTAGGTTTTGATACGATCATATTACGTTTTGAGGTAATTAAAACAGTTTATTTAAAAGATAGTGAACTAAGCTGAATTTTATACTTCCATTTTTACCGATTTGAGTAATAAAATATCTTTATTATGAGAGTAATCTTCTTCATATATGTATATAAAATTCTCGTGTCACAGTGTTCGTTCGCGTACTCCTCCGAAACGGCTTGACCGATTCTCATGAAATTTTGTGAGCATATTGAGTAGGTCTGAGAATCGGCCAACATCTATTTTTCATCCCGAAATTCCCGCGGGAACGGTTACAACGCGGGTGAAACCGCGGGGCGCAGCTAGTGTTCAATAAAATATGGTTGTATTTACGAGGTCAGGATAAATGGTTAGTTGGCGTTAAATCACCACCCACCTTTAGTTCCATTGGTTTCCTAGCTAATAAAAATTTCAAAAGCTAATAAATATGTTACTGGTTTTCTTTTAAAGTTTCTTTTATGAAAGTGCTCGTACATTAGTGCTTTCGCTGCTTTACTGCTGTATCTTGTAGAATTTCAAACGTGAAGTAATTAAATGTTTAATATACTTCCATTTATTAGTATTCTCTTCATTTTAGTGCTTGGTTTGTTCTTTCATTAACTCTTAGAGTTTTATTATCATTATTTATTATATGTACCGTGGTCATAAAAGACTATTAGTCTTCTGTTACCACGGTTCCTGTAAAGGAGCCGAAACGTCAAATAAAAATGTAAAATAAAAGCGAAGTGTATCCGTAAACGTATTTTCAATTCAAAATGAGTAGTGTTCGCTTAAACTTAAGAAACCAGTAAAGTTGTATGGTAACCCAACACGATTGAAGCCAACCTTACCCAACCCGACAATAAATACATGCTAATGACGTCATGAAACGGTAATGATTTTTTCTGCCTATCCAAAACATGGGAAACCTTCCTATTGAAATTCCAAGTGAAATAGATACACTTAACCTTTTTCAAACGGCTGTCATGATTTCTATTGATAACTCGGGCTCTTTAATATTCGAAACGAAACTATTCAGTAAGATATTCAATACTAGCGACCCGCCCTCGCTTCGCTTCGGGTAATCAAGATTTCATGTAGGAAAATCGGGATAAAACATTGCGTGTCTCCCGCAGGAATATACACAATCAAAATTTCAAGTGGGAAATTGGATAAGGAAATTATAATGCTGTAGTGCTTAAAATCGCTTCGAAAATTAGCTATTATTTGCCGTAAAAAGTAAATGACAAAAAATGGTTTTGTGGGATATCGATAAGAGATAGACATATACCATCGCGGACTTTTCTGTATGTAGAGAATACTTAGTACATTATTTTTATAAAATCCTGTAAGGTTAAGCCTGCGTACGCAATGTAAGCGGCAAGAAATGTAAAAATTTACGACACCACATTAGAAACCCTGAAAATAACAGTATTTCTCCATTATTTAATAGATGTTATTATACTTAAAAACCTTCCTCTTGAATCACTCTACCTATTACAAAAAACCGCATTAAAATCTGTTGCGTAATTTTAAAGATTTAAGCATACAGACAAACAAACAAACAAACACGAAACAGAGACGACTTTATTTTATACTATGTAGTGATATTTCTCATCATAACTCTGAAACTAACTGTCCGATTTTAATAATTTAAAGAGGTATACAAAGAAACATAATCAACCTTGATTGTAGAGCCATTTATTTTGATGTAGATTCATATCATCATATGAATATCATCAACTTAAAATTACACTCCTTTTTTAACTAATTAATTTTAACTAAAAACGGTTATTGTGGCTTAACTATAATAGTTAGACATATGCCCTCGCGAACTTATTTGTTCGCAATGATATGTACTTTGATTGTGTACAACATTGTTTTTGTGTATCAGCAATAGATTTAGTAGCGCACGCCAATAACCAATTTTTTTAGGCATGTTTTTCATACCTTGGGTTACATATACCCGCGTTGTGCCCGTTCCCGTGGGAATTTCGGGAATTTTTTTACATAAAAACCTTCCTCTTGAATCACTCTACCTATTACAAAAAACCGCATTAAAATCCGTTGCGTAATTTTAAAGATTTAAGCATACAGACAAACAAACACGAAACAGAGACGACTTTATTTTATACTATGTAGTGACTAACCGCGCTACGCGTTGTACCTGGTCCCGCGGTAATTTCGGGATAAAATATATCCCATGGGTTAGTCTGATGTATAACCTATATTACTGTAAAGTTTTATCCAAATCCGTCCAGTAATTTTTTTTGTGAAAGAGTTGCTAATATACATTCATACATACATAAATCCATCCTCACAAACTTTCGCATCACTACTAATAAAAAACAAAGTCGCTTTCCGCTGTCTGTCCCTATGTATGCTTAGATCTTTAAAACTACGCTACGGATTTTGACGCGTTTTTTTTTTATTAGATAGAATGATTCAAGAGGAAGGTTTATATGTATAAAAATTCCCCAAATTCCCACGGGAACGGGCACAGCGCGGGTAAAACCGCGGGGCGCTGCTAGTATTATATAGTCTATAGCCGCGCCCCGCGGTGTTACCCGCTTTGTTCCCGTTCCCGCGGGAATTTCGGGATAAAATATATCCCATGTGTTATTCTGATGTATAACCTACATTACTGTAGAGTTTCATCCAAATCCGTTCAGTAGTTTTTGCGTGAAAGAGCAACAAACATACATACATCCATACATCCATACATCCATCCTCACAAACTTTCGCATCACTACTAATAAAAAACAAAGTCGCTTTCCGCTGTCTGTCCCTATGTATGCTTAGATCTTTAAAACTACGCTACGGATTTTGAAGCGTTTTTTTTTTATTAGATAGAATGATTCAAGAGGAAGGTTTATATGTATAAAAATTCCCCAAATTCCCACGGGAACGGGCACAGCGCGGGTAAAACCGCGGGGCGCTGCAAGTATTATATAGTCTATAGCCGCGCCCCGCGGTGTTACCCGCTTTGTTCCCGTTCCCGCGGGAATTTCGGGATAAAATATATCCCATGTGTTATTCTGATGTATAACCTACATTACTGTAGAGTTTCATCCAAATCCGTTCAGTAGTTTTTGCGTGAAAGAGCAACAAACATACATACATCCATACATCCATACATCCATACATACAAACTTTCGCATTTATAATATTAATATTATTATTCTCGTGTCACGGGGTGCGTAATTGAACTCATCTGAAACGGCTCGACCGATTCTTTTGAAATTTTGTGTACATATCGGTTAGGCCTGAGAATCGGCCAACATCTATTTTTATCCCGAAATTCCCGCGGGAACGGGTACAAAGCGGGTTAAACCGCGGGGCGCAGCTAGTATTATATAGTCTATAGCCGCGCCCCGCGGTGTTACCCGCTTTGTTTCCGTTCCCGCGGGAATTTCGGGATAAAATATATCCCATGTGTTATTCTGATGTATAACCTACATTACTGTAGAGTTTCATCCAAATCCGTTCAGTAGTTTTTGCGTGAAAGAGTAACAAACATCCATACATCCATACATCCATACATCCATACATCCATACATCCATACATCCATACATCCATACATACAAACTTTCGCATTTATAATATTAGTAGGATCTACAGAAACTCTTTAAAATGAAAAAGTTCGGTCTTTGAAACAGTTTCCGTTTGATTTTTATCTGTACAATTGATAAAGATAGCTTGTAAGCGCCTTTTTAAGGCTAAAATCTATCGCTTGATATTGAATAATATACATTTTGAAATTAGAATCGGATTTTCAATAGACTCTAGTGATTTCTATTTAAGGAGATGGATTTTAATAGATGTCCAACAACCGAAAAAGCAGAACTAACCTGATTAAAGCCTCCAACATACTTTAAGAAAATCGGTTGAGTACATCATACTTGTTGGTTTAGTTGTACTGCTGTACACTTCCCGTGTCGAGCGAAACATGTTTCCTACATTTCAAACATAGCTGGGGATTGAGATCACACCAACCCGGATTAGAAAACGTGGTGATTACGCCTTATCCTCCTCACTGTACTGATATGTTCAGTGCGATGAGAGGCAACTGCTCAGTAGTGGGACATTATAGGTTAATACTTTATACATCATGCTAAATTTTTTCACAGATGTGAAGCAATATCGGCCAGTGACTACATTCAGTTCTCAAGTCAAATGATAGACTCGAAAAGCCACAGACATTGCGGACAACTAAGAGAGTTACAAGTAACTTCCGACAAGAACTTCTTGCGGCTCACTTTTAAGTCGAATGACCGACTTGACGGCACTGGCTTCAGAGCAGACTATTTATTTTTGAGAGACTCTGAGATGAACAGTATCACTATGCCTGAGGAAGATAATGGTGAGTTAAACTACTGTGGTGATAATATGATTAATGAAAAAAGGATTATTGAAGAATAATACAAATCAATCAAACTAATTTATTTTCCGTAATAGTTAAGCCTATTATGTATATTTATTGTGAAAGTTACTAAAATTGCAGAATTAAAATCAATACAAAATATAAATTGCAAATTGTATAACGAATGACTTTAGAAATACGACCATATTTGTTAAGACTTCAGTCAAATTTAATAGAAATTGAGGGCATTTTATCAATCTTTACAAGAAATTGAATATTATGATCAAAAACAATTGCTTCAATGTTTTTAAAACGAAGAAGACCAACCAAACATTTACGTCGCATAATTTTTAATCAAAATACATAAACATTAATAAATGTCGAAAAGGTAAATAAAGTATTGCATAATTACCAGTTAACTTTATCAACATGTTAATTGATAATCGTGTAAATGAAAACCAAATATTAATACGAAAACACTTTATTATTAAACCTGCAAAAAATACTTTAAACATTTTGATATGACCTGTTTCAAAGGGTTTTTCTGTTCCAATTCCGAGTAAAAAAATCAACCGAACGGCGTCCACTTTTGTATTCGACTTGTAAATAAATAGTGCAATACAGTGACTACTCAAATATGAATATGTAAAACATCACTGTAAAGGTGCGTTTCCACTTAGTGTTCTGAGCGAATAGGCTCGTTTTCACTAAGTGTTGAGCGAACATTTGTTCAAAATAAGTGTTCATTGCAAATACTCAGAACCGATGTTCGTTCTAGAAAACACAAATAGAACAATCCAACTTTTCCCGGCCGATCATCACTGAACGAACATTTCGCGGTAGTGTTTTTATTTACCGTATAAGCGTATAAAATTATGTTCGTTTAGAACACTTAGTGAAAATGTAGCTTAAGGCACTGTCAACGTAAAATATCAACCACAAAGCTCAAAGCATTTTACGTTTTGCATATAAAATACCTGTTTTATATAAAATGTGTATATTGTTTCAGGGTCATCGAACTTCGATCTGAAACTCACTGCAACATTATTAGCGTTGGAACTCTTCATCTTTATCGTCAGATAGTCTTAATAGATTGAATTTATACAAAAAGATTATATTTGGAAAATAAATTAATTACTTTAAAAATATCGCTTATTTATTCACCATAACATTCCATCGAAATTCAAATTGCAAAGTGCAAATTGGTTTTGTATTACAATTATCTGTTACAATAATTTGAGATTTAATTAAAAACAATTTATAAATTAATCTAAATTTAAAATCATGCAAATAAGTTTTGGATACAAAAATGTTGTTTAATTTTAATGTGCCATGCCTCCGTGCTTCGGAGGGCACGTTAAGCCGTCGGTCCCGGTTACTTTCTACGGATAGTAGTCGTTACATAAGCCATGTCAGAGGCCTTTGGCGGCTCAATAACTCTGACACCAGGATTGGTCAGGTTGACCATCCACTCGATGAAGAAGAAAAAGAAGAATGTGCCATAAACACTGTTTTGCACGAAATGTATCAAATATCAGAATATAGTGTCTTTTAATGTCAGGCATATCATTTTACATGTTTCACATACTGATTTTACCGCCTGTTAACTCAATCCAAACCGACGCGGTCGCGACGACGGACGCCTTAATAACTTAGTATTTCGGTCATTGAATGTATCACTACATAGTATAAAACAAAGTCGCGTCTGTTTGTCTTCTGTTTGTCTGTTTGTCTGTATGCTTAAATCTTTAAAATTACGCAACGGATTTTGATTCGGTTTTTTGTAATAGGTAGAGTGATTCAAGAGGAAGGTTTTTATGTAAAAAAATTCCCGAAATTCCCACGGGAACGGGCACAACGCCGGTAAAACCGCGGGGCGCTGCTAGTTTGAAATAAATATAAAGGCCTGCTTTCAACCCCAAAAGACATCAAACCCATACAAAAGCCTTCACAATCAATAGAAATCAGTCCCCCGGTGACGTAACAAGCATTCTAAAATGAAGTTATAAACGAATATTAAAGTGAATTTGAAGTTCCTTTGAAGTGAGTAATCATGGAAAGCCACTGAATCAAGTTAAAACTTACTTTGGGCGTCGGCAGCAACTGCTGAGTCGTTCAGATTGCACTTCCAAGTTCAACTAAGAATCACCAAGTTATGGGAACTTGGTGATTCTTAGTTTAAGTACTGAATATTCTTTTGGAGTTATTAAGACAACGGGGTGTCTGAGGTTTAAACTGTCATTCCACGCTTCCTTCAAATTTGACGTAAACTTAAATATAAGAATTTTACTAGAATCTATACAAATGATACAAACTCTATAGAATTTATACTTATATGTAAAGCTAAAGAGTTTGATTTTTGTTTGTTTGAACGAATTAATCTTAGGAACTATAATCGTATAATAAAATATAATCATACAATCTTTTAATCGACGATATAATTACGATAGAGAAGCTTGAAAATTCTTATAAGTAGTTAATATAATTCACTTTAATCCAATATACAGATCATTCCTAAAGAAAATATCCGTAAAGTGTTCCCAGTAGCATCGAAGGAGTTAGCAAACAACTCACGTAGAGATTGAAATCGGAATCAAACTTCAAGTTTAAGACTTTCCAATCCGGGTATATTCTATAAAATAAAATCTACTTGCAATGCAAAGTCTGTTTATATTTTAATTTGTATGTCCTGTACACTTTTTTCTTATAGTATGGTAAGTATAGTATACCCAAGCTCTTAGGGCCGAAACTGCGATAAGCGTGCGCCCGTCGCGTGCGCCCGTGGCGTACGCCCGTCGCGAGCGCCCGTGGCGTGCGCCCTTCGCGTGCGCCCGTCGCGTGCAGCTTCATACAAAAGGGAACGGTTCACTTTTGTATAAAACCGCGCGGGCACTCGCTTAACGCAGTTTCGGCCCTTAATAAACATTCTATAAACTTAACGAGACACAATCCCAGGACAACATAATAATGTACCGACAACTAAGTGCAAGAGTATGAACCATTACTCTCACTTAATGTTAGTTTAAGCCGTAAAACATACAGCTCACGTTGCTTAGTGGTTACTTAAGCAGTAGGATGATTTAGCATAGGGGAAATTAAGGCAGTAACATTCTCCTTGTGGGCTTGTATGTTGTGTTTGGAGCGAACTTTAGTTTTAACTAGCAGCGCCCCGCGGTTTTACCCGCGTTGTGCCCGTTCCCGTGGGAATTTCGGGATAAAATGTAGCCTATAGCCTTCCTCGATAAATAGACTATCTAACAGTGAAAGAATTATTCAAATCGGTTCAGTAGTTTCTGAGATTAGCGCGTTTAAACAAACAAACAAACAAACAAACAAACAAACTAACAAACAAACAAACAAACAAACTAACAAACAAACAAACAAACAAAACAAACTCTTCAGCTTTATAATATTAGTATAGATTAAATTGGTGTTTTTACATTGAAACATCTATACTAATATTATAAAGAGGTAAAATTTATAAAGTTTGTTTGTTTGTATGTTCGAGCTTTTAAGCTTTTTTTTGAGTGTACTAATCCATTATTATCAACTTATTTACACATTTAATTAAGTCTTGGAAGCCTTTCAAAAGCGACCCCACTTGTTATGCACGCTTAGCGTCTTAGTTTAACCTTGTTACACTATAAATTAATATTACAATCAACTGTTCTAGTTAACTAATAGTTAACTGACCGTATTGTAATTTTATTCCCTTGCCTAACTCACTGGTCAGTACTTGAATTTACTTATTTAGTTTACGCAGATAATTTGATAGTTAGTATGAGGTAAGTTGGATGACATAGTTTACTTAGCAGTTAATAAATAAATGTACTCATAACTTTCTGATTCATAGAACTAAAGACTTTATTGTGTTCTACGTTGCTTTTAGTGTGCTTTTAGCTTCCATTGGCAATTATAAAGTAAAAGCTAAGTTTTGTTCTTTTTTCGAAAGAAATTTCTAGTTGCTGGTTCCGTCACTTGTACTCGAACTGTCCATGTTATTCTTCGGTTAAATGTAGAAAGTGCAGTATTGAGATAATTGAGTATTACCCAGTTATATTGTCAATAATTCGTAATCTAAGTAATAGTAGAAAGTACATTACTCAAACACAAAATAGATTATGCATCCATTTTGTGTTTCAATTAAGAAAAATGGCAAGCAACAGAAAAGTGTTATGTGTAAGTACATAGCTTATGAATATAATATACTAGTCGAAATATATAAACCTAATAATACTGTAAAGTTTCATCCAAATCCGTCCAGTAGTTTTTCGTGACAGAATAACAAATATACATCCTTACAAAATTTCGCACTTATAATATTACAGTAGGATTTAATCTAATCTGGTTTTCTACATTGATTAAACGCTTATTATAGGTGACCAAAAGCGTATCTACTAAGTCTATTGGGCCAAGCAGTGGTTGAGTTGAGTGGTTGAGCCAAGCAGTGGTTGAGCTGCACTGAGACGTAAGGTGTAGAGGAAACTATTCTACTTAAAAAAGCTTTACCTAAGGATCTAACAACTGTTTATAAGAAATAAGAATAGTATGTTCTATGCCTATTGTAATAAAGCTTACATTAATGTTTATTCCTAGCTTATATAATTGTTGTGCGTTAGTCGCTTTAAAATTATTGGACCGAAAGGAACAGGGTATGATGAGATGTTTACACGGTGTTTTGATGAGGGTGGCCACAGTGACGGTACTAGATAAATACACATACATAATACGAACTACGCTTTGCAACTGCCGCACGCACACATAGATAGTCGGTACACGAGTTTCCATATTTGTCGATTTGAAAGGTAAAAACTAAATGCTAGCGGGTATTTGCATACCCTGGGTAGCACAAGCTGAGCCTTATCCAATTGTTTTTTTACTTTTATTATTTTGTATGAGATAGTTATGTTACTTAGTGTTATACTTAAAACTTAAAAAGCAATAAAGGATTTTTTTATTTCTTCTTTTTATTGGCTCGGGTTTTGAGATCGCCAACCCCTATTAGTTATCCGTCTTCACTGTACTGATATCTTAAGTAAGACGACAGGCCTTTGTCCGACAGTGGGACATGACGTCTCCAGTTTGTTCTACAGAACAAATAAGACCTATCCAACAAGGGAGTATTTCATAAAACTGAATTGAAAACTGGAGTTGTATTTCATAAAATTCCCGTTTAATTTGGTGCGCAAAAAGACAGTGTAACATACTCTACCGACTGCCACTAAATATCCTTTGTAGTTAGCACACAGTGCTTCACTACAGCCACCACAAACCTTAGCAAACAAGAAAATGCTTTCACTCGCCAAATTTCGGGTCAATTTCCACGGTATAGGAGTATACTGTCTAGTTGAAAATGTACTCAGTGTTTGAATTTCATTTAATTAAACTTGTTTTGGTATTAATGCAAAAATAATAAATAATATAATTGCCAACAGCTACAAAATTATGATTACAGCATTGTAAAAGTTCCCATTCAAGCATGTGTGCTACCAATAGGCTACCATTCAGCACAGAATTCACTTACAATATGCACAAATGTTTAAATAATAATTATAATTTAATCTTACCCAGAACAGGATGCTTGGAAAGTGTTGAGTGGAACATAATAGAACAAGATTAATAAAACAAAATTAATAGTGAAAAGTTAAACTAGTAAGTATATTATAAACTAGCTGTGCTCCGCGGTTTCACCCGCAGCGCCCCGGTTCCCGTGGGAATTTTGAGATTTTTATTCCCTATAAACCTCACGGAGCCCGAGACCTTTCCAACGAATGCAAAACCGTGGAAATCGGTCCAGCCATTCATGCGTGATGTCTTGACCAAGGAAAACGGGTTTCATTTTTATATATATATATAGATAGAAGCACATTATTCTATCAACCTGCTTGTTGTAATTTTTACCGTTTACGATTCAACATATATAACTCAGCCAATAATATACTTGTTGATTGGAAACTATCTGTGCCCCGCGGCGTCACCCGCTGTACACCCGTTCCCGTGGGAATTTTTATTACTTATTGCCATTTTCCTGATCAAGATAAATCATATAAAAAAATAATTATTAAAATCGGACCAGCCGTTCTCCAGTAATAAATGGTATAACTAACACGACTTTCTTTTATATATATAGATACTATATACTGGTGTAGCATCTTATTTATACTAGATATGTTTACTATTGATAAACATTCCAGTAATGGATTAATGTTTAAAAATTTAATTTATTTTTACGAGCTCCCGGCTTGTGGCTTCCGAGAGTAATTTTACATTCTGTTTATTTTTTATAGATGAACATAAAAAGTGTATCAAAAATGTTAAATGCATTTTAAATGTGATGAAAAATCTAATTATCTTACGGGGTACAAAATAAACGAAATTATGAAAGATATGATTTTCACACCATCTCACACTTTCTTCTATTTTGCGACCGGGAATGCTTTTGATCTACCTGTATTCTTCTTCTTCTTCATCGAGTGGATGGCCAACCTGACCAATCCTGGTGTCAGAGTTATTGAGCCGCCAAAGGCCTCTGACATGGCTCAAGTAACGACTACTATCCGCAGAAAGTAACCGGGACCGACGGCTTAACGTGCCCTCCGAAGCACGGAATCATCTTACTTTTCGAGCAATCAGGTGATTCAGCCTGCAATGCCCTAACCAAACTGAGGAAAGTCTCACAAAGAGATTTTTATGAGATATCCCCACCGGGAATCGAACCCGGAACCTCCGGGTCGTGAGCCGGGCGCTCAAACCACAAGACCACGGAGGCTGTTACCTGTATTTACTTTAGCTTATTCGCGATTGCTTTTCATTATACTATTTATATTATAAATGCGAAAGTTTGTGAATAAATAAATACATCCATTTATGTTATTTGTTACTCGAAATAACTACTGGACGGATTTGAATGAAACTTCACAATAATATATACTTCCATCAGAATTATAGCACATGGGATACATTTTATCCCCAAATTCCTGCGGAAACAGGTACAACGCAGGTAATACCGCGGGGCGCGGCTAGTGTTTTTATAAGGAAGTCAGTCAGTCTTTTAAATTTTGATTAACTTATAGTAGGTATTATAGAGGTTTGAATACGACGAGGTTCACAGTATAGCTACCATTTCTACGGGCATCTTGTACGTATTTTGTACGTCTATAATAATTCAAGCCAAGATCTAACACATATATGTTTGATAAATAGACTCTATGTGCACAACACTCGACTGTACACAACCTACAACCCACACGGCATTGTCTCAATCGATTCTCATGTTTCAATGGTTTGCCAAACACTAGTCATATTGCCGTGTGGAATTAACGTCACTGACTTACAATTGTGTGCTAAGGCTTTGCGGTTGGCAACCAATGCTTGTGGCACTTGATGTCGATATTTCATAGTAGGGCTGTCTTTTTGAACCCTAAGGGTCTAGACAGACGGACTGCAATTCAACTGCAATCCGACTGCCAAATGGCAGTTCAGATGCAGTTTGAATGCAGTTGGCTCGACTGCAATCAAACTGCACGTCGACGGGCAGTTGGCGTGCAGTTGGATTGCAGTCTGAGTGCAGTTACAACGACTAACTGCACTCAGACTGCAATCCAACTGCACGCCAACTGCCCGTCGACGTGCAGTTTGATTGCAGTCGAGCCAACTGCATTCAAACTGCATCTGAACTGCCATTTGGCAGTCGGATTGCAGTTGAATTGCAGTCCGTCTGTCTAGACCCTAAAGCAATATGGGCTGTAGAAAAAGTAAGCATGAGTTGGTTAGTGGACAACGCTGGTGTCTGAGTTCTTAGATCGCTTTAAGGCCTCTGACATGGTCTATAGATATCTATTGATTGAAACAATCGGGACTGAAAATTTAACGTGCCCTCTGGCGTGAATCGCCGATCACGTATGCAGTATGCAGCGCGTCAGCTTAAGTTTTAAAGGTGTCAGAAGTTTCATGTGTATTGTTGTAATAACTATGATAGAAAATAGTCGCTCATTCAATCAATTTGTTCGATGTTGAAAGGTGAACATGTTGCTCTCCAGAAACTACGATTATAGATTATAGATTTGATGGATTAACTAGTCAGGTAGTAGGTTCCATCATCTTAGGATTATCGTTTCCTTGGAAACTTCACATTGCTTGATCTTAAGCAACAAGCAATAGGTAAGTAAGATAGTCATTGTTTAGTCACATTATTAGTTTCACATAAGCAATCTTTACTCTTTACTAATATATGAAACTATTGTTTTTTTCATTGAAACTAGGTTTCAGATACACTTCGCTTTTATTTTACACTCTTCTGCAAAACGTCAGATACAAATGTAACCGTAAACGTAGTTTCAATTTAAAAAACAATAGTTTTATATATTAGTATACAGTATAAATTGCTTATGCATAAGTAGTAGTAGTGTATGCTTAAATTTAACAAACCAGTATATTGGTTTTTTGTATGTATGTCCGTGCTAATCTCAGAAACTACCAAACCGATTTTAATACTTTTTCTTTTTGTAATAGATAGCCATATTCAACGGGAAGTTAAAAGGCTTATTTAAAAAAATCAACTTAATTTACCCACATTTCAAACCATAGATCTTTACTCCGAAACATTCATGATATTTTAGTTAACTGCAAAGTTTTAATGAAGATTAAAAAGGATAGTTTTCTTAAGTACTTAAAAATTTATAAGGCAGTGTAAGAACTTTAAACTTTCGTCATTAAAGCTTTAGTTTTTCTTACGCTTTTAACTTTCAATTAAAATACTTTATTTTAGTTGAAAGACTAATCTGCAAATCCTTAAACAACATTTAAGTAAATATCTTTAAAGGTGGCGACAAAATAACTATTTAATCTAAATAATTATTGCACCAAATAGAGTACTAAATAGTTTTAGAACTACTGTTATTTTACTATTAATTGAAACGTACGTTGATGTCATTATTATTCATTTACACAAATACAGTGCGGGGAGAGACGCTGTCGCTCTCGCTTCACCCACCTCCTGATGAAGGTCACCGTATGTGACCGTAACGTGTCGAGGAACTCTCGACAGTAGTCTCCGTCCTACTGTTATTTGTTTATTAAACATATTAGGCTCTTACCAAAATAAAGAATGTTTGTGCAATCTCCTCTAAATCTTTTAATATAGTAAAGTTATACTTTAGGAAGTATGCAAGTATTTTTAAATGAGGAAGCATTTAATTTCTGAGTCTTGAATGAGAAAAGCTAAGTAATAGAATAATATGTTATAGAATAAATGAGACACATGTCTTTCCCTCCTTTATTTGCAGAAGGGCAGAAAAACATTTATTTGTAAAATTTTGTGGAAATAAATGTATTAATCTACCGCTAACGAAATATACTGCCTACGGTCGTGATAATTAAATTAAAACGAGATTTAGAAGCAAAGATAAGTAGGATTAATTTCTCGTTTTAGCTTTAAACAAATTCGTAATCTAAAAACGAATGTTCGGCTTTAATTGAATAAGCTCAGGTTATAATTATCAATTTCACGTGTACTTTCAGGTATAACAGGGTAAATTGAGAAAATTGGCAGAGTCTGAGTATCCTATCCTACTAATATTATAAAAGCGAGAGTTTGTGAGGATAGAAGTATGTATGGATGTATGTTTGTTACTCTTTCACGAAAAAACTACTGGATGATTTGGATAAATCTTTACAGTAATATGAGTTATACATTAGAATAACATATGGGATACATTTTATCCCGAAATTCCTGCGGGCATGTGTACTACGCGGGTAACACCGAGGGGCGCGTTTTATTTGTTACACGTAGATAGTCTTTTAGGGTGGTAGTCATAAACGCTTTTAACACCATTTTAGCTATGAAATGGCTTGTCCCTTTCTGACACACATTCGTCATTTGGTATATAGTGTATCCGTAAACGTAGTTGTTGTGTGTTTTGTTCGCGTCAAACAAGGCATACGACTGCTGTGACTATAATGAGCCAGCTTTTATTATAAGTCTTAACCAACTGATATAGAACGAAAACTTACACATGCGGGCTCTATAGAAATTGACCCAAAGTAACTTCGTACTACTTAATGCCAAAATTCATTTAAAACTTTACCTTGAAGATTGTTTTATCTATGAGATTGGGTAATGAGTTATGACGTCACGTTCACCGTGGACCAATTTTTGGAGTAGCAGAGCCCCGTAGTTTTACCCGTGCGTACCCGATTTCTTGGAAACGTTAATATTGAATGTAGCTTATAACCTTCATCTTGAAGTGATTGTAGTATTTTGACAAAAGGACTAGACTGGACGCACACTTACGGAATCCTAGAATATTGTCCTATCAGGTAGCTTTTCGGGGGTAACTTTTACACTTATTTGTAAACTAGTCGCGCCCCGCGGTTTCACCCGCGTTGTACCCGTTCCCGCGGGAATTTTGGTATAAAATGTATCATATGCTATTCTGATCTATAACCTACTAGCGATAGCTAGCATGGGTGGCTAGCATGATCCAATAGATGTCGCTAGTGTGAATCTAAACCATCCAGGGTGCCACCCAAACGCATTCAAAAAAAAAACATTCAAATCGGTCCAGCCGTTTAGGAGGAGTTCAGTTACAACGAAAAGTGGCATTGATTTTCATATATATGATATTATTACTGTAAAGTTTCATCCAAATCCAAATAGTGATAATACTGGACTCCAATCCGCAGAAACTTTAAGCCATCAACATTATTGAAATTCCGATAGGTACTTGTAATAAATTAAATGAGTCCAGCTATCATGAATGTTCAGTAGCTATGAACAAATAGGTATACACCATAAACAAAACATTACAACTCCATAAATCGGTTTATAATATTAACAAAAACTCATTAATCGTTTTAAAGGGTAATTTGGGTTTTTGGGCGTCGCGTAACAGCGTTAAATGTGATCCATTTACTATCATAAAGCACGATTTAATTATTTGTATTTATAGTTTATTTATCATAAACGATGGTATATTATTGAAACTTGATTCACCCGTTTAAATGGATTTAAACAAATAAAAAAGTACGCTCCTGCGATTGACTGAAAGCAATAGTTTTTTAATTTTTACGTACATTATCGAATATTTGTATTTTGTTTTATAAGTAACGCTAACAGTGCCCCGCGGTTTCACCCGCGGTTTCACCCGCGGTTTTACTCGGGTTGTGCTCGTTCTCGTAAAAATTTCGGGTTGAAAAATAGCCTATAAATTATTACCTTTTCCTTGAATGTGCCTTTTGAGTAAATATAAGAGAATTCTTCAAATCTAGAAGAATAGTAAGAATAGTGGGAAGCCTTTGCCCAATAATGGGATGATACAGGGTTACAGTAACATTGTGCAAAAAAATACATGTATTTCTGTTATTTGAACCAAATACAACACCTTTTTGCACAATAATGTTTATGTCGCTGCATTTTGTATGGAGGCGAATAAGGAGGCGTCTGCGACATTTTCAAATTAAACCAATCACACTAATGCATCACACTCTCAGCCGAGCCTTCCATCTTTTATATACAACCATATTATACTACAGTACCAGATTCTGTGACTCTGTTTACTTACTGACATAAAATATTACTGAGACAATTTCTTTTTTCGGCGTGAAAAAAGGTTACGGTTACTTTGACTTTTGTCGCTCCCAAATGAGTGATTTTATTGTGATTTAGGTTTTTGGGTAAAATGTTACTTAATTGTTGTGGTTTTATTTAAATACAAGTGTTAATGTTATGAACTAGAAATATACTTTCAAGATTTTATTTACTCGTTTATAAAAACAAACTTTAGTTTGTTAAAAAAATGAGAGGAGGTAAATGCATGAAAGTATCTAAGGCCATTGGTGTGTCGGACACATACAATAATTTTGTCAATAAAGTGTATTATTTTGTCAATAATATTTATTTTAGTATTGTATAGTGTATGGACCAAGAGCCCGCGAACCCCAGACCTTCGTTATTTTATAAAAGCTGAAAGTTTGTCAGCGCATGCTCCCACACACAGGTAAGAACGATGGACTATTATGAAGTTTGGGTTATGGTGGCTTTGGCAGGTATACGGTACTAAATGTCAATGGTCGAAAACACCAAGTTGGCCATCGATTTCGATATCACCGTCAAAGGGTGACTTGTACAACTCCTCAAGAGCTTTCAAATGACATAGGTCATGTCACTGTTGAGCATTAGGATCAGCGTCCATGGCATAGGCCAACTCCAATCTTCGGTGGTCGAAAACACCAAGTTGGCCGTCGATTTCGATGTCACCGTCAAAGGGTGACTTGTACAACTTGTCAAGAGCTTTCAAATGACATAGGTCATGTCACTTAGGATCAGCGTCCATAGCATAGGTCAACTCCAATCTTCAATGGTCGAAAACACCAAGTTGGCCGTCGATTTCGATATCACCGTCAAAGGGTGACTTATACAACTTGTCAAGAGCTTTCAAATGATATAGGTCATGTCACTGTTGAGCATTAGGATCAGCGTCCATAGCATAGGTCAACTCCAATCTTCAATGGTCGAAAACACCAAGTTGGCCGTCGATTTCGATATCACCGTCAAAGGGTGACTTGTACAACTCTTCAAGAGCTTTCAAATGACATATGTCATGTCACAAATGACACTTAATTATTTGATGAATTTAGATCGGTATTTTACACACCTTTAGTACCGTATACCTGCCAAAGCCACCATAACCCAAACTTCATAATAGTCCATCGTTCTTACCTGTGTGTGGGAGCATGCGCTGACAAACTTTCAGCTTTTATAAAATGACGAAAGTCTGGGGTTCACGGGCTCTAGGTCTAGTACGATAATGTTGATAATATTGTCATTATTAACTTTTTTGTATTTAAAATATTTCTTTTTTTTTTTGATTCGGATGTATAACACAAAACCTCCTCAATGTACCGATATCTTCAGTGAGACGAGAGGCCTTTGCCCAACAGTGGGACATTACAGGCTAATACTTTTTTTTAATGTGTTCAAACCATGAAACATTGTCGATAAATGGAAATAAGCATTGTAAAATATAGTTACAAGTCTTTCAAACATTTCCAAACAAAAAGTTATTCTAAAGATATCCTATTTCTCCCACGATCCTTCGTTCTATCAAAAGTTTTGTACGAGGTATTTCTTCGAATTGTACTAAACGAGTCACTAGAGCGCACATAGGAACTACTTTATAGTGCTTTATAGGTAGTATAACAAAGAGAACTTGACTAACAAAGACAAAGGCAAGATCTCAAAGGAGTTAACTCCCAGGAAATTAAACTTTACATATGAACGCGTTTTGATATCTGCCTTGAAAAATAATATTGTTTCCTCGAAGGATGGAAACAATTAACGTTTTAGACAAGGTTTTTTGAACGCAAATTGAATTAGTAACAGTTGGTCTTACTAGATTTTTGATTTGGTAATTTATAAATTTTGATTTGATAAAATTGGGTCAATGTAGAGTAAATTGATTTCTTTAAGTAAGTTCGTGTAGGTTGGTGGCCAACCCCGGTGTCGGAGTTTTTAAACCGCCTAAAGACCTCCGACATGGTCTGACGATTGATACAACCGGGACCGACAATTTAACGTGCCCTCCGAAGCACGGTAGCGCTCAGATAGAAATTCTACTATCGGCCACCCATCCAAGTCGATCCGAGCTGCACGTTGCTTAACAATCGCAATACGTTAACACTGCTTAATCAAACTTACGCCACAAGCGCTACTTTTGTGGAAGTAGAAAAGATTATTATTTCTTTATTCATTAATTTCTTAGTATGAAAATGAATTCGAAAAGTGAAATACATTGATAGCTCCTGTTACAATTTAACGAATAAATACTTCCTTAATTAAGTGCTTAATATTGTTGTCAAAATCCAAATGGGACTTCCCAAGAACAACTACGATAACGTTGCTACGGTTCGTAGCCGTAGCGAGTACTACGAACTGCTACGAATTTAGAATCTTGTTTCAACCCACCTTGTTTTCCCAGTGATATTTGACAATCTGAATAAGACTTTACCGAGAATATCTCGAGATTAAGATACAAAACAAAATTATCTAAAAGGAAATTTTCAGGAAAGTTTAAATCTCCAATATTATCTTTCTAAAATCCTCTAAGAAAGTTCGTCGTCGCTTAGTATATCCATGAAACTTGTTATAATATTTTGCGAGAGGGTACTGTAGGGGTCATCTAAATTATTCAAGTCACGGCCGAGTCTCGACCGTCTCGTGTCGTACTCGACTTTACTATTCCCGTGTGTAGGTACTTACAGAATAATGTATTATGTTGCGCAGTAATGTCCGTGGACAGAGATTATTATACAAGTTTTTGAGGTAACGTCTTCCTTACTAATGGATCTTTCACACGGGCTAATTTGGAATCTACTTGTGGGCCATTTTCAGATTAATCATAATCGGGTAGTATAAGTAGACCATAGACATGAAGTATGCTGCTTTGGTATTGTACCCGATGCCGCGGAAATTGGCGGGTAAAAGTAAACTATATGTAATTCCAGACTCTAATCAATCCCTGTGGCAATTTTTATTTAAATCCGTAGTCTTTGCGTTAATGATTAATCATTCATTAATTCATTTCAAGTGGGCTAGTTGCCAACCCTGGTGTCGGAGTTTATAGACCGCCCAAGGGCCTCCGACATGGTCTAAGGATTGAAATATCGGGATCGACTGCTTAACGTGCCCTCCGAAGCAACATCGCTTAATCAAACTACGCCACAAGTGATATCATTTATCTATTGTTTATTGTCATCCATTCTCACAGACTTCGCATTTTTGATAATTAATAGGAAGTAGTACCTATGTTATTTTGCTGTTGATTTGACCACATTAAAAGGAAAAGGTAGGTCTATTAATCGGTTCGTGCATTGCAAATAGGTACAATAATCAATTACTATGCACACAATACGTAGCGATCCAAATGAACCCAAACTAGGTCGCGGTTTGCGGTAGGCACCGGTCTTGTGAATCTATACCCACCAATCACGATTGAGAAATTAATTTCAATGTCGATTTTAGGGCCGACACTGCGTTAAGCGTGCGCATGCCGCGGTTTCATACAAAAGGGAACCGCGTACGCCCGCCGCGTGTGCCCGCCGCGTGTGCCCGCCGCGTGTGCCCACCGCGTGTGGCTTCATACAAAAGTAAACCGTCACGTGTGCCCGTCGCGTGCGGTGTCATACAAAAGTGAACCGCCACGTGCGCACGCTTAACGCAGTGTTGAACCTTAGGCTTGAAATTGAGCGAGCTTACAAGCTAAAGACAAAGTAAAGAGTGCGTTTCCATTAAAGCGGAACTAAGCTATAAGCTTAAACCTGTATTATAAGGTAATTTCATTACTTTTTTATATGGAAACTTCAATGTTACAATTAGTATTTGCCTTTTGTATCTGCCCAAGGACTACCGTAATTCCGAAGGGCGTGTTGAATTTTCAGTCAAGAGTTTTTAACGTCCCGTCACCGCCCACCACGGCACTTGAATTATTAAATAAGTTTAATAAATAAATTCGTTGAAATTACGAACATAATCTAATAAAATCAGTAAAGAACATATTATCATAATCGCTTATTTATAATACAACATTTTGTTAATATAAATATACTAATATAATATAATATATGTCCTTTGCCGTAATCGGAGGGCTTAGGCCTCATACGGTATCCAAACGAGTACCCGAATAAATAAAAGCTCATAAAATATGTAAAACATTTGCAAAAGACCTGTAGAAAGACCACATTTTGTATTGTATAATTCAAAAGGTCTCAATTCCTCTAAGACCCCCGAGACCATTGTATTTGAATCACTTAAACCCTATTCGGGAAAGTCTTCAATTTTCTCTTAATATTTAAATTATTAATGAGGTCAAGCTTAGGGGAAAATGATTCGCGAATTACAATTGATGGTGGCGATGAATGTAGTGTAGAATAGATATAAATGTCAGATAATACAATACATGAATGTTCGTATGCAAGTACGTAGAAATCGTATACAACTCTATCCATGCTATATCTCTCAAACCATTCAAATTTTAATATCAAGAATATTTTATTATTGGTTTGTATACTATCAAAAAAGATGCGTAAAACGTAGTGATAATCATGTGACCTTATTATTTGACATTTTACCATTGGCCAATCAAATGGAACGTCAACTGATTGTCAATTGTTTTCAAAGATAATTCCATATACGAATTTATGATAAATATTGCAACTTGATTATTAAATCACGGATCAAACTATCAAGTTTCATCCGTGATCCGTTTCCGTTTCTCACTTAGTTCAAATAGTCATATTTGAACTAAATTATTTGAACTAAGTGAGAAACACTTCTGTAACATTTTGACACACTTAATATAAACATAACGTAAATATTAAATCTAAATCTATCTTCGAGCTATCAAGCCAACATGTCGCTACCTGTCCGCTGTGATGTATGACCTCACATCTAATTGCTTGTCTTTCATGCAGAACTTGAAAGTTATGTTTGAACCACAGTTATGTTATGATAGAATAACTTTACTTCGTAAGAAGCCTTTGACCAGCAAAAGGACATACTAATTTTAATACTTGTAATTTTTTTCTTAAAGAATTTTTCAGTTTACATTGTCTGCAACAGTGATAAGCAATTTAATAGCACACTTTAAGTAAACTGAAAATATAGATAAATTTTCCAAGACGAATGAAATGTTAAAATAATCGTTTTCAGAGCTTTAAGTCTTATGTTGAGATCTTTAAGTCTTATATTACGTGTGTTTGTTAATAATAATGTTGTCTGTCATTTTGAACTGCTCTATGTCTTCTATTTAGGCCGGTTTGAATGGAATTGAATCGTTACACATGGTCGTTAGTCCGGCTGTTTAATGACACACAATGTCCATCGTAATCACCTGAATGTCTACACCCATGAACATTTAACAAACTTATAAATATCATCGAGTTTGGTTTTATATAAATCTATACCTTAATATTATAAAGCTGCAGAGTTTGTTTGTTTGAACGCGCTAATTTCAGGAACTACTGGTCCGATTTGAAATTTTTTGGATAGTCCATTTATCGAAAAAGGCTAATAGGCTATTTTTCATCCCGAAATTCTTACTGGAACGGACACAACACGGGTAAAACCGCGGGGCACTGCTAGTATTTTCATATATACATTCCAATAACTTAAGTTTTTTTTTCTATTTTATATTCCGGCTTTTTGCTGAGTTATTGATTTAATCACAGAAACAGAAATTACGGTACAGATTGTAAAATATAACAAAATACCGAAGTTTACAAAAAGTTTTCGGCAACTCTGGTTATTTATCGTTAATTTTTGGTAACAAAAGTGAGAAAAAGTAAAAATTTGCTTATTTTTTGTTGGTATACGAACATTCGTAATAAGGGAATGTGCGTAACAAAATATGTTTTCTAATAACCCAATTACGTATTGTCTAATAAATACAAAAAGTTGAGTAAAAATATACGGAAAGATTTCGCCAAAATTACATTATACGGTAAAAGAAATCGTTATAAAAACAAATATATTTGCAAATGAGAGTATGAATAAAAGTCCGTTAACGTGATATGAAAAATTGTTGCAATAATTCATTGTGAGAGGCATTATGGCAACTTTACACATTGGTCGAGTCACTTTATGTGTTAAAAACAAGTGTGTAGACCAGCAATTAGGTAGAGTTGACACATTTTGGATATAGTCACATGGCATGGGAAACAAACGTAAAACATTACTTATCTCTAATGCGTTACCTTGTATAAAAATAAAATAGGTACAAAGTTTCAAACTAGTGGATTCGTAGGTTTTTTCATAATGTGGTTTATTTATATTGTCCGAGGGCCTCAAAATTAGACATTGTGTAGTTCGACATTTTGCGCAGGTAAAATGACAAATATCAACTTAAGTCTAGTTCCAATACACATATGTATATGTAGAGGCATATGGAAAATATCCTGTCATACTGATATCATTTATAACTTTACATTGTGATAACGGTCATACTTACTTTTTAACCGACGTAAAAGAGGGGTGTTATAAGTTAGACGTCGATGTCTGTCTGTACCGTTAGCTTTCAAATGGACCGATTTCGATGCTTTTTTGTTTCATTAGAGAACCAGTTACTTTACGGTGGTTCTTAGCTATGTAAAAATTGGTTCCGTCGTTTTTGCGTAGAGGTATTCGACTTCCATACCTAACCAATCTATACTAATATCATAAAGAGGCAAAATGTGTAAGTTTGTTTTTTTGTTTGTATGTTTGAATTAGCAGCCGATTTGAATAATTATTTTTATATAGCCACATTCAACGGGAAGGTTATATGCTATTTTTCATTCCAAAATTTCCATGGGAACTACGCGGCACTACGCGGGTAAAACCGAGAGACGCTGCTAGTGAGTGATATACTCGTACCGTTGTCTTCAGCCGACATAATCTATAGATAAATGCTTTCATTACTCGTTAATACCGCTTACCAACGCCGTACTCTGAATAATTAAAGTAAGCTAAAATTTATTAGCACGGAAGAATGCCTCATGGAAGTGGCAATGAACGTATAGTATTCATCTGTTTTCATTAGCTGTGCCCGATTGTACCACGGTCACTCGATTGTGGAACTTGAACTCATTTTATACTCGAATGTGAATTTTATGCTTTCTTCGGAGTAGGTTATAAGTGCTATTAATATCTACGAAGTACTAAGTTTATATATTGTATTCTACCAAGAAAACTGTATTTACTAGCTGTCTCTCGCAGTGGTTTCACCCGCGACCTATTAAATGTCACTAGTGTGAATCTAAACCATCCAGGGTGCCACCTAAACGCATACAAAAAATCATTCAAATCGGTCTCGTCGTTTAGGAGGAGTTCAGTGACATACACATGTACAGTAGAATTATAAATGTAAAGATAGGTATTTTACGTTGGATCAAATGTTTATCGTCAACAATTCGTTACAAATCAATAAGTATATTGTGTCCTACTGTAATCCTCCTCACTGGACAAATATATTCCTTTAACTTGAAGTAGGAAAAACAATTCTGACATTTTGAAGGTTGTAGAGGTCTTTGATCTCAGTGAGATATTTAAGGCTTATACTTCGACTTACTTATTGAATGAAACAAATGGTAGGAGATCGGGTTTCATCCAAAGATTAATGGTATATTACTCTTTTGTTTACAGGTAGTCATTATTCAATTAAATATCATGGTTGGCGATATACGTATTGTATGCGTTAATTTTAAAACATATTTACTTTTTACTCAAATGTACATAAGTCATGTATACTCACAGCGATTGTGTTAATTGCTATTAATTAATTTATCGTAATTGAAAGTCCTACTAATATTATAAATGCGAATGTTTGAGAGGATTTATGTATGTTTGTTACTCTTTCATGCAAAAACTATCGCTTCGACGCAAACGGATCTTTTATCAAGTGACAAACTAAAAATTCACCACTTTTAGCTCTGACTGTATAAAAAAAGGAATTAAAATTCTAAATAAAAAGCTTTCGAGATTACATCGAATGACACAAGTGTCAATCGCCTGACACACTCAAACTCAATTTAATGACTTAATCCGACCAATAAGGTCCGACTTGAGTTGCGGTAATATTTCCCAAAAAATTTACATAGCGACCAAATTTTTATTTTGTTTATGATACATCTTTAAACCTCACCTTTACTGTGTGTCCCGAAAACAACAAACCACAGAAGTTTATGTTTGTTAACCGCAAAAATAACCAGTAGGCCACCCTTTTTTACCCATTTAAAGTATACTTTTTTATATAATTTAACCTAATTTTAAATTCTGTGCTAAGTTTTATCTTGCTTTACCACACAATTTAACCTTTTTGACAAAGTTTTTATAACGTAATCCTGAGGTAATTAAAAACAAACCGGAATTCTGCGACGTGCCCTCGTAGAGAGAGTTCTATGCTTAGACTATTTGAATTTTTCTATTTTACTTTTTACTTTCGCCTCGACCGAAACGCCTCGGTGGTCTTAGTATCAAATTATTAATTTTTTATAAATGGCAGCCTCAACTATTAACCAGACAATGATTTATAAACATTGTCTAGAGCTACTCCTCATAGCCAACTCCGCCCGCAAGTCTGCAGATTTTGGTTAAATCAAATTCAAAGTTGACTGATATATTCAGAAATACACTGAAAAATTTCAAAATCCCATCTAGTATCACGTGGTGATAAATACGAGATCGTAAAAATATAAGATTACTTGATTCATATCAGCGCCATCTATCCGTAATGTATGAAATTAAAATATACTTTCATGGGTTCACTTTGCTGCCTGAAAAGTTTTAAATGAGTAAGTCAACTGAATTAGTTACTTATTTTCACGGTAGATGACTCGAAAACATGTGTTTGTTTCTTATGGATACTTACTTGATTTTTCTAACAAACTCGTCCACCATCGCAATCTTTTCATCTAAACGAAATAGAGAAGTGTTTAAGTGCTTCGCTCTACCGTGATCTAAGCTATGCTTTTGTATACAGTGGTCGAGAGTGATGCAGCTATATACAGCGTTAGAACTAGTAAAAAACGGTCAAAAGATATCATAGCTCAGCACTCTTGGGTATGGAAACCTAAAAAATAAAATGAAAAAAACATCAATTAATCAAGAATACGCTCTAGATTATAAAAATAGTACAATTTCGAGGACTGTTTATATTTAAAAACTATAGTCACTACCTCATCATGAGCTGTAGGCATTCAAATTATGAAAATGTGTATAAACGTTTTTTTGCATATTGTTATGGTACTGACGATAGTTTCCCGAGCTTTTCCAAGTTTAAAATAAGGCGCTTGTGTAAAAATAATGTCTATGAGAGTAAAACTCTGGCGTTCGCGAAAATGCCTAAATATTGATCTGTTAATTATAATAATAACATCAGTACCTATTAAATAAAAATAACGCAATGAATACCATAAATAAGTAACCATTTGTCCTGTTACCAATTTAGATAAGTACATATACGTTAATCCGCACAGTTAGTTTAACATTTTCCTCCAAAACTCATTCGGTTCATACGTTGCTTCCACGATGGCAGTATCGAATTATAACATTAAATTTGGTTTTTACATAGTTTTCATTGTTATATTAGGTGAGTACATTTTTGCTTGAAAACTCACGCCTGTTCCTCTTACTCGTAATTCAAAGCTTGAACGTGTTCAAGCTACGAGTAGGCACTAGTATCACATTATGTTATTAAGGCATTACTACTTTGATTTCGAGTGGAAGCCACTCGAAACGTCGGGAAATCAAAGTAAATATTTTATTTACTAAAACAACCTTCTGTGCTGCGAAAAAAACCCGTAGAAATACGTTAATAATGTGTAATAATCGCGAAAGATTGGTAAAACTATTGTGTTTTTCATATTTTGTCATAAGAACAAAAAAAAGATAATAACGAACTATTTTATGTATTTCTTACTATTTTCAGGTTTTGAAAACGCAACAGGCGAACCTATGGTAAGTTAAACCTTTTTATTCTTTATCAGGAGTGAATTGAAAGTTTTCAAAGCATCCCTTAATATAGGTATATACTCAAATATCTTTATTGTTATTCAACAGAAAACAAAACATGAAGACGGGAGAACATGTACAACGACATTGTGTAAGTGTCATCACACATCCTTTAACCCAACTCAAAAATAAGAGCATGCTGTATCTGTAGCATTTAATGCAGTTCATTGATAACTTTAACGATTATTTAACTTAATTAACTTTTCTATGATACTTTTACTTGCGCTCGTTGCTTAGTTTGACTAAGCTATGTCAGCTCATAACAATTGTTGAGCAACATGCAGCTTGACCCACACTTGGATGGGTAGCCAATAGTGCCAACAGCCTCCGTGGTCTAGTGGTTTGAGCACTCGGCTCACGATCCGGAGGTTCCGGGTTCGATTCCCGGTGGGGATATCTCACAAAAATCACTTTGTGAGACTGTCCTCAGTTTGGTTAGGGCATTGCAGGCTGAATCACCTGATTGCCCGAAAAGTAAGATGATTCCGTGCTTCGGAGGGCACGTGAAGCCGTCGGTCCCGGTTACTTTCTACGGATAGTAGTCGTTACATGAGCCATGTCAGAGGCCTTTGGCGGCTCAATAACTCTGACACCAGGATTGGTCAGGTTGACCATCCACTCGATAAGAAGAAGAAGAAGTGCCATTTATATCCGAGCGTTACCGTGCTTTGAACGACTTAGTATAATTCACATCTTTACTATTAGCCTTCCTCATCGTGATTCAGAGGGTACGTCGTTCTCGGTAGTTTCAATCGTCAGACCGTGTCAGAGGTCTTTAGGCGGTCTAAAAATTCCGACACTAGGGTTGGCCACTAACCAACTTGATCTTACTTTGTATGGAGATGAATTCTCAATATGTATTCTTACTAATTGTGTTCGATCTTTGCTCATTTTTAACTAAAGGGTAGATAAATTGTGTTTGCCATCTGCCTTTTCTGCGACTGCCGTCGTTTGAAATCGGTGGTTGAGGCACCCCCCCCGCCCTCGCATCATCCTTGCCTGCGCGGGCGCGCATCACCAGTGTCCTTGGACGACCGCCCTGATTCGGTCGTGATCTCATCCTTGAGCTGCTATCCGTGATAGCCAGGATTACGAATTTCATACATATTCCTGCCGTGCAGACAATATTGTGTGTGTGAGACGTTCTCGCAAACAGTGCTGTGCCATTTTCGATACCTAGCTGGTGTTTGGACTTTACAACGCTGCTCCATCATCTCCACGCCATCCAGAAACCTCTGTGCCGATCCATCTTTACAGACGACGTGTGGAAGCAATAAGGTTGGTGGTGGACTTGATTTATCTACTTTTGTGAGCAAAGATCTTTTCCAAATTCTAGTGGGTATATCGTTTATGTACAGGCTTAAATTTTACATACTTAGGTCCTTCGAATCTTCCCAGCCCTAACAGACTCCACATTTTGGTCCTTCGAGCCGGATAATTTAACCTTAGTAAATCTCATACTTAATTTCATACTCAAGTTCTTCTATCCACGTTGGTTAGTTAGGACGCCATTTTGAATGAACCACGTTGGCGTGTAACCAATTTACTCAATTTGTGCATACAAGCCGTGCTTGTTTCTTAATTAAATATTTACATTTGTCTTAGTTTCACAACTGTTTAGGTTTTCAAAATGCCTAATTCTGATGAAAAAGCCTCTGACAAAGCTCCCTCCAAAAAGGAGTTAGAAATTGCTCGCTACATTAATAAAGCCATTGCTAAAAGGCAACGTATTTATTCTCAACTTCAGCAAATATTTGATTTATCAAATAAAATTGATACCCAATCGGATGTTAAAATTATGTTCCTCTTGCGTGCCTCAGAGATTGATTCATTACGCGATTCATTTGAAAGCACGTGCATGGAAATTTATGATTTGAAATTGACTTTAGATCCCGATGCGCAATTCAATGACAGCGATCTAAAGGCCTTCGATGACCTGTACTTTCGCATAAAGCTGTGTAAATCAAAGCACGCTTCCAAAATGGCGGACGTTCCTCCATGCGCTAAAGATAATTCTAACGCCGAAGTACGGCCGCGTTTACCCAAATTAGAATTGTTCACGTTTGATGGGAATATTGAAAGTTTCACAACATTTTATGAAACATTTTGCTCTTTGGTGCACAATCAAAGAGGTATCTCCAATATAGACAAATTTCATTATTTGCTGTCGTGTACAAAAGGTTCCGCACTCAGCATCGTCAAAAGTGTGCCTATAACATCGAGTAATTACGAAGTGGTATGGCAGTCATTGCTTGATAAATATCAGGACAATAGAATGCTAGTAGGTAAATATCTAGATAAAATGTTGAATTTTCCCGCGTTAAAAACTGAGTCACCTTCCAATTTAAATAATTTTATTGAGACTTTTGATCATTCATATCGCGCAATAAATGCTCTCAACATCGATAATTTATCTAGCTATGTACTTTGTCATATAGCATTGAAAGGGCTAGACCCTAATACCCGAAAGACGTTCGAACAAAGCATTGACCAAAAAACTATACCTACTTACGAACAGCTGATGTCTCACGTACATAACCATATTAAAATCTTGGAACATTCGCAATCTAGTTCTACTGTTTCGCAAAATAGGAATTCTACACCTAACGCTAATTCAAACAAAAGAACGAGTGAGAATTACATAAGAAAAACCTTTTCTTCACAGACGCAATCTGTAAATAACAAACCGGTTTGTTTACACTGTGGCCAAAATCATATGATTTTTCGCTGTGAACAATTCCGTGAATTGACACCCGCGAACCGACTCAGCCGTGCTGATCATTTAAAATTGTGCCACAACTGCCTCAAACAAAATCATTCGTCTGCCGATTGTCGTAGTCAGTTCAAATGCTTTGCTTGTAATCAGCGCCATCATGCGTTATTGCATCTAGATACCGTAATTAATACTATCGATGCACGATCTATAGATACACATAGTGCGCACGCGCATACGAAGCTATCATTCTCGAACGTAAACAATATAAAGAACTATATGGTTCTACTTGGTACTGCTATAGTTAATGTTATTGACTCGTTTGGTAATTCGCAAGCTTGCCGTGTTCTTATCGATTCAGGCGCTCAATCGAACTTTATTACAATGGAATGTTTAGAACGATTAGGATTGTCACGACAAAAATGTCCGTATAATATTTTCGGCTTAGCCGGTAACAGCGTGAAGAATTTTGGCATGACCTCATGTACCATTAAACCGAGACACTCCGAAAATCCGACGTTTAAAATCGATGCTATTATTTTGCAAAAAATTACTTCCGACTTACCTTCGGTGGAAATTTCCGAAGAAGTTTCCCACCATTATAAAACCCTTTTGCTGGCGGATCCCTCATTTTATAAAAAATCCCCTGTTGATATTATTCTCGCAGGTGACATATTCCCTGACATCTACGACGGGAACAAAATAATCGTGAGCCCCACACTACCCGTAGCACTAAGTAGTGCCTTCGGGTTCGTATTGTGTGGAAGAATGGAAGTACCGTGTACTTCCGATGATGTCACTAACATTGCAACATTATCTTGCAATTTGGTGTCGTACACCAATGACAGTGACACCATCAATGCATCCTTAAAATCGTTTTGGGAATTAGAGGAGTCGCCGTGCGACAACCCTAAGCTCAGCCCACACGACGAACTAGCCGAGGAGATTTTTTCTAAGCAGCACTATAGGGACGAGAGTGGTAGGTACGTATCACCTATCCTGCTCGACCCGAACCGTGCCGCCCTCGGTGAATCACGTAGCCAAGCCGTGCGAAGGCTACACCATTTGGAGCGACGTTTCGCTCGAGCCCCTGAGTTGCGTACTCCTTATGTTGAGTTCATGCGCGAGTATGAAAACCTCGGACATATGCGACCATACACCGGCACAGAGCCGAGTAAGTACACAATTCCACACCACTGTGTGGTAAAAAGCTCAAGTACCACTACGCCCGTGCGAGTGGTATTCGATGGCTCAGCGGTCACTTCGAATGGCGTGTCATTAAATGACACATTGCTCACAGGTAGGAAGCTTCATCACGATATTTTAAAAATTATTTTCAATTTCCGCCTGTATGATATTTGCCTAACAGCTGATATAGCTAAATTTTATAGAATGATATCTATAATTCCCGAGGACCGCTGTTATCAACACATTCTTTGGAGGGAATCCCCCTCTGAAGAAATCAAAACGTACGAACTTCTCACGAATACCTACGGTTTACGTTCATCTGGTTACGTAGCTGTGCGCTCCTTGCAGCAGTTAGCTCAAGATGAAGGTAAAAATTACCCTCACGCTGCTAAGGTTTTAATGGAAGGTTTTTTTGTCGACGACCTGTTGTGGTCTACACAGGACCTCGCCGAGGCCTGTACGTTACAGGATGAGCTCGTAGCTCTATTGAAACTCGGCCGCTTTGACCTGCGCAAATGGGCGAGTAACTCCCCTGAGTTACTCGCGAGAATAGACGCTGAGCAATCCGTCGCTATAAACTTTGGTGACGACACCGTGTGTTCTTCACTAAAGGTACTCGGACTGAAATGGCTGCCCTCTGATGATTGTTTTTCATTCGACTATAACATGACGGACGATACCTACACTAAACGATCGGTGCTAAAACTTCTTGCAAGTATTTTCGATCCTGTTGGATTTCTATCTCCCTGCACATTTCTCGCTAAATGTATAATGCAAGACTTGTGGAAGCTTAGTCTTGGTTGGGACGAGTCCCTCCCAACTCAATTGCGTGAAAAATGGTCAATGTATATAACATCATTATCGAGTCTCTCGTCTATAAAAATCGAACGGCACTTGCTTATACCGAAATTCTGTGAGGTACATTTAATTGCATTTTGTGACGCATCAACCCGTGGTTATGCGGCATGTGTTTACGCTCGAAGTGTCGACCCAAATAATAAGGTGAAAACCAGACTGCTTATTAGTAAAGGCAAGGTCGCACCAATAAAACCTCTTACGATTCCACGACTCGAGCTTATGTCAGCTGTTTTGTTATCTAAATTAATTTTATTCATTCAACAGAATATAAAAAATATAAACCTTCAAGTAACGGCTTTGACTGATTCCAGCGTTGCACTCGCTTGGTTACAAACACCTCCTTACAAACTTCAAACTTTTGTGTCTAATCGTGTCGCTCAAATAGTGGAGGTAGTTCCGTCGAACAGCTGGTATCACGTGAGAAGCGAAAACAATGCCGCTGACATTTGTTCGCGTGGCGCCATGCCGACTCAGCTCGTAGCTGATTACGAACAATGGCTTCACGGACCAGATTGGTTGGCTGATGACGTTCATCAGTGGCCAATCAGTCCGTTTTACATAAAAGATGACTCGGAAATATTAGAGTTAAAATCAAATAATGATACTTTCTCCTGTCTATCTCAAACCTTAACTGACGATTTTTCAAAAACGTTTTTTGAAAGGTATTCCTCATTCACGAAACTTCAACGTGTTCTTGCATGGTGTTTACGATTTGTAAAAAACTGCAGACTTATAAAAAATGAACGTTTGTTTGGACCCTTATCAATTGGCGAGTTGAATGTGTCGCACGATCTTATAATTAAAACAACACAAAATACCTATTTTCGTGACGAAATAGATAAACTTAAAAATAACAAATATGTTCCGTCGTTACGGAAGTTAGCACCCTTCGTCGATTCCCGTGATTTCCTCAGGGTGGGGGGTAGGTTATCCCAAGCTAAACTACCTTACAATAGCAAACATCCTCTGCTATTGCCTAAAAAATGTCACGTAACCTTTCTAATAATAAATTATCTTCATATCATGTACCTACATGTAGGACCTCGCTTATTACAAGGTATATTGTGTAAACGTTACTGGATAGTTTCCGCGCGCAATGTAATCCGTAGTGTGTTGTCGAAATGCATCGTATGCTTTAAATGTAACCCTACATCGATTCAACCCCATATGGGTACTTTACCCGCCGAAAGATTGATACCTAACAAGGTTTTTGATCATGTCGGTTGTGACTTAGGTGGTCCGTTCCTCATTAAGTCGAGTATTAAACATAACACAAGGATTCTAAAATGCTACATGTGCCTTTTTGTGTGCTTTTCCACAAAGGCCGTGCATATGGAAGTATTAAGCGATTTATCAGCTGACTGTTTTCTAGCTACACTTGATAGGTTTGTAGCGCGGCGCGGCCTATGCTCGTGCCTACATTCAGATAACGGTACAAATTTTGTCGCCGCTGCAAAACATTTGAAGGATGTGGTAATCTTTTTTAATAAATATAATGACACGATTGCTGAAGGCTGTGCTTCTCGGTCTATCGATTGGAAAAATATTCCACCTACAGCTGCGTCGATGGGCGGACTGTGGGAAGCCGGGATTAAGTCAGCCAAGCGTCATCTTCTTCAGGCAGTAGGAAATAAGGTGCTCACATACGAGGAGCTCACTACTGTCTTTTGTAAAATCGAAGCAGTATTAAATTCACGTCCTCTGTGTCCATTGTCTAACAGTCCCGATGAGTTTGAAACATTAACACCGGGTCATTTTTTAATAGGTCAAAGCTTACTTGCCGTACCCGAGTACAATGTTGAAGATGTGAGTGTGAACCGGCTGTCACGTTGGCAATACGTTCAAAGGATCTCCCAAATGTTTTGGAAAAAATGGTCCGATGACTACCTACATACATTGCAACAAAGGGCAAAGTGGCACACACATTCTCCAAATCTCATGGTTGGCGATTTAGTTCTCATTAGATCAGATCTAACTCGCCCACTCAATTGGGTTCGGGCCAAGGTAGAACGTGTTCATAATGGTCCTGATGGGGTAGTTCGTGTTTTAACTTTGAGGACGCAAAAGGGACTATTAAAGAGACCGGTAAATAAAATCTGTCCTTTTCCTTATTCGAATTGATAAGTTCATAAACTATACTAAATAAATCTTATTCATCTTATCATATTTACTTATGTAGCATCTTATTATAATTATATTTAGGTACACTATTCTGCCTATTAGCAACATTTCAATTGCCGTAGGAATTTCTTTCTTATTTCATGTACATTTATCTACTGGAAATTATCATGATAATTTCGGTGGGGGGAATGTTCGATCTTTGCTCATTTTTAACTAAAGGGTAGATAAATTGTGTTTGCCATCTGCCTTTTCTGCGACTGCCGTCGTTTGAAATCGGTGGTTGAGGCACCCCCCCCCGCCCTCGCATCATCCTTGCCTGCGCGGGCGCGCATCACCAGTGTCCTTGGACGACCGCCCTGATTCGGTCGTGATCTCATCCTTGAGCTGCTATCCGTGATAGCCAGGATTACGAATTTCATACATATTCCTGCCGTGCAGACAATATTGTGTGTGTGAGACGTTCTCGCAAACAGTGCTGTGCCATTTTCGATACCTAGCTGGTGTTTGGACTTTACAACGCTGCTCCATCATCTCCACGCCATCCAGAAACCTCTGTGCCGATCCATCTTTACAGACGACGTGTGGAAGCAATAAGGTTGGTGGTGGACTTGATTTATCTACTTTTGTGAGCAAAGATCTTTTCCAAATTCTAGTGGGTATATCGTTTATGTACAGGCTTAAATTTTACATACTTAGGTCCTTCGAATCTTCCCAGCCCTAACAGACTCCACAAATTGCATATTAATTTTGTTTTTCAGCTGAGTGCTCGTTGCCTGTGAGTATTTGATTCATATCTGTCTGTCTGTCTGTCGTAAAGTCAATCTGAGTAACTTCTCTTTTATCGTACAGTTGGATTATCATAAAATTATAACTATTTAGTAAACTTATCAAAACGTATCAAAACGAAAATAACCAAGTCCCACATTAAATATTGGTCAGAAAGTTCAGATTAATTATGTGTATAAAACTAGACCCTACTTCTAACTAACTTTAATATAAATATACAGCTAAGTAGTCGCGCCCCGCGATTTCACCCGCGTTGTACCCGTTCCCGCGGGAATTTCGGAATAACATGTATTCCATGTGTTACCTATAATACTGTATAGTTTCATACAAATCCGTTCAGTGATTTTTGCGTGAAAGAGTAACAAAAATACAAACATACAGCCTTACAAACTTTCGCATTTATAATATTAGTAGGTTTTATTTAAAACTTTATAAAAAACAAGACTGCAGTGTGCCTGTTCCCGTACAAATTTAAAATAAAATACCATTTCGACTGACTGTACCATTCAATGCAAAAAAAAAAGCAAATGGTTACCTTAGTTCGCGAGATAAGCGTTTTCAAACAAACAAACTCTTTTATTTTAAGTTTTATTAATAAGTTTTATTAAAAGTATATACTAATACTAATTAACAGGAAAAATATTGTACATTTATCATGTCGCATTTAATTAAAATATTGCTAATAATAGATAAACACCTAAACCAATTACTGTATTTATCTTCATAACTAGCATTTAAAAATCTCTTTCAGAGCTCGTTTATAAAAGACAATATACCACGTGATCTAATAGGACGACAAGGAGAACAAGGACCACCAGGCGAAACAGGACCAATAGGAGAACCAGGACTGAATGGACCACCGGGTCTACAAGTAAGGACACCATCTTTACTTTCTAATATATAAAATTCTCGTGTTACGGGGTGCGTGGTTGAACTCCTCTGAAACGGCTCGACCGATTCTCATGAAATTTTGTGTGCATATCGGGCAGGTCTGAGAATCGGACAACATCTATTTTTCAACTCAAAATTCCCGCGGGAACGGATACAATGCGAGTGAAACCGCGGGCGCAGCTAGTAATATTATAAAGAAGTATAATTTGTAACTTTGCTTGTTTGTATGTTGGGGTTAATCTAGGGAAAAACCAGTCAGATTTAAATAATTCTTTTTGGAATGGATAGCCACATTCAAAGGAAAGGTTATATACTACTTTTCATCCCAAATTCCCACAGGAACGGGCATAACGCAGGTAAACCCGTGGGGCGTTGCTAGTTTTATAACAAACATGTGAATCGTTTGATGATTGGTAAATTGTATTAAGTTTAGATCATTTTGGAGACATTCTGGCCTCTAAGGGAACAAAGACAAACACCTAAATGATATAATATAAGTTAGTATTAGCCTGTAATGTCCCACTGCTGGGCAAAGGCCTCTGATCTCAATGAAAATAATATCAGTACAGTGATGAGGATTACGCTAAGTACTTTAATGTAAATCAGTATGTAATCTATATATATAAAAATGAAACCCGTTTTTTGTTGTCGTCGCATCACGCGTGAATGGCTGGACCGATTTCACTAATTCTTTTTTTGTTGTATTTGTTATTATTAGAAGAAGGTTCTTACGGAAAAAAATATTAAGAAAATCTCTCAGAAATATTGAAAAATGTACATTTAATTTTGCATATTTAAAAAAACACGCGTAACGAATGTCAATGTCATTCACAGCCATAGACTATATTGAAAGAGCATTGTTTGTTCGGAAAGTAGTGCATCATTGCTACGCTAAGGCGGTACGAAGTTCGCCGGGTCAGCTAGTTTAACATAAAATTTAATTCCAGGGACCAACGGGCAGGCCGGGGGTGCCTGGGGTGTCTGCATGTACCAAGGGTAATTAAAAAATTCAAACTTAGAATTTTATCATTACACATCTCTTGGAATTTTCTGAATAAATAAATAAATAAATAAAATTTCTTTATTCGTGCCATAAGTTACATTACATGATATAGTAAGATAGTAAGTACAAGGTATCTTATAGTTAGGCGACTAGGTTTTTAACAAGTCACAACTGTACCCTAGCTAGACTTGCGTCTGTGTTAAGGGTAACAGTCCCATTCCCTTGTCAATTTTTATACATTAAATTGGATGTACTTCTTATTACTTAGTTATTACATAAATAATATGATAAGAAGGGCAACAAATAAAAATTAAATTAGAAAAAAAATACAAATACTAATAAGTTTTAACATTTCTGCAATTTATGATATTATGCATATGATATGCGATAAGTTGCGATAATAATTTAAAAAATATATAATAGGTAATAATAATGTAGGTATATATATAAGGAATTGGAATAATTAATTAGAGGAAATAAGGTTTTCTGTTTCTACATACGATTTCAACATAAGCCAGTTTTTTATATGACATTTACATTGCGAATAGGTCAGTGTATGATGATGGGCGAATTTATTTATTTTATTGTAAAGATATGGACCGATAAAGTAGTGGGACATACGAGTATGGGCAAATCTAGGGGATGGGGTCTGACATGTAATGTGTTTCCTTCTTTTGTTATTCAAAGTTAGAGGTGTTCTAGAGTGAACTGTTAATATAGTGCTCAATATAAAGAGTTGGCGGACAGTTAGAACCTCGTACTCCTTGTACAAATCGATGGTAGGGAACAGGCGTGGTTTAAAAGTAGCTACTTTCAGTAGTGCTCTTTGTGCCTTTTCTAGATTTAAAAGGTGTGTCTTATAAGTCCCACCCCAAATAACAATGCCATATAATATAATAGACTGACAGAGCGCAAAATATGTAGATTTTACTATTTGAGCAGAGGCAACGTGACGAAGTTCTTTGAAAATGTAGATCAATTTACGGATTTTTGATGACAGCGAATCAATATGTAATTTATATGTTAGATTATTGTCAATAATAACGCCTAGGTACTTGATGGAAGTGGATGAAGTTATATGAGGACAGGTGCAGGTGTTCATGCTAGGATTTAGGCAAGAGTGGGCGATTATGGGTGGTGAGATCAATGGTTGACCGGATTTAGTGAAGGAGTAGGTGATAAATTTTGTTTTTAAAGCGTTTAGCGTTAGAGTATTGTTCGTCAACCAGTCGGTGACTATATTAAGACCTTCTTGGGCATGTTTAGTAACCTCATCCCAGGTTTTACCATAAAACGATATAACAGTGTCATCAGCGAATGAGATAATTTTACCATTAAATAGAGAGATTAGTGCTAGGTCATTAATAAAGGCTAGAAATAGGGTAGGTCCAATCACAGAACCTTGCGGAATGCCGAAGGTGACAGGAGCATCCTCACTGTAGATACCCTTTATTAAGACTCTCTGAACTCTATCGTTGAGGTAACTTTCAAATAATTTCAGTTGTTTACCGCGTATGCCAAGTCTTTCAAGTTTGCGAAGGAGGCTAGGGATAGGGACCGTATCGAATGCCTTAGCTAGATCTAGGAATATAGAGAGTACCTTATTACTACAATTAAGATTTTCAACAATAAATGTAGTTAAATTCAAAACGGCGTCTGACGTCGACATCTTTCGTCGAAAACCATATTGGTTTGGCGAAAGAAGTTTAAAAGACTCTAAATATGCCATTAATCTCTTATTGATAAGACGTTCCAATACTTTGGACAGCGAGGTCAATACAGAGATTGGTCTATAGTTCTCGATTCGGCCCCTATCTCCGCTTTTGAAAATAGGATGAACTATAGATCTCTTAAAAGAGTTTGGAAATATACCTAATTTAAAGCAGCTATTGAAGATGTGTGTTAATGGTTCGGATAAAATGGTTGCGTATCGTTTTAGAATATGAGATGGTATATTGTCCCATCCAAGAGCAGCGTTGGGTTTAAGGGATTTTATAGTATCTTCTATTTCCGAAGGAGTAGTGTCTAAAAGAACGAAAGAGTTTGGACATTGGTGTTTATTGGAATTACAGGGTTTATTGTTAAATTGATTGCGAGGTATGTTGTCTGCTAATTGTTTACCTATTGTCGAGAAGTAATTGTTGATTTTGTTGACTGATTCTGTTGGTGTAGCGCACAATTCTAAAAGTTTGTCCGGCGGGTGTTTTACTTTTCCTGTATTGGTGACTGATTTAATGGCGTCCCACACCATTTTTATATTTCCACCTGCTTTTACAAACTGTTCACTATCAAACTGCCGTTTTACTTTCTTTAATAGCTTGTTACAATAATTTCTGTATCTGTTGTAGGTAGTTTTTAAGATTGAATCATCAGGTGTTTTCAGTAGTTTTCGATGCATAGTGTCTCTATTTCGGATACACCTCAGTAGGCCAGGGGTTATCCACGGTTTCAAAATTCGTTTACGTTTATTAATAAGGATAGTTTTAGTATTTGAATCTATAGCTTGTCTTATTAAATTAATTATGTAATCGGCAGAAGTATTTGGATCTTCTAACGAAAAAATATGGCTAAAGTCTAATAATGAAAATGTTTTATCTAAACCTTCGTAGTCAATTTTTGTAAAAAAGTTGGGGGTATTATCACGTGTTGGTTTTATGTTAATGCTAAGTAGGGTGGCGGAGTGATCTGTTACTGATGAGTTTATGACTAGTGTGTTAGATTGTAATTTTGTTTTTAGTACTACGTGGTCGAGACAGCTTGGTCCTCGGGTAGGTAAGGTGTGTGCAGGTAGGAAGCCATGGAATGCTAAGAAGGTTAGGTAATCTGCGGCTCGAGAATCGGTTGATTGTGGGATTATATCAACGTTAATGTCTCCTACTATGATCAAATTCTTAAGATGTTGTAGTGATAATAAGATGTTACCAAGGGAATTTAGAAAATCATCTATCGAGCTTATCGCAGGAGATCGGTAGATAGAGAGGATCCCTACCTCTGAATTTAATGTGATAAGCAAACCCGACGCATTATGTAAGCGAAGTTCTGTGGTGGCCACTGCGGTAATGTCTGATTTGACGTATGCGACCACCCCGTCACTTTGATTAATATGATTACTGGTTTTAAAACTCATATAATTCGTTATTACTGGTAAGGTGTGGTTTGATAAGCAAGGTAACCATGATTCGGTTAGAACTATGACGTCTGGTTCAATCGGAAGTGAATGCAGTAAAGTATGAAAGTTTAGGATATTTTTGTTTATTGAACGTATATTTTGTGTCAATATTGTAATTTGATTTTTCTGATGTTTTATAAATTTATGGCAGTTATCGGGGTGGCAGGTATAAGAGGTGGATATTGATAGTGTGTCAATATTATTACATGTGTTCAGAACAGAATTAAGAATGATATTGGAAAGCGGGATAGTAGCAGGTTGGTGTTAATACATAATAATACGTGGATTTGTATAGTACAAGTCTAGACGTAATCACAGCTGTTTTGATAAAATCGCATATAATGTGCAGTAATTCAAGGAAGTCAATGCACCGTTTAAAACCGGTTTTGATTATAAGTAAATGTGTAACAGATATTATGTTTGATAAAAATAATAATATAAAGTTAATACTATAAGGTACGAAAATGCATGCCAAAGTATACTTAATAACTAGTCATTCAATTTGTTTAAGTTGTTCTAATTGTGATTCCAATTTTATTTGAATTACGGGTGATGTATCCGTTTTGCGAACTAGAACTCGACCGTCCGAAGTCCAGCAGTGTTTTATCATTCCTTGAAGTTTGAGTTTACGCGCCATGTAGTAGATGTGCGCCGCCGTTTGACTCAGCTGTTCTGCTATATATATAGGTACCGGCGAACCTTCGATACCCGCGTGTCCAGAGTTAAGCTTGTTATCTTTGTGTGTTTTATTGTAAATTCTGGCGGATTGTAACACTTTGTTCTTAGCGGAGCTACTTGAGAGCTCAACAATTACTGGGCGATTTATATCTTTTTTACCCTGGACTCGATAAAGGTCAATGACATCTGTCGGTTTCATGTCACAGTTTAAGGTTGAGAAAAGTTTGTTTACATGATGTAGTAGTTCAGCTTTGTTTTCTTTCTCTTTCCCCGGTAAGTTACGAATTTCGGTTTTATTTGCGCGCATGGCTCGTTCTAACATCTCAATTTTATCCTGCAGATTGTCGAGGCGAAACCGATTAGTTTTGGATTCCTCCTCCAGCGTATTTACGGTTTTTTTGAAGCTTTCGTATTGTTGTGATAGAAAGTCCATAGATTTTTCGATATCAGCGTTGGTTTTTTTAATTTCCGCCAGTGAACTTTGTATTGCGCACAATTTTGCATCCTGGTCCCGGGTAAATGCAGTTATTAGGCTTTTAATTTCATTCTTGAAGTCGGTTAGTTCATCCGTAATTACGTCATTGTATCGACGTTTCGGCCGATTGGTGATGTGCGAGCGCGGCGAGGCATCCCGCGCGGCGGTCGCCGCTGCAATGTCGGGCTCGGAGTCGCAACGCTCACGGCTTGTCGGCGATCGTAGCATCTCGGTGCGGTTCGTGTTTCGTTGTAAGCGTATGCAAGTGCAAGCGGGAGAGATTACGCACTGATTACGTTAGTTAGATAAGGAAGGATAACTCACAATGCTAGGCGACAATAATATTTAGTAAAATACAGCACAGGCACGAGACGTCCACTCGCTATCGCGGTCCAAAGGGAAGGGGGAAATATTTGAACATTGGGTCACATATTTATCTACATGTATTCATTTCAGTGGAGATGTCAGAAGATGACACAGTATCTACTATTAACCACGTTTGCCGAATAGGCGATGGTGAGATATCGATGAGTAAGTGTATAAACCTGTAACATTTGTTAAGCTGCGTTAAGGGTGCCCGCGCGGTGTCATACAAAAGTGAACCACCGCGTGCGACCGTCGCGTGCGCACGTGATTTGTACACATAGTAAACCTACTTTCAGGTTTTGTCGCGGTAGAAAGTTTATGAAGCAAGTTAAAGTACTTAGTTTTAATTTCCCGATCTTTTGAGACCGTGAGTCCGCGAAAAAACTCGTGTTAGTACTTTACTATGGTAAAAGTGCAGATGTTTCCTTCATGCAGATGTTTCCTTTTAGATGTCAAAAGTTTTTCATTAATAGTCAGTTTTTTTTGTTCTACCGAGATCTGTTTTTCAGATTTTGGTACTCTTCTTCTTCTTCATCGAGTGGATGGTCAACCTGACCAATCCTGGGGTCAGAGTTATTGAGCCGCCAAAGGCCTCTGACATGGCTCATGGAACGACTACTATCCGTAGAAAGTAACCGGGACCGTCGGCTTAACGTGCCCTCCGAAGCATTTTGGTACTAAATAACCATATATTTGTTTTATTTCAGATAAAAATTATACAGCAGGTCCTAAGGGTTCACAAGTAGAAGTTATCTGTAAAGATGGAGTAACTTGTATTGGTCACCCTCAAAGGACAAAAAATATTACAGCACCATCATCTGTTACCTGGTTAAGTTTAGTTAAAGATATCAAAGTTATACGTGACTTGTATAACGTGAGTACCTACGTAGTACTAACTCCGTCTATGTTATATATTGTTAATATTAAAGTAAATAAGTTCGAGTTTAACCCTAGTGATTGACTGGGCTTCAATTAATGTTGTTTTTAGCTTATCTGAATATTTTCTGCTATGTAAATGAAAGATATTCCTAGTTTAAAAATTTGCTCAGCCATTTCAAAAGTCATGGTCGATTGTCGGTACAAAAGTGAGAATTTTCTAAAATCGTTAATTTCCTTTACAGGTTAATAGTAGTCAATTGTTCTTCCTACAATCCGAATCAGATTCAGTAACCCTCAAGTTGAGATATCACTGCTTCAACTCCAAGCCTTATTCTCCAGATAATCCTGAGAAATCAATTCGATTTCTTTCGTGGAACAACGTCGTCATAGGACCTGAACCTACTGAAGTTAATCCGTTACATTATACTGTGACATCTGATAATTGTACGGTTAGTATATCCACAAAACACTCTTTTTTTATTAACCTGTTGTGTCTTACGGTGCGTTTTCGTTGAAGCAAAGTGGAGCTGCAGCTGTGCGAAGCTCATTTGACTAATCAAAATAACAATGAAATAACAATGCATTGTTTGACAATACAAATGCGCTGTGATTAGTGAATAAGGCTCCGCATCGCTCGGTTCTGGCTCAATGAAAACGCACCCTTACTGAGCAAAGGTCTTCGCTGTCGATTTGGTTTCATTACACCCCTAAACGAAATAAGAATTTAGACAGAGCGCTGTCTTTAGTGAAGTCAAGTCAGTTTTGTAATGCACTATCTTCATTGTCTGAACAAGCAAAAATAGCATTATTAATCGTGTATACATTGGGCACGTGGTGTAACTTGGTACGGTACTTTGTTTTCTACGCAGCTTTTAGTCATGACTTACTATGTTAGGAACCATACATTTGAAGTCTGATAAAAACTTGATACCTACCATCAAAATCTATCAACATAAGATATTTTTTCCAAATAAAAAATATTTGAACAAAATATTTTTATTACAGAACGCCGGAGAAAATGAATGGAGTGCTACGGATTTTGAATTTGAAACTGACGTGGCGATTCAATTGCCGGTTAAAGATGTTTATTTGAAAAAGGTTATGAATGAAAATTCCACCATCAGTATTGAGGCGATGCATATATGTTTTGGATGATTATTGTTTTTACATATCAAGTACATTGCCGGATTAGCATCAGAGGCGGTCACTGATAACTTCTACAAACGCCAATACTTATTGACGCTTAAGTGTATTGTATTCGGCGTACAATGTTAAATTCAAAATAAATCATTTGTACAAATGCATCAGTTATTTTCATTTATTCCTTACTTTCACAATGACTGGAGTATTATACTTACATAGAATACTCAGAGTTATGGCACAGTTATGGTTACTTTCTACGGATAGTAGTCGTTACATGAGCCATGTCAGAGGCCTTTGGCGGCTCAATAACTCTGACACTAGGATTGGTCAGGTTGACCATCCACTCGATGAAGAAGAAGATGGCACAGTACCGAGAACTCAGCCTCTGCACAGCATCAGCTGAGGCGTCTCATTTTGCCATAATGTTTTAGTTTTAATTCTATATTTTGGTGTTCTCTTTTTCTATTTTATACAAACACAGTTGTCAATACACTTCAATATATAAATTGGTGATACAAATTATAAGTACACTAGCATCGCCCCGCGGCAATAACCGAATTTTAGGATTAAAAATAACTTTCCGTTATAAGCTTTTCCTTCCCGTTGAATGTGGCTATCCATTACAAAAATATATATTCAAATCGGATTTGTAGTTTCTGTTAGCGCGTTCACACAAACAAAAGTAATTCACAAACTCTTCATTAGTATTATAGAATACATATTTAGAATAAAATTATTGTGCATGATTCACTATTTATTTTTGTAAAACTTAATAATATAGGTGTTTGTTTAACATACTGAATGTAGGAAAAAACTAAATAAAACTTATTTTCCTGTGCTTATAATTAAAATAGGCATACTTATGTTCCATGTAGTCACCAATAATAATATACTCTAAAATACACTCAGTTTCTATCTTGCTGCCACGATGGTTGCATCGAGTAATATTATTAAAATAAGTTTTTACTTTATTGTCATTTATTTCATTGGTAAGTACAATATTTTTTTATATTTACACAGTTTTTGCACTTAGTTGGTGCCAGCTAAAATACATCTACACTAATATTATAAAGAGGAATACTTTGTTTGTTTGGTTGTAATGAATAGGCTCAAAAACTACTGGACCGTTTTGAAAAATTCTTTCACCATTCGAAAGCTACATTATCCACGAGTAACATAGGCTATTTTTCATCCCGAAATTCCCACAGGAAGGGACACAACGCGGGTAAAACCGCGGGGCGCTGCTAGTTATTTATATATTTAATTGAAGCGCTCGCGGCGTTGTTTGACTTATCGATGTAAGTTCAATGGCGATTGTTAAGCAACGTGCAGTTCAGCCCTTATTTGGATGGATAACCGATAGTGGCATTTCTAGTTGAGCGCTACCGTGCTTCAGGGCGCACATTAAGCAGTTGATATCGGTTATCTCAATCGTCAGACCAAGTGGGAGGTTTTCGGACGGTTTAAATAAGCTGACACTAGGGTTGGCCAATAACCTACTCGAAATGAATGAATTTAAATACAAACCTATGATATTTTATTTGTGATTTGCAGCTAGAGGCGAAACTAGTTCGGTAAGTTTATTTTAAGCAGTAAATTATATATATTCAAAGACTGAAAATTATATTTTGTTCAAAGCAAATTAAAATTGATAAAGCAATATTCTTAGATAAGTGATTTTTTTTGTTTATAATTATGCTTGTACTTCAGCGAGGTTTACTAAATTTTGGTCAATATAACTCAATGTTTGCGGGTTTTCACCAGGGAGTTATTCTAAAATTTGTATTTGATTTTTTATTAGATCTGCATATTTTTATATTTTATTATAATAACGTTGTAGTTACGCCTCGGTGGTCTAGTGATATGTGCTAAGAAGTATTGAACCTGAGACTCAGTCTTGGCGAGCAAGACTGAGTCTCAGGTTCAATACTTCTTTAAATCTTTTTGTACTAAATATGCAATGATTTTTTTTTTGCACAGAACCCAAAAGATGAAGAACACAAATCTTGTACCTCAACATTAAGTAAGTAAACATGAAATTAAAAGCTTTTAAGGTTTTCTTTACTTTTATAACACATTCTAATCTAATCAAAGTATTTGGACTTTGACCATATTAATTCTATTGAGATATCATTGAGACTTGATTAACACGTTTCTTAATAGACTAGGAATAACTTGTTATGTCATACAATTTCATCGATATCCAATTGAGACTGAATTGATCCAGCTGGCTCTGTATCTTTCGGATTATTATTATTATTATATTAGCCTCGGGTGTCCCATTGTTGGGCAACGGCGTCCCCCAATCTTTTTCACTTCAATCTATTAAGAGCTTCACGCCTTCGCATGCCTCTCAAAAAATACGGGCTTGTCCCGTGACTATAAGGGAGACATTAATACTTATAACACTAAATATAAGTCACCATATGTGTGTCTTCTCAGACAATGTAACCAGAACTTCATTATTTTCTGGTTACATTAAATAATGAAGTACTTGTGTAACCTGTTTTTTTTTTTTCAGCCATTTGTAAAGTGCCTGTAAGTATTTCAAAACTTTATTTATCACTAATTAATTTTAGCAGTTTGCCTAATGACTTCTGAAATAGATTAGTAGTTTACCGGAAAATTACGTAAATTAATATACAAAATATATTTAAATAAAATAACTAATCCTACTAATATTATAAATGCGAAAGTTTGTATGTATGGATGTATGGATGTTTGTTGCTCTTTCACGCAAAAACTACTGAACGGATTTGGATGAAACTATACAGTAATATAGGTTATACATCAGAATAACACATGGGATAAATTTTATCCCGAAATTCCCGCGGGAACGTGTACAACGCGGGTAACACCGCGGGGCGCGGCTAGTACTTATATGTTTTCGAGGGTATTGCTTTTTTTTAAGCATTAACGCAAAGGTACCTACACTTTTCAACCAAAGGCGCCATTAATTGACAAAAGGTACAGTAACTACTAATAAATAAATGATCGTTGCAGAGTTCGTATATAACAGATAATTTACCAGAAATTCCAAAAGGACTAAAAGGAGAGTCAGGGCTCATAGGAGACCGAGGACTACCAGGCATCGAAGGCCTGCAAGGAAAACAGGGGATTCAAGTAAAAATACTTTTTATTAAAAGTGTTATTTAAGTGTTCTCGGCTTAGTTTAGCTGAGCGATTTTAACTCATTGCTGTTGTTAAGCAACGTGCATCTCGGTACTTGGATGGGTGGTCGATAGTGGCATTTCTATCCCAGCGCTATCGTGCATTGGAGTTAAATTGTCGGTCCTCTTTGTTTCAATTGTTAGACCGAGACCGCCGGAGGCCTTGAAGCGGTCTAAAAACCCCAATACCAGGGTTGGCCATTTACCTACTTGAACTTACTTATTAAAAACTTAAAACTAATACCAAAGTCACTGTCTGGTGACGACTATATTAAAAATTTAAAAGTAGTTATGAATTGTAATTGTTTCTTATTGCAACATATTAGATTATATAAGAAAGTGTTTGTGCAATAGAATAGTGTTTAAATGAAAATCTTCGTCTCTTATTTCAGGGACTAACAGGCCGTTCAGGATTACCTGGATTATTTGTTTGTCGAACACGTAAGTTTGTCTCGCTTGGTGGTCAACTGGGCCCGCAGAGCACTGAGCCCTCAGGTTTAGTTACCCACTCCGTTTTTTTTCACAGGTGACTCGACCCACACTAATCGGATAACTCGACCCGCGGGTTCAGACGACTACTATTTACCGATAAGGGCCTGCTCAGCCCACATGTTCAGTCGATGTCAAGTATATTGTAGTTAAATAAATAAAAAAAACCCTAACCTACCAAATAGTACCTACGCCCGCGGGCTGAATTGACCCTTGGGTCGAGTCGCCCGTAAAGAAAAAAAATTATCAACTTAGCCCGTGGGCTCAGTGCTCTGCGGGCCCAGTTGACCACCAAGGTGTTTGTCTATACTATTATTAAAAAGAGGTACATAAAGTTTCTTACTTTGTTTGTTTCCTGGTAAGAGCTGACCTCAGAAACTACCAATCTGATTAAATAAATATTTTTGCAATAAACAGCCACATACAACGGCATAGCCACAGGAATGGGCGCAAAACGCGTAAAACCGCGTAGCACTGCTAGTCTATACTATATAATATTATAAAGAGGTAAAATTTGTAAGTTTGTTTGTTTGTACGTTCGAGGTAATCTCGGGAATTATCAGTCCGATTTCTATAATTCTTTTTGTAATAGATAGCTACATTCAACGGGAAGGTCATAGGCTGTTTTTCATCCCTAAATTCCCACGGGAACAGGTACAACGGGTAAAACTGTGGGGCACTGCTATAACTTATAAATCACATAAAAACAATTTGAAACTCATTTACATTAGATACCTACCAATTTAATTTGTTGTACATTTGGAATGATTTGCTAAAAACTATTTTTTTTATCAATCTTTCAGAGGACACTACAGACGATGCCCGGGACTTAATAATTCCTCATGTTTGCAAGAAAACTGATCAAAAAATACTAACGAGTAAGTATTAGAATGCATTTTCAATCAAACGAGCGGAGTGGTTCGGAAAACTATAGACCAATCAGAACGTATTACGAAATAACTAACTGATAGTACTACATATATATACACAAATACTTTATAAGAATATAAATATAATTGACACCCAGACGTCGTCGCCAACAACTATGTCTTCACATATTGTTGACTCCGGGCGGGAATCGAACCTGCAGCCCCCGACACAGTAAGCGCTCTCCCTGCCACTGTGCCATCGGGCTTGTCAAAGAAAGATTTTGAGAATGTTAATGCATGGTTTGACAATTTCAATGCGTTGAGATTGGTCGATTGAGCTTCGCTCAGCTTCGCTTCAATGGAAATGCACGCATAGAGCCAAACCTTCGTCTTGAAAGTTTTAAGACGGTATTTTGGTCTATAAAAACCCACGAGATTGCACACATTACAGACAAGACTTCAACAGATTTCTTTGTATGTCGCATAATGTTTCTGTAATGGTGCATCCACATATGCTGCTGACTTTACCGCTGACTTACATTATAGCTTACCAAAGATTTTGAACCAACAAAAGCATACTTGCCGCATTTAGCCGCCGAAGAAACTGGCTGTCTGCCCAGTGGCATGTGTGGATGCGCCATAAGAATTGTACCTACTAGTATTGTTAGAATAACAGATTACTAAATATACAATTAACTAGCTCGTGACAGTACAATACTGTCCGCGAAGGTCCATATTTAACAAAAGCTGGTTTAATTCCTCCATTTTATATCAAGGTGACTAAAACATAAAATTTTGGAACTGAATGATCATAAATGTAAATACTTTATTTCAGAAAGAAGTTTCAGAGTTGGCCTTCTACAAGCAGAAGTTAATTGTACTAATGGGAAAACATGCATTCTTAATCCACAAAAAACGGAAAATGTAACTTCATCGGCACCTACCTGGTTGAGTTTTGTAAATAGTTTCAATGTTATACGTTATTTCTATAATGTGAGTATTCGTTGTTGACAGCAATTTAAAAAATATTTTTATGTAAAACAGTCAAACTGGACAAAAGACACCCAGAATTTAGCTTTTTGAGTTCAAATTGGTCAGTCACCAACTCTGGCGTAGGAGTTATTAGATCTTCCGCATAGTCTATCCAAACCGTAGGATTTTATGGTATGAAAAGAGAAACATTATTCATCAAAAAACAATCCATTGAAACGTATTTGAGTTTTCGCTTTACTTTTCAGGCGACTAGCAGTCAAATATTTTTCTTACAATCAGAGTCTGATACAGTGAAGCTAAAGTTAAGGTATCATTGCTTTAACTCAAAGCCAATAAATAATGATAACCCTGTGAAGTCCATTCGGTTTCTGTCGTGGGACAACGTAGTAATTGGACCAGAACCTACTGAAGATAATCCATTTCATTATACTGTGACATCTGATAATTGTAAGGTTAGTATGTGCAGTGCTTAAAGCATTGAAATATCCTTAATTACATTAAAGTAAAGTAAATTGATGTCCCACTGCTGTGCAAAGGCCTCTCATCTCACTGAGGAGGATAAGGCGTAATCACCACGCTTGCTAAATGTAGGTTGGTGATCTCAAACCCGAGCCATGTTTGAAAAGTCGAAGAAAATAAAATCGCCTACCCCATAATTCTTTAGCCCATATTACTCGTACTCATTTTAGGCGTACCTTCTATGATTTGTTTATGAATTTTGGTTGAAGTTCTCATGTTTGATTTTGTTTTACAGAATGTGGAACCTGATGTATGGAGTTCTACAGATTTTGAATTTGAAACTGATGTAGCGATTCAACTTCCGGTGGTAGATGTTTACTTAAAAGACGTTATGAGCGAAAATTCTAAAATTAGTATCGAAGTTCTGGAGCTGTGTTTCTTGTAGTGGGTGATTATCAAATTGTCATGAGCAGATTGGACTTAAGCTATGTTTAGTCCTAGTTAGTACTGGATAGTTAGGACTTAGTACTGTTCCTTCAAAAATAAAATGGATCAATTTTGTACAAGCGTTAAATTTATTTTCGAACTTTTTCCAACTCAAGTCCAAAATTCAGTCTTCTTGCCATTTTACACAAGGGTCAAACTTAATTAACCAGGACCTCTTTTCTGTTTAACCTTTTACCACAGACCAACATGATCCATGCCTCTGATAGAGCCAATTCACACACTAACCTAGTGATAGAGCCATTTCTATCCTTAAATAGGACTATGTAAAAATAAATAAATTAGATAACGTGCTAAGTATATCGTCCCCGTAGAGCGAAAAGTCATTAAGTCGAAAAATCGTGTTTTGAGATAATGAGAGTTAAAGTTTTTTTAAATTAAAATCGTTATAACTTTGGCTTGCCTTTACATTTCTTTATGTTTTTTCACTTTAATTGGAAGAAAATAAAATAAAGTTTATATTATATGAGATAAAACACGTGAAAATCCTCCTATAATTGAGAAAAGTTAAAAACATCAAACTAATTAATTGTTCTCTATGAAATCTCTGACCTAATTGTGAATTAGTTAATTGTCGAACGTAGTTAGTGATTTTTCTCTCGGTTCTAAATAATTTTGAACAAAAACAACTAGACTTAAGTAAAGTGGAACTAACTGTTAGATGTAAAAAATGTGTATTGTAAATACTACATAACTGAATATTTGAAAGTTGTGTGGTGAGTTTTGTTTCAAATAAGACATGAATAAGAAATAAAACTATTGTAATAAATTCAGTCAAGTTCTATTGAAGGAATTGTTCGAAAAAATCAACAAAATACTATTAGTTTTAAGCAAAAACAAAAAAAGTGCAACAATCTCATGCACACAAACTGAAAAATTAAAAAAGCCATAGAACATTGCTATTAAAAAAAAACGATTCAGTCCACTACCTCTTCTTCTCCTTCCTTTGTGACGTCTGGCTCCAAATTTCTGTCTACTACGTCTTTACTTGTTGGTAAAGACTGGTACCACAAGTGCAGCTCTTGTGGGATTATCCCCTTTGCACATAAATTATTGAGGTCCTTCTTTTTTGCTTCTGATATATACAGTGGCGAGGAGTAAGCTACTGGTATTTTATAATTTTTCAATTCTTGCATCAGTTCTTCTGTCCCTTGTCCATCCGTTAGTTTTTCTTGTTTCCTCCTGTTTCTAGTAATAAGTGTAGTTTTTGTCGTACATTTTAAAATATTAAATTCTAGGTAGGGACCATCGTGTTCATATCTAAACTTAATGAGACCCGGGCATTTTCTCTCGAAACGAAGACACTTAATTCTTAGCCATTTAATTTTATTGCCTTCTTTATCTCTGCTTGTATGTTTTGCTATTTTTTCATTAAGAGCTCTTACATCAACCATTTCCGTGTATTTTAATTCCATAACAATATAAGGCGGTGCTGAATCTCTGTTTCTTTTAGAGCGAGCACGTTCCATGATCGACTTCCAATCAATCATGGAATAAACTGGCGTATGTCTTTGCTGTCTTTCTATAGCACTATGCATGGAGTCCACTTCCATATGAGTATGACCACTCTCTAAGTACTTTTGCTCAATAACTTCCAGCTGGACATCTGATCTTTGAATTAAATGAGCCAAAAATGCCATGATAAATTGGTTTCTATTTTGCCCAGCGCATGTGTCGCTATACATGGTGACTTCTTTAATATTGGTTGGTATGTATCTGACTAATCCACCAGTTCATTGCACTGGCAATTTCCACACTGCCCCTTTTACCATTAATCTCATTCCAAGTTATACAAAATGCTTCGTGAGGTGGTTTAGACGTGTGAATCGTATAATTTTGAACGTTTAATTTTCAGGTGTAATATAAAATACCAACACCACTGACCGGTATATACAAGGTAGACTGCATGTCTGCCGTTACGACTAGGTAATTGTCATAAATAATAGACCGCTGCTTGTCCGATTCTTTCGCTTGCTGTGCTGCATTTTTTCTTGCAATATGCGAATCATATTCTTCCTTCAAATGTTTTGGACGTCTGGCACTATCATATCGAGTGCATGTTATGATGCAGACATGCAGTCTACCTTGCATATACCGGTCAGTGGTGTTGGTATTTTATATTACACCTGAAAATTAAACGTTCAAAATTATACGATTCACACGTCTAAACCACCTCACGAAGCATTTTGTATAACTTGGAATGAGATTAATGGTAAAAGGGGCAGTGTGGAAATTGCCAGTGCAATGAACTGGTGGATTAGTCAGATACATACCAACCAATATTAAAGAAGTCACCATGTATAGCGACACATGCGCTGGGCAAAATAGAAACCAATTTATCATGGCATTTTTGGCTCATTTAATTCAAAGATCAGATGTCCAGCTGGAAGTTATTGAGCAAAAGTACTTAGAGAGTGGTCATACTCATATGGAAGTGGACTCCATGCATAGTGCTATAGAAAGACAGCAAAGACATACGCCAGTTTATTCCATGATTGATTGGAAGTCGATCATGGAACGTGCTCGCTCTAAAAGAAACAGAGATTCAGCACCGCCTTATATTGTTATGGAATTAAAATACACGGAAATGGTTGATGTAAGAGCTCTTAATGAAAAAATAGCAAAACATACAAGCAGAGATAAAGAAGGCAATAAAATTAAATGGCTAAGAATTAAGTGTCTTCGTTTCGAGAGAAAATGCCCGGGTCTCATTAAGTTTAGATATGAACACGATGGTCCCTACCTAGAATTTAATATTTTAGAATGTACGACAAAAACTACACTTATTACTAGAAAGAGGAGGAAACAAGAAAAACTAACGGATGGACAAAGGACAGAAGAACTGATGCAAGAATTAAAAAATTATAAAATACCAGTAGCTTACTCTTCGCCACTGTATATATCAGAAGCAAAAAAGAAGGACCTCAATAATTTATGTGCAAAGGGGATAATCCCACAAGAGCTGCACTTGTGGTACCAGTCTTTACCAACAAGTAAAGACGTAGTAGACAGAAATTTGGAGCCAGACGTCACAGAGGAAGGAGAAGAAGAGGTAGTGGACTGAATCGTTTTTAGCAATTTTAGCAATGTTCTATTCCTTTTATAATTTTTCAGTTTGTGTGCATGAGTTTGTTGCACTTTTTTTGTTTTTGCTTAGAACTAATAGTATTTTGTCGATTTTTTCGAACAATGCCTTCAATAAAACTTGACTGAATTTATTACAATAGTTTAATTTCTTATTCATGTAATGTCTGTGTCGGTCGACTTCAACTCCGCGAATGAGTCAGTAGTCACCACGCGCCGCGCTCGTCACTATAACCGCGACAAAATCACTAACTCGCGGGCGAAATGTACCTTAATTGTAACAATGTACGTCGAAGTTGTATAAATAATAATTAAAGGACTTTAGTAATTATTTGCAATAGATCATATGTTCCACCTTTAAAATAAAAAAAAACATTAAAATGGGTTGAAGATTTTTCGTTTTTGTAGTATTGTACAAATTATTTAAAAATAAATAGGGAGTAGTCACTAAGTCGAGTTAGTTAATTTTCGCTTTTTTTTGATTTAGCAAACTTCTGACTTTAAAAACTCACTAAATCATTTTAGTGATTTTTAAACTACCTAAAGGCGCATATATGCATTGATAATTCAAGAGAAAAAGTAATTAAGTCGTTTTAATTTTGGGTGATGTAAATTTTTGATAAATGTATATTAATTAACTAAATTAGTTATTTCTCCCATTACGCTGTGGGGTGCAAAGGGTAGACTTACTTACTTTTCACATTTCGTAAAACAAAAGCCTGGGCAGCTACAAAAATGACGGTTAGACAGATATTTAGAGAAGAAAATATTGTTTTTAATGACATTGATAAGTCATTTTGGCCATTTTTCGACTTAGTGACTTTTCGCTCTACGGGGACGATATAATGTATTTCTTTTTTCAAACCCAAACGACTTGAGTAATTAAAACGTGAGATAAGAAGATCAACTAACTAACCATGTCCTTTGAACAAATATTTATTTAAATAATTTCTTACATTTTATTACATTCTTAAATAAATTTAGTAATTCCTGTTAATATAAAATAAATATTTTTTATTCACAGGAATAAAAATATATTAAATAAATATTTGTATTATTACAGGATTATTTAGTTGTTTTTGATGAATATTAAAATACGATTGTGATTGTCAATATTTTGTGACTCGGTTGGAAACAGTTATTTCCCGAACTTTGTTCGTTGCAAAGTGTCATCTTGCAAGTGCACGCAGATAGCATCTAAAAGCTTTTAATTTGCATTCCGTATTCTAATTAGAATAGACGGTTTGTAACAAAGCGAAGTATGACCATGCTGAGCTGAGAACCTACAACCAAATAAAAATAAAATTTAAATTAAGTAACCCTGTTCTTACAGATGGTAGATAGTTCTGGAAAAGTAGTACTTACTCTCATGAAAGCATTCAAATTCACATAAGCAAATCCTGACGCTGTTATTTTAATAGGTTGTTGTGCCCTGAAACGGTATTTTATTTCGCTTGTTCATATTCATGACATATTTTTGGTTTAAGGCACCAAGCTAAAGAAATATCAAATATTTTATTTAGTCTGAACAATTCAGTATGCACTTTTACCTGATTTGTATAGTCAACAAACATTTAGCTATTTGCGCGTCAACTGCATACCAACGGGAATTGTAAACAGCATCTGATATTTCTAAACTCTAAAACAAAACAAAGCAACATTCGTAAGTTTACTCTAAGTAATAATAAAAGTAATACGAAAGTTTGACTTACCGAGGTCTGTAAAAGTTCTGCAAAAATACACAGAAGAAAAATTTGAATCAACCCTAGAGATAGCAGGCTTAGAAAAGTAATGACGAAGTAGATATCGGTAATTGTCTGTAACAATAAAATGATAGAATGCAGCACAAAGCTGAGCATCGGTGGCAAGCAACACTATGGTAGCAACACTGTGATCCAAGCTCCTGATTGGCTACAACCTGATAGCAGCACGCGATGGATGACTCTGATTGGCTGCAGACTGACAAGCATAACACACAATGAGACACATAGCTTTAAGGCTTTGTGTCATTACTAATAAGGCAAGGCATTACAAATGGCTTTCAAGCATCGCGAACTAAATGCTCATAGTATATCTAAGTACCGATGTAAAAGCATAGTGAAAGCGACAACGCAAGCATTGTTTAAAGATAATTAATCATTGAGTTGTTGTTACCGTCACATTAAATCCAGTTAAACATATGACTAGAGAACTGGTCATAAAATTTAGTAATATTGAATTTGTGAATATATCTTCAACCATGTTAATACATCTAGAACAAAACGTAATCGTAAGACTTTGATAGTCCCGGTTATTTCAATGATCACTTCCTGTCAGAAGTTATTAAGGGATTTAAAAATTAGTTTATCTTTCGTATGGATAATACCTACTTATGACGTAAGGTATTTGATAATAATTGATTGCCTTTTTGTGTTTCTTTAAGGACTTTTTGTCTTTGGTCAGGTTGACCATCCACTCGATGAAGAAGAAGAAGGACTTCTTATATCATATTTGAAAATCAGAACATTAATCAAAATAAACATGAATTGAGCCATATCAGAGGCCTTTTAAGGCTCAATAACTCTGACACCAGGATTGGTCAGGTTGACCATCCACTCGATGAAGAAGAAGAACAAGAATTTCTTGTAATAATTATTAAGTATATAACTTACTCATATAATTCTTGATGCCAAATCACTAGATCTTTAAAATCAGCATAAAATTGCTCATCTGCTCTTAACATTCCGAAGCTTCTGTCACGTAGCAATTCGTTTTTTATGTGATGATTAAGAAGTTTAAATTGGATTCTGATATAAGTGCAGCAAGTAAAGAAAAAGTAATCAGCTGAACAAAGGAAGAACAGGTCAATCATCTCTGAAAGAAATAAAGTTAAGTAAAACTCAAGGCATAAACAAGCAAAAATTATGTAGAGATAGAGTATAACTGATGCACTCAAGAGACGTCTATTGAAACTACAAAAGATGTAATTTTTTGTTGATTAAATGTCAAAATCATTCATTAAATTTCTACTAAAGAAGCATTTGACATCTCTGAGTACGGGCGTTATGCGCCTACCACACGTGCATGCTTGACCACAGTTTTACTTGCGCATGCCAGCTGGTACACTGAACACTGTGCGTGTAGTTGGTAAAACGGTAGTATGCGCAAACCCCAAAGCTTGGCTTGATGGTTTTTAAACTTGCTTGAAATTCTGGCATGCGCAAGCTATACTTGTACAAACTTGTCTGCGCGTGTGGTTGGTAGTTCAGTGTTCAAGCCGCTCTCAGTTAAGTCGGGTGGAGTAATGCGCCTACCACACGTGCATGCTTGACCACAGTTTTATTTGCGCATGCTTGTCGCATGAAAAGACTGAACACGGACGTGTCTACCACACGGCACAGTTAAGTACGCGCAAGCCACATTCTTGTCGACATCGTCGGCGTGGAAACAATGTTTCCCAATGAAGAGCTATTTCTTCTGCTATTATTTTTTAAGTGTTTGCTAGTGAAAAAAAAGAAAATACAAAAGTCAAAGTGTAAACGATCAAAGTGGACAAAAAAATGGCTGTTGAATAGAAAAAATCATTCACATATACATCTACTATTTATATAATTCAATGAATTCAGTAGCGAACTGTCGATTGTATGTACGTAAATCCGCCATTTTTACGACCGTGCGCGCAAAGTTACTCCACCCGACTTAACTGAGAGCGGCTTGAACACTGAACTACCAACCACACGCGCAGACAAGTTTGTACAAGTATAGCTTGCGCATGCCAGAATTTCAAGCAAGTTTAAAAACCATCAAGCCAAGCTTTGGGGTTTGCGCATACTACCGTTTTACCAACTACACGCACAGTGTTCAGTGTACCAGCTGGCATGCGCAAGTAAAACTGTGGTCAAGCATGCACGTGTGGTAGGCGCATAACTTTGCGCGCACGGTCGTAAAAATGGCGGATTTACGTACATACAATCGACAGTTCGCTACTGAATTCATTGAATTATATAAATAGTAGATGTATATGTGAATGATTTTTTCTATTCAACAGCCATTTTTTTGTCCACTTTGATCGTTTACACTTTGACTTTTGTATTTTATTTTTTTTCACTAGCAAACACTTGAAAAATAATAGCAGAAGAAATAGCTCTTCATTGGGAAACATTGTTTCCACGCCGACGATGTCGACAAGAATGTGGCTTGCGCGTACTTAACTGTGCCGTGTGGTAGACACGTCAGTGTTCAGTCTTTTCATGCGACAAGCATGCGCAAATAAAACTGTGGTCAAGCATGCACGTGTGGTAGGCGCATTAGAGAAATATAAGTTGTTTATGATGCTTGCAATTTGCAATCAAATATTTTATTATCAAGAATGGTGTTTCTTAAACAAAGAAGGAATAAAATATTAATTCATTTTAAAATATTATAAGACTTACCTGACCACATTTGGTGCATATAAACAAATGGATACACTCTCGGATTAAAAGAGTCGAACGGATACTTTATCATAAATGGAAACAGTAACTCTATTTTCTTTGTTTTAAAATATTTTCCCATCATAATCACTATTGGGCTCAAAGCAAATGCTACCAGACATGTCATAAAAGTTATGTTAACAACTTTAAGGCAAATATGTAAGAAAGTCTGTTCTTCATTTATAATCTTTGTCTTCTCTTCAGAAACTAATCTTCGTTTGTCTTTATACTCCAATTCTCTCATTTTATTCAATAAACGGAGGATATACGTCTCATTTCTCATCATTATAATTACTTTCAAAGATGCCATTGAAGTTAAAAAAATACAAGGAGCTATGTAAGTGAGTTCTAGGAAATCCTTTCCGGAATTCAGTCCGTCGATGAACCAGTATATCGCACCCCATAGGTCAGTGTTGAGCCAAATTAATTGGTTGACGAATATGAAACGTAACTTAATGTAGTCAAATAAAGACTGTTTGTCATATCCTATTTTCAAACCAGCACAACGGAATATGAAGCTTATTTTGGCAATAGTCTCATCTATGCGAGTTTTCTTTTCCATGTTTGGTATGTAACACTTTTCGGCTAAAGCAAAACGTTATAGTCCCGACTCATGTGTGTGTTCTGTTTTATAGTTCTTTTATAGTTTTGACGTACCAATTATTGAAATTATAGTAATTGTATCTTTTAAAACAATTCCGCGATTGATAATATAGTTGTATCTCTCGGTTTTCCTTTTCAGTATAGAATACTTTCTAAAGATGGACCTACTTATGATCTTTTTCTGAGCATACGTATTCCACTGTATCATAATCTGAGCAACCTCATTTTTTATGTTATTTTTATTGAAATGAGATATTAAAAGACTTTTATTTTTCTGATATTTTGTACTTAGTCCTTTTAATCATGGTATTTGACTAGGCACAGAAACCAGTCACTGATCCACCAAGCCATACTTATGAACACAGACATGGCGAGGCTTATACCCCATAAATATAGTATACACGATTTTAATCTGAGAACCTAAATGAAAGCAAGTTAGTTCGTAAAGGCTAATGGCTATCCCTGGTATTAACATTTTTAAACCACCTTAAGGCCTCCGAATAGTAACGATTGTAACAACTGGAACCGAATCTTTGCTAGCCCTCTGATGCACTGTATAGAAATGCAGTGACTATCGGCCACCCATCAAAGTAGGGGCAGAGCTGCACGTTGCTTAACAATAGCAATGAATTAACATCGTTGAGTTAAAAACTACGCCACGAGTGCTAATATCTAAATTAAGATCTATCTATTCGTTTACGAGCTTCGATGCCCTAAACATATACTCAGACAGCAAAAACATATAAAACTCTTTGTGACAAACAAACATTACTTACACTAAAAGGGTTAAGTAAATTAAAAATGTATGTTTTAAAAAGAAAACAATTAATTCAACCCTTTATTGTAATTACAGTGATTGTTTTAAAATTGTTTTGTAAAGAAATAAATATGATATTGTATTCAATTAACTTAAGTATCCTTATTAAAATAATAGAGGTGTTTTAAATTTTATTTATGCATACCACACTTAGGCTTAGGGCACTTTTAAAAGCGGCCAAGTGCGAGTCGGACTCTCACATGAAGGGTTCAAATGCAAGTAACATAATATAAAAGTTCATGTAGTTCATTGTAACTTTGATCCATATTTTAAAATAAAGTTATTATAATAGTTTTTTAAAATAAAGTTATAGTTAAATATTTTCAAACATGGCTCGGGTTTGAGATCAACAACCCACATTTGGCAAGCGTTGTGATTACGCCTAATCCTCCTCACTGTACTGATATTTCGGTGCGATGAAAAGCCTTTGTCCAGTTATCTATCTATCTATATAAATAAGAATGAATTGCTGTTCGTTAGTCTGCTTAAAACTCGAGAACGGCTGAACCGATTTGGCTAATTTTGGTCTTGAAATATTCATGAAAGTCCAGGGAAGGTTTAAACGGTAAGCATTGACTGAATAAATGCGGGTGAAACCGCAGGGCACAGCTAGTATGTTAATAATTTTACTTTTATACATATACCTAAGACGTGTAATATGACGTCAAATGTTACCAAACATAGACTTTGTAGGTTAAATCCATGTGAAATAGTTTGATAGCGCCATCTATCGCTCTCTCTTTGAACAAAATAGTGAACAGATAGGAATTGAACCCAGCTTGAAAGGAACCATGTTCGTTTATCCTAATTTGTAGCCTTTTTCAAAGATGGCAGTTACTATTGCAGAGAAAAGGAAAATGAATAAAACAGTTTTGTGATTGGTTTCCTTTTTATTGCAGTACACATTATGATTATATATTAATCATGCTCTTAAAAACGACTTAACTGAAGAAACAAGGTATGTTTTATTATTTTATGTGAACGCGCTAATTTCTAGAGCTATTGAGATATGAATACAAAATTTGTATACGGTAGCCACATTGAATGGCTGTAGGCTACTTTTCATCCCTAAGTCTAACAAACGGTACAGTTGAGGTGCACAGTGATGGTATAGTTAGGTTAAACTTCGTGACGCTGCGCTGCTAGCACTAAAACACACGTAAAGCATTTCGGATGAAGAAAAAGATGTCAGATAATATGATAAAGAATACATTCTAATTATTAATCTCCATATATTGTTTGAAGCAGAGCAAAATATGACCAGGATTTTCCAAGGATCTGCAACAAAGCATTTGAATGTAATACTATACAAAAATGTACATAAATCGATATGACCTAAGTGAAAATAAAACTAACTGATAATCATTGAACTTAGATTCATTTACAAAAAACTACGGTCACCTAAAAAATAGCTACGGTCACCCGAAAAAAAAGCCTATCATCTCCAAAAAGTCGTTTAAATATTGTTTCAGTAAAATATAATATGCTATTTTTCATCCCAAAACAGCCACGGGTACAAGCCTGGTGAAACCATGGGACGCTGCTAGTGTATTTTAACGAGAACTAGCAACAAACATAATTTCGGAAAATTCAGTATCATCCCTATAAATTACATAATATTACTTGTCAAATACGCACATTCATAAAAGAGTTCAAAGTCACATCTGCGAAGCCCGCTGCCGTTAATTTACATGGTCGTTGTGCCCTGTAAAAGCGGGGAAATGGATTCCATTATGCAGTACGCCTTCAAACCTTATACGATGTTGAAGCAATGTTGACAGACGGGTAATTTACCTTGCTTGCATTATTAACAGACTCTTTGCAATTTGAACATCCGTTGCAAACCAATCGCATTTGTATATTGCCTCGGCTACTTCTGTGCTCTGTTGACATGAATATTTTTGTATCCTATAATTATTAACAGAATGTGGCACCCACAGTAAATATAATATCCTACTAATCGTACTACTATTATAAATGTGAAAGTTTAGAGATGATGTTTGTATGTATGTTAGTTACTCTTAAACGAAAAAACTACTGGACAGATTTGGATGAAACTTTACAGTAATATAGGTTATAGATTAGACTAACACATGAGGATACATTAATCCCAAAATTCCCGCGGGAACGGTTAAGAACACAAAGCGCTGGTAGTCAATAAGTGTGAAGTCATCCAAGTAGCTGGTTTATTTACGATGTTTCATTCACCGTATAAACACATTGTGCTCATTAAAATATGGAAAAATATTTCTTGGGTTATTGCTGATGCATAATATATTGAATATATAATTATCATCTTGTGAGTATTACCGCCGCTTTCAGAAAGTCAGCAAAAATGCAGATGAAGAATATTTGCATCAAACCCATGAGCATCATTGAGAGAAATGTGATGGCTACTGATATGTCTGTTACTTTCTGGAAAAACAAAATAAGATATTATTGAAGGGTCCAAAGATTAATCATTCTTATTCTATAGAAAAATACTTCTTTGTAGTTGTTTTTTCTAAACGTTTAATTATATCACGGAGATTTCACTCGACTAATTGTATTTTTCCTTAATTAAACATGATATATTATCTTACCGCTACATTGAACCCTGTCAAACATATTATCAGTGAACTTGATATAAAGTTCAGTAATATTGAATTGCTGTAAATATTTTCTATCATATCAGCACACCTGAAAAACAAATAGGAAGTAACTAAGTATTACGAGAAAATATCGACGCTATTTTGACATCACCAAGCTAGCACTCAGTTTTTGTAAAAAGAATATTGAAAATTTGCTAACACTAAAATGTTGTTGTTGTTTCTTTTCCAAAAAACTCGCTAGTATAGTTATTGTGGCCAATTTATCAATCAAAATCTACTAAAAAAACAAACTAAACTACATACTAAAAATACTAATAAATCTTACTCGAACAATTCTTGATGCCAAATCACCAAAGCTTTAAACTTTTCTTTTCTCTGGTTCAATGTTATTGAATTTTGGAAATCATCTTTGTTGGTGAGCAACTCATGGGTGATATGATGCTGCAGTAGTTTGAACTGAATCCTCGTGTAGGTACAGCAAGTGAAGAAGAAAAAATCAGCTGATCCGTTATTGCACATACATATTAATTCTGGAATGGCAACAAAAGTGACATAATGAGTATCAATTATTGAATATTAGTAGTAATATTGAATAGAAAATATATAAATCTCTGTGAAACTGTAAAACGATATTAAATTAAATATCTTTATACAAAAGCATAATTGAACATCACATTGTGATTTCATATGGTAGGCCTTTTGACATCATAAGTTTTTATATAGTCAAAAAACGTTGATATCCCATATACACTACCACTACGAACATCACAACATCGATTATTTTTGTTTGTTAGTTGCTAAAAACTCACCTGACCAAAATTGATGAAAATATATAAAAGGAAATATTCTTGGATCAAACGGATCAATAAAAGGATATTTTATCAGAAATGGCAGAAACAACTCCACTACATTGTTTCTGTAATAATTCAGCAACATTACTACCAATGGCGTTATAGTGAATGCAAATACAGAACCACCAAATAAAATATTTATAGTTCTTAAAGCCAGATGCAAATAGTTTCTTTCGACATCAATGATATTTTTCTTTTCCTCAGATATATTCATTTGTTTCACTTTACGTTCTAAGTTCTTCAATTTGTCTATCAATTTGTGGATATCCTTTTCGTGTTTGAGCATAATTAACACCTTTATAGTACACATAGTGGTTAAAGTTTCGCAAGGTGCTACGTACGTTAGTTCCAGAAAGTCCTGACCAGTTGTCAGTCCTTCTAAGAACCAATAAACACCACCCCAGAGATCAAAATTAAGCCAAATAAATTGATTCACAAAGAAAAGACGAAGTTTTAGCAAAGCATTTTTTCCAGTAGTACTTTTTAAATTTAAACCAGAAAATAGGAACAAGAAATTAATTTTGGAAATTGTTTCATCGAGCAATGTGTCATCTTCCATGTTGAAATCAAGTGAAACTAAATTAAGTAGACTTACTGTTATATAGTTCGCTCATAATTATAATTTACTTTGTACGTAATGGCTGGTCCGGAATTATTTATTATAATAATGAGTTTTTGAAAGTAGAAATTACAAATGGAAAATATGTATGTTTGACCTAAATTATAATAATAATATTTTTAGTACGCGTGGTTTGAATTCCCAGTAAATGTTACATTAATTAGAAGTACAACTCAATTTAAATATTTAAAAAGAAACACATTATTTATTTGGTAACATAATTTCCGCTCTTGTACCATCTACCATTTTTATATTTTTTGTAGTAAGTACTACAAGTTTATGCGAGGTTCTGTTATTCATTCTTCTATTTTCGCTGTGGCTAGAATCAAAATCTTTGCCTCCCTTAATCTATACTAATATTATAAAGCTGAAGAGTTTGTTTTGTTTGTTTGTTTGTTTGTTTGTTTGTTTAAACGCGCTAATCTCAGAAACTACTGAACCGATTTGAATAATTCTTTCACTGTTAGATAGTCTATTTATCGAGGAAGGTTATAGGCTACATTTTATCCCGAAATTCCCACGGGAACGGGCACAACGCGGGTAAAACCGCGGGGCGCTGCTAGTGTTATATAGATGTGCTATTAATATGTGTAGCTCTGACGAGAAAGCTCAGTCCATTTGCTCCACTAAGTAAGTGTATTCGAATAGGTTAGTGACCATGACCAACCTAAGTGTCAGTGTTTTAGCAAGTGTGGTTTGAGCCCGCCTAATGTCCTCCGACATTGTCTAACGATTAAAACAAACGGAACCGACAGTTTAACGTGCTCCAACGCACGGTAGCACTTAGACAGAACGGTCATTAATCGCAATGACCTAATATTGCTTAGTACAACTACGCTATGAGATCATAATTTTTGTACTACCGTTATGCTTTGTTTTGTGAATAAATTTAGTTAATGTCTATCAGGCATGTATAGGTCTAGTAAAGGCCTTAATATATATATTAGGCGTATGAAGTATACCTACCTTCGCTGTTGAATAAATCCATCGTGGACCTTCCACTGATTTGAGCTGTGCGTCTATATAGGTCAGACCGACAATAGACAGCATTTGAATACTAACATCAGACATTTCGCTAAAGTAACTGCCCCCAGTGTTTCAGTTCAGGTATCACTCATCACGTACATTGCTTTGTATGAAGTAACACGAGATCCAAAGTTTTGATATTGTATCCTGTTTGTGCATCAACTCTTGTTTTGGATATTTGATTAACAAAAGCTATGTAACGTTATATTTGGATATGGTTTGACCGATGTGAGAGAGCAAAGTCGTGTTGTATGAACAGCTAAAGAGGACGGCTGAGGAGAAGAAAAAGTGGGAGAAACTTCATCGACAAATGCTCAGTTCTTAAGTTTATATATGGGTACTAATCTTTTACAAGGCGTTCGTGCAGGCAGTACTGGGAAACACGGTGTTCGCAGCAAAAAAGAAGTTGTTCGATGTAGAAAAACTGCTCGCTGTTCGCTGTGAATGTTACATTACGCCCTGAAACTTTGGTCAGTACCAACCTTTATGAGATAATTAATAAATTCATTAGAACACTAGAGAGTAGGCGAATTGATATGAGTGGCGTTCGCGTAACATTGAACTCGCAGACTCATAATTCGGCACTCAATCTAATAGAAATTTAACAAACTATTTATCAATCTAGTTGAGTATCTGGTAATTGTATAGAACTAAATAAATATCAGGAACCAAATAGTATAACTATCATTAAAAAAGATGTACCATAGCGTATGCAATTTCTTCTTCCCAATTCTGCAAAAAATCCAATTGACAATAACTATAGACAAAGACCTATAGACACAACCGTGTTACTATCAATAACGCACGCAGTAAGTGTTATTATCACGAAAGTGATTGCGGTCAAAAGGCTGGAACTTGCATTGGTTTCTTGTACATTTGGTTTTACTACACTATTGTGGGCGACCGTTAGCGTAACAATCTCACAGCCAACGGGTATACGATCGACTCGTTCGAATGTGATATTGTTAAGTTTTTGGTCCTTTTCAACTATGTTAAGCAGATTGAATCGAGGGATCTTTTAGGTTCTTATTTGTTTACAAAAATAGTCCTTGTGGAAACATTTGAAGTTATAGGGTGTGACGGTGCAAACTATGATGACGCAATGACAACTTGCGATGTGATTGAAAAAAGAACATTATGAGCGGATTGCACAAGAACTCCTAAATAATAAGTATAATAGTGTCATAATATGTTTTAAAAAGGTGCTCATTCAAAAGTTTATTTTATAAAAGAACCAAATAGAGCACAATTAAAAACGAACGTCTCCTGTTTTTAAACATTTAAGCGCTAAATAAAATAAAGAGTCCTAGCGAAATCCGTCCTAAACATTTATTTTATTACATTACTTTTCACACAATCATTTTATGATCTTTTTATATTAGCAATCGCCGTTCGATTTCCTATCAAATAGCATCCCTTTGAACCATTGTATGGTATTAGGAATAATAAGTTAAATTATTAAAAATGTTTGTTAATAATTCAAAGGATAACGGGAATAAATAATTACATTATTCAACTCAAAACCGGAAAAAACACGAACGCAATACAAAATTCGGAGAATGTAGATTGGAGCCACTTACACAAATTGCTGGTAATAAGACAATCGGCAACAAAAGAAAATCTGCTATTAGGAAAGTCTTGAAGATAAATGGCTTACGCTCCCTATCCGAAGGAGGACTTATGAAAAGAAAAGGATGTAAATTATAATTTTCTAGAGTTCTTGATTTGAAAAATTTGGGCACGTACTTCAACAAGAGTTTTGAATGGAAGTTTCGAAATGAAGTCGCAAGGAATATTATAAAATTTTCTAGAACGAGGTTTATCCCCAATTTCGTTTTTCAAGGTTCAGACTTAGCATTAAACTTTACTAACCTGTTGATTTGCATTCCGACTTCAGATGAACTTAGTTTCATGTATACAACTAGGCGTTTGTTCTAGTTTCATTTTAATGTTCTGTAATTTACATGCATTTTGTCCGGACAAAGCCAAGCCCTCAATATTCTTATTTCAAGAAGCTGAGCTAAGGCCTCATTTGTTTCAGTGTAACTGTAAACTTAGTTTTAAAAAAAATATTTAATATACTCGTAAATCAGCATCATTGGCATTGAAACAAAAACTGTAGTAGTATACGAATAAAGATCCAGTTACAATAACACCGTAACAGATACGTAACAAGATAATGATAGATGTTCGTTTTATAAATCAACACACGAATCCACCGCTACAGGCTTATTGAATTTATTGGAGATAAACATTGATCTCGCGTAATTAATGTGTATTTGTGTTTCGTTCCGTTTAATGAATCAACCTTACTGGGTTACGTTTTTGTTTTTCATTTGCAAAGGAGATTGTTCGGAAATGTACAATTAGTGGTGTACAGTCAACTCCATATGTATGTTAACTCATGTTCACCTTATGCCGTGGTATGAGGGCCGAAACTGCGTTAAGCAGATGCACGCGACGGGCGCACGCGACAGTTCACTTTTGTGTGAAACCACACGCGACGGGCGCACGCAACGGTTCACTTTTATATGAAACCGCGTGGGCACCCGCTTAACGCAGTTTCGGCCCTTAAGGTGAACCGTATTACATGACAATGACTGTACCTGAGGACCAATAACGGTGATAATTGTAAATTCCCTCTATTTATGCACTTCATTCTCCCGTGTTTCTTCCCAGTCATACTGTATATATAGTAGAAGTAATCTTCAGCGAACGTTTGTCTATACAAAGTTGTTTGAATTATCTCTCCCTAAGCGATGTTAGTTCATTGCGATTGTTAAGCGAAGTGCAACTCGGCCTACTTGGATGGTTGGCCTGTCTGAGCGCTACTGTGCTTCGGAGGGCACATTAAGCAGTCCGTCCCGGTTGTTTCAATCGGTAGACTTTATGCGGTCTAAAAACTCCGACTCCAGGGTGGCTACTACTCTAAATAATAAATAAATAAGTTGTTTAAAAAATTTGCATGAGCAGACAACTATGTTCATTATTTCTTTGTTCTGTTAAACTTAACAAATTATTTAACTTTAGGTACTGTTAATAATTCTGGGCTTTAACAACTGACATCTGCAAACTATTTCATTTAACAAAAATAAATGATAAACAAAGTCCCTAAAGTTTTATAAACCCGTTTTCATTTATTCATAGCTAAAATAGAATTAAAAGTTGGCAACCTAGAATATTCTATTCAGTAAAACAAACTATTGAACAAGGATTAGCTTTTAAAATGTTAGGTGTCTGTGTAAGTTACCTGTATTAGCTTAAATTGTAAATTGAATGTTTTTAATGAGTTTAAAAGTGAGTGATATACGAGTATGTCCATTTTTAGAATTTGCCGGGTCGCGGTTTTGAAGCTTAATGTCACTATAAAGCTTTAACAGTGGTTTGAAGATTTCGTTTCTGTTTCAAATGTGGATTTTGTTTCTTACAATCTAGGTATATTGCATACGTGTTTCTCTGTATAATATTGCATTTAATTTTCCTACAGTCATAAGAATAAGCTGTTATTACCCTACAATAACACCTATTGGGAATCCATACAACCTTCGAACTTGGCAAAAAAGATATCAACAATTTAATATTGCCTCCGAATGCTTCGGTTTGTAAACCAACAGGGCAGGGCGATATTCTTAAGTAAAAGTTGGCATAAAAATTTATTTCGATCACGTATCGAAAGAGAATGGGCTACATATGAGCACACGTTGGAAATGCGGTCACGGATATACCTGAAGGCACAGGTGAAGATATCCTTTAGAAAGGAAACATACGGTGATAGTTTTTGACGCGGCACGAAGCCCGCATTGTGACATATCGCCGGTGACACCGCTTGCATTTCGCAGCCAAGAGAAGGAATAACTTACACAATATTAAGTACCTATACTGAAATAACACGAAAAAGATAATTGATAATTAAATTAATTTAGTTAACATTCGAATATAGTATGAACAAAAAACAATGAACATTATCATATGATATACCATTCGTATAAAAATATGGACCAGTCCGGTTCATATTTTTATTATAAACTAGCTGCGCCCCGCGGTTTCACCCGCGTTGTACACGTTCCCGCGGGAATTTCGGGATGAAAAATAGATGTTGGCCGATTCTCAGACCTACTCAATATGCTCACAAAATTTCATGAGAATCGGTCAAGCCGTTTCGGAGGAGTACGGGAACGAACACTGTGACACGAGAATTTTATATAATATAAGATGATAACACTGTATACGGTATTTTCGAGTGTACCAGCCACTTGTTAAAAAAATACAACACCAGCCCAAATTTTCTTCTTCAATCAAACTTAAAAACACATGGCACCGTTTACTATGTCAGCCAAACTACGCCATTTTGTAAACGAGGCGAAGCAAGCATAAACGCATGTCAACCGCTCAAAGTACATGCCCGTGAATTTCCAATAATGTACCTTATTTTCACACTTGACAAAGCATCGTCAGATTCTATACACGTAATACCGTCCCGTTTATATTGACATTTTATATCCAAACCCTCTGTATCCACTATCCACCATCGGTTTATTTCATGGGAAAAATTTACAGGTCTTGTTCGGATACAACCGTCTTATTTAGCAATATTTTTTGATTGGTCGCTATTATGTGATATTGATTTCGACTGCCTATACTTTGTTGTTTTTTATTAATGTATTTATTTACTTACTTACATGCCGGCATCGGCCGCCCATCCAATTAGGAACTGCACGTTGCTTAGCTATCGCAATTATCATCGCTTAGTCAGACTACGCCACGAGTTCTAAAAATAAGTACCAATCGTATTAAGCACTGGTTGATAAAAAAATTATTATATTAAAAAAACTAGATTTAGAAGATAATCGTTAGGATATACCAAAACAAACCCAGTATTAGTAATTCACTTTATAACTAACGGAGAATTTTTAACAAAGAGATCGGGTTTATAGGATCGGTTCATCAATCACTGTCCGTTTAGAATCACACCTCTTCGGGGATCAAAGTAATCCTTAATCTATTCGTACATCCCTTAAGTTGTAGTAGATGCGATAGAATCTGTTACATTTTCATTGAGATGAGAATTATTGTAATTGAGTTATTGTTTTATTTATCACTAGCCGCGCCCCGCGGTTTCACCCGCGTTGTACCCGTTCCCACGGGAATTTCGGGATAATATGTATCCCATGTTTTATTCTGATGTATAACCTTTATTACTGTAAAGATTCATCTAAATCCGTTCAGTAGTTTTTGCGTAAAAGAGTAACAAACATACATACATCCATCCTCACAAACTTTCGCATTTAAAATTAGTAGGACTTTGAAAGGAACGATTAAGTTTAATTTTCGATTCTTTACATATATTCGTCTTCAATAAGTGTAATGCAATGTGCCTTACGTTGTAATAACACCGGGCACATCTTATGCGTTTCCATTGAAGCTGTGCGGAGGTGTGCGGAGCTCAATCGACCAATCACAAAGCATTACAAAAATATTTCGATAACGTCAGTCAATCCACCTCTCGGTACTGATATCTTCAGTGAGATGAGAGGTCTTTACCCAGTAGTGGAACATTACAGGCTAATACTTACTTACCTACTTAATATCAATGACTTGTAGCACAGCTTCGCTATGCTTTAAAGAAAACGCTCTCTTTTCTGACCGCTTATGTACAAGAGTATTTTTTAAATTTCGTTCTACTTTCAGGTGTTTGTATACTGTTACATGAAGTCGATTAAACCCTAATATAATTAACAGCGCTCAAAGGTTAACTAGAAACCTCGGTGTCAGGTGGCTCAATTACCGTGAAATGTGAAGTTTCAGTTTTGACAATAGGTTAAGGTTATACTGAAAAACGTGATGAGATAAACATTGAGAACCCTTTATGTGTATCGGCCGCACTCAAACCTTAATCCAATCGATATTGAACTAATTGACTTAATTGAGTATTTGAATGGTTTTTTTTATTCTTCCTATTAACTTATCTTGTTATCACGTGTAAGAAACTAAAATCCGTTTTTTTATATCGTTATTATTTCGAGAGTTACAGGCGGTCAAAGTTGCTGATTAGACAGAGACAGCACTACTACTAGTGTGACGTCACAATGTTAGAGCGCCATAGACGTCGCATACAAAATATCGTTTTGCAAGAAAGGGACAGCAACAGACAGGAGAGAATATTTCAGAGCTTATAATTTCTTTATTTATTAAACGATTTTGATTCTGATTTCAGTTTTGATCATAATTTTAGTCGTGATAACAATATAAGTTAGGAAGAATAAAAAAAAATTCAAATACTCAATTGGTCATTACATGTCAAAATCACTCTTTCAATCTCAAATAGGGAAGTATTTGACGTCTCCGAGTGACGTCTCTGAGTACGGGCGTACAAGACACTAATCTGCACCAAAATTACTTATTTATGTTATGGTCTTTGCGTGGTGATTATGCCCAATCCTCCTAACTGTGCTGATATATTCAGTGATTGAGAGAGAAACCTTTGCAGTGGGACATTACAGGCAATTTTTTTTATTACATTTTTACATGAATGGTGTACATTGATTAAAAATATAGCATAGGCATGTCATCGTTTAGATGAAGCGACTAATGAGACAACAGATAGAATTAAGATATATTCCCAAACTATCTTTTGCCAAAATAGTCAACCATCCTCTTCATTATCAACCAACTAGAAAATTCATCATACTTCCATACCACGTGCAAATTATATTCGCCATACTAACTATCTCATAATCTATGGCACTAGGTTGACCCAAGCACAGATTAACAAACAGTATCTACGTCTCAGGAACAAGGTAAGGTTAATGAACCATTGTTAATGGGCAGTGCAAACATGAGTCCTTATAACTTCAGCAATGTTTGCACTAAAATCCTGGGTTTACCTTTGTAACTACTCCGAGGGTTAGAATATAATTATGGTAATATAATTTTAGATGTAACGTTACGTGTCCTGTTTATGATGTACGGCATAAACGTTAGGACCTTGAACAGTCAAAAGATTTTACTGTCATCCCCGAGCGTGGATTACGGTGACGAAACCCGTATTTTTGGTTAATTAAGGCACAATTGTTGCATATCTTTGTGTCACTGTGTCAACGCCAATCCAATTGAATGCTCTGTGAAAAAAAATATTGTGCCACTCTTTTTTGTAACTACATCCATACATACATACGACATGCCTAATTTAAACTTAGCACAATTTCGTTGGCAAGTCATACGTGAACTACACCTATTAATTGTCTCTTTGTTTTATTTCCTATCACACAATTTTTTACAGTCACTGCTGCAATTTGTTTCGTGTGAGTGCCAACGATGTTCTTGTCTTGTCTGTATGCTCAGTGTATGCACTGTCTCCGGCAGTGCATACACTTTAACGGCATTAGCCGGCATTGCCTACCGACATAACCGGCATTACACGGCATTGACAATAGATAAAAACTACGCTGAAAGTTCTACTCACGCATATACTTATAGGGCAATATTAATAAACGTATTTAAAAACATGTTAGCTATCAAATGGTTTGTCACTTTCTGACATACCTACGCAATTTTTCGAAAAGCAAAAGAGACAAAACATTGTATAACAGTGTTTTAGTTACATAGCGTTTATTAATAAGACGGATAATGTTTACTCTTCTCTTTAAAACAATGTACAATAACAACATCATATCATCAACATCATCTTTATCATATTCATAAATGATGTCTCAACCTGCTTCGAAAACTCCACATTATTATCCTATGCCGATGATATGAAAATATTCCGCAAAATTACCTCTAATCATGACGTTCAGCTATTACAAAAAGATTTAGACAGATTAGACGCCTATTGTATCGAGAACAAACTTGAGCTTAACCCCTCTAAATGCTCCATTACTACATACACTCGTAAACCTGTTCCTATTCCATCTCAATACTCGTTAAAATCTCAGAGCGTTACCAAAATCAATATGATCCGTGATCTTGGGGTGATCCACGATTCCAAACTTCTTTTTGATGAACATGTTAACTATATTGTATCAAAAGCATATAAAATGTTAGGTTTCATAATGCGCATCTCTACAGAATTTAAAACTGCAAAGACACTAAAAATCTTATACTGCTCTTATGTAAGGAGTATTCTAGAATATGGTTCTGAGGTTTGGAATCCATGTTATCAGAAATACGTCATACGAATTGAACAGATTCAAAGGAAGTTTATTAAATTTCTATGTTTCCGATTAAAGATGCCCTATAGTTCAGAAAACTATTTGCAATTGTGTAAAAAATTCCATATTTTACCTCTAACTGTACGTCGCAATATTTCTGATGCCACCTTTTTATTGAAAATTGTTACCAATCAGATAGATTGCCTTAACCTACTGCACAAAATAAATATAAACGTCCCTACTAAAATATTGAGATTCAATCCACCACTTAACATATCTGTTACTACTAGAAAATATAGGCGTAACTCATTCCTCGAGCGAGCGAGCAGAAGCTTTAATGAGTGTAGTAAAGAATTTGACACACTTGATCTATTTAACACGAGTGTACCTGCTGCAAGACGGATGCTCAGTAAATCATTTTTTAAATCATTTTTTGATTGACTTAACTTAGGTATATATCTGTTTAATTAAGCACTTCATTTCCTGTAACCATGTATCATGTCTCTATACGTGAGGTCCTGTAATTGGCTTCCTGGTACTAATCAAAAATTGTATTTTTTAAGTTTAAAAAAGCTGTTGGACTTCCATCAAATAAATAAATAAATAAATAAATAAACATAAGAACGCGTCATAAAACCACCAACACATTCGAATGTACTTTACAAGCAGGTTGCTTTTAGATAAAAGCCAAAATAAATCATTTTAATGTGTCCTGCTGTCAGAAGGGGAGTCAGGCAAGGTGTTTAAAAATTATAAAAATCCAGGTGGTTTCGTTAAACCAGAAATGTTTCTACATTAAAATAATTACCTACCTTAATTTCTGTGTTCCAACTAGCTGTAGTTACGGCCTGTAAAACATTTTAATGTCCATGTGATAACATTTTAGCGGTTACTCTCCTTAAAACAGAAATATGAAAATCTCGTCTTTGGGTTTTAAATGTGTGTGTTCTTCAACCTAACTTAGCTAAAACTAGTAAAAACTAAATCATAAGAAACTCCTTTAAGCTATTCAAAGTCTGTGAAAGATAAGTCAAAACCAATCTCAATCTGAACAAAGTCAGTCAGTATTACAAGACCAAAGATAGTCTAAAGATTGTCTGGATGTAACCACGACAATGATTGTCGGTTCTAAATTTAGTACAATTTTTTGTATAACACTCTTTGACAGACCAGACTATTTAATATAAGACTATTAAAAATCTTGTCGTATATACACTCATTGAAAGGTTTTATAGATTGCCTAATAACTGTCTACTAGATATTTACTAAAAGAAACGCAAGTCCAACAAGCATAAGGCAAGCGTGGTGATTACGCCTAATCCTCCTCAATGAACTGACATCTTCATTACATTACAGGCTAATACATTACTTTTACTTTTAAGCGCAAGTCCTCAGATCATAAAAGAAAACGAAGTAACATCACCACGGTTCCTTCATTTCTCTTGCTCTTCTGCGTAGTAGATTAAGTTCAACGAATTTTTCAAATACCTGAAAAAAGACAGGTAAATGCTCTGCCGACAGTTTCAAGATGATTGATGGAAAAAGGTTCACGACCTTTATCCCTTGCAGAGCAAAGGTATTAGAAGATATTGTAGGCCTGTCAATCACCGTCCTTGAAATATCTTTTAGACAATATTGAACATTTTTTTTGTTTGAGTTATTTTAATAAGGAGACTGTTGATGTAAGCAAAATTGATCTCTATGTTATTGAGAATAATCACATTTTTGAATACAAGTTCTTGTCAACTAACAAATACGAGTAGTCAGAAAATTGTGGTCAAAAATTATGCATCCAACATAACATCATAACACAGATGGACAGACAGAGGTATGGTCGATCCCAGACTGATCTCGTAAGGATTCCGCTTTTCCGATTGAAATATGAAACTCTACGAAAATAAAAAACAATATTCCAAGTAAAGGTCACGGTAAATAAGTCAGACAGTAATAATAACACTAACCGTCAAAACAATTCGAATAACTTTCCACAATTCCTAGACCATCAAATAGCTTAACGACTTAAATAACCAGAAATATCCATAGAATCCTTGACTAGAACGGATCGGGATCAAAACAAAAACATTACGGCTAACTGATCTAAAATACAAATAATCTAAAAGCCACACTTTCCATAAGTCCAACAACAATAGTGTCCGACGAAGGCACAAGTCAATTTGTTAGAATTTGGAGTAAACAGCGGCGATGGTACGAAACTCCTTCGGCCCAAGTTTCACAATAGAAACCATTCTATTCAATGCAAACCTAGTGGATTGAACTTAGTAGTACACTTATTGTACAAATTTTACTATTAGGACATGGAAAAGTGATTAGAAGCAAGTAACCTCAATAAATATTTAAAGGACATGGAAAAATGTTTAGAAGCAAAGAAGCTCAATAAATATTTAAAAAAAATGTTTGTTAAACAGGCGGATGTGCTTGATCTTTTTGACATGAATTGAACCTTAAAATGATGAAATATCGGTGATCTATGTATAAAAATCCATTGAACATCAATTTATTCTATAAGAATAGATAGAAATAGGGTAGAAGAAAAAGAAGAGTTATTTTAACCCTTGGCCCTTAGGTTAGAAGCATAGGCTATGTTATTTCCAGTACTTTCCAGTATTTCTGTTATTCTAGAACTATTTGTTACTAGGATTCCTCTGGTACCTTCATTATTGATAAGGTCTGCATACAAGAATACTAATTAACTTATTACAGTCCTGTTAATATAAATATCGACTATCCTATTTCGCTTTTTCGAAAATTTTCACAAACTATTGCGGTTAAGTACTTATCTATTCAGTGCATTTCCTGTTTTCTGGAGTAGATTATCACCTTGCCAAATTATGAAATATTAATGTCATTGCTTGTATTATTATAAGACAATTCACCATTTGCTGTAAACGATATTTACCATATATTGACTTGCGCGAGCAGTATCGCGCCCCTACTTGAATGGGTGGCCGATAGTGGCATTTCTATCTGAGCGCTCTCATGCTTCAGAGGGCACGTTAAATTGACGGTCCCAGTTATTTCAGTCGTTAGACCATGTTGGAAGCCTTTTAGGTGGTCTAAGAACTGTGACACCAGTGTTGGCCACTAGCCTAATCGAAATGAATGAATTATTATTTAACTTTGTTTAAGTAATTAATTACGCACAGGGCGTACGTTGGCAGAAATGAGCATACTCTTTTTATTTTAGTCATACTAAGTAAATAATTATAATGTTTTTGGAATTAGATATTCTTATAATACTCGTTGTACTCAACGAGTATTGAAATAATTTGAAAGCAAAGACGATGACCAAACTTTTTAATGATTAAAACTTTCCTTTTAATACTTGAAGGTAAACAACGCAGTATTTAGTACTGAGTAATTTGATATCTCTGACTAACAAGTTTAGAAGTGAAAGTAGTGTTAAAATTTCCTTATTTTCAGTTTTTACGTAAAGAAAAAATGGTCATAATTATCAGTATAATATCTTTTTATCCCTATAAAGTGAAAAATCAACTGAAATAAATCAAAATATTTGCTACACCTACAGGGTGGTCTAGTAATTTGATGAAAGCTGCAGTATCGCGGTGAATGCAGGTCGCTTCCAACCGAATTACTTGCAAATCAATGAGGAGGGTCTATGTCCAGCAGTGGACGTCTTACGGCTGATATGATGATGATGATGATTTGCTACTTTGCCACACGAAATAGAGAAGTATTATTAGTTAGTACTTCTTCTTTCGTGCTTTGCCAAACCGTCGTTTGTTAACTGATTTCAAATTTTCTTTCAGTTTCAGTTTTCTTTTTCAACCAATTATCTCATTTTCAACCAATCCAGCTTCTTGAAAAATCAAGTTTATATAAATTATTGGTTCTAAGTTGAATAAAGGAAATTTTCCCTACTATATCGTCCTGTTGATTTTAACTTTAAAAGTTAACTTCCACTATCTATTAAGTCCAACGCCTTACCAGCATAACGTAAATGAATTAACAACATTTAATAAAACTTTTTGAAGTCCTAACAGAAACTAGTTATATTCTGTTTTATATTAAAACTATATCGCTGAAACTTCTTCAATTACGCAACTTGATAAGCTATGAGTTCAATTTTCAAAGGTCGAACTATTTTAGTTCACGAGTAACCACTTGACCACATATTGCATGTTTTGGTTTAAGTTCGATACACTAGGAAAAGAGTGGTTAAGTTATATGATTAAACTAGTGGCCTCGGTGGTCTAGTTGTATGTACTCGCCTGCTAAGACTGAGGTGCCAGGTTCAATTCCTAGGTCGGGCGAAAACACGTTTCCTATTTTTCATACATGGCTCGACGTATGAATAGTAGACTTTGATATAACCTTCCTCTTAAAGGTCTTAGAACATCTCTTAAGAACAACTTTTCAGTAATATTATCTTACGTTTTAAAACTAAGTACCCAAAAGCTTGATTGAAAAATATGATTTTTTCAAAAACTGCCTAACGGAATTTCAGGCGGTTTTCACCAACAAACAGAATGATTTAAAAAAAAAGTTTTGTAAATAGTTTATTATGTCTAAATTATCACAGAAACAGCTACAACCGCATAAAACCGCGGGGCGCTGCTAATAACAGTAAATAAATATGAATGCCAAGAAAGAAAGGAGTGCTGCGGTACTAAATAAACAAATAATAAATTGTCCTAGATTATTATAAATGATCATAATTTAATGCTATCAAAATAAATAGCTATACAGTAATATAGTAGACAAATCAATCTTGCACTACTTTAACAAACAAAACACAAGGAAAAGTTGCACTAAACATTTTTGCTTCGTGTAAATAAACAAGGAACGCAATCTAAACAGTGTTAGAAGTTTCAAAGAACTTTCCGTTAATGAGAATTGAACCAAAGTAATTGATATGAACCACTAACTGGTCAATTCAGATTCAGTCAATCGGAATCTGAACTAGATTTGAAGTTAGATTCCGCGAAAGGTGCTGTACTGTTCAACGTATTGCAATAAAAATGATTATATGAGTATATTGAATGAATGATTATGAGTTTATATTAGCTTCTTGTGTATTTATTTCTGGACACATCAATAGTGTTGCATATTATTATTATACATTCTTCTTCTTCTTCATCGAGTGGATGGTCAACCTGACCACTCCTGCTCAAAAAAAAGTAATTTAAAACAATAATTTATTAATAATTTGTAAATTAAATTATACATTTAAATCTAGAGTTACAAAGTACATTTCTGATATGAACACCAATAACAGACAGCACAGTATTCATAAAAAGTAAACACAGAACAATTTCATAGGAAAAAAATTAACAAAAATAGTAAGTCGTGATAAAATCAAACAAAAAGAAAATTACATATTACAGTTAGTATGACAAACTCTTCTGTTTAAGTCCGTATCAGTATAGCAGGTGTGCATCATGGTCCGTGTCAAAATTCTGTCAAAATTGTTTGTGAAGTAGCGACAGAAAGGTACCTAGATTTTAGTAAATGGAAACAAGTCATGTGATGATTATACACAGGTGTGGTATGTCAAATGAATATAACAAATGATGTATATTGTTAGGATTAATTGACAAATAATAAAATCTAATCACGACAATACAAGAGCTTCCCCGGTAGCTAAAAAATAAGCATACTTGTCGTTTTTAATTTGATTCGTTAACTTCGATTCGAATATACAAGTTAAACCATATTACACTAAGTCAATCCCGTCCTTAACGTGTGGTGTTTACGCGTCGGCGACCGCATCTGTGTTGATTGCTTTCAAATTGTTTTGGTTAGACACAGCGCCTTTGTTTAACCCAAATCCACTGAACAAACTCTACAACGCCCAATTTATTTCGGATCCATTAATTTGGTGATACAGGTGTAAAATTGTGAACTATTATAGGAAATGCAGTGACACGAAAAACTGGGTAGACACTGTTGTACGTAACATCCTATCTAAAATTACATGAGCAGCAAAAATAGCAGACGAAGCGTGTATGGAACTTGCAGTTCGTTACGTGGTGAATTTTGGTATATATACATAGTTTTCTTACAATAACAGGGTTGGCACACAAGATATAACAAAGTTACCTTGACGATGGTGTCATTACTACATTAAAATTTATTAATTTTGTATAGATTATTGAGTCAAAGTTTTTAGACCGCCTAAAGGCCTCCGACATGGTCTTCCGATTAAAAGAACCGGAGCCGACTGCTTAACGTGCCCTCCGAAGCACGGCAGTACTCGGATAGAAAATGCATCTTTCAACCTCTAAACTGCGTCGAATAGGTAATGAAAACCTTAGCTGTCTTTTAATGAGGCCTTTAGACCTAAAATAATATTTTACAATACCAATACTCATATTAAAGTACTCTTTGAACTTTTAAGAAACCCTACTGTAATAAACTGCATGGTATTTTATTTAGCGTTCTATTTTAATTAAACTTCACAGAAATGTGTCTGTCGTTCAGCTCCGTCGATGAAAAATAAAATATAGTTATAAATAAAAATAAAACGAAGGTTACATGCGATAAACAATTTTCTGGCGTTTCGCGACATTTTTTGCTCAATCTTACGTTCGATATTGCATGGTAGCTTAGATATTTTTTTACTATTAAAAGGGATTATACACTGTTTGTTCACTTAATGCAATCGTCGATTGTTTTAGTCTTTTTCGGTCAGTTAACGCCATGTTAACTCTGAACTAACAACAGTTGTCCACTACATGAACTTCTTTACTTTTACCAACTTATGTGATCACCCACAGAACCCAACCAAAAATACCTATTTCTTCGGCCTACCAATCAAAAATTTGTCTTCCTATTTACGTTTGTATGCGATCAGCGAACTTGATTGTATCGACTTCGGCATGCTAATATCATCTTCACACTGGACATTTCGCCGAAGGCGTGCACCGACATTATTCAATCTATTTCGATATGCTAAAGTTATGATGAAAGTGTGAAGACACAATAGACTGTCTGCCTAATGCAGCTGCTGCCGCATATTTTGCGGTCACTGCATGTATAGCATGCAGCAACTGACTTACTGTTATTCCGCCTTAAGTAACTTTATAAGTATTAGTTCCCATACGTTTCTAATTCATTGCAATCATACAAATTAATATAAACTGCGCAATGGAGTAGCTAAGTCATATGATTTGCAGCATTCCTTAGGTTTATTTGCAGTGGCAATTAGCACTGCAATGATTATTATATGTACTTAGGAAATAGCCAATGCAACTGAATAATATTTAATATCTTTCAAGGATAATTGTTACGTCTCGTTTCTATTTTAACAAGCAGATTGATTGCATAGATATAATTTGTAGCGATGAAGTACACAATTGACACAAGCCACAACAAAAGAAATATATTTCCGAGTAGAGCATACTGATATTCTCGGAAGAGCGAAGTACATATTGCTTTTTTATTTCGTGCTCAAATAAATAAATATTGGATAAACTTCATACAATTTCAATATAAAGAAAAGTATTCAATGGTGGTCAAGTTATAAAGCCGACCACAGACGTGCGATTTTTTCCGAATTCCGAATGGTAATATCGATACCATAAAATATTTGAACGTGAAAATTCCGCATGTATATTATAGGCCGGTTCCATGAAATTATTAATACTGCGCTTAAATTTGCAATCAATGTTTTCATTTGGATTTCGCCGTCTTTTATAATCCTCTTCAAAAACAATTAATGAAATCGAACATTCAAAATAATTACTTCCGCATTTTTAACGGACATTCACGTAATTTTTAGACCGGCCCTGATTAAATTCGGTACGGTGCATGAATATCAAATTATGTTTAATTTAATCCTTTTAAATGTTTGTTAGAACTGAATACTGATGAGGGCCATTGGGCGACACCAACTTGTATTTTATTTAGTTTAAAATGTTAATGTCGCTACAGTGCTTGACAGAAATCAGAGCTCATTTTTGAAGGACAGAGGGTTATTGTATTATTATTTGGTGATGCAGTGTTTTAATAACGGATGTGTACATTGTACTTTGGGAAGGCCTAGGATCAGTTACATGAGTCAGATTAAAGAAAAAGTGTCTATCATGTCGTATAGAGAAGTGAAGGAGCACTGAATAGGAATAGATGGAGCAGTCTGCATCGGACTCACCGACAAGAGCCTTGCTTTTACATTTATGATGATGATGACATTGTACTTTTAAAAAAGTAACTGTAGCGCTCGTGGGTAATTCTATAGATGGTAACGAAATTGTAAAACAATACTTAGCTATTACTTGGATGGGTAGACGAGAGTGGCGTTTCTAATCTAAGCAGTTCCTTGCTTCGAAGGGCAAGTTACACAGCCGGATCCAGTTTTGACAATCGTTAGCGTCTTAAGACTAAAAGACCTCCTAGGACTAAGATGTAGACTTACGAGAAAACGAGAGCGTAAGAGAAAGTGAGAGAGTGATAAAAAAAAACATGGTTCTAACATAAATCCAACCGACATCCTCAATACATTGGTATTAAATATTGCCGGGTACTGTTCCAATTTCATTTGTGACATACATGTTGACAGAAAGCTGTTGCATATACAGGTGAAACTAACAAAGGGCCGGTGACATTCGTGTTTAGGGTTACGAACTGTGGGAAACAAAGAAATGAATCCATAGTTATTTTGGAATCCTGACGTTGTAGTTAAAATATGGCAAAAGACACAGCACTTGGACTATTGGTCATTTTCTGAAGCTGCCAGCGAGTTTAATAGTCCAAAATCAGGATATTAAGAATTTTTTGTAGGACTTTGGAAATTGAACTTTTTACCCTTTTTAAATAGTATGGTAGCTCTAGTAGTGTAGGTTAACTAAGCAATGTTAGCTCATTGCGATTGTTAAGCAACGTGCCGGTCAGGGTACTTGAATGGGTGACCGCTAGTGGCATTTGTATCTGAACGTATGTACGGAGGGTACATAAAGTTGTCATTACGATTGTTTAGATCGATAGACTATTTTTTAAAGGCCTTTCGGCGGTCTAAAATTCCAACGCCAAGGTTGACTGCTAACATACAGGAACTTCCTTACTTAGCTTTGGTCCAGACCATTTTATTTCATTTTATAGTGTTCTGTGGATATGGTTAATGTAAAGAAGTTGAAACGTCACACAAAAATTCAATTAAAAGCTAAATAACAGCGAAATGTTTATTTCATTACGAAATGTAAAGTTAAATTAAACGCCCATTTTGACAGCTATCATTTCAACATAATTTTAATGAAATTGAAGTCAAGTTAGTTGCATTTGTATCGAAATTATAGCTGCTATCGCGTTGTGTCCGCTACTAAAGAAACTTCGGGATATTTAAGAATATTTCTGTTAAATGTGGCTATAGAAATTAGTGTAATCAAATAAACACCTTTATTATATTAGTTTGGTCAGATATATACTAATAAAGTATTATTCACACCAAAACCTTTTGAATAAAGTTATTACTACAAGAACTCGATTTATTATCTCAAATGCAAAGGCGAGTTGATTCGAGTCACAACTTCGTTCGAAATTCGTATCATTCATTCAGTTCGCGAGCGTTTGCCGCCGGCGCTGCACGTGTCCACGCCGCGTATCGTCACCCTTAACGTAACCTTACGTATCCCGAAAAACTTAAAAACCCCACACAGTGAAATTAAAATAAAAAATGTCGTTAAACAGTGTTTATATTCCGTGATTAATACTAAAGTGTTGTAATAGTGTTTAAATTGTGAAATTGTACGTCACAACTGGATTTACAAGTCTACCGGTGTTTTTTTAGGTGAGTATTTTGACGAGTATCGTGTCAATTTGAACGGTGTTTTATTTGTCCTTTACATTCCGTTTGTTTTATTATCGTTATTCATCTTCGAGGTTGACTTCTGTTATATAACAAATAACGTGTTCAGATTGTTTCTACGTTTCTTGGTTGTACATAAACATTATTTCAAATCGATAGTTAGTGTCTTGTAAGTTATTGTGCCGGATGTAAAGAGTAAAGTTCACTTAAACATGCATCGTCTTCCATGTGAATAGTGTTATCAATATGACGGATAAGATTGAATTCTATTTACGTGTAAATAGTATGATAATGTGGCTATTAATTAGGCATGCAGTCACATTTTACTGTTGTGGGTAGAACATAGTTTCGTCCATTTATTACATTTTAGGGTATTCTGTAAAAAATATGTTAGAAGTTATTCAGATTCCGTTTTGAATATTCACGGTCTGATAGCTCCGAACTAAGCTCTGAGTTTCTAGAATTGTAATTTGAATATAATTAATGAATCTTGTTAAAAAATATTCATGAAATGTTATGCTAAATATTTTTCTGCCGAGGATTTTTCTGAGAAAGGAACAAAATACCAATAGCATTATTAATTTATTGCAAATCGATCTCTTTATTACTACTGCTAATAAAAATGATAGGAAAGACAGTGTAATAATATGTTAAGTATTCTTGCGAACAGTAAATTCTTTCTTATCAATTTGACCCACTTAGTTAATTATATCGTAGCCCCATTAAATGTGACATATTGCTTTGGCGTTACACTCTTACTAAAAAGAAATGTAGCTATCAAGATATTGAAACTAGTGATAGTTGAATATTTGTATACTCAACTCCTTACAATCAGAAATTTTACTGTTTAATTGCTTTAGACTTTGTTTCTTGTTTGGAAAACAAATAACACACAATTTGATAAAGAAATAAAATTCAAGTTCAAGGTTACTTTCCTACCCTTGTGTTATAGTTTTTGGAAAGGCCTCCGATATAGTAACCATTGAACCAAGTACCTAGGCCTACCCATTTTGAGTACCACCCGAAATACATTGACAATCTTGTTACTACATTGACAATCTTGTTACTACATTGACAATCTTGTTACTACATTGACAATCTTGGGTAGTCCTAACACATTGCAATCTATCTCATACTGCAATATCAAAGTACGAAGAGAGAATCTATGCATTGTTACCTGTAACATTCCAAAACAGAACAAATGCCTCTCATTCCTTAAATATATGAACCCGTACCATAACAATGTGGTTACAATATGTCATCATATTAATTGTATATTGTGTTCTGATTGGTGGAATATTAGAAGTTAATTTTTTTGCCAATCAGCGCACAGTATTTATGTCAAGTCTTGTCCCATTTAGTCACCATCGTCGGGCTAGGGGGTAGTGCAGTGAAGAAGTTAATATAATCATGAAGTATATTATACACTGCTAAACGAATGTAGATGAATATTTAAAGTAATATAGGTTATACATCAGAATAACACATGGAATACAAGTTATTCCAAAATTTCCGTCGAGAACGGGTGCAACGTGGGTAACACCATAGGGCGTAGCTAGTATATTCTAATTGTTACATAATAATTCATTCAAATACTTTAAAATAAACTCTTCAGCGCCAAGAACACTATTCTTTATACCCAGGCTAGATACTAACTTCACATTTTACCACGATGTCAAACTAAACAACGTTATCTAACGAACTGCAAACGCCAAGAAAAGGTGTCAATTTTAAAGATACAAGGTTCTAAAAAGTATTAGATTACAACAGAGATATCAGTGAAAGTATTTTTTCTCAGTAATTTTGAAAGTATTGCTGTTAATGCAATTTATGGAGACAATTGAGTTTGCTAACTGAACAGATAAGTTTGAAACAAACAAGCCATAGGTTCGTCTTAAGGTCAAAAGGTTATCCCAAAAATGTTCTACTGTTTCATAGTATTTTAATGCCTTGAACAAGTTTTACTACCAATAAATTCGCAGTTAGAAACTTTAATAGATTTCCAAAGTATTGCAATAAGTATTTTAATACCACCTTCAGTCACTAATTTTATTTCAATTTACTTTTAATGTTATTCGATTTGAAAGTGTTATTTTAATCATCTTGCTACTATAGGTGCTCCCACACTGCTGTTACAAAATGTTTATAAAAATTTTTGAACACTAAAACATTTACTAACAAATGTTGTCAATTCTTACATTTTGTTAGGAACTGTTATATGTTATAAGTGCTCCTACACTGATGGAAAGTGTTTACTAACATTTTATAACATTTTGAATCTGGCATTGGCCCCCGACTCACCGCATACCCCGCCGTCACCTGTATAAAATGTTTACAAACAAAATTTTGTTCAAAAATGTTAATTAACATTTACTAACATGAAAACATTTTTTGACTTTGGTGATTAAATGTTAGCTAACAAATGTTTACTAACGTTACTTAACATTCTATAACAGCAGTGTGGGAGCACCTTATAGTTGCTGATGAAGTTAAATTAAATGTATATAAAAAGTATAGTCGACCACATTAGTTGTAGAGAAACGGATTTCTCGGATTTGTACTAGGTAAAAGTGGGGTTTATAGCCCTAGTGGCATAGTTTGACTAAGCGATGATAGATCATTGCGATTGTTAACCAACGTGCAGCTCGGATTTTACTTGGATGGGTCGCCGATGGTGGCCTTTTTATCTGAGTGCTACCGTGCTTCGGAGGGCACGTTGTGTAGTCGGTCTTGGTTGATTAAATCGTCAGACGTTGTCGGAGGCCATTAGGCGTTGGATACTATAAGCTATTCGAAATTAATTACTAGGTAAATTGTATGATAATTTCAAGGTTAATCTATGACCCTTTATTTTGTTATTATTATGATTTGCACATTCAAAATTGCTTTATACGCTTTTAAATTAAAAATTAATGAATGACATTACAAAACGACTATTCGAACCTGAACGATAGAGATTAGAATCAAATAAATAAAGTCTTCAGGTTTATTATATTGCTATAGATAAAAAGATACTACACTAAGATAGCAATACTACTTAACTACGATCTTAAGTTATCAATGGATTCAAAATGTTATAGGTATAGCTACAATTGGTATATAAAGTTAGTCTTTAATCCCACTTAGATCTTCGAAGATATCGTTAGTAGTAGCACATTTTGTTATAGGCTTCATGTTTAATCGTTTCATTTGGATATTATATTACGTACAACATCGTGGGTGAAAGGCCGCTGCTTGTGTTATCATGGACCAACAAATTGATCTAGTTGTATTAATGAAGCTTGAACTTGAATCAACTAGAACCTTAGACCTATAACCCACTGGGTCAGAATAGAATCTAAAAATAACTACAGCGCCACTTAATATAGTACCCATTCGTAGTCGACTCCGTATGACCGGACCTTTCGGTCCTTGAATCACTCTCATGCATATTTGATCCTATGAATAAACCACAAACACATCTGTTACATGACATTTAACAATATAATTTAATTTTCATTCGTTTTCTCGAAGAAGTTCAGTGCTTAACTACAGCTATGCTTTGGAAAAGTGCTAGGGAGATGGCTTGGCTTATCAGTGATTATTTCGGTAAATCACGTTTGGTGAAATGGGTTTCGGTCAAACGCATTTCGATGAAACAAGAGTAAACCCATACATTTTACAAATATTTTCTTGCGCCACAGTTGTAAAACAAATGTTGTTGTTTTATCATGCAGTGATCAACTCTGCTACACGCTTTGTTGCTGAGCAACATAATACATTCCTATGAACACGTTCAGTTCACAGTAATTCATCATCATTCACACATCGTGTTATTGCATCAGAATTTATAAAAAAACTAGCATTACCCCTCGGTTTTCCTTACGCTGTGTCTATTCTCTTGGGAATTTCGGTATAAATAATTACCTTTAACCTTTCTGTTGAATATGCGAACCCATTACAAAAAATATTATTCAAATGGGATTGGTAGTATATGCATCAGTCCTTTCCTTACAAACAAACAAACAAAAACTTTACTTATTTTTATATTAGTATAGATAATCTGTACTAATATTATAAAGCTGAAGAGTTTGTTTTGTTTGTTTGTTTGTTTGTTTGTTTGTTTGTTTGTTTAAATGCGCTAATCTCAGAAACTACTGAACCGATTTGAAAAATTCTTTTTGTAATGGATAGCCACATTCAACGGGAAGGTTATAGGCTACTTTTCATTCCGAAATTCCCACGGGAACGGGAACAACGCGGGTAATACCGCGGGGCGCTGCTAGTTACATTATAATATGTTTATAATGAATAGGAAGTATTTACTGTTCTGATAATTAAGCGTGTGAATCTTTTATTTATCATATAAAGCGTAATATTATTATTTATTTCATATCACTTTAATAATTACACTTAAAACTAAGTGTTTCCTTGCTTTAGATACGACTCATCTAATCACGGAATTATCAGTATGTTGAGGATAATACATAATCACTGTGCGTTTATTTTATCGTGTTTATGAGACGTGATGATCTCATACCAAGTATAAAACTATTAAGGCACGACATAGGTGCAATTTACTTAAGACGAAGTGGTAAGACCAGAAGCGTAAAACATCGCGAAAGAGTTGTGTTAGAAACAGTTTTTGGATATCAACCGCTAAAATTTATGGAATGATATTCCTACTGTCGTAAAGGTAAAAATATGCTTTGTATTGTTATACACTTCGAAACACGATTAGAGTGATTTGCCTCGATAGAAAAAAATCGTGAAAATCGTAAAAAATCGACATTTTATTGAAATTTTACAGTTTCACGGCGATTGTAAAGAAAAAACAAGTACAAAATTTATATTTTCATAAACCTTACATCAAATCCCATATGGTAGTACAGATGGTTTTTCTCTAAATTGAAGTTAGTTTATTCAATGAAATAAAACATAATTATAGCGCTCGCGTTGACGGTGCTCTAGTCACTCAGTCGGCCGCGGGGCCTTGTTGGGAGTAGACACGTACTGCTACGTCGCGCACGCTCGCTCTGTACGAACATCGCAAATAATATCTTAGGTGCAGCGCAGACGACAGACTATCCGTGACGCACTTTTTAGTCTGTGAAAATAGAACCTATGTAATTATATGCAGTAACGCACACAACGCGCAAAAAGTCCGGCGCACATAAAATCCGTGTAGCTGACCCGGCGAACTTCGTACCGCCTTAGTGAATGACATTGACATTCGTTACGCGTGTTTTTTTTAAATATGCAAAATTAAATATATATTTTTCAATATTTCTGAGAGATTTTCTTAATATTTTTTTCCGTAAGAACCTTCTCCTAATAATAACAAATACAACAAAAAAAGAATTAATGAAATCGGTCCAGCCATTCACGCGTGATACCGTGACCAAGGAAAACAGCTTTGTCCCACTGCTGGGCAACAATATTTTTAAATGAAATTACCCGAAGGTTCGACACATCTGACCTCCTACATTGACAGTGTCAAATCTTGACATAACTTTGTTTACATAATTGATCTGGGATTTTGAAACATGGTATAGTAATGCAGAATTCTCAACAAATACAATGCCTTCTCAACAAATTCAATGAATTCTCAACAAATTTAACTTTAAAACAAGATGAACAAGAAGACGAACCAGAGGGTTCGCCGCCATCTTGTTTAAAAGTTAATTTTTTTAGTTTTTCTGAAATAACTCGTTAATTTTCAACTTTAGAGCAAAAATGGTCCTATCGAAAGTTGTTGGAAATTTAATTTTCCACAAGTTTGGCCATTATCATTTTTACGCTAGGATCAATATTTGCAGTGTTATACTACCAAGTTTATCCTAGCGTAAAAATTTTATTAAATTTTACGAAAAAATTTAACTTTAAAACAAGATGGCGGCGAACCCTCTACCGGGATTAGTTCGAAAATCGAGATTTATACTCCCAACCCCCTGACGTTTAAAAAATAAATCGCTCCCTGGATTTTTTTTTATTTAAATGTCTGCCCCGACTGCGCTAAGATAACAATACCGATATTACCGATAACACGTCAACTCATTCATACTGATGAAAAATAAATTGGTATCTGTAAAAGACAATACCGATAGCCGATCAAGTGTACGGGGACCCTTATTAGATTTCCAGTAACATAAATTTATAAAAGTGACAGGTCCGCGAACATAAAGCGCGGGGGGAAGATACCTCACCCCTCACAAACGCGATGAGCGTGTTCACACGTCGTCTTAAACAATATCTAATCTAATAAGTAAGAACTTGTGCATATTATAGTCATAACAGTCGACTGTGGTGTGAGTGATTTGTTCGACGCAACAACTGACAATAGCTAAATTATTAATGTAATCTATACTAATATTATAAAGCTGAAGAGTTTGTTTTGTTTGTTTGTTTGTTTGTTTGTTTGTTTGTTTGTTTGTTTGTTTGTTTAAACGCGCTAATCTCAGAAACTACTGAACCGATTTGAATAATTCTTTTTGTAATAGATAGCCACATTCAACGGGAAGGTTATAGGCTATTTTTCATCCCGAAATTCCTACGGGAACGGGTACAACGCGGGTAAAACCGCGGGGCGCTGCTAGTAGACAATACGAGTAGTCTTTTAGGCGACTTGTATTTGGTTAGTTGTAAAGCATAGTGCAGCTCGGCCCCTTTGGATGGGTCGCACTATCAACATGTCTTCTATCTGAGCGCTACCGTGCTTCGGAAGGTACGGTAAATTGTTGGTCCCGCTTGTCTCAAGCGATAGACCATGTCGGAGACCAGAGAACAGAGGCCAATCCTAAAACCTACACGAACTTACTTATTCTATGATGTTTCCTATATATACAGATTTGTTGACGTTTTTTCTACTAGAAATAATAAATTTACTTTGCTTATCACAGTAGCTGATAACTATTTTAGTATAATATCTATACTAATATTTTAAATAATTACAATTTGTACGTATGTTTCTTTGTATGTTCGAGCAAATTTCGGGAATTACCGTTCTGATTTGGATAATTATTTTTGTAATAGATAGCCACATTCAACGGGAAGGTTATAGGCTATTTTCTCATCCCGAAATTCCCACGGGTACGGTTCGAACGCGGATAAAACCGCGGAGCGCTGCTAGTATTTTATATAGAGGTAATAAAACAAAATTTTGTTTGTGATCTTTGACAAGTGGTTACACTAAACCTTCACAAAGTGTTCTTAGAAGGTTGCGGATCTATCCATAAACACATATTTAAAATCTGCGTAAGCAAAATCAAGAAACTTACAAACTTAACCGTTGAACTACAATTCTCTAAAGCATATAAAGTTATAGAGTTGAAACTTGCAGGTGAAGTCTTGAGGGACCCCTGGCTTGGTATGTAAATATCAAAGTCCAATGTTTACTGAATATTCCAGTTTCCAACCTCGTTTGTGTCTCAAAGAAAAAGGGTTGGATATGAATAACAAGACTCTTTGCTATGACAAAGTTGTGTGTCTGCCGAGAAGACATAAGCGAGAACCCATGTCTCTATTAGTGTAGGTTAAAATCGAGTCTCAATAAGGGACAGTTTTAAATAAATATTGTTCTGAAATAAAGTCCCTCTTAAGGATCCCTGGTAATGCAATCCTACTTCCTATCCTATCCTATCCTATCCTCTCCTATTCTACTTCCTACTAATATTATAAATGCGAAAGTTTGTGAGGATGGATGTATGTATGAATGTATGGATGTTTGTTGCTCTTTCACGAAAAAACTACGGAACGGATTGGGATGAAACTTTACAGTAATATAGGTTATACATCAGAATAACACATAGAATACATTTTATCCCGAAATTCCCGCGGGAACGGGTACAGCGCGGGTAACACCGCGGGGCGCGGCTAGTATTCAATATTATCAACTTGAAATACTTCTCGACTTGTTTGATCGTGTCTATTTTCAGTGATATTTTTTCATAGATCATTGTCTCATTGTTTTCTTTACCCTTTATAGGGTAAAGTACACTTGATAAAGGTTTCTTTTTTGACCGCATTATATTATTCTCTTGTACTTTCGTTTTTTGTAGAGGCATTCGAGCACTAAAGTCTAGTGCAGACGATTGCTATTGTGATCAACTGAAAATTGACAAAAGTAATCTTTGAAAAAATAAAAACGTCTGAAACATCTTATTTATTATTAAGATTGTATGCTAGAGTGTGTACAGTCACTTAAATTATACTTTTAAGATTATCTGTTGGAGGGTTGCTGCGTACAATTACAGATACAAACATTATACAGAAAAAGAGTTTTTATTTTAACCACGTATCAAGTTGAGCATTTTTTATGTGTATCTTAGATCTATATAATATTCACTTTGATATTTAATTAAAATAAAATATTACTATAAGTATAATGCCACCTGAAATAATTTCAAAAAATAATAACCAAAATTTCTTTCATAATTTTTCTTCTTAAAATTAATTAAGTATACTGTGTAAAGTTATTCTTGTCATAATGCTGTATCATATAGTCGTGTCACGTGCCTAAAACAATAAAATGGGAACTACGTTCCTGCGATTCCGTAGAAAATGTGCAATTGTGGTGTATGGGAGCCGGGAGTAACGCCCACGTTCATACTGTGATGGAATAATACGATCTAATACTGAGCTTTGCCTCATTTGAAACGCCTCATTTTCTTAGGCATCATTTATATTGAGTGAGTTACAAGAGAGTTCAAAAATTCTAAAGATACAGTTGAAGATCAAGATAGAGATAATGAGTTTTTAGAGATTTTTTGAATGACAACAGAGTTCTAATAAACTCGTCAGTCTGTAGCTTGTAATTTAGCTTAATGGTAACTATTTACAATTATTTCTGAAACTTGATGTAGCGAAAACTGTCATAATATGTTTAAGAGATTCCAGTAAAATATTCTTTATTAATAAAATGCCTCACAGAAATGTCTGTACACGGAAAAGTTCGAAAAGACTGCACAAATTGTTTTTTTATAATCGGAGAAGAGAGGTTTTCATTAAAAAAAAAATAGAAAATATTATTATATAAATGGTGGTACGAAGTTGGTCGGGTCAGCTCATGGTCAGGTAGTACTTTTTATTGTTTTTTTAAAATTTATATTCTTTTTGACATCGATAAAGCATAGATCAATTATTCAAATAAAAATAAGCAAACTTGTCTTTAAATTATAGAATTGCTTAACCAAATACAGAAGAAAGATCAAAGTTAAAACTAAATCTTAACTTCAATAATTATTGAAGCGCTGTATTAAAGGTTAGGTTTATTTTAAATTTAAAATAAACTTCACCTTTAATACAGCGCTTCAACAATAACTTCACGAAAATATAAAAATTCAAAGTTTTAATAAAGTCAGTGAAATTTCTAAACAAAGGGTACCTACGTTATACTAAATTATACAATGTTTTAGTATATTATACTTCGTTATACTGGGTACATTTAGTACTATCTTCAGCTTCAAGCCATTAGGGAGTTCAATTCTCTCCGAGAGTTGGGACATCTGAATGTACGTGACAAAAAGTGGTATTTTGAATTAGAATATTTAGTTTTCAGGTTTCTTTAAACCGAGGTAAGATAAACAGTAGTTTTTTTTGTTGTTACGGCTTTGGCATACAGTATGATAATAATTTTATGGACTTGTCAGTACATGATAAACGCTGTTACACTGTGTTTTATCTCATTTGCTCTTCGGAAAATTGCGTATATCAGAAAGTGACAAACCATTTGATAGTCATCATGTTAATACGCGTTTATTTATTAGGCCCTTAATGTTTACATTAATTTATTTCCTTTGTTATATTTTGCAGTTGTTTGTCAAAGAATTAAATGTAGGCACTACCATTTTAACGCGTAAACCAATTTAAATTTTATTACAGACTAGCAGCGCCCCGCGGTTTTACCCGCGTTGTGCCCGTTCCCGTAGGAATTTCGGGATAAAATGTAGCCTATAGCCATCCTCGATAAATAGACTATCTAACAGTGAAAGAATTATTCAAATCGGTTCAGTAGTTTCTGAGATTAGCGCGTTTAAACAAATAAACAAACAAACAAAACAAACTCTTCAGCTTTATAATATTAGTATAGATACAAATCGGAACCTGCCTTGAGAATATATAAAACAAAAAGAGTAAGTAAAGTTGAATTTATTTTTCAACAGGTTGTATATTGTAAGAAACTAAGAATTTAAAATGTATCTGCACAGTTTTGTACCAAAGTAAAAAAAAAACCAAGTACAAAATACGTCAACGATAGTTAAATGAATAAGTAAATAAATGTAATGAATAATTAATCTATATATAAAAGAAAGTCGTGTTTGTTACACTATTTATAACTCGAGAACGGCTGAACCGATTTGGCTAAAAATTGGTGGGGAGGTAGATATTTATCCCGTATTTCCTACGGGAACGGGTGCGCTGGGGATGAAACCGCGGGGCACAGCTAGTTATTATATAAATAAATTTCTCAAATCCAGCCAACTTTATGATAAAAAAGTGAGTTCGTGTAGGTTAGTGGACCCTGGTGTCGGAGGTTTGAGACCACCTTAAATAAATAAATAATAATAAAAAATCGTTTATTGCCATTTGAGAAGAAAAAAAAAATTACACTTGAGCTTAAAACAAAACAAAACAAAATACATAGAATTAGAAATTAAAAATTAAAATTAACAAAAATATCTAAATGGCAAAAGGCGGAACTCAGCTTTAAGCTGTTTGGCACCTGAGTGTCAAGCAGCGCTGTTTTTCAGTTCCACCTGAGTCCCTTGGATGTGAAACGGGAGCAGAGAGCATAGATGAGCAACCATAAGAAAAAAATATAAACAATGCAATAACAAGTTGAAGTAACAAATTAAAAGTTTGAATTACAATATTAAGTTATCCTAAAAAATCATATAAAAAATAAAATATGTAATAATAATAATAATTGGATTCTAGTGAGAAAATTGATCATAAGCGTGTGTGTGTGTGTGTGTGTGTGTGTGTGTGTGTGTGTGTGTGTGTGTGTGTGTGTGTGTGTGTGTGTGTGTGTGTGTGTGTGTGTGTGTGTGTGTGTAGGTGGTCAAGAGAAATATTTTTTTAGTTTTGACTTATTTCTGTCGGAATGTTTCAAGTCTTCTTCGTCGAGTTGTCTTTTCAGCAACGCGTTTTTATATTTTTCTTTAAAAAATTGCGCACTTACTTTAAGTCGCAGTGGTGGTTGTAGGTTAAAAGACCACCTCCGACATGGTACATCGACGAAGTATACTTTAAGATATCTTACTAAGTAGATGCACATAGTATGGCCCTTCGAAGTGAAGGGATCCAAGAGCCTGTGATTAGAGTAATGACTATGTAATGATAAGATAACTATATACCTAAGGCTACGATGATGAGAGACATTACTTATTTATGATTTGTCTTCATATTTTGAGTAATGAAATATTAAATATCGAACAAAGTAAAGGAGTTGAAACTTTAGAAAGTATCAAATGAATAGTATATTTTAAGAAATGACGTCATTTTTATGTTCGTAATATTTGATTGCTTCAAACCAAATAAGTAAAATTCGAGATTGAAAAAACCCAGCAATCGATAGCAGTACAGGTACCAAAAACTATATATGATTTGAAGAAAGTATAATGAGAAATGTTGATTAACGTAAAACTAACGGCAAATATAACTAAAGAATACACTAATTCAATTTCACTAAACCAAAGAACTATATTATCAATGAGAGTTCCAAGTCTGGATTCAAGGTTACAGGTAGATGTGGCACAATATAGCAACTTTAGCACATTCCTGCATGTAACCGGTTTCGAAACAAAACACTATCGCTGTTTCGTAGAGCTAATGTCAGCTCTCGACGAGGCATCCAGATACAAATAATGATGAATATGGTTTTTCATTCTTTTCATATTACTATATCCTCGCTATACTGATATCTTCAGTGAGATGAGAGGCCTTTATCCAGCAGTGGGACATTACAGGCTAATACTTTACTTTACATTTTGATATTACTCCTAAAATTCTCTCTTTGCTTTAATTGTCGTTTAAGTCTATAGAAGCCATATTGGTGGAAAACCTTTGAATTCCTTTGGCCTATTTTATCAAAGAAAATGTGACGTCAGATTTTATAGACGCCACTTTTAATATATTCATGTAGAAAATTCGAATAAATACTATGGTAATCCCACCAAATTGTCTGTCCTAGTTGTTTCAATTGCTAGACCATGTCGGAGGCCTTAACGTGGTCTAAAAACTCCAATACCAGGAATAGCTGCGAACCTACACGAACTAACTTACTTAACAAAACAGGTTTTGTTTAAACTCAAGTTCATAAAACGACACCGAAAATAACCTTCACAGAAAAAACTCCGAGGAAGCCACAAAAATCAACAGTTAGTTTACAAGGAAAATAAGTAATACTTTATTTTATAACAATGACGTAAACACCCGAAGAAACATAAAACAATTATCGTTGAAGCGAATGAACCTAATAATAGGTACCTATTCGGAAAAGCCTAGCATGAGTAATCCTTGACATAAATAGGTATTTAGCAACATTAGGCTGTTTATATAGGATTTGGTGGAGTACCAGACAAATAATTAAGTTGCTAGTAAAAGAGAATTCAGTAAGACATTTCAATTTGCGAGTAATTTCATTTGATAGTATTTTATGTAGGTAGTAATTGGGTATAATGGAGAAGGCCAACATTTTTTACTTTACACACCAAATAATTCTATACAAAATTACAAGAAAAACTGTGTTTTTACTTTTTCCATATCTCAATAAATGGCTAAGATATTAACGATCAAAGTGCGTATTTTCGGCCGTGGGATTTTAAAAACGCGGGCGGGCGCTCACTTGTCGATGACGTCACAACTCGACAGTCGCGCTATCGTACGCACGCCGCTACGCATTAAAAATCAAAATTTAACTGTTTTCTGCGGAAAAATGAGTGAAAAAATAGTGAGGAAATACTGTATTGTGCCTCAGTGCTTCAATTCGACAGTTAAAACACCAGATAAACTCTTTTTTAATGTGCCTGGGGACCCAAAAATGAGGAAGAAGTGGATGACTGCAGTAAAAAGGATGGATTCAATAAGCCCTACATACGTCTCCCTCTCTTTTTAACTGTATATACCCTATGACATCATCTCCGTAGCTCTCTCTTCCTGACCTAGAACCATAAAACACTACGAATAAAAAAAAAATACCTTCAAAACGTATGTTTTTAATGTACTTACTATTAGAACGGTTTAACTGATTTTGACAAAACATGTCTATGAACCACTGTTAAAAAACAACATTGAAATAAATTATAAACGCATCGAAATCGGTTCACCTGCTTAAAAATATGCTACGTTACTACAGACAAACATACAGACACGCAGACAGACATAGGTAGACAGACACATTAGCATTCAAACTTGCAACACCCCTATAAAAAAGTAAAAATTTGCGGCCCGCAAGTTGATCACCACTGATTTCTTAACTAAGTAGGTATTATTTATTTTTATTAAAAAAACAACTGTGAATGAACAAACTAAAGCGGACATTGGATAAAATTAAAAAAATATCTGGTTTATTATAAAACTATATTAATAGGCAGGTTACATATTTGTCTACTCAGAAAAGTAATAACTACGTAAATACCTACCTACTAAAACTTACATACATCTGTATATGGGTAAATAGTGACATTTTCTTATGTACTAATAAAACATAGAGGTAAAATAATCATCGAAAACCTCGAGATGTAGATTGGGAGTATCTGGTAGTATTTTTTATCGCCGTCCATAATAGGTAGGTACCTACTAAATGAAACACACACTTCCTAATAAATACCTACCGAGAGTAGGAAATGCTTACTCAGGATGTAAATACCTTTTCATCTATCAAACTATCCACTCTTGGCAGATTGTCCGACTGACCTTTTAAAAAACCTTCTTCCATTCTACACACTTCACGTTTCACTTGAGTTAATGGGATCTTAAGGATAATTTACTTTATTTCTTTAAAATATAAGCACACTATAGGTATTATGAATACGAAGGCAATCAAAACAATATGAAACGAGACGCCAAAACGCACCAAAGTTTACTGGAGTTCACCGGACCGACCGACCGCCGCCCCTTGTGTCGAGTTGTGACGTCATAGCGTAAGCGCGCCTAATCTCGGAAATTCAAAAAAGGGCTTGAACTTCTCGTCGTTATAACTTCGGAAATACTGCATGGATTGAAGTGAAATAAAAACTAGTGTAATATATATGACCTAAGCTCGGATTGTAGGTGCATTTGATAGTAATATTTTGACCCTTTGGCCTTCTCTATTGTATTCTGTAATTGTATTTTTTATGTATTACTTTACTTGACTTTGTATAAATCCTCCTCACTGTCATCATCTTCAGTGAGATGAGAGGCCTTTTACCAGCAATGGGACATTACAGGCTAATTACTGTACGTATAAATAAGCCACGTCACTTAAAATACCTAATCAAATTATTAGTATTTTTAGCAAATAAATATTTCATTATTTCATTAATTTAAGCATGAGTTATGTTACCTACTTACTTAATTTGTTTCGTAAAACATCTGGTATCACCACATGTAGGAAGTTAGTTAATATTTATCATTCATTAGTAACAAAATGCTTATTTGCTTTGCCGAAAAGTGCCCAAAATAGACTTTATCTAAAGGAAGTAAAAGCGTAAATATTCATTGGCATAAAAGGTCAATGTAGTCATATTTTGACGTCAAATAAAAGATCTGTCAAACATTATTTTACGCATTTGAATTGTAAAACTATGAATAGTTTTTTATCCGAAACTGACGTTCTTGTGACTGTATTTGCTTTTTATTGTTTATTTATTCATTGTATCTCAGATTGGGCGCTAGCATATTTATGAAGTTTGTGTTTAGATAATCATAGTTTCTTGGGTTGCTATTGAACTATGACCAAGGGTTTTCTGGAACAAGCAAGTCGATTTTAATATTTGATTTTTTTAACACATTTTCATTTCTATTTTCGCTTGAGTTAAGTTTCACTCAAGCTAAGAAACACAAATGAGTATGCAAAAAAACTAAAATATTAAAATCGACTACTTTAATAATAGTGATAGTGCGTTGTTTCTGTATCCTACTTCCATATTTTTTTTGATTCAGATTAATGTGTATGTTTTTTGTTGTATATTTGTTGCCTTATATCGTCGTCATCGCCATTTTGAAAATACTTTCAGTATCTAAATGTAAAGACACAAATAGTGCAGATTCGACCTGCACCCGTCCAGCACTATGTGTATGTGCTTTTACAGAAATAAACGCTCCTGAAGATCGTATTTTATCATTCATGAGACAAATACTGAAGAAAAAATACTTCTTTCAATTAAAAAAAAACGATTAAAACATCACAAAACATTTTCTCTTGTTTCCATCAACATTCTTCGTGAAACGAACGCTAATTTGCGTTTTAAGAGTTATTTCCAAGTGATAAAATGTCACCTTTATAACGATACCATTTGCTTTTAGGGCGAAAAACGAAGTTTTAAGACGGTTTCGGGCAAACGTTTTGAATGTCTAACTTGACTTTGCCCATATTTCATTATTCTCAAGTTTTAAAGACTTGGGCTAGGTATTTAAAGTGGTTCTTCGTTATAAATTAGCTCTGATGCCGCACCGACCTAATGGGTTTTTACTAAATCCTAGTTTAAGAGATTAATTATTTTGAAGTAAAAAAGTGTTCTTGAATGGAATAGTACTTCCATTTTGTTACAAAATTGTAGAGAATAAGTTAATGGCCACAGCTGAGTTAAATTTAGAAAGCGTCTGTTATCGTTCTGTAACGTCTGTTGAGACCGACGTTTTGTGTTAACGTTAACTGGTACGTGATTGTAAGATGAAGTCCTATTTGTTTTTTATAAAAAATCGGCTAAGAATAATTCCATTGACTTGTGTTATTGCTATAAGTAACATATAGCGAAATTACTAACTATTATAACGACGACCTGGTTATATTTAATATCTTCAATCACTGATAGTTTCTCGAACAGTTTGTACTAATACTAACAAGTATTTACGTAAGTCAATGAGTAGGTAGTATTTACATAATGTTTAACTTACTAATAGTGTTTGTGTTTGAGTCGATAAATATACTCGTATCGTATCTACTTATCGTAAATAGAATGAAGTAATTGATGTTTTCTAAGCTAGCGAAACCAATGGCCATACTTAATGTAGGTCAAAGGCTAACCTTGTTTATAAGTTACTGGCGTCCCGTGGTTTTACCCGTGTTGTGTTTGTTCCCGTGGGAATTTCGGGATAAATTATAGTCCATAACCTTTCCGTTGAAGGTGGCTATCTATAACTAAAAATATTATTCAAATCGGATTGGTAGTTTTTGATATTAGCCCTTATAAACAATCAAGGTTAGAACTTAACCTCTTTATAAAATGAGTATAGAGCTAAGAACTACGTCATAGTTATCCACTTATCTAAAGAAAAACAGTGAACAGTGAAACTAATAAAACCAGTATCCTCGGGGTGTATTCCGCATCAAATTAGTCGACTTTAAGTCAATATTGTTGGTATGAAGAGAAATGATAAACGTAAACTAAGGATAGTTAAACTCTAAGGGTGGTTTGCACAAACATTCTTAAATGTATTTAGTACCTAATATGTTAAAGAAACGAAAAGCTGCTCATTGAAAATAGTATTTTATATAGCACGTAATAGAACACTATTTTAAACGAACGTCATTTGTTTATTAAACATATTTACATGCTAAATGAAATTAAGAATGCTTGTGCCATGTTAGTGAAGTAAATTGTACAATTAAACTACTAGGTCTCATTTTACATACAACAAACAAAACAAAGTTATACAACACAAAGGCACAATTCCACAGTGTTACTAAAGACAGTACATAAATTAAAATAAATTCAGCGTCTACAATGAACCGTGACTCGTAACATCCAACCGGGGACTTATAAAATGAAACATCTCAATTGAAACGATGAAAAGACGGAAATTTACCTTCTTTTAAAAGTTGTATTAAAAGAGGCGTCTTTTCAGTGAATGGTAGGACAGGACAGTTACTGTTAAGCAACGTAGAGCTTCGCCTCTTTTGGGATGGGTGACCGATTGTGACATTTCATTCTAATATCTTCTTTTTCAACTACCTTGTGTTACCGTGCTTGTGGAGTTCCATTAATTATTATAGTATGTTAAGTTATACATCGTAAATGTTAAGCAATGTTCAGCTGGCCACTACTTGGCCCGGGCGCCGGTGTCGGTGCCGGGCCGGGTAATGGAAAAACGCCCTATATGGTTGTGATGAGCATATTATTTGGTATCTGTGTATGTATTATTTCCGGGAACATTAAAATAAAGATTACTATATTTTAACAACTCGTTTATATTAAGCTAGTAGATGCAAGTTGGCAAATTCTTTAAAAATAGATATAGCAAGTATTACATTACAGGGCTGGCATTATTGTCGGATTTACAAGATCCATGTCGGCAAATTCTAAAAAAATATTACAAGTTTGACTAGTACAGTTTGACATGATTGCTGTACTATCAAAATTCCTTTTTAATAAAAAAGTGTGACGTCAGCAGCTTAGAGTTATTCGAACCGCTCAATCAACCAATGTATGAGACGCTTTACTATGAGAAGGTCTCATATAAACTATCCCAATTCCAATACCGTTGTACCTCTATATTAACCGATGTAATATAATCCAATTTTAATAACGGTCGCCTAATTCTAAGCCTGTAATAGGAACTTAAGCGTAAGAAGATTTCCTCAGTAATACGATCTAGGATCTCGTCTGTGTTTGTTGACTGTGTATATGTGTTTGTTTGTTTGTGTGTTAACGTTATCGTGGTACGCATGTGGCGGTGTTGGTACAGGTACGTTTGCACTTTACATTCAACGTCTAACACGCCATGTGTAAAGATAAAATGTTACTACGTATATGGAATCCAAAATTTTGTTTGGTTTAATTAATTTTAACGTTGGTTTGTAGTGGTTTAATATATTTTGGTGGTTTTCATCTAATTTCAACAGGATTAGGTTTTGTAAACCTAGTATTAGGTTAGGTATGACTAGTATATTTGAAATCTTAATCTTCTGCTGTATAAGTAAGTTTGTGGTTAGAGGCCATCCCTCATCAGTTTTAGAGTGCCTAATGAGAGAGTGCCCTTCGACGTGGATAATGAAACAACCGGTACCGCTAATTTTACTTACCCTCCGAAGCACGGTAGCGCTCAGATAGAGATACCACGGTCACAGTCGAAGTAGCCGCCGCACTGCACGATGCTTAACAATGAACAAACATCGCTTTGTCAAGCTACGCCATGAACGCTTTAATTCTGCTGAATAAAAACATAAGAACGTGTGCTCACTAGAGGCAAGAAGACGTTCGCACAGATCAAACTTTGGTTATCAGCTAGCCTAATAATGTTCACGGAAATATTGTTAGATTATCTCAAGACAGTCTGTTCTATAGTCTGAGATCCTAAACTGACATTAGTGCATTTCACCATCGAATACCCGCAAATCTTCAGCGAGCTGCACTAACAACATTCTTGATAAAATATATATGTTAATCCAGGTTAAAATCTGGCCGAAAGCCAATCATACGAATCCGTAAAGCAGTTAAAATGTGAGAGCAACAAACCACAAGCCATGCCATACATACATCCGCACTAAGTCTGGCGTTTATCTTGCTTTTAAGTAAAATAATGTATTTCGAATTATTGGAGATGAAATAATTTGCTTTGGTTTTTATTCCACTACTAGCAGCGCCCCTCGGTTTTAACCGCGTTGTGCCCGTTCCCGTGGGAATTTCGGGATAAAATGTAGCCTATAGCCTTCCTCGATAAATAGACTATCTAACAGTGAAAGAATTATTCAAATCGGTTCAGTAGTTTCTGAGATTAGCGCGTTTAAACAAACAAACAAACAAACAAAACAAACTCTTCAGCTTTATAATATTAGTATAGATAGCGATGCAAAAAGTAGAAAAGGTTGTGTGTTTTGTTTAATCAATGTCTAATGTATCTATGTTAATATGTTTCAATCTGCCAATTAGCCCATATTGTGAAACTATAGTTACGGGTATACCTAATATATTAATCTTGCCCGAAAAGTAAGACGATTCCGTGCTTCGGAGGGCACGTTCAGCCGTCGGCCCCGGCTACTGTCTACAAACAACGGCCTTTGGCGGCTCAATAACTCTGACATCAGGATTGGTCAGGTTGACCATTCACTCGATGAAGAAGAAGAAGATATTATTAGATATTAATCTTTTATAAACTTTTGTAAAAAATTGTGATTTGTGTTCATAATAACGTGCGCAGGTTTCTTCAAGTTAAAAGAGTTTAATAAAGCAAATAGGCTACTTCGTTTTTATTTCGTCGTCATATTTTTAAACAAAAGGCTGGGTTACTTCAATTTACGTTCACGCACGTATACGTTACGCAGTATACGTTAACTAAAAATTACAGTGTCAACGGACGTAGAAAATGAAAAATCATTGCTATAACTTAAACAGACTATCATTTGAGTCATAAACCACTTTGTATGTAACAGTGATTAAAGTTATGATACGACACTTTTTATGTAACAGCCCACGTAGTTGTGAACTTTTCTACAAACCTATGTAACAATAACCAACTGTTTGGAACAATCTACTCTTTCAACGTATAACAATCGATTAACGTTATTTATCATTGTTGGCCTAGTTCCATGGGTTCACAATATTAACACCTTTTGCTCAATGAAGATATGACTACAAAGAGGTACGAGCCTAATGTATAATCAATCTTAATTTGTAGCTAGTTAATATACACAGATAGAGTCGTTATCATTCAAACATTAAGTTATTAGGGAATTCCACTAATTAACTGACATTAAAAATTGTGAAACATGCTTTAACGGAAACGAAATAAATTCTTACTAACAGAATTACTTAAAAATTTAAACATGTTAAAATTATACACAACACATCTTAAGAAGTATCTTTGGTCCTGAATAAATGTTTTTTTAATTAATAAATAAATTTGGAATAAAATTAGCATTACCTTTGCCCTTCGGGTCTATGGGTCACATTGTTTATGACGTCTTTATTTTTAGTTTTGAATAGATATTTATTTATTAAGAAGTTTTTTGCGAGAGATGAAACTAGAGAGATTCTCATGCATATATTTAGAATACCAGTATCACTGTTTTATCACGGAAATGAAAAACTGTTTAACTTTATAACAACTGTCATTTCAAAGCTATTACAGTAATTTTGCTATACCTTACGTCTTTACATAGTTCTATTACATCCACATACGTCTACGTCTCTCTCTCTCTCTCTTCCTGGCTATGTGTCCCACATGGTGGTGGGGTCAGCCTTCCTTATTTTTCTCCCCCACTTCGCTCTTTCGTTGACGTCGTCATCGGAAATCTTGCACTCAGCCATATCCTTGGACACTACATCCGTCCACCTTGTCTTGGGTCTGCCTCTGGATCTTCGACCGGGGATGGAGAGATGTAGCGCCAGAGAGCCCACGTAGTCCGGCGGTCTTCTCTATCTATACTACCATACTACCTCAGCCTACTCTATTACATCCTATTACATCTACAGTATTTAAGGAAATTTATTTACCCGCTTATTTTGAATATAAATTAAGTTAACGACAATTTGTAGAGGCCTCGATAATTTATTCGGGGCTCAAATTTAACATCATCATTGTTGCTTATTTGCTAATTACCCGAATTTTGTCTTCTAGCGACATGTAATTAACTCTCCGTGCAAATACTCGTTTATTTACCAAAGGTTTATTTTGATGTCTTGATTTATGGATTTATTTGATTTATGAGTTAGTATACTTATGTTTACTTGGGTATTAATTTTGATTTTTACAACGTATATATTGTTTGAACGCCAACCGATTTTTAATTCAACTGTAGCTAAGACAATTCCTATCAAATTATGTACCTTTCAAGCAAAGAAAAACTAAATCCAAATTGGTCTATTCGTCTCACACGATGCGTCAAACTTATGAAACCACTTTTTACTTTAATATTAACTAGCAGCGCCCACGGTTTCACCCGCGTTTTTCCCGTTCCCGTGGGAATTTTGGGATGAAAAATAGCCTATAACCTTCCCGTTGAATGTGGCTATCTATTACAAAAAGAATTTTTCAAATCGAACTGATAAATCCTGAGATTACCTCGAACATACAAACAAACAAACAAAAAAACATACAAATTTTACCTCTTTATAATATTAGTATAGATATAGGCGTATAAAGAAGAGTTGAGCTATCAAATGGTTTGTCACTTTTTGACATAAGTATACAATTTTCCGAAGAGTAAAAGAGACAAAACACATTTTAACAGTGTTTTAGTTACACAGCGTTTATTATTAAGGCGATTAGGGTTTAACATTGCGATAGTAAATAATTCATCCACAATACATTAAAATGTGCGCATACTATCTACCTTAAGTCACGGACATAACCTTGACCATTTTTTACATTCGTTATCGTATTATATTCGACATTTAGCGTTCCAAATCATTGTACGGCTGTCAGCCGCGGCTTAGCGGCACGTTCGATAGTACGATAGGTGTGTTGCCATCGCAGAAGTACCTACGAGGTAGAGACCAGTTGAAAAGAAAGCCGTAGAGCGATGAAATAATAAAGGATTTTAAAAATCAACTTCAGGTTTTTTGTTGTTAGTAGAAAATTTATAGAGTTCATTAATATGTAGAATGGGACAAATATGTTGCAAATTTGCAACTAATTACTCGTAGGATAATTATTAATTATTTTTGAGAGCTGTGTCAAGTGTCAATTGGTATAATTATGCTTTCGCTTGCCAAGACTGGGGTCCCGGTTTCAATTCCCAGGTCGAGCGAAAACATGTTTCCAACTTTCACCAATCCGCAGTAGACAAACGGATTATGATTACGCCTTATCTTCCTCACCATACTGACATATTCGGTGAGATGATAAGCCTTTGCCCAGCTGTGGGACATTACAGGCTAATACTTAAATTTACTTTAGAATAAATATTTAATGAAGACTCTCAATCAATCAATCAGTTATTGTATTTGCTGGCGCTGTTAGCACAATCAATATATTTTAGTGTTAATGTTTTACAGTTACATACAAATCAAGTTAAAAGATAAAAAAGACGTGTGGCACTCGGGGACTGCCGCGGTAAAGCTATTGCATAGTTATTTTTTCCATCACTAGATGGCGTTAGTGTGCTGAATGTCCGCATCGCGCTAACGTTGTGTTCTGGGCATATACGTAGGTTTTTGAGCGTGAGGTTTTTTCGTTACGGAATTTCTGGATTCGGTCTCCGCGCTCAAGGCCCGCGATAGAAGCTATGCAATAGCTTCATAAAATAATACAAACAATCTATACACTATAATAATCTTTATCAACCAATCTACATACACATTAATCAAAGTTGTATTTCAAAATATGTATTTGTAACTAAACCGATATCAGTGTTATCACAATTTCTGCATTCACTATCTTACTGCGTTGTATCTATGTGATTTCGACGGATTACAGCTGTATTAAATGTAATTATACACGTGTTCAAATGTCACCTATTTTCTTTTATTAAGTAGGACTATATCCGCATATGAACAATTAAAATTGCAAACAAAACGATATGGATTATGTTGTTTTATCAATATGTCGAATGCAACAACAATAACCAAAGACAGTAGCTTCTGTAGAGGAACAAATAACTGATATTCTATTTTATTATACTGTGATTAAATTTCAAGATATTGCATATTATTTGGACACCTATCCTGCTAAGTACATACTATGTGGAATACTACAGACTTTAAAAGAAAATATTACTTTAAGGGTGCTTTCAAATTATGCGTTTCGTGTCGGACCGCTGCGGTGCCGAAGCCGTGCGTTTGTCGTATTGTGAACGTACGATCGTGTGTTTTCATACAAATCGAGCAGTGCGGCAACAGTGCGTACTAAAATTATTACGCGGTACCGACGCCGCACTGTTGCCGCACTGCTCGATTTGTATGAAAACACACGATCGTACGTTCACAATACGACAAACGCACGGCTTCGGCACCGCAGCGGTCCGACACGAAACGCATAATTTGAAAGCACCCTTAGTCATATAGGATGCATATAGGTGATACGTCACATAATAGAAAATCATGCATTTCTTGTGGGTTTAGAGAAGGTTTTTGCCCAGTAGTGGAACAGTGTGAATAGGGATAAAACTTTGCTCATGTTTTTACACATTTGTCAAGTTTTGAATCATGCTTCGGTGAAAACCTATAAGCCATTTTAAGTAAAAATATCAATTTATGTCTCATTATTTTTTATATGGAATTGTGCCTGACCAATCATGATGCATGATGCAAAAGTCAAAGGTCCGAATCACAACCCAAAACCATTCATTCAGTTACAAGAATTTCTTTGTTACGAATATAGCAAAAAATACAGCCATACTACGCATCTTTATGCCTATAAACAGTTCAGACCTTTGACCCTAAAATCAATTCAATGGAAACGGCTGTCCAATTGAATATTTTTATCTCACAAGTATATTCTCTTATCGAAATTAATGTTCTTTAATAGGCAAAACAACTTTTTTGATATCATACAATGTTATATATGTTACGGCTAATACCCGAAGTGCGGCTACACCTAGTTTTAGCCGGTTAGAACTAGGTGCATATATATGTCATTTTAATGAAAAGAGAGAGTTTAAACATGAAAAAAAATGACATACGACTAATACCCGAAGTGCGGCTACACCTAGTCTTAGCCGGTTAGAACTAGGTGTAGCCGCACTTCGGGTATTAGCCGTAACATATACATGGACGTTAACCCCTTATTGCATGAATTATGAAGGAGGCAAATAAAAATTTTTTTTTACTGAAAATGTCTTTTATATTACCTCATATAATAAGTTGAGATGAGAAAAAAAAAAAGTAATAATAATTTAAAAAAATAGCCAACGAAGCCACATATGGCTTCGTATGCATTGTAGCAAAACGAAATGAAATCATATATGGCTTCATATGCATTAACAATTAAACTTTATGAAAGTCCAGAAAACAGTTGCGTTTGTCATTAAAACATAGAAAAACCTTAGATTTTCCACATTTCGTGAAGGAACGGTATTTTAAGCAGTTTTGACATATTTATCGAGACTTCATCCATTGGGATTCATTGCTGCAAAGAAAAGAAAGCGAAACTGAACATACATTGAATGCATACCAAGCCATATATGACAGACAGTGAATGTGACTTGAACGCATACGAAGCCAAATATGGCGATTGAAAAAGGGGGCCCAAAAATCAACCAAAATGCAAAAAAACACTGAAATCTGAGTTATTTTATGTTTATGTATGTACAAAGAAAGCATTTTAAAAATCCCGCATTTTTACTCACCGTATTATTGTTTTTATTCCAATAACAAAATCAGCACTAAATAAATTCACTTTACCGGTCGGAGTTGCTAAACATAACCTCTAATAATTTGACAGATAGACCTTACCATAGAAAACAAAAAATACGTTCCGTTCCACGAAGAACTCGATAATATTGTTTCATAGTTGGTTTAGAAAAAATATTAATTTTAATATGTAAAAAAAAATAAACAAAACTAGAAACCATAAATGGCGTTGTATGCGGTAAGGGGTTAAGAATTCAGCATATTGATAAGGATAAAAGAACGGCGAAGCGACCTTGAAATGACGTGTTTTTGGTTTTGATAGTTTTGTTTTTTATCCGACGAGAAAAAGTGGGTGAAGGCCTTCGTTTATGAGTCATTTGTAGGGATTGGAACACGTAAATTGTATTTAAGTACCCGAACTGCGTCGACAAGGCAGTCATAATAACAAGTTATTTTTATTAATGAACGAGCTTAGCTAAGGATGAAGTTATACGGGATATTGTTCACGTTTGGAGCAAACTAACATTAGTTGAAGGTGTTCCTTTTTCTTGGAAATTTTGGTATAAAAATATTCAAGTTGATTCCCAAGGTTTCAACTAAGTCTGAATCAATATCTAACCCTACGCCAATATAATAAAGCAAAGCTATTTGTTTCAACGCGCTTATCTCAGGAATTACCAGTTCGATTTGAATAATTCTTTTTGTAATGTAATAGCCACATTCAACAGAAAGATGAATGGGCTCAACGCGGGTAAAACCTTGGATAGGCTAGGTTAGTTACTTGCGCTCGTGGCGTAGTTTGACTAAGCGATGTTAGCTCATTGCGATTGTTAAGCAACGTACAGCTCGACCCCTACTTGCATAGGCCAATAGTGGCATTTCTATCTGAGCGCTACCTTCTTTCGAAATGCAGTTTAAATGGTCGGTCCCGATTGTTACAATCGTTAGACCATGTCGGAGGCCTTTGGGCGGTCTAAAAACTCTGACACTAGGGTTGGCCACAAACCTACTCGAACTTACTTTCTTACTTAGTACTTTCGAATTTATATTTGTATAACTAATTACATACCAATGAATAATAAATAAATAAATATACCCGGACAAATTCACACACGGTTAATTAGACCCAAAGTAAGCTCTAAGCTTGTGTTATGGAATCTAATTGACTGATACTATTACTTATACATACACAAATATTTTATAAGAATATATAATTGATACCCAGACGTCGTCGCCAATAACTATGTCTGCACATATTGTTGACTCCGGGCGGGAATCGAACCCGCAACCCCCGACACAGTAAGCGCTCTCACTGCCACTGTGCCAACGGGCTTGTCAGAATAATAAATAGAATAATAATAAATAAGAAGTATAACTAAATAAATACCTATTTTCATGAAGATTATATTCTGACTTTGAACTCCATGAACTGACTTTACTCGATAGATTATCTCTGTTGTACTACTAAATCTTCATGAATAAATAATTAATGTCTAATACACCATTAATACAGAATGTTCCTAATTCTTAATATACATAAATCAAACTATGCATGATGAGATCAATAACATCTGAAATTGGACTACTTGATAATCCGACCAATATTACAAATTACTGTGTCAATGTATGTTTGTTGCTCTTTCACACAAAAACTACTGAAGGGATTTGGACTTTGCATAAATATCATCACTACATAGTTTAAAAGAAAGTCGCTACCGCTGTCTGTCCCTATGTATGCTTAGTTCTTCAAAACTATTCAACGGATTTTGGTGCGGTTTATTTTAAAAGATAGAAGAATTTAAGACGAAGGTTTATGTATAAAAAAATCCGAAATATCCACGGGAAAGGGCACAACGTGGGTAAAACCGCAGGGCGCTGCTAGTAGTTTATACGTATATATCAGAATGAGAAATGCGATATATCTTAACCTGAAATTCCCGCGGGAATAGGTACAACGCGGGTACAAATTAGAAATGATGGTTAGCAACACTTACGTTAGAAATCATGAATAAAATATACAGTTCAGAAGGTCAATCGCCAAGTTTATTCGTTGTACCTAAGCTAACGGTAGTTACATAAAAACGATTTAATCACTACATAGTCACTACATAGTATAAAATAAAGTCGTCTCTGTTTCGTGTCTGTTTGTCTGTTTGTCTGTATGCTTAAATCTTTAAAATTACGCAACGGATTTTGATGCAGTTTTTTGTAATAAGTAGAGTGATTCACGAGGAAGGTTTTTATGTAAAAAAAATCCGAAATTCCCACGGGAACGGGCACAACGCGGGTAAAACCGTGGGGCGCTGCTAGTTGCATAATAATATCAAAACATTTTTGCTCTAGTCTGTACTCGTGTCTCAAATAATATAACTATAACGCAAAGAACACACAGCAATAACGAAGATCCTAATTGATACGAGACTGTACTGGAAGACTTAATTACATAGACGAAGCCTCGAAATATTGTCACATTTGTGCCATGAACGGCCTTATACGGAATTCTTACGCTTGAACGCAATATGTGAAGACAATTCTTTATTTTGTATTATTGTAACCAGTTTATTTGGCGAATTATTTTACTTAGTATTGAGTCTTACATTTGTACCTATTTGGTGTACTTATTCGTACCATTTGCTGTTTGACGGTTAAACCTACAGAATAGCGGAGTACTGAAAACCTACCATGGTATCTCAATCAACATTTAGTATGAAATCGGGGTTTATATTACTAGCGCCACCCCGCGGTTTGACCCGCGTTGTGCACATTCCCGTCAGAATTTCGGGATGAAAAATAGCCTATGAACTTTGCGTTGAATGTGGCTATCCATTACATAAAGAATTATTCGAATCGGATTGGTACTTTCTGAGATTATCAGGTTCAACAAAACAACTCTTCAGCTTTATTATATTAGTATAGACTCAATTATTTAAATACCTCCAATATTTTAATTTAAGTACTATTTTATTTCACTCTTTAATGAGTTTACTTCAAAATTACGATCCTTCTGAAACCCTATTCATACCCAAACATAATTACATTATATGTGTGATTTCGTAGAAATATTTTATTTCGTGTCAGTTGAAAGATCACTCGTGCGTCAACTCTCAAGAGTAAAAGGATATGAAGGCGGTTATTCGTTATATTTATTTTGTTACAAAATGATAAAATTTCGACGGGATTATAAAATATAAGTAAATAAGTAAGTTCGAGTAGTGGGCAACCCTAGTGTCGGAGTTGTTAGACCGCCTAAAGGCCTTCAATTTGGTGTGACGATTGAACAACCGGGACCCTAAATTTAACTGCCCTCCGAGAATATTGTAGAGTACCCAAGTAACATAACGTAGTCGTAGGTATGGTTACAGCACATAACATGTATAATATGCATGATAAGACTACCTTCATCAGGTATTTAAACAACTTATTAGTTAATTTAATTCGTATAACATGCAAGGCGTTAGCGACATTCGTTCTTAGAATTTCACAAACTTTGTGTTTGAAATAAGCTTATAATGGAGGTATTAAACTTAGAAGTATTAAACAGAATTATTAATTTATTCTATAAAACAGCTTATTAATTATGTATAATGGTTACGTTTTGAAATATTGTAAGTATTTTATTATTGACATTTACAAAATGAAACAAAACATCATGTTTTAACAGAAAAATGTTTGGTCAAACGCCAAAATTAGCACATTACAATATTCAAGACTCTGTATTGCTAGCCAATAAATGTGATTTGTGTACCCAAATGAGGTCGAAAATTATTATTTCTTATAGCAACGGAAATATCCACAAGAAACTAGTTATATTAAAGAGAGTCGCCAGTATATGTCTCGATGTCCTTGAGCTGTAATTTTGTTTAAGTGTTGTGGTAACTGAAGCTGGCACTAGAATACTAGAGATAATCAAATCAGGAACGATTATTAAACGTTCATTCATTCATTTCGGTCAGTGGCCAGCCCTGTTCCTGGAGTTTTCTGTCTCCGATATAGTCTAACTTGAAACAACCGGGACCGACTTCTTAACGTGACCTACATGATAGCGCTCAGATCAGCTCAGAACCACGTTAAATAATAACGAACTCTGGTTTAATTAATCCAACTACATGTGAAACGTCCTTGACATTAAGCGTGTTTGCACATTACGAGAAGTTGTGTAAATACAAGATCTTATCTATACTAATATTATAAAGCTGAAGAGTTTGTTTTGTTTGTTTGTTTGTTTGTTTGTTTAAACGCGCTAATCTCAGAAACTACTGAACCGATTTGAATAATTCTTTCACTGTTAGATAGTCTATTTATCGAGGAAGGCTATAGGCTACATTTTATCCCGAAATTCCCACGGGAACGGGCACAACGCGGGTAAAACCGCGGGGCGCTGCTAGTTGCCTAATAATTATCAAGTATCTGTTTCGATTGTAGGAACGACGAACTTTATACCTGTCAAAACTACTTATACTCATTCGATCGCTCGTGGTCGCCATCTTGTCGCTTGCCTACTCACTAAGGTCTGAAACTGCGTTGAGCAGGCGCCCGGACGGACAACCGTCGCATGTCTACACGCGTGGACTCTGTGAGAACGCGATGCGAGGGTGCGGGGCGCTCCTCCCCGTGACGGATTACCACGCGGGTCCCCGCACGGGCATCCGGACATAGCTTTTTTCTTTTTTCATAGAATTTGAAAAAATGGTTATTTATAGGAATTGTTCTTTTCAGATTTTTTACAATATTCCGATGACTTTTATTACTTTTTCCTTCGTTTTTATACCGATACCGATGTTTTATAGGTAAAAAAGTAAATCAATATTTCATAAGTACTTGCTCTTATTTTTCATGTAAAAATGTCACACAAATATTCTTAACATCAGTTCGAATAAAAGTAGAAAAGTTATTAACTACAATAACAACTAACAAGGAAATTCGAATATTTCATCGAAAATAACTGAAAATATCTTATTTCCAATATCTAAAGTAAAACCAATTGCAACCTTGTTCTAAAAGGAGAAGGTTCTAAATCTGGAACGTTCATTAATTGAGTAGCCGAAAGTCAGATAACAGACGATAACAGGCTGATTGTCGGACAAGGAAAAAGTTAAATAAATTTCAGCTTTCCTTGATTCCTCTCCAATCATCAAAATTGAATCACCTTTGAGATATTGGTTTGTTTTCATTTCTTTTGTGGTCATTCCGAGTTCGTCGGCAGATCGAACATGGACGAACATTTCTTTATTATCATGTTATGTATGACGTTATGACATTGTTTGTTTTTCATACGTTTGGGAGTATACAGAAAGAAAACTGTAAGGCTGCCGATCACGCTAAGAATTACTGGTAGCCAGTGCAGGTAGCGGAGAGCAAAAAATAGTCATATTAGAGCAAAACAGCCTGACTAATGAGTTTTTAAAGCCAAGAGAGGCCGAAAACTCAAAGTATCTCTAAATGTTGATATAGAAAAATGAAACATAACTTTAAAAAGATTACTCTTATAAACTCAACACGAAACAATATAATACAATCGAACGAAATCCGATGCAAAGACAATAATCGTAAAAAAGGAACAACAAAAACTCTGGTATTAGTCTTTCAGCAAAACGTATACCATGTCACGGAGAATTGAATTTAATTGAATGAGAATTCTCGTGTGGTTTCAGTATTGAATGAAATAGGGGAAATTCGGCGAAAAAACCTTGTCGTTAAAATGAATTTAAAATCGACAGAACGACAGTACGGTATAGATGGTTCGTTAGCGTTCCTATCTGCACCTTCTGTATTTAATACCACCACTTGATTCGAGATACTATCGATTTTATACTCGAAAGATTGACGGCGGAATACTCAAACGCATCTTATATATATAAGACCGTCTTCACCGCGTGAGACGTCATTACACCTTGAATTCGTATACTGAAACGCCAATCTTATAATTTGAGACGCTGGTCGTGAGATCATGTCACATTCCGATATAAGAACGTCTTACTGTGAATTTGGTATTCACAAAAGCAAATTAAATTTTGACAGCTGTGTAAGAACGTCTCAGATCGATGAACACGAGCTTATATCTGAGACTGTCTGCGGCCAGTCTCACACCCTCTGATTTCGTCTTACTCTCAACTCTTCCATTTTTAGGTTACAGTACCTTTATTTACGTAGATACTTACCTTTATTGAAGCTATCTGAAGAAAAATGTCTGTATCTTCGCTGTCGTCATTATCTTCAGACGAAGAAGTTACGGCTAGAAGACAACGTCGCAACAACGAAAAGTTAGATGCATTTGCATTTTATGACGACGTTGAGTTCAAATGCAGATTCCGCCTCAATAAAAGTACAGTGAAACATCTTTGTTCTCTCATTGAGGCGAATATTCAACCTGTTACCAGACGAAATCGGGCAATCCAACCTCTGGACCAGCTTCTAATAACTCTCCGGTATTTCGCAACTGGCACCTACCAAAGAGTCATTGGGGATGTGTGGAAAGTGGAGCAACCCACAGTGCACCGGATTGTTCACAGAGTTGCGAAAGAAATCGCTAAATTAAAAGCAAGATACATCAAAATGCCAACATCCAGCGAGCAAATCGGCATTGCTTCAGAATTTTATGCGATCGCCAGGTTGCCTCGCGTAATTGGTGCAGTGGATTGCACACATATTAAAATAAAATCACCTGGTTTGTAAAGTTATTAACTTATTAGTAATTAGCTTTATATTATACCCACCAACATACCTACCTATAGGTTATATTTCAAGTACTTACTTACCATTTTTTTCATTTACAGGAGGACCTCAGGCCGAAACCTTCAGAAATAGGAAAGGTTTCTTCTCAATGAATGTACAAATGGTATGTGATACTAGGCTTATGGTCCATAACATCATTGCAAGGTGGCCAGGCTCTGTGCATGATAGCACAATTTTTAACGATTCTCCGTTAAGTGCAGAATTTGAGAGAGGTGATTATGGAAGAATGTTCCTGCTGGGGGATAGTGGATACCCATGTAAGAACTTTCTGCTGACACCAATTCTGAACCCCTCAACAACAAGCCAAGAAGCCTATAATCGGGCTCAGGTGGCTACCAGGAATCCAGTCGAGAGACTTTTTGGAGTAATGAAGAGAAGGTTTCCCTGTCTGCAGATTGGATTGCAATGCAAATTGGAAAATGTCCCCACCATAATAGTAGCATGTACCATCCTTCACAACATTGCATTAAGAAGACAAGACTTATTTGAAGAAGAAGATGTGGAAGCCACTAGAGAAGATGACGTGGAACCAGCCCAAGGCCAAGGCTCTGTGCAAAACGAAAATTTTTTGGCTCGTAACATGATAATAAACACCTATTTTACATAGTGCCTATTGTTATTGTCTAATATCCATAGGTAACAACAAAATCAAACAAGAGTGCATTTATTTTCTCAACTTTTTTATTTTATATTTTAATAGTTCGATTTCTAATATTTCTCTCCTATATTTTTTAAACAGTAGTTTTCTCTCCAGTAGAGCATTTCTTAATTTCATCTCAAAATACTTTTCTTTGGTTGTTTTTGGAGTAGCTTTCTTACCTAAAATAATAAAACACATTATTGGTAAAACATAAACAAGGTTAACGAGGAAGATAGGATAATTTTACCAGCCAGTTGATTTGACCACTCAAAACATACCTTTACGTCTAGTCTGTACTTTTTGTTTAGTTTGGTCATGATGTTCGGTTTCACCTTAAACAAAAAAAAGTAGTTTAGAAGTAATTGTATTCATTCAAATCAAATTACATTCAATTCTTTAATCAAATCTAAGTTGTTCTGAAAATATTATTATGTTGTTAAATACCTGCTTCAATTTCATGCAGGGTAGACTCCTCTACAATATTTCCAGCTGGTATATCATTGACATTTTCATCTAAAACAAACAACAGCATCATAATTTAATAACATGAGTTTTATAATGCCTAACCTTTTATAAAGGTATTTTAGGTACAGTCAGCAGCATAAAGATATTATGTAACAGGTTAGCCAAAATTATATTCGAGTCACAAATTCAATTTTATATGGGTTGTCAGAATAGTCATATTATTGTAACCATCAAAATGGTCAATAATATCTTAGCAACAGTTGGCAATTTTATGTAACGCAACAAGATGTTCAATATTATGTTGGCGTATGAACTATTCAATGGTATCTACGCACCAAACTTTCCAAAAATATCTTCGCATGAAAGAAAAATGAACTCTAATGTCTCAAGTCACAGTCTTTTATTCGTTATTTATTCAAAAGTATCATCGTCCATTCCTTTTTTACGTGTGTAATAAACCATCTCTATTTATCTCTTTCATTTCGTGCATAACGTCATTGACTTGTCTTTTGTTTAAAACTTAGTAAATTTATTAAAATTGCAAGAAGACAGATTTTTGGTACAAAGTTTTAGCGAGTCCCGCGGTTTTACTTGCTGTCTTAAAGAAACTGATTTAAATAATATTGCATGCCTAGAATAATATTATAGAGTAATTATTAAGCTTTAAATAGAGAGATGAAATAAAAATCCGATAAACTATATAAGAATGATATTAAATTAATTACTAGTAAATTAAAATTAAAAACTTCTCTCGTTACGGCGTAAATTTCCTTTCATGTCAGTTACGAATTACGAAAAGAGGAATCAATAAATTTATTTATTCAAGTGCATACTTACATCCTCGATTTCGTTCGCGCAGATCAGAAAAACGTAGAGAAAATTTAATATTACCGAAAACCATAATGACAAACAAACTATCGCACTTACAACGTATATATGAAAAAACTTTAAAATTAGATAGGTATAGTAATAGAAACTCTTTAGATTAGAAATAGTCATTGATAGAACTCGAGATAGATTATCATTTACCTCCTTGGAGTTCATTATCATAGATTACAAACTACGAGTGTACGTAGTTCAAGTCAATTCTGACATTCGATTTATCGTATTGATTACTTACATTAAATGTAATTAGAAATATATCGAATACCTATACATATACACAGTTTAATAATGGCTACATACCGAATAACTGAACTAAATAAGCATCAGATTATAAATTTACATAAGGAAGGCGTAAGCAATACTGATATATCGGATGAACTTGGCATAAGTGTAAGTATCCATCATCTCCACGGACCATCTGAGCAGGAAATGGCGAGATTGATATTTCTTAACGATAACTTTTTTATTTTTTAGACAAATACTGTAAGACTTTGGATTGAAAGATGGCGTCAAGAGGGAGACGTGGTCAAACACGTCTCTTTCGGACGACCAAGGAAAACCAGCATGGTCCAAGACTCTGCCATTGTTGGCACAGCGCGCCAAGACCGCTTTATTAAAACGTCGGAGTTAGCAGTCGCAAATGAGGTGTCGCAAAGCACCATAAGACGCCGACTCTACGAAGCTGGTCTGAAACATCGGGTGCCTGCAAAAAAACCTGGCCTAACGCCGAGGCATAAACAACTGAGGCTACAATTCGCTCTTCAATATTTAAATCATAATTTCAACCAAGTAGCATTCCTTGATGAGAAAGTTTTTACGTCTTCGGCTCACGGACGTGTATCTTTGTGGCGAGTCAACAATACTAGATACGATGAGGCAAACGTTCGGCCCAATAACAGAAGTGGCCGCATCAGCGTAGGGTTCTGGGGATGGGTGTCTGCGGCCGGACCCGGTGAAATAGTAGAGATAGGGGGCCGCTTAAATGGACGGGGATATAAAGAGATTTTAGAAGAATCGTTCTTTCCTACAGCAAGAAATGTTTATGATGATGAAGAACCGATTACATTCATTCATGACGGTTGCTCCATACATAATTCCAGGGTCGTGAACGAGTATATCGCTGGCAACGACGATTTAATTCTAATAAGATTACCTCCCAAGAGTCCGGACTTAAACATTATTGAGAATGTGTGGGGTAAGATGGTTCAACTGTGGGATCACACTCAAGCTCGAACTTCAGAAACATTGCGTGCGCATGTCACACAAATATGGGAATCCCTGCGAGGTGACCATTTTTGTTACAATGCTGTCCGGTCAATGAGACAACGCCTTTTAGATGTTATCAATGCAGAAGGAGGATACACAAGATATTGATTTTATTTAGTTTTATTCATGAATAAGCATTTTTGTTCGGTTTAAATGTGTTTAGTTTTTTAATATAAATTTTATAACATAATACCTAATTATATTTTTTTCTTCATTTCCTTTCTATTGCGGTACATAGCATGCTATTTAGGATCCTACAAAAATATTTTTAAATACCTAACTGATCTTTCAAGTCTGTCTCATAGATTAAATTTGTCATAATCATAAGATTTCTTGAAGGTATCAAGACTTTTATGGAAACGAATAAAAGACTGTGACTTGAGACATTAGAGTTCATTTTTCTTTCATGCGAAGATATTTTTGGAAAGTTTGGTGCGTAGATACCAATGAATAGTTCATACGCGAACATAATATTGGACATCTTGTTGCGTTATATAAAATTGCCAACTGTTGCTAAGATATTATTGACCATTTTGATGGTTACAATAATATGACTATTCTGACAACCCATATAAAATTGAATTTGTGACTCGAATATAATTTTGACTACCCTGTTACATAATATCTTTATGCTGCTGACTGTACCTACCCACTAGGGTAGGTACCTAAAATAATTCATATTATTCCACATTAGTTAGCACTTTGATGACCCAGTAATATAGTAAACCTATAGAAAAGGAATATAAGGTACCTGGTGGTGTGTTTTCTAAATTTTCCATGTTTATTAAATTTGTATTGCCCTCTACAGTTGTTATTTCCCCATCTGAAAAAAACAATATTTCTACAGTCATCAAATCAATACTATACGTTTGACGACCTCGGTGGCGAGGCGGGCGAGGGTCCGCCTGCGACGCCAGAGGTTGCGGGTTCGATTCCCTCCTCGAAACAAATTTGTGTACAATCTGCAGAAATTTGTTCCAAGTGTTCTGGATGTTTATATACAGTACTTATAATAAAAAATATCTATCTATGTATTATAATGTAAAGTATATCAGTTATGTAGTACCCATATCACAAGCTCTATGATGCTTAATTTGGGGCTAGATGATGCTGTGTGAATTGTCCAGCATTATTTATTTATTTATTTATTTATACTAACATTATCTTTGAATTAACATGCAGCTAGTTATCCACATAAAGGTGAGGGAATTAAAATATTGATTAATTATTATTACATACCACAATATACTGCAGCAAAATTTGGTGATTCATCATCTAAAACAAACATTTCTGTTAATGGTCCATAGGACAGCCCACTAATAACTAAATGCAAAAAAAAAATAGTAAGTATAAACCAAAGTAAGCGGATGCATCATCATAAGGATTTCGAAGCGGGATTATTTGTGGTGCAGCTAAGGCCAAAACTTGTTTGTCCATCTCTGAAAGTACACTTCTGTATCCTCCACCACCAGTTTTCATTATGTTCTTCTATAAATAAATGAATAATGTTAGTAGCGAATAGGTAGGCTAGTATTTACAAGCATTGAAATATGTAGGTAAGTACCACACATTATTATAAAAGAAAACCCTCGGGCAAAATGAGAATTACCTTATCATCAGCCGCTTTCAGTTTTATACTTTTTAAATTATATAGCTGTTTCTGAAAATATTAATACTTACATGAGAACTTATAGATAAAAATTGAACAAGCAATAATACTTTTACACCTAATGTATAGTAAGTACCTACCTGATTAAGTAAATACTTTTGTAATACATAGGTACTAACAAACTTACATGTTCATTGGCGACACTTTTTTTTGTGCGCTGTTTTAAGTTCGCGTAGGCGTGCCTTAACTGGACCCACGAACGGGGCCCACTAGTGGCTATGGCGTTAAATTCATTTGCTACCCGTATCCAAGTATCTTGTTTTTTTTTCAAGAATTCACCGTTTGTGAATTTATTTTCTAATATATCAATGTATCTGCAATGAGGAAGTTTGATAGGTTACAAAATTAGTAGGTAAGTAATCTAAAACAAATTAGGTAAATCAAAGCAAGTTGTATTAAAGGTACCAAATTGTTTACTTACCCTGTTACAATGGTTATTAGTGCTTGTTTTTCGTCCTCAGTATAATTACTCCCTTTTTTTTTCTTCATCGGCAGGTCATTCATTTTGTTATGTTTTATTTTATATTTTTCTGAAGAGACTGGTGTTTGTAACGCAACAACAGAGAAAGAGAAGAGATCTGAGATCGAAAGGAAGACGACGTATCAGAAAGGAAGCAGTTGTCAATTTGGACAGAAATTAAATTTGATTTTGACATAATAAATAAATTTTCGGTTCGGTAGCGTCATTTTGTTGCACAGATAATAAAAAATATGGAAAACGTAATTGGGAACTAACCTTCAACAATTTTGTTGCCATACGAAAACGAATTGAGACGTGCTTACGTAAACACGATCTCATACGCGCTAGGTAGCGTTTGAGTATTCCATTTTATTGTAAGACGAAATCAGATATAAGACGGACTCGATCAAGCTGATGAGCTGAGATGCGTTTGAGTATTTGGCCGTGAGTCTCAGAAACGATATTACAAAATATGGCTATTATTTGCTAATAATCTACAACTGCTGAGACATTCTTGTTATAAAAAGTGTGGTTTATTAATTTATTTCGACGAATAAAATATTACTTTGTTAGAAGGTTATCTGTATTGAAATGTTATGTCAGAGACGTACAAGTAATTAAGATCTTGTATTTTTATACTAGAACTAGCTTTTGCCCGCGGCTTCGCTCGCGTGGAATTTAATTAAGTTTTGTTAAAGATCGTTTAAAACATTTGTTTATCGTAACACACTCTATACCTCCGCATCGTAACACACTCCACCTCTTATTTCCTTATATTATATCTTCAATGTACAGACAGCGACCATTTACAATGTATTATATGAATTGATTAGGTACTGACAGGTTCAAACTAATACATTTACATCTTCCATCATCTCTCATTTCATATGGGGGTTGAATTTATGAAAATTCTATTTATGCGGACGTCGTCATCATAGTAGCTCCAATCTTTAATTTCAGTTCAATCAGTCGAAAATCTAAGAAGATTAATACAAAATTTCATCCCCTATTTTATCCCCTTAGGGCTAGAATTTATCAAAATCCTTTCTTAGGGAATGCCTACGTCATAGTAGCTATATGCATGCAAAATCTCAGCCCGATCGGTTTAAAATTGACAAAGTTTCATACAAATTTTCATCCCCTATTTTATCCCCTTGGGGGTAGAATTTATCAAAACTTAAAGGATGCTTATGTCATAGTAGCTATATGCATGCAAAATCTCAGCCCAATCGGTTTAAAATTGACAAAGTTTCATACAAATTTTCATCCCCTATTTTATCCCCTTGGGAGTAGAATTTATCAAAATCCTTTTTTAGGGGATGCCTACGTCATAGTAGCTATATGCATGCAAAATCTCAGCCCAATCGGTTTAAAATTGACAAAGTTTCATAAAAATTTTCATCCCCTATTTTATCCCCTTGGGAGTAGAATTTATCAAAATCCTTTCTTAGGGGATGCCTACATCATAGTAGCTATATGCATGCAAAATCTCAGCCCGATCGGTTTAAAATTGACAAAGTCTCATACAAATTTTCATCCCCTATTTTATCCCCTTGGGGGTAGAATTTTCGAAAATCCTTTCTTAGTGTGCACTTACGTCACTTGAAGAATCTTCCTGCCAAATTTCATGCTTCTAGGTGTAGCGGTTGAGGCTGTGCGTTGATTATCAGTCAGTCAGGACTTTGAATTTTATATATATCTATACTAATATTATAAAGCTGAAGAGTTTGTTTTGTTTGTTTGTTTGTTTGTTTGTTTGTTTGTTTGTTTGTTTAAACGCGCTAATCTCAGAAACTACTGAACCGATTTGAATAATTCTTTCACTGTTAGATAGTCTATTTATCGAGGAAGGCTATAGGCTACATTTTATCCCGAAATTCCCACAGGAACGGGCACAACGCGGGTAAAACCGCGGGGCGCTGCTAGTAGATTATATCTATATATGAATATTAAAAAGCTAAAGAGATTATTGTTTGTTTGTTTGGCCGCGCTGATCTCAGAAACTAATAGACCGATTTGAATAATTCTTTCACTGTTAGATAGCCTATTTTTATCGACTGTATTTCTATTAAAGTTAGACCTGCCCGTGCCCGCTGAACGTTTGCTATGTGGCTGGTCCTTAAATAGCTGCACTATCTATTGGAATGCTTGGTAATATCTACTACTGCGTGAGTGAAACCGTAGTCGCCATGGGAAAAGTAGTATGGAGTCTAGGCCCACCCCTCAATAGTGACGTGTGATACACCGTTGGATAGGGCTTCGACTTTTAATTACGGAGTTCCTATGGCCACCTTCCGGTTCCATCACCAGACCCTGGTTACCATATAGTATCAAAGTACTCGTCAAAATGAATCAAATGAGCCCAAACTCGGTGGGGCTGCGTCGTTTATGTACGGATTTGCTAGAACCTACTTCCAACTCCATACAAACATTTATACCGCTAGTTTACCCTCTTAGGGGTTTTTATAATTCCTTTTAGTAATCCTTATCTACGATAAATAAAAAACTTACATGTAATATTTTAAGCAAATGCATCAAAGGAATAAAAAAGTCATAGAACAAACTGTCTACCCCTAAAATAACGTTTTAGGGGTGGATTTTCCAAAATGTTTTTCGCTGGTAGTTACTTTTGTTATATAGAGAACCTACATGCAAAATTTGAAGCAAATACATCAAAGAAATAAAAAGTTGCATGTAAGCGATCATCCCCTAATTTACGCTCTTAGGGGTGGAATTTCCAAAATTTCTTTTTGCAATCCTTATCTACGTTAAATAAAGAACCTACATGCAAGATTTGAAGAAAATCCTTTAAAAAATTAAACAAATATTATAAATCTTTCAACCCCTAATTTACCCTCTTCGGGGTGGAATTTCCAAAATTCCTTTTGTAATCTTTAACTACGTTAAATAAAGAACCTACATGTAAAATTTGAAGCAAATACATTAAAAGAATTTAAAAAGTCATACAAACTTTCAACCCCTAAATTACCTTATTAGGGGTAGATTTTCCGAAACTTTTTTAATTAGTGGTTATTTTCTTTGTATAAATAACCTACATGCAAAATTTGAAGCCAATACATCAAAAGTTGCATATAAGCGATCATCCCCTATTTTACGCTCTTAGGGGTGGAATTTCCAAAATTCCTTTTGTAATCTTTATCTACATTAAATAAAGAACCTACATGCAAAATTTGAAGCAAATCCATTAAAGAATTTTAAAAAATTGTAAAACTTTCAACCCCTAATTTACTCTCTTAGGGGTGGAATTTCAAAAAATCCTTTCTTAGCGGATGCTTACGTCATAGCATCTACCTGCATGCCAAATTTCAGCTCGATCCGTCCAGTAGTTTGGGCTGTGCGTTGATCCCTCACTAACCACTTTGAGTTTTATATATATAGATTAGTTGTGATGTCTTCTTAAAAAGTAAAAAAAAATATGTACGGGGCCAATTTATAAACCACATTTTGTTACACCAAAACCAAGCTTAAAGCTTTTACGTTATAATCTTAATTATTTTGTTTGATGAACGCGCAAATATCTGGAATTACAAGGCCAATTCGCCTATTGATTTAAATAGAAGAATAAATCCTATAGCCTTTTCACCCCGAACTTCCTATTAAAACGAATACAAACGTGAAGAAAGCTGAAGGGTGCTACTTGTATGTATGTAAGCTTAGATATATAAATACTTAACACTAGATTTCTCAAGAGTGTAATTTGATTTTATTACCCTTCAAAATGTGAGACAAGTAATTGTCCTAAGAAAACTAGATTAGAAGAAAACCAGACTCCGTTCAGATTCGATTAGCTTCTGAGATGTAATTGATTTATGATAACAATTAGCAGTCGAAGAGATATACTAGACTATATAGAGATCTACTGCCTTATTCATAAAAGCTCTCTAACTAAAACACTGTTAGTGAGTGTTTTGTCTCTTTTGCTCTTTGGAAAATAGCGTATGTCAGAAAAGGACAAACCATTTGTTTGGTAAAATGCTGCTGCGTTTATGAGTAAGGCCTATACTCCTAAATATGTCAGAAACAATTATCCAATTCACAAGCACGCAACATCTTTTTATCTAACTAAGGCGAAGCATAAAAGAAGGGTTATTCGCTTAAATATTTATTCGATGTGCTTGCAAGTATAGTAAGTAAAAAAAGTATAAGCCTGTAATGTCCCACTTGTTGGGCAAAGGCCTCTCGTCTCACTAAAGATATCAGTACAGTGAGGAGGTTTCAGGCGTAATCACCACGCTTGCCTAATGCGGGTTGGTGATCTCAAACCCGAGCCATGTTTGAAAAGTAGGAAACATGTTTTCACTCGACCTGGGAATTGAACCCGGGACCTCAGTCTTGGCAGGCGAGGGCACATACCACTAGACCACCAATGTATGTTCAATGCAGACTTCAAAATAAAACCTTTAAAAAGTTCTGACATCCTTTTTTGCAGTGTATTTTGCCTTAATAGATTTTGGATTAAAAACCAAAAGTTAACAAATATTAATCATACACTATAACTCAGTACGTTAGTACTAACCAAAACCCTCAGTGGCTATTATTGGGACGCAAACTGTACAGAGAATCAAAGTATGAACGCAAACAGAGAATCGAAAACGTGAACTTTCTTTTCAAAACATTTAATACCAACGATACCGTTAAACCGGGCTTGCTTCGGACACAATAGAATACCTGGATACTGAACCCACATATCGAACCTCTGACATTTAATTGTTGAGAAAGCGTTTGGTATTTCAAAATCCTCTTTGGAAGTTTAAGCTATGAGGGGTTAATTTTTTTACGCCCAGAGCCAGTTGTGTGTGAGCATTGTGTGATACTAGGTAGAGTGTTTTGTTTCATTTGCGGAATTATTGAACAGACAGCGCTCAATTTTATGCTTCTATTTATATCTGAGTAGTAATACTTTATTGGTTGAAAATAAGATATTTGATTATTTTTGACCGTCGATTGTTGGAGAGAGATAGATAATCATCCTCACTGTACTAATTATCTTCGGTGTGATAAGAGGCCTTTGGCCAGCGTTGGATATTGCAGGCTTGTACTGTTTAGTCGACCAGTTTGTTTTTCTGTAGAGTGCTAATCGCGGTCACATGTTTGTGTGAAACTGACACAATCACTGACAGTCTAACTACTAACTTCACTCAAGTGAGATCACAGAGTTACAAAACCGAAATAGGGAACCGAAACTAGCTAACCGAGACTTTCTTCATTAGGTTCAAATTCACCGTTTTATCGGAGCCAAAGTCAACTGAACTCAGTTTTAATGAATCAACATCACAGTTTAGCTGGTAACCTTAGATTAAGTTGAACCGATTGAGCTCACTGTAACGTTGAAATTGGGGCCAAGAGGGCAAGGGGCAAAAGGCGATATGCCAGACAGAAAACGTATCGTCCTTTGCTGCACTTATGTAGCTTAGCTTTAAATAGAGAGCTGCAAACATTGAGCTATAGATAAGTAAATGTCGATACGATACTGCGGAGCAAAATATTAAGCTCCATTTTCCGTCTGATCAGAATATCATTAAAGTAAGGAATGGTGATCTTGTACTTGGCGTGAATTCAGTTGTTTAAAAGTGGTATCGAATTTAAGAAAGCATCTAAAGGCTGGGCTATATTTTAGATCTATCTAGTCAAATGAGGCTTTTGCCCTTAATTTTTTTGACATTACAGTATTACTTTACCATCTAATCTAAGATAGTACTTTAATAACTATGAACGACTAGAAAATACGCCCCAGCTTTGCTGTAAAAAATATTCAGTTAAAAATTGAGATCAAAAGCTTGTCAAGAACTGTCCGCGTAGTGAAAACTGAAAATCTGTTGAGTAGTTTTGATTTTACCACTTTATCTAAAACAGTTCTTTATCTTTGTCATCTACTAGTTTCGGAATCTAACGCAAAAACACAAACAGACATACATTATTTCATACTGTTTACACAGACCATTCAAATAGATGATCTCGTTACCATCTCATTTTCAAAATCAATTCTACAACCACTTACTCATTCAACAAGACGACACAATACCTTAAGTAAAAGTATCGCACATTTGTGAAAGTAAGTATTCTAGATAGCATAATGTAAAAGTCAACGACCTGTCTGAGCTAGCCGAACCGATGTACCAAAATTCAACTAATGCAATATTGAAGTAACTTCTGTCGCAGTTTATTGAAACTATTGTGCATTGTATATCGAAAAATGTAAAACAAGTGACTTGTATTGAAAAATGAATTATTTCAAAAGTAATAAAAAAAGATCAAGTACTTATTGCTAAGGTTCAACGTCCGTACTTAAAGATGTCCTATGCCTCCTTAGTTCATTAGATTTAATTAGTGATTTTGACATAGTATATACCCGGACAAATTCACATACGGTTAATTAGACCCAAACTAAGCTTGTAATGTAGAATCTAACTGACTGATACTACTACATGATACACAAATACTTTATAAGAATATATAATTGACACCCAGACGTCGCCAACAACTATGTTTTCACATATTGTTGACCCGTGGCGGGAATCGAACCCGCAACCCCTGACACAGTAAGCGCTCCCACTGTTATTGTGCCAACAGGCTTGTCAAAGGCATAGCATGTAAAGGTAACAGAACAACAAAACTAGTAAAGGGTAATCTAGCTAGTGTAAAATTTAGCTAGTCTAAAATTTCCTGGAAACATATAGAAATATCGGGATAGACAGTACTGGAACAATATTTTTCCGAGAATTCTCGCCTCGGATAAACGCATCAGCGTTATATGCATATAGCATGTGAACTCGGGGTTACTTTCTACGGATAGTAGTCGTTACATGAGCCATTTCAGAGACCTTTGGCGGCTCAATAACTCTGACACCAGGATTGGTCAGGTTGACCATCCAGTCGATGAAGAAGAAGAAGAAGATGTGAACTCACAAAGACTGAAGTCCCGAGTTCAATTCCCGGGTCGAACGCAAAACGTTTCCAATTCACAATCCTAAATACAAATCATAAAAGTTATTGTTTCAAACATAACTTTGTGGTATGGGACAAGAAAATGTTAAACAATACTTAACAAGGGGAAACTATTGATCGTTTTGCACATCAACCTTATCCGCAAAAGAAAAATAACCATCAAACTTTCTTGAGCTGTATCGAATGGTTGTCATAAAAACATACAAGGGTACGACTAGTCGCAATGAGTATCAAATACCTATGAAACACATCAAGGGAAAACTTGGATCTGTGAAGTTTTATCAATGTTTATTTGAAGTTAAGCTGGGTGAGCAATTAGATTGAAATACGTACTGGTTTCTTAAGTTCAAGGGAACACTACACATTTTGAATTGAAACTACGTTTACGGATACACTTCACTTTTATTTTACGTTTTTTATCTGACTGAAATTTTGAATGAATGCGAAGTGTATTTGTAAACGTAGTTTCAATTAAAATATATACTTATATATAAAATCTGACAGTGTGTGCGCGCGTTTAAATCAATAACCTCTTCAACGGCAGCTTTAGTATCTATACTAATTATCTATACTAATATTATAAAGCTGAAGAGTTTGTTTGTTTGTTTGTTTGTTTAAACGCGCTAATCTCAGAAACTACTGAACCGATTTGAAAAATTCTTTTTGTAATGGATAGCCACATTCAACGGGAAGGTTATAGGCTACTTTTCATTCCGAAATTCCCACGGGAACGGGAACAACGCGGGTAATACCGCGGGGCGCTGCTAGTACTAATATAATAAAGCTTTAGAGTTCGTTTGTTTGAACGCGCTAATCTCAGAAACTGCAAATCTGATTTGGATAATTATTTTTGTAATGGATAGCCACGTTCAACGGGAAGGTTTTTATCCAGAAATTCCAATGGAAACGGGCACAATGCGGGTAAAACCGTGAGACACTGCAAGTATTAGTGTATTATTTAGTATATATTATACATTTGCAAAAGATAACTTTAACCAGTAAAATATTTTTACACTACTCTTTCGTATTACCATAATGCCATTTATTCCTTCAGCTTTTAAACCCAGTTATGAACTTAATAAAGAGTTATTTCCGCTTCAGTTAAAACAAATGAATGAATCCTTAACATTACACCTAATCTAAATCTACTACAATTTACAAGTGAGTATTTCATATAAACTAAAGCTTTTTGAGTAGCTCTGCAGAGTGCAATATGGATAAAAATATTACAATGGTATTAGATATTAGCGAAGGGTGCCTTTTCTTCATATATATTCTACGACTATGCTAAATGCTTAGCTTTGCTAATTCGTATTCACCGATCATTCACGTAGCATAGGAACGTGATATAACGAAGATAGTATTGGAGGTATCTACCTACCAAACTCTGATGGACATAGCTATGATGGATAGGAGTTACCTGCACCATATCGTCGATATTTTGATTTGAAAGTTCGATCGTTTCGTTCGATCGTTTTGATTGAAAGCAAATGATCGAAAACGAATTCATCGAAAAAAACAACTTTTCGATGAATAGTATTCGATCATTTGATTTTCGATCAATTGGTATTCGATATGGCGTAGGTAACTCGATGGAGACATCCTAATCTGGGGGCAAGGCAGTGCCCCCGCCAAGTCGAGCGCGCAGCAAACACTGCCGTACCATCCTTTACTGGAACCATTTCGCCGCATTTTCATAGCTTTTTACATTTTATCACATCAAGTGGTGAAGAGGATGATTTTATCACTTAACTAAATATATGGGCACGACCCCACCAAAATTAGGAAACTTTGACACTAGCACCATCATCTATTGCATCGCGGGTGGAACTACCGTGCGATACGGTTACTTATAAAAGTCTTCCGACTGTTATTATTATTTCAGTACCCATTTCAATCAATAACATACGACCTTCCACCAAAACTCACATTCTTGCACACAAACGCATTCAAAATTACGAGTATGTTGTAAACTCCTCAACAATGGTTCCCTGCCCCATATCAACCAACAAAACCTAGCCTATTGTTTTTCGATAAGGAAATATCACACACACGCCTGTGCCATTGTTGGTAACAAAACCGCAGGACGATTAATACTAACATTATACGTTTTGTATGAATGAACCTGTGTGTTTCAAGTTATACCATTTGGTACATTGCCAATGGGAAAGTGTCATTAGGGTATTGATAATTAGGTTCTTGTATGAAATGTTTTGAAATTACAGTGCGTCAGTGTTTTGAGAAGATGGTGAATGTGAGTTATGCTTTATGAAAAACCCGTGTGAGTTAATACTATGTCTTCAAATCGCGAAAGTTTACAAAAGCTTATACTTTTTCAGGAGTAAATGATTTGGTGTAGAATATGTTAGACCAATATACAGGGTATTTCTTTGTTAAAATTTTAAAGGACGATGAGCTAGTAACCGAGAGAAGTGTCTCCATGACATCATATTTCCTGAAAGGATAAACCAACTTTTTTTTAAAACTGTTATGCAAAATTAAATAGTTTACGTCGATATCTCTGTGTGTGTGTGTGGGACAGTACTTGTTAACAATCCACCGTGTCTTTAAAAACGTTCATTTCCAACCTACCTTTAATTTATTGTCATCACTCAAGCCCTATTAACATGCACTAACATGTACTAGTAGAGAAATTGGATCAATTAGGGCCACCCGACTGTAACCTATCACCAAACGATCGATCCTCATTGTTGAGTGAGTTGAGTGTATTCACTAGATAATACAGATGATGACATATAATCATTCATTCATTCATTCCGAGTAGGTTAGTGGTCAACCCAGGTGTTAGAGTTTTTAGAACGCCTATAAGTCAAACATGGTCAATAATATAATGATCATTTTAGATAAGTTTTAATTCTAAATTCTTCACGTCATTAGTATTGGTAGAGTCGCTAAGATGGAGTAAGTTCGAATAAGGCAAATTGCCAAAGATTTGACATTAAAAAACCCGATGAATAGAATGTCTCCTCTTTTTTGAAAGTCAGTGAAAAATGGACCGCTCCCGTCAAATGTTTTATTGTCAAACAACTTTAATCAAACCTCGTATATTTTTCAAACAAAACAACTTTATCACCCGTTATGGGAGCACGTTGCCACTGACAGGCACACAAATGTCAAACTTAACACACATTTTATGTTTGGGATTAAAATTCAACTACGCTTTAAAACTTCATCTGTTTCAGTTGCACTTCTTCAGTATAGAATATTATATGAGATTCATGCTTTAAACCCCAGTTATGAGTCTTCGTCTAATCGCAGCGACTCACTCACTCATTCGTTCACTAAATCAACTGAGTGCAGTTGTACAAAGGAATAATTTTTAATCTTATATTAATTTAATATTAACATGTCTCGAATGTAGATTTATGTTCATTATAAAAAAATCTGTGGACATTAGTATGAGTTTGGTTTTAACAAGATACTTCTATATAACCGGACAAGCAGCCAATTGTTCTGTCAAAAACATTACCACACTATTTTGCCTTCTTACTAACGTATGATGAAGCATCTAGGCTATCGAGCCCTTTAATTGTTAAGTCATGTGAAAAATCAAGTCCCATAGCCAATAAAAAGTAACCTGTAACCTTTCTCTTAAATATGGCTATCATATATGTACATAAAGTTTTTTTTAATCTATGTACTTCTATACCACTTGGCCTAGTGGTATGTGCACTCGCCTGCCAAGACTGAGGTCCCGGGTTCAATTCCCAAGTCGAGCGAAAACATGTTTCCAACTTTTTAAACATGGCTCGGGTTTGAGATCACCAACCCGTATTAGGCAAACGTGGTGATTACGCCTGAAACCTCCTCACTGTACTGATATCTTCAGTGAGACGAGAGGCCTTTGCCCAACAGTAGGACATTACAGGCTAATACTTATGTACTTCTATCGAAATGACTACAAAAACCGAACTCTTCAGCTTAATTACATAAGTATAGATTTATCGCAGTTATGCGAAAAGTTAAGTTCAATGTCAAGAAACTCCATTGATAACCGAAACTCGAGTAAAGATAATTACCGATTTGTTACCACCCCCGGGACAAAGATTGATGGATTGAAAAATGAAGACTAATGAATAAGTTGGTAACTTGGAAACTTGAGTAAAAGTTACTCGAGGAGCGTTATAGTCGTGGTATTTGATTATTGATGAATGAAAATGTAAATTAATATCGCTTTTAAAACATTGTAAATCTATACAAATTACAAAACAATGTTTGTAAAAGCTGCCTGTTTGTATGCAAGCGATTTTCTCAAAAACTACTGAACGGATTTACATGGGGTTTTCACCAATATGCATAGTGATTCTTGAAGAAGGTTTTAGACTAATTTTCACTGAAATTCCCAAAGGGTGAAACCGTGGGGCACGGCTAGTAAGTTACTATAAATCTTTCGATTTTTGTTAAATAATAGGAATAAAGTGTCCCTTTCCACCAGGGTTATGCAATGCTGTGTAGTTATTCTGCATTTTCATATCATTATTCATCACTTCGATTAGGTTAGTGGCTAACCTTGGCGTTGGAGTGTAAGACCGCCGAAGATAGCATATCATTATTCTAGTAGAAAAATATCCCAGAAGGTCGTTGACTCCGTCGACATCGACGGAGTTTTCAAGACGGCACAAAACATTCTACCAATCACTTTAAAGTCGAATCGGCAATTCACTTCGCCATTACAAAAATCTGACCCTCTTAATCCTACCCCAGTTGTATATTCTATCTTTCCCCAATTCCATAATATTATTCAGGACAATTCCATATACGTAGAGGAAGTAATCATTCACAAGAGTTCTCTTTCCACCTAATAGCTGCGTCAACTCATGCGATCCAATTTGGAGGATTTGAGTACTCTCACTTGAAACCAATGACCACTTGTGACAGACGGGACGCGAGATAAATGCGGTGGACAGTTTAGCCCTAATTTTGTTGTCGCCTGTATTGGCAATTATTTGCAAATAGATTGGGAGGGTTTTTATTAATAGGTACAGGGTATAAGTACTGCTATAAGATACAAGGTATACTTATATTATATGTATACTTTTGAGGACTGCATTTTCTTGTCCTGTTCTGAGCAAAAAAGTAACTTTTGCTTTCCACTAAAATAAAACAAATAGTTGAAACTTGATTGTAATATTTAAACATATAACTCATTTAATAACATTTTGACGCTGATCCGTTGGAAATATGAATATTGTACCATAAGAATAATTAGGCAATATTATTTAGCATGCGGTCACCGAACTTAATTCAGTCGACTTCGGACGAATATCGTCTTCACTCCGAACGTCTACTACGGATAGATCTAGGCTATGATTTCGCTCACCGAATGCGACCGACTGCCGTATTCATTGCAATGATACGGAAATAATACCATTGCTACAAAGATAACATAACCTGACATGCACATTAAGCAGCCAGCAAAATATAACCCACAAAGACGAGTTAATCTTTTTTCTTGAATCAGTTTAAATCAGCTCCTTGGAGGAAATTATAACGCTATAAGAACTCCTATCTTGACACGTCATCGGCAGTAAGCTCTCAATACTTTTCATTGTTTAATTAAACTCTCTGTTTGTACCTTAACTACCTGAAGTTATGGTCCAATTTACTAGAACATGATTATTAAAATGTGTTATTAGGTGTTGCCATGTGAATCTAGAAGATTCTTAGAACAATTGATTTGAATGTTGTATTGCGAAATAACCATTTTCTCACAACAAAAGTATTAACTTAGTTATATCTTAGTTCTTTAGCAGTAACAATAAAATAGAATTGTACCATATAACATAATTTCTTCTCCAATATTTATATTTACAAAGTTTTCTCGCCCGCTCTTATATTTTGAACGTGCAAGTAATTCAGAGTCGAGTCACGAGATATTATTTATGAAGTTTGCGTGTGTGGTGACAATTTTATTCAATGAATGATTGATGTGGAGTCAACGCAAATGTCGTTCGTCTAACTTTGCATAATATTTATATGTGTCGAAGTTTTCAATGCCGAACCGTTTGGGAGTAGTCATCACCATTTATCTTCTTCCGTTGCGATAGTTTTTGAGATTTCCTTCTGACAATATATCGTGGATTTTTTTAGGTTCAGTACATCTACATTGATTTTTAAAGAGGGAAAATTTTATTTATTATCTACCAAAATCTATAAGCATGTCCCCACTAAATCTAGGAAAATAACCTTAGTGTGATCTACAAAATTTTTACACTAGCGCCATCTTTTTGTTCGGGAGTGGAACCGCCGTGCGGAACATCTAGTTATCACACTTTTAAAACAGCTCGACAATCACAATTTCATTCTTTGAGAAGTTTCTTTCGAAACCTGAAAGGCATAACGAGGCCATAATAAAATATATCAACGTTTATATGTAAAGTGGAGTTAGACAGTTTTGGCCAAAAGGCCAAAACTGAAAAAATTCTGAAATGACTTGACACGGGTAAAATAAAGGAAAACCTTTATTTTACCCGTGTCAAGTCATTTCAGAATTCCTCGTGAACTTTGAAAAATGTAAGACAAACTGACACATACTGCATCCCCAATGAATTCTTACCCAATCCTCATACATTCAGACTTGAACATATTCGACAGAGCATATTCGAACAAGTGAATATCGACAAGTTGAATATCGCTTCATCATTACATAGTATAAAACAAAGTCGCTTTCCGATGTCTGTCTGTCCCTATGTATGCTTAGGCGTGAAACACACAGAAACGACGTAAGGTGAAGGCGCAGCGCAGGCGCGGCGCAGGCGTGGGACGGATAAGGCACAGACGCGATAAAAATTATATAGAAGAGGCAAAGAAACGTTATGATGTTTCATTATACAGGCAGACTTTATTGCGATAGCATGTCTTCGTCTTCAGAAGACGAAGATGCGCTTGCTTTGCTGCAATTAATTAATGTCCAGGGGCACAGAAGATATTGGGTCCTATTTCCCTCCATATTTTATCTTGTACATTTTTATTCTTCTTCTTATCGAGTCGATGGTCAACCTGACCAATCCTGGTGTCAGAGTTATTGAGCCGCCAAAGGCCTCTGACATGGCTCATGTAACGACTACTATCCGTAGAAAGTAACCGGGACCGACGGCTTAACGTGCCCTCCGAAGCACGGAATCATCTTACTTTTCGGGCAATCAGGTGATTCAGCCTGCAATGCCCTAACCAAACTGAGGACAGTCTCACAAAGTGATTTTTATTGCTATACTCCGACTTGGTATAATCGTAAAGAGCAGGATATTGTTCCACTATCTCGCAGAACTGTACATTAAAATCAATATCATCACGCATTTTTGAGTTTGTAAAAACTGAGCATACCATATAACAAGCGACGTGCTCTTTGCGCGGCGCTCTAGTCACGACTGTGAGCGACGCGGCGCAGGCAACGAAGCGGCGTGCCTGCGCCGCCCCGCTTGAGTGTAATTCACAAATATCGCCTGCGTACATTTTGTATGAAAACGTTTTGCAGCAGCATACGCCTGCGCCGCGCCTGCGCTGCGCCTTCACCTTACGTCGTTTCTGTGTGTTTCACGCCTTAGATCTTTAAAACTACGCAACGGATTTTGACGCATTTTTTTAATAGATAAAGTGATTCAAGAGGATGGTTTATAAGAATAAAAATATCCCGAAATTCCTACGGGGACGGGCAAACGTGGGTAAAACCGCGGGGCGTTGCTAGTAAGTTATAAAAATAGGTATGTTGGAATAAAATTGTATAATTTTGACATACAATTTCATTTTAGGATTCTTGAATACTTCTGTTACTTCAATTTACACACTTTTTCAAAAGCGAAATATAACATTAATTGGTAAACACTTAAACTATACCCTATATATATAACTATACGTTACCTCCAACTTAAACTATACCAATTTCATTATCAAAACGCCACGGCTGACCGCAACTGCTACTAACGTAAGCAAAGCTGAAGCTTGAAAGCACGTCAGTAGGATGCTTAGTTTAAATTACCAAGGGAACACAATCGAACGCTTACGAGCCTCTTTCAACCCCAATACAATGTGTATGTATGTGAAAAGACTTGTGTTTCAATTGTTTTACCTACGAACGGAACTAACATTGGAAACTGATATTGCTTGTTAACAGTTCCTTTGTCTAAATATGAATTTCTATACCGAAACACTGTTTGATTGATTTTACTGCCAACATTTTTAAGCAAAGAAGCTTTTTTTGACTTGATGTCAAAAAGTATTTTTGACAAAATGTTATTTGAGTAGCAAATGTGTCCAAGTTATTTGGAGACAATTTATCTGATGGTCGAGAAATCATTTCTGAAACAGTTGTATAAATTAACTGAGTCCCTTTTCCCTTTTAATACTGTTAACAATCTAACAATAAATCAGAATCACAAAAATGCAAACGTTTTTTAAAAGACGTCTACAATCTTGTTAATAAATTATGTTTTTAACGAAATTGAGAGCAGACTAATCTGTCTAATCTTATCGTCTCTTGAATAAATAATGTTAAACCAGATAACAGAAGGATCTTAATTAAAAGGAACGTTTGTTTACAAGACACATTTTGGTATTACACACACAACCCACATACAGAGTGGTTGGTGAAACGAGTGGTCTCCAGAATGTCAAATTGTCGCCGTCTTTATGACAAATTGAACAGGATTTTCTTGAAAGCATTTTGGTTTAGCTCATGGAAGAAGAAAAGGATTTTTCTTTTTATGATATCGATGTTTCATAACTTCACTTAAGTAATGAAAATGAAAAGGCGGTGACAGATACAGTGGAAAGAGTACAGTAGTCAACTGGAAGTGGCAAATAAATGCACCTCTACAAATAATTAGGTGTTGACATACAGTCGAGTTTTAAGTCTTAAGTTTAAGCGAACACTAGTCATTTTAAATTGCAACTACGCTTACGGATACACTTCGCTTTTTATCAGTCGTTACGGCTCCTTCATAGGAACCGTGGTCATAGAAGACTTAAACATCAGATGCAAATGTAAAATAAGAGCGAATTGTATCCGTTAACGTAGTTTCAAGTCAAATAGGTGTTGGCACTTGTTGGTCAAACTCTAGTGTGAACATGACATTTGACGATCGACGAGAGAAGTAGATTGAAATAAGGTTGGAAACCGCATCATACGAGCTAAATGTATGGTCTCAGATGATTAATCGATATCATTCGATAGGCATATCTTTCGAAAAATCCCCGCCTGCACCTTGGCACCCTCATTTATAACTAACCACATAATTGCCTATTATTTATTTAGCACAGAATGGACTCCCACTTTGAATACCAAAGTCTTAATAAAACGATCCTATTATTAAAACTTTACTACTAGTAACATTTTACTTGGAACCCATACAGGTTTTATTATTCGAACGTTTTCTTTTAAATCGTCCAAGTTTTTATGTCGGAGGGAAATTTATGCGGCCGCTTTTTATTACTCACATTCGTTTCCAGGTAAAAAAGTGTATTTTGCCTTAGGATATCTAGAATCTAGATGGTGTATTTACAATATTTTATAACTGAAATACTGATAATATTTTATTTGAAAAATATGAGAATAACTTTGTAAGTTTTTCTCGGAAGGTAAAATAAAATCTGCTTCTAAGTATATATTGTAAACATACAATACGATAGTCTGACAAATTACCCGGAATTCTTAATAATCCTTCTGCGACATTATTAGCATTTGTAGATGCCGTTGTTACAGAGCAACATCTTACTAAAGGAACGTACTACTACAATAATAATTACAGAACAAAGCAGTAGCTAGTAGGCATTGTCACTGCTTGTAAATGAAATATTTCGGCATGAAACGACGTTAATAAAATGAATTTAAACTGGTTGGTTTATTAAGTAAACTAAAAAGCAACATTTCTTAGTAACCTACCTACTTTAATAGTGAACTAAGAATGACTTTGTAGGTAAAACTTAGTACTTTGATAACGCTATACTTTCTAAACCTAATTCAACGTATACCACAAATTGCGACCACCAATTCAGCCATATAAATCCATGTTTCAACGTTATTTACCATCAGAAATGTTATAGGTACTATCATGGAACCGAAACACGACTAATGGTTTAGATTACAAAATTTTGCGGAAAGACTGCATTGCAGTTGAGTTAGAATGCTACTCGTGCTCGTGGTTTACACTGGCAAATATCAGTGAATTGACACTGAAATATGGATCATAAATCTTCTTAGATAGAGATACTTATCGACAGCCAACAGCTGAAAGAACTTTTATGCATATGGATTTCTTTATTTGAACTTTATAAATCTGGATGTTGTTTTCTTTTCTGTGGTTTAGTTACCTAAGTAGTTCCCTGTATATAATGTTTTCAGCAATTTAATAAAGATTACTGAAGCTAATTTTATAAATTAGCATATTATGTTGAAGGTCGATATCTCTTACCTTACATTGTGTAATCAAGAAACTAAGTACCAAGATATGCTTAATTGCCACAAAGGTGACATTATTACAATTCAAGATTTGCTGAGGAATAAAAAACAGATAATTTAAATTAGAAATTTTTATTCCGAGAATGTCCCTCGAAGAACAAAAATCCAATTAAAGACCCCACACCGTACCAATTCTGTGCGACCTTTCGAAATAAAATAATCTCCAGTGTCCGCGAATATTTGAACAAAATATATTTCAGACGTCGCCTTGGCTCAATAACTGAGTTATATCTTTTGTTTGCCTTCATATGCGGCTATATGAAGCTGTGAAGCAATAACTTTGCTCAGTAGAGCTGCGATGTATTCGTAACACTACGATAAGAATCGTAAAAATACCGGAACACTAGCAAGAATTGGGTCGCTCCACATTGCGGTTTTGATGAAATGTTTAATTAACGAGATAAAGAGTACCAGCTATTTGGTTAGATTTATCTTTTCAGTCTTAGTTGTGTAAGTGTAAAGTGAAAAGGGATACGTTGGACTAGATTCTTGTTTGTTATAATTAAATTGAGTTAACAATGTCTTAGGTAAGTTTATAAGTAGTTTAACTATGTGTTGATGGAAAAACATGTTTCCTACTTTTCAAACGTAGCTCGAGTTTGAGATCACCAACCCGCATTTGGCAAGCGTGGTGATTATGCCTAATCCTCCTCACTGTACTGATAACTTCAGTGAGATGAGAGGCCTTTGCCCAGCAGTGGGACATTACAGGCTATAACACACACACTTTTGATGGGAATCAACCGGGTCAATATCGGTCGATCCATTTTGGATTGGGTAATTCGCTTCGTGATCCTAGTTTGAGAGGAGTTTTTCATACTTTTGGAGTACTTTTCGTGGAACACGCGATGTGAATCCGTTGGATCATCTGGTGAAATTTCTAACAAGATATACTATTGATTCTTTATTATAAATCCCTTTTTCCGAGGACTGACAATATTTTCTCTAAAAGATTTGACGTTGTTGGTGTGTCGTTGATATAATTACGTAAATTTGCATCTGTATTCGGCGAGTGACTACTACTGCCATCCAAGTATTTGTTTACACTAGGCTAGTGTAAATACGAAGTTTAGTGTCCTAAGTAGATTACATAGAGTTAACGCGAACATCCTACTAATCTTATACGAGTAAATGCGAAAGTTTGTGAGGATGTACTCGTATGTATGTTTGTTACTCTTTCACGAGAAAACTACTGAACGGATTTGGATGAAATTTTACAGTAATATAGGTTATACATCAGAATAACACATGGGATACATTTTATCCTGAAATTCGTGTGGGAACGGGGACAACGCGGGTAACAGCGTACAGTAGCTCTATAATGTTAATGTAATTCATTCAAACTTAAGTTTATTCAAAGTGCTCAAACGTTTCAGTATACGAGTACATGCAACATTAGTCAATTGTATCCTTTGAAGTTGTTATAAACTTATTTGCCTACTTTTTTCTTCTTCTATGTTATTTTATTCCTCCATCATCATTATCAAAAGATGAAAGAAAAGGATTCAAAATGAATAAATGAAATTCCTGTGATATTTACATAAACAAAATTAAACTTTCCAGTTTTCTTGTTAAAAGCGCTTTTTTTTCTTTTTGCCCTGAGAATATTTGAGCAAAAGTTAAATTTACTTTCTTTATCGTTAACTTTTTGTTCTGTACATATTTAAATAATATTAAGTATTTAGAATCAACTGTAGGGCAATGATACAAAATAATTATTATTATGATGATTTAAATGATAACTTTAAATGGATTAAAACTAATTCAATATTATGATTGATACTATCTAAATACGATCGAATTTCGAAACTAATCGAAATCCAATCAACTTACGCCCTTATAGACATCACATGCTTTTTGACATATATTTAATTGACATCTCTGAGTGAGGCAGTGAGTTTCAAAATTAGTGTTTAAAAACGACACTAGCGCAAGGGGTTAAAATAAACCCTAACGTTTTTGTCAAAAAATTATAATTTCAAAATCATATGCACCGTTCAATCAATTTAGGATCGTTTTAATTCAAAAACATAAATTAGCTTGAATCATATATGTAACGAAAATCTCTTCATTACGAAGCGAAGTAAACGCCTTTCTGTTATTTTTACGTCAACTGAACCACGAATACTAGTATAAAATTTAAACGTTTTCAATCACGAAACACGATTCTGATTAATCGGTTTTCCATTTTGTCTTTTGGAAGCAAATATTTTTTGACTGAGATTGATTCGATGGAACTTTTTGTGGGATTACAACAGCCGCAGGTAAAGTAAACGAACAACAAACACTAATTGTATGTAGTTTGTGTAAAGTGAATCGTGCATTAGTATGTTTTTGGATGAAACTTTTATAATCGTAAAATATTATCTGTTCTACAATTTAAAAGCAGTTAGCATATGTATTACATGTTTAATTTATATCAGTGACTAGCAGCGCCCCACGGTTTTACCCGCGTTATGCCCGTTCCCGTGGGAATTTCGGGAATTTTTGTACATAAAAACCTTTCTCTTGAATCACTCTACCTATTACAAAAAACCGCATCAAAATCCGTTGCGTAATTTTAAAGATTTAAGCATACAGACAAACAGACAAACAGAAGACAAACAGACGCGACTTTGTTTTATACTATGTAGTGATGCTGTTATTATTTTTTGTAATCTATATTTGTGTCTTCTGTGTCCACGGTTCCCGAAGTTTCAATTCAAGAATGATAAACCAGTAGATATTAAGACGTAAGATTTAACAGCTTATAAAGTTCCAGTAACATAACCTTTGCGCTCATTCATCCTATTTAAAATCCATCCTTACATGTAATGCTAATGGTCGTTTTTCTCTTCTTTTCAGGTGAGATCTATTGGATTCTTCTATACCACCATCCGATTCCCATCTACACAGAAAGAGTGTAAGTTAGGTATTAATATGGTTATCCTGCGAATCACCTGCGTCTCCAGTCTGTCACTCTGTAAAACTTTAGGTATTTACTTCAAAATGTAATTCAAATCACCGACACCAGGGTTGTCCAGTAACCTACTCAAAACTCCTACACCACTAAGCCACTAAGCAACTCCATCTTACGGCCGGTTCACACATGTCTCCGTTTTACTGTTCCGTTTTATCGTGTACGTTTTTTTTTCGTCGATGGCGTATGTAGTTGTATGAGCGACTCCACACATGGCACAGTATTCCGTATACAGTAAATAATATACAACTACATAAACGATAAAACGGAACAGTAAAACGGAAACATGTATGAACCGGCCGTTACTTAACTTACATAATTATTTAGTCATTATCATGTTAATCAAACAACTTCTATGTTATTTATTCGTCATAACGTATATTATGTTAGTACATAAATTCGTATTTACTTAATTCCTCGTGATAATTACATGCGCGACCATGTAGGTAATATTTTATTCATGCATTGGGAAGGATGGAACCTTATGGGAATACCTTTGCTTGCGAATACATTTATAAATTCTCTTACTTGCTAATTTTGTTTGATGTGTTTACGTTTAGTATAAGTAAAGCTATAAGAACCTAGACCTACTATCCTACTAATATTATAAATAGTAAGTACAATGCGATAAAAATAAGAATAGGACCGGCCTAGCGCCATGTTGTGACGTCACAACGGGAACTTGGTATAGTGTGCAAAAAAAGTACGTGCTATTACAATATAAAACAAGCCAATATTTTTTAACATTGCTTTTTTTGCACACTATACCAAGTTCCCGTTGTGACGTCACAACATGGCGCTAGGCCGGTCCTATTCTTATTTTAATCGCATCTATACTAATATTATAAAGCTGAAGAGTTTGTTTTGTTTGTTTGTTTGTTTGTTTAAACGCGCTAATCTCAGAAACTACTGAACCGATTTGAATAATTCTTTCACTGTTAGATAGTCTATTTATCGAGGAAGGCTATAGGCTATATTTTATCCCGAAATTCCCACGGGAACGGGCACAACGCGGGTAAAACCGCGGGGCGCTGCTAGTTGTAAGTAATTTCGCGTAGGTTAGTGGCCAACCCTGGAGTCGGAGTGTTATAAATGCGAAAGTTTGTGAGGATAGATGTATGGAATTATGTATGTTTGATACTCTTTCAGGAAAAAACCACTGGACGGATTTGAATGAAGTTTTACAGTAATATAGGTTATACATCAAAATAAAACATGGGATACATTTAATCCCGAAATTCCCGTGAGAACGGGTACAACGCAGGTAATACCGCGGGCGCGGCTAGTATGTTTATAGTTAACAGACCTTTCATTTGGGGTATATGTAATGTTTACTGGAGGCGGGCCATACAAAGCCCATTGTCCTTTGAAAAAGACTTTGCGGTACAGAAGTACACCTCAAAAGGCACCAATTACTCAAACCTGTTCCTCATTATTATATACTGAAATTGGTGTCAACCATTTACAGCTGACAATACGCTTTATAAGGGAAGATTTCGTTAAGTTCAGTTCGTTTTAAAAATTTACTTTGAAAAGGTTGTTCAAACAGTACTTTGATGACCCAAAGGCAAGCACGGTAAGCCCTTGGCATATTACGGACTATGCAACGGAAAAGCTTATGCAAATGTAAGACCTTCATTACAGTTTTTTTGGCGGCATTTTGCGTAAACCTTTTCGTGTATACTGTTCTTTTTAAAGGCTTTTTTAAATTGGCCAATATAGGCAAGTCTGATACTATAACATACAATTAGAAACTAAAGCAGCCGGTCCCAGTTGTTTCAATCATTAGACCATGTCGAAGGCCTTTAGGCGGTCTAAAAAACTCCAACACCAGGGTTGGCCACCGACCTACTCGAACTTACCTTACAAACCACTTCCATTCTTCCATAGTAACGATCATTCTATAAAGCAAGCTTGTTATTGGACGTAATAATGCCAATGACATTTTTTCAACCAATAAAACGCTGTCGATTAAAATAGCTGATTGTTTTAACCTCTGATTCGTAGTTCAAGATTGTTTTGCGATGAATAATATTAATTGTTGTTAGCAGATAAAATATAAGCAAATGATTATGATGCCTAAGAATTTATCGAGTTTGTAAATAATTATCGAATGTATAAACAGATTCATTGATTTTTCTTCATTTCAATGGTTAGTATTTACTGATATAAGATAAGCAATAATTAGTTTGTGACTAATGAGAAATTTTCCTTTCGAAACTTAAGCGTCATTTGATTTGAAAACATCAGTCTAGCTATCATAGAAGCTAGACTGATGTAAGATGATTCCGTGCTTCGGAGGGCACGTTAAGCCGTCGGTCCCGGTTACTTTCTACAGATAGTAGTCGTTATATGAGCCATGTCAGAGGCCTTTGGCGGCTCAATAACTCTGGCACCAGGACTGGTCAGGTTGACCATCCACTCGATGACGAAGAAGATAGAAGCTCCACAGACTTCTTCGTTTCAGTAAAGCGCAAAACACAGATACTGAGGGTAGTGGCCGGTTGCGGGTCAGTTTGACACCTTTCATACAAATACTAGGAATTCAACCGCAACCGGACCGCACCCGCACTATTTATGACTTTACTGATATCCTATGTAAGAGCTAAAAGACAATACAAAACTTAATTATTTATCTGTAAGTTCTTTATCTTCAATTTTAATTCAATTAATCCGTTCCCATTGAGGTAAGTTCTAAAGTTCCATAATTCCGGTGTAAGTAGCAATTTCCTCGAGACGTTACAACCATGTCAAACTTAATACAAACTTGTAAACAGAAGCAACTTTGGGTTTGTTACAGGATGTAAAACACAAAAGGGAACAGAGATCCCGATATTTACCTTCAAATAGTCATAAACTTATATTACGTTGGTCTCGTAAACTAGCCTAGGCTTCCAAATCTTTCGGAAACATATTATGAAATGTAGGTACGTAGTATTTGCTTGTTCTTAGGTAGAAAGGGTAAGTTAGTAAGTTCGAGCCAACCTGGTGTCAGAGATTTCAGACCTAAAGTCCTCCGAATCATCTAACAATTGGGCTTTTGAAAAAAAAATTTTTTTTTTGTGATAAATGGAAAGATTATATATTAGTTTTATAACAAAACTATTTTTATTTAATTTTTTTCGCAATAATTCAAAAGTTATTTCAAAATAAAAATTAATTTTTGAATCCAGTACCGAAAACACTCGGACAACTCCCGAACAAACCCGAGCGCGTGTGACGTCATAATGTGTAATAGCCATAAACGCTGTACGTACTTATGGCACAGATTACTAAATAGTTACTACGTCTTTTATCACGTCACAACCACGGTGACCAATTATGGCCCGTTTATAGTCACGTGATTTTTATTCAATTTTGAATTGTTTATAATTAATTGAAAAAAAATATTTTTTAAGTTTTTTGCATTAAATATCAATATTATTAATAATAAAGTTTTAAAATACATAAAAAATTTTTTTTTTTTTTCAAAAGTCCAATTGAAACAACCGGGACCGACAATTTAACGTGCCCTCCGAAGCAGTAGCGCTCAGATAGAAATGCCACTATCGGCCACCCATCCATGTAGGGGTCGAGCTGCACGTTGCTTAACAATCGCATTGAACTAACATCGCTTAGTCAAACTACGCTATGAACGCTACAAAGGGTAATCGATGTAATTCCTGCAGCATAACTACTTAATATCCATTCCTTTTGTGGTGGCCAACCCTCGAGTTTGAGTTAATAGACCGCCTAAAGGCCTTATAAATATAAACATAATCTATACTAATATAATAAAGAGAAAACAAAGTTTGTATGTTCGCGATAATCTCAGGAATCACCAGCCCGATTTTAATAATTCTTTTTGTAATGGATAGCCTCATTCAACGGGAAGGTTATAGGCTATGTTTTATTTTAAAATTCCCTCGGTAACAGCACAACGCGGATAAAACCGTTGGGCGCTGCTAGTAATATATACTTCTCACTGTTTCTTTCGGCTCTTAAAAGCGAATAACGAAATTAAGCAGGTGTTAGTGGAATAATATAATTCGGACGTTACGTTGGTTTGTTTTACGCTTACCAAAACATATTTTTAGCCTTAAAATTCAAGGAAACAGTTCAAAGGTTAACCCTTCTAAATCCTTCTAAAATTTATATCAAAGCAACACATTAATTTTAATAATGTGTGTACCTACTTAGTTAATGTTTGAGTTTATTCAGTATGAAATACTAATTTGCATGTTTGTGATATGAGGATACCCTTTTCATATTCATTTTGAGTTTGAAGCCTTCGAGGAAAAAACAGGAAAGACGAAAAAAGCTAGGTAAAGTAGGTACGGTCGCGTAGCAGGAACTGTTTCGTCCATTGACCTTTATTATCTATTTGTCTCTGTCACTCGTACACAATAGTATTGCCGTTTCACTCCGCCAACGCATTGTGGCGAGTGAGACAGTAATATTATTGAGTACTAGCAAAGCAAAAGAGACACATATATAAAGGTCAATGGACGAAATTCTTCCAACTTCGCGACCATACTTTACAGAATTTAAGAATCTAATGGTTAGACTCCGGCCCTGGTTTAATAAAGGTACCTAGGGGAAAATGTCTTGTTGTCTCCTATCTTTATCTCCTAACGTAAAGTTTATCTCTTCTATGCAACCAACTAACTTCACATCAATAGTATAACAGAGTCATTGCTCTACAAACCTGAAATCAGTTGACATCATTCGAAAAAAGTTTAAAGTACTCTTTAAACCACACCTCATTATTTGACAAGCCCGTTGGCACAACACTTACTGTGTCGGCGGTTGCGGGATCGATTCCTGCCCAGAGTCAACAATATGTGAAGATTGGATAATAAATATTCTTATAAAATATTTGTGTATGTATATGAAGTACGAGTAGTATCAGTTAATTAGATGCCATAATACAAGTTTAGAGATTACTTTGGGCCTAATTAACCGTGTGTGAATTTGTCCGGGTATATTATTAATTATCCTATTTTAAACACACCATTGAAACATCCAAAAACTTTTCCTCGAACAATCACTTAAAACAACACAGGTGAAGATATAAATAGACCAACAATACAAACAGAACTAATAATTGACTATTAAAGAAAACAATCTATTGTTTTTCTCCAATAATCTCCGATATCAATAAAACTCCAGCTAACAAAGGTCTCTTGTGGAGGAGGTGTATTGTACTCTTCCAATTAAGACATTCATCGGAATACTGTGAATACCTTCAAGTGTCATGCGAAAATAGAACGTGATGGCATTTCTATACTCTATGCATAGCTTTATCTCTTAAACAACAGCCCGTGTTTTACGCGCATTGTGCCCGATCCCGTAAGAATTTTGGAATAAAAAGTAGCTTATTATCTTTTTTTTGAATGTAGGTATCTGTTGCAAAAATAATTATCCAAATCGGATCAGTAGTTTCAGAGATACGCCCGTCTAAAAACATAATATAAAAATTTTTCAACTTAATTATAATATTTATTATACTTCATTATAAGTTTAATTAGAATACAGAAGTTTTATATTTCTTTATTTTTAACGGACTTCAGGAATATGGGTCGATTTGAATTTAATAAGAGTTTAACAAGCTACAAAAGATGAAACTCTTAATCTTCTTTCTTAAAGTTCTCTGTTTACGATGGAAAGTATGACGTTTAACTGAAACTACGTTTAAGGATACATCTATACTAATATTATAAAGCTGAAGAGTTTGTTTTGTTTGTTTGTTTGTTTGTTTGTTTGTTTGTTTAAACGCGCTAATCTCAGAAACTACTGAACCGATTTGAATAATTCTTTTTTTTATGGATAGCCACATTCAACGGGAAGGTTATAGGCTATTTTTCATCCCGAAATTCCCACGGGAAAGGGTACAACGCGGGTAAAACCGCGGGGCGCTGCTAGTTTCCTATAAAAGAGGCGAAACGTCAGATAAACATGTAAATTAAAACGAAGTATGACATGGTTTATCCTAAGCGAACTTTCGAGATACGACAATTCATCCATTGGCTGCGGACACATTGTCAGAATTTGTTCTAAGTTCACGAATTCTAAAGGCAACATTATATAAAAGAAGTTTCCGTTTTAGAAGAAGAAGAAGATAGTGTCTGTCCACAACACTACTAGGAAGATAACACCGTGCCTAGAATGCTTAAATATGAAATGTAATGCTAGGTTACCACATGGTATGTACTGGTTTAGTTTCGTCCGACATGCCAACAGTTCACATTCAGAGCATTAAACTTATTTTACGAAACACACATTTACAAATGACTGCAAAAAACTTTCTAGAAAAACATTGACCAAAGTTAAAAATGCGACCGCTGTTAAAACTATCGTATTAAATAACTACTTATATAGCAAATATTCGATAACACAACAAACGGAACTGGGTCAATCCTTTAAACTAAATACGTGAAATGTTTTTAAGTATTGAGCATGACTTGTAGACCACAGCTTTCTAAGAAATTGATAGAAAACTTGCACAAAGAAAGAGAAAATTGCGTTCACCGGATTTGTTCAGATTTATTTGTGGGCTAAATGGAAGCATTATAGCGCGACTCTTTTACTTTTATTCCTCGCTGTGAGATATCTACAGTGATAGAAAATGTGTGATTTTATACAACTACCAGCGCCTCGCGGTTTTACCCACGTTATGTCCGTTCCAATGGGAATTTTTGTAGATATAAACCTTCCTCTTGAATCACTCTATCTATTTAAAAATCTGCATCTAAATCCGTTACGTAGTTTTAAAGACCTAAGCATCTTTATGGAGATCAGACAGACTGACGTGTTTTATACTATGTAGTGATATTATGTAGTGATACAACCGTGGTGTCGGAGTTTTTAGACGGATTAAAGTTTTATATGTAGCATCAACATGAAAACAATGTTAATCTCTTCATTATTTCAGCAGGCTGTGTTAGTGTTTTGAAAACGCATGTAAACGTTTACATGATATGGTATAGTAGTTTATTTATTGTGGTTTCGATCGGCAAAATTTTAGACCAACAAAGTAAAGTAAAGTATTAGCCTGTAATGTCCCACTGTTGGGCAAAGGCCTCTCGTCTCACTGAAGACATCAGTACAGTGAGGAGGTTTCAGGCGTAATCACCACGCTTGCCTAATGCGGGTTGGTGATCTCAAACCCGAGCCATGTTTGAAAAGTAGGAAACATGTTTTCGCTCGACCTGGGAATTGAACCCGGGACCTCAGTCTTGGCAGGCGAGTGCACATACCCTATCTATATATATAAAAGAAAGTCGTGTTAGTTACACTATTTATAACTCGAGAACGGCTAAACCGATTTCGCTGAAAACTGGTGGGGAGGTAGCTTAGAACCAGGAGACGGATATAGGATACTATTTATCCCGTATTTCCTTCGGGAAAGGGTGCGCTGTGGGTGAAACCGCGGGGCACAGCTAGTATTTAATAAAATACCCTGCTTAATCCTTTTAATTGTACTGGTATCTTTAGTAAGGCTAGAAGTACTTCTACGTTTATGACTTATGAGCAGTTTATTTACAACCAAAGTAATATCTCTTTGCAGGCTACACAAAAATAAACCACCTCAAAACAGATGCGCATATTCTGCAACCCATATTGATCACTCCGTAACATTACTGACACATAACTTCCTTTTCAATTCCAAGCTGTCAAAGTTCTAACTAAGACAAATCACCGTCTATGTAAGTACAGGCCAGAGGTTTATGAGACGTATTGAGATGTAATTATGGTTTATCTTGAGGTTTGGACTCTATCCCCCTTATTAAAAAACGCGCTGTAAAGTGTTTTGTCTCGTTTGCTCTTCGGAAAATGGCGTATGTCAGAAAGTGACAAACTATTTGATAGCTAAAATGTTCTTATTACGCGATTATTAATATGGCCCTATTGGCCATATTAACCTGAAAATGCATGTATTAGCCTACGGCAATGTCTCAACGCTACTGGGCAAAAGAGATGAATCAGAGAGATGAGTTATAGTTCGATCTGTAGGCCTTCTAAGTCTTTGAGATTTTTTGGTATATTTTCAAGTAGACGTGAATTGTAAAATCAGTACATATTTTTAGGATAATAGTGTTTTTGTATTGTTTTTATTCCGCGTTTTATTAGCTTTATAAGTGCAAAAATTTGAGGATGTGTATGGATGTATATTCCTCTTTTACTCATAAACTGCTCATTAGATCTAAATAGAAATTGCCACAGCACTAAATTACATTCTAAAGTAGAATATAGACGACTTTTTATTCCGAAATTCCCGCTGAAAAGCGTACAACACGTGTGAAACCGAGCACTTAAGTAAAATGATATATTATCTACCTATCACTTCCCAACAACTTGATAACACAAACGGCTTACAAAACTACGTCATCCATGAATCAAGTAGTAATTCATTACCATATAATACCGACTGATAACATAGATTAGAAGCGGCTAGATAATAGTGTCATGCATACGATCGAGCGTGCATTATCACTGAATCAATAAAACTGGTCTGATGTACAAAGTTATGATGCAATCTTTGAGAGGGTGCTGTATGATGGTGTTGTTTCTTTTGATCCCTGTTTATGGGCTTAGGTTATAGGGTTGTAAAGTGTTCATATACGTTTAGTATATTTCATGGATGGTTTAGTTTTTACTCCGAATCTGCAGTCCTATGTGTTAAGTTCTTAGGGCCGACACTGCGGCGTGTGGCTTCATACAAAAGTGAACCGAACTTTTGTATGAAGCCACACGCCGCGGGGGCCCGCGACGGTTCATTTTTGTATGGAACCGCGGCGTGCGCACGCGTGCACCCGTTGCGTGCGGTGTCACACAATAGTGAACCGCCACGTGCGCCCGCTTAACGCAGTGTTGACCCTTAAATATTTAGTGTATTTCGTTCTAAAGTTGTTTAATTGATTTAAAAAAACATACAAAAAATATATACTTATACTATTTTTCAGTCATAGGTTTTGACCAGCCATGGGAAACTTCATTTCTTTATCACGTCCGTACTCTGAGACGTCAAATGCTTCTATAGTAGACTTTGATTAGTGATTTTGGCAAAAATTACGTCTATTAGCTAAGTATCGATTTAATTTAAGTACGTATCAAAGTGCGGCAGTTAGAATATAAAATAATTGTATTAAAATAGAAGAACATTAAGCAATTGTTTTCACTGGCAGAATACAGTCTCAGCTGAACAGAGTTTATCTATTAGCAGAATTCATTTCCGTTTTTCCTCATAAAATTAGATATCCATGTTCATTACCTCTTCAAGGACAGGTACAAATTAAGAAACGAATCATCCCATTACGTTCCTAATTATACCTGTTGAATAGCACTTCCAATGTTCCCTAATTACTCAAGTTAAGTGGACTGAGTAACCAATTGGCGTGATCCATTAGCGTAACAAAACTACTATGCGAAAACAGTCTTTACTCCTGTAGCAATACTGCACACATTTGCTTCAAGATATGCAAACATAACAGTCATGTTACGGTTCGAACGAATTACATGATAATTGTTTTGTATTTTGAGCGGTCAATAGGCTTCTTTATGTTATGGTATCCTGGTACCTTGGTAATTTTTATATGACACCAAATATGAGCTTAGAAATAGACGGCAAATTTTAAGTATTGATATTATCAAATTACAATAGTTGACGATGTCTAGAAAACCACTCTCCTTTTGTTTGCTCCAGGTATCAAAAAGTTAGGAAAAAAGTTTGCCTACCATAAGACAAATATAACAATGTCTACCTTGAAATTCGTATTAGATAGTACCTACTGCTTTTCTTGATTCGTCTTTGCTACTTTTTCTATGTTCAGCTCATCCCAATATTAGCCAAAGTTGTTTTTTTCATCTGGTGGGTGTATAGGCTAATCTATAAAAGAAAGTAGTGTTATACTCAAGGCTTAATTTATAGAATCTTTTTTATTTTATTCATCTTGGTCAAGAATACGCCCACGGGAACGGGTACGCGGCGCCGAGCTAGTAAATTATATTTATCATGTCCTTAGTAAGCGACAGCCTCCGTGGTCTTGTGGTTTGAGCGCTCGGCTCACGATCCGGAGGTTCCGGGTTCGATTCCCGGTGGGGACACTATCTCACAAAAATCTCTTTGTGAGGCTACCCTCAGTTTGGTTAGGGCATTACAGGCTGAATCACCTGATTGCCCGAAAAGGAAGATGATTCCGTGATTCGGAGGGCACGTTAAGCTGTCGGTCCCGGTTACTCTCTACGGATAGTAGTCGTCACATGCGCCATGTCGGAGGCCTTTGGCGGCTCAATAACTCTGACACCAGAATTGGTCAGGTTGACCATCCACTCGATGAAGAAGATATCCTTAGTATTTTTTCTCATACTAATTTTAGTAATTGATATTCATAATTTTAAAACGACTATAGCTTCACGATAATGGTCCTATCAATAAGGCAGATCAAACCGTATAAACTTAGTACCTAATAAATAAGGAACACTAAAAGTATTTTATTGAAGTCATAATGAAACCCTAAGGTATATTAAATACTAACATTCTCGCCGGAATTACTATTAGCCCGATCAGTGAAACTCACGTACAAAACTTACTTTAATAACAGTACGTATTTCATATAAATTGTTATTATGATTTACTTTATGGGTAAGGGCAAACGAAATGCTGTACGCACTATTTTATGAACCATTCCGTTTGGTTAAAGTATTAGTTAGGTTCATAATAAAATTATTCGACTCGAAAAAAAAGGCAGTTGTATTTCGCAACTTTGAGGATGTTCGGATTGGTGAATTAGGCCCTATTTTCAAGGCGCAAGTTCCTTGCCTGTTACATACAATAATATCAAATTAATAAATGATTACCACTGTATAAACTACTGGCAGCGCCCCGCGGTTTTACCCACGTTGTGTCCATTCCTGTGAGAATTTCGGGATGAAAAATAGCCTATGTTACTTGTGGATAATGTAGCTTTCGAATGGTGAAAGATTTTTTAAAAACGGTCCTGTAATTTTTGAGCCTATTCATTACAACCAAACAAAGTTTTCCTCTTTATAATATTAGTGTAGACTAGTGGAGACATGCCACATCAATGCTCTATAAGGCAATACTTCCCGGACAGATTGTTCTTGGTGTAAAGGCCCATTTACACCATGCAAGTTCCTTGCCTGTTGCAGACAATAATATCACTTAATAACCCCGACACTTCTTAATTTCGACCGCAGTCGGTTCCGGTTGTTTGAATCATTAAACCATGATTTAGGCGTGTAGCGGTCACTGTTGACCACTAGCCTATTCGAAATGAATGACTGACAATTGAACTACCAAAAAAGAAATTAAAAACTTTGATACGAGATGCACGCTTAAACTCCATTTAAATAAAATATTAGAACCTAAACAACATCAATATAAATAAATGTTTAAAAAGTTGCCCACCTCATTACGGGCAATTCTTACTTCATTGGCTTAAATTTAATAAAACCTTTTACCATTACAAAAGGTGGGACGGAAAATTGGAATATTAGCTAACTCCCCGAGGATAACTTTATTACGAGAATACTATTGAACATTTTGCTCATGACAACAGAGGACCTTGAAAATTGTCTACGAATTTACGAAAATACACAAAAGAAATACTTTGTGGCTTTTAATTTGAATTTATACTTTATCTAATTCATTAACTGACAGCAATTTATAGCACCATTCTGTATCTATTAGTAATTATCAGTAGTATACGTTTGACGCCTTGGTGGTCTAGTAATATGTGCACTCTTCTGCCGGGGAGTCGGGGAGAGACGCTGTTCATCCACCTCCTGATGAAGGTCACCGAATGTGACCGAAACGTGTTGAAGGACACTCAACAGTAACCTCCGTCGTACGTAAGTTCCCGTTTAAACAAATAATAATTTCTAAGACCGATAAAGTGCTAATTTGCAGAAAAAATTTTTGTTACCATGACCATTTCAACCTGAAATCGTATGTTGCTGAAATTCAAACTCGTAAGCAAAAGTTTCCTCTGAAACCAGCCTATTATGACTGAAACATAACTTACTAGTTTTGCAACACGCGTAACATACTGTTATGCTTGTTTTAATAACATCTGCTTACACGGTTCAATGTTCCGTTATCTCAGTTCATGAAAGGTTTACACTTCCTTTATTAACTATAACACAGTTCTACTTGAATGTTTGATTCTATACAACATGGAACCTTGTAAAACTAAGCGGAGTTAACACGAATAGTTTGAGTAAGGAAACCATACAAAGTACACTTTACGGATATGAGGATTACAACTTTGCTTGCAGACTGTTTTCTTCTAAGACGTTAAGTGGTTTATATAATACTTGTGAACAAGTATTGTGCTTAGGAATCACTTTACTTTTCTTAACGCCTAAGCGTTTTGTTAGTTTTTAGTACAAAACTATTAAAAGTCATAATTTACACTACACCTGTTCTATTGTCTTCTATTTAACAGCCTCCGTGGTCTTGTGGTTTGAGCGCCCGGCTCACGACCCGGAGGTTCCGGGTTCGATTCCCGGTGCGGATATCTCACAAAAATCTCTTTGTGAGACTTTCCTCAGTTTGGTTAGGGCATTGCAGGGCATTGAATCACCTGATTGCTCGAAAAGTAAGATTCCGTGTTTCGGAGGGCACGTTAAGCCGTCGGTCTCGGTTACTTTCTACGGATAGTAGTCGTTACTTGAGCCATGTCAGAGGCCTTTGGCGGCTCATAACTCTGACACCAGGATCGGTCAGGTTGGCCATCCACTCGATGAAGAAGAAGATTGTCTTTTATTGAATTATATGATTTACGTCTGTATAGAGACGTCATATACTTTATAGTAGAGATTTAATGAGTGATTTTGACATGTAATGTATGAAAAATTACGTCAAATAATATGTGTCGATCAAGGGTGTCGATTTCATGAATGTCTCTAAGTGCAGCAGTTACAAACATATTTTTAAAGGCGACAGATATTTTTTCATAGTAAATGGCATCGTCTTTTCACAAAAAAACTAGTAGAACTACGAGGTTTTACCTGTGTTCTGAGAACTACACCAATACTAGAATGTGCCTATCAAAACTTATCGACTGAATCAGTACTTAATCTAACAAAATCTGTATATTTTCAAGGTCTTTTATTAATTAAGGAATTATGAATGTGCGAGAGTTTTATTAGAACAAATTGCCATAATTTGCATAAACCGGATAAATATAGCGGATTTAAATTATGAGCTATTAAAATACATAAAATGACTTAAATTACGTTTACCCTAATAAACCTTATTACAAAATTCAGTTATCTACCGACCCGAAACTTTGTTGAGCGTAATCAAGCTTAACATAATTTTATATTAAAATTATATGCATAATCAAATTACATTATTAATATCAAATAAAATATTTAATAACGTACTTATAAGCGAAGTATTTGGCACGTTTCATCTTTATAGCGGAATCACTACATGGTATAAAACATAGTTGCTTTCCGCTGTCTGTCCCTATGTACTCGTATGCTTAGATCTTCATAACTACGCAACAGATTTTGATGCGTTTTTTAAAAAAGATAGAATAATTCAAGAGAAAGGTTTATAGGTAAAAATGTTCCCGATATTTCCATGGGAACGGGCAAACGCGGGTAAAATCGCGGGGCGCTGCTAGTGTTTTATAAATCGTGTTCATTTATACGTTTTTCTCTGGAAGAAAAGCTGATAATCCTATACATATTTTCATGAACCTTTAAATCTGTACAATCTGTAGTTAAAAAAAATACAAGTAAAGGTTCAACAAACCTTCTGTGAGTTTTTGGTTTCATGTTCTGTATCAGACACACACGTGGTGAACATAAAATTCATATATGTATATGTATAATTGCTCTTTTTTCTAAGGTTTGCCGAAACAATAACACTTGGACCAACTTGGGCAAAACACGATTTGATTAATCTTTTCACGTCTTTCATTGTCTTTGTGTATACATATACTTTAGCTTTCATTTTTCAGACTTATTCTTCAGTAGTAATATCCTACCAATATTATAAATGCGAAAGTTTGTGAGGATGGATGTATGTTTGTTGCTCTTTCACGCAAAAACTACTGAACAGATTTGGATGAAACTTTACAGTAATATAGTTTGAACATCAAAGTAAAACATGGGATACATTTTATCCCGAAATTCCCGCGGGAACCGATACAACGCGGGTAACACCGCGGGGCGCGGCTAGTAAGTAATATGTAAAAAACATACCAACCGAAATGATTGTCCTTTGTTTTTATGTTGGTTTAAAAAAATCTTGCTTACGCTAAGAATTTTAACGACACCTCCGTACCTTTGTGGCGTTATAAAAAAACTTCTTATACGTAATAGGTATTAACCAAAACATATCTTAACTTCTGATGCCTTAAGTTGGTATTCGCTTGCAAATTTTAATCACGAAATGGGTCTGCATTGTCGGTAAATTTCAGGAAACCTCACCTCATATTACACGGGTGTATGGGCCACTAAATCATTGAGAATTAGGCTTATGTTTACATAGGTAAGGGCGGTTTTAGAACATTGTTTTATACGTACCTAAGCTCGTTTTTGTTAAGCATATGAAGGCTTCATGTCAGAGGCCTTTGGCGGCTCAATAACTCTGACACCAGGATTAGTCAGGTTGACCGTCCACTCGATGAAGAAGAAGAAGAAGCATATGAAGGCAAACATACCGATGTATTTTGCAATACGCAACTTGTACGAATATCGAGTCACCCATCCGTTGTCTTATAAGAAGTGAACGACGAACGTAAGGCGATGCGATGTAAAGAAACTTCTTCTTCTTCTTCTTCTTAAAGAAGAGTAAAGAAACTGAAAGGCTATAAGGCGTTGTAAAGTCATTTTTATCCTAGTCTATTTTTGTGCACGTACATTTGTTCACTCGAGTCCGTTGCTCATGAAGCACAACAGGCTAGTCGTGGCTGATGCAATCGAATGCGCGCGCGCCATTATTAAACTCCTACAAGCTAACACACGAAATAAAGACTTACGTGGTACTCGTAAGTTTATTCGCTTCCGTGAGCAAACATACCGGAATAAGCGAGAACGCGTTCAGTAAGTTAAGCGTGAAAACGCTTATACATACTATACTATAAACGCGCAGAATAAACGCTAGCCTGAAACCGCCCTACGCTTATACGAATAACTATATGTTATAATTTGCTTAAAGATTAGTTGGATTAGTAAAGGGAATACATTGATCATGATATGTTTGTCTGTTATAACTTAACAGGACCATAAATAATAACGGTACCTATGTAATAAGATAAATCCCAATGAATTTCGTTTGTTATTAATTGTCTAATGTACAAACGAATTCTATTCATAATCCTGAGATAGGTATTGGAAAACAATAATCGATGAATGCGATATTAGATACTGGTTGTTAAGTTCATTTGTACATATATATTAGTCAGTAAAAAGCCAAATACAAACCAATTGAGAAATCTCTTCACAAAAGATTAGAGATAACTACTAATTAATTTTATCACTCGACTAATGCGCATTTATTTTTATCCGGAAAGCCTGAATCCAAAAGATAAATAGATCTGAAGCAGCGGCCGTAAATTAACTATCTTCACTTAGACGAATCAATGATAAAAGTCAGTTAGTTATAGCCCTTATTCTCTTACAGATAAGGAACACAATTGCTTGCAGTTTTCGAATAAACATTGTTACAAAAAATCTGTCCTGTGGAGTAACTTTCAAGGTGATACAAAGAAAAGAAAAGGTCTGGATGATTGTTTACTACAAGTGAGATAGGTACTATTGGACATTTTATAGAATTTACTTTATGAGATTGTATCATTAACGAGTACAGTGTAAAATGGTGTTATAGTAGTCTTATCTCACGAGCCACCATGAGTCAAACTTATGTAGGTTGTATACGCACATTGTCTTAGTATGCATTATGGTCCGCATGAAAATCCTGTCAAAATTGTTTTTGAAGTAGCGACAGCATGGTAGGTTTGGGCAAACGGAGAAATGTCATTCGCAGAGAAGTTATGTCAAATTAATATAAACAATGATCTTACCGACGCTACTGCTAGTTACACACACAAAGACGCGTGTCTATACTCATTACAACTACAAGTATCACTCAAGGGCGTGATATAAAACAGCTTTACATAAAGCAATGTTTCCACTCACTTTCAGTAGTTCTGAAACACAAGAATCCTGTCTACCTTCGCAAGCCGATACGATATCACTCGTGTTCTGCTGATAATTGCTCAATATAAAGAACACGACGTTTTTATTTCGATGAGGTAATTCAATTTTTCCCAGCTGATCATCAAGGAATGGTCGCTCGCTTAAGTGTTTTCATTTGCCGCAAGAACTAACGATTTCTCGCTTAGAACTGTTCAAAGCACTGAGTGAAAACGCAGCTGTATAGATGACAGTGTAACGTTAATGGGCAATAGGCGTTTGCAGTGTTGCAGTGTGTTTAAGATGTGTTTCCTTGGCATGCATTGATTCCTAAAGACCTTTGATTTCCATTGATTGTAACGCACAAGAAAACTATTTTTATTGTAAAAGAAAATTTTTAAACAGAAAAAAATAAGTAAACCAAGAAGACGCTTGTTTTACAAACATGTTTAAATAAATCTGCTTACGAAAAGATTTTGGGCAAAACAACAGAAAGGATTGAATGAAAATATTTAAATGTATTTCGACCGCACAATTTAAAATACATCAGCCTACCCTATTGATATTTACTACCACAAACTGGGATTCATACAAAATTCATGATTTTGAACAATTTTATATCGCTTTGGGTTTCAGCTACCGCTGCCATTGCAATATGGACAACAAAAAATATCCTTAGCCTATTTTAATGATGTGTGCCATTTCAAGGATAAAACCAAAACGCAAACAAAAGACGAAACGAACTTCGTCTAATACCATAACGTCTGTTACTTTATGGAACTATTTGGCGCCAAGCCAACGTGCGTAAAAAATCTACTACCCATAGTACGCAAGAAAGTTTTTCTATAAAATATATGACTGTACACTACACTACGTACTTCTCCTAAGCTCAAGCAATTTCAAACTTTATTCTTTTGTGTTAAGATTTAAAATAGTTACAGCTTTCCACGTTGGATTTCTGGGTTTAAATTTTTCATTGCCCTGAGTTATTGCTTTAAAACCTGCAAACCTGCAGTAGCTTTTATAAGCAATTGAGTTGTACTCAAATAAACAATATGGATAGTAAATGGATTTCTATTGAAATAAAGATATGTTAGAGCTTCATTTAAATCGATTCCACGAATCTAAATTAGTGATAAATATCCTGAAATGTTCAAGGAACAAAATAAAACTTATAGACTAGTACAACATTTTCGGTGTTGCGATAACTTCAGCGAGATGGTCTATGCTTGCAGTGGGGTCTATTGAGACTACATGAGAGACTCACTAGAGAGTTACTTTATTAACATCCGAAGCAACAAGAGCGTGGTTGTTATAAGTTTTATTTGTCTTTGTATGTGTTTATGGCATAGTATCTCCAACATGGACAATATTTCACATTGTGAAAACATAGTTGCTGGTGACGACGTTTGGGTGTCAATTATATATTCCGTATTACAAGCTTACTTTGGGTCTAATTAACCTTGTGTTAATTTTTCCGGGTATATTTTTGTTTATTTATTTACATTGTTATTTCTCTTTTGAGCGGTCGAATATCTTCATCACTAGGGTGGGGCTACAACTATTAAATTGTACTACAATGATCGAACTGTCATTTTTTTCACCAAAAATTGACAATTTAATCCAAATCTACCCAATCTATCATTTACAACAGTTGAATAATTGTTGCCTCTACGTCAATTGCAACCACTTTCACATGTCATAACCCCACGATTCGTTACAACTTTTGTATTGTAAACATGGTTAACGACATCCCCTATCCCGAGTTCTCTATTTTTATGACGTAACTCGTGACGTCATCGCACATCAATTGTTTCCGAGTTATTTAGTTTGAAAGTTTTATTGGTTGGGTCTGTAGAGGTTTGTTGATACTTTTGCCATTTCTTATGTATTGAAAGTATCTTTGCAATTGTGTTTAGAGATATATTATATGCTACCTATAAGGCATGTCTTTCCGTACAAAGATTTTTCAAAAAAAGAATATATAATAAGTACATTCTTTTGACAACGTCCGAGTCTTATTTATATATTCTTATAAAGTATTTGTGTATGTATATGAATTAGTTAGATTCCATAATAAAAACTTTGAGCTCAGTTTGAATCTTATTTATTTATCGTTATACTTACTTGATACCTTTTGCCTAACCTATGCTGTCCCACTGCTAAACATCGCCAGCCGTCCTTAATATTCACGTGCTCCCATCAAATTAAGGCGACACCTTTAATTAGGTAAAAGATAAACTGCAGGTATTTTCCATGATAAAAGAGCGGCAACAAGATATAAACAAAGATCATACAAACACTGATTAAATTTTAAACGGATATCAAGGCCGAATAACTCTAACGAGCTGGGTGTCGTTTCAATGGAATTACTTGTAACGTGATCTTACAGATTAGATCTTATATAGAAGTAGTGTGGTGATTCCAAACATCTGCGTAATGAAGATAAGGGTATGGTTGTGTTGATAAGAGGGAGCGATTAGCGAGTTTCATTTATTTTTTGTAGCGCTTGTAGCGTAGTTTGACTAAGCGATGTTAGTTCATTGCAATTGTTAAGCAACGTCCAGATTGACTCCTACTTGGATGGGTGGCCGATAGTGGTATTTCTATGTGAACACTACCGCGCTTCGGAGGGCACGTTAAGCAGTCGGTCCCGGTTATTTCAATCGTTAGACCATGTCGGAGGCCTTTAGGCGGTCTAAAAACTCCGACACCAGGGTTGGCCACTTGACTTTAATTTTTTTCGTGTATGGTTTTTTAAAGTACTTTGTACACTGTTTAATTCTCTACTTTATATTGGTTGTTGTGTTTCATAAATAATTTCAAGGCGCCACTAACGTCAAAAAAGTCAAATGTCAAGAAAGATTAGAAATAAATTTCGGTATTTCTAAGAATTTCAGTTTTTATTCGTTTGTTACTCAATAGAAATTTATTTGGTGAGGTAAGGCTTGTTTTTTTGTTTTGTCTTACACGTATAGTGTTAAGTAATCATTGCCTTATTTATAGTTATTATACAAAAAAAAAAAAAGCCATTAAAACATTTAAAAAATCCTTGAGTAAGAACAAATATATTTTTTACGCAGGCCAATAACGAATACGAGTATACCTATGGTTATTCCGTTAATATAGTAAACTAACATGATGAAATTAATAAACATACCACGAAATCACCTGCCCTGAAAAGCAATTTAAAATTTTAGAAAAGGATAAACAACAATGTTTGAACTGTTAATTAATACAAACAATCTTGTTTCATTAGGACCAACATGAAACGTGAAATATAAAAAAACCAGCCAAGTGCGAGTCGGACTCGCGCACGGAGGGTTCCGTACTTTAAAAAACGGCAAAAAATCACGTTTGTTGTATGGGAGCCCTTCTTAAATATTTTATTTTATTTTTAGTATTTGTTGTTATAGCGGTAATAGAAATACATCATCTGTGAAAATGCCAACTGTCTAGCTATCACCGTTCTTCGGATACAGCCTGGAGACAGACGGACAGTCCGTCCGACAGTGAAGTCCGACAGCGAAGTCTCAGTAATAGGGTCCCGCTTTTACCCTTTGGGTACGGAACCCTAAAAAAAGATTTGAAAATCAACCTGTAATATTAATTGAAATTTTATTGATGGAATCTTATTTACACAATTCACAAAGTATTAACTGTTTGTAAAGGCGTATCAACAAACAGTTCAAAGAGAGTTGAACGTCAAATAGGGTGGATTCGTTTTATATGTTGACTGATACCGGGTGATGAATGATTGGCTCGACATCGATTGAATTTTGTATCGTAAATTGTTGTATTTGAATACCGCGATATTTTCATGTTACGGATAATTTTGTGATAAAGAATCAATGAAATCTGTTCATAAATAAATGCACAAAAACTAACACGAATTGAGCCGTTTTTTTAAAATGAAGGTTATAATTATACTATATTATTATAAAAAAATATAACTAAGTCAAAACCACCATTTTTAATATTAGTTAATTACTTGTACTATTAATACGGGAAAAGTAGCTAGATAAATATAAATATTCTTCTTGTTAAACATATTGAGCTGGGCTCTTGTCCATAGATTTATTTCCATTTTTCTCTATCTTCTGCCATCTTCTTAAACTGTTCGTACGACACGACATTTGCTATTAGATAATACTATTTTGAAGTAATACTATATTTTGAGTGATATTTTAAATCTAAAACATCGTTTACATAGAGTTAACAAGTGATAAATCGGTGAGTTCTATCAAAAACAAGCGTCGCACATACTATTCGAAACGTTGACTCCACATTACGAGTACGACGTCTGACACTAAATACGCTCATGTCAACAAAGCTTTAAAAAGAACACAACATCGCCATCACAAACACAAAGTCGCATCTCAAAGCGGGTCGCTGTTTGATGGTAGTGTTTTGTAATCAATGATTAGCGTTGCGTGTGTTACGAGTATTTACGACATGTCAGTCAAAGGCACTGGGAACACCTCTTTGATTTTATTTCTACATCAATCTTTGTTTTGTTTTGTTTCGTGACTGTCGTTTTAGTTAAGACTATGTATGTAAGATTATGTATGTTTTGTTATAAAGCTACTAGCCTCGCCCGCGGTGTTACCCGCGTTGTACCCGTTCCCGCGGGAATTTCGGGATAAAATGTATCCCGTGTGTTATTCTGATGTATAACCTATATTACTGTAAAGTTTCATCCAAATCCGTCCGGTGGTTTTTTCGTGAAAGAGTAACAAACATACATCCATCCTCACAAATTTTCGCATTTATAATATTAATTAGTAATAGTAGGATAGGATAAGATACATAATCCTTGTCACTGTACTCCCAAAATTCAAATCGTAATCACTATCTAGCTAATCAAGTTGATCGCTTCGCTCTTATCAAAATGTAGGAATAAACCGCGTGATACTAAGATGCTCTATGTCAATCTTATACATTTTAGTACGAATCGATATACCGATCTCGACAATGGACGACTTGCTTACCACACTTATGTCTTCAGTGAGACGAGAGTCCTTTGACCGGTGGGATATTACAGGCTAATAATATACTGAACGAGATTCGATTGCAGTAAGTAATGCGCTGCAAGCAACGACTGTCACATCAAGTCTTTAAAGAAGTACATACAAGCCAATATGTCCGTTGAAAATAACACTGAATTTCTTTGAGTTTTTCTTTTTTAGATTTTCTTTGACTTGATAGCCTGTACTTGGCCTTTTATATTCGAGATAAATCCAACGCAAACCAGTCGTGTAAGACACAAATACCTATATTTGTACAAATAGTAATGATTTATACATCCTGATATTAGCATGTACAGACGCACCGACAAACAAAAATAAACAAGATTTTATTGCTGCTAGTAAATTGTTTGATTAGATCAGCTAGTTGTGTTTAACTGGGCAACATAACTAGTATTAAATTGTGAAATGTAAAGCAAAATATAACTCTGATACAATTATGTGGGTGGTTGTATTTAGAGATAGAGAAAAAAAAGATAAAAATCAGAAAGATAAAAAAATATCGACATCTAGAACAGATAAGTTGAAACATAAGTTCAATAAAAATAGCTCTAGCGTGACGTCGTCATCGCCCCGTGACAACCCTATAAAGCTTCATATAAACAAATGAAGGAGTTGCCTTTACACCTGGCCGCAGCAGCCGCATTAACGCCGCTGCAATCGACATATCTACCTACAGCAAAATGCATAGCTTTGACGACTGCGGTTGCTTTTGTCGTTTACAACGTACCACTCATGTGTATGCAGCCAATCTTTCCAATACACTTTTGCCGTCATTTGTTATCCGCCAATACAATCTTTAAACACTAGCTGTGCCCCGCGGTTTCACTCACAGCGCATCCGTTCCCTTAGAAATTTCGAGATGGTAAATGTAGAACCGCTTGACCGATTTTATGCAAACTTCACATAAACCATCTAAAAAATAGTTCGAACAAAGCCTAGGTTTGGATAGGTGAGCCCGTTCTTGAGTTATAAAATTACAACGAAAAGTGATTTATTTATTTATAGAATTTTTACATTTCATAAGACAGTATATTCCTGATAAAATACATACATACATTCACTTCAAATACATAACCCTCATTTTGTGCCTCGCCGCAGTCGGCTAACACCCTAAGTACTCTACAAAACATTCTAAAACTATTGATCAATATGCAATGATCTAAAAACCCTTGACACTAAGGTTAACTATTAACCCAATCAAAAAGGTGGTTTAAATCTAAACCACATCTGGTTTGTTAGACCCTTTACTACTAACTAAAATTACAAACCTATTTAAACTCACAAACAGTAACAAATCACACAATAAACACATTCAACTGAATGTTCCACTTGTTATCATTCTACCGGGAAGGTCAACTAATGTAAGCCAGATGCTTTATTACAGTACAAACTAATGTAGGTATAGAGCTGTGTTTAAAAGGGCTGCGGTTATTTGGTTTCGGTAGGTTGGGATAAAGCGATTTTGAAGCTTCAAGCGGGAAAATCTCTGAATGTAAAGTTTAGAATTGAATACGCTTATCACTTTATATTTAACAGAGAAGTTTAAAAAAATTGTAAAGCTGTAATGTTCCACAACTGGACAAAGGACTCTGATATTATCAAGGATATTAGTTGAGATAAGGCGTAATTTACCCTATACTTTAAAACTACGTAAGGGATTTTGACGCGGTTTTTTTAAATAGATAGAGTGATTCACGAGTAAGGTTAATATATATAAAAAATCCCGAAATTCCCACGGGAACGCAGGTAACACCGCAGGGCGCTGCTAGTTTTTCATAAAACATGAAATAATCAATATTCTTTTGGCAAACTTAAGCACATTTTGTGTCCAGCATCTAAAGTACTACAGTAAAAGAAAATCTCATCACAAATCGAGACCAACTGCCAAAGATCTATAATCTTTCTGGATAGTATGTTCTCGCCTTAAGCAATCTTTTATATTGTAGATCCGCACAACGTAAGACCACTTCAAAAGTTGATGGATCAGTTCAAAGAAACAAGGATATACCAACATCTGGATATCTTCATGATAGTTGTGCGTAAAATTTTAGAACGTAATGCGAGTAGTATGTTCTTCTATAGCAACAGATGTGTTATTGATGTTTATCGTTTTTATTATTTAATATTATTTAATGTGATTAAGAAGTTAATTGTTATTTCTTGATTAATTGTATACGGTGGGGTAAGAATAATCAATCATAGTTAATCAATCTTTGTTCTAGTTCTTTGTTTGTTCTTTCTACTGATAGTAGTCGTTACATGAGCCATGTCAGAGGCCTTTGGCGGCTCAATAACTCTGACACCAGGATTGGTCAGGTTGGCCATCCACTCGATAAAGAAGAAGAATCTTTGTTCTTATAAAGTTATTGATACGTCAAAACTATTCAGCTTTATTGAACCAGTAAATTAATTATTTATTTGCAGTTGTTATCCATTACATTAAACATCTCCAAAGGGCCTCTACGAGTTGGATTAGTATCACCTCGCATGCCTCTTAAAAAATCGGGCTTGTCCCGTGACTCCGAGAAGAAACACTATTACACAACACTACTAAATTACATTCAGTTGTTTTATTAATAATTTTTAACCTAAAATTTTACTTCATTTCAACAATTCAAATCAAAAAGTATTCTTTAGATACGTACGTCTTAAATACTTTATACGATGGGATAATTTAAACTAACATTTAATAACAACAAACTTACAAAAAAGGTTAAAAACTACACTATTAAGATAAGGAAACGAAGTGTCCGATTCCGTTTAACGAGACGGTAGATCGTTAGCAATTAATTGGGGACGATGGCACGATAGTCAAGGTGGTTGGACGTGTCTTAGTAACAAGATATTGTGAAGCCAGTCTGATTGGTCAGCAATTGATAGAATAATCATTAAGTTCCTAACTGAAATTTTGAATTGAAATTCCGTAACTACACTTCGCGTTTGTTGGATATTTTCAACATACCTTTTGTAGCGCTCGTGGCGTTTTTTGTCTAAGCGATATCAGTTCATTGCGATTGTTAATCAACGTGCAGCTCGGTCTCTTCTTGGATGGGTGGCCGATAGTGGCATTGCTATCTGAACGCTACCGTGCTTCGAAGGGCACGTTAGTCGGTCCCGGTTGTTTCAATCGTCAGACCATGTCGGAAGCCTTTAGGCGGTCTAAAAACTCCGACACTAAGTTTGGCCACTAATCTATACTAATATTATAAAGCTGAAGAGTTTGTTTTGTTTGTTTGTTTGTTTGTTTGTTTGTTTGTTTGTTTAAACGCGCTAATCTCAGAAACTACTGAACCGATTTGAATAATTCTTTTTGTAATAGATAGCCACATTCAACGGGAAGGTTATAGGCTATTTTTCATCCCGAAATTCCTACGGGAACGGGTACAACGCGGGTAAAACCGCGGGGCGCTGCTAGTCTACTCTAACTCTCCTTTACTCATGTAATAAAATTCTTAGGTTGCGCATCTAATACTCAAGCTAGTTTATACAACCAGTACTTTTACTCCATAAAAACCTAGGATAGTCTATGTGTTCTGTCTTGTATCTGATAGGGCATTATGACACTCTGTCCTTGTATAGTAATGTATGACATTCTGGTTAAGTATAAGCGAACACTACTCATTTTGAATTGAAACAACATTACACAAATACATTTTGTTAGTTAAATCGCAACGTTTCTCCAACAAAATGTAATTGGCGGTAACTGCAAAATTTTACTTTTTCTTGTAGACGCATAATACCACAGTCTTCTGTAACCACGGTTCCTATAAAGGGACCGAAAAGTCAAATAAAAATTTAAAAGCGAAGTGTATCCGTAAAAGTTGTTTTAATTCAAAATAATGTATGACATTTTATTTTCAGCCACTTTATCCAGCAGTGATATCACGACATCAAAATTGTGTTACCAGTACACAGCGATTACGTACATTTTGCTAACAGTTTTAAATAGTCAAGGTTGGCTAAATCTATTTTAGTCCCGTCAATTTTACTTGAAAATCGGTCACGCAGTTGGTAAATAAAATTGGCTGTTAGATTATAGAGAGTTTTTTTAAAGCATTAACACGTGCCACCCTAGTTTCAATGATGGTACTACGAGTATGTTTTCAATTTAAAAGAGTTAACTGCTAGTACTTTAACACCATTTATAAGTAGTTTAGGCATTTGTGCTTTTATACTTAACTAGCAGCGTCCCGCGATTTTACTCGTTTTGTGCCCCCTCCCGCGGGAATTTCAGGATTTTTTATACATATAAACCTTCCTCTTGAATCACTCTATTTATAAACAAAACCGCATCAAAATATGTATCGTAGTTTTAATGATCTAAGCATACATAGGGACAGACAGCGGAAAGCGACTTTGTTTTGTATTATGTACCTAGTGATGCTCCATTTGTTGACAAATCGAACATGGGTATTTCTGCAAACATGTTGGAGTATTTTGATTGAAATTATTTGTCAATTCAATATTGGTTTAAATGTTGTGGTTATGCCAAACTGATTGTATTATACGCATAATAATTTGCAGTACTGTGCTAACCTATTTGATCCACAAAAGCGAATCCGTTATTCCAGTCTTCATATAATTAAAATTATGGCTGATTAAGTGATTATGCATTGTGTATTATTATGCATTGATGAATTAAATAGCCGTTTGAATTTAATGGAAACTCCTAATATCATTTGTTACAACTAAATTGATCTGTTTTAGAGATTGTCTATTAAAGACTGCACAATTTAAAACATGTTAGAACAAACGCTTAACTTAAAGGCATGGTCTAAAATAGTATAGCAGTGGTATGTCAGCAACTCTACCACTAAAATTACAAGTAGACAACCTTTGTTTCAAAATGTTAGAGCGCTTAAAAGTCTCCGATATAGGTAATCTTACAAGGAAACGTCAATTCAAAATATTCTCCAAAGCGCGGTAACGGTCAGATATAAATAATATTCACTATCAGCCACCCATACAATTAGTGGACGAGCTGAACGTTGCTTAACAATTGCGATGAGTAAACATTGTTTTCCTCCACATCCCACAACCATCCAACACTCAACCCATGAACTCGAGAGACTTACCTACATATAGAGTTTATAAAGGTAATAATGAAGCAAAGATTTTGTCTCATAACATTCATTAACTAACTATCCGTGACACTCCATTTCCAACTCCAATTACTGACGCCGAACCGAAAACCTACCAACTTTCTGTCAGTACCCACAAAACCTAAGCACTGAATGGCATCAAGCCAAAAGTTAACAAAACTAATACAATTTATGCTCCACATGAGATACGCATAAGAATTAAATGTAGTATCATGGTTAACATACGAAACAAGGATTCGGTTTGTTACTCTGTCTCTTACAATATATTTGTTGATTTTAAGGGTTCCGTACCCAAAGGATAAACTATAACTGAGACTTCGCTGTCCGTTCGTCCGTCCGTCGTATGATGAGAGAGAATGAGAGAGATGATGTATTTCTACTGCCGCTATAACAACAAATAAGTAAGTAAAAAAAAAACAAACATTCAAGGGGGGCTCCCATACAATAAACGTGATTTTTGCCGTCTTTTAAAGTACAGAACCCTCCGTACGTGAGTCCGACTCGCACTTGGCCGGTTTTTTTATTTATTTGTTTATTTTACTATGGATAGTATTTGTTAAGGCCTCGTCTTTTTTATTATGTTTCCATGACTGTGTGACAAAAAATGTCACTTGGAAGTTTTCCAAAACATGGATTTGTAATCAATCTTGATTATTTTGTTGAGTGTCTTGGAAATTGATTTTAAATTTGACCCGTGGTTTGACATACTTAAGTCTTGCTTTCATGATAATACAAACAATCTTAATCCCGTTTACTAGAAACCTAATAAAGTCACTGTTATAATCCCCAAAAAATCTCTATTGCGTAATGTGTACTTCCAAACAACATTCCAAACGGATCACAATATCTTAAAAATAAATATTAAGCTTTAAGTGTCAACAGAATTATTTGCTTCTTAACCTGGATGCAAGACTCATTTTTGCTTGATATAAAATGGATTAATTAACGGAAATTGTAGATACTATTCTATACTACAATTTACTACACTACATGTTCTACATGTAGTAAATGAGTTTTCAGTTTATAAATATTGGGCAATGCTTGCCTTGGAATCTGTAACTATACTTTGTGCCATGAACATATAATAAACAGTGACAGTCTAACAGACAGACTCTTACATTCAAAATAAAGTACGGAAGTAAGGATTTGAACCATGATTAATCTGCCAAGTGATTTCAAAGTTGAGGCCAAAACAATGACTGACTACAATCAGGCCGCTTGTGTATGGGGGCTGACCTAATTATGATGGTGTATGAAATAACTTCTTGAACGTTTAAACATCGTTTAGATTATCTTTTGTTTTTCCATGACATCAACATTAGAGAAAAGATAATTATCAAGTAAAACCTTTAATCTTCTTCATCATCGAGTGGATGGTTAACCTGACCAATCCTGGTGTCAGAGTTACTTTAATAGTTTTAGCTAAATGTATTGTTTAATCTAGTTAGTAATACTCAAAGGGCCTGTTTAATAAACGCGTAATAAGAACATTTTATTATCAAATGGTTGTCACTTTCAGTGTTTTAGTAGTTTACTATCAGTTATTTCGTAACTTTTTGTTATACTCTGCTAAAAAAATGTGTTAAAAGTTAATGAAATTCATGTATTCTGTTTCGAACTTAGAAAAGTGTAAATTGTATAACCGACTATTGATATTGATCGAAAAGTGATTGTTTCTGAAAAATAAGTGAATTTCGTATCACCAGCGGCTTCTTTACATCATGTACACATTTTCAAAAAAGACTTTACTTTTAAGAAAAAACACTTCTTAGTCTTATCGAGTCACTATGATTATTATTTACGTATGTATACGAGTATGTGTCTGGATCACAATACGGCCACCTCTACCGCACTGTTGACTTTCCAAAAACCAATTTTACCAACAAACCGATGTCCTCACTTACTTTAAGAAACCTTGTATCAAAATGTCTACGACTCTTGTCTAAATTCTCTCGGCTATTCGTCCTTTCACCGAGACTGTATACAGTTGATACGAACCAATCCAATCTCGGCGCAATCACAACTTTGGAAACTAGCAGTAAATTCGCTAAACCCAGAAACATGCCCCAGTGTTTGTAGTTTTGAAAGTGAAAGATAGAACTAATATCAAGGTTCGTTCTTACTACCGGTGTGTTATGAAAACGAATTGGTGTAAGTTTTTATAATGATTTCGATGGTAGTGGTAACAAGCTCTCCGCGTCTCAATCGAGTAGCACAGATCGGTTTATTTCACTTAGTTCACCTGAGTAACCAGCCGGGCAGCATAGAAACGTAGCGCAGATCGGTTTATTTCACTTAGTTCACCTGAGTAACCAGCCCGGGCCCGGCAGCATAGAAACGTAGCGCAGATCGGTTTATTTCACTTAGTACACCTGAGTGACCAGTCCGGCAGCATAGAAACGAAGACATATATCTCTTCCCGAGAGATTTGGTCGAGAAACTGATGTTACCACTTATACTCGTATCTACTCTTCCCGAGAGATTTGGTAGAGAAACTGATGTTACTACTAATATATTGCCTAATAATTCGACGTTGCAACACCGGATTCATTCATTCAATTCGACTGGTTTGAATTCAATCGAATAGAAATCGTGAACAACATAACATGGTTGGAGCCTCATGCGTTTCTTATTTTAATAAATCAAAAACAAATTCTCCATATAAAAGTAAATTGCACAATACCTCCCTTTTATTAAGCAGTATGAAATTGTAATTTCAATTCTTAATAACAACAGCTGCGGTTTATTGCCCTTTCTTTCGAAGGAAATGGAAAGATAAGTTATGTCTGTGATTACGCCAAGATTATTATTTTTGTGCAGATACAAATGAACACGTACCGCGGCCAATTATTTGAACAACAATAATACAAAACAAATACATACATTACAATAATACAATAAAGATACTTCTTCTTCTTATCGAGTGGATGGTCAGCCTGACCAATCCTGGTGTCAGAGTTATTGAGCCGCCAAAGGCCTCTGACATGGCTCAAGTAACGACTACTATCCGTAGAAAGTAACCGGGACCGACGGCTTAACGTGCCCTCCGAAGCACGGAATCATCTTACTTTTCCAGCAATCAGGTGAATCGGCCTGCAAACCAAACTGAGGGCAGTCTCACAAAGAGATTTTTGTGAGATATTATCCCCACCGGTAATCGAACCCGGAACCTCCAGATCGTGAGCTGAGCGCTCAAACCACAAGACCACGGAGGTTGTTATTCCCGCTCCTATTATTCCCGCTTTTTGCTCAAACAGGAGACACGGTGCGAGATTTCCATTGAACTACTAAATAATGTACAATAAATTAATGGCGCGGTTTGCTATCAAAGGGCCAATCTGAGTGTAATCTCAAATTGTAATTACAGACACACAATTCAATATTACAAATACATAATAGTGTTTGCAGTGTGTATTGCTGTCGACTGCATGATGCACGAGGTGTGATGACCGCATTCTATCGTCACCTAAAGTGATGATAGTTCAACAGTTATACTCTATAGGTACTAATATTATAAAGCTATAGAGTTTGTTTGTTTGAACGCGCTAATCTCAGAAAGTACCAATCCGATTCGAATAATTATTTTTGTATTGGATAGACACATTCAACTAGAAGGTTATAGGCTACTTTTCATCGCGAAATTCCCACAGGAACGAGCACAACGCGGGTAAAACCGCTGCTATATCATTGATATCTGGAAATCCAAAACTAGTTAAAAAAAGAACCAAAGCTAATAGAGTTTTGTACAAATTATGAGCGTAAATTTATTCTTCATTTATGAAAATTAATAAAAATACTAACCGATTTAAATCCTTCTCTTTTGGTAAGGTTTACTTTATCTAGACATCTAGAAAAGAAATAAGATTTATTTTGGAGCAACATTTCAGGACAAGCATTTGAACAATGATGTCAGGTTAAGATTACATTGTTAAAAAAATACGTAAATAATTTACAAAAACTATTGCATCAAAATAATTTGTCAGTAAAGAAAAAAACTGTCGTTTCAAAAGGACAAAGCTGATAGTTGGTGCGTAAAACCTGTGGTGCCTTGGGCAACATTTTTAAATCTCAAAAAGAAACAAAGAACTGCAATTTCGTCTCCAAGACACAGTCTTTATCCTTTGAAGATAAGAATGTTCATTTTAAAGAAAATGTAGAATATTATGCTGTAGTGAACTGAAAAACTGTAATAATTATGTAAGTATTATTATGACTATTATACATATACAAGAGATAAGGGCGATTGCTCATGCAATTTTATAGTGATGTTATTACGATGTATTACGTCTTTGTTTGATACTGAAATACGATGATATATGATATAAAAATGATTGTTTAGGTATCTCTTGCAATATTAATACGGTAAGAGAATTTGGAATAGCGATATGGATGCATGGAGGGGATATGGGACAGGCTTTTGCCCAGCAGTGGGGCAGTAATGGCTAAAATAATTTAGAAAAATTGACGATAAGCTTCTTGAGAAAAAAATCTTTAAGTATACCAAAATTAATTAACGTTTAAGCGCAGGTCACGTTGTATTCCTTCTACCTATATAAAATTTGTCAGTCAGAATGATCCGCTGCGAGCCGTTGCGCCCCGCACTATGTGTGTCTTTCACTTTAGTTAGAGTATTTACATACACGAATCATAGCTTCTAGACACGAAATAGAAAATAGTAACCAGTAAGTGCTTCGCTCTTCCGTGGTTTTAACTATAAGCTACATATAAAATTTACATCTTCAGCTGCAATTTGGCAAAGTCTAAAAGCAATGTTAAACATTTGATGAGTATGCCATAGCACGGTTCATTGCACAATCTAAACGGCGCAAACTTTATTTTATCTAAATCAGTCTACCGTTTTTTACTGATTGTCCTAACTCTCAATATTTTTCTTTGAAAAGTCCATTAAAAATAAAATATTCAATTCAAATATGATCTTGTTCGAGTTCGGGTAGCATTAGAAAATGATTTTTACAAAATAAAATTTTCTTTGTGCGAGACTTTCTCCTTGTTCGACGTAGTATTCGCCTTCATTTTGTTATCAAAAGTTTCTGCCTGATTGTTTGTGTTTTCTTCTTCAAAATCAATAGATTTTGTGGTATTATTGAACAGAAATATTATTTTGGAAGACATAATGCAATTATGTTTAACGTTGCCCTTTGAACACAATATGAGGTATACTTACTACAAGTAGAAATTAGTACTGGAAGATACCAAATGGTCCTTCCTAGACAAATGTTGTAAAGTAAAGTAAAGTATTAGCCTGTAATGTCCCTCTGCCGAGCAAAGGCTTCATCTCACTGAAGTTATCAGTACAGTGAGGAGGATTAAGCATAATGACCACGCTTGCCAAATGCGGGTGCCTTTATTTTTTGGAAACTAACTTTCTTTTACTTTAAACTAACTTTAACGCCTCGGTGGTCTAGTGTATGCGCACTCGCCTGCCAAGACTGAGGTCCCGGGTTCAATTCCCAGGTCGAGCGAAAACATGTTTCCTACTTTTCAAACATGGCTCGGGTTTGAGATCACCAACCCGCACTAGGCAAGCGTGGTGATTACGCCTGAAACCTCCTCACTGTACTGATATCTTCAGTGAGACGAGAGGCCTTTGCCCAACAAGTGGGAATACTTTTATTTTTTTTTAACTTTGAACTTGTTATATTTTGCGGTAAAATATCATCTTACAGACACCGTAAAGCTACGAATGGTTTAAAATATTCATTTTCCCAGCAATGTCTTTGACCTAAGACGGGTATTATGATTAAACTTTTGAAAGAGAAGCTTTTCAATTTGTTACTTTGTTTTTAATTTAATTAAAGATAAGCTCTCCTCGTCTTTAAAGATGGTAGGAATTAAAACAAATAATGATTTTGTTGACCAAATACTTAAAGGATATTCAAATTAATGGCACTTATTTGGCATGTTATCGATCCCAGTTTATTAAACCTGAAACTCTGACATAACAAGGTCTATTAGAGGCATCTTCTAACCTTAATTATCTAGAAAGTCCAACACCAGCGAATAGCACTTGCTTGCGAAATTACCTATGATTTATTTGATAATCATATCATAACTGTCTAAAACGAGTCACGGAATACTGCCCAGTGGGACAAACAAATGGCTTATAAGGTTGCCTGCCCATTGAAGCAGAGCGAGGCTGAGGAGCGGAGAAACGGAGAAATCTTAAACAATAGGGTCACCCTATTGGTTGAGATTTCTATACAATTTCCGCTGACAGTATTATGTGCAATTCTATTGGTTAAAATTTCTTCGTTTCTCCGCTTCACTGCCTTTCTCCACTTCAATGAACAGGCACCCTAACTGTACAAGTCGGATCTTTATCCTATCACAAGCATCTCAAAAAGACCAGTCTCTTGACTGTCTGGAGCCATAATATTGCTCTTAACTCTATGCTAGTTGAGTTGTTTGCAATATCAGGACTCCAGTTTTAATCCTCCTGTCTACAAGGCTCTATTGCGTGTTTCAGCATAAATGGGACAGATGTCTGATCATGCGAATGTCATAATACGAACATGCATCGTTCGCTTATTTTCACAGCGAGTTGGGAAAATGGCCATTACTCTGTGAATGTTAGTTTATACATACGTCATAAATGTTAGAAAATCTATACTATTTGAAATTTTAAGGATGGTATGTGTTATGTAGACAGCCGTTACTTAATAATCGCAAATCACGTTACTAATAAAGCATCGCCCCGGGATTTTATCAAAATTCTGTAAAAAAAGTCTCGAATCTATCTTTCAATTCTGATCATCGGTTCACGAGATTAGCCCCAACAAACAAAAAATCAAATTAGTTTATATTTAAATCTACGTCTTGCGATTGAAACAACCGGGACCGATTGCTTAACACGGCCTCCTAAGCACGGTAGTGCTCAGATAGAAATGCCACTATTGGCCAACATCGGCTAGTCGAATTACGAGCGCTACCTAATTTTTAGTCAACTCTAGTTACGTGACTTAACCTAAACCAGCTGCCCCACTTCTCTCGTCAGCTGTACCCCCGAGGATTTGTTTCAGGCCTCCAACCACACCATTGAACTGGCAACATTTTGTCAAGACCATAATTATTTGATAGAAATAGCCATCTATTCGCTTAGAAGAAAAACAAGTTCAGAACTATGATGAAACAGATCTTACACACTTAACCCATAGAATGATTAACCTCTCACACATCTCATAAACTTCTCATAAGGAAAACAACGACTTTGGCTCATTAAAGGGAACTGACCGTTTATTACCATCAATAATTACTCCGGTACAGGTTAATGAATATGCAAGGTCAATTAGGACGTTGTACGAGAGGTCTAATTAACACGAATATGGTGATTCTGTCGGTTGTTTTACCTTGAACTAGATTAAGCTGCTTTAGTCCTATTTTTGTACTAGTATAGCTGATCCAGCAAACGATGTTTTGCGAAATAAATTATTCTGTTTTAAAAGTAAGTGGGGACCACCCTTAACATTTAAGGGTATGAAAAAAAGATGTTAAATAATAAAAATAAATTCTCAGACCTACCCTATATGCACACAAAATTTCATGAAAATCGGTCGTGCTATTTTGCAGGAGTTTGGCAACAAACACCGTGACACGAGAATGTTATATATTAGAGTGATATAATGTAGAAAAATAAAAGCGAAGTGTATCCGTAAACGTAGTTTCAATCAAAAATGGCCCTTATGAACTTAATTAAAGCTAACAGTCCTTTGTTTATTGCCGCCTACAAGAACACGATCGAGAAATAAATCAGTCTTCCAGTACAGACGTCTACATTCAGAGTAAATTATGCCTTAATCCGTCGAATTAATGAGAATAGCTAAAAGTCAAGTCGTTAATAGGTTGTTGACGTTAATAAACTACCAGAAAACACTCCCCAAGACTAATAAATAAAAGTGTCTAATAAACCTTTGGTCTTATTAGACCTTTATTTTAAGAAGAATCATTAATAAGTCAGTAGTCGTTTAATGTACTGATATCTTCAGTAAGTTGAGAGGCCTTTGCCCAGCAGTAGGTCATTACAGGCTAATACTTACTTACTTACTTTAACTTCGTTTAAATTATTGGTCAAGCACCAGGGTTGACCAATAATAAATAATTAAAAAAACTCCAGAGTTTTTAGACCGCCGAAAGGCCCCCGACATGGTCTAACGACTGCAACAAACGAAACCGTCAGTTTAACGTGTCCTCGGAAGCACTGAAGAACTCCGAAGCACTCGGAAGCACAGGTGTACGTTGCCTAATGAAATAACATTGCTTAGTAACTACGCCTTGAGTGTTAGAAAAGACGCTTAGTTCTAAGAAATAACAGTATTTGATATCTTTAACAGTTTTTTTCCATTACCCATCTCTAGAAAGTGAATTTTCAAAAAATCCGTTCTCATATTATCATTTGAACAAATATCATGACCCCTGGCTCAAGAACTTTCGAGGAAATGTGATTAATCAGAGAGTGAAGTATTTCTGTTTATATAGACTCACCAAAAACCTTACCTTACTTCTCAATAGAAGTGGTATCAATAGACAGCTCCATTCCTAATATCAGGAATAGTTTGTTTCTCAAAGGAATTTCGTCTCCCATTCGGTATTTCATAAGTAAAAGACATTATCGGTCGAATTGGTATGAACCTATCTATTGATAACCGACCATGAGTACAAGGCGTTAGAAATGGAACGTGATGGAATTTTCATCGTTTTGTGCGGACAAGAAAGTTAACGAGAAAGAATATATGGAAAAAAAAGGTTTATTTAAATAGTATTTGAGAGGACAACTTTAGATATCTGTTATATTTGAATGAATTTTAGCGTAGAGCAGTCATTAGTCACTTATTAGCCCAAAACTCGCACGAAACTAGTACGTTGCAGCTGAAATGCTAGTATTTTTAAATTGATGCATATTATAAGTTTTGATAAAGGCCTGTTATTTATTCAAGTCATTTATTTAAAACTCAAGCACTTTTAGTAATTTGCAACAAAAATAAGGAAAATGTTCAAAACATATTTTATTCAGCTATTTTCGTTGCTTACAAAACTATAATGAAAAACAATGTAACATTGTGCAAAAAATGAACTTCATTTTCGACCAACGCACGTTAATTAGTTCCTACTTCTAATTTTGTACACGGAATTACTACGCAGAATTACAGCTGAAATTAAAAGTTTTAACTAAAAGCATACTCTAACTAGACCATAATTGAAAAGCTAGTATGTGCTTTTGAAAATACCACTTTCTCAAATATAATGTTTTAACTTCGAAGGTTCATAAATAGCCGCGCTCAGCGATGTTTCCCGCGTTGTACCCGTTACCGCGGTAATTACGGGATTAAATGTATCCCATGTGTTATTTTGATGTATAACCTATATAACTGTAAAGTTTCATCCAAATGCGTCCAGTAGACTCGCTTAAATTAATATAAATAAAATAATGTATTAGAAATCTTCCAGATTATGTGTATCGCTATTCTGTCGATTGATTATTATTTATACTTAAGTTAAGTTTGGTAGGCTTGGCGTGACCCTTCGCCAGAATTATGCCTTGTTCAGTATCTATATACACCCAGAACATATACCCGGACAAAGTATCAAAACTAAGCTCTAAGCTTGTAATAGAATTTCTGACACTTATACATTTACATACACAAATACTTTATTTATTTCAATATGTAACTGACAGTCAGACGTCGGCGCCAACAATGTCTGCATATATTATTGGCTCCGAGCGAGAAACCCACAACTTATGACACAGTTAGCGCTCTCATATGCCACTGTGCCAATGAGCTTAACATTTAAACTTAACGTAGAAATTATGCACCATTCGCCTCACTATTCGCCAAACCTTGCACGTTTTTCGCACCAAGAAGGCATTCGAACTGCCATCATTTGATTACAATCAAGAATCATATAATTAACTAGCAGCGCCCCGCGGTTTTACCCGCGTTGTGCCCGTTCCCGTGGGAATTTCGGGAATTTTTTTACATTAAAACCTTCCTCTTGAATCACTCTACCTATTACAAAAAACCGCATCAAAATCCGTTGCGTAATTTTAAAGATTTAAGCATACAGACAAACAGACGCGACTTTGTTTTATACTATGTAATGATATGTACAGCAAAACTTCTATAACAAAAGATTATCGCAACTCAAACTCATAGAAACCTACAAATAAACGGTTAGTTTCGCTATGCTCGATTCCCGCTATGCACTGATCATAAAATACCTAACAAAAAGTGCCGCTATGCACGGAATCAGATTCTTGGACTGTCGAAAGGAAAATGCTTATGTTTAAATAAATAAAAATTTAAATAAATATGTATGTACTCTCTTACTAGTTTCACTAACTATAACTAGTAAACAGTATTCGTGTTAATCAACACACAGCTTAAACCATCAACACCAAAACAACGAGTTTTTTGGTAACCCAAATTACATTCCCGGAAGAGGTAACCCTCTTCCGGGAATGTAATTTGTGTTAACTTTTGTCCTTGAATAGAGAGAGACAGTAGGATTGCGGTTTTGAGCATCTTTATTTTACTGATAAGCGTAATTAGGTTAGTTCGTTAGTACGTCTGCAATCATGTCGTACGCAAGTTCTTTCCGTGGTCCGGTTAAAAATTATACAATAATTGATAGTAGACGTGGTGGAAAGACCCTGTTATATACCGGACACAATTACCATTTTGTAAGACAAAATAAAAGAACTGTTTTCTGGCACTGTGTAAATAAAAGATGTGATCTTAAATGCAGTGGAAGTGTAACTTTGGAATCTGAAAATATATATTTTCTTGGCTAGTTTTAATCTCATGATTTTGAGTTGATTTATGTTCATAGCGTTTTTATATTTTTAATCGAAATATACGCAATTCTTAAATTTAAATTAGATTTTTATTTACCAAAACAATTTTCCTCAAACTATGCAGTCCCAGGCTAGCTTTAAGAGTATACTTTAGAAACACTTTTCTATCGAATTGTACCTTCCATTGTTAAAGGTAGCACTGAGAAATTCAGAGCAAAGCGGCACTTTTTGGTAGGTATTTTATGATCAGTGCATAGCGGGAATCGAGCATAGTGAAACTAACCGCAAATAAAGCATTCCTTTAAACATAAACCATCCTAATACGAATATTATTTGTATAAAGAAAAACGAATCGTGTTTCAATACATTGCTCGGTCGTTTTTGAGGTGATACATACATACGTAAACTGAACATTCATTGTATGACGTATTTTATTACGGACTCATATTTTCGTTCCTGATTACATAAATTCGTCTTGGGATCCAACCGGCAGAAGATTTACGCAAACAAGAGCGCGGATTCCTCCAAGCCTGGAGCACAACTTTATGGCATAATCTTTCATTTTTTATGCGCCACGAATGTTAACAGTTACGTCGGCTGTTTCAATATTGTTTTGATTTTAAAATGAAATGTGGATTTCTTTGTTGAGGGACTTTTTATTGTAAAAGAAAATGCTTATTTTTTACAAGTCTCGTGTTCCATTTAGAGGTTTTAAAGGGCTTCTATAGATGAATGCGCATTTAGGGTGTCTGTCATTAGGCTGATGATTTGAGAACGTGCATTTACTTAAAGCAGACATAACTTGATTGGTGTAAATCATTGGTACACTCATTTGAAATTAGAATGGTATAGTGTAAAATTGTTTTAATACGTATCCAACTATTGGAGATATGTCTTTACGAATAAACATTGTAATCTTAAAACACTCAAGGTCATGTCAGGATTTTTTCGTTAAATTAGAACTTTAACACCCGTACTCAGAGACGTTAAATGTTACCTTAGAAGAGATTTAATGGGTGTTTTCAACATTGAATATGTGAAAAATTACGTCAGTTAAGTGTCGTTGAATGGATATCTCTGACTACGGCAGTTAGTATAAAATTTAGCAATACTTGCGATAAATATAACGAGAAATATTATTCATAATTTAACCATCTATTTATTTTAATAATTAATTATAACTATTAATTAAATTTTCCAGAGTGTTTTGAGTACTTAAAATAGTCTAGAAACTTCGCTACTTAAATGCCACTTACCTTAACAAAAACAATGATGATTACACATTTAATATTCCAAGTAAGCATAATTCAACTAAAACATCGAGAGAACTATTCTCAACAAGTATCTTCTATGACTTCAAATTTTAATTAACAAGAAAAACAGAACACTGCCACTAAATAAATGCTCCCGAGAAGGCAACAAAGACCTCCAAACAGTCGCACACACACATATAAACGTGCTTACATGTTTTTCGCACGAAAGAACGTACTAAAGAAACGAAATAGAGAAGTTACGCAGTAGTAACTAGTAAGTATACTGCGTAACTTCTCTATTTCGTTTGCATGAAAAAGAGAAGTTAAGTACTTCGCTTTTCCGTGGTTTTTCGTAGTAAATCACCACTGACAGTTAGACGCCATCAGAAACTCATGTAGGTGGTAGTAGTAGTATTAGCCTGTAATGTCCTACTGCTGGGGAAAGGCCTCTCATCTTACTGAAGATATCAGTACAGTGATAAGGGTTTAGGCTTAATCACCACGAAACTCATGTAGCGCGCAGCTATGTGAGTGTAGATTGTGGTTGACCTTCAGCTGGTGTGTTTATTTGGTGACTGCTAACACACTCGTCACTCACTCGGTTATTTTAATAGAATTTGTCCAAGTACCTTGGGACAAACTTCACAGAAGTTAAATGTTCTTATGCCCTGTCTCTAAATGTTTACGATTATACCTCGAAAAGACTATTCAAGCTTCTTGTATAAAATTATGTTTTACTATACTTATACTGTATCCCAAGAGGATGTTTTACCCTTTACGATCACAACGCTGTTACGTTTTTCATAACCTCTCGAATATACGTATTATTTTTGGTAGATAAAGTTTTACTTGCGATTATTTGTTACTGTTATTTTTATTGGTTTGGAGAATTAGTGTAAGTACAATATGCTTTCGTTGTGAGTACATTTCTATATATAACCTGAAGGTATTTGTTAAAAGCAGTGAAGTTGTGAGTTTCTCCTGCTAAGTTGGGTGAAGTTGAAACGTTGTGGCTGACCAGCCAATTTAGAGCTATAGAACTATAAATTGAATTATTGAACCTGTATCGTAGGCAAAGCGCCTAGATTAACCGACTTTACAAGAGCTGCAAATCGGGGAATTGTATTGAAAAAGTTCGAAAAACATAAAAGTAAAAGTATAAGCCTGTAATCTCTCACTGCTGGACAAAGGACTCATCACCGTCTCGTCACTTGTCACCGAAGGTATCAGTAGAATGAGAAGGAAAACATGTATGACCATTATTGACTAAGCGGTGTTAATTCATTGTGATTGTTAAGCAACGTGCAGGTCGACCCCTACTGAAATGAGTCATGAGAACTGTCATATCTATTTGAGCGTATCTATCTGTGATTGGAGGGACATTTTTAGTACGTTATTTCAATTCAATCGTTAGACCATGTCAGAGGCCTTTAGGCGGTCTAAAAACTCCAACACCATGGTTGGCCACTTACTCGAATTTACTTACTCACTAGCTGAAATATTCATTCGCAGCTTTGAAACTTACCCAATGTAATCTATGCTTAAGCTTATAGCAAGAATCCCTTTAAATCTTGGGAGTCAAACACTCAAATCACAGATAGTATAGGGAAACAAGCAGTTTGTCTTTCGTAAGTTATCGGTTTGCTATCAGAGAAGCAATAAAAGTGAACAAGGATAGACATTTCCCTATCATTTGACTAGTCTTTAAAAAAACGTATCAAATCCAAACGAAATCTCAGGAGCTATTTTTGTATGGTGCTAATTTTTTAAAACTCATAGTGTGTGTTCCCACTACGCCGGACCGGCAGGTCTGCCGGTCCGGTAAATCTGCCGGAAGGGCTAGTGGCTGTACAATTTATATGAAGCTAGCACAAACTCGTTCACATTATACCAGGTCCGGGATAATGTGAACGATTTCATATAAATTCATATACCTAAATTGTACAGCCACTAGCCCTTCCGGCAGATTTACCGGACCGGCAGATTTGCCGATCCGGCGTAGTGGGAACACACACAAACAGTCTCTTTAAGTTAATATGAAGATTATGGCACTTGTTCCAAAACTGTGGCTATCATCCAAATTGCGAAAATTGAAAAAATTGTTTCAGTTTCATGTGTATTCTATTTCTTTATTTTTGGTGTTAAATACACTTTTTGTAATACTTAGTAAAAATCACAATGAAAATGTTTAAACAATGAACACACTTAGAACCTTCTCATACTCAATATTCTACAGACCTACTGAAATTTCAATGACGATTTTCAAATGCTTTAGTCTAACAGAGTACTAAAATGCTCTTGCTGTGTTGTGGGTTGACTGTATGTATCCTTTTTCACAAGTGCTTTGCACACAGTAAAGTACGTCGAGGTGCGATGCCATCTCTTGTATGTTTACTCAAAGAGTCTGGTAACAGAAAACACAGCGCATAAAACTCGATTTTAATGCAATTCTAAACCTATATCGTACCTTTATTATAAATGCGAAAGTTTGCAAGAATAGATGGATCAGTGGATCGATTTATGAATCTTCGTTACACTTTCATGCAAACCCTACAGAACAGATATGGTTGAAAAAATCCGAATTTGGGTACTGATGATGTTACAGGACGTTCATCAAAAAGATACAATTATTTGACGTCATTGTTCATACATTACACGTCGAAACTACTAAAGAAGTATTTGAGGTCTTTGAGTACGGGCGTTTGTATGTTATTAACGAAAGGTACCCAATACTGGTATCTACGGTGTACACAATTCAGAAAAGTGTAATATAAAAGCGATGTGTCGCCGCACTTCAAAGCGCTGAAAATATCTGTCACTACCTGAAAACAAATACCTGTTAGTTTTTTCGCTATGCCCACTTCAAATATGCACTTCCATTAAAACATAACATAGAAAAATATGACTAAACATTTTAGTTTATTCTGTGCATGAGTAAATTTGTACGTTAACTTTATTTGTAGAAGTCAAGAGGTGTCGATACCAGCGATGTAACCGAGCACCGTTCACATAAACCAAACATCACCTGAATTATAAATGCCCGCACCCACTAGACTCACAACAGTCTAGTTAGACTGACCTTCGACGTGAACAAAACTGTCTTTTTTCAGAATAACAAAAACTGTTGTCACTACATTCATTTTAGTCTTTTATACGAATTTGTAAAAGCCCCTTACCCATGAGTAGACTCACAACAGTCTTTAAACTGACTTGTTCGACGAGAGCAAAAGTGTCTTTTGTCAGTCTAACAAAAATTGTCACTACATATTGTTTAGTCTTGAAAACGAATTGTAAGAGCCCGCACCCATTAAACTCACAGCAGTCTTTAGTTAGACTGGCCTGTTCGACGTCAAGAAAGCTGTTTTTGGACGGTCTAACTACAGTTTTTTTCACTATAAATTCTGTAGTCTCCAAAACAAGTCTCTTGAAGACAAATACATAAGTTTGTTAGACGTCTTGTCTCTAGAAAGTTTCTTACAAAATAATATCTCTACATAGACCATAATATTGACTAACTAATATTATGATGTATTTAAACATATATTAGTTAGTTAGAGTTCATCAGATTGAAACAAGGGCAAGAGAGAGAGATAGACATATGAAATCAGTACGTTTTTAACTATTTGATCAAAACTATCATATTCAACTAAAGCTACACTTATCTATTGAACACAACATTTTGTAATAAATGTTATTTATCACTATCGATATATAACGCAATACTGCCACTAATTTTGATTTAGGTCATCACACTTAGTTATAATTTTAATTTCTGAAATTATTACCTATTTGGTAGTTTAAATATTGCACATATTTAACTACCAATCTAACTAATTAGCACTTATTTTATTTGCTTAATGTTTAAGGTTTAATAAATTACTTTTAATAATCAGTATCGACTACGATTTAACCTGTGTTTACGTTAAACTGTAATAATAGATTGGTATAAAGGATATCCTAAAAGTCAGAGCCCACTATAGTCACAATAGTCTTTACACTGAACTGTTTTAAGATAGTCTAACAACAGTTGTGAGTACAAATCTTTAGTTTTGTACTAAAGTTGACAGTTCGACGTCTTGTTTCTAGTATACGATTCTCTATGTTTTCAGAGCCCAGAAGACTGTCTAATTACGGTCTTGAATATAATAGGCTAAGGTTCTTAATATTGGTCCAAGTACCGGACTCATTTTGCATGAAACAACTAATTCCATCATTTTAGTTTGGAAACAAAGGAGTAACGTTTACACCATTGATAATTTTATCTATATCTATCATTAGTAATTTCACATATGTTACACAAGAAAGCGGCCGAGGAAACGCTGGAGGGACGACATTATCTCCTTTAGCTGCGAGTGGTGGGAGAACGCGAAGGACAGAGAGAGTTGGAAGCGTTTGGGGAGACATTTTCCTAGCAATGGGACGATTCTCACTGCTGGGAAAAGGTCTCCCCAAACTCTTTTTTTCGCTTTTTTTTTCCCTTATCCTTTATCGATAGGTTAAGGAGAAAAAAAGCTTCACTAATACACGTACAACTGAGCAAACACCTTAAAGTTATTTAAAAAACCATTAGCAAAGATATAAAAAAAGTTAGAAGTGTTGTCAAAAAAGTTAACGATGAAATTGAGACGAGACGGCGTCATTTCATCGAGGGCCAATTGGAAGATAAAGCCGATGTTATGTCGATACCATGTCTATGCTTTTTAAGGTCAATGGTTTACCAACGATATGTATTATGTTACCGGCCTCTTGTCGGATTACTCGTATAAAATATTGTACTGTCGACGCTATATACAGAGTGGCTTTTAAAAACGGTCAGTTTGGGCCAGTTTATAAAAGATTTGAAGATCTTTTCATCGTTTTCGATTTTAGTGAAAATAAAACAGGTATTCATGAAAATAATATATATTAAATTTTGCTAAGAAACATTAATAATTTAGAGTAACATAGAGAAAACTTACGTTTTCGTCCAAATTCCAGATTAATTATTTCTGTAATTTACAGATTTTTACATCTCATATCTTGTTAGACTTGACCACGACCGATTTACGTCACCCTATTATGTATACTCAAAATACAAAAATATTTTACTCCTTATTTGCCATTGTAATAAGGTGAAAAAGTGTATAAATATGTATGGCGTTGACTGTACTGAGTAGTTGCAAGAAAATATGTTTTAAACTATATTTGGTACTTTCTCTATTGTGGTTTTATTGTTTGCCCTTTAGTTTTAACCGCATTCTTCGATCATATGGGAATTAGCTATTAAAGGAAATTACTCCTTCAGACTCATATTAATAGGGTTGCACTTAGCACATTTTAAGTTTGATTAATTTTCTTATAAAGTTTTGTTTTTTTACAGATAATTTCCTGTGGAACTGTCAAAGCTGATTGAAAAAGTAAGTTAATATTAAATTTTGTAGAGATTTAATGAATGTCTTGGTAGAGATTTAATGAATGTTTTTGACATGTAAGGTATGAAATATTACGATAATTCAATCCAGATAGTTAAGTACCAATTTGATGTAATTCTATGAGTGGAACCCAGTTTTAAAAAATATTCATCATAATGCCCTGCTGCAAAAAAGGCTGTTTTATGATAAGTTCTACGTGTATTTTTTACAAAATTTGTACCTTTAAGTACAATTTATAACAACAATAATATTACAATGAATGATGTCATTAAACTTCGACCACAACAAATTGGATTATTAAATGTCCTCAAAAGTTATAACCACGCCATTTCCTGAATTAATGATTAAAGGAAACCAAATCACGAATATTTGTCAGGTACAAACATTGAGTTGTCCAGTTCGTGATCAGGTTGCTAAAATAGTTTTTGGTCCCGATTGAATTACTAAGTATATTGGTTTTAGTTACCAGAATTAAGCTTGAACATAAATGATTGGCAGTGTCCTGTAGTTAAATGGTTATTTTGGGTACCACTCTTACTGTTTACGGATGATTTATTTATTTATTTGATTGTATGATATGCTTCAGAGGGCACGTTAAATTGTCGTTCCCGGTTGTTTTACTCAGACAAACTACTTACTTGAACGCATTTACTCCCTTTATGGCTCGGTTTGAGATCAACCCGCATTAGGTAAACGTGGTGCGTCTAATCCTCCTAACTGCACTGATATCTTCGGTGAGATGAGAGGCATTTGCCCAGATGTGGGATATAACATTATTTATTATACTATATGAATAAATTTATATTATTTCAATAACTGAACCGAAGAGAACCATGCATAGTGTTCGCTAGAAATCCCAGAATCCTTAACAAAAAGGTACACTAATGCGGACAATTCACTTTTATTTCACACCAACATTCACTGAACATATGTAATACTTGAAAAATCACATTTATAAAGCTTTTATCATTTAACACGGCTCAATGAATCGATAGGTACTGAAGTGTGTCTGACGTGTAATCATTTGACTTTTATGTGTATTGAAAGATTTTACGATAGAAAAGGTTAAGAATATGTACTCACGTAACTTAGAATAGTTGTAATACGTACTATTTTAACTTCAGTTTAGAGTGTTAGAAATAATAAGAAAACCCCACATTTTATTTCAATTGTAAAAATCATTCACTTAATCCGTTCTTTTTCATGAAAATTTTCAATGGTAATTCCTATCCTACTAATATTATAAATGCAAAAGATTGTGCGGATGGATGTATGTGTGGATGTGTGGTATGTTTGTGACTCTTTCACGAAAAAACTGCAGGACGGATTTGGATGAAACTTTACAGTAATATAGGTTATATATCAGAATGACACATGGGATACATTTATCCCGAAATTCCCGCAGGAACGAGTACAAGGCGGGAAAACCACGGGCCTCGGCTAGTAGTCTATAAATGCACAAGTATTATTCTCATGCTAGTCTCCCGTAACATAAACAAAATTCTCCACACATCATAACAGAAAAACAATATGTTGTTATTACGACTTTAACGCAAACACGTTTCATTTTTACATTCCTCTTGGCAGTGCATTCATATTAGCTGCTGTTTGTTTACGACTTCCCTTATCTGTACGTATGTAGGGTACTGTGTTGAATACGTCAGTTTACGAGCTTGGTTATCGTTCACTTGTCTACCGGTTTCTGTGAGAATCGCGGATAATAAATCAGAATGTGGATTTGTAGTTATATGCTAGACAAGTTTTTAGCTTTTATGGGAGAACGTTATTACTCGAGAGATACGCTTCAAAAATATATACGAGTATCCATAGTATTAAACTCCCCAAAAGCTGTCTGTCTGCACGCAATTGATTTTCTCTACAAAATCGACGGATTTTGATCACCCCGGGAAGTCCGGGAAGGGAACAGTGGTTCCAAAACTTAGAGATATCTTCTGTAAAAACTTTTATTACTATTTTAATGTCCATGAAAAAAACGTTTTCAAAGAACAGCTCAGGTCGCTTATCCTGAGACTACATTATATTAATTGCAAGTCTGAAAGTATTGTGTAGTGACCGAGTTGCTACGATAATGCCTGAACGAACAACCGATATTGCAGTGAGCGTTTTCGACTGCAAATAAAGATTATATCGCCTTATTCATTCGTTCTCTAACTAAAACATTGTTATTGAGTGTTTTGTTTCTTTTGCTCTTTGGAAAATAGCGTTAGCAGAAAGAGACAAACCATTGGATAGTTAAAATGTTGCTAATAGGCTTATGTTCAATTGATTGATACTGTATAATAAAAGAAATAAAAATTAACGTACTATATACTCATTCCATTACTTGCTGTAAGATAGTTTGACTAAACGAAGTTAAAACACTGAGATTGTTAAGCAACATGTTGCTCGGCTACTACCTGGATGGGTGACCGATGATAGCGTTTATTCTGAGGGCTATCGTGCTTTGGATTGCATATTATTTTGTCTCATAAGTTTCAAACACAAAACCATGGAAGTTCTTATATATTATGAAGATCAGTGCGGTCTTACATTATCAAAACCAAGATTTGCTACTAAACAACTCAATGTTACTTACTTTTCACTTCAATATACCGGTAATAACTACTGTCCTCTTGTATAGCAAAAATACCTCAATACCTCAACGGAAACACACACACATTAAATCTGTTAATAAATCATATTCCATACAACCAATCCATTCACATTATACCCGTAATCTTAATGCATGCGTTAAATCAAGAAACCAATAAAAGTAAAGTAATATTAAAGTTGCCAGAGAACTATTTCACCTAAGTAGGTCAGAAAGAGTACGTACAGAAACGCGGTGTGTCGGATGCCAGACATGTTCATGTATTTTATATTCATCCCGGAAGAAAATATTACGGTTAATGCAACCGATCTATAAATAAAAAACAAATCGTTGAACTTTGATTTACAATGGACATAAAAGAGAATAGATGGATTCTACTAAGTAAGACGTTATCTTCATGTTGTGCTGAACTATTTTTTATTACGTAGGGAAAGATAAAATGTTTTGGGCAAACATAAATTATATTTTCCCTCCGAGTCCCTTTCAGGCGCCTTGTCAAGTAAAAGAAGGAATAAATTTTATGATAACTTTTTTTAATTTAGTGAAATCTTTTTGCTTACCTATTACCATGGATACCCGAAGAAAACTTTCAATTAAGTAAATTGTCATTAAAAAACATTATTTAATCGAGTCCACACCAAGATTGATTGCATTCAAGCTTAGCATTCAAGTTTATTTTAAGTATTTTCACTGACAAAAATGGGCGAAACACAGTTTGGTATTAGCCATAAGATTGGTGACCCTATAATGAAGACAAGGCTATCGGAACAAGCTGTAGTTTGTATGCCACCTCGAACTGCAAAGTTCACCCATGAAGAATGGAAACTAAGCAACAACCTACGATGCAGAAACGCACTGGACCAACAACAACTTGCAGACTACATTATATCCGAAAGCGAAAAAATAAGAGAAGAGACGAAAGAAAGAGCGGAAGTAATGAAAGCTACCAGTGACCGAAGAATGGAAGAACGCATTGGAGATATCGGTTTCAACAAAAATGAGCTTCAACAGCAAAGAAAGGAAATCTGTATTGAATTAGAAGCTCTGAGCTTCTACAAAACGAGGCTAGAAGATTGCCTTAAATCATTACAAACAAATGCTTTAACCATTTGCCAACGATGCCTTATGCTTAGAGATGGGAGACTTGGTATTGATTTGGTAGTCGACGATGTAGAACAATGTCTGCAGACGGAAATAACTACATTAATCAATGGACAAATCCTTATGAAGCGCGTGTTGGAACAACTCGTTGAACAAATGCGACGCCTTCGATCGGTACGATATCTTCTAGATCGTGACTTACAATACAAACAACACGCAATTGATATTGATAAAGGATCTTTGACTTTGAAACCTTCTGACGGTTGTCTAGCCATCTACGAAGGCTTCGCTAATTTGGATCCAGCCAACATCTCATCGGCAGAATACGACGCATATTCAGCAAAAAATGTTCAACAAGCTGGTAAAGAAATATCAAGCGCTAGACCAATCCGCATGTATATAGATACGCTTTTGAAACAGGTCGTCAACGACCTTTGGGATGCTTATAAGAAATGCAACAATGCTTTTCAGAAACGTATAACAGAAACGAAAATAGAAAAAGAAAAGTTGGAAATTATGCACCATGAGACAACTGAGAAAATTTTCAAAATGAAGCGGAATATTTTGGAGCTTAAAAAAGCGCTAATCGATAGAGAGGGTAACATAGGATTGGCTCATACTAGACTTGGAAGACGTGCTCAAAGAATTGGCGCTGAAATGGTGAAAGATGCGCCCGGTCAAGCCCTTTATTATGAGTGTGAAATGCTACGACACAGCACTAAGCAGCTACAGCATATGCTATTGGAGGCCAATGCTTCGTTGCGTTATTTGTTGCAAATTCAAATTCAGTTAGAAGAGGATATTAATGTGAAAATGAATTCTTTGAAAATTGACGAAGTTGACTGCATGTCATTGAGACAGTCCATGAACTATCATGCTTATTAGCTTCTTTGTCGAATCTCTAATATTTCTAATTATGCTTACTTATCTTTTCTATTTGAATGAATTTTACTTTTAATTGTTTTAAATAAGGCTAGGTTCAGATGGTAAAGTTTTGACGCGCGAATTATTGTAACAGCCGATAGTAGGTACCTATGCTTGTGAGTAAACGCACGTCGATGCAGCTCTTAGCGAAAAATAAACTAGACTTTGGCAATCTCTCGCTGAGCCATATTTATAAAAATTTAATGTTGTCTGTGCGTTGATGTGCGTTAACGTGCGTGCATGTGCATTTAGCCTAAAAGTCTTCTTCTTCTTATTTTATTAGTCATTTTAGTGATACCAATTGTTTAAGTTTATTTTATGCTCTAAACTAGTCAAGCATATTTAGTTAATAATATGGTTATTAGGCACGTTTTCCAAAGCTGAGTGGTAATAGAGGAGATAGGGTTTGGATACCTAGTCAGATTTTGTTATTTTCACATCTCTCTCTACTTAGCTTTGGTAGGTATTAAGCGGAGAGGAGAAGTAATTTTTAGTACTATTTCTAAAGAATTTGATGTGAGCAAGCAAGCGGTGCGGCAGAGTTGAAATGTGTGTAAACATGCGATGTTGTATGACGTCTGCACTTCGTAAACTCAACGTTGCTGATTTTGTGCTTTTATCTCCACTCCGCACAGCTCACATCTTCTGCCCTCTCCGCTTCGGTGAAAACTGGCTTTTGTATTCTTTGAGTTAAACTTATCTTTCCCCTTAATATTTGCTAGATATTAAGGACATTTTAATTTAATTTTAATTATTTAATAAATTTCCAATAAAAGGTTTTGTTTAATCCTGTGTTTTTATTATGAACAATCATAAGCAAGGGAACAAATTAATATATTTATGATAACATCAACACTTTCATTTTATTTATAGCTTATTTGAATTTTTGTGCTAGTGGCTTAGTTTCGTTAATATTTCATTGCGATTGTTAAGCAACGTGAGACTTGGATGGGTGGCCGATAGTAGTATTTCTTCCTGTGTACTACCGTGCTTCGAAAGGCACGTTAAATTGTCGGTCTCAAAATTAAAAAGCGAGAAAGAAAATAATAACATTTCCTATTACAGATTTGAATAATCATCAGACTTATTTGATGAACGTTCCACAAGTGACTTAATTTTCATCCTCCCAGAGGCATTAACGCCTCAATCTCCTTTCAATATAAATAAAACAAATATTTACCAAATTAAAACTTTATAATTAAACAAATAAAACACATTTTAATTTTAAAATATTTATACCTTATAATAACTGTTTATCTGCACTTTGCGTATATTGTTTTACACAACTACAGTCAGTTAATGAAATGAGCATTTAAGTACTATGTCACATTATAAAATTTGCAAATTCTCATCGAGCTATCAGTTGATGTTTTAAATTGTTTAATATGATAAGGTTTTAAAATGCTCGCATTTATGTTCATTACTTACACTTTCAGCTCGCAAAGACTTGCTCATTACATATCATAATAATGTATGAGTGAAGTCACATTTTATGACGGTAAATGAGAAAAGTCGTTGAGCACACTTCTCGATTTAGGGGCCTTTTACACGTTGCTACTTATACCTTACGTAACACAGTTAAAATACATTTTCAAGTTAGTCTTAAATAAAAAAATAATCGTAATTCATTTAAACTAAGTATAATAAATAAACTGATCAGTTTAATTTTTTTGTTTACTTCCAAAGTGACTTTATCTTTGTAATGTTTGTTATATACTCGACTCCGAATGTGAATCCATTTTATCGCATAACAAAATTGTCGGAATATTTTCGTGAAGCCCTTTAAAGAAGACAAACGGTGTTTCATTACGTTCCTTCCCTTTATGATATTCTTGGTTACGTCTTGCTGATGACATAGTAGTGCATTCAATTTAGACGGCTGTGGTTTCTTGATATTTCACTGAGGGGTTGAAATCGATCTTGCAATAAAAGTGAAGCGATATTGTGAGGAACTTTATGAGGTGTGCTCACAAGTAGGTACTTATTTTTATGGTTCAACGCCTCCATTCAGAGACGTCAAATGCTTAGTAAAGATTTAATGAGCGATTTGAAAAGTAATGTGTGAAAAATTAAGTGCCGATTAATTCATTTTGAGTAGATTAGTGGCAAGCCCTGTGTCGGAGTTTACAGACCGCCTAAACGCCTCCGACATGGTCCAACGATTGAAACAGCCGGGACCTGCTTAGCATAAACGGTAGCGCTCAGATAGAAATTCCACTATCCGCCACCCATCCAAGTTAGGGCCGAGCTTCACGTTGCTTAACAATCGCAATGAACGTGAAGTGTCAATTTAATGAACGTCTCTGATTCTGGTGAGAGAGTGATTAAAAAACATTATCAAAAAAACACCAGTCGCCTGGATTGTGGGACTCCTGCACTTGTATTACTAAGCTTTAGATAGCTAAATCGAATTTATAGAATAATTTACAGTTGAAATCGTATTAGATCGTGTATAAAACCAACAGGTATTCCTCGAAATATGCTCCTAGCCTAACCCAATTTTATTCTACCCATGAATACTTTTAAAGCTAATGCCTTTTCTAAAAAGGTAAAATCTCGAATTATCTTAATGTACCTATCCCACAAATCCAATAAAAGATATCAATAGCCGTAAATCCATTTATTCGGTTCTGATTTTGTAGTAACCTAATTACGTAGATCTAGAGGCGTTGCTTAAAATATTTCAGAGATATAATTTGCTTGAGTGGCCAATAAAAAGGTGATTTACTGGTTCGTTAGTAATGAAATCTAAAGTAGCTATTTGTTCCTAATGTTTACTTAAGGAACCTTAATAAATAAATTAATTTTGGGAGTAATTTCTTGGAACGGTTTTTATTATCATGATGTTTTTATGAACTCTGCGAACAAGTTTTATTGGATTGCGCGGTGTTCTTGTACTATTGTTTTTGTACAAAAGTTACATACCTACATTATTCTAATCTTCAAGTAGACAATACGAGTAGATACTGAATACATAGCATCCTATCCTACTAATATTATAAATGTAACAGTTTGTGAGGATGGATTTATGTTTGTTACTATCCCAGGAAATAACTACTGAACGGATTTGGATAATAGAGTAATATAGGTTACACATCAGAATGACACATGAGATAACATTCTATCCCAAAATTCCTGCAGGAAAGAGTAAAACGCGAGTAACACCGCGGGGCGCGACTAGTACATGTAAATTACTTGGTTAACCTATAGAAGACAATTTACGAACAGTCGTTATCACTCTATTACCTAAGTTAAGGGTACATTCAGCCCTTAGAATTCCAAATGGATACGGATCCTACAATAATACTTCGTATTATTGTTATTAGAAAGAAATTCTAACATGAACGTTTCTCCTTTACATATTCGTTCAAGGTTCAATTTTGTTTGATTATTTTATTTAGCTAACGGCTATCTGTATCTATACCTATACCTATCTATACTAATCTATATACTTTGTAATAAAAAGAGGCAGAATAAGTAAGTTTATTTGTTAGTTTCTATGTTTGAGCTAATCTTGGTAATACCAGTCCGATTTGGATAATTATTTTTGTAATAGATAGCTACATTATACAAGAAGGCTATTTTTTATCCCTAAATTCCCATTCTGTTGAATATGATTTTTTTTTGAACACGCTTTTCTCAGAACCTTGACCAATTTGAAAAACTATTATTGTAAAAGATAGCCACATTGCTAGTAAGTTTAATATCACAAATTACTGATTTTTGCAATACCTTTTCACTTGCCAATTGTCATAGCTCCTTCAGTAGTTCAAAGTTCAGACAAGTAATAATATACTCGTATGTTTACAACGATCAAACATAGAGATTAGATGGTAAACATAATTGTGATTAAGGTGTGTAATTAAAGAGATTATTTACATGTAGGTAATGTTAGACAATGTTTTGAAGTAAGATTTATGTACCATTTATTTCGGTTTGATGTTAATTAAGCAGTTTTTGAGTATCTTCTTGAAAAGTAAATATTGTAAAGGTACGTTTTTGGCTTCTCCTGATTCCTTTCTATTCTATAAGAGTTTGAAATGCATCTCTTAGTTTGATTCAAATATTTATTTTTGTACTAGCTGTGCCCCGCTGTTTCACCCGCAGCGCCCCCGCTCCCGTGGGAATTTTGAGATTTTTATTCCTTATTTTTCTTATGTAAAAACCTTGTTTTGATAATAAGGAACACATTAAAAAAAGAATCATCCAATTTGGTGCAGTCGTTCTAAAGTTATGCGCTTAGCAACAGTTCAGCGATTCATTTTTATATTATAGATAAGATAGCTACATTCAAATGGAAGAATATATACTATTTTTCATACTTCAATATCCACAATAACGGGCACAACGCTGGTAAAACTGCCGGGCGCGGTTAGTCTGCAATATAATGAAAATATATTCAAAACAAAGCTCGAAACAAACCGATCTCGATCTGTTTATCGAAGCATCGTTTAATAGCGGACAAAAGCAATGACGTCATCAAAAACGTCACAAGAAAGCCCTCGGCATCATCCATTTATTGTTCATATTACCCCCAAAGCAACAACATTTCCCATAGCTTAATTCCAACAAACGTTTGAACGAGAAAACCGAATCGTTACAAAATATTGTAGATAATTCATTACGTTTCTCGGAAGTACCTAATAATACAGAGCTCAGAATGAAAGGAAAACAGTCCCATAATTAACGTAACATTATATCATTTTGAAACAATGAATAAAACATTACTTTCTGCAAAATGAATGGTAATAATTAAGCCAGCACAATGGATGTAAGGTAACTATGTAATTTAAGGGATAGGTGCTAAAGAACAGAGTCTGGGCTTACCGAACACAATTATTGCGGAGAAAATTGTTGTATTCTATTCACGATTCCCAAGATATTTCACAGAAGGAAATATCAGATGATTTATTTATGAATTCCGAAAGAGAATCACCGATTGATCCCTAGTTTCGTGTCTAGGTACAATGGCATACAATACCCGAAAAGGTTATTGCCGTAAATTTGGTATCATATTTCTGGGAATATTACTAGTATTATAAAAGTTACCTGCTTTTATATAACCTTTAGGTTTATATGCGAACTATTGAATGGATGGCTATTGTATACTTCTGTTTTATTCTATTTCTATAATTAATTGGTGTTATTACTTTGCTGTTCTTAAGAAAATTTACTATTTACAAAAAATGTTTGAAAGATATTTCTTCTGTGAATATTCTTTTTGAACTTCAGACCGGTTCAATGTATATTTTTCCATGAAGAATGTAATTGTTACTGAAACGAAGAGCGTATATTGAAGTAATTTTCTTTTATGAATCACTTACTGAGTTAAATGATTGATGTTATGTTATAAAATGTTAGCGATACGGATACCTTTTATGATTTATGTGTTAGATGTTCGTTTATTACATTTTTGAGATTTTGATACTTTGAAGTTGGTTCAAATAACTGAGTTTTGTGAAGAAAATACATTGTGAGGTCCTTAGAATATTGACAAAGAGCCCTAATTCATTAACTCTTATTAACCGCATTTGATCTATTAGTTTGTCTCTTTCTGACATATAGCTATTATAAAAAGCAAAAGAAACAAAACACTTTACACTATAACAGTGTTTTATTTAAAGAGAGTTTATGAATAAGGTAATAGTCTTATAAGCAAGTGGCAATTACTCTCTCAATCACTCAACTTTTGGCTACTATAAAAATGTATACGAATTTGTCATGACCATGGTTACACTGTATTTTTTATTATGAGAATTAAAATTTGGACCAATGTGGTCAATTTTCCAGTTGAAGACGATTCCTTCTGAAGAGGAAAAAGGTTTAGTGACTTCTTTTCATTCTTACCCCATCACTGAACCCGGAATAGAACAACTTGTTTCGGTGGAAAAATAAGTCATGATAAAAAAGGAGAAATAGAAAATATATTTAAATTGGTGGCTAAAAACTCTTACGCCAAAGTTTTCTTTATGTAACGTAACCTATCGGAACATAGCTTTTGGTTAAATAATTAAAACGAACAAGGTACTTGTTAGTTCCTGAAGTGTTTTTCACTTGTAGTACAATCCTCACCAAAAAAGAATACTAGCAACAATAATTAGACAAACTTTGGTAGAAAACCATTACAAGAACGATACATACATAAACTGTGATTTGGCACAACCCCAAAGATAGGGGTGGATGACATCATACTTGGAAAGAAACAAAGATAAAAAGTTAGGTTTAATAAATTAACGACCACATAGGATATAATAAAGACTGGCTTTATTATCTTTCATATTTCAGCATGAACATGACGTTTAAAGCAGAGTTGAGTGATAACAATTTTAGCTTAGCGGTAACAAGCGGATATGAGCGAAGTTGAGCGTAGTCCAATCGGAGCGAAGAGAAAAAGTAGAGCGGTATTCAAATATCCAATCACAATGCACGAAATGTTTTGCATTTCAATTCATTAATTTCATTTCAATTACGTTATTGGTCATTGGTGTTGGAGTTCGAAGACCGCCTAAAGGCCTCTAACAAGGTCTAACGATTGAAACAACTGGAACTGACTGCTCAACGTGCCTGTCAATTATTGGTTAGTTAAGACCAAATTCGCCGCAGTTTAAAATAATCTTAAGTTAAGAGCAATGCAAAGAATCTTCGCTCTTTTAAGGAAAAGTGTTCGTAATGAAAAGTAATTACATTATTGAAAAAATCACGATATGAACACATTGTAAACACTAATCTAGACGGGAAGGCGACCGAAACGTTGAGGTATGCATTAAATATATAATTCGCGATTAAGTCCCGTCTAGATTGGACGTTTTTGGAAAACATTATTAAGAGAGCTTTTTATAAAATAACAGTCATGTTTCGCGACTTGTAGCGGTCGAATTGGATCTGACATTTATTTCCTTTAAATATACAATTTTTAACTTTTCCGTAGCTTATTTTCTTTGACATTGACAATGTAATATTAAAAGAGTTTTTTCTTTCGAGTAACCCATTACTGGTTGACTCTGATGAGCTATTAATATTCACAGTATTACACTGAGTGGCATAAATAAAAAGCCAAATTGTAACAATGAAGAAAAATGTTTCTTACAAAAAGTCTAGTACGATAATGTATTCTTTTGACATGTTAATATATCTGATAAGATAGTACATCTACTATTGTAATAGTTTATTTAGTATGTGGTCGTGTATAATATATTTGATGTTGCGTTAATTTCTGATAACTTCTTTTACTAGTCTCATTTATTCATCTTTAATATGTTTGTGAATTAACAATGGATTGACAGAGAGGAATGTGAAATTTTAGAGGATATATTCGTAAAACATTATGAAAGAAATATATATTTCATTTAAGTGACTGAACTTGGACCTTTTTCTTATTTTCACAGTTTTTTTATATCAACTTCGGTATAGATTTTTTACCTAACGATAGGCAGTTAAACAGCTAGAACAGATAGAGGCCTAGAGCCCTTTGCCCTGCAGTGTGACAATATAGACTAAAACCAAATAAATTATATCTTCTGATCTTAGAAAATAAACTGTACAAATAGCGTTAGAAAGGACAGCAAAGTTTGCTTTCGATCGATGAAACAAACAGGAGCGGAGATTAGTATCGCATTTTATATATTCTTTCAAATCCATTCGAAGGCTTAGAGGCTTAGTCGCTTAAGGAGATAGTGACCCCTTGAGCCTTTAATAGTGTTATACTAAGTGTATTCCTTGGCCGTTAGAGCTATGTACTATATACAGTTTCCTATCCGGTTTTGTTTGAGTCATTCGATATTATTTGTTTTCATTCAATTTTCATTTGTAGACGATATTGAAAAAAAATTGATATCGAGTAATTTTGTCATCACAAGAGTCCTTACCTAGTAAGGAAGTAGAATGTTCTCAACAGCGTAACTTTTAAACGAATGAGATAACAAGAATACTAAGAAAGGCGTTTATAGTTTGAAAGTCTTATTTACTATTTATGTGTTGTTTATGAAAGAAAAAAAATAGAAAACGTTTAAAAGAAATAGAACAGAATCAATATAATATTCACGATTTTGCGTTAGTCGTGTCATTGACCTATTTGGCAAGCATTCAAATGTCTGGAATTACGCATTCATGCTCTAGTTAGAAAAAGTATTTACATTGTGTTAGAGATATTATGACAGTGAACAGACATGTGTCGATGTAGTTTTAATGTACGGATCTAATATCTATACTATGATATAATAAAATAAAATAAAATCTGTTAATTTCAGGCAAGCTCCCATATAGTTATATTACATAGAAAATAAAATTTAGAAAAGTATATAAAAATCATTGGTATCATTATGTTTAGTTATTAAAGATGGTATAAACAAAGACTTCGTCATTTACGATTTATCCACTTGTTCTGATATTGTCGTTAAAATTTCGTTAGGTGACTTTCGAATTCTCGTCCAAAAAACTGCGACACAATTCCTAATAATTGCGAAGTAATACTAGTACTAAACAATAATATAATAATATACTATCTTTACTAATTTTATAAAGAGGTAAAGTTTCGAACTTTGTTTGTTTGTTTGAAAGGGCTAATCTCAGAAACTACCAATCCGATTTGAATAATTATTTTTGTAATAAATAGCCACATTCAACAGAAAAGTAATAAGCTATTTTTCATCCCGAATTTCCTTTAGGAACGGGCGCATTACGGGCTAAACCGCAGGGCTCTGCTAGTTAATCTATAAAGTAAAAATAAATGCGTTAATGTAACACGTTATAAGGATTAAAAGGTTTATAGTATTGTCCGAATTAAGGCCTGATGAACACAACACTACATTGGAGCTCTTAATTGAAACGATGTTTTATTAACACCCTGACGACGATCTGCAATGTTGTTCGATTGATGGTAATGAGGGTATGAAAGGGTTAATAAATTATTAAATTAATGAACATAAAATTAACTCATTTCAACATATTTCTCCTATCGATATTGTATTAAAAACTATATTCGCTAGTAACACCGCCCCGCGGTTTTACCCGCGTTGTGCCAGTTCATGCGGGAATTACGGGATTTTTTATTTATCCAACCTTTGTAGAACAGAAAGACCAAAGGAACAGAAAACAAATAAAATTATAAGTAAAATGAAGAATTACAATGTATGTGCTCCTTTATGCACTAACATTAATATTCCTCTTCTTCATCGAGTGGATGGTCAACCCGACCAATCCTGGTGTCGGAGTTATTGAGCCGCCAAAGGCCTCTAACATGGCTCATGTAACGACTACTATCCGTAGAAAGTAACACATTATTATTGCTTAGTTCTTATAATTTTCCAATACATTTAACTCAGAAATTGTTAAATATAAGTGAAAACCCCTTTTAAACGATAAAAGCTTTATAAGAAAAGGTTCTGACTAAAATGATTTTTTATGGTTAAAAACTATTAACATTGTAAATGATTTCCATTAAAAGTTATTTGAATATATTTATCTTTTTTAATGTTCTTAAGTGTTGCGTTAAATTGAAATTCTTTGAAATATATTTAGATTTTTTGGTGGAATTTGTTAAACTTTTTGTTATTATAATAAGTAGACCCCCCACGAGGTGGAGGAAGGAACTGGAAGACTTCGACAAGGAGTGGAAAGAAGTGGCGAAAGATAGGTCCAGGTGGAAAGAATTGGGGAAGACCTTTGCCCAGCAGTGGGACACAGCAGGTTGAATAAAAAAAAAAAAAAATAAGTACATATATTTTTAATTAATTAATTTAATCAGTAAATGCGATGACACACGTCCAATTTGTATTGGCCTATTGGCATTTTCAAACTAATTATTTCAATATCAACAACGCTTCGCAGATGCTTTATTGTTATTATTATATTAAGCCTGGTATACCCCACAGCTGTGCAAAGGTCTCTTAACTCTCTTCCACACCTCTCTATTAACTGCTAGACAAAGCAGGCTTTCTATTTCTAACCACAGATTTTCTTGTGTAAATAAAATCCAAGAATTGATTACCTCCTCTTTTTAAGAGACGGTTAAAAATAAAAGTCAACAGTAAAACCTTTTTTTCAGTTTTGGCCCCAAAGAGGCTCTTTTGAACGAACTACCATTCGGAAGAACATTAGCAGAGAAAAATGGGGAAAAAACTGAGCCGGTTATTTAATTTTTAAATAATGTTACACTGCTACTGTCCCGCTATGTATAATGTGTAACGAAACACTAAAGTTTCTTGCTCATCTGAAGCCATGGTGTCGCTTTATGTGTTTTAATCTCGTACTAATTTCGCCATGACGCAAAAAGGAAGTTGTAAGGCGCTGGAATGGTTATGTACTACATGATAAAACGGTGTAAAGGTAACTTTACGGATATTGTTAAGGAATAGCTTAAAATTAATATTCATTTTAGTAGATTATGATAATTTGCAGAATGGAACTTTAGGATTTGATTTAACGATATTATGTGATAATTTAATTTTGGGAAATCGTTTTTATATATTATCATTGCTAGTGACGACGTCATACCTATAATTTGTGTATATGTTTATAGTAGTATCAGTTAGTTATATTCCATAATACAAGCTTAGTTAACTTAATATAGGTCTAATTAACCTTATGTGAAATTGTATATTTATTTATGTATAATTTTATTCTCAATACTTTTTATAATTGCACTTATTTTTCTAGTTTAGCTGTTAGCGTAGCTACACAGTACACACGCACTATTTGAGTCCGCATTAATCCTTGCTGGGCGACAAAACCGAATCGAGCAAGAGTTGTTTCCTATATTACTTCGGATTTACCGTTCGGCAAACTCTAACGAACCCACTGAGTGTTACAACCCTTATTCGTGACGTAGCTTGACTAAGCGATGTTAGCTTATTGCGATTGTTAAGCATCGTGCAGCTCGGCCCTTTATTTGGATAAGTGACCGATGGTAGCATTTCAATCTGAGTGCTACCGTACCCAAAATTCTCGGTCCGGTTTGATTCCATCGATGTCAGAGCCCTTTAAGCGGTCTAAATACTCTGACACTGCATGGCCACTAACTTACACGAACTATCTTTTTAAGTCAACATATGTTCAAGAACAGTGCAAGTAGTATTTTGAATTTAAACTAAGTTTGTGGATGCACTTCACTTTTATTTTAAAAAAAATTATTTTTATTCCCCAGTTTGGTTAGGGCATTGCAGGCTGAATCACCTGATTGCCCGAAAAGTAAGATGATTCCGTGCTTCGGAGGGCACGTTAAGCCGTCGGTCCCGGTTACTTTCTACGGATAGTAGTCGTTACATGAGCCATGTCAGAGGCCTTTGGCGGCTCAATAACTCTGACACCAGGATTGGTCAGGTTGACCATCCACTCGATAAGAAGAAGAAGAATTTAAAAAAAAATATCTGTCGTTTCGGCCTCTTTAGGAACTGTGGTCTCAGAAGACAGTCTTCTTATTCTTCAGTAAACGTAGTTTCAATTCAAAATAAGTAGTGTTCGCTTAAACTGAAGAAACTAATAGAGCAAAAAAAAATTAAAACCTTCAATGTGAGCGCACCCTAACCCGTAATGCATACTGAAGGAAATCTCGAGGTGGGTTCTAAATGTTGTCACTTACTCTAACTGTCTTTGTTCAGCTTATCTTAATTTGTAAATGTTAATTGAAAATGTTTCACTTGTGTGTGTCTGTGTATTGTCTTCTTGTGACAGAGAGCTTCTAAGCTAACCTAAACATAAACATATACGAGTATATGTCGCCATAAGATCTAAAACACCGTCGGCCTTATAAACGCGGTGTAACTAAAACACTGACACTGTGTTTTGTCTCTTTTGCTCTTCGGAAATTTGCGTATGTCAGAAAGTGACAAACCATTTTATAGCTCAAATGTTGTTAATATGGGCCCGTTAGTATATAATCTATCAATTAATATATTGAGACTTTGTTAACTACAATTTTGTACTGTCAAAACAATTGACAAATAAACGCATCATTTTCCGATAGCTTTGGTGCTAATACCAATCTAAATCTGAGTGTTAATTTGATTACCACTCAGATTTGGACAAGTGATGTGAAATTTTAAAAATACACCGGTCTACAAAATGTGCTATTTGTGATATAAATTCGTTGTGTGTTGCTCATTCACGCTAGAATGGCGGAAAGGCAGTATTGACAAAATGTGACAAATAAACTTGGAATAATACACAACTAAAATATCGTATACATACAGGATATTTTTTAATTGACTTAACAAAAGAACGGGACAAACAGTTTTCAGTTACATTACGGGCTAATAATTTTCTTTTTACCACTTTTAAAATCGGCGCTAGAAAATCTATAATATTGCTAGCTGTAATATCAATCTAAAATGTCTATTAAATAAAATTTCATTTCAGCCCATTTATTAGAACATAAGTTAAATATTTATCTGCCGCCCTCATACACGTTCATTCAATCGACACTTAATTATTTGACGTAACTTTTCATACATTATAATATGTCAAAATCGCTCATAAATCTTTACTAAGGAAGCATTTGACGTCTCTGAGTACGGGGGTTTGTCTAATAGAGCGTCAAATAAGAAGATCTTCATTCCTTTCAATACTATAACACTCAACGCATTATCAGTCTTTGTAAATCGAAGGCAATCTTTAGTGGTTCGTGTACGTTCACGGTTCACTAAGTTTTCGCTAAGATCCCAGACAAAGACCCTTAATGCATCGTCTAAAGACAATGTCTCTCTCAATCTTTTAAGACTGAGAGGTTGAAACTATAAAATTGTGCTTCTTATTGTCTACGTGATACAGCTTTGCAAAGTTTATGTGCGGAAAATTTTATTCAGAAATGGTGATACAGACGCCCATAAAAGTTTTGGACTTTTTAAGCTATAAAGTTGGACAGTGGTCAGTTAAGGGTTAACATTTTTATAAAATAGCTCGTATAATATTTTTATACTGATTTCAAAAACTGTATTTTTTATTCCTCGGATGTTGCAGAAACAAAATATCCAATAACACAGCAAAAAATATGATTAAATTAAATTATACAAAATTCAGTCGAATTCTTGTATGCAATAATTACAGCCTTGCATTTCAATATTCGGATATCTCTTCATTCATTAAAAACTGGCCAAGGGCGAGTCGGACTCGCGCACGGAGGGTTCCGTACTTTAAAAAACCCCTCTGGCCACGTGGTCCTACTGCCTTTGTCCTACCGATCGGACCACATGAACTTTTTTTTCCGGTTGGTTCGATTAACTAATCGGACTATTGAATCTATCATTTTCGTAGACCCCGTGGTCCTACCAATCGAACCACGTGAACTTTGAATTTCCTGTTGGTTCGATTAACTAATCGGACTATAGAAACTTGCGTTTTCTTAGACCACATGGTCCTACTAATCGGACCACGCTATTAAATTACTCTTTTGAAGTTCCAGTTTGTGCCATAATAGTGTCGACGGAGCTCCGCTGCGCGGAGCTCCTATTTCCGCCTTATTTTGGCCCTTCGGGCCTGATATAAACTTAACCTAACCTAACCTACGGTTGTCGATTGTTACATTAATGTCCATATGGGCTGAGTTGACCATGAAGACATATTGTCTTATGTAACATCTCATACTAATAAAGGATCCAATATCTGTACAATTGAAATATCTGTTAGTTAATTTATATCTTAAGAAAAAGAGTTCATGTGGTCCGATCGGTAGGACGAAGCGGAATTACAATTCCTTGTAATCCGATTAATCGAACTAATTGGAAAAAAAAATTCATGTAGTCCGATCGGTAGGACGAAGCGGAATTACAAATCCTTGTAATCCGATTAATCGAACCAACCGGAAAAAAAAGTTCATGTGGTCCGATCGGTAGGACAAAGGCAGTAGGACCACGTGGCCAGAGCTTAAAAAACGACAAAAATCACGTTTGTGGTATGGGAATATAAAACGGGCCCTTAAATATTTGTTATTTTTAATATTTGTTGTTATAGCGGCAATAGAAATAAATCATCTGTGAAAATTTCTAGTCTTTGACCGTTCTTGAGATACTGCCTGGTGACAGACGGACGGACAGACGGACGGACGGACAGCGAAGTCTTAGTAATAGGGTTCCGTTTTTACCCTTTGGGCACGGTACCCTAAAAATGGATTTGTTATAATATTTGGTGCTTGTTAAAAATAATAAAGTGTTTCGAGTTTCACATTCAGTTATTTTACATTCTAACGAAATATTCGATTGGAATCTGCTGAACTAACCAAATAAATAAAATCTGTTCATTACCCAAGTATGCAACACAAACATTATTAACTAGCTGTGCCCCGCGGTTTCACCCGCAGCGCACCCGTTCCCGTGGGATTTTTTTTTCTTTGCTATAAACCTCACGGAGCCTGCGACCTTTCCAACGAATGCAAAACCGTGGAAATCGGTTCGTGCGTTCTGGAGTTATAGCGCCAGGAAGGAAAACCCGAATTATTTTTATATAGTAGAAGATAATGTTCAATAAACTGTTTTGCTTACAAATAACATTTAGTGATGAACACAAATTAAGCGTTCGGTATAATTCATTGTTTCCGACCATAAATACTTCGATATCCTGAATCGGGTATTCATTAAAAGATATATTACATTGCATTGGTTTGAATATATCTCTCATTGCATTGGTTTGAATTTCGAATGACACTATCTTTGCTTTCAACATCAATTTAGAATCGTTTGCGGGAGCGCTGAAAATCCGAAGTGTTAGCAATGAAACTAAGCGTTCCAATATTTTAACCCGATTTCACCCAGTATCGGGTCAGAATAAAACTGAAATATACGAATAAACGAATAAAATCCTTTCTCTTTTGGTATTTACTAGCTATCTCTAACCCCAAAACGGCCCACAAAAGCAAAAACTAAGCGGCGTTTCGAAATAGAAATTGATATACCTATCCAAAAATAACCCTTATTTATGCGGGAAGAGGTACACTTTACATCGGAATTGCTGTTGTAATTCATATTTACTTACAAAAATGTATAAAAGTTTTGTTATGATGAGCACAAGATGAAATATGAGGCAAATTTCTGAGGAAGCCACAGATGACGGTAAGTGATGTTATTATGATAATATGAAAAATACCAGCTTTAGAGTATCACTTTTTGAAACTTGGTATGTTTAAAAAGTGAAGACACGTGTCGTTGGGTTACCTACGTTTTCCTACATAGAGGTGATTAAACATAAACATTGCAGAGAAAATCAATTGATCCAAAAACGGTTTCGTTTTTATAGGTTAGGTTAGGTTAGGATATCATTATCATTTTGGGATAAAAAATAGCCTATAATCTTCCCGTTGAATGTGGCTCTGTATATCAAAAATAATTATTCGTATTGGACTGGCAGTTCCTAAGATTAACGCGTTCAAACAAACAAAACTTCAAACTCTTCAGCTTTATTATATACTAGCAGCGCCCCGCGGTTTTACCCGCGTTGTGCCCGTTCCCGTGGGAATTTCGGGATAAAATGTAGCCTATAGCCTTCCTCGATAAATAGACTATCTAACAGTGAAAGAATTATTCAAATTGGTTCAGTAGTTTCTGAGATTAGCGCGTTTAAACAAACAAACAAACAAACAAAACAAACTCTTCAGCTTTATAATATTAGTATAGAAGAATAGGTAAAATGAATAAAATGAAGTGGGAATATTGTCTAACGATATTTTTTCTTTGTAGACTTGTCACCAATAATCTTTTCATTTAGCGTCTTCTTTATAAAATAGTGTTTATTTTAACACTATTTCTCAATCTATAAAATTGCATTTCATATTTGATTTTTATTAACTACCTCTATTTACTCAATTGTTTTCCATTACAATGATTAAAATCTTTTAATCCTTCAAGGTCCATTATATTTGGAAACGATGTGCAATCGAATGGTATTCAATCAAATGCAAACAAAATATTTTTGGTGAAACAATAGAACAATATCAATGATTAAATTGTATTGTAACAATATTTTGAACAAAGAAAATGTTTGGTTTTATTGATCAAATACCAATCATAACTGTAGTTGAAATTGCCACCTACGGGCTGATTCTACATGATATCAGTATCTAAAATAGTTTATTTTACCTGTCTAAGCCAACATTCTTCTATTAATGTTAAAACAAAGACTTAGTGTAATGGTTTTTCAACAAAGTATTCCAGGAACGTTCGACTATAGTACAATACCGCTAGAGTAAGTAAAGTAATAATAGCCTGTAATGTCCCACTACGGGGCAAAGGCCTCTCATCTCACTGAAGATATCAGTCCAGTGAGGAGGATTAAGCATACTCACCACGCTTGCCAAATGCGGGTTGGTGATCTCAAAACCGAGCCATGTTGGAAAAGTAGGAAACATGTTTTCGTTCGACCGGGAATTAACCCGAACCGGGGACCTTAGTCTTGGCAGGCGAGTGCACATACCACTAGACCACCGAGGCACCTAAGTAATATGCATAACCACGCTAATGTCATTTATCTTCATTACAATTATTTTGCTGTTATCAATTAACAATTATTATTCCGGTACATTTGCCTTGCGCATAATTATCATTAATTGATACAGGTGTTATAAACGCATTAATTATCGTGAATTAATTAAGAAAGTAATCCTCTTTCATATGAAAATTTGTATAACCATATATAATATGATAGTAGTAGTCATATCTGAACGCTACCGTGGTTTGAGGATACATGCATGGTTGTTTCAATTGGTCCACCATTTTCACTATAACTTAATTTTGAAGAGGGTACAGCCTACCCCAGAGTTTTTACCTCCTTAGGCGTTTTTGTCCCTGAGCGGAGATTTCATGCTATCCTATTGGTTAATATTTATCCGTTTCTCCGCTCTACAGACTCGTCCCGTTTCATTGGACTGGACAGGCAGCCTAAAGGCCTAATTGGACTATCTCGATGGCTTTAAAAATTTCATGACCGGGTTTGGATACTGGCCCACTTGAGGTTTAGTTTAGTCACATAATAAAGTTAAAATGTTTTTGTATGAACCCGTCAATCGAATTGGAATCTCCTGATGCGAATAACAAGTTTTGTATTGGACATTCAGACGAAGGCTCAATAACAATTCAATCAATTAACAATTATTATTCTGGTAATAGGCTTTTTATCCGAGGGTGGCTAGTCTTATATATTATATAGCTGTCTCCAAGACATCTCTGTCTGTATGTTATTGATTTTCTAAAGTCTTCTAAGCTGATTTTCACGCAGTTTTCACCTACATACAAAGTGATTCAAAAGGAAGGTTTATAATTACTTTTCTGCCAAAATTTTCATAGTAACGAGCACAACGCGGGTAATACCGTGGGGTGCGGCTAGTTTATTTAAAAATGTACCTAATTTGTATATTTTTTCTTTTGATCTCAACAGTTGCCTAATGTTTCCACCAATTAGTGTAATGGACTATCATTGTAGTTAAGTATGATGAATGGATCTCATTTAAATTAACTAATCCGTATTAAGGATACCTTCACGGTCTATTAAACTTATAATTGGATGGAAATTCTCATGGAATTTGATGACGCAATGTCTAGATATACTCGTACTTGCTTCGTTAGTTAAAGTAAGTTCGAGTGGATTAGTGACCGTCTCTGGAGTCAGAGTTTATAGACCGCCTAATGGCCTCCGACATGGTCTAACGATTGCAGCAACCGGGACTGACAATTTAACGTCCGCAGCACGGTAGCGCTCAGATAGATATATTCCAATCGACAAAGTAGTTATAGAGTGCGTGACCTAAGTGATTTCTTGCAATTAAAACATCCTCAATATCAAAATACAAAAACAAAAAATAAACACATTAACTATTCTCAATAACTTACATCCCGATAGTTACATAATTGTTTTTACATCGCCCTAGTCACTTGAATCATAATACATATTATCAGTAACTTGTTGATGTTTCCGAACATTAATGCGATCAGTTAACACCGCAAAGTGCGTTAATCCTTTGTATACCTATTGAGATAATTCAAGCTTGATTCCACTTGACATGCGTATGTTTCATTGTGGATTTTGTGATTGACGTAAATCCTGCGCTGATTTATTGAAATTAACAATACATTAATGTAATTTAAGATCATTTTTTTAACAATGCTGTTGACTTTGTATAATATGCTGTTAACTTTGTATTTACAAAGAGGCTATCATTTTTTTATCAAGTTGCTGTTACGCGCTGTGGTTCCACCTGTGATCTAATAGATGGCCCTAGTGTGGATGTAGATATGGCTTAGTTCTATGTTTCTAGATTTAGATGGGTCTCGATAATACATTGAGCAGAAGAATCTTCCTCTTTACAAAGTTGGTATAGATCAGTATTAGCATAGAGTCAGATAAGTACAACACTATTTTACTTGTGCTATTACTGAATATAATTTTAGTTAGAATACGAATTAACCGTTGGTGACATTGTACTTGTTTACAGGATGTAGTTTATAATTTGATTCATTTGCGTTTGGTCCACGATTGTGAATTCGCGTTTCAGAGAAGCTACCTGCATCCCTGCATGCGATAGTAAATAAATAAAAAAGGAAGACAAGTATAACTCAGTCACTTTACTTCCTTACTTTTTTACCTCAAGTACAAATCAAACAAATATTTTCCTGTAAAAATCTATAACAATAGAAAAGAATAACTACTAACAATTCACGTGAAAAAGTGAAAAGAATTTCGTCATTTCTTCGTGTTTACTTCAGCATTTTCGCCGATAACAATTGGAATAAAAACGATGATTTCGCAGTCACCAGTAGTACGTTCAAGGTTGTCAAGCAGTTACCTGTAGTGTCCTTCACATGAGTAACTTTGATAATATTGGAGTTTTCCGAGGCAAGTATATAACTGAAGAAATATTTCTACTCTTTCCGGGGGATTAATCTCGCTTGAGCGACAAAAATAGGACGCATGTTGCCGTTTGTAGACAAAATGTAGAAAAAAACCCCACTGATAATAAAACCATTCACATTTAGTTTTCACTTGAAAGTAAAAACAAAAGCTTTTGACATGACTTGTAGATATAGAGAAATTTGACTAAAATTTAGAGAAAAACGAAAACACACCTTTGTCTTCAGTTATATGCTTGCTGAGCTGTATTCTCTTCACAATCGTGCTCGTGGCGTAGTTTGAATATGCGATGTTATCTCATTGCAATTATTAAGCAACGTGCACCAGCTCAGCCCCTACTTGGTTGGTCGCCGATCGTGAACATTCTATCTAAGCGCTACTGTACTTCGGAGGGCACGTAAAATTGTTGATCACGGTTATTTTAATCGGTATTTTCAATCAAGATCAAGTCTGTCTTAGGCTGTCTTATATCTCCGACACCAGGCCACTAACCTACTAACTTTTACAATCGCCTATGACATACGATGATCATCAGCGATTGTCTAAAAGACGCTTTTAGTTTTTAGCGCTTTATAGTTTTTATCTGCAATAAAAACCAACTTAAAAGAAATTGACATGAAATTTCTATGAAGCTATACCAAAGCTATGTAATGTAATTTCCACCCAATTTCCTTCCTCCAATCAGCGGTCAGTATAGCTAGTGCGAAGATGACATTCGGCGATCGAAGTACTCGTATATTGAAGAAAGACCACATACTTAAAGACCACCACTTATTAATAAAGGCTCTATAACTAGAACACTGTTATAATGTGTTTTGTCTCTTTTGCTTTTGGGAAAATTGCGTATGTCAGAAAGTGACAAACGATTTTAAAGCTAAAATGTTCGTAATTAATATGGCTCATAAGGCTACAGCTCATTGTAATTTTGTCAAAATATTAACACATAATATGTTAGACACGTCTCATGTTATAAATAGCCGCAATACTTGTCACATAAACATAGGTATTAGGTTTCATTGAGAAGTTTTAGTACAAAGCCTAGGTATTAAGTTAAGTCGCTACTTCAAGTTGCTGTCAAAGTTGTGTTATTAGAAACTTGCATGAGTAGTAATATTGATAGTCTAAGTTAGTGGCCAGCTTTAGTCTTCAATAACCCTGACGATATGAAGTTAATTGAATTTTTTTGTTTAAGACGAATTGCATAAAAACTCTAATGGTTGTTCTGCCTTAGCTCAAATCAAAATTGGGTAGGACCAGGCAAGTTAACGATATTAAAGAGAATAGGTTACAAATCATAACCATGGCCTTGTTTTGCCAAACAGTTCATTTGGCTCATATCCTAATAGGCATCCCACCATCATCTTACCATGTATAACACGCTAAGATATCGATTTATATCAATGACAAATTATTTCTTACATTGTTTTATCCGATTCATGGACGTGGAAAATCATGTCTTGCGTTAGTTTAGGTGGAACGTTTGGATCCCACGACAGGACAAAGGCCTCTCATATCAAAGAAATACATAAACTCTTAAATATATACAGAGAAAAAAGAGCGTTGAATACAATATTTTGTGATATCTTTTGTCGCAGTTGCTGAAAATAGACTGAGATCCGCAAACTCCACTATCTACTACCGTACTCAGTGACGTCCTTTAAATCGACACTGAACTAATTGTCTAAATGTTAAATACATTACACGTAAAAATCACTCATTAAATCTCTACTAAGGAAGCAGTCGACGTCTCTATACGGGCGTTAATCAAATAATAGATATCTAAATTCAAAACCAAAGTACCAAAAAAAACCGCTCACATAGCAAAAACAGGCTCTTTATCAAAACACGTGACAAAAAAGGTGAAAAAAAGAAAATGTATCGCAAGAGTTACGATCTGATGTAAGAAGTTGGTTCTTGCCAAACCGTTTAGGCTTAACAACGCAAGAATTCTTTTATGCCTATCGGATTATGTTTTGTTAAAAATGTGACGTAAAAAGAAGGAAGTAGTACCTAAGAAATTGCTCATAAATTCTTGACTCTGTATCTCTTTTTTACTTGTTTGGTTTAAGTAAGATAATATAGACTAAAGGTGTGGTTGAGGTGAGGTCATTAGTAAATTGAAAAGGAATCTTATTGAATTTGAGAGAATGAAATAATACCTAATTGGTGAGAAGTAAAGAAGTAACGCATGCAACTTATTTATTAGTTATTTTCTAACTGTCTTCAAACACCACAGGAGGTTCTCAATTCGACTACTTACGCGTTTTTTTTAATCTACTTTTATTTTGGGAATTTTACACGGTATGATCATTATGCCTTTAAATCCAAAAAAATATGAATCTGACATTGCAGACGTTTGACCCTTGTTGAACTCACCGGCTCGCAAAAATATGAAATGAACTGTCAAATCTGGCTTAGCTTTTAAAAAAGTGCCCGAAATCCTTCCTTTCTTTGGCATTCCTTCCCTAAGTCTACCTACCATTATTCACTTGATATAATTTTGTTTTTCATCATAAAAATGTTATTTTCCCAGCATTCACTTAACATCGATTCGAATCATATTATGAACAGAACAATTACTCATTTGTCCATATAAAAACGATTCGCTGCACAAATCAGCACCACCGATTGACTTGAAACAATAACTAGCCACGCTGAATGTTCCAAATTCATTGTTCGTATTCCAGTTTGGATTCAGTGGTCAGTTCAAGTTTGTTAGAATGTTTGTTAAATGCCTTTTGAGCGTGCGAATTGTTAGATGCAACTGCCTTCAATCAATATAGTATTGTCTGACATAGGATTGCTTTAGTGGTATTTCGGCTTATTTCGATGGGAAAAAAACTACCTGAGACGCCTTGCTGGCGCTGTTAGTGTGACGGTGATATAGGAAATTGAAAATTTACCACATAATACAGTTTTATTGATATGCTCATCTAGATGGTTCCGTGGTCCTTGTCGTGTGTACTGAGCCTCCAGCTTGAGAATAGAAAGTACCGCATTTTCAAAATGAGGGTTGACTTCTACGTATTGTAGGTACGACCCTTAAAATTAGTAGGCCAAATAAAGAAGGGACCAAATCTATGAGGCTTTTAAAACTAGATAGCAAACTAATTAATATTAAATCATAAAAAATGAAAGTAAACCTAATATAAGTATCCATAGAATATAAACTATTGTAATTTGTTTTGGTACCTAATAAATAAAATAAGTATTCATTAAACTATGTTTATAAGAGTAACAGAGACAGAAATCTTTAAAGGATATACGAGTACTTACACACAACTATTTCTATAAATATATAGATAATCATTCAAGTAAAGTTTTCTAATTGTGAAATCATAAATAACCGTTTGAAAATTGAACATTTTGTATCGAAATTGTATATAGGCACATTTTGCCAACGATTCGAAGGGAGAGTTTAACCGCATTGCGTAAAACATTACAGAAGTTAAGTGCCCTCTCTAAATGAGTATACTAAGCATTTAACAAGTACTAAAATTCTGTCTCTTTAATGATGGTTTTTTCCCCTTCAAGGCCTTTGATCACATAGTCGTAGAAAGAGTTAAGAATGTATTGATTTTTAGAGTAGTATGATAATTATTGTGATAATAAGGTATCATGAGATTTTTTGATGATACCAAGTCTAAAACTATAAAAATTGCCACAGACAGACATAGATAGATACACGCTTGAAAAACATATATACCTTTATACCTTTCGCCGCAGTGGGGTAAAAAACATTAGTAGTGGGGTTGTAAAACACACTCTTCTTTGACATCTAAAGTTAATTGGAATACAACTATGACGCAAAAATAACATAAAAATATTTCTAACTTATAACACTCTTTTTCTGCGTCGGAAGTTCAAAGTTGGTAAAAGAACATTGAATTCGTCTTCTGTACTTCAGGTAAGTCAAATTGCAGCTAAAAAGTTAATTTAAAGTCTCGCAAGTTCCTCGGAAGGTAACAAACAAGCGACTACTGTTTGTTGAAGTAACAAACTCTAAATAAACTCGGCTGAGGTACAGATAGCGACAGATGTGTAGGACCAACACTTTTAAACCAGTTTGTTTTCGTTGGACTTGTTTTCTTTAACATTAGTTTGGAAAACTCACTGTAAACTATGCATACCTTTCGAAACAAAATAAAAATACCTAATCACGATTATTATTTTTAACATCACGACTCTTAAAAAAATGAGATTTTAGTTATGTCCTCCTATCTACTACACTATTTTCTTCATTTTTGCCTATCGTCAAGGACTTTTTGAATTAAAGACAGTTAAAAAAGCTAAAACTGTTACTAAGAGAACACCAAAACTAAACCACCCATGAACTAATGACCTCAACCACCTGATAAAGATTTCTTAAAACTATACGAACATAATAATTTTCAAATACGTGTTTCCTACAAGTCAGATGTTTATTTCGCTGTCAACTGTACCCCTTCCTACTTCTCCGTCCTACACGCCTACCATGAACAGTGGAAAGTTTAAAACTAAGCTTTGTTATCCGTATGTGTTGAATAAAATTCTTACTGTGTACAGGGTGCATCACTTTTATATTCAAACTAAGCCGCGTCTTTACTTTTAAAATAGGTATATTTAAAAATTCTACATAAACTCATAGACCTCTTAATTATAACATCACTTATTACACGCCAGAAGTTAAAAGTACTTATTTATTATGTTGATCAATTAGGTAGGCAGACATCATGTTGAACTTTTTGCTTTTAAGCAAAAAAAGACGTCTCGGGTATGGGGATTTAACCACAAAATAATTAATAAATACAATCAAGGGTAGTTTAAACCCCAACCCAGGTGAAACCAAACTCCTGTTTGTTAATTATAAACGTCTTCCCGGTCGTTCATTTCTCTGTTATGAAACTTGTTACAAGTTTAGATTAAGCTCAAAGGACCAACCATTAAACATTTCACATGGGCCACAACTACTCACCTAAATAGCCAAGTTAGTCAATCCAAAACAGTTTAATAGATAGAATATTTTGATAGAAATTACGAATATGGATATAAATCGCTTTTAGAATTGAAACTACGTTTACGGATACACTTCGCTTTTATTTTACATATTTCATACTAGCAGTGCCCCGCGGTTTTACCCGCGTTGTGCCCGTTCCCGTAGGAAATCCGGGATAAAATGTAGCCTATAGCCTTCCTCGATAAATAGACTATCTAACAGTGAAATAATTATTCAAATCGGTTCAGTAGTTTCTGAGATTAGCGCGTTTAAACAAACAAACAAACAAACTCTTCAGCTTTATAATATTAGTATAGATTAATTTGACACGGTTCCTGTAAAGGTACCGCAACGTCAGATAAAAATGTAAATAAGAAGCGTGTATCCGTAAACGTAGTTTTAATTCAAAATGACTTGTGTTCGCTAAAACTTAAGAAACTAGTATATAAATCTAGGTGATCTAAAACTCAGACACCAGGGTTGGACAGTGACGGGATTAAATCTTGCTTGATAAAATGTTACTAAGTAAAAATCTTGGAATAATTTACATGGGTTCTTTTATTATTTGGCTTGTAGAGATTGTTGGTAGAGCTAATTGTACAAATTAATGTAAAGTATTTTCTGTATCTTAAATGAATAAATAAGTATTATTTTTGTACATACTTTTTTAAATCATATACATAAATGTATACACTATTAGAATGACACTGCACAAATCAAATACAATTCAAATCAAAAGCTATCTGTATGATGGATATCCAATTTTAATAAAGCCATCTGCTGCGAAGCATGTTCAATTAAACAACGTGCCATTATCAGTTTCAAATATTAATTTTAACATTAGTTAATAGTATCCGATGGGTGGAAATTTAATGGTTTTCATGCAACACACGCGATTGTTATTGTTAAAATTATAGCTAATGCATTTTAAACTCAGCATGTAATTGGTTTAGTAATAACATCAGTACGGATTACATATTACTGAGTATTTCACACAATGATTGTGTATGCTAGTTAAATATCATTACTGTATTTTAACATTAGTTATCTTATCATCGTACTATTAAATATTTGTTCCTATAATTCGTATCAATCAAATATTAATATCTTCAATATACGATGGTTTAAATACACTTCATATTATTTCCAGAGCGATTTACTTATTTATTAATTTAATTCGTTTTGAGTAGGGTAGTAGCCAACCCTGGTGCCAGAGATTTTAGACCGCCTAAAGGCTGACACAGTCTAACGATTGAAACAACCGTTAGTAAACTAAAGACTCATAAAAAAATAGTGAAATTAAAAACGTCAAAAAAAGTGAAATAGAAAATCACTGTAAAGTTTCATTCAAAACCGTCCAGTAGTTTTTTCTTGAAAGAGTAACAAATACATACATCCATCTTCACAAACTTTTGCATTGATAATTTCGGTTTTACCTACTATGTAAACAACCGAAATCTCAAATTGCTATCGACCCACCCTGTATACAAAAAACTTTTACGAACACTTTGACGCATATACTTTTCGGTAAACAAGTGAACAGCAGAAGCAAAGTATGCGATAGATTTTGGAACTTGCCAACTTTCCGGGTAAAATCCAGGGTAATCTTTAGCCTTTGCTTTGGGGAGCGAGTGCCGATATAGGAGTCGAGTGCCGATACTTTGGTATCCATTGGAGCATTATACCCGTTGTGGTCGACACTTTTTACTATCTCTTTTATGTGGTTTCGAGTTTCGAAGTTACTTAATAGACTTTTTTAAATAGACCGTATTTGGAAGTTTTGTGAGTTCATTTTGGAATGGTCCGGTTAAATTCTTTCATGTATAGTATGCATATTAGTGAATGTTTAATGTATTTATTTCATGTTTATAAGTAAGTGTGATTACGCCTAATCCTCTTCACTGTACTGATATCTTCAGTAAAATCAGAGACCTTTGTCCAGCAGTGGGACATTACAGGCTCATACTTTACTTTACTTTATAAGTAACTAGTGTCTTAACCCTTTCAGTGCAGTGCAGCGCAGTTTCACCCTCGCTGCGTTGGATCCCTAAGGAATTTAGTGATATATAGCTAATAATCCTCTTGAATGTAAATATCATAAAATTAATCATTTATTTTATAAATACGCCGGGTAGTCTCGGCATTCCGTTCAGATAAACAAATAAAAAAATCTTCTGCTTAATTTTGTTTGTATTGGAGGCTAAAATATAAGCGACCAAGCTCCATTTTCGTTGTGAATTGTGATGAACATTATTAATACGTAAATGCATATCAAATTAAGTAATTGTTAGGTAGCGTAAACAATATTTTATGTCATACTAGCAGCGCCCCGCGATTTTACCCGCGTTGTGCCTTTTCCCATTGGAATTTCGGGCCAAAAAATAGTCTATAACCTTCCCGTTGAATGTGGCTATCTATAACAAAAAGATTTATTCAAATCGGACCGATAATTACCTCTTTATAATATTTGTATACATTTACAAAATAATAGTATTAACTTGTCTATTTTCTAACTAACGAAACATTATTTGGCGCGACACGTTCTGAAATTCTTTAAACAAAAGGTTCTTTCCTCATGAACCTAAAAAGAAAGGTATCTTATTTGTCTCAACACACATTGTTACCAGAACACTGAAACTAACACCTTCCCAACACGTCCACCAAAAATATAGCATTCTATTCTCAAAAATAGTTCACCAACGAACTGCAAAACGGGTCAAGACAAATACAGCTTGTGTACAAGAGAATACCTTCTTCCTTTATCATTTCCCAGTCTCACGAGTATTCAGTATCGTGAACATAGTAAATATTAACCGTTTGTTCACACACCTAGAAGTTGGTCCGTAGAAGCGACAAAGGATTTAAAACTTTCTGTAACGCTCTCGTGTTTATTTTCTGCCTGGGAAACTAATCCGTCCGAAGTCTAGGACATGCAATCCCGCTTTGAACTACAACTTGATTTCTTTTTATCTTAGCTTCTTTGATGGAAAGGTGCTTTATCTCCTTGTTGCTTAGGAACACTTTTAATTTGGATTTCGCTTCGGTATTTGATTTTTGAAATGTTTTTAAGAAGGTAAGGTATCTTTGAAATGTTCAGAGAAAATGTGTATTATTTTTATTTGTGCGTCAGCGAAATAAAATGCTTCTGCTTTTATATTTTAGTTGAAAAGGAACATGTTCAGTTTAGGTATTATTAGTTTGCTCTGTTTCGTTCGTATTTTGTTAGCTTTATCAACTTTTATAGAACATCTCATTATTTGCAAAACATAAACAAGATATGTTTGCAATTAAAATAACAACCTTCCTCATTTAAAAGTAACATAATGGTTGTCTTTGGCTTTGAAACATCTATGAGCCTTGAGATGGAATGCCTTAGCCATGCAGTTATTTTTTTTGTTATTTTTCTTGGCTTCATTACTAGCAGCACCTCGCGGCTTTACCCGCGTTGTGCCCGTTCCCGTGGAAATTTCTGGATTTTTATACATATAAACCTTCCTCTTGAATCACTCTATCTATTAGAAAAAACCGCAACAAAATCCGTGCTGTAGTATTTGAGTTTATCGCGAACAAACAGACGCGTCTGGGGACTATGTTTTATAATATGTAGTGATTCACTCATCCTCTAACAAAAGAGTGATTTCTATGTCTATAGGCCTTTAAGATGAGACCTTTGCCTTTCTATTACATACTAATACTTTACTTTACTTTACTTTTCAAACATCATCTGACAGTAAATCAATCTATAGGATACGTTCACCGTTGTTCCAATCTAGTCTGAGATTTACGAGTGCGTTCTGTTAGGCCAATATATCAACGGGGAAATGTGGCCAGGACAAGATTGACTGTTTGTCAAACGTATTCACTTCATGTTTCTTTGTTGTTAAGGAATTTATTGAAAAAATATCCATCGTTTATCTATCTTCTATATACTAAATATACAGGGGTAAATTATTTGTTTGTATGTTCGGGCTAATCTCGCGAATTACAAGTCCGATACGATTTATTCTTTTTGTAACGGATAGCCCCATTCAACACGAAAGGTTATAGGCTAGTTTTCATCCCGAATATCCCACGGGAACAGACACAACGTGGGTAAAACTGCGAGGCGCTCCGAGTCTTGACTTTTGCTTAATCTTTGGAATTACAACGCACCATTCGAAATTCTGGACCACGAGACCAACAAAACCAATTTAAATATTGGAGTGACACATCAAAGAGAAAGAATTGGTTATATTGTCCCGAAATTCCCACAAAAACGCGGATGGAACCGCAGGGCGCTGCTTGTAATGTAAAATTGAGATGACAAAAAGGCAGTGACGTTTAAAGAATCTCTTCTCACTGAAAATATCAGAATAATATTTTGCGAAATGCAACATTTCATTGTTTTACTTATATTATTTTTGTTTGTTTCAGGAATTGAAATAAGGAACCTCTTTTAACAAAGGTAAGACTTAAACAATTCGCTTAATTAAATATATGTTGTACTATAATAAAGAATATAAATAAGAAATAAGCAATATCATCACAAATAATACCTAAAAAATTACTTTAAACTTAATTAGGTGAGACATTTTAAAAAGGACTGTACAACATTAAAAGAAAAAACAATGCATAAATCTTAATTAGATAACGTAAGCCAAATTAAATGATAAGTAACTTGTAAACCACATTTAAAAAAACATCAATTTAAAAAGTTAAATTCGAATAACAAATTCGCCAAAAGTAAACAGTCAGTTCCTGAAACAATTGAAATTTATTCCATTATTCACTCTTTATGAGAAAAGTGGTCGGCAAATATTTTTTAACAGTTAAAAGAATTGAACCGTGTTTGTGCAAACATACTTCGGTCTCTGTGTTTTTTATTTAAAACTAGCTGTGCCCTGCGGTTTCACCCGCAGCGCCCCCGTTCCCGTGGGAATTTTGAGATTTTTATTCCCTATAAACCTCACGGAGCCCGAGACCTTTCCAACGAATGCAAAACCGTGGAAATCGGTCCAGCCATTCACGCGTGATGCCTTGACCAAGGAAAACGGGTTTCATTTTTAAGTATAGATAAATGTTTATCTTAACCGTCAATTTAAAATGTTTCTTCATCTTGCAGACGCAGTTATTTAACGCATGAGTGAAGTTACTGTTTCTTATTGTTCTTACATATTCATACATGATTGTTAGGCCCAAAATTAAACATTATATTATTTCTTGCTTTTGCAAAGCTTTTTAAAAGAAAATGCAATGAAAAACAAATTATTTGAACTAAAATCAAATACAAAATTCAAATACCAAAGCCAACACGAAAAACTTTACCATTTCCATCATTTATTCACAAAATATACAGTAATTATTGTAGCTTACGCCACATTTTTCCCAACATAAGCGGTGCTTAAGTCGAGAAGTTCCTGAAAAACGGCGCTTTAGAATTTTCATGAATCATTTATAGGTAAAGGCGTTTCGTAAAGTGGTGACTCTTGTGAAACATTCAGGGAGGGCGTGTGAACCAACGACGAACGTAGGACTTGGTAAATTATTCAGCTTGTGAGAAATTATTGTCTTTACTACGCTGTTTGGACTGGTGACCCGTATCACCTTTTTGATTAAAGCTGTTTTATTAAGAAGTTATTGGACTGTTTTTTTGTTTGAAGCTATGAGTATTTTTGGTTAGTAAGGGCCAATACTGCGTTGTGGTTGCGTCGTTGTTGTAAGTGGGCGCACGCGGCGGTTTATTTTTGTATGAAACCGCGGCGTGCGCACGCCGAAGAAGGTTTATAATATGTATAAAAATTCCCGAAGTGGTGATTCTCCTTTAAATGTTTTAATAGCAAATAAACAAACTCTGCTTCCAAATAGTAATTGTTTTCTTCACCGTACTATATCGTCAGTAAGCACGTCATCTTTACCCTGTACTATTTACATATTAAAAACTTATAATAATACAAATAGAATTTATACTGGTTTCTTATTTTTAAACAACCGTGTTCACAGAAGACTCCAACAACAGCCTCCGTGGTCTAGTGGTTTGAGCGCTCGGCTCACGATCCGGAGGTTCCGGGTTCGATTCCCGGTGGGGATATCTCACAAAAATCACTTTGTGAGACTGTCCTAAGTTTGGTTAGGGCATTGCAGGCTGAATCACCTGATTGCCCGAAAAGTAAGATGATTCCGTGCTTCGGAGGGCACGTTAAGCCGTCGGTCCCGGTTACTTTCTACGTATAGTAGTCGTTACATGAGCCATGTCAGAGGCCTTTGGCGGCTCAATAACTCTGACACCAGGATTGGTCAGGTTGACCATCCACTCGATAAGAAGACAGAAGACTCACTGTCACACTGTCTTCTGTGACCATAGTTCCTGTAAAGGAGCCGAAACGTCAGATAAAAATGTAAAATTAAAAGCGAAGTGTATCCGTAAACGTAGTTTCAATTCAAATAGCATTTATTGCTTAAAGATTAACAAATCGCTTAACAATATAAATACCTCCGGGAAAAGAATCATTCCGTTCAATTAAACGTTAAAAGCACCATTTAAAGAAAAAATACTTTGAAATACAAGAATAATATGTTGATTTTATAAATACCCCGATCTATCACTGAAAGAATTCTCTAAGGAGATCAAGTTTTCAATACCGTAATTTGAAATGTTCCGTAACAGTTTATTTCCAAGTTTTGTGTTGAAATTAGGCCGCTTTCACTCCGAATACTGAAATAAGCTTTCAGATGGGTTCGAATGGAATACATTAGGTTTATAGTATGTTACTAGCAGCGCCCCGCGGTTTTACCCGCGTTGTGCCCGTTCCCGTGGGAATTTCGGGAATTTTTTTACATAAAAACCTTCCTCTTGAATCACTCTACCTATTACAAAAAACCGCATCAAAATCCAAAATAAAAACAAAAATAGCGACTTTGTTTTATACTATGTAGTGATTAAACCACTTTAAGCCCTAATCTAGTGGCAGACCCTGGTGTTGGAGTTAGAAGACAGCCTAAAGGCCTCCGACATGGTCTATGTTATATAACCTTTGATGATTTACTGGAGTTAACCTGTTCAGTGCAGGTTACTTGTGCAGGTGTAACTAATATGGTGAAGGAACGTTCCGAAAAGATCACACGCAGTCCAGTCTAGCTGATCAGGTATACTTTTTAAGGTAGACATCTATAGTACACCAATTATGGCCCACGTAAGGTGACATGGCAGAATGGTTTACATTTTTAAAAATACTGAAGACTAAGATGAGACTGCTTTGCCTAGATGTAGGACAGTATAGGCATAAGATAATAGACTTCATTTTACTATTACCAAAGACTGACCATCTCATTACAGCCATTTGCTCTCAAACATTTCATTATTTCCGTACTTGAGTTTTACAAATAGACTGATAGATCTATTTCATTTGCACGTTTCCTAGAGCCTTTGTTCCTACACCAAAGCCTAGGTTGTGAGGACGCATAACTTATCGACTACCTTTTGTTTTTCTAGTCCTTTTTAGACGATCGGTTTGAAGGGTGTCTATTGTGAAGCCTTTTGTTATAAGGTATTGTGGTCATAAGATACGTTTCAAAATAAGATAGAACAGAGGGCTTGGGAAACATGTATTTACATGTATGGGTGTCTATCTATCAGATTTTTAGGGCGCCTGATATGCATACGATGACCAAGTAAAAGAAGCAAATAAATAAATATACCCGGACAAATTCACACACGGCTAATTAGACCCAAACTAAGCTTGTATTATGGAATCTAAGTAACTGATACTACTACATATACACATATACTTTATTGTTATAATATATAAATGACACCCAGACGTCGTCGTCAACAACTATGTCTTCGCATATTGTTGACTCTGGGCGGGAATCGAACCCGCAACCCCCGACACAGTAAGCCCTCTCACTGCCACTGTGCCATCGGGCTTGTTAAATAACAAGAGAATAACTGCATATTAAAACGTTGTAAATCAATCATAAAGTCTATTCTACAAGATATTTGGACTAAAACTTCTGAAAACGAAATCTCTTAAAGCAAAGTTCAAAATTCTTATTAAAATACTTTTTTAATGTTCACAAATGTTATCTCAGCGAAGGATTTTAATTAATATCTAACTAATCAGTCGCCGTAAAACTCGATTTATAATAACTTAGTTGAAATATTGTTTTAAGCATTAAGTTTGAACTTTGATTTATAATTTATAAGTTAAATCTGCAATAGGCCCAAAGAATTATATATATTTTGACTTTTTAATTCTTAGCATTATTCCGCTTGGTTTACTATCAAAATGTATGGAAAAGTGTCATGACTTCTAGATATTTCCATATATATATTTGTCAAAAATCAAACCTAAAATATGTGAAACAAATGCAACTTCTCAAGAGGATTCTTCTTCTAAACTTAAGAGCTGGGCTCTTGTCGATGGAGTTCTTTCCACTTTCCTCTGTCATCTGCCATCCTCTTCAGCTGTTCGTTCGACACGACTTTTGCTCTTTCCTTCAGTTGGTCTGCATATGCCCTTCTTGGCCTTCCTCTTCCTCTTTTTGCCTCTATGAGAGGATGCAATACTATAATCTACATTATTCTACATGGACCATTTTGATAAACGCGTAGATTAGCTATCAAATGGTTTGTCACTTTCTGACATACGCAATTTTCCGAAGAGCAAAAGAGACAAAACACAATGTAACATTGTTTTAGTTACACCGCGTTTATTAATAAGGCGGCATGTGCCTACAAACGTTATAGAAAATGTACTACAAAAAACCGGCCAAGTGCGAGTCGGACTCGACGACGAAGGGTTCCGAACCATTTTATATTAAATTTTTAAGTATCGAGCAAGAAACGGTTAAAAAATACGTATAGCGGCAATAGAAATACATCATCTGTGAAAATTTCAACTGTCTAGCTTTCACCGTTCTTGAGAGACATCCTGGTGATAGACGGACGGACGGACAGCGAAGTCTCAGGAATAGAGTCCCGATTTTACCCTTTGGAACCCTGAAATAAATCTACTATCGTACTAACAATTCTAGTTGAATTCAGCAGTAAAATTTTCCTTCTTTTTACATCCTAGGTCAATAAGGACAACAAGGAAGTCTAATAAACAAAAAATCTTTTAAGTCTAACAATACAACACAACATAGGCAAAAAGACGTCTTCCAATGATCAACTTTTTTAGCAGTGACCTTTACATAACAACTTTAATAAAAGCAAGATCTGTAGCGGAAATTGCTTTTGAAGCCAGAGTTATTTCTTTGAAAGACTATTTTATTATTTTACAAGACATTGTTGAGTCGTTTCCTTCCAAATAATTAAATAGGTTCTTCTAGTATTTGATGAACGGTATTTGAAGGATATTCATTTTGTATCGGGTTGTCTCTTTTGCTCTTATATCCTTATATCTTTTCTCTGTTCAGTTTTTGTAATAAAAATACGTTCAAATATTATCTTGAAAAATATGCTACCCTGTTTTCTTTTTAAATCCAATACGAGTGACCAACCGCCTCAGTGGTCTAGTGGCATGAGCACTCGCCTGCCAAGACTGAGGTCCCAGGTTCAATTTCCGGGTCGAGCGAAAAAATATTTCCTATTTTTTAAATATGACTGGGGTTTTTTTGGCAAGCGTGGTGATTATGCCTAATCCTCCTCGCTGTACTCATATCTTCAGTGAGATGAGAGGCCTTTGCCCAGCAGTGGGAAATTACAGGGTAATACTTTACTTTTACGAGTAATACACATTTTGGACAAAATATGTATTACTTTTTGCCCGTTGCGGGTCAGTGTGAAGCCTTTCATGCAAATACAATACAACGTCACGCGACCCGCACGATGTATGTCGTCCACTTGTATATAAACACATATTTAGCTATCTATATAATTCTTACACATTATTTGTACCTAGTGAGATACCTACTTAAGTAAAAAAAACTGTCCAAAAACTACATTCAATTCAGTAGTTCACTGTTCTACCAATGATTCAATTACAATGAACGCGGAAACGTAAAACTCGACTATAGAATGAAAATGAGAACAATAGCTTATAGAGTTGATTACATCAAGGAAACTGCATCCAAACTTAGATCTCAGCACCTCATAAATGTTATTAACGACCAATAATCCAGACTTTATGTGATCGCGGTAATAGATTACGTCATATTAACCCATTAGCTAAGAGATGTTAACTCATTACTATTGTTAAGCAACATGCTGCTCCACCTCTACTTGGATGGGTGGCCGTTAGTAGCACTTCCATCTGAGCACTACCGTGCTTCGGAGGGTCTGTTGGACCGACAATTTAACGTACGTAATTTACCGTCAGATTTAGTCTAAAGATGGAACTTGTTTTTACGGTTGGTTCCTATAATTAAGGCCTTCTTTCATATCTATACTAATATTATAAAGCTGAAGAGTTTGTTTTGTTTGTTTGTTTGTTTGTTTGTTTAAACGCGCTAATCTCAGAAACTACTGAACCGATTTGAAAAATTCTTTTTGTAATGGATAGCCACATTCAACGGGAAGGTTATAGGCTACTTTTCATTCCGAAATTCCCACGGGAACGGGAACAACGCGGGTAATACCGCGGGGCGCTGCTAGTTACTATACAAATACGGTCAAACTCCTTCCACTTCCACAAACATCTTATTTGAAGTTGTTTGATAATAAAAACATTTTGATTTTCATTGTATAGAATTCGCCGAAGTAATTGGCAAAGAAAACCCCACATTACAATGATAAGAGTCGTCAGAGAGGCACTTATATGAAGATTGAACGTTTGACAATGGATGGACATTGAACTCGTTGGAGTATTCTATTGGGAAATGTATTGATAGATATATATTTAGTTTTACTTATAATAATAGGCAAAATTGCTGGCAAATCTCTATAAAAAATAAAACATACTTATTACAGTCGCCAATTCTATGTAGCTTTTACCATACATAAATATTAGCCTGAATTTCATAAGCGGGCAAAGACCTCATGTCACTGAAGACTGAAGACATCCCACAAACTTTCGCATTAATAATATAAGTAGGATTAGATTATTTTTGTAAATAGAAGCTGTAGGCAGATAATAATACGAGATGTACTACGCCATTACGAATCTAAAGATATGTTCCGAGGTCACCCTTAATATGAATTCCATTTTCTCAATAATCTCCCATCCGCTTGCATATTTCTACGGAAATAGAAAACCGACTGAATGAATAAACAAGTCTATGAAAAATGTCAGATATTTATAACACAAAGCAAATATCTGTGTAAAGAAAATTTACTTTATAACAAATCGGCAGCGAAGTTTGGAAAAGTTTTCTTTGAAAGAATTGTAGATTTGAACAGGTGGAGAACGCGGGGTGAATGACAAATCGCTTGGATTTCATTGAAAATTAGCTTATTTAGTATTTAGATTTACGAGTTTTTGGAAACAAATAAATTTGGTACATTTCATACGCCCTTACTCAGAGCCATCAAATGCTTCTGAAGCAGAACTTTATTGCTTTAATGAGTTCGACATGTAAGTAATGAAAAATTCTGTCAGTTCGTTAAGTGCCGTTTTAATGGACAGCTCTGAGTATGACAGTTAGTCCTTATTGTATTGCATTCTATAGAACACGACGCCTTATAACTATAAGCTTAATTGGAACGGCACGTTCGGCGAAAATAATTATTCTACGACCCAAATAATGCTTCTATTAATATCTAGATTAATTAATACCGCCTCAAATATATATTTTAATCAAAACACCATCAATATATCGACGTTGATTTCGAAGGTCTGTTATAAATTAACCCGGCTTGTAATGGATTTGTAATAAATTAGTAATGAAACACCTCTCTGGATTACTACCCCTTCAAGAGCTTATACCATTAAAGCGAGTATTGTTACCCTTGTTCCTCGGGAACGGTATTGTGAAGTTATAGTTATTTAAGAATATCTACTGAGCTATTTCCCGACATGAAATATTATATGCGTTGGATATTTTAAATTAATTTTCAGTGGTGCTCAATTGATTGGAATCTATTTTATGTATGTTGTTTTTATGTTATTACTAGCAGCGCCCCGCGGTTTTACCCGCGTTGTGCCCGTTCCCGTGGGAATTTTGGGATTTTTTTACATAAAAACTTTCCTCTTGAATCACTCTACCTATTACAAAAAACCGCATCGAAATCCGTTGCGTAATTTTAAAGATTTAAGCATACAGACAAACAGACAAACAGACGCGACTTTGTTTTATACTATGTAGTGATGATACTTTCGACTCGATATGACCTAAAACTTTAGTGCTCAACGAAGTTTTTTTCTAATTATTGTAATGATTTCTTTATAAAAATAATTTTAAAAAAGTGGCTGTGACAAACGGACGGACAGACAGACAGACATGACGAATCCATAAGGGTTCTGTTTTTTGCCATTTGGCTACGAAACCCTAAACACTGGACCTTGTTATCTTTACTTACTTGATCTTTTGCCAGCTTTACATAATATGCTGATATGCAAATAGAATATATTGAATCCCAAAAGATTGGACCATACTCGCATTTAAAAGCTAAACAAAGTAATAAAGTTGGTTCATTCTTTAATATTTCAGACGTGTTTGATATGAACGATGATCAATGCGGTTTGCGATCCACGTGCGGCCATTTCTGTATACCTTTCAGATTTGAAACGTGATTCCTAATTCTTTGATCTTTTTTGAACAGAAATTTTTGATTGGTCGATTTTGGTCATGGCTTAAAAATATCAAGGAAAAATATTTGGGTCAGTTGAACATAAATTTATGGTTGTGTGGAAATCACAGGTAATGCGCAAATGGACCTATGATATAGTTTCTCGTATAACCATAACAATACGCTTTGAAATCAATTACAAGGTCGCAGAAAAAAAAATTCATAATTACAAATGTTTATATGATATTCTAACTGTTGATAAAAATAAAAGTGGAATTTGTTAAAAAATTCATATATATAAAATTACTAGCCACGCCCCGCGGTGTTACCCACATTGTACCCGTTCCCGCGGGAATTTCGGGATAAAATGTAACCCATATGTTATTCAATGTATAACCTATATTACTGTAAAGTTTCATCCAAATCCATCTAGTAGTTTTTGCGTAAAAGAGTAACAAACATACATCCATACATACATCCATCCTCACAAACTTTCACATTTATAATATTAGTAGAAATATTTTCTTTTTTAATTACCCGAACCAGTGTTTCAGTAAACCCAAAGTAAACCCAACAGGTGACCTACAGGACAATGCCAAAGCAATTAACTAAGCTAACAGACAACGTGCCCAATGCGTTTGGATGCAACAGTAACATGTCAGTCAAGTGGCATACTGTGACTGACACAGCTTTAATTGTCCTATGTATTTGGTATGAAAATATATCAAGGCCTCATTTGCACGAGCGCCATTTTAAACAAATTAAATTGTGATAGGCGTGATATACAGAAAACTTATTTTACTGTATGATAACCCCCGATGCAAAAGACTTTTATAAGCACTCTGTGTGTGTGTGTGTGTCGCATCGACTGATTTCGTTGGGTTTTCTTTTTTTGAAAGTAAAGTGTCTTTGCAGTGGTTCTGAGCTATGTCTGGTAAAAGTCCATCCGTTTTTTCGTAGGAGTATGTAAAATTTGATATTTTACATTAAAGTAGTTTACAAAACAATTTTGTTTGTATACAAATACTTATTCTTCTTCATCGAGTGGATGGTCAACCTGAACAATCCTGGTGTCAGAGTTATTGAGCCGCCATAGGCCTCTGACATGGCTCATGTAACGACTACTATCCGTAGATAGTAACCGGGACCGACGGCTTAACGTGCCCTCCGAAGCACGAATACACGGAAAATAAGCACGGAAATACTTATTGTGCTTATCCTATGAATTTTAACAATCCCGGATTTTACATTTTAACAATATTATAAAATGAAACGTTTTAACTCAACTAACTGCGCTTCAAAACTTTTAATAATATTCTTTTCTAAAGCAGTTGCTAGTGCAGTTATGAACTCAATTTTATAACCAAGTTACAAGTACCTAATTATTTATTCATGTATTAAGTCCATCAGTAGTTGGTTGGAATAAAATGTTCTATTGGTGTCCAAATATTGGCTATGAATATATAATTTTAATTAAATCTACTATGTTTGCAGTGTTGTAGGTATCGTTCATCTATCGCCCAGCCAACACTGCTTCATTTACTCCCGTGACGTCATGGCAGTATCCTTCATTTTGAGGAGTATTTTTGTCTCCATCTCATTCTAACTCGGCTCTCTTGACGCCGCATACAATGCCGGATACTAGCCGCTTCCCGCGGTGATACCCGCGTTGTACCCGTTACCGCGGGAACTTCGGGATAAAATGTATCCCATGTGTTATTCTAATATATAACCTATATTACTGTAAAGTTTCATCCAAATCCGTCTAGTAGTTTTTACGTGAAAGAGTAACAAACATACATACATCCATCCTCACAAACTTTAGCATTTATAATATCAGTAGGATTGTAATTAACGAATTTATCTGGTTCCCAAAGTCGGCGAAAAAGGTAGTCTTGTATCCTAAGTCATATTAATTACTGGCCTAACTTTCGTTTACCCACGCTCATAAACAGCCAGGTCCGTTATTACGCCTAAGTGTTGTAAGCACAATTTTATCTCTAATTAAATCTTATATTTAGTACCTAAGCAAAAACTAGGGCAAATAACTCCTCCGTTTAGTAGTATTTACGATAATTTACACCACACATGTAATGAGATCGTAATGATCATTAAAAGGTGTTTTAATGACGTGTTAAATGTTAGTAAAGTGAGTTTAATTTTAATAGTTTGGTTATGAAATTCAATATTAATACTTCTTGGCCATATTAATAACTAGCAGCGCCCTGCGGTTTTACCTACGTTGTGTCCATTCCTGTGGGAATTTCGGGCTGAAAAATAGCGTATGTTACTTGTGGATAATGTAGCTTTCGAATGGTGAAAGAATTTTTAAAAACGGTCCAGTAGTTTTTGAGCCTATTCATTACAACCAAACAAACAAAGTGTTCCTCTTTATAATATTAGTGTAGAAGAACAGTTTAGCTATCAAATGGTTTGTCACTTTTTGACGTACGCAATTTTCCGAAGAGACAAAACACGGTATAAGAGTGTTTTAGATACACCGCGTTTATTCATAAGGCGGCTTAGCTTAGCTAGGCTAGGCGGCTTATTTTGAAATGAAAATACATTAACGTAATGGTACACCTCACATTTGTTTCACACTAGCAGCGCCCAACGGTCCTACTCGCGTTGTGCCCGTTCCCTTGGGAATTTCGAGGTGAAAATTATTTATGCAATAGATAGCCACATTCAACAGGAATGTTATAGACTATACTCCATCCCGAAATTCCCATGGGAACGGGCACAACGCTGGTAAAACGCGGGGCGCTGCTAATGTACTTATAATTACAAATGCCCTTCAGTATTTACTTTCATAATCCACTTAATAACAACAGTCGATACCGATATCAGAGAAAGGGAAGAAAGGCGATATTTCCTTATTATTCAAAACGAAAACCATCCATCATGAACCTATCTAGATCACGAGTTTATTTAACAAGAACAAATTTGTTTTCGTACAACATTATTTTGTTACCCCAGATTGTAAATTAAAAAGGCTAAAAATGAATCCATGTTCGTTCGTACGTGAAATTTTTAATAACCAGAGCTCCCAGTGAAATTATGTAATAGGTATGAGAATGTTTTATTGAAAAATTACAAAGGAAATGCTTTGAAGGGTTGTGGACGTTTTATTAGAACAGTAGTGGTAATTTTATTATATACTGCCCAGCGCTCTCTGTCATTAAGAGATAAAAATTAATAGAAATATATTTTAAAACCATAATAAAAACGGGTTGGTATCTATAGGACTTTATCTCGATATGACTAGGTAGCCATACGACATAATCGTAGTTTGACTAAATCTCGATTGGACTCGATCTCGATTGGACTTGATCGTTATTTGACCAGATCTTAGATCTTAGATTTAGTCAAACTACGATTATGTCGTATCGGCTACCTAGTCATATCGAGACGAAGTCCTATAGATACCAACCCATAAAAACCTATTTCAAGCATTTCCATCGAACGTTTCCAGCTTCCAGCCGGCGATTTCAACAGACAACTTTGTTCTTAGACAAACTTGCTCAATGGGAACAAGGCATACAGAAATGCTTCAAACAATTACTAATTCTGGTAACCCTCGAGAAACACTAACAACAGAAATGGACAAGGTTCCTCGTACTCAGAGATGCCAAATGCTTAGTTACTAGATATTTAATGAGTGATTTAGACATGTATGGAGCATTACGCCAATTAGTTAAGTGTTGATTTAATGGACGCTTCAGACTGTGGCAGTAGTAGGTAGTATAAGCCTGTAATGTCCCACTGCTGGGTAAAAGCCTCTCATCTCACTGAAGATATCAGTAAAGTGAGAAGGATAGTACTAAAATCATTACACCCAAAACCGTTGACATAAAGATATTTAACATGTCTCAAAGCAATTTACAACTCACTTTACTTCATCACTAACCAACTAAATTGATCAACTAAAGCTTGCTTCAACAGAAGTACGTTCATACATATCAAGGCACAAAATCTCTTAATGTCCCCAATGTCATTGCATTCGGAACGAGAACCTAATGAAGCTGATAATTAAGATAGTTCACCTTGCTCAGTTTAATGTCGAAGCGTTAGTTTGTAACTCGTTAGCCTTGTACTCCGATAATACAGTCGAATTTACTTCGCCACAAAACTTTGAACAAACTTCGTTCAAAGTTTTACTCCTTCTTTCGGAATCCAGTTGTGTTCTTCAAGTTTGTGTGCACGACATTTACACTGATAAAATTACCTCTTGAGTTATATTTTGGTTGTTCTGTTCATTGTTCTGACAAGCGTTCTTGGGTTGTTTTACGAGTTTGGGTTATGAATGGGTGTTAGATTGAGTTATTTTTCTATTTCGGTCGATAAGTAGCTAATTCGGTTAATAAACAGTTATGTGTTGATGTAATATTCATTTGTTTCCAATAATGTACTAATGTCATAGTGTGCTTAATCATAATTTTACTAGCTGTCTTGCGCGGTCGTTTCACCCACCATACAATAGATGGTGCTAGTGTGACAATTTTCTAGAATGTGCTTACGTTACTTTCTCAGATTTGGGGGGCGACCCCATAAGGTTAAGCGGATAAAAATCTTCATTACATAGTGTAAAACAAAGTCGCTTTCCGCTGTCTGTCCCTATGTATGCTTAGCTTTTTAAAACTACGCAACGGATTTTCATGCGGTTTTTTTAAATAGATAGAGTGATTCAAGTGGAAGGTTTACGTGTATAAACATTCCCGAAATTCCCACGGGAATGGGCACAACGCGGGTAAAACTGCGGGGCACTGCCAGTCATCTTTATAAGCTTAGAATGGATTAAATGCTTAATGCATTTTACGTTGCAGGTTCTTATAATAAGCATGTAAAAAAGATATGTGTTTCGAGAATGTTAAAAGCCTATTGCAAAATTAAAAAAAAACATTATGTTTCCATTCAATAAGGACAACAACTGTTCCCATCTAAATTCATAATAAACATGTTCGCTGAACCAAGATTTCCATTACCCCGAGAGCAAACAACTCTTCACAACTGTTCAAAACACTAAAGTGAGCATAAAGCTTAATATTCTTACCACCTACAGCTTTTCAAACTAAAATATAAATGCCAAGTCAACGCTGAAGTAATTAAATACAGTGGGCGATATAAGGGCCATTGCAGACTACAATCGTCGTTAGACAGACTTGTTGTTCAGTCCTTTTTACAATCCTACAACAGTTGTCTGGAACCTACTTAGAGTGGGTTGTTTGAAAGTTAGTTATCTATACTAATATTATAAAGAGGTAAAATTTTTAAGTTTGTTTGTATGTTCGAGCTAATCTCGGGAATTACCGGTCCGATTTGAATAATTCTTATTGTAATAGATAGGTATATTCAACGGGAAGGACATAGGCTATTTTTCATTCCGAAATTGAAGACTGTCTAACTACAGACATAACTATAGTGTACTCAGGCCATTAACTAGACGCAAAGGGTCAATTAACAACAAAATTACTGGCATTTATTACGTTGCACATGTTTAGTAACATACATAATCGGATTTGACGTAGCTTGCTGGCTTACTGAGGGTTCTCTTCAAAACATTGAATTTACGCTTCAATGTAACGTAAAGTGTTTTAGCGAGCCATTCACTACAATTTTGTTATTTTGAATACGAATTTAGTTCATAACAGTTGTTTGTATGACGGTGATTTTGTTTATATAAAGTGAATGAGGTTTACTTTGGGTTTGTTTTATTAACCATCGACGGAAAAGGGGGTGTTATAGGTACTCGGGGACAATCTAGATATATCTATACTAATATTTAAAAGCTGCAGAGTTTGTTTGTTTGTTTGAACGCGTTAATCTCAGGAACTACCAGTCCGATTTGAAAAAATCTTTTTGTAATGAATAGGCACATTCAACGGGAAGGTTATAGGCTATTTTTAATGTCGGAGTTCTTACGGGATCGGGCACAATGCGGGTAAATCCGTGGGGTGGTGCTAGTCTACATTTAAGATTTTTTTCTCCGATTAAGTCCGTTATCAAGAGGAAGATTATTATTATCATTGTGTTTTTAAAGTCTATGTAAATTTAGTTTTTAAGTAATATTAGATTTAGTTTTGTTTTGATTAAATTATGTTTTCTGTAACATTTTGAAAAGGCAATAAACATGTTTTTTATTTATTATTATTTATTTATTTAAGATAATTTTCATTCCGAAATTCCCTCCAGCACCCTACGAGTAAAACGCACTGCTAGTTATAATAATATTTTCTCATATAATAAAATACTTATTATACAAACTCTTCCATGTCTTTGAGCTTTAATGCTACGCAAACACTACGCTCGCTCTATTCAAATCACACAAAAGACGTAATTTGAATTCAGCTTATTATAGTTTTCTCAAAATGGCTTTTGGGTGATGAATAGGCAATTAATGACTAAGCACTATATTTGAAGTCTCACATAAAACTCATGTTAGGAATAGATTACAATGAAATATGGTTTCTGAGAACCTCGTTATCAATCACTTTCTTTGAAAATATAGGTTTTGGCGGTAAAGTTGGTTCACACTCTATGACCTATGTCAATAATCATCTATTTGTACGTGAAATTTGTTAGGGTAAACAGTTGTATTTTGTTTTCTTTTTCACGCCAACACTACTTACTAACCAGATTTTGATGAAATATTGTAGTTGTATTACGTATTTTATACCTCTGAATAATATATAGTTTACTTTATCTCGAAATTCCCAAGAGAATGGGTAAATTGTGGGTGAAAATGTGGAGAGTATTGAAAAAGTAGTAGGAAAAACGCAAGTTTTCTTATAATAATTTACCTTTACCGCTTAAGGCGTTGTCCTAATAGAACGCGAATGCGCGATCATCGTAAGTTCGCGCGAATTTTACTCGTACGAACGCGCGATCAAACATATTGAACTCTAATAGGTGTCCTAACTGACAATCGCACGACGCGGTCGCGCGACTCAAATGTTTGAAACGAACACGCGATGGTCGCATCGCTCGCATCGCGCATTCGCGTTCTATTAGGACAACGCCTAAGGGTGTTAAGTAATATTACACACCGTTGGAATGACTACAGACAGTTTTGGTATCGTCCAAATACTGACTACTGACTAGTTTAAGGAGTACCTTGACTTTACATGGTTCAGTGGCATAGTTTGACTAAGCGATATTTCTTAATTGTGATTGTTCAGCAACGTGCAGCTCGGCCCCTACTAAGATGGGTGACCGATAGTGGTATTTTCTTTTTAAACGATATCGTGCTTCTCGGTAGTTTCAATTGTCAGACCATGTCGGAGGCTTTAAGGCGGTATAAAAACTGTATCACCAGTGTTGGCCACTAAACTACTCAGAATGAATGAACGAATGATGGAAGTGGTCCAGGACAGGGTTTCATGGAAGGAAGAGGGAGAGGCCTTTGCCCAGCAGTGGGATACAACTAGCTGATGATAATAATAACTTACCGGTTATCCACCTAGCCATATCAAAGTTTATACCACATAAGGGTGCGTCTCCATTGAAGCGGAGCGGAGCTGTGCGGAGCTCGACTGACCAATCACAATGCGTTACGAAAAGATTTTGACAATGTCAATGCGTTGTTTGACAATCTCAACGCGCTGTGATTGGTTAATCGGGCTCCGCACAGCTCCGCTCCGCTTCAATGGAGACGCACCCTAAAGGCCGGTAACAATTCCAACGCAACTTGGATAGACCAACATGCCCCTTAAGCAAAGTACTCACAACCTGACAATAGCTTCCATACACTATTCAAAGTAAGCTAGTACGTATAGTTATTTACAAGTTCCCGGGACAGCTTCCTAATTATAATTCAGTAAAGGCATGCACAAAGCGATGTTCTCCAATAACTAGAAGCCGCTGAATTATATCGTTCACTAGCAGCGCCCCGCGGTTTTACCCGCTTTGTGCCCGTTCCCGTGGGAATATCGGGAATTTTTATACATAAAAACCTTCCTCTTGAATCACTCTACCTATTACAAAAAACCGCATCAAAATCCGTTGCGTAATTTTAAAGATTTAAGCATACAGACAAACAAACAGACAAAAATAGCGACTTTGTTTTATACTATGTAGTGATGTATGAAGCTGCAAGCTCGCTTTATAGTAAATGCAACCGGCTTGAATGCAAGAGATCAAACGGTACACTTCAGTTAAGTATGATAAGTTTGATTGATGATACATAACTATTGTAGCGCTTTGGATGTAGTTTGGATAAACGATGTTAGCTCATTGCGATTGGCAAGCAACGTGGAGCTCGGTTCTTACTTGAATGGGTGGCTGATAGTGGCATCGCTTCGGAGAATACGTAAAATGGTCTTCCCCTTGAGATCTTCGGTGAGATGTGGAGTGGGCATTAATAATACTTCTCTTTCAATGTATGAGGTTTTGATTCGATCATGTTGAAAGTCAATTCTATTTCAATGTTAGAAGTTAAAGTTAAATTCAATCATATTACCCTAGTAGTGTTGCATCAAATATATAACCTGCTATGCGTACAATATTAAGTTACGAGGTCAAACCGAACGATTGAAGTTTATCCAGAAAATATATGCGCAAACCTTATACGTTACGACGCTCTCGCAGCTGAAAATTATTGCTCTTTCGAACGACCGTTCACTTCAAAATGTATTTTGCATCCGTAAGAAACTGTGCAACTTTGTGTTTAACATGTTGGCGTCCTGAAGTTGTCATGCGGATGTTAGTGCTTTGGAAAGTAGTTGCTTACGATATAGTATGATAAATAAAACGTACTTTTAGAAGTGTGTTTGTGTTTTTTTAGTTTGATTGTCATAAATCAACTCATCATCATACATTTAAGAGCAAGGCTCTTGTCGGTGAGTCCGATGCAGACTTCTCCATCTATTCCTATTCAGTGCAAGTTCCGTCACATCTCTATAAATCAACTACTATAAAATAATCTAATTAAATTACTTTGTAATACAACTAAATCATTAAAAATCAAAGCTCTACCATATAAGATATCTGATCAAGTTGTAACAATAAATCTTTATGTTAATTATTGGTGGCTGGAAAATCTGATAAAAATAAAGATAAAGAAGTTGTCAGAGACTGATCTCATGTCCTACATTGCCAAAATATTAAATTGTGACCTTATTATATTGAGAACTAACCGCGCCCCGCGGTGTTACCCGCGTTGTACCCGTTCCCGCAGGAATTTCGGGATAAAATGTATCCCATATGTTATTCTGATGTATAACCTATATTACTGTAAAGTTTCATCCAAATCCGTTCAGTAGTTTTTGCGTGAAAGAGCAACAAACATACATCCATCCTCACAAACTTTCGCATTAGTAGGATTAGTAGGATGGTGATAAATTTAAATTTAATGTCAGTTCTGTAATCAGATACACACGTCCTGGTTACTTTGTTTGCTTGTAAGTATTGTTACTACTGAATTTCTTATCTCATCTAAGGTTATCATTACACACTCCTTGAAACTCAGACACCATGGTTTGCCACTAACCAACTCGAATAAATGAATGCATCTAAGTTTTCTACTTATTTGAGAATCTATTCACTACAGTATCATCTTTTTAAAAGAGGATAATATTTTTATTTCTATTAAAACAAATTTGCAGCCCCTCTATTTATTGGCGAAAGAATATTGTTTTAAAAAATGACCCGTCAAAATTCCCCTTACAATTTTTTTTCATAAAGAGACACAATAAATAACAAAATGCACCCTTGTCACAAGATAAATTAATAGCCGGATATTCCGACCCATAATCGATGGTGGAACGTTACTATTAAAAGGTCGAAGATATAGGATACTCGCTTAATACGACACAGTTTCAAATATGTTATAGAATGCAGCGATTAAAATTCTTGAAATATATTTTAGTCACGGAGAAAAAAGGGTGACTGCCGCTCGGCTAGCGTGTTTGTTTTTAAAATCATGAAATTACTTATAGGGTGGTTTCATTAAGGGTTGATACAGTAAGATATTTTATTAGTGGTCTTCAAAGAAATATATATATGCACCAAATTTCAGACTGAGGTCCCGGGATCAATTCCCGGGACGAGCAAAACTATATTTCTTACTTTTCAAACATGGCTCGGGTTTGAAATCACCAACCCGCGTTTAGCAAGAGTGGTGATTATGCCTAATCCTCCTCACTATACTGATATCTTCAGTGAGATGAGAGGCCTTTTCCCAGCAGTGGGGCATTACAGGCTAAATACTTTACTTTACTTTTATGCTCTAAAATCACTAATAAAACAAACACATATCTTAAAACAACAAATTACGCACCGTTTAACATTATTTACATTACGAAACCTACGTTATACGGGACAATATTGCGTGAATACATTTTAACACCGACTCAATATTTGAACAAAATAATGAGTGTAAATCGTGTGAATTTAAAAAGTACACTTCATATTTAACAATGACCGAGTTAACAATTCAATACAAATATTTGTGGTTGCTTGGTTCTCATCAGTATTTATCTTGTGTGAGATTGGACCTCTCAATACCACGCTTAACTGAATCATGATGTTGGTAATCCGATGTGAATAAATTAATATGTTCATGTATTTTAAACGTACTCACACGGGTTTTTTCGCGTTGAAAAGTTTATAAAGCAAGTAAATAACTTACTGTACGTAAACAAGCACGTACGTACGTAGCAAGTAAACGTACCCGTGTGAGTACGTTTAAATTATGTGTTCAAATCGTGTAAGTTTAAAAAATACTATGTTCATGTATGTTTTGGACATGGTAGCTAAGGGATAGCTTCAAGACGGAAGACAAATAATAGTATAGTTTTGAATTGGAACTATGTTTACGGATACACTTCGCTTTTATTTGCATTTTTAGCGGACGTTTCGGCTCCTTTACAGGAACCGTGGTCACAGAAGACTGTGTCTTCTAACCAAGAGTATAGTTACTGGCTTCTTGGGTTAAAGCGAATACTTCTTTTGAATTGAAACTACGTTTACGGATTCACTTCGGTTTTGGTCAGTCTTCAGTCCTTCTGTGACCAAAGCTCTTGTAAAGGGTGATGTAATTTCTGTAATGTAATTCCTGATGTAATTTCAATTCGAAATATTATAGCTTAAGGAGTTTTTACCTCTATCTATATGTTGATTTGCTGTGCTGCCTTTGATATTATTTGTGGATGCCAAACGTAGCATAAACGTTGCGGGTTCGATTCCTGCCCGAAGTCAATATGTGCAAACATAGTTGTCTACTTGTTTATTTTAGATTACGTCACTATATATCTCATGCGGAAATACTCGTAATTCATCTAGGCTAGTTTTCAATTCCCCAAAATTCCCGTTAAAACGTAAAACCTGGTCAAAGTAAAGAAAATAGTTTAAAAAACTTAGTAATAACAGTAATAATTACAAGTTTGTACTCAATCTTACTTAAAAAAGACTATAATCCAAATTAAATAACGCATTATGGTAAACCTTATAATAATTTAAATTACTTTAAGCTCTCATAAACACCAATAAGCGTAAGCCTACAGTTTCCAACAAATGTTGTTTGTAGCCTAGTCCAATGAAGCAAATCCCCTTCTTAGGGAGACGGCTTAATGAGAAAAATAACTTGGATCACTTTACACTGCCTTTTGAGTTTGTAAGAGATCCTTTTTAAAGACTAATATTTGTTTAGGCTTAAAAATGATATTTAGTTTGTTTGGTGTTTAGTGTCACTTTTCTTTTAAATACATAGCTGTTCCGCGCGGTGGTTCCACCCGCCATCCAATAGACGGCACTAATGTGAAAATGTTGTGCATGGCGCTTACGTAATTTTTCACTACTTAGTGGGGTCGCGCCCACGCATTTTGTGCAAGGAATCATGAAATCTTTTATAAAATTTATAGTATTTGTATAGATAATTATATAGAATACCTATCTAACCGTAATTTTTACATTACAATGTTATAATATGCATAATTTCGTAAAATGAAGTTGAAAATGAGCTTATCATTTTGATAATGAAGGTCAGGATTTAAATTATTTTGAGTACTTAAAATACGGCCATGTCTCTGATGTGGTCATAACTCATTTTAATTAAAATCTGTATTTGATGACACGAATGTTTGCGATTTAACCTCGATTATAAGGCGTGGTATCATTTGATAAGTTTACTTTGCATTTCATTTTAATAAATTCGCAGGTTTGGGTGGGTGTTTAGATTTTATTATGGGCATAAAAAGTAGCAATCATTAGTCAGTTACAGGTATATTTTGGTAGTAGAAAAATGCTTGAAGTTAAATTGTAGGACGGTTGGAATTAAAAATTCATGATGTAAAGGGCGTTTGGTTGTCTACTGTTGAAATGAATATACAGTATATCAGAACTTCGCGGTTTTACTCAGGTCGTCCCATTCGTGTAAGTAATTTAGCACGAAAAGTAATCAGAAACCTTTCTCTTAAATAATTCGGAATGATAGTGAAAACCGCATTAATATCAGTTCAATAGTTTTTGCGAAAATCAATGACATACAGACTGACAGCTTTTGGGCACTTTGATTATCTATTGATAGATATATATCATGAGCACATGACTTTCATTAGCAAGCTGAGGTTGACGACAAATACTATCCTTCACTTAAGGTGCAACAAAAATCCAATATGGCGTTTGATTTCGTGACGTTATAACTATTACAAGAGCTCGTAAAACTAACATTCAAACGAAATCAGCCGTAAAAAAAAACATCGACAATTGTATAATTTAAGTCGACACAAACCTTTTAAACCTCCGATAAAGTAAACCGTTGTGCACACGATAAAATAAAGTGAACCGCACGAAGTGTAATGAGTGTTTTCGTTAGCACCCGTTTAGACTAAGACCGTACAAATCGCTGGCGTGTACACCGCACACAAAGTAATCGAGGCGATACGTGATGCGGATACGTTTTACCTCACATTTTGCTGGCTGAAAAATTTAGGGTTTAAATTTAGAATTGAAACAGTTTTGGTTGGTATAGTCGGACCATGAAAATGTTGTGTTTTCAGAACTTTATCATATTAAATCTTTTGTAATACCTACTTACATGTCAAGCAGAGATTTTCAAATGTTATTATGTGATAATATATTAAAGTGTTGAGTAACTTCTGAGGCTTACTTTTATAATGTGTACATAATGTGCCTGAGTTTGTATATGTAATATCTGACCACATATTATGTTACTATCTGGCGTACTTATAGATGGTAATTAAATCGAAAATTGACGTAATTTATGTTAAAAAATCAATCACTAACTGCTCTTTAGAAATCATTATTAACTCTGACTGAGGCAGTAACTTAGCGTGTACTTTTGCCCTAAAGTGAAACTTTTGAATTGATTTAATGTTCCAAATCAATCCTCTTAAGATAATCTGCATGTTACCTGACAGTTAAAGTTAGCGTTATGTTGTTAAACTCAAATTAAAAAGAAGTCAATCTCCTAACAAAACACAAACTTACCTTTACTCTGAACTGAAACGTGAAATTCATTATATTAATGCGCTGACTTTCAACATATATGCATTCAACGTTAAAGTTTTTGAAGTGATATCAAAAGTTGCTTGCGGAACTGCTCTAGTTTTCTCGCGAGAGATATTCGCGCAGTGTGCAGTATTCCTTAAGTTCTTTCATTGTGTTGATGGGTTCATACTTCCTTTGTTTATATGTACGAGTATGTATAGTTTTTTTAATTAGTTAGGTATCTAGTGGTATATGCGCTCGCCTGCCAAGACTGAGGTCCTGGTTTCAATTCCCGGGTCGAGCGAAAACATGTTTCTTACTTCAAACATGGCTCGGGTTTGAGATCACCAACCCGCATTAGGCAAGCGTGGTGATTAAGCTTAATCCTCCTCACTGTACTGATATCTTCAGTGAGATGAGAGGCCTTTGCCCAGCAGTGGGACATTACAGGCTGATACTTTTTTTTTACTTTACTTAATTTGTTCAGCTTAAAGTTATAAAAGTCTCTTGAGACTTTCAACGGACTATTTTAGTACCGTACATAGCCCCATAGTATAAGTTACTCAAAAAGTTTTCAATACAAACTTCTTGAGTCTCCAAATATTTGATTAAATTGACACTGTACAGAAGATTTTGTCCTCAGTATAACTACACTAAAAATAACTAATTTAATGGAAAATCTAACATACAAATGTATATTGGACAGAGCAACTATAAAAATGCAGATTTAAAACTATTTCTGACATATAATTCCATTCTCTGTTCATCCAATAGAAAATCTATGACACTTTAATTCCACGAACCAATATCTAGCGGCAAATTTAAATTCTAACTACAATTTCATCTTCAGTGTTGAACTCTTGAAATATAATTCAATTTCTAGTGAATTTCAAATAGAAGCTGGAAACCAATGGAGATCACTCGAGACCGGACGCAAAGTGACGTCATGTCAAATGGTGGAACAGGATAGTCTCAAACCACCGGGTTACAATGTAAAATACGGTCGAATTCAAACCAAGTAAAAATTGGAACGACTTGGATGACATTTAGACCAGATTACATGAAAACTGTTCAGTTAAGTGGCCGAATACGTTTAAAAAACAAATGACATTCCTTACAATTATGCTAAAGCTTAAATGCAATGTCAAGCGACGAGATCAAGCTAATTGTTGAAAGAACAAATATTGTATGTTAAAAATGAGTATCGTTTTAGTTTAATAGTTCTGTATTATAGAATAGCGACTAAATGCAAAAAATTAGCAGTTCGTTTACATATTGCGAGGAAATCCGTATGTGTGACGTTATCACTATTTTATCTTATATATTATAAAATTATCGTGTCACAGTGTTCGTTCGCGTACTCCTCCGAAACGGCTCGACCGATTCTCATGAAATTTTGTGAGCATATTGAGTAGGTCTGAGAATCGGCCAACGTCTATTTTTCATCCCGAAATTCCCGCGGGAACGGGTACAACGCGGGTGAAACCGCGGGGCGCAGCTAGTTATGTTCTAAATTTGAAAAATATGAAACAAAATCGGATCGAATATAAATAGTAACTACAGAATGGTCTCAAACTGAATTCAACTAACTTTACTTAAATACTCAGTAACAGGTGACCGTTTTCAAACTCATCCCAGCTCCTAGGAAAATAAAGTCAAATAAAGGCCAGTTCAGACAGTCCTGTTTAAAGAGGAAAGCTTATTTTTCATTACGTTTAAGCACGGTGTCACGTCACAGGCCCGTTGCAGGCCATTATGTGCCTTTCGTACAAATACAAGGAATGCAACGTCACGCTACCCAACCACACACGCACTATGTTTGTCGTGCGTTATAAAACGAAATAGATTTTTTGTTTTCATTGATGTTAAAACTGTGGTCAAAGTCATTAAATAATGAAATTTTTTATTCTTTTTAAATGAGAATCTATAAGTGCAGACAAACAGTTTTTGCAAAAACTGTTTTTTCAGCCAAAACCCTTTTTACGCGATTCCATACGATACAATGCAATGATACTTGCCTCTCCAAGTAGATCAGTCTGTACGCACTTCAATTTTGTTATTTTGACGCGGGATCTTGAGAACTGAAGGAAATTGTTCCTTTATACAACGGCAAAGTAATTTAAATGGAGGTTGTATTGAAGCAATGTTACTAATTAGAATGAAACGGAGAGCCTTAATAAGACTTCTGTACGTACTGGAGTCTTTTTAATTAACCTAATATGAATTAAATGAATATAACGTTGAAATATGTTTATGGTTTTTGACATTTTTGGTTGAACAAAGAACTGAACTCTACTCTCTTTGAAATATAACAACCATTTTGATGAAGAAGAATATTTTTTTTGATGACTTATTGTGGTTATTTTAATTGCGAACGGGTGTGGTTTGGTTGTGGTTTACTTAAATATAATATTATTCAACATGTGTATTTTTTTACAAAATTAAATGAAGGCTCATAACATCTTGGTTGCCTCAGTGATGTAGTGGTATGTGCACTTGCCTGCCAAGACTGAGGTCCCGGGTTCAATTCCCGGCTCGAGTGAAAATTAGTTTCTTCCTTTTCAAACATGGCACAGGTTAAGATCACTAACCCGCATGAGGCAAGCGTGGTGATTACGCTTAATCCTCCTCAATGAACTATCTTCGGTGAGATGCCCGGCAGTGGGACATTACAGGCTAACACTTTACTTTACATCTCCATCAAGTGTAGCACTTGTCATTTATTTTACACAAGCAGCGCCGCGCGGTTTTACCCGCGTTGTGTCCATTCCTGTGGGAATTTCGGGATGAAAAATAGCTAATGTTACTCGTGGATAATGTAGCTTTCAAAGGTGAAAGAATTTTTAAAAACGTTCCAGTAGATTTTGAGCTTATTCATTACAAACAAACAAAGTTTTCCTCTTTATAATATTAGTGTAGATTTGTATGAAACAAATGTAACGCTGGCTCTGTTACAAACGCCCGCTTGTAGCTTCAAACTTTCACTCAATGACATCGACACGCCTCATAACTCACTGACTGTAATTTTCATAAAAAAGCTTTTGTATTTTACTTGATCTATTTTTAATATTCAAGGAAAACGCTTGAAATTCAAAAGAATAGCAACAATCGCTATGAATATAACCCGTCTTTAATATTTCCTTTTATAACCACGACCTTTCACTAAACGTTGAATGGCAGAAAAAAGATGTACGAGTAATTTGGCGTTTTCGCATTTCTTTCATTAAATCGTTTTTGTCTGTATAATTGAAACAGCCCGTTGGAATGTAACTTTGACATTAATCCATTCACATTGTTAGCCCCAATAATGACTTTCATTGTTAAGAATTATTCAACTAAGTTACGGAATTTGTTAAAATACAAATTGCTTGTTAAAATTTATTGAAAGAGTTGAGAAATTGATAATTGGCTCAGTAAGTGAACAGTTTGATTGGAACGTTCGATTAACTTCGACGAGTTCTTCATTTGTTTTTAATTAAAACAATGCAATCATTTACAGTTGATCACCTTTTTATTCAATAAAGTCGCTTTCACTTACTTTTGATGGCTGTTGAAAAAAGTCAAGAAAATTACAAAATTTCATCTAAATTCTGTTCATCTAAACAAGAATACAGTAATTCACCTTTTTTCCTTTCAGAATGTAATACAAAACAGTGTGGTTTGACTCAAATGTAAAAATAACGACTAAGGGATATTTTTTCTAACGGTGTGTTGTAAAAACAGCTTACGTATAAAAAGGTCATTTTGTTACCTGTTACACCCTTCCGTTTCGTAACTGTGTATGTTTTATTCGAGTCCTAATCGTGGGAGTATCAATATTGTATGTAGAGTGGAAGGATAAGCCCCAATGTCACCAGTACACTGAACTTGATCATCTACTTAATAGTTCGCAAGTTAAACTGAGATCAATGCTTCAAAATTGATTTGATGAATTTCAGGATAAAATGTATCCCATTTTTATTCTCATATCACTGTAAAGTTTTATCTAAATCCGTCCAGTAGTTTTTGCGTGAAAGATTATCAAACATACATCCTCACCAACTTTCGCATTTATAATATTAGTAGGATATATGCTTATATTTAATTCATTTATTTATTAAGCATTAAGATTAAGTTTACCAATCCTCTCAATGTATTGATTGCCTTGAGTGAGTAAAATGTCCTTTTTAGGGTTCCATACCCAAAGGGTAAAAACGGGACCCATTTCCTGAGACTTCGCTGTCCGTCCGTCCGTCTATCACCAGGCTGTATCTTAAGAACGGTGATAGCTAGACAGTTGAAATTTTCATAAATGATGAATTTCTATTGTCGATATAACAACTAATACTAAAATAAATTAAAACAAATATTCAAGAGGGGTTTCCATACAAAAAATGTGATTTACCGTTTTTTTAAGTACGAACCCTTGCGTGAGTCCGACTCGTACTTGGGCGGTTTTTTGAAATTACGTTATCATCATTAAAAGTTATGTTCGAACATTCCAATTTCAAATCAATATTTATCTTTATCTCTTTATATAATGAAACGCCTACGTGTTCCGTAACTTACATAAATTGAACATCAAACACATTTAAGATATTATATCGTCCCATATAATTTAATTCAAATCGATCGTCAAAACATGTTATCAAACTTATTGCTTTGTCATTAGTCATAAAATTGCTTGGCAAATCACCCATGTTATCGCCAGTTATTTAATGGCTATTTATGAAGGCTTGCAGATCGATAACCTCAAGTTACGAAGGGATGGATGTGGTAATTACTATCGTTTGGGTGTAGTTTATTCGGTCTTTGATCTGCACGTAAATATGAGTTTGATAAGGGTTGTGGAGTTGTTATAGTAATTATGAGTTTGGTATACAAACTTCATTTCTGGTCTGTATTTGATTTGCCTTAAACTTTAGTAGGTGTTTTACACTTTACGTTTTTGTTGTAACGGCTGTGCTTAACACTTCAAATGCTTTCTTAAAAGAGAATGATTTAGACATGTGATGTATGAAAAATTCGTCAATTCGTTAAATGTCGTTTTAATAAACATATCTGAAATGTCTAAAACTTCCCAACTTTCCAATTATGTCTGATAGTCAAAAATTGCTTCTTTATAACAAAATACACACATACGTTAAATTAGTTTAGTTTTGCTAAATAATAATTTCCAAGTACTGTAAGCAATCAATCTTACATTGTGTATCATTTCGATATAATTATGTCCTTTTTATTTCAATCGTTTGACTGTATCAGAGGCCTTTGGCTATCTAAAACTCAGACACCTGGGTTGACCACTAACCTACTCGCTTTTAGTCTTCTTCTTCTACTTCTTCATCGAGTGGATGGTCAACCTACCAATCCTGGTGTCAGAGTTATTAAGCCGCCAAAGGCCTCTGACATGGCTCATGTAACGACTACTATCCGTAGAAAGTAACCGGAACCGACGGCTTAACGTGGCCTCCGAAGCACGGAATCATCTTTCTTTTCGGGCAATCAGGTGATTCAGCCTGTAATGCCTTAACCAAACTGAGGACAGTCTCACTAAGAGATTTTTGTGAGATATCCCCACCGGGAATCAAACCCGGAACCTTCGGATCGTGAGCCGGGCACTCAAACCACAAGACCACGGAGGCTGTTAGGCTTATTTAGTTATAGGATGGTCTATGGTCTACACAAACCCCGCTATTTAATGTCGATTTTCGACTTGGCAATTATGTTATGCTAACTGAGATTGTAATAGACAAAGTTGTCTGAATACGGAATGGATTTCTCACAGCATAGATATTTCAAGTGAGAGCCTTTGATGGTTCTTGCATCAAGCCAATTGCAGTTTATAGTACACCCCGCGAGGTATAAGCTGAGCTTTGCAATTGTGTGAGTGTACATGGATAGTGTAGGTGTGATAACCGGCCTTAGGCGCGGCCCCATTTTCGCCCGGTAAAAACCTGATTTTGGGTAACCGGCTTGAGGCGCGGCGCCATTCTGTCTCGCCGCGCTTGGTACTTTTGGTGATCACTCACACTAATAGACCAGGGCCGAAGCCTACAAAAATGGTAAAAAATGAAAAAAAATTACAGTAGGATGAAACCCATTAGAAAAGCAGGGGAATATGATCAAAATGAGAGGAAACATAAATTACAGTCGATCCGAGTTCGGGAAGGGGGAAGGGGGTGCGTTTTTAGGGGTAATAATGGTTTATCTCGATTTCCGGAAAAACCACAAGTCCTACGGAAATAAGTCAAATGGCAAAGTTGTAGATAATAAAATGATCTACAACTCTTGTATTGTCAACTTTTTCACATAACCTCAAAATATATGTGAAAAATTCAAAAAACCACGTTTTTTGGTTTTTTACGTTTATCTTCCTCAAAAAAAAATTTTTTTCTACGATATTTGGTGAAAACTTTCCTTATTATGTCCCAAATATACTGTAATTTATTCGATTAAAAATATTAATTTTTTCACCTTATTTTGAATTAATATCGAAAAAACACCCTAATTTTCAATCGAAAATTCTGACGTCAAAATATCAGTTTTTTTCAAATAGTTGGTATGTTTTCTGTTCGTTGAAATCTCTACTTTCCGATGGTGAAAAAAAAAAAATATGTTACTATAGAAAATCTCTCAGAAAATGCAAAAAACTCGAATACGATAATTTTTTAAAAAAGTTGATTTATTTAATTCTAATTACATTTATGTCATAGAAAATCTCATTATATATAAATATAAATGTAAATCGTACTATTAAATGTAGATATAGTCCAGTCATTATAGTAAGTTCACCTCGGAATTTGAGATACCCAGCTGTAAGTCTGTAAATACTTGTATATTGACACCCTAAAAGTTGTCTCATCATAACTTACATATGGTAGGGTGTACGCAAATATTAAATTTCAAGTTCAATTTCACAAAAATCGGTTTTTGCGCTTTTTTGTAAATATCTCAACGGTTCACCGTATGAAAAAAATCTTTGAACAAAATTTGTAGAGAATTTTGTATTCTACAATATTGATAATAAATATAAATAGCAAAAAATCCATAGGAAATGAGATATTTACAAAAAAGCGCAAAAACCGATTTTTGTGAAATTGAACTTGAAATTTAATAGTTGCGTACACCCTACCATATGTAAGTTATGATGAGACAACTTTTAGGGTGTCAATATACAAGTATTTACAGACTTACAGCTGGGTATCTCAAATTCCGAGGTGAACTTACTATAATGACTGGACTATATCTACATTTAATAGTACGATTTACATTTATATTTATATATAATGAGATTTTCTATGACATAAATGTAATTAGCATTAAATAAATCAACTTTTAAAAAAAAATCTCGTATTCGAGTTTTTTGCATTTTCTGAGAAGATTTTCTATAGTAACATATATATATTTTTTCACCATCGGAAAGTAGAGATTTCAACGAACAGAAAACATACCAACTTTTTGAAAAAAGCTGATATTTTGACGTCAGAATTTTCGATTGAAAATTAGGGTGTTTTTTCGATATTAATTCAAAATAAGGTGAAAAAATTAATATTTTTAATCGAATAAATTACAGTATATTTGGGACATAATAAGGAATGTTTTCACCAAATATCGTAGAAAAAAAAATTTTTTTGAGGATGATAAACGTAAAAAACCAAAAACGTGTTTTTTTGAATTTTTCACATATATTTTGAGGTTATGTGAAAAAGTTGTCGATACAAGAGTTGTAGATCATTTTATTACCTACAACTTTGCCATTTGTCTTATTTACGTAGGACTTGTGGTTTTTCCGGAAATCGAGATAAACCATTTTTACCCCTAAAAACGCACCCCATTCCCCCTTCCCGAACTCGGATCGACTGTAATTTATGTTTCCTCTCATTTTGATCATATTCCCCTGCTTTTCTAATGGGTTTCATCCTACTGTAATTTTTTTGGTTTCAAAAATTATCTACCCTGGTCTATAATGCAAAGCTCAGCTTATATCTCGCGGGGTGTAATAGTCGGTCGGTCTTTACGATAAATAGAACAACCGGATTGTGCAATCTATTGATATCAATATGAGTAGGTTACCACACAGAATCTTAAGGCTATTAGTTTTTACCGAAAAGTTATATAATTACTCTTCCATCTGTACAAAAAGAGAGCGATATGTTTTGCTTGTCTACTTTTGAAGGGACATGCTATTCGTCTGCCTTACCGGAAATAATATTGCAGTCTGTAACATATCTGCAAAATGTGTGCAATACATATCTATAAAATATCTATATCATTATCATACACACACACACGAAAACACACACACACACACACACACACACACACGGTCGGTGGAGATAAAATATTACTTATTTCATAATTTTATTTTTATTTCATTTTGCGAGACGATGTTAACTTTTGCTAAGTCTACCAGAGCGGGGGGCGTCTGAAAACCAGCGCTGTACCGAGACTTCGGCCTCGGTACAGCATTCGCTGAGACGCCTCCATTTGCTACATTTTTTATATTTTTATTTTAATTTTGTTCTTTAGTTGTCTTTTTGTATTCTTGTAGCAATAAACGTCTATTTTATTTATTTATTTATTTAAAATAGTATTACCCACACGAAATTGAACCTACAACCTGCGTGTTAAAACCACGTGCATTTCTATCTGAGCGCTACTGTGCTTCGGAGGGCACGTTAAATTGTCGGTCCCGATTGTTTAAATCTATAGACCATGTCGGAGGCCTTTAGGCGGTCTGAAAACTCCGGTTGACCACTAACCTATTCGAACTTACTTAACCCATTTAGACCGATAATTATTTTTGTTATAATTTTGTGTTTTTATTGCTGATATCTATCAAAGGGAGTCTCACGATCAGGAAAATCACATTTAAAAAAATCTGTAACAAAAGGGGGGTCGTAGGGGGGCCGTACCCTATGTGGTACGGTAGGACTATACGCATACAAAAAGTCCGATATTTTTAGCAACTAATTTTATTCAGTTTTTGTATAATACATAATAAAACATTTTATTTGGATACATATTTCGCACTTGGCACATTTTGTCAGGCATAGTTTATGACATTGTCCACATCTCATCCGTTTTCCTTGCTCAGTAACGTGGTGTTCTTCGTCATCAGATGATCAGATGCTATTGATGGTGGACGAATAGGACCTGATTTTTGGCATAGTTTATTTTATTTCGGATATATGTATCTATAATAATAAGACATGGAACAATTTGCAAATCCATCTTCCCACCAGTATCTCCGCACAGCAGCCACGCAATTTGCTCAGACATGTCAATGCAAACGATGGAAATTGCGTGGAAATCCATAATTTGCCTCCTAGTTTGCTTCGAGCACCAGCTGAAGTGGCTAGAGGTTCAGGAGATCCAGAGGTTGATCAGGACGTAGCTCGTGGATCTGAAGAGTCCTTACAAAAAGAATCCAAGATTTATGGGTGAAATAGGCAAGACTTACCACCAAAGTATTTATTACGAATATGCATTCAGGGCAAAAAGTGGTACATGCCTCTAATCTTGCCTGGTCCACCTATAAATCTTCATCGGTCTGATCGGCATTAGCAGTTGCAGGAGGCTGTACAAAAATATCATATTCTTGCTAATGACTACTGGTACTCGTCTTCATCTTCAAAGTTTGTTGCAATATCGTGCAGAGTCAAAGACCTAGAATACAAATATATGAATGTTATAACATTTTTAGCAAAATAGTACCTAAGATATTAGTTTCCCGTGGGAATTGCAGGATAATTAACAGCAAATATAATGTAAAAAAGTAAGAACCTTATACATACCAAATTCCATTTAAGTAACTCCAAATTATACAAAATATGTCACTAACCAAGTATTTTTCAAATGTATGAAATACTAGTGATTTTCGGTGTCGTATAGGCCTACTGTACCGTATATGATACACCTACTTTCAAACTGTATAATTCTTACAAAACTGTATTTACCGATCATGTTTAGTTCTTATAGTATTGACTATATTATAAACTTTAGGATATAACTAATAAATAATATTATTTACCAGAAATAATACTGTACTTACCTTCTCGAAAACATTGCAATTATTTTTTCTCGACCCAGCTCCATATATTCACAGGTATTTTCAAAATTACTAGTAAAAACTATGTTTTATATTTTTTTACATAAAGCTAACAAATCAAGTTAACTAACAAACAAGTTAAACTTTAAAAAAAAAATATTAGGAACGAATTATATTTTTTTAAACTTACTGTACCCTATGTGGTACGGTAGGTCTAAATGGGTTAATGTTCTTTCTTCTTCAACAGGCCTAAAATGAAATCAGCTGCGGGTTTCCTTCTCGCATACTTCCTTGCACTTCAGTACTGTCCTCTTCCTTGCGGCACTTCAGCAAGCAAAGAGGATAGGAGATGGCTCGTCTCCTTAGTGGATCTCGTGGAGTTGGATTTCGAAGAGAAATGCGAACAACGAGCCACGGCATCTTGGAAAGAACTCGTTGGAGATAGTAAAGGGTTAACTATTAAGGTGAGACTGAGTAACTTTTCAATTGCATTCAAATCTTTTTTGCTTATTGTAATGTAGTTTCTGTGATACCCGTAGAGGGGCACTGCAACAATGAAAGGTCACATTTTACCTTAAAAACCTTAAAACAGACAATGTCGGAGGCCTTTAGGCGGTCTTCAAAAACTCCGAAACCAGGGTTGGCCACTTACCTTCTCGAAGAGACGAAAGGCCTTTGTCCAGCATCGGGACATGATAGGTTAATAATTTATTCAGTAATATTTACAATATACATGCTTTTGCAGCTAGAAAGAGACAAGTCCTACGGCTTATTCGTTCGTCAGCAAAACACTGACGTCAAAAGTGCTATAACTGCATACGCGTTAGCCCCTGAAGATAATGTGCTGAGGAGGAAAGTCAAGCTGTTGATGGAACCTGGAGACACCATGCTTGAAGATGATCAGTGGATTAGGGTATGTAATTACAACACAAGTTTAAATATTTGTCTATTTTAAATGTTTTTTGTAGCCACAAATATTAGTCTAAGATAATAAAAAAACTACTGAAAATTATACTCTCGTAAAACCGATTTTTGCGATAAGGAACATTGTTACAGACTGACACACAACCTTTAATATTTTATTTCATTTCATAAACACACAGATACATAAACGCACAGACCGACAAGTAAAAACATTTAATAACTTTTGTCTAGAAGCCCAAAAATAAATCAACGTTCAATTACCGGGTTTGAATTTCTTCGGCTCTTAATACAAATACATCTATACTAATATTATTATAAATAGATCGAATTTGTAAGTTGGTTTGTTTGTTTGTTCGTATGTAGCGGCTAATCATCGGAATTACTTATACAATATATACAAACAAGAGGAGAGATAATCGATTATCGAATCCAAATATATTATGAAATCAATTTAAAACAATTCAAGACAGAATAAGAAGTTTAAACAATAATTTGTATTTTTCAAAACATAGTCGAAGGTAATTGGTCGTAAATCTCTTCGTATTTATGAGATAGATGCCAAAGTGCTGGCCGTAAAATATATTGTTTTACCTTGCAGCCCTAGAGGGTATAGAAACGATATAACATATAATTTCATCGGATATCAGAGGATATCTGTTATGGTTTCGTTGATGTGTTGTGATTTATTTCGTATATCGGAAACAATGCCGTTTGAAAGGTTTCCCTTGTCTGATGTTTGTTGTTTGTTATTTCGGAATTGTTTCGCCGAATTATATAACCAATGATTCACAAATAATGTTATATACCCGGAAATAGCGATACAAAAACACACATACATTCTTTTCTATTTCTTTTTAACTACATAAACGTATGGTTTGAACTATAGGAATGCATATCTTTAAATGCCACTTTTATTTTGTACTAGCTGTGCCCCGCGGTTTCACCCGCAGCGCCCCCGTTCCCGTGGGAATTTTGTGATTTTTATTCCTTATTTTTCTTATATAAAAACTTGTCCTGACAATAAGGAACACATTAAAAAAGAATCATCCAATTTGGTGCAGTCGTTCTGAAGTTATGCGCTTAGCAACAGATTCAGCGATTCATTTTTATATTATAGATATAACCCTTTCTTATATAGTAACTTACCTTAATTAACTTATCTAGATAAATAATACAATTTATAACACAGTATTCTTGCTTTATTCCATTTTACGAAGAACATTACGAAACAAATTCTCAATCCCTTGCATTTTCTCAGTCGTACTGATGTTTCTTGCAAAACTTCGTCAAGGACATTCGCTGGCAACTTATTAAATATTAACATTTAATTGCAGCTGGTAACATTCGGAGATACGGCGCTGAATAAAATAAGATTCGCGACGAACTACGATTGTGGAACCCAGACGAATTGCACACTACGAGGTAACGATATTATACTTTAAAACCTTAGCAACTTATACAGTTAGTCCATAAAAATGTTACAGAAGCGCAAGACACACAGAGCCCTATTAATAAATGTGTTGTAACTAAAGCACTGTTACACTGTGTTTTGACACTTTTGCTCTTCGGAAAATTGCGTAAGTCAGAATGTGACCAACCATGTGATAGCTAAACTGTCCTAAATACGCGTTTACTAATATGGCCCTTATAGTGCAACACAACGGCCCGCAACGGGTCAGTGTAACACCGTTCATACAAATACAAGGACGTCACGCGACTCGCACTATGTGTGCCTTGCGCTTAAATAACTTACAATGGCATTCAGAGTCATCAATGATTCCTTTACAGAAGTAAGTAAGAGATTTTGACACGTAATGCGCATAACTTTACGTCAATAAGTTATTGTCGATTAAATTAGGTCTCTGAGTACACTAGTTGGAACCTTAAGTAACCGTCATCGACTTTAGAAGGAAGATAGTTGACTAAAGATAGATTTGTAGAACGATAACTTAATTATATTCGTATGAGTTGATAGTATCACTAACTCAAACAGCACATACATAGGTAATAGACGAGAGATTACCTCCCAAGTCTTAAACTAGCCACTAGCCGGCAAGGCAGGATTTTTCAAAGTAAGATTTAGATTTGAATTCATTCGCGTTGTAAGCCCCGTTCTCTGTGCCATGGACGCAACTCAAAAGTATAACAATTCATATAAATCAAGTCTTTACAAATTTTCCAAAGATTGTACAACTTTTAATAAGTCTTGTTGAGACGAATGGCACTGAAAAAAGTTAATTTTTCATCTCTCGTAAAGCCAATTTGTATTTTGAGGAAAAACAGCTTTCGAGCAATCGTTTTGAAAGAAAAAAGTAAAATGAAACAGAATTTAATAATAAATCTATAAAGTTTTGAAACGTTTTTGCGAAGTACTGAGTACTAAGTTTTGTCTGTTTCTTTTAGACTTCTAAGTTCAGTTCTAAATGAAAATGTCTTAAGTTTTAGTCACTTACAGTTCAGTTATATGACTCTTGGGGTTGAGTTTTCTGTTGTATGTAAATTTGTTTCATATAGCACAGCAATACCACAGTAAACATTATTTTCAGGCAACAATATTTCTACAAATTTTGCTCATTTACCTTTGTTTCGTATGCCTCGGCGATCTAGTGGTGTGTGCCTTCGCCTGCCAAGAACTGGTCGAGCAAAATCCATGTTTTCTACTTATCAAACATGGCTCGGGTTTGAGACCACCAACCCACAATAGGCAAGCGTGGTGATTACGCCTACTTCTCCTCACTGTACTGATGATATCTTCTGTGAGATGACAAACCTTTGCCTAAGAGAAACCCCAAAATCTTGCCTGAAAATATCACTTATTGACGTACTCAGAGTCAATTAAATCGTCATTTAAATAACTTGTTGATGTAATTTTTCATCCATGCCATAATTATCTTTCTTAAATCATTTGACGTCATTGATACCGCTGTTCAGTCCGTACTATACGCTTACAATTTACAAATCCATTTGATATTAAACTGATTAATAAATTAATTTTCTCGTATTTACAGAATTGCACTATAATTTAGCAATGCAACAAGATGAACAAGTGTTGCTGAGAATGAAATCTTCTTGGGAGAATAATTTGCCAAATATCGACGAATACTTAGAACAAATACTGCCAATGTTGAGAAACGCTTCCAAACATAATAGTGAGTTTATCATATCATATTTAATAACTTTAATAAGTCCACGAAAGTTCTTATATATATTAACAAGCTGCGCCCCGCGGTTCCACCCGCGTTGTACCCGTTCCCGCGGGAATTTCGGGATGAAAAATAGATGTTGTCCGATTCTCAGGCCTACCCGATATGTACACAATATTTCATGAGAATCGGTCGAGCCGTTTCAGAGGAGTTCAATTACGCACCCCGTGACACGAGAATTTTATATAGGTATTAGATATAAGCTTCAAGGAAAACTTCAATTCCATCTTATGTATAAGCACAGAAATGTTAATTATGCAAACTTAAACGAATAGACATTTATAATGAACGAGCTAATACTGCCAAATGCTCACTGAACTAAAAATTTAATTTACTTCTACTTTGTTAAGTTATGAAGACTCCGATTAAAGTTCATTGCGATGCAGCAATTTAATTTAATAAGTCATAATGTCCGCAAGTGTACTTCAATTTGACAGAAGATAGTATTTATTGCTTTCTCTTTTTATTTTATAGATAGTGATAAGGAGGAAAGTAATAGTTGTTTAAGCTACCTAGCCACGCTAGTTACGATAGCTACGATGGACTAAGAGCCCGTGAACCCCAGACCTTCGTTAATTTATAAAAGCTGAAAGTTTGTCAGCGCATGCTCCCAACACCAGGTAAGAACGATGGACTATTATGAAGTTTGGGTTACAGTGGCTTTGGGAGGTAAACGGTACTAAAGGTGTGTAAAATACCGATCTAAATTCATCAAATAATAAAGTGTGATTTGTGTGACATGACATATGTCATTTGAAAGTTCTTGAAGAGTTGTACAAGTCACCCTTTGACGGTGATATCGAAATCGACGGCCAACTTGGTGTTTTCGACCATTGACCTTTAGTACCGTTTACCTGCCAAAGCCACTGTAACCCAAACTTCATAATAGTCCATCGTTCTTACCTGGTGTTGGGAGCATGCGCTGACAAACTTTCAGCTTTTATAAAATAACGAAGGTCTGGGGTCCACGGGCTCAAGGTCTACGATGCATTGCACTGAGAATAGCAAATGCGTAGCACGCAGTACCCATATTTCAGTTGTGTTTCACTGTTATACCGCATGCGGTAGCTTCAGTTATTTAGCCAGAGAATTTACAAAAAGATATTAAAAATACTATGCAGCGGTCGGAAAACAAGCTTTTCATTATAAAAATTAAAAGATTAAAACATCGTAGTCTCGTAGCGACTTGCTACGGCGTAGCGGAAAGAAAACTACGTTTTTGCGCTACGTCAGGACTACGCCTAACTAATATTTACTTTTACTATATTTTATCTAATTATTTACTCTTGTTACGACCTTTATATTTTTGTATAACTTTTCACTTAGTTTATTATTTTAAAGTAGGTCATCTCAAACTCAAAGTTCGGATTTAAAACTGAAAATTGCTCAATAAAAGTGAAATTGTTTTGTTAGAAGAAGTTTTTGATAGATAAAATCTTTGTTAACAACGTTGTAAATGTTTTATTACATATCTATAAAGACTACCGTACCTTATATATTTTACGGGTTCTAATAAAGCCATCTCGTAAAAGACCGATTACTTCGTAACGATACTCTTCAGTAATGCTTCCCGTATAATTTGTGGTGTAACAATTGAGGGATAAAATATTAAGATCAAGGATTTTAATCTTCACCTAGGGTATACGTTAACAGTATTAAATTCTATTTTGCTTTTAGTCACAAACTACTGAGTTAAATACATTGTACAGAGAAGATTAACTCAATTAAGGTCAGTTATGTTTTATCGACTATTGATACACAATTATTTATTTATTTTTGTCTCACAAGGAAGTTAAATCTTATATATAAAATTCTCGTGTCACAGTGTTCGTTCGCGTACTCCTCCGAAACGGCTTGACCGATTCTCATGAAATTTTGTGAGCTTACTGAGTAGGTCTGAGAATCGGCCAACATCTATTTTTCATCCCGAAATTCCCGCGGGAACGGGTACAACGCGGGTGAAACCGCGGGGCGCAGCTATTAATGTCTAATTCTATCTATTTTGGGTTACTATGTAGTTTTTATCACATCCAAAAGAATTTATCTTACTCACTACACAATTTGTATTTGAATAAACTACGAAATCATTATTTAGTCTAATGAATATGTAAAAGTACTATTAAACACCATCCATTTTAACTTTAACTTCATTCTGCATGGAAAAACTCGCGGCCAAAGCTCTTGTGACACTGGTGACGGCGTAATAACTTACATCCAGTATAAGTAAAGCTTGATTATAAACAAAATTGTTGATTGCGCAGCTCTTTTAACACTGGTCATGGCAAACATTGTAGAACACGTAGGAATAGTTTATTTTTTCGTGATACGAGTATCAATAAATTGTGTTTTTGTTTTGTTTGTTCAAAGTTTCTAAATGAATCGGGTGATTGCGTTTTCCGCTGTTTTTACAGTATTTTTAGAGAAAAATGAATTGTTTAGTTTTCAATATACCTAATAGCATATAGCATTAAAGTTCAAATTCCTTTGTTTTTGAAGTTCGATAGCGTATGTAATATACGTTGCGTTCTAAATACCATGCTTTGACGATGTCATTTACGTTTTTATATACCAGTGTGATACGCGACCGGGACTAGCGAGGTTAGAAGCAGAGGATTCAACCGCTTATTCATTAACATTGTGTTCTTGTTCCCATTCTACAGATATTGTTTTGAGTGACATTCTCTTTTTTACTTCTATTTACTCCTTTTTTAAGAATCTCCCTGTATAACTAAATTGCAGACTTTTTAAGCTATGACGCATACTTTACTTATTCCAACAATTTATAACTATTTCATAGATTTCCAGAAACGTAAAATTTAAATCCTAGTTTTTTCAATTGTTAGACCATTTCGGAAGGCCTTTAGGCGGTATAAAAACTCTTACACCAGGGTTGGCTACTGACCGACTCAAACTTACTTACTAACTCTACTTTAATCTATGATTTCAGAAGCTTCGAAAAAAGTAATTTTCAAAAGCTTCCTGATCTAACGATATTATTAGACATATTGGGAACATTAAGAATTTATTGCTAATATCTATTTTTGGGTTTGAGATTGTGAGGACAAAGCGTAGGCTTTGTTACGTTGCTCAAAATGGCCTTTGGATGTTTGTGTGGGCAGTAGTGGACAAAGGAGGGATAAAAAATAATCGTTCTTTTGACCTACAATAACTATAATGTATAGTTTAGTAATATAATAATGTATTGCTCATGAAGCAACCAATAAATAAAATAGAATTGATAGTAGAGAATAAAATATAAAGTGATTGCCATTTGGATTGTTATTTTCATAAGAAAACATGACACATATGCATGCACATGCATAGTTTAATTTAGACAGTTCTCTTCATACCAATTTGATAATATTTGCATTAAAGTGAATGTTAGTTAGTAGCACTCGTGGCTTGGTTTGACTAAGCGATGTTAGTTCATTGCGATTGTTAATCAACGTGCAGCTTGACCCCAACTTGGATGGGTGGCCGATGGTGGCATTTTTATATGAGCGCTACCGTGCTTTGGAGGGCACGTTAAGCAGTCAGTTCCGGTTGTTTCAATCGTCAGACCATGTCAAAGGCCTTTAGGCGGGCTAAAAACTCCGACACTAGGGTTGGCCATTAATCTACTCGAAATAAATGAATGAAGTAAGATGACATCTACATTCTTTGGAATCACAAGAAAAAACAGCAACCTTTTATATACGAGAAATTTGCTTCCAATATTTGTTGTATTTACTAACTTATTTTATTTGCAAAGTCGACAACAACTAATATGAGAAATAATATTTACATAATATATTTTACTTCTGAACGACTATTTTGCTATCGTCAGGTAAGTTTTATCGGTTAGATAAACATGTTTTTCTCAGAATAGGTTATGAGAATAATGACAACTCGTCTGAGTTATATATAGACTTAGGCCGATGAATAACATTTATCTAATGATTTAGCAATCGGATTATGGAACATAACTTTACTGACTGTCATTTGTTTTGCCGAAGCTTATAAAACTTTGGTTCTATGTACGTTCTATGTCAAATTATAGGAAATTCTCATTGACATGTTTATACGTCTTGGTATTTGAAGTCTAGATATGACAGTTATAGATTTGTTCCATATTTTTCTATGCCGACTGTAAAATTAAATACTTTATTCTCCAAAAAACTTTTTTATAAGCAATTCTTCTTACATGTGGATGTATGCTACAAGTATACCTAAGCATATCTATTTTATGTTAAAATTGAAAGAGCAACGAGCTTTGCTTAAACCAAATTGTTTATTCGGTACACTAAGTGAGAACGCGGCTTACAGACATCATAAGGCTTATAAACAGACACCTGAGACAGATTAGGTTTCATGTCTGCAGTGTACTTGATACCTGTGAAGATTTGCACTAAGGCAGTCCATGCACTCAGCAGTTTGGTTGCGCAGTCAGTTATATCAGCCAATGAAATCAATTAGTCAAACGAGAAAGGTTTTTTTATAATATATTTCTGACTGCTAGTGTAAGTACACGGTCTCTGTCTGCAGTCACAAACATTGCTTTCTCATTCTGACAGCCGCAGCCATGCAGCCATGCACGACATGGGTGAATTTTAATGGCCGCCATAGCTAGGAGATCGTGTCTGCACAGTGCGTAGGCTTCCCTATACCGTCATGTTGGTTCAACTTGGTTCGACTGGCCACCGCATTCAAGCTGCCTAGTGTGCGAGTGTCCTATCTGTTTTGGTTCAGTTGATGTCTGAGCTATGGGTTTAACTAGAATAGTTGTGTAAAGGCCTCTTAATAAACTTCATATCAGTTAACTTATCTAGTTTAAGTTTATAGTGGACTTAAGTTTTGTTTAATTACTCTTAGTGTTAAATTTAGATTGAAGACTAGATTAAGTACTGGACAAGCTTGTTTAATAAAAGTATGCCTATTATATAATACTAGCAGCGCCCCGCGGTTTGTACCCGTTCCCGTAGGAATTTCGCAATAAAAAGTATCCTATGTCCTTTCTCAGGCTCTGGACTAACTGTGTACCAAATTTCATTCAAATCAGTTCAGTAGTTTTGGCGTGACAGCGTAACAGAGAGACAGACAGACACAGACAGACAGAGTTACTTTCGCATTTATAATATTAGTTAGGATTAGGATAATGTTAATAGCATAATGTTTATAGTAGAAAATAACTCTACTACCTCATATATACTTTTTGACTGACCTTAATATAGTTCAAGAGGTTCGGAAACGTTTGATTTTAAATACTAATTGAGACCTCAAATCTCCATTGTTTATTCCGTCAGTGGGTAAATGGAAGGGTCTTTGAAAAATAGTCCCTTTTTACCGATTTAAGAAATACTTGAACATTTAATTGTATTATTAGTTTTAACTCGATATTCGCATATAATGTAGTTTTTTCTAAAACCAATTTTTGTTTCCAGGTTACAACAACGTTGAAGACTATTGGGATGCAATGACTGAATATGAAGGTGGTCTTTTAAAAGCTAGAGAGCTATGGGAGAGCGTCAAACCACTTTACGTGAAGCTTCAGAAATACGTCGCGTTACGACTCAGAGGAACCGACTTCGTGGGAAAACCTTTACCAGCACATATATTGAGTAAGTTGATTAGAGTTTTAACAAACTCTTGAAGCTATTAATACAAAAAGACAAGCCCGTTGGCACAGTGGCAGTAAGAGCGCTAACTGTGTCGGGGGTTGCGGGTTCGATTCCCACCCGGAGTCAACAATATGTGCAGACATAGGTAGTTGTTGGCGACGATGTCTGGGTGTCAATGATATTATATTATATATTCTTATAAAGTATTTTGTATCTATAAGTAGTAGTATCAGTGAATTAGCTTAGAGCTTACTTTGGGTCTAATTAACCGTGTGTGAACTTGTCCAGGTATATTTTATTTTATTTTTTTAAAAGCCTGAGTACAGCAGACTGCAATCTTAGTCTTTGATAATACAACGAAGTAGCGCATACTAGACATAAACTGCCTTATTCATAAACGCTCTCTAACTAAAATACTGTTAGTGAGTGTTTTGTCTCTTTTGCTCTTCGGAAAATAGCGTATGTCAGAATGGGACAAACCATTTGATAGCTAAAATGCTGCTAAAAATAATTATATTCTATATTCAAATCTAGTTTCTAACTTTTAGTTTTGAAAATAGATTTTTATCAAAATCAACGAGTAAACCTGATCTTCGTTGAAATCTAATGTATTAAAAGCTTCACCGTTTATTTTCTTTTATCAGATACGTCAGTGTATATGATCCTACTAGCTAGAATCCATTACGCTCACACTTTGTTCGAATAAAAAGGTAAATAATATATTTCTCTTTCAGAATCACTAATGGGCGATGACTGGTCAAATTTGATAGAGAGCCTGTTACCGAAACACGCTGGAATTTATCAGAAAATTCACGCCAATCTGCAGCTTAAGGTATGATAAGAATAAGAGTGCGTTTGCTTAGAAGCGGTGTGGAGCTGTGCGGAGCTTAGTGAATTGACCAATCACAGCGCATTAAATTTGACAACCGACGCATTGAAGCTGTCAAAATCTCATCGTAATGAATTTTGATTGGTCAGTTCCACAGCGCTCCACTCCGCTTATACGGAAACGCTTTACGAATACTTACAACACAAGACTTTAAACTAAGAAAGACAATAAAAATACCATTAATGATTAATGTCTTGTTGCTTGGAAATAAATTAGTTTTAAAATGATCTGAGAGGATCCTTTTATGAAATAGTATCTATTTCTTGACAGTCTTGTGAAAAATTGTGCAGTACAATCCTTGTGAAACTTTATCTTAGAAATTCAATTTAACTTTTTGTTTTTACAAGAAGACGTATATCACTTCTTTTGATGCGGTTGCCATGTTACAAACGACGTCGAAAAACGGGTTTTTGAAAAATTCACATTAAATTGAAGGTAGTCGTAGCCTTAAAAACCTTTCATTTTAATTCGTTTTTCAAAACATTTGCTAGTCACTTGATAGTGGCACACTCCCTTTGTCATTGAGGAATAACGTTATTATTTTAGTTTACATATTCTTCAGCAGTTGTTCAATTAATGTCCATCTTCAAAGCACCAATAAAAGTCTAAGTTTTAAGTTACTTGACCTTAATGTTTTGTTCCAGGAACTGGGCGGTCTCAGAGCATTCCAAGAAGCCGAAAAGCTAATCAAGTCCTTACACTTAGGAGAAATCGATCCCGATTTTTGGACAGAATCCGTCTTCAACAGCACCTGTCCCACCGTCTTAGTCGACTGGTGCAAACCCAACCAAATTAAAGCCATTACTTGTAAAGACGTTAGCATAGCAAACTACGTAGAAGCTCACGAAACCCTCATGAAGATAAAATATAAAGAGATCATTAATCTACACAGTAACAACACTTATCTCCTCCGAGACGCGTCACGGTATTCAGGTAAGATTTATACACATTCTGTACTCAAAAGTTTTCCTTAACACTTTGTTAGCATATAGGTGATTAGGCGAAGTTAATTTGCTCTTCATTTTGGCGTATAGATGCTTAAAGAGTTTTTAGCGTTGTTGATACCGTTTGATACTTTATTCAGTTAATCTACGATTTGATTGAATTCGTATTGTCGTTTATACTAGTTCTTACCTGCAACTTTGTTTTTGTAAATAAAATGTTTGTATACCTAATTCATTCATAATTAATTCGAGTAGGTTAGTGGCCAGCTCTGACGTCAGAGTTCTTAGCCTAAAGACCTCCGACATGGCACCTATGACTAATAATGTTTTAAGTATAATAAGTGTCAATAATAATTTGACGCTTAAAAAGCTTTGTTCCCGAATAACGAACAAGGTCAGGGTTACAGGAGACGTAAACAATGTTACGTGTCCATCGTGATTTAATCAAGTTTCAATTATTTATCTACAAAAATTTTAGCGCCGTTATCTCACATCAAGTTTACGAATCTTCCAATCTAAATTTTGATCATTAAGGTATGTTTTCAATAGCGACCGCAGCAGGCAGATACTGTTTTCTATGAATCTCTATGAAATTTCGAGCGCGGCGACACTGCTGTTTGCGGTTGGCAGTAGCTGTCTGCTACTGCGGTCGCTGTCGAAAACACACCTTTATTACTTTACTATCAAACGAAACTTTTAGTAAACGTTTATATGTTATGTAAAGACAACTTAATGCTATCATTATTTTCAGCTGTCTACGAAGCGATACCTGGATTTGCGTCTCTCCTGTCGCTAAATCCTCACGCCTTAAATCACGCAGGATTATTCCCTTTGGAAATATTCAACTATAATCCTAACTACCATCGACTAGTGCTACAACTCATTATGGCTCTCAGAGATTTACCGAAGTGAGACATTTTGCATTATTTTCTTCTCTGTGGTCTAGTGGTATGTGCACTTGCCTGCCAAGACTGAGGTCCCGGGTTCAATTCCCGGGTCGAGCAATAACATGTTTCCTACTTTTCAAACATAGCTCGAGTTTGAGATCACCAACCCGCATTGGGCAAGCGATATGTTCAATGAGATGAGAGGCCTTTGCCCAACAGTGGGACATTACAGGCTCATACTTTACTTTACTCTTCTCTGTATAAGATTATGGATTGAGTTCCACGGTATACGCTAATGACTGCGACAAAGTTATTGTTCTTTTTTCAAAAAATCTTAAGTCACCGTTACCATTGCTTGTACCATGGCACCTATATAACAGTGCATAACTCAGTATCTATGAATTCATTTATTTCGAGTAAGGTTAATGGCTACCCTTGGTGTCGAAGTTTTTAGACAGCCCAAGGGCCTCCGTTATATTCTAGTTAATGAATAATGATATTATAGTCTCTTCAATATTTTCCTACAGCATTTCAAATCAAACAAATTCTCAGTTGCTAACAACTATTCAAATTCCAGATTAAACTTCTATATAGCGGCGGATGAATGGCGGTTACGGGTATTGATGGGGAAAATTCCATACGCTCAAATAAGGAGTAGTTGGAGCGAATTCCGGAAAAACTTTTCACTAATAGAAAGTTCTAATAATGACTTCCTGGGAGACCCATACATTGTTTTCAACAAGCCTTATCTTGGGTATGTATTAAATGTACAAACAAACTAACAACACTCTAAGGTTTTACCCGCGTTGTACTCGTTTTCGTGGGATTTTTGGGAAAAAATTAGCTTACCTATAACCTTTTTCTTGTATGTCTAATACAAAAAAAAATCCTTTCGGACTGGTAGTTCCTGAGATTAATCGGTTCAAAACCAAAAAATCCAAATTATCAGCTTTATTAGTAGTTTCTCTTTCGATTTTCTTGTCACGTAAATAAACTGTACAGCAATTTGCAACTGAAAGCATAATTGAAAACATATGTATACGATGATGGACATCGTCAAATAAAACGTCCTCGACATAGGTGCCTCCATCCAATAGTTTGTATTGTACAGTTTTGTGTACATGAATTAGCTAGACACCTGTCCACAGTGTTTGTTCGGTGTTCGAAACGTTAAACAATTTTCACCTATATCTATTTGCTTTGTAGTATAGTGCAGGTGACGGCTCAAATTTAATCAAAATTGTTTCAAATAACTCAAATATCGCCCAAAAAATTGCCCAGTTCAGGGAGAAGACAGATTATTTTAAAAAATGCATCGATATGCCAATCGTACCACGGTTTAATTTAAGATAAGAATTTATTTTAATAGTCAATCCGATTTCTCTAATGGTGCAATTTATTTTTTGTAGGAAATTCATGGGCATCATTCTAAAATACCAAATCTACCAATCGTTTGCTGAGGAACTGCAATCCGACGAGTCTGATCTCGTACAACACATTTCAGAGAACAATGAACGTTTGGTGTAAGTATTGACGACACGAACTATATAAGTACTCGTAAGTGCTGTTGGCAATTCAGTAGGTTCATAAGTTAAAACAAAAACCAAACCTTGTGTGTGCATATCTGATATCAGAGTTTATAATCTTGAATTGCCTTTAACATGATCTTATAATAGAAAGGTTGGATTCTGTATCATATGCTAGTTTATCAATTTCAATTGGAGTTTTTTTCAACGTCTCTCTAGCACTTGCTAACATATTATAAATATTCAATAACAAACTAAAATAATCTTACCTATGCTTATGAATTGTCTTAAGCAAATAGTCATCTAATTTGCTTACTGAAGTAAGTAAGCGTCTTCAGTAAGCGAAAGATCGCAATTTTAACTGTATCATTTTTTCTGCAGGAACACAATGATGCAAGGCTTTGGAACGCTATGGCCAGAAATGGTCAGTGATCTTCTTGCTAAGAAAGAGTACGGTCTCGAATACACAGGCATCACCGACTACTACAGACTACTAGACGAATATTTAGATAACCAACTCGATCCAGCCATAGAAAAGGATGAATTCGAAGACTATGTAGAACCTGTTATAACAGAACCCGAAATTCCTGAAGAAGAAAATGAGATCCCAGTTGAAGAAAAACCAGGACAGTTCCAGACGCATGACGATATATCTGAGAATGAGATTGACGTTGAAGGAGGCAACGTTAAACCAGGTACTGAAACTTCTACAGTTGGAGTGTTAGAAATAAAAAACCCTGTTGCAGCCGGGGACCAAAACAATGAAATAAACCCTAAAGAAGCATCGTATAATGCTTATTGGTGGATAGGTATAGCTGTTGCATTGGCTGTAGTAATACTCTTAGTAGCAATAATAGCAAGAAAACGTCACAACCATAGGAAACAGCTAGAAAGACAGAGAAGAGACAACACACGTGCCTGATTTGAAGAATATCGGTTCTAGAGTTAGAACCGATTTGGACAATTAACAATTGTGAAAATTGTGCCAATGTTAGCAGTGAATAAGTGTTCTGTTTCATTCATTTGTTTTAACTTATGTGTCCAATGTCTATTTATTGTAACGTTTTAACATCACCATCACTATGCATTTAGTTATTCAGCGGTACTAATGGAACCGTTACTTTCAGTATAGTTATACTTAGTATAATAAATCCCTATGCAATGTTACTTCAATATTGTCGTAATTATGTTGTATGGAGAGGAAATATTTGAGTATACTAAGGATAGCTATACGCCGAATATATTTTTATTAGTAAAGCTGTAAGTGTTTATTTATTGTGAATCTTAATAATTTAATAAATAGTTAAGGTTAGATAGGGAAGATGAAATATTTTTGTACATATCACAATTTGCAAAGATATAATGTTACCGAATATGTCTACGTTAACTTTGTATAATAGTTAGATGTAATTATGCTGTGCCTTACGCGTCTCAATTCTTAAGTAAGATGCATTTAATGTAATAAATACTTATTATCAAATTTGTAAAAAAAATGAATAATATTGTGTAGTTTTATAAAATCTCTATTTACTCTTTCAAATGTTTTCCGACCAAATTGATCATTTATTACTTCGATCAACAATACACAAGTTTACACAACTGGATATCGGGTCACGTACAATATCAAAGCTAAATACTGTCCGCGCGGATGACGTGTGACACCTTATTTTGTTTACTACCGAACTGAAACAAAAGTTTTAAAACAGTTCGAAGTTCAACCTAATTACAACCATGACACCTAGCAATAAAGTAGCAAATCTTATGAATAAAAAAAATTATAGTTTAAAAAAACTAAAAAACACGCTTTTATTGCAAATTGAACTAAAAACTAGAAAATAATTTTACACCTCAAATCAAAATTATAATAAAATTTAAGTTATTAACACAATGATTCAATTCAGAGTAAAAAGCGTGGGGTGCTTAATATTTTTTTTAAATATTACAATCATCATTGGTATCTATGAGAGGATAGTTATGAACTACAGTAAAATGCACCCCACGCTTTTTTACTCTGAATTGAATCATTGTGTTAATAACTTAAATTTTATTATAATTTTGATTTGAGGTGTAAAATTATTTTCTAGTTTTTAGTTCAATTTGCAATAAAAGCGTGTTTTTTAGTTTTTTTAAACTATAATTTTATTTTTAATTTTTTAGTAAATCTGGCAAATCCATATAACATTATATGCAACTTTTCATCCCGTAATTCCCACGGGAACGGGCCCATCACGGGACGCTGTTAGTGTCTAGTACCATTTAGTAAAATAAAACAGAACTCCCGTTCCGTCCCACAGCGAGCGCCCGTTGATGTCTTTTATATGAAGTAATATTTTTTTAGTAAATCTGGCAAATCCATTAAGGATAATGGGAATCTGTTATTAAATTATTGCATTGTCATCGGTCCTTGATACGTATGCAAAGTTTCAAATTAATCAGACTTCTGGAAGTTGGTGAAAATGATGTTCAAAGATTCCATTACATACGTTCGTAAGTACGTACGTACATACAGGTCAAGCTAATAAAAGCGTGTTAATAATGGGAAACTGTTATTAAATTATTGCATTGTCATCGGTCCTTGATACGTATGCAAAGTTTCAAATTAATCAGACTTCTGGAAGTTGGTGAAAATGATGTTCAAAGATTTCATTACATACGTACATACATACATACATACATACATACATACATACAGGCCAAGCTAATAAAAGCGTGTTAATAAGATCTCACTTTTCAAATGAGGCCTTATTGCGCCGACCTGACATCTAGTTGTGTATTGTTGATCGAAGATTTATTATTTTATATTTTCGAACTATATTTTATTTTTTAAATGTTACGTTAATTAAGTGTTGTTTTAAATAACGAACATACATCATTAATGCTACTTATGTTTAGGTTGTAAGGAGTTTTTATGGCCTATTCTGGAATATTATTTTAAATATTGATCAAACAAATGAATGTCGAATAAAAATTGTCTATCACCGCAATACGTCACTTTAAACCAATCCAGGTGCGGGTCAAGTGCGGGCCCGTTGCGGGTCGTGTGACCTTATATTCCTAGTATTTGTATGAACACTTCTTTGGTCTAGTGACATGTGCCTGCCAATACTGTGGTCCTGGGTTCAATTCCCGGGTTGAGCGAAAACATTTTCCTACTTTTCAAACTTGGCTCGGGATTGACATCACCAACTCGCATAAGGCAAGCGTGGTGATTACGCCTAATCCTCCTCACTGTACTGATATCTTCAGTGAAGTGAGAGGCCTTTGCCCAGCAGTGGGACATTACAGGCCATAACTTTATTTGTATGAAAGACTAGCAGCGCCCCGCGGTATTACCCGCGTTGTTCCCGTTCCCGTCGGAATTTCGGAATGAAAAGTAGCCTATAACCTTCCCGTTGAATGTGGCTATCCATTACAAAAAGAATTTTTCAAATCGGTTCAGTAGTTTCTGAGATTAGCGCGTTTAAACAAACAAACAAACAAACAAACAAACAAACAAACAAAACAAACTCTTCAGCTTTATAATATTAGTATAGATATCACACTGATTCGCAGCGGGCGCCTTTTGCGCTAACAGCATTCAAGTTACGCTTGTAACGTTAATAAGAAAATTGCTCGATTTATTATCTGGATTGTTATATTACACGACACATTTTCTAATAAATAATTATTTCAACGAACCAAATGTAATCGTACGGCCTAATTTATAACAGTGTACGTTTAAATGTTCTGTTTGTTAACTTAGTTACGTTTTAATTCGATGTCATATTGTATTTTGTATTTTATCAACAGCTTTACTTGCGGTAAAGTGAGAATTAGTGGAAATTGTGGCAGAAAATAAATGTTTTAAACATTATAGTTTCATATTTCATTTCGGTTGCAATTAAAATACGTCCGCCATTAAAACTTAGTGAAATGTTTGAGCCAAACAGAATATATGATCAAAGTTTGGAAATAATTTCACGTTATTCTAGTTAGTGATTCAGTATTGAATACCAAATATGTTTTCGTAACAAGTTATGTCAAAACAGAGGCGGAAAACTTTTACTAGATACTTACTCGTATTATGACTTGACCACAAGTAAACACAGCCAAAAAAAATTGGCATGCGCTTGAAAACAGGCCACCGTGGCTATACAAACTTGCAGGATACGTCATAAATTCCATTAGAAAAACACGAAAATGAGGAAAACAAAATGAGGGTTGCTTGCGTTGCTCGTTTGTATCAGTGGCCCCAAATTGGAACTGTGCCAACAGGATCACAGATATGAAAAGGAAATGTGAACAAAGGAATTTGCGGAACTGCCCCGTTCCTGGTCTTTAGAGGCCTTACTAACTGAGTTAATCTGGTAAAACTCTTGTTAGTTATAGACATAGAATTATAAAAAACTTTTTATACGAAAAGAAAGGTTTTTAATAGGAAAGTTCTGGATGTTTCAGAAAAATTAAATCAATGAGTTTGATTTCCTGATATTTTGAGTGAACTGCAATCATTGTGCCTGTAAAGAGACTGAAGAAATTGTGCTTGAGGAGTGACTGATGATATAAGAGCTGTGTCAGCCATATATGAACGTGTATAATTCGACTATTGACTATGACGTGAAGGTAGTTTCGATAAAACTTGGAACGCCTACCCTCACATAACAGCGGCAATACTCATTCAGTCTGCCCGCGACCACGAGTGATGCAATTCACCCGAAACATCCGAATATCAAATTAAATATTTTTCCGTGATTAAAAAACTCATAAAGCGTGAAAAAAAATCGTATTTTACGTAACTGTTACTGTCTATTCACAACAGTTAAAATATAAAATCAGTGTGTGTGACAACTGTGTTAAAACTACAACAACAATCTAAGCAGCAGTAGTAAGGTAAGTGGCCACAGGAGTAAAGAAACGGAACAGAGACAAAGCTTCTAGGGAGCGTGCGAAATTCTTACCTATTTTAGTAGGGTTGGCAAAAAATAATAAAATAAAATAAACTAACTTTTATGAACTTTTTATTACTTTTTATTTATTTTTATTTATACAATACTTACACATGACTTACACTCGAAATTAATTTATGGTGACGTGCGATTTTTGAAATGATATAATAGTTTCTTTTTGAAATACACACATTTACCATTATTATTATTATTAGGTACTGCATAATTAAATCGATAATAGTGTGAAATTCACCCAATTAGTTATGTAATAAAAATAATAATTACCTACGTAACATACATATCTACCTACATAATGGTTTGTGCGACATATCTAATTTTAAATAGGTTTATTCTGGTATTTAGTTACTTACCTAGTAGAATCCTTCGGATGAAAATACGAAATTTCTTTTCTTTTCCTTGTGTTATTCATACAAACACTACAATACACAACCATTTTGCAAGTCCTAAGTGCACCCCAACCCTAAATATTTACACTTGTATAACTATTTACAATATATTTAACATAAAACTATTTTTATTTGAACACAATCTAATAAAACACGCGTTATGCAGGCCCTCCGTTTGTCAACTAGCCGAGTGAGCGTAAACCGGTTTTATCCAGTGGCGGCGCGTTGGCGCGTGTACGCGACACAGCGGCCGGTTGACACGCACACATGCGCCGTATGCTTGTAGTGGTGTACCTACGGCGGCGCAGTTGTATGAAGCTTTGTCTCTGTTCCGTTTCTTTACTCCTGTGAAGTGGCTATGTAAATATATTTTAAATGCATTCATACCTTATCGTTCAATGCACTCGATATTTATAAGGTTAGGTTTACACTTGGCAGAATAAATGTGAGAAAACATCTACATGATATGAATGAAACAATACTTACGCGTCGTTGATATTAAGCGTTCTTCAAGCGGTAAAAGCGATAAACCATTACGTAGCAAAATACAGTTAAAAAATCGTTTATGGAAAAGGCCCTAGTTGACATGTTTTATCAAATAAAACAGAAATCAAAAACAAAATACATACAAAAATAGTTTACCAACATTGAGTCATAATGTTACCTACTTACATTCTAAGTTCTATGTGATCATGAAAACTTTACTGTAACTAAAACTACACTGTAACCATAAAAACCGATGGTAAAATACCACATACACACAATAATTTATACACATTTCTGCAATAACCCAACTTTGTTTTGCCCTTGATATTCACCTGAAACTTTCTCGCTGACTTGCTCCTAATATATAGTTTTTCTTCGCTATATACTAAATGTTTTAGTATACTTTCGGTAAGTCAAAGCAATATTGTATAATGTTTATAATCAAAACTTGTTTTTTGGTTATAAATAGTTGGAATTTAGTACTTTGCGTACGGTTCTTAGATACATTAAGAAATGTATATTTAACCATTTATAAAAAAGTATTAGCCTGTAATGTTCAACTTCTGGGCAAAGGCCTCTTGTCTCACTGAAGATATCAGTACAGTGAGGAGAATTAGGCATAATCACGTCGCTTGGTTGGTAATCAATCCCAAGCCAAGTTTGAAAACAAGGAAACATGTTTTTTCTCAACCCGGGAATTGAACCTGGGACCTCAGTCTAGGCATGCGAGCGCACATACCACTAGACCACCGAGGCGTCATCAAACATTCATAATACTGTGATAATACTACCAACATACTGTCAATGATTTCTTTGTATGACAAAGTTTGCCCACTAGTGGCTAACTTCAATACTTACGTAACGTAAAACACTTTGTGTTTGTAATAAATTGTTAACAAACAAAATACAAAACTGCACTTCCTATAGCAGAGCTGATGCATAAAATATTGGAAACTAGGACAAAAATAACCGTAAAAATATAAGGATTTTTCTAGAAGTTGGCACACATTTAACTTAGTCTAATTTGGAGTGATGCATAAAATACTAACCCACGGAGGACTCTGGCTCCAAAATATTTTTCTCAAAGTCGAGTCGAGTATTTTTAAACCTAACATGTGTTTTTTATAGTCACAATAATAGCAAACAAACACATTATCATACTTGTAAATCATAAGCTTTTCTTCATAACACAACATCGTGAACAATAAAATGAGCGTTACAGATTGTTATATGAGAAAATAAATCAAGATTACGACTGCACTTGAACCTTATACAAATAATACGTTATATGTTTTTTTTTTATCCTATTTGTAATTTTGTTAACGACTGTAGCTTTTAGTGTTATTCTGAGAAAAAATCTCAACAAGCGTTCAACTGAAATAGCGAGAAAAGCGGCTTAATGCGATCGCCTCTCTATGTATGGTATGCTTAACATTTTGCGATAACTATGTTCAATCAAACTATGCCAAGTTACTCTACTAAAAATGTACCAAATATCTACATAATCATCTACAAAAAGATAAAACTACCCGCGCCCCACGGGTAACAGCGCCGTTACCGCGGGAATTTCAGGATAAAATGTATCCCACGTGTTATTCTTAAACTTTCATCCAATTCCGTCCAATAGTTTTCTCTTGAAAGAGTAACAAACATACATACATCTTACCTCACAAACTTTCGCATTTATTATATTAGTAGGATATTATATCATGTTAGTTCTACAATAGTTGTTTCAAAGAAACAAACCAAGCTTTACTGTCACTGCCTTCGTACCTCAAGGGGAATGTTTAAATTACAACATTATTACGACTCCCTTTAGAAGTCAGAAGGTCGGAGACAAAGTATCCCTCTCCGACCTTTATTAAGAGATTTTTCTAAACTATACAACACAAAGCACACCCAAGACTCGCCTGGTTATTCATAGCTTAATTTACTCGCTATTAATTTACAATGAATGTACAGAAACTAACTGAAGGTCCCAGATTTAATTTTGTTTTGCAGCGTTGTAATTACACTGTAAAAAGGGGTTTTATAACAAGAAATAAAGCCTTGACCCCTTTATGAGTATTGTTAGAATTTAATAAGAGGTTGTAACCGTAATGTTATGGTTTGATTAAAGTTTAAGGAAAGAGGTAAAAAGATGAGTGAAATAGATTACTGTATTGTAGGATTCTGCTACTAGCTCTGGCACATTATCTGAATCATCGTTTTTTCATCCTTTTTTAAATGTTAATCTTGTTTTTCGTTTAGTTTCCAGATGTTTTTAAAGTGTGTCATGAACTGTCAGTCTTTGTTCATCTTTATTGCGTTACATATACAAATGCTATTCGTATCCATAACTCTCTCTCTCTTCCTGACTATGTGTCCCACATGGTGGTGGGGTCAGCCTTCCTTATTTTTCTCCTCCACTTCGCTCTTTCGTCGACGTCGTCATCGGAAATCTTGCACTCAGACATATCCTTGGACACTACATCCGTCCACCTTGTCTTAGACCTGCCTCTGGATCTTAAATGATCCAGAACTAATTACAAAAAACAGTTCAATTGTAATTGAAACTAGATTAACGAAAACAAACAACTAAATGACTGAGCCATCGCCTTTTGCTAAATGTTATTAAAATTGTGATTCTGTGTTTGATTTATTTTAAAATCAATAAATGATTTTTTTATTTTATCTTTTTTATTTTTAATAGTATTATTTTGAAGCATCCTATCTGTAGTAGAAATATTAGCTGGTAATGTCCCACTGCTGGGCAAAGACATCTCACTGAAGATATCAGTACAGTGAAGAGGATATTTCCATCCATATACTCTTCGAATTTTCCATACATTTAATGATACTTAAACTTCATGATGTCTTCTGCCTTCTCTTACTTCAATCTACTTTATTTTTGATCTCACCAGAAACTCAATAGAAACTCATAAAAACTGATTGATTAAACACGTTTGCAACTTCCATACTTCCTTTCGAAATAAGTCGTAAAAAGGTATTGATCATAGAACCGGATACCAAATGCATGAGTAATCAAATCTAAAGATCGTAAACATGAAGGAGTAATAAACTCAAGTTGAGTAAAAGTTAAACTGAGCCAGATGGTTCAAAGCAATTAGGTCTTGATTAATTGTTCGTTTAAGCTGCATTTTGTTAGTAACTTATTAAATTGTACCTTATTAATATGCACTCTAGATTTTTCAGCGATGTTGCTGTAGTTTTGATGCGAACTTGCTGTTTTAGTAATATGTAATTAATTTAGTAAGAAGTTTTTAGTTTTTTAAACCCGTCTTAAGTAGCTTTCTATGAGAGCTGAGTTATATATTCCTATAACATGATTGTTATCAGGTAAATAACTTTGAGGTGTGTGTTTATGTGGTGGTATCGTACCTGCTAAATCTTGTTGAAAATTGTCTTCTTACTATGATTTGTGACATTATTTTCAGTCAGGGGCTACCAACATTTTTGATTTCAAAGGAGTTATAATATTTTTTTATATCCTCATATCATGGGTAGTATATGCTTCAAAATCATATGTAGTATCTAGGATGATTTTGACAATAATATAAGAGGAAAACTTGTGCGCTTTAGATTTCTAAAATCATTCAAGGGGCACGCGCGGAGGATAGGCATTAAGCACATTTGCATAATGAAGTGCCGGTTACTGTACTTTGGTGCAAAACCGATATTAGTTTGTTTATGCAGAATTTCTATATGGTACGGTTTCAAATATGTACAGTTGGCGTCATATATTATAATCATAAAATATAATATACTAGCTGCGCCCCGCCGTGTTAACCGCGTTGTACCTGTTCCCGCAGGAATTTCGGGATACAATGTATCCTATGCGCTATTCTGATGTATAACCTAAATTACTGTTAAGTTTCATCCAAATCTGTTCTGTAGTTTTTGCGTGAAAGAGCAACAAACATACTCCATACCGCCATACATCCATACATACATCCATCCTCATAAACTTTCGCATTTATAATATTAAGTAGGATATTATTAGGACTGTTTATTACAAAATGTTAACTAACATAATAAGAGCAACCCCTAAATAATATGATAAGGCATTTTTATTATAATCAGTTCAGTAAAGGGTATTCAGCTTAAATTTTAGAACATTATTTTGTACTAAACCCTTATATTTCAAACAAATCTGTGTTTCCTAGAATTATTTACCATTTAATTAGTTCTCTTGTACCGAAATATATGTTCTTTTGTATTGTTAACACGTGCTTAGTATTACAATTGTCATTGTCATATATTTGCCATGATATAATTAGCTTCTGGTATATTGTATACTCTTAGCAACTTGCCGTTGTATTGTCTTTTATACTTGCTGAAAATGTTAAGGGCTCATGCTTATTTTTAAACTAAGTACACACCGCTCAAGCAGGAATGGGCAGGGCACGTGATGGCCCCCGAGAGATGGGCCCGATTGAGCCCACATCACCACCCAGTGGACCCCGAGGGAGCGCGGCTCGGGCGGGCGAGGAATCGCTGGCGGGATGACCTTGTCTCCTTCGACAGCGAGTGGTGGGAAACCGCGAAAGACAGGGAAGGTTGGAAGCGTTTGGAAGTGATTTTTGCCCAGCAGTGACGGCATAGGTTGAAAATAAGTACCCACTACACTAAAAGCATGTCTTTTTTAAGTAGTATGGGTATAAATAAATATACTTATTGATAAAAAGCTAGAAATGACACTTTCCTGCTTATTGTTAAGGTACTAATTTGTACCAAAAATACAGAAAAATTTGTTATAACACAAAGTTTGGGCACATAATTATTAATAAGGAATTATTTTAATAGAACTGATATTTGTACCGAAAATACAAAAAACTAAAATAGTTACAAGAGTGGAAATTTATATAATAAAAACAATATTTCATTTCTGTCTTCATCGACACTTTAATTCTCGTGTTATTTGTAACACAGGTAATTGACGGGTCTTATTAAAACTTTGCCCAAAGTTAAATTAATGTGACAATAAACTTGGTAATTATTAAAAGTGATATTGGAACACCGTTTTTCAATTAAAACAACCATGAAAATGTTATCGGTACCTATCTAAAGTGAATTTTCTCATCACGAATGATTTATCAATTTAATTTCATTCTTGGTAATGGTTTCTGATAATTATTAACTAGCAGAGACCCGCGGTTTTACCCATGGTGCTCCTTCTACAGTCAGTATAGGTAATCAAAACGCACTGTAGTACTTTGTCAAATTATAAATACAAAAATTCTCTTTGACATGTTAGTAGTAATTTTAGAAGCGTGAATATGACGAAGTTCTTGGTAAACTTGTTCAGCAAGTCAATTAATGCAAATGTTGATGATGGTAAGAAAATTGGCATATTCGAATTTCTCCAATCACTACTACCAATTTTAGAATTCATAGTGATATCTTTGGTTAGGTGAGAAGCTTTTGCCCAGCAGTGGGACATTACAGGCTTAAATCTTACTTAATTGTATTATTATGAAAGGTGAATACCTACTTACATAATAAGGAGCCTCCTAAGTTAACATTTTACAATTTACGATATCTTTGAAACATTTTATTTCTACACGCACCAATGACTATCAAAGAGTCCTTCATCTTCCTTAAAGGAGTCTTGTTTGTTCATTTGTAGAACCTTGTCAAAACAACCTTTTTCTGGAAATGGGCATTACGTTAATTAGTAGCTAAGAATTAAGATGTTTATATCGTTAATGTTGTTTTGAAACTGTTTCTAATTTGAAATACGGCGGAAGTTTATAAATATGAAACGTGATTGGTTGTTTTTTAGAGTTGGGGGTAACAAAATACCAACAATGATTCAGCGTGATTCAAAGAATCTGAAAAATCATTTTTTGGATGATAAACCAATATTTTGATTGAATAACGAGAAATTAAATCACTTCAGTAGAAGACTAATCGCCTTATTTATTAACGATATTAAACTAAACAGTGATTTAAAGTGTTTTGTCTCTTTCGCTCTTTGACAAATAACGTATGTCGGAAAGGAACAAATCATTTGACACCTAAAGTGCTGTTAATAAGCGTTTATGAGTAAGGCACTAAAGCCCCGTATTCATGGTAAACATTTGTTTAGCAACAGAGTTGAATCAACGCGTTGCAGAGTTGCTGTCAACATGTTGCTGGCAACACTGCGTGTTGCAGAGTTGACAACGGCATGTTGACAAGTTGTCGCCCGACGAGCGTAAACATCAGTTTAGCAACAAATGTTGACGCGTGTGGACGAGTTTGCAACAGTTTATAAACATGGCAGTAGTATGGAGCAATGATAAAATAAACATTTAAACTCCTCGGGCAACATTTAAACGCAGACTGGCGTGTGGACAACCTTTATCGATTGAAACAAAGTTTAATCAACATTCGCCCCGTTTCATCAACAATGTTTATCAACTGTTGCTCAACAAATGTTTACCATGAATACGAGGCTTAAGGCTCAAAGATTTGCTGCGATCCTATTGGTTAATATATCAGTTTCTCCGCTCCGCAGCTACACTCCGCTTAAATAGACAGGTTTTAGATCCAACTACTCATGCACTAAAACACAGACACACATAGTCTTCTTCTTCATCGAGTGTATGGTCAACCTGACCAATCCCGGTGTCAGAGTTATTGAGCCGCCAAAGGCCTCTGACATGGCTCATGTGACTACTATTCGTAGAAAGTGACCGGGACCGACGGCTTAACGGACACACATAGTGAGACAAACTTTTCATACAAATACAATGATCACGAAATGGAGAAGCAGTAAGTATTTTGTTCTTCTGTGAGGAATATAATGTCATGATACCCGCAACCGGCCCGCATCCGCACTTCTGTGTCCTGCACTTAAGTAGTATAATTAATTTTAGCACTTATTATTCCGAATTCGATTTGGTTTAAATTAGATCGATCCAACCGCACTCCGCGGTTTCCCCGCGTTAAACCCGTTCCCGCAGGAATTTCGGGATAACATGTATCCCATGTGTTATTCGGATGTGTAATATATATTACTGTAAAGTTTCATCCAAATTTGTTAGGTAGTTTTTGCGTGAGTAACATACTTACATACATACATCCTCACAGACTTTCGCATTTATAATATTAGATCTTATTTCGGCAGGTTTTCTCAAAATATCCTGGTAATTAAACAATATATAACATGTCATCTAAATTCTAAAAGATTGTTTAATTTGTACAAGTATAGCCAAGCAAACGTTTCATTGAAAATACAAAGACATAAAGATTAAAGAGGATCTCCTAAGATTGAACTTTGCTGAGAAAACGCCCCGCAAAATTAATCAAGAACAAAATCCTAAAACGAATTCCCATCTGTATTACGAAATGAATTGCTTGAAGATACTTTTAATATTTTAATATGTACGAGCTTGTAATTTGGGGATCATGTTAGAGATTCATAGCCCTTATTTTTTTACAACTAAGGGCGAAAATAATTACCTAAATCATATCTTCAGGCCAAAATCGTATTGGTTACTGACGATATCCTTACCGTCTTCTTTGGCCACACTTAAAATTTTATTAAGAAAACAATCGATGTCACCAAACTGGCGACTTAATATTTGCCGTTATTTTATGAACCATTTTAGATTCCTGTTATTTTCTGAACACACCAAGTACTACTCAAATACGAGTATCTTTGATGAGTGAAAATCACGAGGAATGAGTTCTTTATAGTAGTAGGTTTTGGCGAGTGGTGAAAGAAAAGTGGCTTTGAGCGAGAACCACTTTTTTCACAAAACACACTTTTTTCAAAATTTTCAAAGTTATCCTTACGACCCATCTTTGAATAACTTCTGGACCTATGTGGAAAGAAAACGTGGGTCCAAATGGCAAATATTTTTTCATAATATTCTACTCAATAACTTAATGGGCTATTACTTAAACTTTTTTATTAAATAGCCTGCCCTCAAATTCACCCATAAAACAAATTATTAACAACAAACTTTTGTTAATCTGTCCATAAAAAATCAAATACGGCCCTTAATTTCAATTATATGATCACTTTATTATCATATTCCAAATATTAACTTACATAGAAAAAAATATTTATCAGAAATAGTAGCGAGACTGCCAAGCAACTTATCACAAACTACAGTGACGTAAAATAAAAAGATTTCTTCAAACTTTTGGGTAAAGAATCGAAAGTGCTACCGAACTGCGTAATGGGTCTGTTATTAAAAAAGTTGTACTTTGAAAGTAGTTCTACCCTCACTTGAGAAATGCTACTCTTGATTTTTTATTGTAAAGATAGGTATAGTACAGACTTCACGACGAACTACTTTTGGTAAAGCTAAAGCACAGATACAGACACAGATAGTGCGGCTGCGGATCGGTTGCGGGTCGCATGACGTTGTATTCCTTCTATTTGTATGAAAAGTGTCACACTGGCCCGCAACCGCAATATGTGTATCTTGTAAGGAGCGCTACCGTGCAGTGAAAGCGAAGACGATTTATATAAAGAAAAAACATTCAGTTTTATATAGCAACACAAAAGTTTTTGTTCTGAAAAAAAAAATGTTGGAGTTGGTGTAGCGACGGCGAAGCACCTACATATTATGTACCTTAAATAGCATAAATATGATTTTCAATGTTATTAAGTGTTCACTTACCCCATAAGGATACAAAACCAAAAAAAGCATATATACGGTTGAATTGTAAAACTTCCTCCGTTTTTTTAAGTTGGTTAATAAAATAGAAAACAATGCACGAAATCTCTCTATAATTGGCGCAAAAAGCGGTACCGCATTTTGGCGGTATGTTTTCCAAAACTCACAAAAAATAAACATGTATTTTAAGCTTGTAGAAAGAATACTCAACGAAAGCTTTTGCAAACGTTCAAGTAAGTTCAAACCCAGTTAATTATCTTAAATTCCGCAGCAAATGCATTTCCCAAACCAATGAGAGCTAATTAAATTCATTTTGCCTCTAAACACGAGACAATGAAAACGGAAAACATAGATTCTCTGCTTTGAAATAATGCTATTTCATTGAAAACCAACCACTCGCTTGTTCGAAACATATGCATAGAAACAATTCTATTTGTTTGGAGTAGTTCAGTACATTGCTTACTTGGCGGTTTGTTCGTGCATTCACTTAATCATATTTGTTTGTTAAAATCAGTGCTTTGAATACCTGTGATGGTAACAATTATTCTTTACAATGTAGTCCACATCGCGTGTTGTTTGCGGCGAACTAACTCACTTTGATAGCGGCTTACTCTTACAGAATACACCCTATTTCTTAATTAACATCGTACAAAAAGTATTGGTATCTAAGGACCAACAATAATTATAATTTATTACACGAATTAAGGAGAAAAATAATTGTATTACTCCGTGAAGCCTCGGCTTGTGCCTCCATACATCATTATGGGAATTTATTTGTTTTTATTAAATATGCTTATCGGGTTCGTAATGATGATTGATACGAGTTTCGGAACCGGAGTTATTAATTATGTTTCTGTACAAAATGTTTTTCGCTGTCGAAACAGAGGTGTGTTAACTCAACATCAATAGGTAAATTCAAAAGTAGAATAGATAATTAAACTGTAGATCATTGTTGCTATTCTTACAGTCAAGTAAATTCAGCTATTGACAGTGATAATCATTTGTTTTTTTTTAAAGAACAAACTTTTTATAGTAACCTTAAGATCAAACTTCTTTTTTCAAATTCAAAAGCCAACGCTTGTATCGTGGTAACTATGGTTTATCTATACTAATATTATAAAGCTGCAGTTTGTTTGTTTGTTTGTATGAACGCGCTAATCTGAATGAATCAGAAACTGCCCATCCGATTCGAATAATTCTTCTTGTTATGGATAGTCACATTCAAAGGGAAGGTTAGAGGCTATTTTTATCCCGAAATTCCTATGGGAACGGGCACAATGCGGTGCACTGCTAGAGTATTATATAATCAGATTATACTTTATATTAATTTCAAGGAGAACACCAACAAAGTATTCCTTTTAAGAATTCAACGCGAAAAACTGAAAAATCACTTCATTCACAATTTTATTGTGACTTTAAGGCGCTATAAATTCAAATAAACTTGGTAAAGTCAAGTATTTTTCACAAAAATTCTGGCGACAATGTATACAAACCGGTTTGAATTTCAACTATGCGCTAGGTAAGTGTGTAAGTAACAAAGTGAAAAACTATAAGCAATACTATATTATGATAAAAATCAAAATTGGTCCTTGTGGCTACTAAGGTGCCATCTATGTACGTAAATATAATATTAATTGACCAACGGAAGAGCGAAGCACTTACTGCGTTACACTACTTTATATCGTGAGTTGGCCCATGTGTGGTAAAGCGTTTGTGCTAAGCAAGTTTGTAAGCAAGCTGCCGTTTGACAAATTCTATTAGAAAAGAAATAGTTAATTGAAACGTACGTTAATGTATTTATCATTTGTTTAAACGGGAACTTACGTACGACGGAGGCTACTGTTGAGAGTTCGGGGTTCAGTACGGGGACGCTGTCGCGAGCGCTACACCCACCTCCTCATGAAGGTCACCGAATATGACCGAAACGTGTTGAGGAACTCTCAACAGTAGCCTCCGTCGTACGTAAGTTCCCGCTTAAACAAATAATAACGAAACAGTTAGCAATGCATGTGTGTCGCAGTTAGTTTAAAAGAACCCTTTTTCTATTCAACTCGCTTACGACTTTAGTTCCAATATTGTTCACAAACCAACTTGACTATCGCTACATGTCCATTCAATTTGAGAGGGTCAGTGCTTAAGTGAGATTTAAGCCAACCTCTGAGCGGTACTTTGGATCTAGTATCGAGTAAAATGCGGTCGTGGGCGTAGTTAACATTTGCCAGGTTTATGTATCGAATGAATTAGCTTTTAATTAAGTGATTCTAGAGAATAGTGGTTTATTTATAGTCGTTTGATCTTTGAAGCTCTTGTTTTGAGTGGGTGGACCTAAGAATAGAAAGGATAGGTCCTTAATTGAACAATAAGCGAAGTACGTAATACGTAACTCAATGCTAAAAGAAGGTTATTTAATTAATAAACCATTTTATGGGACATTATTTAGGGCACAAGCGTTTTTTATCTAAATATGTTTAATGAACAAATATAAATTTGTTTCTTTAAAATTTTTAGGGTATTTTAAATTAGAGAGAGAAAATTAGGGTTAAGATTTCTGGTGCAAGCCGCCTTCAGTAATTTGTGATGTATATGTTATAGTATTAGTTAGTTATTTACCATAATACAAGCTTAGAGCTTAGAGCTTTTGTCCTTAACATGTTATGTATTTCAATATTTTACATCTAACAAGTATTAAATGTAAACGATTTGACAAAAAGGATCAAGAGCGTTTATACCAAACTATGTTATTAATATTATTTTTTTAAACTGTACTTTACGTTTTTTATGCACCAACTTCTTTAGCTTTCAAACTTTAATAGTTCCCTTCGTTCTGCTTGGACACAAACATTTGAAAAAGTTGCTGAATTAACTTTTCACAATAGTATTTCCATTTCTCTATTCCTTTGTAATTTTAACAAAATGTTTCGAGTTCAGAACTATTATAGAAGTTTCCTAGTTTACTCCAGACACCAGAATTTGTAGTCATTACCTACTATGGTATCCTAGAGTAATTTAAAACTGTATGTCGAATGATATTTACACCGAACAGAAGTCTTTAATCTGTCTAATAGTATAAAGAGGTAAAATTTGTAAGCTTTTTTGTATGTTCGGACTAATTTACCATTTCTTTGTAATGGATAGTAATTTTGTTTGCTTGTATGTTCGGGCTAGTCTCAGGAATTAACCATGCGATTCGAAAAAATAATTTTGTAATGGGTAGCCACATTCACCGGGAAGGTAGGCTATTTTTATCCTAAGATTCCCACGGGAACTGGCACAACACGGGTAAAACCGCTGGGCATTGCTAGTTAATTATAAAATGATATTACATACAGTTAATATGCCTTGAGTGCTGTTGTAGGTACATATATGTGTTTCGGAGGACACGTTAAGCAGTCGGTCCCGGTTGTTTAAACTGTTAGATCATGTCAGGGCCTTTAGGCGGTCTAAAAACTCCGACACCAGGTTGAGCCACTAACCTCCTGTAAAATATAAAGGTATTATGACAATGAATTCCCCGGCTCTGAAATTGTAAATATTAGCTAACTAGCAGCGCCCCGCGGTTTTACCCGCGTTGTGCCCGTTCCCGTGGGAATTTCGGGATACAATGTAGCCTATAGCCTTCCTCGATAAATAGACTATCTAACAGTGAAAGAATTATTCAAATCGGTTCAGTAGTTTCTGAGATTAGCGCGTTTAAACAAACAAACAAACAAACAAACAAAACAAACTCTTCAGCTTTATAATATTAGTATAGATTTTTGACGAGATCTTTCAGTTTTAGTTTCCTATACTTAAACGTATTTACTCAAATACGTACCCGACGTTTCGAGCGGATTACACCGCTCGTGATCACGGGATAACTCAATATCTAGTAGAGATTCTAAAAGGATTAATAAATACTAATTTTGTCAACAAACAGTCCATAAACAAATTATTCTCTAATTTCTTATTCGAATTTGAACTCCGTTCTCAACAAAAAACATATTTTTTTTTTATTTAAATTACCTACTTAAGATTATTCCAAATTGCTTTGTGAACTTTCCGGAGGTTTAATGACAAAAGTTCTCGTTTTCGGTCTAATTTAATATCTTTATTTCTGTTTTTTCATGATTTCGTTCGTATTCGATTGTTTTACTGAGAATAAAGACAATGGAAAGAGGATAACATTGATTTCATTTTGAATCTGTAAGCCCTAATATAATCTGATCGTGCACAAATTATTTTACGAGTCTTTTCCAAACTATTTTTCATCGCTGACATTCTGAGTGTCGCACTCAGAGACACATGTAAACAGTAATCATAAGACAAACACACATGCAACTAGAAGAATATTACCCATAGGGTAGTTAAATTCACTCTTGTCTACGTAACCCTATAAAACTTTTTAGTCAATGAAATATCTACAAAGAGCAGTAAATTGCGCTCATTTTCTGTTAGGCCTCAGCCATACTTGACGGATCTTCCATCGCGGAAGATAGGCATATTATTATACATATTATGTTTTTGCATATAATTTACCACGTGACAGAGTGACCGATCTTAGTGTACCGCCCCGCGGTTTCACCCACGTTGTTCCCATTCTCATGGGAATATATAATATAACCTTCCCATTGACTGTTGCTATCTATCACAGAAATCATTATTCAAATCGAACTGGTAATTCCTGAGATTAGCTAAACAAAAAATAAAAAAAAATAGGTCTTTATAATATTAGTAAAGATGACATGTATTGGCGTTCCGTCGCGAAAGATTGGCAACGGAACATCCGCCAAGTGTAACGCTAATCTTAGATACTAAACTACTCTACCATTTCGGTTCTATTCATCAACTACTTAGTGTCGGTCCATCTCCTTTGTATTTACGGTCAAAAGTTACCGCTTTATTTATCGTTCTGATGATATTGTTCCAGAAAGTTGTGAACCAAAGTTTGTTCATTCGATACTTCGAGCTAATTTGTTAAAGCATCGTTTTCACTTTTTTGTATCGTTAATATTGTTTTTGTTGTAGGGAAATGCATTGTTTAAAATTGATCAAATAGTAAAAAGGAGGCAACTGGCTGCATTCGGCAAACATGCAGCAGCTGCTGTTAAATAATTAATTGATACAATTTAGTAAAGGCAATATTCAGTGACCGAAGTAGAGATATAATTTCTACAACCACATTAGGTGCAATAATTAATATACTAAGGCCATTCAACAATTGCGGGCACCGATTGCTGCAAGCGGAAACTTACAGTAACCACGCCATTATGAATTTACTTCAGTGTTACCCGGTGTAGTGCTCTTGGCGTAGTTGACTAAGCGATGTTAGTTAATTGCGATTGTTAAGCAACGTGCGGCTCGATCCCTACTTGGATGAGTGGCCGATAGTGGCATTTCTATCGTGCTTCGGAGAGAGCACGTTAAATTGTCGGTCCCAGTTGTTTCATTCCTTAGACCATGTCAAAGGCCTTAAGCGGTCTAAAAACTCCGACACCAGGGTTGGCCACTAATCTACTCGAATTTACTTAGTATTACCACAGATTACTAAATAGTTACTACGTGTATTACTCAAATCCAAAAATATCAAAGGAAGTCACCGAAAATACTGTTCTTACACTTCATATCTCTCACCCTTGACTATGTGTATAGACCATATTAAGGGTGCTTTCAAATTATGCGTTTCGTGTCGGACCGCTGCGGTGCCGAAGCGGTGCGTTTGTCGTGTTGTGAACGTACGATCGTGTGTTTTCATACAACACGAGCCGTGCGGCAACAGTGCGGCGTCGGTACCGCGAAATAATTTTAGTACGCACTGTTGCCGCACGGCTCGTGTTGTATGAAAACACACGATCGTACGTTCACAACACGACAAACGCACCGCTTCGGCACCGCAGCGGTCCGACACGAAACGCATAATTTGAAAGCACCCTAAGCCTAGTTTACGATATCGCACTGTTTTTATCAATCTATTCTCATATTTGTAGTCTGGATCATTGATTTCATATTGTAATTTACGTAGGTCAAGTTTATTGCTATGTTATTGTTACTGGAAATTGATTTGATTATCAGTATAGGGTTGGTTTGCTCCAGTATTTATGGGTATTAGTCTCTAGGTTGTGTACGTGAGAGAACTAGAATAATAGCTTAGATAGAAAATATAGATAGTATGAAGTATAATATTTTATAGTCGTATCATTTATTAAAGTATATTTTATACTGATATATTTTCACAGAGGCAAAGGTTTTTTTTCAACATTTAAAATAAAAATAGTTTCACTACAATCGATCAACTTACACATGGTCAATGTTACAGCTCACTTAAGAGCAAAGTAATGATAAAAAAATTACCTGCGTTTTCATCATGCTAAAGATTAACCTACTCAAAAAAAACTAAGATCTTGTTTAATTCCTTTATAGAGAGGAATTTTTAAAGACCTTTACCTGTCAAGTCAGTGAGTTGAAGAGGTAAACAGGTCCTAAAACAAAAAGTCTAACAATATCGTGGTCTAGAACACCTGCGCGTCATCTATCTTTACCTCATACATTATTAACCAGCAACTTAGTCCAAAAGAAGTATTTTGACGCGAACAAACTAGGCTAATGTATTGAGATACATTATTCAAGCCTACTTCATTTGTCACTTCTTTATAAAATATGTTGGTATTTCAGGTAACAATTTATTACTTGAATACTACTTGGATTTTGGTACTCATATTTAGCGAAGCCTCATCATTCATTTCTTTTCGAGTAGGTAGGCCCACATCAAAATCGGTTGATTGGTTTGAGTTGCATACTGGTTTCTTAAACGTAGTTTCAATTCAAAATGGTTTGGGTTGTATAAGTGTACAGGATGGAAGTTCAATAGAATGATTAGAGAAATGAGAACCTTAAACTTTACTTGTCAGTATAATAATTGAATTCAATATTATTTTAAACTCAAATGTATATTACTAACTAGGGTTTATTTGTAAATTGTTGAATGAAAGCTGGTTTGTATTTTATTAGCTCTATTTTAACAGCTCTTTCTATCAGTGATTTTTTAACTGGTCTTATTTAATTCTACTGTTGCAAGTTTGCCTTTAATATAAATAAATAATTTGTACTGATAAGTTAAGTTTAAATAAACAAACAAGTCTGTCTTGTGCACTTTCATTTTTATTTTCATACATCAAAAGATTGCTTTATAGTAAGCTCAAAGTCTAAAGAACACTATCGTATTGAAAGCTAAGAAGAGAAGCAGAAGAAAGGAGAAAAGGGCATTTATTTTAAAAAATTTAGACGCACAACACCTCAGTTTTCTGTGACCACGGTTCCTGTAAAGGGGCCGAAACGTCAGATAAAAATGTAAAATAAAAGCGACATGTATCCGTAAACGTAGTTTCAATTCGTAGTTTACCCTATACTAAAGAATAACAGAGTATCCTTCGCGATGTAATATTTTAGAATTCATTTTTCTTTCATCTCTCAGTTCCCAAGATAACATTCACTGTACAATCAAAATAAAAGAGGTTAGAAAATGCATTCGACCTATTTTTGAGACCCGACGTAAAAAGCAGTGTTTTGATTTTGACAAGGTATAATGTTGGTTCATCTGTCTCGAGCTCGCAAACGAAAATATATCAGTTTATTTTTTATAGAGGCATATAAAATAGGTCACTCCCGCACTTTTTATCCAACATACCCCTCTTATAGGCTAATATTGAATAATGCCACAAGTGGATTGGTTGAACATGTTTATTCCTTTTTCCACAAAAGGGCGAATACCATCGAACCCAAACGTTTTTTTCTTCAATTGAAATCACAAGGACGGAATTTTTTCAACATATTATTATCTCTTACCACGGTCCATTTTCTATCATTTGTTAAAGTGTAATCGAGGTTCCACAATATATATCAGGCCTTTATCCAGTGAACTTGTGTCATAAAGAAAGGGAAACCTTTCCCGTGACCTCCAGAATGGTCCTCTTTAATGTTTTATGTACCGACGACCGTTAGTTATGGCAGTTAATTTACGTTGGCATATGAAGGAGATGAGGGTAAATGGATTCTAATGTTTTAAAGATTTGAGCAAATACATTTGACCCTTCGATAGTTTTTGTCGTCGTTGGTAGCTTTGGATTGAGAGATTGGTTTAGTTAAATCGGTTTTAGCGTAATTGATTTTCATACATTTATTAAAGTCCATTCAGCTTGTTCACCGTTAATGGGTAATTCTTAGTTATCCCACTTAACTTACCACACTTAGTTATACATGTGGTTTTATGATCATATACATTACTTTAGCACAAAATAATTAACGATGCTCCGTGCCTCCGTGCTTCGGAGGGCACGTTAAACCGTCGGTCCCGTTTACTTTCTACGGATAGTAGTCGTTACATGAGCCATGTCAGAGGCTTTTGGTGGCTCTATAACTCTGACACTAGGATTGGTCAGGTCCCGGTCAGAGTCATCCACTCGATGAAGAAGATTAACAATAATTGTTGAATCACATTTTAATTGGATTTAAGCTTTAGTAAATTAAAGTAGATACTTATACTAATGTTCATATGGATACATTATATTTAAGTAGATCCTTTTTAATACGTTTTGTCAATGAACGTTAGCTTATCCACGTAATATAAACAAGGAAATGCGTGAGTCAAGCAAAAACAATACTTCGTTACACAAACCATGTCGGAGACCTTTAGGGTGCTTTCAAATTATGCGTTTCGTGCGTTCGCGGTACCGACGCCGCACTGTTGCCGGACTGCTCGATTTGTATGAAAACACACGATCGTACGTTCACAATACGACAAACGCACCGCTCCGGCACCGCAGCGGTCCGACACGAAACGCATAATTTGAAAGCACCCTTAGGCAGTCATCAAATCTCCAACGCCAGGGTTAGCCACTATCCTACATAAACTCCCATAATACGTCGTTATCCAAAAATGATTTCCAATAAATTACATTCAATGCAAATATTTGGCAAACATCCTTCTTTCCTTATATCCTCACACGCCATTTTGTTATGTAAGATGCGTGGAACACTGTGGTGCAAAATTCATCTTAATTTATGAGCACTGGAAGGGAATACTAATCGGTTTCCCGGGAAATAGGATAACTGATGAGGAACGACATGAAACTCCAGGATGGGTATTTTCCGGGATTTACTGATTTTTCTTTGACAATGTTTTGGTAAGGGGATTATGGGAGGAATGTTGGTAAATAGTTTAGTGACTATTTTTTGGTAACGCCCGTAATCAGAGACGTTAAATGCTTCGTTAGTGGAGATTTAATAAGTGATTTTGACATGTATGTAAAATTACAACAATTAGTTAATTGTCGATTTAATGGACGTGTCTGAGTGAAGCAGCTCTTGTAACATAAAGATACCAATACATTGAAACATTCTTACCAAAATTTGCATAAAAAAAATGTTAGTAATTGAACGCAATAAAATACCTTTATTTTCCGTATTCATTCAAATTATACTCATTAAACTCTTGCAAGAAACTCATTTGAATTTAACCAAAATCTATTAATAGGCGAACTTAACTCGAGTTTCAATACACAAAATATTTACTCAGGCGCAACTTTGCAAGTCAAATAGGTTCCAAATAAACAAGAGTTTCTGAGAAATTCAGTAATTTAACTTGGCGATGATACTTGTGTATAAATATGAAGAGTAAATAAGGATGTAGATAACACTAGTAGCTCCCCGCGGCTTTACCCGAGTTGAGCCCGCTCCCGTAGGAATTTTGGGATAAAAATAACCTATAACCTTCCCGTTGAATGTGACTATATATTACAAAAATAATTATCCAAATCGTACTAGTAATTCACCAAATTATAATTCGAATATACAACCAAATAAATTTAGAAATACTACCTCTTAGTAATATTAATATAGATAACTAAATTTAGTATACCTCAAAAATAAATTGCTTGATGTAACCACAACATATTTGACTACGGCGTAGCTGCTACGAAAATACAGTATTTTGCTACAGCTCCCTGCCGTAGCATGTGGCGTAGCAAATTATGTCTAGGCATATTTATTAGCTAACCCAACGTATAGAAGAGGCATTGTATTTGTCTTTAAGAGTACTATAGGTAACTTTGCTGTCTCGTGGGTTTTCGAAGGCCCGTACATATACAAAACGTTATTAAATTGTGTTCTATTAGAAGTAATATACTAAAATTTCGAAAATAAATTTACATTATAGTAGTAGTAGTAGTTTTAGTCCGTAATGTCTCACTACTGGGCAAAGGCCTCACATTATAAAGTGATAAAAGCAAAATATTTATATTACACCAATTAGATAGTATCGCAAATAAAACTATCTGATAAATAGAGCAAAAAATATGAAACCGACTAATGAACAAAAACAGGAGGTCGAACTCTAGACCTTTTGAACTTGCTGGTAAAGGCAGAGGTCGCTGTAATCACAAGAGACATCAAGAGCATTTATAATATTTTAAATTTCATAATGAAAGAGGTAAAATTTCTTAAGTATTACGCTTTTCCAATGTTAACGGCAGCCGTTGACACTACCAACATATGGTAACTTACAGTTGCAGCATGTTTCATCGTTACATAGCATATGTAGAGATCAAAAGATTGTTACTCCAGTAGTAGTAAAGTTAATCGTGTATGTTAGTGGTCAACACTGGTTTGAGAGTCTTTAGACAGTCTAAAGGCCTCCGTGGTCACATGGTCTATTGATTGAAACAACCATTTGTCTCAATTAGTCAAGAACATTCTATGCCTACAAATTGAATTGCAAAATATTATCTACTTAGTATTTTGATAATAACGAGGCTATAGAATTATGGTAATTTTGTAACCACTTAGTCAAATAGATATTCATCATGACTTAATTCAACACTAGTTCTAAATTGGTATTTCTAGGCACTAGCGATGTCCCGCAGTTCCTAACTTATTGTTTCAGTTCCATTACAACTTAGGGGAAATAACTTTTTAAGCAAAAAACAAACGACAACCTAACTTTTTGCAGACTACAACCCCTTTCGATTTTTTAGACATTAGTTCATGTCAGCACTTTGATCAGACATGATTGGTGGAAAACTCAAATTGTTAATGTTCGACCATGCAGTATTGATTGTTTCATATGTCTCTTTCTTTCACGTTCGTTCTACTAAGTGGGGTAGTTTAAATTGACCTCAATATTAATCTGCTTAAAAGGAATTTAACCACCCAATTTTCTTTTTACCAAATGTTTATAATTCACTTAGTTATTTCAGCTTTCCAAACAGACAAACTTTCGAATGTATTAAACTCGAATTAATATGAGTTTTGTCATATTCGTAATTGGAACACAATTTAACAATTCAGTTTAAAATTATTCAAATCATATTCAATACATCAAAATGGTTTTCGAATAACAAGGCAATTTTATTAAGTAACATGACCCAGTGGTTATTTGGTAAACAATTTTAATGGTCGCTATCCATTACTTAGATATGTTATTACTAAGTGTGGTTACGTTTAAGTACATTCCACAATATATTCGACCTCAATGCAATTAATATGAAACGATCAAAACTAATATGTTTTAAGATATTGTATGAAATTGGAGGTTGCATACTTAACTCTTTAAGTAAAGTATACTTAGTTTATAAGGTTATGTTAGTTGATCTAAGAACTTGTAGTCGGTCTTACGCCCGTACTCAGAGTCGTCAAATGCTTCTTTAGTAGAGATTTTAATGAGTGATTTTGACATATTATGAATTACAAATTATGTCAATAAATGTTGATTTAATAGACGTCTCTAAGTGCTGTATTAGTCATTTTGAAAATACTTAAATTCTGTTTGATCTACGGCCTTCTTAAAGATCTGTATTTTTCAGTAAGTACCTAATCTAAGTTTGGATGTACAGGGTAGAATCTTTCAGGGTCCTGAAAAGTCTGTACTTAATTCTGATGATAGTATAACTGCATTCAAAGCCTTTGTAAAGTACCGGATATCTGAATCATATAATGTTTAAAGTAAATTGGATTTTTTCGAGTTTATTGAAGGGAAAGAAAGTAAAATAGATTTAATAAATATTTTATTTACAAACAAGGAAATAAATAACAAAACCAGTCTTAAATTAACTAATAAATACTACGACTATATCCTAATGCTGTCAGTGGCTGGTGACACACTAACCATCGCCAACCATCTTGCCGGTTCTATCGGCAATCAACATAACACCATAACGACACGGCATATTGCCTTAAATAAACAGCATTTGTAACATACACATAGCTTAGAACAAAAACTAATTATTTGAGCTTCACTGTTTAATATATAAATCTTGTTAACAAGTTGGTGATTTACTCGTATATACATATATGATAAGTACAATCAATTGACAGTTGTCATATTATACTGAAGATTAAAAAATTAGCAACTAGTATTTCCTGCCATTCGAACAGTAATTACTAACAAAATATTTTTGTTAAAACGTACCTCGTGCTGACATCCGTACTCAGAGACGTCATCATAGTACTTCGTTAGTAGATTTAATGAGTGATTTTGACTTGTAATGTAGGTACGAAACAAACATTACGTTAATAGTCAAGTGTCGATTTTATGGACGACTCTGTGTAAGGCGGTTATTTTGATTGTGTAGACAATCGGAAAATATATCATTCTTTATATTGTGGACAACATTCAATTGTGCGTATTTACACATTTACAACGTAAGCCTTTGTCGCCCGCTGTGTCGGGCCAGAATGAGAGTGTGACAAGGCCCAATAATGTCACAAATGTACAACTTGTTTGGTGTAGTTATTACCTGAAAAAAAAAATCTGTGAGCATCGAGGTATTTATCAAACTACGTTTACGGATACACTTCGCTTTTATTTTACATTTTTATCTGACGTTTCGGCCCCTTTACAGGAACCGTGGTCACAGAAGACTTCTATGCAGTGTCCGCTTAAACTTAAGAAACCAGTATGGTACTCACTGTTCAAACCCAAGGCGCAATTCGTTAAATTGAGCATAATCATCTCTTATTGCAGGATGTATAGTCGGTATGTAAGTCCGATCTTCAATATTATAATCCTGATTTATAATCTCAATATAATCCATGTTCCGATTCCTTGCAAGACAACTTTCTATTAAGATACTGATGATAATAACAACAGATGTTACAAAAATAGTTAACTTCATCTTCACTGTAAAGATCAGTTTTCAATAATGCCAGGTGACGCCTTGACCTTCCTATATATAGCCATTCCATTGTTTAAATTAGAGTTTAACCAGTGTTATTGAAAATAATATAACCAGTTTATTATCTGGCTTAGTTAAAGAAAATATTTGTGTAGGAAACTGTAAATTTATGATAGTTTCTAAATAATACAGACGGATTTTCTCACGACCATTTGTTCTAGTGATGTGAATAGATGCGTACTCACTACCACTCTACAAATTGTTTTGTAGTGTTTGGTCTCAATCATGTGCATAAGTAAAAAGGCAGTAATTATTGGGAAATCCCGCGTTTCTTAACAAGAAATTTACTGTACATACTCTATGTAATACTGAAAATGAAAAAAATGAAAAAATATTTATTGACAAAAAAGCTTGAACTTAAAAATTACATATCCAATGGCTCCCGCACTAGGGCTAGCCTGTATCGCGGGTAGCCGTAAAACAGTTTAGCATTAATGAAAAAGAAACACTGACAGAACAACATACAAGAAATCAAACTAACAATAAAGCACTTATTTAAGTTAATTGAGATTAGATTATACAAGCCAGTTTATCAAAATAACAGAACCTGCAGCAGATTATAGGTAATATGAACAAATAAATAATTTGAATTTGAATTTGAATATACAATACAATGCTGGTGTACAATATAATGTCATTGTTAGGACAATTCTATGTACGAGAAAAATATATTAAGTATTGTTAATAAAAAAAAAAAAAAATATACTCTTGGTCAATATTTAAATCAGTACCTGAAAATTCATGGAAAACAAAACTTTATACCTTTAGGATCGGTTAACAGGAAAATAGCATCCTGTGACTATATCAGTATCTTAATGTAAACAACTTGAAAACAATCATATCACATCATAAATAATCGTATATTGAATTGATATGTGGACTATGATTTCATTAATTTACATTATACATGAATCACACTAACCACGTCTACTTTAAAATTGGTAAGTAAAATATGCTCATTGTTTATATGTATAAACCATCATGTTATTACCTATGTTCCGATAACATTGCATTTTTACGTCTATTGCAATATTTCTGAGAATTACCTTGTATATATATATTCGAAAACATATTATTATAGAAACACTAGCTGCGCCCCGCGGTTTCACCCGCGTTGTACCCGTTCCCGTGGGAATTTCGGGATGAAAAATAGATGTTGTCTGATTCTCAGACCTACCCGATATGCACACAAAATTTCATGACAATCGGTCGTGCCGTTTCAGAGGAGTTCAATTACGCACCCCGTGACACGAGAATTTTATATATTAGATATTCTGATGTATCTGTTGTTTTAGATTTCTTTATCTCACGACTGCTCTAGAGCCGTTAGTTGTGTAGGTCAATACTGCGGCGGTTTACTTTTGTATGACACCGCACGCGACGGGCACACGCGACGGTTCACTTATGTATGAAGCCACACGCCGCGGGCGCCCGCGACGGTTCACTTTTGTATGGAACCGCGGCGTGCGCACGCTTAACGCAGTGTCGGCCCTTAGTGTGCATCATGGTTCGCGTCAAAGTCCTGTCACAGTTATTGTCTTTGAAGTAGCGACAGTATGGCAGGTTTGAGTAAACGGATAAAAGTCTTTCAATAGTTTACTCTTAGTGAATAGTGAGAAATGAATATAAAAAATGTTCCTGCCGACGATACTAAGACGTAATTTATACTCATTACAAGTATAGTACAGGGGTGCTCGTGTTATAAAAAAATATACCTAGACAAGAAGATGTCGTTTTCAGAATTGTCTAAATTCTAGATAATCTGAGACCTAACCCTAATATCCAATATGTATAAGAATATCACGTGATAGTGATTTGTGACTGTACAGACTATCGCTGAGCATTCTAATGCTCAGCGATTGTCACCTGTTTATAGAGGTTTATTATTCCACATCAAAACAAAATTTAATGGATATTTTTCTATATTATGGCACTGGCCTAAAGGTAGTCTTATTCAATACAGGAAGTTTATAATAAATTCATATCACGGTATAACGGAGAGCTCTACCTTTATAATGTCTGTTAATACTTTTCGGTCTCATTTATATATTATGCCGGTCGAATAAATTATAAGGCGATATTGGGTTCTCGCAGTACTTACGGTGCTTTCGAGGATCAGACGGGCATCGTTAACTACAGTACAGATAATTTATGCATTAAAGATGTATCATCACTAGCTTCGCTCCGCGGTACCCTTTGTGCCTACATCCTTTCTCGAGGTCTAATTTATCTCTGTGTCATCCAAATTGAACTAAAACCCTAGTGAAGTGACAGATAGATAGTTACTTTTGCATTCGATATACATGTGGTATAATATGCTAGCAATGTGCCGTAAAAATAACAACTGAATATTACATCACCTTGATGTTATTCGCATTGATTAGTGTTATTTCTGTAAAGTTAAATCTAAATCCGTTCAGCAGTTTTGCGAAAAGGATTAAATAAACAAATAAACATCACAAACTTTCGAATCTATAATTTTAGTATAGTGTGTTCCATAGTATAGTAAAGATAGTAAAGATTAGAGCTAAGTTTAGTCTAAAAACCTTGTGTAAATTCTAAAGTCTTAAGTAAATGGTAAATATTCATTTTTAAAAATGAATACGAAGTTTAAAATGTAAAAAGAATAATTACAAGTACATGGGCCCCGTTCAACCCAACAAACACACCATAAAAGCTATGAGCAATGTACTGAAAATCAAAGCCTTTACATTACATAGTAGGAGGGAGATAAATAATAGTAGTTTATGCAACTGTCATATAAGGAAGGGTATTAAAACACGAGTGTGAGTTTATGAAACGAGCGCAGCGAGTTTCATAATAGTAACGAGTGTTTTAATACCCGTGTTATATGCAGTTGCATACACTACTTTATCTTCACTAATGCAATTAATCAAACAACAAGAGTAAAAGCTGACAATAGTTTTTCACGCGTACGTGTATTGTCACAGTGAACTTGCCGCCATTAAAATCTAACCAATGAGAGCGCAGCTGCGCGTAGGGCCAATCAGGAGCGAGTGAGATCTTACCAAAGAGTTTTGTGTATGTAGTTTCGACGAAGTTTTCACGTATAACCCAACTGTTTTCAAAAGCCAGCCTAATATCAAAATTTGATACAACTTGTATGAGGATTTTGACATAAGGCTCGCCAGGTTAATTGGTCGCGTTTTATTGATGTTATAATGAGATTTTACGATATCGATATCGATGTTTTAGGATATTATACCATCATGTGAAATTGCTTAAATTGATTGTTTTGTTGTCTGCGCTATAACAGTAGTAATTATAAGTCAAGTATTGGAAACATAAGTAGAATGTTACAACATTAGTGTAGATAAAATAGTTTAAACATACACGGGCAATACCTCCCACATCAAACATTATACATACACCAAATAAACAAAATCTTATCCCGGTTTAGGACTGCACCCAAATCATTGTAACTTATAAAATAAAAAACGACATATGCTAACACGAAAGTGACTCGCGGATCCAAAACCGGATTAAATATACATATATTTATTCCGTCTTTCGATTTCCGGAAGCCAAATACTGTTGAAAATGTGAGCCATTTTTATTGTTCACAGAAAAAATATTTTTTGTTCCTCCTGAAAGTGGAAAAAAGACGTTTTTGAATGTCCATATTATTTAGAACTTGAACTAATATTATAAAGAGGAAAACTTTGTTTGTCTGTAATGAATAGGCTCCAAAACTAATGGACCGTTTTAAAAAATTCTTTCACCATTCGAAAGCTACATTATCCACGAGTAACATAGGCTATTTTTCTTCCCGAAATTCCCACAGGAATGGACACAACGCGGGTAAAACCGCGGAGCGCTGCTAGTTATTTAGAAAAGCACAATACGATAACACGAGTAGTCAAATTTGGTTCACTGAGTATGCCCTTTGGTTAGAGTTAACCAAAATATACCAATCCTATAGATGAAGTTATTGTTAATAGGTGGTGATGATTTAGGATTCTAAGTTAGGTTAGAATGGTGAATGAAGAATGGGTGGAACCTGAACAAAACAATAACCCTCATCAGGGACATAGGAAAGAAGAAGAGGTCTCCACTGCTTCCGATCTCGTGCGGCAACTTTCAAGTCCTCTATGTAGTGATTAAAAAAGACTGCCATACTCAGAGACGTTAATTAAATCGACAATTAATACGAGTTATTTGGCAAAAAAATTGATACATTACATGCCAAAATCAGTCATTAAATTAGTCTAGTATTTGACGTCTCTGCGTTAAGTATGAAACCGTGGAATACAGCTAGTACAAAGAGACAATATCACTCTAACTTCCTAAAGAAAGATTTGTTCTGATTTTTTGTTATATTTTTATATGGTACTTTCTCAATATTTTCCTTCACCATAAGAGTGATAAATGCGTGAGTAAATGCGCACTGGAGTACCATTTGTAATCGTTCCGCCCTACCCATTTAGACCTATCTCAAATATACAAGACATATTGCGAACTAGTTGCTTCCTCATAACGTTTTTTGTTAGCTTTTGAATATGATACACAACAAGAATTTTGATGGGTTTTATTGCTAGGAAACTATTAGGGCTGACATTGCGTTAAGCGTGCGCACGCCGCGGTTCCATACAAAAGTGAACCGTCGCGGGCGCCCGCCGCGTGTGGCTTCATACAAAAGTGAACCGTCGCGTGCGCACGCTTAACGCAGTGATGACCCTTAGGAAAATCCTTTGCGTGAATTTAACCTTAAAATGTTTTATAAGTATTCGAATTTATCAAAGTGTCAAAGTTAAAGCCAATTGACCTACGGATGAAAAAAAAACAATAGGTGTTTGGTATTAGTCATAGCTAAGAACGAGAGTTTTAAGACTGAATGAAACGGGTCCGTATCGCATTAGATAATTTAATGTATTTTACTAAAATACGTTCCCCGTGACCACGAGCGGTGTAATCACTCGAAACGTCGGGTACGTATTTTAGAAAACGTTAAATTATCTAACACGATACACACCCGTTTCATTTTGTATAGTGAGAGCAAATCGTGTGAGTTTAAAAAGTATGAAAGAAACGTCTTTTTTATAAAATAATGAACTTTTTTTATATATACTACTTATAAAACCACCTGTAATACCTTATGTGCTAATAATGCACGCACTCTTGGCGTTGCGAATTATTACATAAATTATAAACCCTTTTAGTAAAATAAGATAATCCACCACCTGATTTATTGATTCAGTAAGCCATTCATAAATTATCGGTACTCTAATGCCAAAAGCACAAAAGCCTTTCAGCGGCTTCCATTCAAAAATATAAAAAAGAAACAAATAAATCAAACAACTTTCTTCCAATACGTTAAACAAAACGCGACAGAATAATCCATATATCCTATAAAGTATGCATTTACATTCATGAAAGAAACATTTAGCCCGAGACGGGTCTCGTGTTTGACTCAGGAAATTCATATTTCATTCAAAACGTTTTCCCTTTCTACAGACCATGACATACAAGAACATTGTTTCGAAAAGTTCCACTGAATCTTGTATGAATATAAATTGGATTCAAAAGTAATGTTTCTTATTTATAGTTGTGTTTCGATAATCGTATTTTCTTAAACTCATTTACTTATACCATCTCATTTAATCATACGTTAGTACATATAACTCAATGCATTTAATTATGTTGGTTGTCGGTCGCTGATGACCAAGTTGTTTAAGCGACCTTAAATAAATAAATAAATAAAAAAAAATTAAAAAAAATGTTGAAGGAACTCAAACTTATATGGTCACTCCAAATGGTTGCTTACGGGTAAATCTAGTTTACGAGTACGTCTATGCTGCCCAAAATTATGACGTTCTAGTAGCTTAGTAACGAGCACTGTCAGAGTTTTTAGACCGCCTAAAGGTCTGCGACGATGGTCTTAGGTTTAAAACAACCGGGACTGACAGTCCAACGTGCATATTGTACCACAACATAATAAGGAATATGGTAGTCACATGATTTTTGGCTGCATTGAACGAGCGACAAGTGACGAATTAGGTGTCCCAAGTGAGAGAAGCTTGTATACTCACTTAATGTCTACTTCATTACACAGTATAAAACAAAGTCGCGTCTGTTTGTCGTTTGTCTGTTTGTCTGTATGAAATGTTTGTCTGTATTAAAATTACGCAACGGATTTTGATGCAGTTTTTTGTAATAGGTAGAGTGATTCAAGAGAAAGGTTTTTATGTAAAAAAATTCCCGAAATTCTCACGGGAACGGGCACAACGCGGGTAAAACCGCGGGGCGCTGCTAGTTGTATATAAACTCTTAAGCAATTCCGTCAATAGACGTTCAGCCAAATGAAGACGTAAATGGAAATAAATTGAACCCGGAAATATTAAAGACCGAAAATAGACCACAGGATGAAATAGAACAACCGAAGCAGAATCTTTGATAATGATCGTGCCCAATTGTACGCAGTAAATTAATTTGCTTTGTTCATTGGAAGCTTCATTTTGTTATTGTGTAAGCTTATTGGGTGTTATGAATTGACCGTTTCAGCACGGAGAGGCTGCAATGCGTTGTAATATAAAATTAAAGAGCTTGTATTCAGTCTGACGGCTGGAAATTCGTAGATAGTAGTACTATAGGGTATACCGTATACATGGGTAATTTACCTGCACAGTTCAAATGTACAGGCTGAGGGTTTTATATACACTTCTAGCTGCGCCCCGCGGTTTCACCCGTTCCCGTGTGAATTTCGGGATGAAAAATAGATGTTGTCCGATTCTCAGACCTACCCGATATGCACACAAAATTTCATGAGAATCGGTCGAGCCATTTCAGAGGAGTTCAATTACGCACCCCGTGACACGAGAATTTTATATATTAGATTAGCTAAAATTGCTTTCCATTTAATTCCTTGCTTACTATGCCTTGAAAAGCAGTAAAAGTGGCAGCCAGCGATAGTAAGCAGTTGACATTGTGCTTAATGTTGACATTCTCCTTAATGCTACATTTTACTTACTTCCTTCACCTACAGGACTTACTGTCGCACTCACAGACGACTTCGATGTAATAATTCAACACTTATCAGCTAATAGATGATTTTTTTTCATGCATTACATTCCAAAATCACTCGTTAAATCTAAGGAAGGAAGTTGACGTCTCTGATTACGGGCGTTATTGCGTTACGTGTTTTAATACAAAAATCTCATAATTTTATTTAATGAATAGGATTCAGATTCACAGTATACACAAACAACCGGGGAACAGAGATAAGTAATAATACGAGTAACAACATCAAAAAGGATATTACTTTTCTTAAAAGCTAAACGAAAAAATATTATCCTGGGTCGAATTGAATCAGGACAAATGTTGTTCCCTAAAATCAAGGAACAATGAATGTGTTTGACCTTTCATTTTGTTTTTAATTTAAAGAAGCTCTTGTGTTTGTGGTATTTGTTAGACGTTTGTTTAGATTGAGCAAGCTTACGATATATGATAATATGAATAGTTTTAGATTAAAAAAAGACTTTGTGACGCTCGCCTATTTCACAGACCCCTTGTAAACTCGCCCAATATGATATGATACGCCCAAGATATGCAATATTAATTTATACAAACAGAATATAATGTTCTACATATATATTTCATTATAACCAATGTGCACTTGAAGTTAATGTACCAAATAAATGAGCTAGCGGTTTCAACGTAAATTAGTTTCGGGTTTTAGTTCAAATGAGGACATATTAATACGTTTGTGTCCAATGTCCATACTTAATTACCCTCGAAACGTCGGGAAATAAAAAGTAAGTTATAACTTGCTTTATTAACTTTCTAACACGAAAAAACCCGTATGAGTACCTTTAAACTAAGTATACCTTGAGTTACGTTATTGAGCGTAAAATTTAACACTGAATGTGAAAAAATCAAGGTATATTAAGGCTTAAACTCAGAGACATCAAATGCTTCCTTAACAGAGATTTAATGAGTGATTTTGACATGTATAAGAAATTAGTCGCGCCCCTCGGTGATACCCGCGTAGTACCCGTTCCCGCGGGAATGTCGAGATAAAATGTATCCCATGTGTTATTCTGATGTATAACCTATTTTACTGTAAAGTTTCATCTAAATCCGTCCGGAAGTTTTTTCGTGAGAGAGTAAACAATTATACGTACATATCTCCTCACAAACTATCGTAGTAATAATATTAGTAGGACTTTCTTACTAGAAATTTAATACAAATTAGTAAGTATGAGTGGTCATCTGTCAATATCAGAAGCTGTATCAAGATGAGCACTTTAGCACGTTTCATTTCAGCGAAGCATGTCTGACCCACTTTACTTGTTGTTCCGAGTATCGTTGAGTCCAATGTGACATGCATAGATAGTATGCGGCCGTGATTTAGTTATAAATATTGATATTTTTTTATTAAACTCTACCATTTTTGCCTTAGTAATTTAGTGAGCCAATTGAGTTCAATGGACCGAATGTGAGTGTGTAGTGATTTTCAGGTTACCTTAGTAGTACATTGAGTTAAGCTAGAATTAACTAAAAAAAGCGAACGAAACGTAGTATCATTACCGAATTTTAAATTGACTCTATTTCAAAATTATGTAATATATTCTATTTTGCCTCAAATAGCTGACATCTACACACATTTGCTATCTATTAATCTCAAAGTTCTCCAATTATGCCGTTTCAACGGTGCCCTGTGATCGTATTACGTTTTATCAACGGTTTGCTGGTCGTTTGTATTGTCTCCGCGCGCCCATAACTCTCTTTTGGCATCACGATTTATGAACTAGCTCCGTTTATATCTCTATCAGATGTGACGAGTTTACAAATTTCGAATGGTGTATGTTTATATTCAGTTTTAGTATTTTGTATTATCGTTTTACACTGTTTTTGATGATTGTACCTTTATTTCAATACTTTAAAACGTACATAAGTTATTTAATGAAGCTAATTTCATCTGTGTAATTGTATTTCTTTTAATATTTGTCCCTCACTGTACCATGACATTATGTCACTGTTAAAATTATTGTTACTATACACGTACTAGTCCAGTAAACTTATGTCTAGTGTTTGCAAAATATCACCCAACAAAGATAACTCATAAACCAATGAATACTAGAGTATGAATAACAATAACATAAATCCTTGTACTGTCGGTGCGTTTATCACTATAACCACACAGTGCCTCCGTCAAACGCGATCACTGACAGTGCTTGCGTAGCCCGCACATACGTCACGGGTGACGTCACTGACGTACCAGCCATTAGAACTAAATGTGATTGATGACACCTCACAGTCGCACTGATGGTAAATTGATAGATGAATCCGAGTTTGAGATCGAGATTACTTGACAGTACTTTAATGGAGGACTCTAAAGTGATTTTAGGGTATCAATTTAGTTTTTAGGTAGTTCTTTGATTTGGGATTATTTGTGTGGTGATTTATTGTTGGTATTTATTACAGAAGAAAAAAAGTTACACGTTTAATTATTAAACCATGTAAAATACAGATTTTAGTATGTAACGCTCGTCGCGTAGTTTGACTAAGCGATGTTAGTCAATAGCCGCGTACCCACCTAGCGCACAGGCTCGCGAGCCGTGGCTCGCGAGCCATGGCTCGCGAGCCAGCCTCAGTAGTTTTGTTCAATTTTCACGAGGCCGCCTCGCGAGGCAGGCTGAGCCATCATAAGTCGTGTATATTCAGCTGCAGCTATTTTCCTAACTTCGCGCGCGAGCCAAAACATAACCGTACCCACCTAGCGCACAGGCTCGCGAGCCATGGCTCGCGAGCCAAATGCTCGGCTGGTGTGGACGTGCCTCGGGCTGCCTCGGGCGCGCGTTTGCTCGGCTGACAACGGCTCGGCCCCGAGCGACAACAGATGGCTCGGGGCCGAGCCGTGCTCAGCCGAGCAAACGCGCGCCCGAGGCAGCCCTGTGCGCTAGGTGGGTACGGAGCTGAACAAAACTACTGAGGCTGGCTCGCGAGCCTGTGCGCTAGGTGGGTACGCGGCTATGCGATTGTTAACGTGCAGCTTGGCCCTACTTGGATGGGTGGCTGATAGTGGCATATTTATCTGAGTGCTTCTTCGGATTGCACGTTAAGTAGTCGGTCCCGGTTGTTTCAATCGTTAGACCATTTCAGAGGCCTTTACGCGGTTTAAAAACTTCGAAACCAGGGTTGGCCACAAACCTACTCGAAATTAATGAAGTATGTAGTATGTAGTTATAAAAACCCTATATTAGACATTTGTATCTCACAATTCTTAGTTATAAAGTAATGTATTCAATTTTTATTTAAACATTAATCATATTTAACACGTTTTACGTGTGTTTCATTTCATATATTTTAAACGCCACGCTGCCCGCGCCGACTCTCTAAAAGCAGCCTTCAACATTTATCAAATTAAACCAACCTGAATGGCTCTCACCTAATTTACAAACATTTAACTCGTGTTTTGTTCGTAAAGAATGAAACACGGCATTGTGACGGACGAGGTAATGCAATTTTCCGAATTTAATGACCAACGTTGACTGCGAAAACGAAAAAAGCTGCGTTTACACTTAGTTTACGTTTACACTTAGTTTACGTTTATACGAAGTTGACGTTTACACTTAGTTGGCGTTTACACTTAGTTTACGTTTACACTTAGTTTTCACTTAGTTAACGTTTACACTTAGTTAACGTTTACACTTAGTTTTCGTTTACACTTTATTTACGTTTACACTTAATTTACGTTTACACTTTGATTACATTTATATTTAGTTTACGTTTACACTCTACTCTCTAAGAGCGGAAGATTCGCAATGATTTCTTGCTTGTACCGTCGGGTAGTCTCATCGATCGACTTGCAACTATTTCGTCACCGCATCTGCCAAGACTGACGTCCTGGATTCAATTCTAGCGTCGAGCGAAAACATGTTTCCTACTTTTCAAACATGCCTCGGGTTTGAGATCACCAACCTGCATTTGGCCGCATGTAACCAGGACCGAGGTATGCCTAATGAAAATAAACAATGATTTTGCCAGCGGTACCAGTTACACACACAACGATGCGTGTCTATACTTATTACAACTACAAGTACGGTTCAGGAGCTCTCGTGAAATAAAACAACTATAACTATGTCTAAGTATATAAATATTATAAAGATGTAAAATTTGTAAGATTGTTTTGTATGTTCGAGGTAATGTCAGGAATTATCTGTCCGATTTGAATAATTATTTTTGTAATAGATAGCAACATTCAACGGGAAGGTTAAGGCTATTTTTAATCCCGAAATTCCCACGGGAACGGGTACAACGCGGGTAAAACCGCGGGGCGCTACTAGTTTTGAATAAAAATAAAAATTATTTTCTATTAACACATCGAGAAGTGTCGCCAGATTCCACAATACATCATATCAATCCTTCCACCTCCCTCCATTATTGTGAAGAAATATAAAGGTGCGTACATAATAAATGTGTTTCATTGAAAAGGTAACGACAATGGGAGATCTCAACGTTCTATTCATGATTTTGAAATCATAACTGATGTCTTTCTATTGTGAAAGATTCTTTTCACATTAACCTGGACGTAGCCTTTCGTTTTATAGATTATTTTCATTGGAGTTTCGTCTTGTGTGAAGTTTCTTTTGATGACCTGGGAAGGAGGGTTTTAATAAGAATGTGAAAAGGGGCACGTTTTATATTTGAGTATAGTATTACTTTGCAAATACATTAACCTTGGTAGGCAAACCTAGCTAAGCTGATAATTCCTATAAAAATGAACCCTGAGGCGCTCCTTGAATAAAATTAAAAGTAATAAAAGCCTGTAATGTCCCAGTGACGGGCAAAGGTCTCTCACTCATCTCACTAAGGATATCAGTACATTGAGGAGGGCATTTTTAACCACCGATGGAAAAGAGGAGTGTTCTAAGCTTTAAGTCGATGTTGTGTGTGTCTGTGGGAACGTAGCTCTTAAATGGATGAACTAATTTCGATGCTGTTGTTTCTTCGGCTACTTGGATGGGCGGCCAATAGTGTAATTTCTACCTGAGTGCTACCGTGCTTTGGTGGGTACATACTATTGTCGGTCCTGGTTGTTTCAATCGTTTGACCATGTCGGAGGCCTTTAGGCGGTCTAAAAACTCCGACACTAGGATTATACTCGAGTATCGAGATTGTGTATACTCGCAGTAGTTTGACCCCAACTACTGTAATTGTAGCAATAAATCGCTTGAACACAGCAAAACTAATAAAGCTTCAAGCGAATTAATTATTAAAACTTGTAATTAATACGATAGTTATAACCCGTAACAGGAAAGCTTAACAATGTAACAACAGTTTAAATTAACCGAACCTCGTTCTATCGCGGCCATTATTGCAGATTAAACCAAACATTCTATTTCCATCCTCAAACCAAATTAAAAATCCAGCAGAGCGCTGCAAACAATATAGGCAAAATTACGCCTTATGCTCTATGCATATATGTTACATGTACACATATTTATAATAAACTATCTGATTCTATATCTAGATGCATCATGGAGTGAAATTCGTTGCACGATATAATATAATAAATGCGGGTTTTTGAGGATAATGTTTGTATGTATATATAATTCTCTTTCATGCAAAATCACTTAAGTAATAATCAAATGAAAATGGCCACAGAGAATCTGAGTCTGGGATAACATTATAGGCGAATTCTAGGAACGGATACATCACTAGCAAATTGAGGAGCTGCTAATATGTATAAACAAATAACATTTCAATTTCGTTAGTGTAATTTTGTTAAAGAGGTAAATGTTTTGAAAATCTGCTTCACTTGACTGTTCGATAGTAACCTATATAAACTTTTTATTTGGTCTGATATTTCACGTAGCTATTTATTTACCGCAATAGGTTGTTAGTAATGTTTTAATTGGTTCATGGTCTTGTTGTGTAGCTTGAAACGATTTCAGTAATGTCTTAGAAGGTATGTTATTATTAATTTAGTAGTTGTATCTGTTGTGGCGGGCGTATTGTCTTATCAGAAGTGCGCACAGGAGTCATCATCTCTTTGTTTCTTTGTTTTCCATTGTGTTTTATTTAACTGCGCTAACAGAACCAGAGTAGAGGCGGCGGCGGGGCGGCGGCGGAGCGCGCGCCCGCGCCTCGACGCTTGATCGCCCGTCCGCCATTTTTTGTCTATCAGAGGAGCGTTTACACCGACTCGCACTCGCCCAGTTTTTTATGAAATTTGGTATTTCGATAGTATACTCTCTCATAACTTGGTAAATAAGTACTTAACATAAGTAGGTAGATTTTATCCGAGCAGGTACTACGCGAGCGAAGCCGTGAACAGAAGATAAAAAGTAGTTAGTTATAACTTTTAATGGTAATCTTAATTGGATATAATTGCAATTCGCGTGTCCATCTAAACGCACAGCCGCTATTTGTATAAGCGCAAGCACGTCTTCATCTTTCGAAGACGACATGTTGAATACATTCAAACGAGGCATAAACGCCGCTGCCTCGACGCTTCGAAATTCGCCCCTTCGCCCGCGCTGCGCCGCCGCCCCGCCGCCGCCTCGACTTTGCTGTTAGCGACCTGCCTATCTGTCTGTCTGTGCCACAGTAGTAATAAAACTGCATTAAAATCGTTCCATTCTTTCTTTCAGTAATGGATAGCCACATTCAACAGGAAGGTTTTAGGCTAATTTTCATCCCGAAACCCACACGAAAACGGGCACAATATAGGTAAAACCGCGGAGCGCTGCTAGTCTAACAATATTTCTTTAGTAAGAACAGAGAACCCGAAATGACAAATCTACTGAAAAAGAACCAACCTACATTTATAAGGAAAAATGACAAAAATAACAAAATACCGTGTGTACTCAGTTTGGGTTAATGAACGGCTGTAATCTCAGTAATGTATCTCCGTATCGTACCATTTGATAATTAATGTTTCCCCTCTTTTTGCGTAAGTCACATGACCTGAATATTCCGATTGTGGAAGATTTTCATAGTAAAAAAAGCAACTCAGATTTTACAGATATATGAGTATACTTGTATGAAAAAATGTATCTTACAGATTTCTTAAGTTTAAACGGACAATATTAATTTTTAATTTCACTACGGTTACCACGGTTTCTGTATAGGAGCCAAAACGTCAGATAAAAATAATCAATATAATGATCGTTTTGAATTCAAAATCGCTTTTACTAATAAGAACAGACACATATATTTTAAGCCAATATTCAAACATATTTTAAGCCAATATTCAATCAGAGTGGACATTAGCAACGTAATATTTATCTATAAATATTTACGGAAGCGTAGGCCTCTTTAAATTTGAACGTATTTACGGCCGGTTCACACATGTCTCCGTTTTACTGTTCCGTGTTATCGTGTACGTTTTTTTTTTCGTCGATGGCGTATGTAGTTGTATGAGCGACTTCACACATGGCACAGTATTCCGTATACAGTAAATAATATACAACTACATACACGATAAAACGGAACAGTAAAACGGAGACATGTGTGAACCGGCCGTTAGGCTACACGCGGAAGTAGTGCGTAGTCATCCGAATGTACTGATGTTCTTTTGTTTTTATACAAAACGCAAAAGTACAACAGCAAACAGTGAATAGAAATAGAAACATTTATTCAGACAATCACACAACAAAACAAAGAACAAAAACAAAAAGAAAACTACAGATAGAACATAGTTATGCACCCACCGGGCCGCATGGTAATAAATTTCACTAACGCTGACCGTGCGTAAGAGCTAGCGAGAATGCGTGGGCGCATGACCGGAAAGGATGTTTAGTCTATAAGTAAGCGATAAGAAAAGTGACTTTAGTTTTAAGAATATAATTCATCATTAGTTAAGTAACCCTAGTTTAGTTCGGACGTCAGTCCTTAGTGAATAAAACTTTTCACTAATTATTAATTAAGTAACCTTAGCGTAGTTTGGACGTTTATAACAGTCCCTAGTGAATAAAACTTTTCACTTTAGTTTTTAAAAAGTATTTTATTGCTCCCAAATACTTTTCTGGCGCAGCCGGTAGGATCGCACTACTGTGTGCTGCTGATTCGTGCGCGAAAAAACGATTAAAAAGCGTGAAAAGCGCGTTCGGTCTTCAGCCCGTGGCGATCCGCGAACCAGATAAATTTGAAAAGGACCTTGGAGACAATACCTAAGCATGGTGGTGACTGGCAGGTGAGTGAGATTTTTCGCCATCCTTTCCCCACTATTCTTTGTTATAGTAGGAATCGAACTTTTTCCTTTATAACTTTTATTTGACTTACCTAAAAATCGGTAGACCATTTAATTTAATGTATTAAGTAGATTTTATTGTTATTAAATAAAATAAACTTAGTTTAGAATAAAAAGGAACTATTTTTGGAATAATATGCAAGAAATAATATCTTTAGTTATAAATAGTTGTGAAGTTTGTAAGAAGCTTAAGTATGACAGGAAGCCCCTTTTCAGGAAATTTAGATTATACAGATGCTTTACGTTATGATAAGGAAATATCCATGATAGAGTCGAAAGAAAGAGCTCTAGGTAAGAAAATCAAATCAAATCAAATCAAATCAAATCATTTATTTGCGTAAATAGTTGTTACATCTATTTACAAACCCAAAGGGTGTGCAAAATATAAAATCAAAACTAAAATATAAAAATAAAAAAACTAAATACTAAAATAAACTATTAAACAATCAAAAACTATAGGAACTAAAATAAACTAAAACTTAAAATCAACTAAACTATAGAGTAAAACTTAACATCTTAGACCTAGTTACATTATTAATTATTATATGTGTTTATCTGCAAAAAATTCTTCTAATGAGTAGTATGCTTTTAGTAAAAGATACTCTTTTAGTTTTAGTTTAAACTTGTCTGTCCTGTCTATTTTTCTAATTGAAAGTGGAATAGAAGTATAGATTTTGATGCCTAGAAAAAACAAGCTATTATTAAATTTATTTGTTCTGCAATGTGGAAATATTATTTTGTTAATATGGCGTTTACTTTTGAATTTTTATAAAATATGACTTACAACTATCGGTTTTTTTAAGTGTACACATAGACCTAATACATTTCTTTTGGGCTCTAAATGCTGCAAGCTTCTCTGTAGAGTTACCCCAAAACAGAACACCATATTTAAGTATAGATCCGACATATGCATGATAGGCGTTAAGAAGCGTATACTGGTTAGTTGATTGAAGTTCTTTTATAGGATCATGGTTACGGAATTAAAGTTACTATTTTTATTTTTGAATGTAATGAAGTGTGTTTTGTCTATATTTATTCTTAAATTATTTGATTCTAACCAGTTTATGATAGATAGACAGGAAATCTAGTTTGGTTATTTCTGTTATTTGTTTTCTGTTCGTTAGGTATGATTTTATGAGGTTAAGGGCTACTCCCCTTATTCCATAAGCTTCTAATTTTGCAAATAAAATGAAAATGACTTTAGTCACTAAAATGTTGGATAGTTTTAAACAGTTCATTGCAATCTATAATTCTATTAAAAATATCTTTTGGTTTTAACTCATTGAGAGATTGCTGTGGCACTTTGATGGTAATGTTTGCTCTTATTTTTCTTGTTTCTTATCATCGGATCCAAATTCAGGGTTGGGATTTTTAGATGATTTCTTTCGGTCTCTGACTAGTTTTCAGTTGACACCAAGACTCTAGTATAACCACGTTTAGATTGTGATTTCACCTCTTTAGAATTCTCTGATGGTATCCTTTGGGGCGATATAGAGTTTTTATTAGATCTTCTTTGAAATAAAGCTGGTTCCTTACTATATGTAAAGGAAAGTCAAATAACATCTATAATGGAAGTACCGTTAACAGATAAAATAGTTTTCGATTATTACAAATTATATCCTCTTCCCATTTACCAATTTCCTACGAGAAAATTGTTATTATTTCCCGATTTTCCGTACCTTTTGGCGAAAAGACTCCAAATACTTGCCAGTATCCCAGCCGTGCGAGAAAATCGACGCAGCCATTTTCCTGTGTACCGACGACAACGTAGCGCAGTTTCAGCCTCCCACATGTGCTGAACAGCTTCTGAAGTTTCAGACTAACCTCACGTTTTGCTCACCATATGCTGTTGAAGTTGGAGACATCAAGGTACAGCGTATTAGCATGGAAAGTTGGATCATATTCACGCGAAATTCAACCATAATGACTGAAAAATGTGAAAACGAGAGTAACAAAGTATTACTACAGGGCACATACGTTGTTTCAACATCTGAAAACTGTGCTTTACACCTGAATGAGATTGAACTTACCTATGAACGCACCTTTACTGAAAAACTTCAGTTCAGAATTGCAGCCGTTACAACCTTACCTCAAATGAAAATTGAAAATCCGACATCCTTACCTGTAATCAATATAAAGAACATCGATCTGGAAGAAATGAAGCACATTTCCCGCATCCTGAAAATTAGCGACACATTCAGTGAAAGTGATAGTGAAATGGGCAATATAGTGAATATCAAAAGTGTTAGTTTAGCCACGATTTTTCTATATGGATTTTTCATAGTTATAAGTATTATTTCCATTCATATTATTTTAAGCGAAATCATCGGAATCCAGTAATTGTAGAACCCGATAATTTCGCTCTTGATGAGGGAGGAGTTATGCACCCACCGGGCCGCATGGTAATAAATTTCACTAACGCTGACCGTGCGTAAGAGCTAGCGAGAATGCGTGGGCGCATGACCGGAAAGGATGTTTAGTCTATAAGTAAGCGATAAGAAAAGTGACTTTAGTTTTAAGAATATAATTCATCATTAGTTAAGTAACCCTAGTTTAGTTCGGACGTCAGTCCTTAGTGAATAAAACTTTTCACTAATTATTAATTAAGTAACCTTAGCGTAGTTTGGACGTTTATAACAGTCCCTAGTGAATAAAACTTTTCACTTTAGTTTTTAAAAAGTATTTTATTGCTCCCAAATACTTTTCTACATACATTAAACAACATACGTACAGTTCGTCTGAAAATATAAATCGTAATTTGAATGATACTACCTTCATTAAACCCTTATTTTCCAAAGGTATTTGTTGCCCATTACCAAGCAAAGCGGGCCAGTGCCATCTCGAAAACTAATTGCTAAACTTAGAATTAACACAACATATTAATACGTAATTGTTCCGTCTGAGTGCTATAACTTCAACGCGTACTTACGTCTTAGCAACTTGAAACTTGCTCAGTCGGTTTCTGTGTAATGTTATTAGATATTCACTAACAAAGTGGTATAAACTATTATATCTAAGTTATGTACTTTGAATGTAACTATCTGTTTATATACGAGTAGACTACTTGTAACGGCCGGTTCACACATGTCTCCGTTTTACTGTTCCGTTTTATCGTGTACGTTTTTTTTTCGTCGATGGCGTATGTAGTTGTATGAGCGACTTCACACATGGCACAGTATTCCGTATACAGTAAATAATATACAACTAAATACACGATAAAACGGAACAGTAAAACGGAGACATGTGTGAACCGGCCGTAAATGTAATCAAAATTCTTCCTGCTAATATTATGAATGCGAAAGATTGTGAGGATGAATGTAAGTATGTATGTAAGTGTTTCACGAAAAAACGACAGTATGGATTTGGATGAAACTTTACAGTCATATAGGTTATACATCAGAATAACACATGGGGTACATTTTATCCTGAAATTCCCCCGGGAAAGGGTACAGGGTGGGTTACACCGCGGGCGCGCGACTAGTTGATATATCAGTAAAACTTATCGGAGACGAATTACTAAAATATCTAGATAGTTAACCCTTACTCAAGGATGTCAAATGTTTCCTTAGCAGAAATTTAATAAGGAACACATTAAAAAATAATTATCCAATTTGTTGCAGTCGTTCTGAAGTTATGCGCTTAGCAACAGATTCAGCGATTCATTTTTATATTATAGATTTGCTGTTTAATATTATAACTCGCAATGCTACAACAAAAGTATTGGAAATTACAACAATGCCTTCAATTACTTATAGGGACATTTAATTCAAATCCAATAAACAATCAGACTAACAAAATTAAATAAAGATATCGCAGTGAAAGCAATAGTTTTCTTGTTTTACTGCCAAAAACTAATGCTATTGGATTTAAGCCAGAGGACACTTTACGACCAAGTTTAAATCACAATCAAATATAAATAATTGATATTGTATCAAGTCTACTACATAATGTAACAAAACCTAACTTAATTTGAGCAGAGTAAAAATGAGAATTTTCATTGGTAAAATAAGATAAATTCGTATAGGTTAGTGGTCACCCCTGGTATCAGAGTTATTAAACTGCCCAAAGACCTCCCACATGGTCTATCGAACAACCGTGACCGAGAATTGTACGTAATGCCAAACCACGGTAGTGCTCAAATAGAAATGCCTCCATCGGTCACCCATCCAAGTAGAAACTGAGCTGCACGTTCCTTAACAATCGCAATGAAGTAACATCGCTTATACGCCACGAGTGATACTTTTGGGTGGTAAAAAGAAATTAATGTGGTGTTAAAATTATGCGACTATTTGTTAGTTCAAAGTGTTTAAACCGCCCCATAAAGCCTCCGACACGTTATAAAATACTCCGAACTTCAATGTAGCTTAAATTTTAAACTATTTACAAAATATTATATTTACAAGGTAAATAGCGTACCTGGGCTCAAAGTAAATGAGGCGATGTCAGAACCCTGTTTAATAAACATTAAGATACCTACATTTTCATGTCATGTCGAAGCTATTTATCATTGTCCTAAATAGTTTTGAAGTACTTTCAGGGTGCGTTTCCACTGAAGTGGAGCGATACGGAGCGAAACGGAGTGGAGCAGAGTCAAATTGACCAATCACATTAACAAATCACTTCTTAAGGGTGCCTGCTAATATAAACCAATAGGATTGCATAAAATCTTCGGTCAGATATTTTATACAATCCTATTGGTTTATATTTGTCCATTTCTCCGCTTCGCAGCCTCGCTCCGCATCAATGGACAGTCACCCTAATACGATGTAATGGGTTATTTGGACTCCGCGTCAAAAATCAAAAACCGTACATTACAAGCACCGAACAAAGCAATTACTGTATGTTTATTTATTTGTATTTTATTTCAAAATGTCCTCGAGACTTTAATACTTCAAAATTTAGAATATTCAAAAGTAAACATCAAAACCTTTTAAAGTCGAAACAAACTCAAGCATACTTTACTTACTGTAATAATAAACGAAAATGCCATGATATATTTTACAAGGCACCCAACGTCGTTAGCCTTTTAAAAACTCAGTTTATTCTGAACCTAATAGAGTTGTGTTTTGATTAACTCTATATAATATAAGTGGGTGTTAGTCCTTTTAACTTCGATACCGTTTTGTAATCAAACTTTTTCCAATTTTCGGCTGTGGTTTGAAAACTTTTAAATGGTTAAAAGTTTGTAAAAGTCATAAGTTATCGAATTGTTTTCGGTTCCTCGAACCAACCGCCCGTAAGGAATGTTTAGTCGAGTTTATTTTTAAGAACTCCATTTGATTATCCAAAAATAATTTTGAAAAATACAAAGTTGTTCTAAAGTACGTGGGCAATTCTTTGCAAAATAAATCGCTTTGTTGTTAATCAAATAAGTTAAAATATTATCTTTGTATTGTATCTTCTTATATCGTTTTCATTTCTGAGCTGAGTTTCTGAGTATATTTCTCGCTTAATTTTATATTCTTCCAGGGTACAATTAACGCTATACGTGTACATTTGTACACATTTTTTTCCTATGCCATTAGAAAAATCAAACTTGGCAAAATGCATATCTCTCTATACTAATAATTATAAATCTGAAGGTTTTGATTTTTGTTTTATTGTTTGTTTGAACGCACTAATCTCAGAAACTACTAATCCGATTTGAGTAACACTTTTTGTAGTAGATAGCTACATTCAACAGGAAGGTTATGGGCTATTTTTTATCCCGAAATTCCTACGGGAGCGGGCACAATGCGGGTAAAACCACGTGACGTTTATGTAGTTTATTTATGACGCTTCTATGAAAGCAATTATTCATTTAAAACTTGTATTGATATAATTGAACAACGTCATTAACAGCTAACACGAAACATTCACATTCGAAAATAAGTTACATAAACGTAGAAAGTACTAAGAATTTCTTTCTCTACAATAATTACAACCGCGATAAACTCCAAAAATTGTCCACGAAATTATGTGCCGCATCTTAATCTTCAAAATTCCTTTTTCATGGTAGCTCGTAAAATTCCATGCAACATTTAATCTTAGAGCGGTATGTTCCGGATAAAAATATATATTCAACACTCGGCCCGACCCCTGTCTGGATTCCCTTCGTACCAACAACGAGGCTATGAATTTCTCTTGACATTATAATTTTGACCATTACTGCGTATAACGTTTTGAATAAACATTTTTTTGTTTTCGCCCTTTGATTATGAAGGTTCGTAAAGTATTTTAAAGGGACATGAAGTCAATATTAACATTGTAGATAATAATATTATGGACTGAAATCTGGTGTTTATTAAAACGTTCATTAAGTTAAAATTTTTAAGTTAACAGGTTGTTAGTTGATCAATTCTAAAGATGGTCAAAGATATCTGAAATAATATTTTTGTTCCGCCACGTTTGTATACACCACCAAATGGCATACTCGGGAATTTCGGCATACAATGTATGTATTCCATATGTTATTCTGATACATAACCTATATTACTGTAAAGTTTCATCCAAATCCGTTTGGTAGTTTTTGCGTGAAAGAGTAACATGCATCCATCCTAACAATCTTTCGCATTTATACTCGTCATATTACGACTATCTAACCATGAAACTTTTCATAATGATCGTTATATCAGGTTATTAAACCTGATTATAAGAAAATTAAGTTAAAATAATAAAAATAGTTGGCAAAGTTGTTAACTTGGCACTCTGACAATTTGTCTAACAAAATAAGTTGAGACCAGATTTTAAATGTTCATTTCAGTTGTGATCAAACATAGGTAAGTTAAGTAATGCTTAATTTACTGAGACAAATTTGTCTTTGCTGTGTCTGTCTCGTACGCTATCATGCCTAAATCACTGAACCAATTTGATGAATTTTCAGCCGAAAAAGACGGATGAAGCCTAATTTTTATCCAAAAATGTTAATACAATAACGATACATTGTAAGTTCCTCATCCCTTGAATGTGTAACCGATATAAGCATTTCTATCTGAGCGCTACCTTACATACTTGAGGCACGTTAAATCATCGGTCCCGGTTGATTCAATTGTAAGATTCTTCAATTACCACGTCGGAGGTCTTTAGACAGCCTAAAAAATCCGACACAACGGTTCGCCATCAACCTATTCGAGCTTACTTACTTTACTATATCCATTGGTGTACATTTTTACACTCTTTGTCTAGAGGTATACTACTACTACTAATATAATAAAGCTGAAGAATTTGTTTGTTTGAACGCGCTAATCTCAGGAACTACTAGTCTGATTCGAAAAATTCTTTTTGAATTAATAACCACTTTCAGTAGAAAAGTTATAGGATATTTTTCATCCCTAAATTCTCACGGAACGAGCACAACACGGGTAAAACCGTGAGACGCTGCTAGTGTTGGTATAACAGGAAAGATCATCAACAAGAAGTCATAAAAGAAAATATAATATAGTGCACTATCATACATCAAAGAATTCTCTCGCAATTTTTCTTTATCATGTGGCGTCCCTTGAGCGGGGTCCAAAACGCTTCGAATCCGGTGAAGATTGTAAAAGAGACATGAATAATATATTCCTGTCAAAAGTATAGTGCTTAAACAACTCACGTACGCAGGTCTGAGCAAAAATCTATTTATCTATGTACTAGGAAGGTCACATTTATTCATGGTTTTGCTACAAACTCGTGATTCACGAGTACAGACACTTTGAGTTTTAATTTTTAAGGACTTTTCTGTGTACTTTCGTGGGGTAACCCTTTATTTGCAGTTCGGGATATATTATGCGCAATATGAACTCATTTTAATGGAAAAAAAAAATTGTGTATTATCTTCCTCAATATATAGCTCCTCGCTCAGATGAGAGGCCTTTGCCCTTTGCCCAAGTGCGGGACATTACAGGCTCATACTTTTTTGACTTATCAGTATTACGAGTATGTATGAGATATGTGTGTACTCGTATGTATGTGCATCCGGCATTTGACTTATACAAAAAACTTCAATCGTTAATCGTTATTTTTTAATTTTAGTTTGACATACGAGTAATTCGAAAAGTTTAAAAAATCCTTCAAATAAAAAACTCATGGTTACCATACAAAAATATTAAGATATTCTCATAAAGCAAGCTTGTGTTTTAGAAATATTTTGCTCATGTTGTATGTACATTTATCTGCAGAAACATTTTTCCTTTGTACCTCTGTCTGTGCTACAAGATGAAATAAAAGTTAAGTGTGCGAATACCGAATAGAAAGTGCATTCAAACCTTTAAGTGTAGTGCAGTATTGGGTACATTGAAGCGTATTGAAGTTTCCGCTTTTGAATACGCTGTAGCAAGTTTTGGATGGAGTTGGCAAGGGAACTAAGAATAGTATCTTTTCATTGGAGGTGGAAGATTCAATGACCGTGACATAGTCGTATTTGTATTAAGTCAATAAATAAATTTACTACCTTTAAGAGTATATTTGGCATTCGGTCGGCAAACATTATTATACTTACACCAAAAAGTGGAAGTATAAAGGGTAAAATCTTCTCTCAGATACAATCATTTTACTGCATAGCAAAGAAAGAATTTAACTTGACTGCTCTTTCTCTCTCTTCCTAGCTATGTATCACACTTTATTTCGCTGATATTTGACTGATAATGGTGGAAATAAATTGAACTTAATAAAAAGGCATCAAGACAATTTCGAACAATATCAGCATCAAAACATTATAAGTAATAACATTTACGAAGAGCTGTAAAGACTTCCTCAATTTTTCACTGTTCCCGAAAAATCTATTTTTACTGCTGGGGATATTTCCCAAGCGGTTTTGATACAATTTTTTAATAATAAATTGTGAATATTATATGTTGTTTGTTACGGAATTATAGCTCTTATGTACAGGTTTATAAGGGTAGCAAAACTAACAAGTATATACTTACATGTAAGTACGAATAGGTCGGTGGCCAACCCTTATGTCGGAATTTTGACATTGGTTAAGGCCTCCAACATAGCCTGACCATTTAAACAGCCACTATAAACCGACAATTTAAAGTGACCTTCGAAACACGGTAGCGCTCAGAGAGAATTCCAATATCGGCCACCCTTCCAAATAGGGACCGAGCTGGACGTTACAATCGCAATGAACTAACATCGCTTAGTCAAATTACGTCACGAGCGCCACGACAAGTATCTAAACTCCTCTAAATAAAACTAGTTAAGTATTTATTCAATGTACTAGCTTTAGAAGACCCAGTCTTGTAGGAATTTCAATTTCAATGTATCGAAAATCGCATACATTTCGTATTTAAAGTGGAAAATACATTATCTGTAGCTGTATCTCGTGAAATATATCGGAGTCCCTTGGAGGTCGTTAGAGGTAGTTTATCCTGCACTTTGTGACTATTCATATAATTGTACAGTGAGCATGTGTGTGACAATTTAACGTGACCTCCGAAGCACGGTAAGTAGCCCTCAGATGCTACTATCGGCCACCCATCCAAATAATGTCCGAGCTACACGCTGCTTAATACTAGGATAATTAAACAAATATCTTTACCAAAATACACCATGAGTCCTCTATTATATAACCTTATATTTCTCTAAGAAAAAAAACAAGGAAGGCAATGATACTAAACATTATTTAACTAAGTAAGTTAACAGCTTACATTCTATATATAAATGGTATACCAAGTGAACACGTTTACCGCTAATTGGCTTGCAAGCTTTGATCAAAGTGAGGTGACAGCAGCATTAATTCTAATCGATACATAATCCAGATTAACCAACATAATACCGTTTAACTAAAGTGCTACCATATTCATTTAACGTTTAGAGCTTCTATTGTCACGTCCTAGTTAGAGTCTTTTGATCTATGTAAACATATAATAATAATATACCCGGACAAATTCACACACGGTTAATTGGACCCAAAGTAAGCTCTAAGCTTGTATTATGGAATCTAAATTACTGATACTACTACATATTCATACACAAATACTTTATAAGAATTTATAATTGACACCCAGACGTCGTCGCCAACAACTATCATATATTGTCTTCACATATTATTGACTGCGGGTGGGAATCTAACCCGCAACCTCTGACACAGTATAAGCGCTCTCACTACCGTCTACCGTTGTGCCAACGAGCTTGTCAAACAAAGGACTATCAGCGCCTTAACGTTTTGCCCGCGTTGTTTCTCTAAGAGGAATTTTAGAATAAAATAGCATACTATACCGTGCATTAATTATTTTTTAGGATTGATCGAACCTGCCGAGAAATAAAATAAGGATAGTACTAAAATTTTCCGGGAGATGATCTGATATTCTGTCAAAAGTTGTAAGTGGATTTAAAAAGGAAGTCTCATGATGACTAGACGTACCAAAAATAGAAGGAAAAGGTAATCTCTATGAATTTTATTAAAGGGCAAATCTATCATCGATTGTCATAATATATCAAAATTTACAGTGCTATTATAGTTCATCCTACAGTGGGACTTAAGAGACTTCAGGGCTTCAGTGCAACTTTTTAAATTGATTAAATATCAACGACACTTTACACTCAGAGCCGTCCAATCAATTCTACACCTAACGCATTGACATATTGAAGTGCACACCAATTCACATAAAATAAGAGCAGTTTTTAAAACATTCTTCACCGATTAAAAACATGTGTCACTGAATCTGCAAAACTTATTTCATTTCCTCTGTTTCACAATCTAACTTGGCGCCAAATTCGAACTAGTTTTTCCGTTGGCAGATCAGGTTTATTGTAAGACAGTTAGTCACGCGTTTGCGAGTTCGCTTCCTAGGGATTTGTTGGCACGGAGTTTCAAGGACGGGACCGATAGTTTGGCAAGTGCCCATTATATAACGGATATTATGTTCATATGCGTTGACCAAGTTGATGTATGAAATATATGACGCAGCAGGAAAGTTTTTGACGTCATTCTTTGGTGACGTCATTGCTGAAATAGGTATAATGATATGAAGGATGTTTAAACTTGTCAGAAAAAAAAAATTGCCTGTAATGTCAATTAATGAAAAAATCCCTTTTTCTACCAAATATATCAGTACAGTGAGGAGGATCTCGTAATCACCACGCTTGCTTATTACTGGTTGGTGATCTCAAACCCGAACTGTTTGAAAATAGCGAAAGATGTTTTCATTCGACCTTAAAATTGAATCTAAGTCTTGACATGCGGGTACGTAGGGTGGAGTAAGAACTGTACACGTAAACATCATTAGATCTTTATGATTTTTAGAACCACAGTCTCTTAGAATTATAAAACCCATATTCTCTTCATATCAGCGACTAGCTGTACCGCGCGGTAGTCCCACCCGATCCAATAGATGGCTCTAGTGTCGAAAAATTTTAGATCGCGCTTACGGCATTTTCTCAGATTTAGAGGTGCTGCGTCAATACATTTTGTTGAGCAGGAACAAATCTTCCTCAATATTAAATTAGCATAGATTAGTATATTATTATACTACCTAAAACATATTGTTAAACGCTAAAACCTTCTAAACACTACTACCTTCGAAACAAAACACACACATACACACATCTTAAGCCTTATCTCAATTACACGCCAAGAACAGGGACACAAAAGAATACAAAGAAATATTTCACTAAACCAACATCAAAACTAGTGTTCAATTACCTTTTTGATTACATACAAAACATTTTGTTTGATGTTTCTCAAAATCTCTTTTTCCCTGGAGGCCTTTTTCTAATCACGTCCCAGACAAGTCGCCTTTTGTATGTAATATGTTGTAAAAATAGTTTCGTTTTGGAGAAAGAAAAGGGATAAGAACGTAGTTAGTAGCGAGTTCTCAAGCTGCCAGTGGGCGAGTTAAAAAGAAAAAAGTTAATTGAAATAAAAGTTTGTATCTATACTCATATTTTATTTAGTAGATTATAAAAAGGTACAATTTGTAAGTTTGTATGTTCGAGATAATCTCGGGAATAACTAGGCCGATTTGAATAATTCGTTTTGCAATGGATAGCTATATTCAACGGGAAGGATATAGGCTATTTTTTATTCCGAAATTCCCAAGGAAACGGGCACAATGCGGGTGAAACCGCGGAGTGCTGCTAGTTGTTAATTTAACCCGGCGAGGATGTTGTAGGGTCATTTTGACCCTGACAATTTTTAAGCGTCTGTGGTATTTTTTCCCGCGACCGTAGGGTATTGGGCGTCTTAGTAGCTGTTGCTAAGGAACCGGCGAGTGCGCCACGCACCGATATTCAGTCGGCCGGCGCCTGCGACGGGAGTAAAACGTGCGCGAAGTCGAGAAGGGTGAATATGACCCCGCCACAACCGCGGCGTAACATTTTTTGTGAAGCTTCAAAAATGTTTTTTACCGAATATTATTATATTTTCAGGTGTTTCTTCTACAAAATGAATAACCCGGAGCTTGAGCAAATGTTTGTGACGAATGCCATAAATAAATTTGTCCCGAACACACTATTTCGTTCTGCCAGAATTGTGCTGCAACCACAGACAATAATGACATGTAGTTTATAAGACTGTAGGGGAAACTGATTGATCTCTACAATTGTAGGTACCTAATTACGAGCTAATTGATAAAAAAGAAGTTATCAATTTTTGTTATTTTAGTGTTACATAAGTAGTTTTATGAAAAAGTTTAATTGTGTAGTACTTTGCCAAAACTGATTTAATTATAATATTTTGTATCATTATATGCCTGTTTTATTTATCAATTCATAAAAATAATATGTAATTTACATAATACCTATTAAAGCTTTAGTTTAAAATTAAAAATCTAGCTATTTTGAACCCAATAACATACAGGGTCAAATAGACCCTCGACAACCTCCATGTAACTATTTTCACCACATCCTCGCCGGGTTAAACCAACCGAATTATTTGGAGATCAATGAGAGAGACCTCAGTCCTTCAGTGGACGTCCTACGGCTGACATGATGATGATGATGATTGCAAACATATTATGATAAGAGAACTTACTACATATTACATTTAATCATTTCTTGTACAAATACACTTTCTCTGTTCCTCTCCAGCCAGAAATATAATAAATTGTCTGACAAAAATAAAACCAGGCAAAAACAACAACTATTTTTCTAGTTCTAAGATTAATGTCTAGGTATGAAATATGAAATGAGCTATGAATGTGTGGTTTGAGTGAGTAGGTACAATTTGTGGTGTTGAGTGTGTACTCATAGATATCTGTGCTGATGATTAGACCAAAATCCTAGTTTTCACACCAAAATACAGAGGTAAAGAAATTGTATCAGAAAATAACAGAACTAGAAATTGAAACAACATTTCTCGGGCCATTAATAACAGAATAAGCAAACACAAACAAGTTATAATAGTAACAAACTATTTATATAATGTTATTCGCCAAATAAAAAGTATACAACCACAAACACCACAAATGATTACTTATTTTTTTCATGTTCAATAAATCTGAACTGAAATCTAGCATGAAAATACTTTCAGGCAAAGAGCCAACAGGTAGCCACATAAATTTGTAATAAATCTTATTTTATTTTTTCATATCATTTCGCGCATTTAATATGAGAACAAAGAACTTCACTGATGAAGCCAATGAGTAATAATTTACGATCAAAAAATTATGTGCTTTTACGTAATTAATTCTGCAATCAGCGCTGAACTGATTATCCAATATATTATACTCAATGACAGGAAAAATAATATTTTACATATTCAGAGAAAGGAAAATCTTATCTCTTCTATCTTTTATGCTTTTTCTTCATGTAGAAATAGAGCGAGATGTCTTTAGAGAAGAGAAAAACGAAGACAGAACTTCCCTCTAAGCTTTAGGTGCCACATATTATTATGGTTCAAGCAGCTATGTACGCGGTCAAGAAAGCCATCGAGCTCAAAAACCCGCTTGTAAACTTTCTCAATCTGAGTAACGAGTGAATAAAACACTCTTGGAACTCATTCAAAGAGCATTAACCTCGTGACCTGTACTAAATCCACTTATTGTTATTATATGTTCAATATTTCAAGAATAAAAATTACCAATATCAGGCCATAACTTTATGTTATGGCGTGACTATTGGAGCGCAGCATTAAACTTTAAATCGTCGTATTTCTAGAAAATAATGTAAAGCGTGCTTCCGGCATGTCTTGATATAATGCTAAGTTTATTTGGAATTGTATGCGGTAGTTATTTTCCTTTTAGATATAACGAATGCTATAATAGCGACGGCCAACGCTACGCGAAAATACGCTACATGAACATGGATTTCCCGGACTTATTAACTTAAAACATAGCTACCGAGTTTTTTGATTGCTTAAAAAAACTAAGATAAGCGCAACTAGAGACTAGAGTATGTTTTGAAAAAAGAACATGAACACACACACATGGATGTTAGCTCTTCACTACATAGTATAAAGCTGTTTAAAAGAAAGTAGCTCTTCCGCTGTCTTCGCTGTCTGTCTGTCTATCCCTATGTATGCTTAATTCTTTAAAACTACGCAATGGTTTTTGACTGGGCTTTTTTAGTTGATTGATTCAAGAGAAAGGTTTATGTTTAAAAATTCCCGAAATTCCCATAGGAACGGGCACAACGCGGGTGAAACCGCGGTAATTCGGTTGGAAGCGACCTGCACCCACCGCGATCGTGCAGCCTTCACCAGATCATCAGACCATCTTGTTGGTGGACGTTCTACGTTGCGCCTTCCGGTCAGGGGTCTCCACTCGAGAACTTTTCAGCCACAACGGCCATCTGTTCTGCGAGCTATATGGCCTGCCAATTGCCACTTCAATGAGCTAATTATATCAATGATCATTATCTAGTGGAAAATTAACACAAGTAAAATAGCGGACCGCTGTTCCACTGACACAATATTCTGATCTGTAGTAATCTAGGGTTAATATAAAGTCAATTTCAAGCTTGCCGGTTATTTATTTAAAACTAATTTACTTTACCTGAATAATAATAAAGTAATATTATAAAAGCTTCACCCAATATCGGTAACAAATTACATTGTCTTCATGAATATTTCATCGTGTGAACGTATACGGACGATATTTATGTGAAAATTAAACTTGACTAGGGCACTGTGGAGTAATTTATTTCACATCTTGTTTGGATTGATTTAGAGCACCTTCTATTGATGTAAATCTTAACTGGATTATAAGTTACTGTAGGTGTACTAACTGATTTGTAGGCCATTAATACAACTCGGACCGATGGTTCGACTTTGGTTCTGATTTAAGGCAATAGATATCTTTATAAGGCACAGGCTAGATAGTGGCATTTCTATCTGAGCGCTACCGTGTTTCTGTGGGCACGTTAAGCGGTCGGTCCCGGTTATTTCAATACTCAGACCATGTCGGAGGCTTTTAAGCCTTAAAACTCCGACACCAGGATTGGCCATTAATTTACATGAAATGTATGAATGTCAATAATTGCTGGCGTTTCGTAGCTTTTCTCAATATTTATAATATTATTTCATAAAGAGGAATAGTTTTCCTGTTCAACAAAATGTATGAGCACGACCCCACTAAATCTGAGAAAATAATGCCAACGCGATCTTCAAGATTTTCACACTATCGCCATCTAGTGACACTACCGCGCAAAACAGCTAGTCAACAAATAAAAGCTTTACACAAGATTGATTGTCATTCCCAAAACGAACTTACGCCTTAACGTCTAATTCTCCGTATAATAACAATATCACTCAAAGATAACATGGTGATAAAACAGTTAAGACTCCGTAACTGTTATCACTACACGATTCGGGCGTTTCGTTTGAGAACAAGATTATCCGACAAACATTCGTAAGATATTAGGTTTGCAGAATCGTTTTCTGAGCTTTCCTTATGTGGTTTTAATTCCTTTTTTTGTTTCCTGTTATGTGATTGGTCGTTTGAGAAACGTTTTTTTAATTGGATGTTGATCATTATGATTTGCTAGTACATATAAAAACTAAGGTATAAACAGTAATGTGTTTATTTTCAAAATGGCACCCAAAATATAGTGCGAACCCAATCAATAATAAGGGATATACTGAGTATTTTCATTATTATATTTACACATTTCAATCGTTTCATTCTCTTTCCTCCGATGCTCCTATAATAAGTAGAAGTCAAAACTAAAAAGCACGATGTATAAAAAGTCTATGGTGAACAAAAATTACGGATTTTTCAATAACTTATCTCTTTCAATCCGATTTTATGTACCGATTTAAAAGTATGTAAAATAATGTATATGTAAAGTAATAACAGCTACCTTCACGAGACAGGTAGGCAACGTTGTATCCTTCAATTCCCACAGGAACAACAACACGGGTTTAATATAAAAACCGCGGCATTGCCTGTAAAAAATAAATCTCAACAAATCAAAATATCTCGGAATTCATTTCTTGAAATCTTATAACGATTGCGAACGTCAATTACATAACGTCATGACACGAGAATTGACGTTGATTACACGTCACAGCTTGTTGACATTAAGTGATTACGTCACTGAGGTAACACTTCAGTTTATTTCAATATTTCCTCGTGTTTTGCTGATTTTATTGTCCTTTATAAGATTTACAAGGTGTTTCGGATTTTGTTCGGATTATTATGCGACCTTTTTGTATAATTATTTATCGAGATACGGAGTTCATTGTACTATTGTTTCCTAGCCGCGCACCGCAATGTTGCTCACGTTGTACCCCTTTCCACGAGAATTTCGGGATAAAATGTATCCCATGTGTTATTCTGGTGTATAACCTATGTTACTGCAAAGTTTTATCCAATCCGCTCTGTAGTTTTTTCGTGAAAGAGTTACAAAGATACCTCGTACATACAAACATACATACATTATTAATCTTGACTTTCGCATTTATAAAACATATCAACATAATATAATCAGAAAAATGTCAAAGCATGAGCACACTATAGTCAAGAATGTAGGAAGGAACCGTCTTATAGCTAACAAGCCCGTAGTTTTACCCCCGTTGTACCCGTTCCCGTGGAAATTTCGGGATGAAAAATAGCCTATAACCTTCCCGATGAATGTGGCTTTCATTACAAAAATAATTATTCGAATCGGATTAAGAGTTTCTGAGATAAGCGCGTAAAAACAAACAAACTCTTCAGCTTTATTATATTAGTAATTTAGTATAGATTGAATAAACGTACACTACATACAAAACGACTAAAATACTTTTTATTCTATCACTGATTTTTGGACAGAATAGCAAGAATAAAGAATTTGTACAGACAGCTGTCTTTAAATTGTCAAGAGACATTTTCGAACAAGTTAATGTAAAAGCCGTACTGTGAGAATATAAAGATTTCTAAGGAAGATTTCTAATTTTTTAACAATTTAAAAGACATTTCTGTATACTTTTTTAAACTTACACGATTTGAACACATAGTTTAAACGTACTCACACGGGTTTTTTCGCGTTGGAAAGTTTATAAAGCAAGTAAATAACTTACTTTTTATTTCCCGACGTTTCGAGGGGATTGCACCTCAAATGCCGATTCGATACCACTGCATCTATTCCTACGCCAATAAATTTCACGCCCAATGTAAAACCGCTCAAACGACCGTTAAATGATAAGGAACACTCCAGAATAGTTGTTAATTGCTGTTCTTTCATAGTCCTTCTATTTTATTAGCTCAAATGCACTTAAGTTTTATGATAGCTGCGTCAGCGGGCATCTTTAATAGCTTTTCTACAGTTACGGCAGTTTTATAATTTAGTTTGACGCTTTCTTTTGTTTTCACATTATTTTTAACGTTGCTAACTGGGTGGCATAAGGAACTAAATTCTGTTTTGAAGTTTTCTGGTTTTTTATGAAAAAAGAAGAGGTTATTTTAAAATCATATTTTATTATACATTATATTTTAAGAACAATGAGAACTGCATATTCGATCTATAGCTCTTACACTATATACGTTAGATTCGAATTAATCCATCAAAGAATGGCATTTTGTAAAATATGAGATGATATTAAGCTAGCCGTGCCCCACGGCTTTACCCGCGTTGTATCTGTTACCGTGGGAATTTTATGACAAAATGTATCCCATACCTCATTAACCTATATATCTGTAAAGTTTCATCCAAATCCGTCCAGAAGTTTTTCGTGAAAGTCTAACAAACATCCATACATCCATCTTCACAAACTTTTGCATTTATAATATTAGTAGGATTAACGTATACAGATATGTTCAAATTGCGATAAATTGGTCTTAAAATGAAAAAAGTATCATTATTCCTCATTCAATTATGCCATAAACAATATTATAGTCCATCCATAGACCACAAACTATAGTCAATATCATAAATATAACAAAGCACACAAATACCTTTTGCCTTATTTATGTTAGCTTAGGTAACAATGTATCATCACTACATAGTATAAAACAAAGTCGCTTTCCGCTGTCTGTCTGTCTCTCTATAAATGCTTAGATCTTTAAAACTATGCAACGGATTTTGACACGGTTTTTTTAAATAGATAGAATGATTCAAGAGGAAGGTTTCTATGCATAAAAATCCCGAAATTTCTACGGCTACGGGCACAACGCGGGTAAAACCGCGGGGCGCTGCTAGTAATATATAATTTTACATGAATTTAATAAGATTGTTTTCATGTTTATATGTCACATGATCCATACAATCCTATTTGAGCCATGCCAGACTAAATGGTAATGTAGAATTAACCTTTGCTTTGTTTCATATAGTTCATAGTTCACAAAATGTATCATTATAATTATATTATTATGTAAAGTATTGCAAAGGACAATGGGCAAGTTTGTATGGAGCGTGAGCTTACCTTCACTTAGAATGATATACTCGTATACCATCAAATGATAGCCCATTTCGCATACATTCACAGTCATGAAAATTAAATGTTGTTTTTGGGTTAATTAGGGTAAATTGAGAGAGTTTACAAGCTCGTGATCTAGTAATTTAAAATACAAATAGTCCATCGAAAAGTTACATTTGGGGTTGCGTTTTTTAGAGGACGCAATTTTATTTTTTTGATGTGTAGGGGGGGTCAGTGTAAAGCTAAAAACAAGTTTGTGGGGTCGCCACCCTTGTCCCACGGCCGCCATCATGAAAATAAGGGTTGAAATGGTTTTTACGATATATCTCATAAACTATTAATTTGATAAAAACATTTTTTTAACATTTTTGTTGCAAATTAAATTCTCTACAACTTTGGTCCAGTAACTTTTTGTCGTAGAACTATAAATAAAAAAGTTATAAGCGGAAATGTTCAGAAATTTTAAAAGTAAAAATAAAAGACATAAGGGACATTACAGCTGCTGCTGATCCTAATACCGATCTATCGAAGGTCGTAGTTCGATTAGGTGGGTTCCATTTGCTCATGTCGTTCATAGGTGCGATTGGATATATCATGTCTGGTAGTGGACTCGAGGATATCTTCAAATTAATTTATGCTGAGAACTGTGTACAGCACATAATGTCTGGACATGCTTATGGTAGGGCTGTACGTGCTCATTTGCTAGTGCATTTATCAGAAACAAAAATATTTATGGATTCAATAGAATAGAATACAGAAGAAGAACGAGATTTTCTGGATGATAATAGTACTATAAATGAACACGTACAGCCCTACCCTAAGCATGTCCAGACATGTGCTGTACACAGTTCTCAGCATAAATTAATTTGAAGATATCCTCGAGTCCACTACCAGACATGATATATCCAATCGCATCTATGAACGACATGAGCAAATGAAACCCACCTAATCGAACTACGACCTTCGATAGATCGGTATTAGGATCAGCAGCAGCTGTAATGACTCTTATGTCTTTTATTTTTACTTTTAAAATTTCTGAACATTTTCGCTTATAACTTTTTTATTTATAGTTCTACGACAAAAAGTTACTGGACCAAAGTTGTAGAGAATTTAATTTGCAACAAAAATGTTAAAAAAATGTTTTTATCAAATTAATAGTTTAAGAGATATATCGTAAAAACCATTTCAACCCTTATTTTCATGATGGCGGCCGTGGGACAAGGGTGGCGACCCCACAAACTTGTTTTTAGCTTTACACTGACCCCCCCTACACATCAAAAAAATAAAATTGCGTCCTCTAAAAAACGCAAGGTTAGGCCTAAAAAATGTAACATTTCGATGGACTAAAAGTCTCACATCGAATTGAACTCAATCAACACTCTCATTTGAAGACTACCAAAACATCTTTAAAATAAATCAAGTGTTACGAGTAAGTGGTGAACAATAATTATAAAATATTCCTTTAAATTAATTAACTTGACATAAATAGAGTCAAAATTATAGACACTTTAGTCACAAAATGAAGCTTAAAATAAATACAAATTACCTATAAAATGAACACTTCTAATTATATTATTAGTTGCGATAAGTCGTCTTCATTTGCATACTAATGAGGCTTTCAAAGTGTAAAATAAACTTAACAGCTGAGCTGTTTATAGCTAGGTACTTAATTGGGTGTTAAATACATTTAATATCTGTATTTTATATAAAAGTCTCACATTTGCATGTGGGTATTTAAATTAGACATAATTTTATCCTTCATTCCTCGTTAGCAAAGAATAAAATATAGCTTTGATATGATGATTGAAAACTGGAGACCATAGTATAAAATTATCTCAAACACAGGATCGTATTCATAAATTATTCATATTTTTAACCCTTTATTCGCCACGATAATTAATTTAAACAATGATTACAATAAATTATAAGATTCTAACAACTGTTACAGTTTGTAATCTCGTCGTCGTTATAATTTAGTTTAATCATATCATAATGAAATCACGATTCAAATAATTTAAATTTATGGACGTGGCCACGAAAGCAAAAGGGTTGTACTACGAAATTGTTTCCTTGTATTATGTTACACAGTAGTGGGCGTGAATCTTATGAATCTATACATATATTATAAAGCTGAAGAGTTTGTTTTGTTTGTTTGTTTGTTTGTTTGTTTGTTTGTTTGTTTAAACGCGCTAATCTCAGAAACTACTGAACCGATTTGAATAATTCTTTCACTGTTAGATAGTCTATTTATCGAGGAAGGCTATAGGGTTCATTTTATCCCGAAATTCCCACGGGAACGGGCACAACGCGGGTAAAACCGCGGGGCGCTGCTAGTTATCTATACTTAGTACTAGCAGCACCCCGCGGTTTTACCCGCGATACGCCTGATCGCAAGATAATTTCGGTGTGAAAAATAGCTCATAACCTTCCCGTTGAATCTGGCTATCCATTACAAAAATAATTATTCAAATCGGACCGGTACCCGAGTAGCCCGAGCTATGTTTGAAAAGTGGGAAACATCGACTTTTCGCTCGAGTCGGGAATTGAACCGTAGACCTCAGTCTAGGCAGGTAAGTTCTCGTTCCATTAGACCACCGAGGCTTAGTAAAGAATAGTATGAGATGCTTAATGTTAGTTTCGTTACATTACATTCTATCTTGACATAAGCCGCGCATTGACCATTGCTTAGCACCTTAACGCATTCCCACATTGTATTCACGCATTCCATAAAACATAATATAAATGTGGTCGACAGCGAAATTAGTTAATTGTACTTTGATGGCTGAAGTATATGTATAAAGAGATACACCCTTCTAAAACCAAGGGATGCTGTCTGTATAGTAATACTCATATTTCACCGACACCTGTGACCCTACGTTTCCTTTCTCGTGGTGTTGTGGTTTTATCATCACACTTCAACTTACAATTTTGATTTGATTTTAATTGTAAGGTAAAATTTACTTGGAAGGTTTTGTATTATGAAGCCGTTATAACAGAATGTAAGCCACTTTATGAGGTGCTGTGTTACGAAAGTTTAATTTGAACATATTTGAATGCCGGTTTTTATCCGACTTCGAAAAAGGGGGTTTCAATTTAACGTGGTATTTTCAGTTTATTTAGAACTTCAGTATTGTTTATGGGTCGGTTTCGAATATATTTTGGATATAGAAATCGGTTTGCTTACAGAAAGACCCCATTTTCCCATAATCTGTTACAAAAAAATTCGCTACGTCTCTTGTCGTTCGCTTGCCTGCACAATGGTAACCCTTTAAAGACAAATAAATAATGTGGAAAAAATAGGCTTTAACACCTAAAATGGTGATCATTTCAACCAAATAAAACAAGCATTTTGAAATAGACCGCATGACATCCAGTTGAAATCTCTTGAAGCATGAAATCACGGCCCTTCTCGACAGAATGTTAAATTATTCATGCGGTTTTTTTGCTTCGTGACTTAGGCACGAGTACTTCTCAACTAAGGTTATAATTTAATGTCTTTTTAAATTAATAAAGTTAATAAACTCGGGTATCTGTAATCATTACCTGTAAAAATCTACCAGTAATTGAGACTTATTTAGAACATTCGATATCTTGATCGAAAAAAAAATTCAAAATTAATTGGACATGATGCCCTTTTCCTTGTAATTTTGCGAGATTGCAGCTTGTAAATTAACTACAACAATATTAACAATACTAACAATCTCAACGAGTCTGCTAGCCCTCACCAAAACCTAATAATCACACAACAGTTCCTAAAAAATAGTCAGTCAAATATCCTATTTTTTAATAACTAAAATTACACACCATGCCAACATATCTCTGACTAATTCTCAGACCAGATAACCATTATTCCTTCTCAAAATATTACACAAATGCACTTAGCTAGTTCCTAGTTCTCCAACACAATGTCCTGTTGTCCACCAACTAATTAACTAACTAACCAATGAAATTACAGTTACAGACATGACAACTTTGTAGAGACCATTAGTGGAACTTACTCTGTGTCACTTAATTCGAGTGCTAACTTTTTGTGACGTCATGAAGCTTACTGATAGAAATAATGGGACGTCGATTGTTAGATGTGTTACTTCAGGTGGAAATGACAAGGGCGTCGTTTATTGAGATGCGGGGCGTTGAGCGTGGCGTGTAGCGTTGCGCATCTTTTATAGCGTTGCGTGGCGTGAGTAGCGTTGCGCGACGCTTGTAGCGTTGCGCGTCGTGAGTAGCGTTGCGCGACGTTTATAGCGTTGCTCGTCGTGAGTAGCGTTGCGCGACGTTTGTAGCGTTGCGCAGTGCGTGTAGTGTTAAGCGTTTGAATCAAACAGACTCAATGGTAATTTACGAGAACATATACAAACATAGCTTTATTGTCGTTTAACGCTATGCTAAATGCACTGCGTAGTTGTTTAGTATCATAAAACAAAATCTTATTATTATAAATGCGAAAGTTTGTGAGGATTTTTGTATCTATCTATGTATGTTTGTTACTCTTTCACGTCATAACTGCTGAACGGATTTCGATGAAACTTTACAGTAAAAAAGGTTATAAATTAGAATAACATATGGGATACATTTTATCCCGAAATTCTCGCGGGAACGGATACAACGCGGGTGAAACCGCGGTGTACGGCATGTTAGTATTTTTTTTATAAAATAATCCAAAAAAAATTACAAAGAAAAACAATTCCACTGACTTGAGACCTGTTTTTTTAGAAAGTTCGCTAATAAATGAAGCTCTTTATCTCTTTTATCTTAAAACTGTCTCTCTGCAAAGAAACTCTTCGCAATCAATTACTTAACCTTTAATCCAAGTTCAAATCCCATTCAATAACAATTTAACAATTCCTTAAACCATATTACTCCCGTTTGACCCTCAGGATAAACTTATCTCACAGACCCTTTCTAATTAATAATTTCAAATCTCAATATTACAAACTCAAACCTTGAAATCGAAATTACTTTCGTGACTTATTTGACAACCCTAGATCAGAAACAGATTTAAATAATGCGAAGATATCATTAGGAAATTGTGATTTCTGTCGGAAGCCGGGTAGGGTTGCCTCGCTCGGGGAAAACAGTTCGACCGTGAAATTGAGTCACCTGAGGTCGTATTATTGTTTGTAACGCTTATTTCATGGCGAATGTTATTAATGCTATTATTTCATAATGGGCTTTTTTGATCGGAAACTATATTGAGATCATCTAGTTTAATCCTGATTGTAAACAATATTTTAAAGGAAAAGGAATTAACTTTTTGAATTTAAAGTAAAGATTTTTAGAACAGTTTGAAGCCCGAGTCACGAATGTCTAAGGGCCGACACTGCGTTAAGCGTGCGCCCGCCGCGTGTGACTTCATACAAAAGTGAACCGTCGCGTGCGCCCGTCGCGTGCGGTTTCATACAAAAGTGAACCGCCGCGAGCGCATGCTTAACGCAGTGTTGGCTCAAACTGTCTTAATTGTCTGCTACAAAATTTTGTCTAATAAACTAAAGAATTTGTACTTACTTCTGTTGGTAGACAGACAGTTTTATTCGCATCGAATGATGCAGTCTCAACGTTATTGTGACTAAAGTGGGCGAAGGTTCTAACCATCATATATGCTCATATAGGCAAAGAACGTCTAACTTGGTTCATAACAACAGAAATATACGGTAATTAAGTAAGTAAATTCGTTTAGAGGCCAACCATAGTGTCGGAGTTTTAAGGCCGCATATAGGCCTTCAAGGTGGTCTATCGTAGAAAAAACTGGGATAAACAATTTTACTTACCCTCCCAAGCACGCTAGCGGCTCAGATAGAAACGCCACCAGCCACCCATCCCAGTATGCCCTGAGCTCTATAAGCTATGGTAGCAAGTACTACAATGTTGCACTTGCATTGAGCACGGATTATCAACAGACACTTTAAGCTAGATGCTAGCTTTCAGACTGTATATAGCTGTAGCCTACACAAATGTAAGTATATAACTTCTTCTTCTTCTTCTTCTTCTTCTTTCGAGTCAATGGCGCAAAATAATTTTCAGTATTTATATTTTCCCGGACCAGTAATTCACAAGAGAGAGGGCAGCGTCTGAGACGTCCAGTAAGTCCTCTTTAGTGCAGGTGGTAGGGCACAGAGGACAGGACAAGAGGTGAACCATGTCCTGGTCTGGGGCACCGCAGTCACTCTCCGACTTAGTGGAGTAGCCCCATTTTACCAGGTTAACCAGTATATAACGTAACTACTATTCTGATTAGTATTTTCGGCTTATCGTTTGTTGGAGGAGAATTCCCAGAAATCAACTGGTTTAAATATGAGCATTACACTATGTTCCCTAGGGCGAATGATGTAATTTAATGGACTTACTATCCGCAGTGAGATGAGCCGTTTGGTCAGCAATAGGGCAGTAAGGTACAAGCACTACAAGCTAATACATACTATACTACAAATGTGTGCTAGTAATTATTTATCTGTAGCTGCTTGACGCGGTGGTTCTTACCGCCACCCAATGGATAATGGTTCTGTAAAAATATCGCACTTACGTTATTTTCTCAGATTTAGTGCGGTCACGGAAAATGTTCTACCTTACCAGGTCAGGTAGAAGGTTTTCCTCTTTATATAATAAGTATAGTTTCGTATTTGTATTCTGCCAAGTCGTCTGAGTTGATAGTCTCTGACGGTGCCCGATGAGATGAATACCTTGCACTTCGATTACTATAAACATTTTCATATCAATACAATGACATCAAAAACAATATTATAGTAGCAATATTCAAAGACTATTGCTAGTGAACGCAGCTTTATTCCCTGTGAGTGATGGCTAACCACCCAAATTGAATCGATGCCTTATATCTAGGCAGTACTTTCTGTTTAAGACCTTTTTAGTCAGATTTTTTGTAGAACAGTTTTCGGTATGAGATAGTTAGAACTCATTTCTGTTAGTTGTATGTAAGAGTTATCTAAATCTAGGTAGGTTTTACTAATCAATCAACTGAAGACAAAATTACTTATACTCGTAGTACGCTTAATACGAGTTGTGTTGTCGAACCATAAATAATTTTCTATGTCTATCTCTCTAGTACTTGTGAACCTTATTAAGCGGTTAAGTAAAGGGAGTAAACAATATATTTTTTTTACTATGACAAAGGTTTTTTTTGATCGCCTCAAGGCCTCCGTCATGGTCTGACGATACTGGGACCGACAAATTTAATTGCCCTCCGAAGGTCGGTAGCGCTTAGATAGACAGAATATGCCACTATCGGCTACCCATCCAAGCAAGGACTGTGCTGCACGGTAACAATCCTTCACGTAGAAATTTCAATATTGTGCCCAAAATGTATCTATTTCACCGCAACATATTCAAAAACTTATTACACCCTCTCATTTGCCTGAAAAAGAAAAAGGCCTTCGCACAGACAATATTTTCACCATATGATAAGATGCCTATCTAATATTTTTTTTCGTCGCATATATTCTTTTACCTCAAGGTATTCCTTTACGTATGAAGTAATGAATATTCCCAAATACAATTGAGTTGTTCTCCCTATATGAGAGCCACGTTTTCAAGGTAGAGGCACATGAATGGGTGCCACTCAAATGTGAACAATTTAATGAGATCTGTATATATGATTTTTCTTCTCCAATAAACGATTTTCTCTCTTCATAATGTGTGCTTAAAAGCCTTTTGAGGTAAATTGGTTTTATAAATTGTCTTCTTTGTTGTAATGAAATAACGGGGCTTTTGTAATCGTGATTTAATTTTTATGTTTGGCTATTTTTTGGGTAGAGTTTTTAGAGATGTGTTGAAGATAAGATTATTCTATTGTGGCTACGAGTAGAGTGCTACATTCTTAGTTATATTATTCTGAGTTGACCTGAGAGTTTGAGTACCTATCTAAACCTTAGCTCAATAAAAAAGTATTGTCCTGTATATCCCACAGCTGGGCATAGACCTCTCATCTAACTGGACAGTACAGTGATAGATTAGTAATACCTATATTTTTAGATTGTTTTGACAACTTCTAACTGAAGATACATTACTAATTCCACATTTTCATTTAACGTGTTTTATCTAAATCCAAAATCAGATCGTTTCACCTCAATACAGATTCGAATTAAGGTAAAAATGCTGAGCCTACGACGCCTTGTGATTAAGTACTTACACACATTACCCGGGAAAGATACCGTTAAACTTGAAGTTAATGGTCCGAAATGGAGATAACGATATTATGTATTTGTATTTGGTATAATACGGTTCTTTTGTTTTCCAATTATTTTAGCTTAATTTCTTCAATTATTTTGAGACTAATATCTTCGTTTAACTGAACGAAATTTAATGTAATTAGGTACATTTGAAATTAATAAATGAATTGAATTGAAAATTGAATTGAACTTAATTTCTTGTCTTCAGAGGTTTTTGTTCAGCAGTGACCAATACAGGCAGATACTTTACGTTGCTTACTATTTTAAAGACTTATTCATAAACGATATTTAACTTAAACAGTGTTTTGTCTCTTTCGCTCTTTGGCAAATAGCGTATGTCGGAAAGAGACAAACCATTTGATATCTAAAGTGCTGTTATGAAGCGGTTATGAATCAGGCCCTTATTATATTACTTTACTTTTTCTTGCCAAAATTTTGTTCTAAAGGAGCATCTTTGTGTAACTTTCTATACATTAAATAAGATAAAGGCTTGAGTATCACACACGACAGTTCAATTAATAGCTACAATGCAATCAGTTTGATTTTTCTTCTTTTTCTGATTTCTTTGTAACCTTTTCAAATAATAGCTGTCTGTACTTAACTATCCTGTTATCTTATAATGAAGAAGAAAAATTCCCCGAAAAAAAAATATTAGGAATTCTTGGTCTCAAAGGCCTACTTACATAATTTGAGGGTTTTTCGAGGAATAAAGTCTTAGGAATAAAGTCTGCACAAGACTTAATAATTGACATAACTTAAGTAAACGTCAAAACTGACGGACAAAAATCCAACTAAAAATTCCAAACGTAAATCAAACAAAGTGTTTCTTAATAAAATATTCACAACAACTTTTTTAAGCGAAAAACGAGATGTTTGCGACGTTTCGTTTTAAAAGTTACACTTTGCTTCTCGATTAACTTTGTAACGTTGTTTCTGTTTATAAAATACTAAATAATTGAGAATACTAAATAAACGAGTTGTTGAAGTTGAAATCACTACATATTATAAAACAAAGTCCCCGGCCGCGTCTGTCTGTCTGTTCGCGATAAACTCAAATACTACTACACGGATTTTGATGCAGTTTTTTAAAATAAATAGAGTGATTCAAGAGAAAGGTTTATATGTATAAAAATTCTCGAAATTCCCACGAGAACGGGCACAAAGTGGGCAAAACCACGGGGTACTGCTAGTGAATATATAAAATCTAAAAAAGAAATATGTCAAGGTAACAAATGGGTTCCAGACGATTTCTGTCCCCCTTGGGACTACTTGGATTTTCTACGAGATTTGACTTTTAAGCGGTTGTCGAATAGATAGAAATAAAGTTGCAGTCTAGACGCATTTCTTATTGTTAGTGCTAATTGGTTGTCTGTAATACGGAAGGTTCTTTGTTCTTACAACTGTAATGGAAGCTAAGGTTAAACAAATCCCGCAGAAAATCTATAGTGAAGCTAGAGAGTTGTATTTTTATAACACTCTGAACCTCTTTCAGAGTGTTATATATGGCAGGCGAATTTGAAACATCATTTTGTATATCATCTTATATTTGGTATACATTCAAGAAGAAGGTGTTGGTCAAAAGCCTCTTTTTTGACCACAAATGAGACACTTAAGGCCAAACTGCGTTAAGCGGGTGCCCGCGCGGTTTTATATGGTAAAAGTGAGCCGTCGCGTGCGGTTTCATACAAAAATGAACCGTCGCGTGCGCGTGCTTAACGCAGTTTCGGCCCTTAAAGCATCTTATAAGTAATGTAAATACCAAGTACATAACATGCACTGTGTCTGTAAATATAAAAGGACCTCAAAGCGGTTATTCCGCTAACATATTTACAGCATCAAGTTGGAAATGTGCAAGCTTTAAATAAAAGTTGAGAACTCAAGTTGACTAATACGTGTTAAATGTTTAGTGGTTAGAAACTAGAGTGGTGCTAATTATCTAGTATTTTGCAGCTATTTTGTGGACCTTAATATTAAGGTATTATTCAGTTGAACTTTACTACCAACGTAATAAGGTAGAATGTCACTAAGGGAGAATTAAAGTCATAAGACATTTGCCGCTCTATAGTCACTATATCGCACACTAGCAGCGCCCCGCGGTTATACCCGCGTTTTGCCTTATCCTTTGGGAATTTCGGCATGCAAAATAGCCTATAACCATCCCGTGGAATTAAACCTTTCTATTACAAAAATAGTTATTCAAATCGGACAGGTATTTTCTGAGATTGGCCCGGACGTACAAACAAACAAAATTAAAAATGTTACCTCTATAATATAGTTGAAACAGCGCTTGTGTGCGAAAGAACGAGCGGGTAAAGGTAATCGCACACTATTGTTTGTACACGCAATCCGACGCGCAATCTTTATGCTTATAAGAACAAACGATAGAATGGCCATATAAAGAGGGCTTGTGTTCAATTATTACAATCCTAAAAGGGAACTTTTGACGCTTACTTTTTTTCTATATTAATATTGTAAAAAAGCGAAGTCTATCCGTAAACATAGTTTCAATTGAAAATAATAATAAAAAGTTTGTATGACGACTAGTACAAAGTATTTTTGAAAATAAAGAAAAATATACTTCATAGCTGAAAGCGAAGCGAAGCAAACGGGTCGTTAGTCTTTTATAAATTGAGATATTTGAGATGGTTAACTGTCTGGGTAAAGACCAACATTCTTTGCTTAACGTCCTTTTTTCGGTTAATATTTTGTTTACTTCGTTGAGCATTTTTATTTTTGACATTAAGCAAGTTACAAATATGCGTACCTATTTTAAAAATTTTGTTTAACATGTTGTATTTAATTCACAGCTCGTCAATTTACTCAATGTTTGCAACGCTTTAGGATCTTTGACTCAACGTTTTATAAGCGATCAAGAAGCATTTTTATCAGCGCTATCAAAGCGCGTTTTCGTCGCACAAGATAATAAACGCAAGAATCGCATGTGAAAGTCAGAACGTTAGATCCATCTTGCGTTTACTGAGCGTTGTGATTCCGTTCATCGTTGCGTAAAAAAAATCAACGGTTTGTGCTCCAGGAATGCAGAAGTGAAAACTTGAATATCAATGTCAAAACGTCATACGAATTTTAATCAGGTCACGTGACGCGAGTTTAACATTGTTTACCCCATACAAAAAAGTGCACAACACCGCTAAAGAAGCTTTCGCTTCAAAAACCTTGTGTGCAAAGGCTCTTAGCAAATAAAAGGAAAACGCACTGAAAAACAGCACAAAATAAGTAAGTAACAATAACATACGAGGGTACATTTCAGTCTCCATCATATTATACTTTAAGAAATAGAACAAGTCGCGACATAAATCTTTGTTAAGCTTTGATAAGTGAACCACACGCCTCTACCTCGAGCAATGGATACCATAACTTACATCTTAACTTCTTGACAAATTTTGGTCATTTAGAACACTTAGGTAGCTACGCTCCACTCGTTTTATGAATAGCTTGTATTATGTGGATGATATGTTGTAAAAGGAATGGTTGTGTGGGTTTTTGTACCGGATTTAAAATAGGCAGTTAAAAGGCAGGTATTATTTAACTTCCATTGGTTTTTAAGTTCACTTAGAAGGGAGTGCATGCAAGCAACCGCGAAAGTGACATGTGTTTTGTTTTTAAAAGCACATTGACCATTCATTAATTCATTCATTTCGAGTAAATTAGTAGTTAACCCTGATGTTGGAGTTTTTATACCGCCTATAGGCCTCCGACATGACTATTAAGTCTACTACTATATTTATATGTGTTAATTTTGGGGTATGTTCATCAGTTCGAAATTTATATCCATTTTAGTTCATAGTACACATGAATGGAAGTGAAACTGTGTGCCGCAGCTAGTGTTGTAAGATAAATGAAGGCTTTTTATTTTTTTGGGGGAATGTTGCCTTAGATTGAAGGGTATTAAAAGTTTAGAAGTTAGGCTTTGGGGGTTGAAGATATTTTTAGTATATATTATCTTCTTATGGCGCATTGCTTCTTATAATGATATAATGTGTATGCAACTTTCCATACATTTTGACTGTAGACAACCTAATAGAAAGTTAAGCCTATAGTCACATGTTAATGACACCTTCTAATACATTTTTAACCGACTTCAAATAGCAGAGGAGGTTTTCAATTCGACTGTATATAATTATATATTTTTGTACGTCTGTTACTTGATATCTTTTGTCGTAAATGAACTGATTTAAAAAAAAAAATCACCGTATGAGAGGTCTTGCTTACAGATTGGTATCGTTTCAACCAATTACAAAAAAAATAGGTAGTTCTCTTAAAATCTTGGTTAGAAGAATATTCGCTTCAAAAAAGATATGACACCACTGTCACAACTTTTATATAGAATACAAAACAATTCCCAACTTCATTCTACCATCCCATTAAGCTGTGCGTTTTCGTCTAAGGCCCATTATGGCTATTACTAGCTAAATACCGTAACAGCGAAAGCGCTATAAATAAAAACTAAGCAAACCGTAGTGGGAAGTAAATCTTGTTCTTAAACTAATTAAGTCACCGTTTTCTTTAGTGGCGAGCGTAACTTTTAATGGAATACCTCGACTTGACTTAAAATATAATTCTGGAACTACCATCAACTTAATAACTTCGTTTACTTATTTTTTTAGTAATGCTGTAAAAGTTATGTTTTGTAAAGTAATGTATAGTAGTTTTATGTCATAAGTTCCTCGGCGCCATACTTGTAGTTGTAACACAAAATATAGAACAGTAGGCGCCCCGCAATGTTACCCGCTTTGTACCCGTTCCCGTGGGAATTTCAGGATAAAATGTATCTCATGTGTTATTCTGATGTATAACCTATATTACTGTAAAGTTTCATCCAAAACCGTCCGGTACTTTTTTCGTGAAAGAGTAACAAACATACATACATCTATCCTCACAAACATTCGCATTTATAATTTAGTAGGATAGTAGGACTTGTCACGCGTCTTTGTGTGCGTCGTTATCCGGATCATTGTTTCAAAACATTGATTATGTGCATTTGACATACTCTTAACTCACTCGAATAACTTTTCTCCGTTTACTCACACATGCTCATATCTTAGTTATACACGAGACTCCCTTAAATAATGGTTAAACATTTATTTAGGTAGTAAATAAAGTAACAGAATTGTGTATAAATATTTTGCCATATTATAAATAGTCCACAATAACAAATATCCACATCATATTCACCAAAAAGTATTAAATCCTCTGCTATTTGAATACAAACGTTATCTCACAGTGGTTTTAACACAAAATTGTACAATTTAAACAACGTTACCTCCAAATTATATTAAACCTTCATCAAATTTTATGAAACATTTAGAATGCAACGATAACAATGAAGATTGGACATTTCGTTATGTTTATTGTTTTAATTACGATTATAATCTAATGTTGAATTATTTCAACGATATCTGAGATAAACGGACTAATTACGGGGTATTGTAAAACACAAAACATATTAATATCATTAAATACTCATATTATCCGTGACAGTCGCAAGCCTGTAAATAAAAAGTTGTTGAGGGTATAAAATATCATTTGATATTTTTTTCCACAAAAAAAACAACAATGCATTTTTCAATTATCCTTAACAAGTGTGCCTAACGATCTTACCCGTGGTATACGCGTACCCGCGATAATTTCGGGATCAAATGTGTTATTCTGTTGTACAACCTATATTTCTGTAAAGTTTCATCAAAATCGATTCAGTTGTTTTTGCGTGAAAAAGTAACAAACATATCAACTAACGATTGAATTAACCAGACCGACAACACTACCGTGTTCTCCGAAGCACGTTAGCGCTCAGGCAGAAATGAAACTATCGGCCACCTATCCAAGGAGAGGTCGAAATTTACGGTGCTACATTGTTTATAGAAACTATATAACGTGGTGAAGAAACATAAAGTTAACATCAATTCAGTTACATACCTTGAAAACCTCGATGTAGTTTGAAAATACACTTAACACCACTTATTAATTACCAAACAATTTAGAACACTCCATAACTAATTAATACATAATTACGTCAAGTAAGCTTATTTAGCACATTAAAACTTATAATTACAACACTGTAAATGTTTAAATTGCGAATACAAAGTTTGAGTTTGAGTTAAGAGATCTTTGTAGTTCAAAAAGTTAGTAAAGAAAATACGGAGCATGTAAATACTTTTACTCACTAAACGTAGTGAGCGAGGAATGCTCAAGAAAATGCTTTGAATTTGACGTGTGTGTGTGTAAAAGTTTGTATGAATATCAAATGCAATGAATAATGAGATAGGTACGGCAGTTTGCGGTCGCTGCACACTGCGACTGCAGGCTGCAGTATCGCTAGATTGATATAAATCAAGTCTGTAGTTCCAGCTTGCGATCTGCAGTTTTATTCATATGAGGCTCGCTTATGGAATTGGTCAGAACTCTATAAAAAGTAATCCTTAGTATAACTGGACCATTAGTAGGCGCTCGTGTCTTAGTTTGACTAAACGATGTTAGTTCATTGCAATGGTTAAGCAACGTGCAGCTCCTACTTGGATGGGTGGCCGATAGTAGCATTTCTATCTGAGCGCTACCGTGCTTCAGAGGGCACGTTAAGCAGTCGGTCCCGGTTGTTTCAATCGTTAGACCAAGTCGGTGGCCTTTGGGCGGGCTAACAACTCCGGCACAAGGGTTGGTAACCTACCCGAAAATAAATAAATGATGGGTACCTGATGTAGTACCCGATAATCAAATTCAATTAGTTAGCGTAAATTATTCACCGATACTTATTTGTCCAAACCTCCAGCAGTAAATTGTTAAAAATTCTACGACATTGTATGTAGTTGTAGGTAAAAAAGCTAAACACCAACCTCAAATTCAACAAACTAATGTTATTTGCGAAGGAACTCGTACAATGTAAGTAGGTAATTCGTCTTCATGTTATAGGAGTACGTTAAAAAATTCAAGAAATCCTGTCGGTGATGCAGACATCTTTATTTTACTTACACACTGCTTTGAAGTTTGGATAACTTTCTAGGCGGTCATTTATATTGTTAGTTAGCTAGTTGCGAGTTGAAAAGAAAACGTGCCCCGCGGTTTTACCCACGTTGTACCCGTTCCCGTGGGAATTCCAGGATAAAATGTTTTCCATGTGTTATTCTGATGTATAACCTTTATTACTGTAAAGTTTCGTCCAACTCCGTCCTGCGGTATTTTCGTGCAAGAGTTAACAAACATACAGCCATCCTCACAAACTTTCGCATTTATAATATTAGTAGGATTCCTCTAGCTCAGTAACATTCTATTGAATACGCCAACTCACCGCGTGCCAGTTTAATACTAAATGTTAATTAAATGATATGTTCTTTGCAAAGCTTCGAATATTACGGTAGCAAATTCTGGTGGTATGTTATATAATGTAATTCATTGAAGTAAGATCCTGTGCAGACCAAAGGCAAGACCGTAGTTAGACAGTCTTTTTGCATACGAAAACATATGAAGGAGTACATACTAGACGCCAGATGTCTAATACAGTTAGACTAAGAGCGGGTTGCTTCAGCTTACGAATACGCAGCAGTAAACTTTAGCACCAAATGTCAGTCTCAAAAAATGTAATAAAATGAAAGAAACATGGATTTATTCTGGCCGGCCTAATAACAGCGGCGAATAACTTTACATTTAGCATTTGATATATGACATTTAACAGATTGAAAATCGTGAACTTTTTAACGAAAGTATAATACGATAACCAACCGTTTTGAAACCACCCAAAGCACCCTAAAGATTTTTACCAATCTGTTCTATAACTCCTTAAAACAATTCGAACAATTCAGACTAATAACTGTCTATATTATAGTCTAGAAAGGTCCTTAATGATTCACAGAACTAATATTCGTGAGAATTCCAATCATCTGCAAATTATTAACAATTTCTCTGAAAGGAATAGGAAAATGCGTTCATAGTTTTAGTTAGAAATACATTGGCATATCTATTTCAATTTCATACTGATTTCCAGCTTTCGACATATGAAATAATACACCAGTGTTTTTCTTTGTCTTTGTACCCAAAGATTATGAGAATTCGGAAATACTTACTGATATATAAAACTGAATAGTTTGTTTTTTATTTGTTTAAACGCACTAATCTCAGAAACTACCAATCACATTTGAATAACTCTTTTTGTAATGGATAGCACATTCAACGGAAAGGTTCTAGGCTATTTTTCATCCCGAAATTCTAATGGAAACGCGCAGGCGCTGCTGGTCTCCATTAAAAAAAAAGACTGTGGCACTCGGGGACTGCCGCGGTAAAGCTATTGCATAGTTATTTTTTAAATCACTAGATGGCGTTAGTGTGCTGAATGTCTGCATCGCGCTAACGTTGTGTTCTGGGCATATACGTAGGCAATGTTTGAGGAGCGTGAAGTTTTTGAGCGTGAGGTTTTGCCGTTACGGAATTTCTGGATTCGGTGATTCGGTCCCCGCGCTCAAGGCCCGCGATAGAAGCTATGCAATAGCTTAAAAGGAAAAACTACGATGGGTAAAAATATTCTTACCGTGTGTAGAAACCACTTCACTGAAATAATGGCCTTTACTCAGCTGTGGAATCGAAGGATGCGTTTAAACCATTGACCAGTTTCATTGCTTAGCAATGATCGAGATGTCATTTTAATGCATTCGTTTATAGTTTTTTGTTAACGAACAGTTCTCACCTACATAAGTTGCTCACATCATAATACCGATTGTTGGGTAAAAGTAAAGTAACTTAAAGTAGGTCAGTGGCCAACCCTAGTGTCGGAGTTTTTAGACCGCCTAAAGGCCTCTGACATGGTCTAACGATTGAAACAACCGTGACAAACAATTTAACGTGCCCTCCGAAGCACGGTAGCGCTCAGATTGAAATGCCAGTATCGGCCACCCGTCTTAGTCGGGGTCGAGCTGCACGTTGCTTAACAATCGCAATGAACTACCATCGCTTAGTCAAACTACGCTACGAGCGCTTAACTAGGTAACAAGAGTTGTTGTAATTTTATAGCAGTGAGTCCCAAAGTCATTTGAATATTTCTAGAACGTCCCAGTCTCGGGAATTTTCTGTTGTTAAATAAATTTTTAAAGCAAACCTGAAATGTCATTTCGTATTAAAATTGGAATAAAAATTTAACGAACAAATTGGATTTGGTTTGTTTTAGGTTTATATTAATGAACTCAAGATAATTAATCAATAAAATATTATTGTAGGCTTTTTTGGCAAAAATTATACTTGCTTAGCTGACAATTGTAGCCTAAAACCAACATGCCTAATGCTGAGGACACACGGCGACACTGACACTCATCACAAATGTCGACACCTAGTGTAGATTGCGTCCTCATGGTAAGCAATTTTTTGTGTCGACATCGGTGTAAACATTTTAATGTCCCGGTTATGTGTGGTTAGCTGTCTACACGGAGACACTGCAATTCAGTGTGGTACATTTCCTCGCCATGAACAACGGAGTGGTTATTGGTCTAGCTAAAAATTTCGCGCAAGTTCGAAATTCGCGACACTTGTGTCGGACACCGCGCACGACCTGTCTCCACGGCTGCAACACAGACACCGACCGACATTGCCACAACAACTGCAACTAAGTGTCGCGGCAGTGGACATACACAGACATTCGATGTATACATTGAGTGTCTAATGTCAAGTGTCGTCGTGTGTCCTCAGCATTACACAACAAAGGTAACATAAGTCAACAAGACGTGATATGATTAATACTGTGAGTTACTGATGGCACATTGGCGGAATTTTAAACATTCTACCTATGTATAAAAAGTAAGTTCGAGTAGGTGTCGTCATTTTTAAACCGCCTAAGGCCCTCCGACATGGTCTAACGATTGAAATAACTGCGACCGACGATTTTTCGTGCCCTCGAGCACGGTAGCGCTTAGATAGAAATGTCACTATCCAAGTAGGACCCGAGCTGCACGTTGCTTAACAATCGAGCAGAGCTAACATACCTTATTCAATCTATCCCACGAGCGTTACCAATCAACTCATGTTCTTTATTATAACACTAGCAGCGCCCCTTTTACTCACATTGTGTCCGTTCCCATGGGAATTTCGGGATGAAAAGTAGCCTTTAACCTTCCTGTTGAATCTGGCCATCGATTACAAAAAGAATTATCCAAATCGGGCTGGTAATTCCCGAGATTAACTGAATAAACCAACTTACAAATTTTACCTCTTTATAATATTAGTATAGATGTCTTAACGCATTCTGTCACGTTTGTTGTACAAAGGTCTTGTCGAAGTCACCAGCTTTTATGGTAATAAAGAAAAAGCTTAATATGATTTTGAAGCCTAAACCGCAGTACGCAGCTTCTCGCCAGTCGTTTGAGCAAACGACCCAAAAAGTGCAAAGACAATTTTAAAACAGTATTTCTCAGTCTTTTGTTCATGTTACATCTTTTTGTCCTATGCTTGGTAAAGTTTTTATTCTCATACATTTCCAAATTTTTTGTCATTTGTTGCCTGGTTTTTTAATGCCTGACACAAAAAAGGGGTGTTTTCGTTTATCCGCTTCTAGTGTCTTTGTCTGTGGCATGGCATAGCTCGGAAATAAATTAAATTATTTCAACCTATTATTTTGTATGGTTGATATTGAGAAAATTGAAAATGTTCTATTAGGGAGATATGCAAAAAATATTCTTAAGATACTTTTTTTTTTCTTTTAATTTATTTATTTAAGGTCGCTTAAACAACTTGGTCATCAGCGACCGACAACCAATATGTACTAATGATATGTATTATTAAATGAGATGATATAAGTCAATGAGTTTAAGGAAATTTACAGTTATATTTGTATTGCTCAGACAGTAATTTAGATTGTCAGGCAATCCAATATGACGTCTTTCTGCAATATAAAATACACATTCAACTAACAAATGTTATACTTTGGATAACTTAAAAATAACCTTGTATCTAACTTACTAAATCCTACTATTTTTATTATAAATGCGAAAGTTTGTGAGGATGGATGTACAGATGTTTGTTGCTCTTTCACGAAAAAACTACGAAAAGGATTGGGATGAAACTTTACATTAATATAGGTTATACATTAGAATAACACATGGGATACATTTTATCCCGAAATTCCCGGGGAACAGGTACAACGCAGGTAACACCGCGGAGCGTGGCTAGTATTTACTATAATTTCTTCAATACTGAACCAAAATCAATAAAACATAATAACCAACACGCAGGTATGTGGTATACACCTGAAGGTATGTCCCATAAAATCAACGAATGTACGTTTTTGATTGGCACGAAATTCTGTACCGCAAGCTTCGGCGGTTGAGTAATAGCCATCATTATACTGCGAAATCAATTGTAAAAACTATTTATTTTATTTACGACCACCTCTCGCAATGCATATTGGACGTCATTATTGCCTTTATGGCTTAACTTATGGTCCAGGTGAAATATAGTATGGGTAGAGTTCAGAAATGAGGTGGGTTAGGTTGTAATTTATCTACCTATCGTTATGTATAATTTTGGAAGGTACTTAAAGGAGGGCCAGATCGAATTTGCAAGATAAAAAGGTAGACTCTTAAGAAACTATACCACTAAATTCTGAGCTACATTCTTTAGACTGACTTAACGCGAACAAAACTGTCTAATGTCATTAGCCGGTACAATTTATTTAGTCTAACAGACAATAAGTCGATAACAGACAGAAAAGGCTTTTAGACTTTAGTTCATATGTTTTATGAATGACTGTGAATTCAAGAAAATTATCCTAATACAATTCATAATCATCTTAGCTCTAATCATCACTACATAGTATAAAACAAAGTCGCTATTTTATCTGTTTGTTTGTCTGTTTGTCTGTATGCTTAAATCTTTAAAATTACGCAACGGATTTTGATGCGGTTTTTTGTAATAGGTAGAGTGATTCAAGAGGAAGGTTTGTATGTAAAAAAAATTCCCGAAATTCCCAAGGGAACGGGCACAACGCGGGTAAAACCGCGGGGCGCTCCTAGTTATATAATCAATGAATCCATTGATCCAATTTCTATCGACCTATGGTGTTATATATCTATTTGTCTGAAACTAATTATTTGCTAGTCAATATAATATAGCGTTACAGATCCTAGTCTAGCATGCACCCTCGACAGACACAACTGGTATAACAATCTGTTAATACTAACTGTGAGGGATCGTCTGATGAGTCGTTAGACTGCAGTGTCTACAATGGAGTCAGTAATTGTTCTTACTAGACTTACAAACTTACCATATGCCTAATTGCCGATGCTTATTCACGAAAGCAAAACATTCTGTAGAAGTCTGATTTCTTAAGTTTCAGCGAACACTACCCATTTCTGTCTTCTGTGACCTCGGTTCCTGTAAAGGGGCCGAAACATCAGATAAAAATATCAAAAAGGTAAGTGTATCGGCAAACATAGTTTCAATTCTGCAGATGTGTTTATCTATTCATATCCTATCCTCTCCACAGCTTCACAATTCATCCTGATTTAGAATTTACCAACATAAATATAAGCGCCATAATAAATGATGTCGGCTATGCAATTTCCTCGTCAGGGCAGCAACACATTTCTAAACTGCATCCCAGGGATGTGACACATTTCCCCGCAAGCTTAAAAATTAACACCATTCACCAGAAACCGCATACATATCGTGAAAGTTAACTTACTTACAGAACATACAACGTCTATTCTTTGCCAAGTTACTTTTGCTACTGCGACAAAAAGCTTAGTTAGTTATAACTTCTGTGCGTGTAGTAATAAGGTTGAAAGTTGTTTTACAGAAGTTTTTGAATATGCAAAGTTAGGAATGTTTTGTATAAGTGCAAATCCTCTCTCCCGGAGCTATTTACCAGTTACAACCGCTTTTTACCGCTTTACTTAACAACATGACCGCGTTGTAAGGATGAAAATTAAATTTTGGTACACGAATGCCTTTCTTTGTAAACGAGTTAGGCCTTTCTGGGTGTTTGTTTTTATTATGTCTGATTTCGGATGTTTGTATAGGCCTATCTATTCGATAGACTACAAAGTACGTCAATATACTAACTATGTTTATGTTATGTTTTTTGTTTACGTTTAAGATTTTACTTATATCATAAACAATATAGTTTAGATAGTATACTAGTAGCACCCGCGGTTTTACACGCGTTGTGCCCGTTCCCGTGGGAACTCCGGGATTTTTTTATACATATGAACCTTCTTCTTGAATCATCTAATCTATCTATTATTCCTTGCATTTGAGTTTATCGCTAACAGACAGACATACAGACAGACGCGGCCGGCTACTTTGTTTTATAATATGGAGTGATATTTGTACTTCTTTTATGCTGAAACAGCTAGTGGTATTAAGATGAATTTTAGACATTAGTCTTAAAACTTGTATGTCTTTTATATATAATATGAAAAACATATAACATACATTGTTTTGTATTAAAATAATAATTATTGGTCAGTTTCTAAAAAAACTGCGTCAACTAGGAATGTTTGTAAAAATGTCTCGTAAGACATGCAATTAGCAACTCACGACTAAAATGAACGGTTTAATCCTACTATTAGTTGTAAAACGTGTCTAGATTTTTTCGTCACTGCCCCATAACTTAATACTCAAGTTACGAAGTATTCAAAGTTACGAAAGGTAGCAAAATATTTCACAATTTTCAGTTGAAACTGTTTGAAGTACAGTTTGTAATATTTCCCAAGTTTTCGAAGTTGTTAGTTTTGAAAGTCTTTCACATCTTTATGTTTTGTGAATTTCATCAACGATTTCCGAGTTTTACGCTTTTTAGAACAAAATTATGTTATTTACGTTTAGTTTTGAAAGTCTTTTACATCTTTATGTTTTGTAAATTTCATCAACGACTTCTGACTTTACGCTATTTAGAACAAAATATGTTATATACGTTTGTATCTACCTTTAAGGTAGGTATATTTTCAGCAGTCGCTGCCTACTGCTGCCGCGGCAAGTAGCAGTATCGCCGCGCTTAAAATTCATAAAGATTCATAGAAACCTGTAGTGGTGCATGCGGATGACATTGCCGCCTTATTAATAAAGGCGGTATAACTAAAACACTGTTACACTGTGTTTTGTCTCTTTTGCTCTTCGGGCAATTGCGTATGTCAGAAAGTGACAAACCATTTGATAGCTAAACTGTTCTTAATATGCGTTTATCCACATAGTCCTTGCTGTGATCTTCCAAAATAACTTCACAGCTTCACAGTATTTTCAAAATTGCAACTGTAAAAACACTTCCTTATATCCCCAACACTAGAGTGATGGCTCGACTAACAACAAACACTTCCTCCTATTCTTTGCTCTAAGTAATCCTTCCAAATAGAGCGCCATATAAAATAAATGGAACCGCTAATTTAGAGAGACCACATTCTCGCATTCAACCGTTGAAGGCGAATAATTTCTTATATGTTGTTTGGAATATGGTGGAAGTATGTCAATTATATACTACAATCATACACAATAGTGTATGATTGTAGTATATAATTGACATAATACTTAATAGAGTTTTTGGTGAAAAATCGCCTTAAACTATTTTTGAGAGAATTTTGGACATATTATATCATATCACTCATACTTTTTTCAGTATATTTACACAAATAACATGCTTACGTGCATTAAAAGACGTCCATTAAATAGACACTTAACTTATTAACGTAATTTTTCACACATAACGTGTCAAAATCTCTTCTAAAGAAGCATTTAACGGTACGGACGTTATTGTTTGATGTTTTGATAAAGGATCGTCGACATTGGGTGAGTTTACATGCTAAAAACCGATTAGCTTAAATAGAAAATGCGTTACACAGTACGACGCAACTAATTTGCAACGAATGTGAAGTTTTCTATGCTCGTCCATAACAATACTTTCTTCAGACGAACCCAAAGATACTCTAACTAAACCAAAGCGACAGTAACTGATGGTATCACGCGTTGACCTCCCTTGCCCTCGTTTGAGGTCAACGTAATTTAAGTAGCTATAAGTCGCGACACTCAGAGAGACGCACTGAAATCAATATTAATAGTTCTCAATTCTCATTGTCTCTAAAGGAATGTAGGGCACTTGGCTGGTATCCAAAACTCCTTCAAGGAAGTAAGGATTTATGTGTACGCATGTATTGAGCGTAGTTATGAGTAGCCAAGTTACGAATTATTAGTAACTGGGACGAAATAGTAATGGAACACTCAAGGCTTTGGCAAAAAAAGGAACTTTTCATGTCCGTGACCTTTTGTCCATCAAAATAAAGCCTTATTAACTAGAACGCATATCGCATACAAAATTAAGATTTTTATTCAAATTATCTAATTTAGAATTTCCAAATTAGATGCGAAAGGCCGAATTCCTGTGTCTAACATTTGGTCGGGAACGACAGTCCCGTAGCACACCAGTAATGAACGTCAGTTGCGTAGCATGATGGCGTAGCAGTCGCCGTAGCGCGCTAGCAATAAAAAGGTCCGTAGCGCGACTACGATTACTACGCGCAGCCGATTTCAGCGCCACAGTACAAAGTGTGCTATTCTATAAAAATCAACGTATTTCATGTTTACAAACGACGACCAAATTCAGCATAAGAAGAATTCGGAAATTAGTCTCTACCTATTCGGAAATTAGTCTCTACCTATTCGGAAATTAGGTCTGGTACAGGAAATGGTAATAAGAAAAAATCATTGATTCTTTATAATTTATAGATTTATAGAGTGCGTTGCTAACGCTAGTCAGTGCAACATCCTTGTCATTTTACTCCGTATTACAAATTGAAACCTACGCGTTTAAAATAACCTTTCCTACAAAATAATTAACCAGTCGTGAAGTGAAAGTTCTTAGTCTGTAATTGACAATAATAAAATTTAAAAATATTAAACATCCAGCCAGTTTTAACACAAAACAGTTCAAAAATTTGTAAGTGACGGTTAAAACCCTGACCTACGACAACTCGCGCGGCGCTCGATGCAGTGACTCACCGCCCCCGCTAACTGCGTTCGGCCGCCTTGTACCACGAACGACGCCCGTACACCAAGCGATACCAAGTGATACAAGTGTGACCGCGCAGCAATACATTGGTACAAGCCATATCAATATGAAGCGCAATCAACTTGTAAACTCGAAAACTTGTGCGGGATGTGTTCAAAAGGCTTCGGATGGGGATTACATCACTTGCACTAAAAGCGAATGTAAGAAACTATTTCATCCACAATGCGTCAACCTATCAAAGCCAAGCGCTTCTACAGTGTCAAACTGGATATGCCCGGACTGCCACAGCTCCACTAAGAAAGGTGGTGATAACACATCAACACCGGTGCGCTCACACGAAAATATCACCCAGAGGAAACCTCAGAACACCCAACTCGTTAGCCCTGATACTGCTCTCAGCACTAACATTGTACTAGGTAGCCTTACTAACGAAATCCGCCTGCTGCGAGAAGACGCGTCGGAGATGAAGTCGAGTCTTGCGAAGGTGATCGCCTCCCTAGAGCGATGTGAGAAAAGGCTGGACGGACTCGCGGAGAGAGTCACTGAATGCGAAAAACGCTTGGAAAAAGTAGAAGATAAATACCAGGAGTCGTCCGCTTTAAAAAACATAGTTGATGGCCTAAAACTTCAACTTAGTACCCAGTCCCAGGCAACTCATAGAAACGAGCTAGAAATTAATGGAATCACCGAGTTTGCGAGCGAAAACCCAACTCATATCGTACTCTTGGCTGCAAACAAAGTCGGAGTAAGTCTAAAAGAAACCGACTTAGACTATACACAGCGCGTTGGACCCCGCCGAGAAGACAAAGACGTCACGCCTCGCCCGCTTGTAGTCCGCTTTACTCGACGTGCTGCTAGAGATGACTTCCTCAAAGCCGCTAAGGCAAGGCATCTTACAACATCGGACATCGAAATAAAGGGCTCTTCTAGAAAAATATTCTTTAATGAACGACTCACTCGCGAAAATAGACTGTTATTTCGGGAGAGTAGGAAGAGATGTAAGGACGCCGGGTACAGATTCTGTTGGACCTTTGGAGGTACAATTTACATCAAGAAACAAGAAGGAAAAGGAGAAAGGTCTATCGCAATCAGAACTTACGGTGACCTTAACCAAATCATACCTCAAACGGCCAATGGTTCAGATTAACCCTAACATTTGTGTAAGAATTTCCATTTATCGTATATTATGTCCTAAACTTAGCTCTTATGTATTATTCAAATTGTATGTAATTTTAATATCTCATACTCAGACTCTATATGTTGGACTCCCATACTCACTGCCACTCTTACACTACTTTACTAGCAAATTGTACACTTTTTCCAATACACTACTACACATACACAAATCACATTTTACAATTAATACAACAGATCACGCCCAACCCTATATAGGCTCATTCCTTCAGATACATTTATGTAAATACAAGCGAAGCATTTTGTTTAAGATGGTTCACATATTAGGCTATGCGAGGCACAAAATAGGGGAGCACGGATTTTTCTATTTTGAATTCGTAGACCTACTAGATTCGAGTACATACGACTATGGCTAATTTATCAATTCTAAAGGATATAGACTCGCCTGTTGATTCATGTTTCGCTTGTGAATCTCTTGAATTAGTCAACAGAATTGTAACATCTAAGTGCAATTTTAAAATCCTGACCCTAAATATTAGAAGCATCCATAAAAACTACGACAATTTCTCAGTTGCTTTGACTAGACTTAACATGCACTTGGACATCATCGTGTTGACCGAGTGCTGGTTAAACGATAACACAATTATTCCCTCCATATCAGGCTTCACTGCGCACAGTACGCGCAAGAACTCAAACAGAGCTAGTGGGGTAATCGTATATGTTAACAATATATGGGACCCAATTGTCACGGAGCCAGATTTCCACGATTCGGAATGCCTTTGCGTAGAAATAAAAAATCAACTGAGTCTTTTGGCAATTTATCGTTCGCCCTCTGTCAGGGACATCGGTCCCTTTCTAGATTCTCTCATAAACTCAATCAGTTTCTTAAAAAACACAAGTTGTAAAATTGTAACAGGCGATATTAACATCGATATTTCTCCGGCAAATGATAGTCTAACCACAAGTAGATATCTGTGTTGTATGGCCGAACTTAACCTTCTTCCGCGTGTCACCAAACCAACTAGAGGTGACTCTTGTTTGGATCACACCAACATTACGTCCAGAATAGAGTGTACCACCGTTGTTTGCAAATCTGACATCACCGACCATGACCTTATTATATCAGGTATCGTCACTAAGCCAGCTAAACCAATCCAAGTTAATCGGTATTCTACCAAAGTAAACTACAACTCTATCATTGACGAGCTGAATGATATCGACTGGTCGATTGTTACCACTAAATTGTCAGTAGATGACGCAGTTTCATCTTTTAACAAAACCCTTGAAACCATTATAAAAAACAATTCTCGAACAGTTGTTGTTGGTAGAAAACAACGTACACTCCAAGGTTGGATGACGCCGGGGTTACTCAGATGTTCAAGGCATAGAGACTGGTTGCATGCACAAGTGCGACTGAACCCAAACGACACAGATCTCAAAACAACATTCACAAGATATAGAAATTTCCACGCAGAGCTTTTACGCAAGCTCAAGAAGTCTTACGATTCCCAAGAAATAGCCAGACATCAGCATAACCCAAAGAAACTCTGGAACAGCATTAGGAACGTCACTCATACTAAGAAACAGCATAAAAAATCTACTGAGCTATTAAACTGCGAAGACACGATTGAGAAGTCACTAAACCGCTGTAACCAGTACTTTTGTAACGTAGGTAAGTCACTTGCTGAAGAAACTCTCAACAAAACTGGCGAAACTCAGGAATCATTAGTTTCCAAAGTTAGATTGCCCAACACTCAGTCACATTCCCTCTACCTTGAGCCTACCAATCACATGGAAATAGACTCTATCATCAAAGGCTTAAAAGCGGATTCTGCACCAGGCATGGATGGAATTGGTAACCGACTCTTAAAGACAATAAAAGACCACATCCTCGTTCCTCTAGTTCATATATGTAACCTTAGCTTATCGGAAGGAATATTCCCAAGTGAATGGAAGAAAGCAGCGGTTACACCTATCCATAAGGCGGGTGATCCCTCCAAGCCAGGTAACTACAGACCAATATCTCTTCTTAGTTGTTTGTCCAAAATTCTAGAGAAACTGGTTCAAAAGAGGCTAGTTGCTTTTATTGAAAAATTCAATATCCTGTCAGGTAAACAATTTGGCTTCCGATATAAAAAATCCACAGAAGATGCAGTCTCCCTTTTTACAGATTTGATAACACAAAAACTGGACGAAAACATATCATGTGTAGGAATATTTTTGGACCTAGCTAAGGCTTTTGACACAGTATCTATTGCTCTACTACTAAGGAAACTCGAACTTCTTGGCATAAGAGGGACTCCTCTTAACTGGTTCAAGAGTTACCTGCTCGGACGATCTCAATGTCTTAAATTAGAAAACCACAAAAGTAACCTCAGCCCCATAGAATTTGGCCTTCCTCAAGGTAGTTTGCTCGGTCCTATCCTTTTCACTCTATACATCAACGACTTATTGCTATCTGAAATAGATAACGCGCATATTATCTGCTACGCCGATGATACTGTTATTTTATTCCAAGACGAGTCATGGAAAGCGGTTCAGAGTAGAGTAGAGAAGGGGATGACAATTATAGCTCAATGGCTTCAACGGAACCTCTTGACCCTTAACGCTGCCAAAAGTAAATTTCTGTGCTTCCACAAAACCCACGCTTCTGCACCCGACCCTCAATTCAATTCAATCAAAATCTGCACATGTGATGTTATAAACTTTTGTGACTGCAGGAAAATTGATAGAGCGGTTTCCATTAAGTATCTAGGTGTAACACTGGATGAAAATCTTAATTTTAAGGAACATTTAAAGAATACCGCGAATAGAACCAGAAAACTTATATATGTTCTCAAAAACCTACGGTCAGTGATTGACCTAACGCTACTGAGGTCCATCTACTCTGCTCTTTGCGTGTCTGTGCTAACTTATTGCATATCAGTGTGGGGTGGAGCAGCCTCGACTCACATGATGTCACTGGAGAGAGCTCATCGCGCAATTCTGAAAGTAATGCTGCACAAACCAATAAGGTACCCGACAAGCCTTCTTTATGAAGAAGCAAACGTCCCAAACGTGCGAGGTCTCTTTGTGATTCGGGCGATGGCAATAATGCACTGCACAGTTCTGAAATCGGCTGAATATGAAACCTTACTGCAGAAACGTGTATTTAAAATCACGCTTCCAGACACAAAGACATCTTTCGCTAAAAGATTTCGAAGGTATCTTTTCCCGCACTTATATAACCAAATAAACGCACGTTGTAGTATCCATATCTGCTCAGTTAGGGAAGCTCGCCTAAGGATAGCAAATTGGGTAATAGCACAAGATTACCGAACCCTTGAACTTTTATTAGGGATAAACAGATAATCATACACACACACACACACTCGCACACACACGCACGCGCGCGCACACACACACATGCACACGTACGCACACACACGCGCGCACACACACACACACACACACACACACACACACACACACACACACACACACACACACGCACGCACACGCACACACACGCACACGCACACACATACATACACTTACATCCCACATATTGGAAGTCCACCCTAGCAAATTTTTATTATATTCATTTTTATTTTATTTTATTTTTTTTGTCTCGTAAAGCGACCCTTTGTCTATAATGTTAGCAATTAGCACGTAGTAAATAGTTTTAAGTTAACTAAGGAGATTTCCTACGACACAGGCCCAGCCTAGTGTAGGGATCGAAACGCCATGGAATGTACTAATACAAATTGTTTACTATGTGAATAAACTATTTGATTTGATTTGATTTGATTGATTTGATTTGATAAATAACTAAACAACTACAACTCTGCTACTATGTGCAGAAACAAAGAAAAATAACACCACAAAATATTATCATAAATTCAATTCCAATACACCTGAATACAATCAGACACGTAATAAAAACCCGCGGCATCACACTGCTGTTCCATCTCATAGCCATTTCACTTCTCATTTCTTCACGAAGAATAAACACCTCGAAATGGCATTTCATTACAGAGAGATACATATTCGACGTGAAGTATTTACATATAATTTCACCTTTATTCTATTTGCTTTGCGATATGTTTTGGTTTAAACTTTCCTCGTTAAATAAAAGGTTTAATTATAATTGGAATCATTCACTCTACCTTACTGGCGAGGCAAAGTGGAATGACTAGAATGTTATTATATGTTTCATACATTATTATACCAAATCATTTGCTTTTTTGGCTTACGGCTCTTCCGATTTACGCTTTTTTTAGTCGTGCCGCTACGTGCCGCGGTGATGCGTAGACGTCTACGCGCATGGGTTTTCTTTTGTTTTTCATACTAAACGCGCGTAGCGGGCCGGCTGACAACGTTTATAACACGGTAAGCAAAATCATTAATTAAAAGTATTGGTCTTTAATATCCCATAATGACCTTATTAATGACCACTGAAAATATATATTAACGGCCTCATTAGCAGCAATTTAGCATCAAATGGTTTGCCCCATTGGTTCTGCTATACGCCTTTACTATTTTCCAAAGAGCATACGAGACAAAACACTTAATAACAGTGTTTTAGTTAAGAGTAGTTCCGCATCAGCATTCCAAACCCGAGCCATATCTGAACAGTAAATGAAAATATATTTCGTAAAAAATGATATGATATCTTTTAATAGAGATGTAGGTAAATATTTAAAGGATTACAGAGAAAATTACGAAACCAATAACGGTATAAAATCGTATAAAACGGTACACAAAAGCAAAAATCAAATTACTTGGATTTTTCCCATAATATTCTACCATCTTATTTCCATTGAATATGTTAGGTTTCCGATGACGTCAGATTCTTTCTATTTTTGATATTCTTATTTGAAACGACTTTTAAAAGGAAAATGTTACTGAAAACCTACTAATGTTAAAAATACCAAAGTTTTGTTTGTTACTCTTTCACGAAAAAACTACTGGACGGATTTGAATGAAAATTTACAGTAATAAAGGTTATACATTAGAATAACACATGGGATACATTTTGTCCCGGAATTCCCGCAGAAACAGGTACAACGCGGGTAACACCGCGGAGCGTGGTGAGTATAAAATAAGACTAAATACTTAGATCGGAAAGATTTTCCCAAATAAAAAGTAAAGCACATACATCTTCCTTGTATTATGTGGCAAACTTTATTAATAAATCTATTCTTAGACATAATATTTTCTTGGATATTTTAAGATGTCTACTTTCTCTCAGCGATAAGCCAAAAAACCAGTATTAGAATCTAGTTTAATATTAAGTTATTATTGTAACAAAAATTACTACTTCGTCATTTTAGATTTTGAAATATGAGTACCAAATTTTTGTGTAATTAAATGGAACACTATTACTATGTCACACAAAATGTTGACAGTACGATTTGTTTTGCCTTCGTTTAGTATAGATCTATAAGCTTGCACAAGAACGCTTAAAGCCCGTCACAGACTTAGCTATAATATATATTAATATTTTTATAGCTAGGCATATATTTTTATAATTTATATATATTTTTATAACGAGCAGTGCGGCAACAGTGCGTACTAAAATTATTTCGCGGTACCGACGCCGCACTGTTGCCGCACTGCTCGATTTGTATGAAAACACACGATCGTACGTTCACAATACGACAAACGCACGGCTCCGGCACCGCAGCGGTCCGACACGAAACGCATAATTTGAAAGCACCCTAAGAGAAAATACCTCAAAGAAAAAATAAGGTCTTAACAACACTTTTGAAATAAAAAATAACTTTTTTTAAAGATCCTTAATTTAGTCTTAATTCCAGACTAATTTCGACATATCTCAACCTAATTATCTAGTAATTAGCAACTTCGATAGTCGTAAGACCCTTACAAAGATTACATTGTTTTCATTAAACTTGTTCCAACTAATTGAACTAATTAGGAATGACGTAAAGTTGTTAAGTAATTGGTAGAGTTCGAGCGAAATGAAACTGGAGTAGTAAAATAGACAACTATTTGTTTTTAGATTACACTATAGCCACGCCCCGCGTTGTATCCGTATCCACGGGAATTTTGGGATAAAATGTACCCCTTATGATAATATCCCCTGTTAATCTGATGTATATAACAGCCTCCGTGGTCTGTGGTTTGAGCGCCCTGCTCACGATCCGGAGGTTCCGGGTTCGATTCCCGGTGGGGATAGATATCTCACAAAAATCTCTTTGTGAGACTTTCCTCAGTTTGGTTAGGGCATTGCAGGCTGAATCACCTGATTACTCGAAAAGTAAGATGATTCCGTGCTTCGGAGGGCACGTTAAGCCGTCGGTCCCGGTTACTTTCTACGGATAGTAGTCGTTACTTGAGCTATGTCAGAAGCCTTTGGCGGCTCAATAACTCTGACACCAGGATTGATTGATGTATTACCTATATGTAAAGTTTTATCCAAATTCGTTCAGTAGTTTTTCCTGATAGAGTGACAAACATACATACATACAGCCTCACTTTTCTTTAGTATTTACTAGCAGCGCCCTGCGGTTTTACCCGCGTTGTACCCGTTCCCGTGGGAATTTCGGGAATTTTTTACATAAAAACCTTCCTCTTGAATCACTCTACCTATTACAAAAAACCGCATCAAAATCCTTTGCGTAATTTTAAAGATTTAAGCATACAGACAGACAAACAGACAGAGACGAAAAAGAGACGACTTTATTTTATACTATGTAGTGATAATATTAGTAGGATGTTATGCGTACAGGTCATGCTTCATTACAATAAATAGTAGGTAGGTACTGAACACTTAAAAAAGTTTAGTTTGACTAAGCGATGTTTGTTCATTCCGATTTTAAGCAACGTGCTGCTCGGTACAATATTGGATGGGTGGCCGACAGTGGTATTTCTATCTGAGCGCTATCGCGCTTCAGAGGGCACGTTAAATTGTCGGTCCTGGTTGTTTCAATCGTCAGACCATGTCTGAGGCCTTTAGGCGGTCTAAAAATTCCGACACCGGGTTGACCACTAGCCTACTCGAAACTAACTATGGAAACTAAAAGTATGTATAGAAGGTAAAAGAAAACAGTTCTACCTAGACACCTTTCAAACTCCAGTAAAAATTGTGAAGTCAGAATTTATTAATAGAAAAGCAATCGCAATCGCCGGTACTTTCTCTAATCAAACTATAATTAGTGCTGAGACTCGATAATGAAGTTTGTTGTGTAAGAAAAAAAGAGTTTTGTTGTAGCGGTGATATAAGGAAAGTTTTATAGCCAACTTCAAAAAAGTAAGTAGGTAAGTTCGACTTGGCTAACTTCAAAAAAGACTGTGGTTCTTATTTCACATTATTGTTTTGTGTAACCCATTATTGTAGTGGCGACCCACGGTGTTACCCGCGTTTTACCCGTTCCCGAGGGTATTTCGGAATAAAATGTATACTATTTATTATTCGAATGAATATAACCTATATTTCTTTAAAGTTTCATCCAAATCCGTTCAGTAGTTTTTTCGTGAAAGAGTAATAAACATACAACATACATACATCTATCTTCATAAACTTTCGCATTCAAGTTTTAATAGTTTTTAATCACTTCTTTATTTATCTTAGATAAAAAACACAAAAAGCATCTTAATAAATACTATACCAAAGTTAAATACCTCTGCAGATTAATATTTAATCAGGTTCACTTCATCGAAAGCTGTTTCCTAATAGGGTTGTCATCTTCGAGAACCAATGAAATTATTAAAATTAATTCATTATTTAGCAGGTCGAATAAAAAGTCAGCTGGTTCGAGACAGTTAGTGGCCAACCCTGGTGTCGGATTTTTAGACCGCCGTAAGGCCTCCGACATAGTCTATCGATTAAAATAACTGGGCCCGTAGCCCTCAAAAGCCTCCGATGTCAAACCCATACATTAGGTATACATAGTTTAAAGTTCTTCCGATTTGAGACAGTTTTTTTAAGTTAAGTATATTTTTAACGCCTCGGTAGTCTAGTGGTATGTGCTAAGACTCCCGGGAGGAGAGGTCCCGGGTTCAAGTCTCGTTGTCCTGTAAAGCGAAAACATGTTTCCTACTTTTCAAACATGGCTCGGGTTTGAGATTACCAACCCGCAGGCAAGCGTGGTGATTATGCCTAATCCTCCTCACTGTACTGATATCTTCAGTGAGATGAGAGGCCTTTGCTCAGCAGTGGGACATTACAGGCAGTTTGTTTTTAGAATTTCGAATGTCACCTGACTTTTGCTTTCTTACTTATTGTAGTTAACAACCCTGTTACGATGAAGTAAACTGAAGCAAGTATCCTGGATATTACTTTGTCAATACTACTAAGATATTAATTTAAGACTCCAAGATGTTTACTTTTTAAATACTAAATCAGTAAATATTTGGGAAGATCTGACAACTCTTAGTACCTAAATAGAAACAAAATCTTTATGTTCAATTTTATATGTTACTAGCTGCGCCCCGCGGTGCTACCCGCGCTGTACCCGTTCCCGCAGGAATTTCGGGATAAAATGTATCGCATATGTTAATTTGATGTATAACCTACATTACTGTAAAGTTTCATCCAAATCCGTTCAGTAGTTTTTGCGTGAAAGAGCAACAAACATATTACATCCATACATACATCCATCCTCACAAACTTTCGCATTTATAATATTAGTAGGATAGGATATCACACGAAATAGCACACTATTTAAAACGAACATCATTTATTTAGGCGCAATAAAAATGAAGAATGTTTGTACAATCAGCCCTTAGAGTTCTTGTGCTCGAAAAATGGACTCACATCTTACAAATAAAATAAAAAAATACAGATAGAGCTGACAAGTTATATGTGTAGTTATATACCTATCAACAGAAGTTTGAGACATAAAATAAGATAATAATAATATATATAGAATAAACTAGCAGCGCCCCGCGGTTTTACCCACATTGTACCCGTTCAAGTAAGAATTTCGGAATTTTTATACACATAAACCTTCCTCTTGAATCACTCTATCTATTAAAAAAACTCAAAATGCATACGCGGCAGACGCGGCCGGGAACTTTTTTATAATAGGTAGTGATACTTATAATCGGCATTTTTATGTGGGTTTTTCTTAAGCCCCTCCCAGACGGGCCATACTTTTGATGAAATATGTGGCCACAAAATTGCCGACTATATCCCGGCAATACTAAAAACATTTTAATGCAGCATATGGCTGGAAAATGTTTATCTCGGCAATATTTCTGATGCAGTATATGGCTCAATATTTTGTCTTTACATGGGCCACATAAAGATGTAGTGAATACTCCTTTCCTATCGGCAAAACTCGGAACAAGGTGCCGATGTGTCTATGAATTACTGTATTATTAAATTACCATACCATAATTCCATGCCTGTGGGTATCAAATAAATCGCATACTTTATTTATCAATGCCAAAAGTCAAACTGCCCGTTTGACGATGATAAACACGAACATAGCTACTCTACTCGAACGAATCGCGGCAAACTTCACGTAGCATGAAAAAGGGACGCACTTATGCCGTAAAGCGAGACAACAATAAAAGTGGCTGAGAAATATTGCAGTATTTTCGATTGCGAAGCGAACTCTCCGGCCATATTGCCGAGACCCTAAACATTCATCGGCCATACTAAAAATATGTGACAACATATCCCGGATATACTAAAAATATCGCAAAGTGTTGCAGAGTGTGGCCGTAAATGATGGCTGATGATGCCGGCCACACTATTGCAGCTAAACATTTTCGTGAAAATATGGCCCGTCTAGGAGCCCCTTTATATATTTTATCTAATCTTCTCATAGTTGATTACACTACTACTCAAGAAGTAAAATAAATTAAACCAGAGTCCAAACTAAGTACCTAAGTGAAAAGTCACCCCCAAATCGAATAAGACAACGAACCCCAAACTGACCCGTTGAACGAAACGAGACGAAACTAACTTGATATTCGCAAACTAGAATAATTTCCGTTGTCAACCGCACAACTTTACTACTTTGTTTTAAAATCGGTTAAACTACTTTGGAGAAGTTTTATTTATGACGCGAAATGTCAGCATGTCAGTTTTATCTTTGCTTTTATAACCGACTTCAAAAGAAGTATAAAACTTTTCTCTATATCTGGGTACTGGTTTTTATGTCTGTCTGTACGCTTTGTACGTTCGGATTTTAGGTAATGGTTGTGATTAACCTTCTTGTAAATTTTGAGAGTATATAATTGTTATTATACCACAGACATTATAGGCCATATTAATAAACGAATATTAAGAACATTTTAGCTATCTTCTTCTTCTTCTTCTTCTTCATCGAGTGGATGGCCAACCAGACCAATCCTGGTGTCAGAGTTATTGAGCCGCCAAAGGCCTCTGACGTGGCTCATTTTAGTTATACAATGGTAGGTCACTTCCTAACATAGGCAATTTTTTCAAGAGCAAAAGAGATAAAAACACTATATAAATGTGTTTTAGTTACAGAGTGTTTATTAATAACTAGCAGCGACCCGCGGTTTTACCCGCGTTGTGCCCGTTCCCGTGGGAATTTCGGGATAAAATGTACCCTATAGCTTTCCTCGATAAATAGACTATCTAACAGTGAAATAATTATTTAAATCGGTTCAGTAGTTTCTGAGATTAGCGCGTTTAAACAAACAAACAAAGAAACAAACAAACAAACTAACAAAACAAACTCTTCAGCTTTATTATTAGTATAGATACACATGTACATACCAAGGTGCAGAGAAGACAAATTTAAGCAATGCAAAATACCTCTTTATAATTCATTTCATGTAGGTCAGTGGCCAACCCTGGTATATGAGTTTTTAAACGGCCTAAAAGCTTCCGACATGGTCTGACGATTGAAACAACCGGGACCGACTGCTTAACGTGCCCTCCGAAGCACGGTAGAACTCAGATAGAAATACCACTATCGGCAACTCATTCAAGTAGGGGTCGAGCTGCACGTTGCTTAACAATCGCAATGAACTAACACTTAGTCAAAATAAACCACGAGTGCTACCTCTATATCATTTACGTAGTAGCCCAAACCCTCCATCTATGCAATAATTTTCTTCCTAAACACATTAGCTAATTAATAATTGAGGCCAAATACTAAAAGTCAAGTTCAGTTAAAATCAAACAATCTTAAAACTCAAATCAAATTCAAACTTTTATTTGAACATATTCCAAACCAATCCCTCACAAACACGAGACACGTGGAGTTGTGAAGTTTCACCCCGTCTTATCAACCAGTGGTAAGATCTTGGTTGGGTCACAGTGGAAAAGAAGCAGTAGGTATTCAGTTTTTAACCGACTTCAAAAACCGAAGGAGTAGGTTATATTAACACAAATTATTTCTTTGCTAAGAAAAAGGCAGAACAACGAATTCTCCTTCAGAATTTAATAAAACGTCAAATTGTCCGTTCCAATTGTTTCAATAGTAAGATTACGTCGCGTTGGTCTTAAGGCGCTCTTAAAACTCCGACATGGTTCATGGCGGTGCTAACTTGGCTAGGTGGCCAATAGTGGCATTTCTATCTGAGCGCTTCCGTGCTTCGAAGGGCACTTTAAGCAGTTGTTCCGGTTGTTTCAATCTTCAGAATATGCCTACTCGAAATGAATGAAAGGACTGTATATATTAAGTTCATAAAACCGAAAACAGATCTACCGTACCTTTCAGTACACTGTGGTCCAACTTCCAATACAAAGTTTGCAATGAAGGCACTTCCTCGAGCACAGTTTTACGTATCGCTGGAGCTTGACTGGGTCTTAATTAAAACAGAGATTAACAGTTTTCTTTAAATCTGCATGTTATATTAATTTATAGCCACTGTTAGTATTACTACATATGTATTAACTTATTGTAACTTTTCCGTGCTTTGGGGCACGTTAAATTGTCGGTCCCGGTTGTTTTAATCGTTAAACCATGTCGGAGGCCTTTAGGCGGTCTAAAAACTCCAGGGATGGCCTGGAACATAATCAAAATGAATGAACTCACATGCTATCTCATAAAGGTTACAAAAGATTTCTTATTTATGTAAGTCAATAGTTTTTCTTAGTTTTTAGCCCCAAAAAGGTTTTTTTGAACATACTACCTGCTTGACATGCACTTCGAAGCATGTGAGTCAAAACCTAAGGAATAAAATTCTTAAGCATTATTATTAATATCAATTAATACTACAAATTACTTCAGAATCATATTTCACGAATTTCACCCAATTGCACGTCAATAGTAAGTAATCACAATTTGGAAGCCGCACCCGAAACCGACCCATTAATTATGTATTCAGACATGAACGGCTATTATAAATACGAATTAGTTCGGCATTCCGAAGCTTAGGGTCTGAACTAGGAGTAATGTGTACGTCAACTGGTTCATTTTATATGTACGTACAATAAAAATGGAATAGATTATTGATCACGATGTTTGTTGGTAAGGCCTTTACGACCCATTTTTTTCTGACTGCTCTTTAAATGGACCCCTATGACCCACTTTGTGTACCTTTTGGACCCAGGTTAAAAACTTTTGAACTGATTGTTATATTATGGTGATGTACTGGTGGTGAGGCTGTTACTACTCACTTTTACTGACTGATCTTTAAATGTTACCCTTTTGACCCGTTTTTTTTGTACCCTCTGGACCCATTTAAGTCAAAATATTTTCAAATTATTTTTATATGTTTTTTTCTTTTTGAAAGATCCTAAAATGTATTTTTTTAAATACAAAACTATGTTTTGAAAAGTACTTGATTGTTTGGCAGTCATATTGAAATCAAGCGCCAACATGGTGTTTTTAACTATTCAAAGCCGAAATCTGAAGAAGATCTTGATAAAACCTTCTCCAAATATTTTCTCACGCCAAATGATAAATAATTTATGACAAGAGTTCAACGATCACTCCCTATTAATAAGGGCTGTCGTATCTCTTTAACAGAAATATATCTCCGTAGCGAATACAAATATTTATTGTTACGATAAGCTTCACTTTAATATCATGGATCATATTTTCAATTTTATTTTCGAGATAAAATAAAATTTTATTTCATGAAAGCTTGAAATATGGTTCCTAATTCGGTCGGCGATAAAATAGCTTAGCAGTCTATCATACTAATAGGGTTTTTAAACCATGTATAAAAGTTACACTCTACTTTTTCTTACAAGGATTAAAATTTGGAATGTAGTCGATTTTCCATCCAAAGAGAAGGAAAAAGGTTCAGCCTTTTTCCTCTTCAGAAGGAATCGTATGTATGTCCGTCACGGGACCATTATATAAACATGTTTAGAGTACAAAGTCAAGTATATATGAATATAACTTTAATGAAATACAAGCAAATAACATTATTTACAACTTGTTTATCTTTGAAAACAAATTACTATTTAACCTTTAAAGACACGTCTCCAAAATTTAATATGACTTAAAACAACATTAATTTAACCCATCTTAATGATAAGTATCTCTATACTAGCTTACATATCACGTTTAATATTAAAGATTAAGTGAACTTATAAGATTACTAGCAGCGCCCCGCGGTTTTACCCGCATTTGCCCGTTCCTGTGGGAATTTCAGGAATATTTATACATATAAACCTTCCTCTTGAATCACTCTATCTATTTAAAAAAACTGCATCAAAATCTGTTGCGTAGTTTTAAAGATCTAAGCATACATAGGGATACACAGACGGGAAGCTACTTTGTTTTATACTATGTAGTCTTCTTCTTCATCGAGTGGATGGTCAACCAGACCAATCCTGGTGTCAGAGTAGTGATTAGTCTTTAATTAAATAACCCTTTCCCTCGTTCGTTTCAGTTGAAATTATCTTGAAATATACGTATTATAACTTAATACCCTTTTAATGACTAATTATTAAAATTAATTGGTTCATTCAGATAGGGATCCAAAAACCCTTAAGTATGGAATATGGGAAAATACTTTCTTTTACGCACATAGACAACGCTTCGGTGTTCTAGTGGTATGTGCACCAAGACTGTACCGGGTTTAATTCCCAGGTCGAGCGGAAACATGTTTCCTACTTTTTAAACATGGCTCGGGTATGATATCACCAATTGAGATATTCATTGATTCATTCATTTCGAGTACTAGGTTAGTGGCCAAACCTGGTGCTGGAGTTTTTAAACCGCTCTGACAATTGAAACAACAGCCTCCGTGGTCTTGTGGTTTAAGCGCCCGGCTCACGATCCGGAGGTTCCGGGTTCGATTCCCGGTGGGGATATCTCACAAAAATCTCTTTGTGAAACTTTCCTCAGTTTGTTTAGGGCATTGCAGGCTGAATCATTGATTGCTCGAAAAGTAAGATGATTCCGTGCTTCGGAGGGCACGTTAAGCCGTCGGTCCCGGTTACTTTCTACGGATAGTACTCGTTACTTGAGCCATGTCAGAGGCCTTTGGCGGCTCAATAACTCTGACACCAGGATTGGTCAGGTTGGCCATCCACTCGATGAAGAAGAAGAATTGAAACAACCGGGACCGACTGCCTAACGTGCTTAGATTTTCATAGTTGATACTTTTATTAAGTGGCTAGTTTTCGTGTCCCAAGTTTTAAGATAGCCGTATTAGCTGTATTTATCTCCGGATAATAAAGAACTACCTAACAAAACTCTACCAATATTACTTCATACTTTAAAATCTATCGCCTTTTCATTGCAACATCCCTTGATTAGCTCCGACCGTGCAAACAGAGTCTGTGATCTTTTTGCACAGAGAGTCGCAGCGAGCTTTAAAGGGAGTTTGGTTCAAAAAGACTAGGTAGAAAGCTACAAGGCATTATTAGGTGTAGCAAAGTAGATAAAAAATACTTTAAATTGTTACGATAAGAACTAAAGTAAAGTATTAAAGAGGCCTTTAGTCGGTCTAAAAAGTCCAACACCAGGATTTAGCCACTAACCTACTCGAAATGAAATCTATACTAATATTATAAAGCTGAAGAGTTTGTTTTGTTTCTTTGTTTGTTTGTTTAAACGCGCTAATCTCAGAAACTACTGAACCGATTTGAATAATTCTTTTGTAATAGATAGCCACATTCAACGGGAAGGTTATAAGCTATTTTTCATCCCGAAATTCCTACGGGAACGGGTACAACGCGGGTAAAACCGCGGGGCGCTGCTAGTGAATTAATAACAGTTATAAGGGTAACAGTAGATTCGCTTGCGTAAAAACACTAAACTTACACTGGATTAGTTCATCCAGAACTAATTGGATACACATACATATTAAAATTTGCGTTCCTATACGTAATTGAAATGTATTTAATCAAAAATAGCAACTATTATTAAACTACGTGTTCATTGAAAAGGAATAAAATGAATATAGGCGTATTAAACCTCACTGAAAAAAATGTGTGGTATGTAAGGTATGAAACTCTTTGGTATTACAAACTATTTAAAAAATAACTGATTTTTTAACATACAAAATCAACTGTCACATTTTATTTGAAGTCTGACGAAAGTCAAAAGCTTTTTGCAGCATTTTAGTTTTTAAATTAATATAATTATTTTTTGTGGTTAATTTTATCGTGTTTTGTGTAACTGTTTGTAATGCAGTCGGTTGTGACATTTGAAAAACCTTTACCTCATTTAAGTTTACCGGATTGGGATGCTCGACTTTACAACCTACAGGTTCGTTAATTTTCTTTAATACAATTTTATACAGTACAAATAACTGATTTTCGTGGTAGTGTCTAGTACACTCTAGCAAGACGAGGTAACTGAACCGGAGGTAACTAACGGAATAGTATGTTGTGGAGTATGTGTACAACCTTCTATTTATTGGTACCATTTAATGGGTTCCCTACGTAAATCGAAACACTAATAATCGATATTAATTTCAACGAAACCAATTGATTGAATGCTCTATTGATCGATGCCTTATTAGAACCAAGCTTTAATTCCCCGGTGTGACAATTCTACTACACTATACTTGACCGACTAATCATTTTGTCGAATGTAACATTTCACCAAATAAATACTTCCATCGCATCGACAACTGTAGGTTAGGTTAGGTTAAGATTATTATCAGGCCTTGTTTTTATAATTTATCGCAGTATATTCTCAATGAACCAACCGATAGTCATCAAATGAATAGTTACTTTATCAAATCTGCATTTTGTTTGACCAAATCACAAAAGTTTTCCCATACCATAGTCCTGTTACTCGAATTGCTTGCTCAAAGTTTTCACAATCGAGTATGGATTTGGATTTACTTTGTATAATGAATTTTTAACTTTTTAAAATTGATTTAGATTCGTCCGAAGTTGAGCACACGGGCCCGTTCCGTAACTTTATATACGTGTATTTTTGTATGAATCGTTTTGTTAAATGTTACTACAGGGAGTTAAATTAACTGATTGGATTTTTAGTAATTTTGTGTTTTTAATGAGATTTAAAGTTCTTTTTGTTTACACAATTACATATCAGATCTAGCTTTCTAATCTTTTCGAATATTATACCTCAATAGATTAGTTTACCTCTTGCTAGTTTTCCTCTAGTTAGTTTTCGTCTTGATAATTTACCTTGCTAGATTCCTCTTGTACGTTTGCCTCTTGCTAGTTTACCTCTTACTAGTTTACCTCTTGCTAGTATACCTATTGCTACTATGCCTACACTAGTTTAATTAAGAGATAATATACCTCAGAATAATATTCTCTCAGAATAAAATATTATTTAATTTAAAGATAGAATTGTTATAACAAGTTCTACGGTAGTTAGGAAGCATTGCTATTAATGTTTATTCAGGCGTTATTTTCATGAGTCGATTATCGATTACATAGTAATAAATAAACGGTAATAAAAAACAAATACTTATACGGAATGAGTTTCTCTAACAAATATAGTGACTTTTTAATAGTCAGATGTTAATAGTCATAACTACTTTTCTATATTTAGGTAATTTTCCATATGAACTATGCTATGCCACGTTGCTATGGTTTAAAACATTCATATAACATCTAGCATAGCATGGCTCTGATGGAAAGGCAGTATAATGGTTATTTTGAAATCAGAAATTGTTTTACTATTATATCAGTTTTTAGTTTTCATTCTTTTACGAACTACATTATTATAAAGTAAAGCGGCTTATATTTAGACTAGCTGACCCGGCAAACGTTGTTTTGCCATATAAAAATTAAGGGGTGGACCCTAATCAATATAATTGAAATGTAAACTATCCTATCTATTAAGTTGAATCAAATTCCACACGGTGTACAAATCAAATTAAAAATCGGTTCAGTAGTTTAGGAGTCCATCGCGGACAAACAACGTGACATGTAGTTTAATAAAGATTTTATCCACGACTGAGCTTCACCAGCTCCAAAATTTTGGTATAATATCAAAAATGTATTTGTTATAAAGCTAGACACTTTGGAGTTATTTACTATTACAAAACAATTGTCGCTTCATTTTGTTCGTCCGGGGTTGGTACAAAAGTTCCTTTGAGTCTCATAGTGTCTCCGGGAAATGTCTCGCTGAGAAGAAAAATAGTAATTATTTTAGAGCTGTAGTTTTAATTTCAGTTTTCTCTGAAAATAATTGTTTTTGAGCCGAGAAAAGGAGGTTATTTTTGTTTGTATCTTTTTACTTGCGAATCGACTTATCTTTATTTTTCTTCTTGGTTTATCTACTTTTTTCTAATTATTACATCAAATTAAGTTACTTTTACTGGAAAGGAAAAAAGTAAAGATTACTCAACTAAGTATATAATATAGAAGATACACTGTAAATAGACACTAGCCACGCCCAGCAGTTTCACCCGCGTTGTACCCGTTCCCGCAGGAATTTCGGGATTAATTGTATTGCATGTGTTAATTTGATGGATAACCTATGTTACTGTAAAGTTTAATCCAAATCCGTTCAGTAGTTTTAGCGTCAAAGCGTAACAAACATACATAACTACATACATATATCCTCACAAAGTCTCGCATTTATAATATATTTGTAATATGATAATATGATATTAACCGGTAATCTATACTAATATTATAAAGCTTAAGAGTTTGTTTTGTTTGTTTGTTTGTTTGTTTAAACGCGCTAATCTCAGAAACTACTGAACCGATTTGAATAATTCTTTCACTGTTAGATAGTCTATTTATCGAGGAAGGCTATAGGCTACATTTTATCCCGAAATTCCCACGGGAACGGGCACAACGCGGGTAAAACCGCGGGGCGCTGCTAGTATGATAATATGATATTAACCGGTAATTAATTATACGAGAATGGAACCGCAGAGTGTATGAAATAGACTGTGAATGAGTGAGAGTAAGTAGTGAGAGAGAAATAAGTAGGTAGAGAACAATATGGCGATTTTATGACGTTACGGCGAAGACGAATATACAGTGTATAAGTTTCTACTTATACACTTGATTTAACATTATTATAAAATCAATCATTATAGGTACATACCTATTGTTTTCCTTTTTATTGGTAAAACTAAATATTTCCCTTGTTTCCAAAGGTAACAGCCGACACCAGGCGAGCTGATGCCTTCGACCTCCGCCACAGCGCACATCAGCTGCGGAATGAGACCAGAATCAAGACAGATTGGGACAGCTACCATAACAACAACCGATTGAGAGCCAGGTTCGTTTCAAACCACCACATCAGGAATCACTTTTCATTTATTTGTATTAATTTATTATTTGGCAGCGCCAAGCGGAACGCGATTAATCTCAAAAAGTGAATTCAAGGGAAAGATTGTCTGAAATTCCCTAGGGAACGAGCACGGCAAGGGTAAAACCACGCAGCGCAGCTAGTAATTTAAAAAAGTAGAGTTATTAAATTATCTAAGAACCCACCTAAAAGTTTAGCAAGGAAAATGAGGGGTTATGTGGTACGATAGTATCTGTATCGGATTTTAATACTCTGTGACACCAGACAGGTTCTCTTCCTAGTACAGAAGGCCCTTAGCTTATGCCTTTTGGGTCCCTAAAGGGCCCTATACTAAACTCTGCAACAGGAGCTTGGGATTAATCTTTGTTTTTAGTCTTGTTTAACCTTTTAAGCTATTGCATAGCTTCTATCGCGGGCCTTGAGCGCGGGGACCGAATCCAGAAATTCCGTAACGAAAAAACCTCACGCTCCCCACTAACGCCATCTAGTGATATAAAAAATAACTATGCAATAGCTTTACCGCGGCAGTCCCCGAGTGCCACACGTCTTTTTTATTTCACAGGGTCTATGAAATAGAACAATGGCGATCCACGCTTCAAGAGCTGTTGGATCGGATCGACACAGAAATGAATTCTTTAAAAGAAGAGAAGGCCTCAACAGAGAGAGAACTTGAACAACTGAACCTGCCCCTGTTAGTTTGTTCCGAGTGTCTGTCCAATCGCGATGGACGACGAAGCACCGAGCTCACTTACGACTTGGCCGATACGGAGTTGAAAAAGGTAATCTATATATATAAAATTCAAAGTCCTGACTGACTGATAATCAACGCACAGCCTCAACCGCTACACCTAGAAACATGAAATTTGGCAGGAAGGTTCTTCAAGTGACGTAATTAAGTGCACACTAAGAAAGGATTTTCGAAAATTCCTACGGGAACGAGTTCAACGCGGGCAAAGCCGCGGGGCGCTTCTAGTAGTACATAAAAAACAATAAAATATAGATTTAGTTATATACCTAGTACACTCAAATAGTAGTTACATCTTATATATAAAATTCTCGTGTCACAGTGTTCGTTCGCGTACTCCTCCGAAACGGCTTGACCGATTCTCATGAAATTTTGTGAGCATACTGAGTAGGTCTGAGAATCGGCCAACATCTATTTTTCATCCCGAAATTCCCGCGGGAACGGGTACAACGCGGGTGAAACCGCGGGGCGCAGCTAGTAGTTCAATAAAAGAGTCAAGCTACTGTACCTACTGTAAATCTTTGTACGATATCCATTTGTGATGTTGGCAAACGGTTTACAAAAGGAACTAGAAACGTTTTCAATTTACAACGTCAAATAAAAGTTTCGTAGACATCTTGTTTTGAATAAGTTTCGTAAAAGTAGGATCAGTAGCATTTTTATTATGATTTGAATGAAATTTTTAAATCAATTTTGTTCTCGTTTAAATTGAAATATTTTATCGAGTTTTTAATAATGCTTCAAGAATGTGTTTTAAGTTCGGAGTTACAAAGAAAATATGGTACTCATTTACCTTCTAATGAGAGGAGGTTATCTATAAATGAATGTACATATTTCAACCAATTTGAAACCTGAAAGGGTATGCAGAATGCAGAATCATTTCATTTTAAACATTCTAAAATGTTCTTCGATATATTTTATTCAAAAATGTTTTGACGTAAAACGTTATTTCTAAAAACTATTATTTAAAGTAAATCCAAAACAGAAAAGTAGATAAGAGAAAGTTTAAGAAAACTTTGTTAAGGCGAGTTCCCGACTATGTTTCACCTTACAGTTTTTCGACGTGATTGCGTTAACAAGATAAGCGAACTATCCACCCTACTGTCGAAACTTTGAACCCTTTTTTAGAAGCGAATACGAAATCTCCAAAGTTATTTATCCGAATAAAAGTAGCGTGTTATTGTATCCAATCGAATTTTCCATTTCAAAGTTATAAACTACAAAAGCTGTGCGATTTTTCTTTCGCAATATCCGCTACCGCAGCACATTTTTAATCTATGTTTGTTTGCATTGGGGATCCTTAGACGGCTCCATGCTATGTGAAATACGGAAGTGAGTTTTCAAAGGACTAGTTTTATACTGCAGTTTTATTTGATACTAGCAACGTCCCGCGGTTTTACCCGCGTTGTGCCCGTTCCCGTGAGAATTTCGGGATGAAAAATAGCCTATAACCTACTTATTGCATAAGGCTATATATTACAAAACTAGTTTCTGAGATGAACGTGTTCAAACACAAAAAAAAACAAAGTCTTTAGCTTTTTAGTAGGTATTAGTATATTGATCCCTTGGTCCAAGAATATTGTGATAAACGTTGTAATCATTTTGTCCTAAGTCCTTTTATGGGCTCTGAAGCATAATGCACGATTTTAATGTTTCCAAAATTCGCTGACAAGTCCGCGAACGACTTTGGCAGCTTTGCAGCGAGTCATGATGCTCGCTATCTATACTGATATACCTAACTAATAATATTACAAAGAGGAACTTTCTAACTTTGTTTGTAAAGGCTAATCTCAGAAATTACAAATCCGATTTGAATAATTATTTTTGTAATGGATAGCCTTATTCAACGGAAAGATTAATTATAGGCTATTTTTATCCCGAAATTCCCACGGGAACCGACACAATGCGGGTAAAACCGCGGGGCACTGCTAGTTATACAACTATATACATATATTTCAATACAATTGGTTAGTAAAATGGAACTTAAAATCTTCATTCCATTTTATAGGGTGAAAATCTTTTGACCCTCGTTGAAAAGATATAATATATTCCACCTTGTATTTATAAGAGGATTCCGATTCCATTTACTGATTACATTTTGTCTGCTTCTAATAAAGCTGAAAATGCTCTTGACGGTACTTAACCTTTACTATGTCGACCAATTTGAATTTCATTTACAACTTTATTATGTGAAATTTATTATTTAATCTCCAATTTAACGATCATGGGTTTTGTGGGAATCTTTTCGTGCGATAGAGTGCAATGAGTCGGAAGATTTTCTTTAGAAAATCGTTTTTCAAATGGTTCTCTATCAATTGTATTACGTTAGTAAAATGATGCCGCGTACTTGAGCATCTAGCATATCGTTAGTAACATACTTATGCCTATTACCTCTGCTACTCAAGCAACAGTACATAACTAACTAGCAGAGCCCCGCGGTTTTACCCACGCTGTGCCCGTTCCCACGGAAATTTAGTGAATTACAACTTCAAAGAGCCACAGACGTTTAAACTTATACTCATAAAAAAATAGATTAACCTGAAATGTCCCACTGTTGGGCAAAGGCCTCTCATCTCACCGAAGATATCAGTACAGTGAGGAGGATTAGGCGTAATCACCACGCTTGCCTAATGCGGGTTGGTGATCTCAAACTCGAGCCGTGTTTGAAAAGTAGGAAACATGTTTTCAATCGACCTGGGAATTTAAGCCGTATCACGCTCATTTTTACGACAAAATATATTAAACAAAACTTTTTTACGATTCCAGGAACTATGCGTAACGGAAAGTAACAAGAAAATGCTTATAGACCGATGTCAATCGACTTGGGAGAAGATAAACAAGCTGGAAGTAGTTAAATTCAAGCTACAGCTCGATTTGAACGATAAAAAAGAAACCCTACAGATAGACAAGGACATGTTGAGTTTAGACAAGGATTGCGCCAACATAACGTTTAAAACTGACTCCATGAAGACACCTAAAAGGTAGGATTTATGTCCATTTGAAATACGCTAGCTTAAAAGTTTGTCTAGCCGGTTCGGTGCCATGAATTATGTATCTGGAACTCGGATATTGGAGTGTGAAATATTAATGATTTGCGAGTTTTAATTATGTATTTGTTTAATGGATTTTTAATGTTTGATACATAGTTCTGATAAATAATGATAATATGTTGCGTTTATTAATGCACAACTCAATAGTTATATAGTGCACAAGCTAAGTGCCTAAATATGTCTAAAAACAAAATTGACTACGTTTAAATTGTATTGTATTCTGTGCAAAATAAAATACAATAATGATCAGTTTTTGTTTCTTTAACATATTTAAGAATTCTTGTAAAATCGGCCTTAGAGTTCCAATTTCAAACTTATTTTAAAATAAATTAAACAAAACAATCTAATAAACATAATACCCTAATTATAATCATTTAACGTGTACACCTCTTCTCAGAAGAGTTTAATGTTACACCGCTAAGTATCCAAGCAAGTCTTAAACAGTACTTAGGTGTACAAATTCTAAGTAAGAACCTTACCGTTGAACCAATTAAATATTGCTGAGTTACGCCACTCAACTTTAAGCACACCTGATACTTCTAAAAGGAATACTTCGGCTTATAACTTCTATAAATAAGATAATATAAGTGAAACGTCTAAAAGACGGCAAAGGTGAAACAATCTAGCCTTTTTAGACGCCGACGTTTAAGAATTTTCATCCTTACCAAGACACTAATGAGACATTGTTTAAATTTTAAACATTTCAAAGTTAAACATTCATTCAAGAAAGTTTCAGTCCAGATCTGAAGATTCGCTACACCTTTAAAATTGCCCGTGAAAACTCACTCTGAAGGTGGAGTTTTATCACTTGAAAATTCTCTCAAAAAGTGCCCGTAATATTTTAACGGCTTAGCACGTTTTTTAGATACTTAGCGTCTAGTATTTTAAAAGTTGAATCATTTTCAAAGATTCTTTCACATTAAGTCCGGTTATCATTCGTCGAGTGAGTTTTAAAGATCCCTTTCGTGTTAAACTTGAATGCTTTGGGCGAACGTTTTTATATATCCTACGGTTTTTATTGAGGTTTTATACGTTTTTATACTGAGATAATATTAGTTTCGGTCGCACTAAAACCTTTTACATCAAGTTTCCATCAATTGCCTTTTATCTATACTAATATTATAAAGCTGAAGAGTTTGTTTTGTTTGTTTGTTTGTTTAAACGCGCTAATCTCAGAAACTACTGAACCGATTTGAATAATTCTTTCACTGTTAGATAGTCTATTTATCGAGGAAGGCTATAGGCTACATTTTATCCCGAAATTCCCACGGGAACGGGCACAACGCGGGTAAAACCGCGGGGCGCTGCTAGTATATTATAATACTAAATCTTTACTTCATACTTCGTGTAACAGTACCATTTTCAATTCGTGAAAAATGCTCCCAATATCATTATTATTTTAGCCATTGCTGTCTCACTGCTGGGCAAAGGCCTCGCCCCTATTCTTCCATGCATCCCAATCCTGGGCCACTTCCCTCCTTTTGCTGAGATATGTGTCGAGTTCGACTGTCACTCCCTAAAACTTTAGACGAATTTGTGCATTTTGCTACCATAATGACACCAAAAAGCTTATGAAAAGACTCATGTCTCTTGTTCTTACAGAATGATTACTTACGATCAATGGTTGGAAAAGTGTGAAGCTACCAAAAGTATGGCTATAAATGAATTGCAAGACACTTTGCGACTCAGAGAGTCATTGTTTGTAGCTAGAGGGAGAGCTAGAAACGCCTTGCGAGCGCAAACTGACGTCACGAATTACATGCTGCGTCGGCGCATATATGATACCCAACGGGCTAGGAATGAACTGGACTGGCAGAGGATGAAAGTGAGTAACTATAATATAAACAAACAGCTCTCCGCGGTTTTACCCACGTTGTGCACGTTCCCGTAGAAATTCCGAGGTAAAAATAGCCTATAACTTTCCCCTTAAAGTGGCTTCCATTACAAAACGAATTCTTCCAATCGGTTTATATTTCTGATATTAGCACGATCGAACGAAAAGTCAGAACAAAAAGCTTGAGAGGTGTCAAGGGACACCCGGTTGGAACGAAGTTTATTTATTATCAACAAAAAAAATCGTCGCGACACCACACTGTTCAATGCGAAATAGAAAGACGAAACGAAAATATCTGACTTGCTTTCTATAAGATAGAGAGAGAGAGAGACCCAAAAGTCCGATTCGAATAATTACTGGATAATAATTTGTATGAATAAGGTTACTTTTGATACAAAAATTACGGAATCTCCTAGTCTCAAATAAAATACATTTATTAGCAATTTATGTAGAGTAAAAGTTTCTATAGTCTTTAAAATATATCTGTACATTATAGCTTGTTACTGTACGTGTAACATTTAACAAAAGCAATTACTTTTCATTTACTTACGAAACTATAAATTTTTCTCTATAAGACTAGTTGCAAAGGATTCTAGAGTTTGAAGCAAACAGCTCTGATGATTAGAAGTGGGAAATATCTTAAACTTTACGGTATTAATTATTGCAACAGCTTGTAAGAACGTTTCAATATTAGCGTTATATTGGGCTTGGACTGAACAAGCTTACCAATGTCATCAATCATGGGTCGGAATTGAGCGTGTAAAGTTATAAGTCCTACTAATCTTGTAAAACCTTAAACTTTGGGGTTGTTATAACAAAACAAAAATATAGGCTTTAGGTTTGTTATGCTTCCCGTTTTCGTGCAAAAACTTACACAGACTAGTGTAACTTTTAATATGTATAATGATAAACGAAATTTTTACGATAAAGACCACATTATTTTGATAATATTATCAGAGTTGTAACGTGCCATGTGTTTAATCGCATGTTACACCTTCCCAATGGAATTTTTGAAAAAACATCTCTGGAATGTGGCTTCCGTAAATTCAAATTCTACCAGAAAAAAAGTTGTAATTCAAAAATTATCTGAATATAGTACTTGTTTTGTTTACCCAAAGAACTGCTTAAACCTAAGATTTTTTTTTAAGTCAAAGTCAATTATTTTCCGTCCGCTCGGAAGAATATTTTTTTAAAGAGTTTTATATTTCCCTAGATGGAAGAAAATATGGACAAACTAGCCACAGAGCTGAAGGTTCTAGGCGAACAGTTTGGAGACAAAATTAATGCTCTGAAGGTAGCTGAAACTCGCTTGGAAACTCGAGGGTACCGGCCTGGCATCGAGCTGGCGTCTGATGAGGCAGACATTGGATTGAAAAATGAAGTCCGAAGCCTTAGAGAGACCATCAGGCAACTGCAGGAGAAACTTGATTGTGCTAAGTACGTAGAGGTGTAACTAATTGGTGTAATGCTCAGCGAATACCTGAGTGATGTTGAGAGTGATACTTTACCAGAGAGCTACATAGCTGGTCTTGGGATCTTTCTACTCACTCTACTTTTTAATGTCATGTCTCTTTACATAAAGAGGATTTCGAATTAACAGCCAAACATTAGTCATACCTAAAACATCTTCAACTATACATACTAGCTATGATGTCAACAATACTTTAAATAAGTCATCAAATTAATAGCCCCAGTATTTGCTTTAACAGCATTCAGAAGTATTAATTTACAAGTAAAGAGTGCTTGAATAAAAATTGAGCTATGCACCTTCAATTGCATGTGGCTTTCACTAGAACACTCTGTTAATTTGCAAACGCTTTAACACCACATTTAAGAGAAGTAGCAATTCTGTGTATATCACCATAACGTGTGTTAGTAGTTTGAGTCTTCTTCTTCATTGAGCGGATGGTCAACCTGACCAATCCTGGTGTCAGAGTTATTGAGCCGCCAAAGGCCTCTGACATGGCTCATGATAAATAGCTCATCGTTTTAGTCGTGTATCACAGGCTGTGGCCACGAGTTTAATTCCATTTATTCTTTTTTTTCGGCTAGTTATGATGCCAATAGTAGACACATTCTCATTCTCATTTCACCATATTTAATCTTTCCCGACTCCTTTCTTTAAAGACTCATCTTTTATCAGTTTAAAGTAAATAGATTTATATTATTAATTGGCAAAGTTATTCGATACAATAAAAACGATAAATCTCTAAGGCTATAATTTAGAGTTTCTATCACGTATCAAGTACAGACGCGAAGAAAATTGAGTAGCTCTTATTGGGTCTTGTTTTTATTTTGTGGTGAAATGAAGTATTATTAAGTTGAGAATTTATTGTTTTAGTATCTTCGATACTAAGAGTACGTGACCCGTTTGTTTGTTGTTTAAATGTTTTATCTGACTTGAAGAAATCATTTTCGGGATACCTAGCAATCATTTCAAATTGGCGGCGATATTTGATTAAGTATTTTCATTTTCATTTTGTTTACTGTACTGAAATGATTATAAAGAAAATTTTGATAGAAAAAGGATAATCAGACGAAAGAGGAAACATAGGAATACTAGCCGCGCCCCGCGGTGTTACACGCGTTGTACCCGTTCCCGCGGGAATTTTGGGATAAAATGTATCCCGAATGTTATTCTGATGTATAACCTATATTACTGTAAAGTTTTACTCAAATTCCTTTCAGTAGTTTTTGCGTTAAAGAGTAACAAACATACATTCATACATCCATCCTTACAAACTTTCGCTTTTATAATATTGGTAGGATGAGATACATTACATACAGACACTAAATCAACAATACTTTCTTAGTACGGAAAATGTCACAAAAACTGACCCAAAAAATAACTAACAGGAACATTAGCAAACTGTTAGAATGTTGGATTTTTTATATCGTTGTTCCACTGGGCAAGGGAATATATTTCTTTTTCTCTTAATCACATCACAAAAAATCGTTTACGTACAAGCTAGCTGGTTTGCTTGTGTGCGTTATTGTACGGAATCACCAGGCTACAGTTTAAGGCACTTTTAAACTCCAGACACAAAGCCAAACTTACTTTAGAGATTTAACTTTGCGAAGAATGAACTAACAAATGTAATGATTGATTTATAGAGCCATAAAAATACAATGCATGAAACACTTTTCCACTTTTAATTATCGTATCGTAGTGGTATGTGCACTCGCCTGCCAAGACTGGGGTCCCGGGTTCAATTCCCAGATCGAGCAAACACGCGTTCCCAATTTTCAAACATGGCTCGAGTTTGAGATCACCAACCCGCAGTAGGCAAGCGTGGTGATTACGCTTTATCCTCCTCACTGAACTGATATCTTCAGTGAGATGAGAGACCTTTGCCCAGCAGTGGGACATTACAGGCTAATACTTTACTTTACTAATAATCATATAAACATGTAGGTATACCTTCAAAGTACAATTACGTTTTTTTCCGTGGATAAAGAGTTTCGTGAAGGAGTAAATAATAAGTGGTAACTGCGTGTGGTCTGTCTAATTGGATTTTACTGTACAATTTTGAAAGGTTAAAAATATAAAGCAAAAAATTAATAAGGTCACATTTGTCTTCAAAAAGCTATGTTTTCATTGGTCAATGAATTTAAAGTCATGACCCCTTAAACCCTCTTTGCGAATACGTCCTGTAAACGTATTTCAATTGCGCTATGACTGTCCCTACGTAAAAGCCTAAGTAAGCCATGTCACACTCAGTGGTCCATGAAAAGGTCTATATTTTAAAAGCTCTTTTTATCTAAGCCCTCCCCATCTGTTCAAATATACGGAGTTTATTTTTATAGCTTCTTATCGAATTGCTCTTAAATTTTACATAGACATTAGTTCGGGGAAGTGGGTTCCAATTCTTTTGTGATTTCTAGTCGGGCGTAAGTTGGTTGTGATAAAGTTTATTGACCCGATCTTGGTTGAAAGTAATTTGCGTAATTTTTTACGCTATTTAAATAGTTATAAAAGTTCTTTAATTTTTAGAGTTTATTAAAATAATAGCAGCGCCCCGCGGTTTTACCCGCCTTGTGCCTGTTCCTGTGGAAAATTCGGGATTTTTTATATATATAAACCTTCCTCTTGAATCACTCTTTCTATTAAAAAATCCGTAGCTTAGTTTTAAAGATCTAAGCATACATAGGGACAGACAGTGGAAAGCGACTATGTTTTATACTAGGTAGTGATTTAACGGTCTCTTTGAATTTGAAAATGCCCGAGCACTTGTGAGGCCAACTTTTCCAGTTCTATGTGTACTTAAATGCATTTCTATATTATATTAATAACTAGCGATCCAACCTCACTACTCAAAGTTCAATTAAGTGTACCTAGGTTCCCACAATTTTGGAGAAAAAAGTAGTCATGAACATTCTCCTTGCTTCGCTCTGCCTGTTGATGACAAACACATATGACAATCTTTTCAGTTTATGAGATTAACTCAAGCATACAGTCAGACCGTAGGTTCGTTCTTTTACAATCACTTATCCTAATATGACAAATGTTTTCCAGAGCGACATACAACGCCCTAGAAGCGGCATCGATCAAAATAGGCAAAGACCTCAGGGATAAGAACCAGTCTCTCGAAACTGACACCAGAGCTTTAGAAATGAGGGCAGCTTTGGAGCCGAAGAAGGCCGAGGGCACCGACAAGAATCTGATCTTGGCTAACATGATGGATGAAGTCCCGAAAGCACCTTAAAGTAATACAGTAAATTATAAAGTCGCGTACTGACTGAACGTTCCAATGTCCGATACATTTATGTAAAGTATATTTGTTAACAATGTGTATTTAAACGAACCGCTTTTAAAAAAAATCTAAAATCATAGAGAGAGACTTTTACCCCAGCCAGAGATGCCAGCCACATCATGCTCTGAACTTTAAAAAATACTGCAAATATAGAAACACTATGTACCTTAAACAAGTTACTTTAAATAATTAATTATTGTAACGCCTCGGTGGTCTAGTGGTATGTGCGCTCGCCTGCCAAGACTGAGGTCCCGGGTTCAATTCCTGGGTCGAGCGAAAACATGGCTCGAGTTTGAGATCACCAACCCGCATTTGGCAAGCGTGGTGATTATGCCTAATCCTCCTTACTGTACTGATAACTTCAGTGAAATGCGAGACACAGCCCAGCAGTGGGACATTACAGGCTAATACTTACTTACCTACTTTACTGTCAATAGTCACACAGTATACATACTGTCTTTCTTAAATGTCAATTACAATTCTAGGAACTATTCATCATTCAAGGAAAAAAAGACCATATTTGTTTATTATTCAAAACTTGACTCGATAAATCACTTGGAACGTTTAGTCTTTACGTTGCCTTAGATGCTAACATAATACGACATGGTGCAAAGAACAAAAAAATGGACATGGTTGTTGCCTGCGATGTGTATAAGTTAAAGCAAATTTAAAGGTATCTTACTACTATAGACGTTATAAATGTATGTCTTATAGGAATCTGTATCTTTGATAGCCAAATTGCCGGAATGTACCTTATGTTCTATGTTATTGCATGCAGCAGTTTGTAACATTTTAGTCTTGTGTAAGCATCCCTTTATTGTTTAACTGCGCAATTATAGTCAGTATTATTTTAGACCGATATTGATATTTTAGAAAATTGTATGTGAATTCTGTCCAAATGTAGTACTGAAAACATGTTAGTGCTTTAAAATTTTGATGTATTTTACGATGTTTGTAATAAAATGTCGAAACTGAATTGGATTTGACTTATTGATGGAATTAGTCAATCAATTTTATTGTTTGTTTGAATGCGGTCATTACAGAAACTAAGATTCCGATTCGTATAATTATTTTTGCAGATAACTACACTGAAGAGAAAACTTATAGGCAACTTTTATCCTGAAATTCCCACGGGAACAGGCAAAACGCGGGTAAAACCGCAGGGTGGTGTTAGTACACTTTCAAAGGTCCATCCGTTAGAGACCCATGATGACAGACAGACAGACACACACACACGCTCACATACTCAAAGACTTATTACACCCCTCTTTAGCGGTGGGGGTAAAAAATACCTCGTAATATGGTACTGCGCAAAAAAATTAACTTCCATAAAATACATTAAGCTTTTTACAGAAATATCAATCAGAATAAATATCACGACCCAACTTTCGTTTCAACATTTCGAACTTATTCAATGAATAAACGTTATCTGATGATTGAAAAGTCAACTCTGGCGAAAATGTAATTTGTACAGATTACGTTTGTATAGACAAAAAGGTTTTGATGTTACCTATTGACCTGGCTAGACCTAACCTTTCAGACACATAGAGATAGGACACTCTCGTTTAGCTATATCGGATATCGTTCGTCTATATTGCCAACAAGATTACTTGGGAAAGCAGAATATTCGTCCTTTTTTACGATAACTCGTAATACGTCATCACTTGTTTTTTTGCTGTTGTGAAAAACAGTAATAAGACTGTTTAGATAAACTAACAAGTAAGCATCTTCGTAAAATGAAAGAAAATATTCTTGAGTCTTTTGGTATACATTCATCATGCATTCATTTGAGTTGGTTAGTAGAGAGTAGGCCAACCCTGGAATAGAGCTCAAATGAGCAAGGCATTGTTATCTGCTTCATCGAGTGGCTGGCCAACCTGACCAATCCGGGTGTCAGAGTTATTGAGCCGCCAAAGACTTGGCTCAAGCAACGACTACTATCCGTAGAAAGTAACCGGGACCGACGGCTTAACGTGCCCTCCGAAGCACGGAATCATCTTACTTTTCGAGCAATCAGGTAATTCAGCCTGCAATACTCTAACCAAACTGAGGAAAGTCTCACAAAGAGATTTTTGTGAGATATTATCTCCACCGGGAATCGAACCCGGAACCTCCGGGTCGTGAGCCGGGCGCTCAAACCACAAGACAACGGAGGCTGTTAAATTGTTATTAAACCATGTTTACCTAGGAATGTAAGTTCTCGAATAGGAATTCTAGAATTTACACCCGTTTTTTTGTTATCAATAAAATTCTTGAATTTGTTTGACCAAAACTGGCTTAAAATATGCAAAAAGGAGTCATATTTAAAAATATCGCTTATTCTAAATTGATTTATTTTATCTCTTATTCATGTTAATGAGAATTTACATTTCAATATTTAACATTCATTAATCATTATACTCATATTTAACTACATACATAACTAGCTTTTAAAGTTTTAGGAGAATTTGTCATGCATGTGTCATACAAAGTACATAAGTAAATCCTACAAAGTATTAAAGAGGGTACACTTGGTAAATTTAACGATCAACCACCTTACTCTAGACACAAAAAAACAGGACTATGTACTTTTTGAATCTTTTTTGATCAAGATGGATCAACAGTTTTTTGTCTTTATTTGAGACCTAACTAGATCTAGAGTCATCATGCTTTAGGTAGGTTCAAAATTGTCAAAGCAATATTGACAACAGTTCTACAGGTAAGTGAAAACTTCTATTTACTAAAAATAATTAAACAATATGGGCCTTATTTTAGCCAGCACTTTAGGTATCAAATGGTGTGTCCCTTTCCGACATAAACTATTTGCCAAAGAGCGAAAGAGACAAAACACTTATCGTTTACGAATAAGGAGGTAAAAGGATAAGTTAATTTACTAAAATAAACGATTCATTTTGAGAATATATAATTTGAATTAATATTTTGAACTGAGGGGTTCGGAAAAGTGTTCCAACTCCTAACTTAGCTGAAAGTCCTTAGTCTCTTTTGTACAGCCGTCCAATCTAATTACCGAGTATCTGATCAGTAATGGACTTCCAGTGCCCCGTTGTTTTGTTCACGGTTCGTTTCAATAAGTGTTCCTGAAGGAGTATAAAAAGCTGGAATTCCTCCGAAGATAGCACAGTCGAACCTTCTCCTTCAAGCAACTTCATACTAAGAGTAAGTGGTTTTATTATAAGTTTTTTTATTGTTGCTTGTCTTACTTGAAGTATTTGTTCTTGTACGTAGTACGCCTCGGTGGTCTAGTGGTATGTGCACTCGCCTGCCAAGACTGAGGTCCTAGATTCAATTGCCGGGTCGAGCGAAGACATTTTTCCTACTTTTCAAACATGACTCGGGTTTGAGATGACCAACCCGCATTAGGCAAGCGTGGTTATTACGCCTAATCCTCCTCACTGTAATGATATATTCAGTGAGATGAGAGACTTTTGCCCAGCAGTGGGACATTACAGGCTTATACTTTAATTTACTTACCTATTGAACACTAACAACAATCCAAAGTACCAACCGAACTTAATCTTCTCAGAAAATTCGACCTAATTTCAATATAAATTCGGTGATTTAGGGCTATTAGAGCTTGTCATAGATTTACCGTTACTGCAAACTATTCATTTATTTAATGGAGTATTTGCGTAGTCGTAGCTCACGAATAGTGACTTGCTTTATTGTAGTACTTAACTGTCTTGGTTTCTCTTTAAAATTGAATGTTAAGTACGTTTAAACTGCCTTGCCTAGTAAAATGATTATTGTATTTCTTGAGTATTCGCTACCGTTTTTGGAGTTCAATCGCTAGAATATAAACCAAAATTACTATAACAAACCTTTTTGATAATTTTTACTTATTAAATATTTCATTGGAGAATATTTCATTCAGAAAATATATATTGAAAAATGTTAGTGATTTTGATGTAGGATCTTTACCAATTACTGCAGTATCACGGACCTCCTTCACTACTTATTATAAAACAAAGTCCCCGGCCGCGTCTGTCTATCTGTTCGCGATAAACTCAAATACTACTGCACGGATTTTGAAGCGGTTTTGTTAAATAGATAGAGTGATTCAAGAGGAAGGTTTACATGATTGTATAAAAATTCCAGAAATTCCCCCGAGAACGGGCACAAAGCGGGTAAAACCGCGGGCCGCTGCTAGTATAGTTGTAAATTGAACACCAAAGTACCTAACAAAGTGGAATTCAATGAAAATAAAGCTTATTTCCATTTAATACCAGTACAGGGTATGCACATATCTAATGTAAACACCGCCTAAAATCTAACAACATTGCTCTATAAATCAAAATAAAACACAAAAATGTTCACAAAAGCAATGTCATCAACATTTTACGTCACAAACAAACCGGTTTTGAAATATTAAAACTATTTTATACGTCATCGCTATAATAAAAACGAATAAAACAGGCGTCCGTCCACTGAGGTTCATTCACGAACAACAAAAGAATGTATGTGAATTCCCCAAATTCTATGATTAGGAATTTTTAATTGAACTAAGTCAGCTTAGCAAATTGACCTATGGACTGTAAAAAGCATTACCAAAGCATTATTACCTACCTAAAAAGTGGTGTTATGTTGGTGACTAATATCTCGTGTTTGAGATGACTAAGATTTCTCCATTAAGTCATCCATTAGAGGCCTTATTCATAAACGCTTAATTACAGCATTTTAGCTATCAAATGGTTTCCCTTTCTGACATACGCTATTTGCCAAAGAGCGAAAGAGGCAAAACACTTTAAAACACTGTTTAAGTTCACACACCGGTAGTTTACAGGATTTTTTTTCCTTCAAGTCTTTATAACATCTTTCAATCTATTCGCAAAGATTTGATTTTTAACCACCAGTAGTTATCTCACGTCATCAACCTGCAAGATCTAATTTGGTAGAAAATATTTGTTTTTCAGAAGTATTTGTATTAATAGCGATAGTTCCGACATTGTGAAATGACAAACGCTTTTAAACAAACAAATATCAAACTCTACATAATATATATGATTACCATATTTATAAGGAAAGCTGTTTTTTAATCCATAATTCTCACGAAGTCTCACGTGGCCAACTTGATTGATTTTGCAACAAAATTTAACAAAATGTAATAAGTAAATGTAATTCAATGAATATGCAATGTTTATTAAAAGACTGTTGATTAATTCACAGAAGTTAGAACTAACAAAATTCTATGAACATTGCTTGCAAAATCTTTCTTATCAATCTAATTTCTCAGAAACTTTTTGCCTACTTTCTTAGAAGTAACCTTGGGTGTGAAGAGTTCAAGGTATTTAGTAGCCAGCATTTTGTAACACAATATATCAAATCAAATATTGCAATAGTGTTACATAAGTAACTATAAAGCCAAACACCAACTTTTGACGAGAAGATCCGAGAACAATCTAGAAGCGTTTATATAAAAAAACTCTCACCTGTTAAGTGTTAAATTCTCTGCCCAATTAGGAGATTATCACATAAACAAACGCAGTGACGCAAAGATAAGTATTTAATTTATTATTATAACCTCTCACTAGGTACTATTGGACTTTTAAATTACGCGAATCCATAAACAGAGCCTGGAAGTTTAAAATATCGGCGGAGAGAATCTATCTATATTCCCATTTAAATGAAAAACCCCAATTTCCTCTATTTAAACAAACAGTAATCCTATTTAACCGTGAATAACCTAACGTGAGATATCTAAGTTGAACCAACTGCATCCAACCGCACAATATGTGACAACTAAACTAAGTTGAAACGGTTTAACCGCAGAATGGCTTCGGTCGCAACGAATTAATAGTTTATTGGTTAACTGGTTGGTATTCGTTTTAGCTAGTTTTTTAGAGGAGTTGAAACGTCAGGTAATTTTTTTTTAAATAAAAGCGAAGTGTACGAGTGTATATATAAACGTAGTTTCAATTCAAAATCAGTTTTTAATGTTAAAATGTTGAGAAAAGATGCTTTGATTATTTAGTAATGAATGAGAATTAGCCAAAAGTATCAAAAAGATGTTTTTCTAGTAAATTAATTAACTACAACAACAAACATTCAAACTAACATAAGTTTTATTTTGTCTATACAATTTTAATTTAAATAGTTAATTTTATTTTACATTCTTTAATCTATTGACACGTTTTTGAATATATATTCACACGTTTCGCACGTTTATATTTTGGTCATTGAAACAAATTATAATACAAGAATGAATATATAAAGTTACATATAGCTAATCAATTAATTTTCTTACTAGCTATGTAACTATTCTTAACAAGTAACAAAAAATTCCCTAGTTCAAACTACGTACAATGGAATTTACTAGTGTATTTTATGTGACGTAAACACTACAACGTATTATAACATTCTATAACACGACACGTATAAATCTTTTTAACATTCTATGTATCAATCATAATTCATAACAGATCCGGCATAATTATACTACCTATACAATTTCAAGTTTAGGAAGTAATACAAACAATTACCGATACTTGTTGTAAGATACCGAGATCCGCTTCCTACACCCAAATGTGGTATAGCTTGAATATTTCCAATGCATACACCATTGCCGGTTTCAAACCTGACCAATTCGAACGTTTCCAGAAAACAACAGCGTTGTAAACGTGACAATTAACAACTATCTTAACAGTTATCACTTTATCTGCAGGTTGTTCACATTTGACTTTTGATCGTCTCGCAAGCGCGGAAGTATGGTTTCGTTTCACCCATAAAATTGTATGACGGCAAATGAACGCACTGTATCTATAAATAAAGCTGATGTTGTTAATTCTTATTCTATTTAGATTCTTTTCAATAGACAAATTATTAGCAGGAAGATAACAAGTTACAATTCAGGTTTATTCTTTGTTTCTAGTCAGGTTTTCTAGTGGCATTTTTTATCGACAGTAAAACGAATTGAGATATTCCCTAGAGTATCATCAACGTTGCGAGATGTTGTACGGATTTGTTTTCTATTCGGTTGTAATAAAGCTCACGTGTTTTGTTTCTTGTGATCGTGCGTAAGCGTTCTGGCGCCCCCAGCAACCTCTGAAGGTAACCCGGTTTGTTTACAACTAAAAGAATAATGAAGACAAGATCTTATTGTTATTCAACTGTCATAAAATGGAAAGTTCACTTTCGTGTAACAAAGTTTATAAAGCTTACGTCATGGACTATAAATAATTGGAACTAGTGACGCGCTTTTATTTCTTTTAGGTAACAATAATTTATTTAGGAAAATCAGGATATAAGTTTCAAAGCAATGTTTGATTTTGAATATAGCTTTCCAAATCCAGATAGACAGTTATGACAATTACTTCTTGCGTTCGAACTTACTTTATGATGTTAGGTTATTTTGATTACTTAATTTATTTAAACAATCCGTTAGTCTCAAAACCTTAGTGTTTCTTAACAAGTGTGAGTCAGCGTTTATCACACATGTACATTAAATCGGTTTTCCCAAGAAGTTAATGTATTTTTTTGCAATCTTAATTATAACTGTGTCTTTCTTAACATAAGGAAAACGTGTGACTTAATGATAGCAATAATAATGATACAGAAAATGTAATTACATTGTAGTCAGTTACTACGTCACCATGTATAACGGACTTAGAATAAAACATGAAGATCTAAAATAGTATTAAAAACACAAACTGCCCCACTCAGAGACATCCGTTAAATCGAGTGTTACCTAATTGACACAATTTGTCATACATAACACGTCAAAATCGCTTACTAAATATCTATAAGGTAGTATTTGATGTCTCTGAGTACGAGCGTCAAAAGAAAAACTATTAATAGATTCTTAATCGAAATAATGTACTTTTGACAACCTTGTCAAGTTAATGTTGGAAAAATGATTATCGAAAGTTGTCAACAATTAAATCGATAATAACAGATTATTAAATACTCCAAAATCTTATTTTTATATTATTTTTATTTACTTCCGGAAAATGACGCTTTGCTTTATTTTTACAATCACTTTTACGTAAAAGGACATTTGTTCTTAACTCGTCAGTGAGGATAGTTTTATAAGTAGAGTAGTCAACAGCTTTGATGGGATTTTTTCCGCACAAATAGGAAAAATTGTCTCCGATAATTCCTTCGTCTATTTTTCCTACAATTATGATAAAATTAGCATTTTTAACTGCGGGTTGATTCATAGGATCATAGGAGTGTGTGCAACATGTAATGATGACTTGCATCAATTGAATAAATATTCAAAAGGCCACGTTCTTTAATTTTAAAAAATACTATTTTTGGAAACGAAAAATAAAATTCACTTAAATTGTGAAAAAAAATTATTTGAATGTAATACATAAATGATATGAATAAAAAAATCGTTCGTAAAAATTCCACTCAGTACGTGAAATTAACAGAGAAAACAGCAAAATATTTTCCTGCCAACATTACCATTAATAAAAAAAAGATTATCCACACTAACATCATCACAAGCTTCCTAATTCAAACTTTGAGCTTTCGCTTCACCTAGATCCGTTTCCATTTAGCTCCCAATGCGAACGCACCTTTGTTTTTTTTATCCCCCCACCTGTCAGTAACACAGACTCTAGTTGGTTACATATTTAAAGAAGTTCACTTTTGACCAGTCGTTCGACAAACAATTATCCATTTGACAGTTACCTTCGTAGAAATTCGAAATAAACTATGAATTGTTAATGTGTTATGAATGCTAATGCTTTTTTCTTTATATTGGTTTAACGTGAAGTGATTGTTTTTTGTTTTTTTGGATTTCTTTTTTTGAATGCGGTGAGTCTTTTGTTTATTGGAAAGATAAGAAATAGAGATGTTAAGATTAGTATGTCGATCAGTTAAAACATTGTTCATTGTTTAATTATTGGATGATGTAGAGCTTTTTCTGTTGTTATGTTGTCTTGATTAATAAATTTCTTGTAATGTTTTATTAATTAACTCAGAAGACGTCAATTTTTTCATCTGTATTTTAATTAAAGCAATAATATTTTAGTTAATATTTTTCGCGCCTATCGAAAATGCGCTTACCAATTATAATGAAATTGGTGTATTATATAACAATTGATAGCTTTCATTACGTTATATGCTTATGAACAATTTTAACATTTAAAAAAAAAAAAAAAAAAAGTATTAGCCTGTAATGTCCCACTTGTTGGGCAAAGGCCTCTCGTCTCACTGAAGGTATCAGTACACTGAGGAGGTTTCAGGCGTAATCACCACATTAATTTTCTTAAAATTATGTATATTATACTGTAGATAGATGAAATCTGGTTTCTAATATTTCATTGTTATCGGAACAAATACAATAGTTTCAAGTGAAGTATTAAACCGTATTTTGTTAGTGGAGTAATAGACTGTTTGCTCACTGATGCTCACTGAAGATATCAGTACAGTGCGAAGATATCAGTAGTAGTGAAGAGGAATATAGATTTTGTTTGTTACATATTTCTTTGCATTAAACTGTCAGAAAATATTTAAAATTGCCAAGACATTTTTAAAATTTCAATTAAATTAATTATTTTTTGATTACTTTAAATTTTTATTAACGTTTTGATTATTTTAAATTGCATGGTCATCGGAACTTAAGAAGCATTACTTTAATGGAACGAATTATTTACTAAGAAACAAACAGGTCAATTCAAATTAAAGAAACTCAAAAAATAAAAACTTGTGCTTAAATATTTAGTTTTTTTATCTTGTTTAAGAATGTTCTAACATTAAAATATTATGATTTCAGAAACCCAAAGACATGTCTGGAAAAATGAACGCTGCTCTTATCATCTTTGTGCTGTTCGCTGTCCTGAATTTTGGATTTGTGCAATCAAATCCTGCTATTGGTAAGAACTTTGCAATATTTTATTTAAAGAAAACTTTTTTGCCAGTTTTGGTCAAAAAGCTTCTGTTCTGCAGTTACAAAAATTTTAGTTAAAAAAAAGTTGTTTTACCTCTATATTCAGCTCGAGTAGACATTTTTGAGCACCTTAAACTGTTAAAGGCGTTCAATTATTTTTCTACATTTTTCATTTATTCGCATATACTTACTAAAATTTATATGCAAAACTAGAACCCAAAATTAAAATTAACAAAAAAAATCGGTCCTTGTACAATAACAATAGGTCATAACCCACCCACCCAACTAACTGCAAAACCATCCAAAAACAATCAAAATCCTTCCTCCTTATTCAAAATCTAAGCACGACTGAAACCACTGCGGATAACGAAACAATCCCAGACAAGCATATAAAACAAAACACGACAGAAAACGTTATATTTCGCGCACTTTTTGACAGTTACAAACCCCAGTTAGAAGACAGTTTACGTATTTGGTAAAGTGAGAGGAAAGCTCTGATAAAGCCGTAGGGACTTAAGGTCACAGGGGTTCACTCCCTTTGGGTCGAAGTGCCGTCGGAGTGGACCCAAATAATATGATAATATAAGGGCACTTGGAGAGTTAGCCGTCTTTAATTCTACTTTGTTTTTACTGTAGATACGGTATCTTAAAATAAACTTAGAAAATACATATACAAACTTATACTATAAATTGCCTGTTACACTTTTATCAATACCTAGACATTAACCGCCTTATTCATAAATAGTATATAACTAAAACACTGTTCTAAACCTCACAAAGTGTAAGCTTCTGTAAGTTAATACCGCAAGTGAAAAGTTAGATTAGTGTAAATGATTAATATTTTAACGATAGTTAAAAAGTCACAGCGAATGACTTAAACGTATGATTGATTGAGTAAATAGTTTGACTTTAAGTACTTAAGCATATTTTAGGTAGTAGTCATTCTTAATTAAACACTTTATACAAATTCTAGTAGCGGACTGTGGTTTTATCTGCGTTGTGCCCGTGTCCTTGGGATCTTCGGGATGTAAAATAGCCTATAAACTTCCTGTTGACTGTGACTATACATTTGGTATTTGATTGGTAGTTTCTGACAATCAAACGCGTTCAGGCGCGTTCAGGCAAACAAACAAACGAAAATTAGGACTCTTCAGATTTATTCTATAAGTATACTTATACATAAATTTACCCACACTCATTAAATTGATTTTCGAATAGGAGTAAAGTACAAGTAAAGTAACGACTCACTAAAATGCCTCTCATCTTACGGAAGATATCAGTATACTAAATAGGCTAAGGTCTTCTTCATAAACGCTTATTAACGCACTTTAGATATCAAATGGTTGGTCCCTTTCCAACATACGCTATTTGCCAAAGAGCGAATAAGACAAAACACTTTAAAACACTGTTTAAGTTAAAAATCGTTTATGAATTGACAAGCCCGTTGGCACAGTGGCAGTGAGAGCGCTTACTGTGTCGGGGGTTGCGGGTTCGATTCCCGCCCGGAGTCGACAATATGTGAAGACATAGTTGTTGGCGACGACGTCTGGGTGTCAATTATATATTCTTATAAACTATTTGTGTATATATGTATTAGTATCAGTCAGTTAGATTCCATATTACAAGCTTAGAGCTTAGTTTGGGTCTAATTAACCGTGAGTGAATTTGTCCAGGTATATGTAACTTTGTATTTCGAATCTATAAGTAAATAAAAATAGAATAAAGCGGTTAATGTCTATCTAATGTTCAATAATATCATTCGATTATGTAACAGTCAGTATAACGGCGCCTAAAACCAGGACTTGAAATAATAAATCGGTTAAAATAAGGAAACTGCCGCAACAGCCCGATTTTTCGTTCATTAAACTTAATTGTTATACCTAAGACTTTAAGTAATTAAGTTAATTGCTTAAATTGTTGTAAAAAAGTATTGTTCTGCCGCTGTGAAATAAAAGCCTTTAAATTCTTTAGAATTTGCTCCTTGATATTTAGCTTCTTGATTACGTTTTAATCTTTTAAATGAAAATGGCAAGCGCGCTTTTTACCACGTTTTTTATTAACGCAAAGATGCATAAAAACTCTTTACTCTCATAAGAGAATACTTAAACTGTATGTTGCAGTTAGACTTAACAGTATTAAGTAAGTACTTAATACAACTTGATTGTATCTACTTAAAATGATTGAAAAATCCGTTATAAATCTGAAGTAGGTAATGTGGTTATAAACTTGCAGGTAACCAATATTCATATTACTACTATGAGTTTCTATCGAAATATGACAGTTATCGAATAGTCTTCTTACATTTGTAACGTTCATGTCGATATTGTTACCCCAAAGCTCCCAAAAGATGTCTATCTGTATGCAATTGATCTTCCCAAAAACTACTGAACGGATTTTAATGCGATTTTCACTTACACACAGAGTGATTCAAAAGAAAGATTTGTGATTACTTTTATTGCCAAAATTCTCAAAGAAACGGGTACAACACGAGTAAAACCGCGGGTCACTGCTAGTTACTATATTACTATACTATTACCAGTAGTCCATAGTAAGGGTACAGATACAAGTCACCACCCAAGAGTAGTACGATCAAGTATAAGTAATAAATAAAGACGCGACAGAGGCAATGACCCCAATCTGCGATTTGGCCGGCTTACTTTCGCTGTGCCTTACGCAATTTCACCTTAGTTGCTTACACTTGACCTCTTAACGACAGTTCTTGTGAATAGAAACATCCAATATTGATGTAGCCTTCCCACGTGTGGTATGAACGTACGTAACGAGATTGCAGAATAATATAGCAAGTTATTTTGAGGGTAATATCGTGGAGTAATGTGGATGTGTAGTGCGCGGTTGAAACATTCTCTCGTGGTCTGTTAGAGGGAGATAGTCGGTTAGTTTCGTTTTTGTAGAGCGTTGTCTTTGTCACACACAAACATTAGTAACGACAAACTTAACATCGGATGGGTGACCGATAGTGTAATTCCTATCTGAGGGCTACCGTGTTTCGTTCGTTTAATTGTCAGTCTTGGTTATTTCAATCGTAAGACTATGTCGGAGACATTTAGGCGGTCTAAAAAACTTCGCCACCAGGTTTAACCACTAACCTCAAATACAACCTAAATGTACTTTACTGGTAGTGTAGAGCTTTCAAAACCGTATCTATCCGAACATCCTTCCTGTACGTCGAGTCGTACGGAACTCTGTTAGCACCGTGTTATACTAAGCTACCTAATGTATGCGTTTCCAGATTTACGAGCCTCATCGCCGTCGTTCCCACATTTTAATGGCGCAGCGATGATAATGCGCAGGAAACTTCCCGCCAACCCTAAATAATGCGTCCGTCTTCCATAATTATTAGTGATGCGACGAATATGCATTTTCGTATTCGTAAAATAATAGCTGATAACCAAATATTTGTCACAAAAGGGTTTTTAGGGAATTAAGCATTACCAAATGTCATTGATCGGAATAATCTAATGATAGGCATACAGACATGCATGTATAATATTGTATAAGTTATCTAAGCTCGGAAAACTCATTATTATAAAAGCACTAAAATATTGCATACCACAAGGAACTATTACCCTTATACATACTTATAAAATAAGTATTCGAATTTATCCAACAACAGATAGTTTACGAACATCCATATTCGCCAAATTCCAACATGAATTCTCATTCGTATTCGTAAAAGTAGAATTCGTTACATCACTAATAACGATATCCGATTTAATTCACGTGTATCTTATATAAATTACTTTTATTGCTAATTCGGAACGGTTCAAGTGGTCGTTTCGATGTAATTTTTTTCGCGAATTGAGTGCTCTCTCTAAGTAAGATTGATGACAATCGATGGATGTAGTGATTGAGATAGATAACGTTTTAGTTGACCTGTTCAGTTGTTGTAGCTATACATACAAATAGCTAAGAGTCATTAAAATACGAATTTTCATATATAAATCTATATATAAGTGGTAGTTTCTGAAGTTATATAAATCTCAGAAACTACCATTTCGATATGAATCATTATTTCTGTAATTGATAGCCAACGGGAAGGTTATTATAGACTATATTATGTCATCACGAAATTCTCACGGCTGTAATATTCCCAAAGAACGAGATAACATTTTCTTTGCAATGGAAAATCTTACAAGCTTTTCTCTGAATAGGTACGATACTTTGTTACTTCCAATGAGTGGGTACATTTATAAAAACTATATCGACCTGTCTAAAAATAGACGAAAATAACTTATAGATAAGTAGCACAAACAGCCAGGTTGATAGTCAGCCTTTTACTATATGAGTAAAGTGAGTTTTAGCCTATAATGCCCCACTGGTTGGACTCTCATCTCACCGAAGATATCATAGCTCAGCATAGTGAGGAAAATTCGGCGGAATCACCACATGACAAATTTACTCTCTTGAGTTCAAGAACTTAAGTAAATATGTGGACTAATGCTAACGTCGGTAATTTAATTACACACGCAGTAAATTAATTATAGGTATTTTTCCAACACATTATTTGCTATGAAATGACTCATACCTACTTATTTATTTATATAAAGAATTTATTAATCAATCACTGAGGTGAGACAGTTTGATTAACTTTATGAACTCCAGTTGTAAGCAAAAACGGTGACAAGTACTTACTATCGAGCTGAGTAGATATTATAAAAAAATGAAAAATTTTACGTTAAAGAACGTTTTTGTCCGAACTAATCGATTCCAAAATCTAAAGTTTCAAAAAAGTCTCAAAAAGTTGAAACTGTGTATAAAACATACTCTTATAAATTTTACTGCAGTTAATACTTAGAAACACGAAAGTATTTTCTCCATTATCATTCATTGTGTTCGCTTAGGGCTTTAAGTGCACTTACTAAGTACCTTTTCCACTTATTAGTGGAAAATTATGGATCATATAGTACAACCATCAAGAAAAGTTTGATGTCATAAAAATAAATGAAAAATATTAACGATTATGGTCAAATATTTATTTGACTCAAAGATGCCACGATCAAATTGAAATCTTGATCGTTTAGTGACGGATTATTTTTATTGTATATAAAAATCTTCCAATAGTACTTTGCCCAGCGGTGGTTATATTACGAGCTAATACAGCACTTTATTATATTAGGTACATATTATGTAATATAATTGGGGTTGCGGGTTCGATTCCCGCCCGGAGTCAACATTATGTGACTACATACTCGAAGTAAGTTCCATTATAGATATTTATATAGGCTCGAGCAATACATAGAGTTTAGATTACTTAACAACCATGAGCTACCTAAAATTAATAATATCTAAGATAATATTCCTTTTGAACATAACTGTACTTATTAACAATGGAACGTAGTATAAACGGTAAGTGCATAAAATCGCGTATTTTTTATTGAAAAGAATAAATAAAAGAAGTTGACGACATATAAATACATATTTTATGTATTTGGAATGAAGTCGTATTCTTTTATGGTATGGAACCTGATCTTTAAGCATAATAAAACTTTAAAATATCAGAATAAAGTTATTAAGATAATGCAGGTGTCACAATAAGCTTATCTTGTTACTAAAATACGAAAGTTTGTGAGGTTCTACAATATACTATGTCTGTTGGAAATTTTTTCTGATACAGCTTGACTGAAGATAAACATTTTCAGCAGTTCATAGAAGTGGCATTTCTATCTGACGCTACCGTGCTTCGAAGGGCACGTAAAATGGTCGGTCCCGGTTGTTTCAATCGATAGATGAAATCCGAGGCCTTAAGGAGGTCTAAAAACTTATGACACCAGGGTTGACCACTAACCTACACGAACTTATCATTACATAGTATAAAACAAAGTCGCGTCTGTTTGTCGTTTGTCTGTTTGTCTGTATGCTTAAATCTTTAAAATTACGCAACGGATTTTGATACGGTTTTTTGTAATAGGTAGAGTGATTCAAGAGGAAGGTTTTTATGTAAAAAAATTCCCGAAATTCCCACGGGAACGGGCACAACGCGGGTAAAACCGCGGGGCGCTGCTAGTTTCCTATAAAAGAGGTTACTCTCTAGTCTTTTAATCACAATACACAAGGTGTTAATATAAGGCCCGATTGCACAGAAACTCTTAAAATTTGGTCCTTAATAATATGTTTAAGAAACAAAAGCTGTTCGTTCAAAATTGTATTTTACTTCGCACCAAATAGAATTCAATTTAAAACGAACGTCATTTGTTTTTAAAATATATTTAAGCGCTATATTTAAGAGTTTTTGTGCAATCCGGCCTAAGTCTATTACCTAGCCAATTTAAGATACTACAAGCGCTCCGCGGTTCTTACCCACTCAGAACGTGTCGTGGGAATTTTATAGATAAAAGTGATCTTTGAACTTCCGCTTGAGAGTCATACAAAACACAAATAAGCTGGTAGCTTAATCACGCGTCAATAGTGTGTAAAACTAGATTTAAGAAGCATTGACGAGTGCTTATGTGTCTTAAGTACTAGATTTAAAGCGCATTGCAAATATTCTTGCCAAACGTTTTGAAAGGTTTTATTATGACGATTAGCTATTTTACGCAGTAGTATCAACAGTGAGCCAATAGATGGCGCTAGTGTGAAAATTTTGTGGATCACACTTACGTTATTTTCCCAGTTTTAGTAGGGTCGCGCTCATATATTTTGTTAAGCAGGGAAGAATCGTCCTCTTTATTAATATGTAGACGAAGATAGGTAAATCCATATATAACGTTATTTTTTCAAACAACAAAATTATTCTTCACCGTACAATATCCTCTATCGTGCCGCTTGATTCAGAAACTAACTTTTCTAACAAATACGTAAAGTTTCATTCATTCAAATCGATTCGTTTGTTTATTAGCTTTGTTCCTTTTGTAGACCAGTAAACAAAGTTCAATGAAATTTGTCTCGCGGTGAATGGGAGTTGAAGTTATCATGTTTATTTTAAAACTAGCCGCGCCCCGCGGTTTTACCCGGGTTGTACCCATTCCTGTGCGAATTTCAGGATGAAAAGTAGCCTTTAACCTTCCCGTTGAATGTGGCTATCCATTATATAAAGAATTTTTCAAATCGGACCAGAAGTTCCTGAGATTAGCGCATTCAAACAAACAAAGAAACTCTGCAGGTTTATAATATTACTTAGTATAGATTAACTTTTGAATAAAAGTTATTTCACATTGCAATTTGTGACCAGTTTGGTATTTTAGCAGCATAAATCTATTAAATTTGGTAATCAAATGAGTACCTAATTTGAAGGTATTAAAGATGATACACGCTCGCATATCTAAGGGTCGATAAATATCATGCTCAGATGTACTACAATCAGTAAAGACCAATTTTGTTGATTAATAATAATCATCATTATCATACCTTTCTTGAAATTAATAATACCGTTCCTTTAAAGTTACTTAAGTTATTTAACGGTTACTTAATTTACTTAACTCGTTTTCAGTGGTGTTAATTAAGCTATTAAAATTATTCCAATTAGACGCTACGTCTTGCTACGCCGTAGCGACTACGAGGTTTCCTTCTATAGGGGCGTAGTTAATCAGCTTCGGTCTTGTTGCTACGGTGATTGAAATCCAGGAAATATGAAAACATTAATGATGTTTTGTGGAGTTTTGCGATTTCATACGAATTTGACCCATACGATCAATATAAATGAGGTTGATATGCATGACTATTATAGTCAGGAGGAGGAGGAGGAGGAGTTACTAACTCCTATTGCGTAGAGAGCGATAGAGTTCATATTTGTTCCTGGTAGTCTAATTCGTACGAAAAAACATCTTTAAAGTGTACGAGGCCTTAGCTTTTGTTCAACATTGGTATGTTGAGTAATTTTTTACTGGACGGTTACACTAGCACACAGCCTACAATTATTTATCACTTAATTTCAAACAAACGTAATCAAGTTTTCAAGGTCAATAGTGGGAAACTTTGATAGGTATTTCTACGTTTTCCTGTATGGTCATAGCACGTGTTAAGGCACATGGGAAATACAAAAACAATAACCTAATTACGGTCGTTAAAGTAAAGTACCGAATAAGTGAGTGAGTGCAAGCAAGTGATTGGTCAATACAAGAATTCTTCTTTTGAAAGAGGATAGCAATAATATATCTACTGTGCTGCGCTCATTTCAAATTGCACTTTATATCGCAGCATTTCGTATGAAATTTGAAAGGAATAGGACGCCGTCGTCCATATATATGAGGTTAAGTTAACGAAATTATCTCTTTTGAAAGACTTTTGTCTTCAAAAGTTTATGCTAGGCCTGCAGGGTTGGTTAGTAACCGACTCGAACTCACTTCTACATCCTATAATAATCATTCATTCATTTCGAATAAGTTATTGGCCATCATCCTTTAGTTCATCTTTAGTGGCCATCCTCTTTAGTTATATAAGTATCTCGGGTCCAGCTGAAAATCAGCGCTGTAGCTCCGGCTGCAGCATTACGCTGAGCTGGTTAAGTTGTTAATTTGTACTTTTGTTTGTCCTATTTCTGTTGTGCTTTTTTAACCAAAAAAATTTTATTTTATTTCATTTCATCATCCTAAAGTACCTAACAGTGAATGTCGATGAACTTGTTTCTGACTTCAGATTTAGTCCGCACTATATTCTTTTTAATAACCTTGCCTTTTTTCTGTCCCAGCTACCGGTTACGAGCCAATGGAGATTTGCATCGAGAACTGTGCCCAATGCAAGAAGATGTTCGGTCCTTGGTTTGAAGGGCCTCTCTGCGCCGAATCCTGCATCAAGTTCAAGGGGAAACTCATTCCTGAATGTGAAGATTTCTCTTCCATCGCCTCCTATCTTAACGTTAACAAACTATGAATGGTTGATAGGAATTTAGATACAGATTTTGACAAAAGTATTATTTAGAGTGATTTTAGTTGGATAGCTTAATTATAATTTAGGCAAGATTTGTATACGGTTAGCTTTATTTTCTCAAGTTCTAAGTACCTAAATATTATATTACAATTAACATTCCTTGACGGCTCACTTTAAAACCCTTCATTAACCTACTTCAAAAGGAGGAGGTTATCGATTTTGATATTCAATTTGATACACTACATACATACAGGCATGACTCCGTCATTTCCGATCGCTTTTCAGAATTATGTTTTGTTCAATAGATATGGTTCATATAGGTATTATTCAATTTCATTGATGTCAGCCAATATTTTGAAGTGCTTGTATTATTAACAAGTTTTATTAATAACTATTTATATGGTGACGTATACTAGTACAAACAGCTAGTATAATTAAAGTGGGTATAGCTTTGAAGATGTCAACTAAGAGTAACTTCAGTATTAAGTATTATATTGTTACGTTGCTATTTTCTCCAGTATTTTGTGTAGGAGTGAAAAAGTAAACTGAAAGCTATTTAGGATTTTTTTTATATTTAATTTTCCTCGAAATAGTATGTTCTTTATTTTTAAGTCACTTCTCTAAAATGTATGATTTAGATTTCGTAAATTTATTAAGAAATATTATTTTCCCTTTCAATCAAAGTAATAACACAAAATAACTAAAGATGTTTAAGAATTTATAATTAATTCGCTAAGTTATTGTGGTCTTCTTCTAGTTATTATTTTGTTAGAAAATCCAACTAAAATCAAAGTAAGCTAAATAATACGAAGCTGAATAAATGCCAAAGTATTTAAAGCTCTATGCTGATTAGATTAAGGCTTTTTATTAATACGTTTTATACTCTTTATACAGGGACTAAGTTATGAAATAATAAATGTATTGAAACTTGAATTTATTTCGTTTAAATTGCTATTAATCCTATTATTTAGGACTTATTCATAAAAGCTTATTAACAGCACTTTAGCTATCAAAGGTTTGTCCCTTTCCCACATACGCTATTTGCCAAAGAGTAAAAGAAACAAAACACAGTTTAACAGTGTTTTAGTTACACCACGTTTAATAATAAGGCCTACTCAGAGTTTAGTTTGGGTTTGACAAATCGTCTGTAATTGTCCTATAAATCCTACTAATATTATAAATGCGAAAGTTTGTATGTATGGATGTATGGATGTATGGATGTATGGATGTATGGATGTATGGATGTATGGATGTTTGTTACTCTTTCACGCAAAAACTACTGAACGGATTTGGATGAAACTCTACAGTAATGTAGGTTATACATCAGAATAACACATGGGATATATTTTATCCCGAAATTCCCGCGGGAACGGGAACAAAGCGGGTAACACCGCGGGGCGCGGCTATAGACTATATAATACTAGCTGCGCCCCGCGGTTTAACCCGCTTTGTACCCGTTCCCGCGGGAATTTCGGGATAAAAATAGATGTTGGCCGATTCTCAGGCCTAACCGATATGTACACAAAATTTCATAAGAATCGGTCGAGCCGTTTCAGATGAGTTCAATTACGCACCCCGTGACACGAGAATAATAATATATGTATGGATGTATGGATGTATGGATGTATGGATGTATGTATGTTTGTTGCTCTTTCACGCAAAAACTACTGAACGGATTTGGATGAAACTCTACAGTAATGTAGGTTATACATCAGAATAACACATGGGATATATTTTATCCCGAAATTCCCGCGGGAACGGGAACAAAGCGGGTAACACCGCGGGGCGCGGCTATAGACTATATAATACTAGCAGCGCCCCGCGGTTTTACCCGCGCTGTGCCCGTTCCCGTGGGAATTTGGGGAATATTTATACATATAAACCTTCCTCTTGAATCATTCTATCTAATAAAAAAAAACGCGTCATAATCCGTAGCGTAGTTTTAAAGATCTAAGCATACATAGGGACAGACAGCGGAAAGCGACTTTGTTTTTTATTAGTAGTGATGCGAAAGTTTGTGAGGATGGATTTATGTATGTATGAATGTATATTAGCAACTCTTTCACAAAAAAAATTACTGGACGGATTTGGATAAAACTTTACAGTAATATAGGTTATACATCAGACTAACCCATGGGATATATTTTATCCCGAAATTACCGCGGGACCAGGTACAACGCGTAGCGCGGTTAGTCACTACATAGTATAAAATAAAGTCGTCTCTGTTTCGTGTTTGTTTGTCTGTATGCTTAAATCTTTAAAATTACGCAACGGATTTTAATGCGGTTTTTTGTAATAGGTAGAGTGATTCAAGAGGAAGGTTTTTATGTAAAAAAATTCCCGAAATTCCCACGGGAACGGGCACAACGCGGGTATATGTAACCCAAGGTATGAAAAACATGCCTAAAAAAATTGGTTATTGGCGTGCGCTACTAAATCTATTGCTGATACACAAAAACAATGTTCTACACAATCAAAGTACTTACATATCATTGCGAACAAATAAGTTCGCGAGGGCATATGTCTAACTATTATAGTTAAGCCACAATAACCGTTTTTAGTTAAAATTAATTAGTTAAAAAAGGAGTGTAATTTTAAGTTGATGATTTTCATATGATGATATGAATCTACATCAAAATAAATGGCTCTACAATCAAGGTTAATTATGTTTCTTTGTATACCTCTTTAAATTATTAAAATCGGACAGTTAGTTTCAGAGTTATGATGAGAAATATCACTACATAGTATAAAATAAAGTCGTCTCTGTTTCGTGTTTGTTTGTTTGTTTGTTTGTCTGTATGCTTAAATCTTTAAAATTACGCAACAGATTTTAATGCGGTTTTTTGTAATAGGTAGAGTGATTCAAGAGGAAGGTTTTTAAGTATAATAACATCTATTAAATAATGGAGAAATACTGTTATTTTCAGGGTTTCTAATGTGGTATCGTAAATTTTTACATTTCTTGCCGCTTACATTGCGTACGCAGGCTTAACCTTACAGGATTTTATAAAAATAATGTACTAAGTATTCTCTACATACAGAAAAGTCCGCGATGGTATATGTCTATCTCTTATCGATATCCCACAAAACCATTTTTTGTCATTTACTTTTTACGGCAAATAATAGCTAATTTTCGAAGCGATTTTAAGCACTACAGCATTATAATTTCCTTATCCAATTTCCCACTTGAAATTTTGATTGTGTATATTCCTGCGGGAGACACGCAATGTTTTATCCCGATTTTCCTACATGAAATCTTGATTACCCGAAGCGAAGCGAGGGCGGGTCGCTAGTGTTTATATACTTAGGTTTATATCTCGTAAATATTCTTAGCACATGAAAATAGGGACCTAAACCATCCAATGACCTAAAAACGTATTTTCAATTATAGAAAATTTCAGAACGGCTATTGTCCGTTCTTGCATGAAATGAGAAGACTTGAGCGAGTGAACAGTATCCAATGTTAAGTCAACGATGATCGGCTGGGGACATCAGTTCTGTGTTTTCTATTTTGACCGAACATTCGCAAGAAAGCAAAGATTTTCAGAACACCTAACTAGATCCTATGACACTATGACTGATTGAGAAAAATATTCCCATCGAATAACATTGTGACTCGAAGCAAATATTTAATATCAAACAAATCTTAACGAGTACTACCCGAGTATTACCCGATGCATAAAAACACATAGTCCTCCTTTTGGGCTTCGCCGCATTTGGGCCAAAAGTAAATTCGAATGGAGTCAGACTGGTACTCGTTGGGAATAGTTTTTCCGAACGAGTAACAAACACTATTCACAGTCCAGTGTTATCAGGTGAGAATCACAATTCGTATCGGGTAAGACTGTTACTTGTTGAGATTGAACGATGCTTTGTATATTATATTATGCTATTATCAAACGTTAATATTATGAAATCAAATAAAATCTCAGTTATAATTTTAATTTATTTAATTACTTAATTTATCTTATTAAAGTTAATTATTTATATTTTGTATCATTGCTTTGAATTTATTACATCGATGGTGTAACTTTACACTGTCATAGGAACATCTGGAGGCGGCATTTCTGCAGTAGGTTCTTGAGGCGGCGCGACTGGCGGTTCTGAAACTGATATGAGCTATGTTTTATTGGTGTAAGATTGTTGTAAAGCGTGTATTATACCATTGGTATAAAACATCACTAATATTTATAATAGAAAATCGTGTTAGTAATATTTGAAAAAGGTAGTAAGTTTGTTACGACTAATCAATGTTAAACGCAGACTTTGTTTTATAAAGAAACAATCCATCAAATTAAAAAGAAGCACAGCAAACTACACAATGAAGCATGCAAATTACGTCCTGTGCGCTAGGCATACAAGAACGCTCGCAAACATTTAAAATCAAATAAGAATTTAATTTGGATCCTTTAAGGAGTCAATGACACAGCGATCTGTCTGGACTAGACTTTTTAGCCTAAGGACACGTCTTAATGCCGTACTCAGGGACACCATTAAAATCGTCACTTTACTATACGCTTTATTAGATAGAGTGATGACAACTCTCACGACATCACCATGAAGATTATGATTCCTTAATTATTACATGCTATTTTGTGAGAAAGTTAAAATAGAAGTGTCATTTGCTTCCTATTAATTAACATTTAGTTATTATTTATTCCAGTCATTTTTCAAAATAAAGGTGCCAAAATCATAGTCATGTTTTTAATTTTCAATTAAAGGGATCAATGAGTTCTGATGCGTTTCCGTCGTTAGGACCTTTCATAAGGAAGGTAGTAGGAGTTTTAGCCTGTAATGTCCTGTAATCTCACAGTTCGGCTAAGGCCTCTTATCCCTGAAGATATCTCTACAGTGAGGTAGGTTTAATGTATAGATGTAGATAAATCTATACTAATATTATAAAGAGGAAAGGTTTGATTTTTTGTTTGTTTGTTTGTTTGTTTGTTTGTTTGTTTGTTTCGAATAGGCTCTGAAACTACTGCACCGAATTAAAAAATTCTTTCACCATTCGAAAGCTACACTATCCCTGAGTGACATAGGCTATATTTATTCCCGAAATTCCCACGGGAACGGGCACAACGCGGGTATATGTAACCCAAGGTATGAAAAACATGCCTAAAAAAATTGGTTATTGGCGTGCGCTACTAAATCTATTGATGATACACAAAAACAATGTTCTACACAATCAAAGTACATATCATTGCGAACAAATAAGTTCGCGAGGGCATATGTCTAACTATTATAGTTAAGACACAATAACCGTTTTAAGTTAAAATTAATTAGTTAAAAAAGGAGTGTAATTTTAAGTTGATGATATTCATATAATGATATGAATCTACATCAAAATAAATGGCTCTACAATCAAGGTTAATTATGTTTCTTTGTGTACCTCTTTAAATTATTAAAATCGGACAGTTAGTTTCAGAGTTATGATGAGAAATATCACTACATAGTATAAAATAAAGTCGTCTCTGTTTCGTGTCTGTTTGTCTGTTTGTCTGTATGCTTAAATCTTTAAAATTACGCAACGGATTTTGATGCGGTTTTTTTGTAATAGGTAGAGTGATTCAAGAGGAAGGTTTTTATGTAAAATTCCCGAAATTCCCACGGGAACGGCCACAACGCGGGTAAAACCGCGGGGCGCTGCTTACAAAATAGTAATGCTCGATGGCGGGTCTCTTATGGCTACTTACTGTTTCGTGCGGTCAAAGCGCGCGGGGATATACCTACCTACGAACTACGAACGACGAAGACGTGCTATGTAGGATTATCCCGAATTCTTCCTCACATGAAATCTTGATTGTGTAGGTATACATATATACTCGCGCGAGACATGTAATATTTTATCCCCAATTTCCCACTTGAAATTTTGATTGTGTATATTCCTGCGGGAGACACGCAATGTTTTATCCCGATTTTCCTACATGAAATCTTGATTACCCGAAGCGAAGCGAGGGCGGGTCGCTAGTATCATATAAAATACCTTGTGACATAATATTTTCAAGTGAGGGAGTTGTTTCGGTCGCTGTACTGGGCTGGTCTATAGACTCGTCCATTGGTGCTGGTTGTTGAGGTTCTTCCAATGGGGGTAACTGAAATTTGGAGATCTTTTATTAATTCTTTGTGGAAATGTTAATGACGGTATGACGGCCTATCTATGATATAAATCAATCTAATCTAAAAAAAGTAAGTCAGTAAGCTACTAACCTACTAAACTTAATTAAAATATTAATTTAATAATATGGACTAGTACTAACTACTAACTACTTCTATTCTCAAGCGATACATTTTTTTTAGGCTTTTTTGAATCGGTCAGTTAATATTTTTTTAATAAATAGTATACTAATATTAACAACCAATTTCTAAGCTACTAAAAAAATAAAGAATCACCCAGCCTTGTTCAACTTGTCAACTTGACTCTGTTTTTCTTTAACAACTTTATGTACGAATATCTAACGAAAAAATAATCCAAGTTAAATAAATCACAAAATTAACAAATGTAAAAAGATATAAGTACATGAAGAATTTATAAACAAGACGACAGGGCAATGCTATGACACTCCTTTTTGCATACTTGCTAACAAGTAAAAAATGTTTAATTATATATTCACTAGCCACGCCCCGCGGTTTCACCCGCGTTGTACCCGTACCGGCGGGAATTTCGTGATAAAATGTATCCCTTATGTTATTCTGATATACTCGTATAACCTATATATCTGTAAAATTTCATCCGAATCCGTTCAGCAGTTTTTGCGTGAAAGAGTAACAAACATACATACATCCTCACAAACTTTCGCATTTATAATATTAGTAGGATTACCTCAGGAGCATATTTGGGTATCTTCCCTTCAATATGCCTCACACTGAATGGTACACAGCTCTCGTAGTAGTTGATCACGAAGTCAGGGAATGCATCGCTCAATTCCTTGCCTGTTACCACATCGAATTCTAGGCAGCCTCGCCTGGAAGTAATTTGTGTATTATGAAGAGACTGTTTAATTGCTTTTTAATATACAGTCGACTCTCGTTAATTCGAAACTTGAGGGACTCTTAAAATATTACGAATTATCGAATGTTTGAAATATCAAATGGTTCGTGTATGTTGAATTATTGATACAAGTTTGAACTTGTCGCTCTTTCTCTCTGCAACTTGGAATTGTCGAGTGTTGGACGCCGATGAGTTCGAATTAACGCGTCGTTTTATTATATAGCAATGATTTTTTCGTTCGAATTACCAAGTGTATAAAAATGTATTGATTTAGTTCGAAATATAAAGAGATTTTGTAGGGAACTCGTGATAACTTTGAATTATAGAGGTTCGAATTATCGCAGGTTGGAATTAACGAGAGTCGACATTAACATCTTGCTATTGTTGAGCAACGTGCAGCTCGGCCCATACTTGGATGGCTGGTTGATAGTGGCATTTTTATCTGAGCGCTATCATCACGGTAATATTTAGATAGTATTACCGTGCTATCGTCACGGTAATAGTATTACCGTGCTATCGTGCTTCAGAGGGCACGTTAAATTGTAGATCCCGGTTTTTAGACTCTTGTTAGACCGTATCGGAGGCCTTGAGACGGTCTAAAAACTCCGACACCAGGGTTGGCCACTAACTTACTTACTGCCAAATACTTAATCCAAAATATCTTTAGCTTTACATAGTATCCTCCCCATTGTACTATTAAAATTTAATTATGATTAATATAAAAATAAAGGGAAAATCTGCCTTCTCTTCGATAATAAAATCTTAATCGACTTATCATTAGTAGATAGGTACTTACCATTTAACTAAAAAGTGTAGTACATTATGGAACAACTGAGCAGCAAGTATTTCCTCCGGCATCAGACCTCGGGCAACACCTCTGGGTTTGTCTATTTCCTGTAAAAATAACAATATTAAAATACCAATGAGGTCTATAAATCTATGGCCACAACATTAGGCTTCAAACAATAAACTTTACTTTGACCAAATCCATATAATTACCAAAATATGTTTCTTATTTATTAGTATTTTGGAATAAAAAAGGCCTATAACCTTCCATTTGAATGTAGATATCCAATACAAAAAGAATTATTTAAATCAGACTGGTAGTTAGTTCTATATATAAGCCCGAACTTACAAACAAAATTACAAATTATACCTCTTATATTATACCCCAGGATTGGTCAGGTCGACCATCCACTGGATGAAGAAGAATATTATAATCAGTATAGATATTCCATAAACCTATATTGCATTAATAAATTAATTAAAGTTTGAACCTCAATTCTCTTCTTCTTATCTCCCCGTCTACTTCTCTTCCGTCCAGCCAAAGATTCCTCCATAACATCAGGTAAAGGCGCTGCCTCTCGCTCCTTCTTCAATCGAGCCTCCTCATACGCAGATATGAGTTCCGGACAATCGAGATTGTCTTCTGGCTCCCATGTGTTGTCTTCACTGGAATTTATTGAGAAATGACTGAGTGAGATATGAGGTTGAAACATATTCAGACCTCTTTTTATTACCAGGCCAACCTAGGTGTTGACGTTTTTAAACCGTATAGATACCTGTGACATAGGTTACTGATTAAAAGAAACTGGGCCTGTCAATATTATGTGACCCCTGAAGCATGAGATTCAAACCAGTAGGAGACACGGATTCAAAACTACCTACCTAAGTGTTGCTTCAATTTGGTAACTAATTAATTATGGTACAATTTGTTGTAATCTTGTTTGTTTATATGTAGAAATTTAATACTAACTTCCCAATTGTAATTGTACTTTTATAACACTTACCAATTACCAACAAATAAAGTTTACTTTTTATACAGAGAGATGTTACTGAATATAATTGGAACATTTTCGCAAAATTTACACTAAAACAAACATGATTAAAATACTCCACTTACTTAGAATACCCTTTCCATTTCAAGAGAAATTCAACCTTTCCATTCTTGATTCTTCTATCCAATATTTTCTCCACTGAAAACTCTTCTGGTTTCCCGCTCTGAGGACCCGTTGTCGGTGGGTTCGGGGCTAAAACTGGCGGTACTAGAGTGTCCAACTGACTATCCTGTGTGTACGTTTGAGACATTTCCATAGGTCCCTCCATTGTTTACGCTATTTGTAAGCAATATGTAGGGTAAATAAAACAGTTTATTGATGAATGTTGAAAGTAAGACAATGCATCGTTAAGTAAGTAGATCGTTAAGAGGAAGGTTTCATATTCGATGGAAGAATGCAAAAACAAACTAACAAGCCATAAACTGGCTTAGCATAACCTCTTTTAATTGTATTCTTACCGGTTAGACTTCAATTTAATTACTATTTTAGAGAACTTATTTTACAACTTATGTTGTAAAAACCTGCAGACGATTTATAAGCGTTCTATCTATCCAATATCCATGAAAAACCATGTAAACAAAACAACAAATAAGTCGGTCGAGTGATCAATCAGTCGGCATCAACTGTCAACATCAACGACAACGACGATGGATGGACGCTTTATAAGGGTTGCCATTACATTACTAGGTAATTATCAAAACAGCTAACCCCACCTAAACTTATTATGCAGGGTTTGTTTGCCACAATGTGTAATGTGTAGGTACACAATGTGGCACCAACATACTAAGTACCTTGAATTTGTATGGAGGGAGCGTAATTATGACATCGTAGTGACGACGTCAATAATTATTCCTAAATTGCGCCACCGTCATCGCACCATAATGTGTCATAAAAATATTCATAAGCAATCTGCTGAACTACTAGGTTAGACAGGGATTTTGGAAACTAGTAGCTGTTGTCATTATATCAATAAAATTAACAATATTCTGATTAGACAGGAACAGATGTACACCCGACAGCGGAGCAATCGGGCGGGGCATCCTCGATTAGTTTGAAATGCAGGAGATGAAAGACGAAACAAAATTATTAAGCCTGAAATCACCCACTGATAATTATGTGTGAATAAATAAGGTGTCTAGTAAAAAATATTCCAGAATTTTATTTTTAACTTAATAATATGTATAAAAATATTTCTTCAAAATAGTAGAAAAATTTTTAAGCTCGCAACCCTTTCTGATTAAAAATATAGTAGTTTATGCAACTTTCATATAATGAAGGGTATTAAAACACGAGTGTGAGTTTATGAAACGAGCGCAGCGAGTTTCATAATAGTAACGAGTGTTTTAATACCCGTGTTATATGCAGTTGCATACACTACTTTATCTTCACTAATGCAATTAATCAAACAACAAGAGTAAAAGCTGACAATAGTTTTTCACGCGTACGTGTACTGTCACAGTGAACTTGCCGCCATTAAAATCTAACCAATGAGAGCGCAGCTGCGCGTAGGGCCAATCAGGAGCGAGCGAGATCTTACCAAAGAGTTTTGTGTATGTAGTTTCGACGAAGTAAGTTTTCACGTATAACCCAACTGTTTTCAAAAGCCAGCCTAATATCAAAATTTGATACAACTTGTATGAGGATTTTGACATAAGGCTCGCCAGGTTAATTGGTCGCGTTTTATTGATGTTATAATGAGATTTTACGATATCGATATCGATGTTTTAGGATATTATACCATCATGTGAAATTGCTTAAATTGAGTGTTTTGTTGTCTGCGCTATAACAGTAGTAATTATAAGTCAAGTATTGGAAACATAAGTAGAATGTTACAACATTAGTGTAGATAAAATAATTTTCGATAGAATAATGACATTGACTTTTGTATTTCAATCAATCATGTAAAAATCAGGTAAACAAATCGATGGTTTCCGCAACAAAGGGCGTAAATGCCATTTTGGCTAAATTGACTTTTTAATGCAGTTTTGTTCAGTTTTCGAAGCTCTATCGATCCATATTTTTAACTTTTCGCTACGGTAAAAAAAAAATGTTGTTACGACCTACATTTTTCAAGAGATAAAGTTTATTTTACTACAAAATCAGGGCATTAAACACAATTATTAATATTATGAAAATATATTTGATGTATCTACATTACGTTTTTAAATTTTTAAACGTCAAGGGGCGTAAATCCACTTTGTAAAATTAATATCGATGGTTTCCGCAACAAAGGGCGTATCTCCATTTTGCATACTTTTGGCAATGAGAAAAAAACGAAAATAAAAAAATGTAGAAGGGAATAAGTTCTTAGATTTTTGTGGTCTTTTGCCTCATTTAATTGCAGGCCTGTAGAAGCCTTATATAAGAAGTTAGCTTGGAGTTACGCCCCTGAAAATCTAATAAACATGTAGTTACACCTCACAAATTTACAGTCTAGCAAAAAATGTCTATACTAAAAGCCATATACACATACAACTACTTGTTGTAAAGGACATTTTTTTTTAACAAATGTAAATGCGCCGTGTTATTGATACTATTGCAATGGCTCTACGAGTAAAATAATGAGCTACTAAGGGTATAGTCAAGACAATATACCTAAATATAGTTAAAAATAATAAACCCTTATAAGTTGCGTAATTATTTATTAAAGACAACAAGCAAAAATATTGAAAAAGTCGACTTAGATCACGTTAGCATACCTAATCCATGTCGTCTTCTTAGATCATGGAGTAGGTATGCTATTACAGCACTAGTTAACAGTTAACATTAATATAACAGTACCTACTTATTAAAGTTAACGCTAGATTTTTCTTCAAATTTCACGTAGAAAGTAGTTTAAGTTATTGAATCTGAGGTGATTGAGACTCTACCTCAGACCGACGAAGAAGATGAAATGAAAACTGACGATGACACATCTGATTAGATTTAATTTGAAATTTGAACATTTGATTTGAAACATGAAACATAGTTTTGCACGTTTTTTATTTTTTATATCTTAACTTTAAACCTTAAAGTTAGCCGACGCAATTGTCCCACCATTGGGTCTAATTCATGAGCTAACTTTAAGGTTTAAAGTCAAAATTAAACTAAATAAAAAAAACGTACAGAACTACTTTTCAAGTTTCAATTCCAATTAAGTTAATTACTGTTTTAGTTGGTTAGGTTACATAGCTTAATTTGATTATTTGATTTAAGTATTAAGTTAATAAGTTTAGTAGCCTATCTATGTCTCTAACCAAGAAATGGTTCAACTAAGATTATTTTGATACTTTTTATAGAAATTGTTTCAGTACAATGTTATTGTTACCCTTAGTAGCAGACAGATAGCTAAATAATTAATTAGGTTTGAAAGTTTTTAAAGATAAGATTTTTCCGATGTTTAGTTGGCAGCATAATTTGCTTTTGCCTATCAATAACAAGACTTTGGTTGGGTAGCCTAATTATTTTGATTTATTATTACCCCGAAATCTAGATTAATAAGTTAAACTACTTTCTACGTGAAATTTGAAGAAAAATCTAGCGTTAACTTTAATAAGTAGGTACTGTTATATTAATGTTAACTGTTAACTAGTGCTGTAATAGCATACCTACTCCATGATCTAAGAAGACGACATGGATTAGGTATGCTAACGTGATCTAAGTCGACTTTTTCAATATTTTTGCTTGTTGTCTTTAATAAATAATTACGCAACTTATAAGGGTTTATTATTTTTAACTATATTTAGGTATATTGTCTTGACTATACCCTTAGTAGCTCATTATTTTACTCGTAGAGCCATTGCAATAGTATCAATAACACGGCGCATTTACATTTGTTAAAAAAAAATGTCCTTTACAACAAGTAGTTGTATGTGTATATGGCTTTTAGTATAGACATTTTTTTCTAGACTGTAAATTTGTGAGGTGTAACTACTTGTTTATTAGATTTTCAGGGGCGTAACTCCAAGCTAACTTCTTATATAAGGCTCCTACAGGCCTGCAATTAAATGAGGCAAAAGACCGCAAAAATCTAAGAACTTATTCCCTTCTACATTTTTTTATAAGTATAAAGACAAAAGAAATATCGAAAAAAAAAGTTTTTTATTTTCGTTTTTTGCTCATTGCCAAAAGTATGCAAAATGGAGATACGCCCTTTGTTGCGGAAACCATCGAAATGTAAATGTCAGTTTAGTCCAGTCAGTCACAGTCAGTTGTCAGTCCGATAGTTATTGTTATTTGTCATTCAGAAAAGCCCGCTCGTGTTTGTTTTTGTTCTCAGGACTCGGGATCATATAGTAACTTTCTCGGGATTATTTAAATAAATATAATAACTGCATGAGAGACATTTATAGCTCGGCAATAAATTAATAACGCATTCTTGCTATACGGCTGACCATCTGTCACCAACTGTTCTGCAGTACATGCAGCAACGAGAATTTTGATAATATCATAACCTAACCTAAGTTTCAATAATTTACCAAAACAAGCGTAAGTTCTCAAAGTTATTACCAATGTGGTCAATAATTTTATTTCTGACTTGTTACCAGACTTTTACGCACTTACCTAATTGAAACTAGTCCTGTTAACTTTTCAAACTCTTAAAGTTAACTTATTTTCCAGATGTCTGCCCAAGAAGAAGCTCCATTTTCCAGCAGCACAGCATTCTGTGCTCGTTGTGGTTCCATACTTCCTTTACTATCAGAATTTGGCTCCGTAAAATGTTACTCGTGTAAAGAATATGTTGAAGCACATAGTGAGTACTTATATAATTTAATTTTTTTGTATTTTATATCAGCACCGGACTGAGATGAAAAGTGACCTTCTAGATAATATTTATTCCATTACATGAATATATCCAAATGGTCAGTTCAAGTTGTATCCCCTTGCAGGCCTCTCAAAAAGACTGGGCTTGTCTCTAAGGAGAGATAATAATAGATTTAATAAATATGTCAAGTAAATGTATTGTAAAGAGTTAAAAATTACTGACTTTCAGTCAATTTTCAATACATTTCTATTAAGTTTAAGTTCAAGTATCAAGTGGTTATTTTGAATTCTATTAGACTTACCACTTTATTCATAAACACTCTCTAACTTAAACACTGATAAAGCATTGTGTCTCTTTTGCTCTTTGGAAAATAGCATACATCGGTAAAGGACAAAACATTCCATAGCTAAAATGCTGTTAATAAACGTTAACGAATAAGGCCCATCCTGTTTTTCTTTTATTACTTACTAACACTAAAACATCTTATTCACAGAATTCAGTAATATCAAATTTGAATACACTATTCACTTCAACTCTGTATCAACGGTCAATGCTAAAGACCTCCTCAATACTGACAACCCCGAGGGGCCTGTTGTTGAGAGAAGATGCCCTAAATGCGGCAATGATAGGATGTCATACGCTACACTACAGTTGAGGTCCGCTGATGAAGGACAAACAGTGTTCTACACATGTACTTCTTGCAAGTGAGTATGGTTTCTATTAACTACTTCAATGTTTGGTTATTGAAGTGATGCTGTGTAATGTTCTAAAATATAACATAATAATATATACCTGGACAAATTCACACATGGATTATTAGAGCCAAAGTAAGCTCTGAGTATGTATTATGGAATCTAACTCACTGATAGTACTACATATACATACATAAATATACTTTATAAGAATATATAATGGACACCGAGATTCCTGCGGGAACGGGTACAACGCGGGTAACACCGCGGGGCGCAGCTAGTATATATATTATATTTGTGTAAATATTTATTTAAACAAATTGTCTGTTTTCAGGTACAAAGAAACTGAGAACTCCTAAGAGGTAAAAATATGTGATTTAAATGTAATTTCTATGTATAAGTAATGTTTTAAGTAAATTGATTATATTTTATTATATTGTTTTAATTTCATTTAGAATTCCTTTTAGCTCTATTTATATTTTAGATAGTGTTTTTATTTAGTTCTACCTTCTTTAGTAAGTTAGTTTAGTTCCTAAAGTAATTAATTCATAATTTGATCTTTGTTTAAAAAATAGAAATATCAATATTCCTGTAAAATAATAATATGGCTATTCTTTTGCTTTGAACTCGATTTAAATAAGCGTATCATGGTTCAAAGTTTTTCTATACTTTTTAACCCATTTCCTAAACAAGAAGGTGGTTCTCAATTCGTTCAAATCTTATTTTTTTTAATCAAAAAGTTCCTTCAGTTTTTGAGTCAGTATTCAATATTATTTTTATATTTATTAATGCTCAATTGTTCTAGGGTTTTGGTCCTTCTTATAAGTCAAATTTTAATCTCCATAATTTGACATATGTTTTCATAGAAACAATGTAACTACACCTGGAATGGCTCTTTAGAGTTAGGTTAGTTGTCTTGAGTTGTTATACTAAAATGACCCTTTTACTTTTCTCCTTAAATACTTTTCTCTCTCACTTAGTTACTTCGACTACAAACCACATACTTTCAAACAGGTGATTCTCGTAAAGCATTTCTCATGTTAAGTACATGTACTTAACTATTTAGCTATAGCCCAGTTTACAATGGGTCACACTTCAAACGGGACCGCCTTGGTCGAACAACGTTCATTCATAACCAGGTGAAACTATCCCGTTTCACATTGGGCACGCGCTACCGTTGAAGTATCTAACATTTTTTACACACGTCGAAAAGAGATACACGTATGTGATTTCTACGTGTGGGAAAGAGAAGTAAAATGAGTTTTTTTGATCGAGAGCGTGGCTGTTTCAAGATGAGGCGGTAATTAATTTGATCAGTCCGCGTACGTTAGCTACGTTTGGTTTAGTGATGTGCGTTTGTGTCGAGAGGTATATCGATAGACATACTTCAAGCCATCTTTGCGCCCGCCTCTATGGATTCGCTATTATAGAAATTCGCTGTACGTTTGTAAATATACAACTTTCGTTTGGCAAGAATCTATACTAATATTATAAAGCTGAAGAGTTTGTTTTGTTTGTTTGTTTGTTTGTTTGTTTGTTTAAACGCGCTAATCTCAGAAACTACTGAACCGATTTGAATAATTCTTTTTGTAATAGATAGCCACATTCAACGGGAAGGTTATAGGCTATTTTTCACCCCGAAATTCCTACGGGAACGGGTACAACGCGGGTAAAACCGCGGGGCGCTGCTAGTATAACATAAGTTTATATAGATTTTTTTGTTCAAAGAAAGGTTTATCCACATTAGTACCGCGCTAAACAGAACGTTCAAACAAACTCTTCCTCTTTATTCTGTTAGTATACATCAGTAGACAGTAGAGACAATGTGGAACTAAATATTAATTTACTTGAAACAATAAATTACATACTGTATTAGCCCTATCATTGTAAATACCATAAACTGTACAGCTCTTAAACCTTTATTGAACAAAGCAAAATGGAAAACCCACGCATTCAGACATTAAATGTCATTTTATTCAAAAGTAGCATGCTGTGTTTAAATTGTGACATATTGCAATAATATCTAAACAAAACATCGAATAATAAACTAAATAATATTGGAATATAATCCTACCATGAACTGATATTATAAATGCGAAAGTTTGTGAGGACGTATGGTCTTTGTTACACTTTCACACAAAACTATAGAACGGATATGGATGAAACTTTATGAATTATATGGGTATACACTTTGTATTAGCTTCGTGGTTATACATCAGAATAACACATGGGATACATTTTATACGCAAATTCCCACGGAAACGGGTAAAACGCGAGGCGCTACTGGTAAGTTATAAAATAACAAAATGAAAAACTCAAATAAAACAATAAAAATAAATTGCTTCCATAAAACTCAAACAAAAACATAAATCGGAATGTTTTTTCTTCTTTCAAATAAAATTCTAAACCATCTAGATATAAAACGTTCAAATCTAACTGCTACATAAATAGCTACATAAATAGCTAGACGTGCGGTTGCGGTTTGACGATATCGATAAGTCGTGGGCTGCACTAGCGGCGGGGGCCGGGCGGGCGGAGTCCCTAGACGCGGCGGCGCGCCAGTCTGCCGCGGCACTCGACTCGAACACACGCCCGCGCTTCACTATCCACTCAACATTAATATCGACTTACCGACACGTGCGTGGCGCATCCCTAAACCACCCCCGTTCTATATTTAAAATTGTGCTAACACGTGTACTCGTTGTGCCAACGGATTTACAAACAACACCGGTAAGTAGGTCTTATCTCAAACTCATCGTTTCGGTATTTGGGTTATGTTTTGGTTTCAGTTTGATAATTCAGCAATGCGTTACCAATCGATACCATAACGTGTTTCGATTGTTGAAAACTGGTGAAAAGTTTAAATTAACTGTGCCAGTTCGCTTAAACCGTTTTGCGTAGTTTAATTTCATATACGAAAAAAAAGTTGAATTTAATTAAAAACAATTTACTGGTCCGACTTGTTCTTCGTTGGTAATTTGTAGTGAGGAATTGATGTTGTGTTCCTTTTCGTATTTATGAGGTTGTGAGAGGGATATGTTAGCGGGAATCGTGAGGTAAAGGTCACACATACAAAAGACATCAACGCGTTCGGTTCCTCTAGTCTACATTTCCCAGTAATTCATTTGAAGGTATTGGTGTCAATTCGTGTTTAAATAGTATATACTTTTTGAACACATACCATGTGAAATATAAAATAATTTATTTTATAACCTTTTTTATACGAAAAAGATAGTATACTCGAATACCTACTCCTTCTGTACAAATACTAGACTCTACATGGGAGGCTTAAATATCCTCTTACTTAAATTAACTAAACATACACAAATATTGCCGATAATTGAATTGCAAAGGAAGTTTATAATAATCTGTTTAACGATACATTTGCTAATTGGAGCGAGGTATCGACTTACATATCTTGCTAATTTTTAATTGGCGTATTTGACTTACATTAATTAGTGGATGACTGTTAAGTAGTTGTTGATTGATTGAATGGTTGTCACGAAAAGATAGTTCAAGAGACACAAGACGTTTCTATAAGTCTGTAGTTCCAACAAACTTATAGTCCAAGATCAAGTGACATAATATAAATACTTTTGTAGTTCTAGAGTACATTACAAAATTCAATCTATATACTAATATAATAATGAAAAGCTTGTTTGTTTGAACGGGCTAATTTAGGAAATGACCAACTCGATTTGAATCATTCTTTTTAATGGATAGCCACATTCAACGGAAAGGTTATAGGTTATAGGCTATTTTTCATCCCGAAAATTCCTAAGAGAGCGGGCATAACGCGGCAAAAACCGCGGGGCGCTGCTATAGTGTCATATAATCTTCGAGTTCTTCTCACACATATTAAACAAACCTAACGAAAACGTTTTTTGGTCCATCTTTAAACAAAAGGTATTCAAGTATTGCTATCTTAATTTCTCATTAAATGACAACCAATAACCTCTTCATATTAAAAGACAAACATATTAAAATGTTCCCATGTCTAGAACTTCGAAACAAATGAAAGAAAGCCTTATTGAAGAGGTGTCTGTAATTTTACGATGAGTAATTAACATGAGTGTTTATCTTTGGGTTTAATGTCGTATTGAAGTTGGGTTCAATCGTTAAGTCTTTAATGTGGAGGTCTAGAATCTAGATTAAATATAATGGGGGGTTTTATGATAGAAAAGATCCGCAGATAACTTGTTATCTTGGTTTTATAGCTCTACTAGCCGTGCCCCGCGGTTTCACCCCGTTGTACCCGTTCCTGCGGGAATTTCGGGATAAAATGTATCCCATGAGTTATTCTGATGTATCACCTATATTACTGTAAAGTTTCATCCAAATCCAATCAGTAGTTTTTGCGTGAAAGAGTCACAAACATACATATATAAATCCTCACAAACTTTCGCATTTATAATTAGTAGGATAGAATCAAAACTTCTACGAATACATGTTCCTATGATAATTTAACAATTTCTGTATCTTAGACTCATATACAGAATTTTTTGTTATAAGAACACAATATTTATCTTTATTTGGATAACTTAATAGTATAGTTTTAAAGGTTAGAAAGTAAAAACATTTTTGAAATGAAGATGCCCCGTCATATCAACCCACATGCAAAATTTTACACACAATATTAGATACCGTAAATTAATCTAATTATAATGTTAATAAAAAATAACATTAGAAAAGTAGGTTGACCATAAAAAAAGTATAATTGACTTTGTATCTTGTTAACGTAGCTTCACGGCGCGTAGGCATAGAAGAAAATACGTTTCGTTTAAATGTAAGTAAATGTTCTTTGAGACTATATTTTAGATGGATATGTCTAATTTAATTATAGGGTAGAGTTCTATTTACATCTTTTATTACTCTGAATGGGAGTAATTCGTCTGAGATATTTGGTTTATTGTGTTTTTGTATCGGCTAGAAAGTATTAAAGTAAGTCAATTAATTCATCTTTTTGAACACTTACTGTGCACTTTTGAGTTACTTCTACCTGATTCTCAACTTCTATGTCAGATGGTGTAATGTACTCTAACTGTTACTGTTGCAGTATTTATTTTTATGTTGTAACATCGCCTGGTACTCTGCTGTGAATATAATATTATTGAAAAACCTATATTGCCCCACGCCTTGAGATACATTCAAAATAACAGTGAAATCATTTTAAAAATTACGTAGTTTTGATTTGAATTGATGCCTCTAGTTAGAGTTATTAGTAAATATAGTTGCAGTCGAACGGCAAGACCAATTTGGAGAATTTTCCGAAATATATTATGTCCAAATCAATCGAAGGTTTTTAGGGATGAAATTATACGGGTGCGAAGCCTTAACCTTAACACTCAAAAAGACAAATTGTCTTCCATTATACAACTACAGACCACTTAAAGTAAAATTGAAACACAAGTGTAAATTAAAATAATAATATTGTACGTTAACTGCGACGATATGGCCTAGATGATACTCTGATCACACGAGGGGCGACACGTACGTAAGATCACCGGAGCATAAGCTCCATTTAGTGGTGAGAGCTACGTGCTGTATAGCATTAATAAATTAATAATGATTTTATGGAATTCCGCTAGATAACCGTCTCAGTTTTACAGCCAGTGAGAGTACGGATTAGGATGGGGTTCTTCGCTTTTGGTATTAACGTTATTATTTAGTTTTTGGTGTCAGCTTGACAAAGACGTTTGGAGTCAAATTCCTGTACTTGCAACACAATCTGATGAACTCGGCCCCTACTTGCTGGGTGGCCGATATTGGCGTTGCTATCAGATTGCTATCGTGCTTCGGAGGGAACGTTAAACAGTCGGTCTCGATTGATTCCATTGTCAGATCACGTTGGAGGTTTTAAAACTACGACACAAGGGTTACTCGAAATAAATGAAAGACTGAGGATCTGACTTGTCTGTAGATGTTACATATTTTGTTTGCATTATACATAAACTTCAATTTTATTATGAATCGAACGTCTTTTTGACTGCAGACAGACAGAGTTTCTGTCTCTCTGGCTGTCTTTCACGGGAAACGTATGAAGGTATTTTAATGAAAATTTTACATGAAAGTATAGATGATATAGGTAGAGCAAATGATAAACAGACAATTCAATAGATGATTTTGAATAGCTTTCAAATGCAATTCTCTTTAATTATAATTTTCCCATAACGCAGTTGAATATAGTTTGAATCTCATTATATTAATTCAATTCTCCAGTTACTTGAATGCTCTCTAGAGCGCACGAATTAGATGTTTAGAGAGCTAATAGTTATATCTTAAAGGTTATGTGTCTTCTTTGGAATAGATGGTGTATTTGCAAAGGAATTTAGAGCTTGAAATGTATAAAAAAATACTTTTGTCGTTTTGTTTAGAAGTATTAAGTTTAGAAGTAACTTGAGTACTTTTTTTAGTCATAGAAGAAGTAAAAGGTCCCATGTTTTGCTGGGCAACGGCCTCTACGAGCAATATACTCACTACAGATCCGAATTAAACATAGATCAGACAGATGTATGCCTAATGTTCATTATTTTACTGATTGATGATAAAAAAAATAATATCATAGTCACGAAAATGCCCAAAAACTTCTTACTACTTTCTTATTAGCTAACATCAACCTATAAACATTATATTAGAAGACTATAGATAGACATTCCGAGGGTATAAAATAGCTTTTTACTAAATTATGATATTGTGACACTAAGAAGAAAGACCATAAAGTTTAAAACATTCATAAACATAATTTTTAACAGTTATTTTATAAATCGAACATTATGGGACTGTTACGTACAATCGTATAAGAGAGATGCCGACTGGTTTTTAATCAGTAACTTTGACGTATTTATGGCGTTCCAACTAGAAAAACGGGCTAATTATAATAAAAATAATATATTTTTAGATGTTCGATTCGTCGAAATAAGTAACGGTTATATTGATACTCTTAACTGTTGATTCCAACGTATAAAATGAGTAAGGTTTGGAATAAATTTTAGTTTTTTAGAGTTCCGACTGTTGTCATGGAAACCCTGTACGTTTTACTCATTTGTAGTTAAATTTAAGTAAAGTATAATTTGTTGGATAATGCATTTTTGGTTTGTCAGTTTAAAGTTGACATGTAACATATCGAATGTAACTAAATGTAGGAAGCGCTTCTGCATTTTCTTAAACATGAATTATCCATTGCCAAACAATAGTTGGTTCACTAAGCTTCATATCACTTCTGAAGTTCTTCGTAAGACTTTGAACTTCTTTGGCAAAGGCTTTGATTTTGGCAGTGGAATCATATTTTTAGTCATGTTGATTAAAATAAAAATTACATAAGTCGTAAATTTATCAAATAACCACGCAAAACATATAAATTGGTAAGACTCACGGAACTCTCTTGTGATCAACTCAAACTTGGCCACTTTTTTCATTTCTTTTTTAATATGCAAATGTTGCAATACTATTCACATGATTTACCTAATATTTATTGCTATTGTGACGTATAAGTGTCTTTAATTTTTATCGTTCAAACATTTTTAGTTAAATTATGCAGTTATGACGTTAAATAGTTGTTTTAGGAGTACTAGTACGTGACTATTCCTAATTATAAATCCGAATGTTTGTGAGGATGGATGTATGTATGTTTGTTACTCTTTCACGAAAAAACTACTGGACGGATTTGGATGAAACTTTACAGTTATATAGGTTATACATCAGATTAACAGATGGGGTACATTGAATCCCGAAATTCCCGCGGGAACGGGTAGAAGGCGGGTAACACAAGTAAGTAACAAACATACCTACATCCATACGCCACCCTCGCAAACTTTCGGATTTATACTATTAATAGCATTGCAGTACATACATTTTTAGATCATAAAAATATTACTTGAAAATAACTTTTCTAATAGTCAATTAATCTCAGAACATTGCAGAGAAAATTAATTAAATTTAGCAATTATAATTAGTCGTTATTAATTGGCTACTTAAGTTTTATCACATTGCATTAGTGAGAGACATTATTTAATAATTCATAGCTTCAAGTTTTTTTTATATTGTTGCATGCCTATGTCCCGTTAATTGATAAAATTTTAGTTCAAAAATAGTTTAAAATACATATTCTGTGTTGGAAATTAATTCTTTAAAAAGAAAAATGCTAATGTAAAGACAATATGTTTTTCGCGGCAAAAAAGATTATAAAGTGAGTATCTAATCCTTCAGTCTGCACACGACCAAAAGAGTTGCATTCTTAGAGCGTTTGTCCACCGCCGCCGGCACCGGACCGTCACCGGTAACGAGATGACGGCGCCGAAGTAGCGGTAGATACATTTAGAGCGTTTTGCTTTAGCCGCGTGTCCACCGCACATCCGTCACCGGGCGCCGTCATCCCGGACGCCGAATTTGCGAGTAAATCGGCGTGACCGCTAAAACGGGCCCGAGATTTTGATGGGCCGATGTGCCGGCAATACAAAACATATGAACATATGAACACACTGCCGTCGCCGTCGCACCGTACACGAGCTCAGTTATTATTTTGTCTGTCATCAATTATCATTATATAGCATTGTATAGTAGACTAGCAGCGCCCCGCGGTTTTACCCGCGTTGTGCCCGTTCCTGTGGGAATTTCCTGCGCCTTCGAAGGTACAAAATTAGTAGAAGAAGTTGTCGCCGGTTTAACCTAGCCATCACTTTATTTCTTCGAAAACGCGACTACCACGCATGCCAGCTGGAACAAACTGAGCTGGCGAAATCGGTCGCGGTGGACAAACGATCGCCGTCACGTCATAATAAAATCGGCCCGAAATAATCTCGTTCCCGGTGACGGTCCGGTGCCGGCGGCGGTGGACAAACGCTCTTACAATCTTCCCGAAACGTTAGAGAATAAAAATTAAATCATTTACTTCCGTTATAAACTTTTTGCGACGAAAATACTCATGTATTTACTATATTATGCCGCTTCTGTCTGTCTGTCGGTCAGTCTGTTTGCAATAAATTCTAATACTACTGCACGGATTTTGACGCGGTTTTTTAAATAGAGTAATTCAAGAGGAAGGTTTATAATAAAATAAATAAATGTATAAAAAGTCCCCAAATTCCCACGGTAACGGGCGCAACGCGGGTAAAACCGCGGGGCGCTGCTAGTTTAGTATGTTTTCAAATCCCGAAAGATTAAAAAAGTATAGCCTAAACGGTCTCTTTGCAGTTAAGAGGTTAAAGCGTAATCAACTTTCCTAATGCGTATAAGTGAAATAAGTATATTTATCTACTTGGAAACGAAAGTTGAAACGAACAGAAGTAGAATGAAATGGTAATAAATGAGCCTCGTTGTGACGTCATTTAACAGTTAACATTTTATAAGTACGAGAAACAATTTCACGTGTAACGAAAGTAAAGTAAGATTCAAAAAAAGTAAAAATGTCATCTAAATCTGTACTATTTGTGACGGAAAATGGATTTTGTACGCAATACTTGGATGGAGGTTAGGGTTGACACTTGTTTATCTGTCGCTTCTCAGTTTAGGGAAGTGAACTGAAACTGAATAAAAAACCAACAATTCCCACATACATTCATATGCCTTTTTAAATTAACGCAACGAAGTCGCGGCTATTCTATCCCTCCAGCACAAACACAAGACAAGACCAAATGTGACAGTCACGATAAGATAAATACTGAATGTTGATTGGAGAAATATTTTCAATTCCGTTCCAATTCCATTTTTTTTCGACCAATCATCACATTGCATGTCATTTTCATGTCTTATCGTAATTGGTCCCTATTATTTTGCTCGAAGAACTGATCGTTTTAGCATTTGAATAAACTTTGGCACAAAGTTAGTTAATGCTTACTACGAGTATAGCGAAGCGACTAATATTAGGTTTTAGGTTCACTAGCAGAAAAATGGGCTCTCTAATTTTGGATAGGCGCTTATAAGTTAGACATTAAATCTTCCTTTTATTGCCTTATAATGCCCCACTATACAAATGCTTCTATTTTCCCCGAAGATATATACACAGAGGAAGGATTAAGCGTAATCGTGTGCTTAAAAACTTTTATAGCTACAAAAACGCATAAAATGTCGCCTAAGTTCCTAATTCGACACGACATTTCTCATTTCAAAGAAATATAAAGGACATACATACCACATCTAAATAAGGTGAGCTGTATCGATTGACACCCCTGCCCACATAGTTAGATACACGCAAGGTGCGTTCAGGCAACAAATGTACCGTAATCTACTGTAACTTGAGAATGGATAGAAGTACCACAGGTTAAAGTATGCCACATGTTTTATGGCAGATAAGGGTTTCCACTTTATTGTTTATTGTAAATACGTCAGATAATGTTATGCAAATCAATTTTATAGATGGCCAGTGTCAATTTGATTTTCGAATGTGGTTTCAGTTGGGTGGATTTGTCTGATTTATTGGGTAGTTGGGACTCCTAGGATGGATAGCATTTATTTATATTTGTAATGCATTTTGACATAAATTGCTTTTAATTTATATTGGAGTTATTGATTTCTGTTTTATATTGGACAAAATTACTTGTTTGAGATAAATTCCGTTAATATTTATAGTTTTAAAAACTGACTAAAATGAAACTAATTTAAACAAACTTAATGGAATAAGAAATTGCGTTTGTCAAGTTACATTCCATACCACTCAAAATGATAAAATGTATAATGCATACCATTTCTTTACAAAGTTGCTAAAGACTTATTCATTAGATAGAAACATAGGCAATTTATTTCTCACATTCTATCTTCATATTAATTCACACGTCAAATGGAACTTTGTCAAACTACAAAATAATACCTTTGCTTCAGGCGTCCCGATGCAAAGATGTATTTTCTCGGGGCTGAAGCTTATCTTTGACAAAGTTGCATCCTATTCCCGTAGCTTGTTGATTATACAAACATCTTTGATGAGCGGTAATCTCTACTTCCTTTCAAGAAATGCAGGGTTAATGTCGATAGTGAGACATCTCATGGAAAATGTCGTTTTCTTAATAAGACATTTCCTTTCGTAAGATTCTTGAAAGTTTTAAATTATTTCCCTTAGATTACCACTATAGTTGTAAAATTCCGATGTTGCTGCAATTTATTTAAAATGTCGGAAATGAAGCTAAGTACATGTTTTTATTGATGTCGCAATAAATAACAATAATAAGACTGTTTTTCCTTAAATTATTGTTTAAGCAGAAGTAGTATTAGTACCGAGTGTTTTCCCAATGCGGTGCATATGTAAAAGGCTTGTATTTTCCCACGGAAGGTATCACTCTACATTCACTGAAGTGCAGTAAATATTAGGGTTTAGGCCCATCTCGTAGCCAGATTTGGTAGCTAGCTTCCAAATGGCAGAAATAATCCCGATTCGAAGCTGGCTACGAAATAGGAATTCGAAAGTCCAAGATTTAGGATTTTAACTAGTAAAAAAAAAACCCTAACCTACCGAATAGATCGTTCTCATTTAGTAGCTAGCTACAAGATGGGAAAACACTTTTCTCATTTCGTAGCTAGCTACCAAATCTGGCTACGAGATGGGCCCAAACTAATATTAGTCGTTAAATCAACATGCAATCCCTCAAACAATATTGCTAAAATATAAACATTTCATACTGCCGCCTCTACACATTAATAACCCATACACAGTCCGGTACAACAGATTTAAAATTAATTAGATTAAATATAGCGGGTACTTGATTTTATATACAACTAGCAGCGCCCCACGGTTTTACCCGTATTGTACCCGTTTCCTTGGGAATTTCGGGATGAAAAATACCATATGACCTACCTATTGAATGTGGCTATCCATTACAAAAATAATTATTCAAATCGGATTGGTAGTTTCTGAGATAAACCCTTATAAACAAACAAACAAAGTTAGCAACTTTACCTCTTTATAATATCAAACAATTGCTGTCACCTGTTTATACGTAGTGGACTTGTTTTCTTAGTTGATTAGTAATGCCCTGCGGCTTCACGCGGCTTCCACAAAAATGTACGTAATTTGTACACCTGTCTTCAGTTCTATTGTGTTTTCGTCATTGTGTGTTCGTGGTTTCATGCATCGTTTGTTACTAAGTTAGTATGGTTATATAAATCATTGCTTTATAGAGGCTCTTCGAATTAATCTAGATTTTTAAACATAAATGTGTTTTACGTTTTAGGATTATCGATGGTTAAAATACATTAATATAATATTTACTGCTCACTTTTTTATGTGATACCCTCGTTGTATGGGCACTTAGTTAATTGATAATTTAACTAATAGATTAAAGTCTCTTAGTCCACCAGATCACTGGAAATTTTTACTTATTTTAATTAGATCGTAAGCTCGATATAAGGGAACATTGTAAATGTTATTTTTGAGTAAATAAATATATCTTTAAACTTAACTGGCGGTGTCCCAGGGTTATATCCGGTATTTCTGTGGAAATAATATTAGCTTCCTTTTTAATTTAGGTAAAAATTTGATTTTGGAAATATTATTATTATATACCTATGTAATAATATTTCCAAATCAAACAAGCAGTTCTAGATATAAGCGCAATCTGTCATACTAAACGATCATACCTTTTCTCCATTTAGTCGTGACGAAAAAGTATTCTTCAATAAGGTCAATAACTCTGATTTTACCAAACATACACTTAACTGACTTTCTTTCCTTATAAAAATACTATTCAATAATCTCTATCTTCTTCACCCGTATTCATTTCATCATACAGTACCAATTTGAATTATAATATCAAACAGCTGACATATTGAATGAGGCACTATCTCCTATCTCGGATTGAAAACCACAACAATAAGTAATTTATATCCCGTACTTATCATTGGGTTATTGTTGACAAGCCTCCTTTGTTACCGTCGCCACAGAATACTCAATAGTCACTGCGAAGTTTGGAGCTTTTATCAATTACCAGCATCTACTACGTCATTGAGCTTAATGGGTTGTATCCGATTGCGGAGAAAAGTATGTGCGTTTTACATTCTCTGGTTCTTAGATAGAGTGGAGTGGAATTTTGGTGAAATTAATTAATTAGATCATTGACAAGCCTCGTTTTCTTTAGTTAGCAGGTTAAGTGTAGTGAAGAAAAATCTACTATTGTATCTGTATATCAGGTTTTGAATTTACATTTTTATTTCATTAATTTACATTAAATTTTGCAATTGTTATGATCGCTACAACCTAAGAAACCAATCCATCCTTCTAATATTATAAATGCGAAAGTTTGTGAGGATGGATGTATGAATGATTATTATATTACTCTTTCACGAAAAAACCTCTGAACGTTTTTGGATGAAACTTTACAGTAATATAGGTTATACATCAGAATAACACAAGGGATACATTTTATCTCCAAATTCCCGTGGGAACGGGTACAGCGCAGGTAACACCGCGGAGCGTGGCTAGTATTATAATAAAGTTGCAAACTGCATAAAAGATTTTACTATCGATCATTAATTGACGTCTCGCCGCATCACAGAATAAAGAAATAAATCTTCCATTACCGTAATAAATAATGTCGTTATTTTAATTAAGATACGATTTGCATTATATTCAATGAATAATGATATCGTTAACAATCTTTTGACCTCTATAATGGATTAACCCGTGTATTAACAATCATTTATAATGCTTAGATAAGGCACGAATCGTGTAGTGTTTGACTAAAATAGTTACCCATTAAACTCGTTTTAGTTTCGGTTAGGTATAACGTTATGACTGTTTTATAGTTACGGTTTTGTAGAACGTCATCTGTACAATTTTGTTCACGTGGCAGACTAAAGCGCAAACGGGCGGGACGAACTAGAAGCATAACTCCGCAACAGGAGGGAAGTTGCGGAGAATAGGGATACGTGGATGGATAGGGGAGATGCCTTTGACCAGCAGTGGAACAGAAATGGCTAAAATAATGTCTTCGTATAGCACTACAGCACTCTGAAGTTTCAATTGTTAGACCTTTAAATAGTCTAAAAAGTCTATTACCAGAGTTAACCACTAACCTACTTGAACATACCACCATTACAACAACTACCAATACTGGTTTCTTAAATTTAAGCGAATAATACTCATTTTGAATTGAAACTACGTTTACGGATACACTTTTATTTTACACTAGCGGCGCCCCGCGGTTTTACCCGCGCTGTGCCCGTTCCCGTGGGAATTTCGGGATAAAAAAATAGCCTATAACCTTCCCGTTGAATGTAGTTATCCATTACAAAAAGAATTATTCAAATCGGTTCAGTAGTTTCTGAGATTAGCGCGTTTAAACAAACAAACAAACAAACAAACAAACAAACAAAACAAACTCTTCAGCTTTATAATATTAGTATAGATTTTTACCTGACGGTTCGGCCCCTTTACAGGAACCGTGGTCATAGAAAGACAAGTATAATGCTTAGATAAGGCACGAAAAACTTAGTAAAACATAGTTTCAATTTACAATACCAGTGTGAAGTTTGTCGCAATGACACATAGGTAGACAAATAAGCGACAAACTTGAGATCGATAATGAACTTGAACTTGAATTCGATTGGTAAATGTTTCGGTCGGGTACTTTATTTAGCTTTGATTATTGAAATTTTCAATGTGAAATTGATTTTGTATGAGGGTTCGTTATATTAAAGGTTTATAGTACTTTGCTGTGATATACTCATATTATTGACAGTTTTTGTGATGTAAATGAAGTTATTTTGCCTTAAGATTACTTTTTAAGTACCTTCACACAAAATCATATAAATACATTAAAAACATGTATATACGAGTATATATAACATATCTATATAAGAATCAGAGGTAAAAATACGTAGCTTTGTCTTTTGTACACAATTTTGATGAAAATTGCCTCAAAGAAGACCCCGTTGATGTCTTTTGTACGAACACGTTTTAGTTTCTAACAGTCTACAAACATTTAGCACTGCGCCGCGGTTTTGACCCCATTGTACAGATTCTAGTGGGAATTTTTAGGATGAAAACAATCTCTAACCTTCCTGTCGATTGTGGTTATCCATTACAAAGAATTGTTAAAATTAGATTGGTAGTTTCTAAGAGAAGTGCTGTCAAAAAACAAGAAACCAAAAAATAAAGGATATTCAAATCTGATTGGTAGTTTAGATCAGAAGATTAGCGCGACAAACAAAAAATCATTCTATTCAGGTTTACATATTACTCGTAGATATATAGATATCTAAATAGACACAGGAATCGTTTGAAGCTATTTGAGCGACAAAGGAGAAAACCTAACAAAAGTATAGAATAACTTTCACGCCATAAAAGTGTTTGAAAATAGCCATTTCATATCCGGAATTGGTAACAAAAGATTATCTCTATTACTGTATTTGAATATGATTGTGCGATTACTCCCTTATTTGTAAGTGAATAATGAAAGTGTCAAGTTGTCTTTTCTGCAATATTGTTGTAGATTTATTGGAAACTTTGATTTACTTTTTAGGGTAAATATACCTATAGTTGGTATTTGAATTATTTAAGCATGGTATACTTTTTAGGGTAGACATTTGTTGGTATTATTTTTTGGTGTTGTTGGTTTTTTGGTTTATTTGTTGGTGTTGGTTTATAAATGAAAAGCCATTTCAAATGGGTTTGTAGGGTTTACAATATTACGAGGTACAATGATTTAAGAGGTTCGTCAGTTCGATTAGGATAGTGGCCATCTTTGGACTTGGAGTTTTAGACCGCCTAAAGGCCTCCGACATGGTCTATCGATTGAATCAACTAGTACCCAAAATTTTAAGTGACCTCGAAAAATAAACATGGTGACGCTCTAATTAAAATGCCATTTTCAGCCTATCATCTAGGTAAGGGCCGAGCTGAACGTTGCTGAACAATCGCATTAAGGTAAACTCGATTAGTCAAACTACGCCACGAGCTATATTTATTGAAGTCGGTAAAAATTTCTCAATTCGTCAGATTTTTTTTCACTTAATTTCAACCAAGTACAATACGAGTACGTACACCAAACAACATATTTACCACGGAACAAGTATCTACATAAATAATTTTCCAGCCTTAACAATTTCCTATATTAAACGTGTATTTTCTAACTTTCACCAACGAGCTGTCAGGTGGTCATTGTTTAAAATGATGCGGTTAGAAGACTTACTTCTTTACCTGTTATTCCCTAGAAAACACGGAATTTAATGTTAGACATACAATGTATGGGATATTATGAGTTGCATGTAATGTTCGATTTTATAGGTTGTACAATTTCCTTTCGGGATATAGAAATAAAATGAACACGTGTATACTCAGTGTTGTATCCGTTCCTGTGGGAACTGGGATCATAAAACATTGAACAAGCATTAATCGAAGTTTATTCTAACTTGTATCGAATATTTGTAGATCCTGACAGCTTAAAACTCTTGATGAAATATTTTAAAGGCTAAGATCTCTTTTTGTAAGTCACTACCCTACACAAGGCTTAGCTCCTATTACAACGTCATTTTGTCATTTAATCCGTTGACTTAAAGTCTGAATCACCGTGAAAGTTGTAACAAGATAAATTACTCCGGCACGTATGCGCTTACGCACGCGTTTTATGAATATATTTCACGGTAAGATATCGGGTACTGGGGCAATGTTTTATACCGTTCATTACTGTATGCTTACTGGCTATCATTTTAATGTGTACAAATTTCATTTAATTTGTAGTAGGTTGAAGAAAGATTGTAATTTCTCATTTTACTTATAAGATATTTTGATATAAGATAAGTTTGATGAATTGAAGCGGTAATTTGCGTTGAACAATGTATTGAGATTTTATTTCTCCTGAACGGTACATATATTGTAACACTTAACTGTGCATCTCTATGGCTACTGTAGTAGTTTCAAAGATTTTGTGGTAATTTCTAAAGCTGATTTTGATTGAACAGACTTTGTGGTTGTTTCAATAACCGATTTTGATTCAGTAAAGTTAGTTTGATAGACTTTAATAGACATACCTTTAATACAACTTGGATTAGTGGACGATAGTGGCATCATGGCATGGCGTTAGTCTATGTAAGTAATACGTGCCTTGAAGGCCACGTTAAGCACTCAATCTCGGTTATTTCAATCGTCAGACCATGTCGGAGGCCTTTAGGCGGTCTAAAATCTCCGACCAGGATTGGTCAGTAACCTACTCAAAATGACTGAATGAAAATATTAATACTGAATGAAATATGCGAGTGTACAATCTACCTAAACTTTATTGTTATTTTCCTCAAACATTGGCGTAAAATAAAATAAAATAAACCACATATTTATATAAAATGTTACCGGTAAGATGCTACTGGAACCGTAGTAGTGAGTAGCCGTCACATATGACTACCGTTATCTGACCATCAATCTGAGCTACGTGTTTCTATTAATATACGGAGTGAATTAACAGAAATATGTAACACTAACAGTACCACGACGTTTTACCTGCCTGTGCCCACTCCCGTAGGAATTTTAGGATAAAAATAGCTTAAAAGGTTCTTTTTAAATGTGGCTATCCAAAACAAAAAGAATTATCAAAATCTGAATGGTAGATCCAGAGAAAATCGTGTTTAATGAAAACTTACAAAAAATCGAATTATTCAGCGTTATTATATGAGTACCACCCGCATAGTGTTCGTTCCCTCAGGAATATCGGGTTGAAAAATAGCCTATAACCGGCGCGTTTAATGTGGCTATCCACTACAAGAAGAATTATCCAAATCAGATTGGTAGTTTCTGTATCTAGCGCGTCCAAAGAAACTAAAAAACAAAGTCTTCGGCTTTATATGTATTAGTATTGACACATGAACTCTTAATAACTGTTTGCGAGATTGTAAAACTGCTGTAGACCGTTGAGTTAACTTGTAGGGCTTTAACTAACTCATTATATTTTTTCGTAAATGTACAACACACATTATTGAAGATTTCAATGAGTTAGTGGCTAAAATTGAAGCCACAGGGCTTTCGACATGGTCTAAGAACACTAGGAATTACTCATTCATTCATTCATTCATTCATTCATTTCACTCCGAGTAGGTCAGTGCCCAACCCTGGTGTCGGAGTGCCAAAGCGATCATTATGCCAGTTTTATACTTCTCAGTAGAATACAACTGCTATAATAGTCACCGGAAGACTCACTGAATATATTTTGCAACGTAAATCAATGGTACGACAACATCTTAATAACTTGTACAATGTAGCCAAGTTCAAAGTTCAACCCATAAAGCAAAAGTTTAAAAGGGTTAAACAATATCGGTAATAAAATATAAATTTATTGCAACACTTGTCATCTATGACTACTGGTTCAACACAAAAATGTTTGAACAGTTCTTACAAATACTATGTAATATTATGTAGAGTTTAAACATAAATTGTAGTTTTGAAACAGGTAACAATGTTGAGTAGCTGTTAAAATATATTAATGATGTGCTACTTAGTTGGAGGCAGTGTACTGATCGTTAAATGGAGGTTTGTAATTCTGTAAAGAAATGCCTCAGTCAATGAAATCAGCGACTTTATGCTTTGGCGAGTTTAAAATATGAGACGGTGCACTTTAATATCGATAGGTCAAAGGGCTTTCATTGAACTTAAAGGTATATAAAAGCGTATGAGGCTTTATTACATTAGCTTTAGTGATTGTAAAATGTAAAGGAGTCTCGGGTTGTTTCAGCTTACGATCACGCACCAGTAACCGTTAACAAAATGTCGGTCACAAATGTAAGAAAATGAAAAATGTGGCTTTCTACTGGTAGTCCGAATAACTTTAAAAGACTGTCATTTAAATTATGATACAACACTTTTTATTTAGCAAAGATCATCGTTAAAAATCGTGATTTTTTAATTAACGTTTGTTACGATAACCAACGGTTACAAGCAACCCGCCCTTAGTAGCTGTATATCAAATGTCTTTAATTGAAGTTTAGAATTAGTAGATGGTGGAGGATTCCTGAAATAGACTTATTCTTGTATTTTGTATTTTATTACATGTATCATTGTAACCTCGATGAAAACTATAAACGAATCTTCACAACATCTCATTATTTTACGACTAATTAATGCAAACATTAAACCCGCAATTAGTACCAGCATTTCCTTGAATACTTAGTTATATAACTTATAATGTAGACGTAAAATATTACACCCTTTAGCATAAATTGCTATCCCATGGTTTAGTACATTAATTATCCTTTAAATTGGACGCCCCATTGAGTAAGACGCGTTTGTACAAATTAATCTATCGCTCGTACATGTACCGCATTTGTTAACAACGCTAATTCTAATGTTTGATGTATAAATACGATTGTAATTTGTTTTTTTACGATCGTTATTGTGTTTGACGAGATAATCTTTGACCGAACATTTGTTGCGTTGAGTTTTTATGGAACTGTGAAAAGTAGAGCAGTGATGTTTAGAGGTGAACTGAATCATTTTGTTTAGGCGTTGATAGAGTGAGCCTGCTTAAATGGTCTACGTTATTTGGTTATTATTTCTATGACAACTCTAATGTTATGATTTATTTGCTGCTCATATGTTGCTAGGTGTGAAAAATAAAACTTTTTATTTAGGAAATTTTAAATATCAATTTACATATTACATTAACATAAAATAGCTATTAAAAATGATACATCACATATTTAAAAAATAATATAAAAATAAATTACAAATCTAAAAAAAAATGTTTACTTACAGAGGTTGATGCGGTAAATCGTAAAACTCTTGAATTTATGAATATTATTAGTAGGGATATGATTAATATTTTAACAAATATCGTAAAGCTTAAAAATCCTTCTCTTTGTTCCAGATACAGTCGGCTAGTTAAAGTGAAGTGTTCCAAGGAGTATGTTAGTATTGAACTCCTGTATCGACGGTCGAAGGTGACAATAGTTCCGTTATTGCCTATATGTTTGAGTGTTCAGTGCAATGATAGTTTGGAAGATTAGTACACGTCGGAAAACGGACGACTGGTGAGTTTTTGTTTTACTAATTATAAATAGTAAATCTGTAGTTATTATTTTTATTAAGTCGGTATGGTATACCTTCCAACAGCTCTCGGAAATCCCATATATGCTATTCCCCCACAATGTATCTAATCTAAGAAGCATAGTAAATTCTGATATAACGGCATTTAACACACTTTTTTGATTCCTTTTTTCACACTTCAGTAAAAAAGAAAAGAAGAATTTGTTTACACGCTTTCAAGCTCAAATGATTCCCTCGCCGTTTTAAGTATATATGAGTACAGTGAGAAGGATTGGAATGATCATCACGATCAAACCTTTTCTCAGAAATGGCATGGTTCAATAAAAGTTAATATTAAACGTACAAGTAACTGTCCACTCCATTAAAGTAAACGTTACTTAATACTCAAGAAGGAATAAATCCCCTAAGGGTAAAAGTATTCATCCCATTATAATTATAATAATACGTTCGGGATCTCTATTAAAATGTTTCCTATCAAAAAATGTGATACCACTCCCTATTATTTTGTAACCATTGAATGCCGGGCTCAAATTGTGGTTCGGTGCAAGTAAATTTGATTGATGAAAACGGCCCTCATACGCGTCGGCCGAAGTTAATAATTCAAGGAAGAAAGTCATAATAAAAAATGTTAAGGAGTTGATTGGAATGCTTGGTGGGTTCTGTATGATTAAAATATTTGTTTGTGTGAAGGAGTAACGTTAACTTTAAATTTGTTGCGAAGGTAAATTTTATGGTAGTATTTACGCCTTCACTTACTCAAGTCAAATGACTATTCAAAACCAAACAAACATGAATCTAATAAATCTTTTTAACATCTCCATAACCAACGTAGAGTTGTCGACATAAAACGAGTACCGGTCAATAAACAAGTCATATTTGTACACAGAGACTAGGCTTAGTTCATATTGGTACAGTAAATGGTAGTAAGTTATTCTATGCTCTACCAATAAAATACTTAGTAGTTTTCATTGTTAGAGCACTAATACTGGGGAGTTAGGCTTACTTCGCGTTGGTAGAGTAAATGCTAGGGTTTGCTACTCAATGCTCTACCAAAAAAATACTTGACAGTTTTCATTGTTAGAGTACAATTAATAGTCATGGGTAACGCTTAGTTAACGTTCGTAGAGTAAAATGTAGAGTTCGTTACTCTATTATTGCACGAGCAAAAATCTCGTTTCAATTACATACTAACATACTAACTTATACGTTGACGTTGAAGTTTAATTTTCATTACTAGCAGTGCCATGCGGTTTCGCCCGCGTTGTACCAGATCCTGGTGAATTTAGAGTTAAAAAGTAGCTTATTACCTTTCTCTCCAATGTGACTATTAATTATTTTGAAATCCGACTGGTACGTAATATAGTCAGCACGTTCAAACAAAAACCATGCCTATTATTATCACTTTGGTAGATCGACCAACGGTATGCTAACTTTATGTACTAAAATTATCACTTTAGTATCTTCAACGTAGTATTTACACGAATGATTGCTGTATTTCTACTTCAATTTTACTGAAATTAAAATCTAAGAAGTATTTTAGGCTGAATGATTATTTCCGAGATGTTCGCTGTAGATAGATAAATATAGGCTTTACTTATTAGATGGGTGGCGGATAGTAATCATTCCTATCTGAGTGTTACTGTGCTTCGAAAGGCACGTTAAATCGTCGATCCTGGTTGTTTTAATCGTTAGACCATGGTAGAAGCTTTTAGACGATCTAGTCATTTCGATACCAGTGTTAGCGGATAACCTACTCAAACTAAATAAGTGGCCGACTCTTGTGTCAGAGTTTTGATCCGCCAAAAGGCTTTTATGGTCTAAACATAGGAACCAGATCCGATTTAACATGGTCTTCCAAGTACTAACTTAATTCCTTACTACTTAACCAACTAACTTACTTTTGTAGTCTAGGAACCGAAAACCAATTTAACATGCCCATCGAAGCACGAACATACTACTGTAGACTAGTCCTAACACTTCATTTTTGTACCCACGGGTTCTTGTATTCTCCGCGTTTTATATTCAGTACACGTTGATCCCTAACTGGAGTTACGTATCGGCGTTTCAAAGGAGCGCCAGGTTTGAGGAAGGCTGCCTCTTTGGCCCCAAAAACAAGTTGATAAATAATAATGGATCCGAAACCGCTTGGTAGTTCATTTTATACTTATATCACGTTAGCGTTGTAGAATCACTGTGTTGTTATGGGGTGTTTTGGAATGCTTTGGAAGTTTTGTGTGTGGCCGTGAGTTTAATAATGATAGTGGATATGATATCTTCTTTCTTCTCCATGTTATTGCTAAGGAGGAAGAAGTAGCGCTATACAACGCTTGTAATAGAACTAATAGGGCTGATTTTCAAACCTTAGACAATTGCTTCTGTGGAGGAAAAAGGTTTAAATGATAGTGTTGAATGAAATTTTACTCAAAAGCCTGTAATTATTTAACATTTTCCCTTATAAAGAAATGGTTTTTCATAGAAAAATGGTCTTATTAGTTTGCTTTTATTGGACTTGGAAGAAAAAGTTGACTGTAGGAAACATGATTTTGACAACGGTTGCAATGCTTCTTTACTCTTTAGATATCTAAAAAAATATAACCATTCCTACCTTTTTACAAATATATTACTGTTAACTGAAATCCTTTCAAATACGTTTTGTGTCCAACAAGTTCGAACGTAATAAAACAGTGTTACTTACAAATACATACATAGAAAGATCACGAATTCTCATTTTGAATTCCACGACTCACACGACAAAATTAGATTTCTCATACATATCATAGAATTTCATGTGTGCGGACTAAATTAAAGTTTGTATGGCTCGTGTGGCTAAGCTTTTTAAGTTAAACATATTGGTATACTATCAGCACCCAGCGGGTTGGCCTGCATTTGCCTGTATTTGTTTCTTCTTGAATTTTGTAATGGTTAGTAGAAACTAGGAGGTGAAAAATAAAATCTTCACCTTGAATATGGTCGGACCGAAAATGAATTATTAGAACTGGTGGTTCTTAGAAATGAATTCTTAGAATGCCAGTAAAAGCACTAGACATTCAAACAAACAAAAACATTTATATCAAATATAACATTCATACCTTGGAAGATGTTGAAGGAGACATTTGATCAGAAGTGGGATAGGTGGAAAAAAATGTTAGTGTATAAATTCCGGTGATCTAATAAGCGCGACGTATCTTTGCAAAAGAACATAAAAAGTAACATTTTAGTAAAAAAACATTTTAAACAACCTTAACATTATTATCAATAAATCTTGATGTCAGGAAGAAGAAAGGCTTTAAGATCTTACATTTTATTATTAAACACCGACCGCGAAGACCCCCTAAATTAAAACTACGTGTTCCGAACATAAATAACGATAAAATCTGTGCTACCTCTTACATTTTAGTCTCAACTTAATACTTGAACTTTAAAATAAGAAAGTGTAAACAAAAGTCCTTAGTTAACCAGTTCAAATACCGAACACCAATCATTTGAATATCACAATGACACATCAAGTTTACACCGTTATTTGGAATAGAGAAATTGTTATAAATACCTATTATTTTATTGGATATCTACGAATCTGATATTCGATAACAAATACTTTGAAGTAACGGATCCTATGGTATTATAACGAAGATACTGTTGGTACCGAGTGTTTGCCGTATTATTACCGGTACTGTAATGATGTACCGGTAAGCAGTCGGTATCTTCTTACACGCGTCACTCAATATGGTACAACTTGAGAATAAATGGGCGTTAATTTAACGTTTTCTAGACATTTTATACGCTGTGTGGTGACAGTATTCGCATTCGATATTTAGAACGTTGTATGTAAACAATATTGTTGAGAGATTAATGTGGGTGTCTCCCGTACTATTATTTAATGTAGTAGTAAATGTTTCTTTGATAATTTGTAGTTAATTGAACATGTGTTGATATTTAGGTATCATTTAAAAATGTAGATGTCTAATTGATTTAAGCGCTTTAAAGATACGCGTGAAATGACAAAGCTTTACCACATTGAAATTATATCCATAAGAGAACTCAAGTCAAAATACTTTAATTAAATCCAATGAATTACGTACATAGATGTGCGAGAGATCAATAAATTATGAAGTTAGAATTAATTGTTGCGCATACGAACACCATTACAGAACTTATCTCGAAAGTTATAAATATTATTAATTGACAACCGCTTACTCTGAAGGGCGAGAATAATTTAATGTTTATATCAATGGTTTGTTGGATTCGAATTGGCAATTTATATTGCTTGAATGCGTTCTATACTTTTAAGCTGGTCGGTTAAGTTTCAATGCAGATACAAAACACTCAAAGTCTTATTAGTAAAGAACTTCATAGAGTCGTTATTAAAGTTTTACCGCTTTATTTATAAACAATATTAAACTTAACCCCTCCTATGCCGGAACGCGGATCCAAGCCAGACACAATTGATTTTCTATTGTGTTTCTAATCCCGGCAAACAAAAGGTTAAACAGTGTTTTAAAGTGTTTTGTCACTTTCGCTCTTTGGCAAATAGCGTATGTCGGAAAGGGACAAACCATTTGATAGCTAAAGTGCTGTGAATAAGCGTTTATGGATAAGGCTCATAGTATGTTAGTGACTAACACCAGCTTATAAGCCTTTATCAGTTTGAAGTACCGAAGAATAGCGCTTCGTTAGAATATCGCCACTCTCCCAAGTGGAAATAAAATTCTAATTTAATAAAGATAGGTTTTGATTCTTTGAATCCGCTTATGTCTGAAACAACAACTAATTTCTGTATTAATAACCACATTCAAGTGCTTAATTAGATTAGGTTACCTATATCTATACTAATTTATAAAGCTGAATAGTTTTCTTGTCATAATTTTTTGTTTGTTTGAACGCGTTAAGCTCAGAAACTACCGCACCGATTTTGATAACTCTTTTTGTAATAGATAGCTACATTTAAGGGGAAGGTTATAGTTATATTTTTATACGGAAATTCCCACGGGAACGGGCACAACGCCGGTATAACCACGGACGCTGTTAGTAGGTTATAAAGATGCTTAAAAGTAACTTTGAGAAGAAGTACATTTTTCCGAATTTCCTTCTGCAGTTAAAATTTCAGCTCGTAATCTTGATACAAAAATGAAACGTTACGTTTTAAAGATATCATTCCAAACTCGATAGTTTATCTCAATGACTTTTACCGTAACGTGTTCGATTCTAGAAAGCAAATCTTTCTGTGCGATGACCGTTCGTCGCTATAACCAGTTTCCTTGGCGCATCACACAGATACTTAAATAAATTTTCACTTATGTAAATTATATACATACCGCCATTCTTATTGGCTTCTGTGAACTATGCGACGCGTCCGGTTTGGAATGTTTTGAGTTCTTCACATTCCTAATGGATAAGATCTGATTTGATGTTGTATATGGTGTCTGAGTGATGGTAAATATTTAAATTAGATAAATGTTTAGATAGAGCTAATTTGATGTGTTAAAATGTATGTCCGTACGTGTTTTTTATTTAATAAGAATGATATGTGTAAATACCAGTATATTATGCTTGTTTTTTATGAATAAATTGAATTTAAATCAACTTCAAAAGCTGTAAAGAGTTTTTATATGTGGCTACCTTATGTCCCCGCCTTGAACCGTGAACCGATTCCCTAAATTCTTTCTATAGTTTACCTAGACATATTAGTTTATTAAATGCTTACCAAAAACTTTTCAAATCTGACTGGCAGTTTCAGAGATTAGATCTAAAAAAGACTCATACACAGTTTTATTGGTATAATAATAAAAAAGTTTTTTATAAATTGTGACATATTTTTATAGGGTTAGTGCTTTTTGAAGCACATTCAAATTAAATTAAATTTCGTAAAGATATCATTTGACATGGTCTAATGATTAGGACTACAGAGCTGACAATTTAACGAGCCCTCGGAAGCACAATAGCGTGCTATAAAACAGCTTATGTCCTCAAATATGTTAAAGCGATCCCAATTTTCTTATGACTGAATTCAAAGTTGTGGGGTAGTGTGGGAATAACAATATTAGTATTATTTTGTTGTATTAGGTAAACATGATTCCTACTTTACTTTTCAAACATGGCTCGGGTTTGAGATTCCCAACGCGTAGCAAATGTGAAGCGTGATGATTACGCCTTATCCCCCTCACTGTATTGATTTTTTACTGATTACACTGATGACTTCAGTGAGATGAGAAGCCTTTGGTCTGCAGTGGGATTTTATGAGTTATTCAAATGATTCCTTGTATTTATTCTAATCTTAATCCATTTGTTTCAGGTTCAAAATGTCACCAGATTTAACATCACACATTAGAAGAACAATATACATATGGCTAATACTCGCTTTGACTAGTGTAAGTTTTACATATCAATTATTACCCTATCTAAGAATAAGTTATTACTTGCTTTATAAACTTTCTACCGCCAAAAAACCTGTATGAGTACTTTTATTATTATCTAAAACTTCTATACCAGTGACATTTTGCTAACTAGAAACCCAAAACTGCAGCCGCCGCTAGTCATATGCAGCCGACTTTAGTCAAATGCAGCCGCCCGATAGATTAAACTGCAGTTGATGACATAGTCTACGAGTATTGTGTCGATGTTTGCAATTAACTCTGTTGCTATGCCGGTCGTGTGTTGGAAGTTTTAGTTAGGATAGTTGACGGTGGACATTTTAAAAGTGGAAATTACGTTATGTAAATATTTATAGATTACAATGTTAATCACGGCTATTTAAAAAATATCAAGATACACACTAATAGAAAATATCTCTTTAACATCTTTTAAAAACTGCACTATGCAAATTAATTTGTATGTATTTTTCATCCATAGATTTTTATTTAAATAAAAATGTGTAGTTCAATAACCCCTGAAACAGATATTTATTTATATATGAATAAATTACATTCAAATACTTATAAATAATTAATACTGTCATATCTTTTAAATGGGTTTATTAAAATATATTAATAATTTAGTTTTTTCGTGTCTAGACTAATTGTGTAAATACCGGTAAAACACATATTTTGATTTATCGTTTTTTTTAAGTTAAATTAAAATTGTTAGTTTGTTTAAAATGTTAAATAAGAAACTTACTGCGGAGTTATTCTTCATCACCCACCTTTTAAGCAAGATAATTTTTGTTAAATCGCAATATATGTTGAGTTTGATAAGATGGAACGACCAGAAATACTCAATCGTTATGCAGCTGTTTCTATTCAAAACTAGCTGTGCCCTGCGGTTTCACCTGCATTTTTTTCCTCACTGCTTACCGTTTAAACCTTCCCTGGACTTTCATAAATATTTCACGACCAAAATTTGCCAAATCGGTTCAGCCGTTCTCGAGTTTTAAGCAGACTAACGAACAGCAATTCATTTTTATTATATAGAAAATATTTCAGTCGGTCCCGGTTGTTTCAATCAATTGTTAGACCATGTCGGAGGTCTTTAGGCGATCTAAAAACCCCATGGATTGGCCACTAACCTACTCGAAATAAATGAATGAATATAAAATAAACATTTAAAAGATGGAGATTCAAATCTTCTTTTTAATATCCATTACAATACCCATCTCTTAGCAAATAAACCAACCAACACAAATAAACTTAAAAGTAAAAACTCTCCGTTATCGAACAAAAAAGCGACCTACAGTCAACTTGAGTAAGCAGAAACGAAACGGCTGTCCTTGCGAGGTCACTACGCAAACACCAGATTACTTAGACCTCTTTAAAGTATGGCTAGACTTGGTGAAGGCAGGTCTTCAATCTGGTCCAGTCTCCGCTCCATTTGATCCGGTACGTCTCGTGGATCCGGTGACACACATAGCCAACATATCGCACATACAACTGGACCGAACGTTTGTAAAAAGTTATGAATAGTGAATTGTAGGGTTTGCAGAAACATGCTGGAGAATAGTTTTTATTTTATGTGGTTAGTTCGTTATGTATGTGGAATTAGCTGAGATTAAAAATGAGTAATATAAGATTTATTTTAATAAAATTACATTCCTAAATAATAGTTATTCATCAAAATTACTTATTTAAAAACGTGAAATTACGTACGTTTCTGTAAGTTGTATGCCGGTATACATGACATTTAATCATCAATATATTTAGTTTCTAAATAGAGTACACACAATTATCACAGGAAAGAGTATTCCCAGTGAGAAACGAAAACGAGTTGAAAGAAGAATGGGTTCAGAGCGGGTAAATCCGCGGGGCAGTGCTAGTTTTACATTAAACAGAAACCAACTATTTATACCTGATCTTGTAATACCTACATTATTTCCGAGCAAAAGTTATGAAGAGCGAAACGTTTTATTTTCTGACGGTACATAACGGAATGACTTTTTAATTGCTTTGCAATAACTTTCAATGGATTGGATCAATTTTTCATATTGCCGTCGACGGTTAATGTTGTGTGAAGTGGCTTAGAATTGCCCATCTTTTGCGAAATCAACTGGAACTTGAAACTTCACTCATGGTAACCTATTTGATCGGTGAGTGGAAAATAACGATTAAATGATATTAAACTTACTAAGGACTCGTTTATTTATTCTTCTTAGGGCTATATTAATAAACGTGTATTAAGAACATTTTAGCTATCAAATGGTTTGTCACTTTCTGATATACCCAGTTTTCCGAAGAGCAAAAGAGACAAAACACTTTATTGTTTTAATAAGTCGGTTAGTGTATAGATGGAATCGGCTATCATAATCAAAAACCTACTTGTTTTTTCTAGATGACCGATGCTAAAAATGATTTGAATTTTCCTTCTGTAGCAGAATGAAAGGCTTGTGCCTAGTGTTAGGACATAATGGGCTATTTAATGTTCGAATTTGACATTGATACAGGTTTAGGCGTAACCTTAGGCGTAAGGTCAATAATGTGAAATTATTGTAAAACTTTGGGATTTCAATAAAATTCTTATTTAACTTAGTGGAATAAAGGTTTTGGGGGGTACTTTTCATTCCAAATTTTGAATAAAAATGGGAATAAAAAACCTTAAGTACTTTACCTTTGCTTATTACTTGGTAACATATCTGCCAATTTAAATAGCATAACGATATTCTATCAGATAACTTCAATATTGTAATTCGAAACATGAGCCGTCCATGATGGAACGCCATTTGCATAGGGCTTCCACATAGTAGGGTTACTTAGTACACGGCACAAAGTATTGCATTTTATTTTGTGACTAACACCTTCCCGTTGAATGTGGCTATTAATTACAAAAATAATTATTCAAATCGGATTGGTAGTTTCTGACGTATAAAGAAACAAAAAGTAGACTATTCAGCACTTATAGTATTGATTTTCTAGGATATTTTTGCTTATTTTAATCGACTTTGAAACTAGTAAAAGGGTCTTAATTCGTATTCATTTGTGTGTTATATTATATCTTTTAATCGAATACTGATTATTTCAATCGATTTTTAATGGATTCAAAGAGCAATTCTCCTTGGAGCCTATAGTTTTGCGTCTTTGTACCAAGAAAATTCGGGATAAAAGAAGCATATTTCTAACTTATACCTTTTATCAAAATGGAGACAGCATAAAAATGGTACAGATAGTTACAAAGTTGTATACCGTTTATTTTAAGTGTCAAATTAGTCAGTCACTCACCAGTCACACAAGTATAAGATGTCGGAAGCCTTTAAACCCGACACCATTGTTGGTCGCCAACGTATACAAAATCAATGAATGAATGACTAAGTAAGACTAAGAATACTAAAAGAGGGATTGGCCACTTACCCATACGAAATCAAAAAATGAATATTCGAAATGAAGTAAAAAGACATGCCGCTGAAGACAGCCCTATCAAGAAAATCTCGCACGCATGCCATGCCCAACCAGTAAACAGCAAATGTCCTGCCAACAGAACCTCGGTAATGGCTTGTGAAAGCCGTGCGAACATCACTACAACTATGACCTATTGTGCATCACGTGCCTTGGACTCAATTAACCACGACTAATTATCCTGAGCTCAGTTATATGCTAAACTGATGCTTGACTTTAATTGCTCAGGTGAATGCTAAATGCTTGATTTAAAATGCTGATTTTAGTGATTTGTTGGGTATGTGGGAGAAAATGCTCGAATGACACTAGACACCTACTTTTTATGGTAAAGATTTGTTTGGTAAGCTTTTGTCTCTGCTAGCTAACGACAGCATGTGATATGATAAATGAGTCTTGTTTGATGAAAATTAGAGTTATTCTGGATTGTTCCTAAATCGATTCAGTTTCAATTATTATTATTCAATTCTGGTCTGTTACTCTACATAGCGACAAGATATTATATGATAAATTGATTTCTAGGCTGTAGGATATAAGAGATAATTTAAGTTCATACTTTTCTTAATAATATCATTTTATGTAAACCTGCTCCAAACAAAACTATGTATAGTAATAGTGTAGTGGCCAACCCTATTCTCGAATATTTTAGCCCACCTAAAAGCCTCCGACGTAGTCTATCGATTGAAACATCCGAGACCGAGAATTTTGCGAACCCAGACACAAATTATATATTGTTTTCTACTTTACATCCTTAACAAAAGTGCTTAACACGGTAAATATGAAAACTTTTCTAACATAGAATATTCAACAGATCTCGGTGATATACAAATGTGGCTTTCTAAAAATAAGAATTAATTGAATACGCGTCGAGGCATTAACCTCATTAGTAGCATTGACATCTCAAGTCAGAAGTAAACAGTCGAATGCGACATTCTTCGAGGTCGATCTGGTAAGGTTATCGACTCGATAATCTTGTATATTGACACCTTTACATTTGTCTCCCAGAAGATTTGAATTCAACCTGATTGTGTACTAATTATTAAGTGATAAGCCCGTTGGCACAGTGGCAGTGAGATCGCTTACTGTGTCGTGGGGTGCGGGTTCGATTCCCGCCCGTAGTCAACAATATGTGAAGACAGTTGTTAGGGAGAGACATCCCAAGCCAGGTACATACACTAAGTTTAATATATTATTGCAGTTTTGTCTTGTTTGAATCTCCTTTAGGGTTTAATGCTCTGACAAATTACGACTTTATAATTGCACGTATCAAATCCTGTAATGCTAGAGATATATTGCTAGTAAAATATTCTATACAATTTTATAGTTACCAAACTACCTAATAATTGCACAACTTCCTTTTATGATTGTATTGACGTGTGAAATTGAATTTTAATTAATTTTCTTCTTAGTTATTTTATCATAGCTTGCAAATAAACTTTAGGAAGAAGGCGGTAGCGGTTTACTAGTTATTGACATTGATTCGTAATTATAGTTAATAATTGAAATTGCTGTCGGCTTTTCTATTTAGCGTTATTTTGCAAACTCTTAAGAAAAACAATTTAATCTGCACGTCGACTAATTACTGTTATAAGGGCCCATAAGAAAACAATTTTTATCATTTCTTCCGTCAGCTCGTTATTTCATCTGTCAAGATATTTTTTCCGGTCTTTAGATCATAAATTACACTTATGTCGAATTTCTTTGTCTACGGAATTCACGCAAGCATATGTAAGCACGCACTATACCACGCTTAAGCCATAATCACCAAAGTCTTTCTAGGCCACAAGATGTGCGCCTTAAGTAGCCCGTTCCGAAAAAATAAATATTCAAATAGCGAACTCGATCTTAAAATTCAAGCACATATTAATTCAAACTGTAAAATGCATCACGATGCAAGGTCACCAGTTTACGGGACCTCACAAACAGACATGCATAATGTAACAAAACATTTACGTGCTCTGAATACTGCATCTAGCCTTTCCTTGACTGTCTAGAATTAGATTGTAAAGTGAATATGTAGATGACGATCTGCAGACAGAGAGTTCTAAAGTCAACATCGGGTCATCGGTTGATGATGGTATGGAATTTCAACTAGAATACTGGTTCCTTAAGTTTAAGCGGACACTATTCTTGCTACTACGTTTAATACATTTACAGATACACTTCGCTTTCCTTTGAATTTTGATTTTTATTAGAATATACGTTATGATATTAACGATACTTTGGGATTACAATACATAACCTGGCGTGGGTTGATAAGTAAATAATTTTATAACCCACGATTGATATATGAAGTTATTTTATTTACATCGCAAAAGAAGATAGGCATCATCTTTTTTGCAATAAAATAGTTAAAATAGATAAAATAACCAACGTACAAGCCATTGGCAATGTTTTAAACGCAATCAATGAAAGTATTAAAAGTCCAATGATTTAATGAAGTATCTGCCATAAAAATATGATGGCATGCTGATGCCAGTCATTCAATTACCATCTTTTAATTACAATTTCAATTAAAATACGTATTATTTCAATTTGGTTATTATTATAAATCTTTACTCATGTAATAAAGCTGAAGAGTTTCTTGTTTTTACTTTTTTGATAAGGAATATCTCAAGGACTGTCGGACTGATTCGAATAGTTATTTAAGGATAGGTATTATTTCTTTCCCGCAATTCAAACGGGAACAGTTAGGTGGGACCTTGGTGGGCTCGTAATATAAGACAGCTGAAGAATATGATTTTTGTTCACCATATGGAAAAGAATCTTCTTAAACTGAAGAGCTTGGATTTTATAAATGAAGTTCCTTCCACTATTCCCTATCCTCAGCCATCCCCTTTAGCTACATTAAAGTAAGAAAGTTCGTGTAGGTTAGTGGCTAGGTTTGGTGTAAGAGTTTTTAGACCGCCTAAAGGCCTCCGACATGGTCTATCAAATTAAATTTAGCTACTGATACGACACGACATTTGCTTCCAACTTCAGTTGGTCTGTAAATGTCCTTCATGGTCTTCTTTTGTCCTTCGTGGTCTTCTTCTTCCACTCTTCGCTTCTACAAACTCTTTAGCTTCATCCATTTGATTTTCCAAGTGCCAATTAACCTGTACTCTTAAAGGGACCCGTCTAAAACTCGGTTAAATTATAATTAGTTTGTTGATTACATTAAAACCAGCAAGTTACAACATTTCTCCAAGTTTTAATTGTAACAGTTAATGTTTTCCATTTTGAGATATAGAGATTACAATCAGGCTTGCTCGCTCACCTGATTCCTTAGTTTGTCTATACATTTAAAGCTATCTGCGGATTTATCTGTATAAGTAATAGAGTAATATTTATTTTAATTTATCTTGATTTTCTGTACACGTTTATGCTGAGTTTGTGGTGAACCGAGTAACTAATGTATGAGTTTCTACGGTAGCTATTTAAAGGATTTTATAATCTGTACTTTTTATACGATGTCTAAAAAGTTTGAGTTCTCGTGCAGGCCACGCTTATTATTAGTTATTAGACAAAACCTGCCTAATGTATCTCAAAGGAACTTCTTCTAATAACGCCGCCCGAACATACACTAACTCAAATCTTTATAATATTATTCTATATAATATTTTGACGGACTCATAAAAAAGTATGACAAATGCAAATGATCCTATTTGCCGACTTTGGCACAACTAAATTGAGCTAAGAGTACCGTCCACAAAAAAAGATTTAGAGTAGGTATGTACGCAAAAAAGTTTGTGTGGGTGTCACGTAAAGTAATACATTAAATAATTTCTTTTCAAATGAAAAATCTATTACAGTTTCGAGGCCTGTTTAACAGATGAAATTGAGTAAAGTTTGTTATCCACTGAAGTGAGAAGTACGTAGAGCGTTTTTTAAATACTTTCAACGGCCTATGACTTTACTTGCACTTTGTACTGATATCTGAATGAATTAGGAAAAACATATGAGAACGTTAGTCTGTTAGTCTCCAAATGTCATCTTCAGTCGAGGCTGGTTATATGATAGCCATGAAAAGGAAATGGATTAACAAAGTTACTTTCGCATTTGTAAATTATATCATTTTGGATCACATCTTAGATTAAATTATTTAGAGTCATCTATCTATCTATATATATAAAAATGAAACCCGTTTTTTGTTGTCGTGGCATCACGCGTGAATGGCTGGACCGATTTCCACGATTTTGCATTCGTTTGAAAGGTCTCGGGCTCCGTGAGGTTTATCTATATATATAAAAATGAAACCCGTTTTTTGTTGTCGTGGCATCACGCGTGAATGGCTGGACCGATTTCCACGATTTTGCATTCGTTTGAAAGATCTCGGGCTCCGTGAGGTTTATAGGGAATAAAAATCTCAAAATTTCCACGGGAACGGGGGCGCTGCGGGTGAAACCGCGGGGCACAGCTAGTATCCAATATTTCTAAGGATTATTTTTATTAAACTCGCATATTCTTTCATAATACGACATTGACCATGTTGCAGGTCTTTGGTCGGTCTAAAAACTTTGTCACCAGGGTTGGCTACAAACCTACTCGAAATATAAGAATTAATGACAGTCTACGAATTACCGCTACAACATATTTTATCTAGGTATATATTGTCTACTAGCTGTGCCCCGCGGTTTCACCCGCAGCGCCCCCGTTACCGTGGGAATTTTGAGATTTTTATACCTTACTAGCTGTGCCCTGCGGTTTCACCCGCAGCGCCCCCGTTCCCGTGGGAATTTTGAGATTTTTATTCCCTATAAACCTCACGGAGCCCGAGACCTTTCCAACGAATGCAAAACCGTGCAAATCGGTCCAGCCATTCACGCGTGATGCCTTGACCAATGAAAACGGGTTTCATTTTTATATATATAGATTTTTCTTATATAAAAACCTTGTCCTGACAATAAGGAACACATTAAAAAAAGAATCATCCAATTTGGTGCAGTCGTTCTGAAGTTATGCGCTTAGCAACAGATTCAGCGATTCATTTTTATATTATAGATTTCCATATCTGACAGTGGATACCGAACCTTACTAACAAATCAAAAATGTATAATTTGTGTCGTATAACACGCCTTTAACAGCGGCTTCATATAAATAGAAGAAATAGAATGATAATCATCAAATTACACATTTGTGGTATGCGTTTATGAACATAAAAAACTTTGACTGTCGACTTCAAAAGTCGGTCATGTCGGTTTTGTGTCGCCATTCTTTTGAATGAGGTTTACTTTACTTTAAATAACACATAGTTTTGTGTATGAATAACACATAGTTTTGTGTATGAATAACACATAGTTATAAACTGGTTTCTTAAACACATAGTTTTGTATATCGAACGGAATAAAATATACTTTTAAGTATCAACAGTTTATTTTTTATATGGAACGAATTAGGGTTATTCAAATTTGTTTAGTAATTCTAAGGCTCCGTTCTCATGAAGTCTTTAAGTCTATGTAAGATATATTAATGTAGGTTATGTCTATCTAACATATCAAACTGCGTATCTGTCGTAAGAAATAGACTTCAAACCATTTATGTCGTACAAGTATGAACTGTATGTATACATTCTCATTGGATACTTTGTTTAATGTTAATCAGTGTTCCTAAATCGCGTGTTTCAAAAAGAGAATTTGAATAATTCAAACCAATTCCATATTCAAACTATTCAAATTCGAACACCATAAACATAGAATCCATCAAACCTCCCATGCCTTCAGGATAACCATTTAAAAAAACAATGCAACACATTTGTCTAGCACTGACCCACACCCACTCTGTCTGTCTACGGAATAACCTTTTACGCAGAAGGCTAATTATGTCAGTTTTGGACGTGCGATTTTTTTACCAGATTAACAGTAAAACAATTATCTGTGTGGTATTCAATTAACCGTGTGAGAAAATGACATGTCTATCGGTGGCCGTCGGCGACTGCAGGCTATCATTATCGTTAGATCCATCGCACGGATATAAGATTTGTTTGACTAGATGTGGCATGTTTATTAATGGTTTTGTGAACGTATGTTCAGTACCTACTTTTGTTCGGAACTGGTTTAAGTGAGCACGGGTTCTCTATTTTGTAAGTTGTAGTTTAATTATTTGATGAATTGAAATGAATTACACATGTAATTAACGGAAGTGTTTTACACACTGTAAGTCTTTATTATTTTTACTTTTCTATACTATAAAATAAACTTCCTAAACATTATTATTCACTAATTTCTACTCGAAAAAAAGTACTTTGGTCCAAGTTACTTTGATTTTATTAGCAGGCCTTTCATTACTTCGACCACCAAGATGATATATGTCTCCAACACTTCGCTTGCCTACTAATTTACTCTATAGGACTCTTCTATTCAATCTTATTCTCATCCAAACACCACCTGTTCAGATGCCGCTGACCGCACTTGCCTGAGTATATCGTAATATTGTGCCAAAAAACCGGCACGTACTTACGCACTAAATTAAGTATCTATGTGTATCGAAACTAGCAATGCTTGGCGGATTTACTTCTGTATTGATTGATTGTTTTACTTATACAATTAATTATTAGTTGTGTTATTAGAAAGTTTTATCTTAATAAGTTCAGAAGTTATTATACAAGAGAGTCACATACAAATGGGAATATATCGTTGCACTAAATATATCAGTACTAATATACATATATTTTTACTACTACGTTTACTTTAGCATAAATTAGGTCTATTATATACTACTATTTCCGAATACTATCAAAAGATTTCGCCTGGGAAAGTGACAAACATACTAACACTCACACTTAGCATATCATATAGGTATGTTGGTAGGAAGTCTTTTGTATCGGGCCTTACCATACGATACTCTAATTGGTCGATTTTTTCCATTGTACTATGAGGGCGTGGACTTGGTAAAAACTATACATTTGATGATTCATCAAGGTTGAGAAGTAGGCATCTTCATACTACTAATATTATAAATGGGAAAGTTTGTGAGAACGGATGTATGTATGTATGTTTGTTACTCTTTCACGAAAAAACTACTGGACGGATTTGGATGAAACTGTACAGTAATATAGGTTATACTCGTACACCTGAATAACACATGGGATTTGACCCGCGGATTGACCCGCGTTGTATCCGTTCCTTCAAAAATTTTAGCATGAAAATAAGTCACACACCATCCTCTTGAATAACTTTGTATATACTTACGTTAAAACCGCTTGAAAATCTGTTCAGTAGTTTTTGAGAAAATCAATTACATACAGACAGCTTTTGGGGACTGTTTTATAATATGTTAAGATTATAATTAAGCATAGGCTTCGTAACCCTTAAAAATAGAACAATGTCTTCCGTAACCACGGTTCCTATGAAGGGGCCGAAACATCAGATAAAAATGCAAAATAAGTGCATCTGTAAATGTATTTTTAATTCAAAATAAATGAATTGATACTGAATAAAAACCACGTACAACTTTAGGGTTACTTTCGTCCCAATAAATTAAGTGGTACTGCTAAAAATCTTGGAACGATAATTAACTCATATTTAGTACTAGCCGCGCCCCGCGGTGTTACCCGCGTTGTACACGTTCCCGCGGGAATTTCGGGATAAAATGTATCCCATGTGTTATTCTGATGTATAACCTATATTACTGTAAAGTTTCATCCAAATCCGTTCAGTAGTTTTTGCGTGAAAGAGCAACAAACATCCATACATCCATACATACAAACTTTCGCATTTATAATATTAGTAGGATTCTTTTGAGCAAGAGCTGTCCAGAATGAAACTACCTAGTTACGCCTACAATGACTTATACAAAACGTATTAATAACCCAAGTCAATGCCTATATCAATTACTCATAGATACTAGAGCACTAATAAATCTAGTTACATGTATTAAACCAGTTATATGCTAATAAATGATGATGTCAGTTTAATTTGATGTATGGGTAGGTAGATTGAGGTGTGTCCTCAAAAATGTTTAATGAGTCATAGAAAGAGGACCAAATGAAAATCTAATAATTGAAGTTAGCGAGGCGCTAAAAAGAAAGTTATACAAAACATTTTAACCCTTCTTTGTTTCGCACTAGTCGGGTAATTTTTTATAATCTTTACTCAAATAATAAAACTGAAGATTTTGTTTGTTTGAATGCGCTAATTTCAGATTCTACCAATACGATTTGAATAAGATTTTTTTTAATAGATAATCACATTCAAGGGAAAGGTTGTAGGCTATTTTCTTATCGAAATTTCCACAGAAACGGGCACAACGTAGGTAAAACCGCGGGGTGCTGCTAGTTTATAAGATTAGAATGGGTTGCAAAGCTATCGAAATAATCGTGATCATATGATATTAATTTCATACATATATTATGCAAAAGTAATTTCCCTACAGTTATTCTACCAAAAAAGAAAAGAAAACACTAAACTCTTGCCCAAATTCGTTGCTAATTTTCAATATTATGTTGATTATACAGACGTTTACGTCTTTTGAAAAAGGTTACAAATTGCCATTCATCACGAAACAAAAGATGTCATCAAGATAATTTTGCAAATAACTAAATTATATGCTTTGTTTAGATCCAAATTGGTATGATGTGGACATGTCCTAACCATTTTTCGTAACTTTGATGGACATGTAATAATTAAATGTTTTAGAATCAAATTGGTTTTGAGTTTTAGGCTGTTGCTATGTGATATCATTATTGTAATTTTATCTATATACTTGGTACATAGCAATGCTCTGTGGCTTTAAGTTAATGATGTGAAGTATCATAGAACCTACAAGAGGTTGGGTACTATGCTGTCTGTGCTACCATATAAAAAAAAATCGTTTTATTGAATACCATGATGGCCAGTTGTTAAACTCTATTTCTGACGAGAGTTAAAATGTCTAATCTAGAATATTGTGGTCAATTTTCCAACCGAAGACAATTCCTTCTGAAGAGGAAAAAGGTTCAGTGATTACATTCCATTCATTCATTCATTCATTTATTTTGAGTAGGTTAGTGGCCAACCCTGGTATCGGAGTTTCTAGACCACCTACAGCCTCCGACATGGTCTGACGATTGAAGCAACCAGGACCGACTGCTTAACGTACCCTCCGAAGCACGTGCTCACTCCACTGAACTCTTTTCCTCTATAGGTAGATGAAGTTGTCTTTAGTCACGTGGTCCGTTGTTCTCCCGTGACCACGAGCGGTGTAATCCGCTTGAAACGTCGGGTACGTATTTTAGTAAATACGTTTAATTATCTAACGCGATACAGACCCGTTTCATTTAGTTATACTTTAAACATTTTTCAGTCACTATGGATGAAACCGACTAAAAACGTCACTACATTGGTAACTATCACTACTAGTATACAACAAAGTCGATTTTCGCTGTCTGTCTGTCTGTCCCTATGTATGCTTAGATCTTTAAAGCTACGCAACGGATTTTGACGCGGTTTTTTTAAATAGATAGAGTGATTCAAGAGGAAGGTTTATATGTATAAAAATTGCCGAAATTCCCACGGGAGCGGGCACAATGCGGGTAACACCGCGGGGAGCGGCTAGTTATTTAATGAGTTAAACAAGGCGTTTTTCCTACTCAATACAACCAAGTGATTCATCCTTCTACCAAAATACGAGTACCAGAGAAAGTAAGTAAGAGTTTATCTTCATTATATCGTAATTAACCACAATAAACGTATCAATAAAACGTTGAATTAACATCGTATTTATCTCCAATTGAAATCGAACATCAATACGGAGTTTAATTCATTAATTTCTCAAAGATTTTCAATTCACAGTCTTGTGTCCGGAAGAGAATCACATTCTTTGACTAGCGCTTACTGTAAGCGCGGTTGTAAAATTCAAAGCTTTGATTGAATAGAATTGTCTGGAAATGTAGACGGATCGTTGCAAATCAATCGTATGTTAAATTCTACTGTTATCACAATCAAAATGTTTAGAAATGACACGTGATAGTAATAAATGATATAATTATATGTTTTTATTTAGTAGGCGAGGGTGAATTCTTTGTTTATTCTTTTAAAAATCAGTTGACGATGAATTTCAATTTGGTTGGTAAGTTTTGCAGTATTTGTGAGAATTTTATGGACGATAATATATATATATATATTTTATATATAATAATACGGCTTTTTGAAAATCTTAAAATATATTCTGTTAGTAACATCACGCCATTTTTTAAATATTAGATATTAGATACTTGACTAGCTAATACCCAGTTTCTGTAAGAAATAGTTTACACAATTTAATGATACCCGTCTGTATTTTTACGACGTTTTACATTTTAAGACATGACTCATCGTATAAATTATTGCTTTCTTCTCACATTTTAACCAGCTATTCCGAATATACAGAGCAACTTAAATACCTTGTTAATAAGGTTCATTTTCCAACGTCAGAGTAAATCGAAAAGTTAAGGAATTTGGAGATGGGTCTTGGTGAATTTCGTTGTTCATTATGCACGTTAAATTAATGGTCTTATTCATAAATGTTGCTTAACTTGTTTAAGATAAAATTCTTGAAATATTTTCAGCTTTAGTTTCTCAATTTGAGGTCAGATTACTGTATTTTCATAGCCAAATTATTGGTCAACGATGGTAATGGATGCAATTAACCATGCTGCAGTTATATTTGATTAGTCATTTGAATTATTTAGTAATAGAAAAGATAGAAACAAAGTTATTGTAGCTACTTATTCAAATTTGACCAATTAATGTAGAGTCCATAGAACTAGCTTAAAATAACTTCCGAGAAGCGTCTTTTCCATGTTTCTCTTGCGTCTTGTTTCTCTATGAGCTTCGGCATCCATCTCTTTCAGGTCTTTCTTAACAATGGTCAACCAAATGGGGTCTCCTGGGTGTCGCATCAATTTTGTTAGCAGATCAAGGCCTACTCGGATCTTCGTCGCTTTTGGGGGCGCCCCTAACATTATTCGCATCTCCGTTGCTTCTTGGAAAAACCCTAAAATTTGGTCGCTCTCTCTTTTATCTTATTCGTGCTCATTTTCTGATAGGACATCTACAGATAGTTTTCTAAGAATCATAAAAATGTCTACCCCACCCAATGTTATTGAAGGTCCCACAAAGTCATGTAAAATGTGAGTAATATGAACATGAATGGAACGCGTAGAGAAAGTGGGTGGGTCTGTTTAGCAAGTTTTTAGAAACGACATACAAATTATAATATCCTGTATGGTCATTGAATTTATTTTAATGTTCTATGCAAATATTGGATTGTCTAAGAAATGAGTTTTGTTTGTTTAATTTCTTTGTTTCTATGCAGGTCTTTTTGTTTGGTTATGACTGAGCTATGTTTGTATTGTGACATTGCAGAAATTGAATAAGGTGGATAAAGGTTAAGATATTTTTTTTATCGATTCGCAATGTTCAGTTGTGAAGTTTAAGTTTAATAGTTATCGGATGGAAGGCTTCTGTATTGTAGGTTGTATATGTCGCATATATATTCGAATGAAAGATGAATCCATTCGGTAGGTACCTATTTGAAATCGTTCTATCTCTTTATTTATATTTCGTTCTATCTATTGGGAGCCGACTTCATGTTTAATATTTTATTCACATATCCAAAAAGAAAAGAAAGTTAATATTAAAACAATTTAAATAGATGAAACGGTTCTATATCGCGTTAGTTCTTTAAGTATAAATAAGTGCAATTCGTGTGAGTTTAATAAGTGTGTAATTTCAATAAAGTAATACAAAATGTCTTATTTTACGAGTACACTATAATGCATTCATTACATTTAAGTAGAATAACTATACTATCCCCAATACACAGTTTCAAACCTTCAAACCCAACCACAATCGTATTAAATTAATCTCTATAAATTGTACCTCTATTAAAACCGCAAATAACTTTACTATACCTTAACCGATTTTATCTAAAGTGTGTACGTGTAAAAGTTAATACACGGCTTGTTATCCACTGAAGTATGATCGGGTTTTCTTTGAATGATAAACCGCAATGCAATGTGAGTATTTATTTGTTACTAGCACCGTCCGGCGGGTTTACGCACGTTTTTATCGTTTACTTATTATTATTCGGGATGAAAATAGTTTGTAGTCCTAGTCTAGCCTTTTCTTAGATTTAAGAAAATGTATAGAACATATAATACATAAAATATGTTTATTTTTCTTATTTTATAGCCGCACATTTTGATATTAATTTACATAAAAAACATGGACTAAGCTTTCTTAGATCTAGATCGTAGATCGTAGTTGTAGAGAGAATAATGTTGTCGATCCCGGTTGTTGCAATCGTCAGACCATATCGGAGGCCTTTAGGCGGTCTAAAATCGCCGTCACCTGGGCTGGCCACGGACATACTTACTTTTTTAGAGAATCTCTACTAATATAATAAAGATGAAGAGTTTGTTGTTTCTTTGAACGCACTTATATCTACCAATCTGATTTGAATTATTGTTTTTGTAATGGATAGCCGTATTTGATGGGAATCTTATAGGCTACTAGCTGCGCCCCGCGGTTTCACCCGCGTTGTACCCGTTCCCGCGGGAATTTCGGGATGAAAAATAGATGTTGGCCGATTCTCAGACCTACTCAATATGCTCACAAAATTTCATGAGAATCGGTCAAGCCGTTTCGGAGGAGTACGCGAACGAACACTGTGACACGAGAATTTTATATATAAGAAAGATATTATTTATTTAAATTTATTAGAAAAAATATTAAATTGACTCCATATTATATTACTCTCATCATAACAACGACACTCTCACTTCGCCATCACCACGCGTCACGGCTGACATAATTTCAGTGTTAGTTGGAAAGCTCGTTAATTCAATATGTTTTTCCACTATTCTCTAATGCCCTGTTGTTAGTTATTAGTTGGCAGATGCACGCGATCTCTCACGGATCTGACATTAGGTAATTTCCATTATAACTGTGTTATATTGTCACGTGCTGTGTTTGGCAAATTGTATGTTATTAGTTGACTACGGAGAGGTGTAGATTGGGGTTCTCAATTTGAAATTGGAACTACGTTTACGGGGACGCTTCGCTTTTGTTTTTTCCGACAATAGGAATGGATACTTGAACTTACATAATTTAACTTACGTTTCAGCTCCTTTACAGGTCATAGAAAACTCTCATTTTCTTATTAACCATTTTATTATACTTGACGACATAATAATTATGCTTTATAGTGGTGAGAGTGGCTTATTATTGAAAGCTGATTAATAACAAGATGATAAGTTTCTTAGTAGAAGCTTATTAGTGTTATATTTTCTGTAACATCATATTGTCCGTTTCCTTAAGATTGACTACAGGTGTGAAAGTTTGCCTGTAATGTCTCATTGCGGGCAAAAAACTCTCGTCTCATTTAAAATATTGGTAAAGTAAGTAAGTAATACTTACGATACCACAGACAGTCACGTGAAAATGCAACTTCTCTTTTTGCTTAAACGGTAAAAATTAAAAACGAATTAAATTGCTTCTACTATAATGTACAATTTCATTAGCTACTTACAATCGAAAAAGCATACTAATGTGTAACACTTAAGATGCTTCATTTAATTGTAAAATTACATCTAAATAGTTTCATGTAAGTACGTTACATTACTCGCGTCTTGTGTCATTACTTTAATGACAGACTTGTATAGAAAATGTGGGCTCAATGATAGCTAGTAAATACTACTATGTATTCTGTGTCATCATTATGTGCAAAGAAATTGTAGGAGTTTTCTAACATTTTCACTTGATCTAATTTGAGTTGATGATGAGTGTGTAACGCCTCGGTAGCCTAGTGGTATGTGCACTCGCCTGCCAAGACTGAGGTCCTGGGTTCAATTCCCGGGTCGAGCGAAAACATGGCAAGGTTATAGGCTATTTTTACATCCCGAAATACCCATGGGAACGGGCACAACGCAGATAATATTACTACGAACAAACTTAACATCGGGCAAATAACATTTATTTAATACTTCGGTGAATTGTGTTAGGTCACTTCAGCTTCGGTGATACGTACTTCGGCAAAACATCGGTAACCTCATAGTTAAACCTTATATCTTAGCTTGGGTACATACCATGTGTGAATGACTCGAAATATGATTTATTTTATACCTCAAAAGCAATCGTAAAGCTTATTTTACATTAGTATAGTTTAGTACTTCTATTATCTTGCGAAATTGCTATAATTAAACGAAGATTGGAAGGGCCTTTGCCCTGTTGTGGGATAATAGTAATATATAGTAATATATCTATAATATAGACTAAGCTTAAAAGATAAACAATATAGTCAGGTCACTAATAGAAATGCTTGACCTTTAATATGTTATTAGCTGAACAACAACTGGTTGTAATGTTTCATAGCCAACACCCTGAAATTATGAAATTATCTTTTAGTATCTATACTAATATTATAAAGCTGCAAAGTTTGTTTGTTTGAACGCGCTAATCTATGGAAGTACTGGTCCGATTTGAAAAATTTTTTCAGTGTTGGATAGTCCACTTATTGAAAAAGGCTATAGGATTTTCATCTTGAAATTCGTTCGGGGACGGATACAACGCGGGTAAAACCGCGGGGCGGGAGGCGGGAGAATTTTACAAATCGGACCAGTAGTTCCTGAGTTTAGTGCGTTCAAACAAACAAACTCTGCAGCTTTATAATATAGTATTGAATAGCAGCGCCCCGCAGTTTTACCCGCGTTGTGCCCGTTCCCGTAAGAATTTCGAGATGAAAAATAGCCTATCACCTTCCCATTGAATGTGACTATCCATAACAAAAATATTTTTTCTAATCGGACCAGTAGTTCTTGAGATTAGCGCGTTCAAACAAACAAACAAACAAACAAACAAACTCTGCAGCTTTATAATATTAGTATAGATTTAAGTTGTTAAAATTTTTTTTAGTGCTTGAAATTTGTTCTGTCCAAAATATAATAATCATACTCTTTAAAATAATACAAGTACACGCTTTCTTACTACAAAACAGCCAAGTCATCCGCGATGGTAATATTCCATTTATTATCACCTAGTCTTGTTAGCGTCAATGACGAGATGCAAATGGTAACATTGTCACTTTCACAGTCGGATTAAGATATCGGTAACGGAGAAATGTACTAAAGACCCTTTTATATTCGTATTGAGCTGCCGGCTCGGCAGGTTGCACGCTTACCGCCTAAAACCGCTTGCACTTTTTAACCTATCATGATTATAACATTGAATTTGAACATTGATTAACATTGAACATTGATTAAACACTAAAAAACAGACAGGACTTAATTGCGAATTAAATTTAGGATAACGTAGATTTAGGACATCTGTTGTCTTCTCGCCATATTGTCTAAACTTGATTGCACCACAACATGATAAAGAGTTTGACGAAAGTAGGCACTGAGGATATCAGTTTGGTAGAGCAACCGATTTGCTGCTTGCAACCAAATATCCAGCTTAACTCCAGGTCAACGGAAATTCTGTTAAGTGATTTAAAAGGGTTTTATTTAAATGAATTTAATTACTTATTTTGCTACCGCATCTCCCCATTAATACGCATTGGCAGCAAACCGCCGTAAACCTGCCTACTCGCGACTATAATGTGTAACGGCCTTTACACGTAGTGAGGTGCCAACACCTGTTCAATTAGTGAAACTGATTTCGTTTGATATGATTTTATCTTACACTTGATGTGCACTTAATGATTAAAGTGTTAAGATTGGGATTGTCTTCTCTCTCGGTATTAATATATTGAAGAGAGATCTTTGCGTTGGATTCCGAGGCATGCCTGATTTTGGTCTAAAGCAATATTAATCAAGCATCAAAATAATATGTAATTTACATAGAAAGAGGAAAAATAAAATTTTGTCTAAGGGTTCTAATTTACACTTAAATGTTACTAAATAATTCATATAAATACTAATATCACAAAATTATGAAAGTATGTAAATATACAGATCTCTGTTTATACATTAATACTAATAATAGCTCTTATCAAGCTCACTTTTCCCATTTTCGCTCGGGAAATTAAAGCATATATCTATTGTCATCTCTTTCGCACCTAAAACACATTAAGCGGTATAGAGTTGGCAAAATTCTTCGCCAGTCGTAACGCGTGAGAACAGACTTCGCATGCTCCGTTCCTGGAACATACAGCAAATTAATCGACGCCTAACAAAGAGCAACACTTACAAAAGGTGCTATATACGAACGATTATTAACTTCAAAACAAAATGATATTTGGTTTTATCGCTTGAAACGAGAAAAATCTTTAATCCCGGACGATGCTATAAGGGTTTAACAATGGAAAAACAATCTTGGATATAATTATTTTATGTATAGAAGATTGTCAATAAAGTACGAACTAGTATCGTTGCGCAGTTTAGTCGTAGTTTAGTCGTAAATTCGGTCTAAAATGCGGTAGTTAAAGTCGGTTAAAAATGTCGAACTTCAAATTGCGAACATAAAATTAATATGCTTATTATAAAACTAGAAGCGCGGTTTTACCCACGTCGTGCTCGTTATACTAGCTTCCAGTCTAGTCTAAATTATTATTTATTTATTTATTTACTAAAATTACGGAACATAAGTGCCGATTAGTGTATTATGATTGCCACACTGATTACTTAGAGGATATGTTGCTTAAAATGTTCTCATTATATCAGCAACTAGCAACGCCCCGCGGTATTACCCGCGTTGTGTCCATTCCTGTGGGAATTTCGGGATGAAAAATAGCCTATGTTACTCGTGGATAATGTAGCTTTCGAATGGTGAAAGAATTTTTAAAAACGGTCCTGTAGTTTTTGAGCCTATTCATTACAACCAAACAAACAAAGTTTTCCTCTTTATAATATTAGTGTAGATGAATAACAGAACATTTAAATACGAGTGCAAAGTGAACCAGTCTGTCACTCATTACTCTTTGCCCCGGACTACATTTGCCAATCATCCAATTTAGGCGTTACCAAAAAACACACTCCTCAGACCATTTATTATGTTTACACTGTTTTCATTCTCGGAAATTTCAACATGTCATCTTGGAAAGTGTACGAAACAAGGAAACAACTTCACATTTTGCTCTGTACAAATCATCCATTTGGGTAATCAAACTTGATACCTAAAGCTTTGGTAATAAGGATTTGTTTACGCCCATAGTTTCAGATCGGGCGATAATTATGCACTTTTTACTTTATACATGTACCGATGGAAAATGTTTCGCTAGTCTATTACCTTATCTGGAGCGCTAGTATTGTTCATATCTCTGGAAAAATGCAATTAAATGTTCTAATGAATGCCATAAATTGATTTCGTAGAGGCATGGATTGTTAATAAGCTGTGAGTGATTGTAAATCGTTGTATTGTTTCTTTGTACGTTCTTAAAGCTATGGGAACACTAAATTATAGTTGAATTGATGGAATTATATAATGTATAGGTAAATTGTTGACTGCAAGGTTTCATTGCAAGACAAAAAGTTTGAAGTAATTTTACATTAATACTTTTCCTAGAAATCAGCGCTAGGACATCCATTAAAGAGCATTTTATTATTAAGATGTTGTGTAATAAATATGTGATTCATATTTGTTTGCTTATCATATTAAGTGCTTTTCAAATATCATATCAATAGCATTATACAAAGTTAGTATCGACTTTACTCATTCATACTTTGTTTCCTTTTCATAGCTATTTTACGAGTCCACTATAAAGCACTAAACTGCTATGCTAAAGCTTAATAGAGTTACCTTGGTTGCCTATAAATAAATACTATTAAATAAATTTATCTTAGTTATCAATTCATTGTTGATAGATGAAGCGGGACTATGTCCCGGTAAAGTATATACAGGGTGGTTATTATGGGCAAGTCATTATTGTAAACAACTTCCAACTACCAGAGAGAGAGAGAGAGAATACGACGACGAAATCGTTGCCCAAGTGTGCATCCGGGCCTTGCTAAGTTGCCCAATCAGATTGCATCACCAAACTTTTGACCAGCTCCCATAGCCTCTTCGAAAAACAATGTAAGCCTTTTCAGCTAAATTTATTTTAATTATTTTGTTACAGACACAAGTAAAAGCCGGCGAGCTATGGCCGACGGAAAGACCGGACGGAATGCCCGTCATTCAGTCATTAGAAGTTATGTGCGGGAAGGACCATATGGACGTTCATCTCACATTCTCTCATCCATTTGAAGGCATTGTCTCTTCAAAAGGTAAGCATGACAATTATTAAGTATTAACTTGTGATTCCGGCAGCGACTGCAGACTGTAGGCAGCAGGCAGCAATACAATCGCATTTAACCGCAATACTGCCGAAAGGTCACTATTCCAAATGCAACGTCATGATGGCTGCACTATGTATAAAATAATTAACCAGTCACTCCCGGGATAGCGCTAGAAAAAAATAATTCAGACAATGCTTGCGGTATGCAGCGGCCGCAGGCAGCGTGCCGTGACAGCAAACCGCAGTGCCACCGCCCTTCGAATCACTAGAGATTAGAGAGCCATAGATTAGAGATTCATAGATATCAGTAGTGAAGGCACGAGGGGGTTGGGTCTCGCGCCCCCCTCGCTGAGATGAATTAGCTAAGGCCGTCCGGGGCCAAGTTCTCCAAAGGAACAATTAGGGAAAATAATCAGTGTGGCGCCTGCAGTCTCAGTTTGCGGCTGAAAGACTCATTCTTCAACACCTTTAATAAATCATCGAAAGTATTGAAAAGATGAAATGGGTATTAAAATACCTCTCGAAGCAGATATGAAGTATTATGTATTATAAATGAGGCGAAAGTTTTATGACGTGGTTTTATGACTAGGTTATTACTTCTTAGACCTAACCAATACTCATGAGCGGGATTGAAGGCAGAGTTCACGTAATAGAGAATTGAAATGGAATTAAATCATTTATTGCACGATAGTTATATCAGATGGTTGTATAGAGTTATGGCAGGCACGTTATATTCTTCCGCAACTATGGTGGGCAATAATAAATAATAGAAAATATAATTTTATTTTCAAAATTTCCCCATAAGTTTACCTTTATTTAATAGTCCAAGATGCGTTGCATTTATAATTTATATGACATAAACAATTATCCTTATTAATATATAACTATACATATCAATATTACAAATTCAAAATTAAATGTTTTATATATTACATGTATTATGAGGCAAGCGTTTACCCCGCTTGCCTCATAATACATATTATATATAATATTATAAAGCTGAAGAGTTTGTTTTGTTTGTTTGTTTGTTTGTTTAAACGCGCTAATCTCAGAAACTACTTACTGAACCGATTTGAATAATTCTTTTTGTAATAGATAACTACATTCAACGGGAAGGTTATAGGCTATTTTTTTATCCCGAAATTCCCACGGGAACGGGCACAGCGCGGGTAAAACCGCGGGGCGCCGCTAGTATTATATAAAACGCCTTACGCCTAATCCTCCTCACTGTACTGATATCTTTTTAACCGACTTCAAATAATCAATTATGTATGTTTTTTTGTTAAATATTTATATCTCTTTATTTCTTTCGTTTATTTTTATCATATTAAAATATGTTTACAGAGTTTCTCTATTTTTAACAAATTTCACCATAACACCTCAGTCTTCTGTAACCATAATTCCTGTAAAGGAGCCGAAAGGTCATATAAAAATGTGAAATAAAAGCGAAATGTATCCGTAAACGTAGTTTCAATTCAGAATGAGTAGTGTTCAGCTTAAACTTCGCTTAAACTTCAGAAACCATGATTACAAAATAAGTAGTCTTATGAAAATATGGGCTTGAAATCGCTTTTTTCGCTTAAAGAAGTTATTCGTAGCTGAGTATATAAACGGAACATCATATCTCAGCTAACTCATTCCACTCGTGATATGTAGACCGATACTAATTGTAGTAAGTAATTGTTAAGGTTTCACTTACAATTATGACGGATTCGTACTGAATTATTAAAACAGCCGTGTTCCACTTGTGTGTAGTTTCGTTTTAATACCGTTTTTTTTTAATATTATGGTTCACCGTTTTAAATTTGAGATAGTGAACTGGTTGGTTGAAATTTTGAATGGTTTTCGTTCGAATTTTGAATGGTTTTTGATGAAATTTTGTATGGTTTTTCTAGTAATTTAATTTTTTTAATTCTTTTTTCATTTGAGGAGAGAGTTTTCGCGAATTCTTCACCTAGGTTATGGTACTGTTATTCATGTTTTAAAATGAATAAGAAAAAGTCATTTTGCAAAGCGTTTTCCACTTTCATTCTTAAATACCATGAAAATTGACTTCAGTACCATGAATATCTTTTGTACATTATGATGTTAAGTTACATTGAGCAAGAGACCTTTGACCATTCAAAAAGATATGCCTTACTGTTAAGCCTTCCGCCATTTTAAAATCATATTCTACCTTTACTTGAAACATGACACGTTATTCAAGCCCTATTAAGAGACAAACATAACTATCACTTAACTAATGATATATTTTCGCTCAAGAACACATTACAATATTCAATCCCAATTTTCCATTGAAAAATAAACTTTACCCCAACGTTATAAGGATCATATATTAGTGACTATTCACACGGAACACCTACGTGCAATATTCATTTCCACTCTCACACATTCCACGGAATAGCCGAGTTTACACTTGCATGACAAAACTGTTCGTTTATGTATTAGGCTCAGAGTACATCATAGAAATATATACGAGGAAAATATCTTAAGCAATATTACACTTTACTAACAGCGCCCCGTGATTTTACCTGAGATGTGTCCGATCCTGGGAATTTCCATTAGAATCATTCAAATTGAATAGGTAGTTTCTGAGATAAGCGCGTTAAAAAAAACTACTCACCTTTATAATATAAGTATCTTTATACATGATCGGCTTTGTCCATAAGAGTAACTGAAGCAATCTCTTAAATAAACGCATGTATATTCAAGTTTGTTGACAAAGGATTTGTCTTCATTTTAATGTTTTCTAAAGAAGTCTCTATTTATTTCCATATAGAGAAAAAGGAATAGGTATTTTCAATTTAGGATAAATGACATAGTTATGAAGATATCAGTACTGTATCAACCCTTAGAATAGCAAATATATCATCTCAGTCCAGACTCGCTTTAGTAGAATCCAAGCCTTAAGTTTTCACATATAACGATTTATGTTTAGTGCACCTTCTTGTTAGAATGTGGAACATTGTTGGTAGAATTTTAACATGCAGAAGATGAATTCTGTATATATTTTACTTTTGTTCGTGTGGCATCTGTTTGTAAATATGGGTGTTAGGGTTTTGTAGTTTTGAATATGGAATAGAAGGTGTCTTTCGTCATTGTTTGGATGTTTTGAATGTGTTCTTAGCTTGCAGTGCAATGTTTGAAAATGACAGGTAGACATAGACACTCGCATTTCATTGAGTTGTATAGAAAACTGTTTGGAGTGTGATACAGTACAGAGTCGCAATTTATTGACTTGTAATTTTCTTTTTACTGCCATACTTTTCCTCGTCCAATCTTCTGCTTAGATGTTGTATTTTAAACTCTTTAATAAGGCAATCGATATCTATACTTACTTATATATAAAGTCGAACAGTTTGATTTTTTTAACGCGGTAATCTCAGGAACTACTTCCGATTTTAATAACTATTTTCGTAATGGATAACCAAATCCGACGTAGGTTATAGAATATTTTTTACCAAAAAAAGTTATACATACTATTTAATTGCATAATAAAGGAAAATATGTACCTACATAATAATAAGTATGTTGAGAGGAGTCTTGAAGCTCGTGAAGTACTTATAACTGGTTACTACCCTGTTCCGTGATTCCTTATTGAACACTTGTGTCCATTTTACAGGCCAACACGGGGACCCGCGGTGTGTTTACGTGCCGCCGTCGACAGGGCAGACCTACTTCTCATTCAGGATCGCCTATGCTAAGTGCGGGACCAAACCTGGTAAGTTTAATTACATTGCTTTAAATTAAGTTCTTCTATTTAGGTCTTAAATCTATGACTGTAAGGATGACTTTTCAGCAAACTTTTGCTCTAAAAAATTTAATTTGGTAAACACCAATCATAATATCAAAACGTCGTATAGAAAAAGCCCCGCGTCTCCAGTCAGCTGTACACGTGAGAATTTGTTACAAACTACAAACCTCCCAACGCCATTGAACTAGCAACATTTTGACAAGACCACATTTAAGAGAAATAAAATAACCATCTATTCCCCAAGAAGACGATAGGAAAAGATAATATCTCTCTAACACTGAAAGTTTGGTAACATTATTTTAGCACTTTGGCGTCCTTTAAAAGAGAAATGACAGTAGACAAGAGTGCATAACCTGGTATATAATACTTTTTATATTTATGGAAGTTAATCATAAACCTAAACTCTCACGAGTACAATTAAACCGATATCAATTTACTAAGATAACTTTCATCTACTAATATGATAAACATTAACAATCAAACCGTTATAATAACATAACAATGCGAACTCGAAACTAAAAACTATCTCGTTTCGCTTTAACGAACAAATGGTCCGAGAACTATTGTGTGAAATCAATAAATACATTTCAACAAGAGCATCGAATGAATCGATCGTTTCGATTGACGAATCGATTTTATCGTTATTCGCAAGGAGCTATTCGATTTATTGGGTTAGTTTGTAGCGCCTCGCGGTCTTACCGAGTTGTATGCGTTCCTGTGGGAATTTCGGGATAAAATTTATCCCAAAATGTAGTCTGATGTATAATCTAAATTACTTTGAATTTTCATCCAAATCCGTTCTGTAGTTTTTCCGTGAAAGAACTACAAACATTGCATACGTCCTCATAAACTTTCTCCTTTAAATAATAGGATAAGATTATTAGGTTATTTTTACGGACGTATTCGATAAAATCAATAGAGTCAGTGATTTTTTCTACTCAATTTGATAATGACCGTTGGCGCCGCAATAAAGTCGTAAAGTTTCGTAAAAAGACAGTTATCACTTACTGTTGTGACGTCAATAGAGTGGTAGAGTGGTAACATCTATGGGTTAAAAACATTCAACTGTTAAGATATCACGGCTCATGAAACACCTGTTGACAGACAGATGGATAAACAGTGAAGTCTTAGTATTAGGCAATATGCCCTTTGAGTACGGATCCCTTAAAACTAATCTCTATTTCCTTTGGTCATTGCATCAAACGTGTATGGATGGAACAATTTCGCTAATTCGGCTCGTATCGGACAACTACATTCAAGAGAAACTTTTTAAGCTAATTTTCGAAAGTTTTTGTCCCGAAATTACTACGGGAACTGGTTCAACGCGGTTTAAACACGTCTAGACTCCAATTAAGCTGTGTACTGACTATACTTCCTTGGTTATGGAAATAAATGAAATTAGTTTAATAGGAATAAAACAGCCGTTTTTCTTTACTTGGTTTAAAGGCCGGAATACACTTGCCACCTGTTAGTACTAGTATATGCCAGGTAGTATATATCTAATAAATTAAAATTGTTTTTAAATATATATCTGTTTTATGACTTATTTTATAAACTAGGGTCCATAAATCTTTGAAGACACTGAAGGCAATAAAATATAAATGTAATTTTTATATAGTCGTTTTATGTTGAGACTAATGAAATGTTAAATCATTAAAGCTGTTCTCTTCTTCGTTTGAACAAAGTATAATAAATAATTTAGAGAAATTCTCACATAATTGGTAATCCCAAAATACTATTTGCAAACAAGGAAACAAAATAGGCCACCATTAATTTCGAGTAGACTCCATATTTACCATCATAGTAAATTGAATATGAAAACTACACAGTATTTAAATTAAAAACATGTTTCAATAAACTTGTATTTCATCTTTCTAGATTGTTATTTATTAAATACTTTCTTATTATTGCTGCAAATCTTCTTCCTGCGCATATAATAACCATTTTACTTGTCAACATGTCGAGCAAAATTCAATTCTCTAGTCTTGTTAGTAAAGTCTATTATCCTGCTTGTTTTAAAACTTTCTAGTTTTCATATCGTGAATTGAATTCAACGTAAATTGCTGTGGATTTTATTCAAATAAACTTTGATATTTATGAACAGTATTTTATACTGGTAATGCTCAAAGGGTTTGCTTTGAGTTAATTCTTTCACATTGAAATGTTGGGTGTATTTTTTCACGAGTTTTCTATTGGTTTTTTAAAACGTTGTTGGACTTAATAACTTCGCATGTATTATAGTCATTATACTTACATAGAAAAGCCCGTTGGCAAAGTGGCAGTGAGAGCGCTTACTGTTTCGGGGGTTGTAGGTTCGATATCCGCCCGGATTCAACAATATGTGAAGACATAGTTGTTGGCGATGACGTTGACATGCCAACGCACTTTTAAATACCCATCCATGAAGTGTCCGAGTACAAAAGTTAGTTAATAACCATTATTTATTCAACAGCCTCCGTGGTCTTGTGGTTTGAGCGCTCGGCTCGCGATCCGGAGGTTCCGGTTTCGATTCCCGGTGGGGACAATATCTCACAAAATTTCTTTGTGAGACTGCCCTCAGTTTGGTTAGGGCATTGCAGGCTGATACACCTGATTTCCTGAAAAGTAAGATGATTCCGTGCTTCGGAGAGCACGTTAAGCCATCCGTCCCGGTTACATTCTACGGATAGTAGACGTTGCATGAGCCATGTCAGAGGCCTTTGGCGGCTCGATAGCTCTGACACCCGGATTGATCAGGTTGACCATCCACTCGATGAAGAAGAAAAAGAAGAAGATTTATTAATACTTTTCAAACTGATCGTAAATACCGCGAGCGTCAGTCGCGTTTTTATAAGACACTGTTATTCCTATTACACTGAAAAACTATTCTGCACTCATTACACAAATTGTGAGTTATTTTATATAGCTTAATACGAGATGAAATAAAATTTAAGTGCACCACCATTATGTAGAAACATATTAGTACTCGAGTATCATAAATACTAGCAAGTGAAGACTCCAATGTGTGTTTTTTACATCACTACATAGTATTTTATACTATTCGCTAAAAGTCGCTTTCCGCTGTCTATCTGTCACTATGTATGCTTAGATCTTTAAAACTACGCAACAGATTTTGATGCAATTTTTTTAATAGATAGAGTCATTCAAATGGAACGTTTAAAGGTATTAAAAATTCCCGAAATTCCAACGGAAACGGCCACAACGCGGGTATAACCGCGGCGCGCTGCTAGTTCTATCTAAAATGTTCACACTCATTCATCAAATAAAATTGTTGCTGACTATTTAATTCTTATAGCTAGTGGTTTTAAAGGTATTTTATGAGATTAAAGGAAATTTTATGATCTAAAAGTAATTAGTGCAGAGAAGTCTCAATTACTTCAACTTTAGTGGGACCATTTTCAAACGTTATTGGTAGTTAAGTTACGTATTTTAAGGTAAGACCCGAGTATAAACATTTTGTAATGTTCTGCTCAAAACATAAAGTAAGTGTTTGTACGGTACCTTAGATAACATTGATTTATACGAAGATTTACAACTATTTCGATTAAGTTGTCTGAACTTGGTTTAAAATTTAATACTCTTCTGTTACTGCAAGCCCGTAATATCCCAATGTTAGACTAAGGTCTCCTTCATTTCCGCTTAAATAATTTAAACACATTATTGAATAAAAAACAGACTATTTTCGTTTTGCTGTTCCTGCATTTTGATAATGAATCCTAATGAAACAACATTCATACGTTTCTTCTTTTTAATTTTTCAGTTCATTACCATCTAGTTTGAACAACAAGCTCATCTCGCTCTGTTTCTACCTTTCAAAGATTATTATAAAATACCTACAAACTAATAACATGTTTCCTGCTTTTCAAACATGGCTCGGGTTTGAGATCACCAACCCGCATTAGGCAAGCGTTGTGATTACGCCTAATCCTCCTCACTGTACTGATATCTTCAGTGAGATGAGAGGCCTTTGCCCAACAGTGGGACATTACAGGCTCATACTTTACTTTTTATTTTTTTTTACCTACAAACTATTCGATGTGTGATTTGAATACAATAAATAGCTATGTGAAAGATGCTTTAATTCATGGATGCAGTTTAACTGTCTCTAAAACCAGTGATATGGTTCAAGAAAAGATCTTCGTATCTCTTATGTTTCACATCTTATTGTCCATACTGTACTTTTTATTTGTGGTTTTATTATATTAAATAGCAACCCTGTATAGCTGACTTGCGTAACGGTGGTACGTTCAAAAGAGCCTTTAAGGGGCCAAAACTGAATAAGAATATTTGACTTTGGTTAGGGCATTGCAGGCTGAATCACCTGATTGCCCGAAAAGTAAGATGATTCCGTGCTTCGGAGGGCACGTTAAGCCGTCCCGGTTACTTTCTACGGATAGTAGTCGTTACATGAGCCATGTCAGAGGCCTTTGGCGGCTCTATAACTCTGACACCAGGATTGGTCAAGTTGACCATCCACTCGATAAGAAGAAGAAGAAGAAGACTTTGACTTGACTTTGACTTTAACTCTGAGCGATACATACCGGTTTACATCACATCCTACGCTGTACCTTAGATCTTTCTGTATACCTATCAATAACAAATGCCTAGATCAATTCCTATGTTTGCCAGTGCTCAGTACATCACAGCATGTGTCTGTCAGTCTGTTTACAAGTGACTTGCGCCCACTCAAACCTTAAGCTTTATCTATGTACTAGCTGCGCCCCACGGTGTTACCCGCGTTGCAACCGTTACCGCGGGAATTTTGAGATAAAATGTATTCCATGTGTTATTCTGATGTATAACCTATATTACTGCAAAGTTTTATCGAAATCCGTCCAGTAGTTTTTTTGTGAAAGAGTAACAAACATACATCCATACATACATCCATCCTCAAAAACTTTCGCATCTATACTAATATTATAAAGCTGAAGAGTTTGTTTTGTTTGTTTGTTTAAACGCGCTAATCTCAGAAACTACTGAACCGATTTGAATAATTCTTTCACTGTTAGATAGTCTATTTATCGAGGAAGGCTACATTTTATCCCGAAATTCCCACGGGAACGGGCACAACGCGGGTAAAACAGCGGGGCGCTGCTAGTTCATAATATTAGTAGGATACTATACTAACCATAAAGTTGAAGTCAACTCAGCGGCGCCCCGCGGTTTTACCCGCGTTATCTCCGTTCCTGTGGGAATTTTGGGATATAAAATATCTTATAACCTTCCGGTTGAATGTGGCTATCCATTACAATAAGAATTATTCAAATGGGATTGGAGGTTTCTGAGATTAGCGCGTTCAAACAAAAAATTTCAGCTTTATTATATTAGTACTCAGCGCCCCGCGGTTTTACCCGCGTTGTACCCGTTCCCGTAGGAATTTCGGGATGAAAAATAGCCTATAACCTTCCCGTTGAATGTGGCTATCTATTACAAAAAGAATTATTCAAATCGGTTCAGTAGTTTCTGAGATTAGCGCGTTTAAACAAACAAACAAACAAACAAACAAACAAAACAAACTCTTCAGCTTTATAATATTAGTATAGATTTATATAGTAGTACTCGTATTAGTATAGTGTTGTGTAGTATTAATATAGATTCCACCACATTATTAAAGACAAGGAATTATCATTCTCGAAGTAATTACTCGTTTAATGTTATTGTTCCTGGTTTTGAAATTATGGATATTATTATGCCATTATCTTTTAACGATGAACAAAATACTTGTAACGTTAAGATTCTTAACTTAACTTGTCGTAAACTAAAGTTAACAGGTCCGTTAATGGCATCCAATGGGAATGTTGTTACAGCCCCCGTTAATAGTTCGAGGATTATGACTGATTGCTTTGAAATGTGTTCGTGTTTGTATATTCTTTATTTTCATAACACACCATCTGCATGGATTGAAACATATTATAGTTGTGTTAAGACCTTTTATATTATAGGTACTAGCAGCGCCTCGCGGTTTTACCCGCGTTGTGCTCGTTGCCGTGGGAATTTCGGGATGAAAAATAGCCTATAACCTTCCCGTTGAATGTAGTTATCCATTACAAAAATAATTATTCAAATCGGACGGGTAATTCCCGAGATAAGCTCGAACATACAAACAAACTTAAAAATTTTACCTCTTTATAATATTAGTAGGTATTATGCAGATAAAGACATGCGTGTCGAATTATATAGCCTTTTTAGGCGTGGCCTAAAAGACGTACACGTAAAGCACAAATAATGTAAACGGTCTAACTCTTTAAAAATAATTTTCGTTATGTGTGGTTTGCCGGGAATACAATAATGGCCACGAGAATACAATTTAAAAAAATAGCAATGAGACAACCGCCATGTTGGTTATATAAATTAAACGTTACTTAGTTAAACAATAACTCGGATTGTCAACGCGAATATGTTGATATCTTTATAAAGAATTGTTCCTACATATCTACAAGAAAAGCACACAAATCTATACTAATATTATAAAGCTGAAGAGTTTGTTTTGTTTGTTTGTTTGTTTGTTTGTTTGTTTGTTTGTTTAAACGCGCTAATCTCAGAAACTACTGAACCGATTTGAATAATTCTTTTTGTAATGGATAACTACATTCAACGGGAAGGTTATAGGCTATTTTTTTATCCCGAAATTCCCACGGGAACGGGCACAGCGCGGGTAAAACCGCGGGGCGCCGCTAGTTAATTATAACCCTTCTTGTAGTCGGGTGATAAAAAATGTTCATCCAACTCTTTCATCTCCATCATCTTGTTTCAAGTTCATGGAAAAAAACCTCGAAAGCGATTAAATTGTATAAAACTATTCCAATTTTATAGACCGTTGACTATTTGAATAAATTAATGTCCAGTTAACAGCATTAATAATCCTAATGGAGCTCCCATCAATCCGAACTTCCAAATACCTCATCACAACCCATTTTATTGGAACACCAATTTATCATGAAGTACGTCTTCAAATCCAACCGTTCACACTAAAATCAGCTGAATGTCTTCTATGTTTAAGTCGAAAATCCTACTGCATGTTGTTATTATAGATCCTTCAAGTAGTTGATAGTTGGAAAGCGGTGCTTTTTGGACGTTGACTTTATAAATTTTCCCGGAAAGATGGCTCGATAACTGAATTCGAGTTTGTGGTTTCTGATCTGAGAACCTGTGGGTCCGCAAACCGTGTAAAGATCACGACATTTGATGATCGAACATAATAACAAACTTAAAGTTTTATTACATTAACAGTTATGTAGAAGAAATAATCATAAATTAAAAACTTGTTCGCTAAGAATTTTTAATCATATACCACCTGCTTTAAATCTAGACTAAATTAATTAGTATTAAAGAGTTTGAGCCTAACATTTCTTAGAAATTGCGTCCGGCCATTTAGCTGTAAAACAAATATTTCCCGGGAAAAAGTTTAATTAAAAAAACAGAAGATTGACGCTGATTAATGTCTCTGGGATAAAACAATTAATTGAATAAGCACAGCAGTTTTCCGTTAGAGTTTTTCGTTAATTATCTTGGTAAATAAACTGTGCACATTAAAAACTGTTTTATTAATTAAAAGAAAGTTGTACTGCCTAGTTACATCTACACGAAGGGCCATGGTATAGTTTACTTAATAGTATCTACTTGAAGTTCTATTTGAAACGAACCTCTTTACTACAAATGCCAATTTGCTTAGAAAAGCGCTTCCTTTGGAGTAGGAATGCGTATATTAAAATCAGTAATAGAGGTAATAAGAAGGTAATAAGTAGTTATATCAACACTCGTAGATTATTAGTTTGGTTCATAATCTCGATTCAATGGTTGATTCCTACATTCCTGTATCGTTCTTTGATTCTATGTAATATTAAAACTAGTCACCACTTATAATTCGTTAAAACATCCTTGTGGTCCAATAAAAAATTAAGGGCCTTATCCATAAAAGCTTATTAACATCACTTAAGCTATCAAATGGTTTTTCCCTTTCCGACGGTATTTACCAAAGAGTGAAAGAGACAGCATACTTTAAAACACTGTTTAAGTTAAATGTCGTTTATAGATAAGGCGGTAAGTATCTTGTGATGTGGTATAAACTTGTAGATTTATTTAAAAAATATTTATATCAATTCTAATACTCGTATAATGAAGCTGAAGAATTTATTTTGTTTGTTTGAACGCGCTAATCTCATAAACTACCAATTCGATTTGAATAATTCTTATTGTAATGGATAGCCACTTTCAACGGCAAGGTTACAGGCTATTTTTCATCCCGAAATTCTCACGGAAACGGGCATAACGCGGGTAAATCCGTGAGGTGCTGTTAGTCTATGATAAATATGATAATTCTAGTTACCTAGTGCCTGGTTTTATACGCGCTGTGCCTATTCCCGTAGAACTTTCGGGATGGAAAGTTGTCCACGACCTTTTGAAATATAGCTTTTAGATATATATTTTTTCAAATCAAACCGTAATCAGAGTATTTCAATTAAAAACTTATTCTTCTGCATTATAATACTACAGATTTTTGTTCTGTTAACACGAATGTCAAAAATTAAAACTCGTAGTTTCTCCCTACCACTCATACCTAGCGAATCACACCATAAATTCTCCAATTACTACTGAACATTGCCTAAGGTTTAGCATTTGTCAGATAATTTACTTGTATGTGACAAATGAATAGAGGCAAAGCCGATGCCTGGACTAACTGCATTCCCTATCTGTAGGCATTTCCTTTGCGTGAGGTAGCTTTGAAATGTATGTAGGTAGCGATAGTAATAAGCGTCTTTAGGTACGAGATTTGAACGTGAAATTATAGATGTTTGAAGGGAAATCTGGTGTGTAGGTGATAGTGAAATGAAGTGGCAGGTTAAAATATAATATATGCTACGAGTATTATTAGTGTTGGGATATTGTCTTTCGTATTTGATGGAACTCTTTTTTGGATTGGCTAGAAAGTAAGTTCGTGGCTCGAAAGTGTATTCGTAGCGGCCAAGGTTTTAGGAGGTTTTAGACCGCCTAAAGGCCTACTAACTTGGTCTAACGTTTGATAAACCGGTATCGACAATATTAAATGCTCTCTGAAGCACGGTAGCGTTCAGATAGAAACGCTACTTTCGGCTACCCTTAAATAGCTAGGTATGCCACGCGGTTTTACACCCGTTGTATCCATTTCGGTACATATTTCGGAATAAAAAGTAAGCTAAGTGTTTTCAAGACTCTAATATATCGCTTTGCGAATTTTCATCCAAATTCGTTCATTAGTTTTTGTGAGAAAAAATATCAAACATCGATTCTCATCACATTCTCATTAGTATTATTATGAAGATTCCAGTATACAATAAACGTTAGATTATTATATGTTGGGCTGTAAATGCGGATGAGGTGTTAATTTCACATTATAATATAACTTTAATCGTGGTCATTGTCAGTAATCATTGTCACTATAGGTATTACCTTCATGTCTTGTCTCGTAACAGACAGACTCAATAAACATATTTTATTGACACTTAAATCCCTTATAAAGTAACAGAGAAAAGACCTTTACAAGCAAATAATATAATAAAAGTATGCAATGGATAGTGAAACTCAAAATGAAAATATATAAGCAGCAAGCCTGGAGCGTCCAAGCAATTCTTAGTAACTATCGGTAATTCGTAACAATTTAGCAATAAATCGCGTCCGATCAAGTTTTACGGCACGTTGATCCCATTTAAACAAAGTCAGTGAGTTTTTCTCATTGCAATTCCTAGTTACGGGCAATACGGGTGTGTAGTGTAACGGACACAACCCGTTCCTTCTGCGAAACTGCGCGCGACCATTGTTTCTTGGAATCGCTACCCGCCTGACTGCATAGCAAAGCTCACAAAGCCCATTTTCCCATATCATCGCGACATCTCGCCGCCATCCCTCAACGCGTACGTATTTCCTTCCCGTAACGTATTTGCGACTTTAACTGTCGCCACTCGATTACATCCAGAACGAAACAGCGAATCGATTCTAAACCTTATCGGCGCCAGGACTGGATACGTGTCAATCTCGAATCGAACTTGGAAGATTAATGTTCTAATGGATGACTGCAATGAAAGGGTGTTAGCGATGGCTCTTAGAGGTCAATTTCGCTTGTGTGCTCTCGACCCGAGAGACTACTGGTTCGATCCGCGTTCTTCGAACAACTTCAACTTTTTGCGTTTAGTACATCCGCGTAGGTAAAGTCCTAGCTATAATAAGTATTTCAGAATTTAAAACGTTTTCACTGCTTACATTGTAAGAAAGGTGATAAATGATTATACTTTATTCCACCATTTAAAAGTAAATTGCCTGTTTATTTTTATCGCAACACGGACTATTACGATGAAAGCGACTTTTAAGACTTTCGTTCTATTTCCGGGATTAAAGCCAAAATGTTCCATCAACAGCAACACTTTGGTTTTGAAAATGTTATGAACATCAAAATACTGTTCCAATGTCTCTTTTAATTTGAGTTCATTAACATTAGAAAATTTAAAACATTTATTTTATGTTCCAGTCAAACAAAAATAATTCTGACTGAAACAAAAAAATATACTCATAACTTTTGATCAAGCTGCTCAGTCAAAACTACTTTTGACTGTTCCATTACACTGTTCTCTTACTAATAAACACTACTTGTCTTTTTCTCAGATCTCCACGGTCAATTCTACGAGAACACAGTGGTAGTGCAGTACGATAAGGATCTTCTCGAAGTTTGGGACGAAGCCAAACGGCTGCGGTGCGAATGGTTCAACGACTATGAGAAGACTGCATCGAAACCGCCTATGGTTATCGCAGATTTGGATGTAGTGCAGTTGGATTTCAGAGGTGAGTAGATGCGTTTTGTAGAAGAAATGTTAGTACCGAAGAAAATCTTAAGAACACTTGTGGAGCCGTATCTTCCAATTCATCCCTCTGACTATGAAGGAGATAACGATAATAAAATACGTCCTTTTTTATCCAAAGATACTAGAAAATAATAGTGTCTGATGTGTTAGTTTGTACGTGGCACCATATCCCCCTGACCAGTCCTTAATAGTGAAACCGTTTTTATAGAAAGTTGTTGCATTTTTATGTACAATATTCTTAGCTTAATATACACAAGAGCTTGGGATAATTTTATAAAGAACCATTTCTTATTGTAACTTGTCATGACAAAGGTATTTCATTCTCTGATTTTTTCGATAATTTGAGGAGTAGTGTTATCACACTTCACTAGTCTCAGTACTTTATCTTGATTTATATTATTAATCGAGTTTTAATTGTATATATTAAACTTACGAGTATTAAGTATGAAGTTTATATGTAAAGTTGATGCATAAATCGATACATGTGAAAGTGATTGATGAGTTTCTTCTAAGAATAGTTTAATCTTAAAATTATATTGATCATATTTTAATCTTTATAGATCAGGATTATCAATGCATGAAGAAAGTTTAGATAAGTTATTCGTATTTTCGTATATCATATCATACTTTAATATGATAAAGCTGAAGAGTTTGGAAAATTTTGGTCATAGAGTTTCCTAACCAAAAACATTTGTTTAAAGGTGACAACGTGGACTGCTGGATGGAGATCCAAGCTGGTAAAGGACCCTGGGCGCCGCCTGTATCAGGGATAGTTCCTTTAGGATCCACCCTCACTCTCGTCGTGGCTATCAATGATTATCGAGGTATGTAACTATTGTTTAAGTCCTGATTACAATTTTGCTTACAGTCCCCATCATGGTGTTGTTGGACAAAGGTTTGCACTATAGCCGTCTCTATAGAGTTTGAGTCTTCAGTATCAAAGACATTGAATGTAAATAAATGAAATATCAGACAGTCTTATCAGTTGTACCAGGTTGAATGTCTCAAACCCAATTGCTCCCCCGAACGACCGGGTATGTGTTAAAGCATTCCCCATCTTTTTACTACCTTTTTGCAAAGTCTACCTACAATATGCCAACTGTTTTTGAACCTGTATTACTTTTGTTGTCCTATTTGGCAGGCAAACCTTAGTTTATTCCTGGTTCCCAATTTTCCCAATACCTTCGGTTTATTCCAGCTTTCAATTCAATACAATAATCTTATGGTTTCCTCAATATTGCTTCGTATCATTAAAAGGTGGGTGTAACAGGTTGAAAACTCTCACACAACAGACCAAAGTTCAAATATCACAGATTAATAACCAGTTACTTCATAGAATGGGAACAGTCTAAAGCTGATGATGATTGGGAAAAAATTAAACATGAACACAACAATGAAACAATGCCGAATATAAATTAAAGAATTTAAGGCACCCTTTAATTGTTACAGACAGACGAACAGGTTATTGTCTGACCACTTTCCACGCAAATAATTATTGTACTACATTCAGTTATTTTGTAATTGCGTACGCTCTCCAAAACAGACTGCAAAATTGACCATTGTCTTCACAAAACTGTCTAAAACGCCGTAGAAATGTATTTTTTATGTGTTTTATTGCTGTCATTTCAGTGATGAATTGTTTGGTATTTTGATTCGTTAGTTTTTTGGGGTACCGTGGGCATTTTGAACTGTAATTTCCCTCATTCATTTTAGATATGTAATGATACATAGGTATGTTATTGGCGATGCAGTACAGTACAGTTAGTGTGGTTTTACCTTATGTTTCCAGTTTACTTTTTAATACCGTGATTACGATTAAAAATCTCATTGAAATGTTATCTATATTGAAATGATGTTTCCATTTTTTTGTATCTTTCTACTTTTAGTTGTCTTGTCTACTCTATAGACATCGTCTCTATATTACATTAAAAATTTCCTTAGCGAAGCCTAGCTGAGACTAATCTACCTTAATTTAGTTTAAAAACATGCAAATATCAAGTAGTACTTCACACATTTTTCTAAATAAAACAATATTATACAGAACCCATACAATAACAATATTTCACGGACGTCACAATCGGCGTTCGTCAAAGTATAACGTGTGGGAGGATTTTTTGTTATTTACCTTTAAAAAATATAATTAACAGATAGTATTTTTTACAACAGCAAATTAGAATCATTAAAATCATATTTGTCATACATGAGATTTTTTAGTAGTCATACAAATGTTTGAATCCTTACATGGGTAAATATTTGCTGTTTTATTGTGTACAATAAACGTGGGAATCTCTTTTTATTATTTCAGTATTCAGTCTTCATAAATGTTATATCATTTCTTTTATGTTTGTATGAAATGTGAACTCTTAAGAAAGGTTTTAATAAGTACTGGAAAATCTTGATGGTATGACCACATATGATGCTATGATGGCAGTTATTGTTTCATTAAATGTGTTTGATAAAAATGTAATCTCTGGCAACCTGTTCTATAAGGTTTTAGTGTAGTAATTCATCCTAACTAATGAGTATATAGAGCTAAGTCACTGCACCCGAAAACGTCTAGGTGGATACTATATAAGTGTAGTTTGTGATCATGTTTCCTGTATAAGAGGAATCGTATTTGGAACAAAAATTGGTCAAAACTATTAGTTTAAATAGTAGGACTCATAACATGTAATACATTATAAACTCGAGTATATATTTGAAGTGGTCATCGCCACATCACTGGTGACTTGTAATTATTGAAAAACTTGTAATAACTCATGTGTGCTATCGTCCTTACCTCGCTATGCAACCCGTTAAGCAAACCCATTCGTTCATATTTGTCCAGTTTACTTTTTACTATTCCACCTTACCGTTATACTGTGTTTGCACACCATTATTATCTTCCCAACCACTCCCACGTATGACAAATATAGCGAGAGGAAATGAGACGGAAACAAAAGTTTTTTATTTGTGTATAAATATATTTTCACATTTGTAAATAATTATTTGTTCGCGCCCGTTTTGTTTGAGTTGTAGATGTTCATTGATTATAAGGTTGTGTTCGTTTGTTTTAAGTAAATAAAAGGGTCTTTTATTTAAATCTAGGTATTTGATTTATGACTGAAATAAACACTGGGTTAGGTTGAGCGAAGCATGTTTCGAATAGGCATTTTAATAACTTGGCGTGGGTATTAGATTACAAATACGTAAAAGGTGAAAATACTCGTAGTATTCACGCCTTATCAGTCAACCAGTTTAGTGCTATATTGATTGTAGAATATTGCAAAACAATCAAGTAAAATTTGAACATTTATCTCTAAATTTTTAGACAAAGGCCATACAAGTGTATACTTATATAATAAAGCTGAAGAAAGCTGGGTTCGTCAGTTGGAACGTACTACTTTATTGTTGTTATGTGATATTATAATTCCAATCTCTATCTACCTATAATATGAAAATGAATCGCTGAATCTGTTGCTAAGCGCATAACTTCAGAACGACTGCACCAAATTGGATGATTCTTTTTTTAATGTGTTCCTTATTGTCAGGACAAGGTTTTTATATAAGAAAAATAAGGAATAAAAATGTCAAAATTCCCACGGGAACGGGGGTGCTGCGGGTGAAACCGCGGGGCATAGCTGGTAGTATATAAAAATAAATGCCACTTTTTGATGTATTTTATAACTCAAGAACGGGCTCACCTATCCAAATCAAATGTTTAGGCTTTGTTCAGACTATTTAGTAGATGGTTTATGTGAAGTTTGCACAGCATCGGTCGAGCGGTTTTTAAATTCCCACGGCAACGGGCAACGGCAAGTGTTAATAGTAAAATCAAGTTACAGACAGAGCATACAAGTGATTGTAAAGCTTATATAGAGTTACAAAACAAACGTTGAATATCTCTTAAGCAGTGTTTATATGAAATATTATGTTTACACATAATAACAGTTAAGAATTTACTTAACAATTTCAACTTAAAGTCTTGCGGTTAAGTAATTTCAAGTTAATTTAAAATGCATTTGTTAGCATGCACTTAAAACTGCGGTTGGGCTTACAAACCTAAGCTATGTTTTATATTAATTAATATTTTAGCGTGTGCGGTCATCATTAACAAGACTCCGTTTAAGATTAATTAGTTTTGTAATTAAACGTTTAAGATTTATTAGGTTTTGGTTGGAGTATCGCTTTACTCGACAGTAGTAGCTGCCCGCCTCTTTTACTAGAGCTGTACCTGTTCTTGTGAGAATATCGGGATAAGAAGTATAATTAAGGATAATTATCTCCAATAAAATAAATAAAAAATAAAAATCGTTTATTGGTACTTACAAATACATTTGTTTGAGACGTTTTGGGAACCCTTCTTTTAAGTTTATTTAAACCTGTGCTAGAAGTGTCCCATGTTTGTATTGAAACGAATTGAAAGCTAATTAATATTAATAATAAACTATAATAAAAATGCGAAAGAATTACAAAACAGTAAAATTATAACAATATTATTGTAATTATGCTCGACAACTAATATTTTTTGTTCCCAATGTTTGTATAAATATATCACATAACAAAAATTTATTTTACTATCAGTGCTTTTAATCTGTTCCCGTAAGGATAGTGGTATGAAAATATGCTATTAAAGCTTTCTTTTAATTTTTCTTTCGATATAAAACTATTCATTCGAATCAGACATACAAGCGCGTTCGAAAATATCTTTCGTCGAAGTTATTCCTATACTGAGATTATTGGATATCTACCTACACTTATATTATACAGAGGAAAACTTTGTTTGTTTGATTGTAATGAATAGGCTCAAGAACTACTGGACCGTTTTAAAAAATTCTTTCACCATTCAAAAGCTACATTATCCACGAGTAACATAGGCTATTTTTCATCCCGAAATTCCCACAGGAATGGACACAACGCGGGTAAAACCGCGGGGCGCTGCTAGTGTAAAATATAAACTTTGTCTTCAACAGTATTCTGTAAAGACATTTGCTGCTACCAAAGTCTCATTATCACGTCTATAACTAAGGAAAGAGTATGTGGATTCTTTTAAACCGTAATATCTTGGTCATTGCGAGATATCTAAGACAGCAGATGGTAGCAGATAGTTCCGTGATTCCGGTAAAACAAGTTGAAATATGTTATGTGTAGGCGTGTAAGTAACTGGGAGGTAAAGCATTTAACTCTTCCCGATATGTGAGCTTAATACTAAGTGAGTATTAATTAATCTCGAGCCTATAGGTCGGAAATACGTACAAATAGTATGAGCAATGGACAATATTAGTGGTAAATTAATTTACAGTACAATCCATTTTACAGTACTTAGTCTTTTGAAATTAGTTATGCGTATACACACTTGCTAGATTTTCCTTGTTATGTTAAATCTGGTTATCCATTTGAGAGCGAAATACCAGTAGTGTTTGTGTCGATCGGATATGGGACTGGGCTTTTTTGACGGAGTGTGGCAAAGTTGATGTTTGGACGACTTTATAGACTCGCAAGATTTGATAATAATATAAATAATAGTCGGAAATATCTCCCTGCATTACATTAAACATCTCCAATGAGCCTCTACGAGTTGAATCTGTATCTTCTCGCATGCCTCCCAAAACGACCGGGCTTGGAAGAGAGCGCATACACTGCTAATCGGACGACGTCGGTAGTAGCAGTGTATGCGCTCTCTTCCATTTACTTACGTTTGATTTGATCGGCCGAGTTCGGCCGATGACGCCCGAGCATACTTCGGCCGATGACGGATTCGGTGTACGCGTACCGTTAGGAGAAACAATATACAACTAATAATATTCCCGTTCAGTACACTAATATCAAGAAAAAAATTCTCTATTTAAAAACGCAGACATAAAGATGTTAGAGATAAGGCCCATGCACCTTTTTTACAGTACAAGTAGAAAACCAAAACTATCTAACAATTAATGTTCGAAATCAACTACGAGACAATAAATTAACAAAACCGATACCAAATGAGACATGCAATAAGAGCTGACAGCGACGGTACTTAAGCCGCGTTTTTACTTAGCACTGAAAACAGTTCCGAACATTTGCTCTCTTGCTCTTTAAATGAAAGAAAGAGCGAGCAAGCTATATGTTCGGAACAGTTTAAAACATTCTCTCTCTCTTCCTGACTATGTGTCCCACATGGTGGTGGGGTCAGCCTTCCTTATTTTAACAGTTTAAAACACTACGGGATTTAAATTGCAACCTATAGTTATTGTAAGTAAATTATTAAAATTTAGTTTTTTAGCCATATTAACGGCTGACTCCAACCAAAGACAATTCTTTTCATATACAGAAAAAAGGTGTAATCGTTTTATAGTATTCTTGCGTGTTGATTACACCTAATCTTCGATGACATGAGAGGCCTTTCTCAGCAGTAGGACATTACAAATAATACTTTACTTACGAGCGGCCGAGCAAATATTCGGAACTGTTTAGATCAGTGAAAACGCAGCTTAACCGATGCGCATTCGTGCGAACGCTTTCATTCGCACTCACGATTATTCATCAAGAATTTAATGGATTTAACGCTCGATCGGATATGAGGATCGCATATGAATTATGAAGATTCATTATACGTATGCATTGATTATAACAATCGGCGAAACTGATTTTGCAAAGGTATGCTAGAACTTATAATACTTTTATTATGATTTATAGTTGGTCATTAAGTTCCTGTAAGTGATATCCAGCCGTCTTGAAATTTGTTATTAACTTGACACTAAATCATTGTATTGTACGAGTTAGCTTTTACCTTCACGTTCGGAGGCCTTAAAACACCAAAGAGTCACCAGAATCAGCCAGTTAACCAACTCGAACATCTTTTTTACCCTTAACGTCATAATGCAACATCTACGGTTTACCGTTTTGCTCGTTCCTGAGGGAATTTCGGGATGAAAAATAGCCTATCCTATCACCTTCCCATGAAATATGAATCCAATACAAAATAATGATTAAATCGGGTTGGTAGTTTCTAAGATGAGTGCGTTCAAACAAACAAAACAACAAACCCTTCAGATTTATTATATTAGCATAACATAGATAAAAGTAAGTACATTCTTCGTTCATGTCCACCCTGACACTCTAGTTAGCACTCTTTAGGTGAATATTTTATTTCTATCGGATGTGAATACCTAAAATGACTTCCTAGATCCAAACTTAGAAACTGCCTTTCTTATAAGTAATATGTTTTATGTAAATTAAAACATGCACCGCAGTAATCAGAGCAAACCCGAAACTCAATTAAAAAAAGAAAAGTAGATATCAATTTTATTCAATTAAAAACTTCGGAACGACAATAAAAGTCGTTCGGAACATAAATTGTTATAATTAATTGGTCTCCAGTTGACCGGATGGCTTTGAAATTATTTCGATTGTACTATTGCTGCAACATAAATACACCCAGAAGGTATACGACGCTATAAAACAGACGCACGCACACATAGATGTGTGTACCTGAGTTTCGAAAGTTATCAAACTATATTACCTCATTATAACGCCTCGGTGGTCTTGTTGTATGTTCACTCGGCTACCAAGACTGAGGTCCCGGGTACAATTCCCAGGTCCAGCGAAAACAAGTTTCCTACTTTTCAAACATGGCTCGAGTTTGAGATCACCAACCCGCATTTGGCAAGCGTGGTGATTGCGCCTAATCCTCCTCACTGTACTGATATCTTCAGTGAGATAAGAGGCCTTTGCCCAGCAGTGGGACATAACTAATACTTTATTTTTATTTGTATAATGCCAGTGGAGATTATATGTGCTTCTTTTATCGTTAGCATGTCTTTAGTCTTCTGGGTGTATTTATTTATTTGGTACTATTACATAGATAAATTCATACAAACTTGTTAGTGGTTTATATCAATGTAATCGCGTTGTGCTCGTACACGTTTTATATGTACAGTCAATAACAAAACTTGAAGGATTATTGTTTCTTAATTCAAATTCGATATTATTTAGTGTGCGGTGTCACAGAACTTATATAATTCCGTTTACGTCCTGTATATTTTACTTAATTCTTTTTTAATTTATGCTTAACTAGCCGCGCCCCGTGGTGTTACCAGTGTTGCACCCGTCCCTGCCGGAATTTCGGGATAAAATGTATTCTATATGTTATTCTGATGTTGAAACTATATTACTGTGAAGTTTCATTCAAATTAACAAACAAACATACATACATCCATCATCAGAAACTTACGCATTTACGAGATAATAGTTCAGTTCAGTTCAAGTTTTTGGGGATGGTGGACGTGTTGACGAATTTTTGAAGTGTGTTTGGAGTGAATTGATGTTGTGCTGACTTTGTTGGAGTTTGTGATTTATCGGACCCTCCTGTTTCTTCTTGGAGCGTTTGCCATTTGCCGTGGCGGCCATATTGTCTGGTGTCGGGCCTCTCGCTCTTGAGCGGTGTTCTGCGTCCCGACCCCCGCGTCGCTGCTGCCGTGCTCTGGGACGTCGAGGTGAGGCGAGAATTGAAAATAAAGTTGGTTGGCTGTGGTGGGTCTTGAGCCCACGACCTGCGCGACGCGGGTCGGTGTGGTTTGCCGTTGGACCAAATTTACGGTGGAGCAGACGTCGAATTCAAGATACGCCCTTGCTCACCTGGCTCACCTTGCTCGTTGCTTTTTAAAAGGAGTTTCATTTTGGCCTGAACTTTGCTCTAATATTTTAAAAAGGATCTCACAATAATGTCTACGAATATAAGTTGCGCGGGTTGTCATAAAACTATACTGGCAAATAATCGAGACTTGATGAAATGTGCCGTGTGCAACCTGATTTATGACTTAGATTGCGCAAATATAACGCCTAAGCGTTTTCACTCAATGGTCAAAGACAGTAAATTGAGCTGGAAGTGTCCAAAGTGTAAGTGTATGGAACCAAAGAAAGGTAACACTAACACCCCTATTCGTTCCCCTATTCGTTCCTCAACACAAGATACAAGGGAAATATCATTTGTTACAACTAGAAATGCACTAGGAAAAATAAGACGTAAGTCATCGGATGATCCAGTGGAGTCTCATCCTGTAATGCCTATGGAGGACCTACGCATGATGATAAGAGAGGAACTTCATTCAACACTCAAAGCGACCATCAACGAACTTATTACAGGCCAGTTAAAAATTATCAACGAGAAGATTTCTTCGTTCGAAGAAGCGCTTAATTTTTACAACTCGGCATATGAATCGATGAAGAAACTTTTCGACGAAAAGTGTGAATCGGTTGAGACTTTGGTGAAGGATAACGCACTACTGCAAGCAACGGTTAAGGACATGGGAGACAGGCTTGGATCCATGGAACAATACTTGAGAGAATGCAATCTTGAAATCAATGGAGTTCCGGAAGCACAATCGGAGAATTTACCTAGTGTAATACAACAAATAGCTTATACAGTGAAATGCGATATATCTCAAGAGGACATCTTACAAGTTTCGCGAGTAGCTAAACAGTCCAAAGAATCAGACCGCCCACGATCAATTATCGTTAAACTTAAGAATCGAAAAATACGTGACAGTATGCTAGCAGCGACGGCGAAATTTAACAAACAAAAGGACCTTAAACTAAATTCGCAACACCTTGGCTATGGAGGAAAGCAAGTACCAATCTACCTGGCGGAGCATCTTAGTCCTGCAAATAAGATTTTACATGCCGCGGCAAGAAAAAAAGCGAAAGACATGAATCATAGATTTGTGTGGATTAAAGACGGTCGCATCTTTACTAGGAAAGATGAAAAGAGCCCGGCTGTGTATATACGCAATCACGACAGCCTAGCACTGATATCGTAAATTTTCCAATCGTAATTGACCAATGTTTTATTATTTCTAATTTTCAACTTAATGGATACAACAAATGATCTGATTGCTGATATCGATAGTAGTAATATTAATACTGGATTAGTTCGTCGCCTTGAAGATCCTGAATGTATTGAAACATACCTTAATATTAATACGAACCTAAACATTGTTATGCAGAATATCCGTAGCTTAAACTGTAATTTTGATAATTATATTGCTTATTCTTCTAAATTTAACTTTAAGACAGACATAATTGTTTTTACTGAATGTTGGCTCTCCAAGGGATATAATATTCCAAATCTGGATGGTTATAATAGTTTTGCTACAACAAATCAAATAAATCAAAATTCAGGTGTGGTGGTTTACGTTAATAAATCTTATGACGTGCAATTTTGTGAACCTGGTAAGAATTTGGAGTTTAACTGTATTGTTATAACATATAAAAAAGAACTCGCCATTATTTGTGTATATAGACCCCCCTGTTTTCGAAATATTGATAATTTTTTATCTTCATTAAATAATACTCTATGTGACTACAAAGGATTCTCGCAAGTAATACTAATGGGTGATATGAATATTGACATTAAGGATAATAATTTCAACAATATATCATCATCTTACCTTGATCTCTTAGCCATTCACAGCCTTTTTCCAACACATAATCTAGCTACTAGGGAAAACAGTTGTTTGGACCATTCTTTTGCTAAGTGCCCTGCACTTATTAACACTTTTCTACTTGAGTCCACTATAACTGATCATAATTGTGTAATTTTATCGATAGACAAGGCTCCAAAAAGAAATATCAATAAACCAAAACTTGTATCAAAAATTGATTATAGTAGTGTTTCTGAAGAGTTGGCCACAATAGATTGGCATGAATTATTAAAGGATAAAGATGTCACTTCAGCCATTTACACATTTACCAGTTTATTACAGGATTTAATACAGCGCAATACGAGCATAATTAAAGCAAAGGCAAAAAAACATATCAAGCCATGGATTACAACAGGCTTGTTAAGATGTATTAAGAACAGAGATAGACTACATTTAAAACTCAGAAAGGACCCGGAAAACGTTATGCTGAAAATTTCATATTTAAGATACAGAAATACCTGCAACAAAATCTTAAAAAAATTAAAGTACTTATTTTATAAACAAGAAATGCAAAAATATAAGTTCAATATTAGAAAACAGTGGGAAATTATAAAGGATGTTTGTAATTTTAGCAATAAAAAAGGCGATACATCTGAACTAATTGCAATTAAAGATAATCCTACTGCTTCACTGAACTACATCAATGAGTATTTTGCTAATGTGGGGTCTAACTTAGCGAAAGTGATTTTGCAAAACTTAAATTGTAGTGAACACGACCTCTGCAATGTAAATTTACCAAGTACTGCTAACTCTTTTGTTCTCTTACCAACTGATTGTGACGAAATAAAGGGCATCATAAAATCATTAAAAAATACGTTCAGTAGTGGTTGGGATGGATTACCTACAAAAATTTTTAAAACTGGTATAAACTCTCTTGCACTACCAATTTCAATAATATGCAATGCTTGTTTTGAATCTGGAACTTTTCCAGAACCTTTAAAAATATCTAAAGTCATACCTATTTACAAAAGTGGTGAAAAAACTCGAATTACAAATTATAGGCCTATATCCCTTCTGACTACGTTATCTAAAATTATTGAAAAAGCAATTAACACTAGACTTAAAACTTATTTGGAAAGCAGGCTATCTAAAAAACAATTTGGATTCCGGAATAAGATCTCAACGAGAAACGCAGTGTCTAAATTAATTGATTATATAATGTGCACGGTTGATTCGAATGAAAAATGCATTGCAATATTTTTAGATCTCTCTAAAGCTTTCGATACCGTCTCAATACCCATCCTTATTAAAAAGCTATATAATTTCGGAATTCGTGGTAATCAACTCAATCTTCTCAAGGATTATCTTAGTAATCGAAAGCAAATGGTACAGGTTGGAGACTACACAAGTTCTACTATGCAAAACATTACTTTTGGTGTTCCGCAAGGAAGCGTTTTGGGACCAACACTTTTTCTTGCATATATTAATGATCTCTGTAACTTACTCTTAACAAATGGCAGTATAATTACATATGCGGATGATACAGTTTTATTGTTTAGAGGTAAATCCTGGGATGATGTTTTTAGATTCGCGAATATGGGATTAAAAAAAGTGGTGAAATGGCTCGATCAAAACCTACTGACTCTAAATCTGTCCAAAAGTAATTATATGACTTTTAGTATCAGAAGTGATGGTCAACCCTTACAAAATTATTATAATATTAAAATTCATCGTTGTAATTCAGATGATATATTATGCAACTGTCCGATTGTAACTTCCACGTCGTCTGTAAAATACTTAGGAATTAACATAGATAATAAATTAAACTTTAAAGCTCATATTATTGGCTTAACATCCAGAATCAGAAAATTAATCTATATTTTCAAAACTTTACGTTACATATGTGATGCAAATCAAATTAGGTGTACATATTTGTCTCTCTGTGAATCAGTCATATCTTATTGTATTACTTGTTGGGGTGGCAGTGCAAAAACTAATTTAATAATTCTTGAACGTGCTCAACGTGCCCTCTTAAAGGTCATCAACTTTAGACCATACTTGTTTCCTACTGTGCAATTGTACGATTCTATGTCAGTCCTCACTGTAAGACAATTATATGTGTCAGCTCTTATTTTAGAATATCACAAACTTTCTTTCGTAAATAGCCAAAAATCAAAAGGACGACGTAAAGATAGAATTTTTAAAGTTCCTTTATGTAGAACTATGTATTCACATCGATTCTCTTATTTCCTTGGTCCTGTAGTCTATAATAAAATAGCCAAGATTATTCCAAACATACAACAGCTGACTCATTCAAAATGTAAACTTATTCTGTTTAATTATTTAAAAACTTTGAACTATGCCAACACTGAAAATTTATTATGTAAGTAAAATTTATTTATTCATAAATAATCCAATGTTAAGTGTCTGTTGAAATGTATAAAACGCTCCATAATACCATTAATATAATCTAAGTTGATTAAACTAATGAACTATATCCTCTAAGATACAGCTACCGCTAGTTTAGAGGATAGGGAACTTATATTGTAATAACTTAACTTAATTGATGTTATACTGGAGTAGGTTACATGTGTGAAACTGTATTAGGTTAAAACATTTTTTGTATCAATAAATTTTGTATTTGTATTTGTATTTGTAATACTATATAATCTATTGGTTCACTTGTTACATTATTTCTTTATTATTACAAATAGAATCGAAACTTCTATAAGAACAAACACAATTACTAAGATAACATTACATTCAACAAACATTTTAATTATAAAAATACTAGCGGCGCCCCGCGGTTTTACCCGCGCTGTGCCCGTTCCCGTGGGAATTTCGGGATAAAAAATAGCCTATAACCTTCCCGTTGAATGTAGTTATCCATTACAAAAAGAATTATTCAAATCGGTTCAGTAGTTTCTGAGATTAGCGCGTTTAAACAAACAAACAAACAAACAAACAAAACAAACTCTTCAGCTTTATAATATTAGTATAGATTTGAAAATATCCACTATTGACGTTGAATGTACTAGCTTTCTTCACTTAATGGAATATTTGTCCATTAGTTTCCGTACATTTGTTTCCACTGACCGATATTTTATGTTAACGGATAAGTCTGTTTATACAATCTTTACGGATAAACATTATGTATGTTTGTTTTAGTTTATATGTAGGTTGTTTTAGGAATTTGAACTAAGTAAATAAGATACCTATGTTTGATAATGTAAAGTGATATTTGATGATGATTTCTGTTTGCAGTACATTTATTGAAGATGATACCAAACGATTTTATTAAAAATCTTAGTAATTAACGCTCTAAAACACTCAACTAGGTATCTCCAGATATCTATCATATGAGTCAAGTATTTTTCAATGTTCACATTTACATAATGTTAGTTCAGAATAAAAATAATAGCCTCTTTGGGGTCAAACCAATAAATATTTCAATGATTTGAATTTCACTTTAAATCGTATGCTTAATTTTTCTTTATGTACCTTTTCAGGTGAATTTGACATGCGAGTGAAATCCTGCGCCGCTTCCGATGGTTCCGAACATGTGATACAACTCTCCGACGAGTACGGCTGCGTGCTGCGACCTAAGATGATTTCTAGGTAAATATTATTATCCTCGTTTCATTAGACCCGTTTCATTTAGTATAATGAGTGCAAATCGTGTGAGTTTAAAAAGTTTGTAGGTAAATATTAGTCTTTCACACGATACAAAGTCGGAAAAACTGGGGAAACAAAACAATGTTTGAGCTTTGTCAGCTTTGACGACTGAATGTGTAGTTTATTTGGAAACAAGCAATATCACTCGGTCCGTACTTGGGTGGGTGGCTTATAAAGGTATTTCTATCTGAGCACTTAAGTGCTGTATTAAATTGTAGGTCCCGGTTGTTTCAATCGTCAGACTAGCCTTGAGGAGGCCTAAATAAAAACTCGGACACCAACTTACTTATACACTCGCAATAGCCTTCACACTTGTAATTAAAATACACAATACACACAAACGCTTACTTTGTAACCATTAAAATTTCAGGTTCCTAAAAGCGAAGGCAGCGGACGAACGCGCAACTGTCATCACGTACGCATTCTTCCACGCCTTCAAATTCCCTGATGCTCTAAGCGTCCATATTCGATGCAAGGTGGAAATCTGCCGTCACGGATGTTTGGACCATTGTCAACTGGCTGGAGTAACGCCGAATGGACATGGAGCTTTGGATCGAAAGGACGATCGGACGCATCAAGATAATAATGATATCAGGTATGTATCTTATCAATGTGGACGAGTAACTCAGGACAGACCACAATGGAAGTTGTTATAGGAGGCCTATTCCAAGAGGCACAGTCAGATTAGAGACATTCTATAAAATACTAACCACATTATTATTATGTATCTTAATATCTATGTCACTCAGGTATATGCTTCATAAGCTCACGCAATCCACACTCATAATGGTGCTTTTCCACCAGTGCACCACCATGAATTTAGTATAACATAACTAAATTTAGTATAACGAATCATAGCTTAGCTCTTGTGGAAAAGCATCCTCTCGTAAGATAAAATCAGATCGCGTATAAATCTTTCCCTCTAACTGTTAAAGACAACGAATAATAACCAGCAGAATTTCATACCCATTCTTTTATATCCTTATCCTATACGGATACTTTCAAAATGATGGGATCGTAAGATATTGTGCCAAATCTAATTCTCATTTCTTCTCTCTTACAGCGACTCAACAGGCGACGACCAATCCATAGAGCACGAGCCTCTTCTAAGCGAAAGCTTCGGTGACACCATATCTGGTGAAGCCGTGGCTGCCCCCGCTCCTTTACATGCGAGATCACCAGCACCGGTCATAGAGCCAGATGTGGACCATTCGGCAGTTGATGAACTGGTGCAGGCGTTAAGCAGGCCTTTTACTGTAAGTGTTTTTGATCATACTATATTTAGGGAATTTTGAGACCAGCCCGTTGTGCAGGCTTTTTACTGAAAATGTTTTGGTTTATGCAAAAGGTTTTAAGGGCTTTTGGGACAAGCCCGTTGGCACAGTGGAGTGTGAGAGCACTTGATGTGTCGGGGGTTGCGGGTTCGATTTCACGTGGGAACGACGTCTGGTGTCACATATATTCTTATAAAGTATTAGTCAGTGTGTCTCTGGATTAGTAGGATAAATATGGCCGTCAAAGACAATATCACTTCTATCTTTAGATCTGCTTTTCATATAGAAATAGATAGAGAGAAAGAGAGGGGGGGTGTCTATAGAGAAGACAAAAACGTATGTATCAACGGGCATGTTAGGGTGGACTTGACCAAAAGAGAATTAGACATAAAAATTAACTTGCCCAAAGAAGAACTTGAAAAGTCTTTGACAAACAGCAAACTTGACGAATACTGTAACCTGAATTATAATATTTTTTTTTCCATTTTCAGGATCGTTCAACGGATATTGACCGCGAGCGGTTCCCGTTCGGTCCTCGCAACATGCCAGACTTGAAACCGGAACCTTCGACGCCCACTGAAGCTGTTGTGTCCGCCAAGCTGTCGGGACCGGCTGTAGCTGGACCTAGGTAAGAATGTTATATGTCTATATTTTCTATCTTCTGTTCTATCTATATATATATAAAAATGAAACCCGTTTTTTGTTGTCGTCGCATCACGCGTGAATGGCTGGACCGATTTCACTAATTCTTTTTTTGTTGTATTTGTTATTATTAGGAGAAGGTTCTTACGGAAAAAAAATATTAAGAAAATCTCTCAGAAATATTGAAAAATATACATTTAATTTTGCATATTTAAAAAAACACGCGTAACGAATGTCAATGTCATTCACAGCCATAGACTATATTGAAAGAGCATTGTTTGTTCGGAAAGTAGTGCATCATTGCTACGCTAAGGCGGTACGAATTCGCCGAGTCAGCTAGTTAGATATAAAAATCAATTGTGGTTCGTTAGTTTCGGTAAAACTCGAGAACGGCTGGACCGATTTAGTTGATTCTGGTTTTGAAATGTTTGTCTTATTGCAGGGAAGGTTTTAACGGTAAGCAATGATACATGCGGATGAAACCGCAGGGCACAGCTAGTTTATTCTTTATTTTTAAATGTTTGACAAGCTCGTTGGCACAGTGGCTTGTGACTTTACTCATTAAAACTGAATTTAAATTTATCTAAAACTCATTTTTTTTCAACAGATCGCTCAGAAAACGCCGTGCCGTACGCGACGCTCGCTCCGCCGATGTTGGCGTTTCTGGGATATACGATGTCGTTTCTGAGGCCGACCTTGACTTCGGACCCTCGGCCACTAGGGAACCCGTTACTGTGTTCAGCGGAAAGATTCGGGAAGAGGTATGTAGAATTTTAATTATTGATTATGAGTTTGGACGAAAAATTGATGGCTTACTTGTATTTGTTTTATTTGTTGAAATATCTAAGCGAGAGAAAATTAAGAGTAGTTTATAAACCATATTTTGTAGTAATACAAATAACTCTTGGAAGTTTCAAATCAGACATGATATTATATAAGCTTTCGCACTTATTTAACTGGCGCTCCTATAGAGTCCTAGCAGCGCCCCGCGGTTTTACCCGCGTTGTGCCCGCTCCCGTGGGAATTTCGGGAAATTTTATACATCCCTTGTGAGTCAAGGGATGTATCTACTTAATATCAATATCACTATATACTAAAAAAACCGCATCATAATCTGTTGCGTCCCTCTGCCAGAGGGACAGACAGCGGAAAGCGACTTTGTTCTATACTATGTAGTAATATTTAAATACCGCAAAGTCCCTATCAGCTATTTACATAACCTATCTACACATTACAGGTAGTATACGGAGTCTGCATGGGCGCCGTGTCGTTCGGAGCGCTATTCGCGAGCGCGGCGGGCGCGGCGGCGGGCGCGTCGCTCGTGGCCGCCATATTGCTTCACCGACTGCGCTCGCGCACAATCACGCCCGCGCCGCCGCCGGCCAACCAATCACTAGCGGCGTGGATGGCGCTTCGATTGTTGAGACAACCGCACCAATAGACAAGGGTAATTTCTTTCCTTGACTTCGACTTGATAGAAAGAATTTAACAAAAAAATCGACTCTATAGACTTTAGACCATTATACTATTAAAAAACACACCATTCATACTGTATCATCATATATTTAAAAGCTAGGCTCTTATCGGTGAGTCCAATGCAGACTTCTCCATCTTTTCCTGTTCAGTGCAAGCACCTTCACATCTCTATGCGAAATGACAGACACTTTTTTTTTTATAATGTATATCGCGTTAGACTTAAACTCACACGATTTGCACTCATCAGGTATACTAAATGAAACGGAATTTTATCACGTTAAAATACGTAATAACGTATTTATTAAAATACGTACCCGACGTTTCGAGAGTATTACACCACTCTTAGTCACGGGGTGAGTAATCTATAGACTTATGTTATTAGGACGATTTTATATTGCAAAGTGCATTGTCTATTCATATTGTAAATGTTGTATTTCGATGCTATAAACGAATCTCATTTATTTAGCATTTATTCAATTGATCTACCATACGTGTTTCGCTTATCCTACCGGTATAAATAGATTATCAAACCTGCCAAAATTGTTTATCAGATATATTTCAATCTCTTAAATGCACTCTTAACATAATATGTCTCTTATTAAACCCATTGATTGACATCTGTCATAGCCACATGTCACAGTTTAATTATTCGCTATGTATCCGTTCATACTGAAACTATTTACTTATATTTCTAAACAATATCAAAAAGAACCAATCCATACGGTTGGCACATGAATGTATAATTCAAAAATACAATATGTTTAGACTTTAGGGCTTAATATGACATCTTCACCTACATCAATGATCAAATTCACCACTTTGTTCATAATAATAAAAAAATTTAATCACCATGTTGTTGTAGGTTTGTGTGTTAGTAATTAAAAGAACGTTGTATTTATGATCTAAAAATACATAAATCTTAAATCGATTATATACATCGATTAAAGAATCGATATATCAACAATTTTCCGGTTCCGGTTGTCGTATCGTAAACAACAAATCTGCATAGCTCCGTATTAAATGTCGAATAAAAACATCCACTGCCACTTGTTCCACATTGTGAAGTCACAAAAAACATATTGAAGTGCTGAGTGTGCCGTTGAAGTTGTCGTCTGACCGAAAATTCTTGAATATCGAAGAACATTTACAAGATAAGTGCCGAACGAACGGTTAGAATTTGGATTTTGCATTAGTCAATCAAGCGACCATTAAACGACGAAACAAACAACTGACAATAAACTGACAGTGACAGATGACAACTGCGTCAGTGGTGCCAACCTAAGAAAACAAAAACAAACACAAATTACGTTCCATTACACGCTGATGTGATTCTTAAATTGGCCATCAAAAGGATAAACTGTGATTTCTCATAATAACGTTCCATTAAACGCATAATTTTGTCTATTGCGTTCCATTAAACTCAGATTTAATTCGCTGCAGAAAATGGAAGACCAATTCCAACTTCTGTTTGACAAAATGAAAAATGAAATGGAAAAACAAACAATGGAACTAAAAGATTCTATAACTAAGAATATAATGGAAAAGTTGGACGAGAAAATACAACCTATAATAAAAGAAAATAAAAACTTGAAAATAAAAATAGAAAATATGGAGAAAGAAATGGAAAAACTTAAAAGAGAAAATAAACAAAACAATATAATTATATATGGAATTAGAGAAGACGAAAAGTCTACTCAAGAATTGTTGCATAAAGTGAAGGGAACATTTCAGACTGATCTAGATATACGTTTTGAAGATTGGGAAGTAAACAAAATTTATCGTATAGGGAAGGGAAAAGCAAATGGAAAACCGAGACCTATTCTATTCTCTTTTGTAAGTGCATGGAAGAAAAATGAAGTGATGAAGACCAAGAAAAACCTTAAAGATATACAAATTTCAGAAGATTTTACTAAGGAAGTTTTAGAAAAAAGAAAGGTATTACAAGCCCAACTTATAGAAGAAAGAAACAAAGGCAACGTAGCATATTTGAAATTCGATAAGTTGATAGTAAAAGAAACTAAGAACACAAATAATGAAAAACGCAAAAGAGAATGGTCTACATCACCACGAAATACAGCTCAACCAAGAAAACAACAAACGTTGATGTCATCGGGCACCAACAAAGTTAATGCTTACGATATAATGAGGATTAGATCTAATTCTCTGTCCTCTAATTATACTACAGCGGGTAAACAATAACAACTACCTATCGGGAAACGGAAAACACAACAACCAGGTAACATAAAAGAAAACGAACCAACAAAAAAGCACACTCCCCCAAGCCGACTGGTCCTCGTGGGGGAAAATGACCACGACCCTCTAAAGAAGGAAGGAAATTCACAACACATTCACACAACAAAGAAAACAAACGATATACATATAGCGACTATTAATTGTCGATCTTTAAGAACACCAGAAAAACTAAAAGAATTAGAACTAGCATTAAAAGAAATCAAATGGGATATCATCGGGATCAGTGAAATCAGAAGATTTGGGGAAAATATAGAAGATCATGGAGACTATATATTACACTACAAAGGAGAGACACTTGGATTATATGGAGTCGGATTCATGATTAAAAATAAATTTAAAAACAAAATAGAAGAAATAAGAGGAATATCAGAGCGCATAGCAATGCTAAATATAAAACTATCTGTTAATGGAGAAAAGGAAGAAAAATGGTCTATTATCCAAGCGTACTCACCAACGGAGTCGGATAAAAAGGAAGACATCATAAAAATTGAAAAATTTTATGAAGACCTCCAAAATACCATCGAGGTAGCTTACAAAAATGTAATTGTAATGGGTGATTTTAACGGCCAAATCGGAACACAAAGTAATGGAGAAGAGTATACAGTGGGAAAACATGGATTTGGTGTAAGAAGCAATAATGGTAAAAGAATCGTAAATTTTGCTTTGGAAAATAACTTGGGTATATTAAATAGCTTCTATAAAAAGAAACCATCAAAAAAATGGACATGGAGGTCACCTAACGGAATTTATAAGAACGAAATAGACTTCATTATGTCTAACAATAGGAATGCCTTTAAGGATGTGTCCGTCCTTAATAATTTAAATTTTAATACAGACCACAGGATGGTTCGGGCTACATTGACTGGTACCCGTCAAAAGAAAGCAAGGAAATTCCATAATAAATACACACCCATCCAATGCACAGGCAACAAGGAAATTTTGCTTAGTAATCTCCAAAAATCACTAGATATGATTGATAACGAAGAATATAAATCAATACAAGAAAAATACAATACATTTCTAAATGAGCTGAAAACTGTCACTAGGAAAACAAACTTGAACATTAAAAAGGATAACGAAATCTCACATGAAATTAAACAACTACTATTGGAAAGAAAAGAACTCATTCGACAAAGGAATGGAAAAGAAAACCAAAGAAGAATAGCAGAAATAAGTAAAATAATAAGCGAACAACTTAGGAAAGAGAGGAAAACAAAAAGATTCGATACAATAAAAAATTATATAGAAAAGACAGGAGGAATTAAAAAGGCTCTGAAAGAACTTAATCGCATAAAAGATTGGATACCAAATATGAAGAAAAAGAAAGGGAAAATAACTGGTAAAAGACTAGAGATATTGGAAATTGCTACTGACTTTTATCGCAAATTATATCAAAGTCAAAAGCCGAGACAAGTTTTTAAAGAACATGATACCACAAATGATGAGGATCCAATACCGGAAATATTGAAGGAAGAAACCACGAAAGCCATTAGTTCACAGAAGTCCGACAAATCACCTGGATCAGATCTCATCACAAACGAATTACTAAAAACTACATCTCCAGTAATTGCTCAAAAGCTCACAGATTTATTTAATGAAATTATCAACTCGGAACAGATTCCTGAGGATTGGACCAAATCGACAATTACACTTATTCACAAAAAGGGTGACAAAGCAGACATAACTAATTATAGACCTATTAGTTTAATGTCGAACGTTTACAAAGTATTTTCGAAAATAATATTATCCAGAATTACTAACACCCTTGAAGAAAATCAGCCTAAAGAACAAGCGGGATTCCGCAAAAATTACTCGACGATAGATCACATCCACGCATTAAGACAAATTCTACAAAAATTTAAAGAGTACAACAAAACGTACTATATAGCGTTTGTTGATTTTAAAAAGGCATTCGACACATTAGAGCATTGTTTTTTATGGAACGCATTAAAATCACAAGGCGTTCACTCAAAATACATTCGGATACTTAAAAAAATATACGCAAATAGCACTGCGCAAGTAAAGTTGGAGACTATAGGTGAAGAATTTTTCATTAAAAGAGGTGTACGACAAGGAGACCCAATATCGCCTAAGTTATTTGCAGCTGTACTAGAAACAATATTCAGGAATCTAGATTGGGCGAATATGGGAATAAATATTAACGGCGAATACTTGACCCACTTACGCTTCGCAGATGATCTAATATTATTTGCTGACAGCCCGGAATCCCTTGAAATAATGTTACAACAACTTGCAATTGAAAGTGAAAAGGCAGGGTTGTCAATGAACTTAACAAAAACAAAGATAATGTCGAATTCTTTACAAAAAGGGACTATAAGCGTAAACAATGAGGAAATAGAATATGTACAAGAATATATATACTTGGGACAATTAATATCTACCGAAGACGGAATGCAGAAAGAAGTAGAAAGAAGGATTGTTAATACATGGAAACGATTTTGGTCTCTTAGTGAAGTTATGAAGAATACAGAAATGCCTATGAAGGAAAAGAGAAGAGTATATAACCTATGTATTCAGCCTTGTCTACTATACGGATGCCAAACCTGGGCATTGACAGAAAAACTAGCAAATAAAATAAAAACTTGTCAAAACGGAATGGAGCGAAGTATAATAGGAATTAAAAGGAAAGACAGAATAAAAATAAAAGACATAAAAAGTAAAACAAATTTTAAAAATGCATTCACAACCTACAGACAATTAAAATGGAGGTGGACAGGGCATATGATGAGAGAAAAGAAGGAAAAATGGACAAGACAAATAACCGAATGGTATCCACGAGATGGCAAAAGAAACAGAGGGAGACAGAATAAAAGATGGGAGGACGATATCAAAAAAATAGCGGGTCCGGCGTGGACTCGGATAGCAAAGGACAGAACAGAATGGAAATCTTTAGAGGAGGCCTATGTCGGAGGACAAGCTGCAAATAATTACCGTTTGCCGATATAAACTTTCAACTTTCAAATAAATGTTATTAACTAAAACTAGGCATAATTTAATTTTATTAACTTTCATGTAAACTTTAAGTAGCAATAAAGGCTTTTTTATTTATTTTATTTTATTATATCAACAATAATACTCAAGCTAAGTCTTGTATTTAAATGAGTCATTCATTTTTATCAATTTGTTTTACTCAACTGTAAAATAGTTTGACAAAAATAGTGTGTTCTGAATTTCAATAGCTAATACATTAATTAGTAAATGGGGTAATACATTAATTAGTAAAAACATTAAAAGGGTTCTAACTTATTAGTCGTACCTTTATGACATAGAACCATGTTGTAGTTAGGTTGTGTTTTTATACTGATTTATACTTTCTAGTAGCTAAATTATTCTTCTAGTTTTTAAGACTGTATAAAAATAATATATTTTAGATTACTATGTTCTTAGTAAATTTTCATATATAATGTTGTAGTATAATTATAATTAGTAGTTAGTATAAAATCTCAGAGTATTTGATACCTGAAAATCATAATAAAATTATTTGTATAATTTGGTCAGCATTTTGTATAAAAAATGTGTGGGATACAGTTCTGTCAGAGTTTTATCCCGATTTATAATCGCTATTATAAATTAGTATAATAATTTTATTTTTATAATTTTATACATATTGTTAGACATACTTATTTGTGTCGAATATTTATGTATAATTTTATTAGTATAATTTCTAGATTATGAAATGGTTCTAGATTAAAACGATTGGTGCTAAGTCGTGCTACGGACACTGTCCAAGAACCTGATTTTTATGATATTCTCACATATTGTGAATATATTTTTTATATCTAAGATTTTGTACAGAATTTTCTACTTTAATGACTTTTCTACTTGATGAGGTTGTGTTTTAGGTTGTACTTTTAGTGCTAAGGATATATCAAATCAAATAGCCTGTAAGGGTTACTTAGGGGCTTGTTGCTCATATAGAAAAAGCTTGCTTTAAATCTTTAAAATTAGAGTCTCAAATTACGATCCAAAATATAGAAAGCAGACTAAATGTATTAAAATAATACTTTTATCTTCAAAAGTGGATAAAATTAATAAACACTGCGGTGCTGAAATGAAATGACTGTACGTGATTTAAGACACATTTTCATCAAGTATAATTCTTAGAATAATACGTATAAGGTCAAGTCATGCCATTAGAATAATAAGTAAAAAAATATCACACTTTTTATTTAAAAGATACTTCACGCTTTAAAAAATGGCAATGTAATAAAAATATTCTACTAAAAGTCCAGAGTTACGAATAATTTATTATTTTAATTAACGTGGATTTTTTAAGAAAAAAAATAATTTTCAAATCAAGTAACCCCATTAGTATAATTTATATTATTTTTGTATAAATATAAGTTATAATTATATTATTAAGTCATTGTATAATAATAAAATATGAAACAGTGGAAACACCAATGAAATCTAGAACGATAGAACTATTCTATCTTTATTAGAATTAAGCCTTATACTATAAAGAGTTGTATAATTTTAGTATAAAAAAATATTGTATCTCTCTTTCGCTCACGAGTAGAATCTCGTTTGTTGGAATGAGAGAGAAAATTATAAACAATTATACAAAGTTATACAACTGTTGTAAGGGCTGTATAAGTTGCATTTAAATCTTTGCATTTATTTTTATGAATTATCTTTATTAACTTATTCTATTATTGCTCAATATTTTCTTATTATATTTTAGTTGTAAGCAGCTGTAGTTAGTTTAGTTTTAGTTCAGTAAGTTAGTAAATGGGTTGAGAGATTGGTAGTTGTGTTCGCTTTTTAGAGATCATTGAGAGAAGTATTTAATTTAGACAGAAGTCAATTAGATTAAAACATTTATGGCGGATTCCACGAACATTCTTATTTTATTTAGCGCCCAAATATGTGTAAAAAACAAATGACATTCGACATTCGTGACAAATGACACTCGTCTCAAATAGTGTTCTATTTTGTGCAACATTTTTGAACGTAAACGTTTCTTAAACATATTAAGGTACAAAGACGATTTAAGAGTTTTCGGGCTAGCTACCCTTAATGTTATTTTGAAATAAATTGCAGTTGACCACAGAACAAAACAAAATACGAAATCAGAAAGAAATATCCCAAAATAGTTGTTTCATGTTACAAAAAGAGCTCTTAAATATCCTGAATTTATCATCCATTAGTGACTATCTTAAAGACAATAAGTAAAAATAAACACAAGTTTAAGAAGTACTCAATGGGGTATACTCAAAAGATCAATTCAAATTGCCTTAATGAATCAAAAGTCATACTCAAGTTATTTCTAAATGAAAACCGATCTCTCGACCCTTAATGACATGCCACCCAAAAATCTTGCATTTATTAAAAAGAATCTATATATTACATTAAGTTACACTACGTTTTCATTCAGAAAACTCACTCCCTAAGTGCAATTTTATATTTAAAATACATAATATTTTTCTAAGTACATTCAAAAGGTTGCGGTATTCTTTAAAAATAAATAAATGTTATATATTAATATTGACTCTGGGGATATTTTATATGATATATAATTTATTTATTTTTTGTTTATTATAAGTTTTTTTATGTATGCGGTTACGCGTAAGCACCTGTTAATTTTGTTTAATGGAATTAAATACGTTGAAACTTTATGGGGTTTTTATTCAGTGAGTGATTTGTATATAAATCCTTTGACCAGTCCTTTTACTCTCCCTTCTATTTTATACACTCGTCATACTATAATTATAGAGGATAGTATTCTATAAGAAGGAAATCCCTAACACTTCTTGATTTCTAAAACTATGCCCCTAATATTCAAAGCAGTTTGAACTAACCAGACAACTTGATAAAAAATAATTTCGAGTAGGTTAGAAGCCTACCCTGGTGTTGGAGTTTTCAGACCGCGTTTGATACATATTTTCGATTGAAACAATCGATCTCTACAAGATTATTTTTGGAATGAGAATATAGTAAAATTATCAGTATTTATAAAAAATAAATATAAAATAACAAAAAAGGTTAAGCACTAGGTTATGCTCAGTCTTGTAGTTTTTGGTAATGTAGATAAAGTGAATCTAGATATTAGATCATAGCTCTAGGCGTATTTTAGTTAATATAATCAAACCTTTAGAGACAGTATAGAATAATCTAGGGTCTTTTAGTCAGTCATGTGCGTATCTCAATTTAGATTGTGCTTTTGGCGGGGGACAGAAGTCCTTCGTGCAGAGTCTCTTGCGCAGGCTTTATAAGTAGGTAGTATGTGCCATATTGATTAACACTGAACAGCATTTTAGCTATCAAATGGTTTGTCCCTTTTCGACTTAAGCTACTCTCCAAAGAGGAAAAGAGATAAACTTTGCAATAGTGTTTTAAAAGTCAATAAGAATTGTTCTCTGATGAATAAATCGGTTTGCTTTGTTGTTATTTCTAGTATCTATAAATAAATAAGCTTATAATGTTAATAGGGTAAAAAAAGAAAAGACGGTAGTAACTTATAAAATTTTCATAACTTTATTCTTTCAAATGTACTACATGTTGGCATTGAAGGTAATTCGATTTGAAACAGAATTATCAACAAATTATGTCTATTTTGTAACATTCTTTAAAACTTGAAGAAAAATAACAGATAATATAATAATAAGTAGAAGAGGTACTCAGGTGGTATAAAATAAATAATTAAATAAACACTTTAATGACTACAAAATATAACTTATCTAAAATAAATAAAATTAATACTAATGACAAGTTATTTTAAACTATAAATGCTAGCGGTTCACCTAAATATTGATACCACAATTACTCGTATATTTTCCGTTGCCCCTATTCCAAATAACTTTCGAAAAGAGGTAACAGAAGATTGTACTTATTTTATTTTAATACTAAATTTTGTTAAAATAATTTGTTCCAACTTTCGTTACAACGTGCGGCTCGAAACGTCTTCGAATATAGGAATCCAACGACTTAACTGAAGCTTCTACGGCGGTTGTCATTACAAACGTATTTCATTTAATACTATTTTATTTATATGCAATTAATTGTTACTATACTCATTGAGCACACTGTCACGCAAAATATATTGGCATGTTACTTCAGTCTCATCACACTAATATGTACAAATTAAGTTAGACTACTCGATGTTATGAGTAGAAGCGGCTTTTGGAAATGACGTGAGCGGTCGGTGGGTGGGGTCGCGGTATCGTGGCGACGGCGGCGGTCTTCTTCTTTAGCGAAGTGATGGGACGTAACTTGAGGAACAGAATCGCAGACACGGCACAGGAGCAGAGTAACGTGGCAAGAAGAGCTCCCAATGTTGCGGCAAAGCCAGGAGTTGTCATACAAACGAGACCAGGGGCAGGGGTCACTTTAGGCGCGCTCTCGACAGCCGGATCCATGTTCAAATCACCAGCAGACACAACTCTAATAACCCTGTTCACGCCAACCTCTTTCTCTGGATTAGTTGCTCTTCTTTGCCTCCTTACTCTGCTGTCTCTCCTCGCTTCAATACTGACAGGGTACGAGTCAATTTGAGGTGGTCCGTACTCCGCATGAGGAGCGATCACATTCGGGCTGCCATCTGAACACTGCTCGGGGCATCGGTACCGGCAAATCTGGATCGTACATTGGAAATGAACTTCCATGGAGTCGGGGAACTTAAAGGCTTGGAAATGGGCATACGACAGCACACTGGCACTTGCTCCGAAGTTCTTTATCTTGGTGAATCTGGACATTAGTTTCGGTCGGGTCACACAGCCTCTTCTGTCAACCAGTTGGATTGGAGCACGTTGGCCATCGTGAGCCACACAGTCTCTTACTAGCATATCGAACTTGGCATCGTCATCCTTGATAGCAAGCACCATAGTCATAGTTTGACCGATCTTCACCAATCCAGATACCTCAGAAGCCCATGGTCCCTTTCCAACTTGGATCTGCATCCAGCAACCAACGTTGTCTCCGGCAAAGTCTGCTCTAACAACATCAAGCATATCGACTGGGAAAGGTCTGAATGTAACCGCCTTTTCGTACTGGTCGTGCCAAGTACAGCGAAGCTTACGAGCTTGATCCCAAACTTCTTGCACTTGAGGGTCGTATTGGATGACAATGACGTTTTCGAAGTAAGTTCCAGCGGCGGCAACGTCTCCTCTGTACCTGGGGTCTCCGCTGCCCGCTGTGCCACAAGCATGAGCGCCAATTTCGAAGGAAGCAGAAGCTCTTCCTAGATTTGGCGGGAGGTGAACACATTGGTGATTGGAGTAGTGGCCCTTAGAGAATACAATACCAAAGAACGGTTTGTCGAAGCTGAGGAAGACTCTCATTGCATTCTTTTCGCACTTGACGTCTAAGGACACTATTTTGGGCATGTCTGGTGCTGGGGCTGGCCAGACGTCTCCTGCTCCGCTGAACACTTTGTCGCTGGCTGCGGGTTGAGAGTCGGCTGGAGGGGCTTGCGGTGCCGGCGGCGGGCCTCGGAAATTAGGACCCACTTCAGTTTTATGAAGGTTCACAGGAGGACCGTGCGCGAAAGGCTTTCCGTGGATGTTGTGGTGGTTGGTGATTCGTGGCATTCCTAGAAACAAAAAGCGCAATCATTAGTTATGGTTACATACAACATGTCACATCAATTAGAGATATGTTAACAGATTCCTAACAAGAAAATCAATATCTTATGACTTTCTAATTAAATAATAAGAAGGCGCTACAAGTCACAGAAAGAGACAGCTCTCGTACAGACAATAACTAATGACACATTTACTATTCTTATCTCGATACCTTAATCATACAGTGATTCTTGGAAATTTGTGCCTCCATGTTCAAATACTTCAAGTATTAAAGCATCTATACGGCTGATTCATTGGCATCAAAGACAAAAACCATTCCAAATCAAAACCGACCTATAGCATGATGGGCCTGATGATGTGGTGGATTCTGCCTTCTTGTATGAGGGGGTGGCGCTGGTGGTGGAGGTCCGTTGTACGCGTGGCTCGGAGTCTCCCGCTCTTGGGATTCCATGGCCATCTGGTCTTGAGAAGGCTCGGCTGCCGGAGACTCCACAGCGTTACTGCCATTGCTGCCACTTTCGTTAGAAGCCTGATCTGTTAGAGTTCCACTCTGAAAATAAAAGAAAAATTGTTATTAATTTTTAGATAAGTTTTTATTATTTTAATAGAAGCAATTGTTCTATTAAATTGTGGAACACATCATTTATGTATCCACAAGCGACCGAAGGTACAAGTGATTTGGTTTTAAGTGGTCAATTTCATGAAGTATCTGTTTAAATAGCTTAACCACACCACACGAATAATAAGTCGACTTTTCTATACGGTCACAGACGGTAAATAAGGGCTAAATGCTTAATCAACATAATTTTAAGTGTGTTAGAAAAGAAAACGAAACTATAAAACTCATCCAACCAGTGAAACTCTCACATAATTTTCCCAAATCTCAGTTCCGTTTTAAAATATTTTAAGAATTAAGAAATTCGAGATAACATCTATCGAAACTGCTTCTAAGTGAGAAAGTTGTTTACGTCCTCGTTTGATAAAAGTTATATTCTTTTAACATACCTACATGATTAGATTTTAAATTCAGAATTTGGTGACAAAACTGTTATTTATATTCGAGGATAATCTTTTTTTTGCCAAATATTTTGGGTTACATATTGACTTGAAGTTACTTCTAAGCTAATGTTACATATCTAGCTTTATGCAAAGTTAAGGACACCACAGACCATATTCACAAAGATTTTAATACTGTACTTTTCCTCTCTGAAAACCTATGAGAGTGCACACAATAAAGGAAAGACGTCTCAGATTTTAACATAATATGGTTACGTAGAGCAAAAGTAAATCTTAATACTGACTTTTATAGTCCAAAATAAACCTTAAAATTGAATGTATAAGGTGTCTATGAACAACTTAGTTCACAGCAAAAACAAACACTAGCAAAAACTTGACAGCTCAATCAGAAACGTATAAGGAAAGACTGTTCATAAACACAATACATAGTAAGATACGCTATAAACAGGTGTTCAACGTCCAAACTGTGCTCAATACATTCTCATTGGCTCTATAAAATAGAAGGTTACTCTGTCAGTTCCGACTAAACCGACGCCTCAGGACAAAAAGGAAGCACTTACAACCAACTTTCACCGACATTCTTATGCAATGAAAATCTCAATAATCTATTTAACTTTAACATTACATATTTATAATATACTACAGGTAATTGGTACCTAGACTGTCGATCGAACATACGTTCAATGGCCGAGGTCAATCGTAAATCTTATCGGAAGAAAAAAATAAAAGATTTTAACTTTCTAATTTCATTGCCCGGGGCAAAGCCGGCCCGGGCTTGTTCGGAAACACGTTGATAATGTTAGTTAATTTAGATTTTTGATTGTTAACACCTACGTTATAGTGAGTAAGTGAGTACAGAGTTTTATGGGCAACTTTTACAAAATTACTTACGTTTAGTTTAGGATATAAATGGTTTTGTTGGACATGGTTGTAATGGTGATACTTTGATGTTTGATATTGATCTGATGTTTTGATAACCAAGGTAGTCCTAAGATAGAGTCTTCCTTTTTGTATATAGACGCGTAGTTGGAATATTATTGTAATGCAAATGGTTAAGTTTGATCGCAATAATTTGATAATTGTTAATTCAAAAGCAGCGATAACCTTTTACAATGTATTTTGAATGTCTCTTGTCTCTTGATGTTGATGAATGTCTCTTATAATTCTTAATATGAAAGATCAATAAGACCTGAATCCGTCAAAGATCAAGATTCAAGACAAACTAAATAAGTTTAGTATTTTTTTAGAAGAAAATGTAAGCCATTTAACTGCTCCATTTAAAATCTCTACCTTCAAATAACTAAACTAACAATTTACACCAAAAAACGTAAGTATACCAGCGTCAACATCCGGTATGCTTCTCGTAAACCATATAACTAAGTAGGTAAAACATAGGTGCGTAAGTGCGTAGGAAAAAGCAACTTGTCTATTGATTCCACATGAGAAATTCACTGTACAAACACTTTAGTAGACTCTAAGTTGTAAGCAATAAAGAGTATGTTAGCTTAGCAATGTTTGTAAGTGCACTGTGTCAAACTGCGGTCGTTGCACTTGGCTTGGACTTGTTTTTACTTTCGTTGTAGGATGTCGATGTGTCACGATTTTTTAAATTTCCGAATTGTGGAATGAAGGGAACTTTTTAGATGGTTATCTGCCATCTGGTTACGTGATTGGGAATTATTAAACAAAAACGTTTAGATAATTAAGTTTTCACTAGATAAGCATTACTATGAACTATGGCACGTTAAGCCGTCGGTCCCGGTTACTTCCTACGGATAGTAGTCGTTACTTGAGCCATGTCAGAGGCCTTTGGCGGCTCAATAACTCTGACACCAGGATTGGTCAGGTTGACCATCCACTCGATGAAGAAGAAGAAGATTACTATGAAATACCTGTAGAAGTTAGTAACCTGTTAGGACCAAGTTGAGTATTAGCTCTTTGACTGATATCAGTACAGTGAAAAGGATCAGGTATGTTTAGCTACAATAACTAAAAATCTATTTCCATATTCATATTTTACTTTTCGATTGTCTTTATTTTGGAATATAAGTACCTACATCATATTTGGCGTGAGACTTTGGTCCACCAGTGGGACATTACAGACTACTACTACTACTACTTCTAAATATATTTTTTTCATTACAATATTTAGGTAGGTACTTCAAATCGTATATAGAGTGGTTACCTACCCTTAAGTGCCTGAACTTAACCTGTATCGACACCTAGGTTCCAAACCTTACATATCAGGTATTCTAGTACCAATCCAAATACACAATATCCCTGAAACATCAAGTCTCATTTTCACGAAGGCTATCTCTCGATAGCCGAACACTCCTCAAGGGTATCGTATTACAAAGGTAAGATTTACAAATTAGAGTAAACAATTCGTTGGCGGGCAGCGCCGTAATCTTGACCAGGATTTGTTAGTAGCACATCACATAGAGATCTAGTAGGTCACCTGTGACTAGCCGGGAAAGCGGGTCTTTATCTTACTGTTGTACTTACCTATACCTATATGTTTATTGCTTAAGTTTTCCGAATGAAATCCCAACCCATGTTACTCATATTATAAACTAGCAGCGCCCCGCGGTTTTACCCGCGTTGTGTCCATTCCTGTGGGAATTTCGGGATGAAAAATAGCCTTTGTTACTCGTGGATAATGTAGCTTTCTTTTGAATTTTTAAAAACGGTCCAGTAGTTTTTGAGCCCATTTATTACAACCAAACAAACAAAGTTTTTCTCCTTATAATATTAGTGTAGATATAAAAGTTTGTGATAATCACAAAGTTTCCTTTAAGCCTCTTTCTCGCACAACTTAGGTACTTATCAAATCTAAATTAAACTTGGCACAGAGAGATAAATAAGAGTTTGGAATAACATACCTATAGCCTATAGGCTTATTATCCCGGAATTTCGACAGGAACCGCAAAACACTGTTAGTCCTACTAATATTATAAATGAAATGTGAGGATGGATGTTTGTTACTTTTTCACGCAAAAACTACCTGACGGATCGGAATGAAATTATACAGAAATATAGGTTATACATCAGAATGGCCCATGGGATACATTTTATCCCGAAATTCTCGCGGGAACGGTTAACACCGCGGAGCGTGGCTAGTAATAAATATATTGTTCTGTTCGATAAGGGGCAAGTCAATGGCTGAATAATAGGATCTTAAGTTTAGTCGGTCAAAGAAATTGATAGCGATATGAGCGTTATTTTAGCACCTACTTTATTTCTAACACTTACGTTCGAAGGCTATAAAATATTATTTATTGCCTATACAGACCCGCCTCTCCATTTATTTAATCGTTGTTTTAAAATATAGGTAAAGTATAGACTTGTGAAGACTGATAGAGAGATTATACGTCATGGTAACAATAGTGTGAAGCTGAATAGATAATTCGAAGAATTAAATCCAAATGTCAAATGTATTGTATTTTACAGTTAGCTATGGACAGACTATGAAATAACATTATCCGCCTTATTAATAAACTCGGTGTATACAGTGTTTTGTCTCTTTTGCTCTTCGGGAAATTGCGTATGTCAGAAAGTGACAAACCATTTGATAGCTAAGCTGTTGTAATATGGCCCTGTGCGTTTAATTTTATCAATGGTTTGGACAGGTCACAATATATCAACAGTATTATAATATTACCAGTTGGAGTATAAACCAACGACTTTTAAAATGTTCCGGTGATATATACATACATATTAGCTTCAGTACAGTAAAGTGGATTATTTTAACCGACTTCAAAATAGGAGGAGGTTTCTCAATTCGACATATACATGCTTTTTGTATGTAATCTAGTTAACAACATCATTCTCGATACATAAAATGTTCCGAAATACTTTATATCCTATTTATTTCCCCAATACGAATAGCTATTTCCCTTTAGGGAGGATAGAAACGGGAATTTATTACATGTATCCATTTAGGATTTTCCCACATTTATAACGCTGTTTAAGCTTTAGGCGCTATTAAGATATGGGATACATTTACTTTGCTTTCATACATTATTAATGATCGTTTTAAGGCCTTATTTACGCTTACTATCATTTGAATTATCAAATGTCCCTTTCAGACATACGCTATTTTCCAAAGAGCAAAAGAGACAACAGTATTTTAGTTGGAGAGGTAATAACTATATTTCATATTTTATCTCAATGGAAACCTCTTAACCATAACATTAAGCCATGATTAATCGTTAATATCAAACCAATTTAATAACAACTTGTAAAGACAAATTAAATGTTTTCTCTGTAACAAGTAACCACTAATTTTATCTGCAATAACTTCTAATAAGTGTATAAAGGGGGTATATCAATGAAACCAGTTTCAAAAGCAACACGAAGAAAATATTTTGTGAAATCAACCTAGTCATTTGCTGCCATTCGTAGAATTAAGTCAAATGCTACGTTTCTGTTTGTATAGTGTGTTTACTTCATAATAGTGTACGGTTTGCAGTGACACTACCTAGAAACTTAGGAATATTTTCTAACATGTAAAACGGATATACTGGTAGACACGTAGAATTGAGGTGCCTAGTACTTATAACAATTTCCATGGCGTATAGCCAGTGTAGACGAGCTTTAGCATTTTATTTTAACCGTATAAATATGAGTAGGATTTTGTCGTTTTATTTTGATAGATTTCTATAACCATAAGTATTACAGCTGCTGTTGATTTACTAAATTGTTGTTTGGTTGTTTGGACAAATATTTGTAACACAGAAACTTTAAATCTGGTCTTCTGTCGTTCAATAACTGAAAGTCCAAATTCTTGGAAAAATCTTAATACGAAACTAATTACCCACGAATCACTTTAAACATTCCCAAAGCGCCCATTAATAAATATTTAAAATGTAAGTGCCTACGCCTCCTTTACCTCGAGTACCCTTCTTACTTTCCACGGAGTTAAGTAAACGGGTACCTATACGGAACTACATCAAGCCCGTCATCGTAGTAGGTCGACGTGTGACCATATTTGGCCGTCTTCCCCAGTTCAACACATAGATTGTATATCTCCTGAGTTTCTGCAAATTGAAATGCTCTAACATAGTTTGTTTTACTTACTTTGTGTACGCGTTGCGCTTATTAAGTAGTTTGCATTTTTTGTTGTGGTCGTTATGTGGGTAAGGCGTGGTAGTTAGAGGATATTGGCAATAGATAGGTACTTTATGATTGCTCTGAAGTAAGTTGCGAGTGATAGTTCAGTTAAGTCTCTCTCTCCTCTTTGTATAGCGTACTACATAACTTAACGCGCGTTATTCATAGTAAACAATAAGTTTGAATCGCCGCTAAATTAACTACAAGCTTTGTAACCGCCCATAGTCATGTGAAAGTAAAGTAAAGTACCTATTAGCCTGTAATGTCCCACTGCTGGACAAAGGCCTCTCATCTCACTGAAGATATCAGTGCAGTGCAGTCATGTATTAATCTTTAATACCTAACTGAAGACTTTATCCTTGTAATTAAGCTCAAAGTCACAGTATAATGGTAAGTTTTAAAAATCATTCACTAAGTCAATACCTATCTATACTAATATTATAAAGCTGAAGAGTTTGTTTTGTTTGTTTGTTTGTTTGTTTAAACGCGCTAATCTCAGAAACTATTGAACCGATTTGAATAATTCTTTCACTGTTAGATAGTCTATTTATCGATGAAGGCTATAGGCTACATTTTATCCCGAAATTCCCACGGGAACGGGCACAACGCGGGTAAAACCGCGGGGCGCTGCTAGTTAGGTATAAACCACTTACTAATGATAGAAAAAGCATTGACTTATAACCTGAGTAGGAAGGTACTTATAGTTCAACTAGCAGCGCCCCGCGGTTTTACCCGCGTTGTGCCCGTTCCCGTGGGAATTTCGGGATAAAATGTAGCCTATAGCCTTCCTCGATAAATAGACTATCTAACAGTGAAAGAATTATTCAAATCGGTTCAGTAGTTTCTGAGATTAGCGCGTTTAAACAAACAAACAAACAAACAAACAAACAAACAAACAAACAAACAAACAAACAAAACAAACTCTTCAGCTTTATAATATTAGTATAGATGAGAAAAGCAATATTCTTCTAGTTCGTATTTGGTATCATTTATGGTGCAAAATACGTCAGTAAAAGGTAAGCAATTAAACTTATGAGTAATTGCTGAGAACCAAAGCCGATCTTTTCACAAACTCCTCAAAGCTAATAGTCGCAATTGAAAGAGGAAATAAAGGTAAAAAACGTCAGCCATGTCCATATATCACGAGCTCACGTATCGAACGAAATTGACTTTAATAGATTATAGTAATTTGAAACACGTTCGCGGTAATCTTGCGGCGAGCCAGTGATGTGCGAGACCCTAATAAGGTGTATCGATTAAATATGATTAACTTTCAAGCGCCACTGGCCAGTTCATTCGATAGTATTATGACGACGATGTCAGAAAAAGAAAATTACTGTTTAGTACTTTGTCACATTATCAAATTTGAAAATTGTCATTGAAATCTTAGTTAATATTATAGAAGCTTGAATATGACAAGGTTGTATATAATGCTGAAATTGTAATGGACTGACACCAGATGTACGTACACTCAGCTTTAGAAAACACTTAAGTACTTTGTCACAGTACAAACACTGAAAAAGCTTACTAATAAGTTAGTAAGTATTATGGAAGTCAAAAGTGACAAGGTTCTTGCTTAACTTTTTTTGGACTGACCGTACCACTGTTTTCATATCAAGATTCGAGATAGTGTTGTGTACTTGTCATTCTTTCGGACACTCGTAATTGGATCCGGTTGGAATGGCGTTTGACATTTGGTAAGCACTTCACTTTAGTATCGAATTGATTGAGGTAGTAGTTAATTCGCGGTGATAAAGAAAAAGTATCTCTTTTAAATCCTTCAGATATGTTTCGATCAAAAGTACTTTCGGATACCCTAATGGTAGATAATGATAACCTTATACCAAAAGTACTTTTGATCGAAACTTACTTTACCAAAATCGATTTACTGAAGTATGTTGAACCGATGTTCTATAATTTGAGAGATGTGACAAATGGCCATCTTTTAATGAAACCCTATAAAATCAATGTCAGTATGTATGAATATCTTCTAGCGGAAAGTTTCCACTATTAGTAACATCCGTCCACACTTTGTATCTTCCACCATTGGCGATCGGTGCCTTGTTTTGACTAAGCGATGTTAGTTCGTAATGATTGTTAAGCAGCATGCAGTCCACCCCTAGTTGGATGGTGGTCGATAGTGGAATATTGACGGTTCTGGGTATGCCAATTTTTTATCTCAAAAATCCGAGGTTTGGCCACTCGAACTTACTTTTGACTACAAATCTTCCCTCAAATTATTTCACAGCAAATTAACTAAACTTTGTTTTCCTTTCCAGTTGCTCCAATTGATATCTTTACAAGTTTTAAAATAGGATGATTTTTCCCTGCTCGCTCAGCGAAATGTATGGTCGCGACCCCACCAAACTTGAGAAAGTAACGTAAGCGCGATGCACACATTTTTCACACTAGCGCCATCTATTAGCTTGCCGGTGAAACCACCGCGCGGAGCAGTTTCAGTATAATTTAACAACGTTGTAAACGTAATAAATCTCCTTTTATTAAGTATAGTGTGTTACATTTAATCGTGTGGATTCACGTCTCTACTCTTTACGGTCTGTTAACTATTTTTCGATCATAAATTTTAATCGTTTTATCATTTTACTAACGTATAAGTGTAGGTTGCAGTGGTTTAATTCTTAATTGGGCTTTTAGAATCTTGATGATGCTAAATAAATTCTTTGCCCGGGCTTTTAAAGAGAAATTCATTCATGGTAGGTGTATCTAATGGTTTAAAACATCAATTAGAATCTACTTGTCAACTGTTGAAGATTGAACTTGATTTATTTTGGAGGAAAAACGGCGAAATCTAATTAAGAAATCTTGAGTATATTTACCTAAGCGTAATATATATTGGGACACAGTATTAATTAGGTAAAGTTGTAAGTGTTGAAAAAACCTTGCTTTAATCATAAAATTATTTTCTTTGGTTTTGAATCCATAAATAAGGTAGAATTTTAAGTAATCAAAGTAAATAAAATATTTATAAAAACTATATGACTTTCAAAATCACAAAAATAATCACCTACTTCCTTAATTTATTCATTTCCTGAAGTAAGTAGATTAAGCAAAGTAAATACTGAATCGTATTAAATACCTAATTCAGAGTCTCAAATAGAAAAGATATGAAACCGCACTGACCGGATACATTTCATCTTTGGTTCACTCAACTGAGAAATTGATTTTACAAGATCTCGTTTAGTTAATCGTACATGCTTGATCTGCAGCGATAACTTTATCAAATTCGTTGTACTGTACTATGATTAATTGATTATGGTAGGCATAATCATTGGCATTATAATTACGATTATGTAAGTGATAATTGTTGTGATAATTGTAAGTGTGATTTTGGTAAATTTTGTCAAAATTTTCTCCATTTCAGAAGGCAGGAAATCCTGAAAATATTTTGTAAGGGAATTAAGAGCACATTATATTTCATCATATTTCGTAGCATTGCTTAGGGCTCCATCAAACCTTTAAAAGACTTTTCGTAGAAAGCTCTAAGTTCCTTAATAATACTCGTAATCTGATCATCTTCAGTTAGAAGATGTGTTTCCTTGAATTTCGTTCCATAGTTTGCAAGTAATATAATGCGGCTTTCAATAGTTTTAAAGAGAAATACAAAATAGGACCGCAACTTAATCCGTTCAGCACGTCATAGTACACAAATGTAATATGATCCTCTCGTGAAAGTTTCCTAAGTAAAAATAGTATGAAAATGTCATCTCACCATTTGTAACACGAGTAGAATGCCTATGGCCAAGCCTCTCTGTCGCCGCATTTTCAACTGTGGACAAAATACAATCATGTCAGATAGAAAGTAAAGAGTTGTGGTATTTTAATGTATTTGAAAAGTTTGAGGTATTGTAGAAAGGGCTTTGTATCAATAGTTTGGTTAAATAGTGGTAGGAAAGCTTTGGTACTTGTTTTTGTTATGTGGCTAAAGGGTTGGCGGCAACGCGTCTAGTGAATGTTGGAAAATAACATTTGATTGCATATAACAATCACGGAACCTATACTATAATCACGGTAATGTTATCTATAATTTTATGTTCTTCATCGATAGCCGATATACCGAGTGATTCTTTGGTATTAAACACTTTATCGTGTATTAAAGTATAATACGTCTAGACAAGACTAAGTATATTGGCGACTTGACGAGAACTTTATTGTCTATTAAAGTGCGTTTAGCTTTAGACAAGCCCAAGCTACATGACAAGATTAAGAAGACCTATAGTTATAAAGATGTTTCAAAAATATATCACGCCCTTAGATCAAGGCATAAAAGTTAGCTATTTTACACATTATTGCAAAAGTGGTCCAAAAAGTGGTCTTCCGCTAACTTTTCTGATTAAACCTAATCATTCAACAGTCATACAAAAGCGTTTCCCATTGTGTCGTACTGTAACAAATCAGAGTCAGCCCATATCCCTAATCATACAGTTTTCTCATAATTCTCATAATAAATTGGGGTCAGATTCCGGTATCGCTATGTTATGTGAGACAGTTTCAGAGTAATTTGCTATTGTCATCGCATTCTGATGGGTTTGATTTGAATTGTAGATTCAGGTTGTGAGGTTTTGTTGGCTAATGAAAACGAATCTAAGGTAATAAAAATGATACATTGTGTTTCATAAAATGGGGTTCTCAAATTTTAACAAAATTAGACCAATTTTTTGTAGGAACATGGTTACTAATGTTTTTCATCTTTAGACTATATTACTTTGAATTTCCAAACCAATTTTTTCACATTCAGTTTAGTTTATTTGTGTTCATCCAAAACATTAATTACTACTCATTTGTTTTTTATGTCAGCTTTGGTCGTAGCTTTGGTCAACTAATTTTAAATTTAGAATGGCGCTACAAACTTTTCGGTATACCCTATGTTACCCGTCCATACCCAAACTCTGCAAACACACTCGCATTTATTTCAAGTACTTATAAATGTGTTTAATTTGATAACTTTCCAAGTTTCAGCACCACATGTGCGGAGCTTTAGAAACCAGGGTTAAAGGGTCGCGAGTTATCTACCAACAGTTTGAATTAGAATGGTGTGCTCTTGACAGCTATATCAGATGGTTAAGTACTATTTCTATATGTTATTTATTACTGTATTCTTAGTTAAGTATCGTTTTCTTTGGCGTGATATTTGTATGTAGCACTAGTGTAAGTTTCAACTATGACTAATATAGATACAAAAAAATATTTGAAACTAAACTAACCTTTGTATATTATTAAAGTTTGGAATATGTTCTCTCATCAGCATTTATTGTAGGCACACCATGTCGAATTAGAATCCTCATTGGACTAAATTCGAAGCATGATGCCTTACAAGCTTGAAAGATTAGATTGATGTACAAGATTAGCGTAATTGCAAGAAAGAGAAGTGATGCCATTACTTTTACTCAAACTTGAGGCACTATAGTAATGACGAACAGACATCAACTTGCAGAATACTTTGCAAATTGAAAAGCGGCATTTTACAAGCCCAAAAAGGCTATGAATGGTTAAACCAAGTCAATAACAATAAAACAAGCAACAAAAGGTCAACAAGCGAATCTCAGTAACGAAAGCAAACAGATATTGCCTTTCAAAATAACATCTCATTTAGCACATCAACAAAAACTCGAACAATTCATTGCTGACTCGAAATGCGCTTAATTGGCAGGGGTTTGCGAAAGTAAAGGCTTGGATATACCGATCGGCTTTAATCACTGAATGTTTTGGGCGTTCCTGCCAGACGGGTTGAGGTTTTTTGGTGCAAGTAGGCCGTGGGACCACCGGGAGAAAGTGCTAACCTGCCGGAATGTCGACTCGGAACTGAACGCGACTCTACATATTGTTTTTGCGATGAATTTTCGCCCGCTAAGTACTCGATGTGTCGGCCCCTCACTGTAATTAAAGGGCCCGCGCCCACACCCGATGCCAAGCCCGATTACTTGGACAAATACTTGTACACACGCGCGGTAAACGCTTCGTGCTCGCCCGTTCATTCGCAAATTAACGCGGCCAATAAAAAGCTTTTATATCTGTTATTTGGTGTTGATGATACAGTATCGAAACCGAAGTCACACCATTATGGCTTTTAATTTTATTATATCAATAACAATTTGCGATTAATTGTTTTATGAAGCACAAATATTGAGTTTTATTGTTTGTTAATTTGTTGGGTAATGCTTGGTGGTTTTTGATGATCCTTTAGCAATATATCTAAGCCATTAGGTACCATAGTTCAAGTTACATATACAAAGTATCTAAGTCTACAATATTAATTGGTACCTGACTAGTGTTATACGATTAACTACCACTCATTATCTACTTAAAATGAAACAATCTGAGTATCATCACTACCTTAAAACAAACTCAGCATGATTAATTAGAATCGGTTAAAAATTTAACATAACCATTTCTCACTCAAGCAGTATCGAAAAGACATTTCTCCGCCATCGATTAAGATACGATTTTCTACTTTAATAACCTTAACGTATGGTTGATATTAAAGTTACGAAATCGGAGATGGTTCTTTAACTTTCACTGAGCTCGACCCGCTTAGAAAAGCCCTTCGAAGTACGAGTATGATTTGTGAGAAATTTTGAATTTATAAACTTGTTATAGATAGGCGTAGGTGTGAATAGGAAACTTTTCAATAAATGGTTTAAGATCGACCTACTGTTGTGATTCTTGATTTATTGGACGAGTTTTCGAACATTCGGCCAATGATTGGACAATCATTGGTTATCAGTCTCACTTTGTTCCAATTATTAAAGACTAGCCGAACCCCGCGGTTTTACACGCGTTGTGACCGTTCCCGTGGGAATTTCGGGAATTTTTATACAAATAAACGTCCTTTCTCTTGAATCACACTCTGTCTATTAAAAAACTGCATCAAAATCCGTTGCGTAGTTTTAAATATCTAAGCATACATAGGGACTGACAGACAGCGGAAAGCGACTTTGTTTGATACTATGTAGTGATTAGTACAGTCAAGGGCACAACACATTAGAATGATTTTTTAAAGTATTATTTTTATCTAACTGATCTATAAATAAAATGCAAAGAATAGATCATAAAAACAACATCAAATATGAATCAATCAAGATTACTTGCCTTAACCTTACTCTTTAAAATTCACTTAATCATAAATCAATAAATTGAATTTAATTCCAAATAATCATCTCGACTCGAGAAGAAGAAGACTAAATCATAAAACATAACCACTACCTACTTTCTCAACATTAATCTAGAATCTAGATGCTAGGTCTGGTCTAAGTCTAGACCAATGTAAACAATATCAAACTCGAGTTCAGTCGACTAGATCATCGGGTCAACGACCGGCGCGGACGCATGCGAAATTGAAAGTAAGTGGCGACAATCGCGTATTATAATGTGTTCGTCTAAATTGGCTTTGCTTTTTTTTGGCAAATGGTAATTGTGGTTACGGTAGTGGTTGTGTAACTTAAAAGGTGGAATTTGAAGGTTAATGTGGTACTACACTACGTAACAAAGTCAGCGGCCGCGTCTGTCTGTCTGTCTGTTCGCGATAAACTCAAATACTACTGCACGGATTTTGAGGCGGTTTTTTTTAAACATGTGTGATTCGTGAGGAAGGTTTATATGTATAAAATTTCCCGAAATTCCCACGGGAACGGACACAACGTGGGTAAAACTTCGGGGCGCTGCTAGTTTTTTATAACTTTTAATACTTAATTAAATTGCTATCTAACGTGATCAAATTTCAACAAATAGTAATTGGGTGAACTGAGTGTCAAAATTGCAATTTTCAAGCACTCAAGCGCTTTATTTAATTGCTTAATATTGTATGACGTTTTATTATATAGTACATATTGTTAATTTCGTTATAGAAATGCGAAAAATTTGGTCAAATTAGGATCACCATGAATTCGTCAATTAGAATACCTGACCGTGTATAAAGTCTTCTAAACCATGTTTTATAAAGGAGGTTCTGTATGCAACCCGTACGTAACTATGTCTGATTTTAGCTTAATTACTTAGATTTATTTTTACTTCTAAAATAATATGGCATTGTGAAATAGATGAAATCAATAAGCGTAATCCTTACAACACTTTCTACTCAAGTGTCTCCCTACGACTCTTCATAAGTGAAAAGCGAAATTGTAAATAGAAAAAATACATTCCACATAAAAAACCCGCCGAGATGGCATCTGCATATTAAAAAAGTAAACCAAAAAAATATTTATTGATCAAACAAAAATACGAAAGTCACTGTTTACACTTTCTCTCACACTTGTACTTACTAACATTTCTAGGACTTAGGATGTCTGTCATTTACGACTGTCGTTTCTAACAACCTGTCAAACTTGAGCTTAAAGTGACAAGCGAGATAGCCATATACAGTAGCCGGTATGTGTGAATGAGACGAAAATTAATGATACAATTTCATTGATAATATTTGATAGTCAAAATTCGTGAGCAGTGACCACGCAATGGTCATTGACTTACACTTTTGCTTTCGCTAAACTTTTACTACACGTCTGTACTGATTGTTATTGATTGTTATATGAATCGTTATGCTTTCTGATTCGATTATTATGATATTTATGATTGTTTGTATAAGTGAGGCTGTGGATTGAAATCGGTTTTTAATCCGCGACTAATGGATTTGAATGATTTAATTCATGTAAGATTTTAATGGATTTGATGGAGCTTGTGAACGCATTTATCTTTTTGTTATACAATTCATTTTTTACTTTTTATCTTTAACTTTTATTTTATCTTAGACAAGATAATTTTACATAACCTGTACGTACTCTAGGGTCTTTTCTTACGAGGGTTAAAATGTGGACTATCGTGGTCGACTTTCAGCCGAAGACGATTCCTTCTGAAGAGGAAAACGGTTTGACTTTTGACATTCCATTCTCACCCCATTACTCAATCCTTTTCCTCAATTAGACGAAGCGGTCTTTGGTAAAAAAAATAAGTCATGATAGTTTGACATCGATTATACCTAGTTCAAAATTCATCTTTCGCAAGAAAAAATATAATATACACACTGTACAATCATCAATCACACTATATTAGTTAGATCTGTGTCGTGGCATCACAATTATCAACTTAGTTAATTGAACGTACCACTAACAACAATAATAGTAATTACTACAAAACAATCTATGAAATGTCATTCACATGTGGTACCGGGAAGTGAACAGTTAGCAGATACAAGTAACAATGCTCTATGGAGGGCCTAGCACTGGGAACTTGAGGAGACCTCGTAAACCCACATACGAGACCCGATGACACAGTGACTGGTTGCAAGTTTATAGTTCAACCTTCATTGAATCGAACTATCATTAAACTTAAGTTGCATCTTGGATTTTGTTGTTGTGGAAGTTGCAAGTGCAAATTTGGTAACTAAAATTAAGATGCCAGTTATGATTTTCTGTATCCATGCTCTCTTTTTTACTTATTTTATTAAGAGGAGGCTCAATGTATGGGCGTGACCCCACTAAATTTTCACACTGGCACCATCTATTGGACTTCAGATGAAACCACCGCTAGTATGTGTATATATATGTTGATGGATGTCCAAAATTAAACAAATAAATGGCAGATATCAGCCACTCATAAGAAGTTAACACGAACCAAAAAAAATCGTACTGAATTTATTGAATACCAAATTGAGAAACTTTTTCGTAGAAGATGTAGTCTGTATTTAAATATAACCTAGTTTTTGTAGCGTTTGTTACTATATTACGAGAAAATAAATGTTTTGCTTATTTTGTTACAAAACTGAGTTTCCATCGCGGCCGGAAGATTAACAGACACAATCACAAATGAACCTTAGGTAGGGTTCATTTAGGTACATATTCAAATGTCATGATTATGTTTCTGTTATGTTGTAGATAGGTAAGCAGACCATCCGCACACTATCCGGTCTTATGTTATTGCCATGTTCCCTCGTTATACATTTTATATCCGTATTCTGAAACTAAAACCGACCTTGGCACAATGTTTGCTCGCTTTGAATTACATTCGATTATACACAGAACACAGTCCTAAGCAAACTTTGTATAGCGTCAAAACAATACTCGTTCTCGAGTAATGTTTGATTTGTTACTATGAAAAGGCCTATTCTGTTCGGAAAGGTTAACTGATGAATATTTAATCTACTAATGATGTTAATATAAAAATGTTTTTTGCCATATTTGATGAGATTGAATAGTGAACGTTTTTTTACGGCGATGCTACGGTGTAAACGAACGGTGATGACAGGGGAAATTACAAAAATAGTAATGAAATTACTTTAATGTTATTTTTGTAGAAAAATACTAGGTATATTAAAATAGATTTTATAGTACAGCAGAGATTTTATGTTAATTTTCCAAATACCTTTCTAAAACATACTTATTATCCGACTGTAATTTTTTTTCTACCATATTTAGAATAGACTTTCAAGATAATGTTTTATTCAAATTTCCATAAATCTTTAAAACGAAGAAAGGGTTAATCGCTTGTAACTTATTAATATCGTTTAACTAGTGAAGGGCAACCGATTAACCAACACCTCAATTTTATCGAACGCCAATCACATCCATAAAATCTCCGCTCATTTAAATTACTTTTTTTTAAACTGGCAACATTAATATCGACGTATCGACACCCGCAGAGAATGGGCAGTAAGAGTAGTCAAAAACGAAAGTAGAATCTATCTAAAATTGACTCGAAAACATGAAGAAGTATCGTATTTTGGTCAGTCGGTCGGTTACTTTCACCGGGCTAATTAGCGCTGTATATCGATGTTCTCGAACTCGATTGTCGATATCGATATTCGTACGTGCTTATTAAATGACCGGTCAACCGATTAGATTATAGTTATACGTGAATGAGACAAGGTAGTGACACTTTTGCGGCATCTTTGAGTCGAGGAATGCGGTTCGTTTTATTGCTTTATGGGTTTCGTTAATAGCTAAATGTATTCACATAGTGTTTATAGTGTTTATACTAAACATAAAATTATTAGGTTAATTAATAAAATTTTATTTGACATTAAATATGTTATTAAAAGATCCTATTAATTGTTGACCTATTAATAATAATTGAGTAAACAATATTAAATTAATTTTCAGCTTATTTACAATACTATTAAAATCTTTCCGTGATCACAAGTGTATTTATCCGTTAGAAACGTAGGGTACGTTTTGTTACACACGTTATAGTTTGAACATGATATATTCCCGCTTCCTTCATTTATAATACAATTAAAGTCTTTAAAAACATCGATTAAAGTAAAAAGTAAGTTATCGATTAAACTATATAGAAAAAAAACTATATCGATAACCTAATACAGTGTTACATCACTAAAGTCTTAAGCCGTCAATGTAGAGTCGGGTGTATAATCGATTAGGCGGCTTAACTTTTCAATGTTAACATACACGTATGGTTTACATACAAAATTGATTAGTATGTATGAAACAATACACGTATTGTTAATATTATGCTGTATGTTATAATGTGTAATTACGTGTCTATTGTTGCTTTGGAAAGAACTTTATTAGTATGAATTATTGTGGTTTTAATACGTGATCGAAGGTTTATGTACTTTTGTATGGAATTAAGTTATTATTGATAGTTGTATCATTCAATCATTAATTTCGAGTAGGTTAGTGGTCTGAGTTTTTAGACCGCCTAAAGGCCTCTGACGTGGTCTAACGATTGAAACAACCGGGTCCGACTGCTTCACGTGCCCTCCGAGACAAGCAAAGTTAGTTGGTAATGTTAGTGTTAATATTCGTGGATTTTTGTTTAACATATTATGAATGTCTGGTGACTCGGTTTACTTTATGTTTTTACTAGGGTTTCTTGAAGAAAATTGGGGTTGTAACATAGTATATATATGTACTTATGGGCCTCTAATTATTATTGATGTAGTGATAACTATTGCCTGAAATAAATGATTTGATTTTGAGGTTATCCTTGAAGTAACTTAACATGAATCACATCGGTTCCTTTAGATCCCAATATTTATATTTCAATGATACATGTAGAAAACTGCTAAACAGATTTTTGTTTCAAGCAATCAAAACGTGATAGAAAAAAATCGCTTTCTTTAATATTAATCAATTTATTTACATAAATAGATAAAATTGATGTAAAATTTAAATTAAAAACTCTCGAAATACATCGGAATTAAATAATATAAATATATAAAATTTCACTAATAATTTTGCATAACAAAGGTTACAGAAAGTGTCACCTTGCCATTGTCTCATACAAAATGTATGAAACGTATGACATTAATGTATGTAAGAATGCACGTGATTGGTCAATTGTTAGTAATGTCAATTAGAATCACTCAAATTGTTTGAACACGATCTTACTTTCCCTTAAGTAGGTATGTTTATTTAGAATTTTCTCTTGTTTGGTTTTAAAATTGTGTTTTCTATGGTTGAAGCACATTTACATATTGACTACTTTCTTACTCAAGCTACGTTGTTTTATCACAGCATTACCATTGACAGTGTGGTAGTACCATATAGGTATATAACCAAAATATTAGCACCCCATGGTTTTACCTACATTGTACGTCCTGAAATTCCCACGGGAATACGTACAATGATCTATAACCTTTCCGTAATGGTCTATAACCTTTCCGTTGAATATGACAAAAATAATTACTCAAATAGTATTAGTAGTTCCTGAGATAGGCATGTTCAAAATACAAAATATCAAAGTCTTCAGCTTAATTAAATTAGTATACATTATTATTTTAGCTTTAAATAATCATGATTCATGAAAATCTGATCTAAATACATACCTAAAAGATAAAATGAACAGTTGATAATCACCTACTCTTTTACCTATAATTTAGATATTATGACTGCTAATCTGAATAATGAAGTAGTGATCTTAGACCAACGTTTCCTATAGGCATATTGCAGAAAAAAATTAACAGTATACACTCCTTAATGACAAAGGGATCCGTTGAAACTACATATTACAAACCATGACACAGCAACTACCAACAATTAAATTCAAATTAAAATGTTTAAGCAAAAGCTATAAAATAATAGAAAGCACCCACAATAGTATGAACAGTTACGTTTGATAGAGTTTTTTGAAGCTGACATCTATAGATACCGACTAATGTCAATAAGCTTGAATGTTAGCTGTGTTAATTGGAATGGAACCGAATGTGTCTGATAGTGGCGATAAAATAGCGGGTACGGATTTTATTTTGGACTAGAACTGCGTCATGGTTTTACCTGCGTTGTACCTGTTACTGTGGGAATATTGGGATGAAAATAGTCTATAACCTTTCTGTTGAATGTGGCTATCCATTACAAAAAAAATATTCAAAGAAAAAAATACAATCCCTTCAGCTTAGTATGTTTGTATAGATAACAGCGCCTCGTGGTTTTATCCTCGCGCTAACTGTCTTAGGGAAATTTCGAAAAAAAAACCCTATTTGATGAATAATCTACCATATAATATGAACTATAAGATGTCTTAAAATTTACCGACCTTGGCCCGGTTAAAGTCGGTTAAAAATGAAAATGTAAGGGAAAATCGGTACTGATTGATGGAAATATCGTACGGAGTAATGATATGATAGAGTTTAACATAAATAATTTATTTAAACAGAACTAGTCAATACATTAATATCCTTAACTCTAAATCATTCAAAATCATACAATTTTTCAACTCAGTATTTTCCATTTAAGCGCTGTGAAAAGTATGTTAACTTGTCCCAGCTGTTTTATTAGTCAGGTAATTTATAGGTCTTTAATAATGTTTACTAACTGTCGACTGACACTGTCGGAACTAAAATGCTTGTCATAGGCAATATCTCTTCTAAGTACTTTGTATCTCTACTGGTCATCTAAACATAGATATATTTGGAGAAGAGAAAAACACAAAATGTTTATATTGATAAGCATCTTACAGACAGAACCTCTATATTTCACACTACATTAAATGAGGGATGGTCGAAATGTACTGTATACCATCTCGTTGACATCTGTCGAAACGGGTGTCTTACTTCGGCACTCCATTTAATCGATACTTAACTAATTGTTATAATTTTTCATACATTACATGTCAAAATCACTTATTAAATCTCTACTAAGGAAGCATTTGACGTCTTCGAGTTCGGGCGTAAGAGCGACTTCAGGTTTTCAATGTGTTTTTTTACAAGTTCTAAATTTTAATCGCAAAGAAGTGTCTAGACTGTCTGTTCCATCAAAATCAAGAAGCAATAAAAATCCTTGACCCCAATAACTTTTCCGGTTGAAGCTCATAAATATTCCTTCGGAAACCCGTAATGTTTTGCTCTACATTTTTGTATAAATTTCGTGTTTGTAGAGAAACTGTTTGGACTAGGTGTGGTGCATAATATATTATGAGGTTTAGTGGACTGGTATCGTCTTCTTGACCTCACGACCTGAACAGACTTTCTCTATACAGGTTTAGCTAGATTCCTATTCTGTGTTCGTCGTTGATGGTTTAATTCTGAAGTTTATGTTGATGATTTAAAATTAGAAAATAAAAATTCGTGTAAGGTATCACGGATCTGGCAGGCGAAACTAGCCAAATCTATGTAAATAAAAATGAATCGCCGAAATGTACACACATAACTTCAGAACGACTGCACCAAATTGGATGATTATTTTTTCTGTGTTCCTTTTTCTTAGGAATAGGAACAAAAATCACGAAAATCCCACGGGAACGGGGGCGCTGCGGGTGAAACCGCGGGGCACGGCTAGTTTTGATAAACGAACACAAATTATAGGACAGTTTGGTCAACACTCCAGATACTGTCTGAGCTGAACGATGCTTAAAATACACGGAGCACGACTTTAGCACGACTCTTTCTCTACTTCATCAGTAGTCAAACTTCACTTTATCTCGAACTTTCCAAAACACACGTCCTAGTGAAATAATAAACTATTTCTGAGTGATAGGGGGCATCATCAAACTGAAGAGCTGAGCTCTTGTCGGGAACTGATGAAGGAAGTTCCATTTGTTTGATATTTAAGACACCAAACTCCAAAATAGCTTACTTCACTTCTAAGACTACGAATCAACGCTTTATAAGCAGACTTCAGTTTTTGAGGGTCACGACTTGTTTACAACGGATCTCTAATAATAAATTAATAAACATCAAACGTAAAATATTAAAGATTACACACTTACCTGGTTACCGATGACTTGATACACAACTTTCCCTTCTATGATCTCAAAATATACCTAAACAAAGTAGCTCCCAACTTTTTAATATTAATTTAAATCGTTCCCACGATTAGATGGACGTATAAAAAGGCGTATAAAACGCTAGTATTAAGTCCCAAGCTTAGGTGAGAATGCGAAACTTTTACTAGTTAATTATAATATTGTTGTACTAAAATCGTGTGATGCTGATGTTAATTTGTTCCCATTGTTTTATTGAGATAGTTTTACTTTTATTGAGGCGAGGGTAAAGAGTGATCTGGGGTCAATGGTACAACTTGTAGCAGAGATGCGAGTAGAGGAAAATGCTGTTTAAATACCGCAACATCCGAAATGATTTCTGTTTTTAACGTTTTAAATTCAATGTGCATTTATGGAAAACCGCAGCTGTATTTTGTAAAGCAATATTTATCATGCACGAATTTAAATACCACGGTGAAGTATGTTTCTTTCAAACATGTCTCGGGTTGGAGATCACCGCAGTAGGCAAGCGTAGTGAATACGCCTAATCCTCCTCGCTGTCACTGATATATTTAGTGAGCTCAAAGATTTGTGTCTGGCAGTGAGATATTCCAGGGTATTACAAATGTATTACCATACTTTTTTATACTATTTTATCTTACTCATCCACTAGACTGGATACAACTAGATATCCTATAGTTTTAAGCCGCATTTGCACATTGCTAAATGTAGTGAAGTCTGAGATATTAACGGCCCGCGTGCATTAACTAATGTTCTCTTAATTATCATCCTTAACCATTATACCACATTACCTTTTAAACTTTTAACGTATCAAAGATTTATGCATACCTCTTACCTCTTTTACCTCATACCTCTTTTAACTTTTTTGTAAGCCTCCGAAAATAGTGATGAAGAAAAGTTAATAAGATTTGTCGTGAATTGAATTAATTGTACATTTATCCTAATTTCTATGAACATCTATCGTATTACCATATTATCGAATGAATAATTTAATTCCTAACACCGAATAAAAACATTTAAAAGTCACATATTCTTATTCTTATTCACAAATTATTTAAAAAAACTTTCAACGCAATTAGAATAATCTACTTTGATAATAAGCAACTTTCATATCACGGGTGGTCTCTAGACAAATATTCTATCCGGACAAAAGCATCTAATCCTTTCCGAGTGTATCATCAATCGAAGTAATGATACCATATCTCACGATTCGTGTAAATAAGAATAAATCATTTACTATTAATCTGACGGGGAAAGTGCGGATGGACTAACAAATAGGACGGTCGGTGTTTCACCCATTAGTAATTATTAAGTTTCATTAAAGTAACCGGCTATTTAACGTCGCATTATTTCCTGTTTACTTCATTCTTTACATTCGTGATTGATTTTATAACGAATGTGGGTAGTTAGCGACATCTGTCGCCGTATAAGGTAGTTAATGATCGAGTTTTTATAAAGAGCTTTGTCGGTATTGAAGCTTGGGTAGACGAGGGATTTTATGTGTCAGTGGAATAGGTTTCTATTAAATAGAACAAATGTAAAACTGTTTTGAACAGGGAAGAACTGAAAATACCTGAAATACACAGATATAAGCGTATATAAAATATTTCCTTGAACCCAACTTTCTTGCAGCTGTGTTGATAATATAAGGCAGCATAAGGCTCAATAAACTCTACACACACACACACACATCTTTCATAAAGAATGAGGCAGTGGTTTAAGAACTAAATATTAATTTATCTTCAGTGGAAACGATATTATCTTCAATATTAATTATCAACAACATAACCGAATCATGTATAAGAAGCAGGAACCAGTAAACTCTATAAAACTTGACACGTGCTTAAAATTATCAGAAAACATCGTGTCCTACCAAAATTGCGTACTTATATCCATTAAAGTAAGTACATGCATTCAAAGTGTTACCTTAATCTGACATCTTACTTAACTGATACATAACATTTAACATCAAAAATAAACTTTTTAAACTTCAAAGGCCAAACGTTAAGTCTTTCCTCTTAAAAACTTTCTCCTTAAAATGAATGAATCGAAGTCGTTCAAAACGCATTTCGTTGCCGAAACAAATTGATAAATACTATAAAATATATAAATGTAATAGAGGAACTTTGATCAATTAGTTTGCTCTTGAAGATAGTTTATCTATAAATCTGTTAATTGATGTGGGAAGATGTGTTGGTTATTATTATGAAAGGTAGATTATGTAAGGATTACTTACAGTCAAATCTCTGTTACAGTATTCGTTATAATCACATTAACATATAGGTGAATTAACGGGACTAATACATACTAGTCTATTATACGTCACTAGGTCAAAATAAAAGATTTCATATTTCGAACATGATTCGAATTTGAGAACACCATCTCGAACATACTTCAAGCATGGCTTCAGTTTGAGATAACCAACTCGCAGTAGGCAAGCAAGGTTATAGGACCCAATCCTCCTTACTATACTGATGATATCTTCAGTGAGCGGTTGTCAAGTGTTGCCCAGCAGTGGGAGGACATTACTGGCCAATGCTATTTCATTTGATTCCATAACTCAAGTAGTTAGTTATACTATTTCAAGTTGAGTTAATCTATCTAGGTATATATATAAAATTCAAAGTCCTGACTGACTGATAATCAACGCACAGCCTCAACCGCTACACCTAGAAACATGAAATTTGGCAGGAAGGTTCTTCAAGTGACGTAAGTGCACACTAAGAAAGGATTTTCGAAAATTCATACGGGAACGGGCTCAACGCGGGCAAAGCCGCGGGGCGCTGCTAGTATGTTTATAAAATTCAAATGGTTTAACTTATTTCAGTTTGTTATCTACATTGCATATCAAAAATTTCTCACTGAAAAGTAAAATGAACATAAAAGAGCAATCAATCCAAGTAATATTAATATAACCTATAAACATGAAGACAGTTAATTTGTCACTATTAACTCATCACTTGATAAGCAAATAAGTCAATACTAATCGGTATTCACGTTAAGTACCGAATAATAAGCAATTGATCGCGTAATCAATTGATTATTACAACAATTGAAATGATTAAGTACGGCCATTACGTTTTATTTGTATTTAGAAGTTCGATTTTTGAATAAATGTGCTGTCATTTGTTTTTGTAATAATTTTAATGATGTTGGCTTCATATTATTTTAAGTATCGTTTATTTGATTGAAATCTAACTGTCTAACTGCCGGTCAATGAACTTTTTATTCAATAGCTATAATATCTAATTGATATCCGATACGGAACTTGTTAATATTAAATATCAAGCTGTTTTAATTATGTTGTTGTGTGTTAATTTGTTTAGGAAATATTTAAGAATTACCTAAATATATTTAAAATACTCCACATATCGCTTCTCTTGTTAATAAACTTAACTATAACTTAAAGTACAATTAGTAAAACAACATAAAACTATATACTTAGTTCAAAGAAAAATAAGAAATCAATTCAACTCTGTTCAATACTAAGAAAATGTAAAAACTTGTCGACGGAAGTTTTCCAGATAGGGCGGGCGGCAAGCTCTGTAAAGCTCGAGCCAATACCAATCTTAAGTCTTAAGCTTTAAAGACTATATTTCTTCGCAGTATTCTTTGTAACACTAACACACATGGGTTACGGACCGATCTGAATATTATGAATAATTATCAAATGATTTTGTGTCCGGTCCGAACTTATGTTAATATAATCGAAAAGAAATGTTTAAAAATGTTAATTTTTCTACTATTTTTTCTAGGTAAGTAGGTGTGGGTTATTAATATTTTATGGGTTTTATTTCAAGTTTAATGTCACCAGTAAAGATGTGCTCTATTCTATTAAATCTATCTAATCTAGTAAATGTGGAAATATCATTAGAAATTACGAAGCTATAAAAAGCTTCATCATTTCTTAAAGGTTTTCAGAATATTAAAAGCTTTCACATTACCCTTAACCTAATAGAGATGTTTGTGATTTCAAATTATGTGTTAAGTTCTAATACATTGTTAACAATTTGGAATTAAAGGTATCAATTTTTATAACACTGGAAGTTTCACGTTTCACTTCACAAGTTATTGATAAACTACGGTTCAAATTAGAGCACAATAAGCATGAAAACAAATTAAAGACAGTAACAATAGTTTAATCATAGTACTTAGTAGAAGTATTAGACAGTTAATGTCCCAATGAAAAGCCAATGTATCTATCCTCATTGAAGAAGAAGTACAGTGAGGATGTTGATGCTAAATCACCACCATTTAAACAAGAATAAAGGCGGGTTGCATTGCAGGGTGGGTTGGTTGGAGTTTACGCTCACACAGCAGTAAACGTAACCACAAAATGTCACTATCAACATACGTAAGAAAATGAATAATCATAGTTTTATACTGCCAGCCCGAATGACTTTAGCTGTCTGTCATTTGACTAAATAAGTTAGTTATGAAAGAACGCTTTGTATTTAACAGACATGTTACAGCGTTAACGAATCGTGAACTTTTTAACAAACGTAAGTAACGATAAGCATCCGATAAATCCGATGAAATAAGATGTGAGAGATGAGATGAAAGTAAACAAGTGACTAATGCTTTCTATTATCGGTGTTATAAGGGTTGTTTTATATAAGAACTGTATTGACCTTAATATCTAATTTATTTAAATTATTAGTTAATAGAACTTTAGTTCGTGTTAAGATTGGTTTAGTTGACCTCTTATCACTATAAGTAAATTATGACTGTAATGTCAAGGCTAAGGCGTCTTATTTACTATTATAGATACTAGTCCAATCCAATGTAGTAGGTTATCTAAATAATAAATGAAGATAGCTAAATTAAAAGAAAATATTTTAGGGGTTAAAATTAAAAAAACAACCCTTAAACTAAAAAAAACATACCTAAAATCACCTCCAGCAAAGCACAGCAAAAAGTTCCAAGCACACACACTACGCACTAGGTCACAATTTTTTGAAAAAAAATCTTATTTTTTTTTCTTCGCGCATGCGTTGATATGACGAACTTGCTGCGCTCGCGACCGAAAGACAAGTGCCGATCGCAGGTGTCAGCTTCTCTCGAACAAGGTCGAGCCCCTCCTCAAGACATTTCACGGAGAGAAAGTATGCCTATATTACATACTGGATATACGATGTATTAAACTCGGTGTAGGATGATGAATGGACGAGGGTCAATGTGGAATGTCGATGGACTTTAACTTGTAATGATAAGGGTTTGTCGGCTTTTGTTAGCGTAGCTATAGGTTACAGCTTTTAAGCTGATTAGACACTTGTATAAGAGGATGGCAGTATTCATTTCGACACCAGGATTGGTCTCTAACCTTCTCGAGCTTACTAACTTAGTATTCATATGGACACACTTACGAATAGATCTAACTAGGTATGACAATCTGCGAGTTCAATAAAACGCGAGCGAATAATTTATCAGAACACATATCTACACTATACACTAATATTATAAGCAGGAAAACTTTGTCTGTTTGGTTGTAATGAATAGGCTCAAAAACTACTGGACCGTTTTTAAAAATTCTTTCACCATTCGAAAGCTACATTATCCACGAGTAACATAGGCTATTTTTCATCCCGAAATTCCCACAGGAATGGACACAACGCGGATAAAACCGCGGGGCGCTGCTAGTTAGCGATAAACAGAAAACATATTTTGTAGTACAAAGTATATGATAATAAAGTAGGCAGATATTACTATTGAATAAAATAGTTAATTATATTATCAACTAGAATACATATAATACATATTTTGTGCTTGTTAATCTCGATATTTTATGTACCTGGAAAGCTTTTACGTCAGAACAATGAAAAAGCTTTACTTTCCCTTTATACATAGCTACCTTCATTATTTATCCTTTTCTATTTAAAATCTGAACAATGCCGAGAAAAAACATCGAAAACATGTTTCCCTTATCCGTGTTATTTCTTAACACAATGGGTTAATCCGTCAAGTGGAAGAAACTGGGATTGAAAGAGATGCCGATATTTATTTTTTACCTTTATCAATACACTAGCAGTGCCCCGTCGTTTTACCCGCATTGCACCCGTTCGCATGGGAATTTGTGGATGAAAAATAGCCTATAACCTTCCCGTTGAATGTAGCTGTCCATTACAAAAATAATTATTCAAATGGGATTGGCAGTTTCTGAGACTAGCTCTTACAAACACACAAACAAAGTGAGAAACTTTATCTCTTTATAATATTAGTAAGATTGTAATACTTTGTATGATAGGTAGTAAAGCGCAAGAAACACGTAGTGCGGGTGCGGATTGGGTGCGGGTCATTACATGTCAAAAATCGGTAATTAAATTCTCTTAAGTAATCGTTAGTGATTCTGAGTCCTGATTACTATATGAATTTTAATAATATTGTACAAATAAATCTGGCTTAACCAAAGTAAGGTAGTTAAAGTTGGAATATATAGTTTAGATATATATATTCAGTCTGTCTGAAGGGGTGCGTTATTTATTATTTTGTAAACGCATTATGCGGCTAGCCGGACATTCAGCTTAGCGAAGAACTGACGAAATGAGGCTTTTAAATGCAATTGACACTGTTTTTAGTGACCTTAAGATCTACATGAAAGTGATTAATGATAAAATCAACTGAGTCGGTCAATCGGTCAATCTGGATCCAAAGGTCCATATAACTCATTTATAATTAAAAGTTTACTGCACTCAGATACGTCCAGTAAACGACACTTAACTAATTGACGTAGTTAGTTACATACATTACTTGTCAAAATCACTCATTAAAGCCTTACTAAGTACTACTACATGACTTCTCTGAGTACTTAAATAAAAATTAATATGACTTTTTAAGTTTTTTATAGACTATAACATAACTATCTATACTTAACCATTACTTTAACGTTAACATGTCCATTTTACAGCATGAAATCAATTCCTCGAATCGGTGACAAACAAATTCGCACGGTTGAATACCACCGTGAAATCGATTTATCAATATGAATGGGATCCACCGATTCGTCGATTACCGGATCGATACAAAGTAACAATCAATCAACAGTATCTGATCATTCGATTGTACGATTCCATTCATTGAAAATAAATGTTTTACAAAATTGTTTTTATCGGTGAAGATTCTTTTTGTTGTCGTTTTATTGGTGAAAAGTGAAATCTTCTTAATACTAAAAGCGGTTGGGTTAGGTTAGGTATCGTTTAGGATGTGCGTAATAGCGATTGGCGAGCGGTGTATTGGCGAGTTTAAGGGCCGACACTGCATTAAGGGTACGCACGCCGCGGTTTCATACAAAAGTGAACCATCGCGGGGGCCCGCGACGTGCGCACGCTGGGTGCCCACGCCGCGTGCGGCCGCCGCGTGTGGTTTCATACAAAAGTGAACCGTCGCGTGCGCCCGTCGCGTGCGGTGTCATACATGTCTTTGCCTTTGCTTAGTTAGATAATCAATTTCACGAAATTTCAAAACTTTTCTATAAAATTCGCCTCTTTTCTTCGAAACTAGCTCATTCTAGAATGCCTAATCTTAGATTAGGAAGTCAAAATAAAGGATTTTTCCCATTTAAACTTTAGTAGGTACGAAGATTGACTATATTAAATCATTCACTCATTAAAATCCGCCTTTACACGTGTTTAAAACCAACCAATCAGTCAGCGAATAAACACACAAATTCATTTCCGATGATTATCTACGAATGTAAAACTAATGATATTCACAGCGATCAGTTATTCAGAAAGCTATATAAATATATGTAATAGTGTCAATCGGTGTTATTTATTGATATGTTCTCATTGTTTCTACGAGATTCCGAAATTTTAGAGATTTTTAACTTCTTCTTCTTCATCTTCGAGTGGATGGTCAACCTGACCAATCCTGGTGTCAGAGTTATTGAACCGCCAAAGGCCTCTGACGTATTTTTAACTATAAGTGCCCTATGATTTTACCTTCGGCACGAGGTTTCAATAAGATGTATGTGTATAGTAAAAAAAGTACCAGCAGTATTTAGACAGAGTAAAGATTTCATTTAGCTAATGTATAAGCCAGTTATGTCACAATGTACTTCCAAATCGTCCGCTTTATATCATACAAGCACCGCCCCACGGCTTTACCCGCGTTGTTCCCGTTCCCGTAGTAATTTCGGGATAAAAAATTGCCTATAACCTTCCTGGTCAATGACTGGTAGTTCCCAAGTTAAGCCCGAACATACAAACAAAATTATTCTTTATATTATTAGTATAGATATCATTTCCGTTAGGAGAGTTTACAAGTTGCGAGTCTATAAAACCGTTCAATTTTATCTATGACACTACACAAGCTGACAGTAAATTCGCGGGCTTGTAGTTAAGATGAGGCTTCGCCATACATTATTTCTCACGTAATTAAAACCTGATATTTGTTTATAGACAGCACGCTTTATTAGAAAGCCGGGTCCGATTTGACGAAGACTGATTCTGTGTAGGAGACCACCCGTTGGTCGCTTGATGAAATATGCGCGGTTAACATACTTGGAATATGTCATAGACCATACATATCATAGATAATGCCAATGCGTTCGTTATTAAATACCTATCAATGTAGATATAACTTTAGCACACTTTAAGCGCGTTTGAGCGACGCGACGGTAAAGGCGATTTTTTTAAAAGAACATTGAAACATTAGCTCACAAGTCATACATAAAAATAAACGGATTCTTTAAAAGATACTACGTAATGTCAATCGACTCTTATTAGTGCGGATGCGTGTCGATTAAGCAGAGCTGTGTGGAACTCAATATGACCATCGATGCGTTCTGAAATGATTTGGACAATGTCAATGCGTTGTTTGACTATCCCAACCCGCTGTGATTGGTGAATTAGGCTCCGCACAGATCCGCTTAAATAGAAAAACGCACGCTTACCTTATTAACGTGTTAAGACAATAAAGTATTTATTTCATTAATTTTGTATGAAGTCTTTGGCAGCAGACGTCATCAAATTTGTGAAGTAAATAGAATCGCAAGAGCTCTTTTGCTTTTGATGCCAAGTGCTATCTATACAGATCTATGATCTTTGGTAATATATAATATTGTAAGTAGGACCCAGTAATTCGTAGGTGCAAACGGGTTAGTAGCTGCTTAATGTAATTATTGTCTAGACTAGTTTTAGCTTTGAGTTCTGGTTGCTCAGACTATTCGAATTTCAGGATATTATCCTGGTACCTAATTATCGAACAATAGGGGCATTAAAAGTATTTGGACGATAACCGGCCGGATAACTTTCAAATATGAAATACACTCACACATTTGTTTTAATTGATTTAGCAATATGCTGGAGAGTTGAATAAAACGCGAGTGAGAGAGTGAGGGTGAGCCAGTGGCATGTTCAACATGTGTGACGCTCTCATTCTATTTAGTACTAACTGTGCCCCGCGGTTTCACCCACAGCGCACCCGTTCCCGTAGGAAATACGGGATAAAAAGTTCAGCCGTTCTCGAGTTATAAATAGTGTAACAAACACGACTTTCTTTTATATTATGTATATATAGATTTGCAAAAATCATGAACATTAACCGAGCGTAGACATTAAACGAGCTTACAAGCTGTGAACCCCAATTTTTAAAAACAAACGCTTGCTACCGAAGTTCATTCATTTCGAGTAGGAACCCTGATGTCGGAGTTGTTTTAGACTGACATGGTATAACGATTGAAACAACCAGGAGTGCTTCGGAGGGCACTACGTGCTATCCAAAGGACGGTAGCGCTCAGATAGAATTGCCACCATCGGCCACCCATCCAAGTAGTGGCCGAGTTGCACGTTGCTCAACAATCGCAATGTACTAAGAGTGCTGAACTTGGCCACGAGCGCTATCTATTAGTAAGTTCGAGTAGGGCTCGCGGCTTGTAAACCACTCAATTCAAAACGACATTAAACGAACTCGAGCGATCGAATACTACAAGAACAGTAAACTTTAATTGGCAATTTCAATACCCAATTACCATAAACAGGCACCGTGCAAACAAACATAAAGTTGGAAAAATTTCGTATTTCTATTTGCTTGGACGTTTCCCCATCATCTGCTTGTTAAACACTATTAAACACTCCTATAATATTAGAGAAAACTCCGGATATTTACTTTGAATTTCTCTCCTTTTTGTGATATTAATGCTATGAGAGATAAGAGACTAAAAATCTTTGCATATATACCTACTCCCTATTGTTTATTCTGTGTAAGATAAGGAATGCCTGGCTTTAGAATGGAGCTTTTAGGTTGAGTTGAGCATAATGAATAGAGGACAGTTGAAATAACAAGGTCCTTTTGTCTGCACGTCAAGAACTGTACCTATACTGATATTTTCAGGGAAGTTACATTGAAGTTCTTAGAGCAATAGTTATACTGTATGAATTGGTATACTGTAAGTACTTGGGCGTAGCTTGAATGGTCGCTGTCAGAACATTATTATTCATTTATTACTAGCTGAGCCGGCAAACGTTGTTTTGCCATATCAAAATTAAGGGGTGGGTTCAGTAGATTTAGAGTCCATCGCGGACACACAACGTGACACGTAATTTTTATTTAAAAAGATCAACTAATTCATATACAAGTTGTCCCACATTTTTCAATAATGTACATCATCAATCATTTTTGCAATAGTAATGCAGTTTCTATATTGCGGTGTAATTTTATCATCGCATTGGTAATGCATTGTCAATTTGCATCGTTCATTTTGGACACTAATTATATCGAAATTTTGAAATGATGACGCCATTGACACCTGTCATTCCGGCACAGTTGTTTGGGTTTGAGTTGGTTTAAATTGTACCGGACTTAACTTTAATTGTTTTTATACCGTATTTGTATTTAAATTGTATAGTAATTATATTGTGCTGGTGATACAGTTTTTTTTTTGTATATGAATGGTAATATATGGGAATTATAATAGAACGCTATTGTACCTACTTGAGCCGGCTAGCCGGTAAGTCAAATCGACAAACCTTGTTTCAATCGTCGGAGACTTAGACCGAGCTGAGATCAAGCAGTTATAAGCACATCAGGTTACTACTTGACGTCAACTTACTACGTTTGTCTAAGGCGCAATAAAGCTCATTTTATGTCAGCAGAATGCAAAATACAATCCTTATAAAGCGACGACCCAATATTATTTAAATCTACAAGGAGTTAGTTCTTTTGTTTATATCTTCGAGCTAATCTCGGGAATTACCCGTCATATTTGAGTAATTATTTTTGCATTGGATAGCCACATTCAACGGGGAGGTTATAGGCTATTTTTTATGTTATAGGAACGGGTACAACGCGGGTAGTCATGAAATTGGTATATTTAATCATAAAATAAAGATGGAATCGCTTCGCTTTTCCGTGTAAGATATAAGAACGTTAATTTATTATAGGCCTTAGCCTATTAGGCATCTTAATGCCTAGGGCAAAGGCCTCCCATAAAATAAGTAATAAAAAGCGAACAGGTCTATCCAAAGTTGTAAGTATATTTTTTGTTAAGTGTAGAGGAAGTGAAATCTTAGCGCATGTCGGTCGGCAAGGTCGGCAGTAGGATGCGCGTGCGCAAGTGGGCTGTCACTGCTCTGGTGTGTGTACTTGGTGTATGTGCGGTTTATTAGAGTGCAATGTGGCATTTAGCTATTGTTTATCGAAAACGTTAGACGGATAATTTGATTCTATAAGCTTTGATTTTTTTTATACTATCTTACAAAGAACTTAGCCCCATATCCGTCTCTTTCCAGCTCCTTCATCAGCATGGGGGCGGCTGAGAAATGAACTAACTCGAGTTTAAAGTACTGAATACTTTAACAAGGATTTAAAAAATCATCAAGCACTTCAATGATTTTATATGAGACTATTTTCCAATACATTTTAGTCGAATAAAAAACAATTTTAAATTCAAAGGAAATACGACTAAAGTTCGGTGAAAAGCTACGCTCACATTAATTAATTGGTACTTCAAAAATAGAAGTATTCTTCAAACTTATTTTATTTAAATAACAAGGTTTATAAGCTATTTTCCTATCCTCATTATAAGATATGAAGTATTTATTTAATTAAATTTAGTACAACCTTAAAACCTCTAGGGACCATAAACAATTTCTGAAGCAGGTACTGAATCTAAATTGTATATGATTTGAGCTACTTAATAGTAAATTGAAAAGCCATCAATAAATCTAGGGCAAATTCGAGCAAAATTCAAATTTCAATATACTTAATACATTACTTTGAGATTTTATTACTACGCGGAATTTATGTTGGCATTTAGCATAATTCGATCAGAATTAAAATATAGAGAATTTCTCTAAAAATGAACCGGTGATGACGTACGTGAACGAGTTTTGATACAGTAATATATTGGTATCAGTTATACGAGTATACTCAATTTTTTCTTGATTGTCCCAAAATGTGGACCAATATCGTCAATGTTCCAGTCGAAGACGACTACTCTTGGGATGCTTTTGGGATTCGGTCGGGATTTAAAAAAAAATCAATCTACAAAGATAATATAGCCGTCGGTCCCGGTTACTCTCTACGGATAGTAGTCGTTACATGAGCCATGTCATGTCAGAGGCCTTTGGCGGCTCAATAACTCTGACACCAGGATTGGTCAGGTTGACCATCCGAGACCATCATTTCGATGAAGAAGAAGTGAATTTTTTTTCGATTTTTAACGCTGTTAAATGCCTGTTAACTACAAAGCGTTGTTTAATAACTTAAATGACAGTCTGTTGAAGTTATTCGGGCGGCATGTAGAAAGTGACGATTTTTAATTTTCTGACTGACATTTTGTGTTAAGTTACTGGTGCAGTTGTAATTTAATTTCAATATTAAACGATTTACAGTTAGTAAAAATAATCCTTGGCTGTAATGTCCCACTACTGGGCAAAGATTTCTCATCTCACTAAAGATATTAGAACAGTGAAGTGGATTGGCGTTATCAACAAGATTGCCTTAGGTGAAGGGTGTACAAAAAACCCAACAAATTGAAAACCTCTTTTTTTAATGTCGGTTAAATTCGCACCATACCTTCACATGTGCGCTCGTAACAGTAATGCGCAGACGCACGAGACGCGTGCGCGGTCGCCCCGGATCTTCGATCAACAATACACAACTAGATGTCGGGTCACGTACAAAATCAAAGCTAAAAACTGTCCGGTTTGACAGCTTATTTTGTTTACTACCAACCTGACAAAAAAGTTTTAAAACAGTTCGTTCTTTTTGAAGAACTACAGATGGAATGGAGTCGTGTTGAACACTTAAATAATTTGTAATATGCACATAAAAGTTTACTTAAAATTATTTATGTTTTGGGCTATCTATGTTTGATAGTATACATACTTGTTTTTTTGCTAGTGTTCTGTTATGTTTGTGTATGTTTTTGGCCAAGGTTTCTATCGTTGGATGTCAAAAATAAAAATATACTTAAATTCCACATCTTTATATTCATGATTATAATCTTAATAATAAAAGTACAGTTCAGTGCAATTAATAATTCTATAATAAATTAATTAATATAATAAATTATTACTACAAATATACTCCATGGATTTGCTGTTCTGTTTCACAAAATTTTGCGCCAACGTTGGCCAAACATTTGTATCGGTGACTTCAAAACAGTATTTTTTTTTCAAAATTTGATATTATTTATTAGTTAGCTTAAAATATAACTTATTCTACATGTACTTACCAAAAGTAAGACACTCCGGCCGTTGAATTGTTTTTCCGGCCATTATTTTTGCAACTTTTAAATAAACATTGCGGCATTGTGTTGTGTTGTGACACGTGTTTACATTGGCTGTGGTTCGAGGGCACTAAATATAAGATCGGCTCACTTTTCAAATGAGCCGATAAGCATCTGGCCGTATGATTTGCGCCGACCCGACATCTAGTTGTCTATTGTTGATCGAAGCCCCGGATGCTTGACGCGTATCTAGGAGAACTAGACATATGTCCTAGGTATACCTAGATAGTGTCTAATGTAATTACTAAGCTTTTGACTTACTTCTGTCGTGAAATTGAAGGGTGAAAAGATGTGAGGATGCGACGGGCTTAGACTGGAGTATAACCTATAGTTTGTATTATGTACATAGAACTTTGTCATATTAATACTGCTATAATATTGTTTAAGTATTAGTAAAAAAATCTGATGTTACTAATTTGACAAAGATGTTCAATGTTTTCATTGTCATGGACTGTACATACAATTGCTATTTAATGTTTCTTCATTCATTTCATTGTCACGCAAAACCAAGTGCGGGTTTACAGCTTATACGGAAAGAGAGGTGGTTTTCATCCATATGTATTTCACCATGATGTTGCCAATAAATAGTGAAAATTTTCATGATCATATTCATGAATTAGGCAAATCTACAATATGGTCACCACATATGCATTTGTTTGTCTGCTAGTTCTAAAAATGTCTACACAACTAGATATTCAACTTTATTTTATCAATCACACAGATCTCTTATATCAGATGACAAGGCAACAAAAAATATTGACAAACAAAAAGTCTCCACCGGACCGCAGACAAAGTCCCTTCTTAACGCACCTCTTAAAGTTAAAACCTCAAGGTTACTTTCGAATGTGTCAATACGCTTTCGCTATCTGTGACCGGAGCGGTATTTACTTTTAATATTTAACCATACTTCTTTGAAGACGACCGCAGTTGAGTAATAGTTAGTATGGAATGTGTTAATCTATCGGCTAGTTCTGATAATGTTTGGTTTGAGGGAAAGTTCATGAATTTGTCATGACCTTGATCGAAAAGAAGATAAGGCTTGTTTCTCCCAAATCTACTGGCTTAGAATATAATTTATAACTTATTCACGCAAAAAGCCGTCTTTAAACCAGGCTTTTATGAGAATCACCCCACTTATCATTTTTTTCAAAGGAATTTCGAAGTCCTTTCGATAAACGAAGGAGATATCAGGTTATATACTAAAATAAACATATCTCACTTTCTCTTTCTTTTCTCTCCATTCCTCTCTTTCTATTTATTTATCAAGAAAAGTAGACATTGTCTTTGTATGTATTTTAACCCTTTGCTTCGACTTCGACTATGTTCGTTCAAAAGCTGTAAATGAACCCAGTGGACTGGAAGGGCTTTATTCATAAACGCTTATTTACAGCATTTTAGCTATCAAATGGTTTCTCCCTCACCGACATATGCTATTTTCCAAAGAGCGAAAGAGACAAAACACTTTTTAACATTGTTTTAGTTAAATAATGTTTATGAAGAAGGCGGTAAATCCCTTCGGTTAAAAAACAAATTAAAATCTCTCTAAGTAACCTTTCTTTCAAAATAACAGGGACCTTTGATTTACAAATTAAAAACAAAGAAAACATATGGCTATCTGAAATTAAATCTCTGCTAAGACCTGCAGATAAAAATTTACGATGTCAATTGACATTTTGGAATTGGTAGCTTAATTGTAGTTTGGGTGTGTGGCGCGACTTCGGTGAAATACAAATCCTACGAATATTATAAACGTGAAAGTTTGTGAGGATGTATGTATGTATGTTTGTTACTCTTTAACGAAAAAACCACTGAATGAATTTGGATGAAACTGTACAGTAATATATTTTATACATCAGAATAAGACATAGGATACATTTTATCCCGAAATTCCCGCGGGAACAGTGATACTACCTAGACTTCCATCACACAGTAAGTAATTCGTGTAGGTTACTGACCAACCCTGGTTTCTGAGTTATTAGACCGCCTAAAGGCCTCCGGCATTGTCAAACGATGAAGCAACCGGAACCGACAATTTCATGTTTCGAATTACGGTAGCGCTTAGATAAAAACGCCACTAACCATCCAAGTTAGGGTCGAGCTGCACGTTGCTTAACAATCGCAATGAGCTAACCAAAAAATTGGGGCATCTTTTTGAATTGAAACTACGTTTATGGATACACTTCGGATATGTTACGGCTAATACCCGAAGTGCGGCTACACCTAGTTTTAGCCGGTTAGAACTAGGTGCATATATATGTCATTTTAATGAAAAGAGAGAGTTTAAACATGAAAAAAAAATAACCCTAACCTACCGAATAGTAAGTAATTCGGTAGGTTAGGGTTATTTTTTTTTTCATGTTTAAACTCTCTCTTTTCATTAAAATGACATAAAAGCTAATACCCGAAGTGCGGCTACACCTAGTTTTAGCCGGTTAGAACTAGGTGTAGCCGCACTTCGGGTATTAGCCGTAACATATATACTAGTTAGGGCATCTTGACGCATAAGTAGTTACCACTTAATAAGTCTATCGAAAGATTAATCTACATACTCGTATGATTCACAGGACCGACAATTATTTTAATAAATAAAATCATCTACCAAACTCAACCTTCAGAAACTTCACACAACATTATCTTCTATATTCTTAACACCTAGAGGCTATATTCGCGTGTAATAACTATCCTAATATCGCATCGTTAAGTATAGTAATCAATAAATCGATGGAATATAATCCACCATTAAAAATTGCGTACCCAATATGATGGAACCCGTTTGAGGCGTTTGCGGACGAAATGTTTCACTTTCTCTGAGCAAATGAAGTACTTGTAATGTAATTTCGATTGTAATATGTTATTATATTGATTTATTGGATATTTTATATTAAATCGATTAATATAGTCATCGTTCCGTTTTGTGGTTTGAAAAGATTAGGCTAACATTATTTTCTTCAGGCAAAGTATCGGCTACGAATTTGTATATACTAGTTAGTATCTATGAGAACCATCACTTTTTTGATTGGTTCAAAATTTTTGTGGTCCTACCTCTAGGCTGTACCTACCAAAATATATTTTGCCTAGCGACCACACTAGCTTCGCTTGGGGGTAAAGCCACCCTCTCTAACTACCCTCACCCTCACCCCCGATAGAATTTCGCAAATACATCATGAAAGGAACTCCGGTACTAAATTTCAAGTGTATTCAGCTGTTTGAATACGTTGATAAGTTAATAAGTCAGACTATAAATGACGGATCAAAGCCGACGAAGATATATAATTCGCAAGTTTTCCATTTCTTTAACATAAAGATTAGGGGTAAGGTTAAGAGATCACATTTTAATAACAACAAAATCAATCAATTTTGAATAATAGCATCAAATTCCAATTACCAAAGTTCGATATTGTATTCGATAAGCCAATATATATTGTGTGGCGACAGAGTCGAAATTAATATAAAAGTAATTACACAAGTTAGAAGCTCGAATGTTACTTATCAGCCCTTGAAAGTTTATTGGCTTTCACTGCGATGTTTGAACATCTAATAACTAATAACGAAACTTTAGTTAATATACTAGAAACATGATCCGAGAATTTTAGCCGATATACCTTTTACAATCTAAAACCACGATAACAGAATCAAATAACAAATAACGGCTCATTGAAACGAGAAGAAGAAGAAGACAGTGAAAAAGTAGAAGTAAAGTATTAGCTGTGGTATTAGCCTGTAATGTCCCACTGCGGGGCAAAGGCCTCTCATCTCACTGAAGATATCAATACAGTGAGGAAGATTAAGCGTAATCACCACGCTTGCCTAGTGCTGGTTAGTGATGTCAAGCCCAAACCATTTTTGAAAAGTAGGAAACGTGTTTCTCTCGAACCGGGAACGGAACCCGAGACCGCAGTCTTGGCAGCTGTAGATAACAGCAATAATTTTAACGTCATTTACGTACCTATTACTACGGGTTTTTTCGTGGCACCGAACGCGAAAAAATTAAAAAAAAGTGGGAACGTGTACAACGCGGGTAAAACCTCGGGACACGGATAGTGCGTTTAACATGAATACCTAAATAATGTGCATAAATCGCAAGAGTTTCTAACGGACTTATATAAAAATCAATTCTACGGTTATAGACAACTCCTTCAAAATTTTAGGGTCTCTTTCCTACATTTTTTTCTTAAAACGTAACATGCAGTATAAACATATCACTTCTAAAAATCCAATATCAACCTTAACTTAACATACACAACATACATAATGTCAGTTTGATTGCTTCAACAATTAATTTGCTCACAGTTAATTGAAATAAATCTTATGGTTAGTTGTACTCAGATGCCAATTAAAATTGTACTAAAAAGTACTTTCTACTTGCGTGGTTGGTTAACCAGTTACGTATTTGTTTTAATTTCTATCTACAAATATTATGATAATTGAGTATTTGAAATCTTTTAGTTAAACAGTTTTTGTTACGTTTCTTATTTGTTTAGGTGTCGTGATTATGTGAAATTGTCTTTAGAATTTGGTTTTTGGAACTCTTTTATTATCGAAGTTTGTATTGTACCTATGCTTGGGTTGGTAAGGCTTGTCCTTAATATAAAGTGCTTCATTCATTTATACTTGTACCAATATTACTGTGCCATCACGGAAATTATAGCTTTGGCTACGGAACAGATACTTGCTTTAATTTGATTATTAAATAACTCCTCACTGTACTGATATCTTCAGTGAGATGAGAGGCCTTTGCCCAGCAGTGGGACATTACAGGCAATTGATTTTAAATTAAATAACCTACCTATATTACTCACTCTATTAGAGCATCAATCATTTGATCATCGGCGATTCGTGTTCGGTAAAGTGAGTTTCGGTCAAAGGTGCTTCGGTGAAACATGAGTAAACCTATTTAGCATTCTTCATAGAACTCCATCAATCTATCAAAGTCATTAGACCAAAATCCTCTATGTAACCCTTTTAAGACCACTACAGAATATTAATGCGTGCCTTATTTTTATGTCTACAACATCTCCGTACGCCTGGAATAGTCGTTAACATAAAATCAATGCAAATAACCAGCGTAACTTAAACTGTAGGCATAGATTTTTTGTTGGAAAAGCTAGTTTGAAGAGGGACATGTAGAGACCATGTTTGACTGGTTGTTACCTTAACCTTAATACAGAACAGACAAGCCGGATCCACTACGAATGATCGCTCATTTGTCGCCTTGTGTTTGAAAATATGTGGAAAATTGCAACGTCCTTTACTTAACATTTTCTAAAAACGAAAGCGTGTAGACTTAGCTTAATAAGCAGAAGGAAAGATGTTTTTGATGTAGGAAAGAAAGCTTTTGAATTTTAAGAAATGGGGTAGTCTGTTTTAATTTGTAATGCATTTAATAAATACTATCAACCCCCACAGTTTTACTCGCGTTGTACCCCTTCCCGTAAAATTTCGGAAGAAAAGTATAACTCGTATCAACTGCTGAATATAGGGCTTTATCAAACATACATAATGTTCTTAATCCAACGGCATACCCACAGTCTAAATCAATAACATTTAGGTAATTACAAATTAATCTAACTACTGCACTCAGAATCGTTCAATATATCAACACAAGTAATTCACGTAATTTTTCAAACATTACATGTCAAAATCACTCATTCAAGAAAGCATTTGACGTCTCTGAGTACGGGCGTAAGTCATATAAGTAGACAAAAGTAACAAAACACTACTAGTACCTAATAAAGAGACTAACAAGAAAATCTAAAATTAAAATTCACTGTTTCCTTCCCTTTAATTAACTCAAACAGGTAATAAACTAAAATGCATTAGAAAACGAACAAAAGCCCAAACGTTTAGGAATGTTCGAAAGTGCACTTTGAAAGAACTCCTATACGTAGTGGCACTGATTGTGATTCCACCCGCGAAACTAATTTAGATTCGCGGCGATTCGCACACAATGGTGTTAAACATCGATAGAATTGGCAAATATCGTCAAATAACCTTTAAATTATTCGCTTTTGTGCGGTATTCTATGAAAATAAAATAGGCGAGGCGATTTATGAATCATTTTATTTCGAAATCGATGATATTTGGGACGGGTCTGGCCATTTCTCTTTTCACTGACAGGCTAAATATTTTACTATTTTTTTATCTTAGTATCTTCAGGTTGAATAAAATACGATCATTATAAGATGTCAATCATATGGTGTCATCAAATTAGTTTGAATGTCGAAAAGTAATTTTAAATATATAATTAGATTTCCGCTAAGATAAGATGGGATTAGATATACAGATTTCATATACAGATAAAGATATACAGGGACAGCGTTGTGCCCGCTGTCCCTGTATATCTTCGTCCCTGTATATCCCGAATTAATTTTTACTAAAAGTACTAACTTACTCCAAAACACTAAACAGAAAAATAAAACCTAATTAAACCGTGCCATGTCTAACGTTGCAACGTAAACAAGTCACCGCTCGTCTCGGCTCGCGCTTACGCATAGTAAAGCTTGTTCCCCTAACCGATTTGAGATAAGGTAGTTCGGTCTTCGGTGAAAACCTGTACGATGACCGAGAAAAGTAAAAACACTTTCTGTAGTCCCGGACTTGACCGGTCGAATTCTTTAACGCGGAATATATCTACCGTTTGTAGTCATTAAGTTTTTATTATAAACTTGTTCGGGTATTAATTAGTGGACTGTTGGACTAGCGTTTGGCACGGGGCAAGAGCGTTGCGTGAATTGAGCGAGTTAGGCTGCGGCTCCATTGAGGCGGAGACGAGCGGAGCTGAGAGGAGCAGAGCTGTGAAAAGAGGTAATGTGATTCCACTGAGGCGGAGACGAGCGGAGCTGAGATGTGGATTTCACGCAATATATGATTGGTCGATCCCCACACGTCTCCTCTCAGCTCCGCTCGTCTCCGCTTTACTGTTTCCATTGAAGCGGAGCGGAGACGAGATGTGGATTTCATGTAATACGATTGGTCGATCCCCACACGTCTCCTCTCAGCTCCGCTCGTCTCCGCCTCAATGGAGCCGCAGCCTAAAGCGAGTCGGCGAATTTTAAAGACCTATCGCCTTAAACATAAACGATATTTAACTTAAACACTATTTTAAAGTGTTTTGTCTCTTTCGCTCGCTAATAAGCGTTTATGATTTAGCTATCAAATGGTTTGTCCTTTTCCGACATACGATATGCCGCTCGGACCTCCTTGGACGTGTCGCCGTAGTGGCATCTCTATCTGAGCGCTAACATGTATCAGAAAGGACGTTAAGCAGTCGGTCCCGGTGGTTTCAATCGTCAGACCATGTCGGAGGACTTTAGGCGGTCTAAAAACTCCGACACCAGGATTATCGACTAACCTACTCGAAATGAATGAATGAATGAATGAATGAATGAATGAATGAACGAGCGATCACTTCGCTTCGGTCAATTACGAACAGAATTTTCTCTATTACATAACTCGTGAACTTTCCGTGAATAATCTATTAACGATAGTAAAACCATATCAAAATCCGTTGCATGCTTACGAAAATGTTAGCGGTTACTTATTTAATTGACATCGACAGATGTGCGTAGCAGCTTTATATAACACCATGTACAAATAAGGTTGGCAGTTCTGCTGTTTTGTTTGCTTTGAGTCTGTTTCTTTAGTATTTGGGATTAATTGTCCCTAGTACAGTCGATGTCACATTTATGTTTACACTTTTGCACCTTAAAGTAATGGCAGTTGAAGAGGTTTATTTATATGACGGCGACTGTACGACACGGCTGAAAAACCAACAACATAAATAAAAGATACAGATAATATAAAGGGTACCCGTGTTGTACGCGCGGGAATTTCGGGTTAAAATGTATCCCATGTGTTATTCTGATGTATATAACCTATATTACTGTAAAGTTTCATCAAATCAAATCAAATCAAATCTTTATTGCACACATATTACTTATTAAATAATAAATTACAATGTAATTTGTGACACCCCGTAGGGGCACTGCAATTATGAGGGATATTAAATATTAAACTATATAAAACATAACATATATATTAGTTAATATGTCTACTTATATCATTTATTTATTCATCCAAATCCGTTCCGTAGTTTTTTCATCTTAAGTAAGTAAGTCGAGTAGGTTAAAAGTGGTCAATATCTGAAGAAAAAATAGAGTGTAAATCGTTTTGACATAAAGTTCGTTGACACCTGCACTTGACTAACATCAGCTAATAATTCATCCCCTCAGATTCTCGCTAGAGGCTACTATACAGCTTCCCCATCCATCAATCGCGACATTCTAATATTAATAATTTAAAAACATCACATTTCGCACAAATCCCATTAACCTATAGCACATAATGCACAGTTAACTAGGTTATTAAAACACGTTACTAACGGCTCGGATTCGCTAATACATAAAACGGAACTACTATTTAGTCACACCTGATACAGGTATGTGGCTTAGATAAATAATTTGAAACTAGTTCTATTGGGCGATAGCCAATTAATAACTATCTTTTGATTATATGAAACTAGCACCACACAGCGGTTTTACCCGCGTTGTGCCCGCTCCCGTGGGAATTTCGGGAATTTTTATACATATAAACCTTCCTCTTGAATCACTCTATCTATTAAAAAAAAAACCGCGTCAAAATCCGTTGCGTAGATTTAAAGATAGGACAGACAAACAAACAGACGGCGGAAAGCGACTTTGATTTATACTATGTAGTATTGTTTTGATTATATGAAATGTCTCTTCAAGGCGAGAGTAGAGAGTATCTCTACGAGGATTACCAACGAATTCTGATTTCTGATTTCAAGTATAAAATGTACAACATTATTAATTACCAACACTTCTAAAAGTTATTGAAAGACGTATCCAATAAAATGATTGATTACTTTTATGAAATGAACCAAATACCCATACTGAGACATACATCCTACTACTATGTAATGCGAAAGTTTTTGAGGATGTATGTATGTATGTATGTATGTACTCGTATGTATGTATGTATGAATGTATGTTTGTTACTCTTTGACGAAAATACTACAAGACGGATTTGGATGAAACTTTACAGTAATGTAGGTTATATATACATCAGAATAACACATGGGATAAATTTCATCCCGATATTCCCGCGGGAACGGGTACAAAGCGGGTAACACCGCGGAGCGCGACTACTAATGCATAAACGTAACAGGGAAAACTGCAATCAATTTGTTACTTCCTTGTCTTATCAAGTTTATTTTTCAAGTCACGCTCAAGATAAAACTTAGTACGTAAATATTGTTTATTGATTCGATTATTGAAATAAACATCGTTAGATCATCATTAAAGTATTTACAAAGGATGGTGTGAGTCACTGCTCGATAATGTTATGCCAGCGACGTCCTGTGACCATTAACCAGCGTCCCATACAAAATGATAACAAATAAGCATTTTTGTTAGTCCAGTAACAACGCTCCTTTTAACTCAACGTCCTTAGTTTTTGGTTTAAGAAAGTAAAAAGTTTCAAAGTTAAAAAAGTTCTAATTTCAAATATTAACAAAAGCACAGCAAAAAGTTTTCATACGTTCCTTTTTTAAGAACACTAGATAAACGTCAACTTTTTTAATTTAAAAAAAGAAGTAGTATTGATATAGTTAAAAAAAGTTATTAATTAAAAAGTTTGTAGTTTTAAAGTGAATCTTATTCTGTTTTTTAAGTAAGTGGCTAGACCAATTACTGAGGAGACAAAATGAAGGCGAAAGTCCTAATAGTGATGTTACTGTTATCAATAAACGTGACGTTTGGAAGGATTGTTAACAAATGGAAATGTCCAGAAGTGAGAGCTGTGCCACATTTCGATCTATCTCAGGTATGTTTTGAAATATCTAAGGTTACTTTGAATCTTGATATCGAGTTTCAATAGGTGAAAACTGCAGTTTAGGCAAGGAGACCTTCGATGATCTATTAATGTCCAAAAGCTTAAAGAGGAAAGTTCAGATTAGCGTAGCTTTTCATCCATTACATGTTAATCAGCACTTGTTAACCTCTGTTAAGAGAACATTTATTAATGCCTAATTTATTAACTCTGAGTAGGGCAGTAAGACTGTTTTTAAGATACTGTCAATGTTAATAAGTATAAAATTGAACAGTTCCTGTTTAGTTGGTTCGAGTAGGTTAGTGGCCAAACTCCGAAACTCCGATACTAGGGCCTAGTATCGGAGTATCCGAGGAGATATTTAGGAGATCGCTGAAAGGCCTCCGACATGATCTGATAATTGATACAACCAGGACCGACGGTAAGCACGGTAGCGCTCTGATAGAAATGCCACTATCGGCCACCCATCCAAGTAAGGGTATATTAAGCACGTTGGGCATATTAAGCACGTTGGGCATATTAAGCACGTTGGGCATATTAAGCACGTAGCTTAATATGCCCAACGATCTCAGATCACAACGAGCGTTAAGTACCTTGTAAACAGTTCATATAATAAAATTCTCGAATGAATTCCCCAAATGAAATAAAACAAATTACAATATTCCTTCATACTTTACGCACGATATGAACACAGTTGCAAACATAATATTAAAATGTATTGCGTGGGAATGGCCGGATGTAAATTGATTGATAACGAACACACACGCTATACGTATGTAGTTAAAACCGAGTTGCATTGCAAATAAAAATAACTCGACATTATCGATGCTAATTAAAGCTTATTAGTACTTAATTAAGGTATGGACCTCTGTTTTAATTTGTTGATTAAAGTATTGGTAATTATTGAATTTATTTATGAAGTAATTTGGTGTCATTGTTTAAAGGAGTTTTATGAATGAAATTATATTGGGAGTAGGTACCTATCTGTATGTTAAGATTTTTTGATATTTGTGTACATTTGATAAAACGACATTAGTAGGCACTATCAGCACCCCGCAGGTTTACCCGCGTTATAGCCGAGCGTATATAAGCAGAGTTTAATATGGTAAAAATATCAGGGTATCCCACTTAATAATTATTATAAACTAGCAGCGCCCCGCGGTATTACCCGCGTTGTTCCCGTTCCCGTGGGAATTTCGGAATGAAAAGTAGCCTATAACCTTCCCGTTGAATGTGGCTATCCATTACAAAAAGAATTTTTCAAATCGGTTCAGTAGTTTCTGAGATTAGCGCGTTTAAACAAACGAACAAACAAACAAAACAAACTCTTCAGCTTTATAATATTAGTAAGTATAGATGCGAATGTTTGTAAGGATGGATGTATGTTTATTACTCTGTCACGCAAAAACTACTGAATGGATTTGGATGAAACTCCACAGTAATATAGATTATACATCAGAATAACACATGGGATACATTTCATCCCGAAATTCCTGCGGGAATGGGTACAACAAGGGTAATACCGCGGGGCGCGGCTAGTACAATTTTAATATAATATTGCCCGCCCATCAAACACGAGAAAACTGCTTATCTCTAAAATAACACGAAATATACCCAGAGAAACTTCGTATAACGGTCCCTGTGACTTATTAACATAAACGATTTACTTTCCTATATTTTTACGTCGCTACGCGGACGCTAAAATTAATCATTGGCTTGATGAATTTTATTATGCAAAATCAGTTATTAATAGGTTGTGAATGTAGGCTTTGGTAGGTAAAGTAGGACGGTATCTAAGCTGATTCTATGACAGTGAAAATTAAATGAAATTAGAAGACATAGGTATAAGAGTATATTAGCTTTCACAATTTTAAAATAGGTAATTGTTGCACTCAGAGACGACCATTAAATCGACACTTAACTAATTGACGTATTTTAACTATATGTACATAGTCATATAAAAATAATAAACTTAATTTGTTTTAATAAAATACATTTTTCATTAGAAGACATACTGTTTATTTTTGTCTTAAAAATACGTTTATATTATTATGATAGCATCCCTCCAATGTTGGTATTCTATCTTTAAATAATATATCTAATATCTCAAAGGATCCAAATTGGTACAATTAAGAACATAAATATTTTAACAGGCGCTTAGAATACTAACATGCTATTAAAATTTCAGTAGGCGTTTAATTTATTATTCGAGATAAATTAACGTACTAGCCGCGCCCCGTGGTGTTAGCCGTGTTTCCTTTCCCGCGGAAATTTTGGGATAAAATGTATCCCATATGTTATTCTGATGTATAACCTATATTACTGTAAAGTTTCATCCAAATCCGTTGAATAGTTTTCGCATGGAAGAGTAACAAACACATTTTCACAAACTTTCGCATTTATAATATTAGTAGAATTGATTTCTCTCTTTATAACCAGAAACTAAACTCTTTGTCACAGATGCTGGGAGACTGGTACGTGGTGGAGTACTACGCGAGCGCTGAAGAAGCCTTGTCCTACAGTTGCATGAAGGCTGTCTTCACACAAGATGATCACGTGCCTGCTGCAGGTAACTCTACAGAATCAATTGATTTCATCGTTATACTAACAGTAGCACGCGGTTTTACCCGCGTTGTGTCTATTCCTGTGGGAATTTCGGAATGAAAAATAACCTATAATATCCCTGTTGAATGTGGCTATCCACTGGAAAAAGGGTTATTTATATCGGATTGGTAGTTTCTAAGATTAGCGCGTTCAAACAAACTCTTCAGCTTTATTATATTAGTAAACATTCCATTTATTACATTACTGCTGTTGAAGATTGAACCTTATTGCCGATAGCGGGTACAACGCGGGTAAAACCGCGGGGTACTGCTTATGTCCTCATATCCCACAATACGCAGTGTGCGGAATCAGCAACTTACAACATAGCAACAAAAAGTGTCCGCCTATAAAATGACATTACCACAACACCAAGATCATCTTCATCGAGTGGATGGTCAACCTGACCAATCCTGGTGTCAGAGTTATTGAGCCATGGGCCAAAGGCCTCTGACATGGCTCATGTAACGACTACTATCCGTAGAAAGTAACACCTAGATATTAATTACTTAATATTTTTCACAGATGGTACTGTAGAATGGACTCCAGGCGTGACTATGAACTTCACCTACCGATTTGCCGACGATCCTCTCGGTGAAAACCTATTAGGAAACATTACTTGGAAGGTAGATCTCAACGAACCGGCGCACTGGACTCATGCTGAAAGTACATGTAAGTTATTAAGAATGTTGATAAGCCCGTTGGCATAGTGGCAGTGAGAGCGTTTACTGTGTCCGGGGTTGCGGGTTCGATTCATAGTCATAGTTGCTGGCAACGTCGCGACGTCTGGGTGTCAATTCTTATCAAGTACTAGCAGCGCCCCGCGGTTTTACCCGCGTTGTGCCCCTTCACGTGGGACTTTCGGGGATTTTTATACATGTAAACCTTCCTCTTGAATCACTCTATCTATTAAAAATAAATTCCGTCAAAATCCGTACAGTAGTATTTGAGTTTATCACGAACAGACAGACAGACGCGGCCGGGGACTTTGTTTTATAATATGTAGTGATTTGTGTATGGATATGTAGTAGTATCAGTTAGCTAGATTCCATATTACAAGCTTAAAGCTTAGTTTGGGTCTAATCGACCGTGTGTGAATTTGTCCGAGTATATTTATTTATTTATTTTTATTTGATACCTAGCACTTTAGTTGAGTTTATCACAATCATATTAGCAACATGTAACCTATATACATTATTTCTTGCAGTACTTACCTTACTCAATAACAAACATTTTATACTTACTACTAAAAAGATGATACACGCAATATGCCCAAAAGAAGAAGAAAATTAAGTTTTAATTAGTACAGTAGTCTGATCCGTAATTGTTAATAAACTTTGTTATTACGCATTGATTATCAGCGGAAAAGCAGAATTACAATGATCATTAACTACCTACGCACCTTTTTGATTGTTCAAGATATTGTTACAATGCTATTTTATAACTAAGTGCCTACTTCAGCCAAAACCAGGAATTCTACTAATATCATTAATGCGATAGTTTGTGAGGATGTATGTATGTTTGTTACTCTTTCACGAAAAAACTACTCGACGGATTTGGACGAAACTTTACAGTAATATAGGTTATACATCAGAATAAAATATGGGATGCATTTATTCCCGTAAGTCTCGCGGGAAAGGGTACAACACGGGTGACACCGTGGTGCGGGGCTAGCAAATAATAATTTACTAAAGCGATTATATTCTTTACAGATGACGGCATCTACAACACCTACGTCATAGACACCGAATACAAGACTTGGTCGTTGTTGCTGCATTGTGCAGAAAAGACTGAAGGCACCAGATATTTGACGGCGTTTGTACTGTCCAGGAATACGACGCTGCCTAAAAATGTCATGGCTTACCTGCGAGACAAATTACCCAGGTTAGCTCCAGTTCTACTAAGGGTAGAAGTTTGATAAGGGTATTACTAGCCTGTAGCCTAGGAGTAGGGGCAAGAAAGAGGATTAGTGGACTTAGGGAGGGGAGTTGGTAGAAAAAATGGAAAATGTATGAAATGTTGGCAAATTCAGGAGATTTTCGAGTCTCTTAGGAGTGAGAGAAGTCACTTATATCATCAAATCTAAATAAGCGCATCACTGGTTTCTTAGATTTAAGCGAACACTACACATTTTAAATTGAAACTGCGTTTACACTTCGCTTTCATTTTAATTGTTATCTGACGTTTCGGGCCCCTTACAGGAACCGTAGAGACTGGATCGAAGACCTTTAGGCGGTCTAAAATCTTCAATACCAGGGTTGGCCACTGACCGACTCGAACTTATTTACTTACTTACAAGAACCGTACATAGAAAGACACTAGCAGCGCCCCGCGGTTTTACCCGCGTTGTACCCGTTCCCGTAGGAATTTCGGGATGAAAAATAGCCTATAACCTTCCCGTTGAATGTGGCTATCTATTACAAAAAGAATTATTCAAATCGGTTCAGTAGTTTCTGAGATTAGCGCGTTTAAACATACAAACAAACAAACAAACAAACAAACAAACAAACAAACAAACAAACAAACAAACAAACAAACAAACAAACAAACAAACAAACAAAACAAATTCTTCAGCTTTATAATATTAGTATAGATTATCACAGTCTTCTATGACCACGGTTCCTGTAAAAAGGTAACTCTAAAGTGATTTTATTTCATTCTTACCCTAACCTTTTTCCTCTTCAGGAGTAGTCTTCGAATGGAAAATTGACGACACTGGTCCACATTTTGTCCAAAAAAAATTGAGTAAAGAATAAACCAGCTTTATCTATTGTTACAGATACGAAGTGGACGTGAACTACGTATTTCCCATACCTCAAAAGGATTGTTCCGACAAGCCAGCCAGGGCGGACTACTCTCCAATACTTATTGAAGCAGGCAGCAAAGTGCCCAAGAACCCTGGAGTCACCTACAAAGTGGCTTTTGGTCAATGAAGATTATATTACTTTGAGTAGTTCCTAACTGCTACACTCAGATACGTCAAATAAATCAACAATGTACTAGGTAATTGACGTTAATTTTGACACATCTCTGACAATTTTTTTTTTATGAATAAGTTGACGTCTCTGAGTATGGTGATTAGTCATAAATTATAATGTTTTTCTCTATTGTGCCATATACTATTGATATAATAATAAATGATTTTGTATTATAATTTTGTATGGAGTTTTATTTTATTGCACCTTGCAATCCTCCTAACATTTCAAGCAAAACAAAGTTTTTTAACGAATTAATGTTGCCTACTTAAAGAAAATAATGGATGTAGTAGGAAAAAGGGTTAGGACTTCGGATGCTATTGCGTTATTACGATTACATACTTTTCGAGACTTGTAAGAAGAAATATATTACGCCCAATCTTCCTGTGGTGCAACTCTCTGTACAGAAAACATCTATACTAATATTATAAAGAGGTAAAACTTTTTATGTTTTTTTGTTTGTAAATGCTAATCTCAGAAACTACCATTCGGATTTGAATAATAATTTTTGTAATGAATAGCCATATTCAACGGGAAGGCACAACGCGGGTAAAACCGCGGGGCGCTGTTAGTCCACACTAATATTAAGAGGAAAACTTTGTTTGTTTGTTATGAATAGGCTCAAAAACTACTGGACCGTTTTTAAAAATTCTTTCACCATTCGAAAGCTACATTATCCACGAGTAACATAGGCTGTTTTTCATCCCGAAATTCCCACGGGAACGGGTACAACGCGGGTAAAACCGCGGGGCGCTGTTAGTATATTATAAAAGAAAAAAAACTACATATCTCAGCGATCAAACCAGGAAAATCTTCAAGTTTAATTTTGCCTACAATATTAACTCAATATCTTAAAAAGTCCTTATCTTTACTTAGAACAGTAATTCATATTCCACTGAACGTAAAATGACCACTAAAAATATCCATAATACATACCTTCATACAATTGAGTGCCATTCGACATTGAGACCAATTTCAAGGTACAAGTATCACTGATAGAGCATGTCCATTGTTATCAACCATTTAGTATTCAATACACTACATGTTCATACTTGTTTTACTTAAATTCTTAAAGAAGGTACTACACTGGCCTGTCATTCATTAATTTCGTGTAGGTTAGTGGTCAACCCTGGTGATGGAGTTTTTAGACCGCCTAAAGACCTCCGCAATAGTCTGATGATTGAAACAACCGGGACTGAATGCTAAACGTGTCCTCCAAAGCATGGTAGCGCTCAGATAGAAATACCACTATAGGCCACCCATCCGAGCCAAGCTGCACGTTGTTTAACATCACAGTGAACTTACGTAACTTAGTCAAACTATCCCACTAGCGCTTCACTTGCCTGTAATACATAACAGCAACTAGTCAACTAGTTAACTTCCAGTCTTTGATCTCTGTAATGCCAAGCCCACGTATAATAATTCACACGCCAGTTCTCGTCCTATTCCAACGTTACAGGCATGCAAGCCAGTTAGGTAAGTACGTGCCAGCAGCTGGTATACTAACAGGACAGTGTGTTCTGGCCTTAAGGAAATTACGTGCTCAAGAAGGAAAATTGACGGAAAACCCAATATTTAGTTAAAAATACTATTTATATTCGGTTTTGTGATCAGGATCGTAGCGAAGTTTGACTTACTGTCACTGTGACACTCAGACGCGTCCATTAAATCTACAATTAACTAACTTACATATCTTTTCATACATTTCATGTCAAAAATCACTCATTAACCTGTCTCAAGGAATTGTTTGACGTACGGTGATTAGACTTCTATGGATATGTCCATCGTGACTTATCACCATGGCATAGCGTCTACCTCAATTATCGCTCACAAAAGTCACAAACCAACTATCGTCCTATTCATGAACGATAGATACTCAACGAAATCGAAAATACAATGCAATTCACAAGTTCCAATTTCTATGAACATTTTGAATCTATATAAATAAAAGAAAGTCGTTTTAGTTACACCATTTATAACTCGAGAACGGTTGGACCGATTTTAATTATTATTTTTTTATTTTATTTATCTTGGTCTAGAATAGGATAATAATAAGTTAGTATTAGCCTGTAATGTCACACTGCTGGGCTAAGGCCTCTCATCTTACTGAAGACATAAGTACAGTAATATAAATCCCGAAATTCCCACGGGAACGGGTGCGATGCGGGTGAAACCGCGGGGCACAGCTAATTACAAATGAAACATGAACCGAGTGGTTCTCAAACATTTCAAACAAAAAGAACCGAGTGGTTCTTGTTTTGCGATCAACTTTCGCATTCTATCATTTTTGAATACGCATGTATTAGGATGTTAACTATTCATTATCAGTTAGTTAGAATTAAACTTGACCGTGTCTAATGTAGCGAAAAAATATGATTATTTACACGTTAGAACAATAATATGGGTTAAACAGAATTTCAACATTAGGTGAGTACAATATGAAGGCAAAGCTTAGCAAAGATTAAGTAACGGATAGAGGGATTAAGTTGGATAAGAGTTTTATGTTGCTTTTAAGGTAATGAATTCGTTAGAGGCGTCTTAAAGATGACGTAATTAAAGGAAATGATCTGAGTATAAACGAAAGTTTTAATTGCCTGACTTATAAAAGGGATTTTTGTTATCTTTTTATTCTTCTTCTTATTCTTATTCGAGGATCTCGTGGCCAAAGGATCAGCGAATCTGCGTTATCGACTACACTGTCCCCGCAGATACCCTAGGGCGCGCCGGATGCACACAGCGGCTTGTGGTGCGTCATACGTGGGGGTACATAGGGTCCTTTCATGTAACCCATAATATCTGTATGTTAGCCTGCAATGTCCAATAGGCAAAGGTATTCATTGAAGAAAGATCCGTCAATGCAGTTAGGAATAAAGAAGAAGAAAATCCGACCGAATTGAGAACGTTTCGCTGCTAATGTCGGTAAAAAAATATACATTGTAGTACTAGAAAATTAACAGATGTTAAGAGAGGTAGTTCTACGTAACTAAATATTCTTTGGCATATAATTAGTAATTCAGCGTCGTTATTTAAAGGCTTCGTTATAAGTATGAAAGAAACTGAACTCATACACTTCAGGATTACTACAACATGGCGACGACTCGCGTGTTATCGTTATTCGTGTTATTTCTGTGCTTCAACGTAATAGCATCTAAGGTTCGTAATGTGTTGTAATAAGGTTCATAATTGTGTGATTTTTTAAGTGGTTCTTGGCTTCTGTAATGGATTGTTGCATCAGGTTTTTTTTGTATAAGGTTATATCAATCTTACAGTTGATGTTAAATTACGGTTTTACTTGCATTGAACTCTATTTTGGAATTTCATGTTAGGGTCGTTTGTGTTATTTCGGGGGTTGTATCGAGCGACATTTGTGCGAAAAAATTGTGTTTATGTCACCCTGTAGTGTTTTCAAGAGTGCGTTGATGACCAAAATCCAAAATTTTTGTGTGGTCAAAACAGTGCTCAAAGGAGATCTCGGAGCATATTTTAATAAATACCTAAATTATATTTTTAAAAAGCCCTAGATACCGAAGCCGTTAATGAAATAAAACACATTACAATGATTTTGAAATATAACAACATATCCTGTATAATACACCAGTTGATAGTGTCAATAACAAATAAATTCAGGAAAAATAATGACTTGGTTAAAAAAAGGTCAAACGTCAAACTATTCAAAAGTTAAAATACCACTGTAAATTCAGACTGGTCACGCCCTACGGTTACCAGCGGCGTGCTCGTTCCCGTAGATATTTGGGATAAAAATGCCCCATAACCTTTTTGTTGAATGTGACTATCGACTCCAAAAATAATTACTTGAATAGGACGGATAGCTTCTGAGAAAAGTGAGTTCAAACAAACAAAGAAGAATCAAATTCTTCAGCTTTATCTTATTATTTGGTACATATGAATAAAGATGGTTATAGTCCCTTGTCGGCAAAGGCATCATTGTTATAGATTATTACATAATATTTATCTATTTGTTGAAAATTAAAATTAAACCGTAATAAGCGTGAATGTCAAATTATCATAACAAAACATTTTCAAGAATTTCCATGTGAATTACAATATCGTTTTTGGTAAATAATATTATCTCGATGTTAGAATTTGACGGATGATTTTTCAATAGAAAAACCGAGATGGGCTTTATGTAATTTTAACTAACCGAAGCAAATGGCGGGTTGCTATAGGGTTGTCTAATCGAAGACAATATGACAGATAAATGCGTAAGTTTGTAAGGATGTATGTGTGTTACTCTTTCACGCAAAAACCACTGAACAAATTTGGACGAAACTTTAGAAAACTTCAGAAAGGTGTGCGTCCGTCGAGGGCTGCACTGTGGACGCTCACCTTAACACATGTTATCTCAGAATTCCCACAAAAACAGGTATAAAGTGGGCAATACAATGAGACGTTTGTACAGACAATCATAGACATAAATCACCATATCCAATAATGCACAAAAACTGATGTCCCTTATTTCTTACAGCCCTTTTTAGATTTCCTGTTTTGCGAAATGCTATGCGATGACGAGGACATAAGTGCCACCACCACAACACCAGACACTGATTCCATTTGGGACTTTAACTGCAATTGGTGTCAAGATGACACTACGAAAACTAGCACCACTGCAGCCCCTGCAACTACTGCAGCGGCGCCGGCCGCACCGGCCAGGGCTCCAACATTCGACTTAACTATAGGTGAGAACATTATGTCACAGAGTCGTGAATAAATTAATTCGAGAAGGTCATTGGTCGGCTCTTCGCAAATTCAATCAAGACCGCAAGTGTCATAATAATGTCAAGAAAATTACTAGCGTTCTCTTGATTTCATCATTGAAAGTTTATACTCCCTCAATTTAAAGGATTCTCATCGATAAAATCAATTGCCTTGTAAAACTCTTTGTAAAATTGCTATTTCAAGACATGTTCTTCAATTAAAATATACCAATTACCTACATTGTTCAACATTCTGAATCTCGGTTCAACAAAAGGATGCTTTAATGATGTTCCATTCATCATGAGTTTCTCGGGAAGTCCTTACACTGTTATTGTTTAGGCTTCTTTTATATACGAATTTTGTTATCTGTAGTGTTGTGATGTAAAAGAATCAAATGTTTCAGAGATTAACTGCCGTACTCAGAGACGTCGATTAAATCGGCGTTTTACTAATTGACGCATACTTTTCCATTTTCCCTCTTTGATACTTTTACCGATTTAAAAAAGTAAAACTTTTAGAACTCGACTGAATCTGTTGTTAAGGGCCTATGAGTTCCTAAAACGGGCTACTATAAACAATTTTTTAGCCAAAAGTCTTAACGTTACAAGAACAATTTTTGTTTGTTTTTAATCTTGATCATATGTTTAATCGTACTACTGTGTGCTTAGTGGGAGTTTTCCAAATAACTTTACAGTCGCGTAAGCGAAAAAACTCTGTGAGTCTGTTGTTTTTAAGTTGCCATGGTTATTTTTACGCGTTCACAGCGTCAACATTAAGGCCGACGCCGACGATGAACGAGGAACGAGTAGAACTAGAAACTATGTATAAACGAGTTGGCGATCAACAGGAAGTCAGTGTGTAGTTTCGATAGTATTGTAGCTGAATTATATAAAAGAGAGTGCGCAAGTGCGACGAGCGATTACTCGCGCAACTCGTCCGCAGTTGCTCAATCCTGTGCAAACCTACTTCTATCTACTTTCATTGTCGCACTGTAAAGAAATGATAATTCGAGCTAGCATCGTTGAACGAGTATCGCTGAGCGAGTTTATTTTTGAAGCTCCTCGCTCAGCGACAAAACTAAGTAGTAAAACGAGTCGATGCCGGCAGTGTGAACAGTCAGCGAGAAACTTTTAATATCTGCACCTCTTTCGTTTATACGGAATATGCATTTATTGTGCGTTTCTTGAGAGAGAAAATCGCCGAGAGTTACTCGTTTTCTCGCCGCCTGTGGGACCACTGCCTAACTCAGAAATATATGTAGCTAAAAAGCGCCCCTAGTGGTCACAATGCGAACTAAAATCTGCCATCGACTTAGTAAGCGCGTAAATGTACATTTCGCGAGTGTGAGTTGCAAGTTGACAGTTACGCTCACTGTGCGTAAAGTAAAGTTCTCACTTTGAATTTATTGGTGAGAGACGGGCGAACGGACGTAAAATGTAATTGTTTGTTTGTAACTATAGTGATTTATCAATACGTAGTATAAATCAAAGTCGCTTTCCGCTGTCTGTCTGTCTGTCTGTCTGTCTCTATGTTTGCTTAGATCTTTAAAACAACGCAACGGATTTTGACGCTGTTTTTTTAAATAGATAGAGTGATTTAAGAGGAAGGTTTATATGTATAATGATTCCCGAAATTTCCACAGAAACGGGCACAACGCGGGTAAATAAACCTCGGGGTGCTTCTAGTAGTGTTATAAACAAACGATGTCATGGTCAGCATATTATTTTTTCGCTTGGAAGATGTTTACGACCGCAAGAGCTCAAGATGATCTTTGTTATAATGTCCAGTGTTCGTTCTACTGCTCGAGTTCCTAGTGAACCTCTGACGGAATTGACGGAAAACGATTTTTAAAAAAGATATCGCTTTACCAAAAATTCATAACTTTACCAAAAATCTATACTAATATTATAAAGCTGAAGAGTTTGTTTTGTTTGTTTGTTTGTTTGTTTGTTTGTTTGTTTAAACGCGCTAATCTCAGAAACTACTGAACCGATTTGAATAATTCTTTCACTGTTAGATAGTCTATTTATCGAGGAAGGCTATAGGCTACATTTTATCCCGAAATTCCCACGGGAACGGGCACAACGTGGGTAAAACCGCGGGGCGCTGCTAGTTCATAATATACGGTTGAATTGAGAAACCTCCTCCTTCTTTGAAGTCGGTTAAAAATGTCATAAGTAAGGAGCTATGGCAACCTACAAACAACAAACAATGTCAGTCAAGTGCGCGATGTCGATGTCATGGAATTAGTATGTACTACGTACAACTAGAAGGTAATTTTTTTAGACATCGACCATGGAATTAGTATGTACTACGTACAACTAGTACATACTAATTCCATGGTCGATGTCTAATAAAATAACCCGCATAAATGTTATATGTACTTTATACCTTATGAAAACACAGTCGATATGGTATATTCAATTTTGCCGGTTTATTGTTTGGACGCCACAGAGCTACCAACTTAGAAATAAAAATACTCACGGTTTACGGTGAAAAAACGTAATAAATGAGTATACTCGTACTCACAGTTATTCGATGATCACTACGTACAGAGTTAAGAATGGGTTCCCAACCTTTTTTAGACCGAAGACCACTTTTTAATTATTGTTGGCATCAAGGACCTCCAGTCAATTTTTTTTCATTAATTAGCGATTTAATTTATTTGTATTTCACATTGAATGTGCGCGAGTCCGACTTGAGCATTAATTATTATTATCTTGGACCTCAAAGAAAATGTATTTTCGACTTCATTCAATCAAACATTTGAGCGAGCGCGGAACGCGATCGAAGTTTGTGCATGTTTTACTTGGCCCTTAAAGCCATTTTAAATCCGACTTTACCTTTTTATACTTACAGAATGATAATTGAGTGACCAAATAATATTTTTTTTCTTAGAAATAAGAATAGAAAAGTTTTCTATTCGATCGAATTTGTGAAATATTATTTCGTTCAGTATTTTATCAACGACTTTCCTTAAATTTTCATAAATTAATTTGATAATATTCGCGAATTATATTTCGACTTTTGGTGCGTCTGTGGACCACATTTTGTCTTCCGCGGACCATCAGTGGTTCACGGACCACCAGTGGTTCACGGACCACTGGTTGGGAACCCATTTAAACGCAAACGTGAAGTTAAAGTAAAATAATTGGAAAACTCGCACTAAGCACACTGTTTCCGAAACACGTTGACTATTAATTTCCTCGATAGAAAAAATCACAAAGATGGGTCTTTTATACCTTACTTTCACACTTAGTTTGTTAAACAATTTCAAACGCATATTTCTAAAATTAATGAGTGATGTAAAATAAACTATGACTGAATACTGTTGGAGTAAAATTTCGATTCAATCCAACGAAAGGTGGTAATTCTTAAAAAAATTGTCGCAAAATTCTACCACCACCATTTCCGCGCCGTAGTGTTTCTTGCTCTTTTCTACCCAGAGAGACAGTGGCCGAAATGGCTGGGATATCCTGGCCTTAATGAATTTTCATCCATATTTATTTTGATTCTCACGCGATTTTTTTTATATCGCGAGGCGCATCTTATAATAATTATAAAAACATGTACCTAATATTATTTTCATTCTCTTCCAGACACAATGGGAAACAAGACAATAAGAATCACCAACGAAAGGATATTCTTAACAGATAGCAGTTCTGGAAGTGCTTCGGCAACGACTGCAGCCCCAGCAGCTGCTACCACCGCTGCAGCAGCGACCACTGCAGCTGCAGCTGCTGCTACAACAGCAGCCGCACCTGCTGCCGCTGCCGGATAAATTGATATATTAAAAACTGTTTTGTATCTATCGCCATTTTCAGACAATATAGCCTAATGTACCAAATGTTGATTTAAGTCAATAAGTGTTATTTTTATTTTACCCTTTTTATATCGGTAAGAGCGATTAGACAATAACTGAGAAGACAGATTCTTAGTCAATAGCGACATACTAAAGCCACACAGACGACATCAGGAGCCGGCTGGGTAGGAGATTCCACCACTCTGCACCTGACCCGCGCCAGGCCCGCACCAAACCCGCACTAAACCCTTACCAGTTCCGCACCTATTCTAGAGTCGCACCCACGTCGCGTTCGGTCTATGGGGACCAACAACAATACGTACCGTTCTCTTGACTCCCTCGTATCAATGCCTGGTTGAATAAGAAAGCATTGGGATACCTTATATGTAAAGAAGTCTAGTTGCAAATAAACGCCTATTCCTTCTCACTGTACTAATGTCTTCAGTTAGATGAGAGGCCTTTGCCCAGCAATTTTTGCCCAGAATTTTAGTTGCAAAATACAAGAAAAATGAAAACCACAGAGATCTACCTAACTCTAGCCATATCTCAGTAATAGGTTCAGGTTGTATTTATTTCCGTAGGACCTTTTGTGAAAAATATCATTCCGGCATTCCGGATGGAAATGGGAACAATGCGGGTAAAACAGCTGCGGTTCACTAAACTGCTACTAGTTATCAAATATCTTATTTATGACCAACACAAGGACGTAATGTTATTATCTAATTATTGTAATTCATTATGCTGAATCATAAACAACTCGATATGTTAATAACTTCTACCATAAATAGAAATAAACGGTACGCACGATTAGGCAATCATATAGGCAGTACTAATTGACACGCAAATGTTTTTTTAACAGGAATATCTTGAAATTGTAACTACCATTCCGGGCACATCTATTAAGGACGTCGCACATTACACTGACTCAACGCCGACTGAACTCCAACTCAACTCAACACAGCATGGCATTGAAATGTACGCTTTATGTTAAGTTGCTTATGAGTGAATATGTCAACTTATTAGTTATAGGTAAACTTGTTAGTTATCTATATGTCGGAGCGTGGCATCAGTGGCGCCACACCAGATAGCGGTTTATAACGTCACTACATTATTTTTAGTCTGTAGAAGTTTAAGAGTAGTTTGTAAATTCAGTTGACTGATGGAATCGGTAGTGTTGTTATTCCGTGACGTGAGTTCTATCTTCGTGGTGTAGTCTGTGGTATGAGAATAGACTATGTTAAGTCTGTGGTGTTACGCACTATGACAGATGACAGTTGTTCGATAGAGGGATGTGAGCTTGTTTGGTGGTCTGTGGCAGTGAGTGAGTGAGAGAGTGAGTCGATGATATGAAAAGATGAGACATTAGAGTTTTGGAGGGAAATGGGGACGGTTGGATGGTGATCAGATGGGAAACGTAGATTGGAAGGATGAGGTGTTGACGACATCACGATCGTATTGCGAATCGAGTATAGAATAGGGAAAAGATATTCTATGGCGTGGACAGGACGACTGATGGGGTGAAGGGAGGTCGTTTAGGTTCCATCAATTAATTGAATCTAGACGTATCCTAACTGTAATCTGTAATCCATGATGATCGTGTGTAAAATACAAGCAATGTCATTGTAATGAAGCCCTGTGAGTTATTATTTCAAGACCAAGACCTAGGAATCATAAGATATCTGATGTTGTATTGGCGGTATAATGCTCGTGCTTATCCTGATGTGACATGTCCCCAATAGTGGGATAATTATCGCTGTTTCCCCGACATCAGAAGTGGGATAAAGATCGCTATTTCCCACCGAGCGTCCAACAGAGAAGGATAAAGATCGCTATTGCCCACTAAGCCTCCAGCAGAGGGATAAGGATCGCTATTGGCCACTGAGCCTCCAACAGAGAATGATAAGGATGCTATATTCCCACGGGTGGACGAGCATAAACCATTTCAACCGCGGAGCTAGGTTTATGATAAGATGAAAGAATATTGAGAGCTGCAAGCTGAGCTCGTTAGTGCATATTATCGACGACGACGGCGACGACGACGACGGGATTGAAATTCATGTACCTTCCACTGGATTATGAAGCTCGTGGTATTCGGAGATATGTCTGAATCATCATCCCGCCAAAAGGGCCACTGTCATGCGCTTTACGTAATGTTTATTTTGCAATTGGTTATAAAACTTGGAATGTTTTGTGAGTATAGTTAGTTAGTTTTCTACTCTATTGTGGAGTTAAGAAGGTAAATATGAGCTTCCGAAAGATTCAAGTGTAATCTTGTTATGTAATGTGATATGTTCTAATATGTTTTCTTATTTTCATGTTGGATCAATGCTGGTAATTATTGTGAGTATTGATAAACCTCGTCCGGAGTAGAACGTGGTTCTCTTCTCAATCCTGTAACCTGAGGAATATGAGGGATTGCGGTATTCCAAATTATTCAAGAATCTATCACGACAAAATCACATTGGATGTTAAATTGGTGATGTATTGCGGTAATGATTGGTTTGTTGGGAAATATCCGGTGAGCTATTTTGTGATATTTAAGTCAGTTAACATTGAGAGTTTTGTAGTGAATCTTCGTACCACTTGATAAAGTAGAAAGCTTATTGAAAGTATTTTGGATGTTTATCCCGTTGTAAAATATGAGAGTATGAGTAAGGGTTTCATGTGACTATGTGACTTAATGAGTTCAATGTTCGAACTCGGCGATGGTCGTGGTCTGGATTGACCGTACTGTGGAGTGGTCTGCTGAGACCGTGTGTTGTTGAGCAATGTGATTGCTCGTCGGCTGGTTGCCGTGACTAGACGTGACTAGACAAGCTTACTGTTACTTACTCATGGCTCATATTGTAAGGTGCATTTGAGATTAATAGTCTATTGAAGTTAAAGTTGAAAATGACGTGGTACCTAGTATTCATGTGTTACATAGCATTGAAGATTCCCGATTGATAATAATTGAAATTAACTTTTGATTGAAATCAAGAATTTAAGGAAGAATAGTCAGGTTGACCGAGCGAGTGCAAATTACTGTGGCCGCGAGGTTTAGAGGAGAACGAGTACACAAAATAGTGTCATTGACTGGTATAGGAAAATGCCTGAAGGGCAAGTACCCATTGTTAGTTATTCTGAGCCTTGTGAGGATGAACTATAGTCACTTTTGACTGTGTGGTAACTAGTTGTGTGTGTCCTCTTGAGTCTGGGATGATCACGAGAGTGGCTGATCACAGGGATGATCAGGGTTATGGGTGATCACTGGGATGATCACAGCCATTAGGGCTACGGGGATAGCAGGACAATAGAGACACACACACTTGACTTTTACTTTGATTTGAGATTAATTTGATTTTTAATGGGTACTTGTGCCTGACGATGTTCTAGTATTATGTTGAGATAAGCAATGTGATTATGAATATTGAGGTAGTTAATTTGTTCATTGGAAAAGAATAATAGTTTGAGCTTTACTAAGTCTTTCGTTGAAGTAGTTATTTAGGTCAGGAGTGACCGAACGATGGTGATCGTTACACGTTGAAAAGCTTTGAACTCTAAACGTACTTACAAGTATGCACATGATCGCGTTAGGAAGATGCCTGTGGGGCGGGTAACAGCTGACTCAGACGAAGGTGGAGACAGTGAGGTTGATTAAGCTGTTGATTGTTACTGGGTTTTTATGTCGGTGGGTCAGTCTGAGACCGCACCAGGGTGCCGTAGCTGTAGCCCGTTAGAAATCGGTGTCTACTACTTGTAGTAGTCCGTGGGTAGGCAGTAGGCGGTAGCCCTGGGTAGTGTGGTCGGGTCTTGCCTGGTAGCGAAGACCGTAGAGTCATGGGACGACTCGGCATTCCGAAATGGAAGTGCATAAAGGGCAAATGCGTTTGCTAAATCTTGTGTTGTGACCACGAACGAAGACTCAGTAGTAAATCAATTGTGATTAAATTGTTAATTGTGTGTGAATAATGAACCAGAGTCTGTCACTGTTACTGGCCTCAGGGTTTTGGTAGATGAAACGTTATCATAATTTACTTTGTGATTTCTTACGCAAGATGCCAGTAGGTCATGTACCAGTCGAAGTTGATGTTAATAGTGATCGTGATGAGGATGAGTAAACTTGTTTTGGTGAAAACTCGAGTAAGTACTCTATCGGCCGTATTGTGTTCGACCGTACCAGTAGCTATTACGTAGTCGTAGCCCGGTAGAAATCGGTGTCTCTTGGGGTAACTCAAGCAGTCCGTGGGTGCGCGGTGCGCGTTTAGCTCTGGCGGAGGTCGGGGTCTGCAGAGACCATAGTGTGCAGTCACAGGGTGATGCACATGGGCGATCCACTTGATGGATGCATAGTGTGAGAGCAATTGCGATTGCTGGTCGGCTGGAGAGCCGTGGCGATAGAGGGGCTTACTAGTGTGAAGTTTCGATTTGTGTGGTTAATTAAATTGTGTTAATTTGTTGTTACAAGCGACAGTGGTACATGGCTCTGGTTGATGTTTTTATTATGGTTTTATTCGAGTAATTTAAAAGAAAAAAACTATACAGTTACGAAGTTTCTTTATTTGAGTTGTGTGTAGAAATATGATTGGTCAGAAGTGGCCGAGGCGAACAAATACTCTCGTTGGTTATTTCTGTGCAGGTTAGCCAACACACGAGGACGTGTGCTAGCAGGATGGCCGTGTCGGAGCGTGGCATCAGTGGCGCCACACCAGATAGCGGTTTATAACGTCACTACATTATTTTTAGTCTGTAGAAGTTTAAGAGTAGTTTGTAAATTCAGTTGACTGATGGAATCGGTAGTGTTGTTATTCCGTGACGTGAGTTCTATCTTCGTGGTGTAGTCTGTGGTATGAGAATAGACTATGTTAAGTCTGTGGTGTTACGCACTATGACAGATGACAGTTGTTCGATAGAGGGATGTGAGCTTGTTTGGTGGTCTGTGGCAGTGAGTGAGTGAGAGAGTGAGTCGATGATATGAAAAGATGAGACATTAGAGTTTTGGAGGGAAATGGGGACGGTTGGATGGTGATCAGATGGGAAACGTAGATTGGAAGGATGAGGTGTTGACGACATCACGATCGTATTGCGAATCGAGTATAGAATAGGGAAAAGATATTCTATGGCGTGGACAGGACGACTGATGGGGTGAAGGGAGGTCGTTTAGGTTCCATCAATTAATTGAATCTAGACGTATCCTAACTGTAATCTGTAATCCATGATGATCGTGTGTAAAATACAAGCAATGTCATTGTAATGAAGCCCTGTGAGTTATTATTTCAAGACCAAGACCTAGGAATCATAAGATATCTGATGTTGTATTGGCGGTATAATGCTCGTGCTTATCCTGATGTGACATGTCCCCAATAGTGGGATAATTATCGCTGTTTCCCCGACATATATATATAAAAATGAAACCCGTTTTCCTTGGTCACGGCATCACGCGTGAATGGCTGGACCGATTTCCACGGTTTTGCATTCGTTGGAAAGGTCTTGGGCTCCGTGAGGTTTATAGGGAATAAAAATCTCAAAATTCCCACGGGAACGGGGGCGCTGCGGGTGAAACCGCGGGGCACAGCTAGTAGCTAATAAATCTAAGCTTAGCATAAACATTCGAAAATAAAATTTAGTCTTCTAAAAGAGATATCTTTCTTTGCGCCCTTAAGTGAACGAAATATTATTTCGTTATATTATTAAATACGAAATATTGTTTCGTTAACTCAAGGACTCTGGCCTCATATAAATGGCCAAACGGCATTTTAAACGGCACTTTATTTCCAAGTATTTTGTATGAAATTTGAAAAGAGAGAGATATAAAATCTCTCGGGACATAAAATATGTCTTCACTTGTACTCTAGCCCAACTGGTTAAGGTCAAATTAGTAGAAATGCGTTTCTCACTCATTGACAACGCACAGCCCCCTCATTTAATAGCCATTTGTCCACTGCGTTGATCACCTAGTTGACACACTCGTTTTGCTCGTTGTTAACGAAATATTTATTTCTTGGTAGAAGGGAATTGACATACTTTTTAAACTCACACGATTTGCACTCATTATACTAAATTAAGCTCTCGTCCATGTGGAATCCGGTAATTAATGGTCGTAAGCAACACAAAAAATTTACCGAAAATTCGGATGTAGTGAGCTTGGTGTGTCGCCAACTTAATGACTAACAATTTGGTGATAAACATTAAGTGCGGGTAGTTTGTGCGGGTAATTGGAAAAAACAATATTGTGCAATGAATATTCGCCTCTCCAGCCAGTTATCCCGTGACCACGAGCGGTGTAATCCGCTCGAAACGTCCGGGTACGTATTTTAGTAAATACGTTTAGTTATCTAACGCGATACAGACCCGTTTCATTTAGTATAAAGAGAAGGGAATTGAGTTCGTTGAGTCGGTGCAATGTACGAAGAACTTTAAGCAAATGGTATACCGTATGTAAGTTGCGTGATGCATTGTTCATTGTATCGATATTACTTATTAATTATTAATGTATTCGTACCTTTGTCTAAAGACCTTGGGTTTTGAAAATATTTTGTATTGTTATGTGTCCTTTTCTTGGCCGTGGCGAAAGATTTCAAGAGTACAGATTGTCTGATTTAATTTTGATACAATTACTTTGTTTGTTACAATGAACTCGTATGAAAATTCGAATGTGCTAGGGAATTGTTTTAATATAATATAAGTAAATAAGGGCGTGTGAGGTGAGTGGTGGCATTAAAAATAAACCCGGAATAATTCATACACTGTATATAATATATACTTTGGATCTATCAAAGCTTGCACAATGGAATCTTACTAACTTTGCACATATTGCGGGAATCGAACTACCGACACAGTAAGTGCTCTCACATGCCACTGTGCCAACGGACTATATATTCAATGTACTTTTAAAAAATATTCACCTTGGCACTCCCATATATTATGTTACACACGTAATCAAACAGATAATTAAAAGAACAACAATTGCCTAAGGAACCAATTAATTAACAGTTAATTATGAAACAAAATTGATATTTCCTGACTCTGACCTTTTAATCAGGAGAGAGTTAACTAACCGCCTTGTTCATAAATCTATACTAATATTATAAAGCTGAAGAGTTTGTTTGTTTGTTTGTTTAAACGCGCTAATCTCAGAAACTACTGAACCGATTTGAATAATTCTTTCACTGTTAGATAGTCTATTTATCGAGGAAGGCTATAGGCTACATTTTATCCCGGATTTCCTACGGGAACGGGCACAACGCGGGTAAAACCGCGGGGCACTGCTAGTGATCTATAACTAAAACACTGTTAAAGAGTGTTTGTCTCTTTTGCTCATTGGAGAATAGCGTATGTCGAAAAGGGACAGACCATTTGATAGCTAAAATATCCTCTTAAAAGTGTTTATGAATAAGGCCCTAATTTGCATTCCTTATCGAAGGAAGAAACTGATTTGAGGCATTTTGAAGTCATTAAGATATGCTGTTTGACCTCATTTGATGTTATTGATGTCCTCATTTGAAGTAATAGCGCCAGTAGTGTAATTTGACCTAGCGCTTTTAACTTAGCGATTGTAAAGCACTATTTTGTGTAAATTGTAAAGCTCGGACAATACTTTGATGGCAGTCAGTGGAGCTTATATCTGAGTGCTAAAGAGGTAAAGTTTGTTTGTTTGTCCTTACAAAGCCAAAGATTAGCCCTTGCCTAACTCAGAAATTACCAGTCCGATTTGAATAATTATTTTTGTAACTGATAGCCAAATTTAATAGGAAGGTTATACGATATTTTTCATCCCTAAATTCTCACGGGAACGGGCACAACGCGGATAAAACCACGGAGCGTTGCTAGTCTAAAATAAAAGCGAAATGTATCCGTAAACGTGGTTTCAATTCAAGATGTCTCCCTTACTAACATATAAGACATATTATACGAGTATATACATATGTACATCATGAATACTTACTTAGTAAGTTATAATTAACGAGCATGCACAGGATTAGTTACAACACAACTTGTTTTCCTTCCACACAGTGTGACGAAATTCTCATATTACAGCCGACAGGGTAGAATAACATTGGTATTGAAGGACTTCATAGTCTCACAAACAGTCCCTAGACACTATGAGCCTATAATAATAAACGCGGTGTAATTAAAACAATGTTATACTGTGTTTTTTCTCTTTTGCTCTTCGGAAAATTGCGTATGTCAGAAAGTGACAAACCATAAGATAGCTAAATTAATAATGCGGTTCTACGAGAATAGGTTTATAGAAATTAATGCACACCAGAGTAGAAACGAGATATCAGCTGATATCTAATAAGACTTTTTTATTTAACAATTTTGTGATTATTAGTATTTTGTGTCGCTTGTGGCGTACCTATTTTGACTAAGCGATGTTTTCGATTGTTAAGCTAAGTGTAGTTAAGCTAAGTGTCTACCCCTACTTGGATGGGTGGCCGATAATGGCATTTCTATCTGAGCGCTACCGAAAGGCACGTTAAATTGTCGGTCCTGGTTGTTTCAATCGTTAGACCATGTCGGAGGCCTTTAGGCGGTCTAAAAACTCCGACACCAGGGTTCGTCACTAACTTACTCGAACTTACTTTAGTCAAACGCTGGTACTCAGAGACGTCCAATGCTTCCTTGGTAGAGATTAGTAAGTGATTTTGACATCATCACTACATAGTATAAAACGAAGTCGCGTCTGTTTGTCTGTTTGTCTGTATGCTTAAATCTTTAAAATTACGCAACGGATTTTGATGCGGTTTTTTGTAATAGGTAGAGTGATTCAAGAGAAAGGTTTTTATGTAAAAAAAATCCCGAAATTCCCACGGGAACGGGCACAACGCGGGTAAAACCGCGGGGCGCTGCTAGTGTTATATATTATGTAAAATGACGTCAATTATACTCTATTTTTTTTGGATTGGCACGAAATGTGGACCAATGTCGTCAATTTTCCAGCCGAAGACGATTGCTCCTGAAGAGGAAAAAGGTTTAGTAATTTTATTTCATTCTTACCCTATCTCTAAACCTTTTTCCACTTCAGAAGCAATCGTCTTCGGCTGGAAATTTTACGACATTTAACCACATTTTGTGCCAATCCAAAAAAATAGATTATAGTTAAATGTTGATTTAATGGACTTCTCTGAGTAATAGTGCATTACATGAAATCAATAATCAATAACATAAATAAAATCCTATGCGTTAGTACATTTCCTATAGCAATAAAAGTTATTCTAAGAATGCAATATCGAAGCGTTTAAAAGTTGCCTGGTATTTTTTCCATAGCAAATGTTCGCATTCAGAGCGAAGAAAAATTTATTAAATTGAATTGCCGTTCGCCTCGCTTCCTTCAGTTACTAAAACATTTTGTAGGGAAAATAAATAAGTCTGTTTTACAGTGGTTATCCCCAATGAGTGAAGTATGCGACTCTATCAAGAAAATATGGTTATTTTTATGAAAACAATTTTTAGAATATTAAGATTTTGGCCCTGGATAGGGATGCATGGAGCGATAGGGGAGACGCTTTGCCCATAGGGACAGACAGACAGCGGAAAGCGACTTTGTTTTATATTATGTAGTAAGGAGTGACACTTGAATAGATATCAATTGAAAAATGGTCACACAGCAACATTGCTTACTCGACTGCAATAAGAATTTGAATATTAAAATTTTATTACCTTGTAATTAAACATTGCATGAAATACTCCTTTAGGTAATTATCCATTACATAAATAAAAGATAATATCGTGTTCAATCACTATCATTTTTATGTCAACGGGGAAATTGTTGAATCTAATGGAGCATGAAAAATGCTACCTTCATTTTATACATGCTAAGTAACGGCTCTTTGCATTTTCAGTCGTGCTAGTGCGTGCGTGCGTGCTAGTGCGTACATGCTAGTTGCTACGTGCGTTTTGTATGAAAAACAAATGAACATCTAGGTATGCGTGCGGACAACTGCACATCACTAGTGCGTCACGACGTTGGATGACTAAAATGCCATAAATTGAATGAGACCTTAGTAGTGATATACATTGCGATTGTTAAGCAACGTGCATCGGCACTTACTTGGATGGGTGGCTGATAGTGGCTTTTCCATCTGAGCGCTACCGCGCTTCGGAAAGCATGTTAAGCAGTCGGTCCCGGTTGTTTCAATCGTGGGACCATGTCGGAGGTCTTTAGGCGGTCTAAAAACTCCGAGACCAGAGTTAGCCCCTAACCTATTTGAAATTAATGAATGATTGATATACAGACAGATACTGAAGATGATATTGACCATTTAGGCTAAATAATTTAATAGTTATAGCCTATTGTCCATATCTATACTTAATCTCGGGTTGCAGTGGTATCGGGTGGCTTATGAGTCGTTACTGTTCCATAAAGTTCCATTTATTGATTCATATTGAATGGCAAACACCTACCGGCATCACCTGGAAGCGCCATATTAATTTCATAGGTGTTTCCATACTGATTTTTGAACGCAAGCAAGAAAATGTATCTTCTCCCAATCACATGAACACTTTTGATTGAATATGGATATCATATTTTGTAATTAGGTTTTATTATTAACCAGCATAATTTTCTTGACATAAAGTCATATCCATACAATCAAACAACATTTTTTTCTTTCATATATCTAAACTAATATAATAAAACTAAAGAGTATGATTTATGTATGTTTTTGTTTGTTTGAACTTCAATAATTATTTCTGTATTGGTACGTAGTACTAGTTATTATTCTGTGGTATTGGATAATAGCCACATTCAACGGGGATATTAAGCTATTTTTATCCCGAAATTCCTACGGGAACAGGCGCAACGCTGTTAAAACTGCGAGCCGCTGCCGCTGCCGCTGCTAGTAATTTTACACAAGAGAAACGAGATCAGTTTCACCATATAAAAGCCACAGAAATAATACGTTCAGGGGTCCTTATAAAGCTAGCCAAAACTAACTTAACATTAACGGTTACTTTCTACGGATAGTAGTCGTTACTTGAGCCATATCACAGGCCTTTGGCGGCTCAATAACTCTGACACCAGGATTGGTCAGGTTGGCCATCCACTCGATGAAGAAGAAGAAGCCAAAACTAAACTATGTATATAATTCAGAAGACGTGTTAACCACTACGTATAACGAATGGTAATTGTAATTACAGTGCAATGCAAGTCGTTATGTCATTATCATAATAACTATGTTTCTAATTATAGTCTTCCCCGTTTTGCTAGTTCCTGCTTTAAATGTTCTATACGTTGCTTGAATTTAAATTGCACGTATCTGTTCACATGCATCGCGAATTCGAGCTATAATCTTAGCTTGACAAACTGTCACTGTGTTATTTGTAAAGCGATTTCTTGCGTGAAAGATTTATTTTAGTCGTGTGTGTTAAGGATGCGGGTAAATACAGTAGATTATCGGCATACGGTGGAATATAAGTACTTATTTTGATGAATAGTTATTGCTGTTAGCTGTTGTGATTGAAATCCTCTTTATAATGTAAGTTAGGTTAGTGGCCAACCAACCATAATTAACCCACACTATTCAAGACTGGTAGAGTTAGTATCTCAAAAGTTGTACACACCATGGTAAAGCGACAGCGACTACCCGCTTAAAATAAAAACAATTACTACTTTTTATTTACAAAGGACTAGCAGCGCCCCGAGGTTTTACCCGCGTTGTACCCGTTCCCGTGGGAATTTTGGGATAAAAAATAGCCAATAACCTTCCCGTTGAATGTGGCTATCTTTTACAAAAGAATTATTCAAATCGGACGTATAATTCTTGAGATAACCTCGAACATACAAACAAACAATCTTACAAATTTTACCTCTTTATAATATTAGTATAGATAAAAACGAGACTGCACGGTTAAGCATCGAGGGTACTCAGGGCTCTATTTGAGGCCCTTTAAGAGACATATTTATAGAGCCACGTTAATTTTACCAAGAGTTTGAAATGAAATCGAATTTGAGTCCAAAAAAACTGTCGTCTTTCAAATGAAAACAGAACAAATCAGTATTCCAAACGCGTTTACTCACAAATTAAGGATCAATTTACATAAAACGAGAACTTTTCTTATTTTAATAAACCAAATTAAATTCTTTGAATAAAGAATAAACAGTTTTCTGAACAAAAACTCAGATAAAAGAACGTTTAAACGAAATTGTTCATGAATAATATTTATTGTTATAAAATATTTAAGAACTTCGGTCTTTTAGGTCTGAAAATGAAATGAAATGAAACGTTATAGTATTATTTATACAATACAGTATTATTTTATTTAAACTCCACTCTTGTTGTTTTAATATGATACTTTTCTCTTTACTGGCAGTATTTCCCGATTTTACCTGCATTGTACCTGTAGAGAATACTGCCTACAAAAGCCTAGGCATTTACTGCCTTTACAAATGTCTTCATGCTTGTACTTGTATACAGTCTTCTTCAGTATAGTGAGTGGAAGTAGCTCGTCAATCCAGGTACTTCACTACATAGTATAAAACAAAGTCGCTTTCCGCTGCCTGTCTGTCTGTCCCTATGTCTGCTTAGATCTTTAAAACTACGCAACGGATTTTGATGCAGTTTTTTAAATAGATAGAGGGATTCAAGAGGTAGGTTTATAGGTATAAAAAGTCCCGCAATTCCCACGGGAACGGGCACAACGCGGGTCAAACCACGGGGCGCTGCTAGTATATAATATAGCTTACAAAACCCAATGACAAGTGGCTTGAATGTATTTGTTGCTTGTACTTATGTCCTTTTAAAAAAATTAATTTGCCGGTAGATCCAGATTCCATAGTTCATCATTACAGAGGGAAAAGATATACTGATATCATTCCATTCTTACACCATCACCCTTTTCTATGGAATTAATGGGCTACATTCAAATTAGCTCACATTCAAAATCGCTTACAAATAAAGAGTAGCATGATTCTCCATTCATTGTTGCTCTACGATTTAGGAGTACCTATCATTAAGGTTCACTGAACAAACCAAATGATAAACATAGACAATTCTAGAAATTCATAATAACGACGTCATTGACACAGGTATTCTCAAGAAGCTATTCAAATTGTTCTTTATAAGATCAGACAATGAAAGGTCTACAATGAGAATGTTAACAGCTTTGTTCTTTCCAATGATGCGAATAGCGATCCATCATCCTGTCTCAGATAAGGGTTGTGTAGACGTGAGACCACAGTACGAAAGACTAAAGTCCGAGATTTTATCTATATATTTTTTTAAACCTCGAGTTTGGAACTTATAAATGTTGGTATGAGATATCTAACGTAAAAAAAGGTATTAAAGTTAAAGTTAATGGGCACGTTAAGTCGGTCCCGGTTGTTTCAATCGTCAAGCCATGTCGGAGGCCTTTAGGCGGTCTAAAAACTTCGATACGGGGTTGGCCACAAACCTGCTACTTACTACGGCCACCCATCCAAGTTGAGTTAACACTGCTTAGTCAAACTACGCCGCAACCGCTACCTTACCCCCTTCCTGTACACGACGTAATATCAAACTGTCAGTCTTTCGTCTGTAAAAGCCAATAAAGAGCTAAATGGGCTTTCTATACAAACTTGACAAAAAACAATGCGCGGATTCCAAGTCTGGGAACTAAATTAATTTGACCGCGCTTTGTGATCGAGCTACGTTTAAAAAACCTTTTGTTGTGCTTTAATAAGCTTGCAGTTTGTTGTCATTGATAGGTATTTCAGTATTTAAAAGTCGGGGTACATTGAGTTGGTTTTGCAAGTTAATTGAAGTATGTGTAGAAGTAGCTTCTGCCAGAAAATCTTTAACTAGCAGCGCCCCGCGGTTTTACCCGCGTTGTGTCCATTCCTATGGGAATTTCGGGATGAAAAATAGCCTATGTTACTCGTGGATAATGTAGCTTTCGAATGGTGAAAGAATTTTTAAAAACGGTCCAGTAGTTTTTGAGCCTATTCATTACAACCAAACAAAGTTTTCCTCTTTATAATATTAGTGTGGATATAAAAAAATCATAATGACTTTGTAAGTACTCCAGTCTTCTCTGACCACGGTTCCTACAATAGGGCCGAAACGTCAGATAAAAATGTAAAAATAAAAAAGCGGCCAAGTGCGAGTCGGACTCGCCCATGAAGGGTTCCGTAGCAGCGAGTAACATAATAAAGAAGTTCTTGAAATAAATGTTTTTTTATTTACATTTGAGTTATTTAATGAATAATCAGTATTTTTTTGCGGTTTACGATTTATGTCGTAAAAAAAAAAACTACTAACTAGACCTCGTTCAAACCAATTTTCGGTGTTAGATTACATTGTTATGTACATCATATATTTTTTTTAGTTTTATCATTCTCTTATTTTAGAAGTTACAGGGGGGGGGACACACATTTTACCACTTTGGAAGAGTCTCTCGCGCAAACTATTCAGTTTAGAAAAAAATGATATTAGAAACCTCAATACCATTTTTGAAGACCTATCCATAGATACCCCACACGTATGGGTTTGATGAAAAAAAAAATATTTTTTTCATTTCTAAGTATGGGAGACCCCCCTAAAATTTTATTTTTTTTCTATTTTAGTGTGAAAATATTAATGCGGTTCACAGAATACATCTACACACTAAGTTTCAACAACATAGCTCTTATAGTTTCGGAGAAAAAAGGCTGTGACATACGGACAGACGGACGGACAGACAGACAGACAGACATGACGAATCTATAAGGGTTCCGTTTTTGCCATTTGGCTACGGAACCCTAAAAACGAAGTGTATCCGTAAACTTAGTTCCAATTCAAAATTAGAGTGTTCGCTTAAACTTAAGATACCAGTGGGTGCTTTCAAATTATGCGTTTCGTGTCGGACCGCTGCGGTGCCGAAGCCGTATGCGCCGTCGTGCGTTTGTCGTATTGTGAACGTACGATCGTGTGTTTTCATACAAATCGAGCAGTGCGGCAACAGTGCGGCGTCGGTACCGCGAAATAATTTTAGTACGCACTGTTGCCGCACTGCTCGATTTGTATGAAAACACACGATCGTACGTTCACAATACGACAAACGCACGACTTCGGCACCGCAGCGGTCCGACACGAAACGCATAATTTGAAAGCACCCTAAGACTTTGTAGTAGTTATTAGAAAAGTATATACATAGGTATTATATGATTTTCTTTAATTATTTTCCTCTCATTTATCATTCGATTTTTATCGCTGTATCTGTTAATTTAATAACAAATTGAAAATGTTTAACTATAAAATTTGTGTTTTCTGTGTTTTGTATGAGTGTTCCATGATATTTAAATTAGTCAGAATGTGTCTCATCTGTGAATAATATGTGAATTTCGTATGATTAGCAGTTTGTTTACATGGATGCTCATTGGAACAAATTTTAGGTCGCTATTTGTTAGAATGTACTAAAACTTTGTATGAAAGGAAAGTACTCTAAAAATTCGTAGGACATTTTTAAAGTACGTCAATAACGAGATTTTTTTTAAAGTACTTATAATCATTAAAATAATTTGGTGTAAGGGCCGACACGCACGCCGAGTGAACCGTCGCGGGCGCCCGCGGCGTGCGGTTTCATACAAAAGTGAACCGTCGCGGGCGCACGCTTAACGCAGTGTTGGCACTAATACCTACAAAATGTAAAGAAATAAAATGATTCCAACGAATCGCGATTCTCATTATTTTTGAAGTTTGTTAAAACAGTCCTTAAATGAAGTCCATTGAATTAATAAAGCAAGCGATTCAACGACCGAATGATTGTAAAACATGGAAGCCCTTTGAGGAATTAATTGACTGTCTTGTTGCCATTTCGAAAATCATTAAAAGGATATAAAGCATTAGCAGTGCCCCGCGGTTTTACCCGCGTTGTGCCCTTTCCCGTCATAATTTTGGTATGAAAAGTAGCCGTTGAATGTGTCTATCTATTACACAAATATTTTTTCAAATTGATTTGGTAGTGTCTGAGATTAACGCGATCAAACAAACATACTCTTCAGCTTTATCATAGTATAGATAAATAAACAAATGAAGCATCACGTTGTTGACATCAACCAAAGTTTACTCGTACAACTTTATGAGCAGTGAATCAATGAATAGTGGGTTTGTAACAGTTGTAACTGTTTATATGAATGATACTATATTCTTACTTAATACTACATGTGCACACCATGCAATAATATTGTGACAGTCAAATTGACAATCATGTCAGACAATTTATGATCCTGCAAGTTACAAATTTTCGACAATTTTTATGGTTGATTCTGACTCTCAGTTTTTCGGGTTCCGTACCCAAAGGGTAAAAACGGGACCCTATTACTGAGACTTCTCTGTCTGTCCGTCCGTCCGTCCGTGATAGCTAGACAGTTGAAATTTTCACAAATGTTTGTATTGCTGCCTTAACAACAAATACTAAAAATAAAATGAAACAAATATTCAAGGGGCGCTCCCATACAATAAACGTGATTTTTTGCCGTTGTTTAAAGTCCGACTCGCACTTGGCCGGTTTTTACTAATTGATGTACACGTCATTGGGGTATTGTCAATATTATTGAAAAATTACGTTTAGTAAATATACGTGTGAGTACGTTTACTAAATATTATTGTATGTGTGTACTAAGCTATAAAATATTAGTAACATTTCTACGTAATCAGAATCACGAACGTTAAATTTATTTAATTTGCTGTCGTTTTAAAAAAAAATCAATAAATTCACATTTTAGGACAAAACTTATTGTAGTTGAAACTGTGAGAATGAATTTATGATGTTTAGATATAAAAAAGTTTATGTTTGAACCAGTTAATCTCTGGTACCTGCTCCTATTTGAAAAATATTTGTGTAGGAAAGCTATATCTTTTTTAATCACTTTTCTCAGGAACGGGCAGAACATGAGCAAAACAGCATGGCGCCGCTAGTCTACACTAATGTTATAAAGAGGAAAACTTTTTTTGTTTGGTTGTAATGAATAGGCTCAAAAACTACTGGACCGTTTTTAAAAATTCTTTCACCATTCGAAAGCTACATTATCCACGAGTAACATAGGCTATTTTTCATCCCGAAATTCCCACAGTAATGAACACAACGCGGGTAAAATCGCGGGGCGCCGCTAGTCTGATATAAAATAAGAACAAATTCGCAACATCAATTTTAGTCATAAAACATGCATTCATTAAGCTTAACGACCACTAAATCTATCAACACTTAAAACAGTGACGTTATCCGAACTTTATTGATATGACGTCGAATCGTTGCGTGAGAACTCATTTTCTTTTATTATACTGGAAATTAAATTATTAAATTTACGTTCAAAAGAAATAAAATAAAGTCAGGAAGAATGTTTTTTAATTAGGAAACCGGCTTGGTAAAAGCGGCCTTCCGTCATCGGCGCAGGAAAGCAAAGCATGCTGGTATTAATGAAGTATGGACACGAATCGGCTTGCCTGCGCCTGCGCACGATTCGCCGCAGTGCCACCGCGCATTTTGAACGCATCGAACGCTTGTCAAATGTTTTGATTTTCTGTCAAAATTAAAAGTTCGATGACCTACAATGATGGATTTTTGAAAATGGATTCGTTTGATCGTGTTTTGTTTCATTGAGGTGTGTTGTTTTTTTGTGTTTGAGTGTTTTTTTTACGTGTTTATAGGTTTTAACTGAATATTGGAGTAAAGGATATTATTAAGATTTACGAGTATATTATAGGTATCCATTAATAGTTAGGAGTTGAATACCAGTTTTATTCCCAGAGATCCATTGGCCATTGTTCTCAAAATATAAGTACCATTATATTTTCGAAATCTGAAAAAAATACCTAATAGGTATCTACTATACCTAAATATTAGGTGAATCTTACATTAATGTGATATTTTTATACACCTTTATTTTCACTGTGTAAGTACAATATAAAATTTATAAATGAATTATGTATATGTACGATCTAAATAGGTAATATTTATTATTGATAACTAACTATATTTATTAGTTATCTTTGTTTATATGTTAACCCCAAAAATCTGAACCAAAGGGTAGATAAAGACTCTAAATACTTAAATTACCAATTAAGAACTTTTTTATACGGCTCTTATCTCATTAATTTAGTATCCCAAAATACCTATGTAAGTGTAATTTTAATGCCAAGATACCAATTCTTTTAATAAAATTCATATAAATAAATGCAATCAAAATCGTTCCTTCCTGTTTTACATTGTAGATTGTATTAATCGTGTACAGAATATTAACACATTGATATCAACTCTGTCAAAGGAAGTGGTGTCTACATATTTTGATGCTTGATAAACGGTCATAAGTGTTTCATTTAGTTGGAGCGTTGTTGAGACGTTTCCGTACTCAGCGACGTCAAATTCTTAGTAGAGATTAAGAGCGGATAGCACAAAAACTCTTAAGGCGAGGATATGTGAAAATAACGCGCATAGTCGCTACTTTGACGATCAAATATCAACACTTCTATCGATTCTATAAATAAAATAAAAACACCAATTAAAAGAATGTTAAATTTTAAATCGAGTAGAATTTTAAAATTCATTATAATAATGTAGAAATAAGATGCACAAGATTATGTAAAAGTAGCACCAAATATTATTTTCTCGTCCTAGATCTCGTTATTTGAAGCGATAATCACAGTTTTATTTAGGAATATCAATTTCCTAATACTCACTTAGATTTTAAATCAGTTACATTTTTCATTTGACCCGCCAATTTCTATAAAAACGCAAAAGAGTTCAAATATTCGCCCGCCACGTATCTCGCACTCGTATCTTGCTTCACACCCCCTCAGATCTGTCCGAGCGCCACATATCCTCGCCTTAAATACATTCAGTACCTAAATATGTTTAAGAAACAAAAGCTGTCCCTTCCAAATTGACCATTATTATGCAATTAATAGAACACTATTTCAAACGAACGTCATTTGTTTTTTAGGCGCAAGTTTAGGTGCTAAATCAAATTAAGAATCTTTGTACAATTCACCCTTAATGAGTAATTTTGACATCTATGATAATTACGTCAGTTAAGTGTTGATATAGTGCCCGTTGGCACAGTGGCAGTGAGAGCGCTTAATGTCGGGGGCTGCGGGTTCGATTCCCGCCTGGAGTCAACAATATGTGAAGACATAATTGTTGGCGACGACGTGTGGGTGTCAATTATATATTCTTATAAAGTATGTGTGTAAGTATAATATGTCGTAGTATCGGTGAGTTAGATTCCATTATTAAAATACAATATTGAACGAAAATAGTTTTTTGAACATAAATATATTCTTGTAAAATTCGTCTTTAATTCTATTCAACGCTTACATTGTTTAAAAAATAAATGACAACGTAGTTTTAAATTGTGTTTTATTTGGTGCACGTTTAAATACAATTTTGTTAAAACAGCGTTTGTCTCTTATATTACTTAACTTTTATAGATTAATAATTATTACACATTTAATATAAATATTTTACATTAAACATAATACTAATTCTTAAACATATTACATAAATAGATTACTATTTTTTAAACATTTAATATACTTAAATATTTAATATTTAATATACAATAACTATTGAACAGGTATTAAATAGATTTTAGACCGCATGTACAATCGGCCCCTATACTTAATTTCTTGAACTTAATTTCATTTACAAGTATTTTAATAGTACTAGTATATAGTGGTGACTGATATAGTAAACAAAGTCGCCAAATTCTATCTGTCTGTATATAATTGATTTTCTCAAAATCTTTTTACCTAATTTTCATGCGGTTTTAACCAACATACAGAGTGATTCAAGACGAAGATTTGTGGGTACTTTTCATGCCAAAGCTCTCACAGGGGCGGATACAATCCGCGTAGATCCGCGGGGTACTGCTAGTACTATTACATATACTTACATTTACTAATTGTTTCGGAGCAGGCCTTTGTTTTGAAAAGGCAAATGACCTATAAGCTTAATAATTACCTATAGGTAGACTAATTAAGATATTATCATACCTATTCTATATCCTATTTTTTACGAGAGTTTAAGTTCAAAACATGATGACTGGCTTTTTAATCGAAAACAACTTCTTGCATTAAGGAAAAGAGTTCAGTGATGGCTAAGAATGGAATCACTTGAACATTTATCACTTGGACACAAGTACATTCACCCACGTTTTACCCGTTCCCGCGGGAATTTCGGGATAAAATGTATCCCATGTGTTATTCTGATGTATAACCTATATTACTGTAAAGTTTCATCCAAATCCGTTCAGTAGTTTTTGCGTGAAAGAGCAACAAACACACATCCATACATACATCCATCCTCACAAACTTTCGCATTTATAATATTAGTAGGATAGGATATAATTGACACCCAGACGTCGTTGCCAACAACTATGTCTTCACATATTGTTGACTCCGGGCGGGGATCGAATCCGCAACAAATGTTCAACACTTTCCAACATTGAAGTCCACTAAACTCTAACCGCCTCGTACTCGGAATATTAAACGGTTCCTTTGGAGAGAATTAATTATTTTTATCTATGCTACTTAAGAAAATAATGAATCTGGAGAGTTTGTTTTTTATTTTGTTTGAATGCGCTGACTTCAGAAACTGAGCATCCGATTTGAATAATTATTTTTGTAATGGATAGCGGGAAACTTATACAACGGTTATATTATGCTTGTTCAGCAGGAAGGTTATACATTATTTGCTATCCCAAAATTCCCACGGGAACGGGCACAACACGAGTAAAACCGGGGGATGCTGCCATTTAATTAATATCTTGGAGTACGGCAGTACCTACTTGAAAAGGTCAATGAAAGCTAAACTACTAAACTCGACGTAATATCGACGACTTTAATATAAGTCCATTTTTTAAACCGAAATACCTATGTATGTAATTATATTCTCTGATTACAGGTGCTTTAGAACTTGGACAAGAAAATAATAGATGAAAGTGAAAATGTATATAAAAGTTTTTTTCCTACTGCTTGCGGTTTCTTTGATGCCCTTCGTGCTGTCGAAGACACGAAGGTACTCCAGGAATCAAGTCAACATCCTGTCTAGAGCGAGATGCGATCTCACGTGTTACGAGACGGAGAAAGAGATGGATAATAAAGTAAAGGTATGTGGAGTTCAAGGAATTTGAGTGAGAGTAATTAGATCTATTTTTGTATGAGCTTGAGCAGACTATAGTTAAAAGTGTAGACGGAAATATTCTGGTTTATGAAATACTAGCAGGCGCTCCGAGGTTTTACCCGCGTTGTGCTCGTTCCCGTGGGCGTTTTGGGATTTTTTATACATAGAAAGCTTTCACTTGAATCACTCTATCTATTTAAAAAACTGCATCAAAATCCGTTGCGTATTATATTTGTTTGTTTGTATACGTGATACTGAGGGACGACAATAGGTTTTTTTTTTAATTGTATATATGTATGTACATTCAAATGGAAGGTTTTTTTATCCCAAATTTCCCCCGGCACCGGCACAATGCAGGTAAAACCCCGGGGCGCTGCTAGTATATATATTTTTAATCCTAAGTTCCAATCGAAATGTAAAAAGGAGCTATAAAAATTCAATTTTCATTTGAAATAAATTGGATTTGTAGTCGAGGATGGGATGATATTTTATAGACCAATTTGTTTAATAGTTTCTGTAATGGGTACCTAGGTTTAATTTATTGGACTCTAAAATTTTAATCTATATTTTGATCGAGAATACATTTTGTGAATTTTAGTTTATTTTAGTGTATCAGTAAGGTAAACTTTTATTTAATTTAAATAAGTAAGTACGTGTAGGTTAGTGGTCATCCCTTGTTCGGAGTTTATAGACCACCTTAACACGGTCTACCGACTGAAATAAACGGAACCGACAATATTACGTAAATATCTTACGAATCTCCCATCCAAGCAGGGGAAGAGCTGCACAGTGCTTAACAATCGCAATGATAAAAAAAGTTTTTTTGAGTTTCAGTTTTAAGTATAGGGAACCTCCAAAATTTATTAGTTTTTTCTACTGTTGTGTGAAAATCTTAATGCGGTTCACATAATACATCTACTTGCCAAGTTTCAACAGTATAATTAAGATACTATTACCGTGGTATAGTTCTTAGGGACAACACTGCGAGCGTGCGCACGCCGCGGTTCCATACAAAAGTGAATCGTCGCGTGCGCCCGTCGCGTGCGTAGTCATATAAAAGTGAACCGCCGCGGCGGGCACACGCGATGGGCGCTGACCCTTATAGTTTCGGAAACAACTGGCTGAGACATACGGACGGACAGACAAACAGACAGACATGACGAATCTATAAGGGTTCCATTTATCGCCATTTAGCAATGGAACCCTAAAATGCATTAAAAAAATAAGTTGTTTACAATATCTTTATAGCATTTCAACTTCCATGGTACTTATTACACGCATAAAATGTGCAATAACTTAACCAACTTACATGAATGCGATAATCATAAATACCTCCTGTTGTTTTCGATCAAGAGCTTGCACTCAAGTACCACATAAGCTTTTAAGCTCTCAAGACAAAACTACTTAAAAGTCCTCAATGAATTATGACAAAACTTCCTGTTGAAAGTTCAATAAGCTGACATGAACTTTTAATACAATAAGCTTTTGTTTTTATACGTGCGTAGAGTTCTGTCGGCCTATAAAAATGTAGAGCGTATTAAGAACCTTGTCTTACTTATACTTCTACAATACCTACTAGCATTTTAATTAAAATTAGCAATAGTTATGGAATGACAAAGTCCTAAAGCGGTCACTATTTTCTTGGACTGACTGTCAATAACATACCACTCTAATCGTTGTGTAAGAAAAAATGTATCGACAGGAAAAACCCATTTATAAATAGAAAACAATAGTATGTCTGTTTGATAACTTCTGTTACTGGAAAGTACTAACAAAATTAACCAAAAAGGAAGTTTTGGAGAATAGGTTTTATTATTTACATAATAATATCCAGCAGTAACCAAGCTACTAAAGCGCAAGACTCTCATACTGCGGATGCGGACCGGTTGCGGGCCAGTGTGACCTTTCATATAAATACAAGGAATACGCCACGCGACTCGCACCCGACCCGCAACCGCACTAGCTATGCGTGTTATATTACCTACTTATGATTCTATCGCTATGATTCTTTAAAACCGGGCAAATTCACACACGATTAATTAGACCCAATCTAAGCTCTAAAGCCTATATTATGGATTCTAACTGATACTACTACTTATACATACACAAATACTTAAAACTATAAGAATTCTTTAAAAAAATACGAAACTACACAAAAATATATCAAAAAACATTTTGTATTAAGTACATATTATGATATTACACAAGTGAAACCGCGTACCAAACCCAATCCCAATCATGTCATAACAAACAAAAAAACATACCTAACCTTGCTTACGTGCAAACGGAACCAAACAATAATTGAAAGAGGTTCAATGCTCCCACTTTGATCGTAGGTAGCATTCATTTAAAACGATCGCTTAAGTCATTAAAATGAGTCAATTAAGAAAAGTAAAAGCTTCAGACTCAATCTTTATTTATATTTATAAGCTATCGTTATACAGGGTGGGTCAGTCAGACATCTTAAATTGGCTGGATGTTGTTATTGTGCAAGCGATAGGCGATTTTTTTGAATAAAGAACAAATTTAAGCGCAAAAGCTTAACGTGATTAACGTGTTTTTTTCACCGTAGTTCCGCCTCAGCATGAATCCCTGAAAAGTAAGCTACTTCAAAAGTACTAGATAATTAAGGTTTAGTCTCAGTTAGTCTAGATCGCGATGCCTATTTAAACTTTTTGAGTTGAAGTTTTATTTATGGGAAGCATTGTCGGTCCCCGTTGTTTCAATCACTAGACCATGTCAGAGGTTTTAAGAAGATCTAAACAATCCGACACCAGGGTTGACCTCTCCACTAACTTACACGAACTTACTTATTTAATGGATTTTGAATTGGAAAGTTAAAGAGATTTACTGAAGCAAAAGATTAGAAAAATAACAGTAGATCCGTTAACCTATTCAATTGTATTATTAAGGAATAAACCATTAACCTATTTTAGATTTCAAAAGCCATTTTTGACCTTACTTTCCCCACCCTGTATATTTTGTCTTAAGTAAAAATGTATTCTACCGTTGAAAGCTGTACATAAAGCAAATGAATCTTGCAATTTGAAAAGAGCCATTGTTTTCGAACAAGAGCTGGGTACAAAACGGATGGTAATTTAATTAGTTTACACTAATGATGTTGCTAATTAGATAACGGGTCGCAAGCGTGCGAGAGTACTTAGAATATACCAATGTCTGGTTAGGTTTATGCGAAACAGAGGTCAGAAATACCCGTATATATTATTAATGCCGTTTTGTGTTTAGTGTTCATACAATTTGGAGTTTGTGGGAATAGTTTGGGAATTACATAGACAAGCGTGGTCACGCCTGATCACGGTACTGATATCTTCAGTGAGATGAGAGACATTTGCTCAATCTAAGCTAATTTAAGCCTTTTTTTACATTGGCTAAGTGTGTTAAAGCGCAAGACACATAAAGTGCGGATGCGGTCCGGATGCGGGTCTCTACCTTGTATTCGTATAAAAGGTGCCGCAGAAATTTAAAGATTGACACTGACATTGAAAGGTGACGCGGGTGCGGTGCGGGCAACCGCAAGGCCTGCAGCCTTATGTGTGTCATGTGTATTAACAATATAGTAGCACTCGACCTATGTAAAAGAAGGAAAAAGTATCAGCTTATATTGGGCAAATGGCTTTTATCTCACTGAAGATATCAGTACCACGAGGAAAATTAGAGTGACCTCCGTGATTGTCAGTCTAAGGCCTACTAGAATCAGAACTGACCTCCGCGCTAGTCAGTCTTAAGACTTTCTTATCAACCCTTATGTGCCTGCCGTACTCATGCTTTAGCAGAACCATTGAAAACCTCTGTGAGATGTTTTATATGCTATTTTAAATTTTCATAGAACGTGAGGTATTCTGCACTAGTCCTTAAAACATTCCAATAAAACAATAACGCCTTTTACTCGTACTACTTATAATGACTATTATAGTACGAAAATACTGTAAGTAGGTATCCATTGAAATCTTCATTCAGTTATAAAACGACGTTGGAATCTAACATGCATTTACACAATTAGCTGGTATGTGCTTTTGTCAACCATTTTCAAAGTAGAAGGAATCCTCAATCACCGAAATGGCTAACTTATATCTATATCTGTCTTACGATTCTACTCAGAGACATCAAATGCTTTCTAGAGATTTAATGAGTGATTTTGACCATGTAATGTCTATAAAAACATACGTCAATTAGTTAACTGTCGATTTAATGGAAGTTTCTTAGTGCAGCAGTAATTCAAAACCTTCAATTTTAGATACATCGATGCAGATCACAATGCCGTACCCAAGAAGTGAAACCAGGCACTTGTCCCCAAAATGACACCCCCAAATGGGCAGCCGCTTGTGTGGAGGCGTGCAACTCTGACTCTCAGTGCGATGGAACTCAGAGATGCTGCCATCACGGATGCGGGTCTACTTGCAGTGAACCGCTGGACTTGGAGACTTTATCTGGTAAGGATTTGATTGAAACATTTTGAAGATCTTGAAGTGTCACCCGATTGTATTTCGACGAGCTAAGCGGATCTCAATCGACCAATCACAACATTGAAATTGTCAAAATCTTTTTGTAATGCGTTGTGATTGGTCCGTCATGGCTCCGTACAGCTCCACTTCGCTGCTATAGAATCTCAATTCCTAGACATGGCGAACCCCTAATGCATATTAAGGCAAGCAAGCGTATGGTGATTACGCTTATCTTACTTACTGGGGTTATTCTTATTTTATCGAATTACTTTTGACCGAAGTTGACTTGATGAATGCCTTGTTTCGCTGTATTATACTTATTATCTACCTACAGTTACCGAGAGGTTGTTTGTTCTACAACCTGATACTCCAGAACCTGTTAGCTACTTCAGTAGGTGGCACAGATAAATGAAACGACGAACCGTCTCCGCAATCTAATTCAATATCATGTCTTAATCATTTGTGAGATTGGTCAAAAGTCTGCTGTGATAATGATAAACACTTCAACTTACATTTCAACAGGACTTCCCGGTATACCAGTGATGGACGAAATAAAAGAGCGTCGCCGAGGTAGAGTCCAGATACGTTGGTCTGATGGCGTTGGTGATGCAGCCAGAGCGGTGCCTGGAAGAGTACTTTATGTCTTGGAAGAACAGCATCACTTAGGACCGAAGTACGAAGAAGTGAGACTTGGAGATTGGAACCTACTTCTAAGGACTAACAAGTGAGTTTGTGAGAACCATGTTTATGTTGTATAAAGATTAGTAAATAAAGGCTGATTTGACTATATTCTATACTCACCTTAATGTACCTTTGAGTTACAAAGCTAATAAAAATAAACTAATCAACTCTACAGAAGCTAAAAGCCTCTTAATGGAATTTTTAGCAGCTATTAATCAAAATGAAATAGGAAATCTTAAAATAGCATTCGTTTTATGAATGCAATCCCATTCAAGTGGGTACAGATACCAATGCAACAGTGTATAGTTCTAATAAAGTTATTAAACTACTAGCTGTGCCCCGCAATTTCACCCGCAGCGCCCCTGTTCCCGTGGGAATTATGAGATTTTTATTCATTATTTTTCTTATATAAAATCCTTGTCCTGACAATGAGGAACACATTAAAAAGAAGAATCATCCAATTTGGTGCAGTCGTTCTGAAGTTATGCGCTTACTAACAGATTCAGCGATTCATTTTTATATTATAAATACCGTATGTAATGTTAAGCTAACCATATAAATTACTAGACCTTATCCGCGTTGTGCAAGTTATGCGGTTTATGAATAAGGCCATTAAAATATAGATAAAACTAGCAGCGCCCCGCGGTTTTACCCGCGTTGTGCCCGTTCCCGTGGGAATTTCGGGATAAAATGTAGCCTATAGCCTTCCTCGATAAATAGACTATCTAACAGTGAGAGAATTATTCAAATCGGTTCAGTAGTTTCTGAGATTAGCGTGTTTAAACAAACAAACAAACAAAACAAACTCTTCAGCTTTATAATATTAGTATAGATAAACGCTTAACCTAGACTCAAACTATATAGTGTCCTAAATCTACATATATTGTATAGATATCTATATTGTATAGATATAGCACACTATATAGTGTGACCTAGAAATCTCTAAATTACGCTTTACATATACATACATGATATACTAGACTATACACAAAACACTATATACTAGAATATACACGCTGCTTTGACCTAGGAATATCTTTATACACTATATTTTACGCTGCGCAGGTTTCCCCAATTCCAACCCAATGAACCCTCGGCTTAACGAGTACCTTCTAACAGCTAAAAAACAAATGAATAAATGACTGCATTCACATAACATGTCTATTGGTAAAAACACAAACTGTTTGTTGGTATATTGTGTTTTTAGTCGAGTAATGAGCAAGCATTACTCGAATGTATAAATACTCGTATGCTTAAATCATCGATTTGTTGTGCAATGAATTATTATTATTATTATAGTGTTTCTCCTCGGAGTCACGGGACAAGCCCGGTCTTTTTGAGAGGCATGCGAGGGGATACAGATCCAACTCGTAGAGGCCCTTTGGAGATGTTTAATGTAATGGATTACAACTGCAGGGACACACTCCCGACCACATCAGTACAACATGTCCGGGAATGTGTACCTGCAGAAGTAGGGACTATTGTAAGTAAAAATGAAAGAAAAAGACTGGGCTATGGAAATGAAGGTTGGATGGACTGGAAATGGGATATTGCAAAGAGGTCGGCACCTGCCATAACAAGTGGTGAACAAGTTATCGGCGGCAGGCCGTGGCTCGCCGCCCGCTGGATGGGCCCCCCGAAACAGCCGACGTAGAGACGGCAAGGGGGCAACATCGGCGCGGGCGACTCGGGGGTGTATTATTATTATTATTAAAGCCCTAAGTGTCCCATTGTTGGGCAAAGGCCTCCCCCCATTTCTTCCATTCAGCTCTGTCAAGAGCTTCCTGACACCAACCGGACAAGTACATGTCAAGCTCGTCTCGCCATCTCCGTTTTGGTCTGCCGCGGCGTCTTCTGTTAGAGTCTGGGTTCCACATGGTGGCAATTTTTGCCCAAGACTCATCAGGCCTGCGGCAGACATGTCCTGCCCAGCTCCATTTGAGCTCAGCAGCTTTAAGACCTACGTCGGCGATTTTGGTGCGGGAACGTAGTTCGGTGTTTCGGATTCTGTCCGTTAACTTGACACCCAAGATACTTCGTTCCATCGCCCTTTGGCAAACCTTGAGACTGGACTTTTGAGAATCTGTCAAAGACCAAACCTGAGCGCCATATGTGAGTACAGGAAGTATGCACACGTCCATTAATTTTCGCTTGAGCGAGATGGGAAGGTTGCCCTTCATGAGTTCTCCTAGGGCCCAATAGCTCCTCCAGGCGTTTTCGGTACGTCTTGCGACCTCCTTATCTTGTCTGGACTGAAAGGAGACTATTTGGCCCAGGTAAATGTACTCCTGGACATACTGCATAACTTCTGCACTCACTGTCACCGGATGTTGTTGGCAGTTGGTCATAAGCTTGGTCTTTGACATATTCATCTTCAGACCAACCTCAAGGCATGCATCGCTAAGGTCTTGTAGCATCATCTGTAGGTCTGAGGCTGAGGAAGCGAACAGGGTGACATCATCGGCGAAACGTAGGTTAGTTAACCATGCTCCACCGATGAGGATTCCTTTGGCTTTCCAGCGTGCTGCGAGCTTGCGGAAGACTTTCTCAAGGACACTGGTGAACAGTTTTGGTGATAGTGGATCTCCTTGTTTCACACCGTTTTTAATAAAGAATACCGGGCCAGTTGCATTGAGTTGAATGGATGCTGTACTAAAAATGTAAATTATGCGTAAAAGGTTTATGTAAGTGGGATCTATGTGTTGGTCTTCGAGAGCTTGAAAAATGGCGGAATGGTATATACTGTCAAAGGCTTTTGTGAAATCAATGAAGGCGAGGTAAAGGGGGATATTGAATTCGGAACATTTTTCTATTATTTGGTTGACGGTGTGAAGGTGGTCGGTTGTTGATAGTCCACGGCGGAAACCTGCCTGTTCGGGGGGTTGTTCACTATCCAACTGGGGAGCAATACGGTTTTCTATAATTTTTATGAATGTTTTATATAGATGAGAGATAAGACTAATGGGACGGTAGTTGTTTATATCAGATTTATCACCTTTTTTATGCAGTAAAATTATGTTCGAATGGCAAAAGTTTGTGGGTAGTTTACCTGATTTTAATATGGTATTGAAAAGGTTGGTTATGTACGGAAGGAGGGTGAGTTCGCCTACTTTAAGCGTTTCGGTTGTGATGCCGTCGCTACCGGGTGATTTGTTATATCTTAGTTTGCCAATAGCAAAATGTACCTCGGCCGGCGTTATGGGTGGAATTGTATCTGGGCAAGTGTAGTTAGGCATACTATTTGTTTCTGTTGTTTGTACGTGAGTGGGTGGTGTATATAAATCTTTATAAAAGTTTGTGCATATTTCTAATATTTTCTCTCTACATTGGTGTTTTTTACCTTGAACGTCTTTTAAGCTAGTGATCCATAACTTGCCGGTTGATGTACCTTGTTTTGCTATTCGTAATGAAGTGTTCCTCTCTAATGCATTTTGAAGTAATTTAATGTTGTAGCGTCTGATGTCTTTTCTGATGTTTCTTTTAACGATTTTATCTTTACTATTGTAGTCTGGATGTGTTCTGTTGGTTTCGAGTCGTTCTTCTATCAATGTGATGGTACTTTGTGTTAGTTTTTTATGTTTATTTTTAGTGCATTTTATTCTATTACTGGCTATTTTAATCGACTTTTCTATATTTTCTAATTGTTTATCTACGTCTTCTGTGTCTACGTCTAACATACTAAAACTGTTCCTTAAGTCTATGTTAAATTTCTCTTTGTCGGCTATTAGTAATTCTTTATTGATTCTTTTGATGTTACTCCTAACGATGCAATGAATTATCGGTGCATAATTAATAATTATGTGAGTGAAAGTAGGAACGTTTGTGTAATAGCGTTATGAATAATAAAACGATTTTATCATTACTGAATCAACTTTATTAATAATTTATTCCGAGTGGTTTTAAGGCGATTGATAGTTGAAAACTATCGGGTATCTTGATTGAACTCCTTAGCTTTTAATCTGAGCAAAGTCCTTTAAATTTACTAAGTCAACTTAAGATCAGCTCTTATAGCGTAACGCCGTAACTGAAAGTGACACGACTTTATATGATAAAATACTGAGTATTGGAAAATTCGTATTTAAATAATCTACCAATTTGAGAGGAAGAGGTTTCCACTTCCTTTACTACTTGTTTATTTACTTTTGTATGAGAAATAGTTCACAACTCTACATTGTAAGTTATTAAGAATTAGCATTTATACGTCCTGTTTGGGCTTGTCAGTTGTCAGGAAATGCATCCTTCTATTTTTCTTTGATAGAAAAGATATTGCTATTGGAATAATTTGTTCAGTTTTTTATAAGACTTCAAAATAAAGGAGGTTTCTAAATTGACCGAATATAATTATACTTTTTTTATGCCTTGATGAGGCATAATGCGAGTCTGCTAGCTAGGTTCTTAGTACAAGGCAGGTTTTTGAAAGAGTAGCGTTTGTTTCATAAAGACATTCAGGTAGGTACATCTATCTAAAATATAAAATTCTCGTGTCACGGGGTGCGTGGTTGAACTCCTCTGAAACTGCTCGACCGATTCTCATGAAATTTTGTGTGCATATCGGGTAGGTCTGAGAATCGGACAACATCTATTTTTCATCCCGAAATTCCCGCGGGAACGGGTACAACGCGGGTGAAACCGCGGGGCGCAGCTAGTATTATATTATTATAGTCTTTATTGAAGTCGTCCTTGGCTATTAAACTCGTAAATTAGCTTATCTTTACCAGTATTTTAAGCTAAACTTATACCTGTTGTGATATTTACCTACGACCTGTACGGGTCGATACAGTGCCCTTCAAACGGGATGAATCCAGGTCATTGGATAATTTCTGGCGGGAATCTGTGATGCATTGAATTATTCAGTGTAAAGGTGCTCCCACACTGCTGTTATAGAATGTTAAGTAACGTTAGTAAACATTTGTTAGCTAACATTTAATCACCAAAGTCAAAAAATGTTTTCATGTTAGTAAATGTTAATTAACATTTTTGAACAAAATTTTGTTTGTAAACATTTTATACAGGTGACGGCGGGGTATGCGGTGAGTCGGGGGCCAATGCCAGATTCAAAATGTTATAAAATGTTAGTAAACACTTTCCATCAGTGTAGGAGCACTTATAACATATAACAGTTCCTAACAAAATGTAAGAATTGACAACATTTGTTAGTAAATGTTTTAATGTTCAAAAATGTTTATAAACATTTTGTAACAGCAGTGTGGGAGCACCTTAACAACGAAATAATTAATGATCACTTGTCACTCAGGAATCTGTTTCATATTTAAACTGATACCGACTTATCCTTAAGGCTCTATAACTAAAACACTTTTAAAAGTGTTTTGTCTCTTTCGCTCTTTCGGGAATAGCGTTTGTCAGAAAAGGATAAAACGTTTGATAGCTAAAATGCTGTTGCGTTTGTGAAAGAGGCCCTTAATGTTTCTTTAAGACTAGGGTAGCATAAAATTAAATTAACGGACATGAGAGGACCCATAGAGTGCTCTAGCAGCTCAAACTCCTCAAATCATCTGCCCCAGTGTGAAGTATTTGCCTATATCCTTCTTCATAATCGCTTATTAACAGCACTTTAGCCATCAAATTGTTTATCCCTTTCCGTCCTACGCTATTTTTCAAGGAGCGAAAAAGACAATATGCTTTTTATCAGTGTTTTATAGTTTATAATTTTATTTTTACCCGGACAAATTCACACACGGTTAATTAGATCCAAACTAAGCTCGCTAGGCTTGTATAATGGAATCTAACTAACTGATACTACTACTTATACATACACAAATACTTAATAGGAATATTATAATATAATAGTTACGGTCTTATTCATAAAAAATCTATATTTCAAATTCAGAACCAAAGTGTCTCTCCGAGATGCTCTGAAGCCTGGTCGCTGGTACCGATTCCGTGTGGCCGCAGTCAGTGCTACAGGCACCAGAGGGTTCTCCAGGCCTAGCCCTCCATTCACACCGAGACGCGGTCCTAGGCCTCCGCCCAAGCCGAAGAAGTTGAAAGCACGCCAGTTGAAGATGGATAATGGTAATGCTTTGATTATTGTACTCAGATTCAGTGTTGCTAGTGCGTAAAGAGTGTTTTAACTTCCGATACGAAAGAGGATGTTATATGTTTAACATCGATGTCTGTTGGTGTATATGTGACACCGTAATTAATTGTGGACGGACGGGATAAACCGATTTCGATGCGTTTGTTTCATTTGAAAGTCAGTTTGTTTGCGGCGGTTCTTAGCTATGTTTAGTAAAAATCGGTTTTGCCGTTTATGCGCAGGGGGGTTCTAAATTTTCAATTTAACTAGTTAAAGTCCTAGCTTTTATAGGGTTTTATGGGCCATAAAAAGAAACCCTAAGGTACGTATGAAAGCGCAAGATACACATACTGGGTCGCATGACGTTTTATTCCTTGCCCGGTCAGCGCCGGACCTGCAGCTGCACCACGCGTGTCTTGCGCTTTAGTTATAGGTAAACATATACATATTTTTTATTATATTTGTAACTAGCAGTGCCCCGCGGTTTCACCCGCGTTGTACCCGTTCCCGCAGGAATTTCGCGATAAAAAGTAGCCTATGTCCTTTCTCAGGCTCTGGACTAACTGCGTACCAAATTTAATTCAAATCGGTTCAGTAGTTTTAGCGTGAAAGCGTAACAGACAGACAGACAGACAGAGTTACTTTCGCATTTATAATATTAGTTAGGAAGTTAGGATTAGGATTAATTAGACATGTAAAAATATCGTCCCTTTACACTTATTTTAACTAACTTAAATTTTATAATCTGTACATCTACAAATGTTAACTTACTGGACATCTACATAATGTTAGTGCTTAGGTACCTGCTAAGCCTATTTGATTATCTTTCTAGGAACAGTGACGATAAGGCTAGAATGGAAGGAACCTGCATCGGACCTACCTATAATGAAATACAAGGTGTACTGGAGTCGCAGGGCTAAAGGTGTCGGCGGCGATCTCGACTCAGTGTTGGTCAATCATCAAAGTGTTCCAAAAGTAAGATGCGAAAGAAATCTTAGCAAATTTTCTAGCTCTCTTCTTCTTCATCGAATGAATGGTCAACCTGACCAATCCTGGTGTCAGAGTTATTGAGCCGCCAAAGGCCTCTGACATGGCTCATGTAACGACTACTATCCGTAGGATAATAACCCGGACCGATGTCTTATCAAGCCCTCCGAAGCACGGAATCATCTTACTTTTCGGGCAATCAGGTGATTCAGCCTGCAAAGCCCCAACCAAACTGAGGGCAGTCTCAGAAAGAGATTTTTGTGAGATATTGTCCCCACGGGGAATCGAACCCGGAACCTCCGGATCATGAGCTGAGCGCTCAAACCACAAGGCCACGTAGGCTGTTCCATAAGCCATAAACGCTAATTAATAGCTTATGAAAGGTTTGTCGCTTTCCGACATACGCTATTTACTCAAAGAGCAAAAGAGACAAAACACTTTATAAGAGTGTTAAAAAAACAATTAATGTTAATTAATAATAAAACACACTAAGACCCTACCTAACCTACTTTTTCCTTTACAGACCCAAAACTTCATAGACATAAAGGAACTTCATCCAAATTCAATGTACTTCCTACAAGTTCAGACGATCAGTCAATTCGGATTGGTAAAACTGAGGAGTGACAAAGCTGAGGTTTTCTACAACACCACCAGTCCAGTGAATAAAGGTATAGGTACTCTATTTTTTCTTACGAGTCTTAAAATGTGGACTAATGTCGTCAATTTTCCAGCCGAAGACGATTACTCCAGAAGAGAAAAAAGTTCCAGTAATTTTATTGTATTTCTACTCTATCTCTAAACCTTTTTCCTCTTCAGGAGTAATCGTCTTCGGCTAGAAAATTGTCGACATATTATTAGTCCACATTTTAAGACTTGTAAGGGAAAATAGAGTATAGATACCATAAAATCTTTTGTAGAACATTCACCAGAATCACCAGATGGGCATCAGTCATAGGCCATTAGGGTGCACTTCCATTGAAGTGGACTGGCAAATCACAATGCATTACGTAAAGATTATAACAGCATTTTAGCACTAGTGTGTCCCTTTCCGACATACGCTATTTTCTAAAGTGCAAAAGAGACAAAACACTTTAAAGATACCCTCTATCTATAATAATAATATCTTCCTAATAATGCTCGTATATTACAGATGCCCCAAAAGCCGAAATGTTGCAAAGGAAAGAATTAAAGATAAGAGGTCTCAAACTTCACAAAATCGTGTGGTACAATCATAAACTTAAAGCTAGAATCTCTTGGGAACCTTTGCCTAAAGTGCATGAAACGACAAGGTAGAGGAGAATTTTCCATTCTTATAATTTAAACGAAAACATGATACTTAATTATTATAATTATAAGTAGGTAACCTTACAATTTTTCATTCAACAGATATTTCGTTCATTGGTTCATATTGAAATGTCATAATCCAAGTAAACCACAAAAATTCTTAGCGGCTACGACTGAAGTAAGTTTGATTCTATAACCTAAAAATGAATTAATGCAATCGGCCGATAGGCGAAGTCCTAAATAATCAAATTAATTTACCAAAATATTTGTCGACAAACTATGATTTATTTACTTATCTGTCGAATAATACTACCTTTATAATTGCAAAATCGGCCTTCTACGATTATTTTATTGCTATCATCATGGTCACCCTACCCTACAGCTACACTTAAAAAAATATTTCTGTGAAATCAAGTCTTTTGGGCTACTTACAGTTTACAGTAGAATATTACTTTCATACCTTTTGGTAGACAAGTGTTGTAATATTATTAAATTGTTTCATTTCAGCAAACCACATTCGAGTTGTACGAATTGGAGTACCATTGCAGTTACGCCGTCCATGTCAATCACATACGAAACCCCACGGCACCAGAATCAGAGCTCTTAATTAAAGTACCAGGATGTGACTTCTTCAAGAGAAAAGTTAATACTACATCTATCAATTGTGAAGATCAATAAAGTTGTACATTTCCTTAAATTTTGAATAAGTAAAATAAATCCATAGCTAATTGATATTAAATTCATCTAGTAAAAACTTTCTAAATTTTTTCTACCTCCATGATTGTTAAATTAGATTAGCAAAAGTGAACAGTCCAACAATCTTATTAATAACAACAATATCTACAACAGAAATGTATTATTATTTTATAACAAATTTAGAAGAACTTATTCTAAGAGATTAAGTAGTATTAAACATAATTACTTAGATAATAAAACAAAAAATAAACGTAATTTTACAAAAAGTATTTTGTTTCGTTATTTTCAAATTCACAATTATCCTAAAGAGACATTTCAAAATACCCAGTCACAAACATCTTGTATTAGGAATTTATGTTAATCTTTTGAAAGTTGGGCAACCGGCTAAATGAGTGCCTATGTCTACACTAGTCTACAGTGTTCGTGTCATAATTATTCCAGGGAAACAAATGGTAATGTTAAATTTCAGGGTAATGAAAGCAGTAATGTTAAATTTTGTACGAACTATACTGGCAACACCGAACAGCCCAAAAGACATGCATCCACAACGTTTAAAAAAATATATCCCCTCCCTCGGTTCGTGTCAAACTTCACGTCAGTCTTTTGCAACCCTTGTGATGTCAAAAGTAAATAAAAAATATTTTAGAAAAAATCAATTTACACCGCAGTTTCGCAGTTTTTTCTAATATTTTACGTATCAGCACCTATTGTGTACTTAATTCTAATCTTTTTCTATAATACTATTAATTATTTGTGTTCTTTAGTGATTTTATTCAAGAATTTCGCAATTACGATGTTTCTATCTGCATTTAATGCACAAATTATGTTACGGCACCAAAAATAGTATATATTGTACTGGAAGTGCACCAAAATAGTGTGAATTAAAGTTATTAATTATTTAATAGTGGTCTCTGACTTAAATAACTAAATGATATAAGGGCGTAACCACCCCTGAAGTGTGTTCGAGGGCTGTGCTTTAAAAAATGATATTTATTAAATATTTCTGAATTATTGTGTTCTTCTACTGTGTCAAAAATGGCTGAGGACGAAGTGCTTTTTGATGATGTCTACGAGCTATGCGAAACTATCGGAAAGTAAGTAAATCCATCAAAATATTCTAACTTAATGTAGGGTGCATATGACTACGAAATTGTACTGACTCTATCATGCAATTTTCGTGCCTTTCCGTTGCTAAAAGGCATTTGATACCTTGACTATACCTAAAAGTGTTTTCAAAATACTTATCTATGTGTTTTTAATATGCTCAGAAACTTCAATTTAAACAGCAAATTATCATATAATTTACCCATTAACATTCTGATTAAGGAGTTACCTAAAAACCTGCTAGAACTATAAGTAAATTCTCATAGTAGGATCATAACTTATGCAATAAACTCTGTATTAGAACTTGCTTACTTCCAACTCTATCTATAATATAATAACTTCATAATACTTGTCTTAACATTTCAAATAAATTAAATCAAAACATAATAACCATGATTATTATGTAAGAATAAACAAACATATCTATTTAACTAACTTTATTTGTAAACATATTGAAGAAGTTATTTCTAAACACATCAAAAGTCATATTTAGCATTTTAAGTTGTGAAGTCGATGTTAATTATGCCTATTTTCTTTACCTCCCACTATCCATACAATATTTTCCACTTATTTTTAGTATTAGAACAAGGTATGCCTGCCTACACTTATTTGAGACATAATAAAATGAAAGTGTGGTGATTACGCCTGAAACCTCCTCACTGTACTGATATCTTCAGTGAGAGGAAAGGCCTTTGCCCAACAGTGGGACATTACAGGCTAATACTTTACTTTACTTTTTAATAAATTGAATCTTAAGAATTGAAATAATGCTTTTGAAATAGTTTTGTAAAGAGGCTGGAATGTCAGATAAAATGTTAACAAAAGCAAAGCGTATCTGTAACATAGTTTCAATACAAAATTAATAGTAGTCACTTAAACTTAAACCAGTAGGAATCTTAAGGTTTAAAAAGGTATTACTTCGACTTGCTCACGGGCTGACTGACCTGAGTAAGTCTAGACATCTACTATGTAATACTACATAGACCTACAGTAAAGAAGGTCTGGCAGGTATGCCTGCTGATGGCAAGCAGTCAGTAGTCAGGATGATTCCGTGCTTCGGAGGGCACGTTAAGCCGTCTGTCCCGGTTACTTTCTACGGATAGTAGTCGTTACAAGAGCCATGTCAGAGGCCTTTGGCGGCTCTATAACTCTGACACCAGGATTGGTCAAGTTGACCATCCACTCGATAAGAAGAAGTAGTCAGGTAGCGCATGTGACGTAGTTTGACTAAGCAATTGCTTTCAAGCAATGTGCAGTTCGACCCCTACTAGGATGGGTGGATAGTGGTATTTCTATCTGAGCTACCCTGCTTCGGAGGGAACGCTTAGCGGTCGGTCCAGGTTTCAATAGTCAGACCATGACGCGTTTTTTTTAAATACATAGAGTGATTCAAGAAGAAGGTTTATATTAATAAAAATCCCGAAATTTCCACGGGAACGGGCACAAGGCGCGTAAAACCGCGAGGCGCTGCTAGTTAAGTCATAAAGATGCTAGATGGAATGATCTAATGATGAATGAATGATCTTGGTCATACTTATTGAGTTGTTTTTGTTTAACTGGCTTTCATAATGTTTGTTTACTATTGAAATTCAATTGTTGGTTAATTATGTAAGTACCTACTTAAGTAGCTGGTGTGTGGTGCCAGTATGCCGGCTGTACTCATGTCACTCATGTACTCATGTCACTAATGTACTCATGTACTCATGTACTCTGTAATCTTGTCATTTCTTCATCTGTGGCCAATACTCATAGTTAACATGATTACTACAGGTTATTTCGAAACACCAGTAAATTAAAATTAAATTAAATTGGATTGGATTGCAATACTCATGGTCACAGACAAACTGAATAATGTTAAGTGAAAACATTAAAAAACGTATGGAAATACTTTCTTTATCTGGTACTCATATAAGTTGTTCTTCTTCTTCTATAACAAGGGGTCCGTTCAGTCTGGTTCGCCGATGCGTTCACAGACAGACAGGCCAACAATTTGCTGTGAAGATTGTTGATGTCGCCCGCTTCACTGCGAGCCCCGGTCTCAGTACTGCAGGTAATATTGCATATTATTTTAATTTTCTTACTGAAGCGCGGTGATTACGCCTAATCCTCCTCACTGTGCTGATATCTTCAGTGAGATGAGAGGCCTTTGCCCAGCAGTGGGACCATTACAGGCTAATACTTTACTTTACTTTACTTTTACTGAAGCTCTGGGAATTCCAAGATGCCCGCAGGCCCCCAGGTCGGCCTCCGACTCGATGGCCGAAAGAGCTGGACGATTTTGATAGAGATTGGAAGGAGTTGGCTATGGAAAGAGATATAGAAAGGAATTGAAGGAGAACTTTGCCTAACTGTGGGATAGCGGGGTTACATAAAAAAACACTGAAGGACTCTACATTCAAGCTAGCATGTCGCATTAATCTGTCAAGACAGTCCCAATGTTAAGCTATGTTTGAAAGTAAATTGCAAACTGCAGGTGTCATCATTTTCTTGATTTAAAAGCCTTGGGTTAAATATCTTCAAATGGCAGTACCAATTGTGTTGATTATGCCCAACCCTCCTCACTATGAGATAAGAAGCATTTGTCATGTACATTACTGACCAGACCAAAATTGTTTAGAAACATTTGCTAATAAAGTTTTAATTCAGTAATTTTGGCAGACACTTTAAAATAATTTACTCAGCCCTCCTCAAGATATGAATCTTATTGTAATTGAGATAATACCCTGTAGTGGGATATTAAAAGCCATTTCTTTTCTCACTCATTTTGTACTGTGTTTCAGACTTGAAGCGCGAAGCAACAATATGCCACATGCTGAAGCACCCTCATATTGTGGAACTGCTTGAGACATACAGCTCTGAGGGCATGCTGTATATGGTGTTTGAATAGTAAGTTAATCCTATCCTACTTCCTAATTCCTTCCTACGATTAATTATAAATGCGAAAGTTTGTGAGGATGGATGTATGTATGGATGTATGGATGTTTGTCGCTCTGTCACGAAAAAACTACTGGACGGATTTGGATGAAACTTGACAGTAATATAGGTTATACGTCAGAATAACACATGGGATAAATGTTATCCCGAAATTCCCGCGGGAACCGATAGAACGCGGGTAACACCGCGGGGCGCGGTTAGTATATAATATTTATAACTAGCGGCGCCCCGTGGGAATTAGGTTTAAGAATTACCTTCATTAGTTATAAATAAACTGTTACCTACCAATATATAATGATGATATTAGTAGTTAGCAGCACTACTAATATCATCATTATATGAACATTCTGTGGGATTTTTGAGTAAAATTTCCAGAAAAATGGAATGATATCCATTTTCAATATTATAAGTGCATTTATATATGTTCATGTTACATGCATAAATGCATAGTTTATTGGCCAATAACGTAACGTAAGAAGACTATCGCCTCACGTACAACAATAGCATTTTGAAATAAACATTTATTACTTAATATTCAATACATGTTCAATGAGTAAACTGAATTCTTTAGCTTTTATTTGCTTGCTGTTAACAAATCTTAGGGCTTGCATAACAAAATTAATTTTATTTATTTACTTGTGTACTGATAATTTCAGTGAGATGAGAGGCCTTTGCCCAGCAGTGGGACATTACAGGCTAATACTTTTTTACTTGTGAATGCCTCTTTGGTCTTGTGGTATGCCAAGCAACGCCAAGACTGAGGTCCTGGGTTCAATTCCCAGGTAGAGCGAAAATAGGTTTCCTACTTTTCAAACATGGCTCGGGTTTGAGATCACCGACCCGCATTAGGCAAGCGTGGTGATTACGCCTAATCCTCTTCACTGTATTTCTCATACAAAATAGGATAGCTTTACCCCATTGCCACTAAAACTTTAGTACCGTCGCAAAAATAACATAAACAAACCCATACAAGTAAACAGCCTTCATTCCACAACATAGGTAATAAAGTCTAATTCCTAGAATTCCTAGTGATCTAGATTCGGGTCGAGGGCGCCTAGCATTACCTAGCTACTGTCAAGTGTCCTTGACATAATCCGTCCTCTCTGCTATGAATTCTTAAATAGCAAGAGATTGCTTGCCCATTTAATGTCGTAATGTCATGAATATTATGTTGAATGTTTCTTTATTAACGTTTTAGTCATGTCTTGTAGTCGTAAAGTTATTTATTGTTAGAGATTCGCCATAGCTTAGTTTTAATTGTGTTTCTGTCGTATGAAACTGTTTCGCAATATCACTACATAGTATAAAACCAAGTCGCTATTTTTGTCTGTTTGTTTGTTTGTCTGTTTGTCTGTATGCTTAAATCTTTAAAATTACGCAACGGATTTTGATGCGGTTTTTTGTAATAGGTAGAGTGATTCAAGAGGAAGGTTTTTATGTAAAAAAAATCCTGAAATTCCCACGGGAACGGGCACAACGCGGGTAAAACCGCGGGGCGCTGCTAGTCAATTCATAAACGTATATTAATAGTATTTCAGCTATCATTTAATGGCTTGTCCCTCTCCGACATATAAAATGTTTTGATGAGCAAAAGATGCAAAACACTTTAAAACAGTGTTTTAGGATGTTTTAGGCTACTAGTGAAAGGGCCACGGGCCATCCCCTGTTCTAGGTTATATATCGCAAAATCTTACATCATGAAAGGAACTCCTGTACCAAATTTCACGTTGCTATACAATAGTTTCGTCTGTCGTTGATATACAACAGTGGGTCAATAAATCAGGTTTGCCTAATGTGTAATACTAGCAGCGCCCCGCGGTTTTACCAGCGTTGTGCCTGTTCCCGTGGGAATTTCGGGATGAAAAATAGCCTATAACCTTCCCGTTGAATGTGGCTATCTATTATAAAAAGAATTATTCAAATCGGACAGGTAATTCCCGAGATTAACTCGAACATACAAACAAACAAACTTAAAAATTTTACCTCTTTATAATATTAGTATTGATATAGATTTATTTCTAATAAAACAATGTATTTTTATTTACAGCATGGATGGCTCCGACCTCTGTTTCGAAGTGGTGCGTCGAGCCACTGCTGGTTTCGTCTACAGCGAAGCCGTTGCTTGGTAAGTAGTTATTTATGTATATATTTTCTATGATAACTACAAACTTAAGCTATAAGTTAGTTTCTAACTAGCCGTGGGTGATTAAAGGTTTTAAATTGTTATATTATAAGTAAGTAAGATCAAGCGGGCTAGTGGCCAACCCTCGCAGTCATTAGACCGCCTAAAGGCCTCCGACATGGTTACGCTGTAAATATTAAAATGACAATTTAACGTGCCCTCCAAAGCACGTTAGCGCTCAGATAGAAATGCCACAATCAGCCAAGTAATGACCAAACTACTCGTTGCTTAACAATCGCGATGAGTAAACATTGCTGAGTCAAATTACCACGCTTTCCATTACAATATTAAGATAAAAAAAATTGTTGTGGAAAAGCGTAAAGACTTTCGTATTTATAACATTATTTTCTCCATTTCCAGTCACTACATGCGTCAGATCCTGGAAGCTCTCCGCTACTGCCACGAGAACGACATCGTCCATAGAGACGTGAGACCTCACTGCGTGCTGCTGGCGGGCAGAGACAACTGCGCGCCCGTCAAGCTCGGGGGGTTCGGCGTGGCCGCGCAACTACCCACACCTACCGCGCATAGAGCGCCGCCTGGTGAGGGAATTGAGTACTAGCATTACATTATTGTCTCAGCTTCGTTTTACCCACGTTGTGCCTGTTCCCGTGGGAATTTCGGAATAAAAAATAGCCTATAAGCTGCCCATTGAATGTGGCTATCCATTACAAAAAGAATTTTTGAAATCGGATTGGTCATCGTGAATTGGAATCGTCTAATTCGCTAGACAACTAGGTAGCGAATTAAAATCTTGTATACAACAGACATTTTAAAGGCAACCAGACTAGTTAGTGACTTGCCTCTTATAAGTACTCTAAAGATTGTTGGTGTCCAATCATGTTAGATATTAAATTAAGGATGCTTAGACCTTTATGCTAGGCCGTAGCCACACGCGGCTTGGACAAAGCATAGATTCAACATTTCAAGTACATTAAAATCCAAGTAATTTATGCTATACCGTGACGTGTCACGGATGAGATGAAAACGTGAAACGCTCTCACGTGATATCTATACTCGGTTTAACATAATTTTTTCTTTAAAATACGAGTCACTTTAATAGGCATTTTAAAGTCCAATTCTCAAGTAGGTATGTATTACACAGAGTTGGTGAAGGACAATCGACCGATAATGTGCCCAATGGGTCAAGCGTATCTCAAATCAGACGAATATGGTAAGGCATATGTGTCGATGCAAAACTGTGACCTAACTGCATGGAAATACAGTGCAATAATCATCAGCACACACATGTCTTTATTCATACATTTTACATACACTATTCATACGACGAAACAAAAGTTACGCCCATTGTCTTGATTCACTTACATAGTTCTTCATTCAATATACACGTGCTTCGACATCATCACATTAGAAGATATTATTTATTATTTGAAACTTTGTATACAGGAACGCTCGCACTGAAATGAAAACAAGAAATCTACCTGATTTACCTCCAAATACTAAACTGCTACATATACTCTCACTGTCACCTCCTCGCTTTTTACCTGCGTTGTGCCCGTTCCCGGGATAAATCATAGCCCATAACCTTCGACTTGAATATAGTTACCCAATACAAAAGTGATTGTCCGAATCGGACGGGCCTTTGCCGAGATCAGCCCGAACATCCTAACAAATTAAAAAAAATACCTCATTTTTTATTATTTATATTTGGGAAACAAACAGAACAATAATACGTATTATAGCAAACGCTTAACCTAAGAAAAACACAATCCAAAATTATTACTATAGATTATGATTTATGTATGGTACAGTATAGGCGGCTATCTTTTGTATTTTGTTAGATTATCCATTCGCAAATTCTCATTGATATATAAATAGTTGTTGTAGAAAATAGTGATGATAGTGAAGATATTGACAAAGTATGTATAGCATTTTGATTTTCCAGCTGAAAATGTTTAGAAAAAATATGCGTAGCATTTCAGTATTATACCGTCATTGACACTTGTCACAAAAATCACTCCAATTTGTCATAAGTCATTATATATCAAAACTTGGGCCATCTTACACCATTTTTTCCCTTATTTTTACCATTCCACAATAAAACCTATGACAAATTAAAATGAATAACAATTTTAAAAGTAAATTGTACCTTATTACTTTATAAACACGGCTTAAGCTAGCTCATCAATATTCCTATAAGTCTGATAGTTACCGCACATTGACAATTTAAACACTATACAGCTTTGAAGTACAAAGTACTTCTTAAATCTTTAAGTCACTAAACCACCCTAAAATACCTTTTCTCGAATACTTGTACTATTAAACATCTGTATAATTAACACCCTTTGTACATTTTTAAACTCGGTCAGTCCATATTCATATAAAGTCTCGATCAAAAATGTCACATTGAATTTTGCAATTTTTTCAATGAATTGAAATATCAAATTGATCTGCAGATTTCGGGTTAAAATTTAAAAGTTTGCAGAGAATACTTCTAAATAATGGTACTTTCACAGAATTTAATGTAAACATGATGGCTGGTCGCTTAATATCTTGAAAAAATCGTGGCCAAATACAATCAAACCAAAAATATTCTTCGTGCCTAATCGAACTATGCAAAGTAAGAACTTATTGAGACCAGCTGTTACAATTAAACATCTTAAAACTTAAATAAAGTAAAGTATTAGCCTATAATGTCCCACTACTAGGCAAAGGCCTGTCATCTCACTGAAGATATCAGTACAAAACTTAAATATCAACTATTTTTTTCTAGGTCGCATAGGAACTCCGCACTACATGGCTCCAGAAGTCGTATCCAGTCAGCTTTACGGCAAACCGGTGGATGTTTGGGCCGCCGGCATATTGTTGCACGTGCTTTTGGTCGGATATCTACCGTTTACAGGCACTAGGGAACGCCTGTTTGAGGCTATTTGCCGTGGACGATTGAGGGTAAGGAATTAGGCAATAAACATTGACACATTTGACTAGCCCGTTGGCTCAGTGGCATGTGGCACACTTACTGACGTTGACAAGAAAGAGTGAAAAAATTACCCCAAATTACCTGAAATTGATTGATATTTTGTTTTTTATTTAGTTGCTATATTGTATTGAATAAAATAGAACTCTTTTCAAACACAGTGTCAAAATGCGTCCCAAAGATTATTCTAACATTCTAACGCGGTGATTATGCATAATCCTCCTCACTGTATTGACATCATCAGTGAGATGAGAGGCCTTTGCCCAGCAGTGGGGCATTACAGGCTAATAATACTAATACTCCTTTTATTTTTCCAGTTCGACGCTCCCCCATGGGATGATATTAGCGATGCCGCCAAAGACTTGGTCCAACGAATGTTGACAGTGGACCACACCCAGCGCATCAATATACAGGAAGTGCTTAACCATCGCTGGATAAGGGTGAGTTTCGCTTGTTTTATTGATTTATACATTTTTTATTAATATTTAGGATTTTACGGCTTACTATGGCAAGATTAGAACTAACGAATAATTATGCGTTAAATTGTAAAGGGTTTACAGTTCATAAACTAAATACAGTTTATAAAGTGTCGACAGTTTCGTCGGTAAATAATGACTCACGGCCTAGTGAGGATCGTTTCCTAATCTGAAATTGGAAGGAGAAATCTCGGAGAAATTTTCGAACGGTTCGACATGTATTAAAGTTTGCGGCTTTTTGCATGGTCATAATTATACGAGTATGTATTTTCTGGAAGGTCTATTATTTTGAGAGCATTAAATATATATTTAGGTATTACGTCCGTGCTCGAAAGCACTAATATATAATTTGTTCCAGGACCGCGACAAGCAAAACCGCATCCACCTGGCGGGCACCGTGGACGAGCTGAAGAAGTTCAACAGCCGGCGCCGCCTGCGCGCCGCCGCGCTCGGCGCCGCCGCCGCCGACGACGACGACGAGCCCGCCGCCGCGCCGCGCACGCAGGCCCTCATCGAGGAGGCCAACGCGGCTGGTACGTCTCCGACTTGTTGGTGACGCAGTGCCCGTTTCACTCGCTTTTCACACAAACTAGTATATTTTTTTACATGTATATGTAAATACAAGCAAAAATTATAAATTCCCCCTACTTGCGTTTGGCTACACCGTGTTTTACCAAATATAACCACCACAAGGAAACTGGCTTTCAAATCACTCTTTTACTTCGGGGGTTAAAAAGGTTTTGTAGCGGCGCTATCCGTGATCTTCCACCGTTTACATAAGGTTGATTTTCCTTATTCTTTTATCGTTATTTCAGCGGTGAATCTTGTGGTTGAATCTTTGGACGACGTGGCGGTGTTGCAAGATGGTCCCATGTTTATGGACCCGGACCTGTTTCACAGCGTGCTTGAAGACTTGCAGCTTAGAGCGTTGTTGGAGGTAAGATTAAAGACTGCACAATATGACAGATTTGAGTAAATGGAGAAAAGTTATTCGATGGATATTCGCAGTGAAACAATGATGTTGCCGACGGTACTTACAGCTTAAGTATGCCACAGGGGCACTCGCGAAATGAAATAAAAAGATTCAACAAGCTATTAACTAATCTACTAGTAGCTACAACTAGCTGTTCCGCTCGTTTGTACCTCCCGCGATCCAATATGGCGGTAGTACGAAAATGTTGCCAATCGCGCTAACGTTCTTTTCCCAGCTTTAGTAAAGTCGCACTCGTACATTTTGTTAAGCAGGTATCTAATTGGTATCTAAAATGCTACGGGAGGCTGGTAAAAACTTCTTTATAAAATGAGAATAGAATGGTGGATGTATGTGCAGGTGTTCGACCGCATCGCGTGCACGGTGGTAGTCAGCAGCGGGCGCGCGCCGGCGGGCGAGGCGCGGTCTAAAGCGCGCTCAGTGGAGCACGCGGCGCCGCACGCCGCCGACCTGAGGAAGCTGCTGGCCGCGCCGCATCTTAAGGTACCCACTACTAATACATCGAGGGTCTTATTAATAAACTCGGTCTAACTAAAATACTGTTATAATGTGTTTTGTCTCTTTTGCTCTTCGGAAAATTGCGTGTGTCAGAAAGTGAAAGACCATTTGATAGCTAAACTGTTCTTAATACACGTTTATTAATATGGCTCCGAACGTTTACGCAGATAATTTGAATTGACGAGTCCGTTGGCACAGTGACATGTGAGAGCGCTTACTCTGTGAACCCGCAACGGCGGTTGCGGGTTTGATTCCCGCCCGGAGTTACTAATATGTACCGACATAATTGTTGGTGACGACGTCTGGGTATAAATTCATATAGGAGCACCCCGCGGTTGTGCCATTTTTAGAATTTTGGAACAAAACATTGTCTCATAGCCTTCCCGTTGAATATGGCTATCCATTACAAACATGAAGTATTTAAATCGGAATGGTTGATCCTGAGATTACAGATACCTATATATAGACACTAAGTTTACGGATACACTTCATTATTTACACTGATGCACTAGCAGAAATCTGCTCTAGGAGTCTTCTGTGACCACGGTTTCTGGGACCGAAACATCATAGAAATGTAAAATAAAAGCGAAATGTACAACAAAGTCAAGTCAAAGTAAATTTTTTATTTGGTTTTAGCCTCAAAGAGACACTTTTGAAGCCACTTCACATATATAAGTAACTTCGAAAAGGAGGAGGATTTTATAAGTCTCATTTTGAACCAGGATATTCATTTTGAGCCTAAAATCCAAAATGCTAGGTACCGAAAAAAATGTGACACTTGTTCTATTATACCTCTAATGGAGACTCTGGTCTCTAAACATGTAATACTATGATTTCTTTAGCTCCAAAGCTAGGTTTGTTGCACAATCTAATGCAGGTTACCTATTTTGTTATATTTTTCATAGAAAGGACTCGTATAAGGCAGTATCAGTATCTATCAGCAGTGTCTATTCGTATTAACTGCAAAACTTACTACAATGGACTTGTGTGTCACATATAGTAATGTCAGTTAGCATATAAAAATGCCAGTAAGTAAGCACGTGTTAGCAACGTGTTTGCCACTAACCAGTACCTTTAACTTTGTTTTACTATCGCTCCTTACTCGATAACCTATCCCGCCAAAGGTAAACAAACCAGCGAAAACTTTAAGTTTGTGGCCGCAATATTGACGTATTACAACTACTTTGCATAACGCCATATAACCCTTTTGACTACATTGATTGCGAAACAATGGTTAAGGGTGTGTTTTCATTGAGGCAGTTCGGAGCGGTGCGGTGCCCGATTTACCAATCACAGTGTAATGGGGTTGTCAAACAACGCATTAACATTGTTAAAAGCTTTTCAAGACACTCAAAGAATGTCCTAAAAAACAAAAGGAAAGAATCAATAACGCTTCTTCAATTCAATTAAATTTTTAGTTTGATGGCTTCTGCTGACATTTCGTAGCAATTCCGTGCCGTAAGGCGTAAACGAGTTGGGGAAAGCTAGTCGATACTGATGTCTTGAACGGTAATAACGCTTCTTAATGCAATAGCCTTAAATTAACAATTATACGTTCGGTACTATCTGACAACTGTTTGGACCTGACGCCTATGAAGCGCCCCCTGGTGGCCGAAAGTCTAGAAAACCCTCGTTTACTCCTTTCCTCTCATAATTATGCTACTAAATCATTTTGTTTCTACACGGCTTGTAGTGACATCTATGAACTTATATCAGAAGCTTTAAGTCACGTAAATAGCCAAACCAGTGTTTCTGTAAATCTTTATGCCGTCACTAGGTGGCGCTGATATATTATTATTTATTTAAAACGGGAACTTACGTACGACGGAGACTACTGTCGAGAGTTCCTCGACACGTTTCGGCCACATACGGTAGCCTTCATCAGGAGGTGGGTGAAGCGCTCGCGACAGCGTCTCTCCCCGCACTGATATAAAATATATGATAGGTAATATTCTCCTTGATGTCAGGTTTTAGTTACAATCCATTATTTTCATTCAGTGATTACGACATTGTTTTAGTAGTTTTATCTCTCAATCGCCCCTCAGTCGTACTTGTGTAGGTAATTGTACAAGCACAGTGTCTTAGTGTACATCATAATTAATAATACATGGGTGAAACTATTTTTTTTAAATGATACTAATAACTGGTGTTGGATGAGATAGATAACTGTATAAGTTTGCCTTTCCATCAGATTAAGGATACGTTTCCATAGAAAAGCAAGTGGAGTTGGGCGGAGCCCGAATCACCAATCACAGCGCATTGACAGTTACAAAATCTTTTCGTAATGCATTGTGATTGGTCAAATCACAGCTCCGCTCCACTTCAACGGAAACACACACTTATGTCGCTTTATGATATACTACGTTTAGTGTCCATTATAGCATAGCAATGTAACATACCGATGGTGAAATACATTAATCATTTAAATAGTTAGTAGCTTCTGGTGGATAGGCATCATAATCATATGATGTCATATTTTTGCATGACACTTCACAAATTCACACTAATAATTATTCATAAATCACCATAATATCACTAATCACATAATCATCATTTGCTTTCAGATTGTTCCCATGTTCCTGTTTCCTTCCTGTTCACGCATTCCCGTAGCTATCAATATCACTCATCAAGCAAGAAAAATAATCATACCACTATCATTTCATATCATGATTAAATCATCAATTATAATTATATCATATCGTATCATGATTAAATCATCAATTATAATTAAATCATATCGTATCATGAATAAATCATCAATTATAATTAAATCATATCATATCATGATTAAATCAATAATCATATTAAAATCATATTTAATCACGATTAAATCATTAATCATATACTACCATCTATGTTTTAACCAAATAAATGTTTTTTTCTGTATATTTGTTTGATCATTTTATTGTTTTAACATTGCATGCTCATTTATGTTCCTTAATCATATTAACAGGGTATGGCACGAGTTCGTTTTACTAAAAAGTGCTTATGTATGGGATCCCCGACGAATCATAAGTTAAGTTTAAGGGTACATTTTTTATAGACGCGGAGCGGTTCCGAACTCAAATGATTAATCACATTGCGTTACGAAAAAAAATGAATTTGAAACAATTTCAATGCTTTTTAATTAGTCAAAATACGAGTATAATGATGACCTATCAAATTATAGGTACATTTTGCAATATTTTTGGAATCCTCCTCATTGTACTGATATTATCAGTGAGACGAGAGTGTTTTGCTCAGTGGTGGGACATTACAAGCGGATTCTTACTTTTTAGTACTATACAGAATTGTTCTATCTACTTGAAAATCGTACTCTATTATTCAAATAAAAACATAAGTTTACACCGTATTTTATCCCCCAACAAAAGTTTTATTAGAAGACAGCGCACGCAACGAATACCTAATTCAGTTCGCAACATAATATCAGAGGTTGTTTATAAATTCTTGCAAAAATATTTCACGTATAAACCTAAGGAATAAACTATACATTGGAAGTTTTGAAGTTCGAAACTCGGTCTGATTTAAATCTTTAATATGACTTGTTTCCAATGTCTACAAAGTTTAGTACGTGTATTCGTATTGTTTAAAAGAGATTGGGTTATGATTTATTTTATTTGAAGAATAGTATAATGTAATTTTATAGGAAGCACTCGTGGCGTAGTTTGACTAAGCGATCATTGTGATTGTTAAACTCGGCCCTTGCTTAGATGAGTGGCCGACGGTGGCGTATCTGCGCGCTACCGTGCTTCGGAGAGCACGTAAACTTGTCAGACGCGGTTGTTTCAATCGTTAGGCCATGTCGGAGGTCTTTAGGCGGTCTAAAAACTCCGACACCAGGGTTGGCCACTAACCAACTTAAACTGTCTAACTAACTTAGTTATATTTGCTTGAAATAATTATACATACACTAGCAGCGCCCCGCGGTTTTACCCGCGTTGTACCCGTTCCCGTAGGAATTTCGGGATGAAAAATAGCCTATAACCTTCCCGTTGAATGTGGCTATCTATTACAAAAAGAATTATTCAAATCGGTTCAGTAGTTTCTGAGATTAGCGCGTTTAAACAAACAAACAAACAAAACAAACTCTTCAGCTTTATAATATTAGTATAGATATTTAAACACAACAATAAGGTAAACATCACATATACTTTAAACACGATTTACATAACACAGATGGCAAGATTTCCAGTTTCGTCGTCACATAGCTTGCTCCCCTGGAATTCCCATAAAAATCTCTTCCCGGATGCCTCTATATTTAACACATTCATTATTAACGTCTAGGGTCACATTAAGGTCTGAGGGAATGTAAAATCGATCTTTACTCCCATAAAATTCTTCGACCCTGTAGAATTGGGTCGTAGATTTTATGGTGACGGACCGTATAAAAGTTTTATACTGTGGGACAAAGTATATATTAACGTGAAGTAGTTGGTACATTTGCATGGTTGAGTGCGGTATTGTCTTGTGGGTAGAGGTTTCAAGTTATGGTTTTTAGTTATTCAGTTGTTTTTGGAGTGTCACAAAAAGTTTTGGCAGTTTTGTGATCGTTAGTTGGAAACGCAGCTTTAAACGTGTAGGGTAGAGGTTAAGCTTAGTTTAGGACTTTTTACACCACCGTAAGGCCTCCGACATGGTCTATCTATTTACCGACAAGTTTACCTATCCTCCGAAGTACAGTGGCGCTCATATAGTAATACCAGTATCGGCCACCCATAGGGACCGAGCTGCACTATCAACATGTTTATCAAAATACTTTAATTATACACATACATCACAAAACACTCCACTACTTGAGTAGATTCACGCTCAATTGTTAACGCATTCATTAACCCACTGCCATTCAAAGACAAAAAGTCTCTATGTAACAAAATAAGCCCTCTTGAAAGCCTTTCAAATAATTATAGGTATGGCAAAAAATAACAAGGCCCTCTGCTAACAAGCGGGCTCGGATTATACAAGGCTCGTGTTTCACGTGATATTTGAAATCTAGATTACGTTTGTTTGTATGGTAAAGGCATTCGACTAGTATTGTGTTTTTATTTCAACTCTATTAATATTGAATTCGTCGTACTCATATGTTCGTGAGGCCTTTGCTCAGTAATGGGACTTAACAGGCTTAATAATTTACTACTTTTAATACTGAATTAAAAAGTGCTGAAAATAGGCTTAATTAGTAGTGTTTGAGAACATCGGAACCTAAGGATGAACCCTAAAGCCTCAGTCATGAACTCGGGAGCGGTGGTGGCAACGAAATTGACCAATGACAGTGCGTGAAATTGAAACGATTTTGATTTAAGATATCAAACACGTTGATTGGTCAATTCACGTCCCGCGCCGTTGCCGTTCTGCTCCCGCCAACATCGTGATTACGACCTAAAATTGATGTCTATGATATATAGTATAATAGTGATTTTACTGAGCCCGACAATCTGTCGTCTAAACATCAGTTATTATATAACGCAAACAGTGACATCCATTACTTATAACTGAAGAACAGCTGGGTACCGATTTTCGTGATTAAATAACAATAAAAAAAATAAAACATATTTCCACGAAAAGAGTTCTGCTCCGGTTGAAACTGCACGGATCAGCATTTGAGATCAGGTTATGCATTTGATAACACCTACAAAACAGTATAACATTCACGAGTTAGAAACAATCACACGAGACAATTCGGTTAGACGCTTAGCCGCGCGCGAACTCTATTTACCACACAACGCAGGTGGTTAAGTTTAAAAATTGGATTTACTGCGACCCAATTCACGTTGCCGGTACTAAGGAGAATCACTGATCATTTTATGTGATGTTGTGTACAAAGTGACACCTTCTTTTGATTCTAGATGGATATACTATTGTTAGGTATGTGAATCAATTTTTAAACTGAAAATAGACTAATATGAACTTAACTAATTGGTTATTATTCAGCCAGTAACAGTGCGATAGAGGTGGCCAAATTCTGGTACGGACACATATACCTAACTCAATAATAAATAATAAACATTATTGACTCGATAAGAAGAACATATTGGTCTATTTTAAAAAAGTTAAAATTGTAAAAGCAATCATCTTAAGATGGCAAACCCACTGAATTCCTTAATACAATGTTTTAGACCATTGATTCAATACAAATCTATTCTTCTTTTTCATCGTGTCAAACTGTCGATGGCCAAAAACAACAGGAAGTTTCATTTCAAGATAATCGGAATAAAGACTAAATAATGAAAAAAGAATAGCGACCTTTATGACCTATCTTTCTATACTTATCTTTGTATGTTTCAATGGTAAAAGAAAATAATAGGTATTGCTTTCATAAGGAACCCGTAATCCCATATATTAATGAGCCATGAATGAGGTACTTTAAAGCGAAATAATATTCCGGAGGAGCCTTAAAATATTACATAAATATGAGCTTAGCCTTGGCCCACTTGCCAAGGTATTTATTTCCCAACAAACCAGGATAATGCAGTCAAAGAAAGGAATATATAAATTCTTTCCTGCTTGACGTTATCCGTGTGCCAAAACCTATTCGGTCCAGTTAAGTGATTTAACCGTAAAAATGTTACTTATGTATGAAATATGGATGAGGACAAGTATTTTATATTTTATGTGTGTACAATATTCTCTTTTTTCTCAGTTCATTGTTATGAGATTTCAGAAAAGTGAAACATAGTTTTAGAAGATTTTTTCATGTTTGTTTAGTGATACTGAACTGTTGGATTTGTGTGTGTGAATGTGTTTTAAGTGGACATAAAATCCTGGACCAAATTGGCGATCGATCTCAATAGCTGATCTTAGATAGAAGTTTTGACATTATTTCCATGTCAATAAATGTCAAATTTTGTAGGTACAAGAAAATCAGATTTACATTAATCACTACATAGTATAAAACAAAGTCGCTTTCCGCTGTCTGTCTGTCCCTATGTATGCTTAGACCTTTTAAACTACGCAACGGATTTTGACGCGGTTTTTTCAATAAATAGAGTGATTCAAGAGGAAGGTTTATGTATAAAAATTCCCGAAATTCTCACGGAAACGGGCACAACGCGGGCAAAACCGCAGGTGGTGCTAGTTTTCAATACATTTCTTAAATTATCAATAAGGATATATCATTTACCGTTGCTATCATCAAACGATAATCTCTCCATCCAATTTCAAAGCATCATTCATCACTATGTTCAATTAATATCAGTTTTAATATAAGCTCATATTTTATCCTGATATTCCTCCTCGATAACTAGATTATCCCTCACAAAGCGGCGTATAGTTAATTAAACAAAGTTCTAATAATAATTAAGGCGTTCTGATAACATGGGCGTTAATTATGAAGTAAATTATTTAGTATACTGGGTGGCTTTTTAAGATCCGTCTGTATGAGATAAAAAAATGAAGCTGTTTTTTCCGGAACCATTTCAATGACTCTATAGATGAGGATAAATGCATTGAAGTTTTTCACAAATAAAAAAAAATGAATTTTCAAAATAATCAAAATAATACGTTATTTTTGCAATATTTCATTTGATTATCCATAGTTCTTAGCGAAACTAGACCGTTATATTATTATTCACATTTTACCCAGCTCTCGACGTAGCTGGCGTATTTTCAAACTATTAAAAATGCAATTTATATCATGACTATAATGGATTGTTCCTAAACAAAATTGTTTCATATTTTTTATAGTTTCAGTCTTCAACACACTTTTTACATAATATCAAGAATTGATAACGTTTTGTACTACAGCTGGCTGATTAAACGCCACCCTGTATTAACCCAGAATAACCAGCTTACACGGCATTCAATAAAGATGACCTTCATCAAGATACACAAAGATAATGGGATGAAAATATCTTGTCAAATATATCAAAGTCTGGCCGAACCCAATATTTCGGGAGATATGAAATATTTGACAGATTCCTGAATGCCTCCGAAGCAATAAGATAGGATTTTTACAACCCATATTACTTTGTCTAATGAAAAGGGTGAGATATGAAATGGCAGAAGGGGCATTAACATAAATATTATAGTTGTTCTTTAAGCAGTATTGGAATATCGAGTTTGATGAAGAGACATTCATTATGTGAAAATGAAATTAATACGCCGAAGAAGTTTATTTCGATACGTTTCTGGCTCGGTTTTGAGATCACCAATCCGCATTCCGCCTTTATAATGGTGCCTGCCCTGTATAAACAAATAAGATTGCATAAAATCTCAGGTCAGATATTGTATGCAATCCTATTGGTTAATATTTGTCCGTTTCTCCGCTCCGCCAGCTCGCTCAGCATCAATGGACAGGCACCCTAAAAGGGCGGTTTTCGGTTACGGTTATTATTATTATATACTAACAGTGCCCCAGGTATTACCAGCGTTGTACCCGTTCCTGTGGGAATTCTGGCATTAAAAGTAGTCACAAAACTTCCTCTTGAATCACTCTGTATTTTAGTGAAAACCGCTTTACCTATAATCCGTTTTGTAGTTTTTGAGAAAATTTGTTAATTATGTTCAACAAACAGAATGGTTTTGAAGACTTTGTTTTATTATCTATAGATATTAAATCGTAAAAGCTTTCGTTTGGTTCAATGTTGCTAAATAGACGGTCCTTAAATTTTTCTATTCAAAATCCTAAAATACCATCACTCGACCATGAGTTACTAATAAAATTGGACTGCATTTCGGAACATAATCCTATACAGTTCCAGTGCTAAATCGTTTAATGCCACATCCACTGAACGCAATTCTATCTACGTCGACTAATCAAAGCTGATCCATTTAGTTGTAGGCTGACATCCCTCAGTCGTATTGCATTTATCACTGAAAATCAAGTTATAGTCATGTTGGTTACGGCTGTTCTCTCATTAATATGTATATAATACATTTACGTGGTTGTTTGTAGTGTTAGGGTAACGTGGTGTGCGGCAAAGTTTAATTTTGTATTGTATTCTGAGTTGTGATTTTATTGTTTATGCTTGAGATTGGCTGTAGATATACGAGAGTTAAATGTCTAGTGTGGTCGATTTTCCAGCCGATTATTCCTTCTGAAGAGGAAAAAAGTTCAGTGATTTCATCATGAATGGAAAAGTTGTCTTGGATTGAAAATTTAGTCATGATAGTTTGAATTTTTACTCTTGTAAGAAAAAATATATTTATTATATACTTACCTTACTGATTGTTATAGTGAAACAACTCAGAATCCCTAAATTAAAGCAAAAAAAAACTAATAGTTTTTTATTGAAAATTTGGCATATCCGTGATTATGCAATAGTATTGGTATACCTACTGTATTTCTGTGACACTTCTACAGTTAAACATAATATTATGGCTATCAAAGTGACACATAACCTAACCAATATCCCAAGAACTGCTCATTCAGACGTAGTTAATTACATTATCACAAAAACTTAATGTGGCCAAAATGCCACAAGATATATGACAAGTTGTCGGCACATCGCGCTCTGATGCTGGCATTTATCATCGAGGCTCTAGCCCCGGATCTAGAGGAACATGCAACGGGGAATACAGTCTAGAATAATGGTCGTTACTCTTGTTTCTTGCAAAACACTTGAGCGCGCATTAAAGAGATTGGTTGGAGTAATGATGTTATTATGAGTTGGCTTAGACTTGGTGGCTAGCGGTTATAAAAATATTTTTGAATCATGGACGTATAGAAAACTGTGCCCTGTGGTTTCATCCGTGTTGTACCCGTTCCCGCGGGAATTTGTGGGTAAATTTCATCCCATGTGTTATTCTGATGTATACCCTATATTACTGTAAAGTTTCGTCTAAATCCGTCCAGTAGTTTTTCCGTGAAAGTTTTTAGTTTTTATAATATTAGTAGGATAGAAATACCCTGAGCTTAGCCTAAAATATTAATGGATGCAAAGGCTTATGTATGCACATCAGTGACCGCTTCGTTGTGACTGAAACTAGGGGCCGGGGACTGAATAGAGATTACGATATTTACGCGATCAATCTTCGACAATGTAACTATCAGGTAGGTACTATCATCTTTCCATTTTCATCAAAAACGATTCAATAAAATCAATCTAAACTGTAGAAAACTTATCATCAAACGAAGAACTGTCACAAAAGCTTTTTCAATTTCATTCCGTGCGATTTTTAAGACGAGATTAAATCAAATACTATTTTGCAGGTCGCGTAAGTAAGGCTTCGGTAGAGTTTTTATTAACTGTTTTATAAAATCCTCGGAAAAAAGTATTCGTTGTACTTGACTGTATCATATTTTTATGATAACTATGAATAGTTGAAAATAAGCATTCTGAAACCAAAACCTTGATCAAAATGTTCGCACGTTCTTCATTACATTATAATGCCACAGACACATAAGTACTCAGACAATAATTCACACATTCGCACTTTACACATGAGTAAATCTAAGAACGCCCATTTTGCGTCGAGTGAGCTTAAAAAGATAATAATTGAGCTGATTTTGTAAAAAACGCACATGCTTTACTTCATTAGCATTTGATTAATGACCTGTGCTAGGGATAATACCACGGATAATTCGTACGTTAATTTTCCGGAAAAAACCTCTATCGGTCAGAACAGGCGGCCAAGTTTATTTTTTACGCCAAACTTTTATATTCGACCGTAAAAGTTTTGAGTTTCTATGCTTAATTTAGTAGGTGGAGAAGACAAACGGAATATTAAATAGTTGAGATTAATTTAAAGCATAAATTATGTCAGCAACTTGGTACCAGTGTTGGGCCAAGCTTTATTTCTTGTCCCGCCCAAAAGTTTTCTCTTAATTTACTATTCAAATGCATTAAATTAACGAGGTATTCATGAGTTATTTTCAACTTTTGAGTGTAACCTTATTTTATAGTTCTGATCAGAAAGTTTTAAAGGAAAGTTGGGTAAGTGCATAACGTTGTAGTGTCTATAAATCTTGCCATATTAGGAATTTATTACGCAATTTTACATACTATGTTTCTCAAAGTCCTCATATTAAGGTCATCAAAAATCCTTTGATAAACCAGTCAAAAGTTTCGCGCCAAACCAAAAAACGGCAAAAAAAGTTGAAAAGTTACAAAAACGCCCATCCTTTGTTCGGAACTCGACTTATCCTAAAACTGAATTCATGTTGGCCAGATTGAAATAAAAAGAGGAATACAGTTTCCCTGCAACCTGTCGGGATACCATGGCTGTGCCTTGTGCATGGTCAAGCGGAGGAAATTTTAGATCGGTTTATAGCTACAGCACCAATGGATTTATTCCAGCTAGCTTTAAAGCCTATGGGTGTATCAAAATGCGCAGTGATCCGACCAAAAAATCTGAACTTTTCAGATTTTTTAGTTTTAGTTTTAGTATTAGCCTTTTGATTTTAGTGCTTACATTTAATGGCGTTGAAAGATATGAGATTTTTAGAAATAAACTGAATATTGGCAGCCCTCGGTGGCTTTTCGTTAGTGTCGTATCTTAAGCAATTCAAAAATCGCGTTAATCAAGGAGTTGATTAAAAATATATGTAGCTTAAAATATTATACTTCAAAAATGTTAGCCCGTAATGTTCTCGTCTCACAGTGAAGAGGATTAGGCTTTATCACCACTCTTGCTAACTGAGTACTATGATTTTAAACCCGGGTATGTTTGAACAGTAAATTGGAAAAAATATTTATGTTTTATGAAAGCCATTTTCAAGAGGAATTTTAATTGGCGCCAACGTAATCCAGCGACAATCGGCGTCATACGATCTCATGTCACCGCCACGGTATAATATATCAAAAACTTAACCATTTGTCAAACCCTCATCTAATGAGCGAGTCTCAATGTGAGTAATTACTTTCATTCGCTTGCCCCTTACTTGGAGTTGCTGTACTCACTTTATAACGTGACTAGCAGCGCCCCGCGGGTTTAAACGTGCTGTGGCTGTTCCCGAGGTGTTTTCAGGATGAAAATAACCTATAACCTACCCGTTGAATGTATCTATCCATTACAAAAATAATTATTGAAATCGGATTGGCAGTTTCTGAGATAAGTGCGTTCAAACAAACAACTAAAAAAATAACTTCAGCTTTAGTATACTCGTACATTATTAAATAATGTTCCGACCCACCTAACCGATGAGTGCGTATCGGCAAACATGCTACGCACTACACTTTGGTAGTATAATATAAGTAAATACTTAAGGTACAAAGTAAGTTAGTTCGAGTAGGTTGGTGGCCTACCCTAGTATACATATTCAGGATCAGGTCAGGTAGAACTGAAGGAAATCGGCCCGTATGAAAACCTTAATGGTTTACGAAAATATATAAAAAATCTGGTAAAAATATACATGCGTTGTATAGAATACTTCACCCAATTTTCGTTTCAAATTCTTAAGTGGTATGGAAGTTCGAGGAAATCTCTGATAAGTATATTGTTATAATTTCCTTTGAATAAAATGAATTGATCCGTAAAACGCTATTTTTGACGGCAAGCACCTAATAACAAACTCAGTGAGTTTGCGCCCCGAAGAGTGAAATTATTTACAAGATTTTGCTATTTTTATACTTATTCTAAGAATCTTGATGGTATAAATGTATTGATTTCGAAATCATATTTCGAGGTCTTTCATTTACAAGCAGTGAAATAATTATAAATAGATGAAGTAAAACCGGTGGTTTAGTATGTGCACTCACCTGCCAAGACTGAGGTTCCCGGGTTCAATTCCCGGATCGAGCGAAAACATGTTTCCTTTTTGAAACTTTTGAAACCCGTATTTAGCAAGCGTGGTGATTATGGCTTATCCTTCTCACTGAACTTCAGTGCGATGAGAGGCCTTTGCCCAACAGTGGGACATTACAGGCTAATCGTTTTTTTAATCAACTTATGGATTTGTTTTGTTTCATGTCCCTGTAATTCAATTATCAATTATTAGTAGAAGTATTTGTAAGTAAAGATAAAGAGTTTGTTTTTAAACCTACACGTTAATTTCTTAAACCAATCTGTTTTTAGTACCTATACGATAGTCAAATTTAAAAGAAAACCTATAGGCTACTTTTTAATGCGAGATTCCCACGGGAAAATGAACGACGCGGGTAAAACCGTGGGACGATGCTAATTTCATAAAGTAAAATTATGCGTAGCACGAAGTTGAAATTATTGTCCCTCCAACCGAAATCTTTGTCACAAATTCCCTAAAAGGGAATCGAGATAAAACAGAGACAAAATTTATTGCGATCCCACGACTATAGTTAAATACGAAACATAACAAATTCAAGTACGTTACTTCAAATTCTTGATAACTTTTGACTTTGTTAAGTAAAGTTTGTGAGACATCGTGAATTTTGTTGGGAATAATATATCGTATGGTTTAATATTGGGGTTTACTTCAGTCAGTCTTTTACCGCAGGTATTTAAGTTATTAAGTAAGGCATTAAGGTTATTAAGTTATTAAGTACTAGCAGCGCCCCGCGGTTTTATCCGCGCTGTACCCGTTCCCATGGGAATTTCGGGATGAAAAATAGCCTATGTTACTCGTGGATAATGTAGCTTTCGAATGGTGAAAGAATTTTTAAAAACGGTCCAGTAGTTTTTGAGCCTATTCATTACAAACAAACAAAGTTTTCCTTTTTATAATATTAGTGTAAAAGTAAGTCATTTGTCTAATGCAGTAACTTTACTTATTTCAATCTGGGTTTTTTACTTAGTGTAGCGCTCGGCGTAGTTTAACGATGTAAGCTCATTACAGTTGTTAAGCAACGTGTGGCTCGGCAGCTCAGCAGCCCGACACTGACATTTCTATCTAAGCGCTAAGCAGCGCTCAAAAAGAAATGCCATATCTCAATCGTCTCAATCAACCGAGCCACCTTTGAATAGTCATTTGGAAAATTGCTTAGCTCCACGCGGGAATTGAACCCGGGACCCCAGTCTTGGCATGCAAGAGCATATGTGTCTAGTGAAATATGCACTTGCCTGCCAAGACTGGGGTCGTCGAGACGTTTTAAAACTTTCAACGAAAATACACATGTACCTCGATGACCCTGATATAACATTGATATTTCACTTCTAAGAAGGCGTTTTCAATGTATCACGTTGAAGATCTCATATTCTGTGTCATAAGCATCTTAAGTCTAATGTTTTCCCTCAAAATTTCATGATCCCTACCCCAAAAAGGATCTTTTTTGTATCCCAAATCATAAAGACCGCATCTCAAGTCATATAACATATCGTCGATGTACAGAAATATCGCCTTAACATAGAACAAGCAAGCAAGCCTCTTTGTATTCCGTCCGCTATATCCAAAGAAAACAACATAAATAAAGCAGCATATTAAACAGAATACACCCGTAGGCTATAACTGTTATTGCTTATTCTTTCTACACTCCAGATCTCGAGTACTTATTCTGGAAGGTTTCGATAACCAAGGCTATCGATATCAGAGAATAATGTAAAGATGAATGTTTTTTTTGTAAAAAGTATTTAACTGATATACTTAAGTTAATATTAACCTGTAATGTCCTACTGCTGGGCAACGGCCTCTCATCTCATTAAAGATATCAGTATTGAGAGGAGGATTAGGCGTAATCACCAAGCTTGCCTAATGCAGGTTGGTGATTTCAAACCCGAGCCTTGTTTGAAAAGGTAGGAATACATTTTAGGTTTCTTAATTTTTGTTTGTTTATATGCGCTAATCTCAGAAACTTCCAATGCAGTTTGAATAATTATTTTTTTAATGGATAGCTACATTCAAAGGGAAGGTTATAAGCTATTTTTCATCCAGAAATTCTCACGAGAACAGGCTAAAAGCCGGTAAAACGGCTCGCTGCTAGTGTAAGAGAATCGACTTTATTATATAAGACTATCATATACAGACTTTATCATATTGATCTGACGATGCTAAGGTTATGTAAAATATCAGAGCAAAATATTATTAGTTGGCCAGACGATATCGATCTCAGTGGAACTTAATTTTGTTTAGCTCGTCCAAGTTTATCAGTCTCCTAATTGAATTGAATAAACAATTCGGACCTTGGCCCAAAATATTAAATTATTTACAAAATTATTTCAGAAACGCTTTACTTATTTAGAAAACAATTTTGAGATTGTTTCGTGAATTTTATTAACAATTTGAGCGCCGTGGGTTCACCCGCGACGTACCCGAATTTCCGGGTAAAGCGTACCCTATCTTTGTCTCCAAGGTCTAGAAAATGGGCAAAGTTCATGTCGCATATGTAATTATGTTCTAGTTTACTAAAGCTAGGTCCACGTGACCAATAGATGGCGCTAGGATGCAATTTAGAACACGCATTGTTATTTTCTCAGCATTTATGATATTGATTTTATCTTGTAGTGTTTTCATCTCATTGTAGTACACGAGTAGATACATAGGTATATGTTCTACTTGTTCTTAAGAGAGTTCAAATGACTGATTTTTCAACAAACGACAACTTCTCCAGGAAAAGTGATAGAGTAAGAATGGAAACTTTTTCCTCTTCAGAAGGAACCATCTTTGGCATGCAATAAAAGGGGTGTTTGGTTGTCGTGTATGTGTTAATTTTATGACATTGTAGTTCAACGAATAAACGATTTTAATTTACTATTTTTTATTTAAAAAGTGATTTCATTGTGATTGTACTTTACCTTTAATTGAGTTAACAAATCGTAAGATATATTTTTCAATTTAAATTCAATCCTGAAATTGACATATTAATTGACACACCGCAGTTGAAACCACAAAACACTTCTAGTTACCAGACAAAGGGTTTTTCAATAGCAACCGCATTCATTGACGAGGTTGACATTTAACGAATTGCTATTCGTAATTAAGTAGTGGTCAATTGCTTGCCGCGCTTGCCCAATGCCGATAATGAGCAATTAGCCTTCATCTGCTTCAATTACATTGACAATACAGCGAACAATGATTGTCGATTAGACGATTTATTGGTATTGCAATGAGCCATTGCTATACAGGGAATGGCGTTGAGAAAATTGAATGGCGGACGATCAAATTGATGACTTTAAAGCTACTTGGTTTATTAGATGAAGTTTAATGAAATTCGAAAAGATAGGACTCATTCTTGCTTGAAAGATGTGCGGACTTTTAAATGTACGAGTATACTAGTAGTACCCTGTGGTTTTGCCCGGGTTTAGCCCGTTTCTGTGGGAATGTCTAAATGAGAATAGTCTTTAACCTTCCCGTTGAATGTGGCTATCCGTTACAGAAATGATTATTCAAATAATATCAGTAGTTTCTGAGATTAATGCGTTTAAACAAACCAAAAAAAAACATATATACATATAGTCAAATTGAAAAACCTCCTCCTTATTTTGAAGTCGGTTAAAAAAACAAACTCTTCATCAATATTAGTATTGATTTCCAAATTCAAATTAGATTTAATTGTAAGGTCATATAAATAGCTTCTCACTCTCCACAGATAAAATTAAGCGAAGCAATATTTTTTTAAATAAATTCTCAGTACATTAAGATAATATTTCCCTATGACTAATTTAAATTATTAAATTGTATCCATCCATTACGTTTAACTACATACAAAGTAATTGTTTCACAAGTACATAAACAAATTACACCACATTTCCATAACCCACCTCATCTCATCTCACCACATCGATATTGATACACCAAATTGCATTACGTACCATACCACAGCAACGTCAAATTAAAATTTAATAACCACACCGAACGACCATCGCATAATTTAATATTCCGACCGTAAGTACAATGAATCTCATGGTATGATCCCGTCAGAGACCCGATACGTGTAATATAAAGCTTCCTCGCATTTCTAACAAGACTTCTCCCTTTGACAGTAAAGGACACAAAAGAAATTTATAAAGCCTATATTGTTAACATACTTATGTTATGCTGAAGATTCCTTTCATATTTAACGCTTATTGAGATCTTTGAGGACACGTATCTAAAGTAGCGTTGGTTTTGTAAATGTATTTGTTGGATTTTGTTGTTTAATTGTAGTGAAAGTAATTCTAGTAAGTAATCCTTTGAAGTTTATATCGTAGTGTAATTTCCTCGAATAGAGCAAAAATATGAACATTGTTTGTCCGCGATGGACTCCTAAACTACTGAACCGAAATTTGATTTGCACACCTTGTAAACTTTGATCTGTCTTGAAACATAGAATAGCTTACATCTCAATTTATATTGAATAGGGTGGTCCACCCCTTAATTTATATATGGCAGCGTTTGCCGGGTCAGCTAGTTACACCCTAAAAACGAAGAAGGTAATAGAGACTACTTTCTCGCTTTTTCTTTGCGAAAGTTATTCCGAAACATTTGTTAATTCATACAAACAACGTGCTAACAAAGAATGCACATCCCTAATTGCTCCTTTACAATTCTCACTTCGGAATTTTTCTAATTACTTCCTTTTGCAATTGTGATTACCTTAGGAAGCTTTTTTTAGATAGAAAAGGTTTTTATTGTGTAATTTAATTGTTCTTAATTGAGAAAAAAGGTTATAAACATGACATGTGGGTCAAATGAACATATTATTTGATTTTTTTTGAGAAAGAAGTATATACCGAAAAATCAATATTTTAAAACCAGATATTTCCGACCACACGGTGAATCTATACTAATATTATAAAGCTGAAGAGTTTGTTTTGTTTGTTTGTTTGTTTGTTTAAACGCGCTAATCTCAGAAACTACTGAACCGATTTGAAAAATTCTTTTTGTAATGGATAGCCACATTCAACGGGAAGGTTATAGGCTACTTTTCATTCCGAAATTCCCACGGGAACGGGAACAACGCGGGTAATACCGCGGGGCGCTGCTAGTTCGGACATAAAGCTCCTCGATAATGAATGTATGCAAACAGGCCTTTCATTTGATGCGCATCTCAGGCAAATGGTTTGTCCCTTACCGACATGCGCTATTCTCAAAAGGAGCAAAAGAGACAAAACACTTTATAACAGAGTTTTGGCTTAATATCGTTAGTGAATTAGGTTAGTCTATAAATTATCATTTTCTTGAATCATGATGGTTTCGTAAGATGTGAATGTCAGTCTATTTACATTAGTTCTATCTATATCGTGACATGAACGATAACCTTTAGGGCTTGGCGACCTTTGCTTGTTTTTTATCTTCTACAGTAAAACTTAGATTGTTCTCTGTATTTTTAAATAGGTACAAAAGACACTGTTTTTTACAATTTCATGAAATACACGCATTTTTTTAATAACCTTTAGGATAGATTAACTTATTTTTTTAAGTTAATTTCTTACGGAGCTTCTATCTTCGCGGTTCTTGCACCCGCTTTAGTACCCATTCCCGCAAGAATTTCAGGATAAAATCTCCCATGTATTACTCTTATCTATGACATTACTTTAAGGATGCATCCAAATCTGTTAAGTAATAGTTACAGTAATTATTTCTGCGTAAAAGAGTAACACACACCCACCATACATACACCCTTCAAACTTTCGCAATTATAACATTATCAGGGAGTTTGATTTTATAGTTATTGATTGATGGTTAACGGTTTTACAAGTAAGTATGTAAGAGTTAAACTAACGGTTAAGTAAACAGAACGTTCTAAAATAGTTTAAGATGTTGCCATAAATTACGGCGAATACCTGGCTTTGCCAAACGGAAGCGGAAAGAAGGATTAAAGCAAATTAATTGAATGTCTTAAACGGTTTACTGCAGTTCATTATAATACAATCATTTGTTAGAAAGAGATGGAAAAATAAATTGCCGCCATTTTTCTTACAAATACAGTTGTAAAGGAAAATTTCAAGTGGGCGAGAAAGACACTTAAATATTGAATATTTATTTGTTCTCACTTAAAGTATATTGAAATGAAAATTATTTAAATAATTCTGTTTCATTGAAGTTTTTTTGCTTCAGGTAAGCTCCTGGAAATGCTGAAAAAGCCTGTCTTCGAAATCGTAAGTAAAATTAGATTAGTATTATTGTTATTGTTGCCTCCGTCGTACGTAAGTTCCCGTTTAAACAAATAATAATGACATCAACGTACGTTTTAATTAATAGTAAAATATTTTTACATGTGTTATACGGAAATCTATTATTACGTGGATAATTTCGAGATGAGAAATATCCACTTGGTGCAGCACTAAATTCCGACATTTAGAATTACTTAGTCTCGTTGGACCAGAGCTAGGTTACCATTCGTGTTATACTATTGACGGATACCAAATCTAAACAAACCTCTGTCTGAAGGCACCCAAGTCTGAAGACACCCTAAGCCCCAGTTTTACCGTTACAACTGAATTCGATTTCGACTGAACTTAATCTTAGTTCAATAGAATAACTGAAATCGTACCTTCAAATGTTATTCTCTAAAACTAAATTCAAGTTAGAAACGGTGAAATTGGTTCAAGTTGTGAACTTATTCCTTGGTCATACAAGGCGCGACCGCCACTAAATTTTCATTCGTAGATAGCAAATGTACAACTGGTTTATCTTTGGCAGAAGTAAGTCATCCGTCGATCAATTAAAGCTACCAGATCAGTCGCAGTCGATCAATTTCGATCGTTGTTCGATGTTGTCCGATGCCGTCGATCGAGGATCGATCGATTGGTGTAGTCTCCAATATAAAAAAGTTACTCTATGGGTGTAGTAACACCCTAAGTCGCGGAAGTATTATTTGTCCATACAAGCCGCATCCACAAGCACTAAACATTTTCCACAAACCAACTATAATATCAATAGTGAAGCAAACAAGGTAACGATGTACAATACAGTTCGTGTTACCAATAACTTGTTGAAGGTTCATGTTCGTGACTTTCACTTTCTTGGGTTTAATGAGGTTCTCCAGAGATGGAAGTGGGTTCTATTAGTGGAATGATTCGCTTGCATTTTGGGAAACAAATTGTAGTTCTGTAGTTGTGTTGGATAGGAAATAACCACGTATTTGTAACGATGAAGGCGCGTCGGAGTATTTAAGATGACTGTGTCATGTCGAAACGTTCCATCAATTTATTATCATGTGTATAAATCAGTCTTAAAGCTTAGTTGCTAAGCTACATAACATTACACTTAGCCCAAATTTTACCGTAAAGCAACTACGAGTATATAAGAACAACTTAATCCGAGTTGATATTAAAACTTCAAAATTGGTTTAGTAAAACTGAGTGCAGTTGGTTCGAGATATAATGAATTTGGACTTTATTTGGTGTAAATAAGATTGTAGTATTTAAATCTTTACCTAATATATAAGTACTAGTTATGCCTGGCGGCTTTACCCGCTCCTGGGGAATTTTGAGATTTTTATTTCTTATTAACCTATTCTGGACCAAGATAAATAAAATAAAAAAGGACCAATGAAATCGGTCCAGCCGTTCTTGAGTTATAACCCGAACGCATATAAAAAAAATCATTCAAATCGGTCCAGCCGTTAAGGAGGAGTTCAATGACATACACACGTACCGTAGAATTGTATCTTATAAAGGTATAGATTATATCAAAAAACTATTGGCCACAGATTTCGTATAAACTTGAACAAATCTTATCTACCAATAAATCCATCAAACGACTATTTCTAAAAGAGAATCCTTAATCAAGAAGACAAGACGTTGTTAACAAAACATACATAGATAGATGATCGTACTAGATAATTTGGCGTTTTGCCAACATCTCGTATCGGATTAAGCGCTTAGGTTACGAATATCTGACTATGACAATAATAGGGGTCGAATCTGGATGTGGTGTGGTATGTTATGGTATCGACAGGGGTGCGACGTGGGATGTAACTGTTATGGCCCCGACGATGTTTGGGAACTATTATCGTATCGAACTTAAGTACGTTTTGAAGTAGGTAGGTGTTAAAGGTTCATTATGGCAAGTTATGGCTGTTACGTTTTATAATTGCTTGTTCAATATGATGTTCATTAAACTGTGTGGATTAAATTAATTCTTAGAATTTTAAGTAAGAGTTTGTAAAACCGGATACAACTAAGTAAAATATTTATGGTACTATTTGAGGTTATTCCGTTTTTGCTATGAACTGAATGAGAATATACTAGACCAGTGGTGGGGAAACTTTTTTAATGGGGGGCCACAAAGTTAAAAAAAAATCTAGAGGAGGGCCAGAATTATAGAAAAAATGCATTTTGTGTGAAAGCTTTTAATCATAATGATAATAAAAACATTAGTATCTATACATAAATAGTAATTATATTTAACTTTTATTCGAAGGCCCTGCTATGGTAACTCTATTAATCTATCTTATTAATCTACTACATAAGTTAAATCTACTTTATATTTCTTGACCGTCAAAAAGTAACTATAGCGGGCCATATACTCCATATCGTGTGTTGTCCATGTCGATGGACCTTTGGCGGGCCGGATTAAATACCTTCGCGGGCCGGAGTTAGCCCGCGGGCCGTACTTTGCCCATCACTGTACTAGACTATTCTTTACATTTATTTGACATTATTTTCTACATTATCTATGGCCGCCACAATAATCGATCTCTACCGGCAATCATAGATAGCAGAATCAGTTTTAACTTTGTAAGTATGCAAATTGTCAAATTGAAACTTTAAGGTTACGAACGCGGCGGCGGTCTGTAAGTGTCTGTAAGCAACTATCTAGGCACCAAGCGCGCTGTGCGGCCGGTCGCGAAAATTCGAAAATTACCTAGGATGCAAGTCATTAGGCTCTAGGCTCCAAGCTAGCTGCTTGCCTGTTTGTAGCCTTAGAAAAGTTTTGACATTGACATAAGACAAGGTAAAACTCTATTGGCTATCTTCGATTGCAGATTAAAATGTTTTATTGGAACTGACCGGTTGTGTTCCCAAGTTGAAACTCGCTTAACATTTCTACGCAACATATGTAAATTAAAATGACATAGTAAAGCATTATTAATTTACTGAAATTTCAAACAAAATTTTACAAAAGTAATCTTGGAACTGTCTGCACCAAGTTATTTCCGAGAGTTCACGAGCGTATAATATAATTTTATAGTGGCCATGAAACGCCTTGAATTTCAACACTGAAACAACACCCAGAGGCTAATATAAACAATTCGATAAAGGCAATGAACATTTAATAAAATTTGAAATTTTATTATTGTTGGAAGTCTTAACTGGTCATCATAGCTAGTCTTAAGCACCCCGCGGTTTTTCCTCTTTATAACCGTTCCAAAAGGAAATTTCTTAATAAAAACTGTATTAGGTCCTTTTAAAAGTGGTTAGCTACGAGAAGAAATATATAAGTCTAAGAATACAATAAGTTATTTATTATGATACGACTTTTACTGCTCGGATAACTCACATTTTTGAACGCGCTAAATACAAGTGGTACCATTCGGAATCGAAAATCGGAACTGAATTTGTCTGGTGAAGTGGTGACCACATGCAAGAGAAAGGTTATAGATTAATTTAACGACGGAACAAAGCATTTAAATCGCGGAACTCTGCTAAAGAAAACATACTGTAATATCAGTTTATTTCTCCGTATCATCATTTGAAGTAACTTCTAGTTGATTTCACAGTTAACATCCGGAGGAAATAATATGAGGAATAGAAACACAAAGCTAAATAAAATAAAAGACAGCACTGATATAAGTACCACAAAAGGAGTAGCCAAAACAGAAACAAAGGTTTTCCTAACAAAGGACTCATTTTGTGAGGACCTCCCAAGAATATCGATATGTACTGCTGAGAATGGGTTTTGTGTCTAGGCGTAGACTATCAGGCTTTTCAGTAAGGAATGTTTAGTAAAGATACAGTCTTAGAACATTGTGAATGTTTATATTTCAACTATTTATTAAAATGTAAGCATTATCTTCTAGTGATATAACATACCTTTTTACTATATTGACGCCTCGGTGGTCTGGTGGTATGTGCACTCGCCTGCCAAGTCTGAGGTCTCGGGTTCAAATCCCGGATCAAACGAAAACTGTGTTTCCTACTTTCCAAACCTGGAGGAATCTAACTGTTTGGTACTATTACATATACACACACAAATACTTTATATGAATAAATAATGCCCCCTAGACGTCGTCGCCAACAACTATGTCTGCACATATTGTTGACTCACTAAGCGGTCTCACATGCCACTGCGCCAACGAGCTTGTCGAATGGTCAATGGTCAATGCATTACTTAGTTAGGCAGTAAATTAATTTTACTTCCACTTCGACAGAAGCCCTAAAATACCCATTATTCACCATCTAATCAGCTCGAACACACCCATCTAAACCATTATACCGAAGCACGCATCAAAATTAAAATACGTATATGGTAAAATTGAATTAGCGATGAATATTTTGCATAATCCGTAACCCTCATTACAGAGTTGTTCATTCATCAAAGTCTGTGAGGGGAACAAAATAAATTAATCTTTAATAACATCTACTCGTTATAAGGTTATATAACAATTATTATTTTGCTACGGAGTTACGGAGTGTTATCACGGGATAAGATTTTGTCTTCATTGTAAGGTGATGTTGCAGAATAAATAATAGCTGTATTACTTCGATGTTTTGGTTGAATATCTACACTAATATTATAAAGAGGAAAACTTTGTTTGTTTGGTTGTAATGAATAGGCTCAAAAACAACGAGACCGTTTTAAAAAATTCTTTCACCATTCGAAAGCTACATTATCCACGAGTAACATAGGCTATTTTTCATCCCGATATTCCCACAGGAATGGACATAATGCAGGTAAAACCGCGGGGCGCTGCTAGTATCTGTATAAAGTAAGATGCGTTTCCAATGAAGTAGAGCGCTGTGCGGAGCTGAGTAGAGCTCAATCGACCAATCAGAACGCATTATGGAAAGATGTTGCCATTGTCAATGCTTCGTTAAAAAATTTGAATGTGACGTTACATTTTTCCGAGTTGTTTCAATAGTAAGACCATGTTAGCGGCCTTTAACTTTGTCCACTGACACTGTTAACTGACTCCAGGGTTTGCCACGTACCTATTCGAAATTAATTAATGAATATGAAATTTTTTTAAATGAAATGATATGCTCAAGTACTAGCAGCACAAAGCTCAGGCCTTTGATCTCATTATTCATTTTTGTATAAAACTTTATTATGCAGCTTAGTTTGTAATCTGTTAGCTACAAAAACACATCGCTTAATATCACTAAGCCTTTTTTTAAAACTGAAAATGTTTAAAAGTCCAGCAAAACTCTGCTTAAACTGCATAGTAAATGTTACTGTCAGAAAGCTTGTAACCTAAGGCGCAGCTATATTTCATAGGGAGCTCTTTGAAATGTCTCTCTGGCCTGCCTTCCTTGAGCCTTTGTTTATGTTTCCACAACTATTTCTGTTGCAACCACTGTATTTATTACACTAAGTTTTGTGCCGGATTTGCGTAAAAATGTCGTTGGTATTGTGTTGCGAAATGAGTTGGCTTGAAATATGATATGAGAAGAATTTACAAAAATGTAATTTAATGTTAATGTAAACTAAAAAATGCAGAAAACTTCACGTCTTACCAGCGAATACTTTACACCATTTATCTCTTCTATTTTTTCCAACTACATTACAGCTATAAATGAAAAAAGTTGCCTCACTTTCTTGTTGAATTCTGCTGCTCCTAATGCATTCGTTTTATTCAAACATGCTTTTTATATAACGAGAACGCCTTTTGAACTTGTACGTTTGGAAAATGTAGCGAATCTTACCGTTGAAAGGTATATTTCGATTTGAATACATAATGAGGTGAGTTTGACCTATAAATTTTGTCTATAAAGAGGCAGCACGGCTGACCGGTTTCGAACTCGAATTCCGAACGCTGGGTTTGTTACATTTTGAGTGTTGACTCAGTTACGATCAGTTTTGGATGGCATTGTCTTTAATTGGATCCGTATTTTCGATGGATTGAATCACTGCAGTATCCCACGCTTTGTTTGGATCATTTTAAATGGAAATTACGGTTTTGAATAAAACTGTTCTATTTTCTACACAAAGTATTCGCTTTACTGAATTTTCAGCAGCTGTTACATGATTAAAGGCTTCGGAAAAAATCATGCTTTTGACCATAATATTATTCGACCCTTCAAGATTATCTGATAATAATCTAAAAGCTTTCTCACCGAAGTTGAACAGTATTTCTTAACGTCACCTTCTTTGATATTAATCTGACGGTAACATTTGAAATCCTAGTTCTAATACATTACTCCCCCATTCGGCTACTATTGAGAAAGTCTATATATTTCGAGTGACTGATTTATCCCCTGATTTATGCCCAGGTGTATTCGTATGAGACTGGCCGGCTGAATCGAGCGAAGTTATCCTAGGAATTTTCATTGAGTTACAACCGACCAGTGACTGGGATTAGACGAATGGTAAATGGAAGCGGAAACAGTATTTCATTTTAAACCACTCTTAGTTAGAGTGTGCAATAATTTTACGTCGTAAACCTTACGGATTTGTGCAACGAATATTGTAAATGGTTCGTGTTGTAAAAACAGTTGCAAATAGGTTTTTCGGAAGCACTTTTTGCTATTAAGTGTTTTGCGTGAACACTTTAAAATTTTAAAGTTTTTAATATCATTTCAGGGTAATGTATTGTAGCGTGTAAAATGGGCATCGTTTTATAGTAACGCGAGGTTTTTGGTTGTATAATAATGTATGACATGTTGTGCTCAAAGTGTGGGTTTATTTCTATAGCAGCAGAGAGCAGCTATGTGGAATTTAATCGACGAATCACAAAGCATTAAGATTTTGACAACAAATCCCTGCTCCTTTCCTGAATGCGTTTGTATTCTATGTCAAGTAAATAATTTATTAGAATTCAATTATTTGGAATCAACATGAAGAAAAAGGAGATGACAAGTAAAGTGCAAGTGGCAGTCTGTGTGTGGCACGCGTGTGTAAAATAGCTCAGCACGCGAGTGCAAAATAGCTGCTGGAATAAGGTATTCCAATTATACAAATCTCTATTTTAAACGCCATGAAAATTATGCACTCCCAACCAAACCGGTGTCTGAACGGACATTGAAATATGTTGAACATGATATCAAAACTAGCAAGAATTAATTTCAGAAAACTATACCGAAACATTCCGCAAATATTCAAAGCGTATTCCGATAAGATATTTTAATTTAAATTCGGAATTAACATTTTGATACCTATAAAATAATATTGAATTTTACCGCAGCCGTGTTCGCGGTACAAGACCGATGGGTTCTCCAATCAGATCCAATATCTGAAATGGTATTCGATTACTGAAAGTGGCCGCTTAACATCCTTCCGTTTGAGTAGGTCCAGTACTTAGGCCATTATTTGGCCCATTTTTCGTCTTAAAAAGTCTTTGTTGTTGAATAAACCGTAGATTTCTAATCAGTTCTTCAAAGGTCGGTGGAATTCGATATTTGAAAATAGAGGCTTCTTGTGCTATAAATATTTTAAACTAGCAACGGCCCACGATTTTACCGGCGTTGTGCCTGTTACCGTGGGAATTTCGGGAGATAACGTTCCTGTTGAAAGTGGCTATCCATTATAAACATAATTATTGTATTAGTAAAGAAGTATAGATATGGCATATGTTTAACATGACTCAACAACAGCTATATTCCGAAGTACCATAGCGACTGCTATATCTACCGATAATAATACCGTAAATGTCAATGCAAAGTATTAACGATAATATTAAGTGTAACAAGTAACCTAGCATGATATAGCATATGAAAAGGTACCTTTATATGGCTTTTTCATAACTTAATATCGTTTATTGCCTTTATAGTCTAGTGGTAAGTGCACTCGCCTGCCAAGACTAAGGTCTCGGGTTCAATTCCCAGGTTGAGCGAAAACATGTTTCTTACTTTCAAATATGGCTCGGGTTTGAGATCCCCAACCCGCATTAGGCAAGTGTGGTGGTTACACCTAATCCTCCTCACTGTATTCTGTCCATTACAGACTAATACTTTCAATATCGTTTGTAAATGGTCAATACCCTCAGCGCATACATGAAAGAAAGAAAGAAAAACGACACCTGATAAAAAGGTAAACAATAAAAATGACAAAAATCCAAAACTATTCGACAACGGTACCTGAATATGCAATGAAATCTCGACCGACCATTCCAAGTGTGAAATAGTCGTCTACATTTCTGAATCTTAAATCACAATCCTGCTTCGAATTTACAAATACTTTGGATATTCTCGTTGGTATCCCTTCCGTTTTGTTAAAGAAGTGAGGACAGATTTTACATTCAAAAGCCTATCTCTGTCGCCTTTGTACATATTTTCTGTCGATAGCACTTTGAGAAGAACAATTGCACTGAAAATGGATTAAAAAGGCCTCCGAACTGAACTCTAGCTTCTAAATTGAGACTTTATTTATCTTTTCTGGACTCTTTTTCTTTGTAAAAAAGCATTTTGTTTGAAACTTAAACTTGTAGTCATAGGGATGATTACGTCTTTGTAACCACGGTTAAATAAAAGCGAAGTGTATCGACGATCTTTTCCACACTGAACACACGTAGCAGAACGTCTGAAAACGCTTAATTTGAAAGACCCCTTAATCTGAGTGCCTCACTTAGTTCACAGTTAGTCCGTGCCAGTGGTTTAAACCTCGATTTTCTATGGTTTATTAATTTCCTGAGAACCAAAAGACGTGATTCAGAAAATGATAATAGATTTAATTATTTGATAAGATGTTTTAGTTATTTTAGTTTGAATTTCAAATGTTTTAAGCTCATTTTGGTTAGTGTTGGTGAATAAATTGAGTGAATTTAGTTTCGGGTTGTATCTGCTTAATTTTCTATCCGGAAATTGAATTTGCTCCGACTATTCAGATTTTTGGACATTGGTCCATCTACCAGTCCCATACTAATAATTTTTAAGCTTGAATTACCATTTTAGATTGTCGGTTGAGATCGGTTATAAGGTCGTTATTCATTTCCTTGCTGCCTTAAGTACTACAAAAATATGAAGCATGTTTTAACAAGCTTTAGTTAGGGTTGTGCCGGGGATGCGTAAATGCATTCCCCATCCATAAAAAAGGGTATTGAAGCAGAGCGGAGCCCGATTTACGACCAATCACAGCCCATTGGGATTGTCAAACAACGCATTGACATTGTCAAAATCTTTTCGTAATGCGTTGTGATTGGTCAGTTGAGGTCCGCACAGCTCAACTCAGCTTCAATGGAAATGTACCATTACTATAGGAGATGAGGAATATAAAGATTTATCATCTAACCTGCAGTCATATAAAACTAAGGGACATTTATATAAACTTTATGTTGCATATTTTGGCGTTTAAGCTGTCCACCGGATTGAATTAAGATTTGTGATTAAATGCATGTCATTAAATGGATTACGCGCGATGTATGGATATCGGCAATTCCAGCCCATTTTTTCGCTACCTCTGTCCCACTGCTGGGGAAAAGTCTCTCTCAATTCTATCAATGTATTTCTTTCTAGTTATAAACAGCCATATACATTTCCGATGTTGAGTACGTACCGTACGCTCTGATTAGTCAATGGACCCTATTCAGTCGATTCTAACACACCCAATCTAGATTGAATTGAGGAAATTGGCTAGAGTTCTCTCTAGGAATTCGTGATTAAAATCCATGTCCTCGTCTAAGACAATAGCTCCGTCCTAAGGGATCTCATTGTGTCGCCCAATTCAATCAATAAATTGCCTATAGTTAATGAACCAGCTACTACGTAGCAATCATTTCTTGTTGTCCAAATAAAACTCAACTACCTAGTTCCTGTAGGAATTACGGGATAAGAATAAGCCTCATTTTATTGGTTAATTAATTCATAGTCTATAGTATAGACTATAGAGTCTATGGTATAAATTTTATCCCGAAATTCCCGCGGAAACCGGTACAACGCAGTTAACACCGCGGAGCGCGGCTAATTACGTTAATAATGTGTAAAAACGCGAAAGTTTGATAAATAATAATAATACTTACATTCTAATAGTTTCCAATTGCACAATTTGCTTATAAAATACACCGTTTATCAAAGTTTGCCCATAAATTATTCTCCAAAAGTATAACATAATCACGGCCCAGCACTAGTATTGGGTAATATTTTACGTCCCCATTCAACTTCCGTCAGTTGTTCCGTTGACGTGTGACGTCACAATAGTGATGTGGGTTGGAACCGGAGACAACGAGCCACTTTGTTATGATAGTCCTTAATATATTCCAGTTTGTGATGTCGGTTTAATTTAAGACTTTTTTGGACTATTATATTTTTAAGGTTTTGACGATTTAGATGTGTGTTTTTCAATTTATAAAGTATCTATCTTATAAAGTACTAGCAGTGCTCCACGGTTTTACCCGAAGTTGTACCCGTTCCCGTGGGAATTTCAGGATGAAAAGTAACCTATATTAAATGTGGCTTTCCATTACAAAAATATTTTTTCAAATCGGACCAGTAGGTTCGTGAGATTAGCGCGTTCAAACAAACAAACAAACAAACTAACTGCAGCTTTATAATATTAGTCTAGACTAGCAGTGCCCCGCGGTTTCACCAGCGTTGTGTCCGTTCCCGTGGGAATTTCGGGGTTTTTTATACATATTGAACTTCCTCTTGAATAACTCTATCTATTAAAAAACGCGTCAATATCCTTTGCGTAGTTTTAAAGATCTAAGCATAGAGACAGACAGACAGACATTGTGATGAAGGGATATTCTGGGAAAAGAAATTCTGGGAAGGGACATTCTGGGAAATTTACATTATGGGATAGTAACGTTTTCAGACAACACATTTTGAGTCATTTTAGGGAATTTGACACCGAACCTGAACGAATAAACTATCTATAAAGATACTCCGCTTCTTCCAACTACATCAGTATTATAAGATCTTCTTACACAAACTTAATTTATAAGACGTACCTGAATGTACGTTGCTTACTAAAATAACGCCTACGGAATGATAACTTGAGTGGGAATATGTTTACCGAAATCCGTGTTACGTGTTACTTAAATTACTTGAAATCGAGTTTATTAGTTGTCAATTACTACACTGTGTAAACACAAAACTAATTAGTATCTCGTTAGGCAACTCTGAGTGGTTTTAAATTGATAATTAATTTACCTTGTATTTATTTTTAATTAAACTAAGTCTCTCTTCCTCTTTGTAAAATATAAGTGGTATTTTTCCTGCTTAAAGAAATGTATGGGTCCACTAAACCTGGGAAAATTACGTAAGCGCAATCGACAACAACTAACGCCATCTATTGGGTCGTGGGTGAAACTATCGTGCGGAACAGCTAGTCTATACTAATATTATTAAGAGGTATTTGTTAGTTTATTTGTTTGTTTGTATGTTCGAGCTAATCCCGGGAATTACCAGTCCGATTCGAATAATTATTTTTGTAATGGATAGACACATTAAACGGGAAGGTTACAAGGCTTATTTAGGCTACTTTACGAGATTCCCACAGGAACGGGCACAACGCGGGTAAAACCGCGGGGCGCTGCTAGTATAAAATAAAATTCTATGAAGATAAACGTATTTATTTAGAACTTACAATCGTTTTATAGGAGACCGAGAGTTAGTGATTTATTTAAACAAGGGACCGACAATTTAGCGTGATCTCCAAAACACGTTAGCGACCACATAGAAATGCTACCTATACAAGTAGGAGCCGAGTTGCACGTTGCTGAACAATCGCAATTAACTAACATCGCTTAGCCACGAGTGATAAATATGACATTTAACATCAGAAGCCGTTTGAACTAAAATCTTAACAGCACGAAGGTTAACAGTCATGTTTTATTCAATTTTGGCCTCAAAGAGTTAAACTTAACATTCGGAAGAATATGAGAGTTTCTCCAAAATACTGAAACATGTTTCCTACTTCAAAACACAGATCACATATTTGTTTCATTAAGTCCCACGCGCTCCGCCTGAGTCAAAGATAAATTCTTACGTTTTAGAAATGGCACGTTTTTCGACGAAAGTGAGCTGAGAATAGCTGAGTGCTTCTACAGTGAGTTATACAAGTATGTAGTCACAGGAATTACTAAGTAAATAAGCTAAAGTGAAGGAATATGTTGATGGTGGTGTGTTAGTAAGTGCATAAGTGAATAATTATGCCTGTAAACATATCATCCTACAGGCTCCTGTACACTACAGATATGCTACTATGTCTTGACACTCCCGTTGGTACAGAGGCAGTGAGAGCGGTTACTGTGTCGGGAGTTATCAACAATATGTGAAGACATAGTTGTTGGCGACAACATGGTTGCCAATTATATATTCTTATAAAGTATTTGTGTAGTAGTATCAGTTAGTTAGATTTCATAATACTAATTTCACTTAGAGCTTACTTTGGGTCTAATTAACTTTGGGTGTGTGAATTTGTCCGGGTATATTATATTATTTTATTATGATTATTATATTATTCTTTGCTACGTTGCTGCTACGTTTGAAATAATTGTAGATATGACCATCGCTATGTTAAGTTGCTATGCCAAGTATAAAATTATCAGTCGATATGTAACATATTTGACATAGCATAGCTTACCTTATAACTGGTATTGAATCCGAAACAACGATAAACTCTTCTAAAAATATTTTCTGAAAATATAGCGCGTTCGATCAAATACACTTTTCAAATGAAATAATCAAATTGCTTTACTTGATTGTAGCTACGGGGTATGTTAAATTCGACTATAAATAAATAAAATAAACATTTATATACACAAAACCGTACTTTTGATTGGGTCCATCAGAAAATTATTAACTACTAGCAGCGCCCCGCGGTTTTACCCGCGTTGTACCCGTTCCCGTAGAAATTTCGGGATGAAAAATAGCCTATAATCTTCCTGTTGAATGTGGCTATCTATTACACAAATAATCATCCAAATCGGAATAGCAATTCCCGAGATAATGAACATACAAACAAACAGACTTACAAATTTACCTATCTATACTAATATTATAAAGCTGAAGAGTTTGTTTGTTTTGTTTGTTTGTTTGTTTGTTTAAACGCGCTAATCTCAGAAACTACTGAACCGATTTGAAAAATTATTTTTGTAATGGATAGCCACATTCAACGGGAAGGTTATAGGCTACTTTTCATTCCAAAATTCCCACGGGAACGGGAACAACGCGGGTAATACCGCGGGGCGCTGCTAGTTTTTAATATAAGGTAAAGATTTTAATATCCATGATTAGAGAAAATTTAGGCAAAATCAACGAGTACCCTACCGTTAGTTATAAAGATTTGAAGTTACAGAGCACCTTTTATATATGTGTTGAATATAAATATTGGAGAAATATCGAAGTTTCATTTTAATATAAACCAAATATTGCAAATTTCAAGGGTATTATGTGCATTATTTGTCTAAAGAGCTTGTATTTCTAGACCTAAAAGGAGTCTTTGAACTTAAAATAGCAATATAAGCGGTATAAGATACTCCTACGTCGCTTTTCTACGTCTCTGAGATGCCTCACAAGTGTTACAAAATTCCCTCTACAAACTTCGTGGGCAACATCTTGCCAATAAAATGTTTTCATATTGTATTTACTTCGTTATTTAATATAAAGTTTATAAATGGTACAATTATATACCTAAAGTTATTTTAACAAATATAAATAAACACTAGCTGCGCCCCGCGGTTTCACCCGCGTTGTACCCGTTCCCGCGGGAATTTCCGGATGAAAAATAGACGTTGGCCGATTCTCAGACCTACTCAATATGCTCACAAAATTTCTTGAGAATCGGTCGAGCCGTTTCGGAGGAGTACGCGAACGAACACTGTGACACGAGAATTTTATATATAAGATTATACACGTTGCAAAATATTTGTGGAATAAAGATAGATAGGAAGTAAGGAACGTGCAGTTCGGCCCTTACTTGGATACGTGGCATTTCTATTTGAGCGCTACCGTGCTTCGGAGGGCACGTTAAGCAGTCGGTCCCGGTTGTTTCAATCGTTAGACCGTATCGGAGGCCTTTAGGCAGTCTAAAAACTCCGAAACCAGAGTTGGCAACTAAACTACTCGAAATTAATGAACATATTCTATATAACAGAGTAACATTTAATGGACATAAAATATTAGTAATTTAATTACTAGTTAACTGCATTCAATGTTAACCTCAATGAACTAACCGATGGAGACGAAAATGTGTACACAACATAGTTCGAAATATTGTCAATTATTGGAGACTATGTTCCTACAAGAATTCCATTCACTGAGAAATGTGAAACTAATGACGTCATTTGTGCGAGTACACATTTGATTGGCTAATAAACTTGCTAGTTTTACATGTTTTGCCCTGTCTTGTGGTGTTATTGGCTGTATTTTTGCTTTAAAAGATGAGTATAACACAGTTGAAGTTAGCTTTTTAGATCCTAATTAAACACAAGACAGTAAAGGATTAAAAGTTCATAGATTTGCAACAAGACAAGACTACCACCAAATCTATATTTATAAAATTCAAAGTCCTGACTGACTGATAATCAACGCACAGCCTCAACCGCTACACCTAGAAACATGAAATTTGGCAGGAAGGTTCCTTAAGTGACGTAAGTGCACACTATAAAGAAGAATTTTCGAAAATTCCTACGGGAACGGGCTCAACGCGGGCAGAGCCGCGGGGCGCTGCTAGTAAATAATAAGCAAGACAAAGTATCAGCCAGTAATCTACCATTGCAGAACAAAGGTTCTCATCTCTTCGACGATATTAGTACAGAGAAAAGAATAAGGAGTAATCCCCACGGCTACTGAGGGTAGCTGATCTTCAGTCTAAATAAGTACAGTCACATACGAATGTTGCATCAACTTTTGTAGTCGACTGTACAGTCACGAGCATTAATTTGGGACCCACCTAAGGTTGAATATCGTGTATAATTTGGGACCCACCTAAGGTTGAGTATCGTAATATCAATGTCATATTGTTTACCATCGATAACTTTACGTTTCTATCAAACTAAAGTTTCGACCTTATTGCATTATGAATGTTCTAACAACATTTGATGGAAATGGGTCCCAAATTAACGCTCGTGACTGTACATTGATGAATAAGGCAAAGTATGAAACCGACAAAAAATATTGCAAGGCTTCATCAACAAAAGCACTAAAAACACCACTAATATCTTTGACAAACAATATACTCAAAATCATGGATATTGCATCAGATTTATCTCCGCAAAGAATATTAACAGACCAGGAAAAATATGTCAACATAATAAAACCCCATAAAGTACCAGAAGCTATCCAACTATATATCTTTACTAGCAGCGCCCCGCGGCTTAGCCCGCGTTGAGCCCGTTCCCGTAGGAATTTTCGAAAATCCTTTCTTAGTGTGCACTTACGTCATTTGAAGAACCTGCCTGCCAAATTTCATGTTTCTAGGTGTAGCGGTTGAGGCTGTGCGTTGATTATCAGTCTGTCAGTCAGGACTTTGAATTATATATATATAGATGGCAACATTAATTCCATTGAAAACAATAAGTGTTACCATAAAACTGTTCCCATAGTTAAAGGAATTCGCATTTCAACAAGTTTTCGAAATTGGAACTATCGCTGATTTGTCCTTTGTAAATTGCAGTTTGCAAGTTCAAAGTGTTCCGTGTATTTCCATACAGATGGACGTGGCACTTTCGCCCATGTTTCTATAGAAAACTTATACTAACAAGTACCGCAACAAAGCTGTAGACTTATTTTTACGATCAAACTTCGAGGTACAGAAGGCCAGTTTTCTCTGTCCTCATTCATATTTTTTATATTCCTAACTTTTAATAGCTTACACCTAATTGCAATGTTGCAAACAGCGTTAGCTTTTAAAGAAATGAAACAAGTTTTGTTGCCTGTTTTTGAGGCGAAACAAGTAATTTGAAATGTAACGGATGACAACATGTTAGTATTAATCTATACTAATATTATAAAGCTGAAGAGTTTGTTTTGTTTGTTTGTTTGTTTGTTTGTTTGTTTGTTTGTTTGTTTAAACGCGCTAATCTCAGAAACTACTGAACCGATTTGAATAATTCTTTTTGTAATAGATAGCCACATTCAACGGGAAGGTTATAGGCTTTTTCATCCCGAAATTCCTACGGGAACGGGTACAACGCGGGTAAAACCGCGGGGCGCTGCTAGTCTATTATATAATAGTCATATATAATTCTCTGAACATCATATATCACATCGAAATACTTAAAAATATAAGCTACTAGCAGAGCTCCGTAGTTTTACTCGCGTTGTGCCTGTTCTAATGGAAATTTCGGGATGAAATATAGCCCTTAACCTTTCCCGATGAATGTAGCTATCCATCAAAAAAATAACTATACAAATCGGATTGGTAGTTTTTGAGACAAACGCGTTCAAACAAACAAACAAACAGACCCGTCAGCTTTATTATATTAGTATAAAGATAGATACGCCTCGGTGGTCTAGTGGTATGTGCACTTGTGGTATGTGCACCTGCCAAGCCGGAGGTCTCGGGTTCAATACCCGGGTCGAGCGAAAACATGTTTACTTTTTAAACATGGCTCGGGTTTGCGATCACCAGCCCGCATTAGACAAGCGTGGTGATTACGCCTAATCCTCCTCACTGTACTGATATCTTCAGTGAGAGGCCTTTGCCCAGCAGTGGGACATTACAGGCTAATACATTCATACATAGAGATAGATAAAGATAGATAAAGAGATAGATAAAGAGATAGATAGAGATAGATAAAGATAAAAACCAGTGATAAACACATTCATGCATTTTACTTACGTTCATATTTCCCACGTCCAAGAAGCATAAAATAATGTGATTGGCATAATAATATAAAAAGAAAAAGGATTTTCAAATAAAGAGGTGGCGAGTTAAATCGAATAACATGTAATAACTAAACCATACCATTCTCTGGGTCAAACATGCGGTCGTCTCTCAAAATAGGTCAAGGTACAACGCCTTATAACCTTAGCGATATACTCGATGTTCCCTCGCTGTAAGCGGATCTACATCTATATGAAACACATGAAAATTGATATTGATAAGTGGGTGTATCTAATTGGGTCTCATAGTATTATAGAGCCTTGTACGTAATTAGGTTTCGGAATGGTTAAGTGCGTGTGTTAAATTATGTTAGGCTCCAAGCGATATATATTGCTGTATTATATCGAATATATCATATATGTAGGTGTATTGTAGAATTTCACCTTAATTTTCAGTACCTATTTCATATGTTTTAATGTGTGGGTGTGTGAGGCTGAAAATAATGCTAAGTCCTTCTAAGAAACTAATACATAACGGTTATATGTTTACGAAGATTAAATTTAGTCATAATATAGATTACCGCCCACCTTAAAGAGGGCTTCCACAAACTTCCCTAGGCCCTTCTATTCCACTTTGATTAAATCCTTCATACGCAAAATGGGGCTAAATATACAATCTACATGCGTTATCACACGTTTGTCAATAAAACCCTAAACTTCGCTCGGTTCCAAACTCTGGAACACCCAAACCTATAGATCAAACAAACCTGACAATAGGTAAGCATATATGAGTGGAAGGTAATCAAATGCCTTCATATACCATGCCCGCAGTCGGCTGTCATACGCTATTCTATTTATTCGCAAATTGGGGTCATCAAAGAACGTATGATCGGACCAAAATTGAATTATTCTTTGGTCCTTTCAGAAACGAAAGCATCTGCAATTTGCATTCGTAATAAATGGGTTGTGGTCGAAGCCAGCTTCTTATGGTTTTCAAAGGAATACGGAGGAGCTTTATTTTGAATTGCCTGTTGACTAAATGAATAATTTATGGTTTCAGCTGATTTTAATTCGGGAACGTCTGAAGTTTAACAGGTGCCATAGTGCCTTTTTGTCCCGGAATCATTTTTTGAAAAACTTCGCTTTTCGTTTGATTTATTTGGACATAAAAGTCCTGGAATGTTCTGTTTTGTTTTCCATTTTGGGTATTCCGATGTTTTTACGATGACCACTCCGGCGGTCTCTTTGTTCCGAATGCCAGATGTTGTCTCGTCATGTTTTTGCTACTACCGTATTTGTCGACAGATTATCTGGTGTTCAGTATCCATCATTCTAATGATATTATGATACCATAGTATTTCAGCAAAATTCAAGCGATTTCTCGCTGTAAAATGAAACATTCTTAATCCTAGAATTGTTTTGATGAGCGGCATTTTGTTCTACATTGAATTTGTTCACTTTTGATTGATTACTCTTTAGGGATTAATTCGTGGATGTTTTATTATAGCGAAAATAAAAACGGCATTTAAAACATTTACAAACTATTCAGTCCTATTTTATCTCTACACATTATAAGACAAAGTCCCGAAAAGCTGTCTGTCTGTAATCGATTTTCACAAAAATTACTGAACGAATTTTTATGCAGTTTTCACCAACATGCAGGGCGATTCAAAATTAAGGTTTGTGATTACTTATCAGGCCAAAATTCCTTCAGGCACGGATACAACGCGGGTAAAACCGCCGATCACTGCTAGTCCTAATAAATATAAGAACAAATAAAATCAAACAAATTTCAGGCAAAGTTTTTACTGTCACTGAATCTATTCACATTACATAACACTAGCAGCGCCCCTGTTTTACCCGCGTTGTGGTTGTTCCCAAGAGAGCTTCGGAATGAAAGATAGCCTATATAACCTTCCCGTTGAATGCGACTATCCATTACAAAAACAATAATTCCAAGTGGATTGGTATTATCGCGTTAAAAACACAAACTCTTCAGCTTTAGTATATTAGTACAGATGAAGTCGTAATAATGATAATATTTACTCACATAACTCTATCACAGCAAACAAGAGCTAGATAAACAAATGGTTCAGGAATTGCTTAGGAATACCTATTACATCTTTTAATACTCGTATGACTACATTTTCTGCGTAATATAGCCTCGAGAGCTGTTATGTTTTACGGGTACTTAATAAAATCATCTTATTACTCGACTCACATTAATTTTGTTATATCTTATATATAAAATTCTCGTGTCACAGTGTTCGTTCCCGTACTCCTCCGAAACGGCTTGACCGATTCTCATGAAATTTTGTGAGCATATTGAGTAGGTCTGAGAATCGGCCAACATCTATTTTTCATCCCGAAATTCCCGCAGGAATGGGTACAACGCGGGTGAAACCGCGGGGCGCAGCTAGTTATTCTATAATTTATGAGTTACCTACGTATGAGAACTGTAATATTCGTTTTATAATTATGTAATAGCAGCGCCCTCGTTTTACCTGCGTTATGCCCGTTCCCGTAGGAATTTCGGGATGAAAATAGCCTATAACCTTCCCGTTGAATGTGGCTATCCATTACGAAAAGAATTATTTAAATCCAAAGAACTCACGGTTATACACATTTATGTTACAAAAATCCGAAAGTCTGTCTGCCAGTCAGTTCCGTTTTCACGCCCAAACCGTCGAACCGATTTGGATTAAATGCTGTGAAGGCAGGGTGTTAGTAAGTTATTCATAAATCTTTGTACAAGGTATTTATGCCTCGATGTATTTATGGATAAAATTGACAATCTACCTACTTCAAACTGATATAATAAAGCTGGAGAGTTTGCTTTTGTTTCAAATCACTTATCTCTGGACTACCTATCGCATTTGAAAAAATCTTTTGTACAAGAGACCGACTTTTATGCGTCACGGGCTCTAGTATTCATATAGAGAAATACTTACATGCCAAATATGTGGTAGCAGAAACTTCATAGTTCATTAGCAGAAGCATAAAAGCTATCAATTTTAATTGAATAGGAAAAAACGGTTCCACCCAAGATGTTAAACATTTTAGTTTATTTGTCGTACGGTTTCTGTGACAGGAAAATTCATTTACGTGCCTCCTACAAGTCGGAAATTAGATTGAGGGAAAGTCTATTAGGTCTGTATACCGAACATCTAATTTCTACCTACAATATTAAGTTTCTTGGTTTACCTTGATTTCGAAGAGAAATACTAGATTTTAGACTGAGAGACTTAGTGCTTGTATTATATAATAATCATATGCTTGAGTTAAACATGATATGAGTAGGTATTGATGTTTGCTTATTTTGGATGTGGTTTCAGACTATATATTGAGACTCTAACCCCTCTGGCGCAAATAGAGATATATTATACGAGTATATGCGTGTGTGAGAGAGTTTACCTATAACAACGTCGCTCCGAAATGAGTAATTTGATTTAGGTTTTTTGTTTGTTTCATTAGTGTCATACAAAGACTGAATCGTTAATAAAAGGTCTTAAACGGCAACAAACGGATCGTCCGCATCAATTCCTACATACCATCAGATTCGTTTACCAGCCATTACATCTACGCGATACAACAAAATCCTTTTCTCTGATCTTGAATCACTAATGCTGATTCGGACCCCTGTTTCGTGTTAAAAGAGCACACGCCGCATTAAAAGTCCGGCTGTTTTAAGCTGAGCTGGGTTTGATGTGGACTGAATGAAGGAGGGGAGGGGATCCGCGCAGCCTCCGTGCCTCCAACAGAACCGCCAGTCTCGAACGCGCCAAGCGGGCATAACCACGTGCCACCCGCACACCACACGCTAAACTAACCAAACAGTGCTCAATACTAAATACTCTCTCAGTACTTATCGTAAGTAACCGAGGAATCAGTTACAGTTCTCTCGGCAAAAGTGAAACAGATCGAACATTCCGAAAACGCCATCCAAGTTGAACCTTTATCAGTCAGGTGCCTAACGTTATCAATATAGAATAATTACTGTTGGTACGATTTTCTGGGAGTTCACCAGGCCTAGTCGAGTCACCTGAGATGTCTGGAGGTCGAATAGTCTACGACGGATTCGAACGCGCGCCAATCACGTGACTCCATCCTAACGTCTTGCCTGAAATTTATGAAATTGAAAAACATTTTGCACACCTGTTAACGTTTAATTAGCGATAATTTTCTATTAAACGATTTCTAAGTACTTCTGCACCGAAACTGTGTACAAAAGATTACCTGGAAAATTGGTATTTGCTAAGCAACTTGTAGCTTCATCTAGGATCTTTACTAAAGCAATTTCCGTCCCGCACATCTATAAAATATAGGTATAGGAAAATCCCCGTTGTGCCGTTGACGTGTAAATTGAAAGCCTCGAGTTCACTAGTGCGGAGGGCGACAATAGTCCCTGTTACTAATGTGTTTCACGATCGAATGATCTCCCTTATGCGTAATTCAATATTGCTGTCACATCGGACATTTTATCATCAATCTTTAGCTGTTATCTTATTCGCATAATTGACAGAGTAAATAGCAATAATGCGAAACCAGACGTGATATGATGATGTAAGCAGAGAATTGAAGCCAAATATTTTATAATTGTAATATTATTTTGCCAGTTGGCAAGCGTTTCTCGTGTTCTCTTTGTAAATGTGGAGTTTTCAAGATTGCTTTGTGTGTCGTGAACTCACAGTTCTAGTTTGTTCTTATATGTGTGATAATTAATGATGATATTATCAAAGAGAAATTGCAATTTGCCGTTGGTACCAATTGTTACAATCAAATTTAAGCTTTGATACCGTTACCATTGGAAGCTCTGATTGAGGGCAATTTATTCGGGATTATGCTATTATCCTCATAAAGATAAAAAAGGTGATGTTGAGTTGTCGTTCGGTATACAAAGCTTTTTATTTTTGTTATTAATAAAACAATAGACAATGCTTTAGATTGTCAATTACAAAGTAATATAAGAATAAATTAAATTATAACAACTTTTACGCCCTAAAATGTTTGATATTTAAAAATATCTTGCAAATTTATCAGTAGCTAGCTAAAAGTTTGATTAAAATGACGGACTTATAAGTTAAAATGTTCTGGTGAAGTCTGAAACTTAATTCGAGTCTATAATGTATAACCTCGTTACTAGTACCCTCTTCTTGGGAGCCATTCCTGATACGTTCCAGAGATATAATCTGTTGGGTCCCTCTTCTCAGACCTTCCGCAGTAGCTGTGTCCACCGTTGACCGACAGGGGCTTTTCAAAATCCCTCATAATAAAATTATTCTGCTGTCACTGGAAAATTAGTCTCGGAAATGTCAGTTTAAATTTTGACGCGTTAAACAAACCATATTTGAAATTATTACAAATTCCTTTTTGAGAGCTCATCGTCTCTATTTGCTCGCTGATATAATTTAAACCCTTTATATTTTGCTTAGAGATTTTAAAAGTAATGTTTTGCGATAAAGCTTTAGTATGACTGTAAATACTGAAGGTATCCGAAAAGCTGAGAAGAATAAGAAATAAAAAATTAATGAAGCGAATGATTCTTAAATTAAGACGCGAATGATTGATACTATCGAAACAACTTAATTGTTATGCCATAAGGAGCTTCCACAACTTTAAAGCAACATTGTTTTATATTATTGCCATCAAAACAGAACATTTCGTCAGTTAATCAAACAATTTATTGCGCCCATTTCTATCTAATGGATGTTAAATTTTTACGATCGGGTCCACTTATTATTGGCGTTGTCGCTTCAGCGGCTATCGGTTCGATTGGTGTAATTGTTGTCCAGAATTAAAATTTCCCCTTTGTCGAGTCTGACCTCGCCTCATCTGCATCCGTTGGGCCAAATCTCCTGCGATAAGCTGAAAGAGAAATTGAAAAGGATTCCTCTGCGTGAGTGAACCCGTTTTAAGGATTAAATTAACTTAGTTCGCGATTTAAGGATTGCCTGCTAAGTACGAGGAAATAATTTTGAGAGGAGTTCGCTTCAGTTTTACGGTTACAAATAACCATTATTAAACTCACGAATGTGTACTGTTTTAAGCCGCGGCAGGCAATATTGTCTTTTAAGTATATGTGCATTTTCTAATATAATCAGGCTTGGTTTTCACCCGAAATAAATTAAGCTAAAGCAAGTATTTCTCAGTTTATTAGTAGGGTAAAGTCCATATGTTTTGGTACCTTGAAAATATTTTTTCAATTTTAAAATACCGTACATTGTACTCTATTTACTTTTCATCGATCCATCTATGTTCTTACCTTACGAAACCCTGTATCATCTTTGATATAAGTTGTTACCCCGATAAGTTTCTTGTCACCTGCACTGAACTAAAGTACGTCCCCTATTCCACACTGATAACTGCGGCGTACAAAAGACCATGACCTATTTCATTCCGAAGGTGTCGCCCCTTTCAATACATGGCTACCTCGTACAGGCATAATGCATTGTAAACTTTGCAGTACTAAAGTTTTGACATAAAGGTGCTTATTGTTGTCATACGTCTTTCGATAAAATGCGACTTTGTTATCTTACTTTTAATGCCTTCGATTTTAATTTTTCTCTTTATACATCGACATCTGTTTGCTGCGCAGGTTTTGTTTTTGTATCTGTTTGTTTCGTCGTGATGCCATATGCTCATTGTTAATTTTTAATTAGTTCATTACATTCGCATTCCAACGTCAACATCTATTGATGTTTCGTTTTCATTCCAACATTAAACAGGGAGCCAAATGAAATGCTGAATCCGCTATTCAAGGCTAAAACAAATAAAGGATAAACAATAGCACTCCCGCATCATATTCAGTTTCGTGACCCAGAAATTGAGGTTTTTTCCCCTAGTATTATGTTTCCATTAGAGCTTGTTGACTTAACCCTTCAAGTGGTAACAGACACAGCGGTTTTGTGCGCGTGTATCGCGGGGCACAGGTATTGTGATGCAAAGACACGTTCCCCTCGCAGTGTTCAGCCGAGCCGGGTTTTTCAAGCTGTCGGGTTCGCAAAGCTACATTACCGTATTGGCTATCTGTCTGCAAAATGAGCTGTTGAAAACTTTTTCTCTAAATCTCCTGAGAATTTGGGACTGATGCAAAATCCGGTCGGCTCTGCAGAGATATCTCATTGTATGACAGCGGTTGTGAACTGATGACCCAGTGACCCATATCTGGATTGCAGCAGTCAGCGGTCTCGTAGACCGGCTATTTGTTTCGTGTTCTGGCAGTGATTCCTGACCATGTCGTCCATATTCATGCTATTGTGCAACCTTCTTGCCGAAATCCTCGTCTCATATCTAACAGCAGCTTTGTTACGTAACGTGTTATTGTTTTGCAGCCTCCGATAAGGTTTTGTTGATGTATAAGGTGTGTCTGCGGGGAAATCAATATTAACCACAGGTAGAGTTAGGTACTAGTGTTTTATGCGGACTGTTATATTAGACGACTCGATTCATATAAGTTTGAGTGTATGTTACGTTTTATTTGTTGCTTCCATCGTTTTATTGACCTAATCCAAAGACCACTTTAATTGGAATATTAGTTTATTTATTAAGTGAATTGTTTTAATGATTAACGATAAAAGACTACTTATATCTGCAACGAAATCCGATAAGATAATGGTTCACAGTAAATTAAATTTCGACTCTAGTCGTAACAAATGTTAGTGTTGACACAGTTCATGTTTTAGCTTCAAAGTAATTTCTGTTTAAATACCTCGTAAAAGAGAGTATGAGAATAATAAAAAAAACTGCTTTCTCCTCCCATTACTGCCAAGGATCGCTTTAATTGTCATTTGGCAATTGGCATAAGCGAGGAAGAGAAATTTAATGAACCACATTTAGGTCAAGGTTAGAATAAAGTGGCAACGACACTGTTTTATTTGAATATACGCCATACAATTTAGAGGCTGAATTATTACCCTCCCGTCAACTTCAGACTAAGTTTGCATCGGTTTATTTAGAGCGGAATTTTCGTTCGCGCTTATTTTGATTGAAGAGTTTTTGTTTAATTAGTAGTTTGATTGGTTTCCGCCTATACCGATATTGGCTTCGCTGGTGAATTGAATCCCTCTAATTTATTCCAGCTCTCCCATATTTCGGTCGATCAATAAGCCTACACATTCGTACGTTAGGCCAGCTTTAAATTTTTGCACTTTTTCCAATTAAAAACTGCACTGCTGGCAAATTCTTTCGTCGGTTGGCGACTTGAATATTTTACGCTGCAGCCTCGTGGGAAATTAATGTTGGGTGCACTATACACTATTGTGTTTAAGATTTTCTTCACAGCTCGGTTTGTTAGTATTTCACAGTTACTAAGAACAATTTCTTACGCCTAATGAACAAAACGTAGATCGAGAATACTGAACTCAATATCTCGGAAAGGCTTTTACTTCATTTGGCGAGTCCTTAAAGTGAATGAGTGAAGTAATTCGCGCAGTAAAAGAGATTACGTTCGTATTTGCTAAGGTCCTTGGGGGATACAATTGGAGTGGGGATTGGATTGGTCAGGTACGTATCAGCTTAGGTCTAAACTGTGGGATACCGCATCCAAGTCAAGTACCTCAGGGACTCTTGTAACCCAACCCTATTATTCCTCCATCTAGGCTCTTCTGTTCGTGAGAGTCTTATTTATTGACCGGCCCTGATGTAACAACACACTCCGTGCGTGAATTACGTGCTGAACAATCTTTTTCTTCCGACGATGAATTTTTAAGGGTAACATGTACTCATTGCATATTTAAAGGTGTAAAGGTATGTCGTAAAGTACGTGTTTTGTAGTTGAGATTTTGCTGTTAAGTTTATTGCTCGGGCATAAGCTTTATAACCCTTTTATGCAGTGTAATAAGCAATTTCCCCCTTTGTAGCTTGTAAAATATAGACACCATGTATTTGGGATTTTTGTGTTCATTTTAATGTTTTGTTAGATCAAAATATGCGTACATTTTTATATCAACAAAAGTACAATATTTCAGCGCCATTTGCACTGTTGAATTTTCAGTGGAAATATTTTCTATTTCAAGTTTAAATGTCACAAAATTTTGTACAAAAGAGTTTGTTAGCAAATCCATGGCCCAGTTTCTCGGTGCCGTGACTTGTGTTCGTATCATATTCTGTCAGTTGCTATAATTCGTACGTGCCCCTCATATTTATAACATAGAATTTGTCATTGTTTCCCGGCAACTGCAAGCCATTTTTGATGTACCTAATTTATCTTAACCCATCTCATATTCTTACTATTTTAGGGAAAACAATAGAGCTATAATCGGGGTAATATATTCTTCGCTATCTAGAATTTTGTCTTCTCATTTAAATATACTTAGTTCTCTTAGGTTCAGCACTAATTGATATAAATTTAAAGTAAGTTACAGCTAGGAATTCTCAGTAGTAGATGCCAGTTTGGCGCGGAGCACTAAGTCCTAGCTATTCAGTATTACAGCGATAAAGTCATACGTCTTATATTAATCTTGAGAATTCGGAGCCTAATTCTCATTTGTACTCGGTTGCTACGTAATTAAACACTTTATACTGTGCACACCTGTAAATTAGGTTCATATAATTTTAATTTGCTTGTAGCAAGATCATATAAATGTGTGCTACTTGATCTTGGAATAATAACCGTGTTTAAAGATAGCTTCTGATTGGTGAGTCTTCAATTTGTAATACGGTTCTCTCCACGTTACGTTTCTCCGTACAATTTACCTACAAGTTTCTTGTTGAACTTGTAACCGAACATTCCCGATATCGGATACGAATGTGGTCGCGTGCTCGTGTGTGGCACAACTTAGTTGCCGCAGTGCTCACCGCTGAATCCAAACAGGTCCATACTTCTCTGTTGAAAAGACAAACTTGAACCATCGTCGAACATTAAGGAATGTAGTTATTACCTCCAGCACAATTTGCAACGTGCATGGCCTTTGTGTGCGTCCCAGTAATTGTTCGAAATCTCATTGTTTAAATTCAAATGGACGAAGTTCTCGGGAAGTTCGATCTATACAGAAATCGTACGAGTGATGGAGTCTTGTGCGCGTTACGAGCATAGCCGATGCAAATGTGAGAGTACTAGTCATTGATTGGTCTCGTATAAAGTTCAATAGATACACTGATGAAGTGAGTGTGCAGTGTACGTGTCGTTCTGAATGAGAGGATGCGGGGCTAATAGTGGAGTGGTCGAGTATCGGGAAGGGTGTCGGGGCGCGAGCGCGAGGAGTGGTGCCCGCACGACGCGCGGCGGCACGCGCTGACGTGCGCGCGGCGCTGCGCGTGCTGCGGCGCCGCACGATGCGCGCCTGATATGGAGGAGGGCGGGTACTGGCGGCCCTCGTGCTCGACGCTCTCGCTCGCCGAGCACCACGGCAGCGCGCCGCACCTGTGCGCGCGCCACCGCCCCCCGCCCCTCCGACACGCGCACGCGCATGCGCACGCACACCACGCGCACGCGCACCACGCGCCGCCGCCGCCGCATCAGCAGCACGCCACCTCCTGCCCGGTGCATAGCCCTTTCAGACAACCCACGCCTGAATATTGTGCGGCACATTCACAGGTATACTTACTCTATTCTAACATATTATTCCTTGTTATTATTGTAATATCATAAATCGTTTAGACCCTTCTATATATACCTATTTAAAACTGCATTTCGTTACTGAGATTAGTTCTCATGCCGATTGTGAGACAGTAAAAATACGGCTGGTACGTCCAACTATACAGTTTCGACTTTTTCACATGAGTTATAAACCAGTACATACGAGTACATCTTAAAAGAAAAGTGCTAACAACTTGTTCCCAATTTTTCTAAAAACGTAATGTACCTAGGTACATATACGTATGTGATAAACCTTCGAGTCAACATTTAAATCTTTGCGGGCTCCTTTATCTTGTCTAGTAACACACGCCCTATGTCACATATAATGAAAAACAAAGAGGTATCTCCCCTGTCTAGATAACCAAATAAGAAGGTGTTACAGGAAAGTGTTAGTAGTAAAATAAAAAGGTGATTTAGGTTGAGCATGTGACATTAGAACGGTGGGAAGATATATGAGGTGCTCGCTAATGTAATACTGTCTGAACGATGTGCGTTATTTCGCGAGAATTTGTGGTCGTGATAAAAATACATGGACTAACAAAGGAAAGAGTTGTGCTCTGAGACCCAATGAAGCTCCAGGCAGATCTGTTTCGGCATGATATATTTGTTGTAGGTATATGTGCCTTCATTGACAAATTAAGGCGTTATATGTTTTGTTGTAGGTGTTGGTACTTTCTTAATTGGCAATTTAAGGCGTAATTTAGTGGTTAATGTGTGCAGTTGTTACTATTGGGATAGATCTGGACGTACAATTAATTTAATACTTTAGGCAGTCTTATAACTAAGACACCAGGGTGTGACACTAGCCTACTCGGACTGAATGAATGATAAAGTTACTTAGTACTTTTGTCTCGGCTCCACATTCGGTAGCTAATTAATTACCATAAAAGTAGGCATGAAGCTGATGACATTGCGAGCTATCAAAAGTATTTGTTTTAAAAGTTCATTTCTATTACTTTCATTATTTCAATGAACGGTTTAGACGACCAAATCTCATCACGAAATCGTTGGGTAAACATTCTTTAATCCTCACTAATCTAAGTATTGGGAAACCGAAAAAGTAACGAATGCGACCCAAATCGTTCAGTCAGTTAGGGAAAAGTGTTAAAAGGGTTTAATTAAATCCACAGTGGATCGGTCAACAGATCAGTAATGATCGTCAGTTTGAGAAATAAAATACAAATAAAGGAAATGTTAATGGTCTTTAAGATGTTAATGACAAGGGCGTGTTTCGTTTGAAGCGGGTTGGAGTTGTGCGGACCTCAGTCGCCAATCACATTAAAAATTTGCTAAACAAAGAATTGACATTGCCGAAATCTTTTCGTAATTCGTTGTGTCGTTATGATTGGTCGATTGAGGTCCACTCTGCTTCAATGGAAACGTACCCTAATGCTTGATATAAGGTCTATAAGGTACATTAAGCTCCAGATTGCAAACGATAGCTTTTTTCGGCCCATGCCATGTTTTAATGGACGAGGAAATAGAGTATAAAAAATCTTATAATTGTGCAGAAAAAATCGCTTAAGAAGAGCGTGAATAAATCCCTTAACGCCATGAGAAAATAGGAAGTACCCATTTTTCTTGCTATGAAAATTCATGTGTGTGCAAAGTAAAACCTGGCTAGGTAATTAATTAAATATTCCTTAAGTTGATTAAACTTATTGGATATACTCAGCGAAATTTCGCTGCACCATTTTTAATTGGAAATATCTTACGTCGCAATCAACTACATTATTTTTCCTACGAGTTAAAATATAATGTGGTTGATTTTTCATTCGAAGATAAATCTTCTGAAGAGGAAAGAGGTTAGTTATTTCATTCCATTCTTATATTACTGAACCCATTTTTCCTCCATCGAAAAGGTTGTTTTTGGTTGAAAAATCAGCCATGAAACACAAATATTTCATTTTAAACGTTTGGTATTTTTAGCCGGCGGCTTTGCCCACACATATAGAGTAACATTGTGCTTACCTTTGCCATTTAGATTAATTGAAAATTGAAAATACTTCCTTTGAACTCTCCTACACACTCGAAAAACAAAGGAATTTGTACAATGAAATGGGTAACCAATGTTTTTGTTTCTGTTGTCCACTACAAGGAATTTAATCTCTTTGTAAAAGTTAGGAGTAGCCGGTCCTATCTGTTTCCACCTATACTATATTCGATATTCGAAGGAACCACCCTTTCATTTATTCATTTCGAGTAGGTTAGTTGCTAACCCTGGTGTCGAAGTTTTTAGACCGTCTAAAAGCCTCCTTCAAGGTCTGACGATTGAAACAACTGAGAATGACAATTTCACGTGCCCTCCGAAACACGGTAAGCAGCGCTAAGAAATGCCACTATCGGCCACCCATCCTGTTAGGACCCAAGCTGCACGTTGCTTAACAATTACAATGAACTAACATCGCTTAGTAAAACTACGCTACGAGCGTCAGAGCGTTAATAATGTTTTATGGTTGTTTTTGCTAACACGCTACCATCAAGCGATATGTATGCAAAGCGTTAACACGCCCGCAATATCCTAACACCATATGTTCCTGATTGATGGCCTTCAGTCCATAATATACCGTAATCGCACAAGATTGATGTGTGAGGAAGTCATTGGACAAGTGGGCTTAGTTCTGATAGGTATACCGGCATTAATTCTGTAGGATATTTGTGTATGTATACTTGAGATGATATAGCTGAAGCTGATTTTTTTGTTTAAAAACGCTTATCTCAGGAACTACCAGTCCTATTTGAATAATTCTTTTTGTATTGGATAGTCGCATTCAACGGGAAGGTGATAGGCTACTTTTCATCCCGAAATTCCCACGGGAACGGGCACAACGCGGGCAAATCGCAAGGCGCTGCTAGTGCTTTAATATACTCAAGGCGGATATCACAAGAACTCGTACATCTATTATGTACCTAAATATGATATTGATTTCTCAATTAATTGTCAGTCCCGGTTGTTTCCATCGTCAGATTGTCGGAGGCCTTTAGGCGGTCTAAAAACTCTGACACTGAGTTAGCCACTAACCTACTCGAACTTGCTTGCTTGATATGTCAATTATTTCAACACTAGCAGCGCCCCGCGGTTTTACCCGCGTTGTACCCGTTCCCGTAGGAATTTCGGGATGAAAAATAGCATATAACCTTCCCGTTAAATGTGGCTATCTATTACAAAAAGAATTATTCAAATCGGTTCAGTAGTTTCTGAGATTAGCGCGTTTAAACAAACAAACAAACAAAACAAACTCTTCAGCTTTATAATATTAGTATAGATGACCCAATCTGTGATTGACCATTTTGACCAAGAATAATCTATGGATTGAATTGGGTTGTACAGTAACGTTATAATGACTGAGTCGAAATGGCTCGAGAACGCCTTTTCAATACGAATTCCAATATCTTTTTCAATACCCGGAGTTTATTGCTTACTATTAGGAAGGAACTCTCTTAATATTAACAGTATCGTTTTCATTAGTACTATAATTATATAATTATTCAACCTTATCGCCTAATCTACTGTGGATTTTGTCCATGAAACTTTCTAGACGTTAACAATGAAGTTTTTAGGCGCTATTACGGTTGATCAATAGTTACCAACTCTGGTAGTAAGCTCATCAAGTATGTAGATATATATTCAACTAGCAGCGCCCCGCGGTTTTACCCGCGTTGTGTCCATTCCTGTGGGAATTTCGGGATGAAAAATAGCCTATGTTACTCGTGGATAATGTAGCTTTCGAATGGTGAAAGAATTTTTAAAAACGGTCCAGTAGTTTTTGAGCCTATTCATTACAACCAAACAAATAAAGTTTTGCTCTTTATAATATTAGTGTAGATTAATATCATATATTAACGATCACACTCAGAGACATCCATTAAATCGACACGACACTATTTGACATATCTTTTCATACATAACATCTCTAAATCACTCATTAAATCTCTGCTAAGGAAGCATTTGACGTGTCTGAGTACCTGAATACGGGCGTTAAGAGTAGGGTACAGTCGTCTTATGTAAATAAGCATTCTTGAAACCTTGTCATATTCAAGCTTCTATAATACCTATTGGTTTCTTAAGTTTAGGCGAAAACTACTCATTTTGAATTGAAACTACGTTTACGGATACACTTCGCGTTCATTTTAGATGTTTATCTGACGTTTCGGCCCCTTTACAAGAACCATGGTCACAGAAGACTCGAAACGTCAGATAAAAATGCAAAATGAAAGCGAAGGATATCCGTAAACGTAAGTTTTAATTCTACAATACCTTGTTAAATGTCTTTAAAAACATTTCAACTACTCGTATACAAGGTTGAGTACCAGCCGATCTATGAAAAGAGAAAGTATTAAAATGCTCACCATTCCATGGGCCGACTGTACTTTGCATTACTGAGCTTGTAGGTGTATCTTTGAATTTTTTCAGCGAAATAAATCATTACCGACTGCGTGGGCGTCGTCCCACGACTTACATTTTGTAAGACATTCAGAATAATAATGATGCTACCTTTCTTGTTTCTTCTTTAAACATCACTTTGAAATATTTTTCGTCTTTAGGTACGTATATATTGAACATGGCTTAGCAACGATTGAAATTCGGAACGACGTCTTATAATTGAAATATAAATGTCCCTATCAATATTTTTTTGAAGGACAATAAATCAAAAAAATGTTGATCATAAATTCAATTCAATTCAATCAATTCAATACATTTATTTCAAGCAATTACACTCATATAGTACATAAAGAAAATCATTACACATTTACAAATACATACATAGATACACAACAGTTTAACAATAATAATATAATAGGAATAATAATTAAATTAAAATAAATATATATTAAAATATTAAAATAGGTCATAAAATTACAAATAAGCTGACTGCCCCTGAGCCATTTGTTTGTTTGTCAGCGCATTGACCATGTAACAGTGGTTGATGTATTGACAATCATACCGGTTTGACAATGCGCTCAGTATAGTGTTGCGACTAGCCCGCAATCTACGCCCCAAGGATGCCCCTCTTTTTCTCATCGTCGTGTAAAAACAATCGACGCGAGCGTCGGCGAACATCCCCGACGCGCTACAGTGACGGGCCAGTCCCAACATCACACGGAACGCATTGTTGTATTGAATACGAAGCGCGTTATATTGCCGCTGGGTAAATGACCCCCATAGACTACACGTATACAGAGATGTACAAAATGCTCTAAACAGAGTGATTTTTACGGGAGTCGAGCAACGGGCAAATCTACGGGCGATCATGTTGGCCCTCACAGACAGCGCTCTCCGCTCTCTGTCGATATCTGCATCGTCATTCAGGTCAGAAGTCAAAATATGGCCTAGATATTTAAACTGATTTACTCGTTTCAGCTCAACACCATTCAGTCTAATAGGTGGAACAATGATAGGACCTTTTTGACCTCTGGCCCGAAAGACCATGCATTCACTCTTTTTTTCATTGTATATCAGTCCGTGGGCCAACGCGTATCGCTCACAGATGCGCAGCAACCTAAGCAGACCACACACCGAGGCACTCAGCAGAGCCATGTCGTCCGCAAAACTAATGTTATTAACGCACACATCATCAATGTGGCAGCCGACCCGAGCTCTGCTAAGCTCCTCAATCAGCGCGTTCACGTAAAGGTTGAAGAGCTTTGGAGAGGTCAGCCCCCCCTGCCTCAGCCCGCACTCCAACCTATACGGTTCCGAACACATATCCGACCACCGAACAACATTTGCCTGGTTCAGATACCAATATCTTAAAATGTCGATCATGTCACCAGGCATGTCCCTGTCCTTAAGCAGCTGCCACAAAATGTCGTAAACAATTAAGTCAAATGCCCTGGAAAGGTCGAGAAAACAAGCATAAACAGCTGTTTTTCTAATATTATAGTACTTGATAGCTTGCTTAAGACACAGGATGGCAGCCTCTGTGGACAGTCCCTGTCTGAACCCAAATTGGTTGTCATGCGTATTAAAGTACCTGTCAAACTGCGTATTAAGCAAACCATCCAGCACTTTCGCAAGCACTGTAGCAAGTGAGATTGGCCTGTAATTAGTCACATCGCTTAGATCACCTGTCTTGCTCTTTACAACTGGCACCACCACGGTTTCCATCATCGCGGAGGGTAAGTATGAATGTCTTATACATAGTGTATAGAACATCGCAAGTAATCGGGGTAACTGGGCCCCAGCATGTTTAAGGTGTTCAATACTCAGATTATCGTGGCCAGGAGACTTTCCACGTGACATTGATTTTATAATTTTATCCACATCCTTGGCCGTAAAACTAGTACTTACCTCCTGACCACGTTCAACCGCACTGAATGCTCGTGATGGTCCCAATTGTGACTTCACCGTAAACTGATCTTTAAACATATTAGCTATACGTTTCGGATCGCATACACCGTTAACACTCACTGGTAACCCAGGCTTATGTTTCAATCTATTGGTGGCTTTCCAAAACTTACTAAACTCATTTTTGTTATGGTGAGAAGCAAGTATATCCATCTTTATCTGTTCATTGTTATCTTGACACCATTTTAAACGTGATTTAAATATTTTACGAGTACTACGCATTTCCTCCCAATACTGACCTTTATCCGGTTTACCCCGTTCAACCCATTCTACGAATTTACACCTAGCTATCAAGTGATACTCCCGAACATGCTTATTCCATCCTATCACGGGCTTTTTGTTTTTTCGTGGTTTATTAATGCCATGACTTTCAGAGGCAGCCGTAATTAGTGCATTGGTAATCTTATGATACAAACAGTCAATTAATTTTACATGGTTACCCTCGTTACATTGATGATTACATTTAATACAATTATTCAATTCAGATGGTAATACAATGTCCTGTAACTGGTTATTGCAAAGTTTCGTGTACAATTCAATTTGATTTAAATCTCTGTCATTCCATTTTATTGCATTCCTAATGTCATTGTTACTAGTGATATAATTCTTTTGATTAATATTAATTAAATTGCATGTCATAATTAAAGGTAGATGATCAGACCATACTGGGTCGTATTTAATGTGAACGTCAGTCACAGTATAGAAAGCTGACTGCGTAATAACACAATGATCTAGCCATCTGAGCGATCCATTTGCGTCACTGATAAAACTAAACGAGTCAGACAGTAAACCCAATTTTAATATATCCGCACACCTCCACTCAGATTCGTCACAAAAGCTTATAAGTTCATTATAAAATTGCTCACCTGGATGGGCATTGAAGTCACCAAGCATGTAAACACACTCAGTACCCTCACTACCCACTATGGCACTTAACGTCCCTAGGCAATCCGTAAACTCAGATAAGTTAACTGCATTATCAATAGGCATATACACACTGAATACTAAAAATGACCTTTGCCCTACCACCACTTTTATACCACACAAACGCGGGTTATCACATTTCACTACCGATACATTTTGAAATATTTTCTTGTTCCAAAGTATCGCAACTCCACCCCATGGTCGTCCTCTAATCATCCCCATCGAGGTATCCATAGGCGATACACCCGTGTAAGCAAAGTCTTCATCCACGCTGCTGAGGTAGTCTATGTCTTGCGGCATTAGCCAATGTTCTTGTAAGGCAATTATGTGCGAAGTACAACATAACTGCCGTATGTCCTCGACTGAGCGTTTTACATTTTTGCAATTAAAGCTAACTAATCTATAAGTCATAATTACGAGTATTGGCCGTGTCAGCGTAACTATCACCAGTACGTTCACGGTAATTAATAAACCGTCTGAAAAGTATTCCTTCGGGCCATAACTTGTTATCCATAAACATTGTCAATTTATGTTCCGATACAAAAAACTTATAGGCTTTATAATCTCTCGCTTTTTTAAATGCGATTACTTCCAGAGTTATCTTTTCATTCGTTTTCTTATAGATGTAATCTGATATGTCCTTCATCGTCGTATCAATGTGAATTTTTGAAATAAATATCGGCACCTTTTTGTCAGCCGCCTTGAAATTTCCTTCTAGGTCTCGCGATATTCCGGTAACTCCCTGGTAGCGGTAGCTGGGCTTTTTACGACGAGACACCCTTTTCCACCCTTCTTCACCACGCTCGTTCGAAGTTTGGGTTGGTTGCGATTCACGAATTGCATTCACGCTATGCTGCTCGCGTCGTGTCCTGTTTGTTACTGCGTTATCATATTGTGATAGGTCAGTGACAGTGATAAGTCGCGGTGACGTCATAGCTCGCCGCTCGAAATCTCTCGTTAGACTATTATGACGCATCTCACCTCCCTGCAGTTCAGTTGACCGTTGACTCGCAGGCACAGATAACTCACTATCTACCCTCAAAATCTCTCTATACTGCGGAATACTTGGACTCTTAGATTCCTCTTCCACAAACAATGACCCACATAATGCATCACTATTTACTTTCGGTGAAAGACCACAGGGCCCACTCTCATGCAGTTGCCACGCTCCTCGCCTTAGATTCACATTTTGTACTGCGATAGGCGGTAATGAATCGTGTTTATACTGCAACAGTTCGGTCTTGCACTCACTCAGCTGGTCCTGCGTGACGTAGTTAGACTTAACTTCTTCTAGCTCATTCTTCAGTTTGAGCAAGTCCTTTAGCAATTTCGTACAGTCAACATGATCGAAAAGTATAGGCGGTAGTCGTTCAAGGTCACGGGCCACAAAAATTGGTATGAAATCTGGTTCAGTCGATTTAAAAAGGTTAACTATATCGACTAAATCCCTTTCCTCCTTGCCTTTGTTCTTTCGGTTCGGTTTAATTTTATCCGTCGCAATCGAATTGAACAACAATGACTTCGCATTTTTTATTTCGTCGCCAGAAAATGATGTAGTACATATCCGAACAAGAGTTTCCTCGTCTATTATTGAGATCTTGTTCTGAATATATGACAGTAATTCACTAATCACCACATTACACGAGTTACACTTTATTACGGTGGACATTTTTTTATTTATTTATCAACAAGACGCACAAAGTACGTACTCAGCGCCCGACACAGAGGGGTGCGCGCGCGCGACTGAATAAAACTCGTTTATTCGAGTCGGGTGTATTCTTTTCATCTGTCAGTCTCGATAAAAAGTTATTTCCTTATCGTCCAAAAATACCCTTTCATTTTCGTGAAATTTTTCGTTCTATTGACTCTGTGAACCGTGAAACCGAAATTGCTTTTTAGAATACGATAAAAAGACAAAAAGGGCGCTGAATCACATACGATGTAATTGAAACAATGAGAAAGTAAAAGGTATAATAAATCTTTGAACATTTTCCTTAAAAGATAATACTTTTTGAAAAGGAGCTGAGCCGATCATCTCGTATCGGGAATGTTGAATTAAATATTGTTTAAAAAGATATATTTTCTACGAAAGAAGTGAAATTTTTAAGACTTTCAATCTAACTATATTTATATAGACTATATATATAAATTACAAAAATAATCATTGAAATCGGGTTAAAATGAAAAATATTTTATTATCTTCTATATAATAAAAATGAATTTCTGTTCGTTAGTCAGCTTAAAACTCGAGAACGGCTGAACCGATTTGGCTAATTTTGGTCTTGAAATATTCATTAAAGTCCAGGGAACGTTTAAAAGGTAAGCAGTGACGGAATAAATGTGGGTGAAACCGCAGGGCACAGCTAGTTTTTAAATAATATTAAGCATCTGTAAATTTTCATAAAATATCTTTTCAACATAACCATAATAGTTACTATACTTATAAAACGTGCTAACTATATATACTACTACAACTAAACAACATAACATCGCACGTAGATGTTGCTATTGAATTGAAAATTAGCCGAAGTACGTGTCATATAATATACTCGTACAAAGCACATGTTTGTAATTTAAATAAATTAATCGTAGTTAAAACACTTCAACATTTCATTTCAAAGGTCCCAGTTCGATTGTAGAGTGGCGAAAATTTAATGTTTCCGTTTGTATGCACGGGGGAAATTAAAATCTACCTGTCGTCAATCCAAATGTACGTTTTACTTTATTTTAACATGATAATCGTTTTTCATAACTGCGTATATTGTTATATTTTTACTGTATTCTGTTGTTTCGTGTTTTCTCTTTTTGTTTTAGTTAAAATTTTGCAAACGTTTGGAATTAGAATATTTTTATGCACTAAACAGTTATTTGCCATCACTAACCAAAAGTAGACGAAAGAAGTGTAGTGTAACGCCTCATTATACTGATATCTTCAGTGATATGAGAATACTTTGCCCAGCAGTGGGGCATTACATATGTATTAAAAAAATGTTTTATTTTACATTGATTGCTTTTAAGGTACAATAAATTTCTCAAAATGTTTACATTTTATTTATCACCACTAAAATTGCCTTTTTCATTTATTACTACCCAAATATACGATGAGGAATACCTCATCGTTAAATATGCAATATCTAAATTCCTACAACAATATAAAGCTTCCTATTGAAGCACTCCGCCAACTTCCCAAAGTCCGGTCAGGCGATTACAACTTACTATTTTATTAAACTGCTGTAACTAAGGAACTTTATGGCTGTTAAGTTGCACTCCCGACGGTACCCGATGCATAATAATTGTACAACTTTTCAGTGAAGAGTTAATAGGATATGGTCTTGACAGGTATTACGTTATTAAATCAGTGAGGTTGCAGATAAAATTTTCAACAGCCTCCGTGGTCTTGTGGTTTGAGCGCTCGGCTCACGATCCGGAGGTTCCGGGTTCGATTCCCGGTGGGGACAATACCTCACGAAAACCTCTTTGTCAGACTGCCCTCAGTTTGGTAAGGGCATTGCAGGCTGAAACACTTGATTGGCCGAAAAGTAAGACGATTTTGTGCTTCGGAGGGCACGATAAGCCGTCGGTCCCGGTTACTTTCTACGGATAGTAGTCGTCACATGAGCCATGTTAGAGGCCTTTGGCGGCTCAATAACTCTGACACCAGGATTGGTCAGGTTGACCATCCACTCGATGAAGAAGAAGATAAAATTTTGTCAGTTACAGCAAGTAACGGTTATTAAAAACATTTGAAGGAAAGAAGATCCTTTGACATTTTTACGCTTTTAAATGTATATGTTAAATACAAAGTGTTGTTTCATGACAGTTTTTAAAGTTATTCGGCCGATATGCGATGAATAGAAAGCCACGGTTTTTCATTTTCTTACGTTCGTTCAGACTGACATTTTGTATTAACATAAGCAACCCGTCATGGAGCAGACATGTTAAACGTATAATCATCCTCTTTTTGTGTCGGGGGTTAAATACGGAAAATCAGTTGAGATCCCTCCGGACTTTGATTTTTCAAAATGGAATACGCTCTAACACTTCGGTTATTTTTGAAAATATGCCCTCCGATTTTATTAAGCACTCTTTGATCTACTTCAATAAGGATGGCAGAAGGCGGCCATCTTGGAGAACACTTGAAATGAGCGATTGATTGTGGTCACGGACTTCGTAACAAAGTGATGTAAGAGATAAATATATTCGACATCTTGTTAATCAACTAATTTAAACCCCGGATAAACAAACGATAAGTTAATTTTAATCTGAAATTAAATAGTACCCTGCAGTCGATTTTGAAGACTATATTCACGTCGACTCACGGATGCGGTCTCTAACTATCAAACACAAAGCGATGTATGCAAGGATTCGCGTAAACTCTAGTATAAACCTAACTGCTGCGTTTAAAGATGTGCGTATAAACAAGAGATATCGGAAATGATATTAAATGGAAAAATGGCTAGCCGCCCCCGCGGTTCCCCTCCAGTGCATATGATTGCTTATACGTAATCAATGAATAAGCTAATTTAGCATATGAAAATGAGACTAAAATTTCGTCACATCTGATTGCATGTAATCGTACTAAACAAAAGTCTTTCATCACTATATTCATATTGAGTGCTAATTAAGCTCTAAATTGAATGCTTTCGAATGCATACCTATACATAAATTATTGAATTTGATCACTGGTCCATTTGCTCTGCTTGTGGTTTGTTCGAGAATTAATATTAAAGAGAACACACGAATCTTCTTTTATATGCCGCTATTTTCATCTAACATGAAATTTCGACTTCTGATAAAATACCGAATATTTTAAACATATTCCTCAATAGGAATCATTGGAGAAGAAAGGGATTTTTCCTGGAATGTTTTGAAACCAAATCTTTTTCTTTTACTATTCCGGTACTTGAGTCTTTGGCCGATAAGTACCTTAACGTTTCCTGGTTGTTTCTTTTTTGATGCAGGTTTCAAACAATTGTTTGACTATCAAGGTGATTGTGACAGGCAATAGACGACAAAGACATTACAAATTTCATTGAATTATGTATCAAGCTATAATTCATCTTGTGATAACTATCTTGAGTGAGTCAGAAATTGGGACTCATACAGAAAGAAAGACAGTACCACGTACCGGGCACTAGCACTCATCGAACCCGCTTCGAATTCGCATCGTCGCTTATCGGAGTGCCGGTGAACGACAATCGTTTATCGGTACCTGCGCCGGTTACCCACGCAGGTTTCAAAAAGCGCTGACAGACTAAAATGCGATGCATAGACATATACATCTTACTCTTGTAATTCTGAGACAAACACGCAGGCTACTTCAATATTTCTAACGTTAATCTCTTTCTGTACGTGGCTTTGGAAGCCGAAAGCAGAAAGCGGAAAGAGAACACAAGGAACGGCCCGCAGAACGAACATACAGGTCGTTCCTTATCATTTGCTACCGTACTGACAGCAAACTCAAGTTGAAGATAGGCATTGTACGACTGTGACGTGTTCGTCCCTTCACAATTACAGAGTCCTTTGTAATTACGGGAGACCAAAGTTAATTTAAAGATTAGAGACGTCGGTACCCGGAATTTAATATTAAGGTGCGATCCGATAATCCTTTGAGTCCTTTAAATTTTCGGAAAGTGACAAAGAAGATCTTTTGATTAAATATAAGGAATCGGTTTGTTTTGAGTTGTTTTGCAATTTAATATTTGTTCAAATGCTATGCTAAGTAAGAACGTGTACAATTTTGAAAATACATAAGAAAAAACATTAGTGTTGCCTAAAACTCGATGTTGACTTCTTACTCTCGATTAGGTCAATGAGTCGTAGTTTCAGCAGCGACCCGCAGTTTTACTCGCCTTGTGACTGTTCTCGTAGTAATTTTGGGATGAACAATAGCCAATCTTCCCATTGAATATGGCTATCTATACAAAAATATTTTTCAAATCGGATTTGTAGTTACTAAGTTTAGCGCGTCCAAACAAACAAAAAACTAAATACTCGGCTTTATTATATTAGTGTAGATAGCCTGCAAGTCCTAGAGTGAACTTATATTGTGGCATTCTGATTAGAACAGAAGATAAGCCAGTTTATGGCCAGTCAGGAACGCAAAGATTACAATCACAAAGTTTTTAAGTCAACTAAGCAATATTATACTTATTTTGTAAGTCTAAGATAAAAGTTTAGGTATGTTTATAAAACAAAAATATACTGATATCGCCAATATGGAATTTGAGTGCCAGCAAAAGGAAAAACTATTCATCAAAAACAATACATCACAATAACGATACCGATCTGCAGAATATTGCCAGAATAACATTCGAATTTTTCCTTTAGATACACATTTAGAAAAATGTCGGCCATTTGGCAAACTCATATCTAGCGTAATTTTAAACTTATATAAAAACGAATATTTTATATGACTAACTTTTATGGTGTGCCTGCCAAGTGTGATGTAACGTTGCATTAGTGAGATTTCAATAGATTTATATCACTTCAGACTCCAAGTTACGAGTATAGTTATTGGCTGCAAAAACTAGATAGATAATACGACTTTTAATCTTGCTATTTTAGAGCTTTCCTTTATAATTTAATTATATTTCCGAAAAGAAACTAAATAATTTACACTGTTTTTAAGACGACAAAGTAAACAAAAGATAAAGAAACACAAATTAATCAAGCACCAACGCAGACAAAATGAAATACTTATTACTGACGATGGTTCCTTCAAATAACTTTAGCACTAAGAAGTTATTATGATACAGTTCTAAATACATGTCTCTAAGAAGACAAATAACTTTAACTTGCTGTAATTAGTTAGAACCGTTGTATACTAACGCTCTCATTTCTCTGCTTCTCTCGTTTGTCTAATTCCACTTTGTTTATGGTTTCTTTGAGCTTCTTAATCTTCTAGCGTTGGTTTGATTCTTTGGTTGTATTATAAAGTCGGTCTTTTGAGAATATTTTAGTCATCTCTCAAGATTATGTAGTAGAACGAACGACTTTTTCCGCGGTTGGTTGGAAATTTCTGATTAAATATTGCCCTCTTGTTTGTAGCTTTCTTGAAAAAAGTCGACAGTTCAAGAGATTATCGCGTTGAAATAAACAAACTCTTCAGCTACAATAAATTAGTATAGACCAGCTGTTCCGCGCAGTGGTTCCACCCACGATCCAATAGATGGCGCTAGTGTGAAAAATTGTTGATCGCGCTTCCGTTACTTTATATAAGAGTAAGTCAGGCCGCGCCCGTACGTTTTATACGTCAGAAAATTTCCTCTCCATATATTAAGTGTAAATGTCATAACTCGACAAGTGAATTAAAATCCTAATACATTCAAAAACGTAAGTAATTGACGTTTCCCTCACTTTTCCTGTTAATTCATAGAATCAATCACTTTTCCTCGAAGTTTTCGTCCCTCAGGACCACTAGCGATTATAAATATGAATGCTCTTTCCTTTATATTCTTTTCCGAATTCATTTCATGAAGTTATTATTAAAGGTGAATAAAAGTATTCATAAAAATCTACAGTTGAAAAGGTACCTCTATTTTATCCCTTGAAAGCTCTACTAAAAATGCCCTTTTCGAGTTTACTTAGTGTTCAATTCCAGTAGCGCTCGTGGCATAGTTTGACTAAGCAATGTTAGCTCATTACGATTGTTAAGCAACGTGCACCTATGAGGACAGTGAAACTTCTATCTGAGTGCTACCGTCATTCATAAGGCACGTTAAGTTCCCGGTCCCGGTCTCAATCGTTAGACCATGATGGACATCTTTAGGCGTTCTAGAAATTCCGACACCAGGGTTGGCCCACTGACCTATTCGACCTTACTTAATACCACTACCAATTTTTCACTTCTGACACCTTTGCCGCTTTAAAAAATTGATCTTAAGCATCTTACTCATTCATCTGCGACGAGCAAACACATAATATGTTAGCTAGCACATTGGAATTAGTAACACAATATCACAAGAGACGAGACCATATACTGCATTTCTCCCGTATTATTTTTCATTGGACGAAGTTTTCCTTCGAAGATTTTTAAAATTTTCTTTGTGTTCGTGTTCCGTAGATATTCCCTGAGGTATCTTTGTGGTTCCACTGTACAAAAGCTTTAACAAATTGTTGTTATTTTGACGCAGGTTGTGGTTGGATTGTGTGAAAATTACGTTAGAAGTATTTTTTCGAAAACGTATAGTAATGGCATCTCGGTCGCTGGAGATATTGCAGGTATGCAGAAAGAATTTTGCAATCCATCTGGATGAAATAAATCTGACGAATATGGAATATATAAAATGAAAGGAAAATCATGAAATATAAGATGAAGCATTTTACCCCAAGAAACGTACGAATATATTACATGTTTCTTTAAATAACCAATAATAAGTACCGAGGAAGTACGTTGGTGGGGCAATGTCGTCATCGTTGGCAGTGATCTTGTCACCTTCATCAGTGATTGGGACATTGCTAAAGAAAAGGAATGGTGGCGATGTTTAGGGGACCCATTTGCCCAGCGATGGGACAATAAACCTGGGTATTTAAATAAAAAAAGCATTCTAAATTATTTATGACAAAGGTCAAAGAAGCATAAAATCATCCCCATATACTTCCTCTCTCCTATATTCCCATGGCGCACTACTGTAACCACAGGTCCAAACTACCCTTGAAAGTTCTAAAGATTTCTCAGCCACAAAGGAATCTTCACACTTAACTACTAGGCGATGTTTTATGCATAAGTTTGGTATTATCAAACACCCTTACTGTTTATCTGTTGTCTGGTTGAATAAACAAGGGGGTCAGAGCCTTGAGCAGTATTATTGATGAATCCCTGATTGTGTTGCTGAGTATCTAACTGGCGTTCATTGTAGAGGTATTGAAGAGGTGCTTGATGAACAAATCTGCTATCAATATTTTGAAATTATTATTTTCAAGTTATTTTGTCCATAAGCACTTTATTATTACCAATTAACACTTATCTATACTTCTATAGGTACTAATATATAAAGCTATTTGTTTAAACTCGCTAATCTCAAAAACTACCGATCCGATTTGAATAATTCTTTTTGAAACGGAAAGCCACTTTCAAGAGAAAGGTTATATACTATTTTTCATCCAGAAATTCCCACGGGAACGGACATAAAGCAGGTAAATCGGGGCGCTGCTAGTTTAAGAATCTTCGAGTAATATTTACATATCGATGTACGAGTATTAATATAACTGAAACTGAACTATAACTGAAAGGGTGATATCTACATATGTACACTCACAATAACGAATAACGATTATATGTATATGTATGTATGGCGGTATAAATGAGTATGAACAAACAGAAAAACTAAATTATTACTGTGTTGAGTAATAATATAGTTTGTCTTCTTTATTGTTTTCTTCTTTATTCTTTATTGTACAAGCATACTGACATGTTACATCTACATTATACTAGCTGCGCCCCGCGGTTTCACCCGCGTTGTACCCGTTCCCGCGGGAATTTCGGGATGAAAAATAGATGTTGGCCGATTCTCAGACCTACTCAATATGCTCACAAAATTTCATGAGTATCGGTCAAGCCGTTTCGGAGGAGTACGCGAACGAACACTGTGACACGAGAATTTTATATATAAGAAGATAACATCGCGTAAAATATTTATAATCGCCATCTTGGAATTAGGGTTGTATTAGTTCAGAACACGCCACTCACTGACAAGAAAACTCGCTAGGGAATATTGTTCTTACGGCAATTCATTTCAAACAATGAACAGAGTAATTTGTTTCGAAATGTCTTCAGCTTTCACCTTCACGTGAAGGATTATGCTTCAGAAATAGCAATTCAATTTCAAACTACTTTTTAGCCGAATTTAAAAACTTAAGGAGGTCAATTTTACTGATATTAAAGTGTTTCCATATATGAAAGAGTATACGTACAGAAAGGTTCTATTTTTTACCTATTTATTTGCAAAAGGTGTCAATTCTCATTAAAACCCTACGGCTAAAATGCCGGTGATTTTTTTGCTCAAAGCTTAAATAGATACTAACTAAGATACTTTGCCAATATCAATTTAAGGTCTCACGTCTCTAATATCTTCAAATGCATAAATACGTTCCATTGTGTTATCGGTAATAAATCAAGCATAAATTAATTTCTATCGCACCTTTGGAATATTTAGTACAGAATGAAGGGTTTGTTCCCCTCCCGACAATGGCATTAAAATTAATGTCCTCTAAACTATTAAGGGTAACAGAGTTCTTCAATTTAGTAAGTTTGGGACCATGCTTGTAGAATTTTTAATTTGTCTCCTTGCCAAGCAATTTCTAGTATAATTCTCACTAGGTATACATTTTTATAATTATACTAGCTGCGCCCCGCGGTTTTACCCGCGTTGTGCCCGTTCCCGTGGGAATTTAAGAACCACTCGACCGATTTTGTGCAAACTTCACATTCACATAATAAACCATCTATTAAAAAGTCCGAACGAAGCCTTAACATTTGGTTTGATGATGATAGGTGAGCCCGTTCTTGAGTTATAAAATTACAACGAAAAGTGGCATTGATTTTTATATACATATAGAGAGTTTTAACTAGGGACGCTGGAAAATATCTTAGCTAGATCTTAGCCCAGAAGTGGGACAGTATAGGTTAACTAAAACATATCTATTTTAACTGCGAATTGAAGCCAAATCGGTTAAATGCACATTCAAAAGAACATCGACTTTGTAATGTAACGATGTGCGACCAAGAAACTTATTAATGAGTTTTAATTACTTTTGAGCGCGAGAATGTTTCCTCAACTTTGTTCTAGAAAGTAACTACATTTTGGTAATGTAATTAAAATTTAAAATTGGATGGTTATGTGGTGGTTTTGCTGAAATATTCCATGAAAAGTTTTTGAGTGCAATAGGTAAAGTGTGAGCTTTTCTTGTCTTGTTCTCAACATTACTAATGAAAGAGGCGTTGCTAAATATCGATTACAACATTGTTAATTGGCAACGTTATCTCAAACCCTAGTCATGTAGTTCCTTTTATTGCTATCTCATTTTTATTACATCCTCTATCAAACTAATTAACTGATTTATCACAATAGCTTCCAGTATCTACTATTCTGTCCGCATCTATCAATTTACTACGTACTTCTCTGTAGAACTTCAGATCATTACGCGCTAACCACGAAACAAGATAGGACTACAAATTAATTTGTTCATTTTTAGCCCAGACCGTTGCCATGGTTACGGCAGGTCCGTGTCTTATTGATTAATTGCCTCTCGGCCTTCCATAATGAATTACTCTTTGGTTTCCTATCGGGTGTTTGCGGATTAGTTTTGCTCCCTATATGGCCACATAAGGCGATGTTGTTAATCTAATTTAATTAACGCATGGTAGGTTTTATTGTAGTCTTGTCTTTCTATTTCTAGTCTAGTTTAACCAATACTACTGTATGAAATGAGAATAAGACTTACGTGTAATATAATGCATAGGCAGGTATGCAGCTATGACTCCTTTTAAACTTCATAAAGAAATAGGAGGTTCTCAATTCATATGTGTTTTTTTTATGTTTAGCTCTTACCAGCATCGTTTTTACCTATATCAGATAAATTTTTCGGATCTTTCTGATATAAAAGGGTGTGCCACCGAATAGGTTCCATTTTTACCGAATTTAGAAAAGCGATTCTTATACAAGTTAAAATGTTAGTAGAGTTAACGGTAGGGTTTGTCGGTAATGTAGCGAGTACTCTACCCAAACTCTAAGTGGTTACTACACTTACAAATGTAAACAAGGATTTATGCAGGAATGCTATCACTTCGGAACTCCTCCTTATATGAGGTTGCTAACTAACAGAGCGCAAGCAGAAATGGTACTTTTATTACCAGTGAACTGCAACTTTGTGGCTGCATCGATGCTGAATCGCGCTGTAGCATTTTTCTGCGTTCAAACTCAGTATCAAAAGCGTGCGTTTTAGCGTATTTTCTAGAGATTTTCACTATTCCGAAAACCGACTACAATCCGACAACCGTCGCGTTTGGCGGTTTTGTGTGTGCAAAAAGGAATGCATGGACACTGCGCTTAGCTTCTAAAAAGCGAATGAATCGCCGATCGCGGCTGAAAAAAGTGACATATCTACTGTAATATCCGATTGAGTCTGAGAGATACTCCAATCATTTCGTACGATTGTCAATTTCGTACGTTTTTGATTCATCAAGCAATAAATTACTTGCGGTATTGTTTTAATTTTATTTACCGTTCATGATAATACTTGTGAAATTCGTTTTGTTATATTACGGCCACAACGAATGCGTGCGTCAGTAAATTTTATTATTTGCTCGATTAATATTGTGTGTCTGAATGGAATTGTTTTTCGACATACGATTTAAATTATATCGATACTCATTTCCATTTGCAAATTGAGATTTAAATCGATCGATCATGTCTCTTCGCTACAATGGATTTAAGATATTCTCAGTTGTTACAAACTTACGTTTGTTACTAACCTACTTGAACTTACTTTAGAACCTAACTTCAGTTCATATTATTTTATTATAATAATAATTATAGTTCCTTATAATAGTTTTTTTTAGATTTTTTTCCTACAAAATTATTTATTGGATAATATAGCTCGATACGAGCTTCGAATGAGTGCTACGAATGCGTGCTACGGATGCATGCTACGGATGCATGCTACGGATGCATGCTACGGATGCATGCTACGGATGCGTGCTACGGATGCATGCTACGCATTCGTGCTATGACATCCCGCTACCTGATAGTTACATTTATACTGTCGAGCTACGCAACTGCCCATTTTCCTATGTATTGTACCTATATGAAGTCCATAGAGCACTTCTGCAGCACGTAGTAACGTAAAAAAATATGACTTAGCATGCATATTTTGTAGCGTAGCGTAGTTCTACCTACCTACGTACCTATGCCTACAAATTTTGCTCAAACATATGAAGATAACAATATATGATTACCGTTTTGTAGATTCAGCCTTTATAGTTTCTGGTCCAATGACGTCACAAATGTCGGAGTCGGAAATGACGTTTAATAAAATATGCATATTAATTTATTATTGCGACTGATTTGATACAAAACCGCTTAGGTTAATTGACTGATCATTCGTGGCTTCACAATATCTATTTCTACGAGTATCTACATATATACTTTATATACTAATATGATAATGCTGAAACTACTAATCCGATTTAAATTATTCTTCTTGTATGGAAATATTAATGGAAAGCGATTTTCAACGTGAAGGCTTTTTTCATCGCGAAATTCCCATGGGAACGGGCACAATGTGGGTAAAAACGTGGGGCGCTGCCAGTAAAAGTTAAAAATTTCAAGTAAACAAATTCATAATGAATCTATAGAAGTAAACCTGTCATCACATTTCAATGAGTCTCTGAATTTCAAAGAGGGCGTCGAAGCATTACTGTGACCATTTCGTTACCTTCGAACGCGCTTGGGGAGAGAATTGAAACGGCCTTACTTATCAAACCACTTATCCTTGGTAACGTTATTACTTGGTAACAAGCTAAGGCTGATCGCACACACGCACTAGAGTCGAGTGGGAGGCGAGGCACGAGCTCACAAACAGCTACAACAGAAAGAAAGAATATGACGTGCCTGCATCTCGTCTACACGTCGTCCTCGCCTCTAGTCTTCAGTAAACGTAATCCCTAAGAATGTCAATATAGGAGTCCAAAAATCTCCTCTTACTACTAATTAAATTTATCTTTCGCCGTAACACCGTCCTGGAAACTAACAAGGTCAAAGAAAAAAATCCAACTGCCCACTGCTAAAGCAACTAAGAATGAGAAAAAAAACTTAGTTTAAGAAAAAATAAGCGAAGCCAAATGCTGTCAACACTTAACGTTCCCATGTAACTGTGACAAGCGTAAATAGTAATAAAAGGCCAATCTTCCGGCAAACTGAAACTCATGCGGATAGAGGCAATAAAAGCCACATCAACGTAACGCTTCATTGTTTTTGATTGGACCGTATAGTGATGTTTGTAATTGCTATTATTGTTGTCGATCATCGCCTGCGTATGTTGTTCTTGGTCGTTTAGTATCCGTTAATGTTTCGGCTGTCATGTATGTGACCGCAATGGGAAGGTCAGTCAAGCGTGGAAGTGCAGAATAATTTGGTTTAATGCTTTGACTGTTGTTGGCATAGCGTAGCGTATGTTATGGTTTGATAGTCACATTACGCTGTACGTTAGTAAGTCTATTTGATTTCCTGATTCGTTTTGTTGCGCTTCTGATTTACTTATTGTCCTCATCTGTACTAATTATAATAAAGCAGAAATGTTCTTCCTCAACAAAATGTATAGGTGCGACCCCACTAAATCTGGGAAAATGTCAGAGCGATCTTCTAAATTTTCACACTAGCGCCATCTATTGGACCGTGGGTAATCGCAGAATCGCTAACGGTGGTTAGTGCGTAATAAAATCTATATCAAAGTCAGTTTTTCGTCTAACAGCATTTATATCAACAAAACACGGCCAAAAGCAAATTATTTCCAACCCACAATTGCAACAGTTCAGTTGCTAATAGTATCGGGTATAGGATTAATATCGCATAACGCCAAATCTATTACACTCATTAGTTTTAAAGGATTAGTTTTAAGTTCATACTCGTTGCAGACTAATCGCCCTATCGATAATATATGTAATATCGATAACTTGATAACATCGTGTCACATCACTACTGAATATGATTGCATCGTTGTGATGCTAGTGCTGTAGCGAATAGAAATTAAATCAAATATCATGTGGTGTGGCAAATTCGCGTTGTATATTACATTGACTATTTTGGTGTATTACGCACAAGCATTTGTTCCAGCTCAATATATTCATGACTATGTTAAGGATGGAAGTAAGTTTAAAGTGGGTTTTATACTCGTACATAGACAGACCTTATTACTAAGGGGTCGTGAAGTAAAATTAATGTTTCCCCCTGCTGAGCACAGGCCTCTCATCTTACTGAGGATAGTACAGCGAGGATGATTAGGCGCAATCCACCACACTTGCCTAATGCGGATCGGAGATCTCAAACGCGAGCCCTGTTTGTATAGTAGGAAACAAGTATCGGGTCATATTTTGATTGTTGATATTCTCCCTCATATTCTTACCAAATTCAAGCTTCCCTAAACCAAAATCATCTATCCTCATCTGCCATATCTGTCACGCTATGTTTATTTTTCTTTACCTGCATTGTTTGTAATGTTGGCAAAGAAGGAAATTTCAAATCTCTTACGTTTCATCGTATTGATATTAAAATTCCATCTTGCCGGTATTTCCCTAGCTTTGTACAAGCTATTTGCGTGTGCACCTGATAGAACATGAGAGATAGCTGAGGAAATGAGACAAATATTATGTGTGCCCAACAATGTCCATCCTATTTGCTGCCAGATATTGATATCAACATATTTTGCAGTAATATGTATTGGCTTGTCTTTAAAGCCATGTTTTAATAATGTAGTAGTGATCGTCGCGAGCACGAGCCGTGGTCGAGCCTGCACGTGCTACGTTTTATTAATATTTCATCTAGAGTTTCGTCAACGGATCTCGTCAGAGTCTTCACTAACACTAACGACTGGCATAAGTCTCGTGATGCTTTTGGACCAAGCAAATGAGCATCAGATAGGGAAAAAATAATTATTATATTGCAGATCAGATTATGATATGTGTACCAGCAAAAATGAGAACACAATCAACCACGAATCTCTAGCTAGCCAAAGGTATTTTTACTCACTGCCATATTCTTCCATATATTTTTAAACTGTTTACCCTTTTAGGAGACGACAATGGAGTTTTTCCTTCGAGCCTCAAAAACATGCCCTACTTCTGCTACCAAACGCCTTTAAAAGGACCTTGTGAAGGCATGCTTGTCACATGGTTCTTTGACATTGTCCGAAGGGAATGTATGCCGATGCTCTACTCCGGATGTGGAGGGAACGAAAACAGATTTGGATCCAAAACGGAGTGCAACTCACAATGCCAAACTAGGAGGCCTTTGTAACTTTGGGTGGTTTTGTTTCATTTCTTTGAACCCCGATTTTGTCCCATTACATATTTATTTTTTATTTTATGTTTATTTTTATTGGGTCCAGAGGATAAACAGTTGAGCATACTAATTAACATAAACACTTCAAACTGACAACCATTAATATGCTCTCGCATATAGATACTTCTTCTTCTTCATCGAGTGGATGGTCACCCTGACCAATCGTGGTGTCAGAGTTGTTGAGCCGCCAAAGGCCTATAGATACTAAAAACACACCACGTCCAAAGTAAAACCACAAATAAACACACAAAAAGAGATATATGATTTTTTTATGAGTTCTTATTATAATAGAAGTAGCTACGTCTTAGACTGTATTGTTCCACTGCTGAGCAAAGAACTCTCATCTTACCGAAGACATCAGTACAAAAGTCAAAGTAAAAGAATATGCTAGACAATATACAGTTGCACGCCACAAGCCATCCAGTTAGCATATACTAGCTGTATGAAGTTATTACAAAAGGTAGCAATTGCATGCTGGTATACGAATTTCAGCTACAGATGTTGGTATACCAGCATTAATAGTACTTTTAATGTATCCACTTGTAGCCTTGTCCAAAATAGCTTTCAACGTAAAGTGAATGCCCAAAAGATTGCTTTAATGAAATTATGAATTACCCACCCTTATCATACTCGCCCGATTTTGTTTACATGGGGGATGTTATTTACGTCCTTACCAAAGTTAAGCCAAATAACTTATTTTTAGATTACACGAGGCGCAACGCTTTATTCGTCAGTCTAAACCATCACAAAGGAGTATTATTATTTTAAAGATTTTGAACAATTGATTATTAATTTCTGCACTAATAATATTATCATTTACATAGAACTACTAAATTGAAATATTGTAGTAATTAAATGTCGCCATTTTGTCATGTTTGTCAACCAGGCGTGTCAACATATTAGACGCTCAGTGTTGCTATAGTCATAATACCTACCTTTTTTTGGTCCAGCACCATATGTGAAAACCCTGCATCAACTTACATTCCTCTAAAACCTGCCAAATCTTCTAATAAATCTTGCACTAATACTTCGACCGTCCGACAAATCTCAATAGAACTTTATTTCACTCCAACCTTGATTTAGGAACGTACTTCAAATCGGCTTAACGAGTGATCTTACATTTTCTCAATAGTTTGAGATGTCGGCACGGTCATTGTGAGAAGAAATAGCTGGAACCGAATGTATGGTCGAGTGTGATAGAATGAGGACTTGAGATTTATAGTGGCTACGTGAACAGGACTTAGGGGGGTTGGAATTTGTTGGTACTTTCATATTCAGGGTCAACATTTGTTCCACAACAGTTGCTGAACTACTCCTTAATATCGGCTTCTATACCGCTTCTATGATTTCCACGAAAATATACTGTGTTTCCGCGGCGAACCCGCAACCCCCAGTAGCTCGCAACAACACAGTAAGCACTCTCACATTGACATTATGCCAACGATTAAAAAAATTACGATTGTCTATGGAACCTACAAAAAAGGTCATTACATTATGTGAAAATGTTTGAAAAAGGAATATTCACAATCAGTCATTTACGTTTGCAAATGGACATCGTAAAAGAAACCCTATTTGAATAGAGATATACTTTAATCCACTTAAAAGCTACAAAACAAAACCTTTCTTTGATACATTAGGTGTTGCTATGTTCTGAATAATACATAATATTAAAAGCTCCAAGACTAACGCCTTCTCGGTATAAATACGTCAATAAAATATGTATTTTAAGAGCTGCCTGCTTTAGTAAGACGAAAATGCTTTCCTTTCCCCGAACATATTGGAAATACTTATTGATCACAAATATCGTGTTAACAGGAATATTTATTTTATTACAGGATATTTAACCTATAATATGTTATTTTTTTAATCAAAGTATGAGCTTGTGTTTTTCCATTATGAAAGGCAATTTAAGATATTATTTTTGTATTTTATTAAAATACCCTCGTTGTGTACTTGTTTTTGTTGTGTGTGCAGGTTTTGTAGAATAATGTAAACGTGTCGATTTTTATCTTGTGATTAAGTGAAGGTTTTGCCTGCCTGGCCCTAGTTTTAGAGTTTATAACAATTACAAAAATCGGGACCGACAATTCAACTTACGTTTCCAACACAGGCTTTCCGGTTGCTACAACCGGAACCAACAATTTAACGTGCTCTCGGAGCACGGTACCGCTCAGATAGAAATGCCAGTTCCGGCCACCTTCTTCTTATCGAGTCAATATAGTTATCGTTTGACCGTCCGGCCACCCATCCAAGTAGTATCTGAGATGCGCGTTGCTTAACATCAAGTTGACATCACTAAGGCAAGCTTCACCTCAAGAGCTCCAGGATAAACATGCAACATCCAATAACATTACGAAGCAAGCTGTGTAACCGTATGTTCCCGTTCCTGTTTGTAAGCAACAAATATAGCAAAGTTTCAAAGGAGAGCAAACAGCGGAGCAATATGATTCCACCGTGTCAACTCAAACGTGACCTTGTCGACATCATTTTGTAGAACACGTAATGAATTTTGTGGGCTACAAAATTGTTTGTCAGGCAGAGTATTTGTAAGCAAAGGTGGGAAGTGAACTGAGTAAAGAAAATGGTGACAGGTTTTGTCCTCAACTGAAGGTACTAATAAAGCTAAAGAGTTCGCTTGAACTCAGGAGCTACCAAGCTCGCTGGCACTACCAAGCGGATTTGTCAACTGTAGATACTAATAAATAGTTCGTTTGAACACGCTGGTCTCTGGATCACCAATCGGATTTGATAATATATTAGTGTATGTGATAGCCAAATTCAAGGGCTATGACCTCTCATACCAAATCTTTTTGTTTTCAAGTTAAAAGGATACGACATGGGTAAAGCTGCAAGGAGGTGCTAGTTTTTGTAAGCCTTACTTTTTAGTATTGTCTAAACGCAACATCATTTTTTTTTCTTATGTAGACGATGGTACTGAACACCTGATTTATTTTTCCTAGCAATTGCTTCTAGTCTGTTCATTATTTCCATAATACCATGTCCCATTACTGAACGAACATGTGACCTCGCTCGAGTGTTTTCATTTACCGCAGAACGAACGATTGCTCGTTTGGAACTGTTCAGAGCACTAACTGAAATCGCGGCTTTAGGGTTCACCTTTCTGACAGGTCAATTTTATTCTCCTAACATCTGCTGAGCAATAAATATTCCTAACCAGCGAAACCACGGCAGGTCAATAATTAAATTCAATATCACCCCAACAACCCGTGGCACATGAATCACGAAGTATATTTACAATATTTTAATTCAAACGCTTGGACAATTTATCATTCTGTATGTTAACTGCGATACGGGGCATTAAAATATTGTTAACCTTTTACCTGACCACGTTTAATTCTCGCGTTTTACTCTAAAATATATACCCGTTTAAAACAATTTTGACTTAACACAGGATTTTGGGAATGCAAACAGAATATACCGGTCATCTCAGTGAAGGCCTAAGCAAATGAACCTCGGCTTAACAAAGGACTTGTGTTGAACAATTTTTGAACTTGGGAAGAATTTTGTTATGTGAGAGAATTTTCACCTTTCTGTGTGTGCAAATATTTGTTACCAGTTTCTGTCCCGTGGTGAATTTTAAATTATCCTGTCCTATTCAGTGTTGAACGGCCTTTACAAATGATTCGTAATCCTTTTGTTGTTCTCTGACAAGCAAGCTTTGATGACAAAATTGGGATTACGTAATATCAGTTTTATCTTTATGGACTTAACGAAATGGTTTATTAAACTTTGTTTTCTTTTAAGGTGCTGTACCAATACTAATCTGTAATAATGTGATAAAGCTGAAGAGTTTGCGCTTGAACGCTCTCATATCCGGAATTGTTAGTTGGGTTACCAGTTGGGTCATTCTTTATTTATTGGAACAGTTATATTAAAAATATGATTATATGATAGTTATTAATCCATAATTACAAGAATTAGTACATTTCGTATAAAATGATTTTTTTAAGGAAAAATATATTGTATTACAAAAAAATAAAATTCTGTGAGATCCAATCGCACAACAACGAAATTTTGCATTCCCAAAATATCATCAATGGGAATTTTCTGGAATCTTCAGAATTCATTCGTTTATTGTGAAATACCTTTGTTTAACGAATATGAATATGCAGCATCATTTCTGCCAACACCCAAATGTATACGTGACCAACACATGAAAATAAAAAATAAAAGTATTGGCATGTAATGTCTGTTGGGCAAAAGCCTGTCATCTCACTGAAGATATCAGTACAGTGAGGAGGATTAGGCACAATCTCCACGCTTTCCAAATGCGGGTTGGCGATCTCAAACCCGAGCTACGTTTTAAAAATATGAAACATGTTTTTGCTCGCCCAGGTATTGAACCTGGGCCCTTAATCTTGGCAGGCAAGCACATACCACTGGACCACAAACACATGTCGAACAAAAAATAAATCCGTCGGAAAATCTCCTTTTTCCGTCGAATTTGCCACAAAGGATGTATTATTTGAGAATCCTGCCTGGCAACGCTGTGACCTATTTCCTCCCTCATTAACGTGCGGCCACGATGCACCGGACACCACAATGCAATGGCTTACTTATTCACTACACTGGGCTGGTTTTTTTCGGTGCAAAGCGGAAACTACCGGTTCATACCGACTGAAATAAAGCCAGCTCTGAGCTCAGGCGTGGGAATAATTTATACTAGTTATAGAGTTGAACTGGTTGATTTCTTTGGCGTATAAACTAGGGTGACGTTTGGACAGGTTGCGCTATCCCAGTATCACGCTAATCTGAAGCTCGTTTAAATGCCAAATCGTACTAGTATTTGGACTCAATGTATTCGTTCGATGTATTCCCAACCCAATTATGTTTGGGAGAACTGAACCAACAAATACAGAGATTTATTTGCCAATGCTATGCGAGGTTCACCAAATCACATTGTTTTACTGGAACTGCATTTCATGATCATGTGTACGAATCATATCTTAGGTCCCGCGTGAATTCATGAAACCGCATAACGCATAGTGGAAATGTTGCAGTACCTAAAGTATATGATATGCGTTTTAATGGTTTGGGGATAAGTCTTATCAGCCAGTGTTGATTTTGAATTTAACTCAGACATCATGCTTGCTTTTTGTCTTTAGTAAAAGTCATTGCCAGTAAAATCGTTTATCTCACCTCAATTGTCAATTAAAGTTTCTGCTAATATTGATTTATCCTCTGCTTAGGGAAGTGTTATGCTACTCAAAGTTTTTCTTTGTGCAATATAATTCAACTAGCAGCGCCCCGCGGTTTTACCCGCGTTGTGCCCGTTCCCGTGGGAATTTCGGGATAAAATGTAGCCTATAGCCTTCCTCGATAAATAGACTATCTAACAGTGAAAGAATTATTCAAATCGGTTCAGTAGTTTCTGAGATTAGCGCGTTTAAACAAACAAACAAACAAACAACAAACAAAACAAACTCTTCAGCTTTATAATATTAGTATAGATAGTCACTTCAAATAGACATCCTGATTTGAACTTACTACGTAGTATATTACAGCTTAATGGTTGAATGATGAAAAAAAAAACTCAATGAGATTAACTAAAGAACAGCCATTAATGAATTAGATCCACTACGTATGTCCAGGGAACTTCAAATAAGAAATGATGTTATTTGTAAAAACTATTACGATAATGCTCTCTCTCTCTGTAGAATCAAGTCTCTACTTTATTTTAGAACTTTATTGGATTGATCCATTTAGAAGGCATCCAAGTCTGTAGATAGAAAAAAAAACGAATAGCATGTAATGTCCCACTGCGAGCTAGTTCCCTCATCTAACTGAGGTGTACATATCAATGTCGTGGTCATATAGATTTGCCCACATCATGAAATGCTCGATAATATCATGAAAAGATATAAATGCCGTTGGCCATATCAAGAAATGTGGTCGCATTTCATGATACTCAATTTGACCATTTCTTACAGTATTGCCGCGTTAAGTTCACCATTCATTCGACAAATCATTCATTCATTTACGAGTATTTCGTGTAGGTTAATGCCATCCCATTTAATTGATCTGGCCTGAAGTACACCATGATGTAGCCAGTTGCTTTATCACTTTTATCATATTATTATTATTTTTACTTTTTACTTACCTTATCAAAATTGAAATAAAGCTAAGATATTTTCGAAAAATGCTCTCAATTTCGATTCCAATTACTTGAAACACAGTTCGTTCAAAGCTAGTCTCTGAAGTGATTTCGTTGTATAGTTCCAACATGTATTACATTACGTCATTACACCTGTAGCTTCTTTATTCAAGAAATGTTTTGAGTCCGGAGTTGAGAGCATTAATGTTGCAGAAAACGGCAAAGTTGGGTAAAAACCTGTTACAGTTTGCGGTCTCGATTCTAGATGAGTGTTAGGGTTATGCTGATAGCTAGATCTTGTATTCGCTTTGTTTAATAACTTGTTATTTTGTTAGAGCTTGAAGCTCTAGGGTAGAAAATGCTTGGATTTTTACCTGAGTTTTTGTTCTGTTGACTTTTTCTCTAGACTACTGAAACTGAAGTTAGTTCTTACAAAATGTTATAAAGTTATGATTTGTATATTAAGTTCTTGAATTATTTAATCTGGCTGTGTCCCGTGATTTCCCCCTTTGTTCTCGTTCCTGTGGGAGTTACGGGTTGAAAAGTCACCTTTATTTTTCCCTTTGAATGTGCCTTAATAAAAATAATTTACATATTCGATTGGTTGTTTATTTTTAAACACTCAAACAATTTCTAAAATTAACATTCAGTAACAGAACGAAATGTTCTAAAGATTTCCAACAAACAAATTCTTCGACCTAATTACATTAGTATTGATCAATGGATTAATAGAAAAGCAATTACTTAATTAGAATGCTCTTCACATCACGAGAAAATTCAACTTTCAAAGTCACCGAGATGGAACCGTATAAAAATACCGTAAACTTTATTACCAGTTACCAAATAATTTGTATTCCAACCCTTGATATTTTACGAGGCTTATCTTTGGATACCACTGCCTGAATGTTGAATGGGATATGTCTTTTGGTTTCTGCACCCTAAATCATATTGATGGCAATATATCCGTTGAGGGGTCGCGTGAGACAATATCGCTGCTTAGTTACAGAACGCAATTTTAGTTTATTAATGTGCTTGTTATTGTTAGAATACTCGATATGTTATGATCCGTATCAGACATTTTGTTTCTGGTTATGGCACAATCTTTGTATGCTCAGAATAATTTGACTTTCAACTTTTTGAAATTACAAAACAGCAATTCGCTGATGTATCTGTAGTTACAAGTCACCATAAGAAATAAATTATATATATTTTTAAGTCATCATCAATGCTATGAAAATTTGGATGGATTGGTTTACACCGCCTAAAGGTCGGAAGTAATAGATGCCTCTGAGGCTATATTACGGAAGAATGAAATTAAGCTACACTGGAAAGGACACTTGTGGCTTTTTGGATAAATTATTGCACGACTAATTATTATACCTATAATAAGGCGTAATAACCCTGCCGGTGCTTGACTGATTCATTATCGATTTTCATCAATAACGCACATAAAAGTTGGAATGGATGACTACGACAATGTATTCCATAGAAATTCCACCACCTTCTAGGTGTAATTACACCTACTTATTACGTGAGGTAATCGATGGTAACTTTCACCAACAGTCAAACGGTTGAAACCGCTACCAAAAGACGTTAGCGTTCAAATAGAAATGTCACTAAATGTTTTATCACACATAACGGACCATTATCCCCACAGACCAGCAAGGTTTTAAGACATCCTGGTCGTGGTTTATTTTAACGACCATTTTACTGCCATCTTTCCAATAAAATGTTTATTGTACGTTACATTTAGTTTGGAATGCTGATAAATAATACTTTGTTATATTTTTGTTAATCATCCTCAAAGGGGACTGGCTATTGGTGGCTTCAAATTGAGAAAAGTGGCAATGGGGGGAGATCAACCAACGATAAGGTGACACGGACTAACAGAATCTTCCTTTCTAAATTTACCTTTAGGAACATGAATGGTATTTACTTCTCATTGACTAAGCGATGTTGGCTCATTGCGATTGTTAAGCAACGTGCAGTTCGACCCTTACTTGGATGGGTGGCCGATAGTGTAATTTCTATCGAAGCGCTAACGTGCTTCGGAGGGCACGTTAAAGGTTACGTCCCGGTTATTGCAATCGTAAGACCATGTTGGAGGTCTTTAGGCGGTCTAAAAACTCCGACACCAGAGTTGGCCACCAATCTACTCGAACTCACCTACTTACTTCTCTTAACATAACAGACTACATCATTTCCAATAACAGCCCAAACTCTGCACCAACAATATCTATACCATTACCGTAACATGCAAAAAATTAACGAAACTCCAATTACATTTCAAATACTGATTTATGTTTGTTTGTTTCAGGTAATGAACCGTGTAAAGTTGGCATGATATATCTGCGTATTGACTGCTTCGTTTCCTAAAGGTAACAAACATGTAAATAAGCCTTTGTTTAACCCTTTTTTGTGAAGAAAAAACGGATTTATCGTCGGATTTTCATATCGGTTTATTGATCGTGGTATGACTTGTAATGTTTCATGCTTTTATATATGAGTGGGCGTATAGTAATTTTGGTCCTACGAAATGATTTGTAGATTGAGATGTTTGGTAGGTAAGACATTTTTAATAGACATAGAAATATAAAAGAATAACCGATATTGTTGTACGCGCATAACTTCCAAACGACTGCACCAAATTGGATAAATTTTTCTTTTATGTGTTCTTTATTGTCAGGAAAGTTTGTGTGATAAATAGCAAATATTAAAAAATGTGGTGGTCGAAGATCGTCAGGTTAGCTAGTAGGTAATAAATTACTATTCGGTTTATTTTCTGTTTTCAGTGTAGCGTTAATTCACTCATTTCATTCCGAGTAGGTCAGTGGTCAACCTTGATGTCGGAGGTTTTAGACCGCCTAAAGGCCTCCGACATTGTTTCTCAAAGGGCAAATTGGGCAGTTGGTCCCGGTTGTTTCAATATTTTTTTTTAAAGTATACCTATACCATATAGACACGACAGGTTAGTTTTACAGACAGGTTAGTTTAGCGTTGACGTATAGGTAAAAAGACATATGTATAGTCAAACGCTGCGAGGGACCTTTCTTGAACTATGAATAAACAAAAGAAGTAATAAATTAATCTTCTTCATTCTTCTTATCAGCGTTACATTGACTAACAAAATAATTCGTTCAATTTGAATTATAACCACTTCCCTTTTCTGTAATAGGTTACTAAAGGACCAACGAAGTATCTACAAGTATTTACAATTAAACTCTCAAAAGTATTTGCCATCTATCCTCTTAACTTTATTCAATTAAGCTAGCACCTGCTACCTTTATTACTCCATTAAAAGTATAGATAAATCACAATAACTCTATAATAATGATACTTGCCCTTAATAACCTGTGCTATACTCATTAAAGTTCCTAATTTATTGCAACCTCGGTCTTTATGTCCCATAAGATACGACAGCGCGTAAACCTCAGTTACTGTTTAGTAGGTACCTTTAGAATAATTTAGAAGTGGAGTTTTATCGAAAACTATTGCCGTGGTAGAAACTTGATAGCATTGTTTTTAATTGTGTGGGATTGTTGATCGAAAATTAGTTTTGACTATTTTTGTTTCATCCAAATTCACAATCAATATCTTTATTGCTGGGGTAGAAATAAAATATAACTTTGTTTCAATTAGTTCTAACTTTTTGTAGTAATTTGTTTCATTCGAATTATGAATCTATACATTATTAAACTAAGTCCCTGTCTGGTGTCTGTATGTCATCGATTTTCTCAAAAAGTACTGAACGGATTTTTATGCGGTTTTCATCAATATACGGAGTAATTCAATAGGAAGGTTTGTGAATACTTTTAATGCCAACATTTCCACAGGAACGAGTACAATATTATATTATAGACTAGTTCACCTATGAGTATATGTACGAGTCTATCTTAGCTTTGCTCTACTACTTTTACGTGGCATTCCTCTACATTTTAACTACTTATCAACAACTCTCAACCCAAAATTCCCTAAGGAAATCTTCATAATAAATAAAAAATATAAAATAAAATAAAATAAATTTATTTCAGGTAAACTTGACCCATACTTTACATACAATTAGCAATATACATATAAAAGCATAATAAAATAAAATTATAAGAATAAAAAAAAAAAAAAAATCAAAATAAAATCAAAATCAAAATCAATCAAAAAATTAAAAAGAATGTTACAAACAAATAAATAAAATAAAATAAATCAATTAATCAGCATTAAAAAAGAAAACAAGTTACAGACAATTACACGTATAAGATGTCCGCCGGTCCCGATCATCCCCTCATCCGACACTACGGGCGACTTGTCTGTCACAGCAGTGCCGGATAAAAGGACAATCAAGTCTCCCAGCGGTCATAACCTGAAACTCAACAGTCATAACCTGAAACTCAACAGTCAAAATCTCTAGCGTAAAATAAATTACTCTACAATCTTATTTTAACAGTTTGTACTAAACTAAAACTGTGGTCCAAACTGTCTTGTGACAACATGATAAGTACAGCATCATAGCGGTAATGACTCAAGAATTATAGGCTTAGTTCACACTGTTGGAGGTCATATGTTTATGTTACACGATAGTATTAACTGTGCCAGAATAACTTACAAAGGTATAAAGTTACTTAATGATTATATGGGTTGTGTCTAGGGACGCCTAATTGTGATGTCCTTAAGTTATTGGGTTTGACCTTTGGTAGTAAACTAGCAGTGCCCCGCAGTCTTACCTGCGTTGTGTTCGTTCCCGTGGGAATTTCGGAAAATTTTATACTTATAAACCTTCCTCTTGAATCACTGTATCTATTTAAAAAACTGCATCAAAATTCGTGCGTAGTTTTAAAGATCTAAGTATGTACAAGGACAGACAAAGCGGAAAGCGACTTTGTTTTATACTATGTAGTGATGTCAACATGTTGTTGCGAAGGAGTTGGGACATCTTGTTGTACCCAATTATCTTTGTTACCTGTGTTCGTAATGAATGTAAACAGCCTTAAAACTCAAAGTAGTCCAGGCTCGATATTCAGTTATTGACCAACTTTGTAATATTTGAGCTGTTTGGCATTTGTGCATACGTTTTGAAGACATACGTGGTGGTTGGTTAAAGACTATAGTATATTTTTGAAAATCATTTATTAAAAGCAAGTAAGTATTATAATTTCGGTATGATAGGGATGCAGAAAATTAAAGCAGAATTCATGAAATAATCTTCTTTAAAACATCACAATTTGGAACAAGAACTTCCCTGGCAAATGTATCACGTTATTGATATCACCAATAAGTACACAAACAACTGACCTACATCTCGAATCCAATGTTTTTACTCTTGACATGCAAAACCCCGTGCCATGCCAAACGCTAAGCCTTAACTAAATGTACCCGGTTCGACTTAAGTGTAAAACAGTCACGGCCGATCGGCCCCAAGCTCCAAGTTTCGCGACAAAAACAAATTAACATAAGGTACAAACTTCATGCTTACGACAGCCTATAACTGTATATCACAAACTATGGGTATGCTAAGAGGTATACATGAATTGCTAAACGGAATTGAGAAATCTATACAAATTTTACAAAGAGGAAAACTTTCTTCCTAGGTAATGACATGTATGGCGCATGACCTCACTAAATCTGGAAATATAATGTAAGCACGATATATAAGATTTTCAAACTAGCGCCACCTATTGGATTACGAGTGGAACCACCCCGCGAAACAGCTAGTGTATCTATATAGTTGGCCAGAAACATTGTTTGGCGAAACTGTGTGGGGTATATGTAAATATGTTTGTGGTACATTTGCCTAAGTTCCCTTTAGCTGTTTTATCTGCAAGTTACCAGTACAATTTTAACGGGACATCAAAATTAACAGGCCAAATTATCTACATTATTCATGAATACAATACTTCAGGTTTCATTTAATTAAAACCTAATTGTAACTACCTTTAAACCAATTGCTTTCTAAGTAGTTTAAACCAATGCGGAATACGAACTTCTTTGATAAATAACCTAGGCACGGTAAAAAGGATGCTAAAAATTCTCCCGCATAGCTTTACAACATAAAGGCGTAACCAGGAATAGTCGTTTACTTCTTCTATTTACATACGAAACATGTTTAATACCGTATAACCCTTCCGACGATCACTCACGTAGCATAAAAAGTATTCTCTGCAAAACAAAAACAAGTTTTATAACCTGCAAAAATCACGTCGGTTCCAAGGGTTATAAGGTTTATAACCGAGCCAAAGCTCATCGTATAGGAGCAGTTCATTTGATAGCCACTTCTCATGCAGGCCATCGGAAATCTATAATAATGTCATCAAAATGCAGTAACTTTTGAGAGCCGTAACTTAAAGTGCAGTTAAAATGATGGTACGGTTTAGCGTCATGTGGGGTGTACGGTTTTCCGAGCCGGTTCATTAATAATTCGTCTGCGCCCCCGTTCTATTGCTCCACTGCGCTACCAAGTCAGATTTGCTTACAGGAAGAAATTGAATATTTTACGCTCACTGAGAAAATCTTGGATTCAATATATTTGTGTTGCTGATTTTTGTTTGGCAGATCAATATAGTTTCTGCTACCTTTACATCCGAATGAGAACTATGCTGCTGTATTTAAAGAATTCTCCGTTATTCCGAATCCACTCCCGAAATTTCTTAAGTTATTAAAGAGTTTTATGGTCCAACACAGCCATTTGAAGCAGCGGTTGTCCATTTCTTAATATTTAAATACCTTCCACGGCTTGCCAACTATCTGATTCCTAAGACCATCAACTTGTACGATCTCAATATCTTCGTCTTACATACTTATTTATTTACAGAATAGGTACTTTATGTGGCCATAGCGTTCGGTTTTTGGCACCCATAGCGCAGAAAACGGACGGAACGGTGTTACATTGAAGGTTATTTTATTTATCAGTCTTGGATGTCGCATTGCAGGGTTAAAGGTTTGTTGACTTTTATTGCAAGCGATATAGGAAACGGGAAAGTGGTGGCCTTTCGAAGTAACGTACTTGTTTTATCGTATCCTTATTCGGTTGTGCTTTATTTTTGTTGGGAAAGTCCTGTCACCAACCCTTCGATATTAACCGCTACCGTACAGTAAACGCAACTTTTTATAGGCTGTTTACCGCAACAGTTTTTGTTCTAGAAGGTTCTAGAAGAATACTTCATATCCGTCTTTTTAAGTATACTTTTAAGACTTTATATTTTGTCCAAATCACGTAAGGCCCATTCCTCATATGAGCGAAAACCGTTAACGCAACACTTGCATACTAAAATGTTACCAAATGTCACCTCACTATTTTCAGTCCAATATCACAGCGTAAGACTGCATTATATTACTTCTAATTACAATATTCTAGCTCAACTCGCAGCTTGTTATACCAATGTGCACCGCTACTGCTTACTACAACAGAAAATGAAAACAAACAACTGAAACAACCACGCAGGCGTTTAAAGGTTAAATTTTACTTTGCATAATTACGTTAACCTAAAACACTAGCTCAGCAGTTAAAGTAATGCAGTGCGGGCGTAAATATTAGGATTGTTGTGTCGTTGGTAGCGACTTTTAGTTTCTTTAAAGGTCTCGGCCGCAAAAACTCGACCGATGGGAGAGATTCGGCCGAGTTCTAGTTGGTCCAACTCGTCTCCGCGCGGTGCTATGTGTGCGTTGTAATTATAAAACTTTAATTTGTTTGGAAGGTACAAATTAATCTAATTATTATTTTTTACAAAGAAAGGCTTACTCACACCTAGAGCCAGATAGAGATAAGGTGAACTATGTGTTGGGCAAATAGAAATCTGATGTACTATGTTTACCACCTTAACAAAAACGGTCGAGTTGCCATCTTTGTTTGCAGTCGAGATGCCACCGGCCCTATTTTAAAGTATCTACTCACTTTACAATACTTGTAAAGTTCTAATGAAACGTCAGATAACAATGAAAAATAAAAGCGAAGTGTATCCGTAAACATAATTTGAATTCAAAATGTTATTATGATTTTGGCTTGGCCATTGTTGGATGGTATAGTTAGATGATGGATCCGTATACCCGCCCATCAATATCTTTTCTATTATACGTAATAGATTTTACATCGTTCTTGACAAGGGCGTGTCTCTAATGTTTTAAATTAAAGTTTAAATCAAATATCTAGTAAACAAAGGGACGACAAGACTTGTACAAAGTCAAAGCAAAACTAATTCTCCTAGGACCAAGAACTTACAAAAGTTAAAACTTATGTTTTAGTTCAAACCCACAACTTTAAGTACTTTACTTATTTAGTAGTAGTCTTATTCGAGTACTAGCAGTGCCCCACGCCTTTACCTGCATTGTGCTAGTTCCCGTGCAAATTTTGGGATGGAAAATAGCCTGTAGCCTTCCCGTTGAATGAGGCTATCCTATCCATTACAAAAAAACTATTCAAATCGGATTGGTAGTTTCTGAGATTAGATTCAAACGAACAAAAAATCAAACTCTGCAGCTTGTTTATATCAGTAAAGATAAATAGAAGTATAAATTTATTGCTAGAGCGCTCTGAAATCTCACTTAGACTTCTATTCTTAAGCTTATCGGTACAATGGACATAATTAATCATAATCAGACTTGTCTTAATCGTGCTGGTATTTTTCATTAATTCATGTCTTGAATAAGGTTATATGAAAACTTTATCACCAGAGTGTCTGGGTAACGCTCATTCTTCTATGCTGATGACATTATAAGTTGCAAATGCAAAGTAACATTGGCAATAAATAAAATAGAAAATATTATTTTATAGGCGATTTATCCGAGAACATTTTATTAAGCACTTGCTCTTACTACTACTATACTAAAAGTAAAAGGAATCTTAATGAAGACTTTACAGAGACATTTTTCAAGTAAGGTATAATCTAGCTATCGACGTCTGCATTCCCAGACTAATCCACTAAAGTCTACGTATTTGAGATAACTATGTACTTCATTGACTTTCAATTTTGGTTGTCCCTTGAAGAAGTTTCAAGTGTATTTGTTTAGCATTCGTTTTAATATTTAACAGCAATTCACTTTTATTGGCTTTGAGATTTTATTCAAGGCAAAGTTTCATCTATTCCATAACCTAATATTATCGATAATCTATAATTTAATATAAATAAGCAGAAAAGTTTTTTTATTTGTTTGATGTGACGTTTCCATACATAGTTTTTATCTCTTTATCTCTCGTGTTACTTGTATACGATACAGAAGCATGTACTAGTCAATAGGTATATATGTATTTTCGTCTCTTTTTCTTTTCTTTATTTCTTTTTTTCTCGCTTAGATTTTGAAGAGACTGTAGGTGTATTGTATACTATTGCCAGAGCTCCGTATTACCTATGACCCAAAATATGCTATATTATCATCTAATTTTATCTACTTACTAGCAGCGCCCCGCGGTTTTACCCACATTGTGCCCGTTCACGTAAGACTATCGGGATGAAAAAATACCTATAACCTTCTCATTAAATGTGGCTATCCATTACAAAAATAATTATTCTAATGGGATTGGTAGTTTCTGAGATTAGCGCGTTCAAACAAACACTTCAGTTTTATTATATTAGTATAGATACATCAACACTCCGAAACCACCGCATCGATTTCATGTTAAGGAAGGAAGTAACTTTGAACTATAGTCCCAGGGGAGAACAAAGGATCCTTTTCGCCGACAACTGGGCCGATCTAGCGTGGGATAGAACTTGAGTAAGATTTGTAATGAATATCATATGAACTGGTGTAGGTGAATATGATATGTTGACATCAATACGATAGTTCGACTAAATAAATAAGTTGGGAGTAAGTTTTCGAAGTAAACTGCTTTGAGGACTTTACCAACATCGGCTAAGGGTGCGTTTTTATTGAAGCGGAGTGGAGCTGAACTTAACGGATCAATCACAAAGCGTTTCGAAAAGATTTTGACAATGTCAATGCGTTGTGATTGGTCAATCGTGGAACCGCTCCGCTTCAATAAAAACGGCCGCACATGTTTCTCTGTCTCTCTCTGGCGTGCGCATGTTTCTCTGTCTGTCTCTCTCTGACGTAAAAAGTGTCGTTACATTTTTTTCCGTCTAGCCCCCTTTCGCAACGCGCGATAAGAAATTTCGTTCCAAAAACAATAAAAAAAGCAGCTTTCGTCTTTCTTCAAATTGCGACGTTTAGACATTCGTAGTATACAACCAAATTATACCTAAAACTACAGAATTATTATATTATATTATATTATTATTATAATTAGCCATAAATGTCCCACTGCAGGGCAAAGGCCTCCCTACCCTCCTTCCACTGATTTCTATCCTGAGCTATTATGGGCCAGTTCCTATTGTGTTGGTCTAGTTCATCCCGCCAACGCTTGCGGGGTCTTCCGAGGGGTCTTTTTGTGCTTGGAGTCCAAAAGGTGACGGATTTCGCCCAAAAATGTTCTGGCATACGGCTGACATGCCCCGCCCAGTCCCATTTTAAACTGGCCGCCTTCCGAGTTACGTCCATAATTTTGGTCTGGGAGCGCAGTTCAGTGTTACGGATGCGATCAATGAGTTTCACACCTAGTATGCTGCGCTCCATAGCCCGTTGGCAGACCGCGAGCGTGGACCTCTGTTCAACCGTCAAAGACCAAGTCTGCGCGCCGTATGTGAGGACGGGGAGAATGCACATGTCCAGGAGTTTTCTTTTTAGAGAAATTGGAAGTTTTCCCTTCATTAGGTCTTTCATTGACCAAAAACTCCTCCAGGCATTTTCGGTGCGTTTTGCCACTTCTTTATCTTGTCTTGCCTGGAAGGAGATGGTTTGACCTAAGTATGGGTATTCCTGAACATATGCAATCTCCACATCCTCAACGCAGATCTTGTGCTCGACGACGTTGGTCATCAGCTTGGTCTTTGTCATGTTCATGCGAAGTCCGACCTACAGAATATTGAGGAATTTATTTTATGATCCAGCTCGAAACACTACCGACAGTATATTCATAAAATTTACAATTCTACTCCAACTCTTTGACGCAGACTGCAAATAATAGCTTTGTGTTTGTTCGGAGTTTGGTTCGTGTATTTTGTTCAGTTGTCTCTACTCTGCACCTTTGGTACAGTAATTTGTGTTTCGTTAATTAAATGTCCAAAGTAAGAGATAGTTTATTTTATAATATGGATGCTTCGCTTCTAAGTTACCAACCAAAAAAAGGAGGCAATTTTACCAACTCGTATGCACGTGGCTAAATCCAGAGTTTAATTTTAAAAACGAATTAATGCTATACCATTTACAATTTTACGTATATTTCTTAAGTTCATAATCTGTCCATAGAAAACCGTAAAATTGTATGGTTTGCACATTTCACAATCTAGTTGTATTACATTTTTCTTCGGTAACACTTATTTTTTATGTTCTTTCAGTGGGTCTTTTTTTCTAAGCTTAGAAGTTGGTAATAGGCCGAAATATTAAGCCAAAAAAGTCGTCTTGAGACAAAATACAAAAAGGATTATTCCGTTTTCGCCAAGTCTCGATACGTCGATCCTGTCTCAACACGATTGTCTGTATGTATTGTTTTTGAAATATCCATTCGTCCTGTCTTTTCGTCGTCTGAACAAAACGGCGAAAAATGTTCTCAGTGCGACTGATACCGCTAGCAGAAACTAGTACAACACTATTTCAAGGTAGAAACAAAACAAATAAAGTACAAGTAAGCACAAACTCAATTAGACCTGTCTATTTGTTTCAATAAAATGAAATAGTCTCGCACCTGCCTTCGACTTCTATTAGTTACCCAACGTGAAACTTTATCTGCTACCTTTCAATTCTCAATTGAATTTCACTAAGCTTCAATAACTTCCATATTTTAACGACTACACTAGTTATTGGAAAATTAACCTAATTTATATGATTATAGAGTTCCCGATTTGTGTGATCGATTTTAAGCTTTTGTACAAATGACTTTATGCGTTTTGCATTCGATTGTTGGTATAAATTTTGGTGTTTACATTTTGTTCGGAAAATCGTGATAATTTGGTCTGATTACGTCTGTCAAGTGGATGATTTTAAATACGTGGTTTGCTTTTGAAAAGCAGATTAAATTGGGTGAAGTTTTGCAATTCTGAATGTGGTTTATTTTATTCATTTGGAATGTGCGCAGAGTTTATGTACCAGTATACTGTAGAGAATATATTCCCAATTCGTCCCATAAGTTTTCCTATTGTACAACATTCTCTTTGTATTCAATTTGAAAATGGAACAAAAAAGGTTTTTCGTTTTGCAGTATCCGTTAACATTTTTAAATATAGAATATTTCATTGTTATAACGTTCTTTTGTGCCAATTTTAATTGGCTCTAATCTGTTTTTAATAGAACTTCAAGTTTATAATTTTCAAAATTATTTGTCATTACAAACACTGCCTTCTGAATTATCTCAAACAATTTCCAAAATTACGAACAATAGATGAAAAATCCGTATCACAGTCGACTTCACAGGAATAAATACTGTACAATAGATAACATTAAAATCCCTTTGTGTATCTTTAATTAATAAATTCGTATTCCAACTGCGGAGACTCGGAAGAATATAAAATTTATTCGGCTCGTTTTACGGTAGCTTTAGTGCTTTGGACGTTTTAAAACCAGGTCTCTATTGATATTAACGCCTTCAGGTGCAAAAGCCCGTAAAGAAAGCTTTCAACCTGAACTTTTGTTTCGGGGAAGCATTGTAAACAATTTCTCTTTACTTTGCTTTTCATTAAGCAGTTTGGCGCGTGCGGAATTGACTTTTGTCCGTTTGTACTAGAAAAAATATAGACCATTCGCTCTCTTCAGTTAGAGAGACTCATATAGATGTAGGCTACTCACGGAGCATATAAGATTTACCACGAGTTGTTGAATATAGGAAACGTTTCACGAACGCCTAAACCTTAACGTCACAAACGAAATCTAAAGGAAAACTAAGCTTTTATAAATACCCAAATAAAAATGCAAATAAGCAACCCAATTGTAAAGGTACATCTAATGTATGCGACAGTTTCATGGTAAACACTTTGAAACGATCCCACTTCTCTGATTGGCCAATAAAAGAAGCTTACCTATTATTCGTAGGTGTCGTATCTATATTTATTGTGTACACCAATAGCAAACGAGGAATGGTTTCGTGGGCAGAATGTGAATGGTGGAAATCTTGGTGCCGTGGAACTAATAAAAACAATACCACATGGAGTCGGGCCAAGATCTCGAAATACATTTTTGTCAATAACTTTAAGCAGTTTTGGAAGACATATTGTTTTTTATTGTTTAGGGTGAAAGGCGAAGGGTTTGGAGGCAATATTTCCGTTTTGCGTGTGAAGCATTTTTCATGAGGTGACCTGTAACATGTTGGCGATTTAGCGATGATAATATATTATAACCCGGTTTGTTTGTTTATATTAGGGATTTTTCAAAATGGCGGTCAGACTAGTGACGTCATATCTATCTAGACTGTATATTTGGTTGACCTTTCACGCCTAAGTGGTTGTTCATTGATCTAGGAAATTTTGTCCATCCATTGTATCTATTTATAATGAGAATGTCGTTAATATTCTAGATTTAATTTTTTTTTGGTCAACTGGCTACATATCGTGAAGAGTGGCGGGAATGTGGGGAGTTCTTTGCCCAACAATTGGATGCTACAGACTAACAGTAACATTAACTTGTAGGTGTCAGAGAGAAAGAGAGCGAGCGAGAGAGGAGAGGGGGAGGGAAAGGGAAGATATGCAGTAACGGGTTTGGCTTGTGGTACTGCGGGCAATATGAAAACTTTCAACATCAAAGTTGGCTACTAACCTACTAGCAATGAATGAAATTAATTAATGAATTATTATTCTATCTCACTTCCTCCTCATTCCTCCCAAAATGTATATTATTGCAACAAATAAGATATTAAAATATATTCCTTCCGTGAATTAACGCAGATGTTTAGCGGAAAGCCTTCAGAGCGTGATTTCAAAATGAGCTTACATTTACATTTTTTCCTTCCTACAGATTTAGAAATTACAGTAATTCTGTGTGTTAAATAAAACGTATATTTTCTCAGTTTTGAATTACTGTGGAATTCGTTTAATGCTATTTCTTTGGACTTAAACACCGGGTAATTACCGGAATGCTGTACAAAAGAAAAATGGAGATATAAAAATAATTATTTCAAATAACATTTTCAAAGACTAAGTACAATGAAATGATCACATTAAACATTAAAATTCTTGCTCTTTTGCTTTTGAATTGCACGAAAAGCACTCAAAAGAAAATTACATAATATATGAAGTTGCCATTACGTTATATGCAATATCAATAATATATCATTACATAAAAGCTTTTTATTATAACAACGATAGTCTTGAACAGAACTAGCAGCTAACTGCTATAACTGCGCATATTGTTCACTCCAGCAGGGAATCATACTCGTAACCCCCAGCAAAGTAAGCGCTCTCACAAACCGCTATACCAAGAGGCTTGTCAATAAAACAGTACAATCACAAAACAGCTTTCTAGGCTCGTAACATAATACCCAAAAAGCTTTAAAGAAAAAAGATCCGTAACAGTATTAAGTTAAAATTAATTATTCCTTTGAAGGTCTTTAGAAACTCGCCAGTTTCCTTGATAACACTAATTAGAGGAACCCAAACAAAGGCGCAGCTCTTAATGGGAACTACGAAATGGGCCATTCCAAAGCAAATAATAACGGCCAAGTTTCATTTTATAGTGCACTTTGTTATATTTTCATTGAATTTCATGGTGATTATGAGGAAATGCTTCTACTTTGTTGCTTTCTTTCTTATAATAACAATATATATGAGATTCTCTGCAATGCTAAAAGGCTTACGTCTAATGGTAGTGCTCTACAAAGAAAAGAAGTAAAAGAAGTTATCTGCAGATAGGGAAACAAGTAATCTTTTGTAGATAACAACGTAGATTCTGTACCTAATTGTCAATACTCCATCCATTGCTATAGATTCTTCAATTATCATTCGGTTTTACCATTGAAACTCGATGGCTCTATTCAATACCGTTGTTAATTACCAACTTTCAGAAGGACCGATTGTAACTAAAAGGATTACAAACAAACTCGAGATTTCAGGCTCGTGATTAATTCTTAACTAATTTGAACGTTTAACTTTCAAAAAGGGAATCTTAACCTTTTGTCAGACCAAAGTTTGTTGTGGTTTGTTGTTAGATAACTGGGATTAAAATGTCTATTTGTAAGAAACGAAGTAAAAAGGGCAAGTTCGAGTAGGTTAGTGGTCAACCCTGTGTGGGAGTTTTTAGACCACCTCAAGACCTCCGACATGGTCCGACGATCGAAACAACCGCCCTCCGAAGCATGTTAGCGCTGAAATAGAAATGCCACCATCGGCCACCCATCCGAGCTGTACGTCGCTGTATGTATTAATCGAAGTTATTACTTTGACTCAGTTTTTGGTACTGTACATGGATAAAATATTTTCTATCTTTTTATCAGTTTTTTTTCTTAGTTTTTACCTACATGATTATACGAGTACGTAACTCGCACAGCATTTGCCGAAAAGCAAAGCTTATACAACAAGCAAACATTTCCCGTAATTTAGTTTCCAAGTACTCGTACTAAGAGTCCCTTCAGTACACACAATTTCCCACCTTTGAATCTGTCCAAACATTTCACTAATGTAAAATTAACTCTGTGTCTACACGCGAGACTCGGTTCTCCCCGAGGGTCAAACGTTAGTTTACCAAGCTTAGCTTAAAGCTTACTCTTCTAATACAGCTTGTAAACTTGATACTTCAATATGAGCTAGTGCTCTAACAACATCCTGTTAATTTATAGCAACAACTTTAGTTGATACTGCTACTTCGAAATCTATCCGCCAGGATTGATTCAAAAAGTTTCCTGAACAACATTCTGCTCCCTCAGAGCTGACATTGTTGAGAATCTTGTGCAATTGTGCAGACCCGCATCTCGTTTTTGAGCTGCAATGTTTACGTTCCAGTTTGTTGAAAGCATTCCGAAGTTTCACTTGACAAACTTTTTACGCTTCCTCGAGAATTGCTCTGTGATGTTGCCAGAAGTTAAAGTTCAATGTGTAACTGTAGATTTTCTACAAAAAGATAAATTATTCAATCGTAATGAAATGCCCGCAAAATGGCAGGATGGTAACCATAAACGCAATAAATAATAAAAATCTCGCAGTAACAATTCGATTTAAGCCTTCCAAAGCAGGTTGGGGGCGTTTCAGTAAATTATTTTCTCCTTTCCTCGCAAGGAAAGTAGGTCAAGGTGCACGACAAATTATCCGCGGCACGATTTCTCTGTGCAAATAAGTAAAGCCTTTTTTCCGAATGTCACGCTTTTTGCTTGGGTCCCTGAGATTTCTAAAGGGTCTTAGGTTTGCCGACACCAACGAAAACGTAATGAAAATGCGTTCATGATTATGCGACCTTTCCGGCTGGTATTAAACTAACGGCTCTTGAAGTCCGTATATTTTACTTGGATTTGAGTTCAACGAGCCGCAAAGAAAACTGGTAATGTGGAGCGATCTTGCTTTTTGCGGACTTTGTCGTTTGTTTAATGAGATTCATATTTTACTTTGAAGACTTTATGAATTTGTTTCGGACTGTTGGACAAACGTGAAATGATTAATTGTTTTCAGCTTTTTTCTTGGATTTGTTTTTTAAAATCTACATAAATTCATGTGGCATTTTGTGGTCTATTTGTGGCAAATATAAAAGGCAGGTAAGCATTTATCACCGCTATCGGCGGGGTAAGTAGCTACGTGACGTTTTGGGTTGGCATTCTTGCGTTAATAAAAAGTGATCGAAAAACGATAGGTATGACACCTGTCGGCTGCCGGCCTAACGTTCCGTGTAAATTACTTCTCTTAGGTGTTTTTTCAGGGTTGACAGTTTCTGATGAGAATGTCCCTCGGACAGTTACCTTGATTGCGGATATAAATGCATGATTAGCATTTGCGATTTCATCAGTTTTTTTATTGCGTCTCTGAAATTTCAGACTGTAAATTAGCTTTGTAATCTTAATCCTTAGTTAGAAAAGGTTATATTCTAACTACCAGACCACTTTTATCGTAATTTAATAGCACATACTTTGCATGACTAATTAGATATTCCACATGACAATCGTAACTTTCCCTTAACTAACTTGCTCATGCCACTTATCTCACCACTCTTAACTCTCATGCTCGTAACTCTAATATTCAGCTCATAATTTTCATTGCTCCCTGTACGGGTCACTGACCCCTCATACGTACTTGTGCCAGTCTTCATATCTCAAGTGCCGAATTCGTCGTCTTTCTGTCTTCATACGACCCTTGGGTAATAATAAATGGATGTGCTAAGAAAGTTTTACTTACTCTGTAAAGATTAATTAGTGTGTTTGGGATAAAAGTGCTACTACAGTTGTTTTACGATGTTCTTGCCACCTTCGTATATGTACAAGTATTTCTAACTCTTGTACACCTGTATTTTCTTTTTAATTCTTTATGTTTTATATGGAACTCTATTTGTTACTTTGGGAGCTACTCGTAGTGAATTAAGCTATCTGATATGTTGAAGATGTCAATAACCTACGTAAATTGAATTTCTCCGATCAATCAAAGTTTTAGAACTAACAACAAGTTCAACTTAATCTACGAATTCATTAAAGTAAATTGAAAAAAATATATCACAATTCAGTTGTCCTAGAATGAATATTTTATTCTGATTCCATTCCAAAGTAATCACTACTTTCTCGTCTATTTTAGTCACCAGATTGTTTCTAAAATCTATTCTTTATTCTTATCTTAACCTTCAATTGCAGTCTCAGAGGTTGAAGTTAGTTCATTTTGAATCTTCAGATGGCATTGCGGGGCAAAGACTTCGTTTATCTAGTTAAACATGTTCATCATCTACGTCTAGACGAGAATATTAAAAACATAATATTTCATTAAAACGTGGGAGTAATTTAACGGTTATCGACGGAACGGTGAAAAGAAATACCGAATTTAAAACAGTTATTACACAAAATGAAGTTGGAACCTCCGAGAAGATAATGCCTGCTTTAAACGGAGCGTTTCTCGCTGCTCATTCGTAAGTTGAGTTTCATCATTTTGGATTGAATTAAATTTTTGAAGTTTCATCTGTCATTCGTCATTAACATTTTATGAAAATAATTTCAAGTAACGGTCGAATTGACGATTCGGCACCACAAGTTCATTTGATGAAATGTATTTTAACGATTAAGATGAAAATATATTTGTAATTCATTGTAGTCCCATTTATGAATATTAAATTTTACGACGTATAGAATATTCTATACGTCTTCCATCGCTTTTGTTAACAGACAATTTAACTTTACTTTCTCTCTCTCTCTCTAAAAAAAATACTTATTAGTGTACTCTACTTCTACTACATTATTAGTTTTAAATGCATCTGCATTTTTATTCCACTCCAGTTTTCACTGTTTTTTTCCATTTCACGGCTTTTTCACAAATTGCTAACTGAGCTTCCAGAACTCAATTTTACTGCCACGAAATGCTTACCTACCCTTTTCTATTCACGAATTTATAGTAACCAATCAGGAAAATTCGTGCCAATACTACGAAAACTTTTGACAAGTCTGATACTGGTATAAGGAAAAACATTTTCCGGCAATGACAGTCAAAACACTATCGCAAATGGGAGAAAAAACGATGCAACCCCTTTCCTATCACGAAACGAAAGCCTATTTCCTGGCTTAGATTGATGCTGACGGCAATAACAACTAGCCATATTAACTGAATAATTGAATTAAGCCCTTGAAAATGTTGCATACCTACAACTTTAACATAGTCCAACTTCTGTAATACCTACTGACATGTCAAGAAGATTACGAATTTTATAAGCTGACAAAGTACTATGTACTAAAGTGTTGAAGATTTAAGTGGGTGAACTTTGCAGCAAGTTCCATTTTCTATATATCTGGCACTTTGACTGTACGAATATATAGATTTACTAGCTTTAATATCATTGACACGTTGATTTAATCTATCTATATAAAATAAAATCGTGTTAGTAACACAAAGATCGGCTGGACTGATTTGTATGTTTTTTATTTTATTTGATATACCTTCGTCCGGAATAGGATAATAAGTAAAAAAAACCTCCAAATTCCCACGGGAACGGGTATGCTGCGGGTGAAGTCGTAGGGCACAGCTGGTAACTTTTGTATATAACGTTACATAACATCGTTCAATTTGAAGCCAATAGATCGTTCACAATACCGCAAGACGCACAGGCCGAACACAAGACAATATATTATAATTCACATAAATCAAACGACACCTTAATCCTTCTGCCATACATCAAAATGGAATAGAAATCCGATTATCCCCCAGCAGTTTGCTCACACATGCATTCCATTATTCATAGAATTCAATATGAACACTTTGTTTATGAAATATTCATTAGATTTGTTTGTTGTGATTCCGGAATTGTATTCTAATTGAATCTGATGGAGCAAACATGGATGGATCCGCAGTTGTTAAAGAAAATATACGGTTTGTGAAGGTTTATTGTGAACAGTAATAGATTAAATGGTTTAAGGCTTTAGTTTAATTTAAAACCGTGGTTTTACTCGCGTTGGGTACCGTTCCTAAGGGAATTTTGGGATGGAAAATAGCCGATAGCCTTCCCGTTAAACGTGGCAATCTGTTACAAAAAGAATTATTCAAATCGGACTGGTAATGCCGAGATAAGCTCGAACATACAAACAAACTAACTTAGGTTCGATTTCACCAAACATGACTTTACTCGAGAATAGCTATCCACAAAATATATTTATTCTTATATTTTACTCTCGGATAACTTCGTCCACGTTCCACCACTCTACACCGGAGTAAATATACTCTCGGATAGATATTCCGTGACAGTGAGTGAGTCCGAATGATTGAAATGAATGACTGTATAACCCACCCAAATCCAATTGCTCGTTTCTCCTCTAATAAGTAAAGTGTATTGCGTATTATTCTATTCGGTAGGGTTATACCTATGTCAAAACTGTCAAAACTAACTTCATTACCATTCTATGTCTACAAACCTTAATAACCTTATCAATATTTCGTGGTGTTTGTATATTAGAATTTATTTGTATTTGATTATTATTTGTTTTTTTGAGATTTGCTTGTGTTTTCAAAGTTTTCATAAACAACTCGTCGTCACTATCAGAATCCTCAATTAATGCTCTCAAACGATCTGCCATTTTTAGACAATACACGGGCTCATATAAACTATTTTCACTTTTCACAAAAATAATACCTATTAATATGTACATTTATACCAGCGCGCCATTTATAAAATCAGCTGTCAAAACAACGGCACTCGGACGCCATATTATTGAACTTATCCTTAGTATAAGCTCGCTGTTCCTTAAAAATCGGCGGAGTAGAGATTAACCCCAGCATAAACGTTTACTCTTGGATAAAGTCTATGGTGAAACGTAAAAACATGTTATACTAGGAGTAACTGCTCGTATACTCTCGAGTAAGATTTACTCTTGTTTGGTGAAATCGACCCTTAATAGGGTATAGATGAATGGTGTGAGAGCCCATGGTTGTACTACGTAGACTGACACTTTTGCCTGTGGCAAGTTGCCGGCCTGTGTGGCAAAAATTGGCTTATGAACTTAAAATATGGAAATTAAGTTTTTCGCAATATTTTGAATTCCAAAGGTACTACTGTAAAAATCATAAAAGTCTAAAACAAACCTTGTTATAAATTTTTGTGAGCAGATAAAATAAGCAAACGAGGGAACAGTTTGTCGCAGGTAATTTAATTAGCTTCTTTTGCACACTGCAGTAATTACATAGATGGCTATAGAATGAATGCTCAAAGTACTTTGTAGTTTGCTATTAAAATCTGGAACACAACCAAGTCAAAATCAAATTAAGGTCACTGCGGTGTACAAATGTATGTCCGCTGAAGAAAATGCATTTAAAAACTCTGATAAGTACTTAAGTGACTCAAGGTTTATAGTAGCCGTTTTATTTGCTTTTAACAATGCAATTAAAAACACATTGACTGCTGGTTCACATATTGCATTGTTTCTGATAACGCCACATATTTTCTAAATCACTTCGTTGAATCGATGTAAGCGAATATGTACGAGTATATTGTCTCCAATTGATTTTTGGGAGTTTGCCAATCGTACAATTTGGATAAAGCTTCATATTTTTTTAATTAAACCTTAACTAGATTAATTACTAAGGTAAAACGTATTTAAATTGAGTAACTTGATCATTGCTACTTGCAAATTAGGGATCAAAGACGCTATTTTTATGGGCAAAAGCCTTTGTGAAGGATTTCACCTTCATTATTTTAATAGAAAATTTTCCCTGACTGTTGGCATTGGGTAGCTCTTTTATCTTCTTTTTATTTCAACTAGTAACGCCCCGCGGTTATGCCCACTTTGTATTCGTGGATATTTTACGCCCTGCGGTATGACTCCCACTGACCCATAACCTTCCTTTTGATATTAGCTATAATGTGAGGAAATATTTCACAAACTAGACTCGTAATTTTAACGAACTCTTCGGTTTTGGTATGCAAATATTATATTCTATAAGTACTAATATTATAAAGAGGTAAAAATTGTAAATTTGTTTGTTTTAATGTTCGAGCTAATTTCAGAAATTATCAGTCCTATTTGAATAATTATTTTTGTATTAGATAGCCACATTCTAGGGGAAGGTTTTTTTGTCATCCCAGAATTCCCATTGGAACTGCCGCAACGCGGGTAAAACCGCGGGGCGCTGCTTACATATTATTGTTAAAATTTTATGACTATGAATTTTGTACTTGACTGTTTTGTAGAAACGACAAAGCACTAGGGAACAATCTTTCATCAAATATACTCAGAAAATAGAATGCTTAAGTCACATATCGTTGCTCGCAGCTGTATCATAAACGTCCTTACAGACTTAGAATACAGAAGTGAATTCTGTCATCAAGTCACCAGCGGTGTACTTGAAAAATATACGACTCCCCAGCTCGAAGCTTTATGTTTCTTAAAGTGTGATATTAATAGACCTGTTAGATACAGATAGTTGTAGGGAATTTGCTGCGAAACTTTTGTTGGCGACAGTTTTGTTTGGAAGCAGTGGTCTGCATTATATTATGTAGCGCCCACTGTACTTCGCTTTGATATTTTATTTAATCTAATCTTTTCGCTCATAGTCAAGTTTTTTATGGTTCATAATAATTCGCAAAATATCGTACAAAGATATTAAGAAGCAGGAAATAATCTTCGGTACTTTCCTGTAGGAAATCCGGATTAAAAAAAATATTACGATGAAAATCCGTTCAGCAGTTTTTGAGATTGCCGTGACCGAAGAAACAAAAATAATAGATGATTTTGTTTTATCTTCTATAGAAGCAGTTGGTAAGTAGCGCTCGTGGCGTAGTTTGACTAAGCAATGTTAGTTCATCGCAATTGTTAAGCAACGTGCAGCTTGACCCCTACTAGGATGGGTGGCCGATAGTGATATTACTATCTGAGTGCTATCGCGCTTCGGAGGGCTCGTTAAATTATCGATTCCGGTTGTTTTAACTGACAGACCATATCGGAGGCCTTTAGGTTTTGCCACTAACCTACTAGAAATTACTTACTTTTAGTAACGGTATAGTTTGGAAATAATTTTATTGCAAATGAAATAACCCTATCAGAATTTGTCATCAACTTAAAAATGATTAAATAAACAAAGGTTATACTTGAATAACTACTAGTGTATTGCGGATCCATTCTTACAACCAGAATTATTTTTACTACCAAAATGACGTCAACAAAAATTTGTCGGCGGTCGATCTGGAAGCAACAGTTTTGGTAATAAATAATCCTCTTTATACCCTGGAAACTAATATGTCTATCATAATATTATAAAGAGGTAAAGTTTCTAACTTTGTTTGTTTGTTTGTAGGAGCTAATCTCAGAAACTGCTGATCCGATTTTAATAATTCTTTTTGTAATGTAAAGCAACATTCAACGGGAAGGTTATATGCTATTTTTCATCCCGAAATTCTCACTGCAACGGGCACAATGCAGGTAAAACAGCGGGGCGCTAATAGTAAAATGTAATTTCTTTTCCTATTGTAAAACATGCCTGCCTATATTTCGCTGGCATTGTTCAAGATTCGCCACTACATACGTGAGATTCCATTCGAATGTGAAAATTCCTGTGGCTGCTTACGTATTTACATATTGCATTCTGAACGATGCTATGTGAGATCATAACAGTGTGTCTGTATGTGTTATTGCTACTGCACGTGTGTGTGTGTGTTTTATTAAAGAATACTTAGTATCTTGTGTTGGATTTCAAAATTTTCCTCCTGTGGTTTAGAATGTAATATTAACCTGGGTAATGTCGTTTGTTTTTTAATTCAGTAGTTACATGGTATGCGTTGCTACGCCAAGTGTAATAAAATTGTCTACTTTAACGTATGAAAGTTCGAGTTGAATTGTAACCAACACTGGTATTGAAGTTTTAGACCGTCTGAAGTCCTTTGACATGGGACGGATAATTTAACGTTCTATCCGTTTAAAGTAGCGCTCTGGTAAAATCCACTAACAGTAGCCTTGCAACTGGGACTGAGCTGCTCTATATAGATTTTAAGCTTCATCGTCGTTTAAGCCGCCGAATTAATCTATAGCGACTTAGGCAAGAATTGTAGATTGGGCAAGAGCCTGGGAAAACCTAGCCTGCAAGAAAATCGACTTTTCACTGAAGATAATGGCACAACCAATAGAAAAGAGTCTTTCTACAAAATTGTTCCTCAGAACAAGGCCTAAAACTTCAGAACAGTAAAAGTCATACGCAAACGGCAACAGATAACATACAACAGCGATAAACCAAAGCATATTTTATTAATAAGTCAATAGAACACAATGTGGGGATGAGATAATAAAACGGAACAGCGGAATAAGGTACCGAGAATGAAGGTTTCAGTGTATCGTACGGGTATTTTATAAGGGTAGAAATTTACGTTAATAGTTATGGACTAAAACGAGTGCGCACTCGGGAATTCGGAGATTTGTTACACAACGGTATGTGACCTCTATAAAATATAAAAAGTTTAATAAAATCTTCTTCCTTTAGAGAATTTTAAATGGTTATCTCCTGGATAATAGTCCAGGATTTAAAGTAATGGGACTTGTGGCTGCAGAGATAAATGGGCTTGTTTTTCATGTGAAAATGGAGATAATAGATACTTTAAGGCAATTTAAAGGTGTGGAAAATAAGCTAAGAACTCAGGTTGGACGCTGCAGATACAACGTGGGAAAATAGGGCACGGTAAACCCGTGTGAGGCCCAGTACGACTGCGGGGCGCCTGAACAAACCATACAGCTCGTACTGACCTGCCTCTACAACTCTGAACAAGGCAATTTAAAGTGTAGTTGAGTAGATACAATCTCTTATTTGCGAAGGTAAGGCAAATGCTTTACTTACGGGAATTAACAAGTCTTAACTTGTAATGTCCTACTGCAGGACAAAGGCATCTACGCTCGCTGAAGATATCAGCACAGTGAGGAGAATTAAAGGAAATCTGATTTTACAATCGGTAATGGGCAATCCATTACCGATTGATCATCATCAGATATGATAGGCCGGATATCTGCATTAACGGAGACATAATAATATATAAAACTAGCTGCGCCCCGCGGTTTCACCCGCGTTGTACCCGTTCCCGCGGGAATTTCGGGATGAAAAATAGATGGTGGCCGATTCTTAGACCTACTCAATATGCTCACAAAATTTCATGAGAATCGGTCAAGCCGTTTCGGAAGAGTACGCGAACGAACACTGTGACACGAGAATTTTATATACAAGAATATCTTCTCAGATTTAAAATAATTTTTAGGGCAGCTAACTCCAAAAAACATATTTGTAAAAGTATTTGTAATATAATAAGATAGTTACATAGGCATAGTACTTGTTACATAACGATATGTAACACTGGAATATTCAAGAAACATTTATGTACAACAGAATTCGAGACATGAATGAACTTTTCTTGTACTTGATATGTGTTCGGCATTCTGAATACGGCCTTTGTAAACACAATACGAATAGCCGCAGATGGTTTAAGATATATGGGTTTTATGCGTTCATACCAACCGGTATTATTCTTAACATTTTGAAATTATAAAACGCCTCGGTGGTCTGGTCGTATGTGTGCTCGTCTACTAAGACTTAACCTTTAGACAGTCTAAAGTCTAAAAACTCTGATACCAGGGTTGGCCACTAACCTACTCGAAATTAATTATAAATGAAAGTATTTTTTACTAGCAGCGCCCCGCGGTTTTACCCGCGTTGTGCCCGTTCCCGTGGGAATTTCTGGATAAAATGTAGCCTATAGCCTTCCTCGATAAATAGACTATCTAACAGTGAAAGAATTATTCAAATCGGTTCAATAGTTTCTGAGATTAGCGCGTTTAAACAAACAAACAAACAAAACAAACTCTTCAGCTTTATAATATTAGTATAGATTCTTCAAACTGTTCCATTTTCCTAACTTTACACGTAGTTACATTTGAAACGTTAGCATGTCATTAACGTTTAGAGTTTACACTGTAACCGTGAACGCTCTGTTACGGTGCGTTACGCCTACATGAAACCATGGACCGGCTACATTGACCTATATTACTCTTCTAATAATGAACTGCAACTTTGTTTGATGTATATTGGGATTGGCTAAAGCTTTCGATTAATTACATGCTTTTGTATAGGAATTGTCGATTGATATAACTTGTCTAAGCGATGATAACTCATTGTGATTGTTAAGCATCGGGCTGCTCATTTGTCACTGTGGTTAGCGATAATGGTTTCTCTATCTCTATCTCTCTCTCTCTCTCGTGGCATAGTTTGACTAAGTGAAATTAGCTCATTGCAATTGTTAAGTAACGTGCAGCTCGGCCCCTACTTGGATGGGTGGCCGATAGTTACATTTCTATCTGAGCGCTACTTGCTTCGGGGGGCACATTAAGCAGTCGGTCTCGGTTGTTTCAATCGTCAGACCAAGTCAGAGGCCTAAGAATATAATAATTGCCACCCAGACATCGTCGCAACAACTATATCTTCATATATTGTTGACTGCGAGCGGGAATCGAACCCGCAACCCCCGACACAGTAAGCGTTCTCACTACCACTGTGCCAACAATATTTGGGCTTGTCAAATATTTGTGATGAATATTTGTTGCGTTGTCATGGAAGCATTATGAAGTCAACTTAGTAACACGTTAATCCACGTTAGAAATGTAATTATTCGAGATCAAAGCAAATATCATTCGACATGTATACTAAGGTACTTGTGTTGTACTTGTCATACTTGAAATGCTATTAACGTCTTTAATATTTGATACTTTAGGATATAATGATGTAGAAACAGTTGTTTGGATTCCATATTACGAGCTTTAAGCTTAGTTTGGTTATAATACATGTTTGTGTATATTGTCTGGGTATGTATTTTATTTACCTGTTTATGCGTATTTAGATAATCTAAATGAGCTGTGATTATGCTTGTTAATACAGCCTATTTGGATTTCCAGGTAATAAAATATTTATTTCATAATTTGTATACCTATATAAGTGTCATTGTCTTAAATTCTATAATAAAAGCTGTGAGCTTAGTTTGGCTTTAAGCAATCTTGTGTGAATTAATGTTATTAAGAGTATATACATATTATTCAGTTGCCATTTATTCGAGCGACCACGAAATCCAAGAATTTTCATTCTCTGACGCCTGTCAAGACTGACATTTTGGGTTATCGTTCACTGGCTACAAAGTCTACACAAACAAAACGACACCTTTCTTATATCCCAAAACACAATAAATATCACAAAAATACTACGCTTATAAAACGCACGAAATAAGGCGCATTTCCGAACACATCCCGAATCTAATTAAGTTTCACAAAATACAATGATGTGAGTAATCCTGAAATGATGAGATGCCTATTCAGGGATAAGGCCCCTAATAGAGGTGAGAACGGAGCATTATCTAGCGTTACCCGAACGCGTTTGAACCACGAACGAAGTACGTAAGAAAGGAAGCGGTATTTGAGCAGTAATAAGCGAGATTTTATCATATTTTGTGACTTTTTTGACAAGTTACATTGTATTTCCTACTAATATAATTAAAAAGTTTGTATGTATGTTTGTTCCTCTTTCACGCAAAAACTACTGAACGTATTTAGATGAAACTTTACAGTAATATAGGTTATACATCAGAATTACACATGGGATACATTTTATCCCGAAATTCCCGAGGAAACGGGTACGGGTACGGTTATGGTAGTACCACTACATAATATGTAAAAATAGTAGTGCTTGTAGCGAGCTTGACTAACCGATGTTAGCTTATTGCTGTGGTTTAGCAACGTAGGCGATAGCCTAATTTCTATCTGAGCTCTACCGCGTTCGGAGGGCACTTGAAACTGTCAGTCCCGTTGGTTTCAATCGTTAGGCCATGTCGGTGTACTTTAGAGGTCTTAAAACTCTGACACCAGGATTGGCCACCAACCAACTCGAAATGACTTACTTAAATACGTCAAAGTTATCAAGTTTGTGATAAATTGGTGATCTCTGGCTGAAAAACAGCGCGCTGTACGAAATCCTTCGACCAGCACAAGCTGAGCCTCCCACCTTTTTAATTAGTATTACTTTTTTATTTTTTATTATTATCATTGTGTTTTTAAAGTTTAAGCAAATTTAGTTTTTAAGTAATATTAGATTTAGTTTTGTTTTGATTTAATTATGTTTTCTGTAACATTTTGAAAAGGCAATAAACATGTTTTTTTAATTATTTTATTTATTTATCTCTTTTGAAGTATGAAAATAATCATAAAAGGAACGTGTGACCAAGAAGCTATAGCCACTAATTTGGAACTTTTTGGACTAGTTACTGTACAGCTTCACCGCTTGATACGCCAAAAAGATCAAGCGATTGATTGATTGCTATTCCGCTAGTTTCGACCAATAGTAATCCAGGGATCGGATAAAATCCGAACTAACAGAAATGTTCGAATGAGTGACTTTGCTACTGGCTCTCATAGATAATCCCGTCTCATACTAATTCTGTTTACTTCTTAACTTCGTGATTTCAATGTATGTACTGTTCGTATATTATGTTCAGTGTATTGAGTTATGTGCGGTATCTATTGCACATAACTCAACTAATTGATGTTTGCGTCAATAAAATTATTGTGGGACTAATCGAATCAATTAATCTTTATTAGGGAGGGAAAGTTAATTAGATAAGCATTGGTTAGATGATAAGTGAATATTAATGATTCGTGCGAGAAGCCATTTTGGGTCTTACTTTACTTCTATTGTTTATTAGTGTCTGCAGTTTTCAGCTTTAGCTTGTAATCTGCTTTCGTCATATACCTTTGAGCTATCAAGATTTTAAATTCTAAAACAGAGCTACATAGTAACTATTTAGTAATCTGTGGCTTCGCTTGCGGCAACCACACTGAATTGGGCCCCAGAGGGCCCGAGACCGCTCGGCCGGGCGGTAGGTAATTATAGCGCGCAAGTACATGGAGTGACGGAGGCCTGACTAGAGCCATCTATTGGATCGCGAGTGGTAAATATTCGACACCCGGGTTAGCCACTAACCTACTCGAAAGCAATTAATGAATTGAATACATATAACTAGCTGCGCCCCCGGTTTCACCCGCGTTGTACCCGTTCCCGCGGGAATTTCGGGATGAAAAATGGATGTTGTCCGATTGTCAGGCTTACCCGATATGTACACAAAATTTCATGAGAATCGGTCGAGCCGTTTCAGAGGAGTTCAATTACGCACCCTGTGACACGATAATTGTATATATTGGATAGATGTACATTTAAATACCTAACTTTAATCATTATGCATTAGCAATGCAGCTATCGTTTCAATTTCGAATTCCTACGTACCTTGTTCTCGGAATCAATTTGAAACTGGAATATTAATCTAAACATCTCCAGGATATTCCGTTCGAGCATAACTTGCTTTAATTAAATCGCTCTGGTGAAGTTCTACTGAAACAAAAGCAAACTAGAAATGAGAATGGGGAATGGTCAAAGGTCTTCTTGATGTTAACCGCAGGCCCTTTACTTAAGATTAACATGACGCGTTACATAAGTTTTTGTTCGATATTTCTGTATTTGTTATTGTAATAAGAAAATATCACATCCCTTTCTAGTAAAAAGAAAAATAAGGGCCCGAGGGTAGAAAGTGATATCTATACTGTGTTTGTATTTGTTACAGCCAGTTATAATTGTGGCGATTATCCATTAAGATCGGTTTATATAATAACATAATGACTACTTATTTTAGTCAAAGTAATTAATAATACAAAATTGATCACTTCACCTAGTCACTATGTATAATGTCTAGGGGGTGTTTGTTAAAGTGATAAATCTTAATATGGTTACGCATCACAAAAAAACCTAACACTATATTAACACGTAAGGGCTCCCACACAAAACTGCGAATTCGCATCGCATCGCAAAAATCTGCGAATTCGCACGACGCATCGTAAGAATTTCCGATCTGCTTCGCATCGCACATTCCTGTCATATTACGTCATCCTTGGTGACACCATTTCAGGACATTTCAGGACAGGAATTGGGCTTTTGAAAAATTTTTTTTTGTGATAAATGGAAAGATATATATTAGTTTTATAACAAAACTATTTTTATTTTATTTTTTTTCGCAATAATTCAAAAGTTATTTCAAAATAAAAATTAATTTTTGAATCCAGTACCGAAGACACGCCGACAGCTCCCGAACAAACCCGAGCGCGTGTGACGTTATAATGTTAGTTTTCACTCCGCCGTTTCAGCCGTAAACGCTGGACTGTTATTAAATAGCTATAACATTATGACGTCACAACTATGGTGACCAATCATGGCGCGTTTATAGTCACGTGATTTTCGCATAGTACATTTGTGTAAAATAGTTCCCATCAGATTTCATAATCCTAATAAATGGATGAACCCAGAATCTTCTTTTTCTTTTATATCTATTGAACAATAACAGCAGTGCAATAATCTTTTTGCGATCCATCTAACGCTTCCTAAAACACGTCCAGTACGGCCTACACTTGAAGGAATGGTCACCCTACCAAACGGTTCGCCGCACTAAATCGCATCGCAGAAATTCGCATCGCAAGTTTCTGCGATGTGAATTCGCATCGCATCGCATCGCAGTTTTGTGTAGGAGCCCTAAATAGCATTTACTAGCTTTGTCCCGTGGTTTCACCCGCAGCACACCCGTTCCCATGGGTTCCAATTTCAGGATTTTTATAATCTATTCCTGACAAAGTTAAATAATATAAAAAAAGAACTTCTTCTTCTTATTATCTTATTATCCTAATCCTGACCAAGATAAAAAAAGAATCACGTAAAATCGGGCCAGCCGTTCTCAAGTTGTAAATGGTATAACTAACACGACTTTCTGTTACATAAATAGATTTTCTAGGTAATGTTATTTAAGTAATATAACAAAGGTATTTTACCGTTCCATCTACGGGAACTCCTACAATTCCTCAGAACTGCCTCTTCACACCGAAATACGATTGACCGAATTGGAAACTGTAAATTGGAAATTATTTTCAAATTTCCAGAAACTGTCCTCAAATCCTCTTAATATTAATTAACCTGTCAACCATGAAACAAGATCATAATTATCAAGGTAATCTAAACTAATATTATAAAGAGGTAAAATTTGTAAGTTTCTTGTATGTTTGTATGTTCGAGCTAATCTCGGGAATTAACCGTCCGATTTGAATAATTCTTTTTGTAATAGATAACCACATTCACCGGGGAGGTTATAGGCTATTTTTTCATCCCGAAATTCCCATAGGGACGGGCACAACGGGGGTAAAACCGCGGGGCGCTGCTAATCAATACTATTTGAGGAGAGATTTCTCAAATTGTCAATTGGCTTATGTTTAGGTAGATAATCCTTATCTATAGATAGATAGATAGTTTAATCGAACGCTTCTATATAATTAAAAGGGTCACGGCCTCTTTGGTAATCTGAATTACAAAGGAGTTCCCATTACAGATGTGACTTGTGGTTGGAGTTCTATGTTAGTAATGCTACGCTGGTACATTATTAATTGTTCGCTGTGTAATAGGTCTATAAATTAACACCTCGGTGGTCTAGCGGTATGTGCACTCGCCTGCCAAGACTGAGGTTCCCGATTCAAATTCCAGGTGGGGCGAAAATATGTTTCATACTTTTAACATCAGCAGAGAAGAAGTCAAGAAACTCTTAGTATAGATAACATACCATAAATCAGATTGTGTTGGAATTTGCTCCAGATATTAATAAAATTATGAGTCAGATTAAAGAAAAAGTGTCTTATAGAGATGTGAAGGAACTCGCACTGAATAGGAATAGATGGAGAAGTCTGCTTCGGACTCACCGACAAGAGCCTTGCTCTTAAATTTATGATGATGATGATTAATAAACACCTCTTCTCTCATTGTAGAAGATATCAGGACAATATAAGTAACAAGATGATGTGATGTAACCACCTCTCCGGTACTAATAAAATTTAATTTCTACCTATCCCTATATCTTAATAGCCATAAAAATACCATTCACCTATTACTTCCACCCCCCTCAACTACCTATCAATCCAATTGGAGCTCGTGGCGTAGTTTGACTAAGCTATGTTAGCTCATTGTGATTGTTAAGCAACGTGAAGCTCGACCCCTACTTGGACGGTGGAAGCCGATACTTAGTTGCATGTCTGAGCGTTACCGTGCTTGGGTACGTAAAATTGTCTGTCCTGGTTACTTCAATCGATAGACCATGTCGGAGGCCTTTAGACGGTCTAAAAACGCCGATGCCATGATTGGCCACTACCCTACTCGAACTAACTTGAATCCCATTATAATAGCAATAATGTTCTAGATCATTAAAACTTAAAATATCGCGTGCATTCAATTCCAACTGCTTTATTTTCTTTTTGTATTAAATTACTCAGGAATAGAGCCCAGGTTTGTTAACAAAAGAACACCTGGATTGAGTCTTATTGTTGCGTTTGAAAGTACTGAATCATTTACAATACCCACTGTATCATTTTGAACCTCTCGGGGCGTAGTTTGAATAAGCGATGCTCACTCGTCAAGGTTAAGCAACGTGCAGGTCGGCAATTACTTAGATGGGTGGTATAATATTTAAGGGAATTTCTGTGTGAGAGCTACTTCAGAGGGCACGTTAAGTAGTTGGTCATGGTTGATTCAATCGTTAGACAAAGACAATACGAGTTTATATGAGTGCCAGACAAATCCTGGACACCTCGCTCCAAGATTGACTAAGCGAAGACAATATTGGAGTGGCGTGACTATTCCTTCTGCCACAAGGGCCCATGCTATATAATAGTCAATGTGGTGAATATTATACGTTTAGGCCAGAAGGGTCTGCATTACCATACTTTATTTTATATTCCTTTTCCCAATGAGTCCACCGGTGCTACCATCTATAAACAATCATGTTTAATCATCGCGTAATATTTGCTAACTTTCTATCTAAAGTTAAATTTTTCGCCCGCATAAAATATACTTTAAAACATCTCCATAAATCTATCAATCAATCGGTATTACAGTAATGTATTCTTAAAAAGTCTTATCTTTTTTACACAAAAAGCTCTCCAAATAAACCGCATAAAAAGTGAGTCTAATCCAAATCCTACATTTTATATTCGAATATCCATCGAAAATGTATAAACTACGCACAATGGGAGTACTATCGAAACATGGTAATATTGCTCAGGAGGTTTTATGTTTTACAAGTTTTTCAACCAGCTATTCTTACGAGTATTTTATTTCACAAACCTGACTGATATTACAGTTATTTAACCTATACTTATGCGTGTGTAGGTTAAATAACTAACAAGCATGTTTTGTAACAATATGACTGACGACGACGACGACATCGTCTCATTAAAATAATATATTTTGGAACTATGTTCGACATAAAACCTTTTTCTTCGATAGCACTACCTACCTACATATCGGTCCTGATTGTTCAATCATTAGACCATATCGAAGGTCTTTAGGCGGGCTAAAGACGCCACTACTATTTTTACCTTACCTATTTTTTGTGACTCTTGTTTCAGATTTATTCTATCAAAAGCAATTATGTATTCTAGTGCTATATTTGTATTTAAGGATGACTTTTTGTAAATGTTGCTTTTATAGCTCGAAACCCAAAACACTTTGCTTTCCTCTATATTAACCAATATATTAATGGCTTTATTAATTCCGTCTTAGCAAATAGAGACCAAAGAAGAGAACAAATATCGAAAAATAATTCCTATAAATAGTTCCTTGTACTTTATTACGGGAAAACACAAAGGACGGAGATATTTCGTTATGCCAACATAACCTCTATTTAGTTTAATATAAGGTCTTCATTTGTTAGATATTCTTTGAAAAGGGAGCCGATAGTCCGTGTTACTTTTCGTTTTTATTGTATTACGGGTCCCTAAAGTTGAGTTCGTTTGAATTGCTGAATTAGATACGTATTAAGAACGAATACCATTTCCCTTAAGAGGAATTCAATTGTGAGTAATCAATACTACTCGCTACTCTACTCTATATATTTAATTAATTAAAGGATGCTTTGATATAACGTGATGATAAGTGTGTGGTAACTACCATCTAATCTGTGATGATACTAGGATTGAATGAATGAATGACAGGCGATAGTATCATTCACCATAGCTTTGATGGGAAGCCAAATAGTCGATCTCGGTTGATTAAATCATTTTGGGTACCATCCGTCACTATCTATATTCGTTAAACTTACTTCACCTATACGTGAATCAATTATAACTGAGTCGTTAGTCGTAAAGTGTTGATTTTTATTATGAGGCGGTAGGGGTGTTGTTATGGTTCTCGCCTATCGTTGCCCGGGTTATTTGCCCTGCCCCGTTTCTCACCCAAGCTAGGCTCTAAGCTTCTATTAAGAATTTTAACTAACTGATACTGCTAAATATACATACACAAATACTTAATATCAATATATAATTGACCCAGACGTCGTCAACAACTATGTCTGCACATATTGTTGACTCCGAATGGGAATGGAACCCGTAACCCCCGACACAGTAAGCGTTCTCACATGCCACTGTGCCAACAGGCTTGTCAAATAGATGCTTACACCCTGGATTACAAAGGCCTGTACGCAGTCTCTTAACATCAGTGTTAGCCTATACACGGCTTAGCTTATATTAAGGGTAGTTTGTACCCAATCACATGCGTTAACCTTTAAGTATGGACGTGGAGTCTCACAGGCTACTCGATGTTTTCGTTTTCTTAGTTTCACCTAATTCCCTCCACTCCACGCGATTGAGCGGCTCAGTAGCTTTTGTTTTAGTTGTAAAACTACCAACGAGGGAGGAGGTAGCGTCTTCCGATGGATATCACGTAAATAATAACCATCAAAATATTGACCGTAGCCTGTCAGGCTACACGTCCATTGTTGCCCTATGATATATTTTATAAGGGCGATTAGGCTTGTTTCAGATTTTTTAGTCCAAAATGTCAAAAATTTATATAACATGCACCAATCAAAAGCTGCGGAGAGATATCCTAAAAAAAATAGCGCGTTTTCTTGTGGTGCCTCATGTGCAAAGGCGTGTTATAAATACACGATTACCAAGAGAGCTGAGGTTGACCATGACTCGAGTTTTAGGTAATGATATGGTTACAGAAGATGTCCAGGATCAGGAAACCAGTCAAAGAGCATGTAGAATCTGTCCCGCCAAAAGACATAGGATGACTACCCATGTTTGTGTTGGGTGCAGCAAACCTGTGTGCCTCCAATGTTCTAAACCTTTGTGACTGCCAATAAATTTACGTTATTAGACTGTTGTCAATTTTTTTTATATTTGTTACCTGAAGTAGTTGTTTTGTGTTTTTGGTTTCTTATATATTATATTTTGAGAAAAAAAGACTCATTTTGTAACAGTAATTAGTTTAGCTGTTTTTAATACCTAAAAATATAAATTAAGTAGATTTAAACTGAAAAGTGCCATAATTTTTGGTTTTTGAAATTTCTATAATTCTTGATATAAAAGTTGATTATGTAAGCACGTTATTTTATTGCTAAATCACATAACTTTAATTTTCAATCAGTTTTAAAGCGATCTTATATCAAATTCCCAAAAAAATATGTGTGTGCATATAGGAGCCTGTGAGACTCCACGTCCACAGTAGTGTTAAGAAAAAATGACGTCCATACTTAAAGGTTAAGCGACGTCTGGTATCGCCATTATTTAGATTAGTGGCCATTAGTGGTTTAACCTTTGAACGTTACCGTTTTTCCCGGAACGCTAAATAGTTAAGGAGATCCCCATTATCATTAGAAAAGACTATTAATAAAGGTTTCATGGGGTTCTATGCGTTTAATCTCCCGAGATTTTATCAACGAGAGTCGACTACAACTGTACTTGCGTATGTAGTGTGTGTCTGTGTATGCCTGTACATGATAAGCTTGGTCTCCAATTTAGAAATCGAACCTTTATGGGTAACAGTAATTGGGAATATAATCTCTTAATAGTCAATCAATAATAGTTTTAATGTCAATTGTATATTCATACTAGCTGTGCCCCGCGGTCTCACCCGCAGTGCCCCGTTCCCGTGGGAATTTTGAGATTTTTTTTCTAAGTTTTCATTGTTTTTAAAATGTATTCTGCTATTCAGGGCGGAAACAAATCCAACGAAACAAAAACCATGAAAATTGATCCAGCCGATCTCGAGTTATAAGTGTTGTAACAAACCCGTCTTTGTTTTATATATATAGATTAGGTATTTGTGTATCAGCAGTTACATTCCATAATACAAGCTCAGAGTTACTTTTACTTTGGGTCTAATAAACCGTGTGTGAATTTGTTCAGGTATATTATATAGTACTAGCTGCGCCCCGTGGTTTCACCCGCGTAGTACCCGTCCCCGCGGGTATTACGGGATAAAATGTAATCTATGTGTTATTCTGATGTATAACCTATATTACTGTAAAGTTTCATACATCCATACATACATCCATCCTCACAAACTTTCGCATTTATAATATATTAGTCGGAAGGATTATAATAACAGCCCTTAGTTATTAATTTAAATCTGCTTTCCAATTGTTTTCGAAGTTCCTGTTATACCGCACAATGAATGAATTAATACATTTCTCGCTATCATTTTTTTTTTTCACTTTACAATTGTGTAGGTATATTGTATTTATTTATTTTTTAACAAAAATGTTGTTTTCGGTAATACAATTGCCTTTTTTATTATTTCCGGAGAAGTACAATAAGTCAGTGTAATTTAAATATTGTGTTTCATATTGTATTCTGTAGAACCAATACCCGTCACTATGGCGGGCGATCCAATTATAATGTTATGTCTATAACTAGTTGTATTTTATAAGTATTGTTAACTAGCAACGGTCCGCGGTTTTATCCGCGTAGTGCCCGTTCCCGTCGGAATTTTAGGATCAAATTTAACCTATAACCTTCCCGTTGAATGTGGCTATCTATTACAAAGAAAAATTATTGAAATCGGACAGATAGTTTTGGAGATGAGCGCGTTAAAACAAAAATAAGAGATATTATTCAACCTTATTATATAAGTATAGATAACTGTGCAATGCGCAACTTAAATAAGTTTGTGTTGTTTACGTATTTTTAATAATACTTAGTTAAATTCTAACTTAATTAAATATTTTAACTTCTATTTAGTTTCACCACGTTTCTTCTAACAAGTTTTCTTCTTATTCGACACAAAAGAAAAAGTATTTCAGTTTCATACATAAATTATATCCAACTCTATTAAACCGCAAATAAATCGCATATTTAAACGGAGTTGCAAACTTCTAGTGTTTTAGTCAACTAACGTGTTTTAGTCAACTAAAGTATTTAGTCAACTAAAGTCCTTTAGTCAGCTAAAGTTTCTTAAGTCTCTTGTTTTACATGTTTTGCAAGGCGGGTGATATATTCCCATCGGTCGCATGCGGACAACGGCTAACTTTACCGACAGAATCGTTTTAAAATGTACTTTACTCTATCTTGAATGATAATGTTCGAAAGACATTATTTCTTCAGACTTGTATAAGTTTCTGAATTGATCATTTTGTTTGGAAAGAGTTTAAACAATGGAGCCAAGATTCTGTGATGGTTTAAATAAATTGCTTGCCGTAAACTGTTTTTCTTCAACTGAAATACGAGTATACAAATAGATTCACAGTTGTATACAGAGTGAATTTATTCAATCGTTCAGTATGGGTTAGTCTTAAACTACAAGAGATACGATTTTTTTTAGGAATATGTATTATTACTAAGTTTCAGATTCACCTATTCTGACCGTTTTATAAAAGTCACCCTGTGTACTACGTAATAATATAAAGATGTTTATACATATGAGTTTGGATTGGTTAAGGTTGGTGCACATGTTACCGAAAATACACTGCGTATTGGTTGTGTAACGTCGAAAATTACAAATGTGTAAAAGTACAACAAGAGCTACAGCTTGTCCATAGAAACTTTAATACGCCCGACGCATGTAATGTGCACTGACCATATAAAGCTTTTTAAAGCCAAGTAGAAATACCGCTAATGTAATTGTACATAACATAATAACATTCCCTTTGTAGGTGTAGAATGGTTCCATATAACAAAATCGTACAAAATACTTGACCAAGAATTCTCTATATACGTCCGACAACAACCTATCTCGCATTTTTCGCAGAAATGACACAGACCTTTTTCCGCACACTGATTCCATTAATTAAATTCACCTGGGCTCCCAGAGCCTGCTGTATCTTGGCCCCAGACAAAGCTGGCCACTTATTATGTAAATTTTTACTAAATTTTTTCGTAAAGGTAAACCATTTTATTTCATCTTCGTAGGGTTTATGGCTGTTAATTAAGTTTATGTTCGCCTTAAAAACGTTTAAAATTAACGTTTCTTTATTTATGGAGTTGTTTTTATCACTGTTCCGGGGTGTAACATGTTGTTTGAATGGATTTTTAGGGAGGGTTTTTGTTTTTCGTTTATTATTATTGTGTTTTTGAATTACTTTTTTAAGCTTGTCTCCTTTGATCACGGTTCCTGTGAAAGACCCGAAACGTCAGATAAAAATGTAAAGTAAAAGCGAAGTGTATCCGTAAAGGTTATTTCAATTCAGAATATTTTTTACAATAAAAAGGCATAAATTGTTGCAGGGCAAAGTGTAGTTTCATTAAGCGATAGATGTTAGTTCATTGCAATTGTTAAGCAACGTGCAGCTCGGTACCTACTTGCATAGGTGACCGACAGTGGCATTACTATCTGAGCGCTAACGTGCTTCGGAGGGCACTTTTAGCAGTCGGTCCCACTTGCTTCAATCGCCAGACCGTGTCGGAGGCCTTTAGGCGGTATAAAAAACTTCTACACCAAGGTTGGCCACACCTACTCAAAATGGATGAATGAGTCGTCCTCTGTGAAATGTCCTTCAATGGCGAAAATGTGGGTTTACGAAGGTTTCAGACGTGTCTTTCTGCGAAGGCGTTTGGCATCAAGATCTTCCACACGAGGCTTTTATGTGAAAAAGTGTAATAAATAATCATTCGTACATAAAAAACATTATTTCATTCGAACACTATTATATTTTGTATCTTCATTGGTCTCTAGGTACTGTTTTGTTCACTTTTTAGGGTTCCGTACCAAAAGGGTAAAAACGGGACCCTATTTACTGAGACTGCGCTGTCCATCTGTTAATCCGTCTGTCACCAGGCTGTATTTCAAGAACGGTCATAGCTAGACAGTTGAAATTTTCACAGATGATGTATTTCTATTGCCGCTAGAATAACAGATACTAAAAATAAAAGAAAATAAATATTCAAGCTCCCATACAACAAACGTGATTTTTTACCGTTTTTTAAAGTTCGGAACCCTCCGTGCTCGTGTCCGACTCGTACTCGGCCGTTTTTTAATTTCCTGATATTAGCGCGTTCAAACAAACACTCCTCCGCATTATTATATGTACTATATATAGTTTAGACACGACTACAAACATATCGATTACGAAACACCTATTCGGAATAATAGCAAACAAATCACTACTTTACATCAGTATCGAGTTTCGAGCGATAGCAAATATTCTGAACAAACATTGGATATGCGTCGTGGATTTCAATCAAGCTGTGATGTCACTCAATCAATTCTGGTAATAAATTCGTGTTGGGTGCCTGTTTAAACATACAATGATAAGCTACAGAATATGTATGCGTAAAACAATGCAGGTTTATTTGTATGTATCGAATCGGTTTTTTGATTAAGGATTAAATTATTGGTATTGGAAATAATTGGTTCGTAATGTTCGTTTAAATGGCAATTTGAAATTGGATTTGTGTTGTATTTTGTTATGTTGGTTTTTGGATTACATTATAGAACTACTTGAGATTTTAAACTGCTTTAAGTATGCGTCAAAAATTTTTGTAATTTATAATTTGTCGAAACTTGATGAAGATTTTGATTAATTAACTTACACATACACATAAACGAAATGTTTAAATTATTAAAGAACATAAATCATCTTTAAAAATGAGTATCCCCTTTTTCAAGTCAGTTAACTTACCTAATTTTTACCAAACACAGCTCTGAACTTCGGCTCCTTGCGGCGGCTCTTAGCTGGCTTTCAAATGAAAAAACCGCATCGAAATCAGTCCATTCGTTTGAGAGCCACGGTGCCACACAGCTGTACATACACACAACTTCACATCAACGTCAAACTTATTCTGCATCGGTGGTTAAAAAGCCTCAAACACTCCAAAACTTTACCACAAACCCATCAAGATAAGCACCAGCAAGATCACGATAACGTTTCTACAATACGCATCCAAAAATCATTGCTCCCGCATAACAAACCAACAATCGACTTTCTAAAGGCTTTCAAGGAACAATCGGGGCCAGATTAGCCCCCTCTCGCTGGCTGCTAATGGTTCCTATTTACACGACTCCTTGCCAGCTTACGTGGATTATACCACTGTTTGTGACATCTTATATCTGTATGTTAATGCGGGCGCACTGTTTTTGAAAGTAGGTTCGCTCGTTAGTTAGGTTTTGGAAAGAATTTTGGGATGATGGGGTGAAGGATGATCATATAAACAGATCATATAACCTATTCGAGTACTTCCAAATCTTATACTTATCGTGCTGAGGTTGGAGATCTACTATTGGAGCACTTGTGAATGTTATATCTTGTTGTTGTCTTGCTTTTTACGAAGAAATCACCTAAGATAATTAGGGGACTTTGTTTGTGCGAATGGATAATGCGAACTTGAATTCATTCTATAATAACTATACTGACAAATACATGGAACCAATCCCTTATCTTAGATTTTTTTTATAAGTATAAATGTGACTTCAAGAGGATTGAAACCAACTCCGGTGTCAGATGTTCTTAGAGAGTAAAGACCCCTTATACGAACAGATAAAAAGGAAAATAAGTAAGTATAAGCCTGTAATGTCCCACTGCTGGTCACAAGCCTACCGAAGATATCAGTACGATGAGGAGGATCAGGCATAATCACCACGGTGGCCTACTGCGAGTTGGTGATATCAAACCCGAGTCATGTTTGAAAAGTAGGAAACATGTTTTTGTTCGACCCAGGAATTGAACCCGGGACCCCTGTCTTGACAAGAGAATGCACATACCACTAGACTACCGAGGCGTAAAAAAATGATAAAAGAAAAATAAGAGATCATTTTTGTTCTTTATATTATGCATAAAAGTCCAGCGAAATGTATAGATTCTGCGGAAATTACTCTGAAACCCAACTAAACAGAACATTTAATTGAAATACTTGCTAAAAAAAGATGTCTTGGTAATGCGGCCATAACCGCAGCTGTTCCAAGAAAACTCCTGTTAGGAATGATTTTGTAATTAATTTAAAAAGTTTCACAAATTAACTTTTATGAAAATTAAATAACATGTTTCATTGGGGAGTTTTTACCGTTCATGATTATGTATGTCCAAGAAAAGATTTTTGCACGATTCGAATAATTGTTTTAAACGTCTTCTCTAGATGAGTCTTTGTTCCCTATCGAATCTCTTTCTGTTTGGTTGTCTTCTAAAATAACAGTGTATGAGAATGTGTGATTTGGGCGGAGGTTCCCAAATTCGGAATATGTTCAATCCTGACTTTTCCAGTTTCTTATTTAGACAGCTTCTGAAATCGTCCAATTCACATGAGGTCGTATTGGTAATAAGTTTAATACCGAGTATGTCTAATTCGTTAAAAATTTAATTCTGAGTAAGTCAGATTCTAAGTGAGTCCAATTATATCGAAAGCAAATTATAACTGCGTCAAATTCAATAACGAACCCTTTTCTGTGGAGGTCAGTTTCTGCATACGTTAAATTCATTGATAGTCTATTTCTAATTTAGTTAGATTATGATCACGTTAGACTCTCGTAAGTGACATTTCTAGTGTAAGTCAATTTCATTGCACGCCATGCGGATACACACACAGTCAACCACAGTTATTTGCAGGGAGCGAAATCTTGGGGCCGGTGACGTCATTATGACGCAAATTGATATATGTATAGGATGTTTTTATAAAATATACACAACATATTAAAATAGTGACAAATGATACAAATGCAACATTTTACTGGGTTATGTATTTGTAACAAAAAAAATATCCACAAGAAAACGAAAAACGACTAATTAAACTTCGCGTCGACGTCATAAGGTAGTCATCCGCACCAAAATTTCGCTGCCTGGTTATTTGTGGACTATTTCAACGACAAACAAATAAAAATACGATATAAGACAAAACCATTTATTTGTAGGTATAAAACATCATGAACAAAAACAACCGAGTACATCAACTATCTCGCAACTAAAAGTCTCGTATTTAACACATACATATTTTTCTTAGAGCTAGATCAAAAAATATTCATTTGTGATACACTAGTGCTGCTTGAATCGGATCTCACGGATTCGGAACTCGAAGTTGATTCAGAATCAGTAACAACTTCAACAACATTTTTCCTCGCATTTCTTTCAAAGCCCATATACGATGCTTTTTTCAGAAAATCGTACAATCCGATGCTGTTTGACTGTACATCGTCAATTAATCGTTTTATGTGGCGATCAAATTTCAAGTCAACTTTTCTTGATCTTTTGATTTCTTTGTGAGCTTGGGCTTGTTTAATAGCAATATCATTATGTTTCGCCTCTTTTTTTAACGTCATTAAAAAATGATGAATGTTTGGCTTCTTCGATAATTTTTTGTTAAGCCTATTATGCCACCCTTCTAAGTGGTTGGTGGTGCGATAAGTTTCCTTGGAACATCCAAAAATATCTGGAGTAATCACACCCATCCAATATTTTTCGAAGTATTTTTTCCATTTTTCGATGTTATTTATATGCGTTGATTTTTCTAATAAGCTTAACCATCCATCCGGTATGTATTCGTTTGGCAGCAAAGGTAAGTATGTCAATAATTTTGCAAACTTGTTCCCATCCTTATCATTGTCAACATTAATCGTCTTAGATTTCGTCCAAACGGCTTTGATAAAATGAAAGAAACATCCTGTTACCTTGGCCGCGGGGAAAACGTATGACACTGCATTCATCGCAGCGAGTTCGAAGTCGGCTTTAAAATGTGTCATATTCACGCCTAAGGTGGTTTTCAATTCTTCAAAAAGCCGTATGTATGTGGATTCCAGCTTGTTGGGTAATAGTGCATATATTATTGGTACTATAGTACGGCTACTTTCAGACTCATTATTTAACACACAATGTACGGTGTAAAGTTGAAAGAAAGGCTTAGGCACTATTTTAAACGTACCATCTGCGAGAAATATATGTGTTTTTCCTATTGTTCTTTTTGCAAGATTGGAGCAGAAAATTAGTATGCGGTCCTCGTCTCCACTTTGACACGCTAAGAAATTATCGCTTATTATTTTTGGGATCTTGACATCTTTTGGATTTTCAAATTGCAGTGTTTCTGTGCCTAAAACACGTTTTCTATGTGCGTAAAGAGAATCTTTCTTTGAAGAAAAGGTGGGCAGAAGAATCGAGCGGTGCATACCTTTTAGTTCTTGTAGGGCCACTTCAAACAACGGTTGTATGGGTTCGAATGATTCCGCAACTTTTTGTTTGCAGGAATACATGACCAATTCCACTTTATTTTTGTCAGGATCCGGTAGACATGTATGCTCACTTTCTCGTATTACCGATGTCATTTGAGAATTGGTTGTTACAGATGCTGTGCACTTACTGTTTCTGTCGCTGCATCTAAAGTTCAGCGTTTCATTTTTATTTTGTTTTTGAAAGCAATATTTGTAGTCTCCGAGAAGAATACATTGTTTGGTTTTTGCCGTATTTATTACTTTTATTATCTTTTCCATTGCAAATTAGTGAGGAACTAAGTTTGACATTGACAGAGGTAGATAAATATTGTTTTTTCATAGATTTGTTTACAAGTGGCCAGGACACTTACGATTAAATCATTAATAAATAGTATTGATATCAAATGTTATCTTACTTTCTAGCCAACTGTACTTGACGTCCACAGAAGCCATCTAATGTAGAATGTAACTAACTAAGACGCATACTTATTAAGAATTTCATCTAATTAGATTTAGTCATAATAAAGAAACATACTTAGTTAGAATTCGGTTTCTTAAGAAACGGTTCTCATTTGAATTTGTCCTTGTTCCAATCTGACCTACTACGAAAAAACTCCCTAACCAACTGAGAATCTGACCTCCTCAGAAAGATATAAAATAAGAAATTGGCTGAATATGGTGGAAGGCGTGTTAAGAAACTGCCTCACTTCGAATCTAACCTAGTAAAAACGTGATCTGCCCAGAAGTTGACCGAATAAGAAACTGGAAAAGTCAGGATTGAACCTATTCCGAATTTGGTAACCTCCGCCCAAATCGAATGTGTCACTATGACCACGTGACATTAAAAATATTTCAATGGTATCATAGCGAATCAAAACGAATTCCAATTGATTGCCAATTGTCAATAGGGCAAATGACGTATCAAACTCTTTTTAATTTAAGATTTGTGTGCCTATGTATATTTATATGCAGAATTTAAAACTCAAATAAGGTATACACTCTTTTTAGTTATCAAAATTCCTGACAAATTCAATAATTATTGAAGCTAAAAAAATATCTGTGGGTTTTATTCATAAATGCACTTTATTTGTCAAATACATTTTCCCTTTCAGACATACGATATTTTCCCAAGAGCAAAAGAGACGAAACACTTCATTACAGTGTCTTGGTATAACTAGTTTATGAATAAGACGATACCCGGACCCGAGCAAATTCACTCACGGTTAATTAGACCCAAACGAAATTGTAAGCTTGTATATGGAATCTAACTAACTGATATTGAATAAATCCTAATAATATCAATAAGTTTGTGAGGATGTATGTATGTTTGTTACTGTTCACGAAAAACTACTAGACGGATTTGTATGAAACTTTAGAGTAATATAGATCAGAATAACACATGGTATACATTTTATCCCAAAATTCCCGTGGGAACGGGTACAACTCGGGTAGAAACTGCGAGGCGCGGCTAGTTCTTTAAATGAATATATAATTGACACCCAGACGTCTCGCCAACAACTATGTCTTCAAGTCCATGATGAAAATGTAAATACAAACTTTAAATTAAAGTTCTTTGAGTTTACTTAATCGTGTCCTCTTTAATGTGGCCAAAACTTTCTCACATCTCGTTTCGTCTAATTTAGTTTTAAACGTGTTTTAATCTAAAACTATTTGAGAGGGTCTCCCTACGAAACGGGGTGTACCTTGTAACTTGTACTAAGCAATGAAACTTTGTGAATGATGAAATTGGCTTCAGGAACTCTGTTGAAAACAGTTGTTTTGACTTCGAAAAATGTTTTAATTTGAATGTTTTCGTTGTAGTTAGTCTTGTTTCTTACCTACGAAGTTAATATCGATGCTGATTTATTAATCCTTGAAGCTTAATAAGCTGTTTATACAGTAGTTAAACAAAAGTAAGATTTTCGCGCTTGCTACCGCTTTCAGTCAGATTTTCGGTACTAAGAATAAGCCTATGCGACTTTCAACCTTTTATTTTTATGCATGGGAAATGCATTTACGCATCCTCAATTGTTTGGGGAAACATCCGGTGTATGTGGGACTCAACCCCGGCACAATCACCCGTTACGGGGATCATTTCGTGTCGGGTAACACCCACTAAAATGCGACTTTCGACCTACCAGTAAAGCCTTCTAACTCTCTTTATAAGAGTGAAAATGAGATACCATAGAAGTATGCTGAGTATTAGCAGTTTTGTTTCTAAAAAATAACAGACAAACACTTCCACATTTATAATATTAGACAAATCTTTTTTCTTCTCTATCACTTTCTTTATTTCGTAGTTTCTTATAATCATTTATAATGGCTTCGAAAATATATTCTTTAAGTATTCGATATATTGTTCAAATTGTGACTGAAAGACCTATTCCTGAATGACATAACGTAAACCTTTCAGCATTTTGAGCTTTCTCACTGCGGTACTCTTATCAAATTCGAAACGTCAAGCCAGGTTGAGACTTGCCAAAATGTATCAATACCTAAATTAATCCCAGTTCCATTCCATTTGATCGAGACTTTGGCTTCGTGCCACAAACTACAACTTCTACTAACGAAACTAACGGAAATTAAAATGATATGTCCAATTTGAAAAGTCAAATAGATTGCTTCTCTTTTTGAAAATTTGAAATGTTTACACGGATTTTTATAATAAAATCATAATATTTTGGATCGCAATGTAGTATTTTGACTAATTTATCCTTCCTTTCCTTTATGAGGTCCAAAAAACTGTCAATTTTAGACCGCCTAAAGGGCTCCGTCATGGTATAACGATTGAAAAAACCGAGACCATTTACTTAGTATATGCCCGTCAAAGCACATTTGAGGATATTCAAGGCACTTACTTTAACTCTCTTAACCTCTTATGTCCAATGTTTGCACAATTTTCCTTTTCCAAGTACTTACGAGTTAAATAAACCAACCAACGGCATCGAGAATAAGATATAGGTCAACAAGTCATACATTTTAAACAAACAGACAGAGGGAAGTTGAAAGCTTTTAATATTAACATTTTCATGATGACCCTGTGAATCAGTCTAATTGGACAGATCGTAAGAAAATTTAATTTTGTTTATTTCAAGGAAAAAATGAGAATAATGAGGTGCACTTAGAAATGGTCCTGTCACACTATGCTGAAAAAATAAAAAATAGTCCATTGTCTCACATGTGAGATGTATGATACACAATACATGTATGTATTAAGGAGTAGAAAACGGTTGCTCTTTCGTCTAAGATTCGTTACGTTTCATTAAATATGAGTCGGTATACATATGATAAATAAATATATTCGATTATACGTTACTAGCAGCGACCCGCAATTTTAACCGCGTTGTGCCCGTTTCCGTGAGAATTTTAGAGCGGTTAGTTATAGGATAAAAATGTCGTGTCGGAAAAACGTGCTAATAATAAAAAATACTATAATACTCAATGGAACAGTTATTAATAAAAACCTATTGCAATAATGCTTTCGATTGCTTAATACACGAATTAAACATGCAATTCGTTTACTATCACTGACAGCAACCAAAAACTACATAATTTCCATTGTTTTGAAATGTGTTTCGAGTCTTCCAAGACATTTGGTTGCTAATAGTCTTCGAAGTGATCTTCAAATGATTTTCACGTCTGAAAAATAATGAACTTGCAAAATGTTGCGCCTTTTGTTCTTCATATTCGGTATTTTACTTTGCTTTCGAGTCGCTGGCTTTCATTTAAGGGTCCTTTGTGTCTTTATTTCAAATTCTTAATAATGTTTTTCGCAAGATGAAGTAAATAGGGGTCTGTAAATCTAAGAGTTTATGTGGGTCGGTCAATTGCCTTTGAGTTTCGTTTAATTAGTATCTCTAATATTTTTATTTTATTTAACATTCATTATTATTTGACCTAGAGCTTAATTGGGTCTATAACCGTGTGTGAATTCGTCGGGGTAATATATTATATTATTTTAATACAAAACAATGGCAATTGGATATTTCAATATTCAATACAAAAAAAGCAAGCGACTAAACATGTTTATAGTGTTAAATAAATCCAACAAATTTAAGGGAAATTAAAATGGGTATCATTTAAGTATGATAACTTACCAATTGGGATCATTTTGGGAAAATTGTCATTTCTTTAACATGGCTCGGGTTTGAGATCACCAACCCGCATTTGGCAAGCCTTGTGATAACGCCTAATCCTCCTCACTGCACTGATATCTTCAGCGTGGTGAGTGGCCTTTGACCGGCAGTCGGACATTACAGGCTTAAACTTTTTTCTTTTTTATTTATTTCCTTTTTTATTTTAAATCCCCAACTCGTAGTTGGCAAAATTAGTTAGATTTTTTCCGGTTATCCTTATTGCACTGTCATGTTTAGTAAATAGAGGCATTTGCCCAAGACAGACAGGCAAAGAGCACTTTTCCTCTACAATGATCCTACGAATCGTTACTCAACTTCACATCACAAAGTTTCATAATTGCTTTGAAACCGCAAAAATAATAAGATTATCAGTTAAACTTTATTTAACTTTCCACGGAACACAAACAAATTATAATGCCCACTTATATTTTTATCTTAGTTTAGACCATCAAAGTTAATTCCATCTTGTTTTCAGTTTAATTGAGTTGCCAAAAAAGTTGGTAGGCTCCCGAAATAATTTGCATTTCTTTGAAATTATTTATTACTGCGAACAGAAATTGTAATCCTAATTTTGATACAGTAAACAAAGTCGTTGATAACCTTCGCATATTTTAATATTTATAGCTGACGATAATTTTAATTTGATCAAGGAGGCCTTTTTAAATATTTACTCAGGTCCTGGTAATTAATTGAAGATTAATTTAAACGACTAAAGCCGGTCCTTGGTTTTCCCACTTTGTTCCCGTGAGAATTTCGCAATAAAATCAACCTACGCCAGACTATCATCTACCGTGGAAATTGTCATCGAAATTCGTTGAGTATTTTTTGCTCGAAAGATTTACCAACGTCCATACGTCTATTCATTCAGTAGTGAAAGAGTTGAAACATCTAACCACCCATTGACCCATCCATAACTTTTCGCATTCAAAATATTAGTAGTACAGGAAGAAGCATCTGTGCGGACGCGGTATATCCCGTTTTGATATTCCGTAGCATATTGCAAAGCATTTGTGGCTCGTGTGGCAGGAGAACACGCATCGGCAGACATTTGGCTTCAAACTGTGAACTGTGGAGTCAATAAGTTCGAGCGCAATGCGGATACTAGATAATACTTTTTAAAGAACGGGCGCAAAGCCAATATCAATCGGTCTTTTTAATCGAATTTGGAATTCGAACTATGACGTTCGTTCTTCGATTGTTTTCTGTGATTGAATACCTTTATGACCGAATACCGTTATAAAGTTTATTTTAAGGCAAGGACAAGAGGACATCAACTAAAAGATTGAATTGCAAACTGTTTACTTTGATATCGGAACAGTCTGGGTGATCGGTTATGAATCTAATGCGACACGTTTCCTTATAAACAATAAGCTTAACTAGGGGAATCAATAAAACAAAACTTTATTAAATGAAACTCAATTACAATCCTCATCTATTAAATTAGAAAGGAATCATATAAGACCACATTTCCCATAATCAAATTATAAAGCATACTCTAACCGCATGAATACACATAAAACTAATTTCAATTACGGAATTGTTCGTTCAAAACTGTACTAACTGACCCTCACTACTAGGTACGTTCAAATGTTGTTTTAAACAACTGACCCTATTGAAAGTTTCAGCTTCCTGCAAACATACGGCCGGTGCGTGTTTGTTAACTTTCGCATTTCTACTTTTATTAAACGTTCTTGAATTGTTTCAATTTTTTTAATAACTTCAAAACCTAAGGTTCTCAATTAGACTGTATATTTTTTATGTTTGTTACTTGATGTCTCCGTCAATTATTAACTAAACCGTTTTCAAAAAAGGTAATAGTAATAAAACAAGACAAGTGACTGATTTGAATCGTCTGACTTGCTTGGAAAGATATTATGGTATTTTGTTTAATTTTATTACCACCGGTACCGTAGAGGTCAAAGTCGCACATAGGTATTGCCTGTCATGTGAAAACAAAACTTATTACCCTACTCAGAGACGTCAATTTAATGGTAAATTAACTAATTGTGCATTAAATTGATGTTTGTATATGCTGCTGCGGGTAAGACCGCGATTTTTCTTTTATGTAATCTTACTTTATAGCATGTTATTATTAAAGTATTTAACACATTGAGAATTCTATACCTGAAATACACGTTTTACACTCTCTTCCTGTTTTCGCACATCTATACTAATATTATAAAGAGGAAAGGTTTGATTTTTTGTTTGTTTGTTTCGAATAGGCTCTGAAACTACTGCACCGAATTAAAAAATTCTTTCACCATTCGAAAGCTACACTATCCCTGAGTGACATAGGCTATAATTAGTTTTTTTTTTTTTTTTTCTCGAATAGGCTCTGAAACTACTGCACCGAATTAAAAAATTCTTTCACCATTCGAAAGCTACACTATCCCTGAGTGACATAGTTAGGCTATATTTAGTTTTTTTTTTTTTTTTTTTTTTTTATTTATTATAAAGAGGAAAGGTTTGATTTTTTGTTTGTTTGTCTCGAATAGGCTCTGAAACTACTGCACCGAATTAAAAAATTCTTTCACCATTCGAAAGCTACACTATCCCTGAGTGACATAGGCTATATTTAGTTTTCAGAAAAAAAATAATTCGTTACCAAAACTCCGATAATGTAACCCAATATAAAATAAAGTCGTCTCTTTTTCGTGTCTGTCTGTCTGTCTGTCTGTCTGTCTGTCTGTCTGTATGCTTAAATCTTTAAAATTACGCAACGGATTTTGATGCGGTTTTTTGTAATAGGTAGAGTAATTCAAGAAGAAGGTTTTTATGTAAAAAAATCCCGAAATTCCCACGGGAACGGGCACAACGCGGGTATATGTAACCCAAGGTATGAAAAACATGCCTAAAAAAATTGGTTATTGGCGTGCGCTACTAAATCTATTGATGATACACAAAAACAATGTTCTACACAATCAAAGTACATATCATTGCGAACAAATTAGCTCGCGAGGGCATATGTCTAACTATTATAGTTAAGCCACAATAACCGTTTTTAGTTAAAATTAATTAGTTAAAAAAGGAGTGTAATTTTAAGTTGATGATATTCATATGATGTTATGAATCTACATCAAAATAAATGGCTCTACAATCAAGGTTAATTATGTTTCTTTGTATACCTCTTTAAAATCGGACAGTTAGTTTCAGAGTTATGATGAGAAATATCACTACATAGTATAAAATAAAGTCGTCTCTGTTTCGTGTCTGTTTATCTGTTTGTCTGTATGCTTAAATCTTTAAAATTACGCAACGGATTTTGATGCGGTTTTTTGTAATAGGTAGAGTGATTCAAGAGGAAGGTTTTTATGTAAAAAAAAATCCGAAATTCCCACGGGAACGGGCACAACGCGGGTAAAACCGCGGGGCGCTGCATACAAAATAATAATGCTCGATGGCGGGTCTCTTATGGCTACTTACTGTTTCGTGCGGTCAAAGCGCGCGGGGATATACCTACCTACGAACTACGAACGACGAAGACGCGCTATGTAGGTATTATCCCGAATTCTTCCTCACATGAAATCTTGATTGTGTATACATATATACTCGCGCGAGACATGTAATATTTTATCCCCAATTTCCCACTTGAAATTTTGATTGTGTATATTCCTGCGGGAGACACGCAATGTTTTATCCCGATTTTCCTACATGAAATCTTGATTACCCGAAGCGAAGCGAGGGCGGGTCGCTAGTATTTAATATTATCAGTGCTATACAGTAATTTTGGCTGTACCTTGTTGTAGATTATGTGTCAGTGAATATGAGTCAAAAGTTGTACTAGCGATATATTCTTTATGCCAAAGGATTAAGGTTTATAATTGCTCGACATATGAGATATTTTAATGGTATGGGTAACGGAATATAAAATGTGCTTTAGAAAATGTTGGAGATTTTGTGGGAGAGTTATTACGTTGTTAATGTATAACGTTTATCTTTGAAAATATTAATACACAAATACTTTAAAAGAATGTATAATTGACACCCAGACGACATCGCCAACAACTATATGTCCTCATATATTTGAATCCGGGTGGAAATCAAACTCGCAACCCCGACACAGTAAGCGCTCTCACTGCCATTGTGCTAACAGGCTTGTCAAGTAAAATCATTACACAGATTATGTTAAATATTTGCATAAATCACGCTGTTCGATAATTAAATGAAAGTAACGTTGTTAAACATGGCCATTAAATTAAACAAACTAAATCCGAACCATATTTCATGAATCGATATTCAATTCTCTCTCGAAATTGAATGTTAATTTTACAAAAACAATTTCGGTTCCGCCCATAACAAGATGCTATGTTTTAGTGTAAATCATTTTAAATGGCTCGGAATTTCGTTTGGAAATAGTTCTATTTTGATAATTGTACTGTTTTACAACGCCTCGGTGGTCTAGTGGTATGTGCACTCGCCTGCCAAGATTGAGGTCTCGGGTTCAATTCCCGGGTCGAGCGATAACATGTTACCTTTCAAACATTGCTCGGGTTTGAAATCTCCAACCAGCATATGATGATTAAACTATTCGAAAAAACGCCTTATAAGTACGTTTAGCGTATAAATTAATTTTGATATAACTAAGAAATAATTATTGTAATGGAATAACATATTTATTTAGTCCTGAAACTCCCACGAGATGTATTAATAACATCAGATACTAAACGAGCAACATAATTGCTCTCACAAAACATTTTTCCTTGTCAGCGTTAGAAATAAGGCTAACTGTTCATTATAAGCAACATTAATGTATTAAATACAAAGAGCTTTCGTCTTCATCACCTAAAGAAAAGTCAATATACTTCAAGATGGATTCGCTGCAAAGCGAGCAAATTCATTTGTTCATCGTGTGCTTGTTTGAACGGGTATATAGCGGGTACAGTTATTGCTTCCTGTGCCCCGTAATGAGTCCGTTTAAGCTGGAGTTCCACTAATGATGTGGAGATTTTGATGCAAGGAAATTTATTAAAGAGTTAGGTAGATATTAAGTGTGAATTGAGCTTAGTTTGAATCTAACAAACTGCGTGTATTGGTCACATACTCGTATATATATATATATACTAGCCGCACCCCGCGGTGTTACCCACGTTGTACCCGTTCCCGCGGGAATTTCGGGATAAAATGTATTCCATGTGTTATTCTGATATATAACCTACATTACTGTAAAGTTTCATTCAAATCCGATCAGTGGTTTTTGCGTGAAAGGGCAACAAACATAGATCCATACATCCATCCTCACAAGCTTTCGCATTTATAATATTTGTAGGAATTATTTTTTAATTTATGTAATATATAAATATCCTATTTATATAAAAGTGAGAAATAATGTCTGTAATGTTAGGTAAAATAGAAATCTTCGAATTTGTTGGAGTAATTTTGTTTTATACCAATTAAATGAGAAAGTACTCTAAAAATTACCATTGTAAGGCACTCACACAACGGATGCCAATATTATTTTGCCAATCAGCCATTACTTTAGAATCATAGTTTATAAAATGTCACGCTTAAAAACTATTTAATTATGACAATAAAATAATGGGAATAATACTAATAGCCACTATTCCCCCATATACACCCCAAAGGTTATATTATTTCACATCCATTTTCTAATTGAATCTTTCAAATTCATATAAATCATAGACATGCCACACAAAAATGACCTATAGAGCATATCAAACTATAGAGTATTACTCGCTGTACAGTATAACCACGCCCTTACCCGAGCCTAACCCACTGCACGTACTCAATCAGACCTTATATGTTATTGAGGTTTGAACAAACTTTCAGAATTATGTGAAATGTTTTCATTTTTATATTCCGCTTGATTGGCGTATTGTTTTTCGTTGGGATTTTCCTCTTGTTTACCTTGGTTAAATGTATTGATCAGTTTTGTTTCCGAGTACTTTTGTGAGTAGCTTCAGCTGTAACAATTGAAGTAACCAGATGAATAAACATGAATGGTAGTACATACTTTGAAGATTATTTGGGAGTCTGCTTGCGAATTATTTGTTTCTGCTCGGTGCTGTGTCGCGTGGTTCTATTCGTGGCCAACAGATGGCGCTGATGGAGGATGCAAATTAAAACACACTAATTATTTTTCAATCAGTTGAACGCCTTAATAATATGTATGGAGTATTCTTTAACCACCAAATCACGCGGCCAAACTGCGCTACATTATGACACGAATGCTACTAAGTATTAACTAAGCAAAAGGTCAGCTTAGTTTAAGTCTAACAACCGAGTGTGAATTAGCCTGCACATACAAGATTGCCATTAATTGCTATCCTTTCAACTGAAATGCTGACTGGTTTCTTAAGTTTAAGGGAACACTACTCATTTTGAATTAAAACTACGTTTGCGGATACACTTCGCTTTTATTTTACATTTGTATCTGACGTTTCGGCTTTACAGGTCATGTTTACAGGAGGTACCGTACACATAGTTTCCATTAGATTCCATAGTACAAGCTTAGAACTTAGTTTGCGTCCAGTTGACCATGTGTGAATTTAGGGTTTATATATTTTTTTAAATCATAAAATTGTGAGTAAAATAGCTTTCATGTAGAACCGTGATCACGCGCATTTTGTTTGATACTATTTCTTTCACGCACATGCTTCGCGTTTCCTTGAAAAAGGTCTCAAGGTGTAACCGACACAAAACTACCACTTAACAGAATACCACCAACATTATACATTCGCATACGAAATCACTTTACAACAATTTCACGGTTCGAATATAAAAATGTACAGCCGACGACAAAACCACTCTGCGCACGTCAGTACCAAACCTCGCATTTTGAATACGTACGTGTATCTCCAAGATATTGTGTAACATCCATCCGTTGCGACTCTCCTATTGGAATATTAAACTTTGAAATTGTTCGTGTTTTGCGATATTTCGATTTTTGATGTAGACTGTACTTTTTCTTTCTTTTTGTTAGAGGTGGTTGTTATGTAGTGAAAGGAGGTTAGAAATATCAGCATATTATTTTAACGGATTTGAAATGGGGAAGACCAATTTATCTTTCATTACATTTTTGATTCGGTTTCCGATCTCGGAACAAATGCGTAAAGTCTCCATTAATAGTATTTACAGTACATAACTTCACCGTTAAACTGCTTTCAACGAAGTAAAAATACCTTCCCATTAAAAAGCTTTCGTATTTCCATCAAAATAAAGTTATCGGGAGCCGGCTTCATTCATTTAGCTTCAATTTGTTTGACAAGAGGTAGTGGATGGTTGCAATTGAGTTAATGGCTCGGGATGGAACTTAATAGTTAAATAGAACATTGCAAGATAAAGTGGTAGATTTTTGCATTACAGTGATGTTCAAATGCTTTGTTATCTACTGAAGAAATAAAGAAGAATCGTTATGTTCTTATTAGCCCTTAAATCTACGGAAATTTGGGTTGAGTTCAACTGATTTTAATAATAACTTGCTCAGAAAAATTGGATTCACTAGGTCCACTACATCATCAAAGAGAGAAAATTTGTAAAATATATCCTACTTATATTATAAACTAGCAGCGCCCCGCGGTTTTACCCGCGTTGTGTCCATTCCTGTGGGAATTCCGGGATGAAAAATAGCCTATGTTACTCGTGGATAATGTAGCTTTCGAATGGTGAAAGAATTTTTAAAAACGGTCCAGTAGTTTTTGAGCCTATTCATTACAACCAAACAAAGTTTTCCTCTTTATAATATTAGTGTAGATACGAAAGTTTGTGAGGATGTATGTTTGTTACTCTTTCACGAGAAAAATACTGGATGGATTTGATTGAAACTTTACAGTAATATAATTTATACATCAGAATAATACATGGGATATATTTTATCCCGAAATTCCCGCGGGAACGGGTACAATACGGGTGAAACCGCGGGGCGCCGCTAGTACTAATCACTACATATTAAAAAACAAAGTTGCTTTCCGCTGTCTGTCTGTCCCTATGTATGCTGAGATCTTTAAAAGTAAGTTATGGATTTTGATGCGGTTTTTTTAGATAGATAGAGTATAAAGCACAAGTTCTAAAATGTGTCATTGAATACTTGAAGTTTTATTTTAATTTTAATATTTGAAGCATCTTTTTATTCCAGTTCTTTTATTTATTTTATCTACAGTACCACTCCTTAAAGTCACCCCAAAGTGAAGTCAATGCTCTTTTTATGTGAAAAAATACTTGATTTTCAGTTGCAAGTGAACTTAAAATCTTTTGTGAGCTTTGCGTCACGTCTTAGTAGTTTTATGTTTCATAAAGTAGTAAATGTTTTATTTATAAAGAATGAAATAAGTTATCTTTTACGTGTATGGATGGAAAAGTAATGACATTGTTATGTTAAAAGGAGAGTGCATTTTATTATAATCCAGCGTGAAAGCGTTCTTTTAGGATTCCAAAATTAAACTAGCATGTGTCCGCCGTTTTAACAGTTCCTGTTGTAATTATGGAATAAAAGTCACAAACCTTCCTCCTGAATCGCTCTGTATGTTTGTGAACATCTCATGAAAATCCGTTCAGTCGTTTTTGAGAATATCAATTAAACAGACAGCTTTTAGGAATTATGTTGGATGTAACTTAAGTTGCTTGAGGTGTTATTAGTGAAAGTTTGAATACTGTTAAGGACACACATAATAACACTTGGGTTTTTTATTAATGCTGTAGGTACATAGAAATATTTCTTATAAGTATTGTTTATTAGTGAACTGAGATATGTTTAGTCATATAGTGTCAAATTTACTGTTTAATATACTAATATTATAAAGCTGAAGAGTTTGTTTTGTTTGTTTGTTTGTTTGTTTAAACGCGCTAATCTCAGAAACTACTGAACCGATTTGAATAATTCTTTCACTGTTAGATAGTCTATTTATCGAGGAAGGCTATAGGCTACATTTTATCCCGAAATTCCCACGGGAACGGGCACAACGCGGGTAAAACCGCGGGGCGCTGCTAGTTTCTCATATATTTACTAGCTGTCCCGCGCGGTGGTTCCACCCGCGACCCAATAGATGTCGCTAGTGTGAATCTAAACCATACATGGTGCCACCCAAACGCATACAAAACATTCATTCAAATCGGTCGAGCCGATTAGGAGGAGTACAGTGACAAACACGTAGGTATAGTAGAATCACTACCTACATAGTATAAAACAAAGTCGCTATTTTTGTCTATTTGTCTGTTTGTCTGTATGCTTAAATATTTAAAATTACGCAACGGATTTTGATGCGGTTTTTTGTAATAGGTAGAGTGATTCAAGAGGAAGGTTTTTATGTATAAAAATTCCCGATATTCCCACGGGAACGGGCACAACGCGGGTAAAACCGCGGGGTGCTGCTAGTTATATACATAAAGATCCTAAAAAGATCCTTCTATTTGTACACAAAATGTAAGTTTTCCTTTCAGATTTTCATTTACAACAGCAATCTAATAAATCATAAATACTTTATTGAAACCATTCGTTTCAAATTTATCAAACGGCAGTCTTCAGTAATTAGTCGGAAAGTTTCTCATCAACGGTGCCATCATGAAATATTATGTTTAAAGTAAAACGTTTCATATTTTATACTAAACTAGCTTAATATTTCGCTTCGGTTGGTTAAGACACTTTGAATTTTCTATCATACCAATTAGATTCTACTAGCTGCGCCCCGCGGTGTTACCCGCGTTGTACCCGTTCCCGCGGAAATTTCGGGATGAAATGTATCCCATATGTTATTCTGTATCACTACATAGTATAAAACAAAGTCGCTATTTTTGTCTGTTTGTTTGTCTGTATGCTTAAATCTTTAAAATTACGCAACGGATTTTGATGCGGTTTTTTGTAATAGGTAGAGTGATTCAAGAGGAAGGTTTTTATGTAAAAAAATTCCCGAAATTCCCACGGGAACGGGCACAACCCGGGTAAAACTGCGGGGCGCTGCTAGTAACCTATATTTCTTGAAAGAGTAACAAACAGATGTTTTCTTGATGAGTGTAACTTTGCTTTAAAATGACTATCCTTAGTTTATCTATATTAATAGCTATCTACCCATATTGACATCTTCTTCTTCGTGTCGATGGCACAAAAATTAACTTTTTTTTTTTTTTTTATTAAATGAGACCGCTCCAGTTCTTCGCTGCCCCTATGCCCTTGTCATTGGCGCACATGAGGTCATTCAATGTGCAGCTTTCAGGGTTCGAGGGGCAGGTCAGAACGTGCTGCATGGTCTGTTCGGGCGCCCCGCAGTCGCACTGGGTCTGACACGGATCTATCTATCATATTGACATAATGTCAATAGACTTATTTCAATAGCACAAGAATATTGAAAATCGCTTGCAACTCGCAACCCATTACGTCGTTTTCCAATTTACCTTAGCACCTTTAAAATTGAAACTTACAATCTGTTCGTTACCCATTGCTGTATAAGTACCACCAATAAATTGTTCTTACAAGCCGATGCAGCAATAGATTGCAAACATTATATTACACTGTTATAAAACGCCGTAATTTATAACAACAAGCCGTCTGTAACGTTATTTATTTATAACATGATACTTTGTTGTTTCAGGTAAAGGAGTTTATACTTTAATGCTTCGAATATAAAATGAGTGAGTAAATATGTATTATACTAAAACTGGATGAAATTGTTTTGTATGGAACCAATTGAATTTGAGTTCACTTTATAGAAAAGTAGTATTAACCTGTAATGTCCCACTGTTGGGCAAAGGCCTCTCGTCTCACTGAAGATATCAGTACAGTGAGGAGGTTTCAGGCGTAATCACCACGCTTGCCTAATGCGGGTTGGTGATCTCAAACCCGAGCCATGTTTGAAAAGTAGGAAACATGTTTTCGCTCGACCTGGGAATTGAACCCGGGACCTCAGTCTTGGCAGGCGAGTGCACATACCACTAGACCACCGAGTCGAGACTAGACCACTTTATAGAAGTGTATTTTAATTAATAAACTAGCTGCTCTCTGAGTTTTTACCGGCGTTGTGCTCTTATCGTGGGAATTTCGGGAAAAAAAAGAGCCTACCTTCCCATTAAATATGGCTATCCACTACGAAAATAAATATTGAAATCGAATTGGTAGTTTTCGAAGTATAATCTCGGATACTGATTGTCATCATGTTCCGCATCAAAACCCTGTCAAAATGGTCTTTGAATTAGCGATAGCATGGTACGTTTGAGTTAATGAAGAAAAGTTCTTCGATAGTTATTCGCAGAGAAGTATGTCAAATGAATATAAACAATGATCTTACTGACGGTACCCATAGTTCTTCTTTCTGCCAGTAGGTTAGTGGCCAACCCTGATTTCGGAGTTTATAGACCGCCTAAAGGCCTTCGACCTGGTCTAACGATTGGAACAACTGGAACCGACTGCTTCACGTACCCTCACAACGCTAGCGCTCAGTTATAAATGCCACTATCGGCCACCCATCCAAGCAGGGGGCGAGTTGCAAATTGCTTAACTATCCCAATGAACTGACATCGCTTGGTCAAACTAAGCTACGAGCGCGGTACCCATAGTAACGCACACAAAGACCCGTCTCAAATACAACTACAAGTATGGCTCAGGGGCGTCGCGTCGTGAAATAAAACTACTATAGGTATATACCTTAATTCTAAGCTAATTAATTTAAGAATCAAAAGTTTTTGACCACTACGGTACTTTACCAAGGCGTCGCTATATGTAAGTACTGATTTTTATGTATTTCAACATACATTTTGTTTGAACCCTTATCCGAGAAAACCTTGTAACGTACCACAAAGCATCCGTAATAAAAAGCACATTAGTTTTTATAACTTCCTTCTACAAAGGTTATTACAATACGTTTGAATCTCGTGGGAGAACAATGTTTTTTTATATAAATTTAAATAATATGTTATATCATATCTATAATAAAGACTCTATACCTAATCTTCTGTATAATATAAAAGAAAGTCGTATTAGTTACACTTTTTATAACTCGAGAACGGCTGAACCGATTTGGCTGAAAATTGGTGGGGGAGGTAGCTTAGATCCAGGAGACGTATATAGGATACTATTTATCCCGTATTTCCCACGGGAACGGATGCGCTGCGGTAGAAACCGCGGGGCGCAACTAGTTTATAATAAAATTCTAGAGTTTTTTTGTATGCGCTAAGAAGGAACAATGTGACGAATTTGAAAAAAATATTTTATGTGGTTGGTGTGGGTGGTAATAATTAAATAAAATCACTAAACCATTTTCATTTTCACTTTGTACATTATCTTTGGTTTGAAAATTAACTGACCAATGAAATTAAAGACGAATATAATTATGAATGAGGTGACAATGTTAAAAAATGAATCAATATTGACAACCTCCTCCTTCGGTTTTCAAGGCGGTAAAAAATGTAATAATAGTTTAAAAAGAAATATGCAGTTGTGAGTTTATTAACAGTTCTCTTCTGTAAACTTTACTGCGAAAGTTTTAAACCATAACGACTAAGTTTCACAATACTTTGTTGAGACTGGGAATGTTTGGGCATATTTACGTATTTTTTGTTCCTGTTACTTTTGCTACACGACCGCAGGAGGAATATGTTATTATTAGTAGCGCACCGCGGTTTCACCCGCTTTGTACCCGTTCCCGTGAGAATTTCGGGATGAAAGGAAGCCTATACCTTGCCGTTGAATGTGGCTATCCATTAGAAAAATAATTATTCAAATCGGATTGTTAGTTTCTGAGATTAGTCAGGTCAAACGAACAATAAATCAGCTTTATTATGTTATTATGGATTGGTCAAATACTTCAGACTTTGTGATATTCCTTTTTTGAAAAGCATTAAACCATTTCTAAGTAAATTAAATACTATATTCTGAGCGACTTAGTTTGAATTATCGATGTTAACTAACCGCGACTGTTAAGCTACGTGCAACTTGGATGGGTGGCCGTTAGTGACATATCTATTTTGAAAGCCAGTCCCGGTTGTTTTTATCGTTACTCCATATTTAAAGCGTAAATCTAACCTATGAAACATCTTAAATGATTTTCTAGTCAAGTCTATCGTTGCATACATATTTGGGGCTTATTTGAAAAATAAATTAAGTCTACACCATTTTGCACACTTAAGTATCGAAAAATAAGTAAGTTATTCAGGAAAAAAGAACATCAAAATTTAATAACTATCACTATCTTCCGATACGATCCGATGTCCCATAAAAGGACAACAAAATTAAACAATAATGAATTCACATTAAGTCCTTTTAAACGAACATTGGAACTAAGTACAGGGTTAGCAGATAACCAACCGAGGTAATTACTTCGACAATTTTGTTTACCGTTCCACTGTACAAGGGCAAAGTTTCGCCCCAAAATTAGTTAAAATTACGTAGCAGCAACAAAAATTTTCCACAAGGGACATACTCATATTATGTTTCGAAGCAACATTCGCGTTTTATTGTTTAACTTTGTGTACGAGCTTGTTTTATTTATTTCCAAGGGACAATTTTTGATTCTGTATCATTTAATGGGGCCGCGGAAAATGGCTGTAATTTTTATTATTTTGAAGCTGCCTTTAGGTCAGTTATTTCAAGGTTAAAGGATATACACAAAGCTGTGTTAATAAGGCTCTTTAGTTTTAAAGGATTTCCAAAACAAGGAGATGGTTACGATCAATTCTGTTATTCTATATTTTGGTGTTTGGACATATCATCAGCATTTCTGATCGTATTTTCCAAAAAAAATCGATGTATCCCGAAAAGTTCCCATAAAGTAAGTAGCTATTGGCAACCCTGGTATCGAAGTTTTTAAATCGCCTACAGGCCTCTGACATGCTCTACCGGAACAATCAGAACTGACAATTGTATTTACCCTCCGAAGCACGGCAGCGCTCAGATAGAATTACCACTATGGACCACCCATCTAAGTTGGATACGAGCTGCAGGTTGCTTAACATTCGTAATTACCTAACATTGCATAAGTTCCTTATAAACATTGAGTTTACATTGTTATTCAGTTCTTGTATTATACCGCTATGCGCCATTGTCTCAAGGTACACCCACTTAATCAAATTTTATTATGAAATATTATTCATCTAGTCTCCTATCTTCTGCAATTAGCCTCCAGTTTAAAATTAATCTCCTTTAATGCACTGCTCGTGTTCAAATTAGAAGCAACGTAGTTTCATGTTCCATGACATGGTTTAAAAGTTTCGAGAACATTCTTAATTGTGTTAGGAGATGACTTTCTTATGTATGTGTATGTGTGAAATATGTAAATACATATACATACGACGAGAAAAAGGTAGTAGTTTCTCATAGCCTTTTTATAGGCTCATCACATAACATTTCCTGATGAAAAATGTGTTTTCTCTATTTTGAGCCTAATATATAACGCTATAAGATACATTTTATGAACTTAAATATTACGCCTCAATCTTAACGCTTCATTATTTCATACTTTATACTTTTTATTAAAAACAAATTTTCAGAAGTTAAAGGACGCTTCGGTGTAACTTTTTTCATAATAAGGATTTCAAAGTATTGGTTTTTTGTGAAACTTAATACGCGAGGATGACATTTTCTGGTGTACTGCGTAAATACTAAACTTTGGGAAAGAATAATTTATATGTGTTCAACTTTTTCTTTGAGGCAGTATACTTAAATATGTTTCACGGTAGATTTTATGTAGTACTAGCACCGCCCCAAGGTTTTACTCGCGTTGTGTCCGTTCCAGTGGGAATTTCGGGATGAAATATAGCCTATAATCTTCACGTTGAAAGTGGTTATCGATTGGTAGTTTTTGACATAAACGCGTTCAAAAAAACCAACTCTTCAGCTTTATTATATTAGTATAGATATTTCGATGAACCAATATCTACGAAAAGCAAAGTAAAAATTGTAATTATGGTCTCATTTATGGATTTGACCCATCTTAATTCTTAAGAATCATGATTTGGAACCTAAGTCCGGAGGATCTACAACCAAATCGTATGTGTACTTACCTTCTGTTACTTTAAACAACTCATTTCATTTAAAATACACCAATCTGAAACAGGACCGTTTTCAAATGGTCCCTATTCTTTCTTAGTGCTGTGCAATCGATTATGCCCAAGTGTTGGGAGGCTTGTTCTATCAAAAGTTTCTGATAGTAGGCGGTCCCTTTTTACTCCCGATTTATCACGTGGAATTGAATTCATCGTATTTATCATGAAAAAGTTTTTTCTCATATATATTCTTTGTGATGTACTTCTCCGTTTTTGTAAGAACCTCAATTTACTTTGCTGTGATAATAAAATAGTTTTTTACTCGATTTTTTTTATAAGACTTGAGCCACGTGTATCATATTATACTTGTAGTTAAGAATTTACCGCTTTCCATAGTTTATTTCGGTATTGGTAGAGAATTTTTCATCAACCACGTCTGTACCACGTCATCTTTACCACCTAGATAAGGGTGCGTTTGCATTGAAGTGAAGTGGAGCTCAATTGACCAATCACGAAGCATTACGAAAAGGTTTTGACAATGTGCGTAGTTTGACAATTTCAATGCCTTATAATTGGTCGATTGAGCTCAGCACAGCTCCGCTCTGCATCCTTATTCAAACTTCGCGCAGGTGAGTCGCTAACATCTTTATATATAAAAATTACATGTCATTTTGTTTGTCCGCGATGAACTCATAAACTACTGAACCGATTTTAAATTTGATTAGCGCACCATGTGTAATTTGATCAACTTGAAAGATAGGATTTCAATTGAAAGATAGGATAGCTTACATCTCAATTTGTAGTGATTAGGGCGGTCCACCCTTTAATTGTTATATGGCAAAACGACGTTTGCTGGGTCAGCTAGTTTAAAATATAAAAAGTTCAACACTATTGCTGTTGGGGGTTTTTAAACCACCTAGTGGTCTTGAACATGGTCTGATGACTAGACCAGGCTCTCCGAAGAATGTATTCCCGTTGTCCTTGTTATTACCATCACCTTTCATAAGTTATGTCACTTAAATATTATTACGTAACTTTCACTATATTTACCAAAACGCTTGTGAATTTGAAGGTATAAAAATATGAGTTATAATAAGATCTCAAACAATGACATGATTACGTACCTACGTTCAATTCTCAACTTACAAAGGAGAGATGATTCAAGATATTTCAATGTTTGAACACACGGAAGATAATCAGATGTTCAAACAGAGGTTCTTCCTTTTTTCTTTTTTGTATTAGGAAAAGAGGATAGCAGTTACGAGATGGCAAGGAAAATCGTTTTATATAATAGCCTTTGGTTGTCAAGACAAGCGATTTGTGGTGACTTTGTTTGAGAATTTTTATCTGCATGCATGTCTTATACTCAAAGTGAAAAGAAAAACAATAGAATTTTCCGTTCGTATAGTTTCCTCCTCTTTGCTTCTTCCTATACTTATAATACCTTCAGTGATACGAGAGGCATTTGCTCAGCAGTGCGACATTACAGGCTTAATGTCCCACTTCAATACTTTTAAGTTCCATTAAACAATTCCTTTATCGATGCGCTATCTGCTATATACGAACGGTTTAAACACACAAATCTTTATAAACTTCCTCACGTACACATTTTTCACCGCAAAATTGAGTTATGTTCAAACAAATCCCTACCTAGTAACCTTCTCTCAGCTCTATCGAAAGAATGGAAGTTTCATTTGAGTCATGTTTCTGATATACGAACGCCGTATATCATATAAATCGTTTCAATACTTGAAAATAGTCCAATGCTGAAAGAGTATCGATCATCTCGACGATGTTTGAGCTGAATGGAAGTGCTTTAAGGCATAAGTGGTGCAATGCGGGATATAATTTTATCGCTAAACCACTTTTCAAACCGTTAAAATTACCTTAATTTATTATTCAGTCATTTTCTTCAACTTCAATTAATATTACTCAAAGAAAATTGTTCACTTTATTGGACCGTTTTTGAAGTAAACAAGACGCAGTAATTATGTTTAAAAGCACTGTTTGTACTTATGAAGATATTTGAGTAATCAAAGCTAATTGGCAAGATTTGGAATAATCCCGGAATATCAGTAGAATGAGAAAAAGTCTTTGAATTTTTTTTCTATAGGAGTCTGGTGAATTGATGCTCATTATTTTTTATTATTATACATAAACATTTTCGAGATTAATTACATTTTTAAATAAGGTTTTCATTTTTTGCTACTAAAGAATGTAAGTTCTTACAATTTAGTGTCAAAATAGATATAAAACTAGATGAAATTTGGCGACAGTTTCCAAAATCCAAAAGCAACCTACAAATTTATCTGCTGCATTGAGAATTAGCTTTTCCTCTGGATCATACGAGTATAGGAATAGACATCCATTTCGTATTCTTAATTGCATTCGTTAAGGAGAGAATACTCTATTCCCTTAAATCCAAACTTTAAAGCATTATCTCGCCACCACATTAACCTAGAAAAGCTTCACCTGTCACTAAAATAATTCAGTGGCTTCCACCGCATCACTTCCGATATTCTGGCTGTTAAAACTTTTTAAATAGATCTCGATTTTACCTCGAAACATATCAAGCCCGGTGCTCCATAAAGTTCCGTTGCCACAAAACGGTGGCAAGATAAATTTAAACGTTCCCAAACGTTCTGATGCATTCGCCCGTTAACGATCCGACGACAATTGATAATAGATTTTTATGACGTTGCATTAAAAATGAGGTCCTTAGAAAGTGTTCGCTCTGAACCTTTCGAGCTTCTGATAGGGGGCTAGAGGTGTTTAAACTTTATTTTATGAAGGCTATTGGGTGGACAGATGGTGGGCGATTGAGCGTGTAATGGGCGACTTAGATGGTATCGAATCTTTTTAGAGATATGACGGTTCTTTTCGGTTGTTTTTCTAGGGAAACAACATGCGCAACGTGTTTTTTGATAAAGTTAGGAAAATTCTATAATGTAAAATCTCAATGCAAGATAAAAGTTACTAAAGGGTTACTAGTTATAATATTTGGTTTTGGATTGATCTTTATTATATTTATTTATATTTTGATGGAAAACTACGTTTACAAAGCACTGCATTTATGTGTACTTAACATTTAAATGGAGTTTCAATCCAAAAGAAACCAACATGTTGTTTGAAGATCAAATATATAATATACATATTTATATAAATATAAATATCGTTGTTTGTATGATGCCCTTAAAACGGAAACTTGACGGAACACAATATTAGAGAACAATCAAATAACTCTGCTTGTAACAAAAGTCACAGTCAACACAAATGGTTCTGGTATTGATGCGGGAGCCATACACTACGAAAAATTTCCGCACGATCAATTCTTTGTTTCCCAAAATTTTCCTTTCCTTAAAGCAGTTTCGAATTCCGGATACGTATCTCATCAGTATATTTTCTTCCCCATATTTTGCTATTCTCAGCAGAAAAGGACGAAGAAATTTCTCCAAAAAAATCCATTTCACAGGACAACGTCCAGTGACATGGAAGATAAAACTAATAATATAACAGAAATTGTTTAGAAATCTGTGTCCATTTTTTTTGTACATTACGTTGTCACCGACAATAATTTGGGAGAATTCTATAGAAGTGCTGATATTGTCCGTCAGTAGGTCACTACTGACGTGTGTATTCAGTACTTTGCTGTTTTCCTGACGTGGTCCGATAAATCGTCGATAAAGGTCAAAGATGATTTGGAGCATGTCTCTTAGGAGAAATAGCTGAAATACGTCCTCAATATCATATCTATTGACGAAGATTCGTTTTACCGTCTAAGGTCGATTCTTTAGTAATAAAGAATGTAGGAAAATGGGAATATTTTGAATTGAAGCTTTTATACTTTAACTAGCAGTACCTAATGGTTTTACATTCTATTCTGCAGGAATTTCGTAATAAGCTGTATGAGATTCCTAATAGACGTTGAACAGATATTGAAATACTTTGATAATCGAACTGGTATTTTCAAAGATAAGCTCATACAAACAAAAATAAATTATTAGCCTGTAATTTATTACTGCTGGGCAAAGGCCTCTCATCTCACTGAAGTTATCAATACAGCGAGGAACAAACAAACAAAACAAAAACTCTTCATCATCATATTTATATTGATAGACTTAATACCAAATGCTATTCTTCAAATCCAACCGGAACCATTTTTACGAGAATAATTAATGAACGGAACGAGAAAGTTTTCAATAAGTTGACTCCATATCCTTCATAACCTCATTTATCTAAGTTGAAAACTAATTTATCCAAGTCTTTGTATACATGACCTAATTAAAATGCTTCTCTCCGCTTCTGCTGAATTATTAAAGTTACTGGCGGTTGTTTAAATAAAATTTCTGGATCTTTTTTATTCAGTGGAGATCGTGAAGATTGTTGACCGTTCAATATTAGGAATTTTAGGTACTTTACGGTACTTTAGTTTTAGAAAAAATGTAAAAGTCTAAGGTTTTTAGTTCAAGAAAAAATTAACTTCTACATAGGTTTTAATCATGGCTCAGGTGATTACGACTAATTCTCACTTTACTTATATCTTCAGTGAGCTGAGAGGACTTTACCCAAGAGTGGGATATTACAGGTTAATAAGTTTTATTAAAGATTTTACTATTATATGCAAAAAAATTAATAGTTTTTGGCGCATATTGCTTAGATTTTATGGCATTAGTAGAACACCAAGTTTTCGACCCCAAAAGAAAAGCTTTAGCCTCTATAATGAATTTAAATTGCCTAAATTCGGATTCAAATAACTGATACTCAGTTATAATATGACAAAAGTGTCTATAAGAAATACAGATTGCAGAAGAAAATGAGATAATAAAGAAGATAATATTTGTCATACATTTCGGAGTCCTAAAAATGGATGCTAACAATTAATTGGTGACTCTTGACTCCATCCATCTGTTGTCTGATAAAGATATCAATGTATAGCTAAGTCTAAATCGGACTGCAAACATATTTATCGTCATGCCTTCTCAACCTTCCCGGCTTTGTATTAAACCTCTGGATATAATGTGATTCTTTATTTATTTGATATCTTTGGTCAGTTTGTTTAGGGCTTAAGTATTTTCCGATTCTATCGTTTATCTTGATTTTGTTTGGTCGTAATTGTTTCTCAGTTATCTTTACGGTACGTTTCCATCATAACGTCATCTCGTCGTGGAAAGATTTTGACAATGTCAATGCCTTGTTTGACAATTTCAACGCGTTATGTTCAAATCGGAGTGGAGCTGTGGAGAGCTCTATCGACCTACACAATGCATTGAAATTGTCAAATAACGCATTGACATTGTCAAAATCTTTTCGTTACGCGTTGTGATTGGTCAGTTGAGCTCCGCTCCGCTTCAAAGGAAACGCACCCTAAGTCTTGAATTCGTAAATTAGGAACAAGACCGGCTCTTGTATATATAAACATGGTACATAGATAGTAACCTCGCTGTAATCCTAACATGTGTGTTAGTTTCAACAGTATTATCCCCTTAATCCTAATAATTTGTCTTGGATTTCTAACAGTCCGTTCCCACTTGTCCGATTACGGGCCCGTATAATCGGCCGTCTCTTACTTGATATACCATTGTTGATATATCATTGATAGGAAATAACTTATAACCCAAAAAAAGGAACGGCCCACTGCCATTGCTGCTATTCCCATACTTTAAACGAGTAACAATTGTATATATGTATGTATGTTTCTCCGAAACGGTTCTCACGATTTTGATGAAAACGGTGATTTCGAGGACAAAAATTCATCTAGCTGAGTTTCATATCCGTGAATACCCGTTGTCTTTGTATTTACTTCATTAATTTTTTGGTTTTCTATTGTTTCCCAGCAGGCTCGGTCACCTACTTACTCAAATAAGTACGCAAGTGTAACCATTACCTAACCCAGTAACTTATTCACAAGTTAAACCGCAGTCCACACTATCGTCAGACTATCGCAGCTTAATTCCATTGTATATCTCCCCTCGACTGTCAGCGCGGTATTGTGGTTTACCACAACTAGACTATAAATATCCAAGAACAATTTGCCACATGGATACTGCTGTTGGACGCAGATATTGACGTATGTGTAGCTTGGACCTAAAATATACGATGGGCCGTATATGGTGTTGTTTGTTAGATGCCTTGGTGGTTTTTAGTAGGGATTTGGACCGTTTTGCAATTTGATTTTTGATTAGATCTATTTTTAACCAATGTCAAATCTTTCATGTGTACAGTCAGCCAAAAATGTGGTCTACCACCCTACGGTTGAGATTCATTTGAACGTCATGAAACAACAAGGTCAATTTTCATTTAATAATAGAGGTCCAACTAAGTCACCCAATGATGTCAAATGTCAGGCATCTCAGATAACAGACAAAACGTCATAACATAATTGTGCATAGAAAAGTCAACCTTAGCGATCGTTACATCTCGCAGAAACTTTTGTCAAAAGTGGTAGACCACTTTCTTGGCCGACTGTACATGCTTGGGTATAGGATTTTTTTTAAATATTATTAAAGTTTTACTCTAGGGTTTAACGTCGATTTCTGGTCTATTTTTTATGTCATATCAATAAGTATCGAATTATTTTGAGTTAGATATTGATTTTATTTTATTTTATGATATGTATTAATAACAAATAAAACATTGCTTTACTTGTAGAAGGTTTCATTATTCCATTTTGATTGACGAGCGTTGACTGCATCTGTAACATAAATTCGAACCTTATGGCGCTATCATTGAATATTGAATCAAAATATATTGGCGATGTTCCAAAAAAGATTAATGCACGAAAATTAAATTCCATTTGAATAATTTTATGGGGCCGCAAATGTCGACGGCGTAAAGATATGAAATGGGTTATAATTAAATATGTCCTCTAGCTTGTTCAGAATATATTAACCCAAGAAAAATTAGGTTCCACGGATACCTTCCGATTTTCTTTAATATTATTCAGTTTAATTATCTTAAACGTTATAACGGTGCGCTTTTGTTGTTTTATAATTTCGGTTTAAGGGGTCCGGTGGTCCGTTATTAAACCTTTGGGAAATACGATATTCTGCTAGTGTTTCAACAACTGGTTAAGTGTATTATTACGTATATGCATTAACTGGATGAGGGGAATATAAGGTATTCCCCTCAATACGAGCACCTACCTAATTCAGAGGGTCTCTGGTTACTTAGTTCGAGTAGGTTAGTGGCCAACCCTGGTGTCGGAGTTTTTAGACCGCCTAAAGGCCTCCGACATGGTCTAACGATTGAAACAACCGGGACCGACAATTTAACGTGCCGTCCGAAGCACCGTAGTTTGGATAGAAATGCCATTATCGGCCACCAGTACAGTACACCAGTAAACATCAATACAGTGAGGAGGATTAGGCATAATCACCACGCTTGCCAAATGCAGGTTGGTGATCACAAACCCGAGCCATGTTAGTTTTTTATTAGGTAATTAAATAAATAAATACTTGAACAACAATATTTGTATTCAGACAAACAGTTGGGTTAAAGAATCCCAAATAAATTCAATAAATGTTCCAAAAAAATCGCGTGCAATCGTCAAACAAAGGCATAAAATTCAAGACATTCCCATATAAGTGAGATCACTTACTTCGTTTCAGAATCATAACCTCGTTCTCACTTATGGCATAATAAATTCGCGATAATTTACTTCGACACCAATATATCAAACGCAATCTGTTTACGAATCGTTTTGTGCTTCTATCCCTGTTTATTACGGAACCCTTTTAAGGTCGCACCACACTGGTGAAACGGCTTGAGATACGTTTAACAAAGATAAAGCGAGTGCAAAGGGGGGAATTATAATATGTTAACGGGATCCTAACCTCCTAACATGCCATTTAGATAGTGCATTGTGTGGAGGCGTGCATTTGTCGGATTAGGTAATTGTTTTGTGAATGGTTTCTTGTATCTCTTGTTTAATTTAAACGTCTTAAAATTGACATCTATTCTAATATTATAAAGGGGTAAAATTTGTAAGTTTGTTTGTTTGTATGTTCGAGCTAATCTTGGGAATTACCAGTCCGATTTGAATAATTCTTTTTGTAATAGATAGCCACATTCAACGGGAAGATTATAGGCTATATTTTATCCCTAAATCTCCACGGGAACGGACACAACGCGGGTAAAACCACGGGGTGCTGCTAGTTCATAATATAAATATTAGAAAAAGTTTTAAAATTGTGTCGTTTTATCGTTTGACTTCTCACATAGGCATAAAACACCGTCAACCCACCTTTTAAAAAACTTTCAATATTTACTCATATGAGTGTGATAAAACAGAAGCGCTTATTTGTATGTTTTAAACAGCATACTTATTACATAAGCCAGATTAATGGTAAAGAGCTTGCACTGAACAGAAATTGATGGACAAGTCTGCATCGGACTCACCGACAAGAGCCTAGCTCTTAAACTGATGATAAATTATTGTATTGTACCAACAGTCGGGATTTCATTTGACAAAAACTTTGCATAACCTTCATGACGAAGGTCATACAAGAATTTTTTTCGTCCTAAAATCACTACAGATACAGAATAAGTGAGAATAGGCGGAGTGCCGCTGTACGCAGGGTTTTGTCGCTAGCATCCTTAGAATAACATCCTTCAGTAAGCACCAAGTCTACTGGAGAAACGGAATGACTTCAGCAGTTCAAAACCCCAGTGTGGTTTGACCTCTAGCCTGTTTATGGGCAATTTATCACGAAACGGTTTTCCGCAACGGATAACAAGCTAAGTGGATATCCAGTTGATTATATGTACTTACACAAATCCTTGTCATCGTAGGGATTTGTAGAATGCTTTATTTACTCCGTTTGAGTTTTTTTGAGTTTAAAATTGCATCTAATAAAGTTAAATATTTTATGCGAATAAATATATCCAGTTGGCTTTATCGCATGTTCGTTTGGCCATGTCAGATGCCTTGAGGCGAACTTAAAACACTAAACACCAGGGTTAGCCACTGGCCTACTCAAGCTTTCTTACCTACTTACTACTGCACACAACGTGCTAAATCATTTGGTATAATTATTAGTTCCATCAAGTTGTCAAATTTAATATTTAAATACTTATGGCCCACGTTTCAGACCGCTTCACACTTCAAATACCTAATCCTCGTTATTCAACTTCAACTTCAGTAAGTAAAAGACCTTTGCTTTCCGGCGGTTAACTTTACTATTAGTTCGTCCATGTTGAGCCACCAGAGCTAGCACCAGAGCTATATTACGGAAGGTTTATTTCCTTTCCTATATTACAGTTCCCTACATATCTCCATAACAAAGATAGTGCAGAACGCATCCAAAGTTCCGGAAATTACTGACTTCACCCAAACTGCATTTGCATACTTGAAGCTGCAAAAGACTTTGCATTTATACGTAGGAATTAACGTTTAACAAAATTGAATTGAATAGATTTTTAATGGAAAAACTCCCATTAAGAGTACACTGCAGTTAAAGTCTTCTTGCTCACTGAAGTTCTTCTAAAAAGCACTTCGACTGCAGTTAACAAGGACTGAGAAATCCCGAGTGTCGTTTGAAACAAAAAATGCTGTAAACACTCCGTTATAGGTTCAATAAAAATGCAAACTTGGAGGCACGATCGGGATTGCTCTCGTTCAAAATTGCACTATCGTCTATTAATAAAGCCTCTTGGTCACGTAAACCACTTGGGCACATCGGCCGAACATTGATTCTAAATTCTGTTTGGACACGGGTTCGTTACCGATGATCAGTTTTAATGACGTTATCTGTTCTTTGATGGCTTTTGAATATTGTTTGAGGTTGGCCATTTCGGTAAAGTTAACAAAGTACTCATGTTTTAGGTTAATGATTACGATGATGCATCGTCAATGTAAGCAATGTTGAGCTTGTTCTGTTATCGCTGTTGTGGGTGATCGATATAGTAATTGTAAAATAAGCTACTTTAATTTTGAAGTTTTGAGTGTGACCGTATTTCATATATTATACTCAGAGCAACATTCAATCTATATATTTCGGTTAGTCATGGTCATGGTCTGGCTGTCTTCCTAGATCTTCAAGAGAGAAGTAAAGTATCTACAATAAAATCTGCATATCTCTGTGCAAACCTCTTCTGGCCGCCCCAAAAGCCTAATCTGAACATAAAAATACTAAATCTCAAAACGATCATGTCAAACTTTGGTTTAGTTGACTTCCAAATAGTTGGAGTCCAAAAACAAAAGCGCATCGCATCTTATTTGAACTCCGGGAGTGTTTATAACAAATCATCCTGCCGATACAATTTGTTCGTCCATTATTCTTCGCCAACTGTTTGATAGCTCTTGATATATTACAATACTCTATTTACATCATCAATCATCGCTTGGCAAAATGGCTTTATTTTGCATACTTTGTCCACTGGGCCTTATTTTTCTCCTCGCGATAACGGCTAAGATATACGGGGATGAAACCTTCATTTGTCTTTTTAAAATGGAAAGGGCCATTAAAGTTTTTTCTTTGGCCGCAATGAAATTGAAATGTTCTTTTTGTTTGTTTAATAAAATTGCGAAGCTTTTAATAAATTAGTGGAGAAGTGGTTTTCTTTTTTAAAATCAAAGATGGCTGACGACAAAAAGTCTGTTGCCTTCTAAATTTCCAATTATGGAGATAATTAATATACTTTCTGCAATAAATTCGTATGTGCAATTGACACGGTTGACATTGAATAAGATTTATATTCCTATTTCGTGTTATTCGGCATAGAGAATGAGATATTTGTCAAACAATATTCTAATATCTTCATTTATGACTAGCGATGCCCAATTCCTTTGTCATGAATGAAATTATTTACCTTTTACCTCTTAAACATTTTCTGGACTACTTCTCGTAAATATATCTCACAAATATGAACCATATTACAGTTGTTAACAAATAACAATAATATTCCTGTAACTATATCATGAAAAATAGGTAAATAACTCCACTATGAGGATCATTTTTCTTTTATTACAATTCCAACTTTCATACCATACGTACGGTTCGATAAATCCATACAACTGTTTATAAAATCACTTCCTAATACAACAATAGTAACAATAGCACTCCCCCTTATTACATGAAGCCATTGTTCAACAACCATTGCTCGCTAGCAACGGTCTATCTCAATGAACGCTCTTTGTGCGCGTCAGTCTATACTCAACTTTATATTGTGGAAAAATTCTCATTTTTTAATTTGCTTCAGAAAGTAGATAACAACAGTTTGAATTTCAGTAGTATTGAATAATGATAGAAATAGAATAGATGTTAAGCCAATATATTTTAGTTTACGTGGAAAATCGTATCCAAAAAATTATGTTCTTCTTATTTTAAACATCATAAATTAATATTTTATTATTACGTTATTGTTTTAAAGTATAATAAAACTGAAGAGTTTGATTTCTTGTTAGTTTCATTTCAATTATCACAGGCACTTTCGCTAGATTGAAGCCAGTATTTTTGTATAGGTATGGTAGCCATATTCAACAGGAAGATTGTACGCTATTATAGTTTTAACGAAACGGGTACAATGGAAAATTAACGGCTGCAATTTCGTTTCATAATCTTACTGAAATATTTTGCACAAATCTCCAACAATTCAATAATAATCAAGTCAACGCCAAGCCATATTTGCATTCGAACTGCGTCTAATTCAATATAGAAGTACGAATTAAGAGTTTTGCAACATTTACAAATGATAGCAGAATTGGTGCTAATGAAAATTACCGTTTTCAGTAAACCCGTCGGTAATTAATACAACACAGACCGGCTTCCCTTTTACCAACCGACACACTAACGATGCCTTTTGTTATCGCGAAACTGCTCAACATTCTATTGGTTTTGATTATTTTGTTATTGAATTCAGATGGGGAACACTGAACACTTGTTCCCCTTGGTGGTCTGTTTCCTTGAGGTCCTGCCTTCAATTCCTTGGTCGAGCGGAAAGATGTTTTCATTCTTAAAAACTACGATTACGAAACGTGCTCAAAGAACTTTTCCGTGACCACGGTTCTTGTAAAGGAGCCGACACGTCAGAAAAATATGTAAAATAAAAGCGAAGTGTATCCGAAAACATAGTTTAGATTCAGAATGAGTAGTGTTCGCTTAAACTTAAGAAACCAGTAATACGTCTAATCCTCCTTACTGTACTCATATCTTCAGTGAGATGAGAGACCTTTGTTCAGCCATGGGACATTAATTCGGTATACACAAGGGTATGCTGACAGATTGGTCCCATTTTTCACCATTGTAAAAAATTTGGTAGTTCTCATGAAATTGGTTTGAAGTCGGTTTTTCGCTGGAAAAGGTTATTAGGACGGTAATTTGATACTCGATATTTTCCTAATTTCAGATTTTGGGAAAAATTGAAATATCGTTTTTCTGGAATTAAGTTACAATGGTTGAATTTTCAATAATAATTTGATTTGGTCCTTTTAATAAAATTTGAAACTGTAGAAGTGGAAACCAGCAGTGGGATGATATAGGTTAAATTAAAGAAATACCGCCTTATTCATAACCGCTCTTTAACTAAAACACTCTTATAAAGTGTTTTGTCTCTTTTGCTCTTTGGGAAAATAGCGGATGTCCGAAAGGGACAAACCATTTGATAGCTAAATCGGTGTTAATAAGTGTTTATGAATAAGGCCCTCAGTTTGCTCATACACAGTACGAATAAAGATTACAGTATTTGTTATAACTTTGGAGCCATAAACATTATTTTTGCTCATCAAAACCTCATATCCAAGGGGCACATGTAACTAGAAATGCACAGTATACAAAACTATCCTATTATAATGATGCTGAAGTATAACCATGTAGAGATTCTAAGAAGCAACTTAGGTATGAAACTTACTAAGTATTCTAGTGTGTGACTTTTAGCACTCGTAGACTACCTAATCTCCTTCTAAATAAAAAACTGGCCACATTTTACTTTCTTCTCTCCTAAACATTAAGTCTCAAGACTGTTATCAAAAGGATTTATTATAAGCAATTTAAGTTGTGATTACAAAATCTTGAAAAAAAAAAACCTACTGATATGACAAACAGGAAATTAGTGGAATTGTCCCGTTCGTCCTATCATCAACGCGAGTGGGACGAACGGAAAAATAAAATATTGGCTTAAATTCCCGTTGGTACAATATTTATAATAAAGGATGCTACAAACGTAATAAATTGTCTTGCAATACGTCAGTCTAGAGCAAACGCTTTTATATTTTATTTGACTGTTGTCACCACAATATCAATGACAAAAAGTAATAAAACCTCCAACAACAGTTTACCGCAACCACTTTCCTTTGAGCTAACCCACCGTCAATTGCAATACCTTCCACTATCAATCTTATCCCCAGCAAGTCTTAACAATTACAACTATTGAACGACCAGGTACCTCAATGAGAAAGATTTATTGGGCCTCACGAATCTCGGTAAATACAGAATACACAAAAATCTTCCAGTCATCATGACGTAAAGAAACATCGAATGACATTAAACGTAGTCCGTTGTGTGCAAATCTCAAATTTGAGTGTGGAAAGTATCATTGCCTGTTGAGGGATGATCACGTTTCAACATGAGTTCCTTTAAGATAAATTTTTGCACGCATAATTGAGGGTTTATGACGTGTAAGGCGTTTCGGGTGTGTTAAATACTTGTGGGAATACGGTTTCGAGTTACTTTGTTCGCGAAGGTTTGCGGAAGTTTTTGAATGAATAAAAGGACCCTTGTTCACTGAACGTAATTTACAATTATTAGAATTATACGAGAGTTTCTCTCAGTAACTGTTGTTTATATTATATGCTTAGAGACACGTTTACTCGCGATGAATTTAACGACGAATAAATTGTTGTGTTATTAATTTTACACGTCTGTGTGTCTGTCAGTGATATCATAGGTCCAAAACGAAGAAATATATATTTACTTGAGGGTTGTCATCATGGTGCGAATCCCTTTTTGTCCTACCAAAATCTTCAGCATTAAACTGATATACAGCTAGGCCTAACTAAATCCATTTTCTATAGAAATTAAGGAACATAAAATTCATAAAAATACTGTTGAAAGCTTCGTTTTCGCTGTGTAAACATCATTGTTCACTAAATAACATTTTATTTTATTGTTTCAGGTAAAATAATAAATCTTGGCGTTTCATTCTAGTAGGCATTTTTCATCTTAAACAAAGGTACTGTTTGTTCCCACCTTCATAATAACAAGTATAAATATTAAACCTTCAGGGAAATCAGAATACTGACGTCCTGTTTCTTTAACAATCTGTTGTACGGAGTCTCAGAAAAAAAGGCTTTATTTTTCTGTCAAAGTTGTCTAGAAAATAGTTCTTTTTATTTTCAAGATCTTTAGCTTCAAATATTTTCGTCTCACTAAAGATTTTGGCCATCATACCTCATAAGAGTCCCTGGTTATTGGTTCAGTACTGCCTGGCCTCGGGAGGTAAGTAGTCTTTGTATGGAGTAGTAATGCACAAGTGACGAGATGTCGAGTGGCTCAATGAGCTTTGTATAATCATCTACAAAAGTTGATGAACATATTCAATATTGCAAAACACTTGAACTTTTGGGCCCATAATTAATAAAAGCGTCGAACTAAAACTCTGTTACACTGTGTTTTGTCTCTTTTGCTCTTCGGAAAATTGCTTATGTCAGAAAGTGACAAACCATTTGACAGCTAAAATGTTCTTAATATGCATTTGTAGTTTACTATAGTTGATTTTTTTTGATTACCTAAAAAATTTTAATTTGTATACAATTTGTATTAACACATCTCTTATGAAGTTATAATTCTTCTTATGTTATAATTAAAACCACATCATCTGACCTCATTTTGTGTTAAATATGAAACGAACCGACACGTTGTGACGTAACATTTTTTGTTAAGGTAATTTGGCGTTCTTCCGTAATGCCTTGAGTATGGGTATCTCATGAATTTTACAACCGTTTCTCTGTGTTTTGCTCTTTGTTCTCTTGTTAATGAACCGCAATGGAGAGCTCGGGTTTACAAATGAGTTTGGGACGCATTTACACTGACTCCTTGGTGTTTACCTTGCTTAGTCTTTGTTAGCTGGTTAGTGGCTGTAAGTAGGAGTGCCAAAGGCCTGGTTCTCATTTCTTTCAAGGCTTTGTAATAAGCTATTTGTAGCCCTATGAGATTCAAAGGTATCCAACACTATTTATATAAATAAGTTGGTCAAATTAATAGTCACACATTTCCATTGATATAAATTAAAATAGTAATTACAAATATTAATAATTTATTGATTAGGAATGACCCCGAGACGTAAAATTAGTGAGTGAAATTGGGCTTCTTTTGAAGGTGGTATTAAATATTTGATATTATTATATATAGCATTTTAATATCGTTTTTGAAAACCATGTGTGTGTTTTATAACCTTTTTTGCCAAACACTCAACTGGTATGTGGAAAGTAAACCAAAAAATCCGCAATACCAAAGAAAATATGTTCGAACTTGTAACAGCGCCATCTAGTGCCGTTTTCCACATTTAAAATGAATTTTCCTCTCTGAAGCGCCCTCTTCTACCAGAGCTTTGCTCAGTTACGCCATCTATGAGAAATATCGTAAACTTTTCGAACTGAAACTGGAGCTTAGGGGTTGTAACAACCCCCGGTTGATACAAAATAAGGATTGGTTCTTGTTTGAAGTTGTTCCTTTCATTTTCACTAGGTGTCGCTTTTTAGAATTTTTTTTTCCTATAGAAATAACTGGACTTTTGAAGTCTTTATTTCTTGTTTCTCTCCCTATTTCTATGTAGTTTTTTGTTATTTATGTTAAATGAAATGTTTCTATACCTGTATGATAACATTATTATGATTTTTCATTATATTTTTCTGACATTCAGTTTAATATATTTTTCAATATTCTTTCTTTCTAATAACTATCATGAAATACAATATACTCTATATATTTCTCATTTCATGTTAAAGCATGTATCTTTCCAGTATTATTCAAGTTATATACAGAAAAACTTCGCTAAAATGAACAATATGTAACTCAGCATAACTTTTTCAAGAATCGGTTCCCGCTAACACTTTGATAGAGTTTTGTCAAGAAAGTAAAAAGCAATTTCGTAACTTACTTTACGTGCGTATGACGTGTTGTTAGGAGATTATTTATTGATTTAATTTACTTGTGTATATGGAGTGTCTTATGGGTGTGCCTTATGTGTCTTATGTGGGCGTGTCTTGTGTAGGAATCTAAGATACGAATCTTACATTTTTTTTCGCTATGGAGAGATTATAATCCATTTTTACATTAGAAGCAAAAAATATTTGATTCAATATTTTACTAAAACTTTTGATAAAAAAATAATAAGATGATTTATTTTATTTTATTTATCATTGTGAATAAAAACTTACACATTTTCCTTTGATGCCATGGAGTTGTTGTACATTTAAATTATTTTGTCTTAAAATATATAGATTCAATTATGAAAACTTACCCTCTACATACAAAAACAGTTAGACTGGGATAATACACAATCATAATTATTTAACTAGGCGTGTCCTGTGGTTTTACCCGTATGGTGCTTGTTACCGTGGGAATTTCGGTATGTAAATAACCTTATAACCTTTCAGTTGAATGTGGGTATCCGTTACAAAAATAGTTATTCAAATCGGATTGGTAGTTTGTGAGATAAGCGCTTTCAAAAAAACAAATAGCTAAGCTTTTCAGCTGTATTATATTAGTATAGATGACGTGAAACTATCTGTCGTTAGGAGGCCCCTAGACCTACAATAACATTGTACAATATATTTAATTGTGCAATAAGATTGAATTGCGTTTGGATCCAAACGGTCAATTATATTGCACAATAAGAAAATTGTGCAATGTTTTCTTGTTCAGTCGGAGAATAGTTTGATCCCGAGCAACATGTCAAATATTGCGCAATACTGACCCTACACGAAGCAATATTGTTGAATATTAAATATTGTACAATAAAAATTAAACTCGCTCAAACTTTCGTTCAATCATTGCGCAGTCTTCAATATTAGCCCTAGACGATCAATTATATTGCACAATATTCAATATTGCGCAATATAATTGATCGTTTAGGGGCCGCCTTATTAACTGTAGTTAATGCTGACTTTTCAAATGGCTTTATAAACCAGTTTGAGTATAAAACTAATATCCACATATAAATCATATTGTTATACTCATTGAACTGTTCGAAACGAGTTAATCGTTCGATGATAATGGTTTATTTACAATTCTATTTAGTGAATTTGCTCACGTTTCGTTACTTACTTTTAGTTGGAATGCAAAAATACTTAATGTTATTAAGTTATTGACCAAAAAGGTTGGAAATGGTCAGTTATCATTTCTGAAAGTACACATTTTAATTGTTTTAACATATTTTGGTGTCTGCTCGATATATCCTTAACAATTTTACAAAGAAGACTACATCTATTCCGGAACTAGCAGTGCCTCATGGTTTTACCTGCGTTGTGCCGGTTCCCGCGGGAATTTCGGGATGAAAAATAGCCTAAAAAAAATAACCTTCCCAAATTGCATGTGTACATAACAAAACAATTAATCGGGTTGGTAGTTTTTGCGATAAGCCCGTTCTAAAAGCATTATTTCGGAATTTTAAAGCTAGGTCAACCTCTTTTTTTCACGCTATAAGACCCATCATTACCAGTGTTGTCTTAATGAAAACATTACTATTGGTAGCACCGATAACTTTACTTAAACTCTTTCTAATATTTCTCTAGAGAAGAAAATAAAACGAAACAATGTCTCACAGACTCAACATTATCACAAAAATGGCCTCAAGACCTTGATATCAAGAAAATGTCTTAACGTAGACCTTTCTAGTGTTCTAGCCTCGAGTGGCGATACAGAACTGATGTAGCTAAACTGTACATAAGGGGATAGGTTATCGGGTTCGTGCTCAAGTATCAGATAGCCAGTTTTGAGACTGTTTGAGATATGTCAAGATGGACTGGAAGTAGAGATTAAGTGAGCAGTTAGGGTAGAAACTATGTGTAACGTTAAGGGTAAGGGATGTTAGAAAAGAAAAGATAATATACACCCGGACGATACTAATTCACTGATACTACTCCATACACATACACAAATACCAAAGAGATAAAATTTGTAAGTTCGAGCTAATCTCGGGAATTATCAGTACAATTTGAATAATTCTTTTTGTAATAGATAGCCACATTCAAGGGGAAGGTAGGCTATTTTTCGTCCCGAAACTCCCATGGGAACGGGCCTAACGCGGATAAAACCGCGTGGCGCTGCTTGTAAGAATATATAATTGAAACCTAGACGTCGTCGCCAACAAATTATACGTCCACATATTTTTGACTCCGAGCGGGAATTCAACCCGCAACCCCCGACTTAGTAAGCGCTCTCACTGCCTCTCGGTGTTTTCATAGAAATAGATGATTTTGCACTGTTAACAGATTTGAGATATAAAAGAGTTTCAATGTGTTTTGCTGGTGAATCAGTTTTTACTAAAAAATTAGGGTTCATTACGGAATCTATTTTGTGTAACTCATAAATGAAGTAGCTAAGCTTTTTATTGTAAAACCGCAACCACGGTAGATGTCTCTAAAACACGCGTTCACACACGCTACAGAAGGTAAAGATTTTACTTTGTAATCATTTTTTATTGTAAGCGCCTAATGTCCCACTGCTGGGCAAAGGACTCTCATCTCATTGAAGATATCAGTACAGTGAGTTGAATTACGCGTAATCACCACGCTTTTCTAATTCGGGCTGGTTATCTCAAAACTGAGCCATGTTTGAATTAATCAATTTTGGATTATGTTTAATACAAAAAAATATTTCAGTACATATTATATTAAACTATTTCCTGCTTTCTTCAGTAACATTTCTTACAGATGTCTTAGTTTTCGCCAACAAAATTAACATGATGGATAGTAAAAAAGTTGTAAAGAAAATGTCCTCTATAACGTACGTGGAGGCATGCCAGAACCCTTTTATGAATTTACAAATAACAAACTTTTTTGTGAAATGTAAAGACTTTTTTGCGACTCCAATAAGACTTTATTTATGGTAGATTTATGTCTTTGTTATCGTGAAAGCAAATCTTGTGCAGGCATATTCGAACGTAGGCATGTTTTATGCGCTCGTTTCTACTCTGTACTCTATGAACTTTTTATATGGTGGTTTCGCACATAATATGATTATTGCTCTTTAGGGTAGGTCTAAGCACTTCGGGTATGGCTTTAGTTTAGTGCTGTTTAAGAGCTTTTTGTCTTTTATATGTTATCTTGTTTTCTTTTAAATAATTTCATGTATATTTTAGATACATAGACAAATACTTTTTTCTTATATATCTTTACTAGCCGCGTCCCGCGGTGCTACTCGTGTTGTACCCGTTCCTGCAGGAATTATAGGATAAAATGTATCCCATGTATTATTCTGATGTATAAACTATATTACTGTAAAGTTTCATCCAAATCCGTTCAGTAGTTTTTGCGTGAAAGAGTAACAAACATTCATACATCCACAGACTTTCGCATTTATAATATGAGTAGGATAGGTAGGTAGGCAACAAGCATGGTGAAACGCCCTCTCCACTGTATGATGATATATTCAGTGAGATGAGAGGCCTTTGCCCAGCTAGGGGGTATTATAGGCCAATTTACTTTACATTACTTTTCGTTCTGTCAAATCGCTCCGTTCCTATAGACTGGCTCCTTAAGTCCAACCTCAAAGGAAGTGCAATAAAACGGGTGCACTGAAAGCCTTAGTTTATTAAGATTCAATTAGTCTGAAAGGAAACTGTTTAATATTACTTTACAAGTAGAATTAACTTGTGTAATATAATAGATTAGAAAGACGCATTTAATGCTGCTACTTGCCACGGGAATGTATAGGAAAGTGGGTTTACCCGATTGCCTAAGACAAGAAGGGTAATGAGTTTATGAGTGTAAGTATGTGAGTATTCCTTTGTGACACTTTAAAGACCGTGGTTTAATGATGTTTGTTGCGTATTTTAAATCAGAAAAGTTTCTCTTTATCGTGATCGTATCTATAAACTATATAAATAATGGAATAAAACGAATATTTAGCAAGTGACTAGCAGCGCCCCGCGGTTTTACCCGCGTTGTGCCCGTTCCAGTAAAAATTTCTGGATGAAAAATAACCTATAACCTTCCCGTTGAATGTGGCTATCCATTACATAAATAATAATTCGAATCGAATGGGTAATTTATGAGATTAGCGCGTCCAAACAAACTCTTCAGCTTTATTATATTTTTACTTCTCCAATAAGAACTAATTAACAAGTTCTATAACAATTTTAAGACGAATTCTCCCATTTAAAACATATTAAAGCACTTACGGCGTACACCTACGCAAAAGATTTTGTACAAAAGATCCTGAATTGTGACTGAAAATAGAACAATTCAACGAGCTTATTTTAAACATCCCTCTGAAATGGACTGAAGGAACGAAATGTATTTTGAGTAATTGAAAACTTGAACGAATTGAATCTATATTAAAGTTATAAAAAGTAACATTTGTAAATTTTTTGCTTGTTTGTATGTTCTTACTAATCTCAGGAATCACTAGTTAAATTTGATTAATTAATTTTGTAATAGATAGCCACATTCAACGGGAACATGAAAGGCTATTTTTCCTTTAAAAAATCCCACGGGATCGGGCACAACGCGGGTAACACCGCAAGGCGCTGCTAGTCGTAGATATTATTTGATCATTAAAGTAAAAATATGTTCATTCAGCTATCAGATTAATCAGCCCAAATCAGCTTAGTGATACATTGTTAATAGTTCAATATAAATTATTTCAACTTCCCCGTTACAGGCCAAAGCGTCAGATAAAAAAGAAAAATTTAAGTGACGTAACGTAGTTTAAAACAGTAGGAACGTTTAATGTTTTAAACTAAACAGTAGGTTTGTATTTTGCTCTTCAATCATGACTTTGATTAGAGATCACCAACCGTGTACTACTGTACACTACAACCGTGTACTACCTGTGTACATTAGTACACTGTAGTAACTGTGTATTGCGAGAGGTGATTACGCCTAATCCTCCCCACAATACTGGTTACTTCAGTGAGCCTAAAAGCCTTTGTCCACTACTCTATTTCAACTCAAAATCTGTGCGTCAATCTGTCGTCTCGTAATGTAAAAGCCTACACTAATGCCACCACTTTTTGATCAATAGTGGTGAAATTGAATGAATCATTTTGTACAAAGAATTTCGTGGCAAAGAAATCATTATTCTAATTGGTTTTTTTCGCGTGGCGATTTAATTTCTCTGAAAAAGTATTCACTTCTTCAAATTATTGCATCGAACTTTGAGTTGTTAGAGTCAATTATACTAGACGTTATTATACTTTAGACTCTATAGAAAGACTAAAGACTATATAGTCTATTATATTTATACTATAGACCACTCTACTTTAGTTCATGAGCGCTCGTGAGATTAAATATTTACAGGACAAATTCACACACGGTTAATTATGCCTTAATTAAACTTGTATTATGGATTCTAACACAAATACTTTATAAGAATACCTATAATAATCGACACGCAGACGTCGTCAACAACTATGTCTGCACATATCGTTGACTCGGACGGAAATCGAACCCGCAATCCCGACACAGTAAGCGCTCTCACATGCCGCTGTGACAACGGGCTTGTCAAATATCTATGCAGGATATAACATCATCTAATGTGTCTTGAAAGTTTTCGTCCTCGTACAACAGATATGATACGCAGAGTCTACGCCTACAATCTAAAATGAAATTCTATTCCTATATCTACTATCATTGATACTTGAGAACTAATTATAATAATAATTACCTCCATTTGAATCTAGAATTGAGCGCAGACCAACTTATATAACTGAGATTGAGAAACTTAGGAGATTCGATCTTATGTTCTGAGTGATAAGGGTTTCTTGCACAGACCAAGAAACTAAAGAATAGACCGAGGACTCCATACATTCTGAGTGACACGATAGGCGGCCATTGATTTGGGGGCAGCCGAGGGAGATGATTGTCACCCGTCTCACTTCACCCATACACGCAAACAAATCTCACTCACACATGCTTAGGCCTTGGCTCACTGTGGTGGAGGTAGCACAAAAACTAACGATGCTGAATTTCAGATAAATCGGTAATAGTACTTACCGATTTTTAGGTAATAAAAAGAATCATGGCACGTTAAATTATGTTTATTATTATATTGGTACATAACATCATTTTTTATTTATTCAACTACTACAAGTACAATATTAAATATTATTTATACAATACCAAATTCTCCAAAAATTACCGGTTATTTGAGACAGGAAATAAAAAAGTTTACATTGGATTAATGCCAATTTCCTTAAATTAACCGCCCAAACATTTAATCACTACAGCAATCACTAGTGCTGTGGGGTGTAACAACCCCATAGCATACACTGAGTCTGTCCTTTACAACACTGTAATTGTATTTAGTTTTAATTGCATATATTTTATTTACTTCAGTATATAAGTACCTACTGCTCCTTTTCATGTTTTTATTTTGTGTGGTGTAGAAATAAATGGTTTTGAAATCTATTTAATATTATAAAGAGGTAAAATTTGTAATTTTGTTTGTATGTTCGAGCTAATCTCGGGAATTACCTGTCCGATTTGAATAATTCTTTTTGTAATAGATAGCTAAATTCAACGGAAAGGCTATTATTCATCGCAATATTCCCACGGTCATGGGCACAAGGTGGGTAAAACCGCGGGGCGCTGCTAGTTGTTAAATAAATGATTATTTACTAACAACAAAATTATCTATTAAAAGAAGAGCCAAGGTGACAGCGGCATCGCTGCCACTGCGGCGTAATACATAACATAACGGCGCGCAAACATTTCGTAATAGATATAGAAGTAGTAGGCACAATACTTTTTAAAACCTTCAAAGGAAATTCAAGTCTCTTCGTTTAAATTAGCAATGTGTGCAACACCCTTAAATACATGAATAGTATCCACAACACAAATATAAGTATTTATATGATTAAATTTAAAAAAAATAGAGAATATCTTTCTTTTTTGTGGTTAGGTTCTGTTCTGCTCTAAAGGTTCAGTCAATGGTGTCAAAGTCAATCTGTATCCCAAACTGTAAACAGGTTTCCTTATTCGTTTTCCAGGATTCTTGAGGTGTTTAATGATGTTCTGCTTGTCTCGCTGCCTAGCTGCCTGCTGGAAGCTTTTCAGTTTTTTTAATGTCTTGTCTGTTTTCCACCTGAAGCAAACATATTTATTTTTTATTTAATGAACACACAAATAATTATTTGTTAGGCGGCCCCTAGACCTACAATAACATTGTACAATAAATTTAATTGTGCAATAAGATTGAATTGCGTTTTGAATCCAAACAGTCAATTATATTGCACAATAAGAAAATTGTGCATATTTTCTTGTTCAGTCGAAGAATAGTTTGATCCCGAGCAACATGTCAAATATTGCGCAATACTGACCCTACACGAAGCAATAAAAATTAAACTCGCTCAAACTTTCGTTCAATCATTGCGCAGTCTTCAATATTAGTCCTAGACGATTAATTATATTGCACAATATTCAATATTGCGCAATATAATTGATCGTCTAGGGGCCGCCTTATGATTAAGATAATGTTATGGTACATATTTGTTTTTTCTAAATTCCTCATTTCTTATAAAAAAATTAATACTACTAATATACTAACACTCTCTTTATACATGTCCATTGTTCTTTGTTTAAAATAAATGTATATAAATAGAATTGTGCATACCTGCATAGACATCAAGCTCAGTATAGTAGTCCATCGCCCCATCTTGTTTGGTCTCGAGTACTGTTCTACAATTGACATGAACCTCCACATGGATGTATCTGCAATATACAAGAAATAAACAACTATTTAACTACATACGGTGAATTTGGAGATGCGACTCCCTTATAATTCATATATATGTTAAGAGGTCTTTCATATGATGTATGTATATGTTATTCTTATTGGAGGTGGGCTCATTTATACTTGTCCATTGTTCTCTATTTTTATAAATGTATAGTAGGAATTGTGCATACCTGCATAAACATCATAATAGAATAGTACAGTAGTCCATCGCCGCTTCTTGTTTGGTCTCGAGTACTGCTCTACAATTGACACGAACTTCCACATGAAGAATGTATCTGCAATAAAATAAAAAATGAATAATTATTTAATGAATAAACCCTGAGCAAAACAAAGATTAAAACGACATTGCAAGTTATCATCCAGTAGCAAATCAGCGTGCGGGGTTTCACCCCCGTTGTATAAATAGGCGAGGTTTCTCTCGCGTTAAAAAACCGACTTAGCCTAGGCTATCTTTCAAAATCTTATCCATTGTACTAAATAATGTGCCAATTTTAATCCAAATCGGTTCAGTAATTATTGGGTGAAAGAGGAACATCCATAAAGTAAAGTAAAGTATTAGCCTGTAATGTCCCACTTGTTGGGCAAAGGCCTCTCGTCTCACTGAAGATATCAGTACAGTGAGGAGGTTTCAGGCGTAATCACCACGCTTGCCTAATGCGGATTGGTGATCTCAAACCCGAGCCATGTTTGAAAAGTAGGAAACATGTTTTCGCTCGACCTGGGAATTGAACCCGGGACCTCAGTCTTGGCAGGCGAGTGCACATACCACTAGACCACCGAGGCGTTACATACATCCATAAAAAAATTAAAATATTACATACCTATTAATTGTAACAAAACAGCTATGTACTACGCCTTCGCGTTGATCTGTAGCTCGCTCCCTTAGTGACCTTGTTCTGGATCAACGCCTCCATTTCAGCATCTTTGGGTCTGGAATCAGAATGATGAATTCGTCTATTAAAATTAATGCACCACTGTTTAACTTGCATTCGTATAACAAAAAGCCAAAATGCTTTAAAAAATGTTTCCTTGTGGAGCAAACAATTATACCAAGAAGTATCAATTTTTTGCTCCAACGCCTGGATCAAAGGTGGATAAATGTGGACATTACACATGGATGGAAGGGCTCTATCAATAATATAAATGGACTGCCAAACAATCTGGCTTAAAGTACTAGAAGGATAAAATAATCTACGGACATCTGAATTATACTCTCTCAACACTATCAATGAATGGGAAGCGTCTTTGTCAGCAATCAAGGCCTGAAGACATATCTCACAGTCTGAGATACGAAGGTTGGGAATCAAATAGCGACAAATGGCACCAGCAATATATGGAACGGAAAGACTTTGAATAGCATTAGAAGGTGGTATACTGGTAGTAGTAATGGAAGAGGGTGCTGAAGTATCTAGAAAAGGAACTGAATTAAAATCGTCACACAGGACGTCATCTGTGTAAGGCCCATATTTAGCTCCACCAACCAAATTTTTTAAAGTACCTAACATTTTATCGTCGTCATTTGCACAATTTGTGTATAATGACTGGCCAGTCGTGACGTTATTGACTAATAAAGTTTTAAACGCGGACACAAAATGGGACGAATCAGGATTGGTATTAAAAAAACCATGAGCTCTAATCTGGCCAAAAAAGTTTTCTAGCGGGTCTTGATTCAGGCGTCTAAGGCTTAAAAATTTGACCCCCTCAATTGACTGTAAATCAGTCCACAAGTGTTTGATGGAAGTTATAGAATGGATAAAGTTTCTAAGACATAAAGGGCGGCTCTCTCTAACATTGGGGGAATCAAATTTTATAGAATTCAGTTTCTTTACAGCAGTGCTCCAGAATTCTACATGTTCAGAATTTATAGATAAAGCATGCTGTAATTTACTACCGGTATGACCAAAACCGTTCAAACTATCAAATAAATTATTAAAAAACAAAAGGATATCTGCTGTAAAGAAACCATTTTCTACATTAATATTATTAGTAGAATAAGTGTGATCCTGTGCATGCAAAAGCGTCTTCATATATATCTGGAGAGACGTCGCCACATTCCTGCTGAAGACTTGCGCAGCAAGCTTCACCTTAAATGAAACATGCTTATTTTAGAATGCAAAAAGATATAATTAATATAATTATAATTAAGTCTTAAAAAAGCCCTAAACCATTGTTTAACCACTAGCAGCACCCTGCGGTTTTACCCGCATTGTACCCTTTCGACTTATTCTGAGATGACCTAATTACTCTTAAGTTTCATCCAAATCCATTCAGTAGTTTTTGCGTGAAAGAGCAACAAACAAACATACATACATACATCCTTACAAACTTTCGCATTAATAATTATTAATATCAATAGTATTACGTACATACTCGTAGTTATAGCAATAACAGAGAACACCTCCCAATATACAATATAAAACAGGATAAAAACTCAGAAGACTCATGATGCCCGTTTTTGATCAGCCTTTTACTGAGAATTTAAACTTTCATGCCAAATTAAAAAAATTGGATGTTTATCATTTAATATTCATTTTAAATTATAATTGTGTATTTTAAAACAGAAAATAAAATAAAATATCTCACTTTCACCAGTATTCAGCACCAGACACTATTGGTGTGTAGTAGTGCATATTAATTAATTTAATAGAATGTTAAAAAATATTTAATATCATTAAATTATTTTGTAACTAGTGTGTATAGGCTGAGTACTGATGAGGAGCTGACCGCTGGGTGTTTCACCCTAGTTGGATCAGTTGAAATCCATGAATGATATCTACAAACAATAACCAACACCTAAGTGTAAAACAGACTTCATGCCATACCATGCTTTTATAAAAACTACTACCTTAAAAAAACAGTTTATATATGATAGATATGTACATAAATGCAGATTAATAAAATGAAATTATTCTACATTAATTGTTTTTTAATGTGATGGGCGGTTTTTTAATGTGATGGGTGTTACCCATCACATTAAAAAACCGCCAGATATTGAAACCGCCTTCTGCTTTTTGAAATCTATTAGTGTTTGCTAGCTAAGTACATAGATAGTACAGGTAGTCAAATATCTGAAAATACATATTATTGGACGATTGTAACCAATCCTTCATTATTATGTGTTTATCAATTGTTTGTGATTGTTTACCTTCATCTTGTCATATGATGTTGGGTTTATATGTCTGTCCGTTAGTTTTGTACAACGGGCTCGTCCTCCAGCTCCATCTACTTGGTATAGGGAATTGATAAATTCCCATTTGGCTCTCCGGTCACCTAAAAGTAGATCTTTTTTTAAAAAGTTGTTACGTACACATTTCAATAGGTGAGGGACATCATAGATGTGATAAAGTTTGCTATTATCAATGTAATAAAAAATATTATCGGAAATTTGGCTATTACAACGAAGAAGATCTGCTCTGGTGTCAGCTACTAATGAATTAATAGCTGCAACATTGGCTGAACCCTGATCACTAATAGTGGCTCTAACTTTGAAACCGGTTTTGATGATGGTTGTTGTAACTTCTTTGATAATATTTTTTAAAGTGATAGTTTTAACACCATCACGGGCAAAATAATAATCAATCAATCAATCAATCAAATAGTTTATTCACATAGTAAACAATTTGTATTAGTACATTCCATGGCGTTTCGATCCCTACACTAGGCTGGGCCTGTGTCGTAGGAAATCTCCTTAGTTAACTTAAAACTATTTACTACGTGCTAATTGCTAACATTATAGACAAAGGGTCGCTTTACGAGACAAAAAAAAATAAAATAAAATAAAAATGAATATAATAAAAATTTGCTAGGGTGGACTTCCAATATGTGGGATGTAAGTGTATGTATGTGTGTGCGTGTGCGTGTGTGTGCGTGTGCGTGTGTGTGTGTGTGTGTGTGTGTGTGTGTGTGTGTGTGTGTGTGTGTGTGTGTGCGCGTGTGTGTGCGTACGTGTGCATGTGTGTGTGTGCGCGCGCGTGCGAGTGTGTGCGAGTGTGTGTGTGTGTGTATGATTATCTGTTTATCCCTAATAAAAGTTCAAGGGTTCGGTAATCTTGTGCTATTACCCAATTTGCTATCCTTAGGCGAGCTTCCCTAACTGAGCAGATATGGATACTACAACGTGCGTTTATTTGGTTATATAAGTGCGGGAAAAGATACCTTCGAAATCTTTTAGCGAAAGATGTCTTTGTGTCTGGAAGCGTGATTTTAAATACACGTTTCTGCAGTAAGGTTTCATATACAGCCGATTTCAGAACTGTGCAGTGCATTATTGCCATCGCCCGAATCACAAAGAGACCTCGCACGTTTGGGACGTTTGCTTCTTCATAAAGAAGGCTTGTCGGGTACCTTATTGGTTTGTGCAGCATTACTTTCAGAATTGCGCGATGAGCTCTCTCCAGTGACATCATGTGAGTCGAGGCTGCTCCACCCCACACTGATATGCAATAAGTTAGCACAGACACGCAAAGAGCAGAGTAGATGGACCTCAGTAGCGTTAGGTCAATCACTGACCGTAGGTTTTTGAGAACATATATAAGTTTTCTGGTTCTATTCGCGGTATTCTTTAAATGTTCCTTAAAATTAAGATTTTCATCCAGTGTTACACCTAGATACTTAATGGAAACCGCTCTATCAATTTTCCTGCAGTCACAAAAGTTTATAACATCACATGTGCAGATTTTGATTGAATTGAATTGAGGGTCGGGTGCAGAAGCGTGGGTTTTGTGGAAGCACAGAAATTTACTTTTGGCAGCGTTAAGGGTCAAGAGGTTCCTTTGAAGCCATTGAGCTATAATTGTCATCCCCTTCTCTACTCTACTCTGAACCGCTTTCCATGACTCGTCTTGGAATAAAATAACAGTATCATCGGCGTAGCAGATAATATGCGCGTTATCTATTTCAGATAGCAATAAGTCGTTGATGTATAGAGTGAAAAGGATAGGACCGAGCAAACTACCTTGAGGAAGGCCAAATTCTATGGGGCTGAGGTTACTTTTGTGGTTTTCTAATTTAAGACATTGAGATCGTCCGAGCAGGTAACTCTTGAACCAGTTAAGAGGAGTACCTCTTATGCCAAGAAGTTCGAGTTTCCTTAGTAGTAGAGCAATAGATACTGTGTCAAAAGCCTTGGCTAGGTCCAAAAATATTCCTACACATGATATGTTTTCGTCCAGTTTTTGTGTTATCAAATCTGTAAAAAGGGAGACTGCATCTTCTGTGGATTTTTTATATCGGAAGCCAAATTGTTTACCTGACAGGATATTGAATTTTTCAATAAAAGCAACTAGCCTCTTTTGAACCAGTTTCTCTAGAATTTTGGACAAACAACTAAGAAGAGATATTGGTCTGTAGTTACCTGGCTTGGAGGGATCACCCGCCTTATGGATAGGTGTAACCGCTGCTTTCTTCCATTCACTTGGGAATATTCCTTCCGATAAGCTAAGGTTACATATATGAACTAGAGGAACGAGGATGTGGTCTTTTATTGTCTTTAAGAGTCGGTTACCAATTCCATCCATGCCTGGTGCAGAATCCGCTTTTAAGCCTTTGATGATAGAGTCTATTTCCATGTGATTGGTAGGCTCAAGGTAGAGGGAATGTGACTGAGTGTTGGGCAATCTAACTTTGGAAACTAATGATTCCTGACTTTCGCCAGTTTTGTTGAGAGTTTCTTCAGCAAGTGACTTACCTACGTTACAAAAGTACTGGTTACAGCGGTTTAGTGACTTCTCAATCGTGTCTTCGCAGTTTAATAGCTCAGTAGATTTTTTATGCTGTTTCTTAGTATGAGTGACGTTCCTAATGCTGTTCCAGAGTTTCTTTGGGATATGCTGATGTCTGGCTATTTCTTGGGAATCGTAAGACTTCTTGAGCTTGCGTAAAAGCTCTGCGTGGAAATTTCTATATCTTGTGAATGTTGTTTTGAGATCTGTGTCGTTTGGGTTCAGTCGCACTTGTGCATGCAACCAGTCTCTATGCCTTGAACATCTGAGTAACCCCGGCGTCATCCAACCTTTGAGTGTACGTTGTTTTCTACCAACAACAACTGTTCGAGAATTGTTTTTTATAATGGTTTCAAGGGTTTTGTTAAAAGATGAAACTGCGTCATCTACTGACAATTTAGTGGTAACAATCGACCAGTCGATATCATTCAGCTCGTCAATGATAGAGTTGTAGTTTACTTTGGTAGAATACCGATTAACTTGGATTGGTTTAGCTGGCTTAGTGACGATACCTGATATAATAAGGTCATGGTCGGTGATGTCAGATTTGCAAACAACGGTGGTACACTCTATTCTGGACGTAATGTTGGTGTGATCCAAACAAGAGTCACCTCTAGTTGGTTTGGTGACACGCGGAAGAAGGTTAAGTTCGGCCATACAACACAGATATCTACTTGTGGTTAGACTATCATTTGCCGGAGAAATATCGATGTTAATATCGCCTGTTACAATTTTACAACTTGTGTTTTTTAAGAAACTGATTGAGTTTATGAGAGAATCTAGAAAGGGACCGATGTCCCTGACAGAGGGCGAACGATAAATTGCCAAAAGACTCAGTTGATTTTTTATTTCTACGCAAAGGCATTCTGAATCGTGGAAATCTGGCTCCGTGACAACTGGGTCCCATATATTGTTAACATATACGATTACCCCACTAGCTCTGTTTGAGTTCTTGCGCGTACTGTGCGCAGTGAAGCCTGATATGGAGGGAATAATTGTGTTATCGTTTAACCAGCACTCGGTCAACACGATGATGTCCAAGTGCATGTTAAGTCTAGTCAAAGCAACTGAGAAATTGTCGTAGTTTTTATGGATGCTTCTAATATTTAGGGTCAGGATTTTAAAATTGCACTTAGATGTTACAATTCTGTTGACTAATTCAAGAGATTCACAAGCGAAACATGAATCAACAGGCGAGTCTATATCCTTTAGAATTGATAAATTAGCCATAGTCGTATGTACTCGAATCTAGTAGGTCTACGAATTCAAAATAGAAAAATCCGTGCTCCCCTATTTTGTGCCTCGCATAGCCTAATATGTGAACCATCTTAAACAAAATGCTTCGCTTGTATTTACATAAATGTATCTGAAGGAATGAGCCTATATAGGGTTGGGCGTGATCTGTTGTATTAATTGTAAAATGTGATTTGTGTATGTGTAGTAGTGTATTGGAAAAAGTGTACAATTTGCTAGTAAAGTAGTGTAAGAGTGGCAGTGAGTATGGGAGTCCAACATATAGAGTCTGAGTATGAGATATTAAAATTACATACAATTTGAATAATACATAAGAGCTAAGTTTAGGACATAATATACGATAAATGGAAATTCTTACACAAATGTTAGGGTTAATCTGAACCATTGGCCGTTTGAGGTATGATTTCGTTAAGGTCACCGTAAGTTCTGATTGCGATAGACCTTTCTCCTTTTCCTTCTTGTTTCTTGATGTAAATTGTACCTCCAAAGGTCCAACAGAATCTGTACCCGGCGTCCTTACATCTCTTCCTACTCTCCCGAAATAACAGTCTATTTTCGCGAGTGAGTCGTTCATTAAAGAATATTTTTCTAGAAGAGCCCTTTATTTCGATGTCCGATGTTGTAAGATGCCTTGCCTTAGCGGCTTTGAGGAAGTCATCTCTAGCAGCACGTCGAGTAAAGCGGACTACAAGCGGGCGAGGCGTGACGTCTGGTTTGTCTTCTCGGCGGGGTCCAACGCGCTGTGTATAGTCTAAGTCGGTTTCTTTTAGACTTACTCCGACTTTGTTTGCAGCCAAGAGTACGATATGAGTTGGGTTTTCGCTCGCAAACTCGGTGATTCCATTAATTTCTAGCTCGTTTCTATGAGTTGCCTGGGACTGGGTACTAAGTTGAAGTTTTAGGCCATCAACTATGTTTTGTAAAGCGGACGACTCCTGGTATTTATCTTCTACTTTTTCCAAGCGTTTTTCGCATTCAGTGACTCTCTCCGCGAGTCCGTCCAGCCTTTTCTCACATCGCTCTAGGGAGGCGATCACCTTCGCAAGACTCGATTTCATCTCCGACGCGTCTTCTCGCAGCAGGCGGATTTCGTTAGTAAGGCTACCTAGTACAATGTTAGTGCTGAGAGCAGTATCAGGGCTAACGAGTTGGGTGTTCTGAGGTTTCCTCTGGGTGATATTTTCGTGTGAGCGCACCGGTGTTGATGTGTTATCACCACCTTTCTTAGTGGAGCTGTGGCAGTCCGGGCATATCCAGTTTGACACTGTAGAAGCGCTTGGCTTTGATAGGTTGACGCATTGTGGATGAAATAGTTTCTTACATTCGCTTTTAGTGCAAGTGATGTAATCCCCATCCGAAGCCTTTTGAACACATCCCGCACAAGTTTTCGAGTTTACAAGTTGATTGCGCTTCATATTGATATGGCTTGTACCAATGTATTGCTGCGCGGTCACACTTGTATCGCTTGGTATCGCTTGGTGTACGGGCGTCGTTCGTGGTACAAGGCGGCCGAACGCAGTTAGCGGGGGCGGTGAGTCACTGCATCGAGCGCCGCGCGAGTTGTCGTAGGTCAGGGTTTTAACCGTCACTTACAAATTTTTGAACTGTTTTGTGTTAAAACTGGCTGGAGGTTTAATATTTTTAAATTTTATTATTGTCAATTACAGACTAAGAACTTTCACTTCACGACTGGTTAATTATTTTGTAGGAAAGGTTATTTTAAACGCGTAGGTTTCAATTTGTAATACGGAGTAAAATGACAAGGATGTTGCACTGACTAGCGTTAGCAACGCACTCCTAATAAGCTACTGGGATCTTCCACGGCGTGAATAAACCACGCAACATAAAGACAAGAGCTTTATCAGCTACATTGTCAGTACGTTTCCCTGAACCTAAATCCTCAAATCCCTCAATAACCCCAGTATTATAATTAAAAAACAAAGCCTTTCGAATAGCCATCTCGTCGAACATGAGAACACACTGCTTGTCTACAGCCGGCTTGTCCCTCGCAGCATCTGCTAAATGCTGAAACAAAAACTGATTAATTCCTGGCCTTAAACTAATATCACTCAGGAGAGATCTAAGCAAAGATTTGGAAGGGAGAGCTAAGTGCTTTCTCATAAAGTTATATCCTCTTGGGCTCAATTTGTGCAAAGATAGGGCAAAGACCTTCTCCTCAACTGTGTACCTACGCCCATGGGGAGAAACACCTGCCAAACGTATCTGTGAATCTACTAATAGCTTCCCAAATGTATTTAAAATATTATATTTTTTTAAATACATCTTAACTTTGGGAGCTTGCATCTCTGAGCAAACTTTAAGTTTATTATACTTTAATTGCAGAAGGCGTAATTTGCTTCTTAAAATCTTATTATCGGATCGTAGCCTCTGTTTCCTAGGTGTGCACTGAGAAGGATCTAAACGTAAACGTTTACCTAATTGCACTCGGTTAATAGACTTACGTTTGGTAGGTGTTGTTGAAATTTGCTGAGAAGCATTATCGGCAAAACTGGTTGAAGGCATATTATGTTGCAAACTATTATCATTACTAGAAGAAAATGCACTAGAACTAGGAATAGGATGAGCTGCCTGAACAGAATTACTTGTGCAAGGAAATGACTCTAAATGGAATTCTGTCTGTACGTCATGAACATTATCGTCTTGAGGAGAAAATGTACTACGGAGAGATGGCATTATAAGATCGGAATTCAGAACAGGAGTACTAGTGCTAAGGGGATCTGAAGAAATGTCCGTCTGTATGTTAGGCACAATATGCGAAGGCCGGATGACTGTGAAATTGAAAGACGTGTTTGGTATAGTACTCGGGCTAATTTCTAACAGCATATTACTGTGTACCTGACTGTGTTGTGTAGTTGTTACAGGTACAGGTGGTAAATTTAACATGGGGACAGCGTCTACAGTCAACCGTTGAAATGAGGAGTTAGCAATGATAATATGGTTTGGAATAAAATGTAAATGACATATACGCAAATTCTTATACTGTACATAAGAATAATCTCTTAATTTCGGACATACCTTCAACCATTTTACCATAATCGGCTTAGAGTATGGAACACAAAAAAACTTGAACTGGGAGCCCCTGCTGTAGCACCCAGGGACAAAACAGTAGCAAACCATTTTGTAACACTTATTTAAACACAACAAAATGTTTACGACGGATTTGCAGATTTTGCATACGGAAAAAAACCGACTAGCAAAAAGACCGGCAAAACAGAAGTGAAACTGAAAAATTAAAGATGGATGACTTGATTGATGTGACGCTTTAAATTATTATACAATAATACACTCAGTCGTCTGTGTGAGTACTTTTGCATGTTTCACTCACACATGCCGTTGCCCCTGAATCGTGTTGTCCTTCTTAGATTTTCAAACAAAAGAAAGAGATAGAGATAGGATCACTAATGTGTCAATGATACTCTCGAAGCTGCGTCCCCCTGGTTTCTTGTGCTGTAGTTATGTAATGGTGTTGAAATTGGATTAATAATTTCAGAATATCGTTATTTTGATGCTTCTTTAGGAATATAACTTAACATGAAGTTATTTTTAAATAACAATACATGAATTAATAGGATTCATTTATGTATTCGATGGCAGAAAGAGCTGGATTTAATAAGGAGTGTAAGGAGTTGGCACTGGAAAGAGAGAAATGGAAATGATAGGGGTGAGATTTGCCCAGCAATGGGACTGCGAGGTAAGGTAAAAAAATGTTACGAATTTCACACCTACTGGCAATTGGAAGCTCTTAATCGAGAAGAGTGGCGAGAATAAGGAAGGCCTTTGCCCAACATTGGGACAATACGGGCTAATAGTTACAGTTATTAAATAATCCAGTCAGTAGAAACATATCTATACTAATATTATAAAGAGGTAAAATTTGTAAGCTTTTTTGTTTGTATGTTCGAGCTAATCTCGAGAATTAACCCTCCGATTTGAATAATTCTTTTTGTAATAGATAGCCACATTCAAAGGGAAGGTTATAGGCGGGCCGCTGCTAGTGAATAATAAAAACATATTATATTGTTTTCAAGCAACCAAATATAAAATGAAAGTAGCATTTTCAACTGAGCTCAGATTTTATTTAGAAGAGAATAAATGAATACGACAAAACGGTGCTACAATTAATTATTGTCCTGTAAAGCTGGACTGACCAATTTCTGTGAACAATTTATTTTAGATGGAATCGTACTAACTATAAAAGTGAGGCGGAAGTTTTGTCTTATGTAACAGGAGTGATGTTTTAAAAAGAGGTAGCTCTTTATATAATAAACTAAAAATAAATTTTTAAAAGGAGTCTCCCTTCGATACGTATATTTTTCTATGAATTCATTCAACGGACACAACTTTATATATTAAATACTAGCTGTGACCAACAGCTTCATCATATAACATGCTCATATCATACCAGTAGGCATTTCGGGATTTTTGATTACTTATAGTCTTCTTCTCTCCAGTTGGAGAGAAGTGGCCCAGAACAGGGATGCATGGAAGGAATGGGGAGAGGCCTTTGCCCAGCACTGGGACACAAACGGCTGATAATAATAATAGTCTTCTATTCTTCCAATGCAGCGACGAAACCAAAAAACCACATAACATGAAAATCCAGTACAAAAAAATATTCACATCAGATTGGTAGTTTCTGAGGCTAGCGAGTTCAAAGACACGAAAAATCAAATTCTTCAGTTTTATTACATTAGTATCGATAAGATGAACTTTAGGTCAAACATTGTTAAAGTTAGGCGTACCTAAACACATAATACAGCTCCCTCACTTCACTAGATAGTATAAAACAAAGTCGCGTCTGTTTGTCTTCTGTTTGTCTGTCTGTATGCTTAAATCTTTAAAATTACGCAACGGATTTTGATGCGGTTTTTTGTAATAGGTAGAGATTCAATAGGAAGGTTTTTATGTAAAAAAAATCCCGAAATTCCCACGGGAACGGGCACAACGCGGGTAAGACCGCGGGGCGCTGCTAGTTCCTTATAAGTTAAATAACTTCATACCCAACATACTAAAGCATTTCTACCCTTAACCTACTAAACATTCCAAGCAAACAGATTTAGGGAATGATTCCAACAATTTTCATAACCCAATGCATTGCGGGCCGACTATTCAGTTGTTGGCGTTTCTAACACAAGAACCGGGATGTATGACAAATGATATTGCTTTTCACCCTGCACTGGTTAGTACAGTACACACTCGGAATGCAATATACAGAACCTTGTTAAAACTTGGTTGATGTAATACCGGCTGTGCGGTAGCGAGAGATCTTGTAATTCGAACTTGCGAATGATAATCGAAAAGTCAATTAGAAGGTGAATGGCTAATTCTATCGTAGAAGTTTTTAAACTGATAAAAGACCTCCGATATGATCTAACAATTGAAACAACCGACGGACTTGTCATCCGAAGCACGGTATAAAGAATTGAAGATAAATAGAATAGAATGGTAGGTATTATACGAGTATGCCGCCTATCCTAGAAGTGGTATCCAAGTAGAGGTCGTGTTTTCTTTGAAGCGGAGTGGAGCATTAGGATTTATACAATGTTCTTCTTCTTCATCGAGTGGATGGTCAACCTGACCAATCCTGATGTCAGAGTTATTGCCGCCAAAGGCCTCTGACATGACTCATGTAACGACTACTATCCGTAGAAAGTAACCGGGACCGACGGCTTAACGTGCCCTCCGAAGCACGGAATCATTTTACTTTTCTGGCAATCAGATGATTCAGCCTGCAATGCCCTAATCAAACTGTGGGACTCACAAAGTAATTTTTGTGAGATATTGTCCCCACCGGGAATCGAACCCGGAACCTCCTTATCGTGAGCCGAGCGCTCAAACCACAAGACCACGGAGGCTGTCGCTTACCAATGTATTAGGATTTTTCACAATGTGTTTTTCACGATGATCACAATGTATTAGGATTTTTACAATGTTAATGAATTACAGTCCCAATGCGCTGTGACAGGTAAATCGGTCTCCGCATCGGTCCATTCCGCTTCTGTTGAACCACAGCCTTAAACCCTTAGTATTTACTAGTCCTGAATATTATTCACTTTATATGATACTTAGAAACTATTTAGTTTTTCCTTTTTATTCTATTTTCGTGTTAATAACACACCCAGAAACAACACTAAATTCTGAGCACTTTCCTGAAACAACAAACGTATCCTACATTCTGTGAACTGGAAAGAATGCCGTGTAATCAATCGCAGTGTTTCTTGGAGCTAACAGACTGCAAGGAGGCGAGATTAAACATGACTCCTTCACCGAGAAATAGGTGAACTACATACTTATAGGTGTGGGTGTGTGTACATACTTGTAGATGTAGGTGTAAGGATATACTCATACTTTTTGTATGCCGTATATGTTTGTAGTTTCACGGGTTCATAGGTTTTGAAAGTGTTTCTTGTTTGTCTCTTTTCCGATTGAGTTCATCAACAGCACAAAGAACGAGACAGAAGGTAACGAGACATGATGCGATAAATACTGTGTTTTTATTGGTGACATGATGACGCGAAATTCGAATTTTAAACATTTCTCCAATCAATTTGAAGTATGTTATTATGCCTCTAACTTTCCAATTTTGTGTAGTGTGGTTTGTAAAGACAAAAATAATTATTTTCGGATTGGTGGTTTCTGAGATGAACTTGTTCAAAAAAACAAAGAAAAAAAAGGTTAGGATTTTATCCCGAAATTCCCACAGGAAAAACAACGTGGGTAAAACCGAGGGGCTTCATTAAGCTCAAAGTAAGTATGAGTTATGGAATCTAACTCACTGATACTACTACATGTACATACACAAATACTTTATAAGAATATAATAATATAATTGACACCCAGACGTCGTCGCCAACAACTACTCGTATGTCTTCACATATTGTTGACTCCGGGCGGGAATCGAACCCGTAACCCCCGATACAGTAAGCGCCCTCACTGCCACCGTGCCAACAGGCTTGTAAATAAATGCAAAGAAGTAAAATGGTAAAAATAAATGGTAAAAGAGTTTTTGTATCCAGAAATTTTCGCGAAGACTGATAGACCCCGGTTATATCCACAAAGCGCTATTAATCATTCAAGAATATCAAAGTATTAAAATAAAGAACTATGAACACCAATTATAAACCACATTCTAGAATGTATTAAATGCGTAAAATGTAACCATCCATTGTTCATAAATTCAACACAATTACATCAGAAATATCAAACATATATTTTGTAACAAAGCCCTTGTTTAATTAAAGTAATATCTAGTAATGAATAAATACTTGGAACATTCCTAACAATTTGTCTTATAAAGTAACATTGTTATTGTAACGTCAAGAATGTATTTTATTTTGTTGGAGCAATTTGTTTGATGATTACAAAATTGTATACTTTAAGGGCCGAAACTGTGTTAAGCGGGTGGCCGTGCGGTTTCATACAAAAACTAGCAGCGCTCCGCGGCTTTACCCGCTTTGAGTCCGTTCCCGTAGGAATTTTCGAAAATCCTTTCTTAGTGTGCACTTACGTCACTTGAAGAACCTTCCTGCCAAGTTTCATGTTTCTAAGTGTAGCGGTTGACGCTGTGCGTTGATTATCAGTCATTCAGTCAGTCAGGACTTTGAATTTTATATATATAGATGAACCGTCGCGTGCGCCCGTCGCGCGATCCCGGTTAACGCAGTTTCGGCCTTATGGCTTAAAAGCCACCGTACATAAGCTTAGTTTCGATCTGAATCCGGTTTTTAGAATTCAGGCCAAATGAGATTAATTTTGATTGAGAAATACAAGAAATTTAACCAGTGTCCCTCAACACGTTTCGGTGACATTAATCAGGAAGTGGGTGAAGCGCTCGCGACAGCGTCTGAGGAAACGAGTTGAGGGACACTCAACAGTAACCTCCGTCGTTCGCAAGTTCCCGTTTTAACATATTCTACTTGTTACAGGAAAAAATTTAATAAAAAGTGTGGTTTACCAGACAAAGTATTAGGCTGAACTAATTGACATTTGCTGGAATGCTTGCACTAATATCTTTCTCCATTAGAGTTAGCAGTCGTAATTCGCTGAATTTACGAACGTTTTTACTGTACATTTTAAAATAACCATTCATTCAATAGGAGTACGTTTGTTAGCTCTCCAGTAATACTGTTTTGTAAACCACTTTTTTTACAAGCTATTTCGTTTAGTGCCTTATTTGTGTAAAAAGGTTGTAAAAAATAGTGGGACACTGAATTGCTTTTACTGTTTGCTGTGCCAGGTTGTTAATGTTGCATTTTTTAAGTAGCAAATTGCTGTACTTTGCTGTAGAAAGTTTTGGTATGATCATCTCTTTCGAATAGGGTTGTGGTCAAAGTATTTTTCGAAAATTTTAGGTTGTATTCCTATGGCTCGGAATCGTCAGATCCTGGGTCAAGTTTTATTCTATTAAGTGTTTTCCGTGTTTTTGGAATTTTAAGCGTTTCATTTGGAGTATTTTTGTTAGCACATATCATGAATAATGTTTTTGTTTACTGAGTACATAATATAAATGTTAGGAAAATATATGAGAGCGTGATCTTTTCTGTACAAGTGGCGTCATTAAGTAAAACTAAGAGATATAATAATTAAACAAACAAAAACATCCTGTTCATGTTAATAGGCTGAATAGTTGTTTATTTTTACTATAATATTATTCGTATCATTCCTATAAAAAGATAAAATAGAATAAAAAAATATGGAAAAAGTTTCCTTCACAGCCAAGTAAGTAAGAATTAAATATTCAATGAAAAAAATAAAGCCAAAGTAATAATTTGAAGTGAAAACCTAATTATTTCCCTTTTCAGCTTTCTTCCCTGAAATAATCCTCTAAAGAATTAAAGACAAAAGAGAATACATTCAATATAAATAAATGTTGTTTTTGAAATTGGTTGTACCTAATTATTTGCTAACTAAAGTATAGTTTTTTAAGAAATTTAATTAGACTGTCGGCAAATTAATAGAATTATTTCATAATTTTAGTATGTTTAAAAGAATCCTGATATTTAATACTAGCAGCACCCCACAGTTCCACCCGGGGCTAATAGATGGCGTCATGATTCCAGTAAGAACATATTAATTTTATCTGATGATATCTAAAAACCTTTACATTGTGGTATTTATTTCAACTGTTTATTTCGGGATTAAGTCCTTTTTATATGTATGGTTATATAAAATAACCATGTTCAGTAGGGAGATTTGGGCTTTTCATACCGAAATTCCCACGGGAACAGGTTAAAACCTCAGGCGTTACCAACTAAAAAAATAAAGCCTCGAAATCATATATACAATACAAAATTAAGTATTCAACTAGCATAAAATACATCAATTAAACGTGTTGGTCTATGTGTTATAAATATTCTCTCTCTTCTTTTGTTTGTCTTTGTGTAGCAATAAATGGTATTAACATTTTGTTATTCAGAAAAATATGTATTTTTAGTGACTAAAATATAAGAGTCTATATATTTTGAATTGAAACTACGTTTAAACACGTAAATGCATTTTCAAATTAAAATGAGAAAAAGTTCGCTTAAATCTGAGAAACCAGTAAAATGTCTACATAGTAAACACACGGTTTTTTTCGCGTTACAAAGTTAATAAAGCAAGTAATAACTTACTTTTTATATCCCCATGTTTCCAGTTGGTTGTGGATTGGGTTGGATTGTGGTGTGAAAACCCGTGTGAAAAACCAACTACGCAACGTTTCAAATTCCATCAGTATGAAGCCTCCAATATACTGCGTTTACTCAGTACCGCTCGTGAGCTCGTCGGGACGGCCGCGTCGCGCCCCTCCGTGAAAAGCTTTCAGCTACGTAAAAGTTCAGGCGACCACCGCACGTTGTATAACACGAACTGACTACTTATAAAAAAGTAACGTAACTCCAAAATTAAAATTATTAAATGTTGCTCCCGACTTTTTGGAAACGGAACTTTGAGAAAGCTTTTTTGAAGGATTTGCGGTTTGGTTCTTTTTTAAGTGACTTTAGAAAGTGTTTTCATTTGTTTGTTTTTTGATATTTTTAATAGAATATGAGCTTTATTTAACCTTTTTTAATAACGTAGATACTATTTTTACTAATAAAGGTTTTAGTTGCAATTTAATGCTGTACTTAATTATTTTGCTGACATGAAATGTACGTGAAAAAAGGACTATACCAAAATATACGTTAATTAGTGAAGTGAAACTTAAAAACGTTTTCGGAACAAAACAACAAATGGATACACCAGAAGATAAATAAATGCAGCTAGAATGCTTTGCTATGTGAGTTCGGATTTTAACATAATATTTGAATAAGTTTTTTGCTTTTTGCTCAGAGGAATATTTATGGATCTGTTTTTGTGCACTAATATTAAGAAGATAAAATATATGTTTGTTATTATTATGTATGTATGAAGATGGATGGATTTAGGATGGATGGATGTTTGTAATCTTTCAGGTTTAATCTGATGATGGATTTGGAATAACATCGTTTATTTTTATCCCTAAATTCCCTGTCTGTACATATAATTTTACACTAATTTGATTATCTTCTTATTATAGCACGAAATATTCATAAATGAATTAGTTACAAACTAGTAAATAACTCAAATTAGTAAAAAAAATCAGAAGTATTGGAGTTTCTCTGGAATCCAAACCAAATCTCATACATACCTTGATTTCTCCATTCATACGTATGATCCCTAAGTGATTTTATTAACAAAGCCAGTGCAATAACAATATATCAAACTCATCCATGAAATTTAACTAACTGATAAAATACTACAAAATATACTTAATACCAACTACACATCAGCACATATTGTTGACTCCGGGCGGGAATCGGACCCGCAACCCCTGACACATTAAGCGTTCTCACTTACCACTGTGCCAACGGACTTGTCATAATAAGACTTAGTACCTCAATTCCAAAATAGAAATAAACGTCGACTCGTCAGTTCTGTCGTTTCAAACATCTCAATTCTGTGAGTTTCCTCGCTTTGAAAAGATCTAATTTTTTATAATCAGCTTACCGCCCGTACAATGTAATCTTGTAATAAAATCTCCTTTGTCTGTCTGTAGGTACGTGACTGAAGCGTTTCCGGATTCATCTTGTTAATAAAGATTTTAAGAATTGTGTAGTAGCAAATTTACGTCGGTTTGCTTTGGGTAGTGAAATAAAAAAATATGAAATTCTATTCATGCCATTTTCAAGAATGCTTAAAACATGAAACAAAAAATCAAATTCTTCAGCTTCATTATTGATATATATAAAATTCAAAGTCCTGACTGACTGACTGACTGACTAATAATCAAAGCACAGTCTCAACCGCTACACCTAGAAACATAAAATTTGCCAGGAAGGTTCTTCAAGTGACGTAAGTGCACACTAAGAAAGGATTTTTGGAAATTCCTACGGGTACGGGCTCAACGCGGGCAAAGCCACGGGGCGCTCCTAGTGTTAGTATAGATTAACTAAGTTCAATCCGCCTTTAATAAATAACTGCATACAAGTATACGTTTTGGTATACGAGTACATAAGTATTGAAAATACATATACGTATTGATCTGCCGCCCAAACAAACACACCTACTCTCAAGTTTCATCTTAATACATCCTAAATACATTATGTACATCCCAAATCCAGATTTACGTTACACAACTAAGGGCCGTAATATCATTCATAGGTTAAACTTGGAAAGTCAGTTTAAACCTTTAACTTCGATTATTTACTAAGATCAATGGTGGTTTATCGTTCAATTCTAGTTTAATCTACAGTTTGGACTAAACCGCCGACATCGGACAGTTAAACTAGGGTTGACGATTTTAAAATGGCGCTCACTCGGTGGTCAGCTGATTTTCATTGTGTCAAAGTGTCATTGTAGTTGTTTATATTTTGATTAGGTTATATCTGCTGATGAGTACGCATGCGTGGACGAACGACGCACGCAATGAATGACAGTTTACTTTTTTTGGCGCCAATGTTTCAAACGTAATGCATAAATAATGAACGAGTGACTGAATGATGAATGAGTAAAACGTAGAGTGTTGCTATGTGTTAAAGACTGATCGGAGATTTCGTAATCTGTCTCTGTTTTGTCATTGATCTTATGAGGAAGGTTTAAACTTTAGATTAAGATAAACTTTAGATTACAAAATCTGTAGTTTAAACTCTTATTGATATTACGGCCCTAAGTTATTAACATTATCCCCTTTTCGTGGATCGCGTCCTGATTCCACCCTCTACATACAATATGTTTCGATCCCTTACAATAATACTATGTAGTTGTAGGTATCGAGATGGTTCGTATAAAACAAAACACACGTGGATGCAAGCTTTAGCTGCAGACTGCATTGGTTTCTATGGATTACTTTGAAATTGATTTGAAACGTGGCGCTGTGCAGCCGCGACTTGCATCTACCGCAGGCTACAATACCAATTGGTATTGGTCATAGAAATGACTATAGAGATCATGGAAACTGGTGGTGTCGAATGCAGTTTGTTGTTACAAATCAAAATTTTAACTGTTATTAAATATGCGTTGTGTTAGGTTTACGTCACATTCAATGTTTATAAACTTTGATCGGGATTTTGTTGCTCGATGCTATCGCGTGTAATGAAATTCGTATCTCCGAAAGTATTTTGCAAACTGAGTCAAGTATTAGATTCCAATTAAAATAATTTTATTCGAAAATAAATAATAATTTCGATGCAGTTATCATCTAATGAAAACGTACTATGAAATACCTATACATACATGATGGCTTACTGCCAGTAAAACGAAGCGGCAACTTGCAATCTAGTAAATAACAATTGTGCAATTACATATTTGCCCTGCTTATAACACAATAAACAGCAGCTGGTTTGTGCAAGCACCTGCAAGTACTATGCAAGTACTGCATGCAAGCAGGCCAGCTATATATGTGCTATTTGATTATGATTACTGCACCAGAAACACACATGAAATGCAATTAAAAGCCACCAATCACGCAGTTTCTCGATAATGAACAAACATCAGTAAATTCATTGCACATTAAGGTGTGTACAGATGGTTTAATCGAACGGTTTTCTCTTTTGAATATTGGTCATATTTACTCAATGAAAATGATTGATACTGTACGTATTAAATGCTTGATCAAAGAGAATTTTACGAGGGAAATAAGATTTTTTTAAATCGGTTTCAAAACGAATGGAGCGGTCTTTTTTGGTTGTTTTCCGTGGGAATATTTTTAGTCTCAATAGCTTATACAAAAAGCTTTAATTTTTATCATATGACTCTATATGTCCAGTGTATAGAATTGTATTTTGCATAGTTTAACGCGCAAATCGTCTTACAGTTAGTACACTATTTAGTTCAGAATTAGCTATAAAGGCTTGTTTAGTATGGATCTGGAAGTTTTAAAGCGCTCTTGGAGTAGTTCGGAACCTTCCAATATGCGGGCTCCGTTGGTTTGAGTTGGTAAAATCAAATAGTGCGAAACGTAGTTTAAGCTGTCTTCAGAACGAGTAATTGGTAGTTTAAGCCTGTACACAAGCGTTTTTTGGAAAATCGTATTTACGCATTGCTTACGATTGTAGGAGTATCCTTTTAAAAAAACAAATGGAAACAATACTATCTATACTAAAATTATAAAGAGGAAAAAAATTAAAGTTGGTTGGTATGTTCGAGTCAATCTCGAGAATTATCAGTCTGATTTGAATAATTATTTTTATAATAGATAGCCACATTCAACGGAAAGGTTATTGGATATTTTTCGCCCCCGAAATTCCCACGGGGAAGGGCATAACGCGGGTAAAACCGCAGGGCGCTGCTAATATAATATAGAAATACCTTTCCATTGAAGATATCTTCGGGGAAAAATAAAATTATTTCTCCGCCGTTGTTAGCAAAAAGCAATTGAAATTGTTTCATTTATTTCCTTTATATGATAGAATTATTTGCGTTGTTTAACCAACAGGAAACAATATCAGAAAAGTTTTGCAATACCTCATTTGTACGAATCTACCTTTGCAGAGCAGTAATATATGAAAGTTTGTGTTATGTTCACAGTGAAGCCAACGGTTTGCGCACAAATAAATCATGAAATTCATTGCGAGCTTTGAGTTAACAACTAGTAGGAGTAACCATGACAATCTCTCGGTCTCTACTTATTATTTTGCGTTGCATCAGCCAGTTATCTTTGCTGACTGAACATACAAACGTAGTTATATATCAAAAGAAAATTGTTAACGCCGTTGGCTTATAATCTAACTAGTAAGATTATAAACCCGATACATAGATTATGAACTGTACAAGCCACTTACAATTTAACGTATAATGATCCGTTAAAATTTGCAGTTAATGAAGCAAACAGTAAAATTGTGATCGTAGTGACGAAGTTGTCACCGTATCCCATGAGTATAACATAGATGAACGGCTTTTCCAATTTTTTGGAACAATATTTTTTTTACTGTGATTATATTGCCAAACAAATTCCGAATTACCAAACTACTGATTTAAAAGTTATTATAATAAAATATATTAACTCTGTAATGAATAATATGTACGCCCCGCGGTTTAACCCACATTGTGCCCGTTCCCGTGGGAATTTCGGGAATTTTTATATATATAAACCTTTCTCTTGAATCACTCTATCTATTTAAAAAACCGCGTCAAAATCCGTGGAGTAGTATTTTAGTTTATCGCGAACAGACGGACAGACAGACGTGGCCGGGGACTTTGTTTTATAATATGTAGTGATAGTCTGATGAGTGACGATGATATTATCTTGTGAAGTAGTTAGTAAATCCGTTTGCCATTTTTTCCAAAATTATTTTATTCTTATTATTAATTCTCTTATTCCACAAACAGTACATTTAACGTATCCTGATGCTGTATTTATCTAAGTTAACGAGATCAAAGCCATGTAGATAATGTATGTACGTACGTGGTTTACATAACTTAACATTCGGAACGAAGATTTTGTATCGTTGATAATAATTTATATATTTGCATGTATATTGTATGGCGTTTTGGTAGGAAATGCTTTCGTATGCATAAGGAAATGTAACATGAACACAAACATGAAATATGTTTAGTATCTGCCATCGTAGGGATTTTGGAAATATCTAATGAAATATTTTGTTTGTTTGTTTGTTAGGCATGTAAGTAAGCGTGGTGATTACGCCTCCTCCTCGCTGTACTGAGAGTAGATGTCTTCAGGGAGCGTAAGCGTTTAAGCCTTGCAGTAGGACATTGTCATTAATACTTTATTTATTTTCCTAACTTTATTAGCGACCCGCGACTACTTTTACTTTCTAAATAGACGGCAGAACACGATTTTGTTATTTTCTCAGAAATGGTTAGATATTAGTTATAATTGTCCTTTGGTTAGAAAAATGTTATTACCTACGAATTCTTTCGTTCTCTCAAATCTTTCTGATGGCGATAGGGTTCAGGTTAGAACACGATTTCATTATAATATCTTTTTATTTAAAATTTTCTTTGTTTCGAATACTTATTCACTTTTATAGTATTAGTTTACATTATTAAGTTTCCATTAGTATGTATCAATATACTCTATTCTAGTAGTTTCTAAATTATTATCAAGGTTTCCACAACCAGGTCGGGCCCAGAAACTAACCTTGTTTAGTTAAACCAATATAAATCAACGGATAAACTTAACCAGAGCTTGTGTAGGTCAGTCAATATCTACACGAAGGATGGTGCAATTTATTGAATCTCGTATCAATTTGATACAGGATTTAGAAATCTATACTATAATGCTATAAAGCTTAAATTTGTTTTTTCTTTTCTTCAGTCGGTAATATCGTATATCGAGGAAGGTTTAAACTTTTGTTTTGGTTAATACTCTTAAAAAAAGTGATTGTTGTACATTTTGTATGGACTTTGGTCAACAAGCTATCAATACATTGGTAGAGCTAGGGTAGAGTATTCATCACTTCTTATACTTATGTAAGTTACACTGTAAACTGTGAGTGTGTAGTTTCTTTTAATTCCTATTTTAATTGATGCACTGTCCAATCACAAGACATCTCGAAAAGATTTTGACAATCCCAATACTCTGTGATTGGTGAATGGAAACGCACCTTAAAACTCAAAACAGTTGTAAACTAATGCAAACAAAAAATCGAAGTAATCTAATCAGCTATTGAAAAACTTGAATGGGACGTTGAAAGCAATAATAATAAACAAAAACCGAAGGACCGAACGTTTCCAGTGTCGGATCGTGAAATCCGGTGGGCTAAGACCATCTTCAAAATTATGCTAATCCACAACCGAACCGGGAGATTTATTATTGTACTAGCCGCGCCCAGCGGTGTTACCCGCGTTGTGCCCGTTCTTGAAATTTTGGGATAAAATGTATCCCATGTTGTATTCTGATGTATAATCTATATTACTGTAAAGTTTCATCCAAATCCGTTTAGTAGTTTTTTCGTGAAAGTTACAAACATACATACATCAATCTCACAAATTTTCACGTCCATGGAACGCCAATTGCCAAAAACAATGATGATGTATTTCTTTTTGGATTTTTCTAACTCTTGGACATTTTACAAAATGTATTTAGATTTATAAAGAAATCTTAGCTATTCAACTAAGAAAAGGAGTAAAAATAATAAGAAAAATACAACACCCAAAATAAAAGTAATATTCTATTTCGGCTAGACATTAACAAGGCAGCCATCTTGTAATTTTAATCAAGAAGTAACTCGATCATTTGAAAAACCGAAACGGATGTTTAAGTAGCTTTTTCCGTTCACAGATTCTTTAAAAGCGTTGATTAAAAGCGTTAATTAGACACTTGATTCCTTCACGTTTTTGAACAAAAGGACAAAATTCTTATTTTATCCTTAAAAGTGGTACCTAATTTAAAAAAGATCAAGTAATCATGAATTTCTTATAACAGGAATATAGCATAATAATCAAAATATCACTACATAGTATAAAACAAAGTCGCTTTCCGCTGTCTGTCTGTCCCTTTGTATGCTTAGATCTTTAAAACTACGCAACGGATTTTGATGCAGTTTTTTTAATAGATAGAGTGATTCAAGAGAAAGGTTTATAAGTTATAAGTATAAAAATTCCCGAAATTCCCACGGGAATGGGTACAACACGAGTAAAACCGCGGGGCGCTGCTGCTATATATATATAAAAGAAAGTCGTGTTAGTTACACCTTTTATAACTTGAGAACGGCAGGACTGATTTTAATGATACTTTATTTTATTTATATTGGTCAGAAATAGGATAATAAGTAATAAAAATCCCGAAATTCCCACGGGAACGGGGCGCTGCAGGTTAAACCGCAGGACACAGCTAGTTTAAAAGTATAAAGGCTATTAAATAACTTCCACAAGCCCAAACTAACCCTTAAGATACTCAACATCTACACGAACCAACTTCATCCCAAATCGACTATCTTAGATTTGCCTTAGAAGTTCGAAATTCGCTAGCAATGAACAAGACCTCGCCGCTCTCAATGGTCTATCCAAAATCTCAAGTTTCAATTAATATTATAGTGTACAGTTGATACTTAGTTCGAGTTGAGTCTCGTTTAAGATCGGATGCCAATATTGGGAGTAGGTATCACTTTGTAATATGAAACTACGAGCTCCTTAGTAGAGGTCGACCGTTTGGCAGTTAATTGTACAATTAATAAATTCTGGCTGAAACTGTAGTTTTAACGGCATAGGATTACGTTTATTCAGATTATAATTGGTAGGGTTAACTTAATACGTTATCAACCTTTTGTTTACGGATACACTTCGCTTTCATTTTACATTTTAATCTGACGTTTCGGCCCGTTTATATGAAGCATGGTCACAGAAAACCAGTACATTATCAAAGAAGGACAACAATTTTGTAATATGTATAACACGCTGTTGTGCCTTCGGCACGTTAATTAAATTGTCGGATCCGTTATTTCAGTCGTTAGATCATGCAGGCCTTGGCGTGGTGTCAAAATTCTGACACCAGGGATGGCCTACAAGAATTTACTTTACCTCTGTTAAGTCTGATCAAATGTAAAGGTTATTTTTTCAGTTAAAAATACCGTTCATCGTCCTTACAAAGTAGAATACAGGTATGTGATCTTAAAGCAGAAGCGAAATATTGTATCAAAGTTTTTAAAATTCCAGTTTTGTTAGCTCATAATCTCTAACCGCGCTCAGTCTTGAGAATTAATACTTACACTTTAATATTCCGTAGCTTAGTTTGAAAACACCTACTTTTTAATTAAGAAGTTAATCGTTTTCAGGATGTTCCGACAGTTTTATCAGATAAATTATGAAACCTTTTTTTCGGGTTTCCCAATGGATCAAAAATTTTAATTAGTTATTATGAAGCTTTCCCTTCGACTAGACTAAGTGTATCCCGTGGGGAAAATATTGTGATTAATCCAAAATTAAACAGGAATAAGGAAATCGTTTTAATTCCTCACTGTATTGATCGTGAGATGAAAGGCTTATGCACAGCAGTGGAACAAAACAGACTAATTACTTTTACTCTGAACTTATATATTATTGATGTCATATTCTAGTGGGAAATGAATATCTATATATTTTACTATCCTTTTAAATCCATCAAACAATCCATCCTCTCGTGTGGATCCTAGACATATAAAAGTACGTAATAAATATCTAATTTTTGCAATACCTTGCGTTATCAAATTCGCAGTCTTTTTATAAATAACTAGTGAATAAGTAAAGATAGGTATTAATTTGTAATTAAATGTCTTGAGTTCTTACGTATCAAAACAACTAGCAGCTCCCCGAGGCTACCCGCGTTGTGCCCACTCCCGTGGGAATTTTGGGATGAAAATAGTTCATAATCTTCCCGTTAAATGTGGCTATCCATTACAAAAATAATTATCTAAATCGGATCTGTAATTTCTGGGTTCAATAAAACAAAAAATCAAACTCCAGCTTTAATATATTAGTATAGATCTAAGCTTTCTTATTTCTTATTCAGTTTGTTTCCTTGAATATGATTGGCAGTCTCCCCAACCAATTTAATTTCAAATGTATGGTGACAGAAATCTTTTGTTTTGAAATATTTCGCAATAAAGTTTTTACAAGAAGTCGTTATATGACTCGTTGGAAACTCGCCGAGACGGGACATGCGTGAACCCTATGAACAGTTTTTTGTGTCCATAACTTTATAAAACTACTTTATTGCCTCAGTTTTCTTACTTTGTACTGAAGTAGAGAAAACTGGACTTTATTGAATCAAACTTTTGCTTGATTGGATATTATTGATTTTAGATTTGAAATCACATTTCTTTACGGAGACTGTATATTTGATTGAAAACTCGTTTTATTATGTTTGTTGTGTATGAATTTCGAAATTATTTGGCAGGCGGATATCCGGGAACGTAGTTTCTATTCAAAATTAAGTAGTGTTCGCTTAAACTTAAGAAACTAGTTTTATATACCTACCTATTTTATATTCTACGTCTGCAATCTTATATAGATGGAATAGAGACCAATTTAGCATATCTTACTATTAACCAACGTCATAGCCAAAACGTTACTTTATGACTTCCCATAAATACCGGACGAATGATCCTAAACCATAACCGTTTATCCTAAGTACCGATGAATCTAAAAATATGTATAGAAATATTCGATCCAATACATTGAGCTCTTTCAATTTCCTGTTTAGATATAAAACGACTGTAATTTTATTTTAATATGCAATATTTTTATCGAATATCCCTATATTATTTTGAGGTGAAATGCCAATATTTTTACGTCGTATTTTACCGTTTCGATCGTATCGTAAATATTATGAGATGTATGTTTTACGTTTTAATGATATCAGGTAGTCTCGTTTTTACTGCATCTATAATATATTTATTAGATTTGGAATTTACATGTATTTCGAATTTGAATAAAGGATTCTGATACTAAAAGGTAAGTGGACGATTACCTTTGGCACGTTAAACCGTCGGCCCCAGTTACTTTATACGGATAGTAGTCGTTACATGAATCATGTCAGAGGCCTTTGGCGGCTCAATAACTCTGACACCCAGATTGATCAGGTTGACCATCCACTCGATGAAGAAGAAGAGTGGACGATTGAGAAACGTCCACAATTTTTCATGTACCACTCTTGGCGTTGTTTGGTTAAGCGATGTGTTGTTATCACGTGGGTTTTGGGTTTGTTGAATTGAAAACAAACTGAGTCCAAAGTTGAATTGAATGTTTATTGTTCCAAAAGGTACCTGGCAATACACAAGAAAGATCAGTATCTAATTTTAACATAATACAATTTAGTAAATGGCGACAAGATTTGAATAACAAATATATAACTTATTCTAATATACATACCTTTTGAATATTCTGAGATATATCACAATACTATTATGATTAACAAGATTCTCAATAACAATCAACGGATTGTTGTCCAATATCTTCTATTATTTAAGATTACAATTCGGAGTACGTTTTCTTACAAACTTTCTTTTCGCCATTAAGAAGCAAGAAAAAAACCACAGACAATAAAACATATAAATTTCACAGACCAGAAAACATGAATTCCACAGACTAGAAAACGAATGAATTCTACAGACTAGAAAAGTGATTCAAAAATATTCAAAACAAAGTTTGTCGCCTGCCAACTTATTAAAATATAAAACATTTGCATACCAAAAGATTTACTAACATAAAATATAGAATAAAGTATAAAGTTTAATAATGTCAGCTGTCAATTGATCAATTCTCAACACGATGTTAGTTCATTGCGATTGTTAAGCAACGTGCAGCTCGACCTCTGCTTGGATGGGTATCTGAAAGTGGCATTTCTATCTGAGCGTTACCGTACTTCGGCGGGCACGTTAAGCAGTTGTTCCCGGTTGTTTCAATCGTTAGATTAAGTCGGAGGCCTTTAGGCGGTCTATTAACTCCGACACCAGGTTTGGCCACTGACCTACTCGAAATGAATGATTGGTTAAGCTGTAATGAATCGCCATTTAAAAGTTTATCTCATACACTAGTACCGCCCCACAGTTTTACCCGCGTTGTGCCCGTTTCCGTGGGAATTTTGGGATTTTTTACACGTATAAACCTTCCTCTTGAATCACTCTATCTATTCAAATAACGGCGTCAAACAGTGCAGTAGTATTTGAGTTTATCGCGAACAGATAGACGGACAGACGAGGCCCGGGGCTTTGTTTTATAATATGTATAGTGATTTATGACGGTGATTTGAAAATTCAAATGTACGTAATATTAATTTAGTATTAAAAAGTAAAAGCTTTTTCGTGTTTAAAATGAATACCAAAGCTCTGTGTGGTGGATTTCAGCAGTTAAAAGTTAAACAAAATTTAATAATTACGCTTGAAAAGCTTTCATGACAAAAATGGCTGTGTTTTTATTAATTAAACTTTATGTTTGTCGGAGAGTCATTCTCATGTGTTTAATTTTACTGAAAAAATACAATATTCGTACTTGAATTAATAAAATGTTCTAGTTTTTTTAAGGTGGTCTAACTTGCATAATGAATCACTTTAACTTACTTATAGGTACCTGAATAAGCGGTTAAGCATTTAGCTCCGTTTGTTTCAATCATTAGAACATTTTGGTAGCCTAAAAACGGTCTAAAAACTTGGAAACCAGGGTTGGCCATTAACCTATTCGAAATGAATGATAAATGAGCGGATAAGACAAGACCTGTTTATGAAAAGTTGTGTTTGTTTTTACTAGACATAGTTTTACGTACAGACTGAACATTATTGAAAATGTTTGCTTGCTTAGGGTGCTTTCAAATTATGCGTGTCGTGTCGGACCGCTGCGGTGCCGAAGCGGTGCGTTTGCCGTATTGTGAACGCACGATCGTGTGTTTTCATACAAATCGAGCAGCTCGGCAACAGTGCGGCGTTGTCGTGCGTTCGCGGTACCGACGCCGCACTTTCACAATACGGCAAACGCACCGCTTCGGCACCGCAGCGGTCCGACACGAAACGCATAATTTGAAAGCACCCTAAGCAAGCAAACATTTTCAATAATGTTCAGTCTGTACGTAAACATATGTCTAGTAAAAACAAACACATCTTTTCATAAACAATACACACAATACGACAAACGCACCGCTTCGGCACCGCAGCGGTCCGACACGAAACGCATAATTTGAAAGCACCCTTGGACCTTGTCACATTAAAACTTCTTTTTTTTTCTACTATTATTAAAGAAGCTAGTCTTCAACTGTTTTAATCTGACAAAGAAGTAAAGTGGTCAAAACTACAAGGATCGATTGTACCAATGAAAATTATTATGAACCTCGTATCAATCAATATTAATTTCTTTATCAACAAACTGCACGTCCCACTAAAAGTAATCTATCTATATATATAAAAGATAGTCGTGTCTATTTATAACTCGAGAACGGCTGAACCGATTTGGCAAAAAATTGGTGGGGAGGTAGTTTAGGACCAGGAGACGGATATAGGATACTATTTATTCCGTATTTCCTACGGGAACGCGTGCGCTGTGGGCGAAACCGCGGGGCACAGCTAGTATATACATATAGTATACATACGTTAAAACTAATAAACAGGACATGCGAGCGATCAACAAGAATAGCTATCAAGAGTGGTTTGCCATATGAAACCCGATACCGTGACCTCGAACATCCATTAAGCTCATCCATCCATCAGTGTAATGTAAACCGCTTATAAATAAAATCCAAAAGCTAAGGGACAGAATAAATCCAACCTGGGACCTGTTTGTGCAATAAATCAAGTGTTTTTTATACAAGTTTTGACGTCGCAAACCTTTTAACCAGTATCTACCGTCTTGAGGAATTGAATTTAGAAGCTGTTTTTGTGTGTCTTGTAAAATATCTACAGAATTTCATATTTCGCTAAATTATTGTACAGTTTTTAAAACGACATAATTTTCTTGAAGCCTACCCATTGAAGTAAGTTTGAGGAGGTTGTGGCCAACCCCAATGTCGGAGTTCTAGACCCCTTAAAGAGCCCTTATAGGCTGCCGACATGGTCTGACGATTGAAACAACCGAGACCGATAATTTTATGTTCTCCGAGCACGGTTCTACTAAGAAAGAAATGGCAATTTCGACCACCCATCCAAGTAGGGGCCGAGCTGCACGAGACTTAAAAATCACATTGAACTAACATTGCTTAGTCAAACTACGCCACGAGCCATAAAGATATCCTGAACTATGATATGAATTCCGTATTCGTGCCTACCATTCGAATTCTCACCCACACATTTACATCCCTAGTGGAAACACCCTAAATCGTCCTCTTTTTTATGCTAATAAGTGACGGGTAGATTTATCATTGACACATCTCAGGTTATACTTTCTGTATAATCCCCTTTTTCAACCCCTGAGGGGTGTATTAAGGAGCCTTTCTCACCACTTGATTGCTATAAAAAACCTCGTGTGTGTTCTTTACGGTAATGTATGGTGAATGGTACATTAATCTCCACTTTGGCTTTGTTTTAAGGGTCTTATACCTACCCTTAAGGATTTCAATACTCGGTAGATATCTTTCTGTACTTAGTGTTTTATAATGATTGTAATATGATTTAAATTATTTAGGATTTAGTATTATTTGAATGTATGTAATTTGTTGTCTAAAACTTATCTGATTTTCTTTAAGTTATGCATTTTGTCCGTTTCAGTTTGTTTAACTTGAAGTAGTGATATACAACCCATTTGTAATCAAAGTAATTAATATCAGGGCCACAGTGCGTCTAAAAGCGAGGGGTGCGGAGTAAAATATCATATAAACACAAAATATATATAAACCTAACCTAACCTAAACCTAGATAGGTTTAGGTTAGGTTTCTATCAGATTAAAGAGCTCCACATAACGGAACTCGATCGACAGCTTTGACAGTCTTGATATTTTGCGAATATCATATGCGACGTGACACTTCTTAACGTGATACGTCTAAAATGTGATAGCAAAGTGTACTTATCTCTAAATTAACTAATCTTATTCTATACTAGCAGTGCCCCGCTGTTTACCCTGCTTTGTGTTCGTTCCTGTAAGAATTTCGAGATTAAAAAATAGCTTATAACTTCCTGATAAATGTGGCTATCCATTATAAAAATAATTATTCGAATCCGATTGGTAGTTTCGGAGATTTGCGCATTCAGTGATTCATTTTTATATTATAGAGATAAAGTTCATTTATTACACCCTAATTTATGAAACCAGTTAGTGTACTCTAGGTTTTAATTTTTTAATACAAGTATTTTTAAAAGAATATTCTAGTTCGTCTTCCTGAAGATAAGCTAGCGCAAACCATTTTAAACAGGAAATTATGCTCTTAACTGAACAAGCAACGATATAATGTTTCCTTGAATAATTTATCAGTTTTAACAAAACTAGTAAGTTTAGAATACACAGATTGGGTTATTTGAAACAGTTGGCTATCGTAACTTACGATCGTTAAGAAGTTCGCGTTTTTTCACGCCGTTCCGGGTTCGATTCCTGGTGGGGAACAATATCTCACAAAAATCTCTTTGTGAAACTGTCCTCAGTTTGGTTAGGGCATTGCAGGCTGAATCACCTGATTGCCCGAAACGTAAGATGATTCCGTGCTTCGGAGGGCACGTTAAGCCGTCGGTCCCGATTACTTTCTACGGATAGAAGTCGTTATATGAGCCATGTCAGAGGCCATTGGCGACTCAATAACTTTGACACCAGGATTGGTCAGGTTGACCGACTCGATGAAGAAGAAGAACGCTGTTAAATGTAAGTAAAATACAAAGCGTTATTTCATCATTCCAATGACAGTCTGTTATAGTCATTTGGGCATTTTATGTTTACGTTTACTAGTGCGTGAGTGTAGGCTGAAGTTAACCGCCCAAAGAGTAGGTTCAAGTAGATTAGTTACTCAGTAGATTAGTTAGACTGCTTAAAGATCATAAACGCTTACTAGCAGCATTTTGGCTATCAAATGGTTTGTCCCTTTCTGATATACGTTATTTTCCAAAGAGTAAAAGAGACAAAACACTCAATAACAGTGTTTTAGTTAGAGAACGTTTATGAATAAAGCAGTATAGGTCTAACGAATCAACTAAGGCGGACAATCAAACGTGTTAAAGCACGGCAGTGCTCAGATAGAAATACCAATACATTTTCATTAGATTATGGGCTCCCAAACACAAAACTGCGAATTCGCATCGCAAAAATCTGCGAATTCGCACGACGCATCGTAAGAATTTCCGATCTGCTTCGCATCGCACATTCCTGTCATATTACGTCATCCTTGGTGACACCATTTCAGGACATTTCAGGACAGGAATTGGGCTTTTGAAAAAAAAATGTTTTGTGATAAATGGAAAGATTATATATTAGTTTTATAACAAAACTATTAAGCTATTGCATAGCTTCTATCAAAAAATAATCAAAAAATTTATCTTCTTCAGTTCTCAACGCATAGTACATTTGTGTATAATAGTTCCCATCAGAGTTTTATATCTATTGAACAATAACAGCAGTGCAATAATCTTTTTGCGATCCATCTTACGCTTCCTAAAAACACGTCCAGTACGGCCTACACTTGAAGGAATGGTCACCCTACCAAACGGTTCGCCGCACTAAATCGCATCGCAGAAATTCGCATCGCAAGTTTCTGCGATGCGAATTCGCATCGCATCGCATCGCAGTTTTGTGTGGGAGCCCTAATTCAGTTGGCCGTCTTTTTTGTTCTACGTATCGCTTAGAAACTATTACTTAGTCTAATTTGAGCTAAGTTCAAAGGTCAATTGGTAAATTAAATTGTTTCGTTCGTTGGAGCGTTACTCTATTTTAATTGTATCACCTGTACCGAATTACTTTCTATTTCGGAGAATTAGATTTTCAATTATGTGTCTCTACGTGCGATTTTACTTATCTATAAGTGCTTCTATACTAATATTATAAAGAGGTATTTGTTATTTTGTTTGTTTGTGCGTTCAGGCTAATCTCAGTAAAAATAAAATATGTACATAAATAAATACACTCGGACTGATTCAAACACGGTTAATTAGACCCAAACTAAGCTCTACTCTATGTAATACCAGTCCGATTCGAATAATAATTATTTTTGTAATAGATAGCCACATTCAACGGTAAGGTTATATGCTATTTTATATCCCGAAATTCCCATAGGAACGGACGCAACACGGGTATATCCGCGGGACGCTGCTCGTTTTGAAATAAAATTTGTGATTACGATGTTGTTTTATGTGTAATATTTTTAGTAATAACTCAATGAGTGACAAGTCAATACCTTACAGTGAAAGTCCGTAAAATATTACAAACAATATTGCTTTATCTAACTCATGTGACATAAATACCTATTCCGTTACCCCTTTTTCCCATAAAGCCTCATTCGCACTGTAACTGCTTTTTTCCCATAAGACCTCATTCATATGAGCGATTTTTTAACGCGCGTTGAGTGTTGAAATGGAACAATTGCATTGCCAAGTATGTGAAACTATTATAATTTACAGTGATTTTAAAATTTTAAGCAGTTTTCAAGCATGTTGGCCCTGTGAATAGAGACATATTATTTTATTATTTGACTTTTGCCTTAAAAAATTTCAAAGATAACCATAAAAACCTTTTTCAGGCAAAAAAAGACTTTAGACCAAGTTTTTTTATTACCTTTTAATTAAATCGGGTTAAGTGACCAATCTGTAAGAATACCCTTTTATTTATTAAAATCATTTTCGATATAATTCAACAAACAACCAACCATCCATTAGTTTTTGATATTGGTTAAAAATGTCTTGTAAATTGAGGCCTTACATATGAATATGATGTGTAATTTGCGTGTAAATTATGATGGAGATAGCGTACAGTATCTTGACATGTTCACGTCTCGCGTCCTTTCAGCTATCCATCATATTCCGAGGTTAGCATTCACCTTGGAATCTTGCGACATTTGAATGACAAGCTCGGGTATTACACAAATACTGCTTTATACTAATACACTTGAGTAAGTTCGAGTAAGTTAGTGGCCAAGTTTTTAGACCGCCTAAAGGCCTCCGACATGGCCTGACGATTGAAACAATCGGGACTGATAATTTAGCGTACCTTGCGAAGAACGGTAGCGCTTTGATAGAAATGTCACTATCGGGCACCCATCCTAGTAGGACCTGAACTGCACGATGCTTCACCATCGCAATGAACTAACACGCCAACACGATACCAACTTCAACTTTCTAAAATGAGATGAAACAACAAACTAAAATTATATCATACACACTCTTTCAATGTAACTTGACACTTAACGAAGTTATAAAAGGATTACTTTGACTCATTTTTCTAAGTCCTTATAATTATGCAACGTACGTTAGAAGTTTTGTATGTCATGCGTGACCCGCTTGTTTGCGGCCCACATAGGGTCTGTGACGGGTTTCCAGTCCGCGGTGTACTAAGGACCGGATAATTGGGACAACCTTTGTTTGAGTTGTCAACAGACGTTAGGAAGACTTTGTTTTTACGTACTTTTAATTGAAGAGACTGGAGTACTTAGGGTAATTTGGATGTGAATAGTTTTGTTTGTGTTATTTGATCAGTAGGGTTTTACTTTCATTTTGATTTATAACCAACTTCAAACAAAGGAGGTATCTCAATTCGTATAAATGTTTTGTTTTTCAAAAGACAATCTTATCTTAAAGCACTATGAGTTAATTGAATTTGATTAGATCTAAGCAACTAATTGACATGATAGTTATCCTTATTCAACTCTAGCTTCTCCTACCTCCCTAATAAACCTGATGCCGTCTTTTTCCATTATTTTTCCCTCCCTAGACCTCGTGCTCCATCGTATGCGAAAACTCATTTAAAACCACCAGTAATATCATTAAATTACCTAAATATTCTACTAAAAGAACACTCTCTTAAACTACAATTTGTTATTATCACTCACTCTATCAAATAGCCCGTGTCTCAGCGGTGAGAGTCGTCAGTAAATCATAAAGAACATCATGATACTCTCTTCCACGTGATGTATACACAAATACCCCAAGCGTCTGTAGTGTTAATGCACGTTTGAGGAAAATGTCGAAAAAAATACTCTATTTTGTCAACGTCATCTATTTCTTGGAGGTAATCGGTTATGCAATACAGTATTATATTCGTTTGTGACGTGTCTACGTTGCCTCCCTTCAGATTTCTGAGAAAAAGTTTAAGTATATGAAAAACTGTTTCGATTGGTTTACGTTGTTGCTTCTGATAATAAAGATACTATCAGAGCTCACATCATACGAGTAAGTACTCTTTTTAGGGTTCCGTACTCAAGGGTAAAAACAAGACTCTATTAATGAGACTTAAATTCGCTGTCCGTCCGTCCGTCCTTCCGATCAGACAAATGTTCAAGGGGGGCTCCCATACAACAAACATGATTTTTTTTACCGTTTCTTGTTCGATACTAATAATGTTTGATAGATACAGTAACGGAACCCTTAGTCTGCGAGTCCGACTCGCACTTGGCCGGTTTTTTGTGTATCCTATCTATCCCGTGACGATGTCCTATAAGTCTATCCCTATTGCTTAACAAACGTATTGTCTATCCGGTTTTTTTACAGATGAAAGACTATTGACATTCTCATCAATATTTATTGAAGCATTAGATGTGTTAATTTTCGAATATTTTTGGAAGCAAATTATTTTTCGGCTGAAGATCCTTGAATTTAGTTACTTGATATTAAAGCTATTTAAGTGATTGTTTTTCAAAAACAAAATACCTTATTATATTTCCTTTTAATTTTGAAATTGAAATGTGTGATATTAAACAACTAGCATAGCTACGAATGCTACGACAATGCTACGGCTACGCCTACGAGTTCGTAGCAATAATCATACTACGCTATGCGCTACGACATTTGTAGCACTGTAGCACCGTAGCTATGTGAATTGTGCAAGATTATGTTTCAATTAGATACTAAAGAGATAATAATCGTTTCTCACACTACAACTCCTACGAAACAAGAAACCTAAGAAAATCTTATTTCCCAAGAGTGCGATCAAGACACACAACTATAAATAAAACACTGAGTTGGTATGTTTGTGTAGTCTAGGAAAGATAGATAGGAATCAAATACTTAGAACTGTGGCTATGTTTAATTACGTAGGGTACGAGTATTCATCGACTTTCACGATGGAATGCTCTTGCCAAAGGAAGTAAGTTCTCTTCGACCGTGCTAATCTTAATAATAACCTTTAGAATTAAGATAATTGTTAATAGGAGCCTCAATGAAATAATAAGCTATTCAACATCATGCATTAAAGAGCAAGGCTCTTGTCGGTGAGTCCGATGCAGAATTCTCCATCTATTCCTGTTCAGTGCACGCTTCACATCTCTATACGACATGACGGACACTTTTTCTTTAATCTGAGTCATGAAACTGATTACAGGTTCCCCTGATCGCTATCCTTCGAATTTACCTTCCATGATATTACTTATTTATCTGTCATGTCATATGAGATGTCCTATCATCTTCCCTCTTCTATTTTCTATTATTCCAAGCAACATTCCACTCTCTCTCGTCAACTGTTATACTTATTCATCGGATACCCATTTTAATTCCTCTACAGTCCAACTATTCAACATCTTTAAATTACAGAAAACTATCTGCGCCCCGCGGTTTTACCCGCGTTGTTCCCGTTCCCGTGGGAATTTCGGAATTTTTTTATACATAGAAACGTTCCTCTTGAATCACTCTATCTATTTAAAAAAATCGCGTCAAAATCCGTTGCGCAGTTTCAAAGATATAAGCATACATAGGGACAGACAGACAGCGGAAAGCGACTTTGTTTTTATACTAAGTAGTGATATTGAACGCTAGTAAAATTGCGAGATGCTACTAAGCATCCATTGAAACTATAACCATTTCCTCAGGACATTTAATGAATTAATCTAATAACAGCATTTAAAATGCTAAGACTGTTACCAACTCTGGGAGCTAACTCTAACCTGAGCTGGAAACTTTGTTCTTAACTACTTTAAATCGCAACACATTTATGAACTTTTTATTGAAACAGAATCAATTTGAATACAGTTTTGTTCTTTGTTTTAATGTTTTTATTTCTATTCCGTTTTGCAAAACTTTTACATAGCTTTCTGCTGGCCTTTTTCAATCAAATCATGGCGGTTTAACTGTGTGTGTCCATACTCTATTTTTAACTAGCTGTGCCCAGCGGTCTCACCCGCAGCGCCCCCGTTCCCGTGGGAATTTTGAGATTTTTATTCCAAGTTTTCATTGTTTTTAAAATGTATTCTGCTATTCAGGGCGGAGACAAATCCAACGAAACAAAAACCATGAAAATTGATCCAGCCGATCTCGAGTTATAAGTGTTGTAACAAACCCGTATTTGTTTTATATATATAGATTATAAAAAGGTTTACCTTGTTTCTAACTTTGTTTCTATGCAAGGGCTAATGTCAGAAACTACCAATCCGATTTGAATAATTATTTTTGTAATGTATTTAATTGAACCTCTACCGTCTATAAGGAAATCAAATACTATACTTCTTGTAGTCGCAAGTTCTTTAGAACAAAAGGTTCCTTATATCTTCCATTCCATTGCCGACCACTAAAACCACGTTAGACAAAATAATATATGCAAACTCTTTGGAATTCTCAGTGCCAATATCTTTTGGAAATACGTCAATTCGGTGACTAAAATACTTCTTTTCTCCTGATTTATAATCGCCGAAGAAAATAACAAATCATATTCCCATACAATTGTTTGACTTTATCGTTCTTTTTGTAAATGCTTTCGTGTGTAAGAAATCGTTTCTGAAAGAGTTTCGTATCGTTTTTCAACAAAAGGCATCTTGCTCTAGATTTGTTAGGTAGTTTTTTTCTATTCTTTGGGAAAGAAGTTTTCTTAATATCTACTTATGTTGTGTAACAAATATCTGCTACCAAAAGGGTCAATCTGATTTTGACGGTCACGTTTTCGTTATTATGTTCTTATTGATTTTTTACTATGTTATAACTTAGTTTTTTATACACCGTTCATCAATTATATACGTAAATAAGTTAGGAATTTAAATTAAAAAACTTATGTCTATACTTACAATATTATAAAGAGGTAAAATTTGTAATTTGGTTTGTTTGTATGTTCGTGCTAATCTCAGGAATTACCCGTCCAATTCGAATAATTATTTTTGTAATGGATTGCTACATTTAACGGGATAGTTATAGGATATTTTTCATCCCGAAATTCCCACAGGAACGAGCAAAACGCGGGTAAAACAGCGGGGCACTGCTAGTACTTTTTAAATCAGTAAATAAAACCCATCGAACCAAGATACGTACAGTGCATGATATGCATATCGTGGAATCACAAATACGTTACATCCGACAGAATGAAATGTATATTTCACCAATATTCAATTTTCAATATGTTTATTCAACTGTCAGTGTTTTGGATACTCTCTGCCTTGTATTTTCTAGGCCAAAAAGCAAGGCGTACCTTGCCAAGATTTCCGTTCTGAAAAATCTAATAATATGATAAGATATTGTAGATCACGCCGGCTGTAACGATACTATCAGTTTTGCCGCTCGACTTACTGTAATTTCGTCCTTGAGCAAGCCTGCCTACTAAACCGTCAAATTGGACCTAGAAGAAATGCCTCAATGGTCTTGACATTTCTAATTCTGTTACCGTTGTGTAAGATAAAGACGCTATCTATTTTATAGATATTTTATTTTATTTTTAAGGCTGACTTGTCCCACTGCAGGGCAAAGGCCTCTTTACCATCTTTCTCTATTGAGTGCTGGACTGGGCCAATCCTTCGTGAAGGTGTTAATAGTTTAATGCAGTATATTTGTTCTATCTCACGAGTGCCCTTGGGGTATGCTTGTGTAGGTTTTGGTACATGATCAGTGTCTTAGTGTGCAGCATAGTTCGCGTCAAAATCCTATCAAAATTGTCTTTGGAGTAGCGACAGCATGGTAGAAAACGGAGAAAAGTTATTCGATAGTTACTTGATAATGTGGTATGTCGAATGAATAGTAACAATATATACACTGATGGTTACGCACACAAAGACGCGTCTATGTATACTTTTTACAACTTCAAGTATAACTCAGGGGCGCAAACAACTATAATGAATTAGCTATTAAAATAGATAGCATCATTATCTGTGACAAAACGTAATCATATCTCAGAAAATATACAATTTTAAAGAATGGGCAAGATAACAAAAGTGCTTTTTAAATTGATGCTTAGCGAAAGAAGAATGACGTGATATTCGAAATTCAATTTGCCCAATAAGCGATCAAGACAAACGTCGATTTACTTTGCGTTACCAATGGAATCAACTATTCAAGCCTCTAATGATTTCCAGATGATAACTGTGATTAAATCCTACTAATATTATAAATCTTCTTCTTCTTCATTGAGTGACCTGATCAATCCTGGTGTCAGAGTTATTGAGCCGCCAAGGGCCTCTGACATGGCTCATGTACCGACTACTATCAGTAGAAAGTAACCGGGACCGACGGCTTATCGTGCCGTCTTAACGTGCCGAAGCACGATATCATCTTACTTTTCGGGCAATCAGCCTGCCATGCCCTAACCTAACCAAACTAAGGGCAGTCTCACAACATATTTTTGAAAGTTTGTGAGGATTGATGTATGTTTATTACTCTTTCATGCAAAAACTACTCAACGGATTTTTACGAAACTTTACAGTAATATAGGTCATACATCAGAATAACACATGGGATACATTTTATCCCGAAATTCCCGTGGGAATGGGTACAATGTGGGTAACATCGCGGGTTGCGGCTAATACATATTGTATGAAAACAAATATAATTAAATGCATTAATTTCTTGAGGGTTACAATGAAACGTAAGATTTATGAATGCGGAATGTATAATTTTCTTCGCCCTCATGCGGTTTTGTTATTAGCTGCGACATCCCCTAAATGTTCCATATTCTTAATTAAACCTACCTTGTCCTTTAAGTCACCTTACTGAACTTGAAAGTGTATGTCCTAGTTAGCAACACTAAGTAACTAATGAAATGTAAATTATATGGGACCCAGAAGAAAAACAGCTTCTTAGAATACAGTATTATTCACTTCATAAGAAATTACTGTTTATAATGTGAAGCTAAATGGAAATATTATGTTCATAATGTTAAATTCTGTTTGCTTGGATAAGATTTGTTAATCCATTGGCACAAGTACAGTGTCTTCTGGGACAGTATCTGTCTTGTTCATTTGAACTAGGTTTAGCTCAGGGTCGTAAAGTCGTTAATTATTTACATAAACTCTTGGTACTTCAAATTTTATATATAACTTTTAGTTGAGTAATCAAACAGAAGTATGAACTTGTTAATTAATGTGGAGTTTGTTGTGATGGAACTTTGTTTTGTTTGATTTAGTTAAGTTGAAATTTTGATGTTGAAGAAATGTTTCAGTTACTTTGTAGTTGTCTTATTTAACTTAGACGATGGCTAAGAGTGTGTTGTATCACTTTACGTCGTGTGCAATTGTATTAAATAAATAAGATGTATTAGATATTCTAAATTACTATGACCGTTCTTAATCTTCTTATATATAAAATTCTCGTGTCACAGTGTTCGTTCCCGTACTCCTCCGAAACGGCTTAACCGATTCTCATGAAATTTTTTAAGCATATTGAGTAGGTCTGAGAATCGGCCAACATCTATTTTTCATCCCGAAATTCCCGCGGGAACGGGTACAACGCGGGTGAAACCGCGGGGCGCAGCTAGTCTACTATATAAAAATAAGTCGGGTTTTCCTCCCTGACGCTATAACCCCAGAACGCACGAACCGATTTCCACGGTTTTGCATTCGTTGGAAAGGTCTCGGGCTCCGTGAGGTTTATGGGGAATAACAATCTCAAAATTCCCACGGGAACGGTGGCGCTGCGGGTGAAACCGCGGGGCACAGCTAGTAGCGTATAAAAAACCCATTTGCAAATATGAAATCATATTTATTGAAGCAATGTCCCGTAAAATATCCTTTTTTCGCTTAAATTATCAGGTCTGACGATAAGGATTAATACACATAAAACAGTCGACGTCAAACGTACAACGCCCCTCTTTTGCGTCGAGAGATAAAAAAAACTTGTGACAAGATTTATCTATGACTACAGCTACATTTTTAAACCCCTGAACCAGAATAGTTAAAGCGTGTCAAAAAAGTGGAATAAACCCTCTTGGGTACTCAAACTGTTAAAACATGCAATGTAGACCTCGCTTCAAGCGCCAATGTCTTTTGGGGACGAACTCGTGAAAATTTTAAAACGGGTAAGTGCGAGTGAGGCTCTCCTCATTTATTAATACTGAACTTTATTTCAATGAAGGTAGTGTTCAAAATATTTGAAAATTCAAACAGCATTGTAACAGTGACGTATTGGGCGACTGTATCGGAAACAAATGCGAGAATAACGGCGCAGTTTTAAAAGAGATAAACGACTTCGCTATCGAGTTAGAGCATTTACACTGGGTTTGCATGCACGAGAAATATGCTAGAACAAAATGATTAATGAAACACAACAGCTGTTATGCATCTGTTTATAATTGGGGAAGGAACATTAACCCCATACGATAAACTCATTTCTGTTGTTCAAATTTAATACCAATCAACATTTTGCAAAGAAATGGATTGGATACAGAACAAGTACGTTCATGATTGAATCAACAAAACCTACATGATAATATTATACATCTGTTACCGAGGGGTTTTACGAGAAAATAGATTTCAGTTTTAAATCTCTCTTAAACTGCGTTGTACCTGTTCCCGTGGGAATTTCGGGATGAAAAATAACCTTCCCGTTGAATGTGGCTATCTATTACAAAAATAATTATTCAAATCAGGCTGATAATTCCTGTGAATACCTTGAACACATACAAACAAACAAAATTCCATGTGACGTTCTCCTTTACAGGAACTGTTGTCACGGAAGACTCGTAGTAATGTCAACAGTAGTACTTAAACTTAAGCAAGCAATCAGATGCTCTCTTGTCAACGGAGTTTCTTTCACATTTCGTTTTTGTTAAGTAAATGACCATTCATAGAAAATAACTTACTATATGAAGACAGATATTAATTTGATTAACATAACTTTCAAAAGTTTCCAACATTCTTGGACCACAGAGTTGGAATTTGCAATAATTTCATCTAGATAACGAATGGCTGCATTCTACTGAACACTGGTTGGTAAACACAGTCACGCTCACAGTTTGGGATGAAACTGCATCCCGTTGGAATAAAGGGAACAAATAACAATGCGACTGGAATTGTATACACGCTTTAATTGATGACATAACTTGTCCTTGTGATGTGTAAAGCATTCTCCATTTTATATTTGTGAAACATCGGATAGTAGATGATAATATAGTAGACTAGCAGCGCCCCGCGGTTTTACCCGCGTTGTGCCCGTTCCCGTGGGAATTTCGGGAATTTTTTTACATAAAAACCTTCCTCTTGAATCACTCTACCTATTACAAAAAACCGCATCAAAATCCGTTGCGTAATTTTAAAGATTTAAGCATACAGACAAACAGACAAAAATAGCGACTTTGTTTTATACTATGTAGTACTGAGGAATAAGTTGATGATAGTTTAGTGTGTAACAAATTGTAATAGCAATCAGTCTTCCAGGGTTACGGGTTTGATTCCCGCCCGCAATCAACAATATGTGAAGACATAGTTATAGGAAACGACGTCTGGGTGTCAATCATATATTCTTATAAAGTATTTGTGTATTATGTATATGTAGTAGTATCAGTAAGTTAAATTTCATAATACACGCTTAGAGTGTACTTTAGGTCTAATTAATAGTGAGTGAATTTGTCCGGGTGTATATTGTGCACTAAATGTCGTCGCTAAAGAACGTCTCAACATCTAAATAATTGAATACACCGAATAGTCCAGAAAGAACGATTGTGAATGTTTAAATTATTTCATCAGAGATTAAATTAATTCAATGTTGCTCAGCTCATTCAATTTCTATGATTTTGCATAAAATTGCAAGTACAAAAGGAAATGAGCACTCTGTAAATATAAATTCCAAGGTAGGGAAATATTTTTCGTTGCTATTTTGCTTTTTAGAGAGAGGTCTTAAATTTACTCAAGTTTGAACAAATAAAAAAACAAGGCTGAATATTTTAATACCTGCAAAACCCTTGCGCAATGACCTTCCTCAATTGAATTATATCCCTTTCTAAATTGCAAATTGTTTCATTCACTGTTTCCTCTTTTTTACGTCTGTACATTGCAAAGTATAAAAAATCGTTTTTATTTTTTCAATTAAAAAAAATATAAGTTTTGCTTAGAACGATTTTCGAACACTTCTCGAGTTAGATATCACCAACCCGCATGAGGCAAGCGTGGTGATTATACCTAATCCTTTTCACTGTACTGATATCTTCGGTGATATGAGAGGCCTTTGCCCACCAGTGGGACGTTACAGGCTAATTCTTTTTTTACATTTTAAATCTTTTAAAAATATAATATGCCTATCAAAATTCGAATATTTTTAAGCACATATAAATCCAAATCTGTATTAAGCATGTGTGAGTGTTAATCTGATATCTCGAAATCATTATCACTTAGATTTCGTATATTACTTCTGTATACAGTTTTGCTGCCGTATTTTGCACTGGTTTGGCTACATTCCAAACGAAATCTCGCTACACGCCCTAACCGTCTGATATTTATGCACATGCACGCATGTAGGAATGGTATTTTCGTTGCTCCCTTGGGTTATACCTGTACTGGGGCGATATTTTTCCAGTACACATTCGTAGAATGCGACTAAAGGTCTATTAATATTACTTTACAGAACAGAAAATAGCTTTTAAAACTGAATCTATTACTAAATTAATCTTCCGATTGAAGTTACCAGTCATCTTGAGAATCATTATTTTTTATCATTTTTTCATATCATATTTTTTCTGAACCTTATTTTACTTCTATCTATTTATTCTTGCTCTTAATCATATAATGAAAACTAGCAGCGCCTTGCGGCTTTATCTGCATTGTGCCCGTTCCTGTAGTAAATTCGGGATAAAATATTGCCTCATCTTTCTGTTTAATGTGTTGAAGAGTAAGGACATGGAGGACCTGAAATTAGCGCGTTTAAACAAAGAAAAAATCAAACTCATCAGCTTTATATAGATAGAAATTTTTATAAAAGTGTTATAAAAGATACAAATGAGAATATAGAAATAATAACCTCACAATGTTTTCTTCAAATTACATCAATGTTTTGCTACCTAAAATACCTACAAACTTTTCATCATAATTTCAATTTCGCCCAACAATCCTTTAAACAAAAACATTCCTTAGTTGCTAGATAAAACACGGTGCCCCAACCTCGACATCGGTATTCGAAACAATATCTCGTACAAAATTACTGTTATATCGTGTCAATGGCGTATTCAAAACGCAATTTGGGACATTCTCAGTCTAGCAATAGAGCAATATCAAAAGATTAATGACAATGTAATGGCTCCTGACATCGGTGCGAATATTACAGATGCGGTGTAATGAATTTCCAGTTTTGTTATACTCGTGAGGTTTTGTTTTGGTTATCAATACGCTTGTATACTTGGACATTTATAAAGTAAAGTATGAGCCTGTAATGTCCCACTGCTGGGCAAATGCTTTTCATCTCACTGAAGATATCATCAGTACAGTTAGGAGGATTAGGCGTAATCACCACGCTTGCCAAATGCGGATTGGTGATCTCCAACCCGCGGCCATGTTTGAAATGATATATTTATAAGTAACTATTAATATATAAATATTTTTTCTTGTTATTTTGTATGCGGTCTTTAGACTGTTTGAAAACTCATTATGTTTCCATGGGTTTTGAACTGGCCACATACTTATTTTCATAATTTGTATGTTTAGCAGCTGTTCTTAATGGTTAATTGTGGAAGAGTCGGTGGTCGCATTACTCTTTATCGTTTCGTTAAACACTTATCCTGGTATAACCTTTACGATTTATTCACCCAAGATTTTTATTACGAAAAAAACATTGGATACACATCATCAATTGGAATTACTTAAGGAAATATCAATACATCATACCCAATATTTATCCTCTAATAACGAAAAATCGGACGCAATTTCCGGACCCCAAAATGAGCAATCAAGCAGTACATTTTCCTTATCCTCCAAATATTATGTAGTAATCTATTTCCGAATTAGCCCTTGAGCCTCTTAATGCAGTAATAATATTAAATAACTCGTTACGATATTCAAATAATAGCCAAATAACTTTGGCACGAATGTTAGTGGCTTAATTAGATCCGCAGTAATGGATTCCATTCATATAATTTGACTTGTTTGAACGTTTGCCTTCGAAAGTGATTGTAGTAAAGACTGGAAGTTTTGGCTTTCTAACTGAATCAGATTTTCGATGTGCTTCCCTGAAATTATTTTTTATGAAAAAGCAAAGATCAAAAAGGTGATATAGTGACCGAACGTTACTGTAAAAAATCAAAATGAAAAACGGTTCGAATTGGGAGGTGTATTGCCTGTATTTAGAATAACAGAAAAAGAAATTAGACACTTTTGAAATATTAAAAATTCTATTATGTAAAAAACAAGGGAAGCTCTCAATACTAACTCAGAATAAATGTCAATTAAAAAATTGTAATCACAGTTCCGATAAAGAGAAGATTAGGAAGAGATCCAATTAGCTCTAGTCGATATTTCAATTGCAGTTACGTTTTTCTTGAAAAAATACAATTTGTTTGCTGTTCGTTTGTAAATATTATTCTAGAATTTACAATTTTAAATATTTTTCTCACTAAAAATATTGTGTTCTTTCAATTAAAAATAATGATAGACTTGAGATATTGTATCAACCATTTCATTTAAATGTTTTAGGTCATAACTAATTTGTCCAACATCTATACTAATAATATAAAGCTGAAGATAAAGAATTTTTGATTTTTTTGTTTGTTTGAACTCACTAATTTCAAAAACTACCAATCCGATTTGAATCATGCTTATTGTAATTGATAGCCGCATTCAAGGGGCAAGCTATACATAGTTCATTTTTATTCCACTGGGCGCTGCTACTCATTTAGTAATACTAGACTTACCAACCCAATAAGCAGAAAACTAACATTAAAACCGGCACTATTTCTTCAAATCAATAAGAAAATACAAACCAATAGTTAAAATCGGAACAATTCCCGAATTTATTCCACCAATCCCAACGCTCGCAATGAAAAGTCACAGTGAATCTCAATGAAAACGATGTCCATTCACGCCATTTAACAATTACAAGTGCTCCACTAACTAAACCAGCTACCAAAAGCAGGACCCAGATAAGTTGGTCCCGATTCTACTTCAGTTATTTCGCACCAACTCTACCTCTTGAGCGCTCCATATATTCCGAAAGTGCTTTTACAACTCGCGATATTAAATTGCAATGCTGCATATTTGTGTACTATCGGCTAAAATGTAGACATCTATTCAATCGTACTAATATTATTAATGCGAAAGTTTGTAAGGATGTATGGATGTTTGTTACTCTTTCACAAAAAAACTAATTAAAGGTTATACGTCAGAATAACACATGGGATACATTTTATCCTGAAATTCCCGCGAGAACGGGTATAACGCGAGTAACACCGCGGGGCGCGGCTACTACGTAATCTATATATATAAAATTCAAAGTCCTGACTGACTGACTGACTGGAGGTTCTTCAAATGACGTAAGTGCACACTAAGAAAGGATTTTCGAAAATTCCTACGGGAACGGGCTCAACGCGGGCTAAGCCGCGGGGCGCTGCTAGTAATTAAATAAGCGAGTAGCTTACTTAAGTGTAGGGCCACATCTGCGGAACGTACGGCGCCGAACCTTCCGCTCTATGACACATCAGTCGAAATTACGCCGCGAACTGATGTGTCATAGATAACTTGAAATACACTACGAGCGTATTTAGCGGAAGGTCCGGCGCCGTACGTTCCGCAGATGTGGCCCTACACTAAGCGAGCTAGCCCTGGTGTTGGAGTTTTTAGACAGCCTATAGGCCTTGGACATGTTAATAAAGAGGTACTAAAGGTCAGAATCAGATCCTAGGACGCATAAAACATTGTGTTAATAGAGTATAACTTTCCTACTTTCGCGTTACATCGATGACATTATCTTCTGAATAATGTTCAGCAATATCGCTTATGCTAAAAGGAGTCAAAGTTAATTCTGTTATACCAATTTCCTGTAAAAGGTGCTTAAGACGATTAGTTTCTTATCACGAATCGTGTCGGTCTCGTGTTATGTAAAAATCTTTTGTTAGCTCACGTTTTTAGGGTTCCGTACATAAAGGGTAAAATCGGAAACCTATTACTAACACTCCTCTGTCCCTGTCCTGTATCTGTCAGGTCCCGGTTGTTTCAATCGTTAGACCATGTCGGAGGCCTTTAGGCGGTCTAAAAACTCTGACACCAGGGTTGCCCACTTACCTACTCGAAATAAATAAATGAATCTCATGAACCGTGATAACCACACAGTTGAAATTTTCACAGATGTATTTCTCTTACATATATTACAACTTGTAAGGGAGCACCTTTAAATATACTCTTTGCGGCTATTCTACTATCTTTTTATTTTATTACCTTTTTCATTAGACCATGTTGGAGGCCTTTAGGCGGTCTAAATACTAAATCACCAGGATTGCCCACTAATCTACTCGCAATGAACAAATTGCCTTTTTTAAAGGTACGGAACCCTTAGTGAGCGAGTCAGACTCGCACTTGGCCTGTTTTTAAGAAACAGCGCATAGCTTAAGTGTTACTATTGTGAACCGTTCTCAAGAGAGGGAGAAAGAGCGAAAACAACTGTATACCCGTATTCTAAGTAGCTGCCTATAAAGGTTTGAGTTGTCGAAAACATGTTTTGTTTGCTTAAAGAACCTTGTTATTCTTCGTTCGTGTTTTAGTATCCAAGTAGAGGACTTAGGAAGTATGGTAACAATAGTTTATAGTTTTGGGTCGACGAAAACTTTATTTACTACCTACTAGCTCATTGCATAGTTGGACTAAGCAATATTAGTTCATTGCGATTGTCAGTAACATGCAACTCGGTTTCTAATTGGATGGGTGGCCGATACTGGCATTTCTATATATCTGAGCGGTACAATGCTTCGGGCATGCTAATTATTTATTCTTGTTGTTTCAATCGTCAGACCATGTCGGAGGTCTTTAGGCGGTCTTAAGACTCCTACACCAGGTTGGCCACTAACCTACTCGAACTCCATTTACCTACTTATTATATTACCCTGGGTTTTCTCATGCATATATATCCAGATAGAGTTAAAGTCATATGATAAAAAAAACACCTTATGCCATTTTCATAAGGTAAAAAATCGTAAACTATTATAATGCTGTTGACTATTGTTTACAAATTTTCACCTTATGCCCATTGTCGTAAAGTAAAAAATCGTAAATATTTATATGCTATCGTCTATAGACTATTCTAGACTTTATGAGACCTATGTCGCTTTAAGATTTTTTTATGTCGCATTTGTGCGCTTCGCTTCACCTTCTAAAGCCTGTTTTAGGAATATTCTGATTCATAGCCTTCCAACCTTCGCAACTTTAATATTTCTCCAAGAAACCCTGTCAATCTTTTATACCTTTAAATATTTTAGTATCACTCTTTTACATCCATATATCACTTTACTTTTTCCGCCAAATATTACTTACTCTAGTATTCATACGCGCACCTCTAAAATATATGTCCAGAATACATGTTTGTTACTGAAAATATACGTCCGATATACATTTTTACAAGTGAAGTGAATGAAATATATGGGTCGAGGAAACTAATGAAACTATCTAAAAAGTTGTGACAGAGTCGTTTGTTTGAACTCTCATATTTGCATGAGTTATAGGCTTGTTCCAGTCTTTGATATTTGAAAGTTTGGAAGCTGAATCCCTTTATATATTTACTCGGAATCTATTTACTTCGCAAGGTGAACTTGTGCTTCTTGATACCTTTTCACTACATAGTATAAAAAAGTCGCTTTCCGCTGTCTCTCTGTCTGTCTCTATGTATGCTTAGATCTTTAAAACTACACAACGGATGCTAACGCGGTTATTTTAAATAGATAGAGTGATTCAAGAGGAAGGTTTATATGTAAAAAAAATCCTGAAATTCCCTCGGGAACGGGCACAACGCGGGCAAAACCGCGGGGCGCTGCTAGTTGAGTATACATACAGTGTTAGGTTAGTTATGTAATAGCTATTTACTCCTTTGTTCTTTCATAACTATACAGTATCACTCTATATCCTTTCTTGGGAAAGGTTGTCTGTATGAAATCCTATATTATAAACAAATATGAGATTTACTTGCTATTCCTTTTCGTAAGCTCTGGGTAGCTTTGCCTTGAGGTATTTTGTAAATAACATTCAGTTTACTGTTAAGCTTTGAGCATTTGAAAGCTCTAACTAAATTGCTGATATGCGTAATACCAATCACATTTCCAAGCTTTTATTTAGTGTCATCTGCTTCCCATGGGGAAACATTCAATGCTAACAAACTAAAGTATTATTAGCCTGTAATCCCACTGTTGGATAAAGGCCTCTCATCTCACCGAAGATATCAGTACAGTGAGGAGGATAAGGCGTGGTCACCACGCTTGACTAATGCTGACAAGAAAACGTTTAATTCATTAGTAGTAACCTAAATGGTAGTTATCGTGCAATTAAGTTGTCTGTTACGCACATTCCGATTACATTACACACAATTTGCAACAGTATAAAAATGATTGTAAAATCTTGTTCCATCCATCCTCGGCTCCCGTCAAGGGGCCGAAACATCAGATAACAAGTTTAAGATAAAAGCGAAGCGTATCCGTATTATATACATAGTTTCAATTCAATATCCTGTTTATAAGTTAATCTACACAGCCAATTACGATCTTCCTCAATTAAAATCCCTACCCAACGTAAGAAGGCACCAGACCCCAAAGTTTGAGTGCACTAAATTACTTCAATAGGCCTCAAAACGGCTTCCCCTATCATTACCACGGAGAAAACAAAAGCGCTTCAGAATCCAAGTGTCAAGCACTTTCATATGGTAATGTCGGAGGTTTTATTAGGCTCGTTAAATTGGTTGAAATAATTAGATCTGAGACAATAATGGCTTTGACTCCTGTTTGGCTTAATGTCTTCAGGAATGTGTGTTGGGAACATCTGATAAAATTAATTTGCTTTGTGCGGAATAGTTTATTTAACAAGATATACTGTATGAGTTTCAGACAGATCTTATTATCTTGTTTTGTCTAAAGTTGAGCGTTTATTCGAATTCCTATTTCAATTTTAGTTTTTAGCATTAATCTCAATGTCATTTTATCAGTCAAAATATAATTATATGACAATCTCATGTTTTTATATGCTTTGCCCTGCGGTTTTCTTGCGTTGTGTCTGTTCCCAGGGAATTTCGGGACGAAAAATAACCTTCCCGTCCAATGTGGCTCATAGGAAGTCCTTCCCATACTACCAAATTATATTTACTTCTTGTACTCTAACATACTGATTATATTTACGTCTCTATGTTGCTTTCTGCGTACTCTTTAAGTCGGTATAAAACCTCCGACAACCAAGGTTATCCGCTAACTTACACGAGGCTTGGTTATTGAGTTCCAAAGACGTAACCAACTTATTTAGCAAACGTATTTACGTTCTTTCAACCTTTTCCAACGAACAGTTCATATAGTAAATAGTCCTGGTGCAAACATTTCTTTATTTTGCGGCCATTCGACCGGAAAACATCGGAAGTTTCCAAAGATATTCGAATTCCTTTGATGTCCAAATACTGTGTATTTTTATTCTGCTTCAAGTGAAATTGGATATTCGGGAACGATAAAACATAGTCTTTTTTAATTGATATCGAATTGTCCAAATAACAGAAAAATATGTATGTTAGTGAAATGTCTATTCAAGCAAGTTTTTAAAGAACTGTCATATTGTTATTTTGGTTGTATTAACATCAACGTAGAGTAGAGAGAGATTTATAGAAAACTAGCAGCGCCCCGCGGTTTTACCCGCGTTGTGCCCGTTCCCGTGGGAATTTCGAGATTTTATTTTACATAAAAATCTTCCTCTTGAATCACTCTACCTATTACAAAAAACCGCATCAAAATCCGTTGCGTAATTTTAAAGATTTAAGCATACAGACAGACAAACAGAAGACAAACAGACGCGACTTTGTTTTATACTATGTAATGATGATGAAGAAGTATAAATTATAAAATGCTTGTTTTTACCTTCAGCATTAGGTGGTCAGTTTAAAACACATTAATCAATAACCTTCATCGCCAAACATATCTTATTTGATACATTGATCAAAGTGCCAAATCATTTTTAACCGACTTCATACACCGAAGGCGGAGGTTCTCAATTCGGCCGGTAAATATATTTATTTTTTATTTGAAATGTTTGAAAAAGATTTGGCCATCTTGCATTATGACACGATAGTTCATGCAAGATATCGATGCCCCTAATGTGACCACAGCTTTTATCACTCTTACTTTTTAGTATCCACACGCATTATTTCGTGAAGATACATGAAAAAGTATTACAATACAAATATTTTTATTCATCTATACTAATATTATAAAGCTGAAGAGTTTGTTTTGTTTGTTTGTTTAAACGCGCTAATCTCAGAAACTACTGAACCGATTTGAATAATTCTTTCACTGTTAGATAGTCTATTTATCGAGGAAGGCTATAGGCTACATTTTATCCCGAAATTCCCACGGGAACGGGCACAACGCGGGTAAAACCGCGGGGCGCTGCTAGTCACATATAAAGCTGAAGAGTTTGTTTTGTTTGTTTGTTTAAACGCGCTAATCTCAGAAACTACTGAACCGATTTGAATAATTCTTTTTGTAATAGATAGCCACATTCAACGGGAAGGTTATAGGCTATTTTTCATCCCGAAATTCCTACGGGAAAGGGTACAACGCGGGTAAAACCGCGGGGCGCTACTAGTATTCACATATATCTATTAAAAACCTTTTACGAAGTAAGTTTAATAAATTACAAACCTCATTACAACTCGCTGTTAAAATTCTCAACAAGAATAGTACACTACAATCACATAATATTAACTTATATTGAGCTGAAACACTCAGTACGTATTGTAAAGTTTAAATTATTTTCTTTAATACAAACTAACGAGAAACTCAGCTGGGATTATCTTATTTGTGATTGGATTAACAATTTATAAGCCTTCAGTGAGCAATTCATTTCCAGGCGTCTAAATTTCTCATTGTTACGTGTTTAGAACTAGTGAGTTGTTCTTTAAAAGGATTAAACATTCAGTTTGTTTAAGTATTTGATAAGATTTTTTGGTATTGGCTTTGTTTAACAATAATTTGTGATGCAAAAGAGCCTTATAAGTTTGTTATTTGTCTTCATTGGATTAGGATTTTTTTAACCTATATTGCCCACTGGTGGGCAAAGGTCTCCCCCAAGCATCGCCAATCCTCCTTGTGCTTCGTGAGCTCCCATCAATCACTGTTAAAGGTGATTAGGAATTATTTGTTTTTTTTGTTTGATCGTGCTAATCTCCGAAACTCAGAATTTAGACACTTCCAATCCGATTTGAATTATTATTTTTGTAATAGCCACATTCAACGGAAAATTTATAGCCTATTCTTCATCCCGAAATTCTCCCTGGAACAGGCACAACGCGGGTAAAACCGCGAGACACTGCTAGTAGAGTATATAAATTGAAAATAGTAGGTACTAAAACGCACCCAGCGCAAACAACGATAACGTATTACATTCATAATCGCGTATCTATTATTTTCCCCATGGAAAATAGAATAAATTCCACCTCTAAGCATTGTTTAAACAAATGGCTCACACCAAACACACCTTCTTGATGACGTTTATTACACAATAGGATAACACAACTGTTATGAATGAATATCATAATTTCATTGGAATTTGAATATTGAATCAATTTAACGGTGAATATAAATAGGAATGTACAGAAGTATGTGATTTGAATGTGAAATGAGAGCTGGGTTTGTTTATTTGTATGTAATTTCGAGAGAATGAATAGAAAAATGTATAGGATATAGTGAGTGAAATGCTTAGTAGAGATTGAAAACAAAAATCTGAAAGCGCTCTCCTAAAAGATAATAGTCACATTTTTATGTAACACTAGCCGCGCCCCGTGGTGTACCTGTTCCCGCGGCAATTTCGGGATAAAATGTATCCGATGTGTTATTCTGATGTATAACCTATATTACTGTAAAGTTACATCCAGATCCGTTCAGTAGTTTTTGCGTGAAAGAGTAACAAACATTCATCCATACATCCATCCTCACAAACTGTTGCATTTATAATATTAGTAGGATTTGGTGTTGAAAATTTTTCACCATAAAAATAATACTACAATATGGTTATATTTAATTTCTAAAGTAATACAAAATGAACATCCTCAAAAGCTCAAAAAACACGAACCATATTAAAGTACACATCTCCGCAGCTTAACCAATAAAATAAGGCAAGCTTTTGTCACAAAGCACCGCAAAAAAGTTCAACAGCAATTTTAGATGCTAAATTTTAACTTTGAAAATTTTAAATAGAATAAGAGGTTGCGTTGTCCTTACCTTGTGTAGATTTATTGCGTACTATAAATAAAGTACGGACCCTTTAGGGCCTTCAAAGGCCCTGTGGCTAATAGTGTCCGTTAAAACTTGCTTTTGTTTACTTATTTATGTTTCGTCAAACGCTCCTTTTGTCCCTTCACAAACACATTAATAAATCTACTGAACTACCTTATTTTCTTGATAGAAAATAGAAATAGAAAACGTTTATTCACAACATAAAAGAGATGATATACAAAAAAATAAAGTAAACAAAAAATAAGAAAGAGAATACGAAAAAGGACAAAAATTATAAAATAAAACCACGTTGTGAAATGGTCCCCAATTCAGCATATGCTAGCTAACGCTGGCGCTGATCTTCCATTGGGGCCAATTTGGTGACGTCAGTGCCAGTCAGTGTACACAACATAAAGCAACACAACTATAAATAACAACATTACAATACGTTTTACAGCGTTATACAAAAAGGACTATATAACAGAGCATAAATTTATTATTATGGAAAAAACAACTAAAACTAAAAAACTAAAAAGCGCTTGTGTCGTGCATCAATGCTTCCTGCGACTTTTGATGGCAGAGGATTTTTTTTTTCAAAGTAAGCTTAAAAGATTCAATACTTCGCAGGTTTCTCAGTGGAGGAGGGATATTGTTCCAACATTTGGTCGCAGCATAACGAAAGCTACCCCTGAAAGCGGCAGACCCATGACGCTGCGTCATAAGCTGGGGTACGCCCTTCCTACTAACTCTAGGCATCCACAATAACTTCTCGTAGAGATACATGGGGGACCTATATTTTATAATGCCAAACAGGAGGCAAGCCAGGTGCAGTTTTTGTCGGTGCCTCATTTTTAAGATCGAATGAGCGTTCAGATAGGGACTCACATGAGATCTAGGTGGGATAGAGAAGCAAAATCGAGCACATGCATTCTGAACGCGCTGAATAAGCCTATGGGATTTAGCAAGCAGCCGGGGGCCTATAACTGTGTCCATGTAGTTAAGTTTAGACAAAACTAATGACTCCACCAGCTGCAATCGTAATGGTTCTGAAAGGAACGGACGCATCCTGTACAGAATTTTTAGTTTGTAAAAACAGGACTTTGCAACATTTGCAACATGTTTCTCGAAGCGGAGGTTACAATCCATGAGTAAACCTAGATTTCGCGCTTCGTAAACTCGCTCTATGACCTCACCCATAAGCACAACATCACAAGGAGTCTCCAATTTTGTAAGCTGTTGTGGAGTTCCAAAAATGATATATTTCGTTTTTAATGGGTTGAGCAAAAGACCATTCCTATGCGCCCACTCAGCAATTCGCGCAAGGTCCTCATTTAGCTTACGAATGGCATCAAATAAATCAGCAGGCTTACACGAAATGTAAATTTGTACATCATCCGCATAAAAATGAAACTTACAGAATTTAATTACATGCATGAGATCAGCTAGATATAGAATAAATAGAATCGGACCAAGGATAGAACCTTGGGGGACACCTCTATTTACAGGTTCTTTTTCAGAATTTACACCCGTTCTGCCCAGCTTAACGTATTGGAACCTGTTAGTAAGATAGCTTTCAAACCATTTGATAGCGGCAGTATCAAATCCATAGTAGCTAAGCTTAGATAGCAACAAAATTATTAAGATGGAATCAAAAGCCCTAGAAAAGTCTAACAAAACAAGCAAAGTAAGCATCCCCAGGTCTTGAGAGCATAGAATACTGTCAGTGACATCTAAGAGCGCCGTTACCGTGCTGCGTCCCTTCCTAAAACCTGACTGAACATCTGGCAATATAGTGTGATCCTCCAGATACTTAGTGAGCTGTAAACACACAGCTTTTTCCAAAACTTTAGAAAGACAAGGTAGTATACTGATTGGTCTAAGATCTTTTAGTGCAGAAGGATTATTGTTTTTTGGAAGGGGAAGCACGATAGCAGTTTTCCACAAATCAGGAAACGTGCTTGTCAGTAAAGATGTGTTTACAAGCTGCAATATGCATTCAATCGTACATGGAAATGTCATAGCGAGCATGTCTAGGGAGATTGCATCACTACCTTCTGCATTTGATTTCAATGATTTTATGATTTGGACCAGGGAGTGTAATGAAATGGGCTCTAAATGGAAATTATGATTACTAAATTTGTGGAACTCAAAATAAGTTAGATCTGATATTGGTACCAAACAATTGCCAGGGATGTTTAAAAAGTGTTTATTAATAGCGCGAGGATCATCGAAAGAAGGGGGTAGTTCACTTTTATTATTTGATAGCAGTAACGAGTTTTTAATATTTTTCCATAATGCTTTGGGATCGCGAGCTTTATTGTTTATATTATATTTAAAATAAGCTGTTTTCTCCTGAAGGGTAGCTACATTAACCGCTGATTTGAGTGACTTGTAATATACCTTTTTCTTTGTGCATTTAGACTTATGGTACTCAGCGGCAGCATCATCACGCAGTCTCATCATAAGCCTTATTGTTTCAGTAATCCAAGGGTAGGAACGATTTCTAATAGTTACAGTTTTTACCTGTGCGTGGACATTGTACAAAGATTGAAACAGAGAATTAAAAACATATACCATCTCGTTGACATTATTAAGTGTTGAAGTAAAATCCCAATTAATTGATTGCAAATCTTTATCAAAAGAGTCTAAACAAATATTTTTTAGTGGCCTATAAGTTATAGTGAGGGGCAGGGGCTTTTCACGCTTAATGGTAAATTCACATGCCACAAGACAGTGTCCGTATAGCCTTCCTACAAGGTCTAAATTTACACTTTTTGCTTTTAAGTCGGTACAAATGAGGTCTATGAGAGTTTGACTTTCTTTAGTTATGTGAGTCGGCTCATTAACAAGCTGGGTGAGGTTAAAGCATGACAGAAAAGATTTCAACTTAAGTAGATTGGTATTATTTACTGGATCCGACATATTGACATTAAAATCGCCCAGTAATATCAAATTATCATAATATGGAATGGCGGAGATGGAGTCCGTAATCGCATCCAAAAACAAGTCTAAGTCAACCCATTGCGGACGATAAGCTGTGCCGATCATCAGTTTTCTACCATTAGTAGTTAAAGTAACCCACATTTGTTCCACCAACTTGTGCTTAGGGTCAACTGGGTGAGACCAGGATCTTATTCTAGAAGAGGAACTAATTCTGGTATAAAACGCGACTCCACCCCCCCGCTTACGTGCGCTCAGGGGCCGCGGGACATGACGCAGCCCGTATCCCGGTATCACGGGAGCGCCACAGTCCTCACCCTCTCTCAACCACGTCTCATTAATTGCCAAAAGGTCAAGATCATTTCGAAGCACTGAGGAAATAAAATTGTCTCCATTTGTATTGAGAGAACCTGCGTTGTACAATCCAAACCTAAGAAATTTTTTGGTACTCATAGCAGTAGGGAATACTTAGTACATATTAGAAAGAGCACAAGAACAAAAAACACAGAAGCAACCGACTACAAGCACTGCAAACCTATAAATAACATAAAATAAAAATATAAAAAGGTACTTAATATCAAAAATTAAAGAAATTGTAAGCGTTTTAAAATAAAAAGAGATAAAAACAAGAATAACGAGATTAATAAACGCAAAATGGAACATAAAACAATTTATTAATTTTAAACAATATAAAGAAAGTTGTAAATATAGCTGTATTGTATTTGAAGGTGAAAATAGACTATTAGGTAAATGAGAAATAATAAACTTTACATATTGATTATTAACTACTATAGATCGCGCAAAACTAGCCAATCGGGGATCTAAAAACACGCGTGATGTCTTCCTCCGCGCGCACAGGGAACGCCTGCTTGCCTTCTCCTTGCCGGGCGTATATGCGACCCCTCCTCGTCCAAGCATAACGCCAATGACGAAGGCGACATTCCTCACGAACGCGATGAAATAACTTGCGGTTAGTGCGGGTTAAACGCTCGTTAACGTAGATACGCTGAGCCCCCCGCAAACCCAAGTCGGCCGAAGTCAGGTGCCGGCGGACCCGTGCAGCATTGAGCAGTTGATCGCGGAGGCTTCGTGATGTGAGGCGAACATTAACACGGCGGGAGTGACCTGCAGTCGCGCTCGCCGCCTCTGCGCCGCCCGCGCCGCCCGCGCCGCCCGCGCCGCCCGCGCCGCCCGCGCCGCCCGCGCCGCCGGTCCCACTATGCCCGCTTCTCGCCCCGGCCGCTGCCGGTCCGACGCGCTCCGCAAATGCGATATCCCGGGGCTCGAGAGAAATCCCCAATTTTGCCGCTAGGACGGAGACTGTGTGTTGAAGATTCTCCCCTATGTCTTCGGGCAAACCACCAATATCGAGGTCAGCCAAGAGCCCCTCCTGTTCCCGCTCATTGACTTCGAGCTGCAGGCGGGTGACAGTGCGCTGCAGCTCGGTCACCTCCTCCGACTGCCCGGCCCCGGCGGACTCCCTCTTCTCCACGGCCTCCATTCTACGTTCTAGTCCGTCCACCCGGCCGGAGATGCATTCGATTGCAGTACGAATTTCATTACGAAATTCGCGCTGTTCTCTCATGAACTCTTCTAGTTCGCGACGCATAGCTTTTATATCATGGTCGCATGATTGAAGCGGATCCGACGCACTGGTAGTGCCCTCAATGCTTTTCACAGGGGTGCTGCTATTGTCCCCGCGGCGCAGTTTTTTTTTACATTCAGGACAGGCCCAATCCAGGGGTATCTTCGTTACTTTGGTCAGCCCCACACAATCCAAATGGAATTTTAAAGGGCATATGGTACAGGTAACGCCACCTGGCGACATGAACTTGCCACACGCAGCGCATTTCGACATCTTGAATGGTTTAGATGAATGGATATTGATTTCTTAAAACTTAGTTCAATGCTTCAGCGAGAGATGGCTCTAATCGCAACTGTTCGTGTCAATTGACGTAACGCCTGAGGGGTGTGCGTAAAGTTACTGCTTACCCACACGGTGAAAAAAAAGAACCTGATTGATTTGGTCGATACAACTAATCTGCGTGACGCTACTGCGTCGATAGACCGAGCCGGCTCACGCAAACACTCTCACAGGTAAACACCACACTTAGCAACACATCGAGCGATCGCAATAATGTTATCAGCTGATTTTACTATTTAATTTAAGCAAAGTTTCGACACAGTTACACTGACTGACAGACGTTTGTGACGTCACTCCTGATCACAAAACTCTCTCTAATTCGTTTTACTATCTCTATATATTCCCTCTTTATCTCTTTCCGTAGTTTGGCACAACCAGTTTGATTAAATCGACTCCAATTTGGGACAGTCATTTGTATTCGAGATGAGAGCTGTTTTAATCGCGTTGAGAAAATTTGTAATAACTTTTAACACCTATCGGATGAGGGTCATTTTTCCCAGATCGGTTCTAGCTTGCGTAATATTCTCGTAGTAGCCGTTTGGAAAAATGAGACTTTTTATTGATTCCATTTGTTTGATAGGTTATATTAAATGTTAATAGGAGTCATTTATTTGGAACATTTTATTCAAAAATTCCTATTTATTCTTCTCTTATTATACCATTCACCTTGGAACTGTCAAAGAATCGACAAGGTGACTAAGGGTAAAAAAGTCAATTCTAAACGTATTATAGTTCTGAAATGTATTAATTATATTGTACTAGCAGGTCCCGGGTTTTACCCGTGTTCCCCTAGGAATTTCGGGATAAAAATAGCCTATAACCTTCCTGTTGAATGTGGCTATCCATTACTCAAAGAATTATCCAAATCGGATGGGTAGTTTTTGAGATTAGCCCTTACAAACAAACAAAATTAGAAACTCTACCTCTTTATAATATTAGCATAGATTTAGGTCACTTACTTGAGTTTTTTAAAACGTGATATTTTAAAACCGTTCACAAAGCAAATTATGAAGCACCGACCACACGAGTACGGTGTACCATAGTCTAATATTTTCCGCACTTATCTGCAACGTATTCACGATTTACGGTCACACTCCCAGTGTGTACGCCCCCTAAGCCGTTGAGCACGGCTAAGCCACTTCCGGACTTAGTTTTCTCGTATTACAATACCGTGCATTTTATTCTAACTTAAATGTTTTACAGTGAATGTGTAACCGGCTTTTGTGTTATGTAAATTGGAGTTATAATGGCTCCCTTTTTACGGAAAAAAGAACGGTATCACGAGTATAAAGCATGGATTTTAAAATTATACTGGTGCATTTGGTAATCCTCTCAAATACCGCTTTTAAGTACGTTTTTTGGTGTATTCTTATTTTATCCGATTAATAGACTATTTTTTATAATTATTTATACAACTAGCCGCGCCCCGCGGTGTTACCTGCGTTGTATCGGTTCCCGCGGGAATTTCGAGATAAAATTTATCTCATGTGTTATTCTGATGTATAACCTATATTACTGTAAAGTTTCATCTAAATCCGTTTTGAAGTTTTTGCGTGAAAGAGCAACAAACATACACCCATACATACATCCATCCTCACAAACTTTCGAATTTATAATATAAGTAGGATAGGATAGGATAGTTTCGCCGATATATACACATAACATATATTATAAAGAAAGTTTCAATCATTGCAATTATGAGATAGCAACCATTAAAAACAATACAGTCATATTTAAATGAAAAACCTTTCAACAACAGTTACAACAGTTTCTTTTTATCTGACGAAGTGTACAGTCATGACAGAATGTGTAAAAAATATTTAGTTCATTTTAACAATACAAAACTATACAAAACAAGCTGTTATTTTTCATCTATTTCAATGATTTTAATCAGAGGGATTTAACAAAAAAACACATTGTTTTTGAAACCTTTTCGTCACAAAAACATAAAACAAAAGCTCATCTCTAGCTTAGCGTTGAATGAATAATCTGCTTTCCATTTGTTTATGCCCAGTAATATTTAACAATACTTATTTCTAGCATGTTTATTTTATTTATTACTAGCTTTGCCCCGCGGTTTCACCCGCTATGCACCAGTGCCCGTGGGAATTTCGTGAATTTTATGACTTATTATTAAAATCGGTCCAGCAGATCTCAAGTTATAAATGGTGTAACTAACACGACTTCCTTTTATATAATATAAATAGAAGATTACATTATTATATCGATAATATTTACATTATCTTTAAATTTAGTGTCTACTAGCTGCGCCCGTTTCCGCTATAATTCATCGTATTTTCATTTAATTTTATCCTATCTAGTCTTATTTTGAAACTGGTTATCGAACTTTTTAACCTGACTGGGTCCAGAGGTTAACGTGTTCAAATAATCTCGACAGATTTATATTTTACTTTAGTATCCATAAATAAATAGTGTAATTTAAAATGTGGGATGTGGTTTATAATGTATTATTAAAATTAAGTCAAGCTTAATGTAATATTTCCTAAGTAAATTAATAATATAGTTGAGTGCTCAATTACAACTCTAGTGCTCACGTAACATATAATTTTGTGGGAAGTTTTTCTCAAAGAATACCAATAAAAATAAACATTTTCATTCTAGTGAAAGAAATCTTTATTTTTTCCACTCACCGAAACCATATTACAGATAATATGAAATTTATTGAGTGTGATCATTCTATAAAAGAAAGTGCCACTTTATTTTAGAGACTGTAATTTTTCATAAGAATTCGTGGTACATTTTAGTAATTCTTCTATTTATTTGTCTGAGGAAAAAGCAACAGCTTTTTATCTCCTTTTTTTCAAATAATAATTTCATTATACCCATATACAGGGCTACAGGAAAAATCGTGCTAGATCCGTTAGGGGCGTAGAGTACCCATCATTTCTAACTTATTTCACTATGAAACACCCTACCCTAAACTTAACCCTTTTCAAGATATTCGACTTTTAATATATATTTTTTTCAATTGCCGATTTTTATTACGATTGCTAATGTACTATTTTAACTACTGGACGGATACGGATGAATCTTTACAGTAATATAGGTTATATCAGAATAACAATTTTACGTGGCCTCCGAAGCTCGGTAGGGATGATACTAACACATTAATAATCGAATAAGTGAATTTGGGAGACCTTTGCCCAGGAGTGGGACACAAAAGGTCAATAAAAAGGCATTCATAGACAATCTGTCACATAAAAAAATCCATTTATATCTCTATCTTTATCTCTATCTATATCTATATCTCTGAGTAAAACAACGTTACGTTACTAGTCAGATTGTTTACAGATACTCTCCTTTATTCATTGTATTTCCACTGCTATCGTCAAAACAAGCTCATTTATTATTCCTGAGAGATAAGCACTGACCTTGAACGGAATGTATGGAAGTTTTATAACAAGCCATTGTCAATTGAGTGTGTGAAAAAGGACAAAAAATAATAATATTTTTCTGTATTTTATTCCTCTCTAGAGGTGCGAACAAAAAAACAGGGAAAGTTTGGGTTTAGTCCACAATATAAATGAGTTATATACAAAAGCACCCTCTAGCACAATAACGGCGACCAAATGTGACAAGACATGATATTAAAATACTGTGCGTTGATTGGTGGGAAACTCTCATGTCAAGAAATTCACCAATCAACGCACAGTATTTATCATAAGAACGACAAGACATGATATGATAAATAGAGAGTTGATTGATGAGAAACTCATATTTCAAGTAATATATTAAGTATATATTAAGTAATATATTAAGTATTTATGATAAGAAAGACACCCAATCAATTCACAGTATATAAATACAGATGTAGTGAATAATCCTTTCCATTCGTATTTTCTCGGAAATGTTCGTTTTTGTCTTACTACTTCACTCGCACTCAGTACCCATCGAGACAACGTCAAACAGGCAGTTTGACATTTGACATTGATAAATAAAGTATGCGATTTATTTGATACGATTGCGATTTATTTGTAAATCATGTTATTTTGTCGATAGTCTGTTATTTACCAAATTAAATTAAGCTTAATTGTTGACTATGCATGCAGTCGTCACCTATAATTGCAATGTAACTAACCTCTGTGTCTATTTAAATGTATTCTCTATCTTGTTTTAGTGTACATTGTGTTGGTGATCAATAAATAAATAAATAAATAAATAAATACCTACACGTAATTTAATAACACAGTAATTCATAGACACATCGGCACCATTCAGGTGTTATCGTTGTTCCGAGTTTTGCCGATAGGAAAGGATTATTCACTACATCTGTACTAGCTGTGCCCTGCAGTTTCACCCGCAACGCCCCCGTTCCCGTGGGAATTTCGAGTTTTTTTATTACTTATTTTAAAAAATAAAAACGTTGTCCTGACAACATAAAAAGAATTAACCAATTTGGTGCAGTCGTTCTGAAGTTATGCGCTTAACAACAGGAATTCATTTTTATATTATAGAAGATAGATATACTGTGAATTGATTTGTTGAAAACTCATCATTTCAAAAATTCCTCCAATCATCATTCAGTATTATCACATCATGTCTTTTTGCAATTGATCTACGGAGTATATATATATTGTGCTAAGGAGACTAGTAGAATAGAGCTGTCTACTACCTTGGGATGGACCCAGGTAATTACAAATTGATTGGAACCAGCCAAAGGTCACCTGCACAGTAATTCGTTTAATACTTAACGTGAATTGAATAAGTATTTGATTTTATACAGCATATTGCAACAAGGGAAGCTGGACAAGGAGTAACCCAAATAGTCAATAGTACCAAATGTAGACGTACGATTTTTTTCCACCTAAAACTTTTTATTCAGTCTTTTGATACCGTCTGTCATAATAAGAATTGATTGCCATCGAGATCTGAAAAAAATGCACACGCGTGATAAAAAATAAGTTCGTGAGTGGGCAAAACTGGTCTGGGAGTTGTAACACCGCCTCCAAGTATCCGACATGGTCTGACGATTGAAACAACCGGGACCAAAAAATAAACGTGCCCTCCGAAGCACGGTAGCGCTCAGATAGAAATACCACTATTGTCCACCCATCCAGTAGAGACCGAACTGCACGTTGCTTAACAATCGACAGTTAACGTCACTTGTCAAACTACGTCACGAACGCTAAATGACTAGACAATCTGCCACTGCATGGTTTAAAAGTTTCACTCGTGTTTGTACTAAAGTCTAAACTATCATATCGACTTTGGTCCAAAGGTATACTCGTGTAAGTATATATTTATATATGTATATATTAGCCTTAGGTGTCAAATTGTTGGGCAAAGGCCCCATCGTTTCTCCATTCGTGTAAGTACCTACTTCCGTAAAACAGAATGAAAATCAGAGTACTCGTATTAAAATAAATAAATTTAATAATGTATTCTATCCACGTTTCTGCACTTTTTATCATAGTTTATACAATCTCGTTACGTAACTTTCTCTATTTTATGGTTCACGCAGTGTGCATAATTTAATTCAGTCGCAGACAGGTTGAGTGTCATAACTTTTGGTCCATTAATCAGGTTCATTATTTTTATAACTTCAGAATTTAAACCGCAACTTTTAGAAATCTTTTTTCGTCTAATAAGTGAGTAAGCGAGTAGATTTGTGGCCAACTTTGGCGTCCATCCGAAGCCTTGCCACTATCGGTCACCCATTTATTTAGTGACTGAGCTGCACGTTGCTTAACAAGCATTATGAATTAACATCGCTTAGTCAAATTGCACCTCGATTTTGCTAAGTCTTCCAAACACAAAATGGTTTCGTTATTATTAAAATTAGTGTGCTATTAAAATTGGCTGACGTTTGAGATAACCAAGCCGCATTAGGCAAGCGTCGTGATTGTGGCTTATCCTCTTCATTATACTCGTCTTCAGTGAGATGAGAGGCCCAGCAGTGAGACATTACAGGCTAATACTTACTTAAATTAAAATTGATTCGTAACTAAATATTTTATTATCTCATTTAACCATTCCAAACCTCGGTACTGCACAAGTTTATTAACATAAAGTCTGGTAGATTTTCACTTCTCGTTCGCTCGGCATTATATTGTCCCCGCCTGTCATATCTGGGAGCTTAGACTTCGGGATTTATTCAACAAAACATTCTTGTTTTTCTTTCGAGTTAATATTTTTATTATCTGTGACGTTTTTGACACCTGCTCTTTATTCGACTCGTGTTTATAATATTGGAATGCTTTTTTGTGGGAGTGGTTTTGCGGCGACAAATTGGATGAGTCAGATTAATTTGAAAACAGGTGAACAGGTAAACAGGTGAAATCCTAAGTAGTTTATACTGAATTTATTGTGTTATCATGGAAATTTCAGGTGTAATGTTTATTAGATTTGGACCTATAAAGCAGGCAAATTATATTATACTCGTAGATGGTGATACTGACAAGCAGGAGGCAAATATTAAAAGAATTAATAAGATTTTACTATTAATTGAAACATACGTTGATGTCATTATTATTTGTTCAAACGGGAACATACGTGCGACGAAGGTTACTGTTGAGTATCCCTCAATACGTTTCTCCCACGTGCGGTGAGAGACGCTGTCGCGAGCGCTTCACCCAACTCCTGATGATGGTCATCGGACGTGACCGAAACATGTTGAGGGGTACTCAACAGTAACCTATGTCGTATGTTAGTTCCCGTTTGAACAAATAATAATCAATAAGATGCTCAATAATCCCGGCATTTTAAATATGCCAACCTTGCCTGATTCACAGACATTGATCGGCCAATCGAAATTATATGAATCAATGTTATTTTTGCGACTGTTCCCGTCAATATCTTTCGGAAAAAACATTATTTTAATATGAAACTGATGTTACATTGGCTTAATGATGCACATTAGCTTTTACCGGAAAGTATAAAAGAAATATACGGAAATAATTTTTACCTCAATTCACAGCGTGAAATCTTATTTGAATTTATAGAAATAGGAAATGAAAATGCATTTCTCGAGTGTAATGTTACTTCGTTTGTAGGAAGTTTGTGAAGCGGGATTATTTCATTAGGTGTAGTATTGTTTAAGCTTTGTACCGTATTTTTAATGATATACTAGCACTGCCCCGCGGTTTTACCCGCATTGTGCCCGTTCCTTTGGGAATTTCGGGATAAAAAATTGCCTATAACCTTTCCGTTGAATGCGACTATCCATTACAAAAATCAGTGATACTATTAAATAGCTTACCAAACCCTTGTCTCCTAGAGAAACGTAATACGTTAAATTAATTCCAGTCTCAGTGTCTAAATAAAAGACTACATAAAATTATACATTGTACGGAATGCACGTACTTGTATTCGCATTACACGTACGTAATGAAATTACATCGTTCACGCCAAAACTTTGTAGCGAACGAATAAAACTAGAATTACATCCATTTTTTATTTTAAATTCAACTGTAGTGTGATTGTAATGTTTTGTGCATTTATATAACTACTAAACTTACTTACAAAAAAACTTGAATTAAAAAATGTATATTGTAAATAAAAGTTAAGTATTAGCCTGTAATGTCCCAATGCTGGGCAAACGCCTTTCATCTCACTGAAGCTATCAGTACAGTTGGTAGGGGTTAAGCATTCATGATCATGGGGAAAATCATTAAGATTTATTCATTTAGATATATCTAAGACTAGCAACGCCCGCAGTTTTATCCGCGTTGTGTCCGTTCCCGTGGGAATTTAGGGAAGAAAAATAGCCTACAAGGTTAATGTTGAATATGGCTATTTTTTGCAAAAAAAGATAAATATTCAACTGGTAACTGGTAATTCCTGAGATTAGGTCGAACATACAAACTTACAAATTTTACTTCTTTATAACATTAGTATAGATTATAAAGGGGTTTTTAATTAAAGTTAAGTTAAGAAGTAAATGCATGACATGGTGGCATTATACGGTAAAGTTGCAGCAAAAATTAAAACTAACAGATTAAGTTCCCTCCGTAAACTCATGAACCACTTTATTTCATAAACTTCAGATACAAAGTATCGCTAGGTTGCTCTATATAACCGCAAATGGGTAATTTCCGTGTATACCAAAACACGTCATGTTCAAATTAACATACCACTGAGCGAACCATCGCGAGCTTGATTGGATTAGCCGAATCTTTAGTATAGCTGAAAGCAGGATTAAGTAAAGTATAACGATATTACTTTGATCGGTGTTTGATGTTTTAAATGTTAAAGTCTTGGGTGGCATTAATTTTGATGAATTTTAATTACGATAGTTAAGACTCGAAGCCTCGGTGGTCTAGTGGTATGTGCACTCGCCTGCCGAGACTGAGGTCTCGGGTTCAATTCCCGGGTCGAGTGAAAACATGTTTCCTACTTTCAAACATGGCTCGGATTTGAGATCACCAACCCGCATTTGGCAAGCATGGTGATTATGCCTAAAAAAAAATCCTCTTCGCTGTACTGATATCTTCAGTGAGATGAGAGGCCTTTGCCCAGTAGTGGGACATTACAGGCTAATTATTTTATTATTTTTATTAAGACTCGAAAAGCTATTCCGAAATTGCAATGTACTTTGTTTTTCTACCAGACCTATGCTATGCTTAATATAATAAACTGATAAATAATGCCTTTTACGTTACCTTTAAGCATTGGCATTTCCTTAAGAAGGTAATTAAATTCGTGTAAGTTAGTGGCCAACCATGGTGTTGGAGTTTTTAGACCGCTTAAAGGCCTCCGACACGGTCTAAGCCTCTGTAGTTTATAGACCACCTAAAAGCCTCCTGGTCTAACCCTGACGGTCTAACCTAATCAGCACGGTAGCGCTCAGATAGAAATGCCACTATCTTGACTGACTGAGGTAGGTCGAGCTGCACGTAGCTTAACAATCGCAATAGGTTAACATCGCTTAGTCAAACTACGTCACACGCGCAACGAATTCCCTTAGAATGTTCAATTTTTTTCAAAAAAAGATCATATAGGTATTCAGACTTGTTCAAATATTTTACCATGATAATGAAAAGAAACAATTTGCTACTCTGAATATCTACAATTATCAAGTGCCTAAAGATATTGAAATCGAGTGTTTCATCGAAGCACAAATATGAAGTACATATTTCTTTGATTTTTGCAAATCACTCAACTGAATATAAGATCAATTCCAAGTAAAATATGAAAGGAGATCTTGAATTTATTTGCCTTGAATCTTGAATTTTCACAAGTACTTTTCTCCAAACATGAAACATGGCTATGTTATAAGATACGGACTTGATGAGATAAAATTGACCAATCAACAGCCTCTAAACCAACTTTAGATTTTCAGGAGGTTTTCAGTTCAAAATTTTTGTTTTTGTATAAGGTTGGAGTAGCTTTTGTAATTTTGTTTGTATGTTCGAGCTTATCTCAGGAACTACCTGCCCGATTTGTATAATTCTTCTAGTATTGGACAGCGACATTCAAGAGGAAGGTGATAGGCTATTTTTAATTATGAAATTCCCACGGGAATGGGCACAACGTGGGTAAATCCGCGGGGCGCTGCTAGTACCTATTTTGTAAGGAGAGGAAAATCATACATGTAATATTAGCTCTAACTCGCAAAGTACACGTATAAACCGTCAACAGAGGATTAAAACATGAAACCTAATATCAGACCAGAATCTCGCTTATAATACGCAGTTATCCGTACTACAAACAGTTATTTGATTGTTCGTGTATCGACAGTATTGCCATGTATCGCGATATTGGACTCTTGACGGTTGAAATGGGTGGGATTTAGTTTTACGACGTGTCGAAATTGAGCCTGGATATCTGTTACTAGTGATATTGTCGGTGTGTGGTCATTATTGGGAATTGTGATTTGTTTTATGGTAGCACTTTTGAAAGTTAATTCTGAGGGCTGTCGTAACTTTTTTTTGGTAATTTTTTTGATTTTCGATGCCAAAAAAAATCGCACAATACATGTGAAAATTACTCATTGAATCTCTACTTAGGATGTCTTTGACGTCTCTGAGTAAGAGTCCTAAAAGCATAGTAGATACTTAAATATTAAATTCGAAAAACAAATTACATTCGTTTTAATCCGCCGTAAGCTAGTAATGTTTTGTTTTAAATTCCATAATGTAACCCGGTTCTGTGAGGTCGCTTAAAAATAGGAAAGCACGTAATACATTAAATATTTTAAGCCAAGGAAAATGTATACAATTATCATGTTAATCTGTAGTCAGATCTTAAATATTCATGTGTATCGTTTTACTTAATATTTTCAAGAGTAAGGAATACATTATAAAATACATAATCGTAGCTTCTGGTTGAGAATATTAATAGGGAATAGACTTTTGCGTTTATTTGTAGGAAAGTAAAAATATGGAGATGCTTTTGCAATTATAAAGCACTAGCCGCGCCCCGCGGTTTCACCCACGTTGTTCCCGTTCCCCCGGGAATTCCGGGATAAAATGTATCCCATGTGTTATTCTGATGTATAACCTATATTACTGAAAAGTTTCATCCAAATCCGTCAAGTAGTTTTTACGTGAAAGAGCAACAAACATACGAGTACATCCATCCTCACAAACTTTCGCATTTATAATATTAGTAGGATAGTTGTTCCACGCGAGATGGTGCTAGTAAATGTTTTGTAGATCGTGTTTACGTTATTTTCTAGATGAATAGGGTCACCAGTACATTTAGTTCATCATCATTATCATCATCATCATCATCATAAATTTAAGAGCAAGGCTCTTGTCGGTGAGTCCGATGCAGACTTCACCATCTATTCCTATTCAGTGCAAGTTCCTTCACATCTCTATAAGACATGACAGACACTTTTTAAGCTGATATAAATCTAACTCTTTATAAAAATAGATGATCTTTTCCCCGTGGTATCGCCATCAGCGTTTTGATAGGAGTTCGGAATAAAAAGTAGTTGAAGATATGGGATCTTAATCTATCTCAAGGCTGGACCGGTTTTGGATGATTCTTTTTTATTTTATTTATTGGTCAGGAATAGGATAATCAGTAATAAAAGTCCCAAATTCCTACGGAAAAAATATTGCTACAATGAACGGATCTGCTGCAGGTGAAACCGGGGCACAGCTAGTTAATATTCGTTAGGATAAGTGACAAGTGCTTTGCCCTCTGTTTGCTTCAGTTAATCAAGATAACTTAAGGATTTCCGAAAAACCTGGAACAAAACGAGGCCGAGAACCTTTCCAATTACTCTGTCTATTCGTTGAGACGCATAAAACTCATTAGTTTTTGAGATTAACTTGAACCGATGGACGCGCTGTAAGGTTTGTAATACCTACTATGTCAGGCAAGGTAATGATGCTTAGACTTTACTCAATATTATTTGCGTATTATGTTAACGCCTCGGTGGTCTAGTGGTATGCCTGCCAAGACTGAGGTCCCGGGTTCAATTCCCAGGTCGAGCGAAAACATGTTTCCTACTTTTCAAACATGGTTCGGGCTTGAGATCACCAACCCGCATTAGGCAAGCGTGGCGATTACGCCTGAAACCTACTCACTGTACTGATATCTTCAGTGAGACGATAGGCCTTTGCCCAACAAGTGGGACATTACAGGCTAATCCTTTTTTTGATTATGTTGTATGTTTTATCAGTTCATTAATGGGGTGTAAATACTCTTTTAAGTTTCTTAAAGAAAAATCATGAATTTGATATTAGAAAAAAATCTACCAACAATTACTATTCTACTGAATAGACAGACCAGCGTAATATGGTCTCGGTCTCAGGAGAATGTCTCTATAACAAGTATTACTTTGAGTATACTTGAATTACTTCAGTTACTTTATAACCTGAAACAGTAACATACATCCTCACAAACTTTCGCAGTTATTATATAGTGCGGTTGTGGCGAAGTTTGTCTGTTGTTATTGCATTTTGTGTATCAAGGGACCTTCGTGACAGTGTGATGTAGATGTGATACTTTTATTTGTCACACTATATGTATTAAGTACTTTCCTTTCATATTACGTGTCAAAGTCACGTTACATTGTATGCTTTCTTGTGAATGAAGAGGATAGTCCGCTCGAAACGTATTTTATTCTCTTACGTAAAAAAATTACTAGCCTGGGATGTCCCACTGCTAGGGAAGGGCCTCTCATCTCACTGAAGATATCAGTCAGGTTTTAGGCGTAATCACCGCACTTGCCTAATGTGGGTTGGTGATCTCCAACCCGAGCCATGTTTGAAAAGAAGGAAACATGTTTCGCTCGACCCGGGAACTGAACCCAAGACCTCAGTCTTGGCAGGCGAGTGCACATACCACTAGACCACCGAGGCAACTTCCTATGTAATTTAGTAAATATGTTATAGTATGAATGCGCTAACGTCCCATTTCTGACATTTATAATGAGTGCCTTCAAAAAGTAAGTAAGTTTAGTAGGATAAGTAAGAGGTCAAACCTATGGAGATTTTAGTCCGTCTTGATTGTAGCTGTTTTGCCATTGCTAAAGTAAATTAACAACATGCCAGAGGCTTTTAGGCTATCTCAAACGACTCTTCTTTTACTCTTATTTGATCTGATTTCGATTTTGTTTCAATCGATCGTGTTAGCTTGTAACCTAGCTGTTCAGAGACCTTTAGGTAACCTAAAAACGACACTAGATTTTGCTTCTATGGGTCAACTAAGCTGTTTGTTATAATAAAGCTTACTGTTTATTCTCATTAACATTTAAACACAAATGGATATATTATTTGAATGCACCACGTTAACTAAGTCTTTAATACACTGTGTTGAGCTTGTTCAACAATGCTATATAATTCGAATGAAGCTGTTTTCGGTTCAATCCCTCTGATAATGGAAATCCGTTGCATTCAATATCATGAAATTTACTCTATGAGGTGCAAATATCACAATGTGCGATATCAGGGTTACCCAACTGGGGGATGAGTGTGTAGAAAATAATGAAATAGACAATTGTCGTTCGATTTATGCGATCAATGTCTAATTTTATAAAGGAAAACGTCTGGCTAACGATGCGTTTCGATTGAATCAGAGCGGGGCTGTGCGGAGCTCAATAGACCAATCACAACGCATTGCGACAATTTCGATGAGTTCTGATCGGTGGCACAGCTCCATTCCGCTACAATGGCTCCGCCCTTAGGCCTTTGCCACACTTGACGGATCTGCCGTCGCCGATCTTCCGCGACGGAACGCCAAAAATATTGAAGACAAATAAAATATCTAGGTACTCTATTTATTTGTCACATTTGACAATAACAATTTCCTTCGCAAAAATGTTTGAACGTGCTTTTGTTCACTTGTCGGAAGCTAGAATTTCACATACAGTATGAAAAGGACAAAACTTTACTGAACTTAATTGAATTTTACCAACTTAATTGTTATTCGTGCTAAGTGCGGTTACCAGATTTCCATGCGGGATTACCAAGTTCTGCTGGTTCTGTGTCGTGTTGTCTTGTTGATATGTTTTTGGCACTTGGAAAGTTTAATAAACGTTTCAAGGCGGTAGTTTCTACTATTTATACTAAACTAGCAGCGCCCCGCGGTTTTACCCGCGTTGTGTCCGTTCCCGTGGGAATATCGGGAATTTTTATACATAAAAACCTTCCTCTTGAATCACTCTACCTATTACAAAAAACCGCATCAAAATCCGTTGCGTAATTTTAAAGATTTAAGCATACAGGCAAACAGACAAACAAAGAAACAGAAACTTTGTTTTATACTATGTAGTGATGAAACGGGTCTGTATCGCGTTAGATAATTTAACGTATTTTACTAAAAAATACGTACCCGACGTTTTTGTAGTAACTAACGATCTGCGTGAGTTATTCTAAAAGAGCAAAATAAATAGCTTGTTGTTGTCCAATAAAGATATTAATTAACCTATCCATCTAAATTAAAGCTTAACACAGAGTAAACACATTCGATCCAAATTTAGCACAGAAATAACAGAATACAAATATGTTGCTTGCACAGCAATTTAAACAATACAATTAATATTTTGCTTCCATCTGAATTTACAGAACACAGCAAATATTATATCGTCGATATGAATGATTAACATACCTTAATGAATTGATTGAAACCGTGGTACCAATAATTCGAATGTGCAAATAGCCGCGGTCGCTTCATTTGGATAACCGTTTCCGTGTGACGGATTTTCAGGACCCCAATTCTACTGAATCCATCGAATTGTGAAATGAAAGAGGCGTGTGGTGAAGAGATTATTTGTATATACATATTAAAGCTAAAGAGTTGGTTTTTTGTTTGTTCTTCTTCTTCTTCATCGAGTGGATGGTCAACCTTAACCAATCCTGGTGTCAGAGTTATTGAGCCGCCAAAGGCCTCTGACATGGCTCATGTAACGACTACTATCTGCAAAAAGTAGCCAGGACCGACGGCTTAACGTGCCCTCCGAAGCACGGAATCGTCGTACTTTTCAGGCAATCAGGTGATTCAGCCTGCAATGCCCTAGCCAAACTAAGGATAGTCTCACAAAGAGATGTTTGTGAGATATTGTTGTCCCCACCGGGAATCGAACCCGGAACCTCCGGATCGTTCAAACCACAAGACCACGGAGGCTGTTATATATGTTTTTTATTGTTGTTGTTATATATATTGCTGTTATAAATGTTTTTATGTTATATGAGCTAAATATTACTTTTAAAGAAAACTAGTACAGGCCGAGTAAAAGCGCGGGATTTACTAGTTATTACTAGATACTACTAGTTCTTACATAAAATAACAAACATTACTGACAGCTGCGAAACACCGTGTGCCATTTTTTTATACCTCCTTTAAGTATTAATTAATAGACTTTATTATGAAGGTGTTAAGGGTCAATACCGTGGGTAAATTTGGGAAAAGTATCTGCAATCTATATATATAAAACTCAAAGTGGTTAGTGAGGGATCAACGCACAGCCCAAACTACTGGACGGATCGAGCTGAAATTTGGCATGCAGGTAGATGCTATGACGTAAGCATCCGCTAAGAAAGGATTTTTTGAAATTCCACCCCTAAGAGAGTAAATTAGGGGTTGAAAGTTTTACAATTTTTTAAAATTCTTTTATGGATTTGCTTCAAATTTTGCATGTAGGTTCTTTATTTAATGTAGATAAAGATCACAAAAGGAATTTTGGAAATTCCACCCCTAAGAGCGTAAATAGGGGATGATCGCTTATATGCAACTTTTTATTCCTTTGATGTATTGGCTTCAAATTTTGCATGTAGGTTATTTATACAAAGAAAATAACCACTAATTAAAAAAGTTTCGGAAAATCTACCCCTAATAAGGTAATTTAGGGGTTGAAAGTTTGTATGACTTTTTAAATTCCTTTAATGTATTTGCTTCAAATTTTACATGTAGGTTCTTTATTTAACGTAGTTAAAGATTACAAAAGGAATTTTGGAAATTCCACCCCGAAGAGGGTAAATTAGGGGTTGAAAGATTTATAATATTTGTTTAATTTTTTAAAGGATTTGCTTCAAATCTTGCATGTAGGTTCTTTATTTAACGTAGATAAGGATTGCAAAAGGAATTTTGGAAATTCCACCCCTAAGAGCGTAAATTAGGGGATGATCATTAGGGGATAAACATGCAACTTTTTATTTCTTTGATGTATTTGCTTCAAATTTTGCATGTAGGTTCTCTATATAACAAAAGTAACTACCAGCGAAAAACATTTTGGAAAATCCACCCCTAAAACGTTATTTTAGGGGTAGACAGTTTGTTCTATGACTTTTTTTATTCCTTTGATGCATTTGCTTAAAATATTACATGTAAGTTTTTTATTTATCGTAGATAAGGATTACTAAAAGGAATTATAAAAACCCCTAAGAGGGTAAACTAGCGGTATAAATGTTTGTATGGAGTTGGAAGTAGGTTCTAGCAAATCCGTACATAAACGACGCAGCCCCACCGAGTTTGGGCTCATTTGATTCAGTTTGACGAGTACTTTGATACTATATGGTAACCAGGGTCTGGTGATGGAACCGGAAGGTGGCCATAGGAACTCCGTAATTAAAAGTCGAAGCCCTATCCAACGGTGTATCACACGTCACTATTGAGGGGTGGGCCTAGACTCCATACTACTTTTCCCATGGCGACTACGGTTTCACTCACGCAGTAGTAGATATTACCAAGCATTCCAATAGATAGTGCAGCTATTTAAGGACCAGCCACATAGCAAACGTTCAGCGGGCACGGGCAGGTCTAACTTTAATAGAAATACAGTCGATAAAAATAGGCTATCTAACAGTGAAAGAATTATTCAAATCGGTCTATTAGTTTCTGAGATCAGCGCGGCCAAACAAACAAACAATAATCTCTTTAGCTTTTTAATATTAGACAAGTGAAAGTGAATTTAATTTATATTTATAAACATTAGTAATTTATATTTATATTATCTACAATAATTGTCTGATCGCAATAGAAGAAGCTGTATTAGCATTAGGAGGACAAAACTTACAGCAATATGGGTTGCCTCAGCCTGAAAGGTCTGAAGGGTTACAGAACCGGGACTATCAGAGGGAGACGAGTTACAATATTGATCATTTAGCAGAAGTGGTGTCAAATGGCGAAAGCGCTCTCACCCACGAACAAATAGAAGTTTATAAAAAAATACTTTCCAGTATTGAGACAGGAAAAGGTGAGATCTTTTTTTTGGATGCTCCAGATGGAACTGGAAAGACTTTTCTTATAAACTTACTACTGGCTAAAGTAAGAAGTTACCGTGGTATTGCCCTAGCGGTTGCGTCTTCTGGGATTGCTGCCACGCTGCTGGAAGGAGGCAAAACTGCACATTCTACGTTCAAACTCCCCCTCAATTTATTACAAACTGAAACCCCACTCTGCAATATTTCCAAACAAAGCAATATGGCCGAAGTACTCCGTAAAACTAAATTAATTGTTTGGGATGAGAGTACTATGGGTCATAAGGGGGGATTCGAAGCTTTAAACAAATCTCTACAGGATATCCGAAATAACAATAGCCATATGGGGGGAGTGACAGTATTGTTAGCAGGTGATTTCCGACAAACATTGCCAGTAGTGCCTCGGGGAACGCGAGCGGATGAAGTGAAAGCATGTGTAAAGCGGTCTCATTCGTGGACATCAGTTATGTTAGTCTTACAAAGAATATGAGAGTCCATCTGAGGGGAGATATTTCTGCTGGCCAGTTTTCAGATCTGTTACTTAGAATAGGAAATGGAGATTACCCAGGAGAGGGGGGTGAAATAATTCTACCTACTACTTTAGGCACAATTGTGACTACATTAAATGACCTCATAATAATAATTTATCCAAATATTACTGGCATTTCCAAGAAACCTGCCGAATGGTTATGCGAGCGTGCCATTCTCACACCAAAAAATGATCAAGCGACCATGATTAATGATATTATTTTGAGATCGTTCGATGCAGAAGAGTATTGTTTTAAATTAGTGGACTCAGTGGTAAACAATGATGACGCCATCCATTACCCGGTCGAATTTTTGAACACTCTGAAGCCTCCCGGTCTTCCAACCCACATATTAAAATTGAGAGTTGGCGCCCCAGTTATGTTACTGCGTAATTTAAACCCACCAAAATTATGCAATGGAACCAGGTTGCGAGTAATAACATTGCAACGAAATGTCATCGAGGCCACCATACTGACAGGTTGTTCCCGAGGGGACTCTGTTTTTATCCCGAGGATTCCTCTAACTCCATCGAACTAGCTCTTCGAATTTAAAAGAGTTCAGTTTCCCCTTAAAGTCTGCTTTGCCATGACTATCAACAAGTCTCAAGGCCAAACTCTTAATTTAGCAGGGGTAGATTTAAGAGAGAACTGCTTTTCACACGGTCAGTTATACGTGGCCTGCTCTAGAGTAAGCTCACCAAGCAACCTGGTGATTCTAGCACCTGAAGGAAAAACTAAAAATATTGTTTACAAAGAAATACTGTGATAAGTATCGTATTTCATCATTTATAATGAACAAGCTACATAACTGCCAAGTTGTTTCATCCAATACCGTTTTGTTATTTTTGCTTGAAAGAGTAATAAACATCCGTCGAACCATCCTCACAAACTTTCGCATTTATAATATTAGTAGGATTCAAAGTCCGGACTGACTGACTGACTGACTGATAATCAACGCACAGCCTCAACCGCTACGCCTAGAAACATGAAATTTGGCAGGAAGGTTCTTCAAGTGACGTAAGTGCACATTAAGAAAGGATTTTTAAATTCTACCCCCAAGGGGATAAAATAGGGGATGAAAGTTTGTATGAAACTTTGTCAATTTTAAACCGATCGGGCTGAGACTTTGCATGCATATACGTTTGTGCGCGCTAATCTCAGAAACGGCTTAACCGAATTGAATGCTGGGATTAACATTTAGTCTTTGTTTCATTTTAATCGGTTCAAAAATAAAAAAGTTATATCAACCTAAAGAATCGCATTAGAGGCGGCTACGATACGGAGGTGGCTGTGTGCTACGATGCGGAGGTGGGAGAATGCTACGATGCGGAGGTGGGAGTATGCTACGATGTGGAGGTGGCTACGATGTGGAGGTGGGGGGGGGGGTGTTACGATGTGGAGGTGGGGGGGGTGTTACGATGCGGAGGTAGGAGTTTGCTACGATGCGGAGATTGCTACGATAAAAAAAGTTTTAAACGTATCACGAAACTTAATGCGGCAGACTAAATTCCACGTGAGCGAAGCCGCGGGCAAAAGCTAGTATCGTATAAAGATTTAAAGGAACTTACTAATTATAGAAACAAATGGAAAAGCATGCATCAGTTTCCTCGACAGGAGCTTAAGTTTAATGAGAGAACAACCAATCGGATTTGCCACATCCACATCAAATGAAGGTTACTGGCAACTTCACTACATAGTCACGACATAGTATAAAACAAAGCCGCTATTTTTGTCTGTTTGTTTGTCTGTTTGTCTGTATGCTTAAATCTTTAAAATTACGCAACGGATTTTGATGCGGTTTTTTGTAATAGGTAGAGTGATTCAAGAGGAAGGTTTTTATGTAAAAAAAAATCCCGAAATTCCCACGGGAACGGGCACAACGCGGGTAAAACCGCGAGGCGCTGCTAGTATAAAATAAAGTCGTCTCTGTTTTGTGTCTGTTTGTCTGTTTGTCTGTATGCTTAAATCTTTAAAATTACGCAACGGATTTTGATGCGGTTTTTTGTAATAGGTAGAGTGATTCAAGAGGAAGGTTTATATGTAAAAAAAATCCCGAAATTCCCACGGGAACGGGCACAACGCGGGTAAAACCGCGGGGCGCTGCTAGTTTCATTACAAAAAAGAACTGATACGGAACGAATAAAACGCTGGGCGTTGCTGATATTTTAATAAACCTTCATGTTTGCCATAGATTATTAGAATTTGTTTACGTTGTATGTAATTTACGGTTCTGGGTTTGATATCTTAATTAATTTTTATCTGGCACTCGTATGGTTAAACGGGTTGGATAAAAATGAATCTTATTTGCATTTTACGTTTTACTCTCCGGGTTGTTTATGTGATGGAAATATTGAAAGCTATCGCTGTTCGCCGGCAAACCAATTTTTTTGGTAATCGGTGAATGAAAACACATAACATTTTACGCTGTGAAAGTGTTGTAAGTTCATGTTTTAGAACTGTTTTATCATCGATACCTTATTATTTTCAATTTCTATGTATATTTTTAGGTCATTGAAAGGATAATGAGCTGATAAGTTACCTATAACCCTAAAAATATTTCTCAACAGCAATCCAACTTCCAACCTACCTAAGCTATATTCTAAATTTAAATATTTAGCGTTACTGTCATAAAGTGTTCGGTCTCTTTTGCTCGTTTGAAACTAGCGTATGTCGGAAAAGGACAAACCATTTGATAGCCAAAATACTTTTAACAAGCTTTTATGAATAAGGCCCATATTCTCAACATTATTCCAAATTTAAATTCCTCTTCTCCATTGGTTCCAGGCCCTACTCCAGGCTCACGATGTGGTGGCTCGCGAGGTATACGGCGAGGAGTCCCTGCGAGCTTCCCCGCCGCCAGTCAACGGACGCTCCACCGCGCCTCCGGTCGATGATGAAGAAGACACCGAACCGGAATTCGAAAACGTGACCAGAGTTCGCCTCGTACAGTTCCAGAAGAATACTGACGAACCGATGGTAGGGGACTTTTAAAACACATTTTTTTGCATTCATGTTAGTCATGTTAGTCAGTTAATTAGATTCCATAACACAAGCTTAGAGCTTACTTTGGGTCTAATTAACCGTGTATGAATTTGTCCAGGTATATTTACTTATTATTTATTTATGTACGTTACATAGCTGGTATAAAGTAAACAATCAATTTCTATAAATTTTGGCGTGAATTCTACCGGCAGTAAAAAATACTTACTAATTATATACATATTGAAATAATCTCTAATCTTTGTTTCGTCAAACAGAGTTCCAAAATCAATAATATCTACTGAATTTATCGATATTTTATTAGCATCAAGTTGCCTAAATTAGGTTTCGGATCGTGTAGGTAAACCACAATACCCCAAGCGGATTAGACGTCACGGAATCGAATTTATGAACAAATCTGACCGTAAATCTTAGTACAGGAATAAATCTCAGTATTATCCAAAAAATGTAGGAAAATAATCCTTCAGATTGCGAACTTCGGTGGGCCTAAAGTTTTCGGCGAAGCTGAGGTTATTAACCTGATCTGTAGAATAGGTACTAATTCTAACTTTATCCGAGGCTTATACCGCAACATATCGCCGACATTCTAGAATTATCGAGACAAAAGATCTTAGCATATAAAGTTGTTTTTACTCGGCGAAGTTTTAGATAGTAAAGTTGGATCCGTACATTAACACGAAGTATTTTCTTAATAGTATTAGTCTTTAGGGTATAAACTTTTATATTAGGTAGGAGCTGTTCCACGCGATGGTTCCCCGTAATCCATAGCGTTAGTGTGATTTATAAAAATATTTTGTTTACGTTATTTTCTCAGATTTTCGCGTCGCATCCGAATATTTTGTGTAGCAGGAAAAAATAAATCTTAGTAACCAAGCTAACGTAGGCATTAATTTGAAATGCCTTGAGAATGCTTTATTACATTTAAAGTGTAAATCAGTTGAGTTTGTCATTATTTAACCGAGCCCTAACTAACTTCACTTGAGCAAATTTTTTTAGAAAATAGCATATAATCTTGGCTATATATTACAAAAAAAGTTATATAAATCGAATAGAGAGTTTCTGATATAAAAACGTACAAACAAATATTATATAATATTAGTATTAATTACCTAACAGTCGCATTCCGTAATTACACCAAAATTCATTTTGAGGACCGCACAATCAGACTGTAACCACAACAGTATTGCCCAACCAATAATCATTCGTTACTGTCACCATTCTATGGACCTGGTACACAATAGAATTTGAGCTGAAACAATCCATTGCTGATAATAGTAGAATTAATGACCCAGTGTTTTATCATCACGCTTTGGATGTAGAATAACGAGTAGTTTCTACTAGTGATGTGAAACTGAGCAATCCGAGGATACGGATACGGATATTTGGTGTCAAGATCTGCTTATATCTACTAGTGATGTGAAACTAAGTAATTCGAGGATACAGATACGGATATTTGGTGCCAAGATCTGCTTATACGGATATCGATTACTCGATTCAAACTAACAGAGCATTAGCTAATGGGTCATCCATTTGAATGGCAGACTGATTATTTTTTCATTTTGACGTCAGCCAAAAGAAAAGTTTGAATATTACTATAAACATAAGATTTTCCAAAATAAATCACGGATGCAATTTTTTTGTCTCCAGCGGATATCCGTGGATATGGATACTATGGATACCTCATCTCACTGTACTGATATCTTCAGTAAGATGAGAGGCCTTTGCCCAGCAGTGGGACAACATGCCAATACTTTATTTTTTCCTTTTTTATGTATCTCTCTCCTCCAGCGGATATCCGCGGATACAGATACGGATATGCGACACATCACTAGTTTCTACGCTTGTTGCTTTCAGAAGGGATATTTTATTGTGTGTGTGAGAAATTATAACGGATCAATGGGTTCGTGGTTCTGTTTACAACTATGTGATTTGCTTAACGAACAATCGTTAAGCGAATGCGGTGAACTGGTATTGTCTATTTACTAATAGATATATCTATACTAATATAATAAAGAGGTAAAATCTGTAAGTTTGTTTGTTTGTATGTTCGAGCTAATCTCAGGAACTACAAATTCGATTCGAATAATTATTTTTGTAATAGACAGCCATATTCAACGGGAAGGTTATAGGCTATTTTTCATCCCGAAATACCAACGGGAACTGACACAACGCAGGTAAAAACCGCGGGGTGCTGCTAGTAAATAAATAAATTTACCCGTACAAATTCACACACGGTTAATTAGTCTCAAACTCAGCTTTAAGTATGTTATATGGAATCTTACTAACTTTAACTAACTGATATTTTTACATTAACAACTAAAAAATATGTACTTATTATCTCATTCCCACTCTTATTAGATAAGCTATGACTATACCTACTGATTACTAATCCTCCGCACTATAACATAACTTCCGTAAGCGAGAAACCATGCAGTGGAATTTCAGGCTTTTAATGGGCCACAACATCCCCAACCATATTCACTACTCAGCTGGGATTCATTCACCGTAAAAGCTCTCAAAACAAACTCAGAAACTATCATTTCGTGTTTTAACCTCAAAAGCTACTGCAGCAAAGTAATTGTGGTCCATTCAACGCGCCATACTTGTACCTTAATCCATCTAGGTGGATCAGTTCGGTTTGCCGAAAGTCGTGACTATATTTATCTAGATGATATTATGTAGAATCTTTTGGGTTAAGCCTGATCTGGAAAGCTTCCATATTTATTCCGTGCCTTCCTAAAAATTATGAGATTGATTTTTTGGTCGAAAATATGGTCATGTAATAGCAGTACCTTCTGTTATTTATGATAGAAAGGTGGGTTAAAAGAGATTTATAGAATACAATTTTAATGAAATGAAATTCAAAGAAGTGAAATCATTTTCGACATTTGTGATTGGAAAAAGTGTCTATTGATTGGCAAAATAAGCCACTGTATAACTCCATTCAAATTCCTAATTAATCCAGATAATTCTAGTCAATCGTCCAATGGCCCTCAGCTTAAATAGTGTCACAAACATCAAACCATTGATCCCTCTACTACATTTCAACTGTCATGTTTCCAAATCGCTGACAACTAAAATGTGCTTTATTTTGCAGGGAATAACGTTGAAAATAGCTGACGATGGACGGTGCATCGTGGCTAGGATCATACACGGTGGAATGATACATCGACAGGCGACACTTCATGTTGGGGATGAGATCAAAGAGATAAACGGATCGCCGGTAGCGAACCAATCTGTCGCACAGTTGCAGAGGATGCTGGTATGTATTTTGTTTTGTGTTTTGACGTTATTGTTGCCTCCTTGCCCGATATTTTTGGGTATTTAACTTCCCTATTACAATATGGATACATTGTAATGATTACGGCAGGCAGTAATAATTCAGGCATTACTTTTACGACTAGTATGACCCGTTGTCGTGTTGTTCTACATCTAGCTAACAACATTGAGCAAAATTGACCGATTGTCTTTGACTGATTTAAGAAGGATTTAAGCTAGAATATGATTGGATTGATTGGATGGGATTTCCGTTCTTGTAGTCTTTAACAAAGTCGAATGACAAATTTATGTAGTGACATTTCCTGAGGTCTTCTGTGTTTTATTACAGCGTGATGCCCGCGGCTCCGTGACCTTCAAGATCGTACCTTCATACAGATCAGCACCACCCCCCTGCGAGGTAACACTTCATCCTTATCACCCTATGCTATTTCCTCTACACTCGTTACTTGCAATAACACCCTCAACTTTATAACAACAGTTTTTGAAAAGTAGTCTTAGTCAAATTAACTCGAACTTTTGCCTTATCTAATAACACTAAAGTTTTTGATTGTAGTCACTAATACAAAATAACTTAGCTAATTCTAATGTAGTGTGTAACGCTTGTTTTAAACGCACGTCTTAAAACGGAATAGCAAAGTCGACAAGCGCACACGAAGTCACAGGTTTTGTACAAATGCTTATCTTGAAGCAGAATTTGATTGGTTGATAAAAGATGAGACAAAATTTTTGATTATTTCTTTGTTTTTCTGACTAGCTTTTCCGGATAAAGCCTTCGCCCGTGCTAGTAAGTAGCGAGACCAGACCCTATGCTACTTTGTTTTATGTTTATTTGTTTTTTTGTTTGTTCGTATATTTGTTTCCATGGGCATGGCTAAGTCCCCGCGTCCCTCCGTTTCTGTGCGCTTGTTGTTCTTTCACCATCCCTTACAATTCACTACCATTCACAATATCACCTTTAACTCCATTAGTACTTCTTATCTTATCATCATCAATTCAAGTTCTATTCACAAACATTACAGAGCAGACAAGAGAACGCAATTTGAAAATTAATGAGTATTGAGAACTTAGAACTGTCTATGTTGATATTCAACATTCTGTAACCGCATACCTAATACATTTAGAAAATGCTGTTCTGCAAATTACCTCTCATACATCTAGAAGGCGATAAACGTTTTCAAATCATTTGCTTGTCATTATAGCACCATCTGAAACGCCTCTTTTTACTACATTCAAAGCTATTTTTAGATATTCATTCTTAAAAATAATATTTGTCAGTATTTGCGTTCAAATCACATGCAGTAATTTTTGTGAACTAAGTTTACGTATAACAAAATTGTTCATAGCTCTAACATAGTTACGCGTTTCATTCATCAGCATACGAATACAGATGTAATGTGATTACAATGTTCTCATATCATGTTTCATTTCGTGATTTTATTACGTCATCGCGTCGAAGTTTATTGTGCGAATGGTGTCTGATTTTATGTATGTTTTCAGATATTTGTGCGGGCCCAATTCGATTATGATCCGCTGGAAGACGAGCTGATTCCTTGCGCTCAAGCTGGCATTGCCTTCAATACTGGTGATATACTGCAGGTATGTTATGTTTAACTGCGTCTTGATTCGGTGTGAAATCAGTTTGAAACGTATTGAAGTTGTGAAATCAGTTTCAAAAATTAAAGAGCGAGCGAGATGGTGTTGGATTAGAGGAGGACACTAAGTGGAACCTCGGTTTTTTCGACGATTTTCAACTTACGTTTCAATTAAAAAGTGAAAATTAATTTAAATAGGTATCATGTATTGACTTTCACTTTGACCGCTAATTAATGTAATAAAATTTAAGTGCTAAACTTACATAAAAATTAAAAAGTAAATGAAATATCTAAGTATAATAAAAATGGCAGAAAGCCAAATCGTGCACTTTATTCCATTATCATGACCTGAAAACTTCTACTTAATTCACCTACTTACTTAAACTTACTTAGCTGAGTTGTAAATTATTATTGTGGTAAGTATGGAAAAATGCAGCATTGCCCTGATGACCTCTATTCCTTGTAAACAGAACCATATTTCGTAACGAGAATAACATTTCAACTTACCTACTTCGCAATTACCTACCTAATTGTCTACTACGATTTAATCTATAACTTATCTACGACTAGCAACGCCCCGTGGTTTCACCTGCATTGTACCCGTTCCTATGGGAAGACTAAAGTAGACTTTCATCCATTATCTTCCAAAACTTAAATGTCATATATTCCCAACATGGAAGGTAAACTTGAAGGAAAGCGAGGTAAAGGAAGACCTAGAATTAGTTACATAAGTCAGATTAAAGAAAAAGTGTCTGTCATGTCGTATAGAGATGTGAAGGAGCTTGCACTGAATAGGAATAGATGGAGAAGTCTGCATCGGACACACCGACAAGAGCCTAGCTCTTTTTATGATGATATTCCCATCTCTCTTCCAGATAATCAGCAAAGACGACGCTCATTGGTGGCAAGCCCGTAAGGACGCCTCCGGTGGCACAGCCGGCCTGATCCCCAGCTGTGAGCTCCAGGAGTGGAGGGCAGCATGCGCAGCCGCAGAACGTTCGAACACCGATCAAGGTAGACTAATAGGGTGGGCAGGTGATAGGTGGAAGGACATAGAAAGTCGTGACAGACGTGTTAATGTAATGTAAAACAGCCGTTGAGTAGGTTGAAAGTTTTATGGGGAATAAAGTAAGCTCAGAAAATACAAATACGAAGTCTAGTTTTTCATTGATGTAAGCTTAAAATTCGTTAGCAAAAGCATATGCATGCAGGGTAAGTAATAAGTGTATAAGACAGTCCAAGACAGTAACAAGAAGCTACCCCTACATAATTATATTAATAAGTGGTAATCATTTTCCATTCGATTTGGTCTACTATGAGAATGCATTGAATGTAACGTAATCATGAGACTTCTTTTGATAGTAGACAAATCGTTTTCCACTTGTCTAAACGACCCACCGGTTTTGACTTGTACGATTTATCTAAAAAAGAAAATGAGACTTTTATATCCTTCCACCAAGAAATACTAATTACCTACTTAGTTTACTTGTAATATTTGCCTTAGAAACAAAAGTTTCTTTAACAAAAATTGTGTGGCATTAAATGTGTTGTAGTATTAATGCATTGGTGTTATATATCTAAGGGCATCATCCATTTTAATTTACATTAACATTTAATTTTCTTCTTTCAAACGTAACTATCATTGGATGCAACAGTTGGTATGTAAAACGCGTAATTTTGTGTCATACGAACATAATTTAACCTCCCATGAACGATTGTCCAGAAAAATCTGAAATATTTATTTTCAAAATTTGCACGTCATCAAAACTGTTCATCTCCCTTGAAATGTCTTATTATGTGTTCTGGATGAACCTGGACGTTAATTATTGCAAATGTCAGCCAGATTTAGCTATGCTCGTACTGTCTGTACTGTACCAGGGAGTTTGTGTAAAAACCTTTTTGGAATCGTGTTTCGACAATTATAGGGAAATGTTTCATTTGGGACTACAGACTATTGATGTCATCGGGGTTTGGTTATTTTTTTATCAGCAAAGTGCTTTATAAGCCACTAGTTAGGAACGTTTGTCCAAATGTTTTTTTTGGGGGAAAGTCGCGTAATTTTTCATCCAAATCCGTACTGCAGTTATTATAAAAACCAACAAATATTCAATTTTTGGCATTTATATATTTTTTAGATTACTGTTGAATGTGACACTACGCATAAATAGTCTAAGTGAAGAAATTGTGTAGATAAGGATAATGACCTATACAGACGGACATAACGCTCTATATAAAACAACTTATAAGACTCTTCTTTTTGCTATAGTAATATAACAAACTTCACCTAGGTAGTTGTCCTATAAAATTCCCACCTTAGCCCCAATGTTGTGACTTTTCCGACCTCTTAGTGACTTTTGCAAGTTCATCTCTCATGTAAGACTTAAGATCCCAACTCGTCCCCACTGTGTGAGTTTGTATGAAACATTTCCCTTGAAACCTGATGTGTTGAGTAGTGTGTGACCTTACCTGATGCATGAAACATGTTGTGACAATGTTGTGCCGCCGGATGCAGAAGGGTGCGTGTCTCACACGGATGGTTGCGAGAATACAGGTACTTATTCAGTAGAATGGTTTGTGTTGGGCTTAAAAATCTCTTGGTAGGTTTATGTTGCCAAGTCGAACTTGGCTACTTGATACTTTAAGTTGCCAAGTTGTACTAGGTAACATGACATAAGTTGCCTAGTCCAACTTGACCGAACTATTCGCTAGGTAATCGGAAGGCTTGACTGAATTAAAAGATTAATAAATTATATCTACGTATCTCTCCGACGAGATTAGACGAATATCGCCAAAATGACATTTCCGATTACCAAAGTGTCCAGCAGATATTTTTAGTGTCACATTTTAGATGTCTTTTTTTGTTTTGTAATGTTTTAGTATGTCATATTATGTGTTTGTTTGTTGTAGTGTTAATGAAGAGGAGCTTAATGTGCTTAATATAAATTGTTATTAAATAATAACTGTTTTGTTTAACTTTTATCTTCCACATTTTATAAAATAAAACGTTTCGCGTACTTAGCATTGCACGGAGCGTTGGTTACTTATTTAATTAGATAAATAGAATTAAGTACATAAATAAAATAATAACTTCAAACTTACTAAAGTATTGTTAACAAAAACTTTTAAATGCACAGCTTTTAGCTTTAATAAGAGAACGAAAAAGTGGAATAGAAAAATACTTTACGGACATTGGTTTCTATGGTGTACCTACAAAAGTGTTTTATTTATCAAAGTATTTTTACCAACAAGATTTTGTCAAGTGTTATTATTAAACTTTTTACATTTGATACTTTTTACATCTGATACTTTTTTACATGCAATACTTTATTCAACAAAAGTATTTTATTTCACTTTATCGTTCAATTTCGTTAGATACTTTTATTTATATTGTCATCGTTGTTGCAGTGAACTGCTCTATCTTCGGCCGTAAGAAGAAACAGTCTAAGGACAAGTATTTGGCGAAACATAACGCTGTGTTCGACCAATTGGACGTGGTCACATATGAAGAAGTTGTCAAGCTACCTTGTAAGTGATACAAACCTTTACTTCTTAATAAGTAAGTAAGTAAGTTGGAGCAGATTGGCGGCCAACCCTGGTATCGGAGTTGTTACAGCACCAAAAGGCCTCCGACTAGGTCTATCGATTAAAGCAACCGACAATTTCACCTGCCCTCCGAAGCACGGTAGCGCTCAAATATAAATATCACTATCGGCCACCCATCGAAATAGGAGCTGAGATGCACGTTGCTAAACAACCGACAATTGACTACTAACCTCGCATTACTTTTTTTCTTCTACTTTATTTTACCGCCTATATATGTGTCAAAACTTTATTCCAGCGTTCCAAAGGAAAACAATAGTCTTGCTCGGAGCCCACGGCGTCGGCCGACGACACATAAAGAACACGTTGATCAACCGTCATCCCGATCAATACGCTTATCCTATACCACGTAAGAATACAGATCAGGCTTTGAGTAAAAATACTTTTTTACATGAGAGTACTTTTTTACGTAAAGTACTTTTACAATCGGACATAAACAAGAAAGGATGACCTCACCACTATATGGGGACACATAGTCAGGAAGAGAAAGAGACTTTTACAATCGCGAAGCTCAAAGAGTAGCTCAAATTTATGTAAATTTTATACCTAGGTCATAGACATTTTACATGTATTTTCTACTTCTTTATAAAGGATAGATCTACGTTCATAAGAGAAAATAGACTACGACGGAAACTAAAAATATCTTGGCTACTACAATTTTATTTTTTATAAAATGTACTTACATATCTCGCTATTCCATTTTCAGATACCACTCGTCCGCCAAGGGCAGATGAAGTGAATGGCGCCACTTACTACTTCGTGTCTCACGAGGAAATGATGGCGGATATCGGTGCCAACGAATACCTCGAATATGGTACGTAATATTAGACATTAAGGTTCTATACTATTGCCATTAGAGTGAGACCAAATATATTTCTTCTCTTTTTTAACGACAGGAAGCCACGAAGACGCAATGTACGGTACCAAGTTGGAGACCATCCGTAGGATTCACGCTGAACGTCGCATCGCCATCATCGACGTAGAGCCTCAGGCTTTGAAGATACTACGCACGGCAGAGTTCGCGCCGTTTGTCGTCTTTATAGCTGCACCAGCATTGAACAACGTTGCTGACGTAAGTTTATTTTTATTTGGTTTTTGTTAATAAGGTTCGAGCCGTGGCCAGTAGATGGCGCTGATGCAAGTCAGAATATGCTATGTAGCATGTTCCGGTTGACGTTTCCAATATGGCTACTAGGGTTTGTTTGTGATCAAAACACTCATTTTTGCCCCTACGAGATAAGACTGAAGGTGCCTTTTGACCTAAAATGGAATTTTAAAAACAATTAAAATCTTATTATATAAAAGGTTTTGTAAGAAAGTTGGTCAGTCTAATATGTTTTTTTTTTTACAGTATGACGGCTCCCTAGAAGCTTTGGCCCGCGAATCGGAGCAACTTCGCCGCACTTACGGACATTACTTCGACGTGAACATCGTGAATAACGACATTGATGACACTCTCAACCAATTGGAAGCGGCCATTGCTAGACTGCGCTCCACTCCCCAATGGGTGCCCGTTTCGTGGGTCTATTGACAAGATTATGACTACTTGTAGGATGAAATGGATATTGAATTATGGAACTTCGATTCGTTGATTTAAGGACGAAATTCCAACCGAACAATTAGTTTTACTTATTTCCTTATTTAAATATTTCGAATTTTTCTCAACTTCAATTTCGAATGTTCTAATTTTGAACTTTTTTCTCTGTAACTTTATTGAAAATTTATCAACCAATAGCAGCGTAAGATATTTTGCGCCTTTTTAAAAGTTGATGGCTATTGGTTGGTTTTATTTTCTTGACTTTATTCTTATTGCACTATATATATAATACAATGATAAGAGAGATAGAATTGGTTTGATCAATTTAGTATTCATTGGGTATGTTTGTTGTAGAGAATTTTTGGGTACTTATATATTTTTGATGTATTTTAAAGCAAATTCACATTACATAAAAAACTAATGATGTCTTGTCAAAGGGCTCAGGCATGGATCATTGGTTTTAGGGTAATGAGAGTGAATTTTACACATTATTGCTCCAAAATTATACGAAGGCGAATATCCATTTCAAACCTATTAAGTAAAAAAACTTAAATATAACAACATGCGTGACTATTTATATCTCACTCATTTTCATCAGGGTGTAGTGTGTGCGAGTGAGATGAAATACACTGTTCATAATTCAATGCGATTGTACATTATCGCTGTTGTGACTATCTATACGAAACATTTTATAAGACAATTGACACATCTAGTCGTGAACACAAAACATGGATTATTATAAAATTCATATCCAGAATAATAAACATCTATGTTTCACTGAATTACTTTGCGTAAAATATTGGATTGCTAATAAAAAAAAATCTTTGGAATATTTCTTAACTATTAGGTACAAAAGCTTTTTAACAATAGATTTTGTTGCTTTTAGCTTAAGTATAATTTTAATATTTATTTAATAGTACAAAATGAAAAAGACGTTTAAAAAAAGTTGCTTATTAATATTTAAATTGTGATAACAACAACCAATCCTAATTAAAAATAATATTGCTAATACTAACATTAATTTTAACGGAACATGAAGTCTATAAATAGCTTGCATTTTTTTAATCTTTGGTGCATCAAAGCTCAATCACCATTGTGCCAAATTGCGACAAAAATCAACAAAAAAATATTTGACACCTGCACATGATACGATCACGAAATTTTTGAATAATGTACATAAAATATACATCTTAGTGACTAATTTATAATAATTCATTAGAAATGTATTGTAGCTCAAAGTGTTTACTTAACTTCTATCTATTATTAAGTCGTATTCTAATGATTTAAAAATCTTGTCATTGTTCAAATTAAAGAATTGCATTTTAAATAGTGGCCAGTACTTTCAAACCGGAAATTCCATTATTGAAAACTTCAATTCAAGAAATTCAGTTAATTTGAAGTTCTCCCTTCTTACACAATATATAAGGTTGAGTTTTCTATAGCTTCTGTAAATAACTTCTAGGAGCGAGATAGATAGCTATTTACCTAGATGACGTCATAAATGCAATTCTTTAACTGGAGGTAATGTCTATTGACTAATATCACAGGATTAGAAATCACAGGGTGACAAGAATGGAATAAATAAGTAATTTCATTTATAAATTATTTTGAAATTAATTAACTTTTGTTACTTATATTTTATTAATGTACTTATGTAATAAAGTTTTTTATTGGCATAATAAATTTTGCTTTTAGAGGTTATGGTGAATAGAAGTTTTCACATTGTGGTGCCATCAATGATTTTTTTTTATTGAACGATTAATATTGCAAATTTATTTCTAGTTTACTTATTTAAATTAAACACACTTGCACTATTACATTCCTGTATATAATAAGTTAAAGTAACAAGTAGTGAAAAATTTTACTAAACATACTCTCACTGTTTCACTTATATTTTACAATATATTACTATATAAAAATTAATATAATTATATTAGTGTAAGTAGAATTTGTTGTAAGTAGATATGGTTATAAATTTTTCTTCTCCCTCTTTGGAAAAATAACAAAATTATTGGAATAATGCTCATTCACCTTTGACTAATACGAGAAAAAAAATAAAAAAAGAATTTAGACATCAGTCATGTCAACATTTTTTTTAATAAAATGAATTTCGTTTGTAAAAGTATATATGATAATGTGTGTCATTCATTATGATATCGAATTATTCATAAAACTATTATTATTCAGAGTAAAACACATTTGTAGTAATACCTAACTTAAAACTGTAGTTAATTTTTACCAATCTAAATTTAAAAATGGTTATGGATTATGGATCGTGCGGGTAGCACTCTTTTGTTGCCATAGTTAAAAAATGTATATGTATCGGTATTAAAATGAAATGATTTTACCGAATGTTATAAAAAATACTTATTACTTCAAATTAAGTAATATTAATTACGTTAATAGAATCAAATGTTATTGTAGATAATTAATTATTTGAATGAATAAAGAAAAATTATGAATGTTTTATTTATACCATTGTTTAATTAATGCAAAAGTTAATGGTTTACGAAGTGCTACTCATTTAGAATGGATGTATGATGATATCTCGTAATTAATATATAAAATATTATGATAATAACTGTAAGTTATATTAATATTAAGAACTTAAAGAGTATTTTTAAAGCATCACAGTATCAAAACACTGACATTCCATTTGTTATGTTTTATGTTGTTACATTAATAATTAAATTTTAGACTATAGACAGTGTTGTCTATGAATTTGAAGTTAATTGTTGTTATTAAGTTATGATTACATTAAAATTATTATTGTTTGATTTTTGCTGTGTTTTGGTAGTATTATTATATGGTATAGTAACAAGATTTTTAGTATATGACAACACCTTATAATATTATCTTTTGATTTACTGATTTAGGCTTGGCGCCAAAATGATTGACAAGGGTCATTGGTTTTCTCAATACTCTATGGCGGTTCTGTAATCTATGAATGAAAAATATCCTGCGAAAGGAGGATTCATTTGCATGTTAACTCGAGCTGTAATTTGAGAATCGCCGTCGAGTTTATAAAAATATACACATTGGCTGACTCTAGTCTCAAACAGCCGCCGCGCGCATTTTTAACTTGCACGCACTATTGTTATAATAATAGCATAGACAAAGTCATTGTTTTTCTAATTAAGATCATCTATCGAAAGTGTTATGAATATAATGTCATGTTTATGAATAAATAAATGGAATCTTTAAACAGTAGAAAATAATATATCACATATTCGAATATTGTAAGATTACAGACACTATTATTTATTAATGTAGATGGAAATATTAAGTTTCTCCGATAAAATGTGCTTATAAAAACTATACGTCAATGTTCAATGTAAGAGTATTTCTGTTAAGGACAATGGTTTTATCATTTAACAACTAAAGATGACTGAAAGTAAAATCTTATAAAATTATAACTGTTAAAAATTTAATAAACCGCACAAAAATATATTTGAAGTTTTATTTGTGTTAACCTGATTCGAGCATACATAGTCCTGGATACCTGTAATTATTATTCAGTGTGAAAATTAACGGTACCATCATTAAATACTGGCCTCGCCGCGGTGTTCTAGTGGTTTAATATCACCAACCCGCAGTTGCCAATCGTGGTGATTATGCCTCATCCTCCTTACCATCCTGATATCTTCTAACAGGTGAGATCAGATCCCTTTGCCCAGCTGTGAGACATTACAGGCTAATATGTAAACTTAACTTTATTAACCCTAGAGTGGGCGCGTTATTTCGTGAAACGTGAGTGGGCGCGTGGTGAGCATTTTGCCGCTCGTATTAAATTGTAATTTTAAGCTAAAATTCTACATAAAAATTATATATATTTTTTTAGGGTTTTATTAGTACATAAACAACTTATACAAAATCAGACTTTTTATTACAAATTAGTTAAAGACACTTTGGCTTATAATAGTTTTTTGAAAAGACATTTGTTTTGGACTTGTTTTTCTAAACCTACGTAATACTAAAAAATATAACAAAAAAACAAACGATAATTATGCATTTTCCTCATGAACAGGACATATCCTAGCATAACAGTCTTGACATAAATAAATGCAATGCTCGTTGCACAGTAATTTTGAGCATGTATGGCACCCTTTTTTGGTGCGTCTATTTTTCTTTGCTGGACATAAACTGCATTTGCCCTCTTTGGTTGAAGGTTCAGATTGTTCTAAAGGTACAAAGCGAGCTATTTGGTTTCTCAACGGAGTATTTAGTGTCGGTATGGAAGACCTTCGGGTCATATGTGGCTCAATTAGGGTCATAGAGATCTGAAATGAAATAATAAAAAAGTATTATTTTGGAGGTAAGTAGTTTTGAATCAAGCAACACCAATTACTTACTATTCATATTGAAAATTTATTTATTTTATTTGTATTTATTTATACACGAATTAAAACATCATTATACTAACGCGATGTTATAACTATTTGCATAGGTACTAAAAATATAGAACCTACCATTCTACCTATATTATGTAAAAAAAGAAAATTACAATTGGATATTTACCCTATACTTACTTATTCAATATAATAAACATAATTATCTAATACAATAAACATGAATAATTCAACTTTTTTACAAAATAAACATTTGAATTTTACTTACGTGAGTGGGCGCGCGGTGAGCAATTTGCCGCCGCGCGACACCTGATGGTAACAACCTTCTCTTTATGCGGCTCCCCGCGCACTGATCGTATCCGTACTTTCGGTGCCGGCCGGCGACGAAAGTGGGGGCAGCTACTAAAAAGCCTAAACTTAACGCGATAGTAATTAACAAAATATGGATGTTTTTACTCCGAAGGCGGCAAAATGCTCATAGCGCGCCCACTCTAGGGTTAAATAATGTTTAAGGGGATTCAATCCATTAATTATTATTACATTTAGGTCCAGTAGTCCCTTCCTATACAAGTCAAGAAAAAAAATCCTACACGCACCGAAAACGCCTGGAAGAGGTAATAAAGACCATAGTAGTAATAGTTCCATAATTTAAATCTGTGATTGAAATCCTCCAAGCAAGATACTCTGTGCATTTCTGCAATTGTGTCAATGTCAAGTTGTGCTACTGTCATTTTACAGGCGTTGAGAACTGATGTTTTGTAGACAGTTTAGGGATGCCCCAATCGTATCTATTCGTTTAGTTAGTAGTGGTCGTTATCGTTATCGCTACCGATGAAATGAAATGATCTATCAGAATATTATGCATGGTAGTATTACAATTTGTATTGTTTCATTTATTATGTTTCAAGGTAAAACATAAATGTGTAACTTTAACCAGCAAAAGATTTTTACGGCTTAGCACTTATTCAGCACATTAGTTAAATATCTGTACGACTTAAAACTGAAGGCGTTATTTTGCTTTTATTGGTGGTTTAAGTAACAAAACAAAAAGGTACAATTTGTTTGCGTGCGTTTCCATTGAAGCAAAAGTGTCCTAATTAGAAGTATAGATTGTAAGGACAATAATATCAAATTTATATCGATACTTAAATCTTCACACATAATACGTTATATCGTTCATCGTTATGTTAGCGGGCTCGGAGACATCCCTAGTACAATCCAACTTCCAGAAAAAGCAAGCAAGCAACAACAAGCAAATGAAAAATTGTTTATTGTTATTTTGTTCATGTGTTCCTGTAGGACTATTAGAAAGCAGTGAAAATTAAATACATTAGTTAGTGTTACGAAACAATTGATTCGAATATAAACAATGGCTCAAAGGGAACGTCGCAGCAATGCCGGTAATCGGATGGCTAAATTGTTGGACGACGAGGAGGAGGATGATTTTTATAAAACTACTTACGGAGGGTTCCAAGAGATTGAAGAAGATAATGATTACGTGTAAGTAACAGTAACATTTAGTATCTACTAGCAGCGCCCGCCGTTTTACCCGCGTTGTGCCCGTGCTCGTGGGAATATCGGGATGAAAAATAGCCTATACCTTCCCGTTGAATGTAGCTATCTATTTCAAAAAGAATTATTCAAATCGGACAGGTAATTCCTGAGATTAGCTCGAACAAACAAATAAACAAACTTACAAATTTTACCTCTTTATAATATTAGTATAAACGAACTCAGTATGTTGTTCGAGTGGCTTTAAAATTCAATTTGTGTTAGACTAAGACTGTTTTCGTAAGTTAAAGCGAAGTTAAAGTAAACTACTCATTAAGAATTGAAACTACGTTTACGGATACATTTCTGTGATTGTGAATGACTTCTGTGGGCATGATTCCAGTAATGCCAAAATCTATACTAATATTATAAAGCTGAAGAGTTTGTTTTGTTTGTTTGTTTGTTTAAACGCGCTAATCTCAGAAACTACTGAACCGATTTGAATAATTCTTTTTGTAATAGATAGCCACATTCAACGGGAAGGTTATAGGCTATTTTTCATCCCGAAATTCCTACGGGAACGGGTACAACGTGGGTAAAACCGCGGGGCGCTGCTAGTGTCAGATAAAAATAAAAATGTAAAATAAAAGCAAAGTGTAGCCGTAAACATAGTTTCAATTTAAAAATAATCTTAATTTATAAATAAACAAACACAATACCCCTGCCATATAAGCCACAAACTTTATACACTGTAAAATGTTTTTGATGAAATAAACTATTTATTTATTTATTACAAGTAACACATTGCTGGCTATTCTTACTTTAATTCTAAGATAGTAAGTAAGTACCTAACCTGAGTAGGTTAGTGGCCAACCCAAGATAGACACCCTTATACATTTTGAAGTTTTGTTAAGACCATCTCGAAGGGCTTAAGGCAGCCCAAAAAACTAGCCCAAAATAACTGTATATGTATGTCATTTAGAATTGTCTATGAAATGGAATAATCTTTGCATTTTTTGTTATCCATAGAGAAGAAAAAGAAGCAGAAGATGTGGTTGATTCCGACTTTGATATTGATGAGAATGATGAACCGGTCTCTGACCAGGAGGTTGAAGAAAAGAGTAAAAGAAAAGTCGGCACTAAGTCTTATCAGGTAAGATACAGGATATACCACACTTTGATATAGAATCTTACTTCTGAATAGTTTTTAGACTGCTGCAATTTTAATACATAATACACTAGTGGCCCGCCATAGCTTCGCTTCAAGTGACAAGGCGGTCCCCAAGTTGGAGTTGGGATTCTTAGAGTTGGATTTCACAAAATTCCTTCTTAGTAAGTACCTACTTCCTAAGAGGGACCCGAATGCAAAATTTGAAGCTTTTATAATGTCTAAGCTTTCTTGATTAGTCAGTGGATCTTTTCCCTGTATTAATATAATATGTTGACTAGCAGCGCCCCGCGGTTTTATCCGCGTTTTATCTGCCTCCTCCCGTGGGAATTTCAAGGTAGAAAAATAGTCTATAACCTTTCTGTAGAATGTGGCTATCTATTACCATAAGAATTATTCAAATCGGACTGGTAATTCCGGAGATTAGCGTGTTCAAACAAACTACTTAACTCTTTATTAAATATTAGTTTAAATTACTAGTAGGACTACAAAGTTTTGCTTATAATAATGATATTATTTCAGTATTTCAGTCAATCAATTATTTTCTTCTTTAGGATCCCAATAAAAAGAAAAAACCAGCAGGTCCAAGTGAAAAACCTAAGAAGCCGGTTGTCAAAAAGCCGAGAGAACCTCAACCACAACACAAGGAGGACAGTGCGGACGGATTTGAGAAGTTTGACAAATCATTCGTTGATTCATCTTTTGGTGAGATTATTATGTTTATAAGTTTATTTGACCTTGTTGCTTATTCTTATTCAATGTTTAATTTGTGGTTTATTTTAGGAACTTCTTAGTTGAATTAAATATTATATGGTTTTACAGAAAGGAAATCAATAAGACAAAGTACAGCAGTGAAATCCCTAGAAACACAGCAGAGAATAAAGATTAGATCTGAGTTAAAGAAGAAAAAGCCAAAGAAGACAGAAGAGAAGATGCCGACTCAAGAAGAATTGCTTGCTGAAGCTGTTATCACAGAACAGGAGAATCTTAAGAGTTTAGGTTTGTATATTACCATTACGAGCATAGCAACATCTGTGTTGAACTCATGGGAGTTTAGGGATATAAGGATGTATGTAAGCAGAGCTCAATTGACATATTAAAATGAATGTATTTCGAGAATGTTTGACAATTTCAATGTATTGTGTTGTGATTGGCTTCACACAGCTGCGCACGGATTCAATAGAAACATACCCTAATAATCTAGTGTGTTAATCTCTACATGTCTATTTATAATATTTTTATGTGAAAGTGACTTTGTTAGGTTTTCATGCAATTCATATGAAAAATGTTGATATATGTTGATTAACAGCCTCCGTGGTCTTGTGGTATGAGCACCCGGCTCACGATCCGGAGGTTCTGGGTTCGATTCCCGGTGAGGACAATATCTCACAAACATATCTTTGTGAGACTTTCCTCAGTTTGGTTAGGGCATTGCAGGCTGAATCACCTGATTGCCCGAAAAGTAAGACGAGTCCGTGCTTCGGAGGGCACGTTAAGCCGTCGGTCCCGGTTACTTTCTACGGATAGTAGTCGTTACATGAGCCATGTCAGAGGCCTTTGGCGGCTCAATAACTCTGACGCCAGGATTGGTCAGGTTGACCATCCACTCGATGAAGAAGAATGTTGATAACATCATATCTGATTTTCAGAGAAATTCGAACAAATTGAGCTAGAAAGGAAGAAAATTAGACCTATCAAGAAAACTATAACTGGACCTGTTATAAGGTAAAGTTATACTAAAATAAAGCTGAAGAGTTTGAGTTTTGTTTGTTTGAACGCACTAATCAGATTTGAATAATTCTTTTTGTAATAGATCATCCCGAATTTCCCACGGGAACAGGCATGACGCGGGTAAAACCGCGGGGTACTGCTAGACTTATTATAAACTACTGCAACTGGATTATAAACTATTGCAACTCTTTAGGAAAACTTCAAAAAGGAGATTCCCATCTAAGTTATTGATTTAGTAAGGTATAAATAAATTATTTTGTTACTGTACAATTTGTTTCATGTATTGTATTTTCGTATAATTTCAAAGCAGTCCCATATTAATCGTTGAAATCGGTTTTAATTATAAAGGGTGGTAATTAAATATAATTTTTTTTTCAGGTATCATTCATTTGCAGTCCCCATTGAACCAAGTCTAGAGGATAAAACAATGCTCTCTCCTATACTAGATCTTAATCTTAGTGATGTTATTAAGAATGAAGAAAGTAAGTACTATTTACGGATAATCTGTAGGAATAAATTATAGAAATACTGGACTGCGAAATATACATGTCATTTCTACATGTCGTTTCTGAACATTATTTTAATAAGAACATATAGCCTTTAGTTTTTAATCTGTATATAATCTGTAGGAATAAACTGAAGAAGTACTGGACTGGGAAAAATATATGTTTCTTGGTGTTTCCAGAGATTATTTTAGTAAGAATATTTTGTCTTTTGTGGGCAATTTATGATATTAACGAATTACTTTACTAATCCTGTAAAAAATAATTTGTTTTTTCTTAAAACTCTGAAAATATATACAAATATGGCCGATTTTCCAATCAAAGACAATATAGTGTATAGAGAAAATGATCAGTGATGGGGTATAAATTGAGTCAACAATAAGTTCACTCAATTTATACCAGTTCATTCATTACAATTTCATCTATAATACTTAAAGTCTATTAAACGATTCTACCTTGTTCTCATAGGTTTCTTAAATGAAATGGATATAAGCGAGCCAAAACCCGAGGCCGAAGTAAAAGAGACGCCAGTAAAAGAACAAATTGAGGATGAAACTAAAATGTTTAGAGATAATCGCATGGAAATAGATATCATTGGGCCTGATGAAGAAATACCCGTTCGTGATGTTTCAGTGTAAGTACTTTGTCACCAGAACATTGTAAACTTCGTCAACACTAATATTATAAAGAAGAAAACTTTGTTTGTTTGGTTGTAATGAATAGGCTCAAAAACTACTGGACCGTTTTTAAAAAAAAATTTCACCATTCGAAAGCTACATTATCCACGAGTAACATAGGCTATTTTTCATCCCGAAATTCCCACAGGAATGGACACAACGCGGGTAAAACCGCGGGTCGCTACTAGCAGTGCCCATCGGTTTTACCCTCGTTGTGCCCGTTCCCGTAAGAATGTTGGGATGCAAAATAGCCTATAACCTTCCCATTGAATATGGCTAACTATTACAAAAAGAATTGTTCGAATCGAATTAATAGTAACTGAGATTAGCGCGTTCAAACAAACAACCTCTGCAGCTTTAAAATATTATGGTCTATTCCCAGATCCCAGATCAAATTTGTAAACAAATGTGATACCAGTGCACAAAACCTGCACGAAAATCGTGCAGTTGTTAATTTGACGATTTCACGGTATTTATTTATCTTATAAAAATAAGAGGATAGCTATAGTTATTCAAACGATTATGCAGTATTGACTTTTATACGATTGTTATTCTGAAGAAAATTAAAATTATCAAAAGCTTTTTTTGTGCAGTTTATTTATGTATACTTGGAACACTACAGAGACGCAGAACATTTTTTAGAGTCGACATTTTATTTTATCGTGGTTCGTATTTCGGACTCAAAAAAAAGCGCTAAGTACACTACCTCATACGTGGCGTGGAAACGTGTGCATCATTATGCACACGTTGGTCATAATTGACCATTACAACTTTTACAACTTTTTAAATCGTTATATCTCAAAAAGAGTGACTCGTGGGAAAAAAAGTATGAAACATTTTTTGTAGATAATTTTACTATCAACAATTTTGTCTCAGATATTTTTATGATAAAACTTACCGTTTCGCTGAAAATCGTGAAAAACTAATTTTTTTAATCTCTTTCTTTTTAATGTAGTGATAGTTTTATTATAAAATGTGAATTACTCAGATGCAGAACCTTAACTGAATATCTCTTCGGATAGTAAATAAATGTATGTAATGAACTTGCAGTGTTTTTAATGTCCTAATTTCGAATAAAATATGTTTTCTTGTTGTAGTAAATAATAAAAACAAGCCTTATAAGTTCATACAGAAATATTTAATATTTTTTATAATTTTATAATATTATTATTTTTAAATGAAATTACCCGAAGGTTCGACACATCTGACCTTCGGGTAATTTAACATTGACAGTGACAAAATCTTGACATAACTTTGTTTACAAATTTGATCTGGGATCTGGGAATAGACTATAGTATAGATTATGAACTGTCGACAGATTGTGAACTGTCCAAACCATTTACAATTTAACGCATAATATTTCATTATTTTATAATCTGTCCAAAACAAACCGTAAAATAATTAATTAACGTTAATCTTATCTTATATATATATATATAAAACTCAAAGTGGTTAGTGAGGGATCAACGCACAGCCCAAACTACTGGACGGATCGAGCTGAAATTTGGCATGCAGGTAGATGCTATGACGTAAGCATCCGCTAAGAAAGGATTTTTTGAAATTCCACCCCTAAGAGAGTAAATTAGGGGTTGAAAGTTTTACAATTTTTTAAAATTCTTTAATGGATTTGCTTCAAATTTTGCATGTAGGTTCTTTATTTAATGTAGATAAAGATTACAAAAGGAATTTTGGAAATTCCAACCCTAAGAGCGTAAAATAGGGGATGATCGCTTATATGCAACTTTTTATTCCTTTGATGT